>JALAZF010000035.1:3405000-5905000 GCA_022829125.1 Lathyrus tuberosus
AGATCATATTGGGGCAGGCTACCTCTAGAGCGTGGGAGATTATCCACTCCTGAAAATGGTTAATTGAAAGCACCTCTTCAAGGCAGAATATTTCAGGTCATGGTAAATCCCTTTCGAGGTAAAGTACTACATGGATTATGGAGACTGGGGCAGTTATGTCGAGATATGATAAACCTCTCCAAGAGTTTGAAGACCCTGGGGCAGTGCGAACGCCCGGTCTTCTGTAAAATCCTCCTGAGGTGATTTCTTCCATTAGACCTGGTGGTCTGGGGCAAGTGGAAAGTTCAAAGGGCCGTCTATGACCTTAGAAACAAGTCAGGATTGAAGGGTAACAGGATCGTACTTCCCCAGCAGCTTACTCTCCCCAGCAGAGCAGACCTTCCCTAGCAGGAGACTTAGGAGGTATTTTCCCCAGGTCAAGACGTTATTTCCCCACAAAGTCAAGGTGCTCCTTCTCCCCCATCAACAGGCTAAGTCCAGCAGTATCCCCAGCAGGTTTTAAATCCAAGTGATATTTGACACTCTCTTGATCCAGGCCGTGGTCTCCTTTTTCAAAGAGTTATGTATAATCCCTAGTAGAGCGAATGTTCATCTGAGACTTCATCCTCAACAGAAGTTATTGATCCAGAGAGTCGGTCACGGTGATCCTTCTCAACGGAGTTCTGGGGGTCAGAGGACAATTTAATTTTTTAGCCCGATCTGAATCATTCTTTTCTCTCCGGCATTTATTTTGCTTGAGGGACCCCTTTTGCATATCATAAGCACTTGCATTGCATCCTCAAACGCGTAGCATTTCCACTTCTTGTGGAGCATTACGGCAAAATTCAAACATTTGCATTCGAAGCATAAGCCAGGTTTGACGCTCTCTTTGCCAGTTTCTCTTTCTCAGCGGAGATGGCATAACTCAGAAGATTTTGGAGGGGCGCGTTCCTCATATTTGTGTTCCCCGGCAGAGTCTTTTATTTAGACTTATCCATTCCCCAGCGAGATTAATCCCCGGTAAAAGTTACTTGAAACCTTTACACCCGTCCGTGTACCTTTTTGATACCCGTCCGTATTGAAACCTTTACACCCGTCCGTGTACCCTTTTGATACCCGTCCGTATTGAGATTTCTACACCCGTCCGTGTACCTTTTAGATACCCGTCCGTATTGAGCTTTCTACACCCGTCTGTGTACCTTTTTGATACTCGTCCGTATTGAAACCTTTACACCCGTCCGTGTACCTTTAGATACCCGTCCGTATTGAAACCCTTTACACCCGTCCGTGTACCTTTTTGATACCCGTCCGTATTGAGCTTTCTACACCCGTCCGTGTACCTTTTAGATACCCGTCCGTATTGAAACCCTCTACACCCATCCGTGTACCCTTTTGATACCCGTCCGTATTGAGATTTCTACACCCGTCCGTGTACCTTTTTGATACCCGTCCGTATTGAAACCTTTACACCCGTCCGTGTACCTTTTGATACCCGTCCGTATTGAAACCCTTTACACCCGTCCATGTACCCTTTTGATACCCGTCCGTATTGAGATTTCTACACCCATCCGTGTACCTTTTAGATACCCGTTCGTATTGAGCTTTACACCCGTCCGTGTACCCTTTTGATACCCGTCCGTATTGAAACCTTTACACCCGTCCGTGTACCTTTTTGATACCCGTCCGTATTAAAACCTTTACACCCGTCCGTGTACCCTTTTGATACCCGTCCGTATTGAGATTTCTACATCCGTCCGTGTACCTTTTAGATACCCGTCCGTATTGAAACCTTTACACCCGTCCGTGTACCTTTTAGATACCCGTCCGTATTAAAACCCTTTACACCCGTCCGTGTACCCTTTTGATACCCGTCCGTATTGAGCTTTCTATACCTGTCCGTGTACCTTTTAGATACCCGTCCGTATTGATTTTCTGAATTCCTTGACACCCGTCAGTGTTTATCCCCGGCATAGTTAACATTCGTTTGTGTTCGTGACTTTCCAATACCTTGGTTTTCAACACTCGTACGTACCGTGACAAGTGCAGCATTTTTGTTCGTTCCCCAGTGAGTCGTCCCTCTTCTGTTGGTCGCAAATTTCTAGAGTTCTTTCAGTATTCAATCCCCGTGTATCCTGGAATGTCTGAGAGGCATTGCTATCATACACTCAGGACCAAGTTGATTGAATAGGGGCAGCTGTAGCACCCCAAAATTTGCCCTCCTTACTTTTACTAACTGGCTTATGTTTCATTTCATTTTTTTTACATTATCATATATGCATATCATTAGCATGGGGTCAAGGTGCTTGAAACAGTTCAAGAAGGTCTTATCTGGTCTACTACATCATCAGGGGTTCACAGGTGGCAAGGGATTTCAAGTGGATTACTCCCTCCTAACCAGTGCATCAATTAGGGTTTGAAATTCTTGGGTTTATTGCTTCAATGGGCAGGCTCCTTGGGTTTTTATCATCACCAAATGGCATATCTTATCTTTGTTGGAGAGGATACACATCATATTTAGAGGAATTTTGATTTGGAGACTGTGCTATTTCCTCCTAGACGGAGGGTACCAAAACTAGGGTTTGCTATAAAGTCAGTTTATTTCTGATTTTTTGGGCAAGACTTGATTCCATGGTATTCCTTGGGTCCCTGAGTACTTAGGAGTGAAAGGTTGTCCATCAGTTTGATTCAGGAGAAGTTCAATTGGCCAATGGATTGAAAATCAGTTAACTTGTTCAAAAAGTCAACTGTGGTCAACACAAAGTCAAACCTCAAGATTTTTGGTCAATGTCAAGATTTTGGGTTGAAGTTCATCATTTGATCAAGGGTTGATCATGATTCATCATGGAAACTTCAGAATCATCAAGAATCAGGAATTACTGAATTAGGGTTTTTGTAGGAAAAGTCAACTGTACTTTGACCAGGCCTAACTTCCACATACTTCATCAAAAATTCCTCAACCAAAGCCCATCTTGAAGGAAATTTAATTCCCTACAACTTTGTGTCTCACAAGCCAAGGCCATAAATGCTTCATTTGGGAGATATGAGCCAAGACATCATAGGTCATTTTGAAAGTCAACAAAAGTCAACCTTCTTCAAAAGCTCATAACTTGAACATGGAAGATCAAATTGACATGGGACAAAAAGGGTTGGTTAGAGGACATCTTGAGGTTTCTTAAAAGTATTAATTTGCATTTAGGAGCTAAAAATTGAAGGAGTTATGCTTAGTCAAAGTTGGACAATTTTGAGGAGGTGTACAAAGCAAACTATGCCTAAAATCCAAATTTTGACAAATGGGCCATAAGTTTCTTAAACCAAACATAAACATAAAGCCATGCACGACCCAAAGAGCATATATTTGGTTTTTCCTCATTTTATTTTATTTTTATTGGATTTATTTAGTTAAAATTCAATATTAAATGAAATAATTCAAAAATAATTAACAATGGATTGTTCGGGCCCAACTCATCATCAGAAGAATAACCCTAAGTATTTAAAACCCATTCATGCATTGGTTAGGGTTCATGCACGTGAAATTGGAGGAGTTCTCAAGAAAACCCTAAAAAAGGATTTCTCACCACAACTCACGATCCACAAGGAGTTTCTCCAGAATTCTTCCACAAAGCTTCTCTTGGTAGTCCCTAGAGTGAAAATCAACCTCCATTCGCAGCCAAAAGCAAAGTTTGAAGGTATGCCATCTCAGGTTTGAAGGATTTTGAAGGATCCTAAAACTCCAATTTTTTACGTGAATATTGTTGTGTTTTCATCACTGATCGTTCTGATATAATTATTTTTAATTATGGGTGTCTGTATGGCTGCTATGATGATTTAAAGTTTGATGCCCTAACATAATTCCATGCGTTTTTTATTATACACTAATAATTTGTGATTTTTAAGGCCATATTTGGATTCCTCGCGAAATTCTGGGTCGGATAGTGTACCCATACGCATTTTCTGGGCAGGTTGGGTGGTTGCAGGTGGCGGCCGGCGGTGGAGCTCCGGCGAGGTGTGGTGGCTGGCCGACCAAGGGTTCAAGGGAAGAAGATGATGTTTCAGCCGTTGATCTCCTTAATCCAACGTCCATGATCGCGCCACGTGGCTCCGTTTTTATGTTTTTATTTTATGAATTCCGTGTGTGCCAGCCATGGGAATTACCGTGCATCTCCGAATCATGGCCATTGTTTTTATTTCATTTTTGATCAAACGAACCACAACATGCCACCTCATTTAATGAAGCACATGCCAGGCACATGGCAGTCCATGGTAGTCTCTTTTTATTATTTTTTTTCGCTGATGGGCTGGGTTGCTGTTCGCACCCCCCATATTCAGCCCATGTTCCATTCCAGTGTATTTTTTTCCTTAACGCACCCCCAGCCCATTTTATCTCTCATTTATTTTATTTAATTTAACATTTCATATTTAATTTTTAAAAATACATTCTTGCATTTAAAAATTCCCATAAAATTCATACATCATTTTTTATTATCTTATAAAATTTTTACAAATTTTATTTTTTATTTTTATTTTATTCTTATCATTTAAATTAGTTGTTTAATTCAAGTTCTTTTTACATTACACATCTCATGCATACACAAATTTCTTTATTTTATTTTTCTGCAATCATAAAACATTTTTGACCCGTTCTTTTTGCATTTGTTCAAAAACATTCTAAATTGCATTAAAATATTTTTCTTTCATTTTTAAATATTTTTCACATTACACTTTGGTCCTTCCTTTGGGCGCCCTAAACCCTATTTCCCACCTGATTTTTGCATGATTAATTGAAGGACTAATATCTTGATTTTTTGCAGGGATTTTTTATATGTTGTTTTCCTCTGGTTTAGGAACCTTAATGTTTAATTTGGGAATTTTAGGAGTCATTTTTCTAATTATCGTATTTGTTTTCACTTAAGATTTTCTTGCAGGCGCATCTTTGACCTTATATGATTATCTTTTTGAAAAGGCACTTGTGCCATTTGCTTTAGGGCTGTCCTTTGTTTCTTTGAGTTCATGTTTGGATTATTATCATGGTTGTTTGCTTGTGCTTGATTTTTTTTCACCTCATCTCTCTTATTTATGTCTATTCTGTGCTAATCTTTTATGCAGGGTCTAAGGTAAGTTCTTTAAGGGTATGGATAAGTATCCATGGTCACCCTTACCTTCTTCTCTCCTATCTTCTTCCTTTAGGGTTTAGGTTGAACCTCACTAATCGTAGGTCACCCATGCATGATAACTTTAGGGTTCATAGTCTCCCTTAGAGTTACCCTTGTGTCTTCTCTCTTTTCATCTTAAATTTCTTTAAAACACTTAATAATAATAAGGTGTATTGTGCACGAGCCTTAGGTATGGGGAATGAGAAATGAGGGGCTTCCTTTCATATTTCTAGAGTGCTTAGCGAGCGTCCTGTCTTGGGACGATGCGTTAAGTATTCGCCCCTGTACCCTAGACTTTGGTGCAATGCGACTTAGGAACTAACTTAAGCCACTTCTGTCCTAAAAAACACAAACCAACTTCAAACCTTTGTGTCCTTCGGGATTTCCAAACTTAAAGGCTATTTTCAAAAAGGGCACGTTACCTTCCGTCTGAGTCGCAAACAGGCATCGACCCTAACTGCCGGACGCGAACTTAGCGTTGCTCATAAAAAACACAAAAAGAACTTGGTCTACGTTGACTCTGAATTCCCCATTGCACAAAGGGGGTACGTAGGCCTAGGACGTCGACGTCCTACCGAGTCTGTCTTTGTCTTCCCCTTTCCGCTTAGTACAGCCCTAGATGATAGTATAACTTACCCTTAGATTAGACAACAAGCGTGGATCCCATCGAGTACGATGGACGCGTGGGGTGCTAGCACCTTCCCCTCGCGTAACCGACTCCCGAACCCAGGTTATGGTTGCGATGACCATTCCTTTCCCTCTTCCTAAGGTTTATGCGGTGTTCCCTTTCCCTCTCTTGGGATAAATTTACACGGCTGACGACTCTGTTTTTCCGCGCCACTCTCGCGTTTGTACCTGGATGAAAATCCCGGGAGCGACACTTGGCAGTCACAATCCTCCAACAACAAAATCAAAAAAATCAAAATCAAAAGCCTGCTAAGTCGAGTACCTCAAAGGAGACTTAGGCAAAAAAAAAATCAAGGATATCCCGATGGACTCGACAAGCGAGATCAGTCCATGCAAAAGTTAGGGATCAAAAACAAAAATAAAAGAAGCCCTCGAACCCTCAACAAAAAACAAGTTTCAGTGACCACCAAATCAAAATCAAAGGATCACTGACATTTATTGAAAACAAAATAAAGGTGACTGCCATTTCAAGCATACCTTGAACCGTAACCCTTTCGGAATACAAACATGTGCAGATTTAGCTGAACGTAGGAATGGAGTTCATCACGAAGAAGGGGTGGGTACAAACCAAGTTTTGAGCCTTATATCCTTTGTTTCTTAAACCACGAACCAGACCACGTTACAACCCTCAAAAGGCCTAATTTAGGCGAGGTTTATTCTAAAAGCATACTATTGCAAGGTTGCGTAAACTGACTCCCCATATTTGCTAATCTTCAACATTGGTGTCATTCTCCTTGCTATATATCATACACCAGTCAAAATTTGAACAACGTTTGGGCTAATGGTCCATTCGTCTCTCACTATCACGACACTCCAATAAACGACTATTTTTTAAAACTTGCATGAGCATTGTGTTAAGATTACCATTTATGAATGTACAATTTTAACTGTAAATCAGTGCTTGACATCAAAGCAATTCCAACAAGGGGCAATCAAAGAGGAATTTGAGCTCTCAGTGGCCGTGACTCGAAGTAAGACTACCTCAAACCCACAAGCTGGGGTAAATCATTCAGCAGCTCAATCAGGGGCAAATCTCTCAACAGCTCAATTAGGGGCAAGACATATCAAAGCACATCAAGATTCACCTTTTAAAGATCAGACCTCTTCAGAACTGGTCAATCAGGGGCAGACCTTACCAGATTCAGACTGGGGCAAGACGAGTTGCAGAAGGCAGATCCCTTTGTATTTTCAAGTTGGTCAAGCATACCTTGTCAGACATTGGCAATCAACGAGTTCAGAGCAAGCACAATCTTAATAAGTTGATCACGTCGCTATGCTCATTTTCAAATCATCCTGACCATCAAGCAAATAGTTGTGGTTCTCTCAGAAATGGACACCACGACAAATCATCAAGTGATCAAACTCGAGGCTTCAAGAGCATCTTCGTCTACTTCAATCATGGCGTCTTCAACAAACTGAGTGTCAAGGAAATCAAATCCCTCCCACCACCCGAAGTCAAATCCGCATTGGCAACTACCCAAAAGTCCACCACGCTGGCACCTTCACAAATATATCCAATCACCCGTCTGCAATCATATGCATCATATGCATCACATTCGACATCATAGACATCATATGCATCATGTGCATCCCAAAAAATCAATCATACTTCCCCAACACTTACATCTTCGCGCGTCAGCATTTGCATTGCACATCATTACAAAATCAAGTATTCATACATCTGTAAGATCCAGGATCAATCTCAAGACTGCAAGAAGATCTTCAGCCCAGCCAGGGGCATCTTCATCAATCTGTGGGCGTTCCTCACGAAGTTGTTTCAACCTTTTATTGATCAAGACAAGATTTCAAAGCAATCTCAGCCCAGTCAGGGGCATCTTCTTCAAGTTCATGGGTGTTCTTCATGAGGTTACCTCAACCTTTTATTGACAAAGCTGTGATCTCCAAGAAAATCAGTGGGCGTTCCTCATTGAGTTGGGTCTCTTCAACCTTTTGTTGATGTCTCAAAAAAGCTTCACTCATCATATCCCCAACAAACTTGACCTTTTGTCAATCGCCTTACTATCATCCTTTTGGTGATAGCCATCCTATCAATTCAACTTAACCTGCATCCTTTTGGTGTCGGTCCTCGCAAGTAGGAAGTTTCTATCATCCTTTTGGTGGTAGTAGCTTGTATTGATCCGTCATCCTTTTGGTGTCGCCGATCCGTGAACCCGTGGTATGTGAATCATTCTTTTAGTGAATAGCAGCCTTTGTTACCGTTTTTCTTGCTATTATCCTTTTGGTAATAGCAGGCTTTGACCTCATTTTCATCCTTTTGGTGGAAGGGTCTGTGTGAGTGTGTGTGCCCTATTATCCTTTTGGTAATAGCAGGCTTTGACCTCATTTTCATCCTTTTGGTGGAAGGGTCCGTGTGCGTGTGCCCTATTATCCTTTTGGTAATAGCAGGTTTTGACCTCATTTTCATCCTTTTGGTGGAAGGGTCTGTGTGTGTGTGTGTGCCCTATTATCCTTTTGGTAATAGCAGGCTTAGACCTCATTTTCATCCTTTTGGTAGAAGGGTCTGTGTGTGTGCCCTATTATCCTTTTGGTAATAGCAGGCTTTGACCTCATTTTCATCCTTTTGGTGGAAGGGTCTATGTGTGTGTGTGCCCTATTATCCTTTTGGTAATAGCAGGCTTTGACCTCATTTTCATCCTTTTGGTGGAAGGGTCCGTGTGCGTGTGCTCTATTATCCTTTTGGTAATAGCAGGTTTTGACCTCATTTTCATCCTTTTGGTGCAAGGGTCTGTGTGTGTGTGCCCTATTATCCTGTTGGTAATAGCAGGCTTTGACCTCATTTTCATCTTTTTGGTGGAAGGGTCTGTGTGTATGTGCCCTATTATCCTGTTGGTAATAGCATGCTTTGACCTCATTTTCATCCTTTTGGTGGAAGGGTCTGTGTGTGTGTGCCCTATTATCCTTTTGGTAATAGCAGGCTTTGACCTCATTTTCATCCTTTTGGTGGAAGGGTCTGTGTGAGTGCGTGTGCCCTATTATCCTTTTGGTAATAGCAGGCTTTGACCTCATTTTCATCCTTTTGGTGGAAGGGTCCATGTACGTGTGCCCTATTATCCTTTTGGTAATAGCAGGTTTTGACCTCATTTTCATCCTTTTGGTGGAAGGGTCTGTGTATGTGTGTGCCCTATTATCCTTTTGGTAATAGTAGGCTTAGACCTCATTTTCATCCTTTTGGTGGAAGGGTCTGTGTGTGTGCCCTATTATCCTTTTGGTAATAGCAGGCTTTGACCTCATTTTCATCATTTTTATGGAAGGGTCTGTGTGTGTGCCCTATTATCCTTTTGGTAATAGCAGTTTTTGACCTCATTTTCATCCTTTTGGTGGAAGGGTCTTTGTGTGTGCCCTATTATCCTTTTGGTAATAGCCGGCTTTGACCTCATTTTCATCCTTTTGGTGGAAGGGTATGCGTGTGTGCGCCCTATTATCCTTTTGGTAATAGCAGGCTTTGACCTCATTTTCATCCTTTTGGTGGAAGGGTCTGCGTGTGTGTGTGCCCTATTATCCTTTTGGTAATAGCAGGCTTTGACCTCATTTTCGTCCTTTTGGTGGAAGGGTCTGTGTGTGTGTGCGCCCTATTATCCTTTTGGTAATAGCAGGCTTTGACCTCATTTTCATCCTTTTGGTGGAAGGGTCTGTGTGTGTGTGCCCTATTATCCTTTTGGTAATAGCAGGCTTTGACCTCATTTTCATCCTTTCGGTGGAAGGGTCTGTGTGTGTGGTACTATCATCCTTTTGGTGATAGGCCTGTCATCCTTTTGGTGTCAGATTCTCTTGTTATCATCCTTTTGGTGATAACGACCTTTGTAAATTATTCAGTGTCTACTCGAGGTTGACATTGATCCATCATTTCACATCCCAAGCATTTTCTTTCTTCCCGGACAAATTCATGGTCTTCTTCATATCTAATTGACTTCTACCTCGAAAGAATGAACACATGGCAGTTCATCTTACTAGGTTCAAGCCAATTAGATAGGGTCATCTGTCATACCCCAAATTTGTCCTACCTGTGTAAATTTTCGTCTGTATATCCACTCACTAACCATTATTCAAAAAATTGAAAAAAATATGTTGTTTCTATCACGAGGTTGATTTTAGTTGAATCAAAGCTCCTGTGACGTTCATTCAGGTCGAGTGTGTGTGCAGTATGGTTTGAGAATCGTCTTGGTTTGACTTAATCTTTGTCAGGCAAAGGAGTGTTTCATAACCAGGTCACAGTGTGTATGATTCAAATGGTGCGTCTGAGATTTCAATTAGGGTTTTTGTGGCAGTTCATGTTATCAGTGCGAATCAGGTTGTTAAGTTGTGCCAGGTTTAACAGTGTTTCATGATTGAGGATCATCAGAAATCAGTACATTTACAATCAGGGTTAAGATGTTACAGTTTGTATTTTAAGTCTTGTTTTTCTGATTTCAAGGCAGTTTCCCGAATATTTGGTTCATGATGAAAATCTGTTTCAACAATTCAATTTCAAGGATGGCCAAGTTCAATTTATGTGAATCTCAAAATCGTTAATTCATTTCAAGGTTCAAGATTTCTACGAACGAAGTCAAACTCATCAAAGTTCAAAATGGAGGATATCCTAAGTTCAATTCCTCTTATTACAAAGAAAAATTACAACAAAAACCATGAATACGTGCTTTTTTTTTTTGCATTACAAGCCCATTTCAAGTCCAAAGGCCTATCATCCAAATTTCAAAAATAATTCTTCATTCAAAAGAGAGAGGCCCATTACAATAAATGAAAAGAGGAAAAGAAGTACATCCACAAAATATCTAAGTCATATTTATTGCTGCTAATCATGAATTTTCTACATGCCATGCCAATATACCACCACACGCATACTAGAACCCAACGCACACCCATTCAACTCCATATACAACATTAAACTTTGGCAACACACCTCCATGTGCAAAAAAACCATGATTCAATTACACCAGGCCAACATCCACATTGTTTGTAACGCAAACTTGGACCCACACTATACCATGAACATGTAACACTAATTAATTCACAGCACATCAGTTATAGGAAAAGAAAAACCATTGCAGCCTTGCACAAACTATGACACACACAGTGAAAACACAAGGCAAGGCTAGGTCCAAAAGCATGATTCAGAACCATCAGCCAAAAAATTACCACAACAAAGCTATTTGAAATTACCATGATTCATGAGCCACAAAACGACAACAGAGCCACTACATCATGATTCACATTACAGCTACAGACACTCGGTACACAACAATAATCGCAACAAACCATACAACACGCACACCACCATTCTAAAACCATTCCCTACACAAGCCAATTCACACAACACCATACAACCTCAAAACGACATCAGAATTTTCCAGCTCACCATTCACAATTCATTTCCAAATTCACCCCTGCAAACTCCTATATAAAGACACCTCTCTCACCTCATTCGAGGGAAGCCCTAGCCGCCAATACTCAGCCAAAACTACTTTGCCGAAAAATCCACTTTCTCTAAACCAGAAAATCTCTCCAAAGTAACCTAATCTTCATCGCATCATAACCCTTCACACCCAATCTTCCTCAACAACCCATTAACAACAACCTCAACCACAAAATAAACCACCACTATAAACAGCAACCCAACGACACCTTTACCCTCAACCCAAATCTTCATCTTCCACAACATCCAACCATCTTCTTCAATCAATCACTCTTCAACCACTCCTCAAACCTCACTTTAATCAACATTCTAATAACCCAACCCAACCAATATACATCAAACCGAACTCAGAAAATGAAGAGGGAGAAAGACTGAAACGAAACCAAACAAACAAAATACACCCATTCTTACTTGGATCTAACTCGGACGAGGGGGAGAGCGAAAGACGAAGAACCAAACAGAGCGGAGGTGATCGAGACGAGGTTGAGGACGCTTTGATCCTTTTCGTGTTCGCATAAGTTGTTGTTTCATTTTGCTGTAAAAGTGTGCTTCCATGGCCGTCTCTCTTGACCGTGTTGTGTCAAAATGAAAGAAAATTGCTTACTGTCTTTTTTCTGACTTATTCTTCTTTTATGGTTTTTTAGCTATTTTATTTTATTCTGGAGGCATTTGCTGGAGTGGGCTGTAAGGCCCGTGTTAGCTTCATTGGATACCCTTTCTTTTAAAGGAAACCATGTCTGTCTTTGTTGAGTGGATGATGGGCCACGAGCCCACATGATTCCACATATGTCACACCACCAACGAACCCAGCGCCCCCTCTTTAATGTCTCTTTAAGTTTTTTTTCTTAAACTTTCTAGTTACTATTTTTTTAATATGTTTTTGTTTCTAAATTTTCTCAATCCATAATTGATCTCATTTTACTTCATTTTATTTTGATTATATTTTTAATTCCATTTTGGTCGATGAAAATCTAATGTCATCATTTGTCGGTTATCGATAAATTGGTGATTAAGATGAGATCACTATTTATTTCTTCTTATTTCTTTTCATTTTGGGCCAATGATATAACAACACTCATGATTTGGTTGATTTTCTCAAAATCGATTCAAAATCTTGATTAATATGAGGCCTATTTATTTATTTTTCTTTTTTTATCGGTCGATGACAGTCAAAAATCATAGCTTATCGATTATCAATTTAAGATCTTGATTAAGACGAGACCGATTTTATTTTAATTTCGATTTCCTTTTCATTTCATATTCTATTTATTTATTTCTCTTCTTATCGGTCGATGAAAATCTAAAACCAAAGATTATCGATTTATCGATTTAAAATCTTGGTAAAGATGAGACCTTTCTTCCTTTTCCATCTTATTTTCGATTATATCTTTTCATTTTCGATTTCTATCTTTTCTTTTCATTTTTGGTCAATGAAAGTCAAATATCGTTGATTATCGATTTCTCGATTAAATCTTGATGAGACCACTTCGATTTATTTTCTATTTCCATTTCATTTTCTACTATCTTCTTCTATTTTCTCATTTTCGATCGATGAAGTCTTTCTATTCGCGAATGTTGATTGTTGAAGTGATTAACCTTCATTATTTCAAATCTGTAGTGAGTGATCATCGAGATCTCTTTCTATACTTTGGGATCGTGATAGGTTACCTTCGATTAATCAACGAAAGTTTGTGATTAAGACGAGATCTTCACCTTTTCTTTTCGTGTGGCACGATTCTATTGGAGAATGATCCTCAATATCATCTCTCTATTGTGTTTTGGCACAAAGATCAAATTGCGCATCCTTCTATAGTATGATCTTCGTCATGGATCGTGCTACGATGGCTTAGCACTACATTGGACCCGATTCATCCGATTAATCAACTAACAATTAACTTTAATTTTCATCAAATATTATCTTGCTTTACTTTCTTGTCATATTATATTATTTCTTATCATATTGTTCATATCACATTCATATCTTGTTCATCTAACCATTTTCTTTGTTCATATCTTAATCAAAACACACTAACAATTATCGAAACCTAAAAAACTAATTGATGGACTGTTGGTTACTATCCTTTGCTTGGAGCTTTCATCCGACTTTTGCTCAAGGCTTAGTTTAGGACACCTTGCACACACACAGCTTTCTCTTGGGCTACCTTACAATGAGACCCTTTATTTCATGTCGTCCCTTGTAATTTACATGTACCCCGCTCCCCATTCCGATGTACGCATTTAGTTTTCTTTTGATTATGGTTTGTTTACTAGGAGCACCCCTAGGGACTAGCATAGACAACCTATTTTCAAGCTAATTCTCGATTCGTCGTCGAGCCATTTTCAAACAAACCCATTTTCAACCAAACCCTCGATTCGTCGTCGAGCCATTTTCAAACGAACCTCTTTTCAACCAAACCCTCGACTCGTCGTATCGCCATTTTCAAAATTAACCTAAAACCAAACTCTTTTCAAACAAACCAAGCTCATACAAATAACCATTGATTCAACGTCAAGCAGATTTTCACAGATAAACTTCAAAACAACTAACAACTATCGCAACTCTTTTCAAGGTGAAAAATTGGGGTTCAAGTCTTTGATCTCTCTTCAGTTGTTTAGGTGAGGGTTCTCTTACTCGTGTGTGAGCAATTGACGCCTTTAAAATAAACCAACCCTCCTTTTTTCGTGGGCGTACCATGAACTACGACTGCTCTGATTCTTTACTCTCGTCTGAGTAAAGATACGTAGGCACAAGATTGCGATGATCTTGGCGAGCACACTTTTTATTTCTCCCCGTTTGCGTCCACACTACCATCTTTTTCCGTCAAACCCCGTAGTCGAACTTCGATTGCTCTGATTACTCATTCTCGTCCGAATGAGCATACGTAGGCACAAAATTGCGATGATCTTGCCGAGCACCCTATCCTTAAACCACCAACTTCCCCTTAGCATCTTTCCCCTTTTATCTTACAGTTTTGCATTTATTTTTGAGAAGAAAACAAACAAGCTTAGCTAACAAGCATCGCGATTCGAATTAAGAGGTTCCCGTTGAGTACAACAGACGTGAGGGGGTGCGCGTACCGTCCCCTCACGTAACCGACTCCCGAACCCAGAATGTGGTTGTGACGACCATGTGCTTATCCCTCCTTAAAGGTTTTTTCGATATTTTCCTTTCCCTCTTTTGGGATAAATAAAGTTCGGTGGCGATTCTGTCGAACCATTCCACACCTTTCGCGCGAAGGGTTGTGTCTTCGATCAAGCGATTTTTTCGAGGTGCGACACCGATTACTCGATGATCTCGCGGAGGGGGGACAAGGTCCCAAACCTCATTTCTCCAAAATTGATTTAGTTCATCTTGCATTGATAGAAACCAATGCTCATCGAGTAACGCCTCCTTAGAGTTTTTAGGTTCAACTTAGGAGACAAAAGCAGAGTAATAACAAAAGTTACTAAGTTTAGAGCGAGTAGTTACTCCCTTAGAGATATCACCGAGAATGTTGTCAATTGGATGGTCTTTTGAAGACTTCCAAGCTGGAGGAAGTTCATCTTTATCAGCATGATGATCATCCTCACTTTTCACTGGTTGGTGATCCTTTTCCTCCTCAATACACACTGCTTCAGGTTGATCAATTCCCTTATCAGTATCCTTGAGTATGTCTTCAGTAGGTACACCTGCACCATGAAAAGAACTACCTTCTCTGACATTTCTCGGATAAGACTCGTCAAAAGTAACATGAACTGACTCTTCAACTACGCGTAACCTCTTATTATAAATTCTATATGCTTTACTTGACTGAGAGTATCCAAGAAAAATACCCTCGTCGGCCTTGGCATCAAATTTACCAAGAGTCTCTTTCCCATTGTTTAACACAAAGCATTTGCAACCAAATACATGAAGGTGAGAGATGTTTGGCTTACGTCCTTTTAAAAGCTCATACGGTGTCTTGTTTAGAATAGGCCGGATGAGCACCCTATTCAAAACATAACAAGCCGTACTTATGGCGTCGGCCCAAAAGTATTTTGGTAATCCACCATCATTGATCATAGTCCTTCCAAGTTCTTCTAAAACTCTATTTTTACGTTCCACTACCCCATTTTGTTGAGGGGTACGTGGTGCGAAAAAATTATGATCAATTCCGTTGGAATCACAAAATGCTTCAAATAAATGATTTTCAAACTCACCCCCATGGTCACTTCTAATTGACCCAATGTTTGTGTTTAACTTGTTCTGAGATAACTTAGCAAATCGTTCAAAGGCCGAAAAGGTATCACTCTTATTTGCTAAGAAAATGGTCCAGCAAAACCTAGAAAAATCATCGACTATAACAAACCCATAATAGTTACCACCTAGACTTTTAACCCTAGATGGTCCAAAGAGGTCCATATGGAGGAGCTCAAGGGGTCTCATAGTTGAAACGATGTTTTTAGATTTGAATGAGATCCTTGTTTGCTTCTCCATTTGACACGCATCACAAAGGTGATCCTTTGTGAATTTAATTTTGGGCAAACCGATGACTAGGTCTTTAGAGACAATTTTGTTAAGCAAATCAAAGTTGATGTGAGCCAACCGTCTATGCCACAACCATGAATCTTCATTCATAGCGACTAGACACTTGTCTCAATTCAACGATACCTCATTTAAGTCTAGCATTAAGACGTTGTTCACCCTCAAGCCCTTAAACACATTCTTTTTGTCGCTATCTTCAACTATGCAACAATCCTTTGAAAAAGATACTTTATAATTCTTGTCACATAGTTGACTAATGCTTAAAAGGTTGTGTCTAAGGCCTTCCACAAGCAGCACATCAGAGATAGTAGTAGATTGTTATCTCCGTAGGTAACAAACCCCTTTTTCTTCGCCACAAAGTCGATGAAAAAGGATATGTCCCCGGTCATATGTCTCGAGCAGCCACTATCCAGAACCCATCTTCCTTCGGTGGTCTCAAGACTTTGTACCTACAAAAACAATTAAGGGATAGTAGGTACCCAATTCTCAATGGGTCCTTTAAGGTGAGTGAAACCAAGACCGCACTTGGGCAACCATTGGTAGATGCCTTTCGGAACAAGAAACCTTCTGAAGCGGCATTTCGCAATAGTATGACCAGGCTTACAATAGTAAAGACAATTACAGTTCATTTGGAATTTACTTTTGCTATCACTATCTCGAATCACATAGGTATACTTTTGATATGGATTATTCATGCTCTCACGAAAATGTGATCGATCAATAGCAAACGTAACTTTTGGCTTAAGAGCCTTGTCCAATTTGGCATTGAGGGTTCTCACCTCTCGTTGCCAAATATGACAAGTGTCACAGCCCCAATTGAACCAAGATGTAGGATCCTCTTCAACCTTGGCTTTTGATGTGTCCACTATAGAGTTTTTGAGAGCTTCCAATTCCTTTTCGGAATCGAAAACCTTCTTCTCCAAATACGTGAAAATCCTTTTATTTGAGGCTAAACGTTGAAATGCTTCCTTAGCCTCATAGTGTAACATGTCAAAAGCCTTTCGTAACTCTAAATGCGACATAGTATTAACATGATCATATTTAGAATGCTTTACCTCTTTTGCTTTGTTGTGGCGTGCCATAAGACAAAAGTTAACGGATTCACTTTCGTCACTTGAGGAATCATCTTTCTCCGACTCACTATCGCTTTCCCAATCGATGTATGCTCGTCGATAATACTCATCAACTCCCAAGGAAGAGATGATCATATTACGAGCCTTCTAATCATAGCTGTACTTTTTCTCGTCCTCCTCAGTCCATTGAGCTTCGGGTTTAGGAACGACAACGCCTTCCGCGTTAGTCATAGTAATTTCCATGGGACCGTTTAAAATAATGTTTCAAACCTTCCGATCTATGGAATTAATATGGACGCGTATACAATCCTTCCAGTAGCTGTAGTTTTCACCTGTAAAAACTGGAGCTCTATTATAAGCCCCCTTAGGTTTGTTCGCCATGATCCAAGAAGTTTTACCGAAGCACCAGAATTAATCGGAGCTCGTGATACCACTTGTTAGATGATGGCTATGGATTTAGAAGGGGGGGGGGGGGTTGAATAGATCCCTTGAGTTTTACACGCAAATGGTTTCCAAAATTTGTTTTAAAAAATTGTTTAACGGAAGCTACCACTGGATAGAACATCTACAACGGACCTTCTACCAAAAGGATCGGATATGCGTGAATATATCACAGATGAGTATGGAAGAGAAAAATTCAGTTTTGAATACTACACTTAATAACACAGTCAACAAAATATCTGTTGCTTGATGTTTATTCTAATCCAATGAGGTAAAGTGATTAGCAATTAAAGGCAACGAGTTCGAATTTTGCTTTGAAACAAATTATCAAACACCTAGTGTGCGTAAACACACTAAGTGCAGAATTTCTATGGAGGGTAGTGTAAAGCTGCTCCAAGATATAATTCAAGGAATTGTATCAATTAAAAAAAACAGTTTATCAGCTTACAATTACTCTACGACAGAAATTTCGATGACTTGCGACTTCACAAATTCGAACGAACTGAATTGTAAAAGAGTTAAGGAGAGAGAGAACAAACGCGGTTTGATTAGGCAGTTCCCCAATCGTCCTCGCTTTGGGTACGTCTACCCCCAAATCCACAAATGGAATTGAGATATATGTATATATATATATATATATATATATATATATATATATAGTTGTTGCAAATTGTTTATTACAAGAGAAAACTATGAACATCCAAACCCTCGAACGTCTTCGATCGTTGATGCAGAATTTTCTCTTCCCTTGATTCAAGATGAATCAAGTCCTTCGAATATGGTTGATCCAATTACCGTCCCGCGCTACTAAACCGAAAGAAACCACCGTTCTTCAGTTACCTTCACTCGGTCAATTGCGATCTACCAAGAATTCGAACCTAAACCTCCCTTCTACGATCCTCTGATTACAGCTACTAAACCAAACAATTGCGCCAATTTCCGGTTACCTTCGCCCATCCGAATCCTTGTAGAAAGAACAATTTGTGCAAAAACCCCCAAAAATCTATCCGATTCTTGGAGGACAAAACCAATTGGTTTGATTCAAGAAACACCTGCCAAACTCTCAACCCAGAAGATGAAGATCACACATCCTAAATTCTGAACGTTATCACTTCGATCAATGGGCGACACAAACAAAGATGATTATGTGTGATTATTTGTTTACACAATGAAGAAGATGAAGATGAAGAGAGAAATGACATATATCTTTCACGTTTCTTGTTAGTGAAATGAAATGATGACCAAAACTATTTATATGAAAATAAAATGACCAACAAAAATAATAACAGAAATAACAGAAAAGAAATTAAGTGAAAAATGCAGAGTTTTGAAGTCACGCGTCGACCTCCTAACTCCATGCGTCGACGCATAAACAAATATTTTTGTGTCCATTGAATTGTGCGCTTTCCCGCAGGTTTTGGAGGTTAGCGCATGAAATTGGAGGTTAGCGCATGAACTGGAAGGGTTAGCGCATGAAGTGCATTTTTTTCAGGAAATTCAATTTTCTGAGCATTTTCACCAGACCAAGATCAGAAACACATACTAGACACAACTAAAACGATAGTGGACATTTATTTTTGGGAAAGACAAGATCCTATGCATCTAGACACATGAACAATAATGGTTAGACGCAATATGCCCGACACGTGTAGTGATACTGCTCAAATTACAGTCTAGTTTCTTACATGTTTGTTGACATCATTAAAACAAGGTAAATAGAAGAATATCCCTCACAGAGGTTTTGGTCATCACCAATATCCCCGTAAAAGTCCAGTGTTCACTGGCACTTGTTGAAAGTATGATCATTATCAGCATCCTAAGTCCAGTAATTACTGGCATGTTTTCTAAGTTCAACCATTATTGGCATTTTAAGATTGGTCGTTACCAATATCCCTTGAAAGTCCTTGTGATTATCATTATTTGGCGCACGCAGAGTTTGTGTTTGTCTCTGTCTTTTTTGGTTTTTTCTTGAAGATCCCGTTTGAACTCTTCAGTATAAGAAATCCCCAGAAGATCTTTTGTTGGGTGTCTATCATTTTGTTCAAATTGATCCCCAGTGGAGATCGTGTCTTCTTTCCGGTTTCATCCCCAGTAAAGAGTTTGCCTCCCTTTTTGTTGTCTCTGATGTCGTCTGGTCGTATTTGAACCTGTCGTCCATCTCCCTGGATTTTTTCCCCAGTGGAGAACACTTCTCTGATTTCCATCTCTAGTGAGGATCCGTAGGGTTCCCCACATTTTATCTTTCTTATCCCCAGTGTTTTCTTAGTCACTCCCCAGTGAGTATCTTCTGTTGGTTGTTAACCTTCATCCCCAGTAGGTCTCATCTGTGGTTGCTTAACCTTTGTCCCTTCGGTGTCTTGTTTGTCCGCATTTTGCACCATCATGTCATCATATCATCATTTTAGAAGCGCATGGCATGTCAGCATTTGCATGTCTTTTGCCTGTCCTTAGCATATGCATTCCATCTAATTGCAAAAATTTCGGTTTGCTATATTTAAATACCTTTTCACCTTGATTTCACGAGGATTATCATTGCTCGCACCATCCAATGAATCCATTTAAATAGGGGTAACTGTTATACCCCAAATTTTACCCCTTAGATGTCATGACATCTTGCACTTGCATTAGGGTTCAATCATCTATGCATTGTTAACTAATATTTTGCTAGTTTGTTCTTTTATTTGAAAGTTAGGGTTTGGCATAAGGAGAGGGTAAGATCAATAAACCAAGTTCTCATACATTTCAAAGTCTCCTAAGACACTTCTTGGTTCAATGCATCCATCCCAAATGTTCACTAAGTGGTTAAGAAAGGTGTCTGAAGTCATCTGGTCAAGAAAGTCAACTGAGACTCCAAAAGCTCAATATTTGGTCTTGAGGGCTAATCATGAAGTTTTCAAATCATATTCCATGATCTCATGTGATTGGATCAAGAGAAATCAAGGAGAAACCATAAAATCAAGAGTTGTGGAATTAGGGTTTTGACCTGAAGAATTACAAGGAAATCTTGGTGTGATCAGTCAATACCTTGATTGGTTCACCAACCAATTGAGCTTACATACACTCAAGAGGCCTTATTCATCAATAAATCAAGGTGTTTGGCTCCCATCACAAGTTCAATGAGCCTCGAGTTCATATGGCCCAAATTAGGGTTTTGTTAGGAAAAGTCAACCATGCCTTTGACTTTTGGTCAAGGCATGATCCCAAGTCTTGGGACATGATTCCATATGTTCATATGCATCCTTGGAGGTCATCTATTGGTATTTGGAGAGCTTGAGAAAGGAAGATCACAGAGGATCACACAGTGGAATTCCTGAGGAAATTAGGGTTTTGTCTGAAAAGTTAAACCTTTGACTTTTGATGTTTTTGATCCAAGATGAAGTGTTCAAGTTATATTCCATCAACACATGTTTGATTCTTGAGCTAAAGCATGAGAAATCAAGATTTAAGAGGTTTCTTACAAACGGGGCAAAGTTTTTTTCTTGAAATTTTCTAAGTATGGAAGAATTTAGTCCTTGTGTGAACTTTGAAGAGCCATAACTTTCAAACCACACATCCATTTTTTGTGATCCAAAGCTTAAATTGAAGCTATATCATGAAATTTAAAATGTATTAGAGGGTCCTTCTCCAAAAAAAGGCTTGGTTTTTAAGTTAAGAAGCTTGGAAGTTCAAGACAATTTAAGACTTAGTGAAATTTCACTCTTTTTGCCCTAGTTTGCAGCCAACTTCAAGCCCATTTTTCATCATGATCCCTTTGGATTCAGAACTTGGAGTGAACATGAACATTGTAGAGCATACTTGGGGCTTTCCAAAAAGTACTAGAACACCCCAATCAAATGTGTGGGCTGTGAGTTTCGAATCCATGAATTTGGGGTCACAAACTTGATTTTTTAGGTCATGAGCATGATGTTTCAACTTGCAAGATCACTCCAAATCCTCATGATCTCGTGTGGCAGACCTCATTGCTTCTTAATTTAGCTTAAATCAGATAAGTACAAGTGCTTTTGAAGTAATATCCAAGTGGTTTAAGCATTGTCTCATGAATCATTCCATTTTTGGCACAAAGTGAACATTGCCATTTACATAAAGCCATTTTTGGCTATGTCAACTTGTCTTGAGCTGTGTAATGGTTCTTCCACACTCAAAAGGTTTGTACTGAGAAAGCCAAAAGCTCTGAACATTTCCAACCACCCTAGAGCAGCATGGTACATGGCTTGGAAATGAAAAAATATTTGAAACTCTAAGTTGCATTGAAACTGAGCCAAAAGGTTGAGAACTCAACTATCTGGTTTGCTTCAAACCTCCACACTTTGCCTATAAATAGAGGGCTTCATTAAGCCTCAGAAGACACAAGAACTCACTCTGAAAACCCTCATATCTCTCTCTCCCATAGCTTTTGCAAGAACTCTCAAAACTTGCAAAACCACTATCCAGTTTCATTTCACTTGTGCAACTCACAAACAAACTCCATAATTCTTCCCTAAGGTCCCTATAGAGCTTGTTCAAAACCTCAAACAAGTTTTGTAACACCCTACACAACATCTACCATTTTCAAACGCCTATTTGCATAAGGACACGGGTTTGAAGCTTGAGGCAGTCTCCATACATTTCAAGCACTCCAGTCATCATTTCAAGTATCAACAAGCCTAAAGGGAATCTTATTTCACTTTTGTAACCTCATTTGAAGAGGCCTTGGACCTGCTCCAAGAGGTAAGTTTCTTTGAAACTCTAAGCTCAGATTCTTTGCATCTCATTGTCTCATGATTATAGCAAAATGAAGCCTGCTTTGTGTACAACTTGTTTGAAGCCTTACTTGCATTATTTGGTTTGAATAAGTGAGGTTTTGAACAAGTTCTGTTTGGTGATGTTGCACTGTTGTTGAGTGTTTTATGAAGCATATGGTTAGTTTTAGGACAAGACAACGTGACCATTAGATTCCTTGTAGAAAATACTTTAATTTAGGTTTTTACAAAATTTAAAATGGTTGAGAGAGGAAGAAGGTGTGTTGTGTTGAAAATCTGGGTACAAACCTGAGTTAAGGCACGATCAGGGAGAGAAAAGAGAGAGAGAGAGAGAGAGGAAGAAGGTGACATGGCGCTGAGTGTATGTGACATGGCACTGAGTTGTCCGTCTTGTAACATGTATGCCTTATGTTTGTTTTGTGCCATATAGATACTGGATGAGAGCGTAGCACCGCTGGTCCAGGAGGAGGTTTTGAGAGTGTTTTTCCATGCCAAAGACTGGGGTTCGAATTCCCCTCGCCCCGGTCTTTTGTTTTATTTTTTGATTCATGTTATTTTCACATATATTTTAGCATATGCACTTATGTCACAAGCCATACAACCAGCGCAACTGGTAAATGTTTTAACCACAACACTAAGGGCGTGGGTTCAACTCCCATCAAGGCCCTTTCCCTTTTTTTTAACACTTAGTTTTTTTAGGTTTCCTTCACAAAACTTCAAAATTCATAACTTCTTCAATTTTAGGGTTTTTCAATCCATTCTTTTTGCATTATTCTTCTTTTGTTGTATATTTTATTATGACATTTAAAAATCTCCAAAAATATTTATTTTTAGGGCTTTTATTCATGTGTGAAATGTAGGTTTTTCTTTTACGGTAACTTAGAATAGTCTTGACTTTTAGGGTTTTAACCTTTGATCTCCCTTACCTTTTAGGACTTTTATAGGGTTGTCTTATCACATTAAGATCACTTCCCACGTCTTTGACTTGTACATAGTTGTGGATTTTGGTTTTAGGTACACTTGTAAGTATATTTTCCTACCTTAGAATGTGTGAATTTTTGTCATCCCTATGAGGTCTTTACCTTCAAATTAGGACTCCCCCTCATGTATATATGACATCAATGTAGATACAAACCATCCACTTAGGTTATACCATGTACATATGTGTTAGGTTTTCCCTCTCATAGAGTGAACTTTAGGATAACATAAGTGATACTCCCCCTTGACACAAAGTTTAGGTCAAAGACATTCCCCATATTAGGTCATCATCTATTTGCTTAAAGAAGTCTAGACTTGAATTATGCTCCCTTTAGGTATTTACCTTGTCCCTTAATGAATGATTCTTGTGTGTTTACATAATACTTGTTTACTTTTTAGATACTTGCCTTGAATGTCATCACATTCACCATCATTATACATGTTTTATATCCATATATTTTTGCTATCATTAAGTGTGAATATCATTTTTAACTTTATTAAGTTATCCCCTTTAGTGAGGCGAGCTTGTTAGCTCTCCTCCTTAACCCTCTTTGTTCCCCTCCTTCCAAAGGAAAGTCTCTCTATTGACTTTAATGTAATAGATAGCTCATTACCTCTTGGCCTCATTAGAGCCATCTTCTACCCTTGGCCTCATTAGGGCCATCCCTTTCCATTGACCTCATTTAGGATCAATCCCTTGGCCTCATTAGAGCCACTTCCCCCTTGACATAGTTAGGTTTCCCCCTCTTGTAAGCACCATCATCATAGTTGCTTACTTCCCTTTTGGCCTCATTAGAGCCACCTACCTTACAACTTAGGATCCACCTAGAGTTCTTCAACTCTATATGAGCATCATCATAATGATGTTCCTTTTCCCTTTGGCCCCATTAGAGCCATTCGCCCTTTTAACTTAGAATTATGATAGAGTTCTTAAACTCTACGTGATTCTCATCCTCATGAGTATCCACTTCCCTTTTGACTTTGTTCAAAGTCAACCTCTTATATTTACCCCTTCAACTTAGACATGGAGAGTTATTTAACTCTACATGAGTATCATACTCATTCCCTTTGGAGCTTTGACCATAGTCAATGGTTCCTCACCCTTGTTGAGGTGAACTACCAATGCTCTGATTCCATCCTTATTAGGATACGTAGGCACGAGATGCGATGTCTTGGCGAGCATACTTAGTGTATATACCTTTAGGTCTTTACCTTTAGCACTTAGGTCTTTACCTTTATAAAATTCTGGTATCAGATATGTGATGTCGAGTGAGATGTCACAACATCAATATCTGCTATATGAACAAGACAATAAAAGAACAGCACTTAAAAGCAGTAAATAAACACAGAGAATTGTTCACCCAACTCGGTCTAACAACCTACGTCTGGGGGCTACCAAACCAGGGAGGAAATTCACTATTAGTAGTATCAATTTGTAGACTCCACAATCAACACACAAGCTGATAATCTACTCACTTAATCACTACCCAATGACACTTCTACCTAGGACACTCTTAGGTATGAGAACCCTCTCACTCCCCCTCAATCACAACAGTGATGAAAATAGAAAATAATAAAGTAAGAAGACACACCTTGATCTTGCTTAAAAGCTTCAATCAAGAACAAACACTCGTGCTTAAAAGCTTAGAGTAGACAACATACAACTCAACTAAATCAGTCAAATTCAAACATCAAAATAGATGGATGAATGGCTCATAATACACAGACGAAAACACAAACCCTAATACTTGACACTTAGTACACAATCTCTTATCTTCGTCTCTTCCAAGTAGGGTTGAGGCTGCTTTAAATAGAAAGTTATTCTTGGGCTTGGACTCCTTGAAAATCTCATATTTGATTCACAATTAAAACTGATTTTATCTTCAAATCTTTTCGCCCTAAAACAGTAACAATATATACTCCACAAATGATTACATCATACCACATTTGCTCCATGATTTTCGCCTGCAATCTCTCAAACATAACAAAAATGCGCAGCCCTAAAACATAACAGACTGAACACAATGTTCTCTCAACAGATGTTAAGACATCAGTCTTGACATCATGCACAAAACTGCAACCCTAAGTAACACACCACAAGCAGAATGATAGCAACACATGTTAAGACATCAGACATGACATCTTGAACCAACACATTGTTTTACCAAAATTACAGCCAATAACAGAACTAACGATCTCCCCCTTTGGCTAATTTTGGCTAAAACAACACAGCACACATCAGAGATACTTGTAGCGGACGTACACCATAAAACACTCAGCAATAACACCAAACAAAATTCAAACTCCCCCAGAAACTCAAAAAACCACAGCACAACCAAACCACAGAACAACCACACTCAACTAGGCTTATCTCTCCCCCTTTTTAGCCACAATTGGACAAACTCTGAACCTACCAACAGCAGCAAGCACAAGGTTCTGACATCCAAGAGTCAAGGTCAAACAACTAGCTTCCCAAAGAAACAAGTTCCAAAACCAAAAACTTTGACTGGTCCGGCGATACAAAAAATGTCCTCCTATTGTATTATAAAACCAAGCCGTCCTTAACAACAACTGAACTAGGATAGAATCATGAGTCAGTCCTACAAAAAGGATGATGCACACAAGGGTCAGTTGAAGCACGGCCAGAAAAAAAAGCCACCAAACCAAATGAGATGAAGTCTAAAGAATTGACAACAACAGGATCTTCTACAGGAGCAACAAGAACAGGCAGAAAGATAGAAACAAGACTAAAGACCATCAAGAAACCTCCAGTGCTACTACATGCTTCTGATGATGAAGCAGATGAAGACTGGGTTAATTTCATTAACTCAGGTGGTTGGAATGAGTAGCTGAATCTAAACAATAAACCTCTTTGCTTGTAGTTTTTGTTTTAAAAAAATGTAATGTTGAGTACTTCCAGCAATAAAAATGTTCTTGTTTGTTTCCAAACATTCTTATTTTGTCACTTCCACCAACTAGATAAGCTCACACGCATAAGACAACTGCACCAAAAACACCATCCTCCTGCACACCAACAAACGATCCACTAATTCTCATATATGCAAATCCCTAATTTGCTTCTTAAATTTTCAAACTGATTTGCATCTAAGGCCTTAGTAAAAATATCAGCTAATTGCATTTCAGTAGCAACATGTTCCAAAGCAACCACTTTATCTTCAACCAGATCTCTTATAAAGTGATGACGTATGTCAATATGCTTAGTCCTGCTATGTTGAATTGGGTTCTTGGAGATATTGATAGCACTCAGATTATCACAGTACAATGTCATGACATCTTGCTTGACATTGTATTCAGTTAACATTTGCTTCAACCAAACCAGTTGTGAACAACTACTTCCTGCTGCTATGTACTCAGCCTCAGCAGTAGAGATAGACACATAGTTCTGCTTCTTGCTAAACCACGAGATAAGATTGTTCCCTAAGAAGAAGCATCCTCCTGAAGTACTTTTTCTATCATCTGCACTTCCTGCCCAATCAGCATCACAATATCCACTCAGTTCAGTGCCTGATCCATGACTGTATAGTATACCATAGTCACTAGTACCATTCACATATTTCAGAATTCTCTTCACTTGATTCATGTGGCTCACTTTAGGTTCAGATTGATATCTGGCACAAACTCCTACAGCAAAGGAGATATCAGGTCTGCTAGCTGTGAGATACAGTAAGCTTCCAATCATGCTTCTGTATAAGCTTTGATCCACACTCACTCAATGTTCATCCTTGGACAGCTTCAGGTGAGTAGGAGCAGGTGTCCTCTTATGATTAGCATTCTCCAGACCAAACTTCTTGACAATGTTCTTTGCATACTTGCTCTGAGAGATAAATATGGAGTCTTCCATTTGTCTAACTTGCAGACCCATAAAATAGTTGAGCTCACCAACAAGACTCATTTCAAACTTAGACTGCATCTGTTTCACAAAATGTTGAACCATTGCTTCTGACATCCCACCAAACACTATGTCATCAACATATATTTAAGCTATTAGCATTTTTCCTCCTTCCTCTTTGACAAACAATGTCTTGTCAATTCCTCCTTTTCTATAACCATTCAGAGACAGGAATTCAGTAAGCCTGTCATACCAACCTCTAGGTGCTTGCTTTAATCCATAAAGAGCTTTCCTTAGTTTGTAGACATGGTTAGGAAATGTTGGATCAATAAACCCCTTGGGTTGATCTACATAAACTTCTTCATTTAAGTACCCATTCAAGAAAGCACTCTTTATATCCATCTGGAACAACTTGAATTTGAGGTTACAAGCCACACCTAAGAGTAACCTGATAGATTCCAGTCTAGCCATAGGAGCAAAAGTTTCATCAAAATCAATCCCTTCTACCTGAGTGTAACCTTGGGAAACCAGTCTAGCCTTATTTCTGGTGACCACTCCTTGTTCATCAGATTTATTCTTGTAAACCCACTTGGTGCCAATCATATTTATTCCATCAAGCCTTGGAACAAGATCCCAAACTTCATTCTTTTTGAATTGTTCCAACTCTTCTTGCATGGCATTAATCCAAAATTCATCAGTCAAGGCTTCTTTGACATTTTTGGGCTCAATCTTGGATACAAAGCAAGAGTTTGACACAACTTCTCTTGATCTAGTGGTAACTCTTGAGTTTGGATCACATATGATAAGCTCTTTTGGATGGTCTTTATGCACTCTGATAGATGGTTCCTTGTTAGGTTGTTCAGGATTAGGTTCAGCAGCAACAGGACTGGGATTTACACTTCTGTCTTCAGCTTATGTTGATACATCATCAAAAAATGTTCCAACATCATCTAGGACATCAGCCTCTTCCTTTATTCCATTGTCATCAACAACCACATTTATAGATTCCATCATGACCTTGGTTCTGGAATTGAATACCCTATAAGCTCTGCTGTTTGTAGAGTATCCCAGAAAGATTCCCTCATCACTTTTTGGATCCATTTTTCTCCTTTGTTCACGATCTGTCAGGATATAACACTTACTACCAAATACATGAAAGTACTTCACAATTGGTTTTCTTCCCTTCCATAGTTCATACAAGGTAGCTGAAGTACCTCTTCTCAAAGTCACTCTATTGTGAATGTAACAGGCAGTATTCATAGCTTCACCCCAGAAATGGTAAGGAAGCTTTTTGGCATGAATCATTGCCCTAGCAGATTCTTGAATGGTTCTGTTCTTCCTTTTAACTACTCCATTTTGCTGACGGGTAATGGGAGAAGAAAACTCATGACTGATGCCTTCAGCAGAACGAAACTCAGCAAACTTACTATTTTCAAACTCTCTCCTATGATCACTCCTTATTCTTATGACATTGCTCTCCTTTTCTCTTTGGAGACTTTGACATAGATCTTTAAACACATCAAACACTTCTATTTTGTCTTTGATGAAGTTCACCCAAGTGTACCTAGAATAGTCATCTACAACAACATAAGCATATTTCTTCCCACCTAGACTTTCCACCTGCATAGGCCCCATTAAGTCCATATGAAGAAGTTCCAAAACTTTAGAAGTAGTGAATTATTGAAGCTTTGGATGTGACATCTTGGTCTGTTTCCCCATCTGACAATCTCCACAGACTCTTCCCTCTTCAATTTTGAGCTTAGGGATTCCTCTTACTGCTTCTGTGGATATGATTCTCTTCATTCCCTTCAGATGTAAATGTCCCAACTTTTGATGCCAGACTTTGACTTCATCTTCTTTAGCAAGAACACATGTGGAGGGACTTGAGTCTTGTGACACCCATAAGTAATAGTTGTCCTTAGACCTAGCACCCTTCATTATAACTTCAACTTTATCATTTGTGACAATGCACTCAGTTTTTGTAAAATTAACTATGAGTCCTTGATCACATAGTTGACTAATACTGATCAAATTTGCTGTTAACCCCTTGACTAGCAGTACATCATCAAGTCTAGGTGTACCTTCACAATTCAGCTTTCCTACACCCTTGATTTCTCATTTGACACAATCACTAAAGGTCACATGGCCAGAAGAATAAAGTTTAACATCCACCAGCAAATTCTTCACTCCTGTCATGTGTCTTGAACAGCCACTGTCAAAGTACCAGTCTTCTTTAGCAAAGACTCTAAGAGAAGTATGAGCTATCAAGCTGACAACATCAGTTTTGGAGACCCATTGCTTCTTTTGCTTGATGACTTGATTACCTTTATGAATGACCTGTCTGGGTGCACAATTAGAAGTACTCTTAGGATACCCATGCAACTTATAACAGAAGGCCTTTATGTGTTTAAAGCTCCCACAATGATGGCATCTCCAGCACCTGAATTTCTTCCTAGAGGGAGTCCTGTCAGGATGTTTCAACATCTGTTTCAACATCACTGGCTTGGAACTAGGAATAACATCATTTGAAGCAGATCCACTGTTGAATCCCAACCCACTTTTGTCTCCTGCAGTTCTTCCAACATCAAGAATCTTGTCTAGAACATCGGTTCCACTATTCAACATTCTGATAGACTTGGACATAGATTCAAGTTTAGAGTTCAGCACAAATACTTCATCTTCCAGCTTGACAATGGTTTCCAGATGCTCTGTCTTTTCAGTCTTGAGTTGAGCAATGATCTTCTTCTGCCTCTCCCCTTCTTGACAAGCTTCTTCACTCTTAATGCATAGCTCTCTATAAGAATCAGTAAGCTCATCATATGTGCTCTCTTTATCCCTAGAATCATCATTAGATGTACACCTTCCAGTCAATACCCTAACCTGCTTGGCAGTCTATTCATCTTCCTCACTTTTAGTATCAGACCAGGACACAGATAAGCCCTTTTTCTGCTTCTTAAGATATGTAGGGCATTCAGCTTTGAGATGACCATAACCCTCACATCCATGACACTGAATTCCTTTGTCATAATTAGGCTTCTCCTCAGTTCTTGTTTTCTTCATCTGATCACCTGACCTGTTGATGTCAGATGTGATGTTCTTGACATTAGGTTTATAACTCCTGTCCATTCTTTTCAAAACCCTATTAAACTGTCTTCCCAGCAGAACAATGGCATTAGATAGCTCTTCCTGAGTTTCAGGACCACACTCTTTCTCATCATCTTCTGTACTAGACACCAAAGCTATGCTTTTGCCCTTCTTTTCAGATCTGTCATTCAACCCTAATTCAAATGTCTGAAGTGAACCAATCAATTCATCTACCCTCATCTAGCTGATGTCTTGAGCTTCCTCTATAGCAGTCACCTTCATATCAAATCTCTTGGGAAGAGATATGAGAATTTTTATTACCAGCTTCTCATTAGACATCCTCTCTGTAATACCCCAAAATTTGCTCTCCCTCTTTGTCATCATAGCATGGCATTATCATTTATCATATCATATCCACCTCATTAACATTACATTGCATTTAACATAGAAAAATGAAGCATGGCATCCTTCTTACCATTAGGGCATGTGATCAGGTGGAAGGTGGACAATCAAGGAATCATTCAAAGCACAAAAAGGTCAATCAAGTTGCCTCAAGGCAAGCCAAGAGTCTCTCATGTCTCATACCATCTCAATTGATCATCCACAATCTCAAGGAGGTGAGATTCAATAGGAGATTGAAGCATTACATCCTACACTATGCAAGAAGTCCAAAAATTGAAGGAAAATCCTCAAAAGAGATAGCTCATTGATTCAAAATCATCCTCAAGTGGCATTTCTCATCATCCTTTAAGAGGATACACAACATACTCTGAGGAATTTGGATTTGGAAGATGTGCAATTTCCTCCTAACCAGAGGGGGTCAAAATTAGGGTTTACAGTAAAATCAGGTTATCTTTGATTTTTTGGACAAAACTTGATATCATGGTGTTCTACATGTCCTTAAGTGTATGTGTATGGAGAATTGCCCCTCAATTGGTTTTGGAGGTGGTTCAATTGGAAGAAAGATAAAAAATCAGGAAATTTGGGGCCAAGTCAAATAATCAGAGGAAAAAGTCAACTCTTGACTTTTTGAGCCCAAAATCATGAAATTCATGTTACATATGTCCAATGTACAAAATTTGGTCAAGAAACTCCAAAGGAATCATGAAAAAATCAAGAGGTGGAAAGTTGCCATTTTTGGAAGAGGAAGGGTTACTAAAAATAGCAAGTTTTGGCCATTTTGCATCAGAGTTTGAACCAAGGCCATTTAAAATTGAAGCACCAAATGAAAATTCCACTCGGCCACAACAAAAGATCTTGTTTTAAGCTTCAAATCTATGTGTGGAACATCTCCATTGGATAAAAATTGAGTGAGATATGATTGATCAAAGTTTGAGCAAAGTAGGTTCAAAACTAGGTCATGACCAAGATTTTCAGGGCACGCGCGCAGTCATTTTAACAAACAGTTGGTGGGCCAAATGTACACCTATTTTTCTCATGGTTAGAGGCTTCATTTTCAAAACTTGTCAACATCAAAAATGTTCCCTGTAATGTCTTCTTCAAGTTTCAGGTTGGACAAAATTCCATTTGATCAATTTATAAGGGGGAAATTTTGGTCTCAAGTTAGGTTGATTAGGCTGAAATTTCATGCAGTCCACTGCCATGCCATGACCTGCTTCCCACGCCCACCACACAGTTCCAAACCTTGATGTTCAAAGCTATTTTCCAACCTCTTACACACTTCATATCAACTCCAATCTCAAACCAAACTTGTTGCATTATATTCCCTCTTTCCAATGACTCCAAAAACACACTAAATCATCCATTAAATAGGGAGAAAAACATCATCAAATCACCATGTTTCCAACTGTCACCAAAATGCCAAAAGCAAGTGTTGTTGCCACTTTTCCTCATTTGAACCAACAAATTCTTACTTGCACGTGCTGCTCATGATCATTATACACTAAAGAGGAAGAACAAAACTTGCGAAGCAAGTTTCTCTTGCTGCCACACCAGAACAGCTCATCCTCACCATTCCTTCCATTTGCTCCTCACCATAACACTCTAAACCTCCACCTCACCATAGCACAGCCATTGATAAATCGTCCCCTAACTAACTTGACTCAATTAGTTAGGATGGACTCAGCCTAACCCACTCAACTCACTCTAACTCACTCATGTAACCATGAGTTAGCAGATTAAACTCAACATATAAGTTCCAACACTCTCCACAATTTGAGACTAACACTTCATTCTCACTCTTTCTCTCAAACACTCTCACATTCTCTCCATTATCTCTCTCTGATTCTGCACGATTTTTCTTCCTTTCTCAATCATCTTCATCCATTCTGAGCAAGAACATTCAAGAGAAAACTCCATTGTCCAAGCATAACATCATCACAGTTTGGAATTCTGTTTTTGTTCTCAAGATCTCCACATCAAGTAGCATTTATTTTGCTAAGGTTGAAGATCTAGAAGCTCAATACCTCAAGCGTTTCTCTGGTTTTCTCAACACATCAAGTTGCCACACTTTCAGGTTTTAATTCACTCAATCTTAATGCTTCATATTAGTATGATTTAAACTCGTTTTATGTGTTTAGAGCTTATTAGAAGCTATGCGTGAGTTCTGGCTAGTTGATAGGCTCTTTAGGAGTTTAGGTGTGATGTTAGGGCAAATTGTTTTGGCTCGGTTTGTGTTATGCGTGCATGATCTATGAAAATTAATTGCATATTCATGATCTACATGAGCTCAACTTCAGTTTGATGTATATTTTGTGGATTTCTGAAGAGATCAAAGTTGCAGACAGTGGTGGTGTGGCCGGAGAAGGTGACCGGAGGTCACTCTCCGGCCGGTGGACTTTGTGTTAGGGTTTAGGCTCAGTTTGAATCTGGTCCGTTGGATGAATGTGATCTAATGGCCACTATGCTGCCAACACATAAAAATTCACGTGCATGCCACGTGACTTTATTTCTGATTTCACTTAAACGCTATGTGGTGTGGTACACGGTGGGAACCGTGGTCATTCATGTGTGCATGTTGATCTTGATTACCTTGACCTAGATTTGACCTTGACCTGATCTGATGGTGGTGAATGGTTTGACTTAGTTTGACTGATAATGCATGGTAGTTAGTGTGTGCTACGCGTAATTGGACCTATGACAGATTGCTTTTCGCACCTCCTTTTTAAAAAGCCCAAACACTTTGAACTGTTGGTTTACTATATTTGCACCCCACTCTTGTTTTCTATTTCCTTTTATTTTCTTCATTTTATGCACGTTTACTTTTTAATTTTTAAAAATATCAAACATCATCATAAAATTCCACAAAAATTCATGAGCATCATTAAAACATTTAGGAAATTTTCCATGATTTTATTTCTTGATTTTATGACCTTTTTACCCCTGGTCCATAATTTTCTTTGAATTTCCATTTAGATGCATTCTAAGCATGATACATGAATTTGTTTAATTTTGTTCTTGCTCATTACCAACTGTTTTGACATGATTCTTTTTACATTGATTCACTAATACATTGAAGCATGTTAGATGATTTTTGTTTGATTTTTTTAGGTCACTTTATTACATGTTTTGATGCCTATATTTGCACCACTTTGCATGATGTTTCAATTTGACCTAATTGCTTTGTTTGAAGTCATTTTGCTCTGAATTTTTACATGCTATCTTGATGTATGATGCATTTCTGACCTAGGCATTCCAATAATATGCTGGCATAATTTTCATGAATCCATTTGGTCTTTGTTTGATGCATTACATTGGAAGTATAATCCATGGCATGTCATTACAACTTTAGTGCATGTTTACATGAATTCTTTTGTGCACATTTGTATGAGCATTTGCATATGTTATGAGCCATTCATATGATATTATATGTCTTTGATACACATTATAGGTCATCTTTACATGTCCATTTCAATTTGAACTTTGTACATCATTAACATGTATTGTTTGCACTTTCTTTTTGAACTTTCATTTCAATTCTTCTTATATTACTTCTTGAATGTCTTGAAGTTGATTCATAAATACTTTTGAGATGTTTATAAACCATTTTCCATTTAGTTTCAATTCTGGTTGTTGATTTACATGTTCCATTTATGCATGTCCTCTTCATTTCTTTCCATCTTTCATCTACCCCTTCTTCTTGTAACATGTTTAAATGCTAATGGGTGATGATTATTGCTTATTCACTTGCACTTGTATGATGATATCCATTTGTTGTCCATATGATGCCCATTCTGGTTGTGGCTCTAGGATTTGGTTTCTCATTTAATTCTTTTGAGTTTTATGATGCATTACATGTTCTTTTACTTCTTATACTTCTTATACATGTTTACTAACCATGTAGGGGATTTGGCAAGTTTCAATTGAGTGTGGATAAGGAATCCACATTCAACTTCTATCCTTTCTCTTTTACAATTCCATTCTATGTTTTGTTAAGCACTTATGTGCTTTCTTTTAATAACTCATCACTTTCCCTTTGTGAATTACAATTCATCTTCTACTTTAGAAGTGAATTGTTTAATTCATTCTTTCTTTAGACTTTAGGTTGAAACCTCACAAACTTTAGGATCACTCCCTTAACTAATCAATTAGGATTGAGTCTTAGTCCATATAGATTTTTACCTTTACCCTCTCTTGAGTCTTTCATCTTCTCACCTCAAAGAAAATTCAAAACATATAATAAAGGTAGGCATTTATTGCATTTAGGCCTTTCATATAAAGAAAAGATTATAAGGGGTCTTCTCTTGTAATCTTAGAATGTGTAGCATATAGCCCATCTTGGGTCAATGTGTTAAACATTTGATCTTGTATGAGGGACTTAAATGCAATACTTGTTGAAGGTGCAAATAATAAAAAAAAACTTCTTCATTTCTTAATCAACAAAAACACTTAATAAATACAAGTACGCTAGTGTGTTTGAACCTTGACAATTGGAACTAAGTGTGGGGGTCTTCTTCACTCTTAGTGTGCTTTCTTACCCATTCCATCTTGGAATGTGAGAATGTACACATTCCAATGACTAAGATTCAGATACACTGTCATATGCAAATAAATGGAAAAAACTTCTAAAAGACAAAAACAAACAATAACGTCTTTCCTTCGGGAATTCTTTTCTCATCTCATTCATTCTCAACGCACGAACGCGCTTCTACTCGTTCTCTTGCAAGACGGTAACGCACTCGGACCAGCGAGCCTGCAACACCTGAGCTAGAACGTAAGCCGTTCTCTAAAAAACACAAACAATCCATCCCTAGTGAGGGGAACTACGTCGCTCTGATTCTCATGCTCCCGATGAGATACGTAGGCAGTGGGGTAGGGCCCATGCGAGCACTTCTTTTATTTTCCCTACATTTGTTTCCCGTTCCTTTTCTTTTCTTTCTCCTTTCTTTCTTTCAGTTCCTTTTCCAGTATCCTTTCTTTACACCCTTTGATCGAGACAAGCAAGCGTGGATCCCATCGGGTACGATGGACGCGTGGGGGTGCTAATACCTTCCCCGTGCGTAACCGACTCCCGAATCCAGTTCTCTTGGTCGTAAGACCATGCTTTTCCTTTCTCTCAGGTTTACGCGGTGTTTCCTTTCCCTCTCTTGGGATAAATACACATTGCTGGCGACTCTGTTTCGGTGCCACTTTCGCGTTTGTACTAGGATGAAAATCCCGGGAGCGACACTCTCTCCTAGGGCACTAGAAGCATTTGACAGTTCAAGTATATTCATGTGAAAATCATGAATGGTCTCTTCATCTTTCATCCTCAAACTTTCAAACTTTGTTGTAAGCAGCTAAAGTCTTGACATCTTGACCTTGGAAGTTCCTTCATGAGTTGTTTCCAGGATATCCCAAGCCTCGTTAGCCACTTCACATGTGTTGACCAGCCTGAAAATATTCTTGTCAATACCATTATATAAAGCATTCAAGGCCTTAGAATTCCCAAGAGCGAGTTCATCTTCTTCCTTGGTCCACTCCTCCTCAGGTTTCAGCTTTGACACACCATCTTTTCCCACAATGACAGGATGTTTCCATTCTGTCAGAACAGCCTTCCAAGCCCTGCTGTCTAACGATTTCAGAAAAGCAACCATGCGAGGTTTCCAATAGTCACAATTTGATCCATCTAGAATAGGGGGTCTATTCAAAAATCCACCACTCTCCTTGTCCATTGCACCAGAAAGTAACAGCCCTAGATCTCACCCAGATACAGAGCAGGATGACCTGCTCTGATACCAATTGAAATTCTGGTATCAGATATGTGATGTCGAGTGAGATGTCACAACATCAATATCTGCTATATGAACAAGACAATAAAATAACAGCACTTAAAAGCAGTAAACAAACACAGAGAATTGTTCACCCAACTCGGTCTAACAACCTACGTCTGGGGGCTACGAAGCCAGGGAGGAAATTCACTATTAGTAGTATCAATTTGTAGACTCCACAATCAACACACAAGTTGATAATCTACTCACTTAATCACTACCCAATGAAATTTCTACCTAGGACACTCTTAGGTATGAGAACCCTCTCACTCCCCCTCAATCACAGCAGTGATGAAAACAGAAAATAATAAAGTAAGAAGACACACCTTGATCTTGCTTAAAAGCTTCAATCAAGAACAAACACTCGTGCTTAAAAGCTTAGAGTAGACAACATACAACTCAACTAAATCAGTCCAATTCAAACATCAAAATAGATGGATGAATGGCTCACAATACACAGACGAAAACACAAACCCTAATACTTGACACTCAGTACACAATCTCTTGTCTTCGTCTCTTCCAAGTAGGGTTGAGGCTGCTTTAAATAGAAGCTTATTCTTGGGCTTGGACTCCTTGAAAATCTCAGATTTGATTCACAATTAAAACTGATTTTATCTTCAAATCTTTTCGCCCTAAAATAGTAACAATATATACTCCACAAATGATTGCATCATACCACATTTGCTCCATGATTTTCGCCTGCAATCTCTCAAACATAACAAAAACGTGCAGCCCTAAAACATAACAGACTGAACACAATGTTCTGTCAACAGATGTTAAGACATCAGTCTTGACATCATGCACAAAACTGCAACCCTAAGTTACACACCACAAGCAAAATGATAGCAACACATGTTAAGACATCAGACATGATATCTTGAACCAACACATTGTTTTACCAAAATTGCAGCCAATAACAGAACTAACACTTTACCCTTAACAAGCAAACATAACATAACACAATACAAACAAGAGGTTCCTGTAGAGTACTATAGATATCTAGGATGCTAACACCTTCCCTAGGTATAACCAACCCCCGAATCTTAGATATCTTAGCCGTGTCTTTATATAGCGCACTTAGGGCTTTCTTCGATCTTTACCCTTTCCTTTGGATAAATCAAAGCTCGGTGGTGAATTTTAAAGTTTTGTGATTCAAGTTAATTAATAGCTTGATATCTGATTCTCACCGCAACAGAAATGGCGACTTCACTGGGGATATTTTTGAGGGTTAAGCCTACCTTGTTTATGTTTGTGTTATATATGTTTGTTTACCTTTATACTTGTATATATCTGTATATCTATATCTGTTTGGGTTCTTCTGTTTGGCAGGGTTGCTATATTTGAGTGGTGAGATAAGTCCTAACCCGGACTTGAGAGCACACATATGATAGAATTATGGTGTAATTAATAGTCGGCTGTTGGGAGTAGTCCTAACATGTTTGGTATATGATGACCACGCTCAGTGGAGGCCCCTTTGGGATTATTGATCTCTGATGCGAGTAGTTGTATTGATGTCACTCTTTCCGACCTGGGAGTCCATGATACTGAGGACCTTTAGTTACCCTTCACCCCACTTGGCCTTTTTAGGATGTAGTGCAGTGATTATCCAGGTGTAGACCTGTGATGGTTTTCATGCGATACTACACTCAGACGAGTTTATCTTGAAAATATTATTAACCCGCACGAGTGGTCGTGTAGGCCGATAATATCCGAAAGATTTATCAATGACCCTGAGAACTTTTTAGAACCCTGTTCTATAGTCTATAAATCCATAGTACACACCTCTTGGGATGGGTAGACCATGGCTCCACGCATGTGACCCCTAAACCTAGGCCTTGTGTGTTTTGTTGCATGTACATATGTTTGTGTTTATGTGTGTTTGTCTGTTTTGTGCATTGCATACATCCATCATTGTATCCATTATTGGTTTTAAGGAACTCAGTCGTCTTTTCCTTTGCAAATCATAGGTATCATGGATTTTGAGAAAAGGAACACTAAGAAGTACAATTTCAAGAAGCCCAACTTGGTAGGGTTGAAAAAGCTGGCAGCTTTGGTATCTTGCCCTGAAGACTTCAGAAAGCGTTATGGAAGGTTGATTGGTATCCTTAGGACTAAGATGGAAGATGGAGTTCTTGACACGTTGGTGCAGTTTTATGACACTCTTTACCATTGCTTCACCTTTCCCGACTACCAACTTGTTCCAACATTAGAGGAGTATTCTTATTGGGTTGGTCTACCTGCAAAGGAACAAGAGCCTTTCAGTGGTCTAGAGAAGATTCCTTCACCAAAGGATATTGCTGATGCTATTCACTTGGAGGTGTCTGAAGTCAAGGCTAACCTCACCACCAAGAATGGAATCAAGGGCCTACCCTCTAAGTTATTAATGGATAAGGCTGAAGACTCTAAAGATTTGACAAAATTTTGGTAAAACTCATTGCCAAACAAAAATATTCAACATCAAGAAATCTGCCAAACACAAAGATGTCGAAGGCGATGTCATAGCATAAAGACTCGACATTTGTTCTATTTAAATCTGCTTCAAATCTGCTCCAAGTTTCTAGGCGTGTTTAGCAGTGGATCAAGGGAAGATTCGTTTAAAGATTCGAAGCCCAAGGAGACAGACGACTCTATATAAGAAGACTTATACCTAGGATTTTACATGCCTTTTTGTAACCTAGTTCTCTTGCGTAAGAAACAAGGGTTTAGGGTTTTGAGAGTCGTTGGCTCTCTAGGTTGTAAGTCTCCCTTTGTATCAGTTGATTCATTGTGGCAGATCTAGGCGTCGCATAGATCTATAAGTCTTGAGGTATTGGATTGTGTATTGTTCTTGGATGAAGCTTTTAAGAAAATCCGAGTTAGCTTATTTGTCAAGTATGCTTGACAGAATTCTATATTGACAGGGATGATGTAGAAATCACAGTTGGTGATTAAGGGAAGTGAGTGAGGTATCTCGTATCAAAGAGGTTGTTCTTTGATAAAGTCTTCATTGGGTAGATGTTAGGATATAAAGATGTAAACAGGGGAGTTTAGCTTTGTAACAGTTCTACAGATAGTGGAGTCTTCTTCCTGGATTGGTATCCCCTAGATGTACGTGAGTTGCACCGAACTGGGTTAACAATTGTTGTGTTCTTTATCATTCTGCAGTTTTACTTTTCTGTTAGGGTTCATGATAAACATGTTAGATCAGATGTCGTAACATCTGTGATTTTGCAGTTCTGATATTCAAGGTACCAGTATGCTGTTGTTCCTCTGTGTTTAACCGTTTATGCTGAACAATGTCTTGACATGTGTTAGGACATCTGCTGTCTGCATTGCCAGAATTTCAATTGGTATCAGGGCAAGCATCCTGTCTGTTTCTGGATGAGATCTTTGGGAGATACGTTCTGGCATTTAAACAAGGAGGAGTTTTAAAGATCGGATCAATCAACTTAGACATACTGAAGGGTATTAATGGATGGGATGGATCTTCTGGATTGAAGGTAACAACCCAGAGGTTGTTCATGTTGCTGAGGAGGTTCTACAACAACTGCAGGAGAAGTGGCTAGTTCTCTTGTTGGGGTGTCTTATAAGATGTTCTGACATCTTATTAGGGCAAGCTGGATCTGTTCCTTGGTGGTTCCGCTCCATATGTTTCTGATGGAAGAACTCTAGAATTATGGGATTCTGGAGTTGTTGCTGAAGACAGATGGTGGAAGATCTCAATCACCGGCCTCTATATATAAAGATATAGGCATTCTTTTATTCCAAAGTTGGGAGTAATGGAATGAAGGGAGTTGTTGGAAGGTGTCTGTTATGGTGACTTGGTACTTGGAAGCTTGGTTCCATGGTACAGTGTGAAGTCAGTTGAAGAGGAGAGGAGTTGAGTTTAGGTTTATCAAGTTCTTGCTCTAGGAGTTTGATAAATTATTGATCGGCTAGGTTGTCAAAGATACTTGAGAATTCTCTCAAGTCCACTCATAAGGGCATCTCAGTCGTGCATCTGGAGTCTTCTAGTTATTCTTCTGACTAGAAGGATTTTCTATGAAACACAACCTGAAGAAATTGGAGGTGATTTATTTTCACCATCCAAAACAGCAAGGAAGGATTCATCTCTCTTAACCCTAAGGGTGGATCCAATCTGATTGGAGTTCTCAGAATTGTTGAGGTAAATAGGATTCGTTCAGAGAGAATCTTAGTTACTTGAGTCAAGGGTGGCAGCCTTGGTGTAACACCCCATTTTAAATTATTTGATCGTCGATTTTATTTTATTTATTTGGCCTTGTTAAGGGTGTGTGTGGTTGAGCGCGTAGGAGTGGTATCCTTAACGGAGCGGGTAAAATAGAGATGTCGGGATAATAAAGTAATATTGGATAATTAGAGGGTGCATTTAATAATAGTAGTATAAGGAGGGATATTATTATTATTATTATTATTATTATTAAGCCTAATATTATTGATATTATTATTATTATTTTATTATTAATTAAATAAACTTCTGATTAATTAGAATTAAGGAGGAGTTTAGAGGAATAAGGGAGTTTTTCATGTACAACGAGAAAAAGCTAGGGAAGGAAGAACAAGGGTGCTAGGGCAAGGTTTCTTCACCAATTTTCGCAGAATTTCTGAGCAAGTTCGAGGTAAGGGGGGATAATGGGTTTAATATTGGTGGTATGATCATGAGAGGGTAGTGGAGGAGTCCTTAACCCTGTAGGAATTCGTATGAATATATGCTGTTTTATGAATCTGTTGTGTATAAATGAATTTGTGATGAAAACTGTATGAATCAAATTGTTGCAATTCTAAATTGTATGATATCTTGATGTTGTTGCTGCTGTATGAATGTATATGTTGCAGAACTGGTTTGTGTGCAGGTTGAGAAAATGAAATTAGATCTAAGACCTGTAGTTTTGATTAGTAATGATAGGTGAAAGAGGTAAGATGAAAAATAGGACCTAAAACTAATGCAGAAACAAGTTTGGGACTGAATTGGAGTGGGAAAGTGAGGATCCCGTAGCAGAACATGGACTGGTATGAAAACTGGAAAATCTGGGTTTCACTGCCCATACGCGTAACAGGCCAGTCATTACGCGTATGGCTTGGTGTGCCAGAAGTCCATTATGCGTAATAGGCGTGTTGTTACGCGTATGGCAAAGCGTTACGTGAGTGAGACGCGTATGGAAACTTGGCACTACGCGTACGAGGAGCATTTACGCGTAACTAGATCTGGAAGTGGAATTTTAAGGGAATGACTTCTCTGCTCGTACGAGTAATAGGCAGGGCAGTACGCGTATGGCAGGGCGGGAGGAGAGGCCTTACGCGTCTGGTACGCAGCTGGATGGGCGAGCGAGTTGGGCAATACACGTATGGCACAAGGCAATACGCGTATGGCCAGCGAGAGTGCAGAATTTTGACGTTTCGCGATTTCTTTCACGTTTTCGCGTCTGAAGCGGTTTCTTTTGGTTTGAGAGGTTGGGTATAGATGCCAGACCCTGAGAAATGTGTAATTGGTAATGAAAATAATTAATTTAGTAATTTTAGTGAATTACTTAGTAATTAGCTAATTAGTGGACGAGTGCCTTGTGAGGCGTGCAGAATGTGTTTGTGTGGCACTGTTTGTGTGTGGTGCGAGCTGTCTTGGGACAGCAGAGGCAATTCTTGGTGAATTAAGGTGAGTGTATGACTCACGTGAGATCATGTGGATCGTACATTATAATTGATAATAGTATCTGGTGTATATTTTGGTGTGTATTGATATTGTGTTATAGGTGGGTAATTCCAGTAGGAATTACGGTGAGTGTAACTCGCATGTGATCAGGAGGATCGTGAAGACGTATAAAATTTATTATACATGTATTGTATGCATATTTATTGTCATGCATTCATGGTGTGTCTGGTGGAGATGAATCATTACTCAGTAGGAGTGTATGTGATTCATCCGAACTCTAATGCGGAGTATGGTGGGGATAGATCATTGCCAAGTAGGGGTGTTTGTGATCTATCCGGATTCTATTTTGAATCGGGTTCGATTGAATGAACCATGGTGTATTGGTACCACATGCATTGTGTCAGTTGTTGAGTCACATTGTATTTATGTATGTTGATTAATGGGTGATTGAAAATGACAAGTAGCGTCGTGACTGTGTGTTGTTATGCTGATTGGTGTGTTATACTACTCCTTAGCATGTATTTTTCACCGTTAAATTATTGAACGTAATTCTCACCCCTTTGTTGTTTTGTGGCGTCTGTGCTCTTTGGGGAGTACAGATAAGCAGGTACCTGAGTAGTACGTGGAGCTTGAGTTGCTCGATCGAATCGTAGGAGTCGCTCTGATACGTAACACAAGATATTGGGGATTTGTTATGTTTTACACTATTGTATTTTGTTACGTATCTCATTATTTAACCTTTTATGAGAATACTTATGTGGAGAGTCTTGTGGTGAAGGCCTTAGTGCCATGGATTGAATTGGATTACGATTCCGCTGTAAAAACTATTTTTATGAATAATAAAGTGAACGAAGTAATAGAGACTTCATGTTTTGTTTTAATGATGTGACATCCTACTTTGTATGTGAGACTCTGATATTTTCATATTATTTACCGTATTTTTATTAATGGGAAAGTGGGGTGTTACAATTGGTATCAGAGCAGGTCGGTCCGTCCGGCCAGGTTATCTAGTATGAGTTGTGTCGTAGTATGCGACATGTGTGTAGAACACTGTCGGTACGTGCTTGTTTTCTAAATGTTTGGTTGCAGGAGTTGGGAATGAAATAAGTGAGGGAGGAGCTGGTGCTTCTCCAGGATGCTCCCACTATGGAAGAATGGATTGGTGCGTAGTGGAGCGCTATCATAGTTGGTAAGGAAGGTCTATACTTTGTCATGATAGTCGGCTGTCTATTGACAAATTGGGGAACTGATCACCCTCAATCTCTTGTTGATAGTAGTTGGGGATCAAGATGGATGGATAGATGTGCCTTGATAGTTAATATAACATGTGTTGTGGATTGTTGGACGTCAAGCCAAGTGCTTACGGATGGTAGTGGTGAGTCAGTATAAATTCTTATAACTGAAGATGATGCGGAGTAGAGGCGCTTGTTGGTTAGTTGGATTGGGAGATGTCTCCGAGGAAGGACGATCGAGCATTGTTGATAACTGCGTCTCAGTGGTTCGAGAGCAGGGCGGCGGCTGGAGATAGGCCGGTGGTGTGAAATCCTTGATGTTTTCCCGGGGTGTGGATTTGAGTTGGATGATAGTAGAGGATGGATGTCGTTGTGTGCGAGGCGAATAGATGAGCTTTTAGTAGGCGGAGCCTCAAGGTTTTAACATTTGCGTTGTGACAAATTGATAGTGAAGTTACAGGTGTTGAGCTAACTGTCGTTTGTGAATTTTTGGATGTGTTCCAGATGACATTAGTGGATTGTAGACATAGTGTGGAGTGGGATTGGCTATTCACTTAGCACTTGGTGTAAGTTTGATGTCAATGACTCCGTACAGGAAGTAGACCCCAGAGTTGTGTGAAGAGATAATTGGAAGAATTACTTGGGGAGAGGGGTACTCGACCAAGTGTTTTCTTGGTGGGCTACGCCTGTGTTTTGGATAAGATGAGGGATGATAGTGTGTGTATGTGCATTGATTACCGCCAATAGAATTAAGTGACCAGTAAGAATAAGCATCCATTCCAAGGAGTGGAGACTTGATGGATTACCTTGTGGGAGTTCGTGTTATTGGTAAAGGTGATTTGAGATCGGGATGTCGTCAGATTCAAGTGAAAGAGGATGAGAGTTGGAAGACAGTGTTCAGAACTCGTTGCGGACATTGTAAGAATGCAATGATGCCTTTGGAACGGATAATACGCCGAATGTATGTAGAGAGTACGTGAAGTGCGTCTCTCATGCTTATCTAGATTCAGTTGTGTGGCAATTATTGATGACGTTTCGATGGATCTATTCCGAGTAGAGGAAGATCGTGCAGGGCACTTGAGAATTTCATTACAAGCACTGAATAATAACAAGTGGGTTGCGAAGTTCCAAAGTGCGAGTTGCGAGAGACATGTTAATCCTAATAATGGGATAACTGTGAGTCCATCTAAAGTAAGTGCAGTGCTTCAGTGGGAACCTCCAAAGACGGTGACTGAGATTAGAAGTTTTTTGGGTTAGTAGGTTATTACAGGAGATTTATTGAAGGGTTTTCTAATTTGGCTTTACCATTGACTCAGTTGACTAGAAATAATTAAGTTTTGTTTGGGATGCGGCTTGTGAGGAAAGTTTCGAAGAGTTGAAAAAGAAATTGACTACGGCACCAGTATTAATTCCACCAAGTCCAAGTGAACCTTTTGTGGTGTATTACGATGCGTCTAAGATGGGATTAGGCGGTGTGTTAATGCAAGATGGCAAGGTGGTGGCATATGCTTCGCGGCAATTGAGGGTGCATGAGAGGAATTATCCTACTCATGATCTTTAATTAGCTGCGGTTGTTTTTGTATTGAAGATTTAGAGACATTATCTGTATGGATCAAGATTTGAAGTGTTCAGTGATCACAAGAGTCTTAAGTATCTATTTGACCAAAAAGAATTGAATACGAGGCAGAAAAGATGGTTAGAGTTCCTGAAAGATTATGACTTTAATTTGAGTTATCATCCAGGAAGAGCTAATGTTGTAGCAGATGCTTCGAGTCAGAAAACGATTCATATGTCAACATTCTTAGTGAAAGAAACGGAGTTGATTGAGCAGTTTAGAGATTTGAGTATGGTGTGTGAGACGACACCTGAGAGTGTTAGATTGGGTATGCTGAAGATAAATAATGACTTTTTGGATGTAATTAAGGAGAATCAAAGACTTGATGTGAAGTTAGTGGAATTGATACCTACAGGAGGAGACAATCCTGATAGTGACTTTAAAGTGGATAATGTGGGTGTTTTGAGATTCCGGGGCAGAATTGGTGTACCGGATATTGATGAATTGTGGAAAGCGATCTTAGAGGAGAGTCACCGGAGTAGCTTAAGCATCCATCCGGGAGTGACGAAAATGTATCAAGACTTGAAGAAGTTAGTTTGGTGGTCCGGTATGAAGAGAGACATAGCTCGGTTTATTTATGCTTGCTGGACGTGTCAGAAGTCGAAAGTGGAGCATCAGAAACCTTCGGGATTGATGCAACCGTTGGAGATTCCAGAATGGAAGTGGGACAATATTGCTATGGATTTTGTTACTGGTTTGCCAAACACGGCGAGAGGCTTCGATGCTATTTGGGTAGTGGTGGATCGACTTATGAAATCTGCACATTTCATACCAATTAACATCAGTTTCCCATTGTCAAAGCTGGCGGAGATTTATATCAGAATAATTGTGAAGTTACATGGTGTTCCGTCGAGCATAGTATCGGTAGAGATCCAAGGTTCACTTCAGAGTTTTGGAAAAGTCTGCAGGAAGCCTTGGGTTCTAAATTGAAGTTGAGCTCGACTTATCATCCACAGACCGATGGTCAGTCAGAGAGGATTATTCAGTCGTTGGAAGATTCGCTAAGAGCCTATGTGTTGGAGAAAGGTGGTGTGTGGGATACTCATTTGCCATTGATCGAGTTCATGTATAATAATAGTTACCATTCTAGAATTGGAATGGCACCTTTCGAAGCTTTGTATGGTAGGAGGTGTAGGACGCCTCTGTGTTGGTATGAGACTGGTGAAAATAGGGTGCTTGGACCTGAGATTGTGCAACAGACTACTGAGACAATTCAGATGATCCGTGATAAGACGAAAGCGTCTCAGAGTAGGCAGAAAAGTTATCATGATAATCGGAGGAAAGACTTGGAATTCGGTGAGGGTGACCACATGTTCCTAAGGGTCAACCCAGTGACCGGTGTTGGACGTGCATTGAATTCAAAGAAGTTGGATCCTAAGTTTATTGGACCGTATCGGATCTTGCAAAGAGTAGGTGCAGTTACTTATAGGGTGGTGTTGCCACCTGAACTTTCGAACTTGCGTGACGTGTTTCACGTGTCGCAACTTCAAAAGTATGTATCTGATCCATCTTATGTTATTCAGAGGATGAGGTACAGATTAGAGATAATCTTGCTGTGGAGGCGATGCCGATAAGGATCGAGGATCGCAAGATGAAGCAACTCAGAGAGAAAGGGATACCTCTGATGAGAGTAGCTTGGGGAGGAGCTGCTGGAGGAAGTGTGACCTGGGAATTGGAAAGCAGGATGTGGGAGTCGTATCCAGAATTGTTTCCATCAGGTATATTTTCGAGGACGAAAATAATTTAAGTGGGGGAGAGTTGTAACACCCCATTTTAAATTATTTGATCGTCGGTTTTATTTTATTTATTTGGCCTTGTTAAGGGTGTGTGTGGTTGAGCGCGTAGGAGTGGTATCCTTAACGGAGCGGGTAAAATAGAGATGCCGGGATAATAAAGTAATATTGGATAATTAGAGGGTGCATTTAATAATAGTAGTATAAGGAGGGATATTATTATTATAATTATTAAGCCTAATATTATTGATATTATTATTATTATTATTATTTTATTATTAATTAAATAAAATTCCGATTAATTAGAATTAAGGAGGGGTTTAGAGGAATAAGGGAGTTTTTCACGTACAACGAGAAAAAGCTAGGGAAGGAAGAACAAGGGTGCTAGGGCAAGGTTTCTTCACCAATTTTCGCAGAATTTCTGAGCAAGTTCGAGGTAAAGGGGGAGAATGGGTTTAATATTGGTGGTATGATCTTGAGAGGGTAGTGGAGGAGTCCTTAACCCCGTAGGAATTCGTATGAATATATGCTGTTTTATGAATCTGTTGTGCATAAATGAATCTGTGATGAAAACTGTGTTAATCGAATTGTTGCGATTCTAAATTGTATGATATCTTGATGTTGTTGCTGCTGTATGAATGTATATGTTGCAGAACTGGTTTGTGTGCAGGTTGAGAGAACGAAATTAGATCTAAGACCTGTAGTTTTGATTAGTAATGATAGGTGAAAGAGGTAAGATGAAAAATAGGACCTAAAACTAATGCAGAAACAAGTTTGGGACTGAATTGGAGTGGGAAAGTGAGGATCCCGTAGCAGAACATGGACTGGTATGGAAACTGGAAAATCTGGGTTTCACTACCCATACGCGTAACAGGCTAGTCATTACGCGTATGGCTTGGTGTGCCAGAAGTCCATTACGCGTAACAGGCATGCTGTTACGCGTATGGCAAAGCGTTATGTGAGTGATACGCGTATGGAAACTTGGCACTACGCGTACGAGGAGCATTTACGCGTAACTAGATCTGGAAGTGGAATTTTGAGGGAATGACGTCTCTGCTCGTACACGTAATAGGCAGGGCAGTACGCGTATGGCAGGGCGGGAGGAGAGGCCTTACACGTCTGGTACGCAGCTGGATGGGCGAGCGAGCTGGGCAATACGTGTATGGCACAAGGCAATATGTGTATGGCCAGTGAGAGTGCATAATTTTGCCGTTTCGCAATTTCTTTCCTGTTTTCGCGTCCGAAGCGGTTTCTTTTGGTTTGAGAGGTTGGGTATAGATGCCAGAACCTGAGAAATGTGTAATTGGTGATGAAAATAATTAATTTAGTAATTTTAGTGAAGTACTTAGTAATTAGCTAATTAGTGGATGAGTGCCTTGTGAGGCGTGCAGAATGTGTTTGTGTGGCACTGTTTGTGTGTGGTGCGAGCTGTCTTGGGACAGCAGAGGCAATTCTTGGTGAATTACGGTGAGTGTATGACTTACGTGAGATCATGAGGATCGTACATTATAATTGATAATAGTATCTGGTGTATATTTTTGTGTGTATTGATATTTTGTTACAGGTGGGTAATTCCAGTGGGAATTACGGTGAGTGTAACTCACGTGTGATCAAGAGGATCATGAAGACGTATAATTGTTATTATACATATATTGTATGCATATTTATTGTCATGCATTCATGGTGTGTCTGGTGGAGATGAATCATTGCTCAGTAGGAGTGTATGTGATTCATCCGAACTCCAATGCGGAGTATGGTGGGGATAGATCATTGCCAAGTAGGTGTGTATGTGATCTATCCGGATTCTATTATGAATCAGGTTCGATTGAATGAACCATGGTGTATTGGTACCACATGCATTGTGTCAGTTGTTGAGTCACATTGCATTTATGTATGTTGATTAATGGGTGATTGAAAATGACAAGTAGCGTCGTGATTGTGTGTTGTTATGCTGATTGGTGTGTTATACTACTCCTTAGCATGTATTTTTCACCGTTAAATTATTGAACGTAATTCTCACCCCTTTGTTGTTTTGTGGCGTCTGTGCTCCTTGGGGAGTACAGATAAGCAGGTACCTGAGTAGTACGTGGAGCTTGAGTTGCTCGATCGAGTCGTAGGAGTCGGTCAGATACGTAACACGGGATATTGGGGATTTGTTTGTTTTACACTATTGTATTTTGTTACGTATCTCATTATTTAACCTTTTATGAGACTACTTATGTGGAGAGTATTGTGGTGAAGGCCTTAGTGCCATGTATTGAATTGGATTATGATTCCGCTGTAAAAACTATTTTTATGAATAATAAAGTGAACGAAGTAATTGAGACTTCATGTTTTGTTTTAATGATGTGACATCCTACTTTGTATGTGAGACTCTTATATTTTCATATTATTTGCCGTATTTTTATTAATGGGAAAGTGGGGTGTTACACTTGGTATCTCAACACTGTTTGTCAAAGAAGATACTTGCAAAAGATTGAATACTTGATAAGTGTTCATGAAGTGATCTGGTGGAGCTTTGCTACAATAGTGAAGAAGGGTTATTAGACAAGGATTTAAGATCAATTGCTATTTGTGGAATTCACAAGTATTTAATTGATTATCCTTGAAAGTCATGATTGCTGATGTTCAACAAGATGTTGGAACATCTCATCATCAGAGTTTGTGTAGAATCATGGGAGGGGTACTGCATACGCTTTATCATCTGTTTTAGTCTTGGGTGTTGACCTAAGAATGGGCTTCAGTGTGGTATGACAGAAGCATGTGATCTTTGCAGAGTTTCCTGGCAAGAAACTGGTCTAGACTTTGATGCTGTTGAAGATGAAGATGAAGATATCATAATCTTGATGGTTAGTTCTTGGACCAGTTTATTTATGATCTAAGAGTATTGGAGTGCAGCAAGTGTGTTCAAGTGGTTACTAGAAGCATCTGGTGGTGGCACAGCTTGGATCAGTTTATTTCTGATCTAGGTACTTGGGAGCATGAGATCTTGCTCAGTTTGAAGGTCAAGGTTAAGTGACAGTTATCTCTGACTTTCTACAGACTGCTCTACTAAGGAAAATGGCATTCTTTGGTATAGATATGGTGTAGTCTAGGACTACTTTATCCTTTGAAGATTCAGACGTGGCAGGTGTGAAGTCTTTGGAGTTTCAAAGCAGATAGTTATTCATAAAGGTGTGAGCTTGAAGGGAATATCTGTGATATGTTTAAATAGGATAAAGGTTGTCTACTCAAACTTGGTTGTTGAATCAAGTCTATGAGAGCATATAACTCGTGTTCTGTTAAAGGGAAGAGGTTCTTCTAAGTGGCAGAAGGAGGAGCTGAATTCAGCAGTTGGATGTCGTATCAGAATGTTTTGACATCTAGTTTAACATGAGAATCTCAGTTGATGATGTGGCACATCAGCTTAAGATAAGGTGATCTACAGGAGAATGAAAGTTATGGATGCTTCAAAAAGGTCTATCTCATACAGTTTGTGGGAGCTGTGGTTTGAGAAGATGTTACATGTCTAGAGGCTTGATGAATCCAAGATGTCTTGCTATGGAGCAAGTAGTTCATGTGACTTGAAGATCATATTTCATTGGTGAATCAGTGTATCTTATGGGAGTTCTGAAGAAGAGTAAGATCAATCAAAAAGTGGCATTTGGTTGGTTTCATAGTGTACGCTCAAGCAGGATGCTTGAAACTGATTGCTCTTGTGCAGAAGGGTAGTTGGTTAAAAACGTAAGGAGGATCTAGTTCATTTTGGAGCTTGTGGCAGAAGTTCTCAGTTTATGAAAGATTGCCTTCTTTTGGTGGATGAGAGTTTATTTCTCTATGGGTTTCTGGAGTTCTCTTTGTTCAAGTTGGTGGCGCAGTGTTGTTTGAAGATCTTCAGTTGGATTACTATGCAGATAGTAAGTCCAATCGTGGAGCATATCAAGAACCATGGTGAGTGGTGTCTATGATGTGTGAAGGATGTCCTAACTGATGTTAGAACATTTTCTGGGTTGGTTATCCTTGGTGGAGGATTCTTAAGTTCTGGTCTAGGAACTTGTTGGCTACATCATGTCTAAGGAGTATCTGTCTTGTCATACGGAAGAATGATGGAATAGAAAAATTTCCTTGGAAGGATGGTGTAGAGAAGACTGAAGTGGATTATGTGTTGATTGCTTGGAAGTCTGAATATGGATGTTCACCAGTTGATCAGAAGTATTCCAGGTTATTATATGGGAAAATGATGAAGGAATGACTGTCTTGGATTGTTGGGTGTCTATCTATTGATTGACCTTGCTAAGGTCTGATGAAAAGCTTGTGGAGGGGATATCGCCCCTATTGGCAAGTCATGCTAAAAGGAAGTGGATCAGTTTGGCAGCTGTGAAGTTCTGAAGCATGTATACGGTATCTGACACCGTTGGAAGAAAACAAACTAAGAGATATGGTATCTCTTTGAGGAATGTGGATCATTCCAGATCAATTAGATTTTATCTCAGGGAACAAGGAGATCTATACATGAGAATTCAAGAGGAATTCGTTTGGTGTATGGATAGTTTCTAGAAGAGGGAGATCAATGGAGCTTTGGTCGTAATCCAAGAGTTTGTTAATTTAGGATGGTGATCCTAATGAGTCCTCACGGGAAGCATGATGGTGTTCATGTGTGAGTGATTATTGGTTCTTGGTAGAAGAAGCAATAAGTGGAGTTGATGATTATGTTCAGCAGGTAGGTTGGACAGAGAGTGCGCTCTTGAAGATATGAAGATGCGTCTTGTGTTTTCCATTCATCAGCATAGTGTTTATTGGAGGAGCACTGGTTATCTTAGATAGGGGGAGTTTCTCCTTGATCAAAGACATATTACTGCAGGGGTACAGTTCAGGTTCTAGTTTGTATTGTGCGTCAAGCAAGCTGCGATTATGTTTCCATCCTGGGAGGATGAGATGTCAAGAAGGATGTCTTGACATTAGTGTACTATTGCAAGTTTGGGGAAACTTGATAGTACAAATAACATGGTTCTTAATGGATACTTAAGAATCATTGGTTAGGTCTGAGAGAATCTACTTTTCTCTGCAGAATGTGATCTTAAGACTGTGAAGGTATGGATTAATACATAAGCTTTCGTTGGTGGACAATGTCTGACATGATGTCAGGACATAGAACAAGTCTCTTGGATTATGTGCTAGTGTGGTTGGTTTGGACGGTGGTAAAATTGTGTATGCAAAACGTGCTCGTCGATCCTAGAATCCTTCTTGGTCAGTGCTCAGTTAATACTTTATTTGACTTGACTGGTGGCATTTCCCATGGATCAATGACTCTTATGTGAGTACTTGGGTGTGTAGAGGCATTTTCGGATATGAAGCTGCTCTAGACACGTTTGTCAATTTTTGGCTATAAAGGGGGAGAAAGGAGTTTCTTCAGTGTTAATTCTGCAGTGTTCCTCGTGTCCTAAGTGTCATTTGTGTCTTGTGTCCTGAGTTAAGAACACAATCATGTGTTTAGGGGGAGTTTTATCCTCCTCCTCATGTACACTAACCTAAAGAAAAATTAAGTTAGGATTTCTGGAATCTCAGGAGTCTTAAATTAATACTTATGGGTTAGTTATTCGGGTTGACACGAGTACAGGAGAATCTTGGTGTTATTGTACAAAAGGAGTGTTAGCCAAAATTTGTCAAAAGGGGGAGATTGAAGATTCTAAAGATTTGACAAAATTTTGGTAAAACTCATTGCCAAACAAAAAGATTCAACATCAAGAAATCTGCCAAACACAAAGATGTCGAAGGCGATGTCATAACATAAAGACTCAACATTTGGACTATTTAAATCTGCTTCAAATCTGCTCCAAGTTTCTAGGCATGTTTAGCCGTGGATCAAGGGAAGATTTGTTTAAAGATTCGAAGCCCAAGGAGATAGACGACTCTATATAAGAAGACTTAGACCTAGAATTTTACATGCCTTTTTGTAACCTAGTTCTCTTGCGTAAGAAACAAGGGTTTAGGGTTTTGAGAGTCGTTGGCTCTCTAGGTTGTAAGTCTCCCTTTGTATTAGTTGATGCATTGTGGCAGATATAGGCGTCGCACAGATCCATAAGCCTTGAGGTATTGGATTGTGTATTGTTCTTGGATGAAGCTTTTAAGCAAATTCGAGTTAGCTTGTTTGTCAAGTATGCTTGACAGAATTCTATATTGACAGGGATGATGTATAAATCACAGTTGGTGATTAAGGGAAGTGAGTGGGGTATCTCGTATCAAAGAGGTTGTTCTTTGATAAAGTCTTTATTGGGTAGATGTTAGGATATAAAGTTGTAAACGGGGGAGTTTAGTTTTGTAATAGTTTTACAGATAGTGGAGTCTTCTTCCTGGATTGGTATCCTCCAGATGTAGGTGAGTTGCATCGAACTAGGTTAACAATTGTTGTGTTCTTTATCATTCTGCAGATTTACTTTTCTGTTAGGGTTTATGATAAACATGTTAGATCAGATGTCGTAACATCTGTGATTTTGCAGTTCTGATATTCAAGGTATCAGTCTGATGTTGTTCCTCTGCGTTTAACCGTTTATGCAGAACAATGTCTTGACATGTGTTAGGACATCTGTTGTCTGCATTGCCAAAATTTCAAAGGCTTTCTACCTAGCTAAGATGAACAACATGGATACCTTTGAAGCGGTCTATGCTTTACTCATCTATGGTTTCGTTTTGTTTACTAATATTGATGAGTTTGTTGATATCAACGCCATTCGGATCTTCTTAAGTGGAAACCCTGTACCCACATTGCTTGGTGATACTTATCACTCTATCCATCATAGAACTATCAAGGGAAATGGTACCATCTTGTGTTGTGCACCTTTGCTTTACAAGTGGTTTGTTACGCATTTTCCTCGAACATCACACTTTAAAGATAATCCAGACAAGCTCCGTTGGTCTCAGAGAATCATATCTCTCACTCACACTGACGTGTTTTGGTACAACTCAGCTTATGACAAAGGGGTCATCATTGATAGTTATGGCCCATTCCCCAATGTGCCATTCCTTGGCATCAGAGGTGGTATTAGCTACAACCCTATTCTTGCTAGACGCCAGTTTGGATACCCTATGGAAGAAAATCCTAAGAACATCCTTTTGTCTAGTTTCTTCTATCTTAACGAGGAAGCCGGTGCAGAAACTAAGGATAGAGTTTTGCATGCTTGGGGAATACTCCATAAGAGAACTAAGAATGATTTAGGAAAGAGAAATTGTGTGGCCTTGGAATCATTCCTTCAATGGGTTCGATCCCGAGCTCGTGATCTTAAGATGCCATATCTCCCCGAGAGACCTCCGCAGCCTACCGTCGTATCATCCTCTATCATTCCCATTGAGTGTATGGAAGAATATCAGAAAACTTTGGCAAGGATGAAACTTGAACGAGACACTTGGGAAGGGAAGTACCATGCCATCAATGCTGAACAGATGGAGATAAAGATACAACTGAAAGCAAAGGATGATTTAATCGAGTTGCTCGAGAGACGTGTGGTAGATAGGCACGTGGCGCAAGAGAATTTATTTTTCTCTAGCGTGCAACCAACTTCTAGTACTCAAGAGTATTCGAGTATTCCTCTGACATCTGGTGCTTGGAAGGGAATTATTGACAAGCTGATTCTGGAGAACGACAAGCTGAAGAGACAGAAGAGAATGCGTGGAGTGGAGCCTTTCTAGATAGGACTACTTGGGACTTTTTAGGCTTAGCTGTTTTTTCTCTCTCTTTGTATTTTGAGCTTCTTGAAATGTACTTTGAAAGTTGTAACTTTTCTCAATATTAATGAATTGAAGCTTATTTTGAAAAATGTCTCTTTTGAGTTTCTTAAAACCAACTGCATTTCGTATTGCATCTTGCATTTTTGCTAACCCTGTCAAGGAACTAAAAATTTGTTTTGCAAACATTGTAAGATGGATTTTGGAAAGAAAGGAACTTGGTCGTACACCTTCATGGTTCCCAATGTTGAGCAACTAAAGGAACTAGGAGAATTGATTGAAGACCCATTGGCTATCTTAGAAAAGTATGGAAGGATTCTCCCGCTGTTGAAACTTCGAAGGGCTGAAGGACTGTTAGAGACGTTGGTTCAACTCTACCATCCCCTTTATCATTACTTCCTGTTCCCTAATTACAAGTTGATGCCGACCTTAGAAGAATACTCTGTTTTGATGGGTCTCCCTATCAATGATTTTCCTCCATTCTCTGGACTAGAAGATGAGCTCAGTGAGAAGGATGTTGCAAGAGGAACGAGACTAAGGTTGTCTGACATTCGAGCCCACATGACTATCAAGAGGGGATTTTCTGGCTTGCCCGCTCAGTTCTTGTTCGAGAAGGCTCGTTATTTTGCTGATAGGAAGAATACTGTGCTCTTTGAGTCCACCTTCGCTTTGTTGGCTTATGGACTATTCCTATTCCCCAACATTGAAGATTTTGTCGACGTCAATGTTGTCCAGATTTTTATACTCAAGAATCTGGTTCCCACTCTGTTGGCTGATACTTATCATGCCATTCATTTGAAAAACCAGCAAGAGGGAGGACAAATTGTTTACTGTGTTGCTCTATTTTATAGGTGGTTTATTTCGCACCTACCAAGGACCGCAACCTTTTCGGATGTGAAAGACAACACCATTTGGTCCAAGAGACTCATAGAGCTTACCCATTTCGACATAGAGTGGTATGACCCAATCTATGGGGGGATTCTTATGATTCACAGCTGTGGGGATTTCCCCAATGTACCTCTTGTTGGCAGGAAGGGATGCATCTGTTATAACCTCGTGCTCGCTCGCCGACAACTAGGCCACCCAATGAAGGAAGAACCTGATCCTAACAACCTGAGGAGACTTTTTCTTGAAGAAGGGGAAAATCCTGAGTTTAGAGTCAAAATTGCACGTGCCTGGCGTTGCATAAACAGACAAAGATGGACTGCATTGGGAAATCCTGATTGCACTGTCACCGAAGCTTGCTTGGAATGGGCCCGTGAAAGAGCTCTTATGGTGAGGATGCCCTATCCGCGTCATAAGCCACCTATAGCCCCTACAAGTGAAGAGTTGAAAATGAAGAAAGCACTGGAAGAGCTGACCTTTGACAAAGCAAGGATGCAAGAACAAAACGACAAACTCATGAAGGAGCTCCATGGAGGGGAAGAACCATCATCATGTGGATTAGATTCTTAGTTCCTTTTACGTTGTATTTTCTATTTTGCTTATGTAATGAACTTTGAAGGTGTACCGCCTATCTTGTAATATACGCAAATTTGCTAATGGATGAGTTGTTTTAAGATGTATCCTCAATATCTACGATGTTTGCAAAATTTTTAGTTCCTTGATGGTTTTGCTTGCATTTGCATTTGCATTCTTTTCATGTCATAACATGTGCATTCTTTCTTGTCGTGTCTCATCCCGCCGTCTTGTCTTCAGAAACCGTCACACTGAATCTCCGACGCAGATACAACACTAGATCCCAAGATCGCCAAAGGATATCTGAGCATAACTTTGAATTGGATAGGGTCAACAATGAGTTGGATGATTTACGAGGAAGCATGGGGTAGATTATGGAAGCTCTACAAGTTATCAAAGGAAAGATGGATACTCAGACCATCGTGGTCTCCGAGATTGCCACTCCAATTATGGAACCTTCTACAAATATCAATACTGCTTTTGTGCCCCTATTGGGTATGCCTTATGGTTTTGTACCTCCGCCGATTGCTACCACTACTCAACAGGTTGTGCCCGTGGGAAATGAGAATCCCCAAGTTATCCCAACCTTTGCTCCACCAGCTGTGCAAACTCAAGTGCACTCCATTTTCCAGAATCCACAGACAGTTTATGATTTCCCCGAAGTGTCTGAAGAGGAGGAAGAGCGTCACGAGAGACTGAAAGAAAGTGTGGAAACTATCCAAAGAAAGATGAGAGCAATGGAAGAGAGTAACATCTTTAGTACTGATGCTAGAGATATGTGTTTGGTTTCTGGTTTAGTGATTCCACCAAAGTTCAAAACTCCAAGCTTCGACCAGTATTCAGGCGCGACATGCCCAAAGTCGCATTTGATTATGTATTACAAAAGAATGGCAACATATGTGGATAATGACAAACTAATGATCCACTATTTTCAGGATAGTTTGAAAGGAGCCTCTGCTAAATGGTATATGGATTTGGACCAGTCCAGAATTCACAGTTTTCAAGATCTGTCAGATGCTTTTGTGAAACATTACAAGTATAATATGGATTTGGCCCCTGGTCGTAGGCAGCTTTTAAGTATGTCTCAGAACAACTCAGAGTCCTTTAAAGAATACGCACAACGCTGGAGGGAGACTGCTTCCCAAATGGAACCTCCATTGTCTGAAAAGGAACTAGCTGATTGGTTCATAGACACTGAGAAGCCTGAGTTTTATGAAAGGATGATTAACAGCGTTAGCGCCAACTTTGCTGACATTGTGGTTGTGGGAGTGAAAGTAGAAGCCGATTTGAAGAGTGGCAAGGTGATTAATTCTTCAACCAATTCAAGAAGTAGCAACAACAAGAAACCTCCCAGTAATTTCCATAAAAAGAGGGAAGGGGAGACAAATGCAGTCATGACAGGCAGAATGAAGAATCAAATTTGGAAACAACCAGTTTATCAACAACAGTCTAACCCGAGTTTTGTTCAACAACCAATATACCCTGTGCAGTTTTCCCCACAACCTTATGTGGAAGTTGAGAACCCAACCTTCAATCATCAGCCCGCGCAGCAGGTGTCCGTTTATCAACAACAACCCAACTATCAGCAAGCACCCAGTGCTCCAGCTTGCCAACAACAACAGAATCCGCAGGCTCCTCAGTCAAACGCTCCCTACTGAAGCAAGGGGCAAAGCCTTAATTTCATCCAATTATAATGACTTACACAGAGCTTTATCCTTCTTTGGTCCAGCAAGGTTTGATCGTCACTAGACCCTTGGCCCACCTACAGAAAAGTCAATGCAGTTTCATAACCCTAATGCCCACTGTGCATTCCACCAAGGCGCTGCCGGTCATGACCTAGAAGGATGCCTTGTGCTGAAATATGCTGTGAAGGGTTTGATGGAAATGAAAATTGTATCCTTTGGGGATAATCATCCGAATGTGAAGAATAATCCATTGCCTACACATGGGGCTGTAAATGCCGTCGAAGATGAGAGCGATGAGGTGTTGAATTTGGATGCGTCAAAGATTAAGACTCCTATCAGGGTTTTTCATGCAAAATTGTTTGGAGCTGGTTTGGTAAAGGTTTGCCACAATGACTGTGAAGACTGTGATGCCAGTGTCAGCGGATATAAATTGGTTCAAGATGATATTCAATAGTTGATTGATGAAGGATTTCTGCAAGTGATCGGTAAAGTGAAAAAAGAGGAAGTTGCGGTAATTGAGCCCATATTCAATTTACCAGAATCAAGAGAAAAGGTGCCCCATCTTTAATGTGCCAAAGCCTGGTTCCGTAGTCCCTATTTTCAATAAACCAAAGCCAATATTCAACACATCAGAACCCGTTGCTGCTTCTGCTGCCAATCAACCAAGACCGAAGGTCATTCGACAGCCTGTTCCATTCCGTTTCAGAAATTCTAAAGTTGTGCCGTGGAGGTATGAAGATACCGTGATTAACAAAGAGTCTGGAAGTGTGGTTCCAAGGAAAGAGGTGGGAACTACTAGTGAAGAAATAACTAATAAAGCTGGGGCTGGAAAGATGACACAAAGTGGTCGAATTTATACTCCCCTCTTCAAAGGGACTGCGCCCAAAGAAACTGTTGCTCCTATGCCTTCCAAGGACAAGGAAAAGGAAGTGGTTACAAGTGAAGAAGATGCTGAGTTTCTGAGGATCATCAAGAGAAGTGACTACAAAGTGGTGGATCAGCTTCACCAAACTCCCTCTAAAATCTCAATCTTGTCTCTGCTGTTGAATTCACCTACCCACCGAGCTGCCTTGCAAAAGATATTGGCCCAAGCCCATGGTGCTCAAGATATTACTGTCGGCCAGTTTGACAGTGTAATTACAAATGTCACTGCTTGCAATACCCTCAGCTTTAGCAAAGAAGAGCTACCTCGAGAGGGTCAAAATCACAATCTTGCTTTACATGTATCCGTGAAATGCCAAGAAGACAGTTTGGCAAGAGTCCTCGTGGACACTGGCTCCTCTCTGAATGTCCTACCTAAGAGGACACTTGAAATATTGGCCTACAAAGAAGCTGAAATGAAACCTACCTCCCTAATTGTCAAAGCTTTTGATGGCTCATGAAGATCTGTAATGGGTGAAGTTGAGCTACGAATCTTGATTGGCCCGCATGTTTTCAACATCACATTCCAAGTGTTAGACATTAATCCTGCCTACAGTTGCCTACTTGGAAGGCCATGGATCCATGAAGTTGGTGCTGTAACTTCGACATTACACCTAAAGATGAAGTTCGTAGTTGATGAAAAGCTGGTTATCATACATGGGGAAGAGGACTTGATGGTCAGTAACTTGTTTTCCTTCCGCTACATAGAGGCTGATGAGGATGCTTTCGAAACTTCCTTCCAAGCTCTTGAAATAGCCAATGCTGTCATGATGGACATTGAAGAGCTGATGGTCCTGAGTAATCCATCTTTTGTTTCCTTCAAGAGCATGCAATCTTCCCTGAAAGGAGGTGTTCTTGCAGGCTGGGGCAAGGTTATTGAGGTTCAAGAAAGGAATAAATATCAAGGGTTGGGTTACAAACCAACTCGTGATAAAGCACCTGCTTCTACAACAATGCGACCAAGGTCAATCCAGGAAGTGTTCGTCAGCAAAGGATATCAGGTCAATGCCGTGATAAAAGACGTAGAAGATGAGGATATCAGCCACTTGGTATTTCAGTGTGACGCCGCACTAGATAATTGGGAAGCTATTGAAATCCATGTGTTGTTCCCTGTGCCAGAGTAATATGTTTGTTTTTGTTGTTTGTTTTCAATTCCATAGTCGTACCCAAATCTATCAGACTATTTTGTATGGGCCACCGCTTTCCACTTTTATTAATCAAATGAAGATGTTTTGTTAAACTCTTTTGTTTTCATTTACTGTTTTTGCTTTTAAGGGAAAATGGCAATCTTCTTCGAAACTACCAAAAAAATATTTCTTCTTGCATTTGATTTTGTGCATCTTAATAAAATAAGTCCCTCCACCATGCAAAATAATCCACAAACCTGTTGTATTCGATGACTCTACTTTCACCATTGACTTTGATTCACCCATCCATCAAGCTGAGGATGAGGGAGAAGAAGATTATGAGGTCCCGAATGAGTTGGAAGAGATGTGTGAGTACGAGTACACGGATTTTCATCCACACGAGGAACAAGTTGACACCATCAATCTTGGTACCGATGATAACAAGAAGGAAGTCAAGATTGGGGCAACGCTTGGGGCAGTGATCAGACAATGATTGGTAAAGCTTCTTGAAGAGTATGTGGATGTGTTTGCATGGTCTTATCAGGACATGCCTGGTTTGGATACAAACATAGTAGTTCATAAACTACCACTCAAGCCTGAATGCCTGCCAGTGAAACATAAACTTCGAAGAAGAAGACCCGACATGGCTCTCAAGATCAGGGATGAGGTCAAGCGACAACTTGATGTAGGATTTTTGGAAGTCTCAAAATACCCCGAATGGGTGGCCAACATTGTTCCCGTGATGAAAAAGAATGGAAAAGTGCGAATGTGTGTGGATTATAGGGATCTTAACAAGGCAATTCCAAAGGACAATTTCCCTCTGCCACATATCGACACTCTTATGGATAATACTGCCCGTTTTGCAGTTTTCTCCTTTATGGATGGTTTCTCCGGCTACAACCAGATCAGAATGGATCCTGCCGATATGGACAAAACTACGTTCATCACTCCTTGGAGAACTTATTGCTACAAGGTTATGCCATTTGGTTTAAAAAACGTAGGGGCAACCTATCAGAGAGCTATGGTGACTATTTTCCACGACATGATACATAAGGAGATTGAGGTGTATGTTGATGATATGATTGCTAAATCCGAGAGTGAGGAGGACCATTTGGATCACCTTCTGAAACTGTTCAAAAGAATTCAGAAATATCAATTGAGGTTGAACCCTGCTAAATGTACCTTTGGTGTTAGATTAGGAAAGTTGCTCGGTTTTACCATTAGTCAACGAGGAATTGAGGTAGACCTTGACAAAGTGCGAGCTATTCAAGAGATGCCTGCTCCACAAACTGAGTCTTAAGTAAGAGGTTTTCTTGGTCGTTTGAATTATATCTCCAGGTTTATCTCCAATATGACTCCCACTTGTGAGCCAATTTTCAAGCTGCTTCGCAAAGACCAAACTGTAGAGTGGAATTCCGGGTGCCAGCAGGCCTTTGACAAAATCAAGAGTTATTTGCAAGAACCACCAATCTTGGTCCCGCCTGTTCCAGGGAGACCCCTCTTCATGTATATGATTGTGTTGGAAGGATTAATGGGCTATGTTTTAGGCCAACATGATGAATCTAAGCGTAAAGAGCATGCCATTTACTACTTGAGCAAGAAGTTTACTGATTGCGAAAGTCGTTATTCACTTTTGGAAAAGACTTGTTGTGCTTTAGCATGGGCCGCCAGGCGTTTGAGGCAGTACCTAATATGTCATACTACTTTATTGATCTAAAAAATGGACCCAAAAAAGTATATCTTTGAAAAGACTGCTCAAACTGGAAGACTTGCCCGTTGGCACATGCTCTTATCAGAATATGATATTCAGTACATCACTCAGAAGTCTAACAAGAGAAGTGTCTTATCAAATTACCTTGCAGACCAGCCTGCGGAAGACTATGAGGCCCTCAAGTTTGATTTCCCAGATGAAGTCACTATCTTTTAATTAAAAAATAACCTTGCCTTCCCACAAATTCTCCCATTCTCAATTAACAAACCTTTACCTCTGTCGAACATGTATCACTCTCTCACCGAAATCAATCTCAGAAACTCTCATAATCACCCTCACCTTCACCGGACCACCCTATATTCTTATCTCAAAATCGAAGGTTACAATTTCAATTGGAGCTCCGATTATCAAATCCTTCTCTCTGAAATCTTAACCCTATTTGCGAGAACACCTCGAGACTACTGCTTCGCCACAATTATACCACTGTGAGAGTTGGTACACAACTCAAGATCTCAACTATTCTTATAACATAGATCCAATACTCATTCGCTCTGTTACTTCCATCATTGAGTCGGTAGGTTTTTTAATCCCCTTCAAATTCAATTTGAAATTAGTCTGAAATTCACAATATTTTTTCTAATTAGGATTTTAATAAAGGGGAAGGAATTGTAAATTCTTTCTCACGAGTTCGCATTGTCGCCCATCGCGGAAGGCTATTTAAAGTCAATGGGGAACCAATTTTTATTCGTGGGAGTAACTGGATATTGTCTGATAGGTTACTGCGGATTTCGAAGAAGAGGTATAATACAGATATCAAGTTTCATGCAGATATGAATTTTAACATGATAAGATGTTGGGGTGGTGGACTGACAGAAAGGCCAGAGTTTTATCATTATCGTGATTATTACGGCCTTCTGGTATGGCAAGAGTTCTGGATTACAGGGGATGTGGATGGACGTGGAGTCCTAGTATCTAATCCACAAGGTCCTCTGGATCGTGACCTTTTCTTGTTTTGTGCAAGAGACACTGTCAAACTTCTAAGAAACCATCCTAGTCTTGCGCTATGGGTGGGTGGAAATGAACAAACTCCGCCAGATGATATAAATGCTGCTCTGAAAATTGATCTGAGGCTTCGTCCTAATTTTGAAAGTGTAGTTGAAAACACCAAATCTGTTGGATACTTTTCCCCGGTGTTAAGGGATCCTAGCCCGAAGGATCCTAGCCAATACCTTGATGGTACACGCATTTACATCCAGTGGTCAATGTGGGATGTGTTTGCTGATGGGATGGGGAACTTCATTGATAGTCCTAATGAAATTCAAAATCCTGAAGACTTCTTCAAGGATTCCTTTAATAATTATGGATTCAATCCAGAGGTAGGTTATGTGGGAATGCCATTTGCATCAACCATAAGAGCAACAATTCCGTCAGAAGGATGGCAGATACATGTGTTTAAGAAACTTCCAGATGGTTATGTAGAAGAAGTTCCAAATCCCATATGGGAATACCATAAATACATTCCTTATTCAAAACCAAATAAGGTTCATGATCAGATTCTGCTATATGGTAGTACTGTCAAAGATCTTGATGATTTTTGTTCGAAAGCACAACTTGTTAACTACATCCTTCCCATAATTGAAGAAGATGATCTTGGTCAAATTGTGATTGATTATGATGAGATTGGTGAAGCTTCCAAAAATAATCAAGATTTGCTATTGGGAAGTCCTGAAGTTCCTGTTGTGACATTTGCTTTGGAGAATAAAAATGCAGATGTTCATCCCTTGAAATTTGAACTCTCCCTGTTTGAGACTTAGGTGTTAGTTAATACACCGGCTGGAATACAGAAGATTTCGTCCGGTTTACTAGGAAGGCACAACATTCTTGCTTCTGTGGCAGTTGGCATTACTGTTGGGACACCCTTGGAGGACATTGCAGAAACTGTGAGATTGAAGTAAGCAGAGGCATCATTGATAACAGAAGAGGTTCGAGCTGCGTTTGTGTTCTTTAAGTCGCGTGACGCTACTGCAACTAGTTTCAATTTGCAACCATCAAGCAATCCAACTCAGTGGATTACTGAGCCAGCTCTGCAACCTCATCATGTTTACTGGCCTTTCTTTTCTGAAAGTAGTAGATGTTATGAAGAAAATTCAATACAGTGGGTTTCTACATTTTCATTGAAATTTGTTTCTTATAACCGATCATGGCAGCATTGTCATTTCCGTTGAAATATCATATGATATCTTGATTTGTTTGGTTAATTTAGGTGCTTCTCAATCAGTGGTCTGGGATACTGCGGTGCTGTAAAAAAAAGAACATGTGTTGGTCGTCCAAAGCATTCTTCTGTTGAGAAGCTCACGAAAGAATCGTGTAATATTCTTCACGAACAACAACAACAGTCTTGTTTTTCTGCTTCTTCTGAAGAAGAACTTCTTTATGAAAACGAAGCTCCAATGGTCTCAGTTGAGATAGGACATGGAAGCATGCTCATTAGGCATCCTAGCTCAATAGCTCAAGATGAAGAGTCTGAGGCAAGCTCTCTTTCAATTGATAATAAACAATGCTTAATGAATGAGGCATATTCGTGTTATGGTCCAATTCCCATGCTTAGTGATTAAACTGACATGATTTCTCTTCACGGGGAGTTGCAAAGGTTGGAAACTCAGCTGGCCAAAGAATGAAGCAAGAGAAACTTGAGAGGTATGTTTTTACTTCAATCATAACGACACATATGATTGGTTGTTATTTGTTAGGACTGTATCAAAATTAAACTCTAAAATAAAGTTATATTTTATCTGTAACTACTGAAAACAGTTGAATTCCTATGCTAGCATGAATTTGGTATTTCCCCAAAAGTGGTAGGGGAATCTCAAGATGTTTATGGATAGTCTTTTTTACCTCGAGTTTGTTTTTGAGAAGTGATGATGATTTTGAATTGTTACGGCTTCATTTTTTTTTGTTTTGAAATTTCAGGAACAAGTCTCAACTTGAAAAACTAGAGGTTCATGGAAATCATGATTCACCACTGGGCTTAATAAATTCAAATGTGAGTAGCATGTTAATTCCCCCTCTCTTTTTATAGATTGTTCAGCATAATTTAGTAACAATACTGACTCAACAGTGGTGGCATAAATAATATGATCATGTTTTTGGGTCTTGTAATCTTGTGTCAACTTTTGCAAACACATTCATGATTAGGATTTAAACTAGTGTAATTTTTTTACACATGAATTCCATCACATTTCACCATGTAGATATTTGAGGAGATGTATTAAGAACTAACATAACAAAGTGGCGTTATGGTTTGATTTAATTAGATACATGTGTCTTACACCATCAATGCATACCAATTAATCTTTTACAATTATATATTAGTCGGTGAAGCTTCGTGTCGTATCCATAAAATTGTCAAATGCTAAATGCAATATCTGTTATGTTTGGTTAGGATGTGGTGAACTTTGACGAGTTTTCAAGAAACTTGACAGATGAAGAGCAACAACAATTACTGAAGTATCTCCCCGTGGTTGATGCTACAAAACTTCCTGATAGGTTTGAATCTGCTAGTTTCACTTTTGTTTATTTTTTTTTAAGTTATAGTCCTTGAATATAAATTTCAATTCCGGCTTTCCGAAATAGGGAATCAAAGTTATTGAACGGCATTGTTGTATCATGTGCAGCCTTAGTATTATATTTGATAGTTTTGAATTCAAGAAGGGGCTAACTTATTTTCAGAAATTTCTCAAGGAAGGTGTATTCGATAACTCTTTGTTGGGGGCAAACCCTGAAGACTGTAAGATGCTGAAAAGGCTTGCATTGTCTAACCTGTCAAAGTCAAAATGGGGAGAACACTATAATTTTCTCAAGGTTTGTGATGGATATTTATCTAGATGCTAATGCTTTTGTGTTGATAACTTAATTTATGATGATACTTGCCAGATATTGCATCTAGGGGTGTTTACGAACAGAATTTGCATCCATTTTTTTATGGAATAATTAAACATACGAAATCTAATCAGTGTCTTTGAATAATACGTTTTGATTGTTCGGTTCAAAATGTAAATTCAATCCAGTGCAAATTGATTTGGATTAACTGATTTGGTTCTTTCTGAGTAGAGTGGTGGAAACAAAGCTGGAAAATGTAATGATATGGAATCCCCTGCCGTGGAATCAAGTAATGTTGCAAATTTTAAGAGATTGCGTGTCGGCCAAAACCAAAATTTTCCAGGTTAGCTGAAAATCTCATGCCATCATAAAAAAAACAAGTATGAAAATATTTCAATACCTATGATACAAAATGCTGAATATACGTTAAGCTTTGACCTCAAGACACATCAATGTAAGGCGTGTTTTTGTTATCCATTGTTAACTAGACATGTTACAATTTAATCAAAGAATCATTCATCTTGCAAATTTCAGAACTGAAGGTAACAATGAGGAGTCCCAAAAGGGTCATCATAAAAGCTAGCAGTGGCGGAAAAGAAATTGTAGGCGGCTCTAGCATCAGTGGTGGCAAAGAAATTATAGATGGCTCCAACATCTTTGTTAAAGAGAGTTCAGATCATGATCTGCTACTAGATTTTCCATCCAACAATTCTTTTCCACAGGCAGAGCTCTTGCTCCCAACATCTAGCTTGGTTGCTCAAGGAAGCACCAGTAGTAGTTCGGTACACTCTCGTGTTACTCGTCCTTGATTAATCTTTACTAGGTTATACTTGGTTTTTCTTATTGTTATATTATTGGGGCCTCATTTTATGTTAAATTTTGCAGGTTGTTGCAGCTGGTGCAAACCCTTTGCTTATTACACGTGGCATTGAGAAGACATCGAAAGCTCTTGTACTGATGTAATTTGTGTATTGTATAGGTTCTGTCTACTGACAATCCAAAATATGGTTATTTGTTGCATGCTTAACTGTACTGCATTTTGAACAATTTCACTATTTTAATTTTCAGTACTGTAATATTTGTGTGTGCTTTGCCCATGTTTTGATAACATATTTGTGTTGGTGTCACTTATGACTTATACATTGTAGTTAATGTTATTCTGACTTAATTATTTGGTTTATGTGATGAAGCCCATTGATAGTGACTTAATTATTTGGTTTAACGGCGGTTTTAACCGTCACTATTTTTATGAAATATGTATTATATAATTATGGCGGTCAAAACCGTCGCTATTTTTAAGGAAATATATTTTGTATAATTACGGCGGTTACAGCCGTCGTAATAATATATTGGAGGCAATTTCAAAACTGTCGTGGAATGTTACGGCAATTGGAGCGACAATTTTACAAATCGTCGCAAAACAGCCTCGCGACACATGTTTCTACAACAGAAGAGGAACCGTCGTTACTTGCAATTTGCGTTGGTTCTAACCGCCGTAATCTGCCAAAATTAACCGTCGTAATTTGCCAATTTTCTTGTAGTGAAGGGAAGTGTCTTATCAGATTACCTTGTAGATCATCCTATGGAAGACTATGAGCCCCTCAAGTTTGATTTCCCAGAAGAAGACATTATGTTGATAAAGAAAGACTGTGAAGAGCCAGACCCTGATGAAGGTCCTGAACCAGGTTCCCGATGGAAAATGATGTTTGATGGTTCTTCTAACTATAGTGGGCATGGTATAGGTGCTGTGTTGATGAACCCTGATGGTGGATATACCCCATTTACAGCAAGACTCTGTTTTGAATGTACAAACAACATTGCTGAATATGAAGCATGCATTCTAGGGTTGGAAGCAGCTATTGACCTCAAAATTAAGATTTTGGAAGTCAGTGGAGATTCTGCTCTGGTTATTTATCAAGTCATAGGTGAATGGGAGACTAGAGATGAGAAGTTGGTCCCGTACCATGCTTACATTGTGGAGATGATCCAATACTTTGATGAGATCGCTTTTCGTCATGTTTCGCGATCAGAAAAACACATAGCTGACGCTTTTACCATGTTAGCTTCGACGTAGAAAGTCATATTCATTAATGAGGCGCCACTAATTAGAATTGAGCGCAAGACTAAACTAGCCAACTGCCAGTTGATAGAAGAAGAGGTGGATGGGAAACCATGGTTTCACGACATCAAAAAGTATCTGAAGAATCAAGAATATCCTGTTAACGCTTCCACTCTTGACAAGAAGACTTTGAGAAGGTTGTCGTCCAAGTTTTTCCTCAGTAATGATGTGCTATACAAAAGGAATCATGACATGGTTTTGCTAAGATGTATTGATAAACGAGAAGCAGACCTGTTAATCCAAGACATTCACGAAGGAGCTTTCGGCACTCACGCTAATGGGCATGCCATGGTTAAGAAGATCTTGAGGGCTGGATATTATTGGTTAACTATGGAGACTGATTGCATCCAATATGCCAGAAAATGCCACAAATGCCAAATTTATGCTGACAAGGTGCATGTACCTCCAACATTGTTGAATGTGTTGTCATCACCTTGGTCGTTCTCTATGTGGGACATTGATATGATTGGGGCAATCAAGCCGAAAGCTTCTAACATTCATCGGTTCATCTTAGTGGTTATTGACTATTTCACAAAGTGGGTTGAAGTTGCCTCATACACCAACGTGACCAAGCAAGTGGTTGCCCGTTTTATCAAGAATCAGATTATCTGTCGTTATGGAATTCCAAACAGGATCATAACAGATAATGGAACAAATTTGAACGACAAGACAATGAAAGAGTTGTGTGATAGTTTCAAAATTGAGCATCATAATTCTTCGCCTTACCGTCCCAAGATGAATGGAGCTGTCAAAGTTGCTAACAAAAATATCAAAAAGATCCTGCAGAAAATGGTCAAGACTTATAAGGGTTGGCATGAGATGTTACCATTTGCCTTACATGGGTATAGAACTTTGGTTCGAACTTCGACAGGGGCAACTCCCTTTTCTTTGGTGTATGGGATGGATGTCGTTCTCCCCATTGAAGTAAAGATACCGTCTTTGAGAATTTTGATGGAGACCAAGCTTGATGAAGCGGAATGGGTCCAAGAAATATTTGATCAGCTGAACCTCATCGATGAGAAACGATTGACTGCGATGTTTCATGGTCATTTGTATCAGAAGAGGATGAAAATGGCATTTGATAAGAAGGTCCGTGTTCGTGAATTCCAGAAGGAGAACTCGTACTCAAAAAGATCTTGCCATCTCAAAGGGATGTACGTGGAAAATGGGCGCCCAATTATGAAAGCCCATTTGTGGTAAAGACAGTATTCTCAGGAGGTTCCCTAATTCTTACAACGATGGATGGTGAACAACTCTCACACCTTGTAAATGCTGACTCAGTAAGAAAATATTATGCCTAAAAAGCCCGCTAATTCGAAAACCAGGAATGGCAACTTAGGCAAGAAAAGGGTATCCTGGTGGGTCATAACCTATGAAGGAGACTCAGGCAAAAGTTAGGGATTAAATAAAAAGAAAAGAGCTCGCTAGGTTGAAAACCCGAAAGGGCGGCCTAGGCGAAAATGAGCGTCCCGATGGATTGAAAACCCGAAAGGGTAGTCCAGGCAAATGTTAGGGACAACAGGCGTTTCACTGTGTCAAAAGGTTTGTCACCAATACCAAGGAATTCAAGCAGAAGTTCAAGCTCATCCGCTCTCATCAGCAGCGAGGCTTTGGAGGACTCTTAGTCATTAGGGGTAGTATTGGTCATTGAATACGATGTAACCGTTTCCTATTGCCATTTTCTAATTGTAATGTTCCATAGGACTTTCCTATTGGCGAGTTTCCATTCTAATGAAATCAGATTTTGGACCATTCTTTGTTTGATATTTATTATTTCTCTACTCTTTTCTTGTTATGCAAAATTTCATTTATTCATTAATAATGGTTTTGAAAGCGAAAAATTTTGAAATAAAAATAAATCTTTTGAGAAAACACAATGGAAACATAATCTATTTTGGCTTTTGGGACGATTTAGTAAAATCACATGCTCTCCCAGCGGTTCTTGTTGTGACGAAAGCACTGTTAAACCATTTGGCGAGTAATTCCCCAATGAAGCAAGTCTAGCTGGCAATGCCTCTTGGATTGGACCCTTCAGTAATGACTGACTACCATGATACAAAATATTTCTCCCCAGTATCTTCCACAGATGTTTGTTGAAAGTGGAAAGTTTTTACCTCCTCAGGTGAAGGAAGAGTATTCCCTATTTGACCTTTGAGCAGTTGTTCTCTTCAGATTCAGTGTGGCTCTTTGCAGTGGATGTGTTATCCATTCTCCCTTTTCCCCAGTCTTTTCGCCTCTCGTCAGAGTCTTCTCTTGCATGTCTTTGAGCATTCACATCATACCATATCATTTTCATTTTAGCATTTGGTGCGTTTTCTTGTGGGTCTTTACCTCCTTTACCTTAACCTGCTCAGGTTAAGTTTCCTTTTGAGTTCGTGGATCGTCATCTGTGTCCTGCTTGCGCCCGGTTATCACCTGCGTGCGTCAAATTTGATTATTATCCTTGTTCCCCAGGAAGCTTAGTCATCTCTATACAACCCCAGTGATGTCCCATTTGTTGTTCAAACTAATCATTATTGCTATTTACAAAGTCTAGTATTCACTGGCATGTTTTAATATCGATCATCATTGGTATCGTGAAGTCCAGTACTCACTGGCGTGTTTTGGGAAATCCAATCATTATTGGTATTTACAAAGTCCAGTATTCACTGGCATGTTTTAATATCGATCATCATCGGTACCGTGAAGTCCAGTATTCACTGGCATGTTTTTAAAATCCAATCATTATTGGTATTGAAGGTCCAGTGTTTACTGGCATCATCTAAAAGACTTACTCTCCTTGGTATTCTAAGTCCAGTATCCATTAGCATTGCCTCACAAGTCAATCATTATTGATTTCCCAAGTCCAGTTATTACTGGCATTGTTCTAAAATCCAATCATAATTGGTCAGTCTTAACTGTATGTCTTTCTACTTTAAATCCAATCATAATTGGTCAGTCATAACTGTATGCCCTTTTGCTTCAAAAATCCAATCATAATTGGTCAGCTTTAACTGTATGTCTCTTTGTTCAGGATCCAATCATTATTGGTATCTACAAAATCCAGTATTCACTGACATGTTTTAATATCGATCATTATCGGTACTGTAAAAGTTCAGTGTTCACTGACATGTTTTTCATCCAATCATTATTGGTATACAAGTCCAGTGATTACTGGCATGCTTTTTAAAGTCCAATCTTTATTGGCACTTTACAATCTATCCTCAGCAGAGGTTTTGGTCATCACCAATATCCCCGTAAAAGTCCAGTGTTCACTGGCACTTGTTGAAAGTCTGATCATTATCAGTATCATAAGTTGAGTAATTACTGGCATGTTTTCTAATTTCAACCATTATTGGCATTTTAAGATTGGTCGTTACCAATATCCTTTAAAAGTCCTTGTGATTATAATTATTTGGCGCACGCAGATTTTGGTTTGTCTCTGTCTTTTCTGGTTTTTTCTTGAAGATCCCGTTTGAACTCTTCAGTATAAGAAATCCCCAAAAGATCTTTTGTTGGGTGTCTATCCTTTTGTTCAAATTGATCCCCAGTGGAGACCGTGTCTTCTTTCTGGTTTCATCTCCAGTAAAGAGTTTGCCTCCCTTTTTGCTGTCTTTGATGTCGTCTGGTCATATTTGAACATGTCGTCCATCTCCCTGGATTTTTTCCCCAGTGGAGAACTCTTCTCTGATTTCCATCTCCAGTGGGGATCCGTAGGGTTCCCCACATTTTATCTTTCTTATCCCCAGTGTTTTCTTAGTCACTCCCCAGTGAGTTTCTTCTGTTGGTTGTTAACCTTCATCCCCAGTAGGTCTCATTTGTGGTTGTTTGACCTTTATCCCTTTGGTGTCTTATTTGTCCGTATTTTGCACCATCATGTCATCATATCATCATTTTAGAAGCTCATGGCATGTCAGCATTTGCATGTCTTTTGCCTGTCCTTAGCATATGCAATCCATCTAAGGGAAAAATTTTCGGTTTGCTATATTTAAATACCTTTTCACCTTGATTTCATGAGGATTATCATCGCTCGTGCCATCTGGTGAAGCCATTTAAATAGGGGCAACTGTTATACCCCAAATTTTACCCCTTAGATGTCATGACATCTTGCACTTGCATTAGGGTTCAATCATCTATGCATTGTTAACTAACCACCATATTTTGCTAGTTTATTTATTTATTTATTTGAAAGTTAGGGTTTGGCATAAGGAGAGGGCAAGGTCAATAAACCAAGTTCTCATACATTTCAAAGTCTCCTAAGACATTTCTTGGTTCAATGCATCCATCCCAAATGTTCACTAAGTGGTTAAGAAAGGTGTCTGAAGTCATCTGGTCAAGAAAGTCAACTGAGACTCCAAAAGCTCAATATTTGGTCTTGATGGCTAATCATGAAGTTTTCAAATCATATTCCATGATCTCATGTGATTGGATCAAGAGAAATCAAGGAGAAACCATAAAATCAGGAGTTGTGGAATTAGGGTTTTGACCTGAAGAATTACAAGGAAATCTTGGTGTGATCAGTCAATACCTTGATTGGTTCACCAACCAATTGAGCTTACATACACTCAATAGGCCTTATTCATCAAGAAATCAAGGTGTTTGGCTCCCATCACAAGTTCAATGAGCCTCGAGTTCATATGGCCCAAATTAGGGTTTTGTTAGGAAAAGTCAACCATGCCTTTGACTTTTGGTCAAGGCATGATCCCAAGTCTTGGGACATGATTCCATATGTTCATATTCATCCTTGGAGGTCATCTATTGGTATTTGGAGAGCTTGAGAAAGGAAGATCACAGAGGATCACACAGTGGAATTCCTGAGGAAATTAGGGTTTTGTCTGAAAAGTCAAACCTTTGACTTTTGATGTTTTTGATCCAAGATGAAGTGTTCAAGTTATATTCCATCAACACATGTTTGATTCTTGAGCTAAAGCATGAGAAATCAAGATTTAAGAGGTTTCTTACAAACGGGGCAAAGTTTTTTTCTTGAAATTTTCTAAGTATGGAAGAATTTAGTCCTTGTGTGAACTTTGAAGAGCCATAACTTTCAAACCACACATCCATTTTTTGTGATCCAAAGCTTAAATTGAAGCTATATCATGAAATTTAAAATGTATTAGAGGGTCCTTCTCCAAAAAAAGGCTTGGTTTTTAAGTTAAGAAGCTTGGAAGTTCAAGACAATTTAAGACTTAGTGAAATTTCACTCTTTTTGCCCTAGTTTGCAGCCAACTTCAAGCCCATTTTTCATCATGATCCCTTTGGATTCAGAACTTGGAGTGAACATGAACATTGTAGAGCATACTTGGGGCTTTCCAAAAAGTACTAGAACACCCCAATCAAATGTGTGGGCTGTGAGTTTCGAATCCATGAATTTGGGGTCACAAACTTGATTTTTTAGGTCATGAGCATGATGTTTCAACTTGCAAGATCACTCCAAATCCTCATGATCTCGTGTGGCAGACCTCATTGCTTCTTAATTTAGCTTAAATCAGATAAGTACAAGTGCTTTTGAAGTATTATCCAAGTGGTTTAAGCATTGTCTCATGAATCATTCCATTTTTGGCACAAAGTGAACATTGCCATTTACATAAAGCCACTTTTGGCTATGTCAACTTGTCTTGAGCTGTGTAATGGTTCTTCCATACTCAAAAGGTTTGTACTGAGAAAGCCAAAAGCTCTGAACATTTCCAACCACCTTAGAGCAGCATGGTACATGGCTTGGAAATGACAAAATATTTGAAACTCCAAGTTACATTGAAACCGAGCCAAAAGGTTGAGAACTCAACCATCTGGTTCGCTTCAAACCTCCACATTTTGCCTATAAATAGAGGGCTTCATTAAGCCTCAGAAAACACAATAACTCACTCTGAAAACCCTCATACCTCTCTCTCCCATAGCTTTTGCAAGAACTCTCAAAACTTGGAAAACCACTATCCAGTTTCATTTCACTCGTGCAACTCACAAACAAACTCCATAATCCTTCCCTAAGCACCCTATAGAGCTTGTTTAAAACCTCAAACAAGTTCTGTAACACCCTACAGAACATGTACCATTTTCAAACTCCTATTTGCATAAGGACACGGGTTTGAAGCTTGAGGCAGTCTCCATACATTTCAAGCACTCCAGTCATCATTTCAAGTATCACCAAGCCTAAAGGGAATCTTATTTCACTTCTGTAACCTCATTTGAAGAGGCCTTGGACCTGCTCCAAGAGGTAAGTTTCTTTGAATCTCTAAGCTCAGATTCTTTGCATCTCATTGTCTCATGCTTATAGCAAAATGTAGTCTGATTTGTGTACAACATGTTTGAAGCCTTACTTGCTTTATTTGGTTTGAATACATGAGGTTTTGAACAAGTTTTGTTTGGTGATGTTGCACTATTGTTGAGTGTTTTATGAAGCACATGGTTAGTTTTAGGACAAGACAACGTGACCATTAGATTCCTTGTAGAAAATACTTTAATTAGGTTTTTACAAAATGTCAAATGGTTGAGAGAGGAAGAAGTTGTGTTGTGTTGAAAATCTGGGTACAAACCTGAGTTAGGGCACGAGCAGGGAGAGAGAAAAGAGAGAAAGGAAGAAGGTGACATGGCGCTGAGTGTATGTGACATGGTGCTGAGTTGTGCGTCTTGTAACATGTATGCCTTATGTTTTTTTATGCCATATAGATACTGGATGAGAGCGTAGCACCGCTGGTCCAGGAGGAGGTTTTGAGAGTGTTTGTCATGCCAAAGACTGGGTACGAATCCCCCTCGCCGCAGTCTTTTGTTTTATTTTGTGATTCATGTTATTTTCACATATATTTTAGCATATGCACTTGTTTCACAAGCCATACAACCAACGCAGCTGGTAAATGTTTTAACCACAACAATAAGGGCATGAGTTCAACTCCCATCAAGGCCCTTTTCCTTTTTTTTAACACTTAGTTTTTTAGGTTTCCATCACAAAACTTCAAAATTCATAACTTCTTCAATTTTAGGGATTTTCAATCCATTCTTTTTGCATTATTCTTCTTTTGTTTTATATTTTATTATGACATTTAAAAATCTCCAAAAATATTTATTTTTAGGGCTTTTATTCATGTGTGAAATGTAGGTTTTTCTTTTAAGGTAACTTAGAATAGTCTTGACTTTTAGGGTTTTAACCTTTGATCTCCCTTACCTTTTAGGACTTGTATAGGTTTGTCTTAACACATTAAGATCACTTCCAACGTCTTTGACTTGTACATAGTTGTGGATTTTGGTTTTAGGTACACTTGTAAGTGTATTTGCCTACCTTAGAATGTGTGAATTTTTGTCATCCCTATGAGGTCTTTACCTTCAAATTATGACTCCCCCTCATGTATATATAACATCAATGCAGATACAAACCATCCAATTAGGTTATACCATGTACATATGTGTTAGGATTTCCCTCTCATAGAGTGAACTTTAGGATAACATAAGTGATACTGCCCCTTGACACAAAGTTTAGGTCAAAGACATTCCCCATATTAGGTCATCACCTATTTGCTTAAAGAAGTCTAGACTTGAATTATGTTCCCTTTAGGTATTTACCTTGTCCCTTAATGAATTATTCTTGTGTGCTTACATAATACTTGTTTACTTTTTAGATACTTGCCGTGAATGTCATCACATTCACCATCATTATCCATGTGTTATATCCATATATTTGTGCTATCATTAAGTGTGAATATCATTGTTAATTTTATTAAGTTATCCCCTTTAGTAAGGCTAGCTTCTTAGCTCTCCTCCTTAACCCTCTTTGTTCCCCTCCTTCCAAAGGAAAGTCTCTCTCTATTGACTTTAATGTCATAGATATCTCATTACCTCTTGGCCTCATTAGAGCCATCTTATACCCTTGGCCTCATTAGAGCCATCCCTTTCCATTGACCTCATTTATGATCAATCCCTTGGCCTCATTAGAGCCACTTCCCCCTTGACGTAGTTAGGTTTCCCCCTCTTGTAAGCACTATCATCATAGTTGCTTACTTCCCTTTTGGCCTCATTAGAGCCACCTACCTTACAACTTAGGATCCACCTAGAGTTCTTCAACTCTATGTGAGCATCATCATAATGATGTTCCTTTCCCCTTTAGCCTTATTAGATCCATTCACCCTTTTAACTTAGAATTAGGATAGAGTTCTTAAACTCTATGTGATTCTCATCCTCATGAGTATTCACGTCCCTTTTGACTTTGTTCTAAGTCAACCTCTTAGATTTACCCCTTCAACTTAGACTTAGAGAGTTCTTTAACTCTACATGAGTATCATACTCATTCCCTTTGGAGCTTTGACCATAGTCAATGGTTCCTCACCCTTGTTGAGGTGAACTGCGAATGCTTTGATTCCATCCTTATTAGGATACGTAGGCACGCGATGCGATGTCTTGGCGACCATACTTAGTGTATATACCTTTAGGTCTTTACCTTTAGCACTTAGGTCTTTACCTTTACCCTTAGAAAGAAAACATAACATAACATAATACAAACAAGAGGTTCCTGTATAGTACTATAGATATCTAGGATGCTAACACCTTCCCTAGGTATAACCAACCCCCGAACCTTAGATCTCTTAGATGTGTCTTTACATAACGCACTTAGGGTTTTCTTCGATCTTTACCCTTTCCTTTGGATAAATCAATGCTCAGTGGTGAATTTCAAAGTTTTGTGATTCAAGTTAATTAATAGCTTGATATCTGATTCTCACTACAACAACAAGTTAGACACATTAAATTATTCCTAGTTTTGACGTACATCAAAATACATTAAGCCTGTGCTAAGAGAGACACACAATTATGTTTTGAGCTTTTAGTGTTAGTTTATATTTTGTCTGTTTAATATGTTTATTCTTGAACTCAAACAAAAAAACTATTATATTCTATTAATATAAATTTACACAAAAAAAGTTTTTTTTACTGTTCTATTAGGTTGTAAATAATGTAATATTTGAGGTATGAATTATATAGTTTATAACTAATTTTGTATTACTTTTTTTTCATATCATTATTGCACATTGTATTCTTTTTTTTCTTCTGTTGATTCCTAAGAATATCATTATATATCATTCTATGCAAGGACAAAATGTTATGATTTAGTAAATTTTAATATCTTTTCATATAGTAAATTTATGAGTATGGAATATGATTTGTATGGTTATCAGGTATGTGTGGCACTTTTAACAAATTAAACCCTCGTGACTTTATATTTTGTCCTACATTTTGGATGAATTACTAGATTATTTTAATCAATTACTTTATAGTTAAATGGTGCTTTATATTTATATTATTCTAATTGATTATTACTTTTAATACAAGAACATTTCAATCTCTCTTGCATTGTGACTAAAATTCAGTATCAACTTGTAGAAAGCAAGTAAAATTATTTGAAAAATGTTAAACTTAAATCTTATGGATGATTTTAATGACTTTAGTTCATGTGCATAATCGACTAATAAAAAAGACTCTTATTGACAAGGATTGATTTAAACATTTTCAATTAACATCTATCATTGTGTTTTTCCTTATTTGTTTCTTTGAATGATCTCTTATGAGTATATCTTTTTTATCTATTTGGTAAATATGCAAGTGTCCTCGAGAAATACAATTTTGTATTTGGTAGATTCAATATGTCCCTCAAGGTACGTTAGGTCAATTGTGTAGAATATGCATCCATGATTATTTTTAAATCTAGCATAATTTATTAGTATTTTATCCCATGTCTCTTTCTTCTTCAAGAAAATCTTTTGTGTTTATTCAATTTAGTTTTGAAATTATAGTATTTTACAATATAATAGTGTTAGACATATGTGTTGTTTTATTTTATTTTGATTTTAGGAGTACACACAAGTTTGATCACCCCTTAAGTGTCTGAAAAAAGAGTTAGATTTTATTTTTACTACCTCTTGAGTTTGTAAGTTGTATTATTTTATTTGTAATTGGTTCTAGATGTTTTTATTGTTCCTGACCAAACCAATCATGTGTGTGTGTATGTGTGTGTGATTGTTGATTGTAATGAATATCTTCATGATTATTTTAATTTCATATTTATGTGATTATTTTTATAAGTCAATATTTTTATTTTTTTGTTCTACTTGCACTCTTATATTTTTTAATGTTAAAAACCATCATTTTGCATTCCTCAAGCAACACAATTATGTATATGATAGATTATTGCATTGACCATAAGCATAACATGTCCATGAGAGTATGTTGGTCCAATTATACATGTAAGGTGAAATTACTCTTAAAATGGAACCCACCATTTATTTAGAATAATAAAAAAGGAGAAAAAAGAATAAAAGAAAAAAAATAGTTTTTATGCATATTGTTTTAATTGGGTCAAACTCGTTTGGCGAGTGATTAAAGGAAATTTTTTTAATCCATAAAGCAACATAATAATTGAGCAATTAAACAATGGTTTAAAAAAAACAGAGATAGAGAATAGGAAAAGGCATGCCGGTTAATCTGAGAGAAAGAGAGAAAATTGGCTCTGAGTGATAGATGAATATGTAGCAAACTTTATCAGTTTGAGAAACAAATTCAATATGTTGTTCCTATCACTTAGTTAATTTTATTTATATTCATATTAAGTAGTTTTACCTTTTCTTGGAGTTGTTTTAACATACTCATATTTTGTGGAGGTTTTGTTTAGAGTAGAATGTGTTTCCCACCTTTATTGTTTACTGGTGAAGATTGTTATTCCCTAGGGTTACTAGAAAGACTTTTGTATATCTATTATTTATATAGTGGAAGATTTTACTAGACTAGGTCCCGTCGGTTTTATTCTCTCACTTTGAGAGAAGTTTTCCACGTTAAAAAATTGATGCCATTGCTATTTAATTTTTATGTTATTATTATTGTGCATTGGAATTGGTTTTGTTGGTTGTTTGTTTAAATTGCACAGGTTTGGGGGGAAATATTTTGATTATTTGATTATTTCTCAACAAAGTGATATCGAGAGCTTTGGTTGGCTTGTTTTGTGCATTTTCAAATGGAAAAAAAAAATCAAGAGCACGCAATGATTAAGATTAACTCCATAGTTATATAATCTAGAAGACTCTCATGGAAGATATGTTATACAACAAAGATTTGCATGATCCTATGGGGGGGGGGGGGGGTAAATCGAGGGATAAGTCTGATGTTGAATGAAAGAAAATGTGTTAGAAGAAAGTTGATATAATCAGACAATCACTACTACAAATAACGCTTATAACGTCGCACGCGAGAGAGATGTAACCTCAGATACCTAGGCGACGTAACAAAGGGTGACATGAAAATATGCCACTGAACACCTCGGATAATGAAAAACCAAGGGGTAAAATTATATGTTCATGGTTTCAAACCCCACATCTGCATTTTTATTATTTACTAAAACATCGCCTCATACCTCTAGATTTATCCAAAAATCGAGGGGTAAGATAGATTGTTTTTTTTAAGTAAAACTCGTTACATTGTTTACACATAATATTAATAAAATAATTTGTTTACAAACTATAATGTTTACCCAAAATATTACACTGTTTACACAAAATATAAAAATAAAAATTAATTAGTCCATGAAGATCATATGTTAGATCTTCGAATCCTTGATATTTGGACAAGATCAAATGCTGGGTGCGACTATATTCTCAGTGGCTTTAGCTCACATGGATTTGTTTATGATATAAAACAAAAAAAAGGTTGATAAAAAAAGGTTATAAAATAAATGATTTTTTCTCAAATAAATATTTAAGAACACAAACCTTAAACCCAAATAATTTTTTGCTCTTGCATCCATCTTAAGGATCTTTTCATGACAAATGATCTTGCAAATCCAAAGAGGTGGATGTAGATATGTTTCAAGCGCTTCATGATGCTTCACATGCTTCTTCATATTCAGAAATATGCTTTCATAATGGAAGTTTTTTATGTTTCACTCGGATCACTAATGGTAGTGTCTTGAGCGTTGATATCTCATGAAATGAACGACATATATTTGAACTATATAGATTAAACAATGTCTTCTCAAACCACTTTCTCTTACTTTATGCCAACTACAGTAACCTCAACAATCCTACTACTCTCATTCCAATTGCAAAAGTTTGACATTAACTTCTAATGTCAAATATTTTTCCAAGAGAGAAATAATTAGAAACACTTACTTCAAATGACAAGCATCTTTTATATTTCCTTATCCACAACGTCAAAATTAATCTTTCTCTTACTGTTTTTAACTTCTTAATGGAAATGCTTGTGACCTCTCGCAAGGAAATAACTTGCCTCATACGATATGGAAGAGTTCTTTCTGAACTTTTTTTTCATTTTGGGATAGTTAAAAGGGTAAAAAGCGCATGATTAAAAGTTGAAGTTGAGTTGAGTCATAAGTTTGAATATGTCGAATAGTTATCTGTTGTCCTATTTTTTTGTTATTCATTGTTCTGCTTCTCTGATTATCAATGAGAATTTTCCTTTCCTTTTCAATTGTATTATTGCATAATATTTATATTGATAACAAAGAATTTGTGTTTTACTAATTAATTTGAGAAAAATTTAACAAAAAAAAAATATAACAAAGAAAAAAAGGAATTTGGAAAGGCATCAAGGTGAGAAATATTAATTAAACCATTGGAAAAACATAAAAATTTAGTAACCGGGATTCGAAGCATCCCTAATATTTATATTCCCTTGGTTTTTTCAAAAGAACGCGGTAATAGGTTATACTAAAAATACAATAGCACTCCTTATAGATATATTCCATCGGTTTTATGGATAACTAGGGTAAAAGGTTGTTAGCATGATGCTACGAGGAACTATACTCTCGGTTTTTAGCATGTCGAGGTGAAAGTTTCGTCGTAAAAAGTGTTATTTGTAGTAGTGAATGGTTGGACTTAAGTCTATATCCACATGTTGAAGCTGAAATTGATGCACATAAAATTTGGAATAAATTAAAAAGAGTTATATGAGCACAAGAACATGCAAACTATAATTAGAAAAGAAAATATATAATATAAGTTTAGCAATGTGGGGAACATAAAAATAAACTACAGGTGTCTCAATAGATAATATTCAAGGGTAGGAGATGAAGGCATTGAGAAGAAAAATGATAAAGACACATAAGTAGTTTCACATGACAGTGATATCTACATTGTTTATGATGATAATTCTATAAATATTTCATGTCAAAATTCAACTTGGATTATTGATTCAAGTGTCTCATACCATGTTACTCATGGAACGGTTAAAATGGTAAATGAAATGAGGGAGTTTATGAAACTATTGGTTTGTGAGATGTTTGGGTTGAAACTGGTGTTTTCAAGGTTAAATTAAAGAATGTGAGACATGTTTCTAATATTCATCTCAACATGATTTTGGTCAAAGCTTTGGATATTGATGGTTATTACACGTACTTTGGTAGTTGTGACATATGTATGATCACCAAAGAGTCACTAATGGTATCAAAAGAGCAAAGTTCCACAACTCTGTATAGGGTTCCTGTAAAGCTATGCAAGGAGTAAGTGAATGCAGTTGAAGATGCATCTAGTGATTTATGGCATACACGTCTTGTTCACTTGAGTGAGAAATGACTCAACATTCTTTGAAAGAAAAATTTTCTTTCGGTGAAAGGTACTCCTCTAAAAACACACACTCATTACTTTTCTAGTATGCAACATAGAGTTTTCTTTCATGGTAATAGTCCTCATAGGAGGGAAAAGATTTGAGATTTAGTTCACACTGATGTTTACATGATGGATGGTAAATGTTTAGGTGGTGCATCATATTTTATTACTTTTATTGATGTCCAGTCTAGAAAAGTATGAGCTTTTGATTTGAAATATTAAGACTATGTACTCGGTGTTTTCAAGTACTTTCATGTAAGTGTGAAAAGAAAAAAAGGAAGGAAACTGAAAGATGTCCGAGCAGATAATGGTGGTGATTATAGAGATCCATTTGAAGAGTATTGCAAAGAGCACGGAATAAAGCTTTAGAAGAATGTTCCAAAGACGCCTCAACATAATGGAGTTGCAGAAAGAATTAATTGGATGATTAATGACATAATCAAGTGTATGTTCTCTCATGCAAAATTATCAAATGCCTTTAAGGTGGAGTATTAAGAATTAAAGTAGATGTGATCTATCTTTTTCCTTTTTTTCCACTTGATGGTGATGTTCCAAACAGAGTATGGACAGGGAAATATGTCTCTTATGGTTACTTGAGAGTGTTTGGATGTAGGACTTTTGTTCACATTCTAAGAGATGACATATCCAAGCTTGATAAAATATATAAGTAGTACATTTTTGTAGGTGATGGTCATGAAGAGTTTGGTTATAAATTATGGGATCCATTTGAAAAGAAAATTATCAGAAGTCGAGATATGATATTTCTTGAAGATCAAACTATTGAAGATTTTGATAAAACTGATAAGCCAAAATCTGATGCTAGAAGTTACATTGATGTTGAGCCTAAAACTCCTAGTGGAAATTTTGTTGATGAGGGATATATACAGGCAGATAATGAGAATGTAACCAATGACCAAGAACCTTATCATGATGGGAAAGTTGAAGCACTACTACAAAACGCGTAAACAACAACGCCATGGTCACCACGCTTATTCTATACACCGTTGTGACATCTCTAAACTAAGGCGTTATCATAATATTATTGTTTTTTGATTAAAAATTATTTGTATATAACAACGGTTAAGGAGCCAACCGTTGTGATAACTTCAAGCTTTCATGGGTTCGAACCTCAGGGCCCTCATATATGTTATTCCTTTAATGTTAAGTGGCGCCTTTTCTTTTTTAATTATATTTAAATAAAAAACTTAAAAGTTTATGATGACGATTCAAGTGTTCCACCGTTGTTAAGTTGTGCCTTTTCATTTTTATTTATTTTTAAATAAAAAACTTAAAAGTTTAAGACGACGGTTGAAGAGTCAACCATTGTTAAGTCGCGCCTTTTCATTTTTAATTATTTTTAAATAAAAAAATTTAAAGTTTATGACTACGGTTGATGATTACAACTGTTGTGTCATATTTTGATTTTTATTTAAAATTCTTAATTGTTAATACTCTGCCGCTTTTTTATGAAATTTCACCATGAAAGTAAAATATCACTACGGTTGCATGTATTGGCCTTTGTGGTAGCGTGATAAAATTAAACACTCCTAGTTAGCTTGTCTCTTCAGTATCCTTTTTCCATTGCAAATAGAAACTAGACGAAACAATACACGATTTCAACCCAAACCCTAACGTTCAATACTGTGAAACATTACATGATTTCATCCTAAACACCATCGTTCCTACTTCACTGTGTATTTGTCATTGTCGTCATCATCGTCAACCAAGTTGACAAGACCATAACGATCAACCAAGTTGTTACCGTCTAGAAGGAAAACAACAACAACACCGTTGTCACCACAAGGAAGGAAGACAACACCATCACCAACACCAACATCATTTACTTAGTCATCATGTTTAGGGTACGTAAAATATTTTTCCCCATGCATCTACAGTAAACTTCATTTGCCATTGTTGTGGTTGTTGTTGTTTTATTTTGTGGTTGATGTTTATGTTCTTGTTGTTCATGTTGTTGTTGTTGTTTATGAACTTAGATGTCGACCTTGTATAGTTCTTCATCAGAAACCATCGAAGAAACTCAAACAAATGAGAGGTTAGCCAATGATACTCAAACAACTGAAAGTCAAACGAAAAGATCACAAAGAGGTGTCACAATGATGCCCCAATTCACATCAGTCTGAAACTCATCAAGTGAAAAAATTCCTATCCAGTTTGATTTGTTGTACAGAGTAGTGAATCGTCAACACTACTCTACTTTTAAGAGTTATGTTTCGTTCCTTGCACGTAGCAAGGTCAGTATATTGATTGATGATAGGAAACAAGTTGATAATAAGGTCAAAGAAAGCATATGGACTGATGTTAAGGTATTACATACTATATATATTAATATATCGCCGATATCAAAATCTATAATTTCTAATACATACTTATATATTGACTTAAATGTAGTTGAATTTTGAGTTTACCAATGACTCAAATTTGAAAAAAAAAGTGGATATCATATGCTGGTACTCGTTGGAGGGGATTTAAGGCACAACTCACGGCTGGCTACATTAGGAGGCCTAAGAGCGGTCTTGCTCATTCATGGATTCAATATAGTTTTATATCAAAGAAGCAATGGAAAAGGTTTGCAAAGATACGTCGTTCTGAGGAATTCAAGGTTAGTACTATTCTCATGTAACCGATAATGTTATGCTAATGAGTTATAGACACTAATCATATATTTTTGTCACTATGTTCATAACAGGTTAAAAGCGAAGTCGGGATACTCAATAAGGCCAAGAACATGTACCCCCATAGATTGTCTCGTGGGGGTTATAGGAATCTTGAGAAAAAAAACATGCTTGAAAGACAATCAGAAACAGGAGATGATCGTATCCCATCTCCACGTTCAAGACATGAGAAATGGAAGAGGGCTCAATTAAGACCATATGGAGAGTACACCTCTGAGGCGTCAAGAGTAGTTGCCAAAAAAATTGTAAGTATGATTTGTGCTGCTTATGTTTTTTTATTTAAATGTGTTGGTAACAATATATGTAAGTTTCTCATGTTGTGTAGGATAAGTTGGTTGAGGCAGCCCGTGAAGGCACATTTGTTCTGCAAGCACGACATGACATATTAGTAGAAGCTATCGGAACAAATGAGCATGGTGGGCGTGTCCGTGCTGTTGGAGAAGGTGTCGGCTTGATGTCATTCTTTGGGTCTCAAAGAAAAAGTACCGAAAGCTCGGAAATTATTGCACAAGATAAAAGATTGAAAATTTTGTGAAGTAATTAGAAGAACAACGAAGAATGTTATAAGAGGAGAAGGAAAAAAGGGAGAAAGATATGGAAAGGTTTCAAGAGTTATATTCGGTATGTACTTTACTTGAGATGTTAGTGTTTTATCGGAAATGTATGATATATATTGTGCTTGTTTTTGTTTTATGTTTTAATTGAATATTATGATGTAGAGATTAAGTGAAAACCTTGAACACCGGACAAATGAAGATCACCATAATGTTGATGGTGATGATGATGATCGAACTCCTAGTAGAAGTGTTGTACATCATGCTTCTACAAAAGGAAGTAATTGTTCAGCCCATCCCCCCCTGCGGGTAACCGCAATGATATAATGGAACCTAATCCAAATGAAATCACAATGTTATACTTGAAAGTTACAGTGATAAATGAAACACAGCCTCTCCCGCTAGAACATTGTCCATGTTTGGATTTATTCTAATATAGTCCTGAAGATGTAAGGGATTTTCTTGGTGGGTATAAGTGGCTGGACATCGGGATATTGCACGTTTGGTGCACATAAGTATATATAGTTGAATATGCATGTCATTATAGAACATTATCATTTATAGAACACCACCCCTAATTTATTCATTTTCTTTAACCATTTAGGTACATTCACTGTCTTTGTATAGAGTTGAATAAATCGAGTACTTACGGAATCTTGGATCCACTTTTTATTCGTTGGGCTTTTAATGAACCAAAATGATATCCGAGAGTACTTGAGAACACGGTTAAATGAGGGAGGAAAAGAATGTTACTTAGCACCATTTCTCTGTTCATAAGTATTTTTGGATTTGATTTTTATGTATTCTATATTTAGTTTTGTTTTAGCAAATACCATTAACCTATATATGCTCTTGTTTATTCAGTGGTCATTGGCAATTTTTCATCATATCATTTAGGACGAATACGATAACTTTTTTGTGTTCCTTACATGATCCACTGGAAAACAAAATGAAAGATATGATTAATTTGTAAGTGTATACTTAATTCATTTTCTTTGACATTGTAATTAGTTTATCATGTAATATGTTTAATCCAAATTCAATGTACAGTGTTGTGGAGCAAGTAAATATGATGAACAATGTTAGAAGAAAGCCCATATGGATCAGTCCTAAAGTAAGTGGCACGATTATGTTTCTTTCATTTACATTCATGTGTGGTTGTATTCATGTGATTTTTGCTTAAATTTGTAGACAAGGAAACAACCCGAGAATTATGAGTGTGATTATTATGTCATGAAACACATGTTAAACATTGTCCTTGCCGGCATTGTTGATTCATGGGATAAGGTATACATGTCATAAAATATTTACATATATTAATATATAAGTTGAATATTAAATTATTATCATACATGTTATTGCCTCTTTCTTATGTAGATGTTTAACGAAGAAACTCCATTCCCCATTGAGGACTTCATAAATCTTCGTAAACGTTGGGCATATATCCACAATGTTCTTAAGGGTCTTGCTGATTGATGATGGCAATAACACTTTTCTGTAGAGATTATGTGAATAACACTTTTCTGTATTGATGACATGAATATTGTGTTTGGTGTAAATATGGTTATAATAGTTACATTACTTACATAATGTATACCTTATCTGTTAGCTGTATTTTGTGGTTATAATAGTTACAATACTTATAAATGAACAATGTTAGCTTATCTGTTATGGTTAAAATGGTTACAGGTTAAAAATGGGATGAATTTGAATTGCTGAGAAATGCATATTTAAAACATAGGAAGTATTTTATGCTCTTTATGCATGTATACCTTATGTGTTATGGTTAAAATGGTTACATGTTCAATAATGGGATGAATTTGAATTGCTGAGAAATGCATATTTAAAACATATGAAGTTTTGACAGCGGTTATAAAACCTAGTCGTGGTTGTATATTTGTGTCTGCAGAATATATAACGACGGGTATAAAATATAACCATCATAATATCTGCGCGCTGCACAGAAAAAAATAAATATTAAAATGGCACAGCTGGGAATCAAACCTAGGATCATTATATTTATCACAACGATTCATTTTAATAACCGTTGTGATAGGCGCACTGTTTCCAGGTTATTACAATGGTTAATGACCCGTGATTATAAGTATCAATTTACAACGACACTCTACATAACAACGCTTGCGCCAGCGTCATTATATACCTTTCTCAACCGTTGTTAATTGGTATTTACGTAGTAGTGAAGAGGCTCCACCCGAGCCATCAGTTGAGCCCCCGCTGAGAAAATCTACTAGAGAGCATCAAGTTTCTCAAAGATATTATTCACACGAGTATGTGATGATCACTGATACTGGAGAGCCATAATTCTACCAAGAGACCATTTCAAATGTTGATAAAGTAAAGTGGTTAAAGGCCATGCAAGAATATAGGAATTCCTTGCATGAGAATCATACATTTGAGTTAGTGAAATTGCATAAAGGTAGAAGAACACTCAAGAATATATGAGTCTACAAGATAAATTCTGAAGAATAAATCCCAAATAAGATACATAGCAAGATTAGTTGTGAAAGTTTTTAATTAGAGAAAAGATATTGAATTTGAATAAGTTTTCTCATTTATGGTGAAGATGATATATATTCAAGTTCTGCTGAGATTAGCAGTTAGCTTGGATCTAGAGGTTGAACAACTATATGTGAAGGTTATTTTCCTTCATGGTGATTAGGAGGAAGATATTTATATGAAGCAACCTAAGAGCTTTAAATTTAAATGTAAATATGAGCTTGTTTAAAGATTGAAGAAAAGTTTGTATGGTCTTAATCAAGCTCTGAGACAATGGTGTTAGAACAAGATTTGGTTCTGCCGGATATCTCTAAGTTTTGATAATAACAAAGTAGTATTTGTGTGAGAATAATTTTGGTACTCTAACATTTGTTTTTTGTAGAATTAACAAACAGGACCTGACTTTGATAGAGAAAGCTCTGACTCTGATAGAGACCATGTGCAACGTCACTCTGATTTGACCAAAAGTCGCTTCTGCGCTAAAGAAGCAAGTCTGCTTCTGATCTACTCACATTCAAAAAGATTCTAAGAAGACAATATATTGCTGCTGCAATGCTCTCTTGGATTCTGCCTCTGAGCGTGATTCTGATGATTCACTTCTGAAGGCTTTCTAGCATCTGAAGTCATTATCTTCTGAAGACTAAGTGCTAAAGACTTTGAAGACATGGTTCTTCTGAACAACGTTCTGAAGACTCTGAAGACTTGAGTTTCTGAAGACTAAGTGCTGAAGACTCTAAAGACAAGGTTCTGCTGAACAACGTTCTTAAGACTCTGAAGACTTAAGTTTCTGAAAACCAAGGGTTCTGAAGACTGAGTGCTAAAGACTCTGAAGACAAGGTTCTGGTGAACAAGTTCTGGAGACTCTGAGGACTCAAGACTCTGAAGACCCAATGATCAATTCTTCTACTCATGCTTCAATCATCTATATTCAGAAGCCTCTGATGAATAGAAGAAGATGAAACATTTGCGAGGGAAAATAGTACATAGTACGTATCAAACACGTTCTTTTCCACTACCATTCCACTAACCTGATTTGGTGGTACAAAGGACAACTTTTGTATACGATTTTCATCCATGCGTAACGACATTATTTCAAGTCACCTGCAATCTTAATGATATTCTTGATTTGCCCTCCAACAGATCTCTTTCTGGCTATATAAGGACATGATCACTTGAAGAAAATAAAGAGAGACACACGCGTGAACAGTAAAGCACCACAATACAACGAAAAACATTGTTCATACTGTATAGATTTTCTTCAAGTTACTTGAGCTATTCATAGTGTTTATATCTGCTTGTGTAGAAGCAACTCATTGTAAACATTAATTTTGTTCAAACAGTTGTTTGTATTCCTTAAGGAACCAGTTAGGTCAGAATCCTTAAGAAGATACAGTTAGTCTTTGCTTGTTAGTCACTAGCAGTTACTAGTGCAGTGTAATCAGTTGATTATAGTGGATTAAGTCCTTGTGTATAAGGCGAAATCACCTTGGCGGGTGGACTGGATTAGCTTGAAAGTTTTCAAGTGAACCAGGATATATCGTGTGTCTTTCTCTCTTGTGAGTTTATTTGTGATTTTTGTTTGAGTTTCACAAAAAGCTTTCATTTTTGAAAACCCAATTCAAACCCCCCTTTCTTGTGTTTTTTCACACCTTCAAATGACACAAAAAGTTTGATTCCTTTATGGAAAGAAATGGATATGGTAAAACTACTGCTGGTCATTGTGTGTTTGTGAAGAAACTATCTAATGGTGATTATATTATTCTCTTGTTATACATTGATAACATGTTGATTGTTGGTCTTACATATATATTTGTGATTTTTGCTTTTGATATCACTTACTTGCTGTTTTAATCATCCAATTTGTTTAGGTTCTCTGCTTGATCTCTACGAGTGAGACAAATCCTAACCCGGATTTGAGTGTACATAAGTAAGATAGGACATTGACATAATCAAAAGTTACATGTCTGGAGTAATCCTACGCATGAGTGACATATGATATAATCACACTCAGTGGAGGCCCCTTTGGAATTACTGATGACATGCGAGTAGTTGAATGTCATTACTTTTTCCGACCTGAGAGCCTGCGAAGCTGAGGACCTTTAGTATCCTTTTGCCTCCACTTGGATTTTTAGGATGTAGTGCAGTGATTATCCAGGTGTAGACCTGAGATATTTGATACGCAATACTACACTCAGACGAGTTTCTCTTAAGAATATTATTGATTCCCGAGTAGTCGGTGTGTCGATAATATCCGAAACATGGACCTATGACTCTAGGAACCATATTAGAACATGTTCTACAGGTACAATAAAACCCTAGTACATATTCATACATTCATTCAAACATCATTTTCTAAAAAAACAAAATTTTTCAAGGAACTTTAAACTTTCATGGATTTTGGGAAAAGAAATACCAAGAAGTACAACTTCAAAGATCTTGATACAAAATAATTGAGAAAGCTAGGTCGTCTGATTTCTTGTCCGGATAATTTTAGAAGAAGTTATGGAGGGATCTTGGGTATTTTGAAGACCAATGTTGAAGGAATTCTTGACACCCTTGTGCAATTCTATGATCCTCTCTACCACTGTTTCACATTTTCAGATTATCAACTTACACCCACTTTGGAAGATATTCATATTGGATTAGTTTGCCATTACTAAACAAGATTCCTTTCAATGGCACAGAGGAAATTCCTAAGTACTCAGTTATTGCAAAGGCCCTTCATTTGGAAACTTCAGATGTGAAAGACAACTTCACTTCCAAAGGAGGAATCAAAGGTTTAACTTCCAAATTCCTGATAGGGAAAGCTACAGAGTTGGCTAAAGCTAATAGTATGAGTTCCTTTAAAGTTATCTTTGCACAACTCGTCTATGGTCTTGTACTATTTCCAGATATCAACCACTATGTTGATCTCAATGCCATCCATATATTTTTGAGTGGTAACCTAGTACCTATTTTGCTTGGGGACACTTACCATTCAATTCATCACAAGACTATAAAGGGTAGTGGACCAATCATGTGTTGTGCACCTTTGTAGTACAGATGGTTCAAGTCACACTTGCCAAGAACTAGACTCTTCGCTAAAAATCCAAACAAACTCAGATGGTCTCAGAGAATTATGTCTCTCACTCATACTAATATGAATTGGTATGACCCAACTTATGACAAAGGAGTTATTATCCACAGTTGTGGAGAATTCCCTAATATACCCCTTCTTGGTATACATGGAGGAATTAACTACAACCCCGCTCTTGCAAGACGTCAGTTTGGCTACCCCATGAAAGACAGACCCAACAGTCTCTTGGTGTCAGGTTTCTTCTACCTTAATGAGGGTGGAAATCCAGATTTGAGAAAAGCAATTATAAAGGCTTGGCACACCATTCATAAAAAGAGCAAAGATCAGCTGGATAATAAAGACTGTGTTGCTTTTAAACCCTACACTCAGTGGGTCAATGCAAGGGCTTGTGAGCTCAAGATGCCTTATCCTCTTGAGAAACCTTCATAGCCTTTCATTTATTTATCTTCTACCATCCCTATTGAGAAAAAGGAAGAATATCAATAACTCTTAACCCGGATGAAACTGGAAAGAGACACTTGGGAAGACAAATTCCATACTACAAGGACTGAAAGAAGAGAGTTAAATAGGCAACTGAAAGAAAAAGACGACCTGATAGAAATCTTGGAGCAGCATGCTATAGAGAGACAAGAAGAGCAGGAGAATTTATTTTTCTCTGGTCATATTCCTTCTACCTCAGGTGCTTGGAAAAAGATCGTCGATCAACTTACAATGGAAAACACACAACTGAAGTGTAACACCCCAAAATTTGCCCTCACCTTTTTCTAACCTTTTCTGGCTTTTGCTTCACATTCATTTGCATTTTCACTATGTCATAACCTCATAATCATACATTGCATTGGTCTTCTAAGACATGGGATCGAAGCATTCTCCTATGGTTTGAGTCCCCCCTATTCAGAGGTGATTTATCTGGCTATTACACTCAAGATTGAGACAAAGGTTTGAGCTCACAGCATCATAAGTACCTTTATCAAAGATCATCAAGTATCCAGGCTATTTTCTTCAAAGTTTGTCAAGAGTATCGAGTGTTTGGGGTTTCATCTATGATTTGATTAAGAAGGTTGTGGATTAGGGTTTGGATTCCTTTGGATAACTCAAGTCATCGCTTCATGGTTAAGTTTGTGGACTTTTATCAGTTGAGGTTCATTGGATTTTAAGGTTTTCGTGTCAAGGCATTTTGGTATTCATGGAAGAGATCCGGTTGTGAACTTGTATTGTGGTCAAGACATTATTGTTCTCTCAGTGATTGTCGCTTGCTGCTCGTCATGCAAATTAATGTGGATTTGAGATCGAAGTTAAAGTTTGATTTGGATCTGAAGTTTGATTTGGGATCAAAGACGTTCAACGGGTGAAATGTCTTAAAACATGTTGAGGATGGTTGTGTGGATTTCTTGGGATTCAAATAACAAAGGCATACTTCATCATTCACGGGTTCATAGTTGCAAGTTCAAATTTAAATGCTATTCCAAAACCACTGTTGTCCATTTTTAAAACCATTTTTCATTAAATCATTCTTGGATCTATTTCTAAATAGCCGTGTCCATTGTTCGAGTTTACTTTCATGTCCATGAATCTAATTTAAATCAAGTCCATTTTTGAAAACCAATTAACCATTGTCATGTTAATATCCATATTCATTTTAAACCTTTTTTCCCACACTTAGAAACCACTTTCCTAAATTCAAATCCATGTTCAAAACTTCAAATCATTTTAATCAAATCCCCATTCACAACAAAAAACCAATGTCCATTTATTCAAATTTGAGCCATGGCCATTAAGCCCAAAAATTAAATTCCTATCCAATTAAATCAAAAACCTCCACCACTTTATTTTCTTCTATCAGGTCACGATTCCATAAAAAAAGAGCGTAAAATTCAGAGGTGATCGAGAGATATAAAGACATAGCATGCAGTATACGTGTTGATTGAGTGAGAGTGGTAAAGAAGACCGTAAGAATCTAGAACGATGACGAATCAAGTTGTGAGAGTGAAGAGAGAGACGATTGCAGCATGCATGACTTGCCCACTTTATAACAAGCTCTTCAAACAAGCTACAACTATATCTGAATGTCTTCACACGCTTTGCAGGAAGTGCATTTATGACAAATTTACTGATGAAGATTTGGAATGCTGTCCAGAATGCAACATTGATTTGGGCTGTGCTTCGCTTGAGAAACTAAGGTCGGACCATACTAAGCAAGACGTGAGGGCCAAAAATTTTCCTTTAAAGGGGAGAAAAGTGAAAGAACCTGAAGTTGTTGCGGCTTCAGTACCATTGCCAGCTAAAAGAAAAGAGAGATCTCTTTCGTCTTTGGTGGTCAACACACCGAGGGTATCGGCACAATCAACCATGACAAGAAGAAGAACGAAACCTACAAGAAAGGCTAGCAGTCGGCAGTCCTCTAGTTTTTCATTTGAAAAGTCGATTAAGGTAGAGGAAGCATTATTGGACGACCGTCTCGGGAGTTCAAGCTCACCTCAAAACTTCAAATAAGTTGCGCCAGAATAATGGACAGAGTGAGGGTAGAAAATCCACGCCAAATAAAGAAACAAAGAATGATGCTGAAACAGATGATGCAAAGTTGGATCTTTGGAAACCGCTGAATTGTTTAGTGGAGGTCGCAAGCAGGACTAAATCTTTCAAGTCCAATTCACAAGGTTCCATTGCTAAACTTGAACCCATTCAAGTAAATGAAAGTGACTCTTAAGTGCAGGGACCCATTTCAATTCAAAGGAAAATTGGAAAAAATATTTCACAAGTCCAAAACTAACTATAGCAGGATACATAGCAGAATTTCCATTTAGTTCATAACAGTTGATGGTAGTAAGTTATTTCCAACGTCAATCGTAACAGGAATTCAGCAGAATTTTTTTTCATTCAACAGCAAAAACAGAAGATTAACATAGCAGAAAATAATTACAAATAAAAGGCTTCATAAGAGTGAATACAAGGGTGTATCAAAAAAGGTACTCGCAGAAGGAAATTACACCAGCAGGTTTAAATTAAAGTCACAAAAAATGCTCATAACAGATTTTCCAATATCCTAACAAAATCAGTTTCAAACTTCTATCATTCTCTGTAAAGCCTCGTTCACCATTCTTCAGAGGGTTTTAGCCAATTCTCCATTTTCCCTTCATCTATCTTCTCTCTGCTCACTTCATCTTCAAACCATTCTGCATCAAATCAACACTCTGCATTAATTCTTCTATTCGACAAGAACACATTTTTCAACACTCTTCACCATCTTCAATATCAATTAACCTCCAACTTCAATTTCTACAACCTTCTTAAGTTCTTCATCAACTCTCCATCAAATTCAAAACCTGCAAATCATCAATAACATCGCATCATCGTCATTATCATCAATTCTGTATCAACGTTCATCTTCAATAATAACGACTCACACACTAACAACTAACTTCCCTTTTCTCTCGCCCTAGTGCGATCGAGACTAACCAGATAATTGAGCCTTTTCTCTAGCCCTAGTACAATCGAGACGTTAACCAACCCGTGGTTGTAACCACGAATTACGATTGCTCTGATTTCCTATTTCTTGTTTGAATGAAGATACGTAGGCACAAGACGGCGATGTCTTGACGAGCAACCTTCCCCCACAATCCCGTAGTCTTCTGAACTACGTTGACTCTGATTCTCCCATTCCTGAGGGAATACGTAGGCCTAGGACGGCGATGTTCTATCGAGTCACCTCTTTTCCTTTTGTTTTATCTTTTCTGTTTCTCATTCTTTTCAGTCCCGTTTAGCAGTAGAGCTTTAGATAACACACCCTTTGATTAGAAAACAAGCGTGGACCCCGTTGAGTATAACGGACGCGAGGAGGTGCTAATACCTTCCTCTCGCGTAACCGACTCCCGAGCCCAGACTATGGTTGCGATGACCATGTCTTTCCCTTCTTCAGGTTTTCTTCGATCGTTTCCTTTCCATGAGTCGGGATAAATAACGTTCGGTGGCGACTCTTCTGTCTTTTCCGTTGGTTAATTTTCGTAGTTGCGACAGCTAGCGACTTTGCTGGGAACTCTGGTTCCCTAAGCGAGTCAATCCTAGCGCTTGCGTGTTTTCGGTTATTGGGTGTTTATCTGTATGTTTTACCTGCTTTATTTATGGCTTTTAGCACGGTTATTGCATGTTTATCGTATTTATCTACTTTATTGCATTTCATTATTGTCATATATATATATATATATTGGACTGTGCTGGATTACTGGTTTTCTTTGGTGGGCAGGGTGTTCTGAGAGATAAGCCTAATGCCCAGACTTGAGTATACACACAGGATTAGAGTGGAAAGTAGTGTGGCCTGCGTAGCGTCTTGGTACGTTTGGTTTACACGAAATCCACATTCAGATGAGGTTTTCTTGGGAGATATTTTGATTTGCGCTTCTTGTGCATGTTAGGGTGTTAACTTAGAAGGCTTACGACTCTGGAGACCGTTCATTTGGAAGTCAGTTGAGGCCTCCTCGATTGGTGATGATGCCAAACCAGAAATAGTGAATGTATCATCATTTCTTGACCTGAGAATCTGTGATACAGAGGACCTGTTAGGATGCCGTCCAAGACTAGAACCCACATGTGAGAAGGGATGGGTGTTTACAAGTTTGCAGGAAACTTTGGCCTCCAACCTACCCGATATTCTGGTTTTCTTATTGTCACGGTGAGAATTGGATACCAAGCTATTATATTAACTTGAATCGCATTTCTTTTATTTCACCATCGTCTTTGATCTATCCAAGGGAAGGGAGAAATATCGAATGTCCCACAGTATGCAATTCAAAGCTAAAAGTCTAAGGTTCGGGGGTTGGTTATACCTAGGGAAGGTATTAACATCCTAGATATCTGTAGTACTCTACAGGAACCTCTTGTTTATGTTACTCGCCAATGTTATCTGTTTTCTAAGGGTAAAAGGGTAGGAAGTCCTAAAGTTCTATTCCTAAGTGTTCTCGACAAGATATCGCATCTTGTGCCTACATATCCTGTCGGGAGATGGAATCAGAGCACTTGTAGTTCCTCTCTGAAGGGTACTAAAGTTTGTTTAAAGGTTTAGGAGAAAAGATGAGTCATCATCTTAAGAAACCACCACAGTTTTGAGACTTGTTTGTATTTTGTGGGGTATGGGATTGTATGTCCCTTCTTTGAGATGATTCACATCTAATTCTCTTGTGTGGAGAATTAGGTGAGCTAAATTTTGATTGTGGAATCAAAATTAAGGGGGACTAACTTAGGAAGTCTATCCTAAAGTTGTCTATGATAATCTTATCTTAAGGGTATAAGAGTTACTGAGGGGAATATGAAATGCAAATGAATATGCACCATGCACATTAATTGATTATCATGCATGGGGTTTTCCCTTGGATATTACGCAATTAATTATAAGATTTAAACGAGAGTGCTAGCAAAGTGGTGCTAGTCTTGTGTATAGTGGCCAAAGGTTGATAGCGATGCCTAAGCAATCGACTTACATAGGTGGAAAATGGTTCGACGTTGGATCGAGATTTTTACTTTTTTGACAGGTTTTAGAACACAGAAGCAAGCATACATCAAGCATAATGGCAAAACACACAAATGTATAAATAAAGGCATGATATCAAGCAAAATTTCTAACCTATTTCACACAAACGTACGACTAAGCCGCGAGGGATTCTAAAAGAACAGTTATTAAGAAAAGAGTTGGTAATTAAAGGGAACATTGATAAAAGATGATTACTTTATTTTTAGAATTATTATGTTAAATATTAATTATTAATTTGAAAAGGTTAAAGGTTTTTCTTAAAAAAAGATTTTAACGTTGTTTGCAATGATTTTGGGAAGATTTGCTGCTTGTCTGATCTGGTTTCTCGATTTGGAAAGTTGTGACTCTGTCTGATATGATTATTGTGCTTGATTTGGAGATTTGAAATCCTTTAATCCTTGTCTTGAAATCGTGATTTCACACTTGATGGTTTTGATTTTGTTGTCTGATTTGGGAAAGAAATCTCTTTTGATGGTGATGTCCTTTATGGCTTAGAGAGGAAAATCGTAGCCACTGTGACATTGCCCAAATAATCGCTAAAAATGATGACAATGGATCTGATTTAGGAAAATACTCTGAGGCCTGTTTTGATAACGTGATCTGTAATTCAATGACCTTTCACTTTGGTTCATATGTTTGTGGGCAATTAAGCCTTGCTTGATTATGTTTTGGAAATTGCAATAATAGTATTAGACCCTGTGATTGTTTTGTTGTACACAACTTTTCCTGTTGGTATCTATTGTGCGAATTTCTGTTGTGGGTGGGCTTTGCGCCATGAATCTTGAGTTCAGTTGCGTGTCTGTTATGTATTTCCTTGCTTATTGTTTGGTTTTGCGCTTACTGATATAATCTTCTTTTCCTTTTCATAATGCTTGTGGTGGGGGCATGACTGATTTGGAGCAGCTTGGTAGCTTAGATTAGGAGCTTGGATGAAATTGTCGTGGCATGAGGATGAGGAACTTAAGGGTATTGGAGGTTATTTTTGTGATGTAATGACCCTTGATTTATTCCAACATTCTAAACCAAAGCCTAGTTTCTGTTTTGACTTAAATAATTCACTAGTAATGGTACTATTACCTGATGATAAAACAGGTGTTGATGAGCTTTAGAGCACGGGGCACTAACTCATTTTGACGGAAGATTGTTCCAGTATTTTGAAGATTTTCTAGCTACTAGCAGATCCACGGCAGAAGGATGCGAGGAAACATTTCCCTGTTTGAAATAATAATTTGCCAATCTCGTTCCTGTCATCTGAGGTACAAGATCACCTCTTTATCCTCTCTAGTCTTATTCTTTGGAGAATTCTCACAGGATTCACTTATCTAAAATTCTGTTTTTGCTGCCCTTGAATCTTGATTTCAAGAATCACTTGGATTAAATCTTTAGAAAAAAGGCCCCGTGTCTTTGGATTTCAAAAGGTTTGACTTCTTGTTTTTTGAACAAAGTGGCCCCGATTTTGTAGGAATATGTCGCATTGGATATATAAGTATCTCGTGAGAAGGCCAGCTGCTGCTTATGGAGAGTGTGATTGAAAGTGGTTGGTGACTTACGAATTGTGCAGACGGTGACTCCTTCTTTTGTGTTGTAGGTCATCTCCTTCTTTTTCATGTATGTATCACAGGATTGTGTATATAAAGATGAAGGGAAAATGGTGCTATGGATGTTATAATTTGTTTGCTAATGTGTGTGTGGTTTTTTCCTTCTGCAACTGTAGCTTTTGTGTACGAAGCATTTGGTGGTGGCAGCACTTAGAGATTCTTCTACCAAAGAAAAGGTGATGCCAATTCTTGTTAACATTCATTGACCTCCCTTCTTCTGTTACTATTTTTTAGTACTGTATTCACTGCCTCTTTTTCTTTTGCTAACAATTTCCGTTCATGAACAAGGGCTGCTATTGTTCGATAACATTAACATGAGACAGAAGAAATTGCAAGCTAAGTGGTGCCAAGAAGGTCACACGTCTTACGGTTCCTCGGTGGCTCATCAACCGTGGACGAGAAAAAGAAGCGTTAGACACGTGAGTTGAAAACTTGTGGCGAAACAACAGGCGGAGGATGTTGTTGATCTTTTCAAACGATCTGTACTGTATATTATGTGGTCTAAACCTGAATTTGATTTGTAAATAAATCTTGAACATTTGTGAATTTTCTATTCTTTTCAATGTTGGCCTTGTTGTTTGTTGTTATGGTTTCATCTTGTATCAAATGAAATCTATGACTGTTGTACCTTGGGGTTCAAATGGTGTAACCTTTGCGAACCTTGAATGCTCCTTTGGTATATTAAATCCACCGTCATGAAATAGTTGTAACCTTCGCATTCCATCAAAGGGGGTTTGTATTTTGGAATTTTCTTTTTAGATCTAAACCTTGAATTAGCATACTTGAATCAAAAATCCAAGGATTGAAACTTCGAATCAAACTACCTAAATAATTTGAATTCAAAAGCACCCCAGTTCTTAATTCTCCACGAAAACCAACTTGTATTCTTACCTTGCATCATAAGTAACGAGTTTTGAAAAGAAAACGAAGTCTTGAATACTACGAATCCTTTTGTCGTATATCTTATATTTCGGTCCACAAAGACATCTTGACTTGAATAAAACCATAAACCAAATTCTAAGGAAAAATAAATGCCTAAGAATCTAGTGCCATTTGAACCTTGTTGAATTCATGGGTCCAACATCATTAATCCTTAATTAGATCACAAATCAATTATCTTCCTCCTTGATGGGTCCTAATTTCTGAGATGCTTGACTGTGGGGAATGAGTATCATCTACGCTTGAACGTAATACACCTGCATAGATTGGTTAGTCACAATAAACACGCACACAAAGATCACATGTCCTAAAGATGCTATGCAAAAAGAAAGGGGATCTTAGGGTCAAAAATTAGGGTGCGACACTTATCAGTGTGGACTTATCAACTTGGTATTCTAGTATTCTGATTATTCTGGTATTCGGGTATTCTGGATATTCTAGTTTTCTTATCATAGCAGACCTTTGAACTTATCATCAGCACAACAATTATTCAGAATTTGTGGAAGCTTTGATCCCATGTCCCTGCATCCATATCATCATAACATGTTTGCATTCTGATATACGTGTTCTGTTATTTCCAAGGATCTTAACTTTGGGTCTCGTAGTCGAGCTGTCTATCTTTTCCTTGTGGTGTTCTTGTGAAAAAATTGAATCAAAGCAGAAAGATTTCTCGAAAATAATTGAACATGGCATTTGCATTCTCATACTCATATGCATAGCAGGTATTCAAGGATGTGGATTCTTATTCTGACTTGGTCTTCTCTTCAGAACTGAAACCTGACTTCTCACCATTACGCAACTCAAAGCGACCGAAGGAGAATCATGGATCAGGTGCAATCAGAATTGTCAGAATTCCAGACTCGTATGGCTCAGTTCATGGAAGTGATGCAAGGTATGGCTCAACGTCAAGAGGAATTAAGGGTGCTTATCCACAGGGCTACTGTTGTTATCCCAGAGACTGGTAATGAGAATGTTGTTGGTGGTAATACTCCGGGCGGAGATGTGAATCCTCCATGTACTGATCTTCCTCCACCCTTCCTATAAGTCAATCCGGGAGAAGAACTGCTGAGATTCCTGTTCCTCGTTGGGAGGTGGATAATCAGGATGAACAGTTTTACGATGCTGAGAGAAGTTTCCCTACCGAGGCGGACAAGAAGTTTCATAGGCTCGAGGAGAGAATGAAGGCTTTTAAGAGGCAAAGTGTTTTGGGTATGGACATGGCTGACTTAGGTTTGATCCCAAGTGTGAAGATCCCTCCAAAGTTCAGGGTGCATGTTTTTGAAAAGTACAATGGAACCACCTGCCCTAAGACTCACATAAGGGCATATTTCAGAAAAAAATTATGCGTATTCGGATGATGAGAAGCTGCGGATGCATTTCTTTCAGGATAGCATAACTGGGGCATCCTTAGAGTGGTATATGCAACTGGAGAGGACTCATATCCGTAGCTGGAAGGATTTAGCAGAAGCTTACGTTAAGCACTACCAATACAATACAGACATGGCACCCAATAAAATGCAATTGCAGAGTCTTTCTCAAAGACAAAACGAAAGCTTCAAAGAGTATGCCCAGAGGTGGCTTCAATTGGCTTCCCGAGTTCAACCTCCAATGATGGAGCGAGAGCTCATTGGCATGTTCATGACTATGCTCCGGGGGCCTTACTTTGAGAAATTGGTTGGATGTTTGTCAGATGGGTTTTCAGACCTTGTATTGGCAGGAGAAAGAGTCGAAAATGGCATCAAAATGGGAAAGATTCAAGTTACTGTTGGTTCCTTTGAAGATGCAAGGAAACCTTATGCCAAGTTCTCCAAGAGAAAGGGAGGAGAAACTAGTGTTGTGTATATTCCACCTGTTGCTCAACAACCTATTCAGTATCAGCAACCCTATGCTCCTCAGCAGCAAAACTATCAACCACAGAGACAACAAAGATTAAGAAGGCCTGAGAGAAGGTTCGATCCACTCCCTATTCCTCACAATCATGTTCTTACTCGTTTGTGAAATTTTGGCATAGCAGATAGCAGATGTCCTAACACATGTCAAGACATTGTTCTGCATAAACATTTAAACAAGGAACAGAAAATAGCAGACTGATACCTTGAATATCAGAACTGCAAAAACACAGATGTTACAACATTTGTTCCAACATATTTATCATGAACCCTAACAAAAAAGTAAATATCCAGAATGATAAAGAACACAACAATTGTTAACCCAGTTCGGTGCAATTCATCTACATCTGGGGGATACCAATCCAGGAAAAAGACTCCAGTATCTGTAGAATTGTTACAAAGCTAAACTCCCTCGTTTACAACTTTATATCCTAATCTCTACCTAATGAAGACTTTATCAAAGAACAACCTCTTTGATACGAGATACTCCACTCACTTCCCTTAATCACAACCTGTGATATCTACATCATCCCTGTCAATATAGAATTCTGTCAAGCATACTTGACAAACAAGCTAACTCGGATTTGCTTAAAAGCTTCATCCAAGAACAATACACAATCCAATACCTCAAGGCTTGTGGATCTGTGTGTCACCTATATCTGCCACAATGCATCAACTGATACAAAGGGAGACTTATAACCTAGAGAGCCAACGACTCTCAAAACCCTAAGCCCTTATTTTTACACAAGAGAACTAGGTTACAAAAGGCATATGTAATCCTAGATCTAAGTCTTCTATTTATAGTCTTCAGATGGGCTTCAAATCTTCAAAACAATCTTTCCTTGATCCACTGATGAACGCACCTAGAAACTTGGAGCAGATTTAAAACAGATTTAAACAATCTGTTATAACAGTCCAAATGTCGAGTCTTCATGCTGTGACATCTCCTTCGACATCTTGTGTTTGGCAAATTTCTTGATGTTGAATCCTTTTGTTTGACAATGAGTTTTACCAAAATTTAAGTCAAATATTTAGAGTCTTCAGTTTGCTCGAAGGTTCTCTGGTTCAACTAAGGGAAACCAAGCCTGTTTCCGACCCCATTCCTCCTGGGTGTGATCTGGATGCTAGATGTGAGTATCACTTGGACACACCAGGTCATTCAATTAAAAATTGCAACATGTTCAAGCATAAGGTGCAAGATCTGGTCGACTCAGAGGTCATTGTATTCACTGCAGACGATCTACACATCAATTGAAGCCTCCTTTCTCAAGTGATCACTCAGAATGCAAAGGCATCGTCAGAGGCGACAAGTCTAGACGAAGTCAGGCCTCCTCAACAATGGAAATCTTCAGCTTCTTTACTGCATTTTCATTAGCAATTTTTTATTGTTTGTTAATGTTGTGTTTTCATGTAAAAACTTGTTTGTTTTTGAATGATGATCTTAATGCAATGAATATGTTTTTTCTTGAAGTATTCTTTTCTTATTCATTCATAAATGTTTTTGTGCATTGCAATACCAACTTTCTTGCTTAAACTCTTGGAGGGAGGATGATGAAATAAAAACGCAAAAATCTCAGGTCATATGCTTTTGGATAAAACCTTGCTGATGATGTACAGGCATTGTTTCAAATTCCCTAACACCAGAGATATAAGGGAGATAGACCCTTGTCAACCCCTTTGAGCCTCGAAGTAGGAGTTTCTTTTCATACGAAAAAACCCCCACATCTAACCCAAGGGAAGTGTAGTTGTCAGCTAATTTGACCAAGCGCCTAAATATCAAAAGGAGTGTGCATCTAAGGATCCACTACCTTTTATCCCTTACACATCAGGAGATCAAGGGACGTGAAACCACAATGGTTATCCCTCACCGACCAAAGAGTGAGGCAGTCACAATGCTTTCAAACAAGTCAGACAAGCCAGTGTCAAACGATTTTTTCAAAAGAAAAGAATAAAAAAAAGGAAAAAAGAAAAATAAAGAAAGCCCGCTAAGTCGAAAACTAAAAAACAAGTGACTTAGGCAAAAGTTAGGGCATCCGACTGGACATCAAAATCGAAAAAAATAAAAGTCGGTCCAGGCAAGATCAGGGAAATAAAAAACAAATAGAAAGCAAAATGAAATGATCAAAAGAAAAATCCTCGACAAAGAGCAAGTTGTGTGACTACAAAACACCGAAGACAAAAGGTGAGTGTCTACCACTCCAAAAACCTCGTGGGTCCCTTAACCGTCACCTCCATGATTCGATAACCTTTTGAAAGGTGAGTGCTTGCGCCAATTTAACTGAACGTAGGACTGGAGAACATCAAGCAGAATGGGTGGGTACAAACAAAATTTTGAGCCATAAATCCTTTTTTCTAAAACCGTGAACCAGGCCACGTTATGACCCTCAAAAGTCCTAGTTGAAGCAGGGTATTTCGAAAGCGTACTGCAGCGAGGTAGCGTTTCTGACTCCCATGAGTTGGGCTAATAAGATTTTTGTTGGTTTTGCATGTGCATATTGTCTTCCATTCAAAAATCAAGGCCGCATCCTAGCCAGTGACTCTTTCATAAGGTTTCGCGATATCTTTTCAATAAATAAAAACTTCAAGATTAACATGTGTGTTGCATTAGAATTATCATTCCCATAATAAACATTTCCTACTTGCATACATGTGCTTAAGTATCGAGGAAGCTTACATAATGAATGTCAGTCGAGAAGCTTGATCCTGCCGAGTTGAGATGCTTGAAAATTCCAAAGGACAGTCGTGTCAAGGGGCATGTTTCCAAGAGACTCTGTGTAGCATGGGCTTCCCCAGTAGGTCGTGATAAGATGTAGCCAATCTAAGGCAGCCACGTTGAGAAGTCTCTCCAAAAGCAGCTATGCTGGGGAATTCATTCGAAGATTAGTCGGTCAGGGGCAAAATTCACCTCAAGGCTCATATCGAGGCAGGCCGCCTCAAGAGCACGAGCAGTTATCCTCTCCAGAAGACGGTTAACTGGAAGCACCTCTTCAAGGTTCAAAATACTGAGGTAGAGTATTTCAAGTCATTACAAATCCTCTCGAGGAAAATACCTTCATAGATTATACAACCTGGGGCAGTTACGTCGAGATCCGATAAATCTCTCCAAGAGTTTGAAGACCCTGGGGCATTTTGAATGCCGAGTTTTCTATAAAATCCTCTTGAGACGACTTGAGAATTAAAGGAACCGTTATTCACTCCTGATAATCAGTACGCAGTTGATCAGCAGAAACTTGAAGCACTAAGTTGTTCCCAGCATGAGGCTTTTGAAGTCTCTTCACCAGCAAAGTGCCAGAAGGTATCTTTTTCCAGCAAGGTGTTGGAATTGCTATTCTTCCCCAAGCAGAGAATCGTCCTCGAGTGGAGAAGGGTTCAGTATGAGGATTTCTTATCCCCAACAATGTAGGAGAATTCCTCATTCTCAGCAGCGTAAGATGATGGAATTCCTAATTGGTTTAAAGACGGTGAGAAGTTAGAGTATTCTCTTCCTCAAAGGTCAGATCTGATAATTCCCCGCAAGTCAAAGTCCAATGGTTATTGGCATTATCAGTAGTTCAAAGTCATATCTTCATTGGCATCTCCCCAGCAGAGTTCACAATTCAGTGTGCGGTTCCCCACTGAGTTCGCAACGCCAGTGGTTATTGGTGGTATAGTTGGTCAGATATTGGTGATCCCTTCCTCAGCGAAGTCTGCTTGTTCCGTTCTGCGCATTCCCCGGTGGAGTGTCCTCTCATTCTTGCATATAGTAATCATCATTGCATTTCATCTACCAAAACGCGTAGCATTTCCATTTGATATGGAGCATTACGCCATAGGAAAATTCAACGAAGCATAAGCCAGATTTGGTACCTTACACGAAAGCCCAGATCAACCCTCAACCAAGACAGTGATTCCATCCCTCCGAAGAGTACATTACCTGCACTAATTCCTAGTTATATTCCCAACCTCAGAGTTGACGCCTGTCATCTTTTCCCAACCTCAGAGTTGATGTTTGCCTTTTTTTCCAACCACAGAGTTGACGTATACCTTTTGTCCCCAACCTCAGAGTTGTCGCCCTTATTTTCCCCAACCTCAGAGTTGACGCCTTTCTTCCTCAACCTCAGAGTTGACGCCTTTCCTCCCCAACCTCAGAGTTGACGCCTGTTTTGTTCAACCTCAGAGTTAATGTCCACCTTTTTCCAAACCTCAGAGTTGACGTATATCTTGTATCTCCAACCTCAGAGTTGATGTCCGTCTTCCTTATCTCCAACCTCAGAGTTGACGCCTACCTATTTCTCAACCTCAGGGTTGATGTCTACCTTTTTCTCAAACATTCAAAGTTGGTGTTTATCCGAGTGTTTCCTCACTTCAATGGTTGATGTTGATCAATATCTAGCCCCAACCTCAGAGTTGAAGTCTTTGTTTTTATCTCCAATCTCAAAATCGATGTCTACCTTTTTACCAACCTTAGAGTTGATGTTTACCTTGTGGTCTTCCAACATCAGTGTTGACGACCAATCTTGTTATTCCCAGCCTCAGAGTTGATGTCATTTTTTTAGTGTCGCCCGTTTTCCTCAACCTCAGTGTTGACGTTTACTCCAAATTTTCTCAATCTTAGAGTTGAGGCTTATATTTTCCCTCAACCTCAGAGTTGATGTTTATCCTTTTCTTTCTCAATCTCGGAATGGATGTCTAGTCTTTTTCTCAACCTCAGAGATGATGTCTCACTGTAGCTTTCAGACATCCTGTTAATCAAGTCGACATTCCAGTCACTGTACTGATATCATACAATATACGTTCTCAGTCGCAGTGCTGACGACTGTCCTTTCAGTTATCATAATGTTCCTTGTACAGGAAACTTCACTCCCTAACCAATCATTCAATTAGTTTCCAGAGTCGTAGATCCGTTGGCTGTACCCATGGTCTACCTTTCTATCCCCAGCGGAGCCATCTTTGTAGATCTGTTGATTCTACTACCTTTAGATGTGAGTTCGCCTTCGTGTCGGCCTTCCTTTTGAAATCCATCTTGTGATGGTGACCTTCGGATGTGAGTCCATCTTCGTGTCGGCCTTCCTTTTGAAATCTATCTTGTGATGGTAACCTTCGATTGTGAGTCCGCCTTCGTGTCGGCCTACCTTGGTGTTTGGATGTGAGTCCGCCTTCGTGTCGGCCTTCCTTTTGAAATCCATCTTGTGATGGTAACCTCCGGTTGTGAGTCCGCCTTCGTGTCGGCCTACCTTGGTGTTCGGATGTGAGTCCGCCTTCGTGTCGGCCTTCATTTTGAAATCCATCTTGTGATGGTAATCTCCGGTTGTGAGTTCGTCTTTGTGTCGAACTACCTTGGTGTTTGGATGTGAGTCCGCCTTCGTGTCGGCCTTCCTTTTGAAATCCATCTTGTGATGGTAACCTCCGGTTGTGAGTCCGCCTTCGTGTCGGCCTACCTTGGTGTTCGGATGTGAGTCCGCCTTCGTGTCGGCCTTCATTTTGAAATCTATCTTGTGATGGTAATCTCCGGTTGTGAGTTCGTCTTTGTGTCGGCCTACCTTGGTGTTTGGATGTGAGTCCGCCTTCGTGTCATCCTTCCTTTTGAAATCCAACTCGTGAGGGTATCCTTTGGTTGTGAACCCGCCTTCGGCCGGTAAACCTTCGTCAGGTCGTGAGGCCGCCTTCGGTCGGCTTTCCTTTAATTCTTTGTGAGACCGCCTCCGGCCGGCATTCTTTTATTATAAATCATTCGTTACGAGTCTGCCTTCGGCCGACATCCCCTTACTTGATAGATGTGAGTCCGCCTCCGGCCGACATTCTTCTTAAAATTCACCTTCGTTTTGGATGTGAGTCCGCCCCCGTCCAGCATTCCTTCTTTCATCCTTTCGTTGTAAGTCTGCCTTCGGCCGGTATTCTTTCTAAGTCCTCTTTCAAATGGCATCTTTATCTTAAGTCCACCTTTGGCTGACACCTTATCTCTATCTTTTCTCTCCCCACAGTTCACAAATTTCTGGGTTCTTCTTGTATTCAATCACCTTACACCTCGAATGTCTGAAAGCTGTTGCTCTCATCCCTTCGGGTTCAAGTTGATTGAATAGGGGCAGCTGTAACACCCCAAAATTTGCACTCACCTTTTTCTAACCTTTTTGGCTTTTTCTTTGCATTCATTTGCATTTTCACTAGGTCATAACCTCATAATTATACATTGCATTGGTCTTCTAAGACATGAGATCGAAGCATTCTCCTATGGTTTGAGTCCCCCCTATTCAGAGGTGATTTATCTGGCTATTACACTCAAGATCGAGACAAAGGTTTGAGCTCATAGCATCATAAGCACCTTTATCAAAGATCATCAAGTATCCAGGCCATTTTTTTCAAGGTTTGTTAAGAGTATCGAGTGTTTGGGGTTTCATCTATGATTTGATTGAGAAGGTTGTGGATTAGGGTTTGGATTCCTTTGGATAACTCAAGTCATCACTTCATGGTTAGGTTTGTGGACTTTTATCAGTTGAGGTTCATTGGATTTTAAGGTTTTCGTGTCAAGGCATTTTGGTATTCATGGAAGAGATCCGGTTGTGAACTTGTATTGTGGTCAAGACATTATTGTTCTCTCAGTGATTATTTCTTGTTGCTCGTAATGCAAATTAATGTGGATTTGAGATCGAAGTTGAAGTTTGATTTGGGATCAAAGACGTTCAACGGGTGAAATGTCTTAAAACGTGTTGAGGATGTTTGTGTGGATTTCTTGAGATTCAGATAACAAAGGCATACTTCATCGTTCATTGGTTCATAGTTGCAAGTTCAAATTCAAATGCTATTTGAAAACCACTTTTGTCCACATTTAAAACCATTTTTCATTAAATCATTCTTGGATCTATTTCTAAATAGCCATGTCCATTGTTCGAGTTTACTTTCATGTCCATGAATCTAATTTAAATCAAGTCCATTTTTGAAAACCAATTAACCATTGTCATGTTAATATCCATATTCATTTAAAACCTTTTTTTCCCACACTTAGAAACCACTTTCCTAAATTCAAATCCATATTCAAAACTTCAAATCATTTTAATCAAATCCCCATTCACAACAAAAAATCAATGTCCATTTATTCAAATTGGAGCCATGGCCATGAAGCCCAAATATCAAAAAATTCAATTCCTATCCAATTAAATCAAAAACCTCCACCACTTTATTTTCTCCGATCAGGTCACGATTCCAAAAAAAATGAGCATAAAATTAGACGGTGTTCGAGAGATATAAAGACATAGCATGCAGTATACGTGTTGATTGAGTGAGAGTGGTAAAGAAGATCGTAAGAATCTAGAACGATGACGAATCACGCTGTGAGAGTGAAGAGAGAGACGATTGCAGCATGCATGACTTGCCCACTCTGTAACAAGCTCTTCAATCAAGCTACAACTATATCTGAATGTCTTCACACGCTTTGCAGGAAGTGCATTTATGACAAATTTACTGATGAAGATTTGGAATGTTGTCTAGAATGCAACATTGATTTGGGCTATGTTTCGCTTGAGAAACTAAGGTCGGACCATACTAAGCAATACGTGAGGGCCAAAATTTTCCATTTAAAGGGGAGAAAAGTGAAAGAACTTGAAGTTGTCGCGGCTTCAGTACCATTGCCAGCTAAAAGAAAAGAGTGATCTCTTTCGTCTTTGGTGGTCAACACACCGAGGGTATCGGCACAATCAACCATGACAAGAAGAACAACGAAACCTACAAGAAAGGCTATCAGACTGCGGTCCTCTAGTTTTTCATTTGAAAAGTCGATTAAGAAAGAGGAAGCATTATTGGACGACCGTCTCGGAGTCAATCGTAACAGGAATTCAGCAGAATTTTTTTTTCATTCAACAGCAAAAACAAAAAATCGACATAGCAGAAAATAATTACAAATAAAAGGCTTCATAAGAGTGAATACAAGGGTGTATCAAAAAAGGTACTCGCGGAAGGAAACTACACCAGCAGGTTTAAATTAAAGTCACAAAAAATGCTCATAACAGATTTGCCATTATCCTAACAGAATCAGTTTCGAACTTCTATCATTCTCTATAAAGCCTCGTTCATCATTCTTCAGAGGGTTTCAGCCAATTCTCCATTTTCCCTTCATCTTTCTTCTCTCTGTTCACTTCACCTTCAAACCATTCTGCATCAAATCAAATCAACACTCTGCATTAATTCTTCTATTTGACACGAACATATTTTTCAACACTCTTCACCATCTTCAATATCAATTAACCTCCAACTTCAATTTCTGCAACCTTCTTAAGTTCTTCATCAACTCTCCATCAAATTCAAAACCTGCAAATCATCAACAACATTGCATCATCGTCATCATCATCAATTCTGTATCAACGTTCATCTTCAACAATAACGACTCAGACACTAACAACTAACTTCCCTTTTCTCTCGCCCCAGTGCGATCGAGACTAACCAGATAATCGAGCATTTTCTCTCGCCCTAGTGCGATCGAGACGTTAATCAACCCGTGGTTGTAACCACGAACTACGACTGCTCTAATTTCCTCTTTCTTATTCGAATGAGGATGCATAGGCACAAGACGACGATGTCTTGGCGAGCAACCATCCCCCACAATCCTGTAGTCCTCCGAACTACATTGACTCTGATTTTCCCATTCTCGAGGGAATACGTGGTCCTAGAACGACGATGTCCTATCGAGTCACCTATTTTCCTTTTGTTTTATCTTTTCTGTTTCTCGTTCTTTTCAGTCCCGTTTAGCAGTAGAGCTTTAGATAACACACCTTTTGATTAGACAACAAGCATGGATCCCGTTGAGTACAACTGGCGCAAGGGGGGTGCTAATACCTTCCTCTTGCGTAACCGACTCCCGAGCCCAGACTATGGTTGTGATGACCATGTCTTTCCCTTCTTGAGGTTTTCTTCGATTGTTTCCTTTCCCTGCGTCGAGATAAATAACGTTTGGTGGCGACTTTTCTGTCTTTTCTGCCGGTTGATTTTCGCAGTTGCTGTGGAGAGACAAGAAGAGCAGGAGAATTTATTTTTCTCTGGTCATATTCCTCCTATCTCAGGTGCTTGGAAAAAGATTGTCGATCAACTTACAATGGAAAACACACAACTGAAGAGGCAGAAGAAGAAGCAACAACATGGGGCTGGATCTTCATCAACAAGATTTCCCTAGGACCATATGCTTAGTCTTATCATTTCTATTCTAGATCTTTTGAAGTTATACTTTCACGGTTGTAATCCTTTGAATACATTAAATAAAATAAGATCCTTTTTTCAGCTATCTAAAGTGTTATCATTTTTTATGGTATTTACAACATAATTGTTAAAAGTTCCTTGTAAAACAAATTCGTTTGCATTTTTGCACATCATACATCATGTAAGCATTTTTGCATTTTTCTCCAGAAACTTACACATGTTCTCACTTTGAAGCCAAACTGTCTCATTCATTCAATACTCGGGCCAATCATCAGAAAAAATGGACGGTCTTGATCTAGAAAATAGAGAACTTAAAGATGAAGTCACTACTCTAAAGGACAATATAGAGAGGCTCAGTAACATGGTAGACTCATTGACTATTGCTCAAAATCAACCGTTAACTCCAATGCAAAGGACTGCCATCTCAGAAATTGTCTCTGCACCCGTCACATCGGTTACAATGCCACAGTATTCCATGCCTCCCAACTTTCCTTGGGGCATGCCTTTCAACTTTGTACCAGAGGGTTACAAACCTCCGGTCCCTGAAGCTTTAAAGATCTCAATAATCATGACAACCCCACCTCATGTGATACACACTACTCCATACATTGAAGAACATATCTTTCACACTCCTCCAAGTGAAACCATTGGAGTAGATGACCGATGGGATGAATTCCAAGATAAGCTCTCAAACCTGCAAGAAAGGAGAAGCAGATTGAGAATCTTTTAAAGCCAATTGGTCAATCAAGTGATAACAATCAAATGAAAGATAATGACGAAGTTTTAAAGCTGATCAAGAAAAGTGAATACAACATTGTGGATCATCTGTTAAATACACCTTCCAAGATATCCATGCTATCCCTTCTAATGAGCTCTGAGGCTCACAGGGAAGCTTTACAGAAGATCTTGGAGCAAGCCTTCGTAAACCATGATGTAACGGTGGGTCAATTTGGCAATATCATTGCTAGTATTACTGCCCGCAATAACCTGAGCTTCTATGATGAAGATCTCCCAGAAGAAGGAAGCAATCATAATATGGCACTAAATATCTCAGTCAACTGCATGAATGATGTCTTGTCAAGTGTGCTGGTAAACACTGGTTCATCACTAAATGTCATGCCAAAATCAACTCTTCCAAAATTGGCATTTCAGGGAACCAGATGTACGATCGAGGTTTGAATTTGTGTGATGGAGATTGCAAAAGGCAGCCGACTTATGAGGGAAGTAACCACTTGACGTTGGATCAAGGGTTTGAGAAAAATTTAGGTCGATTCCTAGTTCCTAAAGGTGATCCTAGTAAATGAAACCACAATCAAAGGAAGAGAGAGAGTGTTGGCATGAGGTTGACGGTGATGCTAAAAAGCACTCGACTTATAAGTTGGGGTATGGCTTGATATATGAATCAAGAATGTTTTGGGTTTGGTTGATGACGATCGTAGAAACAATCGACTTACAGGTGTCATACCCCAAATTTTGACCACTAAGATTTCCCATCATTGTGAAAATCATCATCACAATATGGGGGAACCATCATACTTCATCAGTCTCCCCAAAGATGGGTGAGCATCCACTACAATCAAAATTAGGGTTTCAAGCCCTCTCTGAGTGCTTAGACAAAGGATCAATCAAGGAATGACATGATCTTCAACTTGTCTAACCTCTCAAACATCCACAATGGATCAAAAGGACTCCCACTTCAAGGATTAAGCACAAGGCTGCTCCCTTCTAGGTGGATCAAGTCTCAAGATTGACAGTGTCACCAAATTAGGGTTTTGGTCGACCAGGGCCTCCAGATGGATATTTTTCATCTGGGAACAAGCCAATGATCCAAAACCTAACCTAATATATTCCATGGAACCTCATGGACCCAATCATCAAGTCAATCTTGCCTCAGGGGATGCATCCATCAAAAATCAAGAATTAGGGTTTCTTGACCTAATTCACCCCTAAGTTGACTTTTAGGGAAAATCATGAGCCAATACCTCAAGAGAGGGTTTGAGGGTCTCTAATGAACTATATTGATCCACTTGGAACAATGTATTAATCCAAGAAGCTTGAGCAACAAGTCTCAATTTCATCTGCACCACAATTAGGGTTTTAAGGGAAAAGTCAACTGTAACTTTGACTTTTGACCAGGACATGCTCCCAAACCCTATGACATGCACCAATATACCCTATAACACCCATGGAACATGTCTATAAAGTTTGATTTAGGTTAAGGACATGATTTCCTGAAGAATTGCACAGTTTGGAATTCATCTGATAAAAAGTCAACTGTGCACAAAAGTCAACTTTGACTTTTTGAGATTTTTCACCAAAATGGATTTTTAACCCTAAAATGATGTTAATGTATGATTTGAATCATCATTCATCAAGAAAAATCAAGAAAAGTTGGATAACTTGTAAAAGGGGTAACCATAAAACTTAGAAATTTTTCTAAGTCATGAAAAAGTGCCACTAATGCACCAACTTTGGAGGACCATAACTCCTATACCATAAGGCCATTGTTCCCCATTCAAAGCTTGATTTGTAGATCTCATTACCCTCTACAAAAGCTTCATACTGACCTATGTCCAAATTCCTCATGGATTTTGAGTTATGGAGTGATCAAAATCAAGAGAAAACACTTTGTTCCAACACTTAGTGAAAATTTCACTAAGTCAGATTTTGCCTTACTTTTTGCCAAATGTAGGGGGATTTTTCACTTGGATTCAAAAGAGATCAAAACCAAACATGTTCAAACAGTTGTTGTATCATGTAAGGGCTTTCCAAAATGGTCAAGAACATTACCAAATTCAACTTACACCATGAGATATGACATTGGCAAGTTGCCTTGCTCAAATCTGTCAAAGGCAAGGCAGAATTTGCAATTTTGCTCGATTTGCCAAAATCAGCCAAATTCAAATGCTCCTATCCACTTGGACACATCTGAGGATTGAATCTAAAGGGGACAATCACTGAGTCAAGCCTCCAAAGTCCATGGAACAAGAAATAGCATGTTGAACCTAGAATGGCCAAAATAGGGACAAGACTCCAAATTTGGATTGGAGCATTCAATGGAAGCATCAAGGTGGCATGGACTGAGCCATTCTCATCTAAAATCAGTCAAGACTTATCCAAGACCAAGGGAACGAAAGCTCTGTGCCCTAACCTCTAGTCAATGGCTAGAGGAGACTTGGATTTCCATTGGCCAACATTGAACAAACACCTGCTGCAGTTGCCATTCACTGTGGATCCCAAAACAAACTTGCTCTACTATAAATAGAGCTCAATTGTGATCATTTTAAGTACACCAAAGGCCTACAACACTTGCCTTTCTCAAAATCTCTTTCTCTTGGCAAAAATGCCTTTCTTAGCAAGGTAACTATCGGGTTTTGAGCTAGAGGGCAATTCCACTCAAACCAATCACTCACACACCTCATATACATCACATATGAGTTGATCAAACACTTAAACAACAACTGGAACATTGATTTCTCAGAATCACCAGTCAATTGCTCAAGGTTTTAACCAAAGTGCAGTTGAGATGCCATGAAGTGATCCAGCCAATTTCCATCAAGTCCAAGCATTCAAACACACTCCAAAGCACCTAGGGATGCTGTTCAGATCATCACAACACAATTGTAACACCTCCTACACAAATCACAATCACCAGCTGCAAGTGGTAAGCATGAGCTCTTCTAACTCTATGATCCATGCAATTTTTGCTGCACAATAATTTGGCCATATGTTCATAATCATGCATGGAATGTTTTCCCTCAATTAATTGCTTTGTTTGAATCGTGTATCAAAAATCCTAACCTTCATGCAGAAATTAGGGTTCTTGAGGTTTCTTCGTGATTTCATGTTTTATGTTTAATTTAAATGAAATTAAGTGTTATAGACATGATTGTGAGGTTGAGACGAGCATAATGATATGTGGATTGCATGATATAATTAAGTATTCAGTGAGATTAGAGAGAAAGTGCAAATCTGGGAATCTCAGAACACGCGCGTGTTCTTCATCTTGTTCTTGGCGCCATTTTTCCAAATTCAAATATTTGAATTTTGTGATTTTATTTAATTGATTCAAAAATTAATTTCTCTCTGAGTTTTAATGATTTTGAGTTGATTCTTTTTTTAATAATTCACAAAAATGTTATAATATTTGATTTTCCCAAAAAATCCCAAAAATATTATTTATTTCATATAATTGATATTTTTGCAAAGAATTAATATTTTAATTGTTTTTTACATTTTGAATATTTTTTCCACCTTGATTTTGCAACTCTTAATGCCTTCTAATTATTTTGTAGGTCAATACTTAATTTTTGAAGCATTAATCCAAGATCACAATTTGTTTTTTATATGTTAAACAATTTTGATCATTTTAATTGAATTTTTATTCAATTAAATACATTTTTGAAAACAAATTAGGGTTTTTGGATTAATTCAACCCTCATAAATCATTTTTAAAACACTTTGGGCCTCTAATAGAGTGTAAGACCCAATCCTTTTTTGACCAAATCATTTTTGGGCCTCAGTGCATTGTATAAGTCCCGACACCGTCAAAAACAAACGGCGCGATCGTCGCCTATTCAAAAAATCAATTGGGCCTCTCCTCGAGCTATAAGACCCATTCAAAATTTTTTTGGGCCTCTAATAGAGTGTAAGACCCAATCCTTTTTTGACCAAATCATTTTTGGGCCTCAGTGCATTGTATAAGTCCCGATACCGTCAAAAACAAACGGCGCGATCGTTGCCTATTCAAAAACCAATTGGGCCTCTCCTCGAGCTATAAGACCCATTCAAAACTTTTTTGGGCCTCTAATAGAGTGTAAGACCCAACCCCCTTTTAACCAAAATCATTTTGGGCCTCACTTATTGTATAAGTCCCTCTGCGTTAAAAGAAAACCTCGGCGCGATCGCCATTTTAAACGGAAAAATCATCTGGGCATACCCTCGTGTTATAAGCCCCACTCTTAAAACTTTTTGGGCCTCTTGAGAGAGTGTAAGACCCATCCCTTTGTACAGAAAACCTTTTTGGGCATCAGTCACTTGTATAAGTCCCTCTGTACAAATTCAAAACAACAGTGCGCTCACTGATAAAACCCTGGGCCTCTCCTTGAGCTGTAAGCCCCAAACCTTTCTTTTTCAAAGCACTTTCTCCTTTGATTTTGAATATACTGTTGTTTTCAATCTTTATTTGTTGAACAACTAACCAAACAGCATGGAAGCTCTACAACCGAGTAAGTGGTTATTGCTTTCATTTACCGCTTTCATATACATATAACTGTATTGTGGGGTTGTTTCACTGTAAGTCTTCTTTCATAAACTCATATCAACTGTGTAATAATAGTATAGATATTTAGAGTTTTCCCAGCCACTACGTCTAGAACTAGGTGACGCTGTTTCGTTTATTCGTAGAAATAGACAACTAGATCCCCAATAGGATCACCAGATACAGTCTTCTCTACGGCTGTCCTCATTAGGAATTGTCAAGAAACTCTATTCCCAGAGATAAATGTATTCTTCGTGAATGGCATCTTTGAGTTTCTTCCAAATTCTCGAACTTTCCTGAATTGATCTATTCTTTGTGAATAGCTTGCCTTGAATTTCTCGGGGTTTGGGGACCCATCGGCTTCTTAAAAGCATCGGCCTCCTCTTGGGCATCGTACAAGGACCCACGGGCTTCCTAAAAGCAACCCCGCCTCCTCTTGGGCTTAGTACAAGGACCCTACGGCTTCTTAGAAGTATTCACAGCCTCCTCTTAGGCTTCGTATAATGATCTCTTCCTCCGGGAATGATAGCCTCCTCTTGGGCTTCGTACAAGGACCCGTCGGCTTCTTAAAAGTTTCCAACCTCCTCTTGGGCTTCGTACAAATTCTCCCGACGACCTCCTAGAGGTATAGGAACAGAACTTAATCATCTACATAGAACAGTCCTTTCATAGAGTCTACTACTGTTTCTCAAAGCATGGTACAAAAGATGAAACTCTAGACTTGGACAGTCTAATCTTCTTGAGTCTCAAAGACATTCTCAAGCACCCTTCAAGAATAGGAAGGAACCCATAGACTCGGGCATTCTCAATACCCTTCGGATTTCCCGCTTCCTTAAAGAACAGGAATAACCCGGATCCTTGAATCAAATTCATGAGTACAGTGTTGCTCATATAAGAACTGATTTTCTCTTTAAAATCAGCATACTGGACCTGTCACTCAACTGAAACAGTAACCATAGCCTCCTCTTAGGCTTTGTATAATGATCCTTCTCCAGTAAAGTTAGCCTCCTTTTGGGCTTTGTACAATGATTCTCCCCAGCAGAGTCAAACAACGTTTAGCCTCTCTCTCGGGCTTTGTACGAGACACATAAGAGACTCCCTCGTTGAGTCAATCACCTCTTTCGCCTCCATCTCGGGCTTTATACGAGATACAAAAAGGTTCTTATTGAGCCAAACAAATTCAGCCTCCATCTCGGGCTTTATACGAGATACCAAAAGACTCCCTTGTTGAATCAAAAACCTTTTAGCCTCTCTCTCGGGCTTTGTACAAGACACATAATAGCCTCCTCTTAGGCTTTATATAAGAAAACCACTGGTTAATCCAATTAACCTTTTAGCATCAAAGTTGTGCCTCGTTCACAGTACAAAAACATCAACAACTCTTTCCCCTTTATCTAATCACTGTAAGCGGCAAGCCTCTGGATCATCTACATCCATGCCACTGTCCCTCTTTTAGCATGAGAAATTCCTAAGGAAAGATGGCATTGCTCTAAACTGAGTTAAAAGTCTTCTCCTTCATGTTAAAAATCCCCTATAAAGGAAACTATGGCATTGCCGGATTCACATATCCCGGTTAAAGTAATTCTCCTTTATAAAACAGTTGTGACATACAACCCCCCCCCCCCCTCTTTAGAGATGACAAATTCTCTCTAAAGACAACACCTTTTAGCTTCACATCTTGGGCTTTGAACAAGATACAAATCACCTTTCGCTTCACGTCTTGGGCTTTGAACAAGACACCAAAAACAACCATTTCCTCCCATAGAATAGGAGGAACTACGAACGCTCTGATTTCCCTGTTTCGGTAAACGGGAATACGTAGGCATAAGATTGAAAGAAAAATCTTAGCGAGCACACTAAACAAAAACCCAAAATCCCATACTCTCATGTATCTATCAAAAGCATCAGTCCTAACATCCTAATCCTTGTTCCCCGCTATAAAGTCCTAGAAAGAGAAAAGAAAACAGTATTGGCGAAAATACAAATAACCAGTACAAAGCCCCCCCCCCCCCCCCCCCACATTGATAGCATTCGTAACCTAACAGACCGCTGTTTAAACTCAGTATGCAAAGTAGGGTTAATTGGAGACATCTATTTCCCTTCCTTCATCAGCTCACAATAGGATAAAAAATGAATCGACCTGTAGTAAACTCAACCGCAGAGAGCGACCAGCGCTTAAGAACCGCGTCCAAAATCGCTCGCTACAACAGGGTTTAAAAATGGCTTGGTTAAATCAAGAATTAGTTTCAAAAGCAATTTAGGCGTGAACGGAAATAAGATGCGTACAAAATATTAACATCACACATCAAATGAATCGGAAAAAATAAAGTAAAGAAGAGAAGTGCACATATTATAATCAAGACGCAAAGACATAAATCAGAGCCATGTATGCGAAGATGTGCAAAGGCTACCACAAGAAATTAGATCGGATATAATCATAATGATATCGGATCGTAAAAAATTAGCACAAATTAAAAAAGACAAATTGCTACCGCGTAAGCGGTCATCATAAATCGGATCAAGAAAAAACATGGTAATAAAAAAATTACAAATTGCAAATCGAGATGTGGATCGGTAAGTGCAAAAAAAAATGAATTTTCAATACGCTAAACCGTCGACCGTATGTAAAAATTCGAAACGCCATGATAATCAATTAAAAATATCACACATAAAACGATAAAACAATTAACTTGCTACACTTAACGTGATCATCGCAACGTGCATCCAAATCATGCGGATCTAAATATAACAAAAAGAAACGCAAAATAGAAAATTTTTAGAACATTTTAAAACAATAATATTGCTAACGCAAAAAATGCGATTATCGCAATCGGATCGAACTAACACAAATGTCACGCATCATGCACATATATGCAAACAACGTATTGACGTGATTCGATCCGAACAACATAAATAAAAATTATATTAACACCCACAATATATATATATATATATATATATAATACATATACTATGGAAACAGTATATTATATATATATATATATATATATATATATATATATATATATATATACTATGAAAACATGTTGTACGTTAGTAATATATATGCATATTATGAATATATGCATAATGTGAACATGTGTTCTTGTACACGCCGGCGAAAAGGATTACTGTGAACATATGTTGTTATACACGCCGACGAAAAGGATCAGAAAAAAAATTAGAACTTACTATTTGTTCACCTTAATTATATCACTTTCTCTTTTATCAACTATCCACCCATTACTATCAAGTTGCCCAGACTGTCAAAATTGCCATTTCTAAAAAAAAATTACACTACCACAAGGTTATTTAAGTAATTAAGTAATTCAACCAAAATCTATAGTTGCTTTTCACAATTTCTTGCCAAGTGTTGAATATACATTGGTCCCAATTAAAATATTACTTTTCCCTTCTTACCAACAAAACCAACATCACACGCCTCATTTGAAATTCAAATCACACAGCTCTCCATCAAACCCTAGCACACAGCCGCCACCTCTTCTACACCCTATTTTCGGTGACCAACACCTCACATCATCTCTCATTCTCTTCCTCCCTATTTCTATGTGTGTTCTCATTCCTTTTCTTCTTCCCTTTTTCTCCCTTCCTCTTTCTTAACCAAACACAAATCTCGCCTCCTTCATTAAAAAAACTCCCTCATTTTCTTCTCAAAATCAATTGTCTCCATACTTCAAGTGCATAAAACTCCTTTTTTTTCTTCAACTACAACAAAAACCTTATACTGCTACAACCGCCTCTTCACCTCATATTTTTTTCCACCGAAAATTCTTCTTTTATTTAATGTTTTATATTTTGATATTTTGTTGATTTTATTACTTATTATATGCTATAGTTATTGGGTTTGTATATTGCTGCTTTCTGATATATATATATATATATATATATACATTTTTTTGTTGGGTTGAATTTGTTGCAGAATGGAACTACCGAAGAGGTGAAGAAAATTGTGGGTACTTTGAATGAAGCTACTAAAGTCCCCGGAGAAGATGTTGTTGGTGAGTCTTAGCAGGATTCTGATGATTTTTATTCTCTTTTTATGTTTAAACATTTGATTCTTAGATCCCTCTTGGTAATGATCTATTTTGCTAAGTAAGTTTGAGTATTAATTTGGATTGTGCAACCATGGAATTTTGTTGTAGTTGTCTTACTGGTATTGTAATGTCCATTTTTTGTATATCTTCATTTATGTGTTTCTCATATTAGTTCATTTCATTCAACCTTATAGTTTTTATTGATGTTATGGTGATGATGTTTCTGGTATTGGCATGTGCCAACTGCTAACAAATGTGTTTTTGGTTTTACAGAAGTTATTGTGAGCCCCCTTATATGTTCCTTACCTTTGTGAAAAGTTTACTTCACTCTGACTTCCATGTTGCTGCTCAAAACAGTTGGGTTTGCAAAGGTGGTGCTTATACCAGGGAGATTAGGTATTTTATTCGTACTTGGCTCTTCAATTCATTTTGATGCTTTGCTTTTAGTTTTCATGACCAATGAATGACATAAGAGTTTTGGTTTTTACATGTTCGGTTGAACTAGAATCATGTTTCTGAGCGAAAGCAGCTTCTAAATGAAACAAATAAGGTACATAGCTTTTAGTTTCCTTTGGCTTATATTGTGTTGCCATTGTCACTATCAAGTCCTGTCGCGTATATTTTTAATTACAAGCTGCTAGGAAAAGAGTTGTGGGTACGATAAAACTTAAGTTCATCGATGATCAAGTTAACAATGCAGTGATCGCTGTTACAATTTGTGTTGTTGCTGTTACAATTTGAAACTTAAAATATTTTTTTGTTGCTGTCACAATTTGATCTACTTTTTCATCTGTTGTTTCTATAGTAAAGATTAATGCCTTAATTGAATTGTTTTTGTTTCCCCCTTTGCAGAACCAGTTTCAATGAAGATGTTATTGTGGTTAAGATGCAATTGAATTTTTGGTATTTAAGATTGTCAAAGAACAAAATAGCAGATGATGATGGATGACACTTTTGTGAGTTTTAGTAGAATCTTGTACCTTAGAATTTCATGTTCATATCATGAGAGAAAATTATATTTTTTCTTTCCCTTAATCCAACTGCTCTGCAATAGACTGTACCATGTGAAAGTTGCAAGATCCACACAGAAAAATACACTTACTATCACCTTGTGGATGAAAAATGTGCTAACTTTGTCTCTTCTTAATTCTTCCATCTGTTTTTGGTTTTACAGAAGTAGTTGTGAGCCCCCTTATGTGTTCCTTACCTTTGTGAAAAGTTTACTTCACTCTGACTTCCATGTTGCTGCTCAAAATAGTTGGGTTTACAAAGGTGGTGCTTATACCAGGGAGATTAGGTATTTTATTCATACTTGGCTCTTCAATTCATTTTGATGCTTTGCTTTTAGTTTTCATGACCAATGAATGACATAAGGGTTTTGGTTTTTACATGTTCGGTAGAACTAGAATCATGTTTCTGAGCGAAGGAAGCTTCAAAATGAAACAAATGAGGTACATAGCTTTTAGTTTCCTTTGGCTTATATTGTGCTGCCATTATCAATATCAAGTCCTGTCGCGTATATTTTTAATTGCAAGCTGCTAGGAAAATAGTTGCGGGTACGATAAAACTTAAGTTCATCGATGATTAAGTTAACAATGCAGTGATCGCTGTTACAATTTGTGTTGCTGCTGTTACAATTTGAAACTTAAAATATTTTGTTGTTGCTGTCACAATTTGATCTACTTTTTCATCTTTTGTTTCTATAGTAAAGATTAATGCCTTAATTGAATTGTTTTTGTTTCTCCCTTTGCAGAACCAGTTACAATGAAGATGTTATTGTGGTTAAGATGCAATTGAATTTTTGGTATTTAAGATTGTCAAAGAACAAAATAGAAGATGATGATGGATGACACTTTTATGAGTTTTAGTAGAATCTTGTACCTTAGAATTTCATGTTCATATCATGAGAGAAAATTATATTTTTTCTTTCCCTTAATCCAACTGCTCTGCAATAGACTGTACCATGTGAAAGTTGCAAGATCCACACAGAAAAATACACTTACTAGCACCTTGTGGATGAAAAATGTACTAACTTTGTCTCTTCTTAATTCTTCCATTGTTTTAATCTAAGCAAATCTCTGGTCTTTGTTGATCCAGTATATTAAAAATGTGAAAGATATGCTATATTTTAATTTATTTGTTCCTTCTACTGCTATTATGCTAGAACAGAAATCAAATGTGTCTCGAAAACACTCTAATGCAGGTTATTTATTCTCAATTTTCATGTATTTAATTTTGATTCTTCAAGATGTATATATATGTTTATGAAACTATTTTTTTATGAAGACCAACTGTATGAAACAAGGACTACTTTGATATCTATGTTCCGCGTGACGAGTCATTTTCTAAAACAAAGCAGACACAGTTCAATGCTTCTACCATATCTTTAGGCTTGACTACTATTATTCAATCCTTAGACTTTATCCTCATTGATATAAAGCTCGGGTTTGCAAGCTTTGACGACATAAATGCAATTTATAAGGACGGATTTCGGTTACCAACTCTTGAATCCAATGACTCAACAATTCTCCAACAATTCATTCCAAAGTTCATTAAGGATGCTGATGATAGTAAAGATATTTTGTGCTTTGATACCCTAGAATCGTTAAAAAGTAAGTTTAATCATATATTTGAGATGTTGTTTGTTATGTACTTAAATTTGATTTTACTAAACATGCTTACGACATTGCCTTGATACCTCGAAACTGTAGGAGATATATTTTGGTTTTCGGATGTCGAGTTTTCCCGAGAGACTTTGGCAGGTGCCAACCCATATGGCATTGAATTGTTTAAGGTATGAATATATTGCTACGAATATTCACTTTATTCCTTTCACAATATTTATATATGTCTGCAATAACTTTTGGAGTGTCCAAATCTATGGTCCACCAGAATCTGCACTTACCAGAGACTATCATGATTTGTACTTACCATATCTAAGTAAAGTGAGAGAGATTGAGGGCACAACACTATATGGATCAAGAACAATATTCTTCCTCACCAATCAAGGCATATTGAAGCCATTAGCTATTGAGCTCATTAGACTGATTATCGACTGTAAGCCACAATAGAAGCAAGTCTTCACACCTGCTTCTCATTCTACCAATCTCTGGCTTTGGAGGCTTGTCAAAGCTCATGTTCTTACTCATGATTCTGGTCACCGTGAACTTATAATCCAATGGTGAGGACTAACTTAGGTTGTTTAAGATGTTTTGTTACGAACAAGAGAATTTATGTTTTTGTTACAGACAATGAGTTGCAGGCGCGAAGGGAGAAGAAATGGGTTGCTCCACCATACAAAGCTAACCAGGGTGTTCTTTACAAGGTATGAGACCAAAAATTCCAAAAAAATGATGTTTAAATATTTTCTAACATTTTTTTACGTTTTGTTTCTTATGCTATAATGAAATACCACTGGTATTGGGAAAAATGGGAAAAATTTAGTTCTCCGAGTTATTTGATAATTGAGAATGGATCATTTGCATTAGATGTATGGTTGAATTAAATGAGAGAAAAATATATTTTTTTTCTTTCCCTTAATCCAACTGCTCTGCAAATAGACTGTACCATGTGAAAGTTGCAAGATCCACACAGAAAAATACACTTACTAGCACTGTAATGCCCTGTATAATATATATCTAGAATAATACAATACAAGCATTTTATTTGGTACTGACACCATCATAAGTGCCTAATGGCGTAATTCACATACTTGCCCATTGTCAAAACATAAACACAATCGATGGTACAAGACATAGAAACTAGCCAAAAATAAAATCTAAGAATAATATACAATATCCTCAATTGTACACAACAAAAATAATACACATCGGAAATACTAAAGCCAAGCTTCTCTTGAAACATCCAAGCATCGCTCCACTTGTAAATCAAACCTGCAAACCACACCTGAAATATAGCAACTATAGCGGGGTGAGATACATCAAATCTCAGTGAGTTCCCTATCTTATAGATTCTCTCGGCTTCACTAGGTTTTAGCCAATCCTAACTCAAGTCAAGGGGAAGGGAAATGACCTTGAGTTCACAATCTCACACTATATGGAAACATGTCATGAGTTCACCAACTCAAAATATCACTAATCGATAACCGTACCAAGGCATCCCCTTTCCCCGTTTGCTTCAACGTTTAGAAGTCGACCCGAGTCATGGATCCTTGTAGTTACTTGACATACAAATGGATTCGGGTTCTACGGACCATTAACCGTTATGAACCGTCACTTCACATGGGCCATTAACAGTCACAAGCATACGCTTCCTGAGCACCATTCGTACTGCACGCAGGAATCAAACCTGTCAAGTAATCATGCCTGCACTTCAGAGGAGCTCGAGACTCATGAAGGCCTCTCAAGGGCAACTCAAAAGAAAATGGTTACGATTACGTGATCATATACATAAACGTGATTGTATTCGACAATCACCCAGCCACATTAGCCTTTAGGCCTCTCATGCCTTTAACAATAAAACATAACAATTACACATGTTCCATACTAGTGTTTCACTGATTTCTATACCAATCGGGAAAAGACACACGCCTCGGCCTCTCATGCACGAGCGTTGTCATTACGTTATCTACTCTAGGCCAGAACTCGTCAATGAATGCACGAGCGTCGCCATCCAAAGTTTCTATCACTTCCTAGCCATTACTAGGTTCCACTATCAAGTTGTTATGGGGTAAAGTTTCCTCACTCTACCTAATTCATTTTAAGCATGCATATTCTCTTGATAATGTTTAACAACGATATTAGGCAAAGCATATTACAAATTGCATAATAGAATCACATAACCACACATGATAACATAACAGGTCAAACATAATTCACATAGTAGTTCACACACATTTTCAAGGCATATAAGCCACTACTATCCTCTACCAAGCATCCTTGGTTAAATCATTGTCTAACAATACCATTTAACAACACTTCCCGCAAAACATCACTTTCGGATTTCCTTCGATTAATTAATCGGGCACTAAAACCGACATTTTTCACCTCCATTAAATAGATTATTCTCACAGATTTCTATCGGTATCAAAAACACTAGAATCGGATAAATGGATCAAAAGTTATGGACTTTAAAAAAAAGGGGACATTTGGAAAAGTCCCAGGAGCGCCCGACGCTCTAATTTTCGCCCGGCGGAATCCCCTTCGCCTCTAGCTTCGCTCGGCGAAGTAGGGGCGAAAACACTTCTTCAAAAACTTGAAAGTTACAGGGGCGTTACATGTTGCGCCTCTTGGGCATCACCCGACAAAGCAGGGGCGCTTGCCTCGAATCGTCCGGCGCTCTGAGCACAGCCCGACGCTCTGCACCAGAACAGCCATGCTCAGCTGCATTTTCTCATGTTCCAATGGTCAAAAATCCATCTTTCTCAACTCAAATCATCCCCAAACAGCACCAACAAGCATCATAAATATTCATATGCATATTATGATCATACTACACAATTTATATCGATTTTCATCTGCTAGATTTCATTGATTTGTCCGTTTAATCATTTTCTCTCAAATCTAACCTAAGTTCCAAACTTCTATTTCTAGAACTTAGAGTCTCTAACTAGAACCCACCTGGTAATCAAAGAGGAGGTTGAAGAAGATGATGATCCAATGCTCCAACTTTCTCTTCTTCTTCCTTGAGCTTCTTCTCTTCTTTCTCTCCATTTCCTCTTTTCCTCTTTCTTCTTCTTACTATCTTCTTCTTCTTTTTCTTTTTCTAACATATATATATATATAATCCAATATTATATAATATAATCCAACAGGGTAAAATATCTCTAATTGATATTTTGTCGTCTCAACCCAATTGATCAATTATCAGGGTTACCTTAAAATCTTTTCTTGAATTTAAATAATTGATCCCTTCAGAGTTCATTAGTTGCTCTATTGATCCCAATTGATAACACTTTAAGTACTTAGAGCATTTCATAAATCTAATTAACCAAAGATAGAGCACATAGATACTCATCTGATATCCAATTGAGCATTTAGGTAATACGGGGTATTACACTCTCTCCCCCCCCCCCCCCCTTAAATTGAAATTCGCCCCCGAATTTCCTTCGCTCAACAATAACCACAACTTGTATCAATGTTTTAGTTCTACACTCAACTTTACTTCTATTCAAATTCTGACGTATTCTAATTCCAACTTGACTTCACAGACCAAAATCCTTAATCATAATCTTATTCCAGTATTGGGTTAACTTTCAACTTGTTTTTTTTTCCCAAAATTCATCTGTTGTTTCTTACAAAGAGACTTGGTCATATCTTACCTTCGGAAGAAATATACCATTCTATATTCTTCTACTGAGTCACAACACAAAACCATAGTTCCTTATCTTGGTTTAGGATAACAAACACTCATCAAATCTTCGCGATGTAATTTAGTGATTCCTTAACTCCATGCAATCACCGATAACTATCCTTTATAAATCCTTCAACGTTCATAACCACTTCTCAAATATTCAAACGACTTACTTACTAGTTCCATCTGGTCTGATACTAAACATTGTAACCATTACATCCGATAATTCATCTCTTTCGTATCACACCAAAAGGTACCACAATTAGAACGAGATCTTCTTACTTCCCTACTTACAAGTAACAATCACTCTAATCCTCATTAGACTGACTGAACTCTTTCATCTGTCACCTTCCACTGCGCAATCCAATTTTTTAACAGTGGAACACCACGGATTCTTAAACACTATTAAGTAGCTAACAATTTGCAGAGAAACACTCATCCACTGGGGTCCTTACTAACCAACGACACAAGAAGCATTGTTAACATCCTATGGTAGAACAATTTCCTTGCTAACACCCAGTATCTTAACATCGTTCCAACACTCTCCAGACGATAGGTACAGGAGTTACACTGTCACAGTCATAACATATACAACTCCAAATCCATATATCCAAAATAGTTTAACAACTTTCGTTTCTAGTTTCCACATTCCATATCAATTCTTCTTACGATTTCCAACTTACTCAAAATTCTTTGTTGACACGAGATCTCGACCCAAAACGACGTAACACCAACACAGAACTTCAATCATATGTGAGTCACCACTTATCAAAAACTTAAACCATTCAAGGTACAATTGTGAGTTTCCATACCACTCGTCAATTCACATACAACACTCCACACACACCCACACTTTCGAAAGTCATGTCATATTTCTCAATTGAATCCACTTTTCTTAATCGTTCCGTTTCGTAAATGATCCAAGTTACATGCTTAATTCCGGAACGTCCAATTCTTACTCGTATTTGGAAAGATAACTTTCAAAATTCACCCTCGTGGTAAAAACACAACTGCACACAACTGGTACCACTCTCACGGAGCCTAAATTCAATACCATGAACTCACAGAAGATAACACTTACTAATTCTGACGAACCGCTCATCTCTTAATAACACCAATTACGCACCGAACTATTCCTTGCGAGATCAATACTTCGTGAGTATTTTCCAACTTCGTCCCTAAGACTTGCAACGGTAATAATAGCAATACACTTAAGACTTTCTCATACTCAACACAATTCACAAGATTAGTTCCCCAAAAGTCAACTCTCTTGTCGTCTGAACAATTGGTCAACTACGCAACACCTTTCCACAAGTTCCAATTTTCAAAACACAATTCCGTCTTTCATTTACTTGCAATCCTGTTTTCCATTCGCACAATACTCTCCACTCGGAGCAACATAAGGTAACAAAACACAAATGATGGTTCCTAAGGGATTTCACAATTTACACACATGTTAATCGATTAACCATCTGAGCTTATCGATTAACTTCTCAAAACTCAGCACAAAATACCATCCTTGCACGTGTTAATCGGTTAACACTGCTGCAGAAACTGAAATTGAACGATTCCTTTTTATTCGAAGCCACCCCTACCTAAAACCATCCATCCGTCTTGCTCTAACCCACAATATCATTCTCAACTCGTGGCTCCTTAACTTATATTACATTTACTAACCATGATTCACTCAAGGTAAAACCGACAAAGTCAAAACATTCAGACGACACACTTCAACCAAGTGACAAGGCAAAATTCCAAATTCTGTCGCGGTCACACTACAAAACTTCAGCGGGATAGTTCATTTTCTGCTCAAACAACTACACTAGCGGGAAACTTATAATGGCGTCATTCTAGGGCTTAAGTCACAACTCATACTTAATTCGTCCATAAGTAAAACCCAACACACAACCTTTATACAATACTACAAAACGACGAACATAACATAACAAGCATACCACTTTATCCTCTCACTTGAATTCCTTGGGGAGAACTAAAACAACAACGTCCTTGGTTCAACAAAAGGTAGATCCCAAATATTCCGATTATTCACAAATACAGAAGTTCTCTATACTTGAAAATAGATCAGGGTAATGCACCCTCTTGAAGAACCTTTCCATCACTTCGCACACCTTAACCGGAATTTCTTACCCTTCACTATCCATTGCGCACCACACTTACACCAAATCACTTAATGGAAAATCCGCAACTGACAATTCTCATAGACTATTTACAAAACCCTTCCGGTATAAATCGTTCCATGATTTACACTTAGTCCGTAATAAGTCCTGATTTACTTCTCGTTGTTTTACCACAAACTTACTTCTTAAAATACAATATTCACTGTTCCACCGAGTACGTCTCATCACCCTTGTCTCAAGAATAAGAATCCATCACGTACAATTGTAACCACGATGCTACTACTACACTTGTTCTTAATACCAAGGTGTAACTTTCTCATTTCACATCATATTACTAGGGTTCTCATGGGTGAACCATCCTAAATTACACTTCCTTAACTATAGGTTCATCAGCACCTTAATAACCCCATTGTACACTCGTCCAAAACATATTTCGTTGTCACTTCCTCATAAAATACCGTCCATACCGTTTTCCATACTGCGCTTACTTTGCTCTCCTTGGTAATCCTCTTAGGTCCAAATATCAAACCATCTTACTACGATTCCCTTAAATTCCAAGATACTTACTCTGTTTCTTAATACAAACTCTTCCGGTCCGTATCACTATCCTTTCTGTTACTAAGTGAAGCTCATTCTTTCTCCAACACAATACCTTATACTGTTCGTTGGGTAATTTAACATTTCTAAAATTCCAAATTGATCTCTCATCGAATACAGAAAATCCCGATGTAATATCTCGAACTTAATCCCCCTTCATATTGAAGATACACAATTTATCTCACACTCTTCGTCCGGTACACACTTATTTCACTTGAAGTATGTAAACACATCCTTGTGTTCCTTCACACACACTTCTCTACTACTTTAGGTTCCCATAGAAACTGAACTTCCTTAACTCTCCACCTTAACCAGTTGGAAGATATTGTTCCGAACACATTCCTTAAGGTACTCTCGTCCATTCAAGATACTATAACGACCTCTTAGAACTGAAGCACCAATACTTATCTCACTTTCGGACCTTACGTCACATGTTCCACAAAACAACTTTTCTTTTCCACGGAATGAGATTACTTGAAATACTTATCCATACTAGTGGTCAATCCAGCTCCACTAGTGATTTTACATATTCCTCAATACCTTAACCAATCGTCCAATAGAGATCCTTAACTTTCAGGCTCCATCCATTCCAAAGGATTGCTTAACAACGCAACGCTCTTTCATTTCCATGCTACCCAAGCACAACTTCTACCAAGATCTCAACTGAGCTGACCAAAACTCCTCACTACTAACTCTTGGCTTGAGCCTTCCTTCACAGCACAAGTTTCGACAACACTTCGGAGTCCTCGTGGTCGCCCAATCATGATTCTACCTATCACATACATAGTATTAGGTTGATCATGCCCAACACTACATAGTATGATATTAAGTTTCATGACGGCAAGACACACTTAAGAGGCAGGAATACATTTACTTATGATGTTTCAAGGCTAGGTCGAGGATACGACCTGCTCTGATACCAACTGTAATGCCCTGTATAATATATATCTAGAATAATACAATACAAGCATTTTATTTGGTACTGACACCATCATAAGTGCCAAATGGCGTAATTCACATACTTGCCCATTGTCAAAACATAAACACAATCTATGGCACAAGACATGGAAACTAGCCAAAAATAAAATCTAAGAATAATATACAATATCCTCAATTGTATACAACAAAAATAATACACAGCGGAAATACTAAAGCCAAGCTTCTCTTGAAACATCCAAGCATCGCTCCACTTGTAAATCAAACCTGCAAACCACACATGAAATATAGCAACTATAGTGGGGTGAGATACATCAAATCTCAGTGAGTTCCCTATCTTATAGATTCTCTCGGCTTTACTAGGTTCTAGCCAATCCTAACTCAAGTCAAGGGGAAGGGAAATGACCTTGAGTTCACAATCTCACACTATATGGAAACATGTCATGAGTTCACTAACTCAAAATATCACTAATCGATAACCGTACCAAGGCATCCCCTTTCCCCGTCCTCTTATACGTCTAGAAGTCGACCCGAGTCATGGATCCTTGTAGTTACTTGACATACAAATGGATTCGGGTTTTACGGGCCATTAACCGTTATGAACCGTCACTTCACACGGGCCATTAACTGTCACAAGCATACGCTCCCTGAGCGCCATTCGTACTGCACGCAGGAATCAAACCTGCCAAGTAATCATGCCTGCACTTCAGAGGAGCTCGAGACTCATGAAGGCCTCTCAAGGGCAACTCAAAAGAAAATGGTTACGATTACGTGATCATATACATAAACGTGATTGTATTCGACAATCACCCAGCCACATTAGCCTTTAGTCCTCTCATGCCTTTAACAATAAAACATAACAATTACACATGTTCCATACTAGTGTTTGACTCATTTCTATACCAATCGCGAAAAGACACACGCCTCGGCCTCTCATGCACGAGCGTTGTCATTATGTTATCTACTCTAGGTCAGAACTCGTCAATGAATGCACGAGCGTCACCATCCAGAGTTTCTATCACTTCCTACCCATTACTAGGTTCCACTATCAAGTTGTTATGGGGTAAAGTTTCCTCACTCTACCTAATTCATTTTAAGCATGCATATTCTCTTGATAATGTTTAACAACGATATTAGGCAAAGCATATTACAAATTGCATAATAGAATCACATAACCACACATGATAGCATAACATGTCAAACATAATTCACATAGTAGTTCACACACATTTTCAAGGCATATAAGCCACTACTATCCTCTACCAAGCATCCTTGGTTAAATCATGGTCTCACAATACCATTTAACAACACTTCCCGCAAAACATCACTTTCGGGTTTCCTTCGATTATTTAATCAGGCACTAAACCCGACATTTTTCACCTCCATCAAATAGATTATTCTCACAGCTTTCTATTGGTATCAAGAATACTGGAATCTGATAAACGGATCAAAAGTTATGGACTTTAAAAAAAAAGGGAACAATTGGAAAAGTCCCAGGAGCGCCCGGTGCTCCAATTTTTGCCCGGTGGAATCCCCTTCGCCTCTCGCTTCGCCCAGCGAAGTAGGGGCGAAAACACTTCTTCAAAAACTTGAAAGTTACAGGGGCGTTACATGCTGCGCCTCTTGGGCATCGCCCGGCACTCTGAGCACCGCCCAACGCTCTGCACCAGAACAGCCATGCTCAGCTGCATTTTCTCTTGTTCCAATGGTCAAAAATCCATCTTTCTCAACTCAAATCATCCCCAAACAGCACCAACAAGCATCATAAATATTCATATGCATATTATGATCATACTACACAATTTATATCGATTTTCATCCGCTAGATTTCATTGATTTGTCCGTTTAATCATTTTCTCTCAAATCTAACCTAAGTTCCAAACTTCTATTTCTAGAACTTAGAGTCTCTAACTAGAACCCACCTGGTAATCGAAAAGGAGGTTGAAGAAGATGATGATCCAATGCTCCAACTTTCTCTTCTTCTTCCTTGAGCTTCTTCTCTTCTTTCTCTCCATTTCCTCTTTTCCTCTTTCTTCTTCTTCTTTTTATTTTTCTAACAAATATATATATATATATATATATATATATATATATATATATATATATATATCCAATATTACATAATATAATCCAACAGGATAAAATATCTCGAATTTATATTTTGTCGTCTCAACCCAATTGATCAATTATCAGGGTTACCATAAAATCTTTTCCTGAATTTAAATAATTGATCCCTTCGGAGTTCATCAGTTTCTCTATTGATCCCAATTGATAACACTTTAAGTACTTAGAGCGTTCCATAAATCTAATTAACCAAAGATAGAGCACATAGATACTCATCTGATATCCAATTGAGCATTTAGGTAATACGGGGTATTACAAGCACCTTGTGAATGAAATATGTACTAACTTTGTCTCTTCTTAATTCTTCCATTGTTTTAATCTAAGCAAATATCTGGTCTTTGTTGACCCAGTATATTAAAACTGTGAAACATATAAATAGTTTGAATATTTTTTCATTCCTTAAAACAATGCATGTTATGAATTGTTATCTAACACAACTATTTTTTTAGTTTACAGGCCAAATCATTGATGCACTCTCTTGATGCACACTCTTTCTGTCACAGATGATGATGATGCTGAAAACATAGATACAAAGTATTTGTTGACTTACTATCATGTAGTGGATTTATCTTCAAATAGATATATACATGTTAGTTTAGATTTGTGTTTGAAATATTGGGTTTGTTCAACTCTCCCATTAATATCCATTGGAATTCATGTTCATCATAATTGAATCCAAAGTTTCCTCTTATGATTCTGAAATAAATCATAATTGATGTCAAGGTTCCTCTTCCTCTTCTGAAATCAATTTTTCAGATATTTGACTTCAATGACTGCTGAAGAGTATTTGTTCTATAACAAAAAGGCTCAGCTGCTTAGTTTTATTAGCCAATTAACTTGCAGTTGCAACAGATTTAAGTCTTTTCTACCTAAAAATCAATTTATGTATCTATCAATATTCATTTCTAAAATTCTGGTACCAGATGTGTGATGTTAAGTGTGATGTCACAACAACACACTCTGAACAATGGACAATGCAATAACAGGCAATAAATCAACACAATGAATTGTTCACCCAGTTCGGTCTAACTACCTACGTCTGGGGGCTACCAAGCCAGGGATGAAATTCACTACTTGTAGAATTAAATTACAGACTCAACAACCCAGTTGACAATCTCCTAATCTTAATTCCTACTAGTGACTTTCTACCTAAGAAACCACTTATATATGAGAACACTACTCAATCCCTAAACCACTTCAGTGATATAATTCAAAGATCACACACTTTGAATAACACTACTTGATTATGCTTCACAGCTTTGATCAAGAACAACTCAAAACAACAATACCAATTCACACTCGAATGGTTTACAAAACATACACGAAGACACAAACGACACTCAATCTTTAGCTCTCTTTCTTCGTTACTTTTCCTTCAGTACTGATGCGCATTATATAGCTCTTTGAATTGGGCTTGGACCTGCTACAATATCTGATCTGATTTGTTGTTTAAAACTGAATCTTCAAAACAGATTTTCTCTCTCAAAATCTTCTTAAATCTCAGCTTTTAAACCTCCTACAAACCTGCATCAAATCTCTATGCAACAGAGAATATCTATCCCAATATATCCGCAACCAATGAGACTAACAGCTCTCCACAATTCTAGCTAACACGCAAACCCTAACAACATCACAAAACCTGATGTTATTAATTCTGCAGATCTAATGTCACAACATCGCCAGTGACAACAGACATCCAACTTAACTCTTAACACATCCCAGTGTTAAGACTCAATGTTGTGACATCAACCATATGACATCAAACATTGAACAGCTTCACTACTTAACACAGCCCAGTGTTAAGACTCAATGTTGCAACATCACCACCTTGACATCAACATTGAACAAACTTTGTTTTACCAAAATTCCAGCCAATCCAAGAAACTAACAATCTCCCTCTTTGGCTAATTTTGGCTAAAACAATCTTTGCACCTTCAGAGACTTCAGCAGCGGAAAAAAACTTCAATACTTCACTCCACACAAAAACTCTGCTGCAGCACCACCTTCATCAGCTACAATTTTCAATAATCAACAAAGGTGCTCCCCCTCAATACAAGAACCAGCAGCAGCTGTTCAGCAAATACTCCCCCTCAATATCTGCACTTCTGTACTATATATCAGCTACATTCTCAGCAGCAACACCCATCAACTCCTTTGACAGCATCTGACATATCAGAATATTTGACAACTTTCCAACTCCTTGGCTACTTCTCCCCCTTTTTAGCCACAATTTGACAACCTTCAACCAGAAGCCCTGCTAACTATAGTTAGTACTACCCTAGCTCTCATTGTTAGCCTCACAGTTAGCATAACAAATCATAGAACAAAAAAACATAAAGGGTGCATATACAGCACAATATTCATATTACAAGCCAAGCACATTAAGTGCAGAAACAAAGACAACATTGCAGAAACTTAAAACTAAAACTACTGGAAGCAACAGTAAATAAGCTAGTCTTCATTTGAACTTGATCCAACTCTAGTATCCTCTTCATCCTCCTCTGAGCTATCAGCACTGGCATTATCACACTCATCATTCTTATCAGCACTAACAAGAACATCATCTTCATTGTCTTGTTCTAACTGCTGGATCAGCTTCTCAAGTTTCTCTTTTCTAACCAGACTGGTACTGATGACCACATCAAGGTCTTTGCACATGGTCTTCAATTCTTCAATCAGTTCAGCCTTTGTAGTCTTCTTCTTGTCTTCAGCAGTTGATGTTACAACAATGTCTGGAACATGATGCCTAGTAAACAGCTTAGGGTGTAGGGACAAGACTGTCTTCCTCTGGCAAGCTATATCTGAGCTTGTTAAAGTGTCAGGTTACTGATCTAAAATGATTCCACAAACCAAAGTGGGGAATTCTATAGGTAACTTGACAGCATTGGTTTCAGCATGTTTTACCACCTGGTTAAAAATGTAGCTTCCAAAGTCAAATTTCATCTTCTTTCCAACAGCATAGATAAACTTTCCAAGACTAACAACAATTGTTGTTTTATGGTTGGTTGGCACCCAGTTAGCTGCACCAATCCTGTGAAGAACGGCATACTTGATGCTGAGTTTGCTAGTCTTCAGCTTCCCTTTCAACGGGCAAACCTTTACTTGTCCAGCAGTAATCTCCTTGCAGATATCATTATCAGTAGACTCAAGGTCACTGCACTCTCCATCATGTCTACCTAGATATTTGTTGATGATGCTAGGAGAAAAATTAATACACTTTCCTCTAACAAAGACTTTCATAAAGTCTATGCTTCTCTTATCAGTAATGTTGATAGGGATGTTTACAATAAACTCTTTGACAAGCCCTTCGTAACATCTAGGAAGTTTTGTCACAGTCTTCTCCAGTCCAGCAGTATTGATTAATTCCATAATTTCCACCATTTCCAAAGCTTATTTACCTAGTTCCCTTTCCAGGGCTAGTCTTCTCTGACAAACAAACTTCCACATAGATGCACTACTGGCATAATGGAAAGAGATGTTATCAATTGGAACTTCAGGAACCTTATTCGATATTCTCTTTGGAATAGTTTTCCTGATAGGCGTGATGTCATGAACATCATCTTCGACATCATAGTCAGACTCTGAATGCTCCACAACCTTCCTCTTTCTAGGATTTACTTCCACTTTGCTCCAGGCTTTTGCTGGTCCAACAACAATGTTCTTCCTCTTTTCATCAGATGACTTCTTAGGAAAGGGTTCAACCTTCTTTCCCTTCCTAGATTTTAATCTCTTTCCAATACTTGGGACAGCTCTTGCTATCACCTCATCATCTGATAGATCATCTACATTGATCACATCAGCATTATCATTACCAACAGAAGTGGGTTCTACAGATGACCTAACATCCTCCTCAACATTTGTCTCTTCATGCATGTCTTCACTCTGATCAGCATCTTCAATAGCTGTTATTGCAAGTTGTTGAAGACTTGACTTACCTCCTTGCACGTTATCTTTCTCAGCTGGCATCTGATTCAGAGGAATTGAAATTCCTTTAACAGGGATGCCTTTGTCCATAATTTTTGAGGCAAGATTACCCATCCTTTTGTCTACATCAAACTTCTCTTCAACAGACTGAGAAGTTGATGATTTTGGCACAGTTTTGTCGCCAAATAACACACTAGTAACAACTTTCTTTGTTTCATGATTCTTAAAGACAGTAGCAGGTCTCTTAGGAGTTAGTTTAGTGGGTCTCAAAGTACCTGATTCGGGAAGAATTGTTGAGAGGGGCTCAATGTTCATAGGATCGGATGCTGGACCTTCGTCAGTGGAAGCCCTAGCCATTCCTTTTGTAGCACTCTGAAATGCAGATTTCTTGGATGGAGAAGCCATGAATCCTTTGAGATAGGTGAGATTTAGTGAGGGTTGATTCTTGAAGGCGAAGAAGATGAACAGTTGTGAGAACAGGGCTTTGAAGAAGCGTGATGTTGCAATACTAGGAAATGATGGTCTAAGGCAAGGAGCTTGATTTTGAGTGTAAATGACTTTCTCCCTCCATACAAACTTTCCTTTTAAAAATTAAAAGGATTTATATCAGAATTCATTAATTCTGATTGTCCTTTCAGTATTCTTTCATGCTTAATGTTACCATCTGATGTTACAACATCATTCATAACATTACCATATAAGCTGACCTCTTTTGGTATCCATTGATAGCAATTACCTTTGGATCTTATACCCTTTATCACAACCTGATTATGCTCATCAGATACCACACACTCATCTTTGGTGTAGTTAACTTTGTAACCTTCATCACACAACTGGCTTATGCTGATCAAATTTGCATTTAAACCATTGACAAACAGAACATTGTCAAGTTTAGGTCCACCACCACATTTTACTTTTCCAACTCCTGCAACTACACCTTTTTCACCATTGCCAAAAATAACCTCATGAGAGGGACAATGACTGACTTCAACTAACAGAGTTTTGAATCCAGTCATATGCTTTGAACATCCACTGTCAAAGTACCATGTATTCTTATCAACCTGTCTATCTGCGGTGTGGGCTAAAAGACATGTGACCTGAGCTTTAGGGACCCATTGTTTCACCACCTTGGGCCTGACTTCCTTCTGTCTGCGTTGAGGAGCAGAATTTGGATAACCATGAAGCTTGAAGCAAGAGGACTGCATATGTCCAAACCTGCCACAATAGAAGCATCTGACTCTGTCATCTCTGAAGTGGTTAAACCTTCTGCCACTTTGATGATGATACTGTTGGTGCTGCCACCCATAATGATGTCTCTTTCTACCATAGTTGGCATGTCTTTTATGGTGTGGTTGTCTTCTCCTGTATTGAGGATGCTGTCTCCTAGGCTGTCTCCTATGGTGATGAGGCTTCCTTCTTCCATAGTAATGAGGCACAGCATTGTTGTATTCGTATCCATATCCATACCAGTTTCCCTGATGTTGAAACATCTGATGAGACATGTTCTGTTTGAACTTGGCAGCTTGCATGCTCTTGTGATATTGGGGAGTCATATACTGACTAGCTCCTTGGGGCTGCATCTTCCTCTGATGAGGACCATTCTTCTTCTCAACATTCTGAGGCTGTGAATGAACACCCTTCTCAGGTGTAGGATCCTGTCTTTTTGTTTGATGTTGAGACATTGGTTGGAACACCTCCTTCTTTGTTCCTGAAGTGCTTGCTTCAGCAGAAACCTTTTTCTCAACCACATATCCTATACCTGATTTTTCTCCAGCAGCTTTCTCTAACTGAAGAATCTTATCAAGAGTAGTTGTACCACTGTTCATCATCCTAACGGATTTTGTCATCTGGTCAAGTTGAGATTTAATCAACAAAACCTCATTTTCCAGATCAGCTTTAGCAGTCTCAAGCTGAGCAATCTGTTGCTTGTGACACTTGTTTTCTTGACAAATCTCAGCACTTTTTAAACACAGCTCTTGATAAGTAGATGTTAACTCCTCATAAGTTATTTCTCCATCACTATCACCATCAGAAACAACAGTTCCTGTTAAGGCTCTAACATGCTTTGCTGACTCACCTTCACTTTCACTATCAGATTCAGACCAGGAAACTGACATGCCCTTCTTCTGCTTTTTCAAGAATGTGGGACATTCTTTCTTGACATGTCCATACCCTTCACATTCAAAGCACTGAACACCTTTATCCTGGGCAGTCTTCTCTTCATCTTTCTCTTTTGACTTGCTGATGTCAGAAGGGAAGTTCTTGACATTAGGCTTGTAGTTATTGTTCCACCTCTTGAACACTTTATTGGACTGCCTTCCCAACATAGCAATGGCTTGAGACAGATCTTCCTGAGAATCATCATCTTTGACTTTCTTAGCTTCTGCAGAAGTGGAGACCAAAGCTATACTCTTGGCTTCTTTTCTGGTTCTTCCTCATTCAACCCAAGCTCAAAGGTTTGAAGAGATCCAATGAGCTCATCAACCCCCATCTTGCTGATGTCTTGAGCTTCTTCAATTGCAGTTACCTTCATCTTGTACCTCTTAGGAAGGGACCTAAGGATCTTCCTTACAAGCTTTTCATCTGACATCTTTTCACCAAGAGCACTGGATGCATTAGCCAGCTCAAGAACACTCATGTGGAAGTCATGAATAGTCTCATCTTCCTTCATCTTCAGACTTTCAAACTTCGATGTTAGAAGCTGAAGTCTTGACATCTTAACTCTAGATGTTCCTTCATGTGTAGCCTTCAAAATATCCCACGCTTCCTTAGCAACCTCACAGGTATTGATCAACCTGAATATATTCTTATCCACTCCATTGAAAATTGCATTTAAAGATTTGGAATTACCAAGGGCAAGATCATCTTCTTCCTTGGTCCATTCTTCTTCAGGCTTCGGCTTTGAGGTACCCTCTTTATCTTTGCCAGCATCATCTTTTTCAAACACAACAGGAGCTTTCCATTCTTTAATGATAGCCTTCCAAGCCCTGCTGTCCAAGGATTTCAAAAAGGTGATCATCCTTGGCTTCCAATAATCATACTTCGAGACATCCAAGATAGGGGATCTGTTGACAAATCCTCCCACTTCTTTGTCCATCTTTACACCAGAAAGTAACTTCCCTAGATCTCACCCAGAGAAGAACAGGATGCCTGCTCTTATACCAATTGAAATTCTGGTACCATATGTGTGATGTTAAGTGCGATGTCACAACAACACACTCTGAACAATGGACAATGCAATAACAGGCAATAAATCAACACAATGAATTGTTCACCCAGTTCGGTCTAACTACCTACGTCTGGGGGCTACCAAGCCAGGGATGAAATTCACTACTTGTAGAATTAAATTACAGACTCAACAACCTAGTTGACAATCTCCTAATCTTAATTCCTACTAGTGACTTTCTACCTAAGAAACCACTTAGATATGAGAACACTACTCAATCCCTAAACCACTTCAGTGATATAATTCAAAGATCACACACTTTGAATAACACTACTTGATTCTGCTTCACAGCTTTGATCAAGAACAACTCAAAACAACAATACCAATTCACACTTGAATGGTTTACAAAACATACACGAAGACACAAACGACACTCAGTCTTTAGCTCTCTTTCTTCGTTACTTTTCCTTCAGTACTGATGCGCATTATATAGCTCTTTGAATTAGGCTTGGACCTGCTACAATATCTGATCTGATTTGTTGTTTAAAACTGAATCTTCAAAACAGATTTTCTCTCTCAAAATCTTCTTAAATCTCAGCTTTTAAACCTCCTACAAATCTGCATCAAATCTCTATGCAACAGAGAATATCTATCCCAAGATATCCGCAACCAATGAGACTAACAGCTCTCCACAATTCTAGCTAACACGCAAACCCTAACAACATCACAAAACCTGATATTATTAATTCTGCAGATCTAATGTCACAACATCGCCAGTGACATCAGACATCCAACTTAACTCTTAACACAGCCCAGTGTTAAGACTCAATGTTGTGACATCACCCATATGACATCAAACATTGAACAGCTTCACTACTTAACACAGCCCAGTGTTAAGACTCAATGTTGCAACATCACCACCTTGACATCAACATTGAACAAACTTTGTTTTACCAAAATTCCAGCCAATCCAAGAAACTAACAATTTATGTTGTTCCTCTTCTATATAATTTGTAGTGCTAAAACTTAATCTGTTAACTTCTTGCTGGGCCAGATGTTGTATATGCCATAAATTGCATTTACACTACTTTTAACTTCCTTTAATTATTGAATTTTATATGCCAGTTGATGAGCTGGAACAGTGCAATAAGATTGTAGGCAAGAATATTAGCCAACTTTACATAGCCGACATGCATTCCCACACTTCAAGACAAATATCAGCTGCTGAAGAGCAATCAATTAAGAGAAAATATTTTAAATGCTACGAGTATTACTGTTATTTTAAATACATTTGTACATGTGTAACAACTCTAAAGTTTAAAATTAACTTGATAGCCACTATATTCACTCTCTAAATAAAATTTTATTTTCTAAAATTTTATTTTTCATTTTTTTATATTAAATTTCTTTAAATTGTTTATTTTTTTATAAAATATTTTTTAATAATTTTGTATATAAGAATTTTAAATTTTATTTTCTCTTTTGAAAATTAATAGGAGCATTACAAAGAATAAAACAGTTAAATTATAAGACTAATAATTAAAAAACAATTTTAGAAAAATAATGTACTCTATTTATATATTTATTATTATCATCAATTAAATTAACAAATTTTCTTCTTCTTTTGATAAATATTAAGAACCTTTTTTAATACTCATACACTGCATAAAATGTTTTAACTCACGGATTACTATTAATACAATATCTAATTTATTTTAATCAATTAAAATCATATGATCATGATTCATTTTACAATTAAGAAATTCATTATCTAAATTACGTGTAATGTTGAAAATAAGATTGAATTAATATTATTGTCGCACGGGACACAACCAATTAGATCTCCCTGTATAAATATTACTTTCAATGTACATTTACTTTCAATGTAATATAAATTGAATTTTATCACTGAAACTCACTATTTTCACGGGTCACTATCACCACAATACTTTTTTTTAATCAACTAAATATTTATAAATATTTATAGTTATTAGACATATTGAATTTATAATGTTGATGATTTATTACGTATTTATTTTTTAATATTTGCTGTTATTAGTAATTTTATAATATCAATTATATATCAAAACAACAACCAAGCCTTATCAAATGATCTTAAGATATGAATGAATTTACCCGTGCGGACGCACGGGTCTTCTACTAGTTATTATTTTGAAAATCTAGAACGAGTGGATCTCTCTCACGTGAACAACCGCCTGTGTATCTCCTCCCCCTTTTTTCAGCAGCATCAACACAGTATATATAGGGATCAAATAGGGTTAATATTTTTTAAAATGTCAATAATATCCCTAATATTTATTTTAAAACCCAAATTAAATAATTAGTTAAACCCAAAAGTAAAAATAAATATTTAAAATAAAATACTAAATATCCTATTTATTTATAGTAAACATTTATACCAAAATGTAAAAATAAACGGATCCCAAATAAATAAAAGTTGGGTGCCCAAGTGCCCAAAAAAAATAAATCGAGTATACCAAAATGATTAGCGCGAAATAAACGACTCAGAAAAATACAGCGTTTGGTAAGATTTTAAACTAAATTTTGACACGTTAAAAGGCTTAGACTAATCAAAATGCGACGAAAAATGATCGAAAAATTAAAATGAATATGTAAGGTTAAACTACGCAAAACTTAGATTATAATTGACGTCTGCAAGCTCGATTTTGAAATTTTCCGTCAACTAATTTTACGCAAAGTTGTGATTCAGTTTGACCGGTCTGTTTATAAATCCGAAAAATTATTTCGGCTGACATTTTGAGCACTGCGTGAGATAAAATGCATGTTATGCTATGCAAAGTAAAAATAAAGTCAGATAAATAAAAATTTAAAATTCCCAGACAAAATTGGGGTATGACAGATGCCCCTATTTAATTTACTTGAACCAGAAGGTATGAAAGATATCGATCTTCATACATTCGTGGTGGAAGACAATTAAATACTAAAAGACCCCAAATTTTGTCCAAGAAAGAATGTGTGATGAGTTTTTAAAAGAACCCAGATCAATGTCGACCCTCGAGTGGACACTAAAGAATTTACAGTGGCAAAAGCTAACGACACCAAAAGAATGACAATAAACTCAAAACTACAAACACCGCTGCACCAAAAAGATGTCAGTAAGATCAACAAAGCTGGCTATCACCAAAAGGATGATAATAAGCTCATAATGACTTCGAAAATTTCCAACACCAAAAGGATGATGGTTAAATCAAACTTTAACGAATGTCATCACCAAAAGGTGATGATTAGGCATTAAGACTAAGGTCAACATCACCGAAAGGATGATAATGAGACCCGCGACTCGCGAATTGATATTACCAAAAAGATAACACCCATCACAAAAGGATGATGAATAATTAAAAATGACAAAGATCTCTACCACCAAAAGGATGATAGTTATCACACTGAAACTTGCTATTACCAAAAGGATAACAGTAAGATCAATACACAAAGATTTCTATCACCAAAAGGATGATAGTTAACTCGATCGTCTTCAAAGATCACCAACATCAAAAGGATGAAGGTTAAATCAGGATGACAAAGAATGCCATCACCAAAAGGATGATGGTTAGATCACAGATGACTTTTGCTAGCACCAAAAGGATGACAGTAAAGCCACAAATTTGCAAGGATCACACTTGACAAAAGGACAATGGTGGGATCCTAACTGTAAAGAACATCGACACCAAAAGGATGACGGTTCTATCACCAAAAGGATGATAGTGAACATACATAACTCGTTATTATCAAAAGGATAATAGTGAGTACACACTCTTCAAAGATTACCAACACCAAAAGGGAGAAGGTAACAACATCATTTTCTATCACCAAAAGGATGATAGTAAATACATAACTGTAATGATCACCAACATCAAAAGGACGAAGGTAATAACACAATTTGCTATCACCAAAAGGATGATAGTAAATTCCCAAATTTAAAGATCAACGACATCAAAAGGATGAAGGCAACACAATTTGCTATCACCAAAAAGATGATAATAAATTCCCGAATTTAAAGATCACTGACATCAAAAGGATGAAGGAAACACCACAATTTGCAATCACCAAAAGGATGATAGTAAATTCCCAAATTTAAAAATCACTGACATCAAAAGGATGACGGTTCTATCACCAAAAGGATAATAATAAACACACACCACTCGCTATCACCAAAAGGATGATAGTAAGTTCCCAATCTTCAAAAATTACCGACACCAAAAGGGTGAAGGTAATTACACAAGTTGCTATCACCAAAAGGATGATAATAATGACATAATTTGCTATCACCAAAAGGATGATAGTAAATTCCCAACACCAAAAGGATGAAGGTAAGAAGATTAAACAACCAAATTAGCTATCACCAAAAGGATGATAGTAGAGACACGACTCAAATGATCACTATCACCAAAAGGATGAAGGTAAAACAACAACATCAAAGTTTGCTATCACCAAAAAGATGATAGTATGCACATAATTTCCATGATCGCCCTCACCAAAAGGATGAAAGTAAGGTCAACAAAGTTTGGTATCACCAAAAGAATGATAACAAACACATACTTTAATGATCATTATCACCAAAAGATGAAAGTGAAACCACGAATCTTGCTATCACCAAAAGGATGGTAGTAAGCTTGGCTTAGGAAGATCAACAAAAGGTTAAAGAAAACAACTCAACAGGGAATGCCCGCTGAACAACGCCTGGTAATAACTCTGCTTGGAGGAACACCAATGAATGATCCGGCCCGAAGAGAACAACTTCATCAACAAAAGGTTGAAGAGAACAAATTTATGGGGAACGCCCATTGGCTTAGCTGAGGATCGGCCTGGAATCTCGTGATTGATCCCGGATCCTGACTTATGCATGTATGCATGCTTAATTTTGTGAAAGAGTATTCCATATCGGAATATAATGCAAATGCTAATGCACTGAGATGTGTGTAGGGATGAAAATGCTGGGGATGTACATAAATTTTGGGTCATGTATGCAATGATGCTTATGATGTGTATGATGCATATGATGTTTGAATGCAAATAGGTGATTGGATAGGTTAGGGCTGACTCTTTAAAACTTGATCTCTGACGATGCTATGATCGGAGAATGGAACCAAATGCTCTGGCTTTCCAAGTTTGATCAATTATTGACAAGTTATGTTCGTTCCTGAAAGAACCATAAATCTTATGCATGAGGATCAGGATGGCTTAAAAATGAGTGTAGTGACGTAATCAACGCCTGAAGATCACGCTTTTGCTCTGCCATGAATGGTTGCTAGTGTTTGGCAAGATTTGATTGTTCAACTTGAAGGTAGAGATAGGGCCTGTCTCTTTACAACTTACTTTGTCCCAGTTTTTTGGGTTCTTAAAAGAATTCTGCCGGGGAACTTTGAGAGTTACCATGAAATGCTTTACCTCAGTGTCTAGACATGGTAGGATTCTTCCCCTGATTGAGCCTTTGAGATAATTTTCCCCTAATTCAACTGTTGAGGTAGTCTCGATTTGCGTCAACACCAACGAAAGTTCAAGTTCTTCTCTAATTGCCCCTTTCAAGTACCGATTTGCAGTTAAAAATTGTTCATTCTAAAATGGTAATTTTAAAGCGATGTTCATGCAATTTTTGAAAATATCATTTATTGGAATAATGTGGAAGTGTGTGGTGAATGGACCATTAGTCCAAACGCAATGCTGATTAAGCACGTGTATGAAAGATACAATGAGAATATGACACTTTAGCAAATCTCTAGGAGTCAGTTTACGCAACCTTGCTACAGTATGCTTTCAGAATAAACCCTGCCTCAATTAGGTCTTTTAAGGGTTGTAACGTGGCTTAGTTCACGGTTATTTGAAACAAAGGATATAAGGCTCAAAAAGTATTTTTACCCACCCCTTCTTCATGATGAACTCCAGTCCTACGTTCAGTTAATTCTGCACACATTTATCTTCCAAAAGGGATTTGACGGTGTAAGAGTGAACGCGATGATTCAAGATTCTCTTGAAATGACAGTCACCTTATTTTGTTTTTTTGGATGTCAGTAACCATTTTGATTTTGGATATGGTGGTCACTAAATCTTATTCTGTTTTTTGTTGAGGATTTACACGACCTCTTTTGATTTATTCGGATCCCAAACTTTTGCCTGGACTGCTTCTTGAAGCTTAGTCCATCGGGATTACCCTAATTTTTGCCTAAGTCTCTTCTTTGGGTGTTCAACTTAGCAGGCTTTTTCTTTTTCTGATTTTCAAATTTATTTTGCTGAAGGATTATGACTGCCAAGTCATTCAAGAACAAATATCAGGTGGTTGATCCCTAGATAGGATGTATTTATCTTATAATTTAAATGTGCAATTAGATTAATTGAACACTACCCTGCCCCAGGTTAAGCGTAAGGTTTTATAGATCCGAAAGAAACTCCTACTTTTAGGCTCGAAGTGGTTAACTAGGGACTAACTCCTTATCTCTCCACTGTTTGGGGATTTGAAACAATGCCTGTACATCATCAGCAAGATCTTATCCGAAAGCAAACCACAAAAGTTATGGGTATTTCGTTTTCATCATCCTCCCTCCAATCTTTGCTAAAATAGCAGTTTGATAAAGAAAGTGAATTGAGGAATATATTTTTTTGTGTATTTTGCGATAATATGAGAAAAGATGCGTGAATACATAAAGATTAATTCAAAACATGCATAATCAACTTATTAATAAAACCAAATACAAATAACAATGTTTAACTCAAGCAGTACTTAGACAAACAAGAACAAAATACAAGAATGCAAAAATGGAAACATGGCATAATGACTGCCTTTATTTGAGGACTTGAACTCTTCCCGAGTGACTTGCTATTGGGTTAGCTTCATCAGAGACCTCTCTGCTTGTCTTTAACAACCCCTTCAATAGCATTCACTGACGGGCCATATGCGGTGGCATGGGGTTTGTTGCAACATTTAGATTATTTGCTGTGAAGGTGAGCTCCTTCGAGTCAATCAAGTCTTGAACCTTGTGCTTGAAATATTTGCAATTCTCAATTGTGTGTCCCGGGGCACCCTTATAATACTCACAGTGAGCGTTGGCGTCATATCCTGGAGGGATAATAGTTGGAGGTGCTAGATCTCTCAAGGCAACTGCTCCATCCTTTAGCGGAAAAGGGAGGATTTGGCCATATGGTAAAGGAAGAGGATCAAATTGTCTCTCTGGCCTCGTCACCCTTTGTTGGTTAGGCTGACGCTGTTGTGGAGCGTGTTGTTGTTAGTTCAGGTGTTGTTGTTGATACCCTTGTTGCTGATATGGCGCTTGTTGTTGGTAAGCCGGATGTTGGTATGGAACATGTGTAATTGTATGTTTTATTGTTAAAGGCAAAATAGGCCTTAAGACATTGTGGCTTGTGATTGTCGAATACAATCACGTTGTGTGAATGATCACGTAATCGTGACCATTGATCTTGCGGTGTAGTTTCATGAGACTCGAGCACCTCCACTGAAACGTATGCACAATTACTTGGCAGGTTTGATTCCCGCGTATAGTACGATTGGAGCCTACGGGTAAAGAGACTTGTGACGGTGTACGGGCCGTGTGAAGTGACGGATCACGGTGTACGGGCCGATGATCCCGAATCCAATTCGTATGTCAAGTAACTACAAGGATCCATGACTCGGGCCGACTTCTAGACGTAGAAGAGGACGGGAAAAGGGGATGCCTTGGTACGGTTATCGATTAGTGATTTTTGAGTTGATGAACTCATGACATGTTTCCATATAGTGTGAGATGGTGAGATTGTGAACTCAAAGTCATTTCCCTTCCCCTTGACTTGAGTTAGGATTGATAGAACCCTGTAAAGCCGAGAGGATCTATAGGATAGGGAACTCACTGAGATTTGATGTATCTCACCCCACTATAGTTGCTTTATTTCAGGTAATTGCAGGTTTGATTTGCAAGTGGAGCAATGTTGGGATGTTTCAAGAGAAGCTTGGCTTTAGTATTTCCGCTGTGTATTTGTTGTATACAATTGAGGATATTGTATATCATTCTTAGTTTTATTATTTTGGCTAGTTTCCATGACTTGTGCCATATGTTGTTTTTATGTTTTAGAAATAGACAAGTATGTGAACGATGCCGTTAGGCACTTTTGATGTGTCAGTACCAAATAAAATGCTTGTATGGTATTATTCTAGATATATATGATACAGGGCATTACAATTAAAATAATAAATAAATAAATAAAATTAAAATTTATGAGAATTTAAGTTACAAAAATAAAGAGTTTTGTGAAACGGAAAATTCAATATATAATTTATGAAGATAGTAAACTGTTAATTAAGAGTTTTGTGAAACGGACAATTCAATATATAATTTATGAAGATAGTAAAGTGTTAATTAAGAAATAATAAAGATATCGTTTTTTCATATTATATTTTTTATCTTATTCTTTTTGCATGAGAGGTACTTTTTACATGATATATATTTAGATATAAATTTTATATTTTAATATCAAAATTTAACTACGAAAATTATAATATAAAATTATTATAAATTTATAATAGTCTTGAATATCATAATTTTTAATCTTAAATTTTCTATTATTTTTATTGAGAAAAAATCAAAATTACTCCACTATAAATTAACAAATAAAAGTGAGAGAGATTAAAATTAGGCATTAATTGTATTTGTTTATATAAAAATTAAGGTATATCACACTCAATAGTTAGAAAATGAAAATTGTTTTAATGAATTTTTAGTGCAAAAAATTAAAAATTTAAGAGTCTTGAATTTATAGTCTTAAGTTTTGCATTATTTTTATTGTGAAAAACTCAAAATTAATCCACTATAAATTTATGAAAAAGAAATAAATATATTCTAAAATTATATATTAAATTTTGATTTTTATAAGTGTTATTTTTATTTTGTTGATTACCTTATTACTATTTATTTAGTTATTATTTGTCATGATACATACAAAAACTCATTTGATAGACTAATTTTCAAAAACAGTTTTAAAGTTAAAAATAATATTTTTAATTTGAATTTTAAAATTATTGTACAAAATTAATTTAATGAAAAATATTTTTATTATATTTCTTAATTGTATATAAAATTAAATATATGATTTATTCATTAAATAAAATAGAGACAAAATTTTCTTATAATTTTTATTAACTAAGTGCTAAATGATAAAATTTTCTTATAATTTTTATAAACTAAGTGCTAAATTATTATTATTATTATTATTATTATTATTATTAATATTATTAGACGTAAGCAATTAGGGTTAGAAATAATATGGAATAATCTAAGAAAATGTCACATAGACCATTAGAGATAGAGAAATTGTCACGTAGACAATTAGGGTTAGGGTTGTGACCAAAGTTGTCATCATGACAATCTTGAATTTAGATTAAGTAGATAGATTGGCTTAGTTTCTAAAGAACGCCAATGTGTAGAATTTAGTAACCACTAGGCTCTCAATTGATCACGCTAACTAAATCATTAGCGTGTTAATAGGTTGGTAGTTGTACGGGGTGTTACATATTCAATTGTTTTAAGGTTTTCACAACGTACCATTTATGGGGACCAACTTCTTATTAAACATTTTATTTTTATAAGCAAAAAATATCATTCAAAAAGGGTACAAAGGGGTACCCTAACCCGTATACATAATACCCATCCACACCCTAGATCAACTTACAAAAAATCGCAAGGGTGATTAATCCAATCATAATAATTACAAGTATATGACTTTTTAAGTTTCTTTCCAATCCACCACCAAGTTACAATGATACATCTATCCACTACGGTTTCGTGATCCCAAAATTCTTCTTTAAACATGATGTTGTTCCTTGTATTCCATATGCACCAACAAATCGAAATCCATAAAGCAACAGCCGATTTGATTTCAACTTTCTTAAGAACCAACTCTTGTATTCAACTTTGCATATGGTTGTATAAATTATCCTCCTGTATACTCCGAATATCCAGCCAGCTCCCTAGAGCACCCCACAATCTATTGCTCTTACTACAAACCATCATCAAATGTCGAGCATCTTCGTTTTCCAAAAAACAGAAAGGACAAGAAGTTTTGGAAGAATTCGATATAATACCTTGCCTCCATAGATTATTGCGGGAAGGTAACCGATTCCTAATAAGTCTCCACCCAAATGTCTTCACCTTCTCCGGAGCATACGACATCCACACTAATTTAATCGCATCCCGGGTATCGTCGCTTAAGACCAATTCCGATTCTTCCACTCTGTTTATGATATTATAACCCGATTTCACGGTATATACGTTTTCCACCCCCGGCAACCATTCTACAGAATTTGTAGCTTCAAATTCAAACACTACCTCACTAATAGCAGACCTTAGCTCTTCCATGTGCTGCACTAAATTGTGAGGAAGCTGCTGGACAACGGCTTCAAACTTCCATTTCCATATGGAATTCTCCCAACCTCCCAATTCAGCAATAGTTGCACCTTGATTTACTGCAACATGAAACAGAATAGGAAATGCCGTAGCTAAAGTTCGGTTCCCACACCATTTCGACAGCCAGAATAAAGTATTATTTCCATTGCCAATTCTATGTTTAATTAGATCGTAGAAAAAAACCTCACCAAAACATGAAACAATGTTGAATAAATCCCTCCACCATAGGGAGGACGGAGTCGAATATGTAGGAACGACTCCTAAATGTAAATCGGCCGCGAAGTGATTGTATCGACCCTCGAGGATACCTCTCCACAGACCCTCTTTAATATACACCAGTTTCCACAGCCATTTAGCTAGTAATGCATGATTGAAGTGCTTAAGATTCAAAATGCCGAGGCCTCTCTCTTATTTTGGTTTACAAGTCTCCCTCCAACTAATCCAAGCAATGCCTTTTTTGCACGACGACCCGTTCCAAAGAAATCTTCTTTGAATTGTTGTGAGCGTCATAATAACCTTAGACGGAATCTTGTAAAACGACATGTAATGAATCGGTATATTTGAAAGAACTGAATTAATGAGAGTAGCTCTCCCTCCCATAGATAAGAACCGACCCTTCCAAGACGCAAGCCTAGATTGAACCTTGTCAATTACCGATTTCCAAAACGATATTAATCTGTGATTGCCTTCGACGAATATTCCAAGGAATTTGAACGGCAGAGATTGCATTTTACAAGCTAGGAAACCCTCTACAGCCGTAAAAAAACAGTGGTCCAGACCAATCCCATACAGCGCACTCTTACTATAGTTTATGTCTAACCCAGCTATTAATTGAAAACCTTTCAACAACGATTTGATGGCCCAAAGGTTACTCCAAGAACTATCTCCAATGATGATAGTATCGTCTGCATATTGTAATATATTATACGACACCGAAGGACCAATCTTACAACATGAGAAAGTAGAATCCTCAACTGCTCTCTTCATCAAAATAGCTAATCCTTCCGCCGCTATAGCAAATAGGAAAGGTGAAAGCGGATCCCCCTGTCGCAGTCCCCGTGTGACTTCAAAATCTCGCGTCGGACTCCCGTTGACCAACACCGATAAGTGATTGTGCATAACGCTACCCTTCATCCACCGCATCCAAGTACTACCAAAACCCATGTGACTCATAATGTTCCGGAGATAAGACCATTCAACGCAATCGTATGCCTTGGAAAAATCCACTTTTAAAAACATAGCTCTACCTTTACTCCTTTTGACGTAATCTGCCATTTCGTTCAAAACAAGCACACCGTCCATAAGATTTCTTCCTTCAATAAAAGCTGTCTGAGAACTAGATATGATACTATCCATAACTCTTTTAATTCTACTAGCTAATAACTTGGACACAATCTTGTAAACATAACCAATCAAACATATCGGCCTATAATCGTCGAGATTACTAGGGGAATCGTGTTTAGGAATAATAACCAAAAAGGATGAAGCCAAGACTTTGGGCAGTCGACCCCTTTCAAAGAATTCCATAATGCAGTTAATAAAATCTGTACCAATTATCTCCCAACAGTGTTTTATGAAATCCATGTTGAAACCGTCCGGACCCGGACTTTTGTCCCCCGCGTAAGCAAATACCGCAGCCTTAATGTCCTCAGCCGAAAATGGAGCCTCAAGTGCCAAACTTTCAGCAACAGATAGGCGTGAAACGAGTCTGCTACCAATAACAGGCATACTGGAATTTGCAGCCTTAAATCTTTGTTCAAAATGTGCTGCAACTGCTTCCTTAACTTCTGCAACATTCTCAATTTCTTTGTCATTCACAGTCACTGATCTGATATAGTTGGAGCTATTACGATGTTTGATGGCTGCATGGAAATATTTCGTGTTACGGTCTCCATCAGTAATCCATTTCATTTTGGACTTTTGTTTGAGAATACTTTCTTTAATTCTCAAGTTCTTCCACATGTCATCTATTGCATTTCTACGGCGGGCCACATCCTCATCATTGATGTCACCATTCATTTCCGCAATAATATCTTCCACATCGTTGATGATACCGACATCCTCCTTAATCTTAGTATCGATCCAACCAAATATGTTAACATTCCACCAACGGAGTTTAGAACGAAGAATCTGTAATTTCTTGGACAAAATGAATGAGGCATTACCAACAACTACATTGTCCTCCCAAACTTCTTTGATAAACTGTAATAAGCCAGGGTGTTCTTTCCAACAATTTAATACCTTAAATGGTTTCGGTCCCCAGTTCGTATTTTTTGCCTCAATCCAAACTGGCCGGTGATTCGAGATATCTCTGCCCCCCACTTTCTGGACCACTGAATTCCAATCATTGAGTAAACCCGGTGATATCAGGAATCTATCAATTCTACTGCTAGATTTCCCCGACGAGTTAATCCAGGTGAATTTGTTACCACAAACAGGCAGATCAACACAACCAGTTAAGTTGATGAAATCATTGAATTCACTCATAATTCTTTTGTTATAATCACCACTACCACATCTTTCTCTCCTATTCTTAATGGCATTAAAATCGCCACCAAACACCCATTCTCCAACCTCCATTGTATCCTTAAGTTGAAGAAGATTACTCCAAAGATCTCTTTTTGCCGAATTCAGACATGGAGAGTATATATTGACGAAGTAACAATTAATATCTTTCCACTTATCATTTATACCAATATAACCATTTCCTTTGAAACTCGCTATCGGAAAAATGACGTCTTTTCTCCATATGGTTAATATGCCGCCCGACAATCCGATTGAATCTGATGCAGACCATTGACAATTACGGTCACCCCACAGACTAAACACAATTTCATCTGTCATCTTCACACATTTGGTTTCTTGCAAGAAAATCAGGTCTGCTCCATGTCTTTGCAATAACTCCCTAATTTTCCTTTTCTTGATGCTGCTACCACTCCCTCTTATGTTATATGTGAAAAAATTCATAATCTACCTTTAGCTGCCGCCTTCTTACCCTTGATTATTCCTAACTGTCCTTTGCCAGTTCGTTTCTTATCCTTGGTTTTTGATTTGTTCAAACTCTCCATGTTTCGAATGATTTCCACAGCATCCCCGCCTTCATTCATTGTTTCCACTCCCAGTTTTCTAATGGACTCCCAAAGTCTGTTAGGTAGTTTCTCCAGCCTCTTTCTAATTCTTGAATTGATGTGTCTAACTTCTTCATCCTCAATGGATTCACAGCTGTGTACTCCTGAGCCAAGCATAGGTTTGTTTTCCACCAAATTCATACCAAGATTTTTGTTAGGAGTCTTTTCAGGATCAGAAAATGTGTGATCTGACCGAAGTAAAGTAGAGTAGTATGAGGGGGCTAAAGGAATCCTAATTTTCTGGTATAAGTCATCCAATAGTTTTTTCTTTTTTGTAGACCTACTCAATCATGCTTGATCGTTAATGGTATGTCCACCAACTGCAGTTGAATATTTATCTGCTCCCATCCTATCTGTTTCGCCACCTGATAAAATCTCAGGCTCTACATCCGCAGTATAACCACCATTGGTCCTCTGAACATTGTTTGTTTCTTCAGCCTGAGAATCCGTGTTTCTATTCTCAATCAGACGTTTATCCCTTCCTGTATTATCCTGTACACTATTCTGCTGAATTACCTTTTCAAAAGACATTGCTTTGTCATGTCCTAACTGAATCTCAGAATTTTTATGAATATCATCGTCTTCAGTATCCTCCTCATTCGTCTTCTAGTCCAAACCAGTTTTGTTTGTTGTGTTGTTTCCACCTACCTGAGTCGATGCCCGATTATACCGTGGTGAAGTTTTGGTTTTGTCCAGTACCAATCCTTCCAAGTCTGATTCTTCAACCTCAGTGTCAGAGGACACAAGCTCAGAACTCTCAATAGAAGAATTATTGCTCCACAAACTAGATCTCCTACTACTAATTGAATCCTCCACCACTTTAATATAGTATATGTTGTCATTGACTTCGATATTGAAAACTTCATTCAAATTTAGCGCAAATTTGGTTCTAATTAGTACCCTTGCAACATCCAGCCTATCTTGATTATCAGTATCAGGGTCAGCCTTAACAAACTCCCCTATTCGACTTGCCAGTCAAAATTTGTGAATTTGAGTTACTCATTTCTACTCCTAAGAGGCTCATGGAGCTTGTTTCAATGAAGGCAATTAATGTTCCTGACGTGTTATATGATCATTGTTTTTTTCTTATGTTACATATAGAGAGTATGCATATATCTATTTATAAGAGTAAAATTTAAGAATAAAACTTATATATCTACTCATAAAAGTATATTTTTTCTTTAATTTTGCATTGTTTTAATATCATCTTCATCATTTCGGAGTGATGATAATCAAAATTGCTATAATATTGGTAGATTTGGAATCTCATACATGGTCAATTTTTTTCACTCTCACATGAAAATGTTTTGTTTTGCATCAAATTTAGTTTGTGTTTTAATGTCATTAAAACTGATCCAAACTGTGAGGGAAGATTCTCTCTATATACTTTATTTTTAATGATGTCAAAACCTTCATGATTAGAACATAGTGGTTTATATGAAAAACTCAAGTAGTTAAGTATTGCAAGTATGTTTGATTATGATTGGAAATGATCCAGGTTCATTAGAGATGTCACAACACCTTAGGAATCTCAAAATCCTGACTTTTGCATGTTTCTAGGGTATGCGTCGACTCATCACCCTGCATAGGTTGACCTATGCAGTCTGCGTTTGATAGAATTGAAAACTGGGAGGTATGCGTCGACGCACTCCCTGTTCCGGTCGACGCACAGTATGCATTTTTGCATAGTTGTATGCGCGGGCTTGAACAGGTCGCCTATACCCTCTGTATAGGTCGACCGCTCGCTGATGCCTGCCAATTTTATCACTTGTATTTTCATCTTAAAATTCTGTTATTTCCATATTATTAGAGAGCATGATATATATATCTAGTTAGTTCATTTTTTAAAATAGAACAAGAAACGTGAAAGATTTTATGCCATTTTCTCTCATCAATTTCATCTTCTTCCTTGAGCATTCAAACAACTACACATAACCAATTTTTGTTTGTTGTGTTCATTGATTTGAAGTGATAAGGTTCAGATTTCTGGAAGTGTTATCTTCATTTCTGAGTTGAGATTTGTGGTAGGTGTTTCTTGAATAAAACCTTAGGGTTTTCTCCTCCAAGAATCTAAGGGATTTTGGGGGTTTTTGCACAAGCCAATTCGTTCTACAAGGATTCAGCTGGGCGAAGGTAACCGAAGAGATCGGTTTAGTAGCTGTTATCAGAGGATCGTAGAAGAGTGGTTTGGGTTCGAATCTTTGGAAGATTGCAATTGATCGAGTGAAGGTAATCGAAGAAAGGGGTTTTCCTTCGGTTTAGTAGCGCGGGACGATAATTGGATCAACCATATTCGAAGCACTTGATTCATCTTGAATCAAGGGAAGAGAAGGCTCTACATCAACAACTCGAAGACGTTCGAAGATTTGATTGTTCATAGTTTTCTCTTGTATAAACGTACAATTGCAACGATAATATATATATCTCAATTCCATGTTTGGAATTGGGGGCAGAGGTACCCATAGCGAGGACGATTGGGGAACTGCCTAATCAAATTGTGTTTGTTCTCTTTCCCCTTCAACTCTTTATATTTTCTGCATTGTTTGAATTTGTCAAGTTTTCAATTTGTCTGAATTTCTGAGGTGTTGTAATCTAGAGCTGAAAAATCATTTTTGTTAAAGTGATACAATTCTTTGAATTGTATCTAGGAGCAGCTTGAACTTACTAACCATAGAAATTCTGCACTTAGTGTGTTTGTACACACCAAGTGTTTGATAATTTGTCACAAAGCAAACTCAAACATTGTTTGTGTTTCATTGCTTATCGTTTGCCTCATTGTTTTGGTTTATACATAAACACGTTATAATTTGTTGATTGCGTTTGAATAGATTAACACAACTGAATTTTTCTCTTCCATACTCTTTCACAATATATACGTGCATATCCGATCCTTTTTGGTAGAAGGTTCGTTGTAGACTTTTGATCCAGTGGTAGCTTCCGTTTAAACAATTTTTTTAAAACAGAATTTTTGTAGTCCATTTGCGTGTAAAACTCAAAGGATCTATTCAACCCCCCCTTCTAGATCCATAGCCATAGTCTAACAAGTGGTATCACGAGCTCCGGTTTATTCTGGTGCTTCGGTAAAACTTCTTGGATCATGGCGAACGAACCTAAGGGGGCTTATAATAGAGCTCCAGTTTTTACAGGTGAAAACTACAGCTACTGGAAGGATTGTATGCGCGTTCATATTAATTCCTTAGATCGGAAGGTTTGGAACGTTATTTTAAACGGTCCCATGGCAATTACTATGACTAACGCGGAAGGCGTTGTCGTTCCTAAACCCGAAGCTCAATGGAATGACGAGGACGAGAAAAAGTACAGTTATGATTGGAAGGCTCGCAATATGATCATCTCCTCCTTGGGAGTTGATGAGTATTATCGAGTCTCCCATTGTGAAATAGCCAAAGCCATGTGGGATGCTTTACAAGTAGCCCACGAAGGCACGAATGATGTTAAGTTGGCTCGAATTAATACACTAACGCAAGAGTTCGATCTGTTTTACATGAAGCAAGGGGAAACCATTGCGGATATGCAAAAACGATTCACTCACATTATCAACAAATTGCATGTCCTTGGTAAACCAATTCCAAATGAGGTTTCTACTAATAAAATTCTGAGGTGTCTTAGCAGGGAATGGCAACCGAAGGTTACCGCTATCAAGGAGGCCAATGATCTTGCTACATTAGACCTCACAACACTCTTTGGTAAACTTGATGAGCATGAGCAAGTGCTCATTAGCTTGGATAAATATGAGAAGAGTATAAAGAAAGAGAAAGCAAAAGATACGGAGAAGAAGTCGATAGCTCTTAAGGCTTCTTGTTCAAAGTCCACACATCAAGAGCAAAGTGATGATGAAGCCAAAGATGACAAGGATGAAGAATCCGGTGATGATATGAGCTTATTTGTGAAGAGATACAATAGATACATTCGCAAGAATGATATTCAGCACTCGGACAGAAATCTTGTCAAGTTCCGGAAGCAATCTAGAAGTGAAGGACATAAAAATGGCAAAGTAAAGGGGACGTGCTACAATTGTGGAAAATCCGGGCACTACAAGCCGGATTGTCCATCCCTAAAGAAAGACAAAGATAAGGACAAAGATAAGAGTCGCTCAAACAAAAAGTCCAACAAGCCTCGACGAGCATACATCGCTTGGGAAAGCGATAGCGAGTCGGAGAAAGATGACTCATCAAGTGACGAAAGTGAATCCGTCAACCTTTGTCTCATGGCACGTCACAACAAAGGAAAAGAGGTAAAACACTCTAAATATGAAAACTGTCAAAATATGTCTCATGCTGAATTGAAAAAAGCTTTTGACACATTACACCACGAAGCTAAGGAAGCATTTCAACGCTTAGCTTCGAATAAAAAGATTTTTTCCTATTTGGAGAAAAAGGTTTCCGATTCCCAAAAGGAATTGGAAGATCTTAAAAACTCTATGGTGAATGTATCAAAAACTAATATCGATAAGGATGAATATACATGGTTTGACCTTGGGGGCTGTGGTACTTGTCACATTTGGCAAAGAGAGGTGAGAACCCTCAAAGCCAAGTTGGACAAGGCTCTCAAGCCCAAGATTACGTTTGCTATTGATCGATCACATTATCGTGAAACAATGAATAATCCGTATCAAAAATACACGTATGTGATTCGAGATAGTGATAGCAAAGGTAAACTCCAAACAAATCGTGATTGCTTATATTGTTGTAAGCCCGGTCATACTATTGCTAAGTGCCGCTTTCGGAGATATCTTGTTCCAAAGGGCATTTATCAATGGCTGCCCAAGGGCAATATTGGTTTCACTTACCATAAAGGACCCAATGAGAATTGGGTACCTACTCTCCCTTGATTATTGTTGTACGTACAAAGTCTTGAGACCACCGAAAGAAGATGGGTTCTAGATAGTGGCTGCTCAAGACATATGACCGGAGACATATCTCTTTTCATCGACTTTGTGGCGAAGAAAAAGGGGTTTGTCACTTACGGAGATAACAACAAGGGACAGATTCTCGGTAAAGGTAGTATAGGTAATCCCTCATCTATTACTATCTCTGATGTACTTCTTGTGGAGGGCCTTAGACACAACCTTTTAAGCATTAGTGAACTATGCGACAAAAATTATAAAGTCTCTTTTTCAAAGGATTGTTGCGTAGTTGAAGATTGCGACAAGAAGAATGTGTTTAAGGGCTTGAGGGTGAATAACGTCTATATGCTAGACTTAAACGAGGTATCATTGGATGGAGACAAGTGTTTAGTCACTATGAATGAAGATTCATGGTTGTGGCATAGACGCTTGGCTCATATCAATTTTGATTTGCTTAATAAAGTTGTCTCTAAAGACCTAGTCATCGGGTTGCCCAAAATTAAATTTACAAAGGATCATCTTTGTGATGCATGCCAAATGGGGAAGCAAACAAGGAACTCTTTTAAATCTAAAAACATTGTTTCAACTATGAGACCTCTTGAGCTCCTCCATATGGATCTCTTTGGACCATCTAGGGTTAAAAGCCTAGGTGGTAACTACTATGGGTTTGTTATAGTCGATGATTTTTCTAGGTTCTGCTGGACAATTTTCCTGGTAAATAAGAGTGATACTTTTTCAGCCTTTGAACGATTTGCTAAGTTATCTCAAAATAAGCTAAACACAAACATTGGTTCAATCAGAAGTGATCATGGGGGTGAGTTTGAAAACCATTTGTTTGAAGCATTTTGTGATTCCAATGGAATTGATCATAATTTTTCCGCACCATGTACCCCTCAACAAAATGGGGTAGTGGAACGTAAAAATAGAGTATTGGAAGAACTTGGAAGGACTATGATCAATGATAGTGGATTACCAAAATACTTTTGGGCAGACGCCATAAGTACGGCTTGTTACGTTTTGAATAGGGTGCTCATCCGGCCTATTCTAAACAAGACACTGTATGAGCTTTTAAAAGGGCGTAAGCCGAATATCTCTCACCTTCATGTATTTGGTTGCAAATGTTTTGTGTTAAATAATGGAAAAGAGACTCTCGGCAAATTTGATGCCAAGGCTGACGAGGGTATTTTTCTTGGATACTCTCAGTCAAGTAAAGCGTATAGAATCTATAATAAAAGGTTACGTGTAGTTGAAGAGTCAGTTCATGTTTCTTTTGACGAGTCTTATCCGAGAAATGTCGGAGAAGGTAGTTCTTTTCATGGTGCAGGTGTACCTACTGAAGACATACTCAAGGACACTGATAAGGGAATTGATCAGCCTGAAGCAGTGCGTATTGAGGAGGAAAAGGATCACCAACCAGTGAAAAGTGAGGATGATCATCATACTAATGAAGATGAACTTCCTCCAGCTTGGAAGTCTTCAAAAGACCATCCAATTGACAACATTCTCGGTGATATCTCTAAGGGAGTAACTACTCGCTCTAAACTTAGTAACTTTTGTTATTACTCGGCTTTTGTTTCCCAAGTTGAACCTAAAAACTCTAAGGAAGCATTACTTGATGAGCATTGGTACCTATCAATGCAAGATGAACTAAATCAATTCGGGAGAAATGAGGTTTGGGACCTTGTCCCCCCTCCGCGAGATCATCGAGTAATAGGAACCCGATGGGTGTTTAGGAATAAACTGGATGAAAATGGAGTAATAACGCGTAACAAAGCTAGGCTTGTAGCGCAAGGCTATAACCAAGAGGAAGGAATCGACTATGAGGAAAGGTTGACACGACCCTCTTTATTAAACGTCAAGGAAAACACTTAATTTTGGTACAAATTTATGTTGACGATATTATATTTGGGTCTACTAACATGACCTTGGTCAAGGAGTTTTCTAGTTTGATGCAGGGGGAGTTTGAAATGAGCATGATGGGGGAGCTTAACTATTTCCTCGGATTGCAAATCAAACAACTTGAAGAGGGCACATTCGTGAGTCAAACGAAATATTGTCTTGAGTTACTAAAACGTTTTGATATGCTGAACTGCAAAGCTATAGATACTCCTATGCCTACGAGTGTTAATCTTGATCGTGACGAAAAAGGTATTACCACATATGTAAGGTCTTGCATCATCAAAAACGATCAAGGTAATATCGTTCTCGTTCATTAGAAATTAAAAGTACCATAATTGAGTAATATTGTTGTTGTTTATTGCCTATAGTATGCTCACTCTCTTCATGTGTATGTTTGGTGTGCACGTTATCTCTCTATTTAGACAACACTACAGTTTAAATATCACAAAATTTAATTTTTTTGTTTTTTTCAGCAATTTCATGTTTTGCGTCGACTCATACAGTAAGTAGGTCGACCCATGGTTGATGCAGTTTTGTTTGTAAGCGCAGGTCTGAACAGGTCGACTAAGTAGGTCGACGCATAGCTGTAACTTTTAAAATTACACATTTTTCTTCAGTATGTGTCGACGCATAAGGGTCTTAGGTCGACCGTTCGCTCGACTTCTGCTATAAATGTTTGTTTTTCTTTTGCTAATAAAACATTCTAGGGTTTATTTGCTTCATTACTTCATTGCATCATCTCCTCCTCTTCCCTAATCCTATCTCTACCAAAAACCCTAAATTCATCAATTGCACCCACAACGCTTGGGCTCCACAACTATCTTGAGAAGCTCTTCATTACTCATCCTCTTTCAACATCAAGCATCAAATGGCTACACGGAGAGTCACCCGCAAAAGGGTCTCAAGAGAAACCCCTATTCAAGCCGGTACGTCTCAACATCCACAAAATTCGCCGGTAACTCTTCCCTCTCTACTTTCTCCTGAAAATCTTGACTTGTTTAAGAGTATGAAGAAAAGAACTGTGATTAAACAATATGTGTATTATCGGCTTACGGTTCAACGCATGCACTTGGACGAAATCATAGAGTTATTGGATTTTCAGAATTTAAATGGTTTTCTGGAATGTGATGTCAAATATAATGAGGATTTGGTAAGGCTTTTCTATACGGGTCTCGTTGGAAAATTTGATGATTTCATGTTCAACTGCAACCTAGGAAATAAGGCTCTTACCGTCCAAAACACCACATGGGAAAATTTATTTAATTTGTCTGTAGCTAATGAGAGCCCTGTCCAGCACATAACTGATACTGTGCATGTGAATGGTTATGAGTATAAGAAGGCCTTAAATTCTATGCTCAGAAGACCATACACTGATGAAGTTGTGGCAAGTAATCTCTTTCCTAAGGCAGTTACAACAGGAAAACTGGCTCCTATCCCTAGAATTCTACAGTGGATTGTTGCTCATATTCTTAGACCCAAGCAAGGCGGTTATTCTAGGGTCGATCAACCTGAGATTCAGTTAATCTACATTCTGATGAATAAGATAAAAATCAGTTGGCTGTATTACTTTGCAAGTAGGATGTATGCTCTTCGTGATTCCGGTAGAGGGACTGCACTTGGGTATGCATCCGTGATTCAGAAGCTTTTCAATAATGCTACAATAGTTGTTCCTGGTATTGTTTACAAGTCCATCACTTCAAATCAAGAGTTCTGTCAGAAAACTATGACTATGATGGGCCACATGTGGGACACTGTAGAGAGAAAATATAAGTATATTGTGAAAGCCAACACGGCTGTTCTGGAAGATTCTAGTGAAGAAGATGACTAAGACGAAGAAGAGGAAAGGGAAAATGAAGGAGAAAATGAACAGAATGATGCTGACGTGAATCAAAATGACAATGCTCAATGGCACCAAATGAATACGGAGGCCGATGCAAATGCTGCATGGATGTATCAAGGATCTGAAGAAAATCAAGGATGGAAATCTCCAATGGAAACTGAGGTTGACCAAGGATGGGGTCAATGGCAATACAATTGTTGGACCAATCTTGGTTCCAATTATAGGCCACCAACACAAGAGCTGAATTACCAAGAGTCCTATTACACTCCTCCCTCACCTCCGCGTCCTCAACAAAGCAATGAAGACATTCTTGAACTTATGAGGACGATTCAACTTGATCAACAGCGGTTTTCCATAGCTCAAGAAGAACGGTTCAAGTCCTTGCAAGAAGAAGTTCATACTCACGCCAACAACTTTGAATCTTTTGCCACTAAGGCAATGGAAAGATTCAACACAATGGCCGAAACTTCTGCAAATCAGCACCGAGCTCTTACAAATAGCTTCAACATTCTGAACCGTACAGTGTTGGAGATGATAGAGCAGTTGGATGTGCAACCTCCACCACCTCATCATCCTCAACCGTTTCGCGGCAGAGGCCATTCAATTAGGGGGAGGAGGCCATGAGAAACAACACTGCATCTTGCATCATGTCATTTAGCGTCTCATTTGCTATTTCATGTTTTGGTTATGATTCAAATTGACTTTAGAATGTTGTGTTTTTTTTGTTGCTTGTCTTGGATATTTGCTAACTTGTGTTTTTTTTATTTTCGTTAACATCCATTATATGTGAATGCGTGTTAATGCTTATCGTTGTAATTTGTTAAAACATGTCCTATCCGTTGATATTGTCTAGTCATGCTATTCTCTCTCTCTTTTTGATGTTGTCAAAGGGGGAGAACATTGGAAAGAATAACAGGAATTAAGATAATCAAACTAGTGGATGCGTAAAGTCAGGGGGAGGATACCATTTCACATCGAGTGTTTTGCCATCATCAAAAAGGGGGAGTATGTGAGGGAAGATTCTCTCTATATACTTTATTTTTAATGATGTCAAAACCTTCATGATTAGAACATAGTGGTTTATATGAAAAACTCAAGTAGTTAAGTATTGCAAGTATGTTTGATTATGATTGGAAATGATCCAGATTCATTAGAGATGTCACAACACCTTAGGAATCTCAAAATCCTGACTTTTGCATGTTTCTAGGGTATGCGTCGACTCATCACCCTGCATAGGTCGACCTATGCAGTCTGCGTTTGATAGAATTGAAAACTGGGAGGTATGCGTCGACGCACTCCCTGTTCCGGTCGACGCACAGTATGCATTTTTGCATAGTTGTATGCGCGGGCTTGAACAGGTCGCCTATACCCTCTGTATAGGTCGACCGCTCGCTGATGCCTGCCAATTTTATCACTTGTATTTTCATCTTAAAATTCTGTTATTTCCATATTATTAGAGAGCATGATATATATATCTAGTTAGTTCATTTTTTTAAAATAGAACAAGAAACGTGAAAGATTTTATGCCATTTTCTCTCATCAATTTCATCTTCTTCCTTGAGCATTCAAACAACTACACATAACCAATTTTTGTTTGTTGTGTTCATTGATTTGAAGTGATAAGGTTCAGATTTCTGGAAGTGCTATCTTCATTTCTGAGTTGAGATTTGTGGTAGGTGTTTCTTGAATAAAACCTTAGGGTTTTCTCCTCCAAGAATCTAAGGGATTTTGGGGGTTTTTGCACAAGCCAATTCGTTCTACAAGGATTCAGCTGGGCGAAGGTAACCGAGGAGATCGGTTTAGTAGCTGTTATCAGAGGATCGTAGAAGAGTGGTTTGGGTTCGAATCTTTGGAAGATTGCAATTGATCGAGTGAAGGTAATCGAAGAAAGGGGTTTTCCTTCGGTTTAGTAGCGCGGGACGATAATTGGATCAACTATATTCGAAGCACTTGATTCATCTTGAATCAAGGGAAGAGAAGGCTCTACATCAACAATTCGAAGACGTTCGAAGATTTGATTGTTCATAGTTTTCTCTTGTATAAACGTACAATTGCAACGATAATATATATATCTCAATTCCATGTTTGGAATTGGGGGCAGAGGTACCCATAGCGAGGACGATTGGGGAACTGCCTAATCAAATTGCGTTTGTTCTCTTTCCCCTTCAACTCTTTATATTTTCTGCATTGTTTGAATTTGTCAAGTTTTCAATTTGTCTGAATTTCTGAGGTGTTGTAATCTAGAGCTGAAAAATCGTTTTTGTTAAAGTGATACAATTCTTTGAATTGTATCTAGGAGCAGCTTGAACTTACTAACCATAGAAATTCTGCACTTAGTGTGTTTGTACACACCAAGTGTTTGATAATTTGTCACAAAGCAAACTCAAACATTGTTTGTGTTTCATTGCTTATCGTTTGCCTCATTGTTTTGGTCTATACATAAACACGTTATAATTTGTTGATTGCGTTTGAATAGATTAACACAACTGAATTTTTCTCTTCCATACTCTTTCACAATATATACGTGCATATCCGATCCTTTTTGGTAGAAGGTTCGTTGTAGACTTTTGATCCAGTGGTAGCTTCCGTTTAAACAATTTTTTTAAAACAGAATTTTTGTAGTCCATTTGCGTGTAAAACTCAAAGGATCTATTCAACCCCCCCTTCTAGATCCATAGCCATAGTCTAACACAAACAATATCTATAGTCTAGGAACTAAAACAGTCAAAATTTTGTAAATATATGTAATTGGAATCTAAGATGGTAATTTTTCATAAATTTGCAATATTTTTTAATTTCACGTCATCATATCATAATCATAATAAATGATTGACGTTAGTTCATTTTTAATTATTTGTTTGTAGGTATTGATTTTGAATTTCTTCTAATTTTATTAATGTTTGTTAATTCTTCAGTTTTTCTTTGTAAGTACAAATTTGAAGCATTACAAAATATATTAGAACATTAAACTTAATTTTATTAATGTTTGTTAATTCGAAATTACGCCAATGGTTGAAGATAAGAAAAAAAATTAATAAGTCTAAGGTTGTGATATACTCAAAGATATTGAAAAACTACAAAAAGCTTTTTTTTTTTAATAATCTAAATATTATAAATATATAGCCAAATTGGCCAATGCCAAGATACAAAGAGTGCAAAACCTGCGTTATGCAGGCTGCAAGTTAGCCAAATTTCAGCTCTGTTACAAAAGAGAAGAAAACCCCCACCATCTGATTTCAAACAAACAAACTCCTGTAAGAACAGCCTAATGGTATCAATAACCATAAGCCAAAAAACCAAAATACAATAGGGATTTAAGGAAATTTCAGCTATAAAAGTCAAGTGGCATCTTAAACCAGTCGTAGAAGTTACCGAGAGGTTTTTTGTCAACGTTTAAGGACCTTCATCTCCAAGATGTCTAAACGATCCTTGGAGTATGATAAATCCAGGATTACGAGGTAGAAAAGATTGTGTCATTTGATCTTGTTAAAGTTATTTCCATTTGCGATGTAAAAGTGATAAGATGATGAATCTAATTTTTTATAAGTGAACTTGGTTTTTGTTTTTCTGTTGTAATTAATTGCTCTTTGTATAGAATGCATGATATATTTTATTCCGTTAATTATTGTTTTGGAAAATGGGCAAACATAAAGAGTAATTTTACAAGATTTTATATCATAAACACTTAGATTTTACAAGAGTAATTAGTGGGATACTCGTGCATTCGCACAGATACTGGTAAGGTATGCGTATTTTTTAGAAAATATAATAAAAATGAAGTTAAAAAAAATTAAATTGTTCAACTAACACTACAAGAAATGTTGATTCCAGCCACGTGATTTAGTGGAGTGAAAAACATGTGACTAAATTTAGGAGTTTGCGACGTGTTTTTCACGTCACTAACATATTTAACATTAAAATAATACGTTCTAGGATAGAACGTGGGTTAAAAGATTTTTATTTTAAAAAAAAACGTTGTGACGTGAAAATCACGTCGCAACATTTAAATTTAAATAAAAAAATAAAAACACGTCGCAAAATTTCATTTCCTAAATTATTATTTAATTTATTACCGTTGGTGTTGCGATGTGAATTTCATTTCGCAAGGTTGCGACATGAAATTCACGTCACTAGTTTGGCTTATTTAATGCAGCGTGATTCTCTTTTCCAGACCATCAGCATTAATTCTTATCCTTTCTCTCTTTCCATTCTATCTCTTTATACGATTCCCAATCCTCTTTTTTTATCCTTTCTCTCTCCACTCTATCACTTTATCTTCCCATTTCTCTTCCTCTTTTTCTTTCCTCTTCCTCTTATCTTCTCTTCCTCTTTTGCCTTCCTCTTTCTCTTATCGTGTCTTCATCTTTGCAACAACTAGACAATTTTTTCATCGCCATACTTAACTTAAAGGTAATATTGGTTCTCTAATGGTTTTCCTCTTTTTCATTCAATTTCCAAATCCACTGTTATTTTAATATATCTGACATAATTTATTCGTTTTTTTTCTATTAAATGTTAAAAGATTTGAAGGAGATTTTTTGAACAAGAAATTGAAGATATAATATTGGAGCAAAAAGATTGAAGGAGATTGAAGAAGAGGTATTTTTGTCTTTTATTTTTTTTCTTCTAGATTTTATATGTTATTGAGTTGTTGTTGTTTATTGTTTATTGTGATTTTGGTTTTTGTGTTTATTGTTATATATTATTTCGTTTTTAATAAATAAAATAAAAAATGTATTATTTTTAAATATATTATTTAAAACGAAAATATATGATATTTTTTATAAAAAAAATTATATTTATTTATATATAAATATTTATTTATTAAGCAGAATATATAAACAGAATAAATATATTTATTAATACAGAATAAATTTATTTATTATAGTAACTGTTTCATTTCAATTTGTCAGATTTATTTTGCATCTTACTCCATCCATAAAATATGCAACAAAATCATTAATGTGCCAACTTACTACTCCGGATACTAGCTCATATATTCTGTCAAAAAATATGAAAACAATCAATGGAGAATATTATATATTTATTATAAAACTGAATATATAATATATTATATATTTATTAAAAACAGATTTTATATATTTTTTGAAATAGAATATAAAAAAGTAGAATATATAATATTTATTAAAAAAACAGAATAAAAAAAACAGATTATATATTTATTTAAAAACAGAATATAGTATATATTATATATTTATTAAAAACATATTTTATGTATTATTTAAAATAGAATATAAAAAACAGAATATATATAATATTTATTAAAAAACAGAATTTAAAAAAACAGAATATATAAAAAAAACAGTATTTATAAAAAAACAGATTATATTATTCAAAATTTTAAATTTTTAATATTCATTATATTTTATTTCTTATATATTTTTTTAAAACTGAATATATAAAATTATAAAAACAGAATTTTAATTTAAAGTATTTTAATTTTTTTAAATTTTTATCTTAGTATATTAAATTATAAAAACAGAATTTTTAATTAAAGTATATTAAAGTATATTAAATTAATATTAAAGTATATTAAATTATATTAAAGTATATTAAAGTATATATTTAATATTATGGTTAATATGTGTTTATGTTTATTAGTAATATGTGTTTATGTAATATTAGTAGTATGTTTTTACTAAATAGATTAATTAATAAAAATTCACCCTTTCCTCACGTTCTCTTCCACTTGTCCATTTACCCAACCTCTCACATTTAACTCCATTTTCTGTGCAGACTGTTGTGAAGTGAATTTCACGTGATAAAGTTGCGACGTGAAATTCACGTGGCAAAAAAGTTGTCACACAAAAACGGTGTTGTGAAGTGAATTTCAAGCTTGTGACGTGAAATTCACGTGGCAATAGACAGTTTTTTTTGTAGTGTAAAAAAGTTATTATTTTTAAAAGAGATAATAAATTAGTGCCTATACTTGTTTTCATATATAAAAATATTTGAATCAACCATATAATTATTTTATATAAATATTATTTTTATTTTGACATTATTTACAAAAAAAAAATTAAAATCAATAGTGAATTTTTTTTCAATTATTATTTAATATTTTAATCTGTAAATTTGCTTCCAAACTGTAATAAAGTCCTGTTTATAATAATAATATTTTTTTATTAATCTTTTCCTATATTTAAAAAATGATCGATAAAGTTATATTATTTAATATTTGGAACAATTAAAGTTGTTTCCGTTTATAACAATAATATTTTTTCTCGTATATATAAATAATTTAATCAAAAATATATTTTTTCTTGTATATAAATATTATTTTTGTTTTGACATTACTTATATATTTTAATCTATATACAAATATTTGAATCAACAATGTATTTTTGCCCGTAAATAAATTTTATTTTGTTCAATGTTTACTTACACTTTATAATTTATTTTAATTAAAAATTTATGATTTCTTTAAACTAAAAATTTATTTGGTGGATGTTCCATTTTTTATTTACCCGTAATAAATTTGTTTTATATTTATTTTTAAAAAATAAATATTTTTAGTATTTTTTAATATTTATGAATTAGAAAAAAAATTTAAAGAGTACTAAAATTTATAATAGTGTAATGACTCTATGGTATAAACAACACCAAATAATAATAACATAATTGAACATTATATTTCTATTTTAAAAAGTATTAAAATTTATAATATTGTAATGACTCTGGTATAAACAACATTAAATAATAGTAACATTTTATTTTTGTTTAATGTGTCTTAAATGCATATTAACAATCATTTAGTATAACGAAACATTATATAAACAAAAATGAATAAATACAATTATTATATAATATTTCTTACAAATTATGTTTAGGTAGACAGAAGATTTACTACTTTAAGTAGATTATAGTGTTCCCACCTGTCATACCCCAAATTTTGACCACTAAGATTTTCCATTATTGTGCAAATTATCATCACAATGGATGTACCATCATGCCTCATCAATCTCCTCAAGAATTGTTGAGCATTCCCTATAACTAAGAATTAGGGTTTCAAGCCCTCTCAGAGCTCTTAGACAAAGGATCAATCAAGGAATGACATGATCTTCAACTTGTCTAAACCTCTCAAACATCCACAATGGATCAAGAGGACTCCCACATCAAGGATTAAGCACAAGGCTGCAACATTCCAAGTGGATCAAGCCTCAAGATCGCCAGTGTCACCAAATTAGGGTTTTGGTCGACCAGGGCCTCCAGATGGAAATTTTCCTCTGGGCATGAGCCAATACTTCAAAGCATAACCCAAAATACTCCAAGGGACCTCATGGACCCCATCATCAATTCAATTTAGCCTTAGGGGAGGCATACATCAAAAAATCAGGAATTAGGGTTTCTTGACCTAATTCACCCCTAAGTTGACTTTTGGGACAAAGCATGAGCCAAAACCTCAAGAAATTATTTGAGGATCTCAAATACACTACATTGATCCATTTATAACAATGGATTGATCCAAGAAGCTTTATTAACAAGTTTCAAGTTCATCAGAACCACAGTTAGGGTTTTTGAAGAAAAAGTCAATTGTACATTTGACTTTTGACAAGGACATGCTCCCAAACCTTGGGACATGATTCAATACACCCTATAACACCTATGAAATCAATCCATCAAGTTTGATTTAGGTTAAGGACTTGATTTCAAAGAGGATCGCACAGTTTGGAATTCATTTGATAAAAAGTCAACTGTGCCCAAAAGTCAAAGTTTGACTTTTTGATTTTTTGGTCAATTATGGTTCCCTAACCCTAAAATGATGTTAATGTGTGATTTGAATCAACATTCATCAAGAAAAATCAAAGAAAGTGGGATAACTTGTAAAAGGGGTAAGCAAAAAAAACTTGGAATTTTTCTAAGTTATAGAACAAAGTGGCTAGGGTACCAACTTCCAAGGATTATAACTTGTGATCCAAGCAACCATTTTGGTTGATCCAAAGATGGATTTGTAGATCTCATGGCATACTTTAAAAGTGTCAACTACACCTCATTCCAATTCCTCATGGATTTTAAGTTATGATTGGATCAAAATCACTAAAAACATGGAAATGCATCATTTTTCAACACTTAGACAAAATTCTGTCCAAGACAGATTTTGTTGAAAACACCAAAACTTGTGAAGTTTTTTCACATAGTTGGGAGTGGAATCAATTCCAAAGGTAAACATCAATGTTGTTGCAAATGTTGCTAAGAATTCAAAGAACTTATTAGCATGAATTGATTCAACTTGAGCCAAGAGAAATCCATGCCCAAAGTCATGCTGCTGCAACTGTTTTGGAAAAATCAGTTTGTGTGATTTCTTGTCACACACGATTTCTGAATCAAAACGAAGGATCCCTATGCCACAGTCATCTAATATGATCCTAATCCCACTGATCCAACCTGTAAAGCTAAGTCAAAAAGCCAAGGGATCTTCCAACTTGAGATTAATGCATTTTGGCATATATGCCTTGAATTCAAAGGCATTTATGTGAAATAGTGCACTTTCAACAAAGACACTCTACTCAGTCAAGATGCTCACTTAAAAAATAATTAAAACATCTGAAGAATGTGAATTTCGTCAAGACATAGCCCTGCTCTTGGGAGAGGCTAGTTTGCCTTGCATGAGAAGAAATGCCACCAAGCCAAAGCCATTGAATGTGATATGATCCAGTAGCCATTCACTATTCCTCCAAGACAAGAGTTGATCCACTATAAATAGAGGTTCCAACTGATCATTTAAACCACGCCAAAGCAACTTACAACATTGCTTTCTCTCATTCTCTCTTAAGTGCCAAATTTCTTTGTTTTTGAGCAACCACCATCTGGTTTTGAGTTGCAGCCTTGAACATTCCAATCCAATTGCTCAAACATATCACATATGATGTATGTGAGGTGTTCAAACACTTAAATCACCTCTGCAACACCTCTAGCTCAAAATCATTCTTCAACCAAGCCATTATGCATCCATTCTACAGTTAGATTCCTCCAACTTGATCCAAAGATTTTCAAAGTGTTCCAAGGCTTGCAATCCACTCAACAACATCCATTGAAGCTGTAGGGATCATCAAATCACTTCTGGAACACCATCTGTACAGAGTTCCATTCCAGCTTGCATCAAGGTAAGCCTCCAAACTCTCATAACATGATCCATGCATATTTACTCGCATGATACTTTTGCCAATTGCTTGTCATCATATGTTGAGTGTTTCCCCTCAATCAATTGTTGTTTACAATTCGTATATAGGATTTCCTTGAGTTCATGCCAATTTTAGGGTTCTTCAGGTTTTAACTTGTTATATTCTAATTCAATTCATTTCAACAAAATTGAATATTACCATCGTATTCCTTGTTCAAAAACGCATGAAATTGGCGTTTGAATTATGTCAAATGGTTGAGAAATGAATGAGTTAGAGAGCTTCACGTATCTGAGCTTGAAGATGAAGATGGCCATGGCGCCATGGTTCAGAAAACCAACCAAATTTGATATATATTTTTCCCTTGCCACATATTAAATGAATTGGCATTGCGCCCCAGTGGTTGAGCAGCTGGTTTGTGTGTATTAGCAAGCGAGAGGTCTGGGGTTCGAATCCCCATCGCCCCAGACCTCTTTTTTATCACTTTTTCCCATTTTTATTTTTTTCATATTATTTCATTAATGATTTGAAAAATTAATTTCTCACTCAATTTTTATCATTTTTTATTGGTTCTTTTTCTGAAAAATCACAAAAATAGTAAAATATCTTATTCTACAAAAAATTCAAATTTATATTATTTATTTAATATAGTTGGCATTTTTGTGAATAAATTCATTTTAATTTTTTTTTAACATTTTAAAATGAATATTCATTTTGAAAATCAAAGCCAAATAAGTTTTAAGTCATCTTGTGATTAAAACCTATTTTTTTCAAACCTTAACCAAAAATCACAAATGGTTTATTTAAACTTATTTGGTATTTTTGTCATTTTTTATTAATTTCCTTTGGAAAACTACTTTTAAAAGGTGAAAATTAGGGTTTCTTTGATTTTAATCATACTCAAATATTCCAAAATCTTTTGGGCCTCTTGGTAGAGTGTAAGTCTCATCCTTTTGTAAATAAAAATCTTTTTGGGCCTCAGTGTATTGTATAAGTCCCGATACCGTCAAAAAGTTTGGCACGATCATCGCCTTTTTAACAAAAACCCTTGGGCCTCTCCTTGAGCTATAAGACCCATTTCTTTTCTTAAAAACTCTTTGGGCCTCTTGATAGAGTGTAAGTCCCACCCCTTTGTAAATAAAACAATTTTGGGTCTCACACATTGTATAAGTCCCTCTGTATATTTTCAAAAACAACGGCGTGATCGTCGCCTTTTCAAAATCATCTGGGCTTCTCCTTGAGTTATAAGACTCATCTTTATTCATTTTCAAACTCTTTGGGCCTCTAATAGAGTGTAAGACCCAATCCCCTTTTAACCAAAACCTTTTTGGGCCTCAAATATTGTATAAGTCCCTCTGCGTTAAAAGAAAAATCTCGGCGCGATCGCCAGTTTAAAACAAAAACAATTGGGCTTCTCCTTGAGTTGTAAGTCTCATCTCTTGTACAAAAATAAATCTTTGGGCCTCTAATATAGTGTAAGACCCATCCCCTTGTACATAAAAACTTTTTGGGCCTCACATATTGTATAAGTCCCTCTGTACAGTTTTCAAAACAACGGTGCGATCATCGTTAAAACTTGGGCCTCTCCTCGAGCTGTAAGCCCCAACAATCTTTTCAAAGCACTTTCTCCTTTGATTTTAAATTCAAATATATGTTGTTATCAAAACTTTCTTTAATTTCTTTGTTGAACAACTAACAAAACAGCATGGAAGCTCTACAACGAATAAGTGTTTATCCGCTTTCATTTACCGTTTTCATATGTATATAACTGTATTGTGGGGCTGTTTCACTGTAAGTCTTCTTTCACATCCTTTTATATACTTGTCACATATCCACTGTGCAATACTAGTATAATTATTTAGAGTTTTCCCCGGCAACTACGTCTAGAACTAGGTAAAGCCCTGTTGGTCACTCTTAAATACAAACAAAACTAGATTCCCCATAGGATTCCAGATACAGTCTTCCCTTCTCTTGGGGTTAAACAATATGGAACAAAGAGAAAGGCAGTATTCTCGATGAACCTTTTCTCAGACTGTCACCCTTAGAAATTTTCAAAGAAACTCTAACTCTCCAGAGATGATCTATTCTCCGTGAATAGCATCTCTTGAGTTTCTTCCAAATTCTCGAACTTTCCTGGAATGATCTCTTCTCTGTGAATTGCATTTCTTGAACTTCTCTTGGTTTGGGGACCCACAGGCTTCCTAAAAGCATCCCCGCCTCCTCTTGGGCGTTGTACAAGGACCCTTCGGCTTCTTAAAAGTTCTCATGCCTTCTCTTGGGCTTCGTACAAGGACCTTCACGACCTCCTAAAGGTATAGGACAGAACTTAATCATCCTTCGTTAGAGCTGTCTTTCTAAAAGGAGTCAAAACCTTCAGACCAATTTTAGGGTTGATACTCATCCCTTAAACGAGTTAGCCTCCTCTTGGGCATCATACAAAAGATAAAACTCTACCAGTAGACTTGGACAGTCTAATACCCAGCCGAGTTAAAACTTGTGGGTTCTAAAACTCCATCTTTCTCCCGAAAATCCCCAACCAAGGTCGGTTTACCATCAAGATAACACTATCTCAAACCAGAACCTCAAGGCATCTGATCTATCAACTCTTCTGTATTCCCCTACAAGAGTTGATTCCCCACTTGGACCTGCCTCGGGATCTCAAGAATCCCCGGCAGAAGTATAGCCTCCTCTTAGGCTTTGTATAATGATCCTTCCTCAGCGAAGTCAGCCTCCTCTTGGGCTTTGTACAAATGATTCCCCCTAGCGGAGTTAACCTTTTCAGACTCTCTTATTGAGTCCATCACTTTTCAAGACTCTCTTGTTGAGTCACTTTCCTTTTAGCCTCTATCTCGGGCTTCGTACGAGACAGCAAATCACTCTCTTATTGAGTATAAAAGACTCTCTTGTTGAGTCAATCAACTTGTCCGACTCTCTTGTTGAGTCAACCTTTTTAGCCTCCGTCTTGGGCTTCGTATAAGACAGATAAAAGTACTCTCTTATTGAGTCAAACCCTTTTAGCCTCTATCTCGGGCTTCGTACGAGACAAATAATAACCACCCTCTTGTTGGGTCAATAGCCTCCTCTTAGGCTTTGTATAGAGAAATCCCCGGTTGAGTCAATCAACCTTTTAGCATCAAACATGTACTTTAATCAAGGCATACGAACATCAACAGTTCCTCTTTAGAGATGACAAATTCTCTCTCAGTCAAAACCCTTTAGCTTCACATCTTGGGCTTTGAACAAGATACAAATCACCTTTTGCTTCAATCTTGGGCTTTGAACAAGACACCAAAACATCTTTTTCCTCCCTTAGAATAAGAAGGAACTATGATCGCTCTGATTTCCTTGTTTCGTTAAACGGGAATACGTAGGCATAAGATTGCAAAATCTTAGCGAGCATACTAATCAAAAACTCAAAGTCCAGTACCTTCATACATCAACCAAAAGCATCAGATCTAATACCTTACCAAAAACCTCGCAAATAGTCCAGACACCGTGTTCTTAAGCAAAATAACCAAAGACAGACCCCCCTTTTGATAGCATCTGTAAACCAACAGTTTTGACTGTTTAACCTCAGTATGCAAGCAGGGTTAATTGGAGACATCTATTTCCCTTCCTTAATCAGCTTCACAGGATAAAAAATGAATCGAATTGTAGTACCAAAGCGATAGTGATTCGAAACCACAAAAATTGCGCTACAGAAGAATGGTGACCACAGTGGGAGACATTTCTCTCTCACAGTCTTAGGTAGAAAGCTTTAAATTCACAAAGTATCACAGAAATGGCGACTTTGCTGGGGAGTCATTGTCTGTTAGGATCATAGGACTAGAGGTTTAGGATGTTAGGACAAATATATATACTGCTTTTCCTAATTGATATCCGTGTTTATTTTTCTGCTAATGGGAATGCATGTGATGCCGCATCTGGAAAGATTGAGTATACACCTAAGATAAGTGATGGCACTAGACGGGTAATCTTACGGGGAGTGAATCCCAGATAAGAGGTCCCGGTCGACCATCGAATCAGTGGAGATGCCCTTTGCGGATTCAATGCCTATACGACTTCGGTTGTTGAAAGCAGATTATTCGATTGGGTTATCTGAGAAACTGAGGATTTTAGTAGACTGAAACCATTTTGTAGTGCGGAAGCTATCGAAAACAGTTGTCATGCGATACTACTCTCATTTGAGATTACTCTAAGATGAACCAGCTCGCTTGGTGATTTGCTTGCTGTTGTCATCCCAAGAGGGTCAGTGATTTTTAGGACAGGTACAAAAAATACCAGTATAAACCTTTGGGGATGGGTAGAGCCTTGACTTCATGACACCGACCCTTTGACCCCATGTTTTTTCTATGTTTTTGTGTGCTGCATTCATACATTCATTTAAAAAACATTAAAACAAAGAAAATTTTTCTCTTCTAGTCTCTCTTTTTCAAATTAAACTAAGACAATGATTACAAATGTCAGAGAAAGAGATTACGTTATGAATTTCGGTAGAAGGAAGACTCACAAGTACACCTTCAAAGTTCCAAAACAAGAGGATTTAAGAGGGTTGGCAAGGATGATCACCAACCCTGAGGCTTTCAGAGCTAAGTATGGAGGACTGTTGTCTCTGTTAAGGGTCCATGTAATTGAAGGATTCCTGTTCACACTAATCCAGTTCTACGATCCAGTCTATCACTGTTTCACATTCCCGAATTATCAGCTAGCACCAACACTGGAGGAGTACTCTCACCTGACTGATTTAGCTATCACTGATCAAGCTCCCTTTTCTGGACTGGAAGAAGTTCCAAAAGATCAAACCATTGCAAGAGCAATCTATTTGGACGAGTCAGAAGTCAGGACTCGCATGATCATTAAGGGTGGTATCTAGGGTTTGCCTGCCCAGTTCTTGATAAAGAAAGCTCTGTACTTTGCTAGTATAGGGAATGTGGCCGCTTTCGAAAGCATCTTTGTTTTGCTTACCTACGGGTTATTTCTGTTTCCCAACATTGATAACTTCGTTGATATCAATGCCATTAAGATTTTTCTAATTGGAAGCCCAGTACCTACCTTGCTCGCTCATGCTTATCGTTCGGTACACTTAAGGAATTTGTATAGGGGAGGAATGATCACATGTTGTGTACCCCTGCTGTACAAATAGTTCATTTCCCATTTCCCAAAGTCTGGTGCATTTTGGGATCAAAAAAGTACTTTACGTTGGTCGTAGAGAATCATGTCTCTTACCAACTCTGACATCGATTGGTACAATCGAATCTATGACGGGATCAGAATCATTGACCGTTGTGGAAACTTCCCAAATGTACCCCTTATAGGAACTAAAGGAGGAATCAATTATCATTCAGTTTTAGTTCGTCGTCAACTCGGATACCCGATGAGGCATGTCCCGTGTAATGCTCATCTGGAAGGTTTTTTCTTCAAGGAAGGAGAAAATGACAGAGCACTAAAGACAGAAATAGTGCATGCTTGGAAACACGTTCATAGAAAAGGACGAGAGTCTCTAGGAAAACCAGACTGTGTCTCGGTCGAACCTTATCTCCACTGGGTACAAACTAGAGCTCTCAAGCTGAGGATGCCTTACCCTCGTCAAGAAGTTCTTCCATTAAGGGACCCTGTCCTTTACTTTATGTCTGATACGGAAAAACTTCAAGTTACTCTCAACAAAGTTCAACAGGAGAAGAAGTCTTGGAGAACAAGTACCGTATTCTCAATGTGGAGTGTAAGAAAATACAGTAACTGTTGAAAGATAAAGATGCTCTGATCGAGATTTTAGAGCAACATGTTGTAGAGAATCAAGAAGACCAAAGAAATTTGCTCGCTCCTTTCACTTGGCAAAGGAATGACAACCCGACAATGGTCCAAGAGCCCCGGTCAAAGAAAAGGAAAGTACCAGAACTAGCACCTAAGATCTCCTCAGAGAGGACTCAGGATCCATTAGCTTAGAGATTTCATTTTGCAGTACTTTGTAATTACTGTATTTCCATTTCCGGGATCTTTGAATTCAATAAAACGGGGTTTCCCCACTGTTTGATATTTGCAATCCAATTGTTGATGTTTCTTTTGATTAAACAAAAAATAATTAATATAATCATTGCATATCATTCATCATTCTCGCGTAAACGCATTCTTCTTCCCTGCGAATCTCACATCTGTGTCTTGATTCTAGCGTCAAACTGTTTTGATTGTTTAACCTCAGTATCCAAGCAGGGTTAATTGGAGACATCTATTTCCCTTCCTTAATCAGCTTCACAGGATAAAAAATGAATTGAACTGTAGTACCAAAGCGATAGTGATTCGAAACCACAAAAATCGCGCTACACCACCTTTATCCATTATACTTTTATTATTAATTACTTTGATAAGGTAAAAAATACTTTGTGTATACTACATTATATTATTAACAAAAATAATTAATAAAAAAACACATATATTATTTTATAAATAATATTTTTAATTATTTTGTCAAAGATAAAATAATTACAATTAAATTATAAATACTGAACAGTAATAAAAGAAAAAGTACCTATAATTTTTAATATTATAATAATGACTTTATAGTATGAAAACACAAAATAATAGTAATATAAAATTTAAAATTTAATAAAACTTATTATGTTTTAATAAGTAATAGTATTCAAAATGGTAGTTAGTATAATATATATTTTAAAAATCTTTTTCTCTAAATCGTGGTGTAAATAATATTGTGATTAATATTTTATTTTGAATATATTGTTAAATTATCTTTTAAGTTTTAGATTTTCAATAGTGTGGGCAAAATAAATATAGATAATAGTATGAATTAAAAATGTTTGCAATAAAAACATTAATTAATTCCCACCTGTATTTTTTCGTTGCAATTAAAAAGTTATGATGTTTTTAGATTTGTGTGTTGTTTATTCTTGAAAATATATCTTAATAATTTTTAAAATAATATTTGAACTTCACACACACACACACACACATATATATATATATAATATGTTACATGATATTTTATTTAAATTTAAAATGGTACTGTTGAAAATCGGAGTTAATAATTGTAGATGCAAGTAGTTTTGTAGATCAAATTGGTTTTACGGCAGATGCAAGCAATAGCACAAACTGAGTTAATAATTGTATTAACATCTTAGTGGTTGGGGCTTGGGCTGGGATCTGTTGACTTTGGAATTTGACACCTTTGTACATTTCTCTCTATAGGAAAGGCACTGAATCCAACCCTAATGGTTGAGCTAATTGTAAGATGGTTGAGAGTGAAAGAATAATAATAGTTGTGATGAGTGACTGAAGCATCTTAAACGTTACCCATTTATTTACCATATAGCTAGCTCTGTCAAATAGAATACTAGTAAAGTTACCCATTTATATAGTTCTGTCAAATAACGTACTGGTAAGAAAAAGGCAAGATAATAGAAAGAACTCAAGTACAATGAATGTATACTTTCTAGGTTGTGAGAGAAATGAATAATTTCCAACTTATATATATATATATATATATATATATATATATATATATATATTGTAATACCCCGTAAAATTCCGAACGCTTTGGATAATATTATTATGATCAACTAGGTTCCGGTGTACTCTGAGCAATTATTGAATTAAAATAATTGGAGTAAACTGACGAACTCGGAACTGATTAGATTAATATTATTTAACTTGGAGTTTTATTAATTGGTGCATTTGAGATAATTTGGACAATTAGTAGTATTACTAATTAATGTCTCTCTATATCTTTTTCCTTTTCCATTATTTGAAATATAGTAACTTTGGAGAGAGAAATTGAAGAGAAGGAAAAAGGAAGGAAAAGGAAGGAAAAGGAGAGGAAAATTCTCAAGAGCTCTAGGACTTGAATCATCAACTCATCTTCATCTTTTCATCTCAGCTTCTTCATCATCATCGTGTAATCCAGGTGGGTTCTAGATAGACACTTTAGTGTAGAGTTTTATGAGTTTTAGAGTTAGTTTTGATATCGTGAGAAATGAGAAATTTTGCAATAGATTCATGTTTTAATGTTCCTTATGGTTGATACATGTTAGATATGTGTTGTTATGTATCCAATTGGTATTTTTCTGGTGTTTAGAAGTGATTTGGAGGGGAAAATGGATCAATTTCGCAGAAAAATTATGCAGGAAAAATTCTGGTTTCCCACTGCCCATACGCGTATCACTCAAGGCAATACGCGTATTGGTTAAGGCAATACGCGTATGGCAATGAAGAAGTGTGGGCAATACGCGTATGGAGTTCCATTTTCTCGGACATCTGCTCATTTGCGTATTTGTACGCGTAAGGTTTTGGGCAATACGCGTATTGGAGTTTTAGTGGACGTTTTGGGGAAAAATCAGCCTCTATCCATACGCGTATCACTTTGGGAAATACGCGTATGGCTGGTGTCGCTCCCAGGATTTTCATCCAGGTACAAACGCGAGAGTGGCGCGGAAAAACAGAGTCGCCAGCCGTGTAAATTTATCCCAAGAGAGGGAAAGGGAACACCGCATAAACCTGAGGAAGAGGGAAAGGAATAGTCATCGCAACCATAGCCTGGGTTCGGGAGTCGGTTACGCGAGGGGAAGGTACTAGCACCCCACGCGTCCATCGTACTCGATTGGATCCACGCTTGTTGTCTATTCTAAGGGTGAGTTATCCTATCATCTATGGTTGTACTAAGACAGGAGAGGGACAAAGACAAAGACAGACTCGGTAAGACGTCGACGTCCTAGGCCTACGTACCCCCTTTGTGCAATGGGGAATTCAGAGTCAACGTAGTTCGGACCAAGTTCATTTTGTGTTTTTTATGAGCGACGTTAAGTTCGCGTCCGGCAGTTAGGGTCGATGCCTGTTTGCGACTCAGACGGGAGGTAACGTGCCCTTTTTGAAAATAACCTTTAGTTTGACAATCCCGAAGGACAAAAAGTTTGAAATTGGTTTGTATTTTTTAGGACAGAAGTGACTTGAGTTAGTTTATAAGTTGCATTGCACCAAAGTCTAGGGCACAGGGGCGAATACTTAACGCATCATCCCAAGACAGGACGCTCGCTAAGCACTCTAGAAAGATGAGAGGAAGCCCCTCATTTCTCATTCCCCACACTTAAGGCTTGGGCGCAATACACTTTATTCATATTAAGTATTTTCAAGAAGTTTGAGATGAGAAGAGAGAAGACACAAAGGAAACTCTAAGGGGAACTAAGAGTCCTAATGTTATCATGCATGGGTGACCTACTGTTAGTGAGGTTTGACGACAACTTAAACCTAAAGAAAATACAAGAAGAGAGAAGGAAAAAGTAAGGGTGAATATGGATGACTATCCACACCCTCAAAGAACTTACCTCAACCCCTGCATAAAAGATTAGTACCAAACGGACATAAATAATATCAAGGCAAATAAAGACCAAACAATGGCATATAATAGTGATAACAATCCAAACATGAATTAAGAAGTCAAATAAACAACCCCAAAACAATGGCACAAGTGCTTTTTCAAACAGATAATCAGACAAGATCAAGGATGCGCATACAAGAAAATCTCACACAAAGAGCCATTAAACAAATAGTAAAACAACTTCTAAAATCACCAAATTAAATATCAAAGTTGCTCAACCAGAAACAAACCAAATATCAAAAACTCCTGCAAAAATTCAAGATGTTAGTCATTCAGACAATCATGCAAAGTTCAGATGAGGATCATGGTTCAACATGCAAAAGGAGAAGACTAAAATGCAATATGAAATAATTTTAAAAATGAAATAAAAATATTTTAATGGACTTTAGTGTGTTATCTAACAAATGCAAAAAGAACGGATTGAAAATGTTTTACGGATGCAGAGAAATAAAATAAACAAATTTAGGTATGCATTATATGGGTAATTCAAAAAGAAAATGAATAAAATAATTAATTCAGAAGATAAAAATAAAATAAAATAATAAAATAAAATTTGTGAAAATTTTATAAACTTATGAAAATGATGCATGAATTTTCTTGGGATTTTTAATGCAATTATGTATTTTTAAAAAATAAAAAAAGAAAATGTAATAATTAAATAAAAAGAAAATAGAAAGAAAATGCAAGGGGGTGTGGAAAGTAAATAAAACACGTTGAAAAGAGAATGGGCTGGAAGGGTGGGGGTGTCATTAGCAAGCCCAGCCTAATCAGCGAAAAAAAAAAAATGAGAGGGTGCATGCGTGGACTTGGTCAAAGTTCAGACACCACATGGGCCCTTGGATCAATCTAATGTCACATGATAAGTCAACCAAATCAATTAGTAATAATGATCCACGGTCAAGATGAAATGCACATTGTAATTATGATACGCACACACACACGCAATTGATCAGCACCATACCATACGTCCCCATGTGCCAGGCACATGTCTATTTTTATTTGCTGGCACGTTTGTGGCCACACGATTCATCACACGATCCACAGTTAGTCAATATAAATAAAAGTAAACAAAATAAAAAACATAATTGGTTGAACACGGTAGCTATGGTGGGGTAATGAACATATGATCACATAAAATAAAAACCAAAAAAATAAAACGTGGCACACCAAGGACCGTCAGATGTCTAGATCCAACGGCCAAAACATCGTCATCTACCTCCAGCCACCCACGCCGGACTGGTTCGACCGCCGCCGCCGGAGCTAGGGTTCCGCTCCCTTCTCCGGTCACCTGCAACTCAGACTTACCCTGAAATTTCATGCGAATATACCATTTTGATCAGAAAAATGTGGGGATTCCAAATATGCAATCAAAAACCACCAATAACCAACGTGTAATGAAAAACGAAGAGAAACATGTTAGGGCTCAAAACTTTTAAACTCCAAGTATGACCAATCCACACGTCCAAACACAACAAAAACTACATCAGATTCATCAATGACAATCACACAACATTATGCATACTTAAAAACTGAGTTTTATGATGATCAAAAGAATGGTTAACCTGAGATGGCACAGCCCTTATCCTTGCTCTTAGCTGCGAATGGGGGATGGTTTGCACTCTATTGATTACCAGGAAGAAGTTTGTGGAAGAAATTCTTGAAAACTCCTTGTAGATTGAGAGATACGAACGTGAGAAGCTTTAGGGTTTCAAGTTCTTGTTCTCCACAAAGGCACGTGAAATCTGACCTAGCCAGTGCATGGATGAGTTTAAATACTCTAGGGTTTCTCACTGATAATGGTTTAGGCCTTGGAAATTCCTTTGCTAAAGAGTTTTGGGCAATTTTGGAAAATTACATTATGTTAAGTACACCCTCTTCCATGCATAGATATCCAAGTATTTCATGATGGATCACTTAACCTCTAATTGATAATCACACCCACATTGAAATTGGGCCTTGAAACAATTTGATTCATGAGTTTTTAATGACTTGGCAATTTTGGATAATGGAGAATAAATGATAAACACACCATGGATTTACTTGATTCAAAAGCCTAAAATGATCCTTGAAGAGTGTCCTTTGATATTAGCATGTGACATGAAGCAATGGAATTAATTATAGGTCCATATGTCCCAAAATCCAAAAGTTGTGAAAATGAAACCCTAAAAACCACTTTGCCTTCTTTTGATCATAAGTTGAGTTTCACAAATGATATGGAGACCCACTAGTACTTGTTGGAAAGAGGAGAGAAAGATATTCAACTTTCATGTTGGAGAAAAATTCATTTGGAGCTTCTTTGATGATGAAAAGTCAAGTTGAATGCAGTGCAGGAACTTGCCCAAAAAGGAACTTTCAAATTATAGGTCATTTCTATATTTAGTAACTTTTGCACCAACTCCTGATTCTTGATAAATGGCATGAAACTTGACTCTTGATGGCCATATGAGGATGTGAGACCTTGAAAACCTTAGAGAGAACCTCAAAATTCCACAGTTGACTTCTCCTCTCACTGTTGACTTTTACCCAATTCACCTGATTTACAATCCATTGGCCAATTAAATCTCTCCTGAACCAAACTGATGGACAACCTCCCATCCCTAGATACTTAGGGACCTAAGGAGTAGCATGGAATCAAGTCTTGCCCAAAAAATCAGAAATAAACTGACTTTATAGCAAACCCTAGTTTTGGTACCCTCAGTCTAGGAGGAAATAACACAGTCTCCAAATCTAAATTCCTCTGAATATGACGTGTATCCTCTCCAACAAAGATAAGATATGTCATTTGGTGATGATAAAAACCCAAGGAGCTTGCCCATTGGAGCAATAAACCCAAGAATTTCAAAACCCTAATTTATGCACTGGTTAGGAGAAAGTGATCCACTTGAACTCTCTTGCTTGACCCTTTGAAGAATATCTTCTCCTCTTGAACATGCCTCAGACACCTTGACCCCATGCTAAGAACCAATGATATGCACACATGATAATGCAAAACTGAGATGAAACATAAGCCAGTTAGTAATAAAATAAGGAGGGCAAATTTTGGGGTGCTACAGCTGGGTGAGCCAGCTGGGCAGTACGCGTATGGCACAAGGAAATACGCGTACGACCAGTGAGAGTGCAGAATTGTGTGTTTTCGCGATACCATTTCTTGTTATTTTCCATAACTCGTGTTCCGATTATCCGTTTTTAACATTCTTGATATCGTTGGAAAGCTAATAAAATGTACTTTCTTATTAAAATGGTTTTGAGATTGTTGGCCGATTTAATTATGTTGGGAATTTGGAATAGTGTCGTTTTGTCAACTTTTACCGTTTAATGGTGTGTAATTGTTGTTGAAGATGCATGTTAAAATATGAAACAGGTAGAGCGAGGAAACCTTGGTACTATAGAATGACTTATAGAATCGTACGGCAATGCTTACATCGATACTAGAAGAGTATTTTTGTTAAGTAGTTGTTAGTGAAGGATCGCATTCCTCCGGTTTGATGTGTGTGTCTTAATAAATACCATGACCCGTGCTGAAGTGCTCCTGGTGTAGGCTGGGCGGGGAGAAGTATTTATTAAGTAAGTAACCATGACCCGTGCTGAAGTGCTTCTTGTGTGGGCTGGGCGGGGAGAAGTTACTTAGTGGTTGGTACCGTGACCCATGCTGAAGTGCTCCTTGTGTGGGCTGGGCGGGGAGAAGTACCAACTGTAGATAACCGTGACCCGCGTTGTATTTGCCTTGTATGGCTAGCTGGGGAGAAGTTATCTACGTTAAGAATCCGTGACCCGCGTTGTATTTTCCTGGTATGGATGGCCGGGGAGAAGATTCTTAACTTGTATGTCGTTTTGTGTTTTGCACGATTGTTTCTCTAGTCAGAATGTTTGAACTCAAAGTCTAGTTCCTTTTCCCCCGACTTGAGTTAGGTTTTGGTTAGAACCTTGTAAAGCCGAGAGAATCCATAAGATAGAGAACTCACTGAGATTTGATGTATCTCACCCCACTGTTGTTGTTTACATCACAGGTTCTGCAGGTTCGACGAAGGGTAAGGACAAGGTTGTTTGACTTTCCTTACAGATCGTAGCTTTTGAGTGGCAAGGCTTTCGTTGTGAAGATTTTTGAGATCATTATTTGATCTAGTTCTTAGTATTTGTCTGTGTAACATCTTGTAGATATACTATGTCGTAGTTTTTTTGTATTTATACAGTTTGGGCATGTATATGTATAATGTGTTTACTAGGAACTTATTGTATATTTCAGTACCAAAGGTGGAATTCATGTATAATATATGCTTTGATGTATGTATTTATATATGGGCGTTACAGTTGGTATCAGAGCAGGTCGTATCCTCGACCTAGCCATGAAATAGAATAAGTTTTTCTTTCCGTTTCATATGCGTGATGTCGCCTTTGGTCTTATGTGTTATATTTATGGTATTGAGCCTGATCAACTAAATCCTATCTGTATGACATCCAGGAAAATGGATGATAGATGCAGAAACAACCGTGGTAGGCCCCAAACTACTCCAGCTGGGGCGAATCCGTCGGTCGACGATGGGAATGCTCCTCTGTATCAGTTTATGCAACAGATGCAGCAACAACAGAATCAGTTTATGCAGCAAATGGTGCAACAATTCAATAAGGGTCTGCATCCTCAGGTGGTTGTTCCAGAAGTGGTAGGTGGGACTTTCCGGGATTTCTCCCGCATGAATCCTTCGGAATTTCATGGCGGATTATATCCTGTAAAGGCTCACGAATGGATTTCAGGTATGGAAAGGATTTTCTTGATAGTGCATTGTTCCGAGGAGAATAAAGTGGTTTTTGCTTCGCATTCCTTGAAGGGTCCTTCCATGAGGTGGTGGGAGAGTGCGTCGGCTCTTATGACTATTCAGGGTGTGCCCAAGGTCTGGGAACAATTCAAGGTAACTTTTATGGAGAAATATTTTCCTAGCTCCTTGCGGACTCAGAAAGAGTTTGAATTTCAACAGTTAAGACAGTGTAATATGTTTGTGGCCAGTTATACTGAAAAGTTTGAGGATATGGCTACTTATTCTAGGCAGGCTATGTATGCTCCGGATGAACGGTGGAAAATAGATCAGTTTCTTTTTGGACTAAAAGCAGAAATATCTCATAGTGTCTCTCAGAGGGAATTTACTACTTATGCAGAAGTTCTAAGACAATGTTATGTAGCGGAGCATAGTTTGAAGAAAGTGCAAGCGGAAAGTGTTGCAAGTAGGGTAAATCAGGGTGATCGTGGAAGAGCAAGTCAACAGTTTGGGCCAAGATCACCAGCTTTCAAAGGAAAGCAAGTTGCTAGACCTAATGATATTCCTCTGTGTAAAGTGTGCAACAAACGTCATTTTGGGAAGTGTACCGACGAAAATTTTAGGTGTTATAATTGTAATGGATTAGGTCATGTGGCTAGAGATTGTACTCAGAATAAAAGCCAAGGGCAAGGACGGAATACCGGGAGGGTTTATACCTTAGTTGCAAGGAAGACAAAGAATGATAACTCCTTGATTGCGGGTACGTGTTTCGTAAATGGACATCCTTGTTTTGTTTTATTTGATTATAGGGCAACGCATTCTTTTGTGTCAATGCGATGTGTAAAGCGACTTGGGTTGCAAGTTGTTCCTTTATTTCCTCCTATTGTGGTCACTACCGCCATGGATGAAATGGTTGAGACACCATTGATGTGTGAAAATTGTGTTTTGTCTGTGAATGATAGAGTTTTCCAGATTGACCTTATCTGTTTACCGCTTAAGAAAGTTGATGTCATTTTGGGAATGGATTGGCTTTCTGCTAATTCGGTGTTTATTGGGTGTGAGGAAAAGCTAATCATTATTCCATCCGATGAGGCTACTCCAATGGATGTATTAACGACTATTTTGGAAGGTACGGTTGGAATGATTAATTTCTTGTTTGAAAAGGAGAAGTCTATTATGTTGGTTCTTACTAAGGAGGAGGGTAGCAACCTTCAAGTTTTGAGTATTCCGGTAGTTTGTGAGTTTCCGGAAGTTTTTCCCGAGGATGTCACTTCTCTTCCTCCGGAGAGGGAAGTGGAATTCTCTATTGACCTGATACCGGGAACGGCTCCAATATTCGTTTCTCCGTATCGGATGACACCACTTGAATTAAGAGAACTAAAGGATCAATTGGAAGAATTGATGGCTAAGCATTTTGTTCGACCAAGTGTTTCGCCCTGGGGAGCTCCAGTGTTATTGGTAAAGAAAAAGGATGGTGGAATGCGGTTGTGTATTGATTACCGTCAGTTGAATAAGGTCACCATCAAGAATAAATACCCATTACCAAGGATAGACGATCTGTTAGATCAATTGAAAGGAGCCTGTGTGTTCTCAAAGATTAATTTACAGTCGGGTTATCATCAGATTCGTGTGAAGAGTTCAGATGTACCAAAGACCGCGTTTAGAACCCGTTATGGTCATTATGAATTTTTGGTGATGCCTTTCGGTGTGACAAATGCTCCGGCAGTTTTCATGGATTATATGAATCGGATATTTCAACCTTACCTGGATCAATTTGTGGTGATTTTCATTGATGACATCCTTATCTATTCTCGCGATCCTCAAGAGCACGGAGAACACCTAAGGATTGTTTTATCCATCTTACAAGAGAAGCAACTTTTTGCTAAGTTAAGTAAGTGTGAGTTTTGGATGTTTGAGGTTAATTTTCTTGGTCATGTCATATCTCAGGGAGGTGTAGCGGTTGATCCATCAAAAGTTGAAGCAGTGATTAATTGGGAGAGACCAAAGAATGCTTCTGAAGTTAGAAGTTTCTTGGGATTGGCAGGGTATTACAGAAGGTTTATCAAAGGTTTTTCGCAACTGGCTTTACCAATGACGAGACTTACTCGAAAGGATTGTTCGTACGAGTGAGATTCGGCTTGTGAAAGAAGTTTTATGAGTTTGAAAGAAAGATTGACGACCGCTTCTATTTTGGTTATTTCGGATCCTAGCAAGTCGTATGAAGTATTTTGTGATGTATCGAAGATAGGATTAGGAGGTGTGTTAATGCAAGATGGACATGTTGTGGCTTATGTTTCTCGACAGTTGAAAGCCCATGAAGAGAACTATCCAACACATGATTTAGAATTGGCGACAGTTGTATTTACTTTGAAAGTGTGGCATCACTATTTGTATGGTGTATGTTTTGAGATGTTTAGCGACCACAAGAGCTTAAAGTACCTCTTTGATCAGAAAGAGTTGAACATGCGTCAAAGGAGGTGGATGGAGTATTTGAAAGATTATGACTTGGAGCTAAAATACCATCCGGGTAAATCCAATAAAGTGGCAGATGCATTGAGTAGGAAGGTGTTGCCTAATGCCGAGTTGATGATGCTAGAGTATACTTTATTGGAAAAATTTCGAGATCTAAATCTTCAATTTGTTTGGACTCCTAATGGTGTAATTATGGGGAATTTGAATATCATTTCTACTCTTAGGGAAGAAATCCAACAAGAGCAAGGGTTAGATGAGCAGTTACAAGAAGTGTTAGTACAATCGGGTTTTGCACGAGCTACCGATGGAATTATTTTGTTTAACCAAAGGATTTGTGTCCCGGATAACACGGAGTTAAAAAGAAGGATTTTGGAAGAAGCGCATAAGGGTGCTTTTACCATACATCCGGGGTCTTCAAAGATGTATCAAGATTTAAAGAGGGACTATTGGTGGTCCAGGATGAAAAGGGATATTGCAGTGTATGTGTCAGAATGTGCGGTGTGCCAACAAGTGAAGATTGAGCACCAAAGACCGGGTGGCTTGTTGCAACCTTTAGAAATTCCAAAATGGAAATGGAATAGTATTTCTATGGACTTCGCCGTTGGACTACCCCGTACTCAGGGTGGTTATGATTCGATTTGGGTAATTGTGGATCGGTTAACGAAATTCGCGCATTTCTTAGCTGTGAAGACTACCTACAAGGCGAGTCATCTCGCAAAGTTGTTCATTTCGGAGATAGTGAGATTGCATGGTATTCCCACTAGTATCGCTTCGGATAGAGATCCAAAGTTTACTTCCAGATTTTGGAGAGCTTTTCAACAAGCTATGGGAACGAAGTTGTGTTTGAGTACGTCGAATAATCCACAAACGGATGGTCAGAAGGAACAGACAATACAAACCATGGAGGATATGTTGAGAGCTTGCGCACTTGAAAGTGGAGGAAATTGGATAGAACTTTTGCCGTTGATCGAGTTCTCTTATAATAACAGTTATCATGTGAGTATTGGTATGGCACCTTATGAGGCATTATATGGAAGGAAGTGTAGGACACCTTTGTGTTGGGCAAATGTTGGTGAAGATAGGATGTTGGGACCTGAGATTATTCACAAAACTACGGAGAAGATTAGGATGATCCGTGATAAGGTCAAACAAGCACAAGATCGTCAGAAGAGTTATGCGGATAACCGTAGAAGACCTTTAGAATTTGAAGAAGGCGATCACGTGTTTTTGAAAGTTACTCCGAGATTGCGGTTGAAAGGACCATTTCGGTTGCAGAAATTAAGTCCGAGATACGTGGGACCGTATCAGATTTTGGAAAGAATTGGTGAAGTAGCTTACAGATTGGCCTTACCGCCTTCTCTATCAGAGATGCACGGCGTATTTCATGTGTCTCAGCTTCGAAAATTTGTCCCAGATCCTCTTCAGCCAATTTTACGAGATACAATTGAGATAGAAGCAGATTTAATGTTTGAGCCTCAACCGAGTCGTATCACAGGAAGAGAAACTAAGGTGTTAAGGAATAGAGAGATTCCTCTTGTTAAGGTCCAGTGGGATGAGACGCATCCGGGCGATGCAACTTGGGAATTGGAATCGGAGATGCGGGAGGTCTATCCTCATCTGTTTAGGTAATCTTTTAAATTCGAGGACGAATTTCTATTTAAGGGGGGGAGGATGTAATACCCCGTAAAATTCTGAACGCTTTGGATAATATTATTATGATCAACTGGGTTTCGGTGTACTCTGAGCAATTATTGGATTAAAATAATTGGAGTAAACTGACAAACTCGGAACTAATTAGATTAACATTATTTAACTTGGAGTTTTATTAATTGGTGCATTTGAGATAATTTGGACAATTAGTAGTATTACTAATTAATGTCTCTCTATATCTTTTTCCTTTTCCATTATTTGAAATAAAGTAACTTTGGAGAGAGAAATTGAAGAGAAGGAAAAAGGAAGGAAAAAGGAAGGAAAAGGAAGGAAAAGGAGAGGAAAATTCTCAAGAGCTCTAGGACTTGAATCATCAACCCATCTTTATCTTTTCATCTCAGCTTCTTCATCATCATCGTGTAATCCAGATGGGTTCTAGATAGACACTTTAGTGTAGAGTTTTATGAGTTTTAGAGTTAGTTTTGATATCGTGAGAAATGAGAAATTTTGCAATAGATTCATGTTTAAATGTTCCTTATGGTTGATACATGTTAGATATGTGTTGTTATGTATCCAATTGGTATTTTTCTGGTGTTTAGAAGTGATTTGGAGGGGAAAATGGATCAATTTCGTAGAAAAATTATGCAGGAAAAATTCTGGTTTCCCACTGCCCATACGCGTATCACTCAAGGCAATACGCGTATTGGTTAAGGCAATACGTGTATGCCAATGAAGAAGTGTGGGCAATATGCGTATGGAGTTCCATTTTCTCGGCCATCTGCTCATTTGCGTATTTGTACGCGTAAGGTTTTGGGCAATACGCGTATGAGGTAAGGCAATACGCGTATTGGAGTTTTAGTGGACTTTTTGGGGAAAAATCAGCCTCTGTCCATACGCGTATCACTTTGGACAATATGCGTATGGCTGGGTGAGCCAGCTGGGCAGTACGCATATGGCACAAGGCAATACGCGTACGACCAGTGAGAGTGCTGAATTGTGTTTTTTCGTGATACCATTTCTTGTTATTTTCCATAACTCGTGTTCCGATTATCCACTTTTAACATTCTTGATATCGTTGGAAAGCTAATAAAATGTACTTTCTTATTAAAATGGTTTTGAGATTGTTGGCCGATTAAATTATGTCGGGAATTTGGAATAGTGTCGTTTTGTCAACTTTTACCGTTTAATGGTGTGTAATTGTTGTTGAAGATGCATGTTAAAATATGAAACAGGTAGAGCGAGGAAACCTTAGTATAATAGAATGACTTAGAGAATTGTGCGGAAATGATTACATCGATACTAGAAGAGTATTTTTGTTAAGTAGTTGTTAGTGGAGGATCGTATTCCTCTGGTTTGTTGTGTGTGTCTTAATAAATACCGTGACCCGTGCTGAAGTGCTCCTGGTGTGGGCTGGGCGGGGAGAAGTATTTATTAAGTAAGTAACCGTGACCCGTGCTGAAGTGCTCCTTGTGTGGGCTGGGCGGGGAGAAGTTACTTAGTGGTTGGTACCGTGACCCGTGCTGAAGTGCTCCTTGTGTGGGCTGGGCGAGGAGAAGTACCAACTGTAGATAACCGTGACCCGCGTTGTATTTGCCTTGTATGGATGGCTGGGGAGAAGTTATCTATGTTAAGAATCCGTGACCGGCGTTGTATTTGCCTGGTATGGCTGGCCGGGGAGAAGATTCTTAACTTGTATGTCGTTTTGTGTTTTGCACGATTGTTTCTCTAGTCAGAATGTTTGAACTCAAAGTCTAGTTCCTTTTCCCCCGACTTGAGTTAGGTTTTGGTTAGAACCTTGTAAAGCCGAGAGAATCCATAAGATAGAGAACTCACTGAGATTTGATGCATCTCACCCCACTGCTGTTGTTTACATCACAGGTTCTGCAGGTTCGGCGAAGGGTAAGGACAAGGTTGTTTGACTTTCCTTACGGATCGTAGCTTTTATGTGGCAAGGCTTCCGTTGTGAAGATTTTTGAGATCATTATTTGATCTAGTTCTTAGTATTTGTCTGTGGAACATCTTGTAGATATACTATGCCGTAGTTTTTTTTGTATTTATACAGTTTGGGCATGTATATGTATAATGTGTTTACTAGGAACTTATTGTATATTTCAGTACCAAAGGTGGAATTCATGTATAATATATGCTTTGATGTATGTATTTATATATGGGCGTTACATATATATATAGGGAACGTATCATATGAGAATACCATATTTATATGAGAACATGAAAATGAAACTGAACCATTAGATTTTAAAATAAATGGTGGAGATTATGTGTCAGTTTTTTTTCTCTCTCCTCCATCATTTATTTTAATAATGGAGGAGAGAGAAAAACAAAAACCACAAATAATCTTTTTAAAATCTAATGATTCTAATTCATTCTCATGTTCTTATATAAAAATGACATTCTCATAGGATATGAACTCTCTCTCTCTCTCTCTCTCTCTCTCTCTCTCTCTCTATATATATATATATATATATATATATATATATATATATATATATATATATATATATATAAGAACATGATAATAAATCTGAATCATTAGATTTTATGTAAGAACAAAATATTAGCCCAATTTATGAATAATAAAATAATAGGCCCAAATTATGAAACAAAATATTAGGCCCAATTTATGAATAATAAAATAATAACCTTAATTACATAACCACATCCTATGATATATATATATATATATATATATATATATATATATATATATATATATATATATATATATATATATATATATATATATATATATATATATATATATATATATATATATATATATATATATATAGTTCATATCCTATGAGAATGCCATTTTTATGTAAAACATGAGAATGAATCTGAATTATTAGATTTTAAAATAAATGGTGGAGATTTTGTTTGCTTTTTGTGATGCATTCTCATGTTCTTATATATATATATATATATAACAAAATATTAGGTCCAATTTATGAATAATAAAATAATAACCTTAATTACATAACCACATCCTATGATATATATATATATATATATATATATATATATATATTTTGATAAATTTTTGAAATAAGGTCTAACGTAATTCACTAATCCTAAGAAGGATTGTAATTGTTTTAATTCTTCCAATTTATCAGAAAATTCCAAAATTTTTCTGGCTATATGCGGCTGTAATTTTATAGATCCATTTATATATATATATATATATATATATATATATATATATATATATATATATATATATATAGTGTATATCCTATAAGAATGTCATTTTTATGTAAGAACTTTAGAATGAATCTGAATCATTAGATTTTAAAATAAATTGTGTAGATTTTGTTTGCTTTTCCTTTTTCTCTCCTCCATTATTAAAATAAATGATGGAGGAGAGAGGAAAAAAAACTGACACAAAATCTTCACCATTTATTTTAAAATTTAATGGTTCAGATTCATTCTCATGTTCTCACGTAAAAATGATATTATTATATGATACGTTATATATATATATATATATATATATATATATATATATATATATATATATATATATATATATATATATATATATATATATATTATATCACGACACATTTCCCCAATTTTTTGCACAACTTTTCTTCCCCTTCCTTCTTTTCTTCATCTTCCTTCTAATGTCAAACTTAAGATTTATATCTCACCTCTCATTTTTCTTCTTTTTGCATTTAGATAGTTATGAGATGGAGTGAGAAAAAAATAGAAATTTTCGATTCGAACATATCTTTTTGAATCAGTTATCACCGATTCTCTATTTACACCAATTTCGTTTAATTTTTTCGATTCAACTGTTTTAAATTCAGGTTTTTAAGACCAACTGCTCTTAGTATATACATGCAACAAAAGAAAAAACTTGACAAAATATTTGCAAAAGATTAAAATATAGTTAGTTCTGTTCATGTTTTTATTTTATATATTTTTTTAATCTATTTCCTCATGTATTTTATATCTATTTCCAAATAAATAAAAAATCTTAAATTTTTTCAAGACCAGATTGGTTTAACTGTTAAAAAAACACTTAAATTTATCTTAATCTTTAAGATTTGAAGAATTGGATTTAATTTTTTTATACATTTGTTAGTTTAGTCAAAGGGACCACAACAGCTACACATTACTTTTCTTCATCCTTAAAATTTACTCCATTCACTTCTAGTTAGATCTTTTGAACATTAAGACCATCCAAAAGTATAACAGGTTTGTTTTTAACTTATGTATTATTTTTATTTTTATTTTTTTACATCTTAAGAAAACATAGCACATTTTTTAATTAAATATTATATTTTTATTTTATTTTCTTCTTTATCTTTCTTTTTAGGTTAATATAAAGAATAAAAATTTAATTTTTATTAATAATTATTTTTTACGGATTTATAATTCTTATCGTTGTCCTTTAAAACAAACTATTTTTTTCATTTAATGTGAATAAATTTGTTATTCTTCTTAGATATAAACCTTTTATTATTTTAATTTCAAACTATCTTTTTTTTTTTCTTTTCATGGTATGTATATAGTTTTTCATTTGTTTTTACGATATTTATACTTTTTTAACAATCTATATATGTGATTATTTTTTTTGTTAGTATATTTTTTAGTTTTAAAAAAACAAAATAAAAATATCTTTTGGATGCCAAAACTATTATTTAAAAAAAATTGAACTTAAAATAGAAACAAAAAATAAAAGAATCAAGAATATTTAGAAATACTTTTGTTTACTTACATGTGTTATTGTTGTTCTTGTTCATTTAGATATGTCGTACCCCAAATTTTGACCACCTTTCTTTTCTTCTTTTTACCTTTTAATTACTTATAAATAAAAATATTGGTAATAAGTAATTTGTATTTCTATTTTTTTTCCTTCCAAAAATTTTAATACTATTTCTATGCATAAAAAAGGGGGGAGACAAATAAAAAATATAATATAGGAGTGCAAATTAAGAAATTAGATTTTTATGTTACTTTTTAGACGTAATTTCATTTCAAATAAACATAATAGCTTATTTGGTAGAGGAATAGGCCTGAGGATTGTAAGGGAGAGTGCATGAGTTTTGAATCCTACCTTTGCCACTTTTAGTTTTTTTTCTTTATTACTAATCTTTTCTATTTAACTCTTAAATCATGAAAAGATCATAAAAATAGTTTTTTTTTATTATTTTATTATTTATTTTCGTATTTTATTTAATAATTATTTTAAAAAATTGATTTTTTTCATTAAAATCATGTTTTTATGAAAAAATCTCAAAAAAATAATATAAGTTAAAATAAAATCAAATCTTTTTCTATTTTTCATTATTAGGCTATTTTCTTTTATTTTAAAATTTTTTATTTATTTAAATTCACCAAGCCATGAATCCATCCAGATTCATTGGCTTGGACTTTAAGCAATAAGAGAAAATCAGGTTAAATCAAATTGATCTAAAAAATAGATAATCACATTTAATGTTTTAACCTAATTTTTCCCTATAAATAGAGTCATTGTCTCTCCTATTTTGGATCATCCACAATCTAGCAAAATTCTATATCCTAAAGTTGTTGTTCCTCACATCGAAGAACAACAACGATAAAACCCTGATCTAAACTCCAGTCATTCCTGCAAATCCGAAAAAGTTTCGAGGTAGGAAGCGGAAGAAATCAAGGAGAAGGAAGAGAACGGAGCTCACGTTGTGGAATTCTTCCCCCGATAACATCCGGGTCGGTAATTTCTAAACTTTTTATTCTTGGTTTGGTGTTGTGTGTTAATGTTGTAACGTGCTATATCTGTGATGTAGTCTATAACTATTTTAATTGCTCTCGCAAAAATAATAAGGTTGTTATGACCGACTGTTTATGTTCTTATACAATATATGTTGCTTATTGTGTGAATGTGTGATGTTTTAGCCTCCAATTAGTATCTATTAGTTAATCTACATGTGGTGGCCATAGGAATGTGATACTCGACATATTGGATAGATAGGACTGTGATAATCGGCATATTACCTAAACAGGTGCATATGTGGTTATTGGATAGAAAAATAAAACTGTGACAATCGGCATATTACCTAAACAGGTGCATATGTGGTTATTGGATAGAAAAATAAAACGTAGAGATATATTCATGAGGGGCACTCATTCTGTTAAAATATGCCGAAATATTAAAATTCTGTTACATAATAGTTTAAGACCCATAGGATCCATAGATTTACATCAATTTTATAAATGAATAGCGCTGGTAAAAAAAAATGTTTACATATTCACTTCATACTCTGCTTCAGATTGAACAACTTCATACTCTGTTTCAGATTGAACAAAACTTCTGTTTAAATACAACAACTGAAATCAAAACATAACCACGTTCGTATAGGGACCAAACTCAAATCAGCCGAATAGGGACCAAACTCAAATCAGCCGAATACCGAGTGGATTCAAAGCCAATACTCGGTGAATCAAACAACATCCCTGTAAAAAAATCCAAACAACCCTTATTTCAAGCCAATGCTACATTGTCTCTGTAACTTTTTAAAACACTAAAATCAACACAATACCAAGTAGAAAATCAGAGTATTAAGAAATTAAAATACAACTAAAACGGAAATCAAAATTCAAATAAAAAACCGGTAGAATCTAAAGGAAGTACTCTGATACAAAAATCGAAAAAAGTCTGTAGAAATCCAAAGCAGTGGAATAATTCAAAAGGAATCCTGGATAGCGAATCTGAAGCTTTTAACACAATTTCCGAACCAAATTCGATTCAAAAAACTAGAACAATACACAAAACCGAATTGGAATCGTGAAAACCAAATCTGAAATCACAACAGAACGGAATTAACATCGAACCTTACCTTCTCATTGTCGATGCGGTTCCGATTGGCCACTGGGATCCCTTCCAGATCGCGCCGCACCACGAACGAATCCATCCTTCAAACCCTTCTTCCAACGAATCACCTTCGATTCCGGCCACACCCTTCATCCACGCTGCGAACCCGTGACCACTGCGTCAACACCTCCGCGCGCAGTGCATCACCACCCTTCCTCGCGGATCGCCACTCATCTCGCCGCCGTTGCCATCACTTGGTAGTGCCGTAAAAAGGTGTTGTGTGCTCTGGGTTTTTTCCTTTCCATTCTTTGAAGTAAGAGAAAAACATGGCAGTGAGAGGGACTGAACGATAGAGAGGAAGAAATTAATTCTTCAAGTTTGACTGTGGCTTTTAAGTTCTGACTTCTTCCTTTGTAAAAAATAAAAAATAAATAATACTGTAGGGTTTATTTTACTAATGGTTTTAATTAATTATCTTTAAATTGGATTTCAATTAACTATGGATTTAACGGATTAATAATTAGTTGGGTTATATTTATTTAACCAATTTCGGGTGAGTTTAATTGAATCATATTTAGGATTTTAATTTTTATTAATTAATATTGTTTGCTATTTGGATAATTAAATTAGGGGTTTAATATATTTTTAAATTAATCATATGGGAAAACCTAGTGACTAATTAAATTTGGGATAATTAATTTGGATATAATATTAGGTTTTGGGACAAAACATTTGGGGATAAGGGATAAAAATTAAGGGATAAGATTCTAAAGGATTTAAGGGATAGTACTCTTGACATCCGAGAGTATAAATAATTGGATTAGGATTCTTGGGATAAAACTCTCCATCCGAGAGTATAAACAATGGATAAGAGATTTTAAGGGATATAACTCTCCATCCGAGAGTATAAACAATGGACAAGGATTTTGGGATAAAACTCTCCCTCTGAGAGTATAGATAAACGGATCAGGATTTAAAGGATATAACTCCTTATCTAGGAGTATAAATAATAGATTAAGGGATAGAACTCCTTATCTAGGAGTATAAATAATAGATTAAGGGATAGAACTCATCGTCTAGGAGTATAAATATTGGATAAGGGATAGAACTCCTCGTCTGGGAGTATAAATAATAGATAAAGGGATAGAACTCCTCGTCTGGGAGTATAAATAATAGATAAAGGGATAGAACTCCTTGTCTAGGAGTATAAATAATAGATCAATGGATAGAACTCCTTGTCTAGGAGTATAAATAATAGATCAAGGGATAGAACTCCTTATCTAGGAGTATAAATAATAAATTTTGGGATAAAACTCTTCCTCCGAGAGTATAAATAAACGGATCGGGATTTAAGGGATATAACTCCTTATCTAGGAGTATAAATAATATATTAAGGGATATAACTCCTTATCTAGGAGTATAAATAATAGATTAAGGGATATAACTCCTTATCTAGGAGTATAAATAATAGATTACGGGATATAACTCCTTATCTAGGAGTATAAATAATAGATTAAGGGATAGAACTCCTCGTCTAGGAGTATAAATATTGGATAAGGGATAGAACTCCTCGTCTGAGAGTATAAATAATAGATAAAGGGATAGAACTCCTCGTCTGGGAGTATAAATAATAGATAAAGGGATAGAACTCCTTGTCTAAGAGTATAAATAATAGATCAAGGGATAGAACTCCTTGTCTAGGAGTATAAATAATAGATCAAGGGATAAAACTCCTTGTCTAGGAGTATAAATAATAGATCAAGGCATAGAACTCTTTATCCAAGAGTATAAATAGTGGATTAGGGTTAGGAATAGGATTAGGGGGTAGGAATAGGGGAGGTGAACTACGGTTACTCTGATCCTTCAAAATTGAAGGTACATAGGCATAGGGTTGTAAACCCTAGCGAGTACAATAATAAAAAAAACTTAGGATTCTTTTGTAAATAAAGAAAAAGACAACAAACAAACAAACCCTAGAATTTAAGGAGGATCCCATTGAGTACAATGGAAGTGAGGGGTGCCTAACACTTTCCCCTCACTTAACCGACTCTCGAACCTTAGGAATCTCTGCCCTTAGGATTAGGACTTTAGGTTTATCATTTATTTTCCTTAAAAAGATATGATGGCGACTCGAATATTTTTGCCGGCCGCGACAAGATACTTGCAAAAGAAATCCAATGTTATATTAGAGATTTTAGGGTTGAAGGTGATATGAAAAGAGAAATCATAAAAAAAAAATGAGGAAAAGAGAAGTTAATGTTACCTACTTTAGTTGGTGATGATATAAAAAGAGAAATGAATGAAATAAAGAATGAGAATAGAATTTAATGAGATAGAAAATTTAAATTCTAATGATTTATATGTGGTTGGGTGCAAGCTGAATTTTTGAGAATTGCTTCAAACCAATTATTTGCTGCAGAACCAGTTATTAGCTGCAAAAGAAATAAGGTGAGATGAAGATAATTGTTGAAATCTCCAATGGAGCTATACTGATGTATTGTTACATTGGAAATGACAAACCATCTCCAACTGTGATTTGAACTAAAGCAGTGTTAGGTTCTCTTCCTAACACTCATTGTGATACTTGATACACAAAAACAGAAATCTGGTTGCTTTTGCTACTTTTTGCTACCGTTCCTTAACTTAATGACCCAAAAGTGGTAAAGGAAGTGCAATAAGTGTGGTTGTATTGCAATCAGATCCAAATCCAGTTGGATTTAGTTGTTATTAGACAAAAATTGCCACTAAAATAGTGATGTGGCATCATTAAAAAGAGGGTTATATGGGGGATTTCCAGAACAATCAAAGTTCTTATATTATAGATTTTATTATGGTTGTAGACATTATATGTTTTGCAAAGTGCATTATATACATTTAATCAATCTCCAAACTAGTGTTGAGTATATTATTATCTTTTGAACTTTGGTTGTCACGTGAAAGTGAGTTTATGGTGCATATGTTCAACATATATGAAGAAAGAAAAACTAGGAAAAAATATCGTCCAAGCAAAATAAAATAATCAAACATGTTAGGTTGGTTAATAAATAACTGATATATAATTAATTGACCTAACATAGATTCGTCAAGTGTTTATGAACTAGCGTAATCCTATTCTTCACGATTTACATTCTCTTCCCAATTAGGACATACTACAAAAAAAAATTGTAAATTGCAATTTTTTTAATAGGGCGATGAAAAATTTGCCATTATTTATGGTAAATTATGGCAGTTTTATGAACTAATGTAATGTGTAATACCCCGTATTAATTAAGTGCTCAACTGGATATCAGAAGACACTAGCGCAAAAACGGTTTTAGACAGCGCTTTTTTAGCCTTTAGACAACGCTTTAAAGCGCTGTGTAAACCAGCGACGCTATAGGTTTAGACAGCGCTTTTGGTATTACCAAAAGCGCTGTCTAAAGGGGCGTGTATTTAATGAAAAGCGCTGTCTATGGTACCTTTAGACAGCGCTTTTTCACATTATATGGATTACTTTAGACAGCGCTTTCGTCAAAAGCGCTGTTTAAGCCCTACCTTTTTTTGACTTTTTTGGTACACCTTAGACAGCGCTTTCTCCAAAAGCGCTGTCTAAGACCTTCCTTTTTTGACTTTTTTAGTACACCTTAGACAGCGCTTTCACCATAAGCGCTGTCTAAAGTGGACCTTAGACAGCGCTTTCACCAAAAGCGCTGTCTAAGGTGTACGAAAAATTTTATATAATTTTTTTTTAACCACAATTTTACCAGGTTTTTTCAACCAGAATTTGACCTGTAATTTTCAACCAGCAATTTTTTTCAGAATTGGCAATTCAAACCATTGGCCTTTCTACACCAAAATTATATATCCAAAATTGGCATTTCATACCAATATATATATTTAAAATTACAAACCAAAATTGTATATACACCTATTTATAATTACAAATCATTACATTTTTCTACAAATGCACATTTTACTTATTCACCAAAATTGCATCCAACCAAAGCATTGCTTCCAACCAAAGTTATTGCTTCCAACCAAAGCATTTTTTCTACAATGCACATATTACTTATACACCAAAATTGTATATACACCAAAATTGCATCCAACCAAAACATTGCTTCAATCTACATTATAGGTCCTGAAAACACAAAGATTGTAATTCAAAGTATTAAAATTCAAAGTATATACACCAAAAATTGTAATTCAAAGTATATACACCAAAATTGTAATTCAAAGTTTGTAATTCAAAGTATATACACCAAAATTGCAATTCAAAGTATATACACCAAAATTGTAATTCAAAGTATATACACCAAAATTGCATCCAAAATTGTAATTCAAAGTTTGTAATTCAAAGTATATACACCAAAATTGCAATTCAAAGTATATACACCAAAATTGCATCCAACCAAAGCATTACTCCAACCAAAGTTACACATATTAAAATTCTCATCAATTAAAGTAAGAGTATAATATTATACCTTAAGTTTGTAAAATTCCGAGCTCCATAATGTATTGACACCACTCCTCTTTGATTTCATCCAATAGAGCCTTTGTGTAAGTAGCACTCCTGAATTCTTCAAAATACTACATAATAATATAACATATAGTTTGATTTAGTTTTAACTATTTCATTAGACAATATGAGAGATATGTGTTAAAATAACTCATAAGTTAGAAATACATACATCGGGTGGAATCTCCATTCGATCCAACGAAATAGTGTCTCTCATAAATCTCAACATGAAATAGCCGCAATCTATTTGATTGCGTTGCCGAGGACACTACAAATGAAAATAAAATATGGATAAATTCTAAGTTTTATCAAGTAAGCATCACTAATATAATAAAACATGTGATAATTAATATACCTTCACATAATTCCATGTAATGGTGTGGTCGATTCCCCGATGTTCTAGGAATGCTTGTATAGTGCTAATAAAATATAAATGAATATTTAGAACAATTCACATAAATAAATAAATATACACATTTCTATTTAGAACAATTTCACTTACGTGTCAATACAGTCCTTCATATCCGGGTATGTGGTCCAATCATTTCCTAAGGAATCCAGATAATACACTACTCCGCGGATAAGATTGATTGCAACCAACAACCAATGTCCACTGTAAGATTAAACAAGTGTTAGATAGAAACTTTCTACACGAAGTCAAAATACAAAAAAAAATATAATAGATGAATTTAGAATGAAAATCTAACCCAGTATTAAACGGTAAAAAGTACAACTTTTCCGTTTCTTGGTTGTCCATAAAGACGTTGCGTATATACGCATGGACCTCATTTGGTTTCGTCAATATTTCGGTTAAGTTGACAGCGCTGGGGCATAAGAATGCAAATCTTTGCTCCAATCCCCGGGGGCGCATAAAACTGTCATACAGAAACCTGAAATAAAAACATCATTAACATTAGAATATTCATTTGAAAAATAAAGTAAATAAGTTGTTCAATTACCAAAGTAGATCGGATATACCTCAAGTATATATTGACAACAGTGACGCCCAATTCTGTATGTTGGAAAACTTGCTCGAAGTCTTCATTACCAACATTCTGGTCAATATGAATTAAGTATATAACAAATTTTACCTCTTTCACTAACATCTCTTTCTTTTCTTGGTTGGAATATGAATTACTTGTTTCTTATCAATGCGGACGGATGAATGGATCCAAATTCCCTCGTTATGGTCATTTCTGATATATGACCCATCCGCTATAAGATCCTCATCTTGATCATTTCTATTCAACCCATTCTCAACATCAATATCACATTGATCTACACCGCTATCACATTGATCTACACCGCTATCATCAACCACTTTGTTAGATAGAAGCACTATAGACCATTTCATACTCGTCGGGTCAGTGACATAGAACACTTGTCTAGCTTGCGATGCTAGAATAAAAGGCTCATCTTTGTACCCCACCCTATTAAGATCCACTTGCAAAAATCCAGACTTATCCATTCGTATGCCACTACTATTTACCCACTTGCAACCAAAGATTGGAATCTGAAACTTCTCGTAATCAAACACCTAAATGTGCTCAATAACTCCAAAATATGACAGATTTGCATATTTGGGGTTTAAGTCCTTCATACTTGATATGTGCATTGCTTCAGCTAGGACGGTGACACCACTATTTTGCATAGTACTTTTATCGTCTTGTTCTTTGGTATAAAATGTGTATCCATTAATTGCGTATGCGCTATGAGAATACACATGCAAAGTTGGACCATATGCCAAACATCTCAACCTTTCTGTTACTGAAGCAGGATCTGAAGAGCGCTTCAAATAAATATGATCCTTTACCCATTGTATGAAACTTTGATTGTGCTCTCGTACTATCCAATTTTCATTTCTGTTCTGATTTAACCTTCGGAGTACATCCTTGTGCATCTCAACATATGGCTCAACCTCATTATCATTGTGCAGAACATACAAATGCACTTGATCCCGTTCATCCCTTGATACTGTCACAATTTTATTTCCAATTAATTTTTTACCATCCTTTTTTTCGAAAATATGAGCTTTGGGGAGTCCAATCGATTGAACATTGGACAAATATTCAGTACAAAACTCAACCGCTTCTTCAACAATGTATCGTTCAACAATACACCCCTCTGGTCGACTTCGGCTTTTCACGTACCCTTTTAATATTTTCATATAACGTTCAGCAGGGTACATCCATCTCATATAAGCTGGTCCACACATCTGTGTCTCTTTCACAAGATGAACAACAAGATGTACCATTATGTCAAAAAAAGAGGGAGGAAAATACATTTCAAGCTCACACAAGGTAATAACTATCTGTTTTTGTAGTGTTGGTAAGATATCGGGATCGATTACCTTACTACAAATTGACCTAAAGAAAAAACACAAATTAGTTATGGCGCTTCTTACTTTCACTGGCAAAATAGAACGTATACCTATTGGTAGAAAGTGTTCCATTATAACATGGCAGTCGTGTGTCTTTAAACTCTTCAACGTGAGATCTTTCATAGACACAAGTCTTCTGACATCTGAAGAGTATCCTTCTGGAACTTTAACTTCACTCAGAAACTTACACAATATTTTCTTCTCCTTTCTAGACAGAGTAAAAGCAGCAGGTGGTAGATATGTCCGTCTTCCTTTCTTCACGGGTGCTAATTCAGTTCTAATCCCCATCGCTTCCAAGTCTTTTCTTGCTTTAAGGCCATCCTTAGTCTTCCCTTTTATATTGAGTAACGTACCAATAACACTTTCAAATACATTTTTCTCAATATGCATAACATCGAGAAAATGTCTCACGTACAAAGACTTCCAATATGGCAATTCAAAAAATATCGACCTCTTTTTCCACCCACCTTTGACAACCTTATGTGCAAAAGGTTTGCCAAACTCAGTACGCATATCTTTCACCTTTTTAAAAACTTGGTCACCTGACAACATAGGTGGAGCTCTACCTTCTTCGGTGTCTCCATTGAATTCTTGACTCCACCCACGGTAGTGATGTTTGGCATTTAAGAATCTACGATGACCGAGAAAGACATTCTTATGACCAAAGTCCAATCGCTTCGAAACTGTTTTATCTTCACAAATAGGACACGCCTTTTCACCTTTTATGCTGTACCCTGATAGATTCCCGTAAGCTGGAAAATCATTAATTGTGCCAAACAACATCGCCCTCAAATTGAAACTTTCTTTCCTATATCCATCATAAACCTCCACACCGTTCTCCCACAATATCTTTAAATCTTCGATCAAAGGTGTCAAGTATACGTCTATGTCATTCCCTGGTTGTTTAGGCCCAGAGATTAACATAGATAACATCATGTACTTACGCTTCATGCATAGCGACGGAGGTAGGTTATAAATCATAAGAATCACAGGCCATGTGGTATGTGAGATACTTTGAAGACCATGCGGGTTCATTCCATCAGTAGATAATGCCAGACGAAGGTTTCTTGCTTCTTCCCCAAAGTCAGGATAATCATTATCAATTTTCGACCACTGTGGTGAATCAGCCGGATGTCGCAACTTTCCATCAATAATTCTTTCATCTGCATGCCAAGTCAGGTGTCTTGCATCGGTTTCACTACGAAACATGCGCCTAAATCTCGGTATTATAGGAAAATACCATAAGACCTTGGCTGGAGACAATTTTTTCTTATATCGAGACAAACCGCATTTAGGGCACTCAGTTAACGATGCATATTCCTTTCGAAACAAAACGCAATCGTTTGGACAAGCATGTATTTTATCATAGCTCATGCCAATAGAGCACAACATTTTTTTGGCCTCATAGGTTCGATTGGGAAGAACATTATCTTCCGGTAGCATTTCTCTCAAAAGGGCCAACAACTCTGTGAAACTTTTATCCGACCATCCATTGCCCGCCTTTAAGTTGTACAACTTCAATACCGCAGACAGTCTTGTGAATTTAGTGCAACCTTGATAGAGCGGTTTCTCTGCATCGCTTACCAACCTCTCAAACATTTCGGGACAATCATGAAGATCTTCTACAACTGCTTCTGCAATCTCTTCGACTCGATCACAATCGTATGTTTCCGTGTCTTTGTCATCTGAAGCATAGGTTGTATTACTTTTCCTCGTCGGTTCAACATTCTCGTTAATTTTCTCACCATGATGTATCCAACACTTATAACTTCGATCAATTCCATTCATCAGTAAATGCGATTTCAACCCATCTGCGTCAACCCTACCAACATAACAACAACCCAAGCAAGGACATTTTATTCGATTGAGCTCTTCAGCGTCAGCGTGTTGAACAACAAACTTAACGAAATCCAATACCCCATTCTCGTACTCTTTGGACAATCGATCGGCATCCATCCATTTTTTATCCATGGTTTTCCTACTTATTAATCCTAACAGTTAGAAAGAATTTAACATTAGCATAACAAGTCCAAACTAAGAAATTCAAAGCAATTAACTTCATTAACAAAATTGCTTTGAATTTCGGTTCTTTAGAACAACAACCTCAAGAATTTACATTATTAACATTAACACTAACACTAACACTAACACTAACACTAACCTAACACTAACACTAACACTAACCTAAACTAAACTAAACTAAACAAACACATTATATAGCAATAGTTAACAATGTAGAAAAATGTTAACAAGAACAAACTATAATAGATGTTCTAAACTAACACTAACACTAACACTAACACTAGCCTAACACTAACACTAACACTAACACTAACCTAAACTAAACTAAACAAACACATTATATAGCAATAGTTAACAATGTAGAAAAATGTTAACAAGAACAAACTAAACTAACACATTATATTGATTCTATTCCTATATCACCAAAAATGAAGTTAGCACATATTTTATTCTTATATCCAACAACAGTCCAACATTAGCAACAACATTAACAACATTAGCAACATTATCAACATTAGCAACAGTCCAACATTAGCAACAACATAAACAACATTATTATCAACATCAACAACAACATTATTATCAACATCAACAACAACATTATCAACATTATCAGCAACATTATCAACTGAAACTCTGAAACTCTGAAACTTCCAAACTGAAACTCTGAAACGTGTAAAATGTGTAATACTCTGAAACGTGTAAAATGTGTAATACATCAACAACAACATTATTATCAACATCAACAACAACATTATCAACAGCAACATTATCAGCATACCTTATAAAATGTGTAATAATCTGAAACTCTTAAACTTCCAAACTGAGTGACGAAAACGCGAAATGAGAGAGGAACAGACGGTCACGGTGGAGTAAAGGTCGTCGGAGTCGCGAAATGAGGGAGGAACGGTGGACGACGGCGCGGTGGACGACGACAAGGGTTTAGCTCAGGTTCGCAAGTATCCGTTCGCAACAGGGGAGGGAGAAGAAAGAGCGCAAAACTGAAAATGAAAACTGAGTATATTCATATATTTTAATTTTATTACACCTTAGACAGCGCTTTTCAACAAAGCGCTTTCTAAGGTGGCCCTTAGACAGCGCTTTAAAAGCGCTTTCTAAGATTGGCCTTAGACAGCGCTTTTGTTTTTATTTTTTTAAATATTTAAGACCTTAGACAGCGCTTTCCTTAAAAGCGCTGTCTAAGGTCTTATATTTTTTTTAAATTTAAAAGGCCTTAGACAGCGCTTTTAAGGAAAGCGCTGTCTAATATTTTCCATTAAATTTTTTTAAAAATTTAAAAGGCCTTAGACAGCGCTTTTCACTAAAGCGCTGTCTAAGGTCTTATATTTTTTTGCGCTTTTCCTTTATTAAATTAATAGATTCCGTGTTTTTGACCTATAGCAGCGCTTTTGTAATAAAGCGCTGTCTAAGGTGAGATGTTATAAGTCCTTTTTGTTGTAGTGAGAGATCAACTATTTTAGGGTTAAATAGTGTTTACCCCCTGCCATATAGACGTGTTTTGGTTTTCCCCCCCTGAAGTTTTTTTTTGTGATTCCCCCTTATAAAATCAAGATTCTGTTTGCAAAACCCCCTATCCCTTATTTGGCTGACTGGGCATGGGGAATTTGCACATGTGGCAGTTAGGATTTGCTGACTGGGCTTATTTTTAATTTTTTTATTTAATTTTTTTTAATTTACGTTTATTTAATTTTTTTTAGATATTATTTAATTTATAATTTATTTAATTATTTAATTATTTAATTATTTAATTTTATCTTTAATTAATTTTCGTATTAATTTTATTTTTTTAAATTATCAAAATATTAAATTTGGGCCTAAGCCCATTTTTATTTCAATACAAACACACATACTCCAAGTCTCTTTTCAATTCATTAATGTATATTATTGATTGGTATATATACACTTATTTTGTGGACATACCATCCGATGTGGGACTTGTTCTCACCTTAGCAATAACATTTACCTTCAGTACATCATCCACATACAAAACATTTCCTTCAAACAACATGCCACCACCTTCAAAGCCAAATTAAATCACACCATAAACATTACTCTCCCACTCACACGGTTGATCCAAAATAGTCCCTATAATCCTCCATTAACAACTGTCAAACCAAAACCTCCAATCACACAATACTGTTACAATTTCAATCACAACCCAATTAATAAACCACAAAACACATACATGTATGTGCACAAACTGTGATGAAAATAACAACAATAACATCAATATTTTTTATCACGCAAACCATAATTTAAATTTAACTGCTTAAAACAATACTGTGTAATATAATAGTCTATCAAAACCAAAACTCAACTAACCTGTGGCTTTTCAAGAGGATGAAACACGACCACTTCATCTATCCTGTTGAGCAGTTCTGGACGAAAATATGCCCTCAGTTCTTCCATTACCATCGATTTCAATCCATTAAACGACGTTGATTTGTCATCTGAAAACAAGAAACCTATGGAATTTTGTCGACCCTTAGAAATGGCACTAGATCCCACATTTGAAGTCATCACCACCAATGCATTTTTAAATGAAACTCTTCGACCCTGTTAGAGCCAGTTTTTCCAAACAATAAACAGAAAAATTTAGGAGAACATAATGCCGTAATTAATGGAACATAACTTCTGCATATATAGCCAGCTAGCTCATTTGCATTTACAGGATATGTAAGATGCATTAGCTAACCACCATCTCTACTTTATATAATTCCATATTTGGATTTGTACTGATTACTTACCTCTAAATTATTTCTAGTAACAACGAATGTCCTATTTGTCGTGTACATTGTCCTAGTCGAAGGTCACTAAGAGATGATCCAACCTATGATGCTATGATTCAAGTTATCTGTCCAGACATTGACAAGTTTGAGAAAAAGGTAAGATATACATATTCATTGCATGCATCTTAAATATACGTAAAATATAATTTACTTGAATGAAAAAATAATCAACAAGGTTATGTTTTTTCCTATGAATGTGACAGTTAATGAGCTTGTATATTGACTCTTATCCCACCATGATAACGTGAGCTTTTTTTGACATCAGTGACTTTGTTCAATAATTGGAAGGCAGACAGAAATAAGTTCACAAAAGAGTTCAAGGATCTCTTGAGCAGCCATCATGTTCTCGCGTCGCATATTTTTCAGTTGAATTTCTCTTCTGTAAGAGAAAGAAGAAGAGGATTGTTAGCTCATGATGAAATAGGGATTAGTTTGCTTTGAAAACCAACAACATGTGTTCTAGCAAGTGTGAATGTAATATGGTTGTGATGGTGGGTAAGGGAAATGGTTTCTATGAGGATGGTGTCTTTTATTGAGATAACAGTGTGCACCATGCTTGCATCACAGTTTATGTTTGGTATCTCTGGTTTTTGTCCCACATCGGATAGTTTTGCAATGAATTTAGTGTATATATTACTAACATGTCCGCTAGATTGTAAATGAAATATTATATGTGCCAAAAAGAGTGCCAATGGAAATTGGCTAGTGTCTATTGGGCTTGGCCCAATTTAAATAATTTTTAAAATTAAAATTTGAAAAAAAAAAATTATTTGGTAAATTTAAAATAATAATTAAAAAAATATTAATACAAATAATTTAAGAAAATGTAAAAAAAAAATTAAAAAAAGAAAAATTAAATAAATAAAAAAATTATAAATTAAATAAAATCTAAAAAAAATTAAATAAACGTAAACTAAAAAAAATTAAATAAAAAAAATTAAAAAAAATTAAAAATAAGCCCAGTCAGCAGACTCTAAATGCCACGTGTGCAGATTCTCCATGCCCAGTCAGCCAAACAAGGGATAGGGAGTTCTGCAAACAGAATCTTGATTTTACAAGGGGGAATCACAAAAAAAAAACTTCAGGGGGGAAAACCAAAACACGCCTATATGGCAGGGGGTAAACACTATTTAACCCATTATTTTATTAACAAGACATAGTGATATTTATTAGTTTAAGGGAGTATTTTAAGATAACTCTAATAATTGATCAATTTGGTTGAGATGACAAAATATCAATTTGGAGATATTTTACTCTATTGGATTATATTATATAATATTAGTTTTTATATATATATATATATATATATATATATATATATATATATATATATATATATATATATATATATATATATATATATATATATATATATATCTGGAAAGAGACAAGAAAGAAAGAAGAAGAAGTTAGTAAGGAGAAGAAGAAAAGAGAAAGAAGAGGAAAGGAAGAGAAATGGAGAAAGAGGAAGAAGAGAGAAGATCCATGGATCATCATCATCACCATCTTCTTCAAACTCCTCTTCGATTATCAGGTGGGTTCTAGTTAGACACTTTAAGTTCTAGAAATAAGTTGTTTTGGAACTTAGGTTAAATTGAGAGAAAATGCTTAAAATTGCTAATCAATGGAATCTAACGGTTGGAATGTGATATAAATCGTGTAGCATGATCATTATACATGTAGAAACATCTATTGGTAATGATTATGATGTTTGATATTGATTTGGAGTGAGTTTAGAAATGTTGGGGTTTTGTGTGAAAACTAGATTTTGATGTTGAAATTTATGTTTGTGGAATAAACCATGATAGAAATATGATAATATACCTCTATTGGTTGTTTGAGTATGGATTGAGGGTGAATTGGGGGTTGGAAATTTTGCTGTTAAAAGATTCATTTTTCTGAAAATCGCAGTGCGCGCTTAGCGTGCAGACGCGCGCTTAGCGCGGTCTGGAGAATTTTCGCCTCCATCAGGCAGAGAGTAACGCGCTTAGCGTGGGTGGGGCCCGCTTAGCGTGACCTGGAACAAAAATAAAACTGTTTTTTTCTAAAATCCATAACTTTTGATCCGTAACTCAGATCGAGACGTTCTTGGTACCGTTAGACAGCCACAACGACATTTGAATGATAAAACTGTTATGTGTTATGTTGAAATTCCGTATCCTTTGGATCGTAAATTCGATCGAGGCATAGTGTTAGCCGATGTAAAGCTGGGAAAGTATCCTACGGGATAAAAGTGAAAAGTATTGATTTCAATGCCCGATTAAATGAATCGGAGGGAACCCGAGAGGGATGTTTTATGTGATGCGTGATTATATGTATTTACTTGTAATAATTGTGTTATGCCATATCTATCTAATATTGTTGTTAAAATGAATGAGAGAATATGCATGTTAAAATGAGTTAGGGAGAGTGAGGAAAATTTACCCCAAAACAAAATGGTATAATTCTATAGGTTGTGAATAGAATTGTGATAGAAACTCTGGATGGCGGCGCTCGTGCATTCATTGACGAGTTCTGGCCTAGAGTAGATAACTTAATGACAACGCTCGTGCAGGAGAGGCCGAGGCGTGTGTCCATTACCGAATGGTATAGAAAGAGTGAAACACTATTATGGAACACGTGTAATTTTGTGGTTAATTGTTAAAGGCAAAAGAGGCCTAAAGGCTAATGTGGCCTAGAATTATTGAATACAATTATGGTTGTATGTGAAATCACGAAATCGTAACCATTATTCTATTATGTGCCATTTCATGAGTAACGAGCTCCTCTGTAATGAATGCACGATTTCTTGGTAGGTTTGATTCCCAATGTTATAGTACGAATGAAGCCTACGGGTAAAGAGACTTGTGACGGTGTACGGGCCGTGTGAAGTGACGATTTAAGGTGATAATGTGTCCCTTATTTCCGAATCTATTTCGTATGCTAAGAAATCTACGAGGGTCCATGACTCGTTCTTACTTCTAGACGTAGAAGAGGGCGGGAGAAAGAGGATGCCTTGACAAGGTTATCGATAAGTGAATATTTTGAGTAACGGGCTCAATAGCGTGTTTCCATATAGTGTGAGATTGTGAGATTACGAACTCAAGGTCATTTCCCTTCCCCTTGACTTGAGTTAGGATTTGGCTAGAACCCTGTAAAGCCGAGAGAATCTTTAAGATAGGGAACTCACTGAGATTTGATGTATCTCACCCCACTATAGTTGCTATATTTCAGGTGTGATTTGCAGGTTTGATTTACAAGTGGAGCGATGCTTGGATGTCTCAAGGGAAGCTTGGCTTTAGTATTTTCCGCTGTGTATTATTTTGTTGTATACAATTGAGGATATTGTATATTATTCTTATATTTTTATTTTGGCTAGTTTCCATGTCTTGTGCCATAGATTGTGTTTATGTATTAGAAATGGTCAAGTATGTGAATTACGCCATTAGGCACTTATGATGGTGTCAGTACCAAATAAAATGCTTGTATTATATTATTCTAGATATATATTATACAGGGCATTACATAATGTAACTAATGTTGTGGTGTTTTCAACCGCCAATATTTACATACTTTTTTCAAATACCTCGTTTATCACTTTTCGCCTTTCCTCTTTTCCATTTTTTTTAGTTTTCTGACTTTTCTTCTTTCCCAAATTTACACTTCTCACTCGCATCACCACCACATCTTCATTATTAGGCTGAAACACCGTCTTTATCCTCTATTGCATTCCTACTAATCCACATCTTCACTATTTGACCGTCTTAACTGTCTTTGCCCTCTGTCACATCGTCTCTCCCTTCACCCTAACATCTCTCATTCCAGATACTGGATGTTGCTTCTCTTTTTTCTTTCTAATTCTTCTTAAAGATTTAGGGTTCTACCACATAAGAAAAAATATTCAATCCAAACTTCAAACTTGTATTTAAGTGTTCTTTTCCCACCCATTTCACTAGTAAGGTTATTGAATCATCCATTACTTAATCTATTCGATATGGATTTCATATGTTATTTGTGATTATGTTTTTTTTATTGATTATGATTTTTATTCTCTGGGTGCGCCTCGAGGTTGATAAGTCACAGTATTTCTATTTCCATAAATGTACCAATCATAACATCGAGGAGTGTGTATAGATGAAATACGTCATTGAGGATCTACTCCCTCCATCTCAAAATGAAAGTCTTTTAAGGTTGTTGCACATAGATTAAGAAAAGTAATGATTGAAGAATTAAATGTAATAATTTTACAAAACTGTCCTTAGTTACTATTGGTTGTCATAAATGTGTAATGTGATATGATATCTTGAAAGTTGTGTAGATAATATTTATTAGGGGTAAAGTTGGTAAGAATTAATTATTATTGTCTTGAAAACATAAAAAGACTCTTATTTTGGGACAAATTTTTTGTGCTAAAAAGACTCTTATTTTAAGACAGAGGAAGTAATTAGAAAAGTAAGGTTGTTTATATTCTCCCACCAAAGATAAAATATGTCCAAAAAATAAGATAAATAAACTAAAGAAACTCTCTAGAGTAAATATAGTGAAGTGGCCCGACTGAGAAAAAAACAAAAAAACTATCTGACAATGAAGAGGAGAATGGACTATCAGTCACGTACAACATTGCTAGGTAATCCTTCAATGAGTGGAACAGATTTCCCATTCTCATGAACATCGAGGAAGAACTACTCTAGCCTTTGGAGGCTCTCCCTATTAGGGGTGGCAAAATGGATGAATTAGATGGATATGGATTGGATTGTTAATGGATGGATCAAAACAATCCACTAAAATTTTCTTAAAATTATCCAATCCAATACATCCATTAACATATTTTTAATGGATGGATATACATTCATCCAATTCTTTTTTTTTATTTGAAAAAAAATCGGTTTTTTTTTTTCGAAAAAAAAATCAGTATTTTTTTCGGCAAAAAAACCGATTATTTTTCAAAAAAAAATCGGTTTTTTTCCTAAAAAATTCAATTTTTTTTATAAAAAAAATCAGATTTTTTTTTTTGAAAAAAAAATCAGATTTTTTTGGAAAAAAATTGATTTTTTTTTCGGAAAAAAAAGTCTTTTTTTTATCGGAAAAAAAATCGGTTTTTTTCCCGGAAAAAAATTGTTTTTTTTCGGAAAAAAAAGTCAGTTTTTTTTCGGAAAAAAAGTCGGTTTTTATTTTTGGAAAAAAAATAGGTTTTTTTTTTTGGAAAAAAATCGGTTTTTTTTTGAAAAAAAGAATCATTTTTTTTTTGGAAAAAATAAATTCTTTTAAAAAAAAATCCATTTTTAATTATTTTTAAAAAAATAAATCTAACGAAGATAAAAATAATCCATTAGATTCTTAAAATATGTTCGATGGATTAAACCAATCCATGCATATAAATGGATGAATTTAATTCAATCCATTAACTTATTTTTTATGTGGTAGATAGATTAAATAAATTTTTTAGTGGATGAATTGAATGAATTTTGCCTTAATAAATCCAATTGTCACCACTACTCCCTATCATTGTCGGAGCAAAACCAAATAGCAAGAGGACCAAAAAAAAAAAAGGCACTTTAGCAGACCAACTAAAAATACGATGAAATACATTTTTTCGGTGATTGGATACAAGTTCATTTATAAATACAAAATCACCTTCCCAACGCTGGCTACTATGGGAGCTGTATCCTCAACGGTTCACCAAAAGCCCAGGTATCACTCTAAAGAGGACACAATGGCCATTATAGAAGGAGATTAGTAAGCTTGTCGATCTGGCTTCTTAGCATCGCTCAAGCTCCACTAGGAGAGAGTCAACACCAAAGATAAAGAATTATTGATGATCAAAGACAAAAAGGGTTATGAAGCACCGATGAATAGAGATAAAGGAAATGCAAAAGAAAAAGATCCCCAACAAGAAATTTTTGATCTGGAAGACGTCTCTTTAAGGATTAAAGCCAATGTCAGGGGAATCTAAAGGCCAAGATTAATTCAACCAAGAAAAATAGAGAAATCTCAAGAATATCAGCCAACCACACCAGAATGATGTGAGCCTCGAAGATACCACTATTTACATTTTGTTTTAATATATATTAGGCATAAATGGCTTTAGTCATCCATAACACTATCTCGTGTTTACAACTTTACAAGTATTCTGAATTAAACGAACATTTCCCCCTTTTCATGCAATAATTTTTTAAACAAATCTTTTCTAACTCTGACCCATCTTCTAAAGGGAGACAGTCGAATATAAAATGATGCATTGATAAAGGCACCAACAAAAAATTGCCACCCCCATAAAGGGGAAGACGATATCAAATAGATCAAACAACAACCCAAGATTAGTTGAAGAAAACTCGAAAACAAATCAAACAATAGCTACCGCTGCCACTGAAAACTGGCATCAGAACCGCCATCACCGTGTCGGACACAGTCATCCTCGTCGCGTTCCTCCGTCGTGCCACAGCCGCACTCTGTAACACCCCAAATCTATACCCCGAAGAATTAAAACGATAACAAATAATCAGAATGTAATTAAAACATTCATGGCATAGACGGAGACGTCACATCAAAAACACGAAATACAACAACCTGCTCATATAGATATGCAACAATCAGGTAGCACATAACAGAGGAATTCAGTTCCTAACACCCACAATTCAGAGACAGAATAAAAGCAGAAAATCTGCAACTGAATCTCATATATATATAACATAAAAGTTTGTCTGTCATACACAGAGTCATACATGTACAATCCCAAAAAGAACATATACATATACACATAATCACAAACGATCTCCCCGACTACCCGGTGCTACATATCAGAGCCGACTGACAAAAAAATGAAGACCTAAGCTTCACAAAAAGACCTCCAGCATCTAATCTGTAATGCCTCATAGAGCATTCAAAACAGCAGAAGGGTGAGAAACACAATTATAATATAATTGCATACAATTATGTACTAACACAAAAATACACATGTAAAATATTCTCACCACAACTTACACCAGAATTCAAAAACAAAACAACACAATTCATATCTCATACATTCATCACAAAGACATATCAATCATTCTCAATGCATTTATCACCCATATATATATATATATCAACTCATCCATTCCATTCACAATTCCACACATAATCAATCCATTCATGATTTATGCAAAGGCAAAAAGACCGACACAACGACTCTATGCAATGCAATGTGGTACCGTTCCATCCATCATTCTCATCATTAATTCACTCAGGAATTATTGGAATCATCGCTTGTTACTTAGTGTAACTCCCCGTCGGGCAAACGATGATCCCTGTCGCTTTAGGTCCTCTTGGTATAAGGCTCACGGTGTTTATGGATCGCTTTAGGTCCTCTTTGTATAAGGCTCACGATCCGATCGCTTTAAGTCCTCTTTGTATAAGGCTCACGATCGTCTATAACGTCGCTTTAGGTCCTCTCGGTATAAGGCTCACGACTGTTATAGCAGATTCCCTCTGGAATCGTTTCGTCGCTCACACCCAGTAGAGCACACGACATCACAAGAATGCATATCATGATGCTTAACATACAAAGACTCATGACAATCAAATGCATACATATATACACCCATAATCATGCATATACAATCAAACACCACACAATGCATTTATTTGCCATAAGGCCACAAAACATCATCACAATATTTCATCACATACATTCACATCATATAACAGCACACAAGTCGTACGATATATATATATATATAAAGCATATTGCATGATAACACAACAATCACATACAGTTAAGACAATAAAAGTCGACAAAATGACACATTCCCAAATTCTCGACATAATTAAATCGGCCACCAATCTCAAAACCATTTTTATAAGAAAGAACATCTCAATAGCTTCCTAACGGTACCAAGAACGCCTCGATCCGAGTTACGGATCAAAAGTTACGGCATCAGACGCAAAATCGGGAAAATTCTGCACCCTCTCTGGTCATACGCGTATTGCCTTAGGCCATACGTGTAATGCCCAGCTCGCTCGCCCATCCATACGTGTATTGCCCAAACTGCTACGCGTATGGGCAGCGACTGAATTCTCCCAAAAAATTCCACTAAAAACCTAGTACGCGTATTGCCTCCCTAGTTACGTGTAATGCCTTGCCAAGTACGCGTACCATTACGCATTCCAACAGAGGGCCGCGTAAAATGGGTTCCATACGCGTAATGCCCTCAATTCCCCCTAGCCATATGCGTATTGCCCAACCCAATACGCGTATTGCCATGTCTGTTACGCGTATGGGCAGCGAAACCCAGAATTTTCTGCAGAATTTCTGCTGCGAAATTTAACCAAATTCACTCCCAAATCTCATCTAAACAACAACCAATTACCAATTGAATGCACAACAACATATATCTAACATGTATCAACAATAAGGAACCGTAAAACATGATTTCCGACACAAATTGTATCAAATTCTAAGAATCTCAACATAGTAATGGTTTTAGTTCTATATTCAATTTCAACCCAACAACCAACAAATACATACATACATAATCATACACAAGCATAGAATAATCGAGTTTCACACCCTTACCCGATTAATCGTGTTTTCAAAAGTCGGTTGAATCGTTTTCTTACTCTCCAAGTTTTCCTCTTTTTTCTTCTTTCCTTTCTCTTTTCCTTCTTTCTCTTTTCCTTCCTTACTATTTTCTCTCTTTTCTTCTCTTTAAGTTTCTAACTTAAGAAAAAAATAAGTAAAATGACCAAAATACCCCTACACTCAAATATCTCGCAAACGCTCCCAAAACGCGATAAAACATGATAACGATGAAAAATAATATATTGCCAAATAAAAGTAAAAAAAAATATATAAAAACAAAAATAATTAAATCGACTCGATTAAATAACTCTAACAAAAACTAGGGCATTACAACTCTCCCCCACTTAGAAATTTTCGTCCTCAAAAATATTACCTGAGACGAACAACTTCGGATACGACTCCCACATCCGACTCTCCAACTCCCAAGTCAAATTGCCCTCAGCAGCGCCTCCCCACGCTACTTTCACAAGCGCAATATCCTTGCCTCTTAATTGCTTCAACTCGCGATTCAAAATTCTCACCGGTAATGCCTCAACCGTAAGGTTCTCCCTTACCTCAACTTCATCCATCGGAATCACATGCGACGGATCTGGAACATACTTCCGAAGATGTGAAACATGGAACACATCGTGCAAATTCGAAAGATTCGGTGGCAACACCACCCGATAAGCCCCAACACCCACTCTCGCGGATATCTGGTAAGGACCAATAAACTGAGAAGTAAGCTTCTTCGACTTCAATGCACGCCCAACACCCGTCACCGGTGTAACTCTCAAAAATACATGATCGCCTTCTTGAAACTCAAGATCTTTCCTCCTTCGATCATGATAACTCTTCTGCCTACTCTGAGAAGCCTTCATTTTCTCACGAATAAGTTTCACCTTTTCCGTAGTTTGTTGCACTACCTCCGGTCCAACCACCGAACTCTCACCAGATTCATGCCAACACAAAGGTGTTCGACATCTTCTTCCATACAACGCTTCAAAAGGTGCCATTCCAATACTTGAATGGAAACTGTTGTTATACGTGAATTCCACCAACGAAAGATAACTATCCCAAGCACCACCTTGCTCAAGAACACAAGCTCTCAACAAATCTTCCAACGATTGAATAGTTCTCTCGGTCTGACCATCCATCTAAGGATGATAAGCAAAACTCAATCTCAACTTGGAACCTAACGCCTTTTGCAAACTTTCCCAAAATCTGGAAGTAAACCTCAGATCTCGATCTGAAACAATACACAACGGAACACCATGTAGCCTCACAATCACACGGATATAAATCTCAACCAACCTCTCCAAAGAAAAACTGATGTCAATCGGAATGAAATGCGCCGATTTAGTCAGCCTATCCACAACCACCCAAATGACATTATGTCCCCTCTGTGTATTCGGCAACCCTGTCACAAAATCCATAGAAATGATGTCCCATTTCCACTCGAGAATATCCAACGGTTGCAATAATCCACTAGGCTTCTGATGTTCTACCTTTGACTTCTGACACGTCAAACACGCATAAACAAACTGAGCCACATCCCTCTTCAATCCGGACCACCAAAAGATCTTCTTCAAATCTTGATACATCTTATTAGCTCCCGGGTGTATACTTAAACTACTCACTTGTCCTTCCTCTAAAATCATATTTTTCAAGTCCGAATCATCAGAAATACAAATTCTACCACGAAATCTCAAAACACCTTTATCATCCACCTTAAAGTCACCATTCACACTTTGATCTCTAACCGTCATCAACTCAACAAATTTCACATCCAACTTCTGTTTCTTGCTAACGGTTAACAGAAAATCATTAGTAACCTTTAACATACCAAGCCTCACGCTATCAGATGTCAATTCACACACCAAACTCAAATCTCTAAATGCTTCCAAAAGTTCCCACTCTTTAACCATCAAAGCGGACATATGCAAAGATTTCCGGCTTATCGCATCAGCTACCACATTAGCTTTACCAGGATGGTAATTCAAGCTAAAATCGTAGTCCTTCAAAAATTCCAACCATCTCCGTTGCCTCATATTCAACTCTTTCTGATCAAATAAGTATTTCAAACTCTTATGATCACTAAAGACTTCGAATCTTGCACCATAGAGCACCATAGAGATAATGCCTCCAAATTTTCAATACAAACACCACAACCGCTAATTCCAAATCATGAGTAGGGTAATTCTTCTCATGAATCCTCAATTGCCTCGAAGCATAAGCCATAACCTTACCTTCTTGCATCAACACCCCTCCTAAACCACTCAAAGACGCATCACAATACACCACAAACGATTCACTAGGATTCGGTAAGATCAAAATTGGAGCTGTAGTCAATCTTCTCTTCAGCTCACTAAAACTTTCCTCACAATGAATATCCCAAATGAACGCTTTACCTTTACAAGTCAGCTGGGTCAAACGAAGTGCTAACTTGGAAAAGCCTTCAATGAATCTTCGATAATATCCAGCTAAACCCAAAAAGCTTCTAATTTCCGTAACCGATCTAGGAGCCTCCCATTGTAGAACTGCATCTACTTTGGATGGATCCACAGCAATCCTATTACCTGAAATCACATGCCCAAGAAAAATCACTTCTGACAACCAGAACTCACACTTGGACAACTTGGCATAAAGTCTCTTCTCCTTCAAAATTTGCAATACAATTCACAAATGTTCCGCGTGTTCCCCCCGAGACTTAGAATAAATCAAAATGTCATCAATAAACACAACAACAAATCGATCCAAATGCTCATGGAAAATACGATTCATATACTCCATAAACACTCCTGGCGCATTAGAAACCCCGAACGGCATCACAAAATATTCGTAATGTCCGTAGCGTGTCCTAAAAGCCGTCTTCTGAATATCTTCCTCTTTCACTCTAATCTGATGATAACCTGACCTCAAATCAATTTTACTAAACACACACGCACCTATCAACTGGTCCATCAGATAATCAATTCTCGGAAGAGGATACTTATTCTTAATCGTCACCTTATTCAGCTGGCGATAATCAATACACAATCGCATACTTCCATCTTTCTTCTTCACCAATAAAACTGGAGCACCCCAAGGCGATACACTCAGCCTCACAAACCTCTTTTCTAACAATTCATTCAACTGCTTCTTTAACTCAACCAAATCAGATGCCGACATACGATATGGTGTCATAGATACAGGTCTAGTACCAGGAACTAGATCTATAGAAAACTCCACCTCTCTCTCTGGCAGCACATCTGAAATATCCTCCGGAAACACCTCTGGAAAATCACACACCACTGGAAATACGCCAATTGCAACTTGACTATCCACAGTCAACGATGCAAACAACCCGAACAACTGAGCTTCATCCGCCAAAAGCTTCTTCAACTCTTTGGTAGATAAGAAACTCGATTCCTCGTCTTCCTCAAGAGAAGGAAATCTTACTAACTTATGATAACAATCAATATGAACCCGATTGAACTGCAACCAATTCATTCCCAGAACCACATCTAAACCCTCCAACGGCTGACACACCAAATCCATCTCAAAATCCTTACCATAAATGGTCAAAGGACAACTTAAACAAACCAAAGAAGTAGTTACCGACCCCATTGCTGGAGTATCAATAACCATCTCTCCACCCATCGAAGACAACAAAAGATTCAAATGCTTCGTACACTCAGACGAAATAAACGAATGAGTCGCTCCGGTATCAATAATAGCAAATAAAGGCGTACTATTAATAAAACAAGTACCTCTGATCAGAAGGTCTGCACTAGTAGTCTGAGTTCCTGCCAATGCAAATACTTTCCCACTAGCTTGAGCTTGCTTTGGTTTTGGACACCTCGTACTAATATGACCAGCTTCTCCACAGTTGAAACACTTCACCACATTCTTCTTGCACTCAGCTGTTACATGTCCTATACCTCCACAATTGGAACACTTCCTCATATCCTTTCTACATTCAAACTGACGATGTCCTAAGTCACCACACCTAAAACATCTAAGAGGATTAGACATACCTCCCCCACTTGGCCTTTTATCAAAATTAGCCCTTTGCTTACCCTTGTCAGCTGGTGACACATAAGGACCACCACGAAACGGTTGCTTTCCTTTCCTTTCGTTCACACTCTTATAATGAGTAGAACGAGCTTTGCTATCCTCCTCATAAATTCTACAACAATCCACCAAATCTGAAAACCTTCTAGTCCTTTGATAACCAACTGCCTGCTTGATCTCAGGACGCAACCCATTCTCAAACTTCACACATTTGGAAAACTCTACAGTTGCTTCAGCATAATGTGGATAAAACTGAACAAGCTCCACAAACTTAGCAGTGTAATCCACAACAGACATGTTACCCTGTTTCAACTCCAAGAACTCTATCTCTTTCTTTCCTCTAACATCTTCAGGAAAATACTTCCTCAAAAACTCACTGCTAAACAAAGCCCAAGTGACAACTTCACCTGTAGCTTCCCACACATGGCGCTTACTAACCCACCAATCATCAGCCTCCTCCTGCAACATGTGAGTACCCAATATCACCTTATGTTCCTCAGCACAGTCCATCACTCTAAAGATTCTTTCAATCTACTTAAGCCAAATCTGAGCACCATCAGGATCATGTCTCCCTTTGAAGATAGGCGGTTTGTTCTTCCTGAACTCATCATTCCCACCAGCATTAGGTGCACCCCGCACAGCCTGAGCCATAGCTTGCATAGCAACAACAAGAGCAACATCATTCCTACCAACCATATTCTGTTCATATCCAATAACAGCAACTATGGTTAAACAAATAGCTCACCCCAAACACAAAGACCGACACGAACTGGCACGAACTGACACAAACTGGCTCTGATACCACTTAATGTAACACCCCCAATCTATACCCCGAGGAATTAAAGCGATAACAAATAATCAGAGTGTAATTAAAAAATTCATGGCATAGGCGGAGGCATCACATCAAAAACACGAAATACAACAACCTGCTCATATAGATATGCAACAATCAGGTAGCACATAACAGAGGAACTCAGTTCCTAACACCCACAATTCAGAGACAGAATAAAAGCGGAAAATCTGCAACTGAATCTTATATATATATAACATAAAAGTTTGTCTGTCATACACAGAGTCATACATGTACAATCCCAAAAAGAACATATACATATACACATAATAACAAACGATCTCCCAGACTATCCAGTGCTACATATCAGAGCCGACCGACAAAAGAATAAAGACCTAAGCTTCACAAAAAGACCTCCAGCATCTAATCTGCAATGCCTCATAGAGCATTCAAAACAGCAGAAGGGTGAGAAACACAATTATAATATAATTGCATACAATTATGTACTAACACAAAAATACACATGTAAAATATTCTCACCACAACTTACACCAGAATTCAAAAACAAAACAACATAATTCATATCTCATACATCCATCACAAAGACATATCAATCATGCTCAATGCATTTATCATCCACACACACACACACACACACACACATATATATATATATATATATATATATATATATATATATCAACTCATCCATTCCATTCACAATTCCACACATAATCAATCCATTCATGATTTATGCAAATGCATAGAGACCGACACAACAACTCTATGCAATGCAATGCGGTACCATTCCATCCATCATTCTCATCATTAATTCACTCAGGAATTATTGGAATCATCGCTTGTTACTTAGTGTAACTCCACGTCGGGCAAACGATGTTCCCCGTCGCTTTAGGTCCTCTTGGTATAAGGCTCACGACGTTTATGGATCACTTTAGGTCCTCTTTGTATAAGGCTCACGATCCGATCGCTTTAGGTCCTCTTTGTATAAGGCTCACGATCGTCTATAACGTCGCTTTAGGTCCTCTCGGTATAAGTCTCATGACCGTTATAGCAGATTCCCTCTGGAATCGTTTCGTCACTCACACCCACTAGGGCACACGACATCACAAGAATGCATATCATGATGCTTGGCATACAAAGACTCATGACAATCAAATGCATATATATATACACCCATAATCATGCATATACAGTCAAACACCACACAATGCATTTATTTTCCATAAGGCCAAAACCATCATCACAACATTTCATCACATGCATTCACATCATATAACAGCACACAAGTCGTACGATATATATATATATATATATATATATATAAAGCATATTGCATGATAACACAACAATCACATACAATTAAGACGGTAAAAGTCGACAAAACATCACTTTCCCAAATTCCTGACATAATTAAATCAGCCACCAATCTCAAAACCATTTTTCTAAGAAAGAACATCTCAATAGCTTCCTAACAGTACCAAGAACGCCTCGATCCGAGTTACGGATCAAAAGTTACGGCATCGGACGCAAAATCGGGAAAATTCTGCACCCTCTCTGGTCATACGCGTATTGCCTTAGGCCATACGCGTAATGCCCAACTCGCTCGCCCATCCCTACGCGTATTGTCCAAACTGCTACGCGTATGGGCAATGACTGAATTCTCCCAAAAAATTCCACTAAAAACCTAGTACGCGTATTGCCTCCCTAGTTACGCGTAATGCCTTGCCAAGTACGCGTACCATTACGCATTCCAGCAGAGGGCCGTGTAAAATGGGTTCCATACGCGTAATGCCATCAATTCCCCCTAGCCATACGCGTATTGCCTAACCCAATACTCGTATTGCCATGCCTGTTACGCGTATGGGCAGCGAAACCCAGAATTTTCTGTAGAATTTCTACTGAGAAATTCAACCAAATTTACTCCCAAATCTCATCTAAACAACAACCAATTACCAATTGAATGCACAACAACATATATCTAACATGTATCAACAATAAGGAACCGTAAAACATGATTTCCGACACAAATTGTATCAAATTCTAACAATCTCAACATAGTAATGGTTTTAGTTCTATATTCAATTTCAACACAAAAACCAACAAATACATACATACATAATCATACACAAGCATAGAATAATCGAGTTTCACACCCTTACCCGATTAATCGTGTTTTCAAAAGTCGGTTGAATCGTTTTCTTACTCTCCAAGTCTTCCTCTTTTTTCTTCTTTCCTTTCTCTTTTCCTTCTTTCTCTTTTCCTTCCTTACTATTTTCTCTCTTTTCTTCTCTTTAAGTTTCTAACTTAAGAAAAAAAAGTAAAATGACCAAAATACCCCTACACTTAAATATCTCGCAAACGTTCCCAAAACGCGATAAAACATAATAACGATGAAAAATAATATATTGCCAAATAAAAGTAAAAAAAAAATAATTAAATCGACTCGATTAAATAACTCTAACAAAAACTGGGGCGTTACACACTCCGTCGCGACGTCGTCCAATCGAAGCACTCCGCTGGAGTCGCAGCTTCTCCGCCACGTCGTCCAGTCTCCGCACTCAGCTATCTTTGCCATTGCCCGTCTGACACTGTACCGCCGATGCCGATTTTCGACGCGGCTTCGATCAACCGCCGCAAATTTCTGGCGTTGCTCTGACCCGTCACATATGATTTTTGGCGCGGGACCGACCTGTCGCCGCTGATTTCTGGCGCAGCCCTCGACCAGACATCGACACAATTTTGCTATTTTGGGTTATCACCGACCCAACTCGTTTTTTCCCCACGATTTTGGGTTTTAGCCAACTCGACCCGATTTCACGACCGGTTTTTATGCCCATTTTAGTTATTTAATTGTATTGATGCTTATATGTTTGTTTAATAACTGTTATATTTTAATCATTATGTAAATTTAATATGCTACTAATAAGTACTATTAAGTTTTAGATTAAGGATATTCATTTATGCGTAATATGAATTGATTATTTATTATTAAGATGTACATCCTCTGGTCACTATTATAAGCAACAAAAAACTTTTTAGGTTCATTAAATATTTGATGTATCTGATATATAATAATGTCTAGATACATCATTTATTCAATAAATCTAAAAAGGTTTTTGTTGCTTATAATAGTGACCGGAGAGTGTACACTTTAGATTTAATCCAAGAATATCCATATATCAAATGCTAAATCATAGAGATAGATTTAGGTTTGATGATATTCAATATATTGTTGAATCATAATGTTGTCATATTATTTATTAGACTGTGAGGTTATTGAATAAGAAATATGATTGATATCACGACAATATTAGAGACATGAGTAATGGTGTAGAGTGATAGGTGATGATATTAATTGATGTTTATATAATTAATCAATAGTATTTATGTAGTTATAGTAGTTTCAATCTAACCCCAATGCCTCTCTATTATTGCTAAAACTCAACTTTTACTATTATTATTTTTAGTTTTTAAAATATTTCTCAACTCAAATATGTAGTGTTATCTTTGATAAAGTCCTAGACTAGGGCCACCCATACTAAATTTAAGGGAGTCGCCCCAGAGGTTCCACCAACGTAGGAGTCAAGCAAGAGAAAGTCTCCGCTGACTCTGAAAATATAGGCGGTCAATAACCTCCCTAGTAAAAGGGGAGCGGTTAAAGACCATGTCCATGAGGTAAAAACCCTAAGCGACAGGAACTAATATAAATACAATATCCCTAAAGGGGATAGGGGGACTCTCAAGTCATACACATTCTTCACTACTAAAAGAGCAATGTGCTCCCAGTAGCCGAAACACACCATCAACCTAACCGCATACTTACAACCCAGCAGCGCTAGCCACCAATAGGGTCTTTCACCACACGTGAGTTGGCCCCTTAAATAGCCGCAAACACCACCCCACATAGCTTCTCACTACCATGAGAAAGCTTTCACTACCCAAATAGTAATACACCTACTAAGGCCTTTGAGTTTCTCTACCCTTGTAGAGGGAACAAATACACCCTATACTTTTTTACCAGTACAACAGTGTCCACAACAGGCCCTTGTAAAAATAACTTGGGCCATACCTTCTCTCATTACAATCATCCTTCCTGCTATTGCCCTTCACTCCTACAACCAACCATTTTGAAGCATGGTTACTAAGAGAGCTCCACCCTTTACGCCAAAAGGCACTAGCAGTAGAGAGATGTATGTTGCCATGGACAAACTACGACGTCATAACTAGACATTGGAGGATGATGTCCACAACATCAGACATCGCCAACAGGAGGTCAACCTCTCATAATAGGTGGGACTGTTAGACCCTTAACAACTCTCAGATGAAATATGGGGGTGCCTGTTCCTGAGAGTTTCAAACCTCTCTCCTTGGCCAAGTTTGACAAACGCAACAATCTCTATGAGCCCATAGCCTCTATTGACATGAAAATGGCTATCAGAGGAGCGTTTGAATCTCTGAAATATAAGCTATTATCAGGCACCTTTAGAGATGCCGCCCTTAGATGGTACACGAGTCTTCCCCATGTTTCTATTAATAACTACAAAAAGCTGGTAAGGAAGGTGGTACACTAGTTCGCCGCAAGTCGCAACAGGAAGATGTCCACCACCAACCTAGTTAACATTCTCCAAGGTCCATCAGAACTGCAGAGGGACAACCTCGTCCGCTTTAATGAAGCCACCATCAAGGTCATCCCTCCAAACTAAGAAATGTTCGTGGGGGCGTTCCAAAATGGATTCAAGGCGAGACACTTCAATGAATCTCTCGCCCAAAGGCTGACACTCACATTGGCTTAAGTAGTTGCCAAGGCAGAGTGCTACATCAAAGGCGAAGAAAGCAATGCATAAAAGGAGGCTCGCGATGTCAAGGAGCGCGTCCCTGGCGCCAAGAGGTCTCACCCCTCTAGGAAAAACAGTTACACCTCACCCATAAAGGATAAGTTCACGTTCAAAAGAGTGGGGAAAGTGATAGAGAGTTTCCCGCATTTAAATACATGCAGAGAACAGATCTGACGTGAGGTATTCCACTTGCACAACATTCCGACATCGCATGCCCCCAAGGCCAATGAGATGGGATATGAGCCTGGAAGGTGGTGTAAGTTCCATAGGGTTAAAGGTCATTATACTGATGAATGCTACCAACTAATAAAGGAAATAAAGAAGGTGATACAAGAGGGACACCTCAATAAATATGTAAAGGGAAATTATTCCAACCTGACAGAGAGACATAACCCACGTGAGCGGGAAGATGTCAGAAGCCACATACCAAACAAAGCGAAGGAAGCAACCCAGGGCGAGGGCAGTAAAGCAACATGTCATACCATCGACATTATAGCAAGAGGATTTATTGGGGGCAGTGATACCAGATCCACCTGCAAAAGATACACCCGTCAAGTTCTGAGTGTAGAAAACCTCCCTGAGGTAAAGATTATGAAAGCTCCAGAAGCCGTGATTATCTTCTCAGAAGAATATGCGTTCGATGCCCACCCTCATATCGATGGTCCCATGGTCATCGCTGTCAAATACAAAGAATGAAAGATCAAAAGAGTTCTATTAGACCATAGAAGCTTTGCAGACATATGGTATTGGGACGCCTTTGAGAGACTATGTTTCAATCCCGAAGACTAGAAAACCTTCAAGGGATCGTTGGTCGGATTTTCAGGGGAACAAGTACAAGTGAAAGGGTACCTCCCCCTGAGGATCACGTTCGGAGAGTAGGACCATGCCAAAGAAATAAAATTTACGTATCTAGTCATTTACGTCCCTCTACGTGTAATATATTATTGGGGACCAACCTTTAATAAACTGGGATTTACTTTATCTACCTTCTATCTGTGCATGAAATACCCACTCCTTAATGGGCAAGTGAGAGTTGTCTGAGTGGACCAGGAGATCGCCAGGAAATGTTACACAGAAAGCCTCAAGTTAAAGAGGGTGCACTTTCCAAGTGTAAGAGTAAAGAAGGCCAACCATGAAATAACGCCGTCCGATGACATGGGCGAGATGAGCCATTCCATCTGACCTCACGAGATAATGAAACCTGAAAGCAATGGGAAATGTTCTCTTTTTCTCTTGAAGTGTTTATATGGTGATTCTGATTTTCTTATTCATTTATGTAGTTATCTTATCTTTTGTTATTTGTTTGCCTAGTTGACATTTTTCATAGGCAAATATTGAAAATATGCCTATTATAAGAATAAACTATGCGCTCTCCGGGGAGCGAGGGTTTTTAATGAGACATCTCATCCTTATTTATTTATACATATTTGCTATGTCATATATTTGCAGAAAATACAGGCTCACGAGAAAGTCTTTAAATAGAGCCAATTATACATGATGGATTCAACAAGGTGGGATCCTTGCCGCCCATAGAGGCAATTATGCATGCTGAAGCCCCAAGATGGGATCCTTTCCTCCCACAGAGGCAATTATATGCTTTGTGTAACATCCCGATTTTAGTATATTTATTTTTAATTAAATTAAAATTAATTTTTATTTATTATTGGTGTATTTGGTGTGATTTTTTTTGGCTTTGGGAGTTTGTTGGAGAATATAGAGAACTAATGAGAATTTTGGTTATTTTATTTAATTAAAATAATAAAGAAAATAGGGAATTTCAAGACTTTGGGCAGAAATTGAAAATAATGAATTAATAGGGTAAAGTAGCGAGATTTAAGACAAGTTTGCGCCTAAGTGGAATAATTAAAAGTGTTAAATTAGGTTAATATAAATTGATAAAGGTTAGTGGAGGCCAAGTTTTATAGTACATGAAATTTTGGAGGAATAACATTTGGTGAGAAAAAAGGAAACAAGGGTTTAAGGGAGAAGATGAGCCATAGCCAAAGGATTTGCTTGATTGCTGGAAATTAAGGTAAGGAGGGATAACTACTCTAATAATGAGTGTCAAATGCATGAAGAGTAGTGAAGGCCCTTTACCATCCTCTAGGTTTTTCTTTCTTTTTTTCTATTGTTGATAATTGTGTGTCATCGATATGAATTGGTGATGAATCTATTACAATTAATGATATCAATATGAATTTTGTGTATTGTGATTGTGCTAATTGTTGTTCAATGTAATATTCCATGAGTATGATTGTTTTGGTTGAACGTGACGAGTTTTGATTCCATGAACGCAATTTTGAATCTGTGAGTAATTGATGAATTAAGCTGTTAATTGGTGTGAAATTAACATGTTCAATATGATACAATTATTGTGTGCCATTTATGGGCATTTTAATTTTTACAGAATCGAAATCGGAGGTTCAGAAGGCCTCAAATGCTGAAAAAATGCAGAATTCTGCATCCTGCAGTGGTTCTGCATTTTGCAGCGGTGACGACCATCACCCTTATGATGGACTGTCCGTCATTGCGTCCAGCGAGCTGATGGTCGTCAGCTTTGTGATAGCCCACCTGTCACGCCCAGACAAACCTTGTGCAAATATGTTTTTTTTTATCATAACTTGAGTTTCGTGAATCCCTTTTGGGCGTGATTAAAGCGTTGGAATGATAACGCGTAACACTATCTCATGATAATGCCCTAAGGCAATACATGTGCATTTAAGGGCGTGAATAAATTATTTTTATTAATGTAATATTATGTGATGGTTAATGATGATAAAAGAACTTTTAATTGTTGTGATCGACTGAATTAATGAATACCTTATGAGGAATGATGTTGATATTGATGTTGAGGCTGATGCTAATGCATGAATGATTTTTGAAAATTGCAAGTATAATTATATGAAGTGTTATAATTGATTATATAATTATGAGTGGTGAATTATGCTTATGTTTATGAGATGTTGTGTTGTGAATATAATTATGTGATGTGAATGTAATTGTATGTGTTATGTTGAGGTGTGTAGTTCAGAAGCGGGGACTGCCGTTGAATGCTATATTGTATTGTTGATTATGGTTAGAAGTGGAACCATACTTGTTGTTATTGTTGTTGTATTATTTTATGACATGCATCATATTGTGTTGATGTGTTGAAAGAGGCGAGTCATGGGTTCAAAAGTGAAGACCTGTGATCGTCTAGGGTTTAGAGGTGGAGACCCGGTTCGAATGAGGAACCATTATTGAGTGGACAAGATTAATGACAAACCTCTGATGTCCAAATCGGTACCACATGCATAGAGTCGAGTTGTGAGTCACATTGCTTACATAAAGGCTATGTGAATTAAATTGTTGTGATGTTGTGTAATTGAATGTGTATGTTGATGATTATGTGATTTAATCTACCTTGCATTCTTTTACACCATTAATATATTTGAGCGTATTCTCACCCCTTTCTTGTTTGTTTTGTGTTGCTTGTACATTATCATACATATACTCAGGAGGAGTAAGTGTTGTTGTGAGTTGGAAGATGACCTTAAAGCTTTTCTTCATTTATTTTATCGTTTATCACTATTTATTTGGTTTATATGCTCTGATCTGTATCATCGGGAACGAGGTGAGTTTTTTATTTTGAGTAAATCATTGGATTATGTTATTTGGATTATGTTATTTTGATTAAGTATTTTCAATTTAATGAAATAATTAAAATTATGTTATTTATTTGCGTTCGGATGCGAGTTTTGACAATATTTAGAGTATGTGCATGTTGTGTTTGAGTAGCATCCTAAAATATGAATTTTATCCTTGTAATTATGAGTCGAGGTTTTAGGGTGTTACACGTTGGATTCCACAAGGTAGAATCCTTGCCACCCTTAGAGGCAATTACATATGTTGGATTCCCTAAGATGGGATCCTTGGTGACCACAAAGGGAATTATACGCGATGGATTCCCCAAGGTGGGGTCCTTGTCGCCCAATAGACAATTACCATGCTGGATTTCCCAAGGTTAGATCCTTGCCACCCATAGAGGCAATCATGCATGCTGGAGCCCCCAAGATGGGATTCTTGCCGCCCACAGAGGAAATTATACGCGCTGGATTCCCCAAGGTGGGATCCTTATTTCCCTTATAATCAATTACATATATTGGATTCCCTAAGGCGGGATCCATGCTGCCCATAGAAGCAATTATGCATGCTAGAGCCCCCAAGATGGGATCCTTGCCACTCATAAAGACAAGTAAAAATAACAGATCCCCTTGGAAAAGAGATTTTAAAACAGTCGTGATAATAAATGAAAAACAACTACAAATAACTATAAAAACAATTAACAGAAAAGGCGCCCCAAAGAGATGCTGTTGTTCCGAATAATTACAAAGGCCTTAGAGGGGGATCAAAAGAAATACAGCAAAAATACAAAATGCCACAGAAGGAGAACACCATTCTCCTTGATGTTCCTCCTCCACAATAGCATGCTCCGGGTGGGGACTCTTAGGTTCACCGCCTTCCCGGGTCGCACCTTCCTCCCGAAGAGGGAAAGGCTTTGGTCCGGGAGAAGTTGTTTCCCCATCATCCACCATGGCCTGTTCAAACTACACGCCTGCAGCAAACGCACTTCTTCATTCAAATATGATACCTCCTTCTCTAAACCTTTTTGGCGGAGGAGAACGAAATAAAAAGAGTCATGCAAAGATTTTTTCTCAACATAAATCTCTTTAGCCTTAGCCTGAGCATCCTCCAACTTCTTTTCCATTTATCTTCATCTTGTTGGAGAATTGTAACAGTCATTGGCTCTCAGAATAAGTTTTTGTCTACTTTTGGAACCTCTTTTTTTTTTTTCATTTATGTTATAATGATTAACATTTGAGTATTATTAGTAAATACCCTAAATTTATAATTTTTTTTTAACTATAAGACCCGTACGTCCGCACGGGTAAGAGCATATATATATATATATATATATATATATATATATTAAGATGTCTTTGAAACAAACTGATTAGAGAATAGATAACAAATATATTAAGATGTGTTCAAAATAGTTATTTGATTTGATACATTGTTGGAAAAAAGGAAAAACAAATATAAGAATATTATGTTATTTAAAATAAAACAGTTGTATTAGTTTTACAAAACACTAAAACGGTTAAAAATACTACGCCAAAATTGATATTTTGTATCGCCTAATTTAATAGCGCTTTTAAAGAAAGTGCTATTAAAAAGGAAACAAACACATCTATAATAACACTTTATGGTCGGGCGCTATTATAGGATACAGAGAATGTGATTTTGATAGCACTTTGTAAAAAAATGCTATTATTAAATTTCAATAAGATAGCGTTTTCTTTTAAACGCTATTAATATTCTTCACTAAGATAGCACTTTTTTAAAAACGCTATTAATTTTCTTCACTAAGATAGCGCTTTTTAAAAAACGCTATTATTTGACTTGCCTATTTAATTATAAAATATATAATAAATAATAAAATTAATTATATTCAAAAACAAAAATCACATTTTTTATACTCAATTTACCATCATTCATTGAACCCTAACCCCTAATTCCCCAAATCCCAGATTGAATAACATGTTCTTCAAAATCGTGTAAATTCACAATCCAAATCATCTCCTATCGCTGTATTCATTCCAATAAGCTGCTTCAACTTCGTATCCAACGACCACTGCTTCTTCCTCACACCTCCGCTGCCACCGCCACCTCCACAAACGCTCTGCTTACAGTCACAATCGTGTGAAATCTTCGCTCACTAAGCCCCGCGAATCCTGTAACATTTCTTTTCTAGATTTATCTTTGTTAGAAAATGCATAAGTTTTTTCTCTTAAATTTTCTTTGTAATTGCTCTTTTTTTACAGTATCATTTTTTATGAATGGCTGCCTCATTATTGAGAAACCGTTCCATATCGCCAGTACACAATTTATTCACCAATGCTCTTCGTCGTCTCTCTTCTGGTACTTTCATTCTCCTAATTCCAACATTTAAATCAATATTTGTAGTATAATGAAGCTTTAGGGTTCCCTTTTAGTTATGGCATCTGAGTATGCTGCTTCTGTTTCTCTGTTTTGGATTTTTAGCACAGGTTTCAAACACCATTCCCGATGAGGCATGCGAGAGAATGATGTATTCAGACATAAACTCACAGATTGGTAGTTGTATGCCTCTCTCTGCAATGCGAATTGGAACAATCATTCACAACATTGAGCTGAACCCAGGGCAAGGTGGAAAGCATGTCCGAGTGGCCGGAACCAATGCAAAGATCTTGAAAGAGCCCACATCAACATACTGTTTAGTCCAACTTCCATCTGGTGTTATAAAGTTGATTGATTCTCGATGCAGGGCCACTGTTGGCACTGTTGGCCATAGCAGATGGCTTGGTCGAAGACCCGTTGTTCGGGGTGTGGCTATGAATCCTGTCAATATATATATATATATATGTTGACCAAAAGAATAATTTTGTGTAAAAAAAAAAGTGTACTACAATAGCGTTTTGAAGAGAGAGTGCTATTAATGAAACACACTATAATAACACTTTTATGGAAAAGCGCTATCAAACATGTGCCTTATAGTAGCGCTTTGTTTGAAAGTGTTATCAAAATCAAAGTAAAATACGTATTATAAAATACAAAATGTCTACTTCTGTAGCGCTTTTGGAAAAACGCTATTAAATACCGGTACTATAATAGCACTTTTGGAAAAATGCTATTAATTACTTATACTATAATAGCGCTTTTAAAGTGCTATAAAATAAAAATATTTACAATAGCATCCTGGTTAATAACGCTTTTAAGCACTATCAAAAAGAAGAAAAAAAAATGCTATTAAATAGCTTTTTTGTAGTAGTGAAAATTAAGTGCATAAAAATGTAATTATGGCATTGTTTATAAAATAAGTAATATTATGACTATATTAATTTTAAATAAATAAAAAAATAATTTAAAGGAAATTATGATAGAAAGTTGTATTTTGTAATGTTGTGAATTATTAATAGGAAATATTGAAAACGTGGGCCCAAAAAGGAAATATTTTAGGGGCCCAATTCCTCAGATAGTAAAAAAAAGTTAGGGTTAAGTAGCAAGTTGTCTGAACAAACCGTGCAAGAAAGATTAGGAACCGTGTGGGTGTGTATTGTTGATGTCAATGAAGAACGACGATTGCGAAAAAAATGTCGATCAAAAATGAAAATCAAGGGCTGATAAGGTATGTAGAATCAAATGTTTTCTGATTGTAGGAAAACGTTTAGATTTTGTTTTGTCGTAGTATCCTTGCTGTTGATGAACATCTTCAATGGTTGGTTGATTCCCTGGTGGATAATGTGTTGCATGTTGTTTCATTGTGTCATTCCAATGTTGTATTATCATTGCATGTTAATTTTCCAAAAGATCAGTATGATGGTTTACCATATATTAGACATGTTTGTAATGATTTTTCTAGACGATCTACAAACTGATTTGCATGTTGTTTTATGTTGTAGTTCGTCTTCCCAGAATAAAAACAGGGACGAAAAATGGAGAAGAATACAGGTTGAGTTAGACTATCTAGAGTATGAGGAGTCCTGCAACTGGAGAAAGGGTAAGACAACTAAGATGTCTTTTGAAGAGTTTAAGTAGTATAAATAGAGAGGTGGACCATATATAGTTGTTGTTGGTGGGTCAAACCCAAAAATTTCAACCAAATCTCTCTGCAGTGACGAGGCCAGGTTGTTAAGATTTCATTGATATACTTTAGCTGGAAATATAAATGTTTCTATATCTGGTTTTGATATTTGTTATGTTACAATTTTGCAGAAAGAAAGCAAGTATGGAACTTCAAAAGGGTGATGGTGGGCAGAGTGAGAAACTAGCAGTGTCATCTCACATTTCGATTTCATCGGACAGTGAGAGGTATAATACTTATTAATTTGCTGAGATGCAATTAGGAAGTAGTTTAAAATATGACGTGAGTTTGAATTAGTGGTTGTTGTTAATATAATCGATTTTAGTTAGTTAGTGTTGTGGAAGGTTTGATAGTTGGTATGTTATATAAAGTTTTATGTGTTATAAGCATTTTAAGCAATAATTGGTATGATAGTTTTTTTATACTGTTTGGACGCATTTTAAATGGTTTGTTTTATATTGTACATGGTTGTATGATATATGTTTATACAATGGTTGTGTTATGGAATTATTTTATGATTGTTGTTTATGCAGCTCTGTTGAAGAACAAAGTGATGAAGATGTGGGAAAGCGGCCAAAATTCTACGTTTGGAAGAGGAAAATCCGTTCTGGCAAGACTGCAGCGAAAAATGTCTTAGTAAGTTCTATATACTCCTGTTATTGATAATAGTTATAGAAATATAGAAAACTGCTATATATTGATACTTATTTATGGAAATGTGCAGGAAATTCCGCAGAAAGTGATTCAGTGTGCTTTGCAAGGTGTTGAAAGACGTATGTGGTTGGTTGATTTTGATACCAAAGAAAGGTATGAATGTGAGCTCCACCGTTCCAAACGAAAGTATTGCGTGGAAATTTATATATGCAATAAGTGATATCAGTTTGTGAAAAAGAAACAACTGCAAAAAGGTGATCGTCTAGCATTCATACTTCGCGACCCACCCTGTGACAGACTTGTTGTCAAGTTGTTAAACCGTTGAAAGTCGGTTCAAGTTGTAGGATGGTTGGTATAGGTATTTGGGTGAAATTGAGTTAGAAAGTTTGGATGTTGGTAGTATCGGTTAATGATGTAATTCTTTTTGCTGGCTTTGTGTTGTGTCAAAACCTAAAGTTTACTTGGTGTTGTTTTTATTATGGTACCTTGTGTTTATGAGTACTCATGACTGTAGTTTCTAAATTTGATATCCTTTTTGAAGGATATTGTTTAATTAATCTTGTTTGTTAAATGGATATGGTATTGCAGTACTTTTCCAATGAGTATTGTTTAATATATTTGGGCTTTTTTAAGCATTGAAGAATGAATAATGAATGAATAATCCTCTTCTATTTGGAAATAGTTAGTATGGGAAGCCAAGTAGTAGATGCTGAATAAGTAAGAAAAATAGCACAATTGCTATTGTATGAGAATTATAGTAACATTGAGATATTGCATGAACATAAGTAGGATTGGTTAGAATAAAAGCATTATGCAGTAGATATTATTGTGTAACATAGTGCAAACAATATTGTTGTGTTACACATATAAAACAAAAGAAAGTCAAGAAATAGTAGATAATATTATGATTGATATGGTGTTGTTATGGTTTTGATGCTCAGCTATAAATTTTTAATTAAAAGTTTATTGATTAAATACATCTCTTACATCAAACTGGAAATCTAATACTATAAGGCTCACGTTATTTAAAATGTTTAAAAAATTATTTGATAACATCAGTAATTGTTATGTGTAATTTGTATGGTTGACAATTGTAAAAAAGATTTGAATTATTAGTTAATTACAAACAAAAAAAAGTCAACTTATGTGGGATAATATTATTTTATAGAAATGTCAATAAAAAAAGTTTGATTCATGATACAGTCAGCAAGTTGATTTCACAAAGGTTGTTTGTTGGACATAGTTAAAATCAAACTTTATCGTTGGAGAAGTTATAATCCATGTCCAAAAATCTATTTTACATTGACAGCCAAAAGATATTAGATTGATGTAGACATGAGCTTTGTAAATGAAGAGAAAAAGCATGGACCCATGTCCGAATATGTAGCTGAAAGAGGTAGAACATTTGTTACCGTGTACAACAAATGTCCTTTTAAACCATCGGTCAACAACACATGAGATGTTGCAGTGATTCTGCAGATCTATTTGGATCAACCCATGTATAAAATGTCAATCTCATGGAAGACAAGTTTAGATGAGTTTACACCCTATGTGCTTTTCCATAGCAGCAATGAAGTATAAAAATAAGGCATTTCTTATCACACCACCCTTGTTTCTTAGGCACCACCTAAATTTCCGTTTTTGCCCCCAATTTCCGGATGTGCACATCCGGACGCACCCTTTCTCTAAAATTTTTCAGTTTTTTCCGGATGTGCACATCCGGAAGAATTCCTGATCTGCAAATCCGAAAAAAATCAAAAGAATTTCATAAAATCATTTACTTCTAAATATAATTAAATCCAATATAATTAAAATCCAACATAATTACACTTAATATGATTTTCTCAATATAATTAAATCCAATATAATTAAAATTAATATGATTAAAATTAATATGATGTTTTCAATATAATTAAATTCAATATAATTAAATTAATTTTAGAAGTAAATACCATATAATTTTAATTATAATTTAGAACTAAATACCATATAATTTAGAAGTAAATACCATATAATTTTAAATACCAATATAATTAAATCCAATTTTAGAAGTAAATATCATATAATTTTAAATCCAATATAATTAAATTAATTTTTTCAATATAAAAATATCATTTAAAATTAAATACCATATTAATCATATTAATTATATTGAAAAAAAATTAATCATATTAAATATCATATTAATTTTAATTAATATAGATTTTAATTATATTGGATTGAATTATATTGAAAAAATGATATTAATTTTAATTATATTCGATTTTAATTATATTGGATTTAATTATATTTAGAAGTAAATGATTTTATGGAATTCTTTTGATTTTTTTCCGGATTTGCAAATCAGGAATTCTTCCGGATGTGCACATCCGGAAAATATCAGCGTTTTTTAAAAATTTGGTGCGTCCGGATGTGCAAATCCGGAATCTGGGGACAAAAATGAAATTTCACATGGTGCCTAAGAAACTTGGGTGGTGTATTAAGAAATCCCCTAAAAATAAGCAATATTATAAGTAAGATGGCAACACTTTTTCTTATTGAATTAGTACTTGATAAAATCATATGCTATAACGTGTTTATCAAGCCTATGTAGATGAGTACTTTATATTAATTATATATAACTAAAGCCGCTAGGTTTCAGTGATGACACGATAAAGTTGGCAAGGCAAGTTGCAATCAATGTGTATGTATTTGCGAATATCCTTTTGGTTAATATCCTTTTGATTAAAGTTCGACATATACAAATGGATCAGTGTTAAAGTTCAATTGTTGTAAAACTATAAAGCTAGGTAAGTACTTTTGGATTAAGATATTTGCATTCAAATGAATTATTTGGAAAAGTCAAATTCAGTAAGTTTTACACATTGAGTAAATACTGATGGTTAGGTCTAATTGAGCAATTATTTGTAACTATAACAATGATAGGTAAAAGTGAAGAAAATCAATTTCACCCAAATGCCTTAAAAAACATTTTTCATAGAAGTTAACATAGTTCTGCTAAGCTTACATAGTTCTGTTGTGTCTTATTTTCAATGAAGCAAATCCATTGAACCAAAATGCATTCAAATTGTGACTGTTATATTATGTAAACACAGTTCTGCTTCATGACTTATTGGAAGTAAATATTTTTCCGGGTGCATATGTTAACTACACCTCATCAAATCAATGTTAAAAACTACAACACAGAATGATTACAAGTAATTTCATTTGTTTCAATCATTTTTATAGCTTATAAGAACCAGATAAATTTATAAAAGTCATACCAATTTCAATGTATAAATGTCATACCAATTGAAATAAAGTTTAGGATTGATTTGTTATATTTTAGGAAAGATAATTTGTGATAACATAGCCTTGATGGAAGTTCTACATAACGAAAGTTTGTTGTACCAAAATACATTACAAAAGGCAATACATTCATTTTCTCTTGGCCTGTTTGTCACTCTTGGAAGTCTTTGTAGCAGATAGTTTGGGAGACAGCATCGTTGAAGATCTTGCTCATGAAATCCACTTTCTTGGGACAACCTGTTACAAGGGGTTTGGCTTGAATGGACATCGCCATTCGAGTTTTGTGAAGCAGACATGTTAGTCTGTTTACATGTGCATAAGTTGACATGAAATGTTAGTGTTGTTAATTGATAAAATTATAAAAAGGTTATATGTGTTAGGAGTTATAAACAAACATACCAAAGTTTCTATAGTGAACTTCACCACAAACCATGTAGTTACCTGATGTAAGTTACCATAAAGTTCATAGATGTGAGTTAGGAGGTAAAACATATATAGCAACAATGATAAAAGTTAGCAGAAAGTTGTAGGAATACACAAAATACAAATAATGCAAAATAACTCAAAACAATACACGACTGGTAAAAAAACAATACATTATTGCATTATAGACAACACTCAAAAAGCATCAGAAAAGACAAGAAATAGAATAGATCATGCAAATGTTTCTCCATAATTTGAAGGCTTACTTGCACTCTGTAGGCACATTGCATGAGTTAGAATGATGATTTTTGGGTCACTTGTGGATTCTGAAGCAGCGTTTGCCATAAATTGGTTGGCATACCTTTCCCACAGAGTTACATCAATTTCACCTCCACTTCAAAAAAAAAAAAATAGACAAATGGTGAATCAATCCGCACTTTAGCCTAGTCAAGTTGTTAGACATTAGAAGGTAATTCAAAGGTAACAACAACTCATCTGATAAAACAATGTTGACGCACACCTTTTTGCCACCACCTGTAGACAGTACACCAATAACATCTGCAAAATTTTGAATTTGTCAGTATATTCATTGATTCATGAAATACAGTGTGAAAAAAATGTCTCATGAGTTAAATTGCTTTACCGTATAAATGGTTAGCTTCAAAATCTCCTTGCAAGATTGCGCCAATTGGTTTGAAATGGAACTCATGCATCGGTATTTCACGCATGTCTAACATGCTTACGGTTGTTCCACTATGAAGAAAAACTGCTCAATGGGTTGTCAAAAATTTTAAAAGCCAAATCATTTGCAAGAGGGTCCCCATTATAAACCATGAAAGTCTGGTATTCCCTTAAGGTTTCCTTCCACCTTTCGAAATCGAGGTTCCTAGTGATGACATGTATTTTGTCACACTGTTGATGAATTGACAAAGTTAGTTTGTATGTAACTAAAGTAAACTTGATCATAAAATGTAGGAAAACCAATTAATACCTTTGAATCTTGAATAACACATTCCAAGTGTTGCTGACCATTTCTTTCTGTAACTATCTACAGATCAGTTATGCGAACAACGATTTTCCATACATTGTTATCCACCTGCAAATCAGAAATCATGTTCGATGGTCGGGACATGTTGTGTTGTTGATCTACAAACCACAGTAAGAAAAAACAAGTCTGGTGTAAATCAGAGTTGAATGTTCACTTTAAAACTGCTTATGCATTAGTCAGATTCACCACAAATCAAACATGTCATAATGTTTAGCAAAATAGGGACTATGCTAAAAGTCAGGAAAAAAACATGTCTAGGTACAACAATAATATGAACATTTCAACAATATGAAGAGAAAAATATTAAGTAAAAAATATGAGCATGGATGAATACAAATATGAAACATATTTGCCAAAAATTTTGCATGTAGTGTAAATACAAAACAAAAATTGTCTTCTAAAAGTAAAAATTCATGAAATAGATTTTGCAGATGTTTGTCAAAAGATGTGCACGAACTGTAACTACAAAACAAAAGCTGTAAAACCAAACTGTCTCCAACAAGTACAAAATCTTGAAATATTAAGTTTTCATAAGAAAAATGTATACTTGATTTCATGAGTGTTTCACAAACATGCTAATGTAAAACCAAAGCTGTACCCAAAATTTCTTCATGGGAAAAGTTTACTAAATACTAAAACATGATTTTGTGAAATGAAGTTGTAAAGTTGAACAAACACATGAATGGTTTGACTTCAAAATATAAGAGTGTTCACATCAAAGCTGTCCAAATGAGAAACTTATTCAGTAAAATATGAGAATGAAAAATATGAGCATGGTAGAGAAAAATGATCTTGTTACATAGAATCAGAAAAATAACACATTCTCCAAAAGTTGTACACAAACTGATAATTATAACCAAAGTTGTCTCAAAAAATGACAAAATCTTGAAATAGATGCTTTCCATTAAAAAAATGAAAACGTGATTTCATGAGTTTTCAGAAACTGATAAGTTAAAGTGTAAGATGTCTCTAAAAAATACAAAACGTGTGTTCAAATGGTGATAATGTTAAATGAAAAATAAATGCAAACGTTTATAAAGATTATAATGGAAAAACCTCAAAATTGATCCTTCTAACTAAATATGAAGCACAAATCGTAAATATACGAAGAGGCATATAGCGAAGAAGATATCATGTTACAGCTAAAAGGAAATTAGTGAAAAAATAGCAGCAGCAGAAGAAAATGGATTCAATTAAAATCATGTTCAATAATGCTTCTTATTATGTTAAAAGACGAGAAACAATGGTCATGAAACATGCATATGCAGCAAGCTAGACGAGTTGAAATGATGATATCGTCACATTACCTTTGGCTGCAACAACAAGCAAAGTGATGAGAGTGGCACTTCCCAAGGTTAGACGGATGAGAGAGGTATGAAAGGTAAAATGAGTAGAAAATAGAGGAAAGATTGATAAAAGAAACCCAAGGAAAGAAATCGACCAATAGAAATGTGATAAGTGGCATCATAAGCTAATGAGAGGGAAACCTGAATATTTGAATACGTTAATTACAATGTTGCCCTTTTTTAAGTCATTAATTAACTTTAACAGTAGGGTAATTAAGATAGTTTGAGTACATGTTTTATTAATTGGTAGGTAGTTGATAATAATAATAATAATAATAATAATAATAATAATAATAATAATATATAAAGGGGTTTAAAATATAATAATAATAATAATAATAATAATATATAAAGGGGTTATATATATATATATATATATATATATATATATATATATATATATATATATATATATATATATATATATATATATCAAAATTATTAAATTAGTAGGGATTTAATATAAAATGAGAATTGAGAAGATAGTAAAAAGTTATTTGATTGGAAAATATGGTATATGAACATAAAACTTTGAAGGTATTAATTACAATTATATATTTTTAAATATATTATAATCAGTATAATTTGATTTTAAATCATCAAATAAATGAATAAATTAATTGAAATTTATGATTAAATAAATGTACATCAATAGGCTGACATTAGCTACTTGAATTTGACAAATTAAATAAAGTAAAAGACTAAATATTTTTTTAAAAGAAATATTATGTTTTATAATAAAAAAAAAGACAAAACTATACAGAACCATACATCAAAATAAGATTTTTTTTGGAAATAAACCATGTTTTAATTTTTTTTTTTGCAAAATAACCATATTTAAAAATAAAAAACAACAAGAGGAGGCACTACAAGCAGTGGCGCATGCATTCTTATTTTGAACTAAGGCGCCATATGGTATATCGCATGCATTCAAGTCATGCCACCGCCTTTGGCGCATGCATGCATTCTCTAGGAGCATGCGCCATAGCTAGTTAATACTGTGTTGTTTTGGGGTTTTATATATAGTTCGTTCCCTCCCCACCATTTTTGACCCATCTTCTAATTCTCTGCTTCAATTTTCCTCAAAATGTCGTGCTATATTATAAAGGGAAATACCATTTTAATTTATTCAGTAGTAAAACCTCTGATGAAGATCCGACTCTGGACACAGAGACTTTCGAGCATCTTCAGAGGAGATTGATCTGTTAGTTAGATGGTGACATTGCAGACAGTGAAAAGATCAGAAGAATTCAAAGGCTTGTTACGGTGTACAACAACAATAGAGAAAGTTGTATCTGGGAGTCAGTTAAAACTGACTGTGATTGTCGTATTATGATGTATAGTTCAGAGAAAATTGTCCTGATGGTTGTAATCGCATAAATATGTTGTTTAGTCATTCATCTGATTGTCTTGTTGTTTAGTTGTGTTTAAATTGTTGTTTAATTATTGTTTAAATTGTTGCAACCGAATGTTGTGATCTTTATGAAATGAACGTTGTTTTCAATATCAAATAAAATGGTTACATAAAATGAATTGCATATAAAATGAAGGACTAAAAGTGGATTATTGAATTATATTGTGGAGCTTACTCCAACATTGGGATAATTTGTACGATTGCGTTCGGCCTGATGGAATGAACTACATAATCTCACCATTTTGTTCGCCGTATCCATTTCGGTTTGAATACCGTGCTGTTAGGGCGACCCTTTTTCTTTCTTCGCATATTTTCGTTATGCCAAACTATGTCCCCCTGATATGCAGGCCAATAATACTCATCTATTACCACTGGAAAGCTATTGTTATACATATTGCATAAGTTTATTGCTTTGTAAATGGAGGATAATAGGTTTGAAGGGTCCTGTCGAGCATGTGAACATGCCGCTATACACCCAACAGTCCCCGAAGCATAATGCTTAAGTGCCACCAGTTATTGTGGAAGTTCTTTGTACGAATCTTCTCAATTTCTAAATACTCGTTCATCCGCCTTAATCCTAGCTATCCACACATTCCTGTACGAGGGAGTATAATTATATTGTGTAACGATATGCGAGATTATTGTACTCACCTTCAATGATGGATCCGTGCTAATGACAGACAAAGTTTCATCGCATATTACCAAACTCAACAACAATGTCAACCCAACCAAACCCAACAACCAATCGAACATGATTACAAATCCACATACACCCAACCCTGCAACCAATTCATGTCATACATCCAAACAAAAAACCAAGAGCATGAACCATACCACCAACAATCATATGCCACCACCATATCTTACTATAGCACTGATGATGCATATGATTCCACCCTATCCCACCATAACACCCAACCAATGACACCCAAACATTACACCACCAAAGCATTCAAACATGACATCACCAAAGCACCCAAACAACACACACTACTACGTAAAACCCCTTTAGCAACGATTGAAAAATATATATAATAACGCGGATCATGGCGTTGTTATGTAGAGTGTTGTGGTAAATGCGCTACTTATAATCACGGGCCTAGGACCGTTGGTATTCTGGAAAGTGCGTGTTATATCACAATGGTTATGCTTAACAACCATTGTGATAGATAACATAATTAATTAATTAGATGATGGTTAACCTAGACAACCGCGGTGGAAAGTACACATAGTTTATTATATAAAAATGTATATTGCTTGGTTTACCATACACTTATTTAAAGAAATACAACCATTCAAATTGACAAAGAAATATATAATCTGAAAATCAAACTATTCTTGAAAACCAACTTTATGTTCTTTAACACAAAATATACGATTCAATAGTCTTATTCCTCCAATTCATCGATATCTTTTATCATAGTTTACCTCATCATCGTCGCTTATCAACGCGATTGTAAATTATATCGATGAATTGAAGCAAACAGAGCACTAAACCATATATTATGTGTTAAGGAACATAAAATGTGCTGAATGAAATAGATGCGATTCGAAAAATATTGATTGATATAGGTTGGTTTTCAAATACATCTTAATTTTCAGAATATAAGTTTCTATGTCAATATAAATGATTGCATTTTCAGTAAAAGGTAAGTGAAACAAACAATATACATAATATATAATAAACTAAACTTGTCAACCTGTATAAGAAATTAAAGAACAAAACATTGCTAAGTCACAAGAAGCCTCTATCTTGTGAACTAGCAATGTTTTGTTCTTGTTTTGAGAACATTTGTCAACAATAACAACATACAGCAAAACAACATGAAACACAATAGAAAAAACATACATTATTTAAGCAACAAAACCCCAAGTGGGACTGTAACAAATCAAGATACATTGAGTCAATAACGCACCTCTTTTTGAAAATAATCATGGAAATGTAACAAATCAAGATATATCAAGTTCATCTAGTTTGTGAAGCCATGAAGAAGAAATATAAGGTGGATGAAGTTTATACAATAACTTCATACTTCTTATATTTTTCTTCATGGCAACAAAAACCATATGAAACTTCACCATAGTATACGCTTGCTACCACCATCATCACCATGTATTTACAAGGAAACACAACAAAAATCAAACTTAACCCTAAAACATCAATAACATAATGTTTTCCACAGCATCCTAAAACTAAACCCTAAAACAATAATCCTAGAAAGATGAGAGTAGAAGAATATACCATCTTCGCCGTCGTAGGAGTTTGCGCCGGACGTTGCTCTCGTCATATATCCTTTAAGCTTCTTTTCTCCATTCTCTTGTAACAGTATTGGTTAAGATTCATGAGAGGAGAGGGTTGTGTTAGGGTTTTTTTTAGAGAGAAGCGACAGTTATGAAGTGGGTCACAGATAGTTTCGTTTATATATTAAAAACTATGACTTTTCGTTACGGTTTAAAACTACAGTTGTAATTATATTTTATATTTTAAAATAATAGCAAATTATATCATGACGGTTATTCATAATAACCGTAGTGATATCCCTTATTTAAAAATAAATAAAAATGAAAGAAGCGCCTTAACCTTAAATGAAAAACATTTTTGCCACAGCTGATGTTCGAACCCATGAAAGATTAATTCTATCATATCAGTTATACTTACAACCGTTATTATACCCTATAAATTTTTAATTAAAATATATAATATAAAGTTAGCACCTGAGTATATAGATATCACCACAGTTATTGGAAGAACTGTGGTGACTTGAGCGTTGTTGTTTGCGCGTTTTGTAGTAGTGACATGCCTTTTAAACACCAGGAGAACCATTGCTTCATTTTCAAAACGATTTAATGTACTAATTCAACCAACCAACCCGCCCACACGTAACCCAACCAACACGACCCAACCACGACAACATGGACATCAAACTCGATTACGGCAATGCCGGCTACTGGGGATATATGATTGAATATTTGTTAGATATGCCAAGAGCCTCGCACCAATCATTTTTTCCTCAGGCGAAAAATAGAAAACTCCAAACACCTCAGGGAAATCGTGGGAGACCTCGAAGGCAAACGAATGCGCCTGAGTGTGAAATCGGTGGACGTTACAATCGAGCAAGTCATTAAATTCCTATCCAATTGTTGTGTAATTCTATTTGATGGAATAATAATATTTTTATTTTATTTTATTTTCCATTTTAGTTAATATTATTTTATTGTTAAAATAATTATAAAAAAACCCAAAACAACACATTAGACATTGTTTATGACGCATGCTCCTAGAGAATGCATGCATGCGCCATAGGCAGTGGCATGACATGAATGCATGCGCCATATCCTATGACAACTTAGTTCAAAATAAGAATGCATGCACCACTGATGTGACACCTCCTCGTGTGGATAATTTTTTTATTTTTAAACATGATTACTTTAGTGTTTTTTTTTTCTTTTGAAAATATGAATTTTTTGAATTTAAAAAAAAATATATATAGTTATTTTTGAAAAAAAATCTCAAAATAAAACCATAAATATATAAAAAATAAGATTATTTTTAGTATTATTGAAGGTGGCTCACATGCCTACTATTATCCTGATGGAAGTTGCCCTAAGAATTACTAAATTCACAAAGTCATTTATATCTATAACAAACTTTCCACTGTGACTTTATGAGTCCATGAAATCAGCTTGAAAAGAAATGCAGTAATACTATATTTTTCACTCAATAGTTGTATTGACCACTACAATTTGAGACTGCGTGGAATTTAAAAGCTTCATAGGTTATAAAAATTAAAAAAGATATCTTATTGTTGTTGTTGTTGTTGTTTATAAACTATAAATTGCTACAAATCTTTTGTCTCGGCAATATGAATTCTCAAGCCAATGATCATCTTTATAATATCACTCTTTTGCAAATTCTAATCCATCAGTATCCCATAAGGAAAATATCAACTTCTTCTTGTTAATCATATATTTGACCTAATGTTTTAGATACTAAAAAAGTTAATGGATCAAGTGCTTAAATCGAGAATCATATACTCATATTTCAGAAGAGTTCCACAGGATAAAGGAATCTTGTTGGGTAATGCTAATTTTTTTTTAGCATTTCTTAATACACCACCCATGTTTCTTAGACACCATGCAAAATTTTGTTTTTGCCCCCAGTTTCAGGACGTGCACATCCGAACGCACCGTTTTTTTTAAAACGTTGATTTGTTCCGGATGTGCAAATCAGGAAAAATTCCTGATCTGCAGATCCGAAAAAAATCAAAAAAATCCATTAAATCATTTTCTGATCTGCAGATCTGAATAAAATCAAAAGTATTCCATAAAATCATTTACTTCTAAATATAATTAAACCCAATATAATTAAAATTAAAGTCTAAATAATTAATATGGTATTTACTTCTAAATGATTTTTTAAAAAAACGCCCGGATTTAATTATATTTAGAAGTAAATGATTTTATGGAATACTTTTGATTTTATCCGGATCTGCAGATCAGAAAATGATTTTATGGAATTTTTTTTTATTTTTTCCGGATCCGCAGATCAGAAATTTTTTCTGATTTGCACATCCGGAACAAATCAACGTTTTTAAAAAAACGGTGCGTCCGGATGTGCACATCCTGAAACTGAGGGCAAAAACGAAATTTCGCGTGATGTCTAAGAAACATGGGTGGTGTATTAAGAAATTGCCATTTTTTTTCCTTTCTAAAAGCAATGGAATATATTACCAAATGCACAAGGGGTGCAAGAACCCAAACAACAAACAACAAAAAACAGCAAAAACACTACAACTACCCCTTTACACAAACAAGAGGAGCAGTGTACCAGTCATATAAAGAGACTTTTTAACAGAGCAAACTACAAAAAATCACTTCCAACTGAAATACTTGATAGCATTCAATATATCTACCACTGGCAACCTTTTAGATTCAAAGGCACAACAGTTCCTACTATACCATAAGTACCACGCCATTGCACACAAAATTACAAAACCAACCTATTTGCAAGACTCAACCGAAACTGCTGCTTCGAAATCAAGAATTTAATCAACACAATTATTACTCCTCAAACTCCCAACCAACTTTCAATTCCTCTCCACACCTCGACAGCTACACCACACTTTAAGAAAACATGACTGATGTCTTCCTCTTCCACACTGCATTGAGCACACTTCAGATCACCTTCATCAATTGTAATCCTCCTCCTAGCTAATTGAGTCTTGGTGGCTATCCTCTCTCTGACCAGGTGCCACAAGAAGATTTTGACTTTAGACGACATGGATACCATCCACACCTTCCTCAGAACTAGCAGAGATTTCTCTCCACATCTAGTATCCTCATGGTCCAAGGTTAAACTCTCATAACAAGAACCAACTGAGAACACATCATAAGAGAAGGTACCACCAAGCTTAACCGGATCCCACTTAAAGGCATCGTCTTTATATCTCACTGGTTTTATAAACTGCAGCAAAACCCTCAAGTCTTCCCTCTCCCTTTCCATCACTAACCTATAGGGGATATCACAAAACTCCACCTTCCAAAACCAGTCTTCCCCGTCCCAAAATCCAGACCCTGCTACTGATGCTTTGTGGTTAGCAGCAAAAAGAAAGAGATTAGGGAAGAACTTCTTCAATGGGACATCAGAAGCCCATCTATTATGCCAAAAGGAAATGACCTCACCATAACCCAAAGAACACTTAATGTTCTCAACAAACAGGTCTTTACCATCTACACAATCATAACTAATGATTCTCATATCTCTCCACCATATAGACTCAGAGGACTTAATATCAACTTCTCCTCAATTATTGTTAACAGACAGAGCAAGCCTTACACCATATTTATTCTCCATAAGGCCCTTCCACACACTTTCATCTGAATTCAACAATCTCCATTCCCACTTCATAAGCAAGGCTTTGTTGAAGCAATCCAGATCCTTTAAGCCTAGTCCACCTTTCTCCAAAGGCAAACACATGGCCTTCCAGTCCACCCAATGAATCTTCTTTTTCCTCTCACTTCCACCCCTGAAAAACCTGATTTGAATACCCTGGAGAACCTTCAACACTCCAGAGGGGACTTTATAGAAAGAGAAAGCATACAGAGGAAGGGCATTTATAACAGATTTTATCAGGACCAATCTCCCACCAACAGACAGATGCTTCCCCTTCCAATCAGCCAACCTATTTCTGACTTTCTCAATAATATTTTTCCACAAGTAACACCTCCTAGGGCTATCGCCTATAAACACCCCGAGGAAGACACAAGAAAGTTTCAGAATACCACAGTGAAGAAAGGATGATGCAGCACTAAGGAACTCTGATCCCACATTGACCCCTCCTATGCTACTCTTATAGAAATTAACTCTCAAACTTGTCACCATCTCAAAACCTCTCAAAATAACCTTAATACTCCATAAGTTGGCCCATTTAGCTTCTCCTAACAGAAGAGTGTCATCAGCAAATTGCGTGATACTATACTGCTCAGAAGACCCTACACTGAATCCTTTGTAGAAACTTGTACTCTCTGATTTCTTCACCAGTTTTGTTAAAACTTCCATAACCAAAATGAAAAGGAAAGGGGATAAAGGGTCCCCCTGCCTACCTTGAAGTCCCTTGTAACACTTCCATTCACCATAACCGACATAGTTCCATTACAAACCAAAACACCAATCCACGCAAGCCACTTCTCACCAAAATTCAACTTAACAAGAAGAGATTTAAAGAAGCTCCAGGATACACAATCATAGGCTCTTTCAAAGTCTAATTTCAAGACCATACAACTCTTCCTATTGCGCTTAACATAGTCTAGCACCTCATTGGCAACCAGAACTCCATCAAAAATACATCTATTATGAACAAAAGCAGTCTGTTCTAGAGACACCAGCTTACTTATCACTTTTTTCAACCTTAAAGCAAGTAATTTTGACAAAATCTTCTGCATACAATTCACTAAACAGATAGGCCTATAATTCACAAGAAACTGAAGATTCTTAACCTTAGCAACTAAGGTTAAGAACTATGTTGTTCCAGCCTTAGTCATAACAGGATTATTATAGAAGTAAAAAACAAACCTGAGGACATCCTTTTTAACAATATCCCAGCACTCTTGGAAGAAAGAGAAAGTAAATCCGTTTGGCCCAGGGCTCTTACCTCCATTGCAACTCCAAATAGCTTCCTTGATTTTTTCTTCATTGAATTCAGAATCCAGCCATCTCTTATCCTCCTCAGAAAGACTCATCAATTGTAAATCTTCTATAAACGGTCTTGAGTTACAATCTTCATTAAAATTAGATGCAAAGTAATTTCTAACCTCATGCTTTACACCTTCCACATCTTCTACTAATCTATTTTCAGTTTGAACAAACCATATGCCATCCCTTCTTCTCCTTCTCCTAACAGCATTATGAAAGTACCTTGAATTACTATCCCCTTCCTTAAGCCATAATTCCCTAACTTGTTGGGCAATGCTAATGGACCACTACGAAAGAAAGAGTTTTAATGCATTTACAAAACATATAATGAAGGAAATAATTATTTAAAACATAACCATTTATTTTCATTTACTTATTTAAACAGATATATGGTTTTTATTACAGAAAACTAAAAGAAATAAAATTAATTATATAAATAATGAAAATATGTTAATTTTGTATGGTGAAAAGTGTAAGGAGAAAAAAATAATATTAGAGATTTGAGATTTTTAATGGGAGAGATCAAAACATGAATTGGTGTATGATAAGAATTTTTTATGAGGTGGTATAATTTGTATTACATGGCGTATAAAATAGTGAGTTTTTTTTTTTATAAAATAGATATGTTCATTAAAATAGTGTCGTTATTGAAGATAAATATTTAGATATTAAACTTATTAGTATAGAGATTAAATATTAAATTATTCTTTATGGTTTTGCCAATGGAAACGGAAGACGGTTGGAAATCTGCTAAGAGGAAGGCATTCAACGGTGGCAAGAAGCCATTAGTTAGGTGGGATGTTTATCAATCTAAGGTGCACGTCGAGCCTCGTGGAGCTAGGGACTGTGTTACAATTTACTTTTTTGAATTCCCTGATTCCTATGGAGCTACTTTTTTGAATTCCCCGATTCCTATGGGGCGGTGGAGATGTTTGATGCTTTTAGATCACACGGGGAGCCCTTCGAAATAGTTATTCCTCCTAAAAGAAATAAATTTGGGAAGAAGTTTGGTTTTTCCAGATTCTTATAGGTCGATGACTCAAGGAAACTTGCGATTTCTCTTGATAATATTTTCCTGGGGAACAAAAAGATTTATGCGAACCTTCATAGATTCCAGAGGAGTAACCCTCATGCAACTGCTCATTTGGCTAGGAACAATGTCGATCAAGCTAACAACAAATCCTTTAAGGATTTCCTTCTAAAGCACGCGGATCATATTTTAGGGACATTAACAGAACCTTTGCACAAGTCCTGAGATCGGAAGGAGATATTCTGGAAACAGCTAGGAGGAATGAGGTTAGGCTAGTGGAATACAGAACTAGGGAGGAAGATACCTTGAGGTTCAGAAAAGTGTACGTAGGGAATGTGGTGGTTTCGGGATCCTCATACAATATCCAGACCCATTTTGAAACGGAATGATATTTCTCTACCAAAGTTACTTCATTAGGAGCTAACTTTTGCCTCCTTGAAGAGATGGAGGAAGGAGAAATACATGACTTGATCAGAGAAGGTAAATCTTGGTGGAATCAGTGGTTTTTAGGAATTAGGAAATGGAAAGAGATGGACGTAGATCACAAAAAAGTCACTTGGATTAGGTGCTTTGGGATTCCCTGTCATGCGTGGAATACCCAGTTCTTCATGTTTTTAGCAAAGATGGTGGAAACTTTCGTTTGTACAAATGAAAACATAATGAAACCGAAATGTATGGTTGCTGCTAGGATCTTGGTTAGGACACGGTGTGCGGTGGTTCTCAACGAGACCTTCAAACTGAAGATTGACGGCAAGATATTCCAGATCAAATTGTCGGAAGATCCTCACGCTCCTATGAGGATTTCTATTAGGGAAGTGGCTCCTCTTATGGCTTCTTCGGATTCTAGCTCTGAAGTAGAGAGCCTTTGGGTTGGTGAAGTAGAAGATGATGCAGATGACATTGAAACTTAGTCACCAGAGTGTTGCTGTGGTTCTCAAACTCATAAGTCTCCGGTGGACATGGGTCGCGAGGAAGGCGAAATCAGTACGTCAGTTAAATCGCGGTCTGAGCCTATGATGGTGAGTACTAAGGGAAAAAAGAGTAGTCACATTAGAAAGTAGGTAGAGAAGCAAAATTATGAGAATTTCGCTCAGTTTTATTCGGCGGTTGAGAAGGCAATTTCAGCTACTGTAGCCCAAGTAGGTGAAGCTAGTATGAGGTGTTTAGCGCATCGAGACATCTCTATAGGCATTGTCAGATGCTTTGACCTGGATGAGGAGGAGAGCATTAGTCTTTCTCCTGATAAAGTAGGGGACACGTGCGTGGTTGGGAAGTTGCCAATAAACCCTTTGAATCTTGTGGAGTTGGACTCACCAAACACTAATTTGTTGGACTCTGACCTAATTGGCATTGGGCTTTTAGTGAATCCCCCTCCGGGTGGGCTGGGCCTAACTGCAAATGCTCTATTACAGAATAAATTAAAATAGAAGAATTCCTAAGAAGCCTTCTAAGAAGAAATATTTTCCTGATAACATTTCCCAACCGGTTAATAGGGGTGTTCGCGGGCCGGTTTGGTTCGGTTTTGGAAGAATCCGATACCCAAACCGATAAAAAATATATGGATTGGTTTGGATTGGATTTACACAATTTTGTGATAAAGCCCAAACCGAACCAAACCAATAATCAACGGGTTGGTTTGGGTTGGATTGATCGGGTACATTAAAAAAAAATGTGCAATTTTTTTTTAAATATTAACTTATATCAACTAATTTTCCAAAATAATATAAAATTCTTAATTTGATTGTTTCTCCATATTGGTTGTGCATATCACAAATGACGTTTCATTTTTTTCTTCTTGAAGTTGAATATCTCATTCTAGTTTCCATGATAATGTTGATATATATTATACTAATTAATTATGATTGGTTCGGGTAGACGGGCTCGCGGGTAGAGTTTTGGAAATCCGTTGCCCGAACCAATTAACATTGGATTTCATCGGTTTGGTTTGGTTTTTACCCGAACTAAAAAAATGACCGAACCAAACACATTGGTTTGGTTTGGATTCCGGTTTGGTTCGGATTTGCCCGAACCAATGAACACCCCTACCAGTTAATCTATTCGAGTTTTTGGCTTGTTCTCCTCTATCGGAGAAGGAACTGAGCTTCTCAGGGGTCGATCTTTTATGTTGCGACTCCACCAAGGATTCTGATATTAGACAAGGCAATCTGAGGTTTTGGGGGAAACTTGGAATCAAATGTGGGAGAAAAGTATGGAATGTTATTTCTAACTTAGGAATCACTACTAAGGCTAAAAGGAGAGACTTGAAGAAGAAGATAGAAGCAATGAAAGTCACAGATAAGACTAAACAGTTGGTTAAGAAGGCGTCATCTAATAAGTTCAAATGAATACCGGATCCCTTAACATCAGAGGAGGGGGTAGCAGAATCAAGAGGAAGAGGATTGGAGTGGAAATTGAGACAGTGAAGGCTGATGTGTTTTTCATTCAAGAAACAAAACTTTCAGAGGTTCAGTCTCAGATGGCATCTAGTTTTTGGCCCCTTCAGAATGTAGAGTGGTCTTTTTCGGCTTCTTTGGGACAGTTTGGAGGGTTATTAATCATGTGGAAATCCGGTTTTTTTTAAACTATCTTCTCATTTAGGGGTAACAGCTACCTTGGTATGAAGGTTAGGTGGAAGGGAGATTTTTATTATTTAGTTAATATATACTCCTCCTGTCATCTAAACCAAAAGAGGTTGCTTTGGAAGGAGTTGCTCATAATAGATCGGTGACTGGTGCGTGGGAGAGGATTTCAACTCCATCATTAATTATAAAGAGAGGATGGGCAGCAGGTCTGTTAACAGAGAAGTTGAAATGAGGGAGTTCAGCGATTTCATCGAAGATGCTAATCTGATTGATGTTCCTTGCTAGGGTGGTAGGTTCTCTTGGTTTAGTGGATATGGCAGATCTATGATCAGAATAGATCGCTTCTTGCTATCAAATTCACTGGTAGAAAGAAGAAGTATAGTTGGGCAACTCATTGGAAAAAGAGAGGTATCAGATCATTGTCCAATTTGGCTAATTTGCAACAATTATGATTGGGGTCCTAAACCCTTTAGGGTGGTCAACGAATGGTTCGAGAATAAGGGTTTCATCGGTTATGTTGAGAAAGAATGGAAAAGCCTGAAAGTGGAAGGTATAAGCGATTACGTGATTAAGGAAAAACTCAAGTTATTGAAAGACAGCCTTAGAAGGTGGAATATGGAAGTATTTGGTAAAGTCAACTTGGATTTGAAGGAGAACAAATCAACTATGAGCGAAATAGACGATATTCTTGATTGCTGTAGGGAATAAGAGGTTGAGGATCTGGTGGCCAAATGAATCGAAGCTGTCTCTTCTTTGTGGAGAAACTTAGTTACTCAAGAGAGGATCCTCATACAGAAGGCCAGAGTGAGATGGGTAAGAGATGGAGATGTTAATTCTGCTTATTTCCACAACATCATCAAAGGCATGAGAAGACGAAACTCTATCAATTCGATCACAATTGATCACAAATTGTTGAAAGGAGCAGGGAAGATCAAAGAGGAGGTTTTGTCTCACTTTAGGACAAAATTTTTAGAACCAGAGTGTGATAGACCTTTGATGGATGAGAGCCTCTTCAAAACTTTATTAGGAGCAGAATCAAGTATGTTGGAGACGGAATTCTCAAACTTGGATATTAAGGACGCAATTTGGGGTTGCAAAGGTTCGAAAAGCCTAGGGCTAGATGGATATAATTTTATCTTCATTAAAAACTGTTGGCATTTCATGAAAGATGATATTTCTAGTTTCATCAAGGACTTCCATAATAAGGCGAAGCTATCTAAATCAATAACTTCTAGCTTCTTGATGTTGGTCCCGAAGAAATCCATTCCTCTTTTTCTGGATGATTACAGACCGATATGTTTGGTGGGGTGCTTACACAAAATCATCTCTAAGTTGTTAGCTGGGCATCTGAAAAAGGTTTTGGATAATCTGATATCAAGAAACCAATCTGCTTTTGTCCCTGGGAGACAGGTGTTGGATGGTGTGCTTATCGCGAACGAGGTGGTTCATTTTTCTACTAGGGAGATTAGACAGTGTCTCATATTTAAGGTAGATTTTGAGAAAGCGTATGACAAGGTAAATTGGGATTTTCTTCATTTTTTATTTAAGGCTATGGGATTTGGCAAGCTTTGGGTAAAGTGGATGGAAGCTTTAGTTTTTTCTAGCCAAATGTCGGTGCTTGTTAACGGGAATCCCACGAAGGATTTTGAGGTTGAAAGGGGTTTGCATTAGGGTGATCCTTTATCCCTTTTCCTTTTTGTTCTGGTTACTGAAGGTTTGACGAGACTGTTTAGTAAGGTTGTTGAAGACGAACTCGAAAAGGAAGACCGACCGAAGGCGCTCTACCCAACATCATAATACGAGGACGGCCGAAGACGAACTCGAAAAGGAAGATCAAGCCGAATGTGGACTTCGCTGGGGATAAAGTGAAACAAACTCTTCTGAGTTATGCCATCTCTGCTGAGAAAGAGAACTGGGTTTCAAGAAATAAGTCAGACGAGAACTGACTACCAGGCGAGAACTGGATTTCACAATAATAGGTCAGACGAGAACTGACTACCAGGCGAGAACTGGATTTATGAAAATAAGTCAGACGAGAACCGACTACCAGACAAGAACTGGATTTCACGAAAATAAGTCAGACGAGAACTGACTACCAGACGAGAACTGGGTTTCACGAAAATAAGTCAGACGAGAACTGACTACCAGGCGAGAACTGGGTTTCATGAAAATAAGTCAGACGATAACTGACTACTAGGCGAGAACTGGGTTTCACGAAAATAAGTCAGACGAGAACTGACTACCAATCGAGAACTGGGTTTTATGAAAATTAGTCAGATGAGAACTGACTACCAGGCGAGAACTGGTTTTCATGAAAATAAGTCAGACGAGAACTGACTACCAGGCAAGAACTGGGTTTCACGAAAATAAGTCAGACGAGAACTGACTACCAGGCGAGAACTGGGTTTCACGAAAATAAGTCAGACGTGAACTGATTACCAGGCGAGAACTGGTTTTACAAAAGAGATTGACCAATCAAAGGCAAACTCCTAGCAAAGATACGGTCGTGAACCGAAAAGGTGAGAGGTAAAATCAATGGACTTACAACCCACAGATAAGATGACTCCGCTGGGGAAAGGAGAAGTCTAAATAAAAGACTCTGTCGGGGAGAACAGGTAGGATGAACACATCACCGAGGACAAACCAAAATCTCCTGAGTTATACCATCTCTGCTGAGAAAGAGACCTGGCAAACAAAATATCCAGAATTATGCCATCTCTGCTGAGAAAGAGAACTGGCAAACAAAATATCCAAAATTATGCCATCTCTGTTGAGAAAGAGAACTGGAAAACAAAATATCCAGAATTATGCCATCTTTGCTGAGAAAGAGAACTGGCAAACAAAATATTCGGAATTATTCCATCTCTGCTGAGAAAGAGAACTGGCAAAGAAAATATCCAGAATTATGCCATCTCTGCTGAGAAAGAGAACTGGCAAAGAAAAGTATCAAACCTGGCCTATGCTTTAGATGCACATGTTTGAATTTTCCTATGGCGTAATGCTCCATACGAAATGGAAATGCTACGCGTTTGGGAGATGCCATGCAAGAATGCTTATGCAATGCAAAAGGGATGCTCCAGCAAAATAAATGCTTAAAAACGAAGGCAACTCCACCGGGGATGACAAAATAAATTGTCCTCTGAGTCCAAGACCTCTGGTGGGAAGGATCACGTTGAATAACTCCCTTGATCAACAACTTCTGCTGGAGATGAAATCCCAAAAGAACATCCACTCTACTGGGGATTATATATAACTCTTTGAAAAAGGAAACCAAGACCTGAATCTGAAGAGTGTCAAATATCACTTGGACTTAAAATCTGCTGGGGATATCAACCATCGCTGATCAAACCCGATGCAAAGACTACCACCAAACTCTGCTTAGGGAGACACATCACAAGTACTAGACCTGCTGGGGACACCATTGAACTTAACCTGCTGTTGGAGGAAAGAATTTACCCTGCTGGAGATTAGAGCATGCCGTTGCTGACAGAAATACCCTTCCTGACCTACTGAGGAAAGTGAGTACCAGGCTCTGTGGGGAAAATAAAATCTTTTCAAAGACATCCAACACATCTCCTGCTGGAGATACAACCGCATTCACCTCGGAGCAATCCACTTTAACTGCTTGCTAGGGAATAATAACCCAACCATGACTTCGGCTGGGGAACATAATCCTGTGTACTCTTGCTGGGGAGAATACGCTCTGCTGAGGATGATAAACTTCCAGTGCTAGGGAGATTAACTCTACTGGGGAGAAACAATCTTACCACCCTACCTGACCTGCCTTTATGGTCATAAACAGCTCTTTGGACTCCCCACTTGCCCCAGACCACCAGGTCCAAAGGAAGAAATCATCTCAAGAGGATTTTATAGAAGACTGGGCCTTCACACTGCCCCAGGGTCTTCAAACTCTTGGAGAGATTTATCAGATCTTGATGCAACTGCCCCAGACTTCATAACCCATGAAGTAAATTACCTCGAAAGGATTTGTAATGACTTGAAAATACTCTGCCCCAGTATTTTGAACTTTGAAGAGGTGCTTTCCATTAACCGTCTTCAGGAGTGGACAACTTCCCACATTCTAGAGGTGGCCTGCCCCAAGTCTTGAAGAAACTTTGCCCTTGACTGATCTTACAGAGATTTGTCAAATCGACCTGATTGCCCCTGTTTGGCTGCTTTAGGGAGAGTTTACAATGTGACTGCTCCAGATTGGCTGCATCTTATCACCATTTATCGAGAACCTCTAGGCTGCGCACAGTCTCTTGGCCACATACCCCTTGACATGAGTGTCCTTCGGAGTTTTCACCATCTCAACTTGGCGTGATCGAGCTTCTCAACTGACGTTCATCATGTAAGCTTCTTTGATGTCAAACACATGCAAGCAGAAAATGTTTATTATGAGAATGACAATTCTAATGCAACACTCATGTTATCCTAAAGTTTTATTAAAAATGCGTCGCCAAGCCTTGTGAACGAATCACTAGCTGGGATGTGACATTGACTTTTGAATGGGAAACAATACGCACATGCAATACCTACAAAAATCTTATTAGCATAACTCATAGGAGTCAGGGACGCTATCTCGCTGAAGTGCACTTTTGGAATAAACCCTGTTTCAATTAGGACTTTTGAGGGTTGTATCGTGGCCTGGTTCACGGTTTTGAGAAAAAAGGATTTAAGGCTCAAAGTTTTTCGGTGCCCATCCACTCTTTGTGATGTTCTCCAGCCCTACGTTCAGCTAATTTGGCGCAAGCACTCATCTCTCAAAAAGGTTATTGTGATCTTTAAGGAACCCATGCACTGATGATTTGAGACCTAATGAGGTTTTAGAGCAACAGTCACCCCTTTTGTCTTTTGTGTCTGTAGCCACATGACTTTGTTCTTATCGGAGGATTTTTCTCTCGATCATCCTTTTCTGCTTTTCGCTTTTTTTTTAATTAATTTTTTTTTATTTCCCTGATTTTGCCTGGACTGATTCTTTTGAGTTTTTTGATTTTTTGAAGTCCAGCGGGATGCCCTAACTTTTGCCTAAGTCGTTTGTTCTCAAGTTTCGACTTAGCGGGCTTTCTTTCTTCTTTTTTGAACAAAGCGTGTGACACTGGTTGTCTTACTTGCTTGAAAGGGTTGTGACTGCCTCACTCCTTGATTGTTGATGGATAACCATTGTGGTTTCACATCTTTTGACCTCCTGATATGTGAGGAAAGAAAGGTAATGGATCCTCAGATGCGCACTCCTTTTGCAATTTGAACGCTCGGTCAAACTAACTGACGCCTACCCTGCCCCAGGTTAAGATTGAGGGTTTTTTCGTTTCTAGAAAGAAATTCCTACTTCAAGGCTTAAAGGGGTTAACGAGGGTCTATCTCCTTTATATCTCCAGTGTTTAGGGATTTGAAACAATGCATGTACATCCTCAACAGGGTTTTATCCAAAGGCACCTAACCGAAGATTTTGCGTTTTTCACTTCATCATCCTCCCTCAAAGAGTTTAAGCAAGAAAGTTGGTATTGCAGTACATATAAGCATGATATGAGTGCAGTAAAGTAAATTACTTCAAGAACAACACATTCATTGCATTAAAATCATCATTCAAAACACAAACAAGTTTTTACATGCAGACAGTGTTTAAACAAACAAATGAAAGCTACATATGAAAATGCAGTAAAGGAAGCTGATGACTGCCATTGTTGAGGAGACTTGACTCCGTCTGGACTTATTGCTTTAGGAGGTGACCCTTGAAGTCTTCAAATAGATGAGAAGTCGACATGCACAACCAAGTCTCCTTCTGGAAAGGATATATACCCTTTGTCAATCAATTGTTGCACTTTGGCTTGGAAGGCTTTGCAATCTTCAATTGAGTGCCCCATAGATCCTCCATGATATCCACATCGAGCATTAGCATTAAACCCTGGTGGATATGGAGGAATGATCTGATCTGGTTTCCTTGGCACAATCAACCCTCTTTTAACCAACTCTGGTAATATCTGACAATACAGCTTTGGTAGTACAATAATCTGTCTGTTTTTTGGCTTCCGTCGACCCGCTTGGGAACTATTCTGCTGCTGATTCCGATTTGCGTACTCCTCTGGCTCAGGTGATTTTACCCTCAGACTTAATCGAGGAGTAGGCAGCAGTTGCGGACGTGGGGATTCTAAGACCAAGGACTGCAAGAATTGCCCCTGACTTGATGTATCTTTGGGAGAGGCCATATGGATATCCACTTCTTTTTCAACAGCTAGAGTGGGACCACCTTGTATGCTTATACCGCTCGGCGTGAATTCAATTTTCCTCGAATTGATCAGATCCTGGACAGCATGCTGAAGGGCCTTACAATTTTCCACATTATGCCCCGACACACCAGAGTGAAAATCATAGTGGGCTCTTGCGTCATAACCCGGTGGGGGAATACCAGTAAGAGGAGCTAGAGTCCTTTTCTGTACCAGTTGCAGCTGAAGGAGATGTTGTAATAGCTGAGAATATGGCACTGGTGGAGTATCGAAATGTCGGTTCTGTTTAGGCATTGGCTGATACTGGCGAGGAGCCTGATTTTGCCATTGAGATACAGCCGGGACGGTCACAGTGGCAATCTGCTCACTCTTTGGGAGGGATCCCTTAAACAACAGAGGAGAGACAATTCCAGCCGCAGCTTCAGGCATGGGAGTATTATCCTTGTTTAGCACACCTCTCACGACCTCCATAACCAGGCTCATCTGAGTCTTCAGTTGATTGACCTCTTCCTTCAGCACTTTCTGGTCTTGAACCAAAGCTTGCATATTCCCCATAAACTGCCCCATTTGGCTTCGTATATCCCTCAACTCTGCTTGAATTTGATCCATGATCTGCTTCCAGCGTCTTTGAAGAGTTAAGTCTGAAATTCTGAATAAGACCAGATCAGGATGAGAATAACCAGCTTCAAACACCTGTTATGCAAATGAGTATGAGAATGCAATGCAGAATGCCATATTCGAATATTTCCAAGGAACCAATATGCTTTGATTCAAGTTTTTTTTTTCACAGAAGAACCACAGGAAGCAGATGGAAATGCTTAACAGCTAATCTTAAAGTTAAGATCCTTGGAAATACAAGAACATGTATGCAAAAATGATGATGCAGATGCAACAGACATGGGATCAAGGCTTCCATAAAGCTCTGTACTGCTGTGCCGCTGAATGGATAAGTTCAAAGGTCTGCTCTGAAGAGAATATCGGAATACCAGAATATCCGAATAACCAAAATACCAGAACATCGGACCACTGAGATAACCAGAAAACCAGGTAAACAACTATACACCGTCGAGAAATCCAGAAAACCGGGTAGGTTGAAGGTTTCGGTTACCTGCAGACCTGTAAACACCCGCCTATCTCACATGTGGGTACTAGAAAACCAAGGATCCTCAATATCACGGGCTCTCAGGTCGAGAAATAATGATACCTTCACCATTTCTGGTTTGGCATCATCATCAATCGAGGAGGCCTCAACTGATTCCCCTAAAAATAAGGTCATCCTATGCAAGTTCCCAACATTGGGTCCTCGGATCGACAAGTGTAACGGGTTTGCCATTTCTGGTCTGCCATTATCACATGTCAGGAGGAGAGGCGTTGCTGAGTCCTCAGAAGAAACGGTCGCCAGAGTCGACAGCTCTCTAGATCAACATTCTGAAATGCGCAAGACACGCACGTCAGAATATCTCCCAAGATAGCCTCGTCTGGATGTGAATTTTTTGAACACCAAACGCACCAAGACGGTGCGTAGGTCCCACTACTTTCCACTCTAGTCCTAAGTGTATGCTCAAGCCTGTGTATTGGGCTTATCTCTCAAAGAATCCCAACCTGCCAAACAGAAAACCAACACAACACAATACAATCCAGCATAATAATGAAATGCAATGCAATAAATACGGTAAAAACAGTAAAACAGTAATACACAGTAATATACAACAAAATAAAGCACAACAGTAAACACCCAATGAAAACAAACAAACAAGCGCTAGGATTGACTCGCAAAAGGGGATGAACCAGCAAGACTGTCACTCTCCCCAGCAGAGTCTCCAGCTGTCGCTCCCTATGATTTGCATCCATGGTATAAACACGAAAGTGGCGCGGAAAACAGAGTCGCCAGCAATGTGTATTTATCCCAAGAGAGGGAAAGGAAACACTGCGTAAACCTGAGGGAAGGGAAAGAACATGGTCTCACGGCCAAGAGAAAAGGGTAAGGGAGTCGGTTACGTGAAGGGAAGGTGTTAGCACCCCACACGTCTATCGTACTCGATGGGATCCATGCTTGTTGTCTCGATCAAAGGGTGTCGTCATCTGGAGCTCCACTGCTACTGGAAAGGAGAAAGAATGGGAACAGAAAAGAATGAAGAAACGGAGAAGAGGAGAAAAAGAAGTGACTCGATAGGACATCGCACGTTCTATGCCTACGTATTCCCTCGTGCAATGGGAAAGTCAGAGTCAATGTAGTTCGGACACGAACTAAGGGAGGAAGTTGCTCGCCAAGACATCGTCGTCTTGTGCCTACGTATCCTCAATCGAACGAGAAAGAGGAAATCAGAGCAGTCGTAGTTCGACCTAACGAGGTCGGTTAGTGTTTTTTATGAGCGACGTTAGATTCGCGTCCGGCAGTTAGGGTCGATGCCTGTTTGCGACGAGACGGAAGTAACGTGCCCTTTTTGAAAATGATTTGAACTTAACAATCCCGAAGGATAAAAAGATTTGAGTTTGTTTTTGTGTTTTTTAGACAGAAGTGGATTGAAGTTAGTTCGTAACTTGCATTGCACCGAAGTCTATGAGGTAGGAACGAATGTTTAGTAAATCATTCCAAGATGGAACGTCCACCAAACACTCTAGAAAAATGAGAGGAAACCCCTCATTCCTCACTTCCCACATGCAAGGCTCATGCGCAATACATGTTAATTTTATTAAGTGTTTTAGAAGTGTTATGAGATGAGAAGAGAAGACTCAAAGGAAGAGAAAACACTAAGTGGAATTCTATCCTAATGTTGTCATGCAAAGGTGGCCCTATAGTTGAGGTTGAAAGGGAAACGTCTATCTAAGTTAGCATGCAAAGGGAAGCCTAACGCTAATCCTACTCCAAGCTTAGTCGAAAATTAAGTTGGACTAGGTAACTCTAAGGGAGTGAATCCAAGACTTAAACAAGTCTTGAGATTCAAGGGAAGAGAATGAGCGAAAGAGACGAAGAAGAAAAGGAGAGTAAAACAAACAAGCAGCAGCTAGAACAGCGCCTCTGCACCTGCACAACATTTAAAAACCAGTAAACACACCAAACAGCATTCAACAGCCCATGTTCAACACACAAAACAGGTGTAAAAGGTCAAACAACAGCATATACAACATCACATATGCACTAAGACAGCAGTGGAAAATGGGACAACACACTATGCATTTGAAAACAAAAGACTCATGCAAGCAATGATTGCAAATAGACACACAAAGCACGACAAACTAATCATAAAGGTTGCAAGCATTAAGAATGAATAACATGATCATGCTAACAATTCAAGAACAATTACTCAAACGTCATGCATAAGCAACTACGGAAGCAAACAACAACCCCGCCTCACATGTCCAGTAAGTTGAGCACCAATCAAGAATTAACACGATTCAAATGTGTGCGCATCGTGTTTGCAGCATCAATTGTGTTCATGCAATAGTGTGAGGTGCAACAACTCAAGAATGGTCCACAAATCATCATCATATCAATCCATAAAGTCTAGACATGAAAAGGATCTCAAACAAGCAAGAAAATGCAAGAAAATCACATTCTGCAACAGTGGTAACCGGTTACAGCATAACTGATAACCGGTTACACGGTTCAAAAATGCAAAAATACGCAAAACAACATGTTAACCGGTTACAGCATAACTGATAACTGGTTACACAGCAACAGAATTCAAAAAAACAACTCCATAAGCACTTCTCAGCAGCTTATACTTCTCCAAACACTTGCATGTTAGGGCATCTCAATATGCATGAAAATTACATCTCAAGACCAGCAAACACACATCAATTAACAAACAACAACAGTCAAATCCACAATCTAATGGATCAAACACAACAAGTTCAAGATCTACATCATGAACAAGCAAAATAAGCTAAAATGAAAAGTAGATCTGAAATTCACCAACCTACAAAGCTGAGAATTGCTTTGGTGAGTGTTCATAAGCTGCAATAGATGAATCTAAGCAAGAAAACCAGAAATCCAATGCTAACTTAACCAAAAAATGCAAAATAAATGCAATGCGAAGAACTTGCTTCAAGCTTCTCCAAAATCACTTCCAAGAACTTAGATCCAAAAGCAAAACAGTAGCAAAATCAGAAATCCTTCAAGAATTAATGGATGGATGGAGGATTAGTTCCAAGATCAACAAATTTCAATGCAAAATTTGTTGAACTTTGATGGTGGAACTTTGAGTGAGGGTTTTGGAATGAGAGAGAAGTTGAGAGAAAATTGGAGTGAAATGTGTAGAAAATTTAGAAAATGGATCAAAGTTATGTGAGGTTTGGAATGAATTGATTTAAATAGAAGCTAGGTTAGGAATTCAAATGTGGTTTGGAGTGAGGTTTAGTGGGTGGAAATTGGGGTGAAAAGTGGATTAGGAAATGAAATGAGGAATTAGAGTGGAAAATGTTGGAAGGAATTTAAATTTTGGGTGGAAAATGATGAAAATATCAATTCTAGATCCTCCCCCCACGTGCACGTGCCAAGCACATGATCACAAATGATGCAAACAGAATTTCCCAAATTTTGCCCAGAGTAACCGGTTACAGCATATCTGCTAACCGGTTACTCAGTTCAAAAACTGAAGAAATGCGCAGAAAAACCAAAGGGTAACCGGTTATCAGATACGCTGTAACCGGTTACACAGTGCAAATTTTGAATTTTGGCGCCTTTTGGAGGGAAACTAGAAAAAGGGACTTCTGACAGTTGTTTTGAAACCATTAAGCCTCTGAACCCCAAAACTTGGCATTGCTACTGAGTAACACTGAAACACACTTGAAATATGCTGTGAATTCTATTTTGTGCTCGGAATACTGCTGATAACAACTGTCTGGTGCTGAATAACTGGTCAAAAATTGACTGCCGGAGTTTCTGATCATCAAGTCATTTAATGAGCAAAATAAATGCTCAAAAAGACTTGGAAAGCTATCTGCTTGGCCTTGAACACTGTTAAAAATCATACTGGAACTGATGACGCCGTGAGCTGCTAGAGAATACCTTGATCCCATGCCCAAAAGAAATATGCAAATGCAAAAATGACAATGCAAATGAAATGAAGCAATAGTCAGTTAGTGCTAAAAGTAAGAGGGTAAATTTTGAGGTGTTACAATGATGACAACACATCTTTAAGGGAAGTGTACAAATAGAGAAACAAAAATAAAGGAATGAAGTGGTTAAACTCCCCATGATTAATATAGAGAGTATCCCTACTCCCCTTTAAGATTATACTTCTCATCCTTTGGCATTATCAAACAGGCGTAAATCATAAACAAATAAGGAAACGAATCTAAGCACATAGATCAAGAAATTTAAAATAAGCAAATAAAATACTTGTTATTAATTCAACTGAAATGGATTTAAAGCAGAATAAAGCATAAAGTGAGAAGACACACTGAAAGTTATAAGAAAATAAAGCAATATTACTAATTGTCATTATCATCATCATCGTCGACTATTTTCTTTCCCAACACATGGTTCTTGACGAGCGCAACTTATTTGGTCAAATTGTGAACAACCAAAGCAAACTCTTGGGAGATCGCTAAAAGGGTCAAAACATTCTTTCAGATGATGGTCCTTGATTCATTTCTATCACTTCCTTCCACTAAAACATTCATTAAGTTTCCATCATCAATTCAGACCTTGATCAGACTTACAAATTTTTCATCAATTGGTAGATGAGCTGAACATTAAGTTTCATAATCCAAAAAGGTTCTAACTTTAACTAGGAACTTGGTTATCAGACTTCTGTAGGGTAACCCTATTGAATTTCTCATTCGGTACCTCAACATGTAGAGAATCATTTCACGAGCTCAGTTGAATTGAAAGTTCTGAGTTAGCAGCCACTAAGGTACTGCATCTTCTTTTAGGATCTAATCATGATTTTCCTTCCTTGGTAGTAGCACAAGGGTCATAAGGTGATGCACAACACAACAACTGGATTTCATGAATTTTTTCTTAAGAGGAAGTCTCTTATCCCTCACTAGGTTGATAAGGAAACTTCTAATTGCAACAACATGATCAAGTTTAGTAGCATCACCAGGAGCATTAACATTGTATGTTTTCCAATAAGAAGGTACCTTACACATAACCCCAAACTCTTGCATGGTGAAATTGATATTGGTTTCGCCAATTCTTGATGTACTAAATATGCATTCATACTTAAGGTTGACGTAGAAAATTTTAATAAGCCTTGGATACACCGAATCTCGTGTTTTAATGGAGAATTCTCTAAGCATCCCATAACATACATTTTCATAAGGAGAAACATCTTGGAAAAAGTTCTCATCCATGTAGAAAACCCTGAACACCTGATGGTTGGAGAAATCGTATTCTTCTTACACTTTTGAAGAGGAAGCCTTTGATGGAGAGATTTTTAAAGACAAATTTCTAATTCTAAGATTCTTTATGGAAGCTATATCAGTGATGATGATAACAACAGAGGTAGACACTAGCACATACAAGAGAAGATAGAAGAATTTGGGATGAATGAAAGGTTATGCGTCTGAACCTTTGTAGGATTTTTCTGAGCTATATTTGGCATGAAAAATCATATTGATATTTTCTAGAAGAGATTGATTTGCAAAACTTTCCAAAATAAGCTCTCCAATTAGTTAAGCCCTTGGCTAATTGATTAGATCTCATGAAAAATTGTTTTTTTTTGCGCTTCCAATCCGATGATTTAATTTGATTGATATTTAAAAAAAGAAATAATCTCTGGCTTGATTGATCTACTCTTAAATTGCTGAAGATTTGAGCAGAAAAAATATTTAATTGGTAAGGCCCTTAGGGTTAATTGATTAGGTGACACAAAAATTCAATTTCAACCGCGTTTAATTGATTAGCTTTTTAGGGTTAATCGATTATATAAGCCTTTTGGCTTCTTTTCTCTTTTGAGCTTTGGATGATATTGGGTGTGATTCCTCTTTCTTTCAGCACCTCTTTCTCACCAAGATTGCACCTCTTATGGTAAATATTTCATTTTTGTATGGCAATCTATCATACCCTAATTTTTCCCCTTGTTCATTTAATTCATCAGAACATATGCATCATTTGCATTTTCAAAAGTCAACAAAGATACAACCAAGTTGAAACATGGTAGTACCATCCCTTTTATATCATGTCTTGAAATCAAAAGAAGTAATTTGAATTTGATATGATTTTCACTATTTGTGACTTACATTAAGGCACCCCTAATCAGTGCACTATAATGCACATTCTATTATGTTTGCAATTAGGCATTTCCTTAGTTTTTTTTGTTTTTTTACTGTTTTATTATGTTTTTAGAACTAAGTCTTTGTTTGCCTTTAATCTATTTTCGCAGCTTATTTTCAGCTTTAGCGGTTATTTGATATATGTTCACAGTTCGGATCATAACTGGAGCTACAGAAATCAGATTGACGCGTTCTAATAGGCGTTGGAAAGCTGAGACATAGAGCTACAAGTTTCATATTGTAGGCAGAAACTAATTCGGAGTGTAGCAGGCTCGAATAATTGTTGAAGTGAGGACCTAAATTCTGCCTTTAGGAATATTTAGTTTTCGGCCGGGTTTTTTATGTTTATTGACCCAGTTGGGTTAGAATCAGATTTTATGATGCTTTCTTATACCTAGCAGCCACACACTGTTCATTTTTACTTTCTTTTCACGATTTTTCTTTTGTTTTGTACGATTTGAATGGAGAACTAATTCCCGAAGGCAAATCCTACTTACGGGTTCCATCACTTTGAGGTTATTCTAATACCAATTTAAATTCTATTCCTTTCAATTCTTTTCTATGAAGTCATTTGCTTAATTTGATTGCAATCGTTTGCTTAATTCGATTGTGTTCATATGATAGAATTAATTAAATTTGATTGTATGCATGTTTCTAAATTTAATTGCGTGTTATCGTTTGCTTAATTCGTTAACTCGTCACATTCTTAACCGTTTACTTAATTCGATAAAAAGAAACACGATTCATTTGATTTTGATAAGCACTTGTCTAATTGATCTCATAATCGAATTGGATCGAAGCCGCTTAGGGATTGGTGTTATAGTAGCAGAGGATAAGTCAAAACCCGGATTAGTAGAATTAGCCGTTTTAGCTTAATTGGTAATCACTTATTTTAATAACTTTTTCTCTTGTTTTATAAGTCGAAACTTAGAACCCCCATAAACCTTTTCTTTAGTTGGTTGAAATAATACAAGAATCCTTGCGATACGACATCCGAGTGTCGCTTCCCTTTACTACTTTTTAATAAATACTCGTTTTTGATCCGTGCACGACATAGGGTCAAATTGGCGCCGTTGCTGGGAATTCTTGTTGATATTAGCCAATTTTAGAATTTTTAGTTTAGAGTTTTGTTAGATTTTCAGGGTTGAAGTACAGTGGTAAGCATTCCAGCCTGACAGGTAAGTTTGGAAACTGCTGTTTTGATTCGCTTCAAATATTTTTCCAAAAAATCAGAAAAAAATCGCTGAACAATACTCATTTAGAATAGTATTCAAAAATATTTTGACCCTGAAAATTGCAAATTCCTTATTTTCCTATTTTATTTAATTTATTTTCTATTTTTATATTTTCAAAAAAATCCGAAATTTTTTGTAGAGACTTATTCTGATTTGATTTGATTTTTAGTTATATTTTCAAAATTTTTAGATTTTATTTTATTCGCATTTCTATTTTTCCATTCTTTTTCTTAATAGGGACATTGTTGGTATTTTCCTAATTATTGCTGCATTGCCGAATTAGTTCTGTGTTTTCTTTTTGATTGTTGATTTTTTTCCTATTAAATTTAATATGGCTAACCAAAGAACTCTTAGAGAACTTTCTTCCCATGATATGAATTATAATGATTTATGTATTGAATATTCTGCTGTTACTATACCTTTCGAATGAGATTCTGGTTTAATACACTTGTTGCCAAGGTTTAATGGTCTTGCAGGTGAGGATCCGAATAAGCATCTGAAGGAATTCTAAATTGTGTGCTCTACACCTTCTGGACCTTCAATAGAGGACCTTGTCAAGCAAATGACTATAAATGATCTCCAATTTCAGCAATGAATAGATTCTAGTATTCAGGGTTTGCAGTCACAGATTATACAACTTGTCACTTTAGTGAATGCCATGCAGCAAGCTCAAGAATCAAACCAACTACATGCCCAAACAGTAGTGAATCCAAAAGAATTACTGTCTGATTTAGTTGATGATACTTATCCTGAGTTGTTATCTGATTTTCCATCTTTATTAGATTATGATGATACTCACTCTTGCAATTTATGTACTGACACTAACATTTGCTCGGTTTGTACTGAGATTAATGATGCCTTGCAGGGTGATGCTTTTCATGATGTCGTTTATGTAGCTGAAGCTCTTGATATCTCGGTTGCCTCGACCATGCCTTCCATTGAACAACCTCCGTCCTTAGAGCTTAAACCACTTCCGGACAATCTAAAATATGCCTATTTAGAGAAGAATGAAAAGCTACCTGTTATAATTTCTTCTAACCTTGATTTTAATAAAAAAAAAATAAGCTTTTGCAGGTTTTGAAGAAACATAAGAAGGGAATTGGATGGACCTCGATGGAAGATGGAAGAAAAGCAATGAGGCAACCCCTTAATCCTTTGATCTATAATGTTGTGGAAAAGGATATCACGTTCACGTGCCTATTCTACACTTTTATTTATCGAATATTCTTCTTTGATCCTGGAATACAAGGCGAAGGCGCTAATAAATATTTCAAGGTTAATGGATCCTACCCAAAGTTACTTTATGACATCCCCACTTTGGAAGAGGAGCCTGCAGAAGATCTCTCTTTGGGAAATGCTGCTTATGTGATCACCTATCCACTTGACTACTCGGGTGTGTTCTTTCCTTTCTCTCACTCTTATTTTATATTTATGTTCTTTCATTTAGGACAATGTATGTTTTAAGTGGGGGGGGGGGGGGGCATTTCTTTGTTTTGTTTTATTTCTGTTTTCTTTAAGTGAAAAAAATTATAAAAAAAATTACTTAGAAACACAATGCATCTTTTGAAATTTTTATGCTATAAATTAATTTGAGGTTAGATTGTGGAGACTTGAGAAAAATTCATAAGATCGGTACCGTTTTAACACCTTAAGTCTCCCGAATATGGAAATCGATTTAAATACTTGTTATGACATAGCCTTGAGCTCTCATCCTTTAATAGCTCTTAAGTAGTTTATCTAGCAGTCAACACCATCTAGAAATCACACACTAAGTAATTAATTTGATGCAAATAAGTGAATGTCTCGTGTTTAATAAGAAATTTGAATAGGAATCTTCCTTTTAAGTTTGGTGACCCTCAACTGGTCACTTAGGCTAACGGTTGTGAAACCTTAAAAAAAACATTGTTGTTGCTAAAGTGATTAATTTTGAATTGTTGGCAAGTTATGGATTATAGTCACTAACAAGCTTATTTACTATGTGTGTGAATAGATAACGAGCTTAATGTGATTGCATTAGAATAAAAGAGAGCAAAAAGGAGGATGAGTAAGTTAGGCTTATGCATAATAACATGATTCAGATTGGTTTGTATCGAAGGGAGGTTTATAACCGCACAATTGTGGATTTGTGTTCTTACGATATCCTTAGTGTGTAAAATTAGACACCACAAAAAAACCTAAGAAGCTCGTGAGTTTCTTCCTTTTACAAAAAACAATACAAGAGAAAACCACAGTCTCTCCCCATTCCTTTAAATGGTACCACAAACCGGTTTCTTCTAGTATGACAACCGACACATATCAGCAGACCATTGCTCACCCACTTATTCATTCTCTTACATAAAACAACAACAACAACCAGTGGACCACATATCAGCACAATACCATTAATCTTTCATTCTCCTTAGAAACACATCAGAACGATAAAACAACATACTCTCATTACAGTTTGCACAACCACAAAAACACACTAACCACCTCATGGTCAAATACTCTATCTTGAAAAAGCCAAAGCCTCAATAGCCAGAATATAATAACACAACACGGTCAACAACATCACCTTGTCTTCCACTGCATTGTAACCTGCTATTCCAAAGGGTAGGAGTTTGTGAAGATCAAAAGAAGCATGTAGTGGTTTTGTCACTGTTAGTTTTGTTAACGTTTGATAAGGTCCCACATGCAACTTGTACACGGGTGTTCCATTTCATCTGCTGAATATTTCTTTTATTTGTTTCACCTTCATCATGGGCCTGACTATTATGCTATTGGCACCCCAGGATAGGCCCAAGCACACGTAAGCTTCCCCCTAGTTCATTTCAAAAAATTTCTCATACACCTCCCTTGACCTATGCACTTACCATCTATTATTGTTTTGCAATTTCTTGTTTTACTTACTTAAAGTATTTTCTTTCTTTTAAACACAAAAATTCCAAAAAATATTATATTAACATTTTAGTGTTGATTTAATTTTTCTAAATTCTATTTTTCACTTTGATATTTATTAATTTTGAAAATTTTATGATTGTTGTTTCACATCAATTTTGAACTTATTTTCTTTTACTTTTTGGGATAATTTTCTAAGATGTTTTAGGACATTTTTCTTAGAAATTGTCTTTGAGTATAATTATCAATCTTGGTAAGGACTTTTTGAGTGGGTCTTGCGTGAATTTTACCTCATACGCTCATTTTTCACTTGGGTTCGAACTTTGGTTTTGAGTTTGTGTGCTCATAATAAGCACCTCATTAATGTAACCCTACTCACAATTTGTGGCACTTTTTAGAATTTTTCTTGCAAAACAATTTTGTATTGATATGATTGCTTCACTCTCAATTTCAAAACTTTTGCCATACTCATGTCATGCCTTAACGTTATACTCACTTGATTAATGATCATTCTCTTTGATTTCCTTTTGTACTTATACTGTTCATTTGAACCTTAAATTCCCTTGTAACATTATTAAGAAGTTTATTCTCCTCTTCTGCCAAAGGAAAGTTCTTCTAATTGACTCATGAGTCATAAACAACCCACATATCATCTTGGCCTCCTGAGAGCCACCTTCCCCCTAGGCCTCCTAAGAGCCTTTATCCTTTTCTTGGCCTCATGAGGGCCACAAATCATAACTTAGAAATATGATAGAGTTTCTAAACTCTATGTGGGCTCATCACATTGAGTATCCACTTTTCCCCACATAACGTAGACTTAGAGAGTTTCCTTAAACTCTAAATGAGCTCACACTCATTTCCCTTTGGAACTTCGGTCATAGTCAATGGTTCCTCACCCTTAGTTGGGTGAACTACGGTTGCTCTGATTCTTTAGTCAGATACGTAGGCACAAGATGCAACGTCTTGGCGAGCAAACTTAGTGTACATACCCTTAGGTCTTTACCTTTACAATTAACAGATTCCCTTAGCAAGCAAACTTAACATAACACAAACTAAACAAGAGGCTCCTGTAGAGTACTACAGATATTAAGGGTGCCAATACCTTCCCTTAGTATAACCAACCCCCGAACCTTAGATCTTCCCCCTTTAGGTTTTCTCGATCTTGAACCTTTCCTTTGGATAAATCAAAGTCGGTGGTGAATTCAAAGAAATGTGATGCAAGTTAATAAATAGCTTGTTATCCGATTCTCACCGCAACAAAGTGTTTGTTGATGAAAGTGGACTTTGAGCAGGTATATGACTGTGTTGAGTGGGGATTTCTTGAAGCAATGTTGCAGGCAATGAACTTTGGCCCTAGATGGAGAGGTTGGATAAAAGGAGTAGTGCAAAATAGTTTTATATCAGTCCTTATTAATGGGAGTCTAACCAAGGAATTCAAGGCAATAAGGGGTTTAAAGCAAGGGGATCCTCTGTCCCCAATGCTATTTGCTATTGTAGCTGAAGAACTGACATTACTAGTCAAAAGAGCAAAGGCCATAGGATTGTTTAGGGGGATTAGCGTGATGGACAAAGAGGTAGGGAGTATCTTGCAGTTTGCTGATGACACCCTGCTTATTTGTGAAGGTAGTTACTCTGATATGTGGGCTATCAAATCCATTCTGAGAGGATTTGAACTAGTTTCTGGTTTGAAAATTAATTTCCTGAAAAGTAGTGTTTGTGGCATTGGTATTGAACTTGGTCTATTGAAGGCAACAGAGCAATTCTTGTTTTGCAAGTTAGAAAAAATACCATTTAAATTTCTCGGCCTAATGGTAGGAGGTAATCCAAGGAGGATCAGTTTCTGGCAACCTGTCCTGAATTGTTTGAAAAATAGACTTTCAGCTTGGATTGGAAGGAGCCTATCTATTGGAGGGAGAGTAACCCTACTGAATTCAGTACTAGGTAATTTGCCAATTCACCACTTGTCCTTCTATAAGGCTCCAAAGAAGGTGGTTCAAGAGATTATCAGTGTTTAGAGATAGTTCTTGTGGTCGGGGGCTGGTGGTGCTAAAGGCATATCATGGGTGAGTTGGGTAGATATTTGTAAACATAAGATGCTAGGTGGCTTGGGGATCAAGCATGTGGGGCTTTTTAACAAGGTATTGTTAGCTAAATGGGTGTGGAAACTTATTCAAAAGGGAAATGAGATTTGGAGAGCAATTGTGAAGTCTAGATATGGAAATGTGTGTGCTAGATTATGGAATGAAGAGGTGGTGGACAAAGAAGCTGGATGGTCCTTTTGGATGAGGGATGTAATGGCATTGTGTAGACCTGTAAATGGGAATTGCTTCCTAAGAAGTGTGACTCCAATGCTTGGATCAGGAGAAAACATAAATTTCTGGGAATGTGAATGGTTTGGCAGTGTGAAATTCAGTGTCTTATTTCCAAATCTCTACCAAAAAACAATTACAAAAGGATGGAGTGTGGCTGATATGGGAGTATGGGAGAATGGTGTTTGAAAATGGAATGTGAAACCTTTACATATTGAAGTTATTGCTGAGGCCAGGACTGGTCTGTTGGAGTTGGAAACACTGATGGCAGAAATCCAACCAAGAAGGAATATGCTTGATAGCTGGGTTTGGAAATATGAGAGCTCAAAAGTATTCTCAGTAAGATCAATGTATAATAAGCTGATAGAGGGGATTGGTAGGCTGACTCTGGAAGAAGCTGTAACAACTGCTTTGGAAATCCTATGGAGAACCAATATTCCAATTAAAGTGAAGGTGTTTGCTTGGAGATTACTTATCAACAGACTCCCTACACGCAAGAACCTTGCTGATAGAGGAGTTATACACTCTCAATTTGAAGAGGTGTGTGTATTCTGCTTTAGTGAAATAGAGGAGGTGAACCATGTGTTCATAAACTGTCAGAAGGTGAGGCGTGTTTGGAAGATGATTCTTGACTGGTTGGGGCTGGATTGGATGGATGAAACAAATATGACAGAACATGCTATGAGGTGGTTTATCAGATTATCATGTGGATGTAAAACTGAAAATGCCAATTCTATTTGGTTTATTGTGTGCTGGAGTCTATGGAAAACACGGAATGGTATATTGTTCAATGAAGAGTTTTGGGACGAAGAGGCCATATTCCACACCATTATGGTACTATCATAGAGGTGGATAGCGGTACTGTCATCTAGTAGAAGGTTGTGTATTTTCTATGATTGCTCTAAATTTCCCCTAGATTTCCTTTAATGTAACTAGGGAGGGAGGGTTTGTTGTATTTTGGGAGGGTTGTTGTTGTATAATTGTATAGTAGGAATTTGTCTACATAAGTTGGTTATCAATACAATGTTGCTTATAAAAAAAAAAGGAATAACATATGAGATATTTGTCCACAACAATCAGATATGTTTCTTTAGGTCATACTTGAAGCTTGGAGCATAATTGTGGGCGATACTCATTTTTCACAACATCATTCCAAGGAGCCACATTTTCAGTATATAGCCAAATTTGGATATCTTTCATTCAAAGAAGAACCGACTCATTGTATTCCATGATAACATACTAGCAAGATATCCGTGCGGTCGTACAGATAAATTTATTTAATACGATATAAAATATATTTAGATATACATGTAAATTTGAAATGAAAAAAAAATTAGAAGAAAAAAAGAAAATTTTCACTTTTTAAAATGAAAATTTTATTTATCAATTAAAGATAATTATTGATTAAAATAAAATAGATATTATCTTGATAATAACCCATGAAATAGAATGTTAATGGTGTGCACTATTATTGAGTGATATTCAATTTGATACAATATAAAATATTTTTAGATACACATGTCAATTTATAATGTGTTACTTAATTGTGAAAATGAACAATAATTATATAAACTCAATTGTATTAAATAATCATATAAAAAAGAGACCCATGATGAGGGTCGTCTTAAGTTTTCGGAGGCCCTGTGTAGGTTTGTCATGGTTTAAATATAGAAAAATAAATCGAGGCTCTGTTTGGTCATGGTTTATCCATGAAAAATATTTTATGAGGCCCTTTTTTAAGGGTAACCACCGAGCTGCTTACAACTGAACATGGAAGCATCTCCGAGAAAAATATTTTAGGAGAGTCGGATAACCACCGAGCTGCTTACAACTGAACATGGAAGCATCTCTGAGATGTCTATAAAGGGTAGCCAACGCAGCTGCTCCCCAACTGTATCCTGATAAACCCCCCAAGTCCATAAATAGCGCAAGGTATCGTGCCTTCACAAGCGTAAATGTCTTATCCGCAAAAATGGTACAACCCAATAACATCATCAAATAAGCTCTAGTCGCTAATGTCCAATTAGAAGCGACTCTGTGCTCGACGAATAGATTGTATAACCACTCCAGCTTATAATAAGAACCCCTGCATTCACAGACTTGTTTCTGTGCTTCTCTCCGTGAAACTCCCAAGTAATCAATGGCCCAATCAACAGCAAGCCCTTCGCTGATATCTTGAGGGCTCCAGAAGACTCCCTTGATGGGCAAGTGAAGCAGACAAGAGACGTCATCCAGAGTAATCGTCATCTCACCAAACGGCATGTGAAATGAAGATGTCTCTATATGCCATCTCTCCACAAATGCAGATACCAGGTTCGTATCTATCTTCGACATACTGGTCCTCTAAAGTGAAGCTAAACTAGAGCGAGCTATCAAATTCTCCATCTCTCTAGGAAGAAGCTGTGGAACCCTCTGAGCTAGCTTCAACCCATGTCCTGCTACCTTCATCTCTTTCTTCGAACCCCTCTCCTGAAAATAATTAAACGTAAATATATTATAAATTGCAACATAACAAATTCAACTTTTATTCAATATCAAATAATTGTAGTTTATTTACCTCACCGAACCATATATGTCTAGCAATATGATGTTCGTACGTAACCAAAAGAGATGTATCGTACGGTCCTCCTGGATATCCAACGGGTTGTGCTGCTGAAGCAGATGCACCAGTATGCTCTTCCTCAGCCACCCGCGATGATTCGCCCCATCCTAGCCTACGCTTAGGGATCAAACCGTCTCTGCCTCGTGTGTGCACCACTGTCAAAATAAAAACATAAATAACAAATATTAAAAAAAATAATAATAAAAAAAAAGCATTCCGGAACACTTTAGTAAAGAGTTCCGGTTTGACATGTTTTCGAAGCGTTCCGGAACACTTCGCTAAAGAGTTCCGAAAAACAAACTCATAAATTCCTTGAACCGGAAGACATCTTCCATGACTTCCGGGACAAAAATACTACCGGAAGACTTACTTGATGTGTTCCGGTATTATATAATGCACCGGATGACTTTTCTTATATGTTTCGAAGTTGAAATTGTGAACCGGAAGACTTGTTGAAAGTGTTCCGGAATGCAGTGCTTTCAAATCTTCTCCGGATGACTTAAAATTGTGGAAGACGGAAATGGAAAAATTTCTGAGTTTTAACTATTTATACAAGGGTATTTTGGTCATAATTTTTTTTTGTAGTGGTATGGGTATAATTGTAGGGGTAAGGGGTAAAATTTTCCACTTTTTAACCGTGATAAATTTTGGGCCCTGTGCGGTAGCCCGCCTTACACGCCCTCAAAGACGGCCTTGCCCGTGATATGGAGAAAGAAAAAAAAATATATTTGAAAATAAAAAAATTTGTCTCTCAAATAAAAATAATTGTTGATTAAAATAAAATAGATATTGTTCTGATAGTGACTCGTAAAATGTAAAGTTAGTTGTGTGCACTGTTATACAATGTTATCTAATTTGATACAATATAAATATATTTCAATACACATGTCAACTTCAAATGAGTTATTTAATTATAAAAGGAATAATAATTATATAAATTATGAATATTTTTTATATATAATAATTATCAAATAATTAAGTTTTTATTTTAGATAAATTGTGTTTTAAAAATTCAATATTTTTCCTGTGTTTTTCTTCATTAAAAAAATAAAATAGGAAAAGAAAATGGAGAGAGAAAAAATTAAATGAAAGTGGAAATTGTGAGAAAAGAAATGTGGGGGAAATTTGAAATTTGAATTAAGAGATGGAATCGTTGATGCTCATTATCGGAGAATGGAATCGTTGATTGACTCATTGCATTAGTTGTAGCTATAAAACCCTTTCTCATACTTCTACAAGGACATGGCCGGATAACTTGTGACACACTTTATTCATGATTTTGGTCCAAAAATGTAGTTAACACAGATTACAATTAACTCGAACAATCAAATTAACTTCAAATAATATAGAATGCATTTAGTTAAAATGACATAAAATGTTACATTTTATTGATCACTAATGAATATGTAAGTCTTGCACGATCTTGCACCTCCTAAGTTAGTTATCAATAATTCTAGAAACCAACTCCATGAATCCTTGGTTTCACCTTCTACAACAATAAATACAATTAGCAACATTTGCTCATTTGTGTCCATTCCAATTGCTGCAAGTATTTGCCTTCCATAATAAACTTTCAAGAAGCGACCATCAAGTCATATTATGGGCGTGCGCACTTGAAAAAAAACTATCTCTACAAGTTTTAAAATATATATACATCCTTTGAAAATTTGAGCTCAATGATCTTTCAGGATGTTCAATGTTGTCCTCTCCATCTTAAAATGAATAACTTGTCACTTTCACAGTTCACCCTGGATTTGACCTTAACAAATCATTGACATAATTATGAATTGTTTTATATTTCTCTCTAAAGTAACCATATACAATATCAATAGCCACTGCCTTTGCTCTGTATGCAAGTGTTTTGTTGATCCATACATTTCATTTTTTGTGTGTCTTCTCCATGATATATGCTGGTTTTAAATTTGGATTCTCCCTCACATTAGTTTGTATCTTACTACTCATCCACTTGGAGGTGAGAAACCTAACCTTGTAATCCCTACTAAATATATGGTTATCAACAACTTTTTTAGCTACCAAGTCTCTTCTTATGGTATTTTTGCATAATAAGCCTCCTATGGATAACCTTTCTTGCAAATCGTTCTCATCCTCTTATTATCATTTTTCTTGAATTTCAAATTACTACAATAATATATAGCATAAGTTCTCATACCATCTTTAAAAACTTATTTTGTAGTAAAATATTTCCCCACTTCCCACTTGTAGTCCACCATTCTTTTAGGAAGCTTGAATATTTGAAAATTTGCCTTATAACTACTTTCATCCTCACTGCCATATTCTTCAAGTAAATCATCAATGTTATACTTTTTAATGTCACTTAAAACTTTCAATTTTACATTTGTATTATCCTCTTCATTTACACCATCATGCAAAATACTTCTTTCACCACTACATTAACTATGTTCAAAGTCGACACGACGACCTGAACCTGATCGAAGAGAAGCGAATCACGGCACTATGCCACGGACAGTTGTATCAACAAAGAATGAAGAGGGCGTTCGACAAAAAGGTTCGGCCTCGTGTCTTCATAAAAGGAGACCTCGTGCTCATGAAGATACAATCATTTCTCACTGACTCTCGGGGTAAATGGTCCCCAAATTATGATGGCCCCTATGTGGTCACGAAAGCTTTCTCAGGCGGCGCCTTGAGACTTGCAACCATGGACGGAGAGGAATTTGCCTACCCCACGAATGTTGATGTAGTCAAGAAATACTTCGCCTAAACTAAAAAAAAAAACGTCTCGGTGGATTGAAAACCCGAAAGGGCGGTCCAGGCAAAAGTTAGAGACATGGAAAAAAAAGAATCATCCCGATGGATTGGAAATCTCATAGTACAATCCAAGAAAAAGTTAGGGATAATGGCAAGTAACTATGTTCAACAGAGGCAAGTCCCTCAGCAGTAGTTACATCATTTATCGGAGGAAATCTCCAGTCAAAGGTCATCTTCGACAGAAGCTCAGGATGCCCCGAATTCAAAGTTGGTAGAAGGATAGTGGTCGTTATGTTTCAACGTAGCCCTTTTCCCTGTAAATTACCGTTTTCTAACTTTGTATATACTCTTTGGAATCACGCGTTTGGCTGATCTCCATCTTATCAATAAAATGTGAGCCCTCGTGCTTTTGTTTGTAATTCTTGCTTGTTTTCGCTTTACAGAACGACGTTGTTTAAACTTAATCAGCGATTCTTGAAATAAAACAAAAATGAATTTACTTGTTAAACTTTTTCTGCTTTTAAAATAAAGATGGCAATTTCTTTTGACTGTTGAACATCAGAAGAACATCGATTGCTTCTCCCGAAGTAAGCGGACTTCAAAGTGCAGAATCAAAGTACTCCTTCTAAGCCAGTATGCCTGAATGAAGGGATCAACTGTGTCAGAGACCTTGTTTCGTTTGACATCCTCGGCCGAGTTCTCATCTCTTAAGCCCGATCAACATAGCTCCCAACAAGACTATCTCTCCTAAGCAAGGTGGAATTGCTATTTTGAATCAACGGTACCTCTTCGCCCCGCGATGGCCGAGTATCCAATTGTGTTCATCCATTAGTCTGTATGTCGCGTCTGTTTTGTCAGCATATACATACATACTTCATGCATTTTATTTGCGTTCGCATTTCGTATTGCATCACTATCACTTGAGTCGGTCTTGTCCCCTAGTGATAAACAGTTTTCTCAATCGAGTTTGTCAGTTCTTTCCTCGTCAGGAAGTGTTGCGTCTGCACAATCTCGCCACCAGTGTATCTTTAGATCAGAGTCGGAACTTGGCCACTTTGATAACTTGAACCTCTAAAAAGCCAGAGAAAACTCTCAATAAACATCACTCTTCGCCATTGAAGATGATATCCTTGCTTTCCCGGATTAAGGAAAATCTACAGAGAAAGCCTCGTGATCAGAGATTCGGCAGCATGCCAGTTTTGCTGCGAAAGGACCGCTGATGAAAAGGACATCGGCCCTACAAAATTGGACCCATCATATGGCGTTTCTCCGGGAAGATCCCGAGAAAAGTATGATGAAAGATCCCAAATGAAAACAGTCTCTCAAGAGACTCGCTTTCCCCAGTAGAATCGACAAATGGCGTCTCCAAAACAGAGAAGTTTGTGTACCTCTACAAATTCAGACGACTGAGTTCCCCAGCAAGTCTGACATCAAAACTTTTTCCACTAAAATGGCATCTCCCCAGGAAAATTCGGCGAGAAGTTTGAAGGAAAGCCGCTACGAATAGCGTCCCTTGTCAATAAAGTTTATTGACAAAAGAAACTAAGACCAGTTCCTTGGTAGGAAACCAGGATCGAGGGGAAGTTTAAATCAGAAACTAAGACCAGTTCCTTGGTAGGAAACCAGGATCAAGGGGAAGTTTAAATCAGAAACTAAGACCAGTTCCTTGGTAGGAAACCAAGAACGAGGGGAGGTTTATTTCAAAAGAAAACTGAGACCAGTTCCTTGGCTGAAGACCAGGATCGAGGGGAAGTTTACCTTTTCTAAGCATCATCGCTTAGCTAAAGAAGATGAATGCGTAAGCTACCATTCATAACCATCATCAAAATTTCAGATATTCCGATATTTAATCCTCTTGCACCCCGAATGCTCGAATCCCTTCGTCATTCATACCTTCGGGTCCAAGAAGATTAAATAGGGGCATCTGTAATACCCCAAATTTTGACCACTTAGATTTCACATCATTGTGAAAATCATCATCACAATATGGATGAACCATCATGCTTCATTAGTCTCCCCAAAGATGGGTGAGCATCCAATACAATCAAAATTAGGGTTTCAAGCCCTCTCTGAGTGCTTAGACAAAGGATCAATCAAGAAATGACATGATCTTCAACTTGTCTAATCTCTCAAACATCCACAATGGATCAAAAAGGACTCCCACTTCAAGGATTAAGCACAAGGCTACTCCCTTCTAGGTGGATCAAGTCTCAAGATCGACAGTGTCACCAAATTAGGGTTTTGGTCGACCAGGGTCTCCAGATGGAAATTTTCATCTGGGCACAAGGCAATGATCCAAAACATAACCTAATGTGCTTCATGGAACCTCATGAACCCATGCATCAAGTCAATTTTGCCTCAGGGGATGCATTCATCAAAAATCAGGAATTAGGGTTTCTTGACCTAATTCACCCCTAAGTTGACTTTTGGGACAAACCATGAGCCAAGACCTCAAGAGATGATTTGAGGGTCTCTAATACACCATATTGATCCATTTGGAACAATGGATTGATCCAATAAGCTTGAGCAACAAGTCTCATTTTCATCTGCACCACAATTAGGGTTTTAAGGGAAAATTCAACTGTAACTTTGACTTTTGACCAAGACATGCTCCCAAACCCTAATACATGATTGAATATACCCTATGACACCCATGGAACATGTCCATCAAGTTTGATTTAGGTCAAGGACATGATTTCCTGGAGAATTGCACAGTTTGGAATTCATCTGATAAAAAGTCAACTGTGCACAAAAGTCAACTTTGACTTTTTGAGATTTTTCACCAAAATGGATTTTTAACCCTAAAATGATGTTAATGTATGATTTGAATCATCATTCATCTAGAAAAATCAAGAAAAGTGAGATAACTTGTAAAAGGGGTAACCATAAAACTTAGAAATTTTTCTAAGTTAAAAATAAAGTGGCAAAGGTACCAACTTTGGAGGACCATAACTCCTAAACCACAAGGCCATTTTTTCTCATCCAAAGATGGATTTGTAGCCCTCATTATCACCTACAAAAACTTCAACTACAAGTCATTCCAATTCATTAAGGATTTTGAGTTATGGAGTGATCAAAGTGGCTGAAAAGTGAAAATGTCACTTTTTCCAACACTTAGTGAAATTTTCACTAAGTCAGAATTTGCCTTCACTTTTTGCCAAATGTAGGGGGATTTTTCACTTGGAATCAAAAGAGATCAAAACCAAACTTGTTCAAACAGTTGTTGTATCATGTAAGAGCTTTCCAAAATGGCCAAGAACATTGTCAAATTCAACCTACACCATGAGATACAACATTGCCAAGTTGCCTTGCTGAAATCTGTCAAGGCAAGGCAGAATTTGCATTTTGGCTCGATTTTCCAAAATCAGCCAATTTCAATTGCTCTAATCCACTTGGACACCTCAGAGGATTGAATCTAAAGGGGACAATCACTGAGCCAAGCCTCCAAGGTCCAAGGAACAAGGAATAGCATGTTGAACCTAGAGTTGCCAAAATAGGGACAAGACTTCAAATTTGGAATGAGGCATTCAATGGAACCATCAAGGTGGCATGGACTGAGCCATTCTCATCTGAAATCAGTCAAGACTTATCCAAGACCAAGGGGACCAAAGCTCTGTGCCCTAACCTCTAGTCAATGGCTAGAGGAGACTTGGATTTTCATTTGCCAACATTGGCCAAACCTACTTACCAGCTGCCATGCACTATTCCTTGCAAAACAAACTTGCTCTACTATAAATAGAGCTCAATTATGGTCAGTTTAAGTACACCAAAGCCATCTAACAGATGCTTTCCTCAAAATCTCTTTCTCTTGAAAAAAATGCCTTTCTTAGCAAGGTAGCTATCGGGTTTTGAGTTTGAGAGCAATTCTGCACAAACCAATCACTCACACACCTCACATACATCACATATGAGCTGATCAAACACTCACAGAACTTCTGAAACATCAATTTCATGAAATCACCAGCTGGTTGCTCAAATTTTCAAACAAGGTGCAGCTGAGGTACCACAAAATGATCCAGCCAATTTCAATCAAGTCCAACCATCCAAACACAATCCATAGGGTGTAGGGAAGCTGTCCAGATCATCACAACTCATCTGTAACACCTCCAAATCAAAAATCACTTTGAACTTGCTGTCACGGCTTGGAGGTAAGCACATACTTGGTCATCTCTCAATCTATGCATATTTCCTCGCACAATAATTTGGCCATATGTTCATAATCATGCATGGAATGTTTTCCCTCAATTAATTGCATTGTTTGAATCGTGTATCAAAAATCCTAGCCTTCATGCAGAAGTTAGGGTTCTTGAGGTTTCTTCGTGATTTCATGTTTTATGTTTAATTTAAATGAAATTAAGTGTTATAAACATGATCGTGAGGTTGAGACGAGCATAATGATATGTGGATTGCATGATATGACTACGTATTCAGTGAGATTGGATGGAAAACACAAATCTGAGAAACCAAGAACACGCGCGTGTTCTTCAGCTTGTTCTTGGCGCCTTTTTTTCAAATTCAAATATTTGAATTTTGTGATTTTGTTTAATTGATTCAAAAATTATTTTCTCTCTGAGTTTTAATGATTTTGAGTTGATTCTTTTTTTAATAATTCACAAAAATGTTAAAATATTTTATTTTATCAAAAAATCCCAAAAATATTATTTATTTCATATAATTTATATTTTTGTAAAGAATTAATATTTTGATTGTTTTTGGCATTTTAAATATTTTTTCTACATTGATTTTGCAACTTTTAATGCTTTCTAATTATTTTGTAGGTCAATACTTAATTTTTGAAGCATTAATCCAAGATCACAATTTGTTTTCCATGTGTTAAACAATTTTTGATCATTTTAATTGAATTTTTATTCAATTAAATACATTTTGAAAACAAATTAGGGTTTTGGATTAATTCAACCCTCATAAATCATTTTCAAAACATTTTGGGTCTCTATTAGAGTGTAAGACCCAATCCTTTTTTTTTACCAAATCATCTTTGGGCCTCACTTATTGTATAAGTCCCGATACCGTCAAAAAACAAACGGCGCGATCATCGCCTTTTCAAAAATCATTTGGGCCTACCCTCGAGTAGTAAGACCCATTTATTCATCTCAAAACTCTTTGGGCCTCTTGAGAGAGTATAAGACCCATCCCCCCTTGTACAAAAACTTTTTGGGCCTCACTCATTGTATAAGTTCCTCTGTACAAGTAAACGGCGCGATCGTCGCCCGTTTAAAAATTAAAACCATCTGGGCCTCTCCTTGAGCTATAAGACTCATTCAAAACACTTTGGGCATCTATTAGAGTGTAAGACCCAATCCCCCTTTTAACCAAAACATTTTGGGCCTCACTTATTGTATAAGTCCCTCTGCGTTAAAAGAAAACCTCGGCGCGATCGCCATTTTTAAACGAAAAATCATTTGGGCCTACCCTCGTGTTATAAGCCCCACTCTTTTTTCTTTAAACCTTTTTTGGGCCTCTTGAGAGAGTGTAAGACCCATCCCTTTGTACAGAAAACCGTTTTGGGCCCCAGTCACTTGTATAAGTCCCTCTGTACAAATTCAAACAGTGCGCTCACTGATAAAACCCTGGGCCTCTCCTTGAGCTGTAAGCCCCAGATCTTTCTTTTTCAAAGCACTTTCTCCTTTGATTTTGAATATACTGTTGTTTGTAATCTTTCTTTGTTGAACAACTAACCAAACAGCATGGAAGCATTACAACCGAGTAAGTGGTTATCGCTTTCATTTACTGCTTTCATATTATAAACTGTATTGTGGGGCTGCTCACTGTAAGTCTCCTTTCATAAACTCATATCTACTGTGTAATAATAGTATAGATATTTCGAGTTTCCCCGGCAACTACGTCTAGAACTAGGTGACGCCGTTTCACTTATTCGTAGAAATAGACGCCTAAATCCCCAATAGGAGCACCAGATACAGTCTTCTCTTCGGCTGTCCTCCTTAGGAATCGTCAAGAAGCTCTACTCCCCAAGATGAATGTATTCTCCGTGAATGGCATCTTTGAGTTTCTTCCCAATTCTCGAACTTTCCTGACTTGATCTATTCCTTGTGGATAGCTTGCCTTGAATGTCTCGGGGTTTGGGTACCCACTACGGTCATAATCTTGGACCTTAACTAAGGAACCCTCTTTAAAAGCTAAAAGTCGCTGGATAGTAAACTTCACACGTTTACCAGTGGTTTTCATCTTTAAAAGAGTTATCTCTCCTAATGGAAAGGAGATGATAGACCCACGGGCTTCTTAAAAGCATCGGCCTCCTCTTGGGCATTATTCAAGGACCCGTCGGCTTCTTAGAAGTATTCACAGCCTCCTCTTAGGCTTCGTATAATGATCTCTTCCTCCGGGAATGATAGCCTCCTCTTGGGCTTCGTACAAGGACCCGTCGGCTTTTTAAAAGTTTCCAGCCTCCTCTTGGGCTTCGTACAAATTGTCCCGACGACCTCCTAGAGGTATAGGAACAGAACCTAGTCATCCTCATAGAACAGTCCTTTCATAGAGTCTACTACTGTTTCTCGAAGCATAGTACAAAAGATAAAACTCTAGACACAGACAGTCTAACTTCCTTGAGTCTCAAAGACATTCTTAAGCACCCTTCGTTAAATAGGAAGGAAACCCGCAGACTCGGATAGTCTCGATACCCTTTGGATTTCCCGTTTCCTCAAAGAGAAGGAAATATCCCTAATCCTCAAATTAAATCCCTGTGTACAGTGTTACTCATATAAGAACCGATTTTCTCTTTTAAATCAGTATATTGGATCTGTCACTCAACTGAAACAGTTACAATAGCCTCCATCTCGGGCTTCGTACGAGATACAAAAATTCTCCCCAGTGGAGTCAAAACAACCTTTTCGCCTCTCTCTCGGGCTTTGTACGAGATACAAAAACACTCTCTTACTGAGTATAAAAGATTCTCCAACTGAGTCAACTCTTTGCTAGCCTCCTCTTAGGCTTTGTATAACGATATGCCCCACTGGGTCAAAAACTTTTAGCCTCTCTCTCGGGCTTTGTACGAGACACAAAATAGCCTCCTCTTAGGCTTTGTATAATGATTTTCCTAGCGGAAATTAGCCTCCTCTTAGGCTTTGTATAAGAAAACCACTGGTTAATCCAATTAACCTTTTAGCATCAACGCTGTGCCTCGTTCACAGTACACAAACATCAACAACTCCTTTCCCTTCATCTAATCGCTGTAAGCGGCAAGCCTCTGGATCATCTACATCCATGCCACTGTCCCTCTTTTAGCATGAGAAATTCCTAAGGAAAGATGGCATTGCTCTACACTGAGTTAAAGTCTTCTCCTTCAGGTTAAAACCCTTTCTTCGGAAATTATGGCATTGCTCGGATCCGCGTATCCCAGTTAAAGTAATTCTCCTTCTCCCCTCTTTAGAGATGACAAATTCTCTCTAAAGCCGAGGTCTTTCAGCTTCACGTCTTGGGCTTTGAACAAGACACAAATCACCTTTAGCTTCACATCTTGGGCTTTGAACAAGATACAAATCACCTTTCGCTTCATGTCTTGGGCTTTGAACAAGACACCAAAACACCCCTTTCCTCCCATTGAATAGGAGGAACTACGAATGCTCTGATTTCCCTGTTTCGGTAAACGGGAATACGTAGGCATAAGATCGAAAGAAAAGATCTTAGCGAGCGCAATCAACAAAAAACCCAAATCCCATATCTTCGTCAATCAAAAGCAGTAATTCAAAAGCACCAGTCCTAATATCCTAATCCTTATTCCCCACCAGAAACCTTTTGCCCAAGCCCTAGAAAGAAAGAACTTGTATTGGCGAAATACGAATAACCAGTACAAAGGCCCCCCCACATTGATAGCATCCGTAACCTAACAGACCGCTGTTTAAACTCAGTATGCAAGCAGGGTTAATTGGAGACATCTATTTCCCTTCATTATTCAGCTCACAATAGGATAAAAAATGAATCGACCTGTAGTTTTAAGCTCAAACCGCAGAGAGCGACCAGCGCTTAAGAACCGCGTCCAAAATCGCTCGCTACAGAAAAGTGGCGCCCACCGTGGGGCCCTTGTTTTTCTTTCTGTCTGTTTTCCTTGTAAAATGGCGACTCTGCTGGGGAGTCTCCTTTTCTGTCTTAGGGCATCATCCCCGTTTTCCACGGAAAATGGGAACTCTGCTGAGGAGAAAGATTGACCTATGCTGGTCCATCTCTTAGGCAGGGAACCACAGATTGGGGCTTCCGTCGGGGAACCCATTTCTGTCAGTAACTTAAGAATCGTAGCTTTATAAGTCTAGGATGATTAGGACAAATATATATACTGCTTTTCCTAATTGCTATACGTGTTTATTTTTCTGCTACTGGGAATGCGTGTGATGCCGCATGTGGTGAGATTGAGTATACACTTAAGATAAGTGATGGTGACGGGGTCGACCATCAACCTCAGTGGAGGCTGACCAACGCAACCCATTCACTCTTATAGCCAATGGGTCGGTTGTTAAGTCTGAGAAGCTGAGGAGCCAAACCCTTTCGTAGTGCGGAAACTATCGGAAATAGTTGTTACGCGATACTACCCTCATTTGAGGCTGGTGATCTATTCTCGGTGAATAGCACTTACTCTAAGATTGCACACAACTCGCTGGCGATCCGCTTGTTATTTTGCTTTCCTGGGAGGAGCTGATGATAATGAGTACAGGTACAAAAATCACCCTAGTATAAACCTTTGGGGATGGGTAGAGCCTTGACTTCATGACAACGACCCTTTGACCCCATGTTTTTTCTATGTTTTTGTGTGCTGCATTCATGCATTCATTTAATAAAACATTAAAACATTCAAAAAATTTCTCTTCTAGTCTCTCTATTTTTCAAATTAAACTAAGACTGTGATTGCAAATATCAGAGAAAAGGATTACGCTAATGGATTTCGGTAGAAGGAGAACTCACCAGTATACCGTCAAGGTTCCAAAACTAGGGGATTTGAGAAAGTTAACGAGGATGATTGTTAACCTAGAGGCTTTCAGAGCCAAGCACGGTGGTTTGCTACCACTGTTAAGAGTCCATGTGATTAAGGGGATCATGGACGCGCTCATTCAATTCTATGATCCGGTTTATCATTGTTTCACATTCCCGGATTACCAGCTATCACCAACGCTGGAGGAGTATTCTCATCTGACTGATTTACATATCACTGATCGAGCTCCATTTTCTGGACTGGAAGAAATTCTAAAGAATCAGACTATTGCAAGAGCAATTCATTTGGGCGAGTCTGAGGTCAGGACTCACATGACCACTAAGGGTGGCACCCAAGGTTTGCCAGCCCAGTTCCTGACCAAGAAAGCTCTGTACTTTGCTAGTATAGGGAACATGACTGCTTTTGAAAGCATCTTTGTCTTGCTCACCTACGGATTATTTTTGTTTCCCAACATCAATAACTTCGACGATATCAACGCTATTAAGGTTTTTCTCATTGGAAACCCTGTGCCGACTTTGCTTGCAGATGCGTATCATTCTGTACACTTGGGAAATTTGTACAGCGGAGGGGAGATCACATGCTGTGTACCTTTGCTTTACAAATGGTTTATCTCACACTTGCTCAAGTCTGCTGCTTTTTGGGATTGCAAGAGTGTCTTACGTTGGTCGCAGAAGATTATGTCTCTTACCAACTCTGATATAGATTGGTGTAATAGGATTTATGAGGGAATCAGAATCATTGACCGTTGTGGAAACTTCCCCAAAGTACCCCTCATAGGAACTAAAGGAGGAATCAACTATCATCCGATATTAGTTCTTCGTCAATTTGGATACCCGATGAGACACATCCCACTGGGTGTTCATCTGGAAGGTCTTTTCTTCAAAGAAGGAGAAAGTGACAGAGCACTAAAGATGGAAATAGTGCAAGCTTGGAAACATGTTCATAAGAAAGGACGAGAGTCTCTGGGAAAACCGGACTGTGTCTCGGTGGAGCCTTATCTCCATTGGGTACAAACTAGAGCTCTCAAGCTAAAGATGCCTTATCCTCGTTACGGAATTCTTCCGCCGAGGGAAATTGTCATGTACTTCATGACGGAAACTGAAAGGCTTCAGGTTACTCTCAACAAAGTTCAAAAGGAAAGAAGATCTTGGAAGAACAAGTACCGCACCCTCGACGTAGAGTGTATCCAAATACAGTAACTACTAAAAGAGAAAGATGCTCTGATTGAAATTTTGGAGTGGCATGCTGTAGAGAATCAAGATGACCAAAGGAATTTGCTCGCTCCTTTCACCTGGAAAAGGAATGACAACCCGACAACGGCCCAAGCGCCCCGGTCAAAGAAGAGGACTCGGGACCCATTAGTTTAGGTTTCTGTTTCTGCACTTTGTAATCTACTGTATTTCCATTTCTGTAATCCTTTGGAATCCAATAAAAAGGGGTTTCCCCACTGTTTGATATTTGCAATCTAATTGTCGAAGTTTATTTTAATTAAAACTAAAAACAATTAATATAATCATTGCATTCATCATTCTCACATCGCGTATTCTTCTTCCCTACGAATCTCACGTTTGTGTCTCGATTCTAGAGTCAAACTGTCTCATTCGTATAATACTCGGGCCAATTGTCAGAAAAAGATGGATGATCTTGAGGAAGAAAACAGAGAGTTGAAAGAAGAGATCGACGCTCTGAGAGAGGATATGAGAAAGCTTCGTAACGACATGCAAACCATGGCAGAAGCTCAGCTACAAAGAACTGTGATCTCGGAGATCACCTCAACGCCCATCATAGAAAAGTATGATCCTAGGTATCAGATGCCGAAAGATCGTCCTTGGGGCATGCCTGTTAACTATATCCCAGAAGGATATGTTCCGCCGATCACTGAAGATCAGGGAATCGCAACAGAAGCCGCTGGGCCTGAAGGTTACAAACTTCGGGAAAGCGAAGATGCCAGGGGCATACTCAAGACTCCTGAAGGTTACAAACTTCGGAAAGCGCAAAGACTTATTGCCGTAGTCACGGTACCACCCCCTGGGGTGCACACTGTCCCGGAAGGACAGATTCCACGGACATCTTCTGATAAGAAGGAAACTATGTTTGACAGAATGGATGAATTCCAGGAGAAGTTCTTGGAAATGCAGAAAGAGCTGCAAGCCATTCGCGGTCAGGATCATTTGGAAAGGACGCCGCAGACCTCTGCTTGGTCCCAAATGTAAAAGTCCCGCACAAGTTCCAAGTGCCCGACTTTGAAAAATACAAGGGTAACTCTTGCCCTCAGAGCCATCTGGTGATGTACGCTCGGCGGATGTCAGCCCAGACGGAGAATCAGGACCTGCTGATTCACTACTTCCAGGATAGTTTAACCGGTGCCGCACTCAAATGGTACATGGGTTTAAACCGTACTACGATCAGTACATTCAGAGATCTTGGTACTGCCTTCGTCCAACAATACAAGTACAATTTGGACATGGCACCCGACAGAGATCAACTCAGATCAATGTCACAAAAGGACAAGGAAACCTTTAAGGAGTATACTCAAAGGTGGCGTGAAATTGCCGCTCAAATTTTTCCACCTCTTGAGGTAAAAGAGATGACAAAGATCTTCTTAAAGACCTTAAGCTCATTTTACTATGACCGAATGGTTGCCAGCGCGCCCAGTGATTTCACTGAAATGGTCGGCATGGGTGTACGTCTTGAGGAAGCCGTCCGAGAAGGATGTTTGGTAAAAGACACTGGATCAACGAGCGGTACTAAAAAATACGATAGTGCTCTCCCTAAGAAAAAAGAGCAAGATATTGGGAATATCTCTCTCGGAAAGCAAAGGCGACGTTATCAGCCAGTAGCAGCTGTTACTCCTGCTATCGGCCCCACGCCTGTTCCTATGTATCAACCTCAGGTTGCGCAGAGCCAACCTGACCAACAAAGGACACAACAGTCTCTTCAGCAGGCTCGTCCTCCATATAACAACAACTGTACAACACGGCCACCAGGATTTGATCCTATACCTGTAACGTACGCAGAACTATTTCCGTTACTGCTAGCCAAGGGGAACATCCAGACTAAGTCTCCCCTTTCAGTTCCGGAAAATCCGCCTTTCTGGTTTAAGGTGGATCAAACATGCCCTTATCATCAAGGAGGTTCAGGGCATAACATTGAGACTTTCCTCAATTTCAAATCCGACGTGCAAAAGCTTGTTAGGAGCGGGCTCTTATCTTTCAAGGATACGAATCCTAATGTTCTTACGAACCCGCTGCCTCAACATGAGAAGGCTGCAGTCAATCTGATTGAGAAAGAGACTAACAATGTCTATCAAATTCACGATGTACTCTTATTGGGGACCAATCTGGTCAGGATGCATTGTAGACAGAGTGGATATGGCCATGTGCCACCTCATAATTATCACCAGTGTGATATCTGCTCTAAAGATAACCAAGGATGTTCTGTAGTGCAAGCAACTCTACAGGAACAAATGGATCTCGCATGGATCCAAGAGCACCGAGTTCGTGGAGTTAACATGGTCTACACGAATTCTAACGTCATTCAAAACCACGACATCCGTGCGATGAATGTCAACTTGGTGGCGATGCACTCAAGGCAAAGCCAGTATCATAATCTGCCGCGGCACGATTACAGTTCCTGTCTGATTTGCTCGGTAAACAAACAGGGATGCTCTTTCATACAAGAGGCCCCCCAGCGTCAGATGGATCTTGGATGGATCCAAGACTACCATGATAGGAACTCCTATCAAATCAACATGGTTCAGATCTTCGACATCCGCGTGATGAATACCAATCTGGTAGAGTTACATGTTGAGCAGGTCCGACTCAGATTCTTAATATCACACGATTATCAAAGCTGTAAAGCGGGTTGCGAAAACGATCGAGGTTGTACCTTTGTCCAGGAGGCACTTCAGCACTTGTTAAATCACTGGTGGATGCCAATCTATATGGACGAAGATACTCAGCAGATTAGTATCAATAACAGGAATCCTACTCGTCGTCAAAGTCAGGATGTCCGATCAATGGAAGGTAACCTAGTGAGGTTACATTGTATTCAAAGTGGGCGTGGCCAGGTGCCACCACACAATTATGACCGTTGAAGTGTCTGTTCGGAAAGTAACCAAGGGTGTTACCTTGTGAGAGCAGCTCTTCAGGGTCAGATCGATCATGGAGAAATTCATCCATATCCAGGTTCAGGACCCATCATTTGGTCGCCGAACTACCTTGCCGATCAGGTTGAGGATGTTGTCACGATCTCTGGTCATCACCAGATCAGGGATGTTTTTGCCATCGTCCCTCTACTTGACGAATCTAGAGTTCCCAACCGGGAACGGATCGAGATCACTTATGACGGTCAGAAAAATCAGAAGGTTCCCATAGTCATCTATCCACCGGGACCATTACCGTATGAATCAGCTAAGGCGATCCCTTACAAATACGGTGCAACAACAATTGAGAATGGAAAGGAAATTCTATTACCCTCCGTCGTGAATATTGCAGACGTCAGTCGTGTAACACGGAGTGGTAGAATCTTCAACCGAGGGGTTGGAGAATCCAACAAAGAAAAGGAACTTCAGGCAGAAATTCCTGATCCGCCAGTCAGTCAATCTGGTAATCCCGACTTTTCAAAAGACAAAGATGAGATGCTAAAGCTCATCCAAAGGAGTGAATATAACATTGTTGATCAACTGTTACAGACTCCTTCAAAGATCTCAGTATTATCACTGTTACTCAGTTCAGAAGCACACAGAGAGGCTCTACAGAAAGTCTTGGAGCAAGCCTTTGTGGAACAGGATGTAACAATCAGACAGTTCGATAGAATTGTCTCTAACATCACTTCCTGCAATAATTTGGGATTTAGTGATGAGGAATTACCTGAAGAGGGTCGCCGTCATAACATGGTGCTCAATATCACAGTTAACTGCCAGGGCGATGCTTTAGCCAACGTACTGGTAGACACAGGGCCAGCCCTGAATGTTATGCCGAAGTACACTTTGATGCAATTATCATTCAAGGGCCCTCCGATGAGAGTCAGCGAGGTCGTCGTCAAAGCATTCTACGGATCCAGAAAAACAGTTATCGGCGAAGTTGATCTTCCCATAACTATTGGTCCTCACACTTTCCAAATCACTTTCCAGGTCATGGACATCCGGACAACATACAGTTGTTTATTAGGAAGACCTTGGATACATCAGGCTGGAGCAGTTACTTCAACCCTCCACCAAAAGCTAAAGTTCGTCAAGAACGATCAACTTGTCACGGTTTGTGGGGAACAAGCCTTGCTTGTGAGTAACATGTCATCATCTACTGGTATAGAGCCCGAGGAGTTTATTGGAACTCAGTTCCAAGCACTGTCGGTGAGCAAGAACAATCAGTTAAAAGGAGGAACCTCGATTTCCTCATACAAAGATGCTATTAAAGCGGTCGAGAGTACCAATACAAAAGGATGGGGACAGCTTGTCATTCCTACTAGCAATATAACAAAGAAGGGTCTTGGTTTTTCTGCAACCTGTACCCAGACAGTTGCCAATGATGAAAGTCTTCATCCCCTTCAAAACTTCTTCCACAGTGGAGGTTTTCTTCACCCAGTGTCTCAGACAGTTCATGCTATCAATGAGGAAGATCCCTCTGACACGGATGAAGAATGGAAGTCCTACCTTAACAAGGACGGCTATATGTCTCAGGAAGAGGTGCCTATGCCTTTTTGCTTTCCTACAGAAAGTCTGAGATTTATACCAAGATCAGATGTCGAAATGATCTACGGAGATTGTGATCCGGAAGGATGCCGTGCTCCGCCAAATTCATTAGAGGAAGACACTCCGATGAAAGACAACTTTGATCACAATTACTATAGCCCGATGGATGGCCTGCCAATGTGGCAGCCTTACCCAAGAGACTTGGGGCCAGAAAGTCAGTCGAGTAATGAAACTCAGTTGAGCATCATTGAACAGAATACCTGTGTCCCCACCCTGTCATGGGATCAACACTCAGGTCATTCGGAAACTACTCAACATGAAGATGAATTCGCAACGTTTGCAGGACTAGAATTCATCAACTATGCTTTTCCTGAGGTCAACGTCATCGAGAGGGATGACTTCTCCAGTTCCAAGGAAGTTTGGGACACCTTGGGACAACCGAGTGGAAAATACGACTATATGGTCAAGTACACCGCTCCCGAAAGCTCTCGTATCAGGCTCGAAGATATCCAGTCAACTGGATGGGGAGATACAGCTGAGAGCACCAATGCTATGCAAAATGCAACAGAGGAATCCTCCTACGACAACTCTGCTTGGGAGACAGATTCCAATGATCCTGCTCCACCAGAAATCAGCGTCATTTCTGAAGACAAATCAAGGAAGGTGCCAGACTTTGTGATTCACTGAGGAGTTCGCCGCCAATGGGTTGCCGTCGAGGTTCCGAAGGTCGTTCATCAGTCAAAGTAATTGCCATCTTTAAACCTTTCACCCTGCCCAGGTGAAACGGATGTTTTGATAAGGCTCGCTTTTTGTAAATTTCCCTCTTCGCTTTGCCCAAAGCGACAGAGTTTTGTTTTATAGGGCTGTAGTTTCAAGAGTCGACTTGTTCATTAATAAAATAACGTCGTTCTATAATTTCCGCATTAATTGCTGTTTTCTCTTTTTGCTTTTTCAGAAAATGGTAATCCTAAAAAACATTCAATAATAAAAACAAGCAGTAAAATCAAAACACTGCACACACTTACATTTTCTCTATCTCTTCTAAACACGAATCATCACGTCATGCAGATTGCTTGTTTTATACCCCGTTGAAACATACGATTCGATGCCTTCTTCCAACTTTGAGTTCCCGGTATTCGAGGCTAAAGAAGAAAATGACAACAAAATTCCAGAAGAGATCTCCCGACTACTCAGACAAGAGGAAAGGTCCATTGAACCTCACAAAGAGCCGTTGGAAACGGTAAACTTGGGTTCAGAAAAAGAGACAAAAGAAATCAGGATCGGAGCACTGCTCAGTCCAACTGTCAAAGAGGGTTTGATAAAGCTTCTCAAAGAATTCCATAATGTGTTCGCTTGGTCCTATCAGGATATGCCAGGGTTGGATACCAGCATCGTGGAACATCACTTACCGTTGAGATCGGAATGTCCGCCAGTAAAGCAAAGGTTGAGACGCACTCACCCGGACATGGCCATCAAAATCAAAGAGGAGGTACAGAAACAGATCGACGCGGGTTTCCTCGCTACATCTGAATATCCTCAATGGTTAGCCAACATCGTACCTGTTCCTAAAAAGGACGGAAAGGTCAGAATGTGTGTCGACTACAGAGATCTGAACAAGGCAAGTCCAAAGGACGACTTTCCTTTACCACACATTGACATGCTGGTAGACAGTACAGCAAAGTTCAAAGTTTTCTCCTTCATGGATGGATTCTCGGGCTATAACCAGATCAAAATGGCGCCGAAAGTCATGGAGAAAACTTCGTTCATTACCCCATGGGGTACCTTTTGTTACAAGGTAATGCCGTTCGGTTTGAAGAATGCCGGGGCAACCTATCAAAGGGCCATGACTACTCTGTTTCATGACATGATACACAAAGAAATTGAGGTATATGTCGATGATTTGATTGCAAAATCAAGAACAGAGGATGAGCACGTTGAACATCTGTCAAAATTGTTCGAACGTCTAAGAAAATTCAAGCTCCGCTTGAATCCCAACAAGTGCACCTTCGGTGTCCGTTAAGGGAAATTACTAGGGTTCATCGTCAGCCAGAAAGGAATTGAGGTTGATCCTGACAAGGTCAAGGCCATTCAAGAAATGCCTTCTCCGAAAACTGAAAAACAAGTTAGAGGATTCCTGGGACGTTTGAACTATATCTCCAGATTCATATTCCTTATGACCGCGACATGTGCGCCGATTTTCAAATTACTGAAAAAGAACCAGGATTGCGTTTGATCAGAAGATTGCCAAACCGCCTTCGACAGTATCAAGGAATATCTGTTGAATCCTCCGATTCTATCACCTCCAGTGGAAGGAAGACCACTGATCATTTACCTCACAGTCCTAGAGGACTCAATGGGGTGTGTACTTGGCCAACAAGACGAAACTAAACGGAAAGAGTCTGCCATTTACTATCTAAGCAAGAAATTCACCGACTGCGAGACTCGTTACACAATGCTTGAGAAAACTTGTTGCGCTTTGGCTTGGGCAGCCAAACGTCTTCGCCAGTACATGATTCGTCATACTACTTGGTTGGTCTCCGAAATGGATCCAATCAAGTACGTTTTCGAAAAACCTGCTCTCACGGGAAGGATTGCCCGTTGGCAGATGTTACTATCAGAATATGACATAGAGTACCATGCTCAAAAAGCCGTTAAAGGAAGTATTTTAGCCGATCACTTGGCTCATCAACCGATTGATGATCAAGAATCAATCGGGTTTGACTTCCCAGACGAAGATGTCATGTATCTAAAGATGAAAGATTGCGATGAACCGCTACCCAGTGAAGGGCCAGAACCAGGTTCCCAGTGGGGACTTATCTTTGACGGAGCAGTCAATCATTATGGAAACAGAATTGGGGCAATCATTGTTACCCCTCAGGGTTCCCACATTCCTTTCACTGCCAGACTTACGTTCAAATGTACGAACAACGAGGCCGAATACGAAGCATGTATTATGGGTCTCGAAGAAGCGATTGATTTAAGGATCAAAAACTTGGACGTATACGGCGATTCAGTCCTGGTTATTAACCAGATAAAAGGAGATTGGAACACATACCAATCAGGATTGATTCCTTACAAAGACTATGCAAGAAGGTTGTTACCCTTCTTCAACAGAGTCGACTTTCATCACATCCCTCGTGATGAGAATCACATGGCTGATGCATTAGCCACTCTCTCTTCCATGATTAGTGTAGGTCGATGGAATGACATACCTAAGATCGACATCATGCGCCTTGAACGGCCCGCTTACGTCTTCACGATTGAAGCAGTCATAGATGACAGACCTTGGTATCACGATATCAAATGCTTCCTTCAGAAACAAGAGTACCCATCTGGGGCACTCAGGAAAGACAGGAAAACCCTCAGAAGATTGGCTGGAAACTTCTTCCTGAGCGGTGACACTCTTTATAAGAAAAATTTTGACATGGTCTTGCTCCGATGCGTCGACAGACCAGAAGCAGACATGCTCATGAAAGAAATTCATGAAGGATCCTTTGGCACTCATGCCAACGGACACACAATGGCGAGAAAAATTCTCAGGGCCGGGTATTATTGGTTGACAATGGAATCCGACTGCTACAAGTACATGAGGAGGTGTCATAAGTGTCAGATATACTCCGACAAAATTCATGTACCGCCATCACATCTCAAAGTTCTTTCTTCCCCATGGCCATTTTCAATATGGGGAATCGATATGATTGGTATGATTGAGCCCAAGGCTTCAAACGGACATCGGTTCATCCTTGTAGCCATTGACTATTTCACCAAGTGGGTCGAAGCAGCGTCATTCGCCAATGTAACCCGACAAGTGGTGGTCCGATTTATCAAAAACAATATCATCTGCCGTTATGGTGTTCCAAGCGAGATCATTACTGATAATGGATCTAACTTGAACAATAAGATGATGAAAGAGTTGTGTGCTGAGTTCAAGATCGAACACCATAACTCATCTCCCTACCGACCCAAGATGAACGGAGCGGTAGAAGCGGCTAACAAGAACATCAAGAAGATCGTTCAAAAAATGGTTGTAACCTATAAAGATTGGCACGAGATGCTACCCTTTGCTCTTCATGGTTATCGCACATCTGTCCGCACTTCAACAGGGGCTACCCCTTTCTCTCTAGTATATGGCATGGAGGCAGTGCTTCCCATAGAAGTAGAGATCCCGTCAATCAGGGTATTGATGGAAGCTAAGCTCACTGAAGCTGAATGGTGTCAAAGTCGACACGACGACCTGAACCTGATCGAAGAGAAGCGAATCACGGCACTATGCCACGGTCAGTTGTATCAACAAAGAATGAAGAGGGCGTTCGACAAAAAGGTTCGGCCTCGTGTCTTCAGAAAAGGAGACCTCGTGCTCAAGAAGATACAATCATTTCTCACTAACTCTCGGGGCAAATGGACCCCAAATTATGATGGCCCCTATGTGGTCACGAAAGCTTTCTCAGGCGGCGCCTTGAGACTTGCAACCATGGACGGAGAGGAATTTGCCTACCCCACGAATGTTGATGTAGTCAAGAAATACTTCGCCTAAACTAAAAAAAAAACGTCTCGGTGGATTGAAAACCCGAAAGGGCGGTCCAGCCAAAAGTTAGAGACATGGAAAAAAAAGAATCATCCCGATGGATTGGAAATCTCATAGTACAATCCAGGCAAAAGTTAGGGATAATGGCAAGTAACTATGTTCAACAGAGGCAAGTCCCTCAGCAGTAGTTACATCATCTATCGGAGGAAATCTCCAGTCAAAGGTCATCTTCGACAGAAGCTCAGGATGCCCCGAATTCAAAGTTGGTAGAAAGATAGTGGTCGTTATGTTTCAACGTAGCCCTTTTCCCTGTAAATTACCGTTTTCTAACTTTGTATATACTCTTTGGAATCACGCGTTTGGCTGATCTCCATCTTATCAATAAAATGTGAGCCCTCGTGCTTTTGTTTGTAATTCTTGCTTGTTTTCGCTTTACAGAACGACGTTGTTTAAACTTAATCAGCGATTCTTGAAATAAAACAAAAATGAATTTACTTGTTAAACTTTTTCTACTTTTAAAATAAAGATGGCAATTTCTTTTGACTGTTGAACATCAGAAGAACATCGATTGCTTCTCCCGAAGTAAGCGAACTTCAAAGTGCAGAATCAAAGTACTTCTTCTAAGCCAGTATGCCTGAATGAAGGGATCAACTGTGTCAGAGACCTTGTTTCGTTTGACATCCTCGGCCGAGTTCTCATCTCTTAAACCCGATCAACATAGCTCCCAATGGGACTATCTCTCCTAAGCAAGGTGGAATTGCTATTTTGAATCAACGGTACCTCTTCGCCCCGCGATGGCCGAGTATCCAATTGTGTTCATCCATTAGTCTGTATGTCGCGTCTGTTTTGTCAGCATATACATACATACTTCATGCATTTTATTTGCGTTCGCATTTCGTATTGCATCACTATCACTTGAGTCGGTCTTGTCCCCTAGTGATAAACAGTTTTCTCAATCGAGTTTGTCAGTTCTTTCCTCGTCAGGAAGTGTTGCGTCTGCACAATCTCGCCACCAGTGTATCTTTAGATCAGAGTCGGAACTTGGCCACTTTGATAACTTGAACCTCTGAAAAGCCAGAGAAAACTCTCAATAAACATCACTCTTCGCCATTGAAGATGATATCCTTGCTTTCCCGGATTAAGGAAAATCTACAGAGAAAGCCTCGTGATCAGAGATTCGGCAGCATGCCAGTTTTGCTGCGAAAGGACCGCTGATGAAAAGGTCATCGGCCCTACAAAATTGGACCCCATCATATGGCGTTTCTCCGGGAAGATCCCGAGAAAAGTATGATGAAAGATCCCAAATGAAAACAGTCTCTCAAGAGACTCGCTTTCCCCAGTAGAATCGACAAATGGCGTCTCCAAAACAGAGAAGTTTGTGTACCTCTACAAATTCAGACGACTGGGTTCCCCAGCAAGTCTGACATCAAAACTTTTTCCACTCAAATGGCATCTCCCCAGGAAAATTCGGCGAGAAGTTTGAAGGAAAGCCGCTACGAATAGCGTCCCTTGTCAATAAAGTTTATTGACAAAAGAAACTAAGACCAGTTCCTTGGTAGGAAACCAGGATCGAGGGGAAGTTTAAATCAGAAACTAAGACTAGTTCCTTGGTAGGAAACCAGGATCAAGGGGAAGTTTAAATCAGAAACTAAGACCAGTTCCTTGGTAGGAAACCAAGAACGAGGGGAGGTTTATTTCAAAAGAAAACTGAGACCAGTTCCTTGGCTGAAGACTAGGATCGAGGGGAAGTTTACCTTTTCTAAGCATCATCGCTTAGCTAAAGAAGATGAATGCGTAAGCTACCATTCATAACTATCATCAAAATTTCGGATATTCCGATATTTAATCTTCTTGCACCCCGAATGCTCGAATCCCTTCGTCATTCATACCTTCGGGTCCAAGAAGATTAAATAGGGGCATCTGTAATACCCCAAATTTTGACCACTTAGATTTCCCATCATTGTGAAAATCATCATCACAATATGGATGAACCATCATGCTTCATTAGTCTCCCCAAAGATTGGTGAGCATCCAATACAATCAAAATTAGGGTTTCAAGCCCTCTCTGAGTGCTTAGACAAAGGATCAATCAAGAAATGACATGATCTTCAACTTGTCTAATCTCTCAAACATCCACAATGGATCAAAAAGGACTCCCACTTCAAGGATTAAGCACAAGGCTGCTCCCTTCTAGGTAGATCAAGTCTCAAGATCGACAGTGTCACCAAATTAGGGTTTTGGTCGACCAGGGTCTCTAGATGGAAATTTTCATCTGGGCACAAGGCAATGATCCAAAACATTACCTAATATGCTTCATGGAACCTCATGAACCCATGCATCAAGTCAATTTTGCCTCAGGGGATGCATTCATCAAAAATCAGGAATTAGGGTTTCTTGACCTAATTCACCCCTAAGTTGACTTTTGGGACAAACCATGAGCCAAGACCTCAAGAGATGATTTGAGGGTCTCTAATACACCATATTGATCCATTTGGAACAATGGATTGATCCAAGAAGCTTGAGCAACAAGTCTCATTTTCATCTGCACCACAATTAGGCTTTTAAGGGAAAAGTCAACTGTAACTTTGACTTTTGACCAAGACATGCTCCCAAACCCTAATACATGATTGAATATACCCTATGACACCCATGGAACATGTCCATCAAGTTTGATTTAGGTCAAGGACATGATTTCCTGGAGAATTGCACAGTTTGGAATTCATCTGATAAAAAGTCAACTGTGCACAAAAGTCAACTTTGACTTTTTGAGATTTTTCACCAAAATGGATTTTTAACCCTAAAATGATGTTAATGTATGATTTGAATCATCATTCATCAAGAAAAATCAAGAAAAGTGAGATAACTTGTAAAAGGGGTAACCATAAAACTTAGAAATTTTTCTAAGTTAAAAATAAAGTGGCAAAGGTACCAACTTTGGAGGACCATAACTCCTAAACCACAAGGCCATTTTTTCTCATCCAAAGATGGATTTGTAGCCCTCATTATCACCTACAAAAACTTCAACTACAAGTCATTCCAATTCATTAAGGATTTTGAGTTATGGAGTGATCAAAGTGGCTGAAAAGTGAAAATGTCACTTTTTCCAACACTTAGTGAAATTTTCACTAAGTCAGAATTTGCCTTCACTTTTTGCCAAATGTAGGGGGATTTTTCACTTGGAATCAAAAGAGATCAAAACCAAACTTGTTCAAACAGTTGTTGTATCATGTAAGAGCTTTCCAAAATGGCCAAGAACATTGCCAAATTCAACCTACACCATGAGATACAACATTGCCAAGTTGCCTTGCTGAAATCTGTCAAGGCAAGGCAGAATTTGCATTTTGGCTCGATTTGCCAAAATCAGCCAATTTCAATTGCTCCAATCCACTTGGACACCTCAGAGGATTGAATCTAAAGGGGACAATCACTGAGCCAAGCCTCCAAGGTCCAAGGAACAAGGAATAGCATGTTGAACCTAGAGTTGCCAAAATAGGGACAAGACTTCAAATTTGGAATGAGGCATTCAATGGAACCATCAAGGTGGCATGGACTGAGCCATTCTCATCTGAAATCAGTCAAGACTTATCCAAGACCAAGGGGACCAAAGCTCTGTGCCCTAACCTCTAGTCAATGGCTAGAGGAGACTTGGATTTTCATTTGCCAACATTGGCCAAACCTACTTACCAGCTGCCATGCACTATTCCTTGCAAAACAAACTTGCTCTACTATAAATAGAGCTCAATTGTGGTCAGTTTAAGTACACCAAAGCCATCTAACAGATGCTTTCCTTAAAATCTCTTTCTCTTGAAAAAAATGCCTTTCTTAGCAAGGTAGCTATCGGGTTTTGAGTTTGAGAGCAATTCTGCACAAACCAATCACTCACACACCTCACATACATCACATATGAGCTGATCAAACACTCACATAACTTCTGAAACATCAATTTCATGAAATCACCAGCTGGTTGCTCAAATTTTAAAACAAGGTGCAGCTGAGGTACCACAAAATGATCCAGCCAATTTCAATCAAGTCCAACCATCCAAACACAATCCATAGGGTGTAGGGAAGCTGTCCAGATCATCACAACTCATCTGTAACACCTCCAAATCAAAAATCACTTTGAACTTGCTGTCACGGCTTGGAGGTAAGCACATACTTAGTCATCTCTCAATCTATGCATATTTCCTCGCACAATAATTTGGCCATATGTTCATAATCATGCATGGAATGTTTTCCCTCAATTAATTGCATTGTTTGAATCGTGTATCAAAAATCCTAGCCTTCATGCAGAAATTAGGGTTCTTGAGGTTTCTTCGTGATTTCATGTTTTATGTTTAATTTAAATGAAATTAAGTGTTATAAACATGATCGTGAGGTTGAGACGAGCATAATGATATGTGGATTGCATGATATGATTACGTATTCAGTGAGATTGGATGGAAAACGCAAATCTGAGAAACCAAGAACACGCGCGTGTTCTTCAGCTTGTTCTTGGCACCTTTTTTTCAAATTCAAATATTTGAATTTTGTGATTTTGTTTAATTGATTCAAAAATTATTTTCTCTCTGAGTTTTAATGATTTTGAGTTGATTCTTTTTTTAATAATTCACAAAAATGTTAAAATATTTTATTTTATCAAAAAATCCCAAAAATATTATTTATTTCATATAATTGATATTTTTGTAAAGAATTAATATTTTGATTGTTTTTGGCATTTTAAATATTTTTTCTACATTGATTTTGCAACTTTTAATGCTTTCTAATTATTTTGTAGGTCAATACTTAATTTTTGAAGCATTAATCCAAGATCACAATTTGTTTTCCATGTGTTAAACAATTTTTGATCATTTTAATTGAATTTTTATTCAATTAAATACATTTTGAAAACAAATTAGGGTTTTGGATTAATTCAACCCTCATAAATCATTTTCAAAACATTTTGGCCCTCTATTAGAGTGTAAGACCCAATCCTTTTTTTTGACCAAATCATCTTTGGGCCTCACTTATTGTATAAGTCCCGATACCGTCAAAAAACAAACGGCGCGATCGTCGCCTTTTCAAAAATCATCTGGGCCTACCCTCGAGTAGTAAGACCCATTTATTCATCTCAAAACTCTTTGGGCCTCTTGAGAGAGTATAAGACCCATCCCCCCTTGTACAAAAACTTTTTGGGCCTCACTCATTGTATAAGTCCCTCTGTACAAGTAAACGGCGCGATCGTCGCCCGTTTAAAAATAAAAACCATCTGGGCCTCTCCTTGAGCTATAAGACCCATTCAAAACACTTTGGGCCTCTATTAGAGTGTAAGACCCAATCCCCCTTTTAACCAAAACATTTTGGGCCTCACTTATTGTATAAGTCCCTCTGCGTTAAAAGAAAACCTCGGCGCGATCGCCATTTTTAAACGAAAAATCATTTGGGCCTACCCTCGTGTTATAAGCCCCACTCTTTTTTCTTTAAACCTTTTTTGGGCCTCTTGAGAGAGTGTAAGACCCATCCCTTTGTACAGAAAACCATTTTGGGCCCCAGTCACTTGTATAAGTCCCTCTGTACAAATTCAAACAGTGCGCTCACTGATAAAACCCTGGGCCTCTCCTTGAGCTGTAAGCCCCAGATCTTTCTTTTTCAAAGCACTTTCTCCTTTGATTTTGAATATACTGTTGTTTTTAATCTTTCTTTGTTGAACAACTAACCAAACAGTATGGAAGCACTACAACCGAGTAAGTGGTTATCGCTTTCATTTACTGCTTTCATATTATAAACTGTATTGTGGGGCTGCTCACTGTAAGTCTCCTTTCATAAACTCATATCTACTGTGTAATAATAGTATAGATATTTCGAGTTTCCCCGGAAACTACGTCTAGAACTAGGTGACGCCGTTTCACTTATTCGTAGAAATAGACGCCTAGATCCCCAATAGGAGCACCAGATACAGTCTTCTCTTCGGCTGTCCTCCTTAGGAATCGTAAAGAAGCTCTACTCCCCAAGATGAATGTATTCTCCGTGAATGGCATCTTTGAGTTTCTTCCCAATTCTCGAACTTTCCTGACTTGATCTATTCCTTGTGGATAGCTTGCCTTGAATGTCTCGGGGTTTAGGTACCCACTACGGTCATAATCTTGGACCTTAACTAAGGAACCCTCTCTAAAACCTAAAAGTCGCTGGATAGTAAACCTCGCACGTTTACCAGTGGTTTTCATCTTTAAAAGAGTTATCTCTCCTAATGGAAAGGAGATGATAGACCCACGGGCTTCTTAAAAGCATCGGCCTCCTCTTGGGCATTATTCAAGGACCCGTCGGCTTCTTAGAAGTATTCACAGCCTCCTCTTAGGCTTCGTATAATGATCTCTTCCTCCGGGAATGATAGCCTCCTCTTGGGCTTCGTACAAGGACCCGTCGGCTTTTTAAAAGTTTCCAGCCTCCTCTTGGGCTTCGTACAAATTGTCCCGACGACCTCCTAGAGGTATAGGAACAGAACCTAGTCATCCTCATAAAACAGTCCTTTCATAGAGTCTACTACTGTTTCTCGAAGCATAGTACAAAAGATAAAACTCTAGACACGGACAGTCTAACTTCCTTGAGTCTCAAAGACATTCTCAAGAACCCTTCATTAAATAGGAAGGAAACCCGCAGACTCGGATAGTATCGATACCCTTTGGATTTCCCGTTTCCTCAAAGAGAAGGAAATATCCTTAATCCTCAAATTAAATCCCTGTGTACAGTGTTACTCATATAAGAACTGATTTTCTCTTTTAAATCAGTATATTGGATCTGTCACTCAACTGAAACAGTTACAATAGCCTCCATCTCGGGCTTCATACGAGATACCAAAATTCTCCCCAGTGGAGTCAAAACAACCTTTTCGCCTCTCTCTCGGGCTTTGTACAAGATACAAAAACACTCTCTTACTGAGTATAAAAAATTCTCCAACTGAGTCAACTCTTTGCTAGCCTCCTCTTAGGCTTTGTATAACGATATGCCTCACTGGGTCAAAAACTTTTAGCCTCTCTCTCGGGCTTTGTACGAGACACAAAATAGCCTCCTCTTAGGCTTTGTATAATGATTTTCCTAGCGGAAATTAGCCTCCTCTTAGGCTTTGTATAAGAAAACCACTGGTTAATCCAATTAACCTTTTAGCATCAAAGTTGTGCCTCGTTCACAGTACACAAACATCAACAACTCCTTTCCCTTCATCTAATCGCTGTAAGCGGCAAGCCTCTGGATCATCTACATCCATGCCACTGTCCCTCTTTTAGCATGAGAAATTCCTAAGGAAAGATGGCATTGCTCTACACTGAGTTAAAGTCTTCTCCTTCAGGTTAAAACCCTTTCTTTGGAAATTATGGCATTGCTCGGATCCGCGTATCCCAGTTAAAGTAATTCTCCTTCTCCCCTCTTTAGAGATGACAAATTCTCTCTAAAGCCGAGGTCTTTCAGCTTCACGTCTTGGGCTTTGAACAAGACACAAATCACCTTTAGCTTCACATCTTGGGCTTTGAACAAGATACAAATCACCTTTCGCTTCATGTCTTGGGCTTTGAACAAGACACCAAAACACCCTTTTCCTCCCATAGAATAGGAGGAACTATGAATGCTCTGATTTCCCTATTTCGGTAAACGGGAATACGTAGGCATAAGATCGAAAGAAAAGATCTTAGCGAGCGCAATCAACAAAAAACCCAAATCCCATATCTTTGTCAATCAAAAGCAGTAATTCAAAAGCACCAGTCCTAATATCCTAATCCTTATTCCCCACCAGAAACCTTTTGCCCAAGCCCTAGAAAGAAAGAACCTGTATTGGCGAAATACGAATAACCAGTACAAAGGCCCCCCCACATTGATAGCATCCGTAACCTAACAGACCGCTGTTTAAACTCAGTATGCAAGCAGGGTTAATTGGAGACATCTATTTCCCTTCCTTATTCAGCTCACAATAGGATAAAAAATGAATCGACCTGTAGTTTTAAGCTCAAACCGCAGAGAGCGACCAGCGCTTAAGAACCGCGTCCAAAATCGCTCGCTACATTCCTCATTCCCTTTCCCTTTCCCTTACCTTTTCCCCTTTTTCTTACATTTACCCTTCACTTTCCCTTTCCCTTTCCCTTTCCCCTTTTTCTTACCCTTAACCTTCCTTTGATCTCCATCAACATCCTCTTCACGAACCACCTCTTCAGCAATAGGCAGGACTTCAATCATACCCACGTCATCCTCAGAATTTTCAAAATTAACATCTAATGCAATGTCTTCACTACCACAATATGGTCCCTCATATTCCTCATTATTACAGTTTAGTCCCTTATCTTCTACGAGGTTAAAGCCTAGTCCCTCATCTAAATTTTCTTGTTTAGCTTCAACAACATCTTCCAAATCAGTGCCCCTTTATCCAACACATTGGTCCCCTCATCTAAATTCTCTTGTTCAGTTTTAGCAACATCTTTTAAAACATTGGCCCCCTCACGAAATTGTCATTTTCACCCATAACATCTTCCAAATCAGTGGTTCCCTCATTCAAATTGACTTCTTCATCCACAACATCTTCCAACACAGTGATGGGTCCCTAATTCAAATTGACTTCTTCATTACCAACCTCTTTTCTACATTCCTAATATCTTTTTCTTCACTACTCTTTCCTAATTCAATATTCCCTTCTTCCACACAGTTGACTTCCACGTTTGACTCTTTTACACAGTTGACATCTCCATTTTTATCATTGGGTCCTACAACATTGTATTCTAGCAAAAGTATTGGCTCTTCAATAATGTCAATTTATGATAGTGGATGCATAACATATAATAGACGGTCCCAGTAAACACTTAAATAGTTTTCATCTTCCTAGTTCCCAAATCATCTTTCAGTAGAGCAATCTTATTAAAGTCCATTTCAGCGTAACACCAAAGGCTCTCAACAATTGGCTAACCTAAATCTTTTAAACCACTTAACACTTAAAAATAACTCTAGTAATGAGGATGAATATCCTAAACCTCTTTTAACTCTTTGTAACCTAACTTGGTAAACACAAAAAGCTCCCCACATGTCGCGTAACACACTAAAACCTCCTATCCATGAACTATTCAAGCTAAATAATGTAGACTAAGTATTAACGAAGATGGATAGACAATTCTTTTTACATATTTAGAAAGTTAGAGTTGAGTGTTCATAACTTTTGGAGAAATACTAATTAGATGAAGTCTTCAAACGAGAGGAAGATGAATATTAAAAATCTTCACATCGAATGCAGTTCGTTTCTCTTGAGCTCTTTGTATTATGGGTTTCATCTTCTCTTCAAATGCGATGAAAATAAACAGAGGGCTTGTGTTTGGAAGTGAAAATGAAAAGAGTTAGGGAAATGTTTCAACTTAATGAATAATATGTTTCATCTTCTCTTAATTTTTTAATTATAAATTGATGTTTAATGAAAGAAACATTTCATGTCAATTAAAACAATTATATGTTAAACAAACCAATACCAGCTAGAGTGCTACATAAGTACAACTTAATGGTTTTTAACAAAATTTAACATAAATGATCAATGTGACTAACAAAACGTGATTTAAGGAACTTAAAATGAACATTTATTAAATAAGGGACTAAAGTGAAACCTAAAATTAATTTGACGGACCAAAAGATGCATTAGACCTATATAAAGATTAAGTTAAATAAAAGAAATAAAAGAAACACAACAATATAGAGCCTGTTTGTTTTAGTTTTTTTTTTTAATATTTTTTTTATAGTGTTACATATTTTTTCTTAAAGTAATTTATTGAGAATTTTTTTAATAAAAACTTCAAATGAAAAATTGGTTTGAATAGTTATTTAAAAATTTTATTTTAGATATGTCATCATTTTATTATACCTTTTGTATGAAAATCAAAATTTCAAAAAATCACGTAATGTATAAACCTATTTTAAATACCTTTTCATAAAAATCATTTTTGAGATACAACTTTCTTAAAAATTGTGAATTCAACTATGTTTTGATCTTCAATAATGTATATTTATGTTATAGGATGTCAAAATTAATCTTTTCGAATTATAAAAATGAATTTTAAAAAACTTTTAATTTTTCTGTTTTGGACCGATCATATCAACCCCGACTAACCTCCAGAAAGGGACTACATCCTCTCAAGAACCTCTCAGCACACGATAATTACCATCATGATGATTACAAAGGATCTCAAATGAGAATACATCCAACAACTCTCTGCAATTCACTCCTAACAAATAACAAGTTTGTTATTTCCATATCACTATATATAGAGAAGGTGTCAAACTGAGGTAACAAGTTTCAAATTCAATTTCACTTTAATCTTCTCTTTCAGATATTGACTTGAGCGTTGGAGTTCTAACCTTTTAGGTCCCCCACTCTAGTGTATTGGAAGCCTTGATCAGTTGTTACCATCATTTCTCAACTCATCTCTGGTTCTTGAATGGAACAGTGGCACTGTCTGTGGGAACCAACTTCTAATTCCTATGATTTTCACGATTTTATGTTTTCTATCTGATTCATTAGTTTGAAACTTCATCAAGTTACCGAATCAAGAGTAGTCTGAATCAAACACAAGGATCCATCATATTTTGATTCTATTGATCATTATCTCAGGTTTGATTGCTCGAATCTTCAGATCTCTAGTTTATACGAACTGACGTGATGGTTGGATCTAAATTGCTCGATCCACTGTCGTGCGCGAAGCCACCACAATGTATAAAGCTTTCGCTCCCACTCTAGAAACTTGGAATCCATCGCCTCTACCTCCTCCTCAAGGCATCACAAATCCTAGAGCCACAATTCTGTTGTATACAAACCTGGTTTAGGCTCTGCAAATAGCTGGATCTGTTTAAGTTACTACGATCAATCCTTCTATTCCACCTTATTTATTTCAACCAGAAGTCTTACTAGGCCTCGAAGTGTTACAACGTGTATAACATTGCTCGACAGCAAAACTCACACGCACTTGAAGGAAGGTTACAACATCTTGAAGAAAGCCTCCATATCGCACCACATCGCGAGAACACCATCCAAGAGGTTGCATCCAATAGGACTCATGCCACTTTCCCACAGTCGTCAGAGGCGAAGAAAGCTGAATTTCATCGATCTAAAGACCAACATAAGAGCCAAAAGCATTAGACTCCTCCATAGAGCATCGAGGGGGAGGGAGAGGTAGTCACGCTCCTTCCTTGGTTCGTGCAAAGATCAATTGAGAAAGGTTCAACTGAAGCATCCGCTGTTGCTTCAGATTCTGGAAAGCCAGGTCCCGAGGTCTATGGAGAAGCCACCATAGCTGGGCGCATTTGATGGAAAAGAAGACCCTAACGAGCATGTACAACTCATAAGAGACCAACTAAACTACTTTAGTGTCGATGATACATCCAAGTGCAAGCTATTTTCACTAACTCTTATTAGACCAACCAGGCTATGGTTTAATAGTCTTCCAGATGGAAGCATTACATCCTGGATGAATTTTTGTGAACTATTTTCTACTTGCCTCACAGCCCGAATAAGATGACCTTTAACTGAAGTTGTCCTCGTCGGGATGGTTTAGGGAAAGAAGGAAAGTTTGTGGTATTACATAGGCTGGTTCACAGAAGTTGTTGTCATATTCGAAGGAGTTGGCGACAACCTTCACTGTTTGATCTTTGAGAATAGCCTACTGAGGGACAATACCTTCAGATTAAAAATAGAAAGGAAGAAAGTGAAGACTTTCCAAGAGGTTCTCACCATGTTGGATTCGTACATGTTCCACGAGGAGAAGATGAACATGCATTTCAAAAATCCAGATTCAGTTAAAACCCAATCTAATCGCCCATTCAGGAAGGAGTCCCACCGATGCCAAGAAGAACCTGACTGAGGTATGCAGGGAAGGTATGACAAGTACACCCTCTATCCTTTTCTCGAGAGAAAATTTATAAAGAATGCGCCAACATCGATTTTTAGAAAGCAGAAATCCAACATCACAACCCATATGGGAAACATCCCGCATCGATAAATTAAAATAATATTGCTTCCATAAGAGTCACAACCATAACACTAATGATTGCGTTTAGTTGAAGGATGCCATCGATGGGTTGATTAAGAAAGTCCGACCGACTAAATATTTCAAGGGCGGTAAAAGAGATAGGGAGGAGTCACCCAGAGCAAAATCCCCCTCTAAGACTGTAGACGTTGGGACCAATGGCAAAAGCAAGGAAGCTAGCAAGGGAAAATTCTCATACAACACCGCTATTACGTGAGGTGAACCCCAAGCAAAGCTCCCCTCCAAAGGAACAATGAAGTGGAAAATCTTTGAGATGATGGCCCTATACAGAAAGGAGGAAAACATGTAAGCAAAGATTCCTGGCAGGCCCATGTAAGAATTTCAAAACTCTAAAAAGATCCAAAGAGCCCCCAACAAGATTTTCACAGAATAATCATCTCTACAGTAGAGGAAATTCGAAGGTACCTATATCCTTATCGATGCTGGAAACTTTTGCGGCATAATATACTTAGAATTGTTTGAGAAGATGGGCCTCTATAGAAGCAGCTTATCGCCATACGAATGCTCGAACCTTTAAGCATTCAATTAAACAACTACCCATCCTTGGGGATACATGAAGCTAGTGGTCTCCGTATGCAATAGGAAAGACACCTAAAAGGTAAATTCACAATTCCTTGTTGTCCCTTGTAGGAGAAACTACAACTGCATGCGGGGAAACCATTTTGGATCTATGTTGAATGTCGTCGCCTCACCGGTGCATCTAAAGCAGAAGTATCACAATCTTAGGGGAGAGTAGGCCACCGTTAATGCTAACCTCGGGGGGGGGGGGGGGGGGGGATAATATGTCAAGCACTTCAGAAGGATCAAGAAAAAGGTGTGGCCATGGAAATTAATATAGCTTATCTCACTGGGAAACTAAACAAGATGTGCATCCGTCCTCCGAAAAGTAACTAAATAAGCCATGATAAATGAAGGCTAGCCCACCTAGTTATATTCTCCCCTTTCCCATATCTGATTAAAATGTTATAATTGTATTTTAATCTTCCTTATGCATAAGAAATTCTTGAAATGATGAACTAAATATGATATTTTCTAAAATCTGTGTTTCTTTATGATTGTGCGTAGTGGCTGCAAACCTAGGGTGCAATCGATGTAATCGAGGTCTGATACACCAAAAGTTAGGGGTGCTTTTGGAAACGTTTTTCTCCTTCAACTAAAGAAATCAAATCCTCACCAAAAGTTTGGGGTGTTGTCGAAGACGATTTGCACGTTCGACTAAAGCAATAAATTCCCCACCGAAAGTCAGGGTGGTTATCGTAGACGCTTTGCATGTCCGACTAAAGTAATCCTTTCCCCATTAAAAGATAGGGATGTTGCCGGAGATACTTTGAATGTATGGCCACAAAAATAAATTTCCCACAGGTAATCATGATCCACCCTCATCTGACAGCTAGCCACTCCAGATGCCATGGTGGGTCACCACACATCTACCTCCAACCGAGTTTTCATTTGGTGGAGGAAAGGGGAACCAACCTTTGACTGGACGTCAAATTAACTTTGTGGGAAGACCTCGTAAGTTCACAAATATCTAGAGCTACACACTCTGGATCCTACATACACACCTCAAATAGGTATAAATAATGGAATAAAGCATTTCACTCAAAAATGATTGTATACATATAAATGTGCTTCCATTAATGAATACTTTGATTACAACACACTTTAAAAAAAACAATACAGTTTCCTTCGGAGGAGAGGTGGCCTTCCCATCTTTAACCACTTAATTCAGATGGATTTTCTCCTTTGAGATAATCAAAAGGCGGTGGAAGTTCTCCACCTTCTGCAAAGCATTTTCAAATTACTGCAAAATTATTTCAAGGGTAACACTCGTACAGTTGGCCAACTACTAAGTCGGCAAAATGTTCTGAGGGTGCAAAGATGTTAATTCTCTTTAAGCAAATGCTAAAATACCTTGAAAATAAGTTAGAGCATGGTTCTTCTTTGCCACAACCTTCACCAGATGAGTCACCTGGTCGTAGAGAGAACCATCAAGATTTAGGGAAAGCAAGGTGTTCTCTACCCCAGTGAGAGAGGTAGAAGCTTTCTATACTTCCTATAGGTATTTATTGTTGTTCCTTTTGGATTGGCTGTAATTTTCAAAACAACAACATTAAGAAGTGCTCAAAGTTTTAAAGATTAATATAGCTTGCCTAAGTTGTATGGAGGTGCAAAAGGGACACATGCTGGACGTGATGTCATAACATATTGGTACGACATCCGAGACTTGCACAACAGGTCATTGCTGATGTGTTTTGGAAGACTTTCTGGTCAAAGATTGGATCAAATTTAATTGCTAATTGCCTTAGCAATATGTTTAGGTTATTTGTTTGACAGCTACACGAAGATTAATTCAGATTTAAAAGAAGATTTAAATTTGAACTTAAATTTAGACAAATCTTATCTTGTTGGAGAGATTTATGGAACAGATAATATCCAACAAATTGTGCATTAATTTTGGACAAAATTAAAGCTAATATCCAAGGAGAAAAGCCCAAATTTATTATGCTATATAAGGAGTTCAACCTACATTGGAAAGCAAGCATTCACATTAAAGATTTTATAGTGCTAAGGTTTACAAGAGTCCTTGTTATTTTTATGTACACCACATGATGTTTCAGTAACTTATCATAGTTGTTGGTTTCTCTTGTTGAGTTATGTATTCAACATCTATATGTACACCTCTATGTTTCAGTAACTTGACATAGAAGGTTTGTCTAGTTGAGTTGTAATATTCGACATTGATAATTGGCTGAACTACCAATCACTAGGGTTTAGTGATTGAGAGAAAATGAGAGGGGTTCTCATATTTAGGGGGAACTCTAAATAGAAAGTCAATGGGCAGTGTTAGGAATAGGCATTGAACAATATAAGGTTTGTTGTTTCTTGTACGACTAATTGTACTAAGCTACTAATAGTGAATTTAGTTTCTTGGGTTGGAAGACAACCCTCTAGATGTAAGTATTATTTGCATCGATCTGGGTTACCAATTGTTATGTTGTTTATTGCTTTTCTGCTCCATCATCTTGTACAAATTAATCTATATCATTGTTGTAGTTCTAGTTTATCTTGTCAAATTGGTTGTCTAGGACATCATGTTCGACATCTGTCCCCTTAGGAATAGAATTTCAATTAGCATCAGAACAGGCACCCTAGCCTATTTGGTGAGATCCAGGGAAGATAAATTCTACTCAAATGGAGACATTAAAGATGGATGATGTAACACCCTTCTACTCCACGACATTTTCACACAATAATTTAAATAAATAATCAGAGTATCTTCACAAAAAGGGTGTCACATTTCATTTCATAAATTCACATCATAAATATGTTCCTGCTCCGTAACACGGGTTCTCAAAAATTTCATAATTATGATTCTCCAAGAAAATTCAGCATTAAAACTCCACAGCTGAAAATTTAGTCTCAAGTTCTTTATTAAAATACTTCATCATAACTTCATCAAACAGTAACTCAAAATTCAGCATTTAAATAAAATTCATGGAAACAATACATAAATCTCCAATGATAACCAAACAGAAGGAAAATAACGCAGTTGTTCCGATCAGACGATCCCAAACCCCGATGTTACATATATAAGAGCAAGACACCCTCTAATCCACCGAAATAAAAATAAATGACTCCGAAGATAAACCTCCAATACGTCTATAGCTACTCCGGATCACCTGCGCGTTGCCCAGATAGGGGAAACATTCAACAGGCAGGGTGAGTAAATCGTAATCTTTATAAAAGATATAAGTAAGAGATATAGTAGTTATAACTATTGAAATAACAATAACCTAGCAGCATGTATTCATAGTAGCATATAATTCATAACCGCATTTTGTTCATAACACATTTATTCATAACAGCATGTAACCATAAAATGTTGCACAAGTCAAAATCATCTCAAAAGTCATCACGGAAACAAATATGTTGCAATGCCACCAGTCATGAAATGCAATATGCATGCGGTACCGAAACTTCACTGATGACTTAGTCATCTTCAAACTCCAAGGATCCCCACCAATAGGATCGGTTCCCGCTTGGAACCAGAGCACATCATAATTTGCACTTAATCCACACTATGGGATTAAGGCCATCACCGGACTATAAGTCCTACCACTTCACTGGATATCATCCTGCAAACTTCACTGGACAAGTCATCCTAAAAATATGCTATGAATGCATGATGCGTAATAATTCACAAAAACACGACCACTGCTAGTCAAACGCATCATAATTCATATAATCAATCACCAAAATTCATCACACCCAACAGAACATCATCATCATAGTCAACGCAGTATCATCATCATTAGAACTATCATATACTCTTCACATATATCATAACACACATATCATGATCAACAGTAGCATGTTAATATAATCCACACCAAAAGTCACTTCCAGGCATAAATCAGAGATTTCACACACAACACACCCACTAAAAATTTCATCACAAAACATCAATACATTATGATAGCATATTCAAACCTCATAATCTCTCCATCATCATCATAATATTATCATTTCATTATCACTAATATCAACTAAATTACTGCTAGATAAAATTCTGCAATTTCACGCAGACATGTAACTTACAGGTATATCAACACAGGATACTCATCGTTTTAACCTATCAGTTTCCATTATAGGATTACACTATATGATTTATTTTATTTTACCATGTTATAACTTGTTCCATTACCTTTCCATAGCTTCAAACGGCATCAAAAACGGATTCATAAAACAAAAGTTATGATTTTTCTAAAATTTAAAATAAAATTCCACTAAAACAAGGGTGGCTGGCGCCACACCCTGCACTAGTGGCTTGTGCCACTCTTCCCACAATGTGGCTGGCGCCACACAATTCCTAGTGGCTTGCGCCACCCTTCGAACATAGTGTTTTTTTTTCTTTTTTTTTCTTTTTTTTCAATCCATCAATAATTCCAGTACGATTTCAGTTAACAATTCCAACATAGAGTTTCCACAATTCACTTGATTCAATCATTTATCAGGCCCTCAATATTTTATACTAATCGAAATTCTTTCTGTTTAATCTACTTAAACCCTCATCACAATTCATCATCGATTAACCAGTCAATCACCCTACAATTACCTAATACTTAAATCAATTATAATAACACACTTACACTCCCCATACCTGATATGATTCCTTAGCCTTGAATCCTCTTCGTGTTCTTCAATCCTTCCACTGCAAATTCTCAAAGTCTAACTGCTTCTCTCTTCTCTCTGCCTCTTTTTCCAAAATGCAATGCAACAGTCAAAAATTCCTAAACCCTTATTCCTCCGTATAAACCCTTTAACCTCTTTTATGATTTTCCTCTATTGCCCTCACTAAACCTCGACCTTTTACTAAATTACCCTTACTCTCATCCAACACCAATTTTACTCTATTTTTCTAATTAAACAAATCTAATTTAATTAATCTAACTTGCTCCAAAATTCTCAAAATAATTCCAACTTCACATAGATTATAACTTTTCATCAAAGCCATCCAAAATCATAATATTCACACAATTCTACAATAAAATTAATTAAATAAATATTTTAATTAATTCGGGGTGTTACAACTCTCCCCCACTTAAAAGAATTTTCGCCCTCGAAAATTACTTGATGCAAACAAGAACGGGTAAGACTCTTTCATCTGATCCTCGCGTTCCCAAGTCAAACTGTCTCCAGCTGGTCCACCCCACAGTACCTTCACTAAGGCAATATCCTTGCCCTGCAATTGCTTCATTTCCCGACCTTCGATTCGCACCGGCGATGCTTCGACAGTTAAGTTATCTCGCACCTGTACGTCATCCATTTGAATCACATGCGAAGGATCCAGAATGTATTTCCTCAATTGAGACACATGAAACACATCATGAAGATTCGCAAGTGACGGTGGTAAAGTAATCTAATATTCCACTTCACTGATCTTCTCTGAAATCTGATATGGACCAATAAATCGCACTGTAAGTTTTCTCGACTTCAAAGCTCTACCGACATCAGTTATCGGCGTAACTCTCAGAAATACATGATCACCTACTTGAAACTCTAGTTCCTTTCTTCGCCTATCATGATAACTCTTCTGACGGCTCTGCGAAGATTTCATTCTCTCTTGAATCATCTTAATCTTATCAGTCGTCTCTCGCACAATTTCAGGTCCGAGCACAGCACTCTCGCCCGACTCGTACCAACACAACGGTGTCCTACACCTTCACCCATACAACGCCTCATACGGTGCCATACCGATACTCGCGTGAAAACTATTGTTGTAAGTAAATTCAATCAAAGGCAAATGGTCGCCCCAAGCTCCTCCTTGGTCTAACACGCAAGCTCTCAACAAATCTTCCAAAGATTGGATAGTCCTCTCAGTCTGTCCATCTGTCTGCGGATGATAAGCAGAACTCAACCTCAACTTAGTACCCAAAGCACCTTGCAAACCTTTCCAAAATTTCGACGTAAAACGCGGATCTCATCCGACACAATACTCGACGGTATTCCATGCAACCTCACAATCTCATTGATATACAGCTCAGCCAACCTCTTAATAGGATGATTAATCTTCATCGGCAAGAAATGAGCCGACTTAGTCAACCTATCTACTATTACCCAAATAGAATCATTACCCTTCACAGTCCTCGGCAAACCCGTCACAAAATCCATCAAAATGCTATCCCACTTCCATTCGGGAATGCTCAGCGGTTGCATCAAACCCGAAGGCTTCTGATGTTCAATTTTTGACTTCTGACAAGTCAAGCAAGCATAAACAAATTCTGCAACGTCCTTTTTCATTCCAGGCCACCAAAACAACTTCTTCAAGTCTTGATACATTTTCGTAGCACCGGGATGAATACTCAACCCACTTCTATGTCCTTCTTCAAGAATACTCTTCTTAAGTTCAGGAATATCCGGAATACACACTCTATCTCCGAATCTCATCACACCATTTTCATCACTTTTGAACTCCCCACTATTACCTTGATTAATCAACGTCAACTGATCCACCAGCTTCAAATTGGATTTCTGACCTGCTCGAATTTCTTCAAGAATATTACTAGTCAGCTTCAACATTCCCAATTTTACACTATCAGAATTGGCTTCACACACTAAACTCATGTCTCTAAACTGCTCAATCAATTCCAACTCACGCACCATAAGCATTGACATATGCAGCGACTTCCTACTCAACGCATCAGCCACTACATTTGCTTTTCCATGATGGTAATTCAAATTGAAATCATAATCCTTCAATAATTCAAGCCACCTTCTCTGTCTCATATTCAACTCCTTTTGATCAAACAAGTACTTTAAGCTTTTATGATCACTGAACACTTCGAACCTCGAACCAAAAAGATAGTGTCGCCAAATTTTCAGTACGAACACTACAGCTGCCAACTCTAGATCATGTGTAGGATAATTCCTTTCATGAACTCTTAGTTGTCTCGACGCATAAGCAACAACCTGTCCATTCTGCATTAGCACTCCACCAAGACCCATCTTCGATGCATCGCAATATACCACAAAGGACTCATTTGGATTAGGTAAAATCAATACTGGAGCGGTTGTCAACTTCTTCTTTAATTCCATAAAACTCTCCTCACAAGCCACATCCCACACATATGCTCGACCCTTCCGCGTCAGTTACGTTAAAGGTAAAGCCAACTTAGAAAAGCCTTCAATAAACTTACGATAATAACCTGCCAATCCAAGAAAACATCGAATTTCAGTAGCAAATTTCGGAGTCTCCCATTGCAACACAGCATAAATCTTCGCGGGATCCACAACAATTCCACCACTTGAAATCACATGGCCAAGGAAACTTACTTCCTTCAACCAGAACTCACATTTCGATAGTTTCGCATATAACTTCTTCTCTCTTAACACTTGCAGCACAATCTTCAAATGCTCTGCGTGCTCTTCTCCTGATTTGGAGTATATCAAAATATCATCGATGAAAACCACCACAAAATTATCTAGATACTCATGAAAAATTCGATTCATATACTCCATGAACACACCAGGTGCATTGGACACACCGAATGGCATTACAGTTTATTCATAGTGACCATATCTCGTCCTAAAAGCCGTCTTCGGAATATCATCTGGTTTAACATGAATCTGATGATAACCAGATCTCAAATCAATCTTGTTGAATACACAAGCTCCCACTAGCCGATCCATCAAGTCGTCGATCCTCTAAAGTGGATACTTATTTTTGATAGTTACTTTATTCAGTTGTCTGTAGTCAACACACAATCTCATACTACCATCTTTCTTCTTAACCAACAATACCGGAGCGGCCCACGGAGAAATGCTTGGTCGAATAAACTTCTTCTCTAATAACTCTTCTAGTTGCTTCTTCAATTCACTTAACTCAGAAGCTGACATCCGATACGGAGCCATCGACATCGGACTTGTGCCTGGTATCAAATCCACTGCAAACTCTACTTCACACTCTGGAGGCAAATCACTTATGTCATCCGGGAATACATCAGAAAATTCACGGACCACAGGTGGTTCAACATTTGTAACATCACGATCAACTTGCAGTGACGCAAACATTGCGAACATCAAGGCTTCATCTTCTAGAAGTTCACCCACTTGCTTAGCAGACAAAAACATTAACTCACTGTTATCACCAAACGCAGGAAACTCCACCATCTTAGCATAACAATTGATATGAACGTAGTTGAATTCCAACCAGTTCATTCCAAGGATGACATCAATTTGGTGTAAAGGCAAGCACACCAAATCCATCCAGAAACTCCTCCCATAAATGGTCAGAGGGCATTTCAAAGACACACGGGTAGTAGTAACAGAACCATTAGCAGGCGTCTCTATCACCATACTACCATTCATATCAGATAATTTCAAACCCAACCTATTAGCACACTCAAGCGAAATAAACGAATGGGTAGCACCAGTATCAACAATAGCAACTAACTCAACATCATTAATGAAACAAGTACCTCGAATCAAGTTGTCCTTCTTGGAGTTCTCTGTCCCACTCAGAGCAAATACTCTACCATTGTTCTTAGCAGCAACCTCCTTCTTTGGCTTCTGATACTAGGTACTGATATGACCCTGTTCACCACAATTGAAATAAGTTGGACCATCATTCTTGTATTCAGGAGCACGATGACCAGTTTTGCCACACTTGTAGCACCTCAGCACTTTGTTCTCACATTCATTGGAACGGTGACCTCGTTCACCACACCTGTAGCACGTGATAGAAGCGGGAGCTCCTCCCCCACTTGTTCTTTTCTCCTCATGTGCTTTCTTCTTTCCCTTATCAGCATCTTAAGGCTTCCTACGATCTTGATGTTGCTTTCCTCTTTTCTCACTCAAACTCTTGTAGTGAGCCGAATGAGCTTTGTTATATTCCTCATAGATTCTACAGCTATCCACCAAGTCTGCAAACCTACGAATATTCTGATACCCAATTGCCCGTTTGATTTCCGGACACAAACCACTCTCGAACTTGATGCACTTCGAGAATTCAGCAGTTGCCTCATTGTAATGTCGATAATACTTTGCCAGTTCCACAAACCTCGCAGCATATTCAGTCATAGTTGAATTTCCTTGCTTCAGCTCTAGGAATTCGATTTCCTTCTTTTCGCGCACATCCCAGGAAAATATTTCCTCAGGAATTCCCTGCTGAACACAGCCCAAGTAATAGCCTCACTTGCTGGCGTCAACCTATGACGAGTCTCGACCCACCAGTCATCAGCTTCCTTCACTAGCATATGTGTCCCAAAACGCACTTTCTGCGCCTCAGAATAATCCATGAGTCGAAAGATCCGCTCAATCTCTTTGAGCCAATCCTGTGCTCCATCGGGATCGTACCGACCTTCAAAAGTAGGCGGCTTATTCCTTTGAAACGTCTCCAACACACGGGACCCATCATTCTCACCAGCACGGGGTTGTTGCACAGCCTGAGAAACAACCTGCAAAGCAGGAGCAAGTGCAGCATCATTCCTTCCAGACATTGTTCTGTTCAACATAAGAACAATCACAATGGTTAGAATTAATTCCATAGTAATTTTACTATTAGACACTAAAGATTCAACAACCTGGCCGGACAGACCGACCTGCTCTGATACCACTAATGTAACACCCTTCTATCCCACGACATTTTCACACAATAATTTAAACAAATAATCAGAGTATCTTCAACAAAAGGGTGTCACATTTCATTTCACAAATTCACATCATAAATATGTTCTTGCTCCGTAACACGGGTTCTAAAAAATTTCATAATTATCATTCTCCAAGAAAATTCAGCATTAAAACTCCACAGCGGAAAATTTAGTCTCAAGTTCTTTATTAAAATACTTCATCATAACTTCATCAAACAATAACTCAAAATTCAGCATTTAAATAAAATTCATGGAAACAATACATAAATCTCCAATGATAACCAAACAGAAGGAAAATAACGCAGTTGTTCCGATCAGACGATCCCAAACCCCGATGTTACATATATCAGAGCAAGACACCCTCTAATCCACCGAAATAAAAATAAATGACTCCGAAGCTAAACCTCCAATGCGTCTATAGCTACTCTAGATCACCTGCGCGTTGCCCAAATAGGGGAAACATTCAACAGGCAGGGTGAGTAAATTGTAATCATTATAAAAGATATAAGTAAGAGATATAGTAGTTATAACTATTGAAACAACAATAACATATCAGCATGTATTCATGGTAGCATATAATTCATAACTGCATTTTGTTCATAACACATTTATTCATAACAGCATGTAACCATAAAATGTTGCACAAGTCAAAATCATCTCAAAAGTCATCACGGAAATAAATATGACGCAATGCCACCAGTCATGAAATACAATATGCATGCGGTACCGAAACTTCACTGATGACTTAGTCATCTTCAAACTCCAAGGATCCCCACCAATAGGATCCGTTCCCGCTTGGAACCAGAGCACATCATAATTTGCACTTAATCCACACTATGGGATTAAGGCCATCACTGGACTATAAGTCCTACCACTTCACTGGATATCATCCTGCAAACTTCACTGGACAAGTCGTCCTAAAATATGCTATGAATGCATGATGTGTAATAATTCACAAAAACACGACCACTGCTAGTCAAACGCATCATCATTCATATAATCAATCACCAAAATTCATCACACCCAACAGAACATCATCATCACAGTCAACGCAGTATCATCATCATCAGAACTATTATATACTCTTCACATATATCATAACACACATATCATGATCAATAGTAGTGTTATTTCCTTGGTTTTATGGTTGGCATTATTTTGCTAAAACTCATGTAGCAACAGATGTTGAATGAAGATTACTCTCAGTTCAACATGTCGAATGAAGATGTTCCATGACTACTCATAGGACATCGCGCTGTGAAGTCAGGTTTTATTGCAGATTCTATTACAATGATTTGTAACTGAATATTCTGTGAATAATTGGTTATCCTATGTGGCATCCAAAGCCTTTTTGGATTAGGGTTATTTGTTGGTTTTTGGATTTGCTGCTGTTTCTAATTATGGAGACATAATAGGAAACTTTGGAGTGAAGACCTATTTTATTGGAGTTATTTTTGCAGATTTGTGAGCAGTCTAATTGCTGCGTTTTTGAAGCCCAATTCAGTCCAGATTTCAAGCTATAAATAGACTGATGTAAACCTAGTTTTAGGTGTCGAACTTACATGTATTTTTAGGGTTGTGTGCTTGTGTTTTGTGAGCCTAACTGGTATCTTATGATAACAGTATAAGGACTGTAGTGTAAGTTGTGTAAGGTTGCTCATAAGCTTTTAAGCATTGAGTAGCTGTGTGTTAATTCTCATAAGCTGTGAAGTATTGAGAATTTGTGTTTCGACCATTGTTATTTGTCTTGTAAGGAACCAGTCACGGGCTGTGATTGAAGAGGGATTTGAGGAGGGCCTCATACCTAGGGGAGTCTTAGGTAGAAGTCATAGGAAGGGTAGTGATTAAGTGAGCTGATTGAACCGGGTGTGGTTATCAGTGAATTGATACTATCGAATATTGATTTCATCCCTGGCTTGGTAGCCCCCAGATGTAGGATAGTTAGATCCGAACTGGGTTAACAATTTCTGGTGTTCTTTACATTTTATGCACACTTTTATTTTGAACTTGTTCATTGTTGTTGTATATCAGTGTCTCGACATCTCGATAGGACATCTGATACATAGGCCAGAATTTCAATTGGCATCAAGAGCAGGCACCCTTTGTTGTTTCTGGGTGAGATTCAGGGAAGGTACTTTCTGGTACAATGGACAAGGATGGAGGAGCTCTGAATAAACCACCTTTGCTGGATGGCTCTAACTATGAGTATTGGAAACCTAGGATGATAACCTTCATCAAGTCCATGGATGATCAAGCATGGAAAGCGGTTATCAAAGGTTGGGAGCCTCCAAAGGTAAGAGATGGAGAAGGAAATCTTACTGATGTTCTGAAGGAAGAAGAGGACTGGGATGATGCTGACTACAAAGGATCTGTTGGAAATTCTAAAGCCATGAATGCATTGTTCAATGGTGTCAACAGAAATATCTTCAGGCTGATTGAGCATTGTACTATTGCTAAAGAGGCTTGGCAGGTCCTGAAAGTTGCTCATGAAGGGACCTCAAAGGTGAAAATGTCAAAGCTTCAACTTCTCACTAGCAAGTTTGAGAGTTTGAAGATGAAAGAAGATGAGAGCATTCATGATTTTCATATGAACATTATTGAGATGGCTAATGCCTCTAGTGCCTCAGGAAGATTCTCAGGTCTCTTCCTAAGAGATTTGATATGAAGGTTACTGCTATAGAGGAAGCTCAGGACATTGACAAGATGAAGGTGGATGAGCTCATGGGATCACTCCAAACTTTTGAGTTAGGACTCGGTGAAAAAGCTGAAAAGAAGAAGAGTATAGCATTTGTGTCAAGTGCTGATGACTCAGATGATGAAGGAAAACTGGTCAAAGATGAAGATGTGTCTAAAGATCTGGTATTACTTGGTAAACAATTTAACAAAGTGTTGAAGAGGATTGACTGGAAGTCGAGAGCTAATGCTCAGAACAAGTCACTCGACATCAGAAAGAATCAGGATGGAGGCAGAACTGAAGAAGACTCTAATCAAGGGAAGAGAGTTCAATGCTATAAATGTGAGGGATATGGGCACATAAAGACTGAGTGTCCCACGTATCTCAAAAGGCAGAAGAAGGGTCTATCCGTGTCTTGGTCAGAAGGAGAGTCTGAGAGTGATATTGAAGAAGAATCAGCAAAACTGGTGACAGCTTTGACTGGAGTATGTAAGGCTGATGAAGAAACTTCTTGTGAATCTGACTCTGACAAAGAATCTTATGTTGGAGAACTCACTAAGGAAGAAGTATTCTCAGGGTTTTCAGAACTGTGTATCAAGAATGAAGAAAGGTGCCAGATTATATTGGAGCAGAAGATCTTGATAGCTCAACTGGAAGCTGAGAAGGAAGAACATCTATCAACCATTGCTGATCTGAAGGAGGAGGTTGAATGGCAAAAGTCAAAACTTGACAATATGACCAAATCTATAAGAATGCTGAACAATGGTACCACACAGCTGGATGAGATCCTTCAAAATGGGAAAGAAGCTGGAAATGTGCAAGGCCTTGGTTTTAATAATCAAGCAGAGACTTACAAGAAGACTGTATTGAAGTTTGTTCCTCATAAAATAAAGCAAGAAGTGGAGATGTCAAATCACATGTTTCAACATCAGAAGAAAAGAGTTTGTAGATCAAAGTATAAACCATGGAGATGCCATTACTGTGGCAAGATTGGTCACTTAAAGTTCTTTTGCTACAAACTGCACGGCTATCCCAAAACTTCTCAACAACAAAATAAAGAACAGAGTTGGGGTAAAGTGAAGAGAAGATGGATTCCTAGACAAATGATGGCTGGCCTCATAGCACATACTTCTCTTAGAGCATCTGCAAGAGAAGATTGGTACTTTGACAGTGGTTGTTCAAGACACATGACTGGTGTGAAGAAGTTCTTGTCAGACATTAAGCCTCACTCCACCAATTTTGTCACCTTTGGGGATGGATCAAAGGGTGAGATAAAAGGTGTCGGAAAGCTGGACTACACAGGACAACCAAATCTGGATCGAGTTCTCTTTGTCAAAGGACTGGCCGCAAACTTAATCAGTATAAGCCAATTGTGTGATGTAGGGTTCAAGGTAAATTTCACCAAATCTGAATGTCTAGTAACCAATGTGAAAGATGAAGTTGTTATGAAGGGGACCAGGTCTAAGGATAACTGCTATCTGTGGAATCCTCAAGAACCTGAAAATCTGTCTACTTGTTTGATGTCAAAGGAAGATGAAACCAAACTGTGGCATCAGAAATTGGGTCACTTACACCTGAAAGGGATGAAGAAGGTTATGTTAAGTGAAGTTGTTCGAGGTATTCCCAAGCTGAAGATTGATGAGGACAAAATATGTGGTGAATGTCAAGTTGGGAAGCAAACAAGGGTGTCACAAAAGAAGCTTCAACATCTTACCACAATGTCTAGAGTTCTAGAACTTCTTCACATGGACCTAATGGGACCTATGCAGGTTGAAAGTCTTGGTGGGAAGAAGTATGCCTATGTTGTCGTAGATGACTACTCTAGATTCACTTGGATAAGTTTTATCAGAGAAAAGTCTGAAGTGTTTGCAGCTTTTAAAGAATTGTGTCAAAGAATTCAACGGGAAAAGGATTGTGGTGTTGTTCGAATCAGAAGTGACCATGGGAAAGAATTCGAAAATAGTAGATTTGAAGAGTTCTGCTTATCTGAGGGAATCATTCATGAATTCTCATCACCAATCACTCCTCAGCAGAATGGTGTGGTGGAACGCAAGAACAGGACCATACAAGAATGTGCAAGAGTCATGATTCATGCCAAAAGGCTTCCATATCATTTTTGGGCTGAAGCCATGAATACTGCTTGCTATATACACAATAGGGTGACTATCAGATCAGGTACCTCTGTCACTCTTTATGAGCTATGGAAAGGTAGAAAGCCAAATGTGAAGTATTTCCATGTGTTTGGTAGTAAGTGCTACATCTTAGCGGATCGTGAGCAAAGGAGAAAGATGGATCCTAAGAGTGAGGAAGGAATATTTTTAGGTTACTCTACAAATGGTAAATCATATAGGGTATTCAATTACAGAACTCAGGTGATGATGGAATCCATAAATGTGGTGGTTGATGATTCTGGCAACGATGAAGATGTCCCAGATGATGTTGGAGCATGTTTGCCCATGAACAATGAAAACTCTTCAGACATTGAGTCTGCTCAAGAAATCAACACCAGACCTGAGAATGAAGAGGTAGAGGATGCTAACAGGGGACCCTCTATAAGGATTCAGAAGGATCACCCTAGGGAATTAATTATTGGAGATCTGAATGAAGGTGTAAGAACCAGAAGAAGGGAAACTGTGTCAAATGCTTGCTTTGTGTCAAAGATCGAACCAAAGAATGTCAAAGAAGCATTGACATATGAGTTCTGGATAAGTGCCATGTAAGATGAACTGTGTTAGTTCAAGAGGAATGAAGTTTGGGAACTGGTACCACGACCAGCAGAAACAAATGTGATTGGAACAAAATGGGTGTATAAGAATAAGTCTGATGAGCAAGGAGTTGTCACCAGGAACAAAGCCAGATTAGTAGCTCAAGGATACTCACAGATTGAAGGAGTAGACTTCGATGAAACATTTGCGCCTGTGGCTCGGTTGGAATCCATCAGATTGTTGCTAGGAGTGGCATGTTTGTTGAAATTCAGACTGTTTCAAATGGATGTCAAGAGTGCTTTTCTAAATGGGTATCTTAATGAGGAAGTCTATGTTGAGAAGCCTAAAGGGTTTGTGGATCCAAACTTTCCTGATCATGTTTACAAGCTGAAGAAGGCTCTATATGGGCTGAAACAAGCTCCACGAGCTTGGTATGAAAGACTGACTGAGTTCTTAGTTAACAATGGGTACAGGAAGGGTGGTATTGATAAAACTCTTTTTGTCAAGGAGAAGGATGGGAAACTAATGATTGCTCAGATTTATGTAGATGATATTGTGTTTGGCGGGATGTCGGATGAAATGGTCCAACATTTTGTCACTCAAATGCAGTCTGAATTTGAGATGAGCTTAGTGGGTGAATTAACCTACTTCCTTGGATTACAAGTCAAGCAGATGGAAGACTCCATTTTTATTTGTCAGAGCAAATATGCGAGGAACATTGTGAAAAAGTTTGGGCTGGATAATGCCAAGCATAAGAGGACTCCAGCTCCTACTCACTTGAAGTTATCCAAAGATGAAAGGGGAGTGGATGTTGAACAAAGTCTGTATAGAAGTATGATTGGCAGTCTGCTGTATCTTACAGCAAGTAGGCCAGACATCACTTTTGCTGTTGGTGTGTGTGCAAGATATCAAGCAGAACCCAAGGTCAGTCACATCAATCAAGTGAAAAGAATTCTAAAGTATGTGAGTGGTACATGTGATTATGGGTTGCTTTACTCCCATGACTCAAGTCCCATTTTATTAGGATATTGTGATGCTGATTGGGCTGGAAGTGCTGACGATAGGAAGAGTACCTCTGGTGGATGCTTCTTTCTAGGAAATAATCTCATTTCATGGTTTAGCAAGAAGCAGAATTCAGTATCCCTTTCTACTGCTGAAGCTGAGTACATAGCAGCTGGTAGTAGTTGTGCGCAACTGGTATGGATGAAGCAGATGCTGTCAGAGTATAATGTCACACAAGATGTCATGACACTATTTTGTGACAACCTGAGTGCTATTAATATTTCCAAAAATCCCATTCAACATAGCAGGACAAAGCACATTGACATCAGGCATCACTTCATCAGAGAACTTGTGGAGGACAAAGTCATAACTCTTGAGCATGTGAGCACAGAAAATCAGCTTGCTGACATATTTACCAAGGCTCTGGATGTAGTTCAGTTTGAAAACCTGAGGAGCAGACTTGGGGTGTGCATTCATGAAGACCTATAGCAATCAATGTGCTTTCTGGCTGCCAGACTGAAAAGACTAAAGGAGGTTCTGGTAGTGCAGTGTGTGAATGAAGGGAAAATGCTGAAGTCTGTGCATGACATTTGGGCATGTAATGTGGTGTGCATCTACTTTCTGATGCAGTTTACTCTGGATTCTTTTTACTTTGACTTGTTCTACTAGCCTTTGTCATATTTATGGCTAAAAGGGGGAGTAGTATGTTGTGTGATTGCTTAGTATGTTGTGTGATTGCTTGTGTGGGGAGCTTGTGTGCTGCAGGTGCAGCTGAGGTGTGTGTAGCTGAGGTTGCTGCTGTTGAGGGGGAGTTGCTATGATGAGATGTTTTTTGGACTGTGTGTGTATATGCAGCTGAGGGGGAGTTTTTTTTTTTGTGTAGCTGAGGGGGAGTTTTTTTGCTGCTATTAATGGTGTTTTCTTCTGCTGCTAATACTGATGGTATTTAAGTGTGTGTGGAGTTTTAGCCAAAAATAAGCCAAGGGGGGAGATTGTTATTTCCTTGGTTTTATGGTTGGCATTATTTTGCTAAAACTCATGTAGCAGCAGATGTTGAATGAAGATTACTCTCAGTTCAACATGTCGAATGAAGATGTTCCATGACTACTCATAGGACATCGCGCTGTGAAGTCAGGTTTTATTGCAGATTCTGTTACAATGATTTGTAACTGAATATTCTGTGAATAATTAGTTATCCTATGTGGCATCCAAAGCCTTTTTGGATTAGGGTTATTTGTTGGTTTTCGGATTTGCTGTTGTTTCTAATTATGGAGACATAATAGGAAACTTTGGAGTGAAGACCTATTTTATTGGAGTTATTTTTGCAGATTTGTGAACAGTCTAATTGCTGCGTTTTTGAAGCCCAATTCAGTCCAGATTTCAAGCTATAAATAGACTGATGTAAACCTAGTTTTAGGTGTCGAACTTACATGTATTTTTAGGGTTGTGTGCTTGTGTTTTGTGAGCCTAACTGGTATCTTATGATAACAGTATAAGGACTGTAGTGTAAGTTGTGTAAGGTTGCTCATAAGCTTTTAAGCATTGAGTAGCTGTGTGTTAATTCTCATAAGCTGTGAAGTATTGAGAATTTGTGTTTCGACCATTGTTATTTGTCTTGTAAGGAACCAGTCACGGGTTGTGATTGAAGAGGGATTTGAGGAGGGTCTCATACCTAGGGGAGTCTTAGGTAGAAGTCATAGGAAGGGTAGTGATTAAGTGAGCTGATTGAACTGGGTGTGGTTATCAGTGAATTGATACTATCGAATATTGATTTCATCCCTGGCTTGGTAGCCCCCAGATGTAGGATAGTTAGATCCGAACTGGGTTAACAATTTCTGGTGTTCTTTACATTTTATGCACACTTTTATTTTGAAATTGTTCATTGTTGTTGTATATCAGTGTCTCGACATCTCGATAGGACATCTGATACATAGGCCAGAATTTCAAGTAGCATGTTAATATAATCCACACCAAAAGTCACTTCCAGGCATAAATCAGAGATTTCACACACAACACACCCACTGACAATTTCATCAGAAAACATCAATACATTATGATAGCATATTGAAACCTCATAATCTCTCCATCATCATCATAATATTATCATTTCATTATCACTAATATCAACTAAATCACTGCTAGATAAAATTCTGCAATTTCACGCAGACATGTAACTTACAGGTATATCAACACAGGATACTTATCGTTTTAACCTATCATTTTCCATTATAGGATTACACTATATTATTTATTTTATTTTACCATGTTATAACTTGTTCCATTACCTTTCCATAGCTTCAAACGGCATCAAAAACGGATTCATAAAACAAAAGTTATGATTTTCCTAAAATTTAAAATAAAATTCCACTAAAACTAGGGTGGCTGGCGCCACACCCTGCACTAGTGGCTTACGCCACTCTTCCCAAAATGTGGCTGGCGCCACACAATTCCTAGTGGCTTGCACCACCCTTCCAACATAGTGTTTTTTTTTTCTTTTTTTTTTCAATCCATCAATAATTTCAGTACGATTTCAATTAACAATTCCAACACAGAGTTTCCACAATTCACTTGATTCAATCATTTATCAGGCCCTCAATATTTTATACTAATCGAAATTCTTTCTGTTTAATCTACTTAAACCCTCATCACAATTCATCATCAATTAACCAGTCAATCACCCTACAATTACCTAATACTTAATCAATTATAATAACACAATTACACTCCCCATACTTGATATGATTCCTTAGCCTTGAATCTTCTTCGTGTTCTTCAATCCTTCCACTGCAAATTCTCAAAGTCTAACTGCTTCTCTCTTCTCTCTGCCTCTTTTTCCAAAACGCAATGCAACAGTGAAAATTCCTAAACCCTTATTCCTCCGTATAAACCCTTTAACCTCTTTTATGATTTTCCTCTATTGCCCTCACTAAACCTCCACCTTTTACTAAATTACCCTTACTCTCACCCAACACCAATTCTACTCTATTTTTCTAATTAAACAAATCTAATTTAATTAATCTAACTTGCTCCAAAATTCTCAAAATAATTCCAACTTCACATAGATTATAACTTTTCATCAAATCCATCCAAAATCATAATATTCACACAAATCTATAATAAAATTAATTAAATAAATATTTTAATTAATTCGGGGCATTACAGATGATCAGTCAACAAACCACCTGTCTTGGATGGCACCAGTTTGATTATTGGAAGACTATGATTGTGGTCTTTCTCAAGTCCATGGGAAACAAGGAATGGAAAGCTGTGATAAAAGGATGTATACATCCAGTGGTCACATATGAAGTGGAACTACTAGCTTAAGACCAGAAGTTGAATGTAATGATGCTGAAGATGATTTAAGCTCTTGAAAACTCCAAGGCTTTGAATTTTATCTTCAATGGTGTGGACAAGAACATGTTCAGGTTGATCAACACATGTTCAGTAGCTAAAGAAGCGCGAGAGATTCTCAAAATTGCACATGAAAGCACCTCAAAAGTCCGTATGTTAAGGCTGCAACTCCTTACAACTATGTTTGAGAAATTGAGGATGAATAAAGATGAATATATATGTGAATTCCACATCAAATTGTGTGATATTGCTAACATTTCCTTTGCCTTAGGTGAAAACATGTCTGAAGAAAAGTTGGCCAAAAATTTTTTAGATCATTACCTAAGAAGTTTGATATGAAAGTGAATTCTAATGAAGAAGCCGAGGACTTAGTAGCATTAAGGTTGATGAACTCATTGGTTCCCTGGAAACCTATGTCCATCAATGAAAGATCTGAAAAGAAGAACAAAGGGATAACCTTTGTTTCCAATACTGAAGAGAGTCCAGGTGATATATAAGAGAACTTTTTGGATGATATAACTCTCCTTATTAAAAATTTAAGCAGTTTCTTAAAATATCTGAACAGAAAGTGGAGGACAAATGTCCAATACAAAAGGTCTGACATCAGTTCCCAAATCAAAGGAATAAGTGAAGACAAACTCAATGGTGACAAGGGTACTCAATGCTTTGAGTGTGAAGTCTTTGGACATATTAAAGCATAATGTCCTACCTTTCTAAATAATCAGAAAAAGGGACTTTCTGCCACTTGGTATGATTCTGAAAGTGAGGAAGAAACTGCCAACATTGGGATGGCTTATTCTGGTCGGTGTGAGTATGTTGGTGAATCCAATATTGAAAACCTATATGAAGAAGATCTTGATACATCATATAGGGTCATACTATCCAAGTGGAAAGAAGTGTGCTTAACCATAGATAATAAAAAGAAAACCATGTGAGTGATTTAGGAGGAAACATAGAAGCTTACCTCAACCATCACAGGTGTAGAAAATGAGATTTCCTCTCTAAACTCCAAGCTAGGAGACATGATTCAATCTGAAAGGAATATGCTTAATGGAATGGTAGTGTGTGGAGAAATGTTTAGAGATATGAAGAGGATAAATTTTGGGACAAGCATGAAAGAATAATGCATGAAGATTCCCTCAACGAAGGTTGTTCTACCTAATATGAATACTGAGGTTCAAAGGTCGGACCACATGTTACAACTTTGAGTGAAACATGTGTTACCTCTTTATAGTAGTAACATGAAACTGCTTGTGAAATGTCACCACTATTGTAAATATGGACATATAAAGTCTTATTTTTATAATATGCATGGGTATCCTCGGATTGATAGTCCACCAAAGATGATGAACATAAGATACAAGAAAGTACAAGAAAAGAAGTAGTTGTCATCCAATGTTACTTTAAATAGCCACAAAGCTCATACATCACAAAGAGGTTCCTCAAGTAAAGGACGGTGGGTACCAAGGACATGTCTAAGGAAAATACTGTTCACGTCACTCATAACAATACAGAAAAGGGAAGATTAAAAGACTTAGGAAACTTGGAAAATCCTAGTCAGAAAATGAGCATCTGCCAAAAGGACCAGTATAAAACAAATGAGTGATCAAAAGTGGGATATAAACTTCTACAATTCCAAATGACATGCCACCAACAAAGGTAAAGAAGCTCTTAGGAAGAAAGTCATATCTGAGGAAGATATCAAAAGGCTTAAAAGGCTTCAAGATTGATAAAGAAAGACCTTCCAAGATGTCAAACAAGATATCTCAATATTGTACTATGGAGTCTGAATTATATCATGAGGATTATGTCATTAAATGGAAGGCTGATGGTAAAGTTGGAGATCCTTCCAATTTTGAATAACCTATAGTGGTTCAGATAAATAGTGGTTATGACTCGAGAATTCCTTCTCATATAATTGGTGAAAATCATGATAGGGTAGTTGGTAAAGATATAATTGTTAATTCTCTCCATAATATTCCTCTATTTGTTAAGTCTGATATAACTGTTGGTGGAGATATGATTAGTGTTCCACTTAAGTCTGGACCTATGAGAAATCATCATGACATTCTAATATCTATTGATAAAGATTCCCAAGAAACAAATTTGAGTAGCCCAAATGGTGATGATGATGTGCCAGACATCTTGTCTGACATGTTAACAAAGTGTCAAAGGCGTAAGGAGAATGATGATCAAGTTCATGAAGATGTTGAAACTGATGCAACCATAGCTAAGAATGATGGTGTGGATAACCATGGTCAGACACTGAATGCAGAAATGATAAGTAAGAATTAGAGCATTCTTTTGGCCTGTTCTACAAATAGTAAAGAGTATATATTAATTATTCCAATCACTCGATCTATAAAGGATATATTTGCCCATATTGAAGAAAATGTTGAGCAAGTTGCTTCTTTCAAATCAAGAAACTCTTTGGTATTTACTGATGAAGATGGAAGTATCTATGATCCTCTTTCACCTCTTGGAACCATCAGATTAAGTCCATTACTATCAAGTTTTCTAAAGTTCAAACTCTATCATATGGATGTGCATAGTGCCTTTCTTAATAGGTACATAAATGAGGAAGTTGAAGATCTTATTTTTTCCAACATAATAAGGAACGTCATAGAGAATAAATCGAGTAACAACATTGATAATGTTGTTAATAACTCTGTCAGTGCTGATAAGGGTTATATCCTTATGAACAAGGATGTTCATGATAGGTATGAACCAGCCAATGAAGATGTTACTAAGGATATTGAATTTTGTAATGTGTCTCTCCATAATGAGGATATTATATTGAAGTATTTATGTCACTTAAGGATAGCCCTTGAAAGAATGTTTCTAAAAGAAGCATTGATCTTTGAAGAGGATGTTCAGCTGCTAGAGGAAGTCATTGTGAAAGACAATGATAAATCTCTCATGTGTGTTGTTGACTTATCAGAAAACATTGTGGAGCATGTTGTTCATCAGATGCAGTATGACCTTGAGTTAAGCATAATTGAAGATGTTAAATACCTTCCTGAATTTCAAGTAAAGGACTATACAGATGATTCCTAAGGTTTTCATACTAGAAGAAATTGCACTCAACTTGTGTGGGGTAACCAAATACACAAATATGTCAACAAAGATGATAAGGGAGATGTTTTCCAAGATGTGTTAGACATCCTAAGTAACATAGTGGTAACCAAGGTTCCAATTCAGAGGAAGGATGAACAAGTTGTTGGGTTGATAAGATTAGAGTCAGATAATGAAGCTAATGCCTTGGTCATTGTCTTCATCATTCAGAAAAGGTTGGGGATATGGTTGTATCACATAGGGATAAGCCTTGAAAAGAGTATGTAAAAAGAAGTTTTGACATTTAAAGAAGTGGTATTTCTACTAAAGGAAGTTTGTGTGACAAACAAGGACAGCCTCATGATAAGTTACAATAGTGAGGGTAAAAGTGATGGATGCTTCCTTCTTGTCAACAACATAATATCTTGGGTCAACAAGGATCAAATATTTGTAACCTTGTCTTCTAATGAAGCTTAATACACTACTGCAGGGAGCAGTGGTAAGAAATTACTCTAGAGGAAGCACATGTTAAAGAAGTATAATGCAGTCTACTTTAAAAAAGGGGTCTGAGTTTGTGAAATCAATAGCAGATAATGTTAGAGAGGTGTGTAGGGGAGTCTCTCTCTCTCTCTCTCTCTCTCTCTCTCTCTCTCACACACACACACACACATACACAGTGCTGCATATAAAATAATGCATAATTCACTTGCTTCTAAACCTCCTTTTATATGGACCTTCATTACAAACAAGAACCTAAATTTTATGCTATATTTATCTTGTTACCTTCTTTTCTCTTCCACATTTGTTTATCTTCTTCATTATGAGTCAGAAGTTTGTAAATTCAAATAAGAGACCCTCTAACAAGGAAATATCTATCATGAAATCTATTAAAAGATTTCATGAGATTGAAGAAAGGAAGAACAAGAGGCTTGGTTCCTCTTCTTTTACAAATAGAGGCGATATTTCTAGTGGATCATCTATGGATCACCTATAACTGGTAAGGAGTATCTCACCAAATTAAAGGGTGTGAAGAAGAGACGTGTTCAAAAACATGATTCCAACTTAGAGGCTGATGAAGACTGGACTACTTACAAGAATTATAGATCATGGATTGAAGAATAAGTTCTAGAGTTCTAGCTTAGCAGTTTCTGGCCCTTATTTTTGGACGTTTGTTTTGGATTTGTAAAGGCTATATAGCCTCTTTGAACTTTTGTACAATAAAACAGATCTAGGCTTGTGCATCTCAGGATGCTGTTATGGTTGTTCTACTCATGTTTTGGCCCTGTATGTGCTGACATACTAACCTTTGCATGACTGACCTCCAGGTGCTATTCTGATATGATAACCCTTTTTGCCAAATTATGGAAAAAAGAGGAGCAATATTGGTGTTGTTAAGGTAAAATATGTATTTGTTTAATACTAACCGTCTGGGTAAGTGCTAATATTGTACTCATATGTTGCAGCATCGGGCAAGACATATGGCTCTTTTGATGTGAGTTTTTGTGTCAGTAGAATGCTGCATATCCAGTTAGTAGCTACTAACTGGTTGTCTTATGATGACTAAGTATATGAATGATTGCATGCTGATAATTGTTAGTTAGTAGAATTGTATGCTACGAATTATGAGCTAACTGAGTGCCATGCATGACTAAGTTGAGAATGATTGCATGTTTGTATAATTGATTCTAGAGCATCGTGTTGTGTGGCATTTGTGATGAATTCTACTGATTTTTCGTTGCTATGCTCAACTCTAATGATAATTGTTACTGATGATTGTATGCTCTGAAGTCAGTCACTTGTTATGGTCTGAATAAGTGTTGTATATTGAAAAGTTGTTTTACCCAAATTTCCCCAAAGGGGGATTGTTGTTCCTTTTGGTTTGGTTGTATTTTGAGAAACAAGAACATGGAGAAGTGTTCAAGATTAATCTCGATTGCTTAAGCCGTATGGAGGTGAAGAAGGGACATATAGTGGACGCGATGTCATATCAAGTTGGTATGACATATGGGCCTTGCGCAATAAGTCATTATTGCTGCATTTTGGAAGAATTTATGGTCAAAGATTGGATCAGATTTTATTTCTAATTGGCTTAGCAATATGTTTAGGTGATTTGGTTGACAACTTGACAAAGATTGATTCAGGTTTAAATGAAGATTTAAATTGAAACAAATTATATCTTGTTATAGAGATTTATGGAACTGATAATATCCAACAGATTCTGCATTAATTCTGGATGAAATTAAATTTAATATCTAAGGAGAAAAGCCCAAAGTTATTATGTTATATAAGGAGTTCAAACCTACATTGGAAAGCAAGCATTCACATCGAAGGTTTTAGAATGTCAGGGTTTACAAGAGTCCTTGTTATTTTTATGTACACCATACTATGTTTCACTAACTTGGCTTAGTTATAGGTTTGTCTAGTTGAGTTGTGTATTCAACATCTTTATGTACACTTCTATGTTTCAGTAACTTGACATAAAATGTTTGTCTAGTTGAATTGTAATATTTGACATTCATAATTGTGCGAATTACCAATCAGTCAATCACTAGCCTTTAGTGATTGAGAGAAAGTGAGAGAGGTTCTCATATTAGGGGGAATCCTAAATAGAAAGTCATTCGTTAGTGTTAGGAAGAGGAATTGAACAACATAATGTTCGTTGTTGCTTGTAAGACTAATAGTACTAAGCCACTAATAATGAATTTTCTTTCTTGGGTTGGAAGCCAACCCTCCAGATGTAGGTGTTGTTTGCATCAAACTGGGTTACATTGTTGTGTTCTTTATTGTTTTTCTGTTCTATCATCTTGTGCAACTTAATATGTATCATTGTTGTAGTTATGGTTTATCTTGTTGAACTAGTTGTCTAAAACATCGTGTTCGACATCTGTCCCTTTAAGAAAAAAAAATCATTTATCTCACTGAAGCTTCAGATTGCGAATGCTCTCTTCCAGCTGTTGTTTCTTAGCACGATATCGGTTGAATCAAATAGCCTCCCAGTGGTCGGATCCACCAAGGGCTAAAGCAGCATAAGCGCGATTAGTATACCAAGCCAGAATAGCCAGTTCTTCCTCTAGAACAGGCCCGAAGAGTTTAGCCAAATAAGAGCAGTCTTCATCCAAAGGAGGGATGTGACGATCTTCAACAAAATGAGAGTTTGATCCCATCAACATTGGATGAGCAGTCAAATTTAGAATACTCGGGAACGTCGACAGGGTTTCCTGAATTGCATTACTCCCGACCGATTGTATTCCCTGCCTTATAAGTCGGAATACAGCCGAGCCTTTTGGTACCAAGCCTTATCAGAAATATCCTCTTTTTTATATATGTAAAGATGGTTCCCCATCATGAAGTGACTCTCAGTCCGATACTTAGGAAACATCCCAACACATATTCCCTCTACTCTGCCACCAACATCACAAAATGCGGCATGTGCTTCTTGGCCGATGGGGGTTGCAAAAAATAACCGGCCCTCAATGGGCAGAAGCTCTGGAAGAGGTCCAAGCCATGGATAGTCAGTTTTAGATAGATTAATCATATGCCTCTCGTCTGGGTCGTCTGGCCATGATAGAATCTAAAGACATGAAAGAAAAGGGTCACAGAAGGCTTTACATTCAAATATTCAGACAAATACTTATATACCTTCACATATACCCAACTTGTAGGATGAAGTTGTGAATGAGCTATCGTCGGGTGTTTCTGAACCCTTATCTCAAAGACAGTAAAGGGAAGACGACTGCCTATGATAGAGTAACCACATTAATAGAAGGGATGACACAATCACCATACTCGTTGCATAGTCATTCATCCTCGGAGGGAGTCAAGATTCCCCAATCACCATACCGCCCACTTTTGCAAAAGTAGAAATAGTGGAAGAGTAACTATTCACAAACAAGGGCTTGGGGAAACTATTCTAAACCGGTCATATTGACCCCGACCAACCACAGGAATGGATTACATCCTCTCTAGAACCTCTCAGCACACGAGAATGACCATTCTGATGTTTGCAAATGATCTCAACTGCAAATACATCCAACGACTCTTTCCAATTCACTCTTAACAAATAACAAGTTCGTTATTTTCCTTTCTCTATATATATATAGAGGAGACGCCAAATTAAGACAACCAATTTCAAATTCAACTTCACTTTATTTTTTTTTTCAGATATTAACTCGAGCGTTGAAGTGTTAACCTTAAATATCTTACCATTCTACCATATCAAAAATTTTGATCCGATTACCAGCTTATCTCATCTCATATCAGATTCTTAAACGAAACAATTTTAAAAAACAACTTCATATTTTATTTAAAAAAAATGCTAAAACAAACTAACAAGAATTTAATTAAGATATAAAAGAAATGAATTATTATTAGTACGGCACTTGTGTTATTGTCAAAGACACACCTCTTTCCCTTCCATTTGTCTAATTATAAGATAAAGATGATTCATATCTTGGAAAACGTCACATGAATTTGGGTAAGTAAAGACTGATTAACATTGCCGATCATTTTCATGCAAGCTCATCGTATAAGGTAAGCAAAAAGCACTAATATCATTTCAAAGACATTTCCAAAAGCAAGATTTTACAAGAGGGTGTATGCATTAAAGCCGCCTGCAAATCCAAAAAGAATAAGACACACAGAGACAACTGGTGTAGTAGAGAATAATAGTCTTTAAAAAACATAACTGGTTAGCATCACAATCATTCCTTTTGAACTACTCCATCTTGTCTCCTATATACATAGATAAATAATAAAAAAATAAAAATTACAATTAAGGTATAGAATCACATGGATGTATGTATCAAATTGATGCAAGTACTGATCATATACTAGTTTTTTGTTATATTGTTTTTGAATGGATAGCAATCAGAACACTATAGATCACTTGTTAGAATGATGAGGAATATTGTTAACCTCTCAATTTGACAAGTCTTTATTGAAAATTTTCTGTGATTTTTTTAAGTGATGATCGGGTGTAAATCGCCTATTAAAGTGATTGACTATAGAATTTCAGCGTTATATAATGAATTCTTACCATTAATTTGAGAAGAAAAGGTAACAAAAAGGAACTGATATGAATGTTAAGCAGATCATTAATTTTTTTTAATAATAAAACGGCAAGAGACCCGTGCGTTCGCACGGGTTGTGCAAATATAGTTATAAATTATATAATAATTGTTAATAAATGTATATAAAAGATACATAAATAAAAAAATTGATATTATAATTATTATATAAATATTAATTTAATCTACCCGTATGTTCGTACATTTGATATTATATGTATCAATAATACATTTTTTCCGTTTATAAAAATATTTGTATCAACAATATACTTTTCATGTTTATAAAATATTTGGATCATCAATATATTTTTTCCCGTTTATAAAATTCTTTGTATCAAACGTAAACTTTTTTCCATTACTAAAAATATTTGTACCAACAATAGACTTTTTTCCGTTTATAAAATTCTTTGTATCAATCGTAATCTTTTTTTCATTAATAAAAATATTTGTACCAATAATAGACTTTTTCTCGTTTATAAAAATATTTATATTAACAATACACCGTTTCTGTTTATAAAAATATTTGTATCAATAATAAATTTTTTCCCATTTATAAATCATAATTAGTAGTTTCAAAAAATGTTAACTTCAAAACAATGTTAACTTCATAATTAGTAGTTTTCCCGTTAATTTGAATTTTTTTGACATGTTAGTAGTTTAAAAAAAACGTTAACTTTTATTTTTCATAAGAAATTTATACATTTATCAATTATAATTATCTCGTGTTTTTTTATTTATAAACATAGATATTTGTAGTATTTTTATTGTGATTGTCGCGTGTATTTTTTCCTGATCGTCTCATGTCTTATGCATTTTTTTCATGATTATCTCATGTATTTTTTCGTTATTGTCTCATGTTTATTAATAATGAATATATTTTCATAAATTTAAATTTGAATATATTTTTATGGATTTGGAATCGTGTCTTATTTTCTCCCGTGTATGTTTGATATTTGCATCAATTCATAAGTGTTCAAATAATAAATTATAATTTAAAACAAAAACGTAAATATGTTTGATATTTACAATCTTGTCATAAACTATGATTTTTTATGATTTTTGAATAATAAATAATTATTTTTAATGATTCTAATATCAATAATGAATCCTTATAATTATAGGGTTTAAAGTAAATAAATAAGAAATTGTTTGATAAAAAGTTTATTGAAAAAACTAAAATTTTAAGCATTTAAATGACAGTTGTTATAGAATTTCATTAATTAATTTTCACTAAAAAGGAAAAATTACTCTTTAATAACAAAAATCTTGTTTCTATTGGAATATAATTGTTTTTCAATGTTTAATTTCATTTTCTTTATAAACCCAACACATTATTTTCAACTTCTTCACAATAATAATTATTATTAATACACATTAATCACACTCAAACACATTTATAAAAAAAATTGGATAATTTGACTAATGTAATTCAGTAAGTAGACTATATAAATTATATAATTTAATCATTCAAACTTTCAAACTAATAGAAAATACAAAATTATATAATTTAATCATTCAAACTTTCAAACTAATAACAAATAACAAAATATAAAATTAGTGTGATGTAGAAAGAATGTATTTGAAAGAGAAGTTAAAATGCAAGCAATGTTCCATAAATCTCCGAAACAGAGTAAGAACCATGAAATTTGATCTTAATGTGTGGTGAAGAAATACTCCTATCACCTGCATTGAACAAAAATGAATAATAAGAAAGATAAATAGTATAAAAAAACAGACCAAATCATATAGGTAAGCAGTATCATTTGTTGATATGTTGCTAACAAAATCATACAATTTCCTATTTTACTAACTATTTTCAAGGATTAATTGAAGCCAAAAATTAATTAAAACAGGAATCATGTCTATTTGGAAATAAAAATGAAACACATAAACAACATGCAACCATTTCTACTGTAAAATTTTGTAAAATAATTGTTGAGTTCATATTGTTCAAATCAGATACGAACCATCAAGAACCCTTATAGAAGTGATTACTGCAACAAAATCATTTTGTCCATCCACTTCAAAATTATATAATAACTTTGAAATTCAAAAATCAAAAGAACCAATTTTGATGACAATGCAATTGCACGAAATTGGAAGAAACTCCGGCAGCCTCCTTACGCCTGACTCTCGTCTTAAACTCAGCAAGGTAACTGGTAATCTCCATTCATCTTAAGGTAGAAAACATTAGAATCTCAAGAGAAAGTATAACCATTTCAAAAACCAAGTTATTATCCAATGCAATATAAAATTTATTGAAAAATTATCTAACCAAGTTATTTGTCACTTTATTAAAAACTCTATAAAAAACATTTGCATCAAGCGATCCTTCTTCTCCAAGGTAATAGACTTTGGATTAAAATTTGCAGAAAACTGACCATTAATAATTTAATTAGTTAGTTCAAGAATAATTCATAAAAGATTTGAAATAGTTTAAGTACATGAGGAATATTTAGACACATCATGTGTCCAAAATTACACATCAGCATGCAAAAATCTAAGACCATATAAATAATAAGCAAAATAATCATTGTAGTAGCGTAGAAATACTAAGTCAGCCTCCTTGTAATAAAGTCAGCCTCCTTGTAACAAAGTAGTTAACAATATTCAACTTCAAAGATTCAGAAAAACACAATAAGCTTTGGTTCATACAATTCAACAAACACTTTGTGGGCAGACTATCAAAATAACTATTTGTCAAGCATTTTCTTCACAATAGAAGCCAATATCATCTATTAAATAGCAGATGATACAATAGGAAATCAAATCATACCAAACAAAAAGAAAATAAATCGACGAAAAGTGTTGCAGCGGCGGCGAAGTACGGTGAAGGACAACACGGCGTTGGATGATGATGAGGGCACAATTTGAAATTTCGAGTTGTGGTGCGGTGGTCTTGGGCGTTCTTGGCTCGGCGACTCAGTATTTTTGAGGGGGAGAGGAAAATGAAACCTTTAGGGTTCCCAAAAGAGAGTGTTGATGAATGGTAAAGGATTTCTCATATTTAATCATGAGGGTTTTTAATAAGAGAATATGAAGAAGGAATTTTGAATGATGGAAGTGGAAAAGATTGTTCATTGTTCCGATGCAAATTTTTTGAAGAGATAAAATGTTAAACATTGGAAACTGGTGGAAACTGCTAGTATTGAATGTATTGCGTATGAATTGGTTTATTTAGGTCTATAATGATTAGGGTTACGAAATGACGTTTAAGGGCATGAAATTAAGCCCTTAATTTGATTTAATTAGGTTAATAAAGTACTTTTGGTAGTGCTTTACTTTCTTATATTAGTAATAGATAACATAGTGATAAATAGGTGATACCCACCAAAAATACAAGTGACTAAATGATTACTAAGGATGCGAATTAATAAAAAAAATCTTATTGGAAATAAAAACAACCAAACAAAGTAGGTTAGAAAAAACGTTGAAGTAGCTAAAGATCAAATTCGTAAGATTTAAGTTAGAGTTTAAACTGATAGAATCACCATCAATAGATCAGAATTTACTACGAGAGAAATAAAATCACAAATTAATTAACTACTTTAAAATCAAGACAAAGATTCGATCTTTTATAAGTTAAGACAGAAGTTAGGGTCCTGAATCCAGTCATAGAAAGTATAGAAAGTATATGAGTTCACTCCAAATCTTCCTAAAACTATTTCCAGACAAAAAAAAATACTCTTCTCCTCCACCTCTTTCACAATTTTTAAAACATAATTAAAGATGACATCATTTTGAAATCTACAAATGGTCAAGACTACTGCGTGCCCAATCATATAAAAATCACTCTTAGATTTGACCCTACCACCTAAAGAAAGAAAAGAATAAAAAAAGAAACATGTGATCTCTAGGAAGCCTGAAAGACCTTATATCTAACAGACAAATCTAACTCAAAGGTGACAAAAATATGGGAGTCCGACTTAATAAAATCCCCACATGTGACCCCCTACACAAAGTAGGTTAGAAAAAACGTTGAAGTAGCTAAAGATCAAATTCGTAAGATTCAAGTTAGAGTTTAAACTGATAGAATCACCATCAATAGATCAGAATTTACTAAGAGAGAAATAAAATCACAAATTAATTAACTACTTTAAAATCAAGACAAAGATTCGATCTTTTATAAGTTAAGACAGAAGTTAGGGTCCTGAATCCTGTCATAGAAAGTATAGAAAGTATATGAGTTCACTCCAAATCTTCCTAAAACTATTTCCAGACAAAAAAAAATACTCTTCTCCTCCGCCTCTTTCACAATTTTTAAAATATAATTAAAGATGACATCATTTTGAAATCTATAAATGGTCAAGACTACTGCGTGCCCAATCATATAAAAATCACTCTTAGACTTGACCCTACCACCTAAAGAAAGAAAAGAATAAAAAAAAGAAACATGTGATCTCTAGGAAGAACCTCCTGCCAACCCAATCCCTGAAAGATCTTATATCTAACAGACAAATCTAACTCAAAGGTGACAAAATGATGGGAGCCCGACTTAACAAAATCCCCACATGTGACTAGAGATCCCACTAGAATCAACAATAACCCCCCCCCCCCCCCCTTAAACAGGTTTTTTTAGGGATGGCAACGGGGCGGGGCGGGGGCGGGTTTAACTATACCCGCACCCGCACCTGCCTCCATGTAACACACCCGCCCCCGCCCCCAAACCCAACCGGGGGTAAAAATTTACCACCCAGACCCGCCTCCAGTAGTGAACGGGTGAACCCGCACCCGCCCCGCCCCGACCCGCAAAAAAATAATTTCTTTTTAATTGCAATAAAAATTAATAATTTTAATTAAAAAATTGATTATTTTAATAAATTAATTAATTATTTAATTAAAATTTTAATTAATAAATAAATATTAACTTGATAAATTTGATTATTTTAATTGCAATAGGGGTATTAATAATTTAATTAAAAATATAATTAATAAAGGAATATCAAAATAAGTAAAATAAGGGAATTAAAATAAAATGCATTATCCGGGGGCGGGGGCGGGCGGGTCTTAGTGTCTACCCGCCCCCGCACCCGCACCCGTAGTTAAGAACCGGGTTTCACCCGCACCCGCACCCGCACCCAATTAAATCGGTTTTTCCCCGTTAATTTCGGGGCGGGTGCGGGCGGGTCCGGGTTTGTTTGCCATCCCTAGGTTTTTTCTAGAAAGCATTCTATCTTGAAAAAGTTATCAGGGATAATACCAACACCTTGGAAGGGACCCAACTAACCCAAATAAGAGTAAAGGCCAAGTTCTTAGTCGCGAGAGACAAAAAGGAACCAGCTACATGAACATTATAAGCAGAGACAACACAGAAAAAAATACTCTCTTGAATGCTTTCAATTCCACTTATCTCCATCCTGAAAGAGAGTAACACCTTAGAGAAGAGAGACAATATTATCGAACACAGGTAACTCTCGAAGAAAGAAAGTTCTCCTCCATTTGAGAAACTAAACCAGACCCTCGTTATACACTAAACTAATCTCTAGTCCATCCGTTCTAATTAAGGTAGAAAACAGATCAGGGAAATTAATCTTTATGGGATTTGTTTTAACCCAAGGTCCTTCCAAAATGTTAGGTACCGAAAGAGATGAATTTCAGGTTGGGCTTGAGGATTCCATAGCCAACTTTCGAAATTAATATAGGCCAATGTCATTGAAGAATCCTTCAAGGATTTATTTAAAATCTAACATTTAACATAGCATGTGTTAAAATGAAACTCAAATAAAACATTATTTTTCTTAGTAAACTTTGACATATACATAAGATTTCTAGTAATAGAGGGTACATGAAGTATATTCGTAAGAGAGAAGACACTGCTAAGTCAAATTTAGATTTAGATTCAAACGATCCTACAAGTATAATAATTAATCGTTGGTCATTTCCTACACAAACTTTATTGGAACCTATATAAGAATGTTTGGTTTGTAAATAAGAGTCATCAACAGTGAAGTGATGAGATGCACCTGTGCCAATGAACCAAGCTATAGAATCAAGTTCAAATACTAAGGAGTATTCTTGAGTATGACTTGTTGGTTAATGAGTATCTACCATTGCGATAAATTAGTTTGATGAAATGACTTCATCCTTTAATTATTTGTCTTGTCACCATTGAAGGATCTTGTTTGAAGAACAAATGAGTCATCCTAACTCTATCAGCATTCCATCACTGTACAAACATACTTACTACATATTTGAAAGGTAGGACGATTTCATGAGCCACCACAAACTGTGCCTTGCGCCCAACCTCGAATATCAACATCTAACATACCTTTAAGGGTGCCTACTGTTTCAGTTTTTACTGACCTTTGTCTCTTGGAACGATACTCTTTCAAGCACATTTTCTTAATTAGATATTTGATTTGAGGTTCAGTCATTGATCTGATCATGCCTCCCGCGGAAGCATCTAATAACATGTGTGTCTGACTCTCAAGGCCTTTAATGAAACTTTGCATTCGCTCCATATTATTCATATTATGATTCGGGCACCTGCTTAATAATAATTTAAACCTCTCCAATGAGTCATACAGTGATTCAGTGTCTTGTTGCTCAAAATTTACAATTTCCGTTTTTCTCTCAGTAATCTGCATGGTGGTGAAAAATCTTTCTAGGAACATATCCTCTAGATCCTTCCACGTTCAATTGGTTCCATTTGGAAGGAATAGTAACCAGTCTTTCTCCCGTCCAATGAGTGAAAGACTAAACAACCGCAGCATAACTTGGTCTTCTGTTACATCATCGAGTTTGCACATCGAAGCGGTTTCATAGAAGTGTGCAAGATGTACCCACGGGTCTGTGATAGTTTTCATATTGAACGAGCTCTCTCTTAAACCTGAAAGCACCGAATTCTTAATGTCAAAGTTAGCAGGGTTTACTGGTATAAACCCTCTAGAAACATGTCCGTCATAGGCTCTTTTACAGTAATCCCCCATGGTTTGGGGTGCTAATGTTCCCATGGTATCTTTCTCTTCAGTGTTCGAAGAAAGCAGTAGTGGATTTTTTACTGAGATCATGTCGGCTAGGGTTGCTTCTCTAAATGCTTTTCCTAGAGCACGTGAAGTTCTTTCAATTTCTGGGTCAAATGGTAGTAATGTTGATCCTGAACTACGCATACACAAATAGAAAATACCTCAGTATCACTATGATAAACACGAAAAATAAAACAAAAAGAAATAAAATGAAAAACTTAAAATAAAACATTGCACAAGTGTTGCCTTGATGAGAATCAACAGTCCCCGACAACAATGCCAAAAACTTGACGACTTCTCGGCAAGTGTATCGATATTGTGGAAATATTACATAAGATCGAATCCACATGGACTGCGCTCGAACAAGACAAATTTGTGCAAAGTATGGAAAATAGTGAAATAGGGGGTTTTTAGTTTGCAATGCAAAAATAAAAGAAAGTTTTTAAATAGAATTATGAAAGCGGACAGGTTGTGTATTGAATCCCTTATTTCTGTATTATTGATGTTTGATGCCTTATATGAATGATCTTATCACTATAACCCCACGCCGAATTAACAAAGCAACTATAACAAATCCCTTGCGAAATAGATCACTGATTAGTACTCGGAGTTTCCTATTCCAAGTCCACTAGCGTAAGCAGGATTATGCAGTGCATAGAATTTTAATTCTCTATGACACGAATTGGGGTCTCTTATTCCTATTCAACCAGCATAAGTACAACAATTGCCCTAAATTCAACACAAAGACTAAGGGTCAGTATTCCCTATGTGCCAAAATTCAATTTAAAAGAGTATCTCACATAAAAAGCGTTAAGAATAATATGCAATTGAATAAGATTATAGATCAAAGGATTCATACAAAGTCAAATCAACATATTACCCAACAATATTGAAACAGGTTCATCACACATAGGGGTGGCAAAATAGGTTGCCCGCCTCGCCCGGCTTTAAGCCTGCCAAAAAAGGGGGTAGGGCGGGAAAGCCCACCAAGTGAAATTGGACTTAAATATCTAGACCGCCCCACTAAGGTGGTGGGTTGGTGGGCTTGCCCACCTATTTTATTTATTTATTTATTTTTCAAGTTTTAATAAATTAATAGGCTTACTTTTACATTTCAATTAGATTTTTCACTTGTATTTTAGAATAAACTTTTATAGTATCTTTTTAACAAAATTTACTTAAAAAAATATTACATATATTCACAACTAAATGTATAAAATAGAATCATCAACCAGTATTCCAAAATTATATTTCAAGTAAGGGTAGCACAACAAGTCGTGGCCCGTCGGGCCGGCCCGCGTACCCGCTTAAATATGGTGGGTTGGGTTGGGATTTTGTGTTCGTCTACCCGCTCAGTCTTCCCGGCTTTAAGCCATCCCTGTCTTAAGCCCACCAAAAAAAGGGGGGTGACCCGCTAGCCTGCCAAACTGGCTATCAAGCACTCAAAATATTTATTTTGGTTGGTTGAAGGTTAATACTTGAAGTATAGTTTTGGAATACTTGTTGATGATTTTATTTTAAACATTTATCTGTGACTATATGCAATATTTTTTTTAAGTAAAATTTATTAAAAAGAAGCTTTATAAAAAATTGTTAAAAAAAATAAGTGAAAAATCTAATTAAAATGTAAAAACAATCCTATTAATCTATTAAAAAAATAGGCGGGCAAGCCCGCCGCCCGCGAACCCGCCACCTTGGCGAGGCAAGCTAGATATTTAAGTCCAATTTCACTTAGCGGGCTTGCCCGCCCCGCCCCATTTTTTGGCAGGCTTAATGCGTAGTGGGCAACCCGTTTTGCCACCCCTAAGTTCAAGTATTAACCTTCAGCCAACCAAAATAAAAATTTTGAGTGCTTGATAACTAGATTGGCAGGCTAACGGGTCAACCCGCCCCTTTTTTGGCAGGCTTAACGCAGGACGGACTGAGCGGGTAGGCGGGAACAAAATCCCAACCCAACCCGCCATTTTTTTGGCGAGTTCACGGGCTTGCTTGGTGGACCGTGACCCGTTTTGCCACCCCTAATCACACACATGACACAACCTAACTTAGAAGAGTTTAGCTACTCATAATTCAGATTACAATACCAATTCAATAAAGAAAAATAACATACGATTCCCCTTGAAGGGTTGACCTCCAATAGATCTAAATCTCTCTAAATCACCCTTGATATTGTAAAAATCGTACTTGCAGTGCCAATTTTCATAACCCTTGAAAAAGTGCAGATATTCCCCTTTAAAAGAGCCCAGAATGGATCAGACACGTCAGAAAAAGCTCTGAAAAGGGGTCATCGTGCGCGATGCAGCTTATACAAATTTATCGCACGTGTGATACTTTGCGTGATTATTCTAGTATTTGCATGCTTTTTCTCCCTTTTTTACTAAGTCAAATTTCTTCGTACTTAGTTATTTTTCCCTCATTATTTGTTCTTTCTTCTTCATTTTAGCGCCTCTTTGACTTGTTTTTCTCTGATTCTTCACCTAATTTCATACAATGACGGATGGTCATCAAATCCACAATAAGAAGTTGTTTTTTTGAAGTTTGATGGACAATTTTGAACCAAAGGAGCTTTATAATGAAGGGTTGGAGTTGAAAGAGGTGAAAACTTAAGACGACTAAAAAATTTCTCAAGATGATAGAGGATTGGGTTCTGCCATTTGAGCTTCTATTAAACTTTTCCAAAGAGCTTCTCTAAATCTTTCTCGGTGTAAACCTCAATCGTGAAAGTGTGAAAGCGGATCAAGCTCTGATACCTTATTAGAAACCTTGAATCCCCATTTAATCTTTTGATTAAGCTTTGAACTATTGAGTTCCCAATTTGTACATTGGAGTTAATTACACATTATTTATGCTAACAAAGTTTATTAATTTGTTACAAATTTTCTTAACTAACTTATTCATACTTGACTTATTACATGGCATTGCATTATTGTGAAAGCATCATCAGCTATAAAAGCATCATGAACTTCTTCTTTTCTTCTTTATTATTAAGTCTTCTAATAATTTTAAATTATTTCCTCATTTTCTTATGAGACGACACATGGACATGGCTAACCCTTTTGAAAGTCTTTTTACTTAAAATTTATTATGTTTCATCTTAGAGAGATCATAAAGTTGGGAATATGAGTCACTAAGAGAATGATAGTTTTAGAATCTCCGATGAAGAATGAGGTTGTCTTTCTGGAAGTAAAAATTGTTGAATAATATTTTATTTTGAAAGGTAAACCCTTTTTCCCTTCGGATAAAGTTTCACCAAGAAAAAAATTGTATTGGTCAGAGGTTCGATTCTCAATAACAATATTTTTTGGATTTTAAAACTGAGCTATTTTTTACCTCGATTGAAACTAATACCCGAGGTAAAATAGTCTGTTTTCAAAAAAATTTGTTTTAACTTTTTTTCCATTTCAATCTGCTAAGCATCAGATTTGTTAATAAATTTTGAATCTTCCTCCTCATCATCATCAACAAAAAAAATAGAATTGTTGAACATTAAATATTAACAACAACACTAAAATCTTTAAACATAAATCTCAAAAACAACAATAGAAAAATCAACAGAATTGTTAAATATTAAATAACAACAACAACTAACATTGCTAAGTTACATTCATGTTTTCCTAACTAACATTAAACATTTTAAAAAAGCAATCATAAGAGAAGAGATTACATTATGGAACTAACCTTGAAACTTTTTAATGCTCTTGCAATCAATCCTAGAAAGTGGTGGTATACTTCATTTTACTACTTTCATTATCATTGTTTTCATTACAATATATTTGCATTTCAGCACTTTGCATCCAAGATGAATAGGTAAAGCATTCAAGTTCTTATTGGTTGGTGAGAATTTTGTTGGAATAATATAACAGATGTGAGTAGTACGGATAATAGTCCTACATTGGATAGGAATGTGGTGACTTGAGCATTTATAAGTGGGAGAACTCAATCACCTATCACCTTAAGGTTTTAAGTGGACAAGTGGTGTGTCTCTCACAAAGGTGTCTAGTCTTACACTATGTATCAATGCTCCCTAGTAAACCCCCAACAAATTTCACGTATATCAATGATGTTTCATGTGGATTAATGAGTTGACAATATCTTGACCGTTGTTACTATATAAATGAATTGCAAAGATTCATTACTTAATTTTTCGTCAAATTGAATAACAGTTTTCCCTCGATTGCTAGCTCAACTCAGGTAATATGTTATAAATAAAATTTAAAAAATAAAATAAAATATGCTAAAATGCATTTGTTGGAATTTGAAATGATGTGATCAATACTTTTCCGCTTAATTGTTTGCTTAACCAAGGGAATATGTGATAAACCAAAATAAAATAAAATGTGCTAAAATACAATTGCTGGGATTCGAAAGCAATGCTACTTGAATATTTTTCCCCTCGGTTGCCAGCTCAATCAAGATAATAGGTCATAATAAAAATATTAAAAAATTAAAAAATTGCTAAAATGCAATTGTTGGAATTCGAAAGTGTGATCCCTGGATACTTTTCTCCTCGGTTTAAAAAATAAAATAAAATGTGGCGCGTCTTTAACTTACATATCGGTTGTTCATTGGCCGAGATCAAAGATTTGTCATAAAATGTATTATTTGTAATAGTGAAAGTTTGTTTTTCTCCTCTTTGTTACTTTTGAGGAGATCACTAGTTTGTGGTATATGATGTTTAGATGAATAGAGTGAAAATTTATTCTTTTCTATTAGCTATTTTTTTTTTTATTTTTTTTGAGTTTGGGTTGCTTAAATATCCTAAGAGCTTAGATCTAGGACTAGAGTTGTCTTGACTCTAATTTAAGACTATGTAGTGTGAACTATTTAAAAATCTCACAATAATCTTATCTATTTGAGTACATCGGTGACTATAGAAGAACGAGATGATAGAAGCATATTCTCTTCATGGAAGTGGTACATCGGAAGAAAAAAAACTTAGGATTATTTTTTTCTCTAGGGGCCTAAACCTAGCATCATGAGGGTGTCTTGTTCCATACTCGTGGTAGTGGTTTGGGGGTGTATCATCAACCAACATGGATTTGTTCTTGATACAAACAGTATAACTTATCTATAGATTCAAACGGTTCGGTGGGTGCACCCTAACTCATTCCTAGCTCTAGGAGGAGTATAATATACCCTTCAAAATATCATTCCCAAAACGAATAAGTATAAACCAAATCATCATGAAAACTTTATTGATGAAAGCAACGTAACCAAAGGTTGTCACCAAATTAAAATACAATAGATTGGTATAATTATTACCAGTCATAAAAATTACCCAAACATTGGACCCACAAAATGAGCCGGCTAAATGAACAACCCCATGCAAATGCCAAAACAAAAAATCTAACATCTCCAAATAGAAACCCACTAATAATAGAAACCAAGTCAATTTCATCTTCTTTTCTCCTATGTCACACCCTTCAAACTCATATAAAAACCCTTCTCTTTCTCTCTTTTATTCTCATCATAACCATAAAAAAAAATATTCTCAAACTTCAAGATGGCAAGATCAGATAGTTCAACTTCAACCGAAGAAAGTGATGATCAAGAAGAATCTATAGTAACCAAGAGATCTTATGATTGCACATTTTGCAAAAGAGGTTTCACTAATGCAAGAGCATTAGGAGGCCATATGAACATTCATAGAAAAGAGAGAACCAATTATAAAGCCAAACAAGGCACACCTAATTCCTCACCTTTTGTTCCAGTTGTTTCAAACCAACCCTCAAAATATTATAATTGCTGTGTTTTGGAGCCTCCTATGAACTATGACATGTATCTTCAGCCATCAATGACCAACCCTAGAGATTCCCCACCTACTTTTCAATATGATTTTCTTAACACAAACTCACAATCTTTGTTAGGAAACAATTTGAGTCTCCAAGTTGGTTCTGGTCATGAGGGTAATGATCAAGTTTGGAGAGGAATGGAGAAAGATGGTGAAGGGGTGGACCTAGAACTTAGGCTTGGTCATGATTCATACTCAAACTACTAAGGTATCTATAAGTTTGAGAATGCATGGGAAGTTTTTTTAATATAATTTAAACTGGGGTACATCATGTTATGTAGTAGAATGATAGTTTATCATTGATTATAAGTAGACAAAAGTATATAATTAAGTTGATCTTTATGTAATAAATCGTATATTTTTAAGAGCTTGTATGCATGTGGTAGCAGAATCAATTCATAATATATACCAGCAGTAATGTTAAGAATAGGTTCTTACCAAATCTCTTATTCTAATTAATATAACTAGTCCTCTATTCGTAGGTAAGACTTATTAAATTATTTTTGTAAGTATGAAAACAAATTTAAAATAATTTGTAACATGTTGGTATAATTTTATTTTATATTGATTGTATTTTTATAAAAATATTAACAAAAGTTTAGTAGTTTGTATTTTCAATTTATTTTTAAAAATGGAAAAGAAATATAAAGGTAAAATATAGTAAAACTTAAAACTTAGAGAAATTCAAAAAAAAGAAAAAACTAAAACTTAATTTCGGCTAAGCATGATAAAGTGGTAACTGGTTTGGGTTTGTCCGATTGAAGAGTGTTGATAATGTGCGTTTGTTAAAAGTTCAAATAGAGAAGGTTCGTTTGGTTTCGGTGGTTAAGATCAAGTTTTGTCCCTGTTAGAAAATCACAAACTCTCTTCTTCTTTCGCTTCTCATCTTCAATCGTAGCCCCCCTTTATCTCTCTGAGCTATTCTTCCTTCTGGTTGAGGTTGAACCTTAATTCATTCCTCTCGTGAGAAGCCTAGTTGAGACTAACTTGCAACTCTTCCTTCTCTTTTTCTAATCGAAGAATAGTTACCTTGAGCTCATTAACTTCTTCAAGAGAAATAGGAACCGGCTCAGGTGGTGCAGGCTGAGTGGGAGGGTCAAGGATGAAAGGTAGCTTGATACCTTGGTTTCTTTCTTTGGCCCAACAGTTGTAGGGCTTCTTAGTTACTTGACTGTCGTTTCCCAAATCTCTCTACTTCTTGTGAATATTATCCCATGCTCGGATAATCCTTTTCAGCAAGGCGGGGTCTTCTTTATCATGTGATACAAAACCTTCAAGCAGTTTGTCATCGGGATTGTATAACATGGGGTAGCCGAATTGTCTCAAGGCTAAGGCTCAGATGTAATTGATGCAACCCTTTGAACCTATGAGCGACAAGTTTTGGAAATCCCCACAGTTATAAGTCACACTGGCCACGTTGAGTCTCAGAGGGTACTAAAGAATAGAGTTCTCTGTGAGTGACACCAGCCTTTGAGACCAATTGTATTCGTTTATCTTCCTGATCATAAACATGTCCTTGAACATGTGGGAAGTAAGCCATTAATATAGTAATGGGATACAACACATCTTTAATCTCCCTTTATTCTCATAACACTGGTGGAGGGTATGATATACATCCATAAAGAGTGTGGGTATCGGGTTTTTATCCTTTACTTTGACGGCCCAAAATACATTGATGAAAGCCATATCAATAAGCTCTTCTACATTGGGAAGCAATGCTAGCCCAAAGATGAGTAAATCCATGATAGTGTCATATGCTTCCCACTTTTGGGTATCAGAAAAACCTTGAGCCTTCTTTTCCAAATACTCTATAGGAATTTCTTGGACCTCCCCTGAGGTTTTTATGTCACGGGCTAGGTCGGAGAATCCAAAATCCTTCCAAATTCCTTTAAAGTTAGAGCTAACTAAAAGTCCAAGAAGATGAAACTTATAAGCGGTGGATTATAGATTTGGGGTAGTGTTGCGATGGCCTCTTTTTGCACGGGAACAAACAAAAGATCTAAAATCTTTCCATAGTTGAAGGTGAAGGCATCTCAACGGATGTTAGTCAACCTATCCCTGAAAGTTATGAAGTTCTTCACATCTGGTACTTTTGCTTTGATTTGGAAGGTTTTTTTCTTTACAGGCTCCATTTTCTTTTGAACATTTAACAGCAACCTTAAATCTCTTGAAATTCCCTAAAAATGAAAAGAATATAAATGATTTTTTATGCAAATGAAATACGCAATATGATGACATGCAATGGCAAAGGTTAAAAATTTCACACATGCCAAAAGGTGGGTCTCTTGTGGAAGTTTTAAGTTCTTTATACCCAATTTCATAAAGGTTAGCTCTAAGGTTGCGTTTTCAAGGAAGGGACCTAGAGTCACGGATCATATTTAAAATTTCACCGCAATAATGGACTAGCCACACCATGATGAAAATTCTAAATATATCTACTCTAAGTGGAGTCTCCGTATTGCCTTAGTAAAGGGTATACCCCTCAGGTCAACACTACGCAATCTCTAATCTTGAAAACAGGGTTTGGCTCTAGACAAGGTTCCTAGAGTCATGGACCTTATTTGAATTTTCAATGCAATAATGGGTTGGTCATATCATGATGAAAATCCCAAATATATCTACTCTAGGTGGAGTCTTCACATTGTCCCAAGGAGGTGTAAACCACTAGGTTCAATACTACACAATCTCCGACCCTAATAAAAGGTTTTTGTTGTAGGTAACATTCCTAGAGTCGTGGACCTTGTTCAAAATTTCAACACAATAACGGACTAGCCATGTCATTATGAAAATTCCAAACAGATCTACTCTAGGTAGAGTCTTTGTATTGTTCTAGTGAGGTGTAGACCCCCTAGTTCAATACTACACAATCTTTAATTCTAAGGATTTTCTCAAAGCTCGGGTCCTCACAAAGTGCCAATAACCAAAAGATCCCAATCCACAACATACAACGGATAATAATAGAATAAGAGATAAAATAAAAGAAGAAAATGAATAAACAATATTAACATTAATTTCAAAGTTAACTAAATTAGGCTTGACTCTCTATCTGAAGTATGTCCCCAAACAGAGTTGTCAACTGTCGCGGCGCGAAAAATGACCACGGGCCTTTGCACGCTCAAGATGATAACAGAGTCGCCACCAAACTTTATTTATTCCAAAAGGAAAGGGAAAATATCGATAAAACCTTTAAAAGAAAAAGAAAATGATCGTCGCAACCAAATTTAGGTTCGAGAGTCGGCTATGCGAGGGGAATGTATTAGCACCCTTCACATCCAGTGTACTCAACGGGAACTATTTAGTTAAATTTTGAAATAGAATGTTAGCTTATGTTATTGTTTTCTTCTAGTTATTTAAAGGAAAACGAGGAAAATGAAAAGGACACAAAAAAAGATTTTTATTAGTGTGCTTGACAAGATTGCGAGTCTTGCTCCTACATATCCTTAGGTGAGATGAGAAATTCAAAGCTATGTAGTTATGGGCAAGACAAATGATATTTTTGGTTTTTTTTTGTTATAGTTCTTGATGAGACGTTGAATCTCGCTCCTACGTATCCCAAGGTGCGAGGGGAACTCAAAGCTATGTAGTTCTTGGTAGAAAAACCACGTAGTTGTTGGTTGATTTTAGTGAACGAACACTACTATAAAACGGCCAAACAACAACGCCGGGTTTACAACGGCATCCTATACACCGTTCTTATAGTGCGTACTGGATGCATGCGCATTATTTTAATTAGAAATCTCAAGGGTATAATAACGGTTGTTATGAAAACCGTGGTGATACAATCTAGCTATCATGGGTTCGAACCTCATCGCCCTCAAATAGTTTATCCCTTTGACGTAAATGCTCCCTTTTTAAGTTTTATTAATATTTAACTAAAAAATAATAAGGATATCACGACGACTTTTTCTTAAAACCGTTTTTACAAACTGAAGCTTCTTTTTATGTATTTTAAACACCAAGTATATATCAATATATCCATTGAAAAAAGAAACAAGACGAAACAACCCTAACACCAACGCCGTCACCATTGTCGGGAAGAAGACAACAACAACAAGAAAGTGTTCTACTTTAAGGTGTTGCAATGTCACATTTGAAGACAAAATCATCCAACGGTGTTTCTACGTCTTCTTCCAGTGTAAAATCTCGATCTGGGAATTTTTGTGGTTGTGATGGTCGTATGATTTCGTATTAATGCAAGAAGGGACAAAATAAAGGAAGGCTTTTTTGGAGATGTCCATTTTGGAGGAGCGATGAAACATGTAATTTGTTCATATGGGATGACGACGTGGGAGAAAGAGATGGAAATGACGATGAGAGCATTATGAAGTCAGAGTTGGAAGTTGTGGGCTATCTGAAGGTTATGTATGAGGATTTAAAGAAAAAGAACAAAAATTTGAAGAACAAACTGAAATCAGAGATATTTTCTGGAAATATCAAGATGTTCTGTTTTCTTGTCTCCTTTATGTTTAATGTTTACTTTATTATGAAATGTAATAGTTGAATTAGGGTTTGAATTACATTGTTGATGTTTAAACTGCAGATCCATTGTGAATTATATTGTTGATGTTTAAACTGCAGATGCATTAAGTGAGAAGTTAAGGCGCACCTTTTCTTTTTTGTTTATTTTAAAATTCACAAATAAAAGGGTTATCACTACGGTTCTCCTGGTCAACCGTTGTGATATATTTATAATAAATAAATACCTATCTATACGGTTTTTATTTATTTTAAAATTCACAGATAAAAGGGTTATCACTACGGTTATTCTAGTTAACCGTCGTGATATATTTATAATAAATAAATACCTATCTATACGGTTGTTATTGCTAACGGTTGTGAAATAGTTTACCCATATATAAGCAAAATAACTTTCACTTAATTGACAGTAACGTCGTTGCCTCCAAAGTGAAACCCTAGAACCCATTTTTTCTCTTCGTTTTCACCATTAGCCGTGAATCATACATTAAGGTATTCTTCTTCTTCCATCTATTGTTAGATATTTCTCATTATCTCGTTTGTTGCATGTTGTTTTTGTTGATTGTTCTCATTTTTTCAGATTCGTTTTCACTACCTTAACAAAGACCATATACTTTGGAAACTTCATAGTGTTTGTGTTGCTATGGAAAAATGTATAAGAAGCATGAAGCTATGATGGAAACTTCATCCACCTTATACTTTTTTTTCATAGCATCACGAACAAGATGTTAGTAAATGAAGAAACAACAGTGTAAGCAAACTTTATCTAGTTTTAGAAACAATGAAAAGAAGTATAAGAAGTATGAAGCTTTTGTGTAAGCTTCTTCCTCCTTATATTTCTTTTTCATTGCTTCCCAAACTAGTTCAAGATCATAATTGATTCTTGTTCCGCGATTAGTTTCATTAAAAGGTGCGTTATTCCTGTTCCTCTCTTTACGCTTCACTGGATTATGGTTTTAGGGTTTGTTTTCAACTGAGAATGCTCATTTTTGAAGTTTGCTTTGTTTCCTTTCAGGTTAAGGGGATGATACAGGGTGATGATGCTGGTGGAAGCAAGCGTATTATATCAGTTTATAATTTCTGGATCTGGTATAGAATATTGTTTGAGTTTATTATATTCTATTTACATTGTTTGTTTAACTAACCATCACTTAAAGTTTGTTGGTGGTAATAGCAAGCGTATTATATGAGTTTATAATATCTGGATCTGGTATAGAATGTTGTTTGAGTTTATTATATTCTATGTAGATTGTTTGTTTCACTAACCTCACTTAAAATACATTCAGTTAATTTGACATAGATACTTATAATCTGCAAATTAAGTTGTATTTGAAAACCAACTTAAACAAACCAATGTTGTTTTCTGATTACATGCCTCTCATCATTTATCTCACGTTCTTTTATATATAGATTATGGTATAATGATCTGGCTCCTTAGATGCATCGCCATCTTCCATTATAGTTAAATCAAAGATGAGGCAGATTATCCAATGTCTTAATGATCTTATGGAAATTTAACTATAATCGAATATAGCGATATATCGAAGGAGTCAGATCAATAAACCACAATATATGTAAAAGAGCGTGAAATGCACGATGAGACGAACGCAATCAGAAAACAACATTGATTTGTTTAAGTTGGTTTTCAAGAACAGTTTAATTTGCAGATTATAGACATCTTCATCAAATTGAATCCATGTATATTTATTTAGTGAGGTGTTTGGAAAACAAGCAATCTACATTTAATATAATAAACTTAGGGTACTTACAACAACAGTTATCTATTGTAACCGATATCATAAGTAATTTATGTTTTATATAATTTCGCTGCTGACGGGTTTCGAACCCAGAACCTAAGTGTATGTATTACAACGGTTTATTATCATAACTGTTGTGATATATGGCTCGCGCCCTACCTTTCAATAACGGTTTCCAGCCCGTTGTAGAAATAGCTAACTTACAACGACAATCTACATAACAACGCCTTCGCCCGCGTCATTATATGTCATTTCCAACCGTTGCTAAATGGGTTTTTCGTAGTAGTGGAATGTTTAGGTCGCATTTAGCGGTTAAACATTAGCTTGTATACTCGTGCGGGGTGGCTTAAGCATTTGTTTGTATCACGGTAGAATGGATAAAACATTGTTCATATATGAAAAGGTTTTTGATCGCGCGGGGGCGAGAGAAAGATAGGTTGATTGATTAAGGTTGTTTTTTGATGGACGGCGAATACTCGAGCAGTGAAGCATAGGTCAGCCATTCGTTTATTTGAGGAGTAGAAGGATGTGCATCCCCCATTCCTTTTTTTTTTCCTAGTTTGAGGTTTTGAAAATTATTGGCGGAAGACAAATGTTCGGGCAATATGGCATGTGCCGACCACGTACTTATTCGATGAGTGGAAGGATGTGCACCCCCATTCCTGTTTCATCCAGTTTGATTTAAAGTATTTTACTCGGAAGACGAATCTTTGAGAAAAATTGTGTACGCCAATCACTCACTTATTTGAGGAGTGGAAGGATGTGCATCTTCATTCCTTTTCAACTGATTTTACTGAGAAAAGATTTTCGAAGCGTTTTAGATTTAGTTTGGAAAAGACTTAATGTTGATCAAGTATTTGATTTATGTTAGTTTTAAAAACAATTCGACTTTGGTGGTGAAAAAGTTTTGAATTTATGGTGACGTAGTAGGATATTTTTGAAAACCACTTTATATATATATATATTTTTTTTTTGATAAAAAAATATTAATTTTTTTTTATATTAATTAAAGATTTAAGTCGAATTTTGAAAGGTTAATTTTATTCCTAATTTATTTAATTAATTAAAATCAATTAACAAAATAAAAATAAAATAAAATACATAATAAAAAAAAGAGGGGTGCAATCTGTACATGGTAATGTATAAGGGAAAAAAACAAGTATCAAATGGGCTTGGCCCAAACAAAGTAAATAATAAAAAAGAAAAAGAAATAAGAGGGTGCAAATAATAAGATAGTGGGACGTAGCAGCAAAAAAGATAAAGAACCAACGCAAGGAGGCCCAATTCTGGATGGCAAACACAACAAATCCGAGAGCCTAGTGCATGGCCCTTGGATTGATCTGATGGCCCAAGATATTTGCATCAAGGCCAATGGATTGGCTACTTTGGGTGGTAAACGAAACCAACAGACCATGATCAAGGCGCAACATAGTCATGCATGGGGATCCTGTATAGGATTCTTTTTTTTTTTTTTTAAATCCAAACTCATGCAATCATATATGGATATAGAGAAATTCTTGCATGAAAAAACGTACATAAATTAATACTTTTACACACATTTAATAAGAAGAGAAAAAATTTTAAATTTAATTTATTTTTTAATTAGATTCATGGGTAGTTCTAATTATGAAAAAGAAAAAATTATTTTATTTTTTAATTAATAAAAAATTGTGATTGATTATATATATAATTATTTATTATGTCTCTGTCTATCCGATTATTAAAAGAAGAGAAATGTTATTTTGACACCATCCTATACACCTACACCGTATTTCACTGTTCACCAATACGGTGAACAGTGAAATATAATAATATTAAATATATTTAAAAAAAATATATTAAAAAAATATTTTTTTTTATTTTTAAATTAAATAATACTGATATGAAATTGTGTTATTAACCAACTTCATAACTGCATTAACCAACTTTTTAAACTGCATTAACCAAATTTGGTGACTGCTAAAAATTACTTTTAATACCTGGACGTTGCATTAACCAAGTTCATTACTACATTAACCAATTTTTTACACTGCATTAACCAAGTTTGGTAACTGCTAAAAATTATTTTTAATACCTGGACGTTGCATTAACCAAGTTCATTACTGCATTAACCAAGTTTTTACATCGTATTAACCAAGTTTGCTTCATTACTTTAAAGTTACTGTTCATAAATAGTAATAGAACAGTTTTGGGCGTACATGAATAGTACCGTCCGTACGTTACGGACAATAAATAATATCGTCCGTACCGTACGGACATACGGTGTAGTGTAAAGGTTGGGTGTCAAGGTAGCAATGCTGTTAAAAGAAATGTCTCCGTCTATCCAAAAAATTTCCATGGACACATCCATATTTGAATTAAAAATAATAATAATAGAAATCCACAAGATGCATCAAACGGCCGTGGTTCATTATAGAAAAAAACTCCAAAGTCTCCTTCTTCTTCCCCTTTCACGAAACAACTCACTCATGGCCAATTCATAAGATTCAAATAGAAATGAACACGCGAGAACAAACAACCACTCATGGCTAGCATACATCAGCAGTTAAAGCATCATAAACTAACTGGTTATAGAGAACTGTATAGCTCAAAGTTCACAGGGAACCGAGATTGATTCAACCTCAAACCACATAATCAAAAGAAAATAATCATGGCAATGGTTTCCACTTATCAAAGCGCAACTCATTCACACGATTACTCCATAAAAAACAAGCACAGACTATGGATCAAGCAAGATCAACTGAAGAACAAGATGACCTAATTCTAAAATTAAACAAGCATGTTCGAGCATTGGATTAAATTGGCATGGGGTAAACAATCAGCACATCAATAGTTACATGGTGGTATCCAGATTTTACGCAAAGGATAAGAAATTACCTAACCGGTGTTCTGGCTTTCCGGCGAATATTTGTAGAATCCGGCAAGCACTCATAGATGTATGTTTGTCATGTAATGGATGATAGGTTGTTGATATTTTTGGACAATGATGATGAATATTGATGAACGGTTATTGATGCTCATTTCATGTCCATTTTTTTATGTTCTCATTTGCCATGCTTTGTCTTGCTTGTGCATTTTTTGTCTTTGGTAAGATGATGGTAGAATGACTTAGATATGATGATGATGTTAACATGATTATTACTTGAATGAATTTGAATGATGATGGAGATGATAATGGTGATCACGATCTTATTCTTTAGTAAGTAATGTTATGTGTGTGACCATGGCAATGTTATTTGTGAAAATGATGTTGATGATGTTGTTTTGTTTAGACTTGGTCCATGGATGGTGTAGGTGATGATTAGGCCTGTTACCGGTCCGGTTCGGACCGGATATTGAGGGACCCGAAAAATGGACCGGCCATGCTACCGGGTACCCAGGAACCGGACCGACACAGTGATGGTTTTTATTTTTAACCGAAACCGGACCGGATATTTTTTTTAATGTTGCAGATCCGGAACCGAAACGGAACCGAACCGGTCCAGAAATTTTTTTTTTTTTTTAATTTTTTAAATTCAAAATAAATTGTTAAAAATACTAATTTTTACATTACTTTAAAATTACATCAAAATATATTCAAATTACACCAAAATGTTGTTCAAAATTGTTCAAATTACACCAAATTACATAAAAGTTACATCAAAATATATTCAAATGACACCAAAATGATTGTTCAAATTACATAATTAATAATATGCCTCAGAAACATTTTCATCATTGGCTTTGTAATGTTGTTCAAAATTGTTCAAATTACATAAAAGTTACATCAAAATATATTCAAATTACACCAAAATGATTGTTCAAATTACATAAATAATAATATGCCTCAGAAACATTTTCATCATTGGCTTTGTAATGTTGTTCTTGTAGAAGAAGCGGCACCCGGATCCTCACCAAAATGATATGCCAAAGGTTCTTCATGTGATTCTTCAAGCTACACCAATTAAAGCATAAGTAATATGGGACATAAACTCTATAATAAGTGAACTAAAATAGATCATAACATAAGCAAAAAATACTTACTAAGCTAGCAGCGCATCCCTTTTTTATTCCATACTTTTCCTTCACCCAATCACGCCCACAAAGTACCATTTCAACTGTCTTGGTTTTCATCGCAGCTCGTTTAGGATCAATAATCCTTTTACCGGCACTAAAGGTTGCTTCTGAAGCAACAGTTGTAACCGGAACAGTTAAGACATCCTTTGCTAGCTTACTAAGAACAGGATATTTAGCTTCATTCCCCATCCACCAAGTTAAAACATCAAACTTAGATGTAGGAGGAACTTTCAAGGGAGGCTCCTCAATATATAAATCAAGATCAGATTTTGCATTACTATTACCAACTACAGTTTCTAAATACATTTCAAAACTCCTCCTTCCCAAACCAGAACTAGACCCTACTTCAGATACAGGTGCAGTGCCACTGTCAGCATTGGTTCCATAGGTATCTTGATACAATTGGAAGAGGGATTTTAGGTTGGCTGCCAACTCTTGTTCATAGGTGGTGGCTTGAGTAGAATTTGGATACAAGAAGGGATATACCCATTTGATGAAGATCATTTTATACCTATTTGAACAAGTAGAGTTGTCAACCAACTTAAATTCACCTATTCTATATTTGCATAAAATATATTGAAGGGATAGTGGCCTCAGAATATATTGAAGGCAACATAATTAAATCCAAGGCTCAATTAAGTCACAACTCAAGAGGCAACTTAAAAGTAATTCTAGTCTCAATTAAGTCACAACTCAGGAGCAGGCAACCTAATTAAATTCTAGGCTCAATTAAGTCACAACTCAGAAAAATAATCATCATTGGCAAGTGGCAATACAAGGCCTCATGGTAAAATAAAAGCCTCAGTTCACATCATTAATCATCATTGGCAGATGGCAGAACAAGGTACATAGAAGAAAGAATCCATTCATAAACAAAGGCCTCAGTTCACATCATTAATCATCATTGGCAGATGTCAATACAAGGCAAATAGAAGAAAGAATCCATTCATAAACAAAGGCCTCAGTTCACATCATTAATCATCATTGGCAGATGTCAATACAAGGCAACATACAAACCAAGCAGATAGTTGCTACCTATGTCATTGCAAGTTGCAACTACCAAGAAAGAATTCATTCATAAAAGCAGGCCTTAGTTAACATAAATAATCATTGGCCAATGGCAACTAACTATCTACTTGTAAGATGTGCATACCTTGGATCAAGGACTGCACCAATTGATATCAATGTGTTGGACTCTACCCAATACTTGTCATACTTCAATTTCATCTGATTAGCAAGATACTGCAGTTGAGGATTATTTGAGATGTCTGAAGGGTTATCAAGTAAAACCTTCACCTTGTAAAGCTCAGCCAAAAACAAGTTAGTAGTAGGGTAAGAGGTGCCACTAATAATGGAAGTAACATCAGCAAAAACCTCCAAAAACTTGCAAATATCATGGAGATCTTCCCAATCATTCGCATCAGGTAAAAAATGGAGAAATGCACCATTTTCTTCAGCATATCTTGGCCATACTTCTCTATAATGGTATGCAGTGGACAACATCAACCAAGTTGAGTTCCACCTAGTCTTAGTATCCAACACTTGCATTCTGCCTTCAAGTTGCAATTCATCCACAAATTTCTTAAATGCCTTGCATCTAGTTTCAGAATTCAGCAAGTACTTCACCCCATTCCTAATCTTATCAACAGTCTCCTTAATCATGTCAAGCCCATCCTGAACCAATAAGTTTAAAATGTGTGCACAACACCTCACATGAAATAGTTTACCATCCAATGGTAGATTCCTCCTTCCAGAATAATCTCTTTTCAACCTAGTAATACAATTATCATTTGCACTAGCATTATCCACTGAAATTGAAGCCACCTTATCCCTAATTCCCCAATCATCCATCACCTTAATCAACTCCCTACACAATACCTCACTAGAATGTGGTGGGGGACATTCTTAAAAGATAAAACCCTTTTATGAAGCTGCCATTTGGAATCAATGAAATGACCAGTCACAGTCATATAGCCAATTCTCTGTTCACCAGACCACCAAAGGTCTGTTGTAAGAGAGATCCTATTAATCAAAGACATACTCTTTTTCATATTAACCCTCTCAGCCTCATAGAACACCTCACAGTCAGCTTTAACTTGTTGTCTAGTAATCTTTTTATACCAAGGATAAATTGTTTTAAGGAACTCATTAAAGATAACATGATCCATAACAGAAAATGGATACTCATGACCTAAAACCATATGAGCAGCAACTTCTCTAACCCTACCATGATTATATGTCCAAGTTGCAATATTAGGAGTATTAGCATCACATACATTTAGCCTAGATTGTACAACTTCTTTATCAGTGTTACCTCTCACCCGAAGTTTCCTCTGGATGCAATTCCCTAAGTGTTTTTTAGCATTAGAAGTGCTCTTATATTTGGAATCATAAGTATACAGCTTACCACACCATCTACATTTCCATTTCATTGCACCTTCTGGCGTCTCAATAACATCCATCTCATTATGAACAGCAGACTTCTTTGGACGAGGAGCTTTACCAATAGCATTAGCCTGGCTTTGTGAACTCTGACTTGGGCCTGGGGCAACTGGAGGTGTTGGCTCATCAGCAGAAGCAATAGTGGGAGTGTTTTGTGTAGTAGCAGTGTTTTGTGTAGTAGTGGGAGTGTCAGTTGGAACTGGAAGTTCCATATCAATCATCTCACCAATCTCAATATTCCCTCCATCCAATGTCTCCTCATCATAGCCAGCAGGATGATCTCCATCAAGTAACATATTAATGTCAATAAGGTTATCCATAGTTGGTGGAGTCAGTGATGAACCTTGAAAAGACATGATACAAAATTAAATATCAATCAAACAATAATTGACTGTAACAAAAACAATACCAACCAAATTAACACAACCTCAGCAAGCAAGCAACACAACTTATTATCAGAACCTCAAGAACAAAATTTACATGCTATATATCCTCAAATCAAAATTATAGGTCGAACCCTAAGTAGAACCTCATCAAAAAAATTTATTCAAACGCCAAAACGTAACCTCAGCAAACAAGATACTACCTCAAACATGCAAACAAGAATATACAACATATCATAATAGAAAAAAATACTTGAAAAGTTTGGAAACATTACACTGTCACTAGCAAAATAGTTCTTTCTTTCTAGGGTTTCCTTCCACGGTTCAAAGAAGCAACAAGATAGAGATGAGATGATCAGAGATGATGCTTGAGCGACCGAGGGAGACGATTGGAAGAGAAGAACAAAGTGAGTGACTGAGTTGTGTGGGTGAGAGTGAGGTGAGACGAAAGAGACGGAGGCGAGAGACGGAGAGAGAGTGACTGAGTGTTTGAAAAAATGAAAAGAGAAAAAATGAATAAAACTTTAGTTTTTGGTTTTTATATTAAGACCAACCGGTTACTCATTGGATACTTGGTCCGGATCTTCTTTTTGGATACGGATAAAAAATTTATCCATTACTAGATCCAACTTCTAGCAGACCGGTCCAATGAATCGGTTCTCCGGGTCCGGTTTTCGGACCGGTTCTCGGTTCTAGAGAACCTATAACAGGCCTAGTGATGATAGCGTATGGAATCTTGATCATGTTATATGTTGGATTAGACAGTATTAGTGACAGTATCATAATGGTTAGAAAGTGGCTAATTGAATTTCGTATATGTTGAAATAATGGCTATAAGCATTTGAACTTGTATGATAATGATAATGTGAAGAGAGCATGGAAGTTAAATTTAATTTGGTTCAAGTTTGGGTGACAATAATTTTGAATAAATGGAATTAAAATGTTATGGTTATGAAAAATGATGGATGGAGGATTAACTAATAATATTGGTCTTCTCTCTTTTTTATGAAGCATAAAATAGTATGGATAGTGAATTAAAAAATAATTAATGAATAAAACTTGCATTTTTCTATTTATTTTTAAATCCAAGAAGATGATAAAAATAAAATGCAATTGGATGAATATGTGGATGGGAAATGACCAACTTGGGATTTTTCACTTAAATGTCTAGTCTCATTGGTTGGCTTTTATTGGGATCTTTGATTTTGATAGATTATGCATGAGGAATGCAATACATGCAATATGCAAAATGAATTGAGAAAGATAGATAAAGAAAACTGAGGGAGGTTAAAAATAAGGTATGAGTGATAGTACATGAGTTTGTATCACTTTATACACCGCAGAAAAATGGTGTTTCTAAAAGGAAGAATCGATCGATTATGAACATGGTAAAAAGTATGTTAAAGGAGAAGAACTTTCTGAAAGAGTTATCAGGAAGAAGTAGTATCTATAATTGCCTATATGTTGAATAATTGTCCAACAAAGAAGTTTGACAAGGTAACATCGGAGGAAGCATGGTCGGGAATTAAACCGAATCTAAATCAATTAAGAGTTTTCGGTTCCGTAGCATATCGACATGTTCAGGGGCATCTTAGAAAGAAGCTGGATGATGAGGGAGAGTTGATAATACTTGTAGGGTATCACTATACCAGTGGTTATAAGCTGTATGATGCAGCAAACAAAAGGGTTGTGATCAGACGACACGTCATTTTCGACGAGATAAAGCAACTACAGCAACCTATAATTGGTTACCAGAAAGCTATAACTGGTTACAACATTGAAAATCCAACATTTGTAAAATTTGAGAGTGCAGAAACGCCCTTCGTCGAAGCCCAAATTGAAGAGAATGTGAGAAGATCAATAAGGCAAAGAGGTTTTCCTCAAAGACTCCAAGATTGCGAGTCATTCCGAGACAACAAAGTCAATGATGATGGTGATTTCGTCCATTTTGCACTTATGGACGAATCTGAACCCGTTAAAACGGAAGAAGCTTTAAGTGATCCAAAGTGGATTTGTGATATGAAGGAGGAGCTGGAATTCATTCAGAAGAATAAGACTTTGGAGTTAGTTGATCTACCGGATGGGAAGAAGCCAATTGGTGTGAGATGGGTGTTCAAAGTGAAAGAAAAATCCAAGGGAGAAATAATCAAGCATAAAGGCTCGATTAGTTGCAAAGGAATTTTTACAAACAGAAGGCATAAAATTTGAAGAGGTATTCACACCAGTTGCTATGGTTGAAACCATTATGCTAATTGTTGGTATTGAAAATAACAACAATTGGCCCATCTATCAAATGGATGTCAAATCCGTGTTTTTGAACGGACCACTTGAAGAAGAGGTGTATGTAGAACAACCCCCTGATTTTGTTGTGAGAAACCAAGAGTTACAATTCTATAAGTTGAAGAAAGTGTTGTACGGTTTGAAATATGCTCCAAGAGCTTGAAACAAAAGTATAAATGGTTTCCTTAAGACGATTGGCTTCAATATATGTGTATCCGAACATGGCGTGTATGTGAAGACGATTACAAGTGAATGGGTGATTACCCTTTGTCTATACGTAAATGAATTGTTAATAAGGGGTAGTGACGAAAAATTCATTTCTAAGTTCAAGAGTGAACTTATGAAAGAGTTTGAGATGACCGACATTGGCCCCATGACATACTTCCTTAGCATTAAGTTCCACAAGTTCAAAAGGGGACTGCTCATGCACCAAAGAAGGTATGCGCTTGAGATATTAAAAAGGTTTGAAATGGAACATTGTAATATTGTCATTACTCCGGCTGAACCGAGGCTACACTTGTCGAAGAATGATGATGAGCAAGATGTTGATCTAACTCAGTATTAGAGGCTGAATGAATCCATGTGTTACTTATGCAATACACGATCAGACTTGGCGTTTGGTGTCTGTATTGTAATACCCCGTATTTTTATTTACTCTAGATAATATTAGTTGTGATCAACTGAGTCCCAGTGTGCTCTGAGAAATTATCTGCAAAGATAATTAGAGTAACTGTTGAACTTAGAGTAATCCAATTAATATTATCTGACTCGGAGGTATTTAATTATTGGAACTTTAAGAGACTATTTGGATAATTAGTAGTGTTACTAATTGATGATATTATACTATATCATTTCTTTTCCTTCATTTTCCTCATTGGAACCAAAGAAAGAAAAAAAGATAGAAAAAAGTTAGAGAGAAAGAAGGAGAAAGGAAAGAAAAAGAGAAGTGAAAACCAAGAAGTGGAAAGATAAAAAACTTCACTCATTCTTCATCAAATCATCTCATCTTCTTCATCGTCATCCTCTATTCAAGGTAGGTTCTAGATAGATGCTTTAGTTGTAGAATTTCTATGGGTTTAGAGTTAGGTTGGAGATTAGGAGGAAATGAGTAAAAATGCTAAAATCATGAATCTAACGGATGAAATGCAATATAAATGGTTGTTGTTATGTTTATACTGTGTTTTGATTGTTTTGATAAGAGTTGGATGTGTTTTGGATGGAAAAACCATGGATTGGATGAAGAACAGCGCTGCTGGGAAGTTGGGTTTTCCAGGCTTCGCCTAGCGAACCTGGGGCGAGTCCCAGCGAACAAACTTTCGAGGGTTCGCCTAGAAAACCTGTCAGCGAAGGCCCGCGAATGTTCGCCAACGACGTTCTCCTAGCGAACTTTGTGCCTTTTCAGTGCTGTTTGGTTCTGCCTTGCTTCGCTGAGTTGTTCGCGAAGCGAAGGGCGAGGCGAATGTTCGCCAGGGAGTTCGCGAAGCGAACTTTATGTCTGTTTTTGTTCTGTTTGTTCATTCGCCAGGGGCTTCGCCTAGCGAAGGCGGAAGCGAACGCTCGCTGGGAGGTTCGCCTAGCGAACATGACAGTTTGTGCAGTTTTGTTTCCTTCATAACTTTTGATCCGTAACTCGGATCGGGGCGTTCTTGGTGCCTTTAGAAAGCCACGACGACCCTCTACCCAATAAAAAGTGGAAATTAGGGGTATGATGTAGGACAAATTATTTAGAGGCAAATGAATGAAAGTATTGATATATGATATGTGTTATGTGATTCTATTATGCAATTGACTTATGTTTTACCTACTTTCTCTTGTTGTTAAGCATGTTTGAGAATGAATGCATGTTAAAATACGAAATAGGTAGAGTGAGGATTATTACCGTAAACAATGTCAGAAAGTGTGAAATGACATAATGACAACGATCGTGCATGCGGTGCCGAGGCGTGTGTCAGACACTAATGTCATAGAATGAATAGACACTAGTATGGAACATGTGTGTTAACCTTGTGGTTGTGATAAGGCGTTATGGCCTTGTGATCGTCGAATACGATCACGTTTGTGTGTGTGATCACGTAATCGTAACCGGTTCTTTGAGTTGCGTTTCATGGGTCTCGAGCTCCTCTGAAACATATGCATGACTACTTGGCAGGTTTGATTCCCCGTGCTGTATGAATGGCGCCCGAGTGTGTGTGTACTCAAAGTCACTCCCCTTCCCTTTGACTTAAGTTAGGCTTATTAGAACCTTGTAAAGCCGAGAGGACTATAAGATAGCGAACTCACTAAGATTTGATGTATCTCACCCCACGTTGTTGTTTACATCACAGGTACTGCAGGTGCGGCGAAGGGTAAGGATAAAGTGGTTTGACTTTTTCTTACGGATCGTATCTTTTGGGATGGCATGGCTTCCGCTATGGCATTTATTTTGAGATCATTAGTTGATCTAGTTCTTAGTTTTATCTATTGGAACATCTTGTATATATATATTATGCCAATGTTGTTATATTAGGTGGTTTTGGGCATTTATATGTATAATGTGTTACTAGGAACTTGTATATTTCAGTACCAAACGTATTATTCATGTATAATATATGCTTTGATGTATGTATATATATATATATGGGCGTTACAGTTGGTATCAGAGCAGGTCGTATCCTCGACCTAGCCATGAAATAGTATAAGTAATTTCTTTCCGTTTCATATGCGTTGTGTCGCCATTGGTCTTAAGTGTTATATGTATGTATTGAGCCTGATCAACTTAATCCTATCTATATGACGTTTAGGAACATGGTTGACGGACGCAGAAGCAATCGTGGTAGACCCACAAATCCTCCAGTTGGGACGAATCCGCCAGGCGGCGATGAGAATGCTCCTTTGTATCAGTTTGTGCAACAGATGCAACAACAGCAGAACCAATTCATGCAACAGAGGGTGCAACGGATGAATGGAGGTCTCCATCCTCAGGTGGTTGTTTTAGATGTTGTAGGTGGAAGTTTTTGGGATTTCATCCGCATGAATCCTCCAGAATTTCATGGCAGATTGGATCCTGTGAAAGCTCATGACTGGATTGCTGGCATGGAGAGAATCTTTCTGATAAGTTACTGTAGGGAGGAGAACAAGGTAGTGTTTGCTTCTCACTTACTGAGAGGTCCTGCTAGGAGATGGTGGGATATTGCTTCAGGTTTTATGACTGTGCAAGGTGTACCTAAAGCGTGGGAGCAGTTCAGGGCAATTTTTGTGGAAAAGTACCTTCCTAGTTCTTTGAGGATCCGAAGAGAGTTTGAATTCCAACAGTTGAGGCAAGGTTACGTGGTTGAGAATGATTGTGGGAGGTCAAGCCAACATTCTAAGCCAAGGAAGCAAGCTTTCAAAAGGAAATAAGTCCTGAATGCTAAGACGAGTGCACCTCCTGTGTGTCGTACGTGTGGTAAGATGCATTTTGGCAGATGTCGCTTCAAAGGGGTGAAGTGTTATCAATGTCAGAAGGTGGGACATATGGCGAGGGATTGTCCCCAGGATAGGAATCAGACGCAAGGGAAGAAAGCAAAGGGCGATAATTCTATGATTACTGGTACGTGTTTTGCTAATAGAAATCCTTGCTTTGTTTTATTTGATGGTGGAGCAATGCACTCCTTTATATCGATGTAATGTATGAAGCGACTGGGGTTGCTATCTATTCCATTTCCTCCACCCATGGTGGTTACTACTGCCATGGAGGAGAGTGTTGAAACACCGTTAATGTGTGAAAATTGTGTCATATCGGTGGATGGAAGAGTTTTCCAGATTGATCTGATTTGCTTACCGCTTAAGAAAGTGGATGTTGTTTTGGGAATGGATTGGCTTTCAGCTAATTCGGTATTTATTGGGTGTGAAGAAAAGCTAATCATTATTCCATCCGATGAGGCTACTCCTAAGGATGTTTTGACAACTATTTTAGAAGGTACGGTAGGAATGATTAATTTCTTGTTTGAAAAGGAAAAGTCAGTTCTTTTGGTTCTTACTAAAGAGGAGAGTACCAACCTTCAGGTGTTGAGTATTCCGGTAGTCCGTGAATTTCCCCAAGTTTTCCCCGAGGATATCACTTCTCTTCCTCTGGTGAGGGAAGTGGAATTCTCTTTTGACCTGATACCGGGAACGGCTCCCATATCCATTTCTCCGTTTCGGATGACACCACTTGAATTGAGAGAATTAAAGAATCAATTGGAGGAACTGATGGCTAAGCATTTTGTTCTACCAAGTATTTCGCCCTGGGGAGCTCCAGTGTTATTAGTAAGGAAAAAGGATGGTGGGATGCGATTGTGTATTGATTACCGTCAGTTGAATAAGGTCACCATCAAGAATAAATACCCATTACTAAGGATAGATGATCTGTTAGATCAATTGAAAGGAGCCTGTGTGTTCTCGAAGATTGATTTACGGTCGGGTTATCATCAGATTCGCGTGGAGAGTTCAGATATACCAAAGACTGCGTTTAGAACCGGTTATGGTCATTATGAATTTTTGGTGATGTCTTTCGGTGTGACGAATGCCCCGGCAGTTTTCATGGATTATATGAATTGGATATTTCAACCTTACTTGGACCAATTTGTGGTGATTTTATTGATGACATTCTTATCTATTCTCGTGATTCTCAAGAGCACGGAGAACACCTAAGAATCGTTTTATCCATCTTACAAGAGAGACAAATTTTTGTCAAGCTAAGTAAGTGTGAATTTTGGATGTCGGAGGTTAATTTTCTTGGACATGTCATATTTCAGGGAGGTGTAGCGGTTGATCCATCAAAAGTTAAAGCAGTGATTAATCGGGAGAGACCGAAGAATGTGTCTGAAGTTAGAAGCTTCTTGGGATTAGCAGGTTATTATAGAAGGTTTACTAAAGGTTTTTCCCAACTGGCTTTACCAATGACGAGACTTACTCTAAAGGATTGTTCGTACGACTGGGATTCGGCTTGTGAGAGAAGTTTCATGAGTTTGAAGGAAAGATTAACGACCGCTCCTGTTTTGGTTATTCCTGATCCTAGCAAGTCGTATGAGGTATTTTGTGATGCACCGAAGATGGGATTAGGAGGTGTGTTAATGCAAGGTGGACATGTAGTGGCTTATGCTTCTCGACAGTTGGAAGTCCATGAAGAGAATTACCCAACGCATGATTTAGAATTGGCGGCAATTGTGTTTACCTTGAAAGTGTGGAGTCACTATTGGTATGGTGTATGTTTCGAGATGTTCAGTGATCACAAGAGTTTAAAGTACCTCTTTGACCAGAAAGAGTTGAACATGCGTCAAAGGAGGTGGATGAAGTAATTGAAGAATTATGATTTGGAGTTAAAGTATCATCCGGGGTCTTCAAAGATGTATCAAGATTTAAAGAGGGACTATTGGTGGGCCGAGATGGTCAGACGGAACGGACAATACAAACTATGGAGGATATGTTGAGAGCTTGTGTACTTGAAAGTGGAGGAAATTGGATAGAACTTTTGTCGTTGATCGAGTTCTTTTATAATAACAGTTATCATGCGAGTATTGGTATGGCACCTTATGAGGCATTATATGGAAGGAAGTGTAGGACACCTTTGTGTTGGGCAGAAGTTGGTGAGGATAGAATGTTGGGACCTGAGATTATTCACGAAACTACGGAGAAGATTAGGATGATTCGTGATAAAGTCAAACAAGCACAAGATCGTTAGAAGAGTTATGCGGATAACCGTAGAAGACCTTTAGAATTTGAAGAAGACGATCACGTATTTTTGAAAGTTACTCTGGGATTGCAGTTGAAAGGACCATTTCGGTCGAGGAAGTTAAGTCCGAGATACGTGGGACCGTATCAAACTTTAGAAAGAATTGGTGAAGTAGCTTACAGGTTAGCCTTACCGCTTTCTCTGTCAGAAATGCACGAGGTTTTTCATGTATCTCAGCTTCGGAAGTTTGTCCCGGATCCTCTTCAGCCAATTTTACCTGATACGATCGAGATAGAAGCAGATTTGACGTTTGAGCCTCAACCGAGTCGTATCACAGGGAGAGAAACTAAGGTGTTAGGGAATAAAGAAATTCCTCTTGTTAAGGTCTATTGGGATGAGACGCATCTGGGCGATGCAACTTGGGAATTGGAATCGGAGATGCGGGAGGTATATCCTCATCTTTTCAGGTAATTGTTTTAAATTCGTGGGCAAATTTCTATTTAAGGGGGGGAGGATGTAATACCCCGTATTTTTATTTACTCTAGATAATATTAGTTGTGATCAACTGAGTCTCAGTGTACTCTGAGAAATTATCTGCAAAGATAATTAGAGTAACTGTTAAACTTAGAGTAATCCAATTAATATTATCTGACTCTGAGGTATTTAATTATTGGAACTTTAAGAGACTATTTGGATAATTAGTAGTGTTACTAATTGATGATATTATACTATATCATTTCTTTTCCTTCATTTTCGTCATTGGAACCAAAGAAAGAAAAAAAGATAGAAAGAAGTTGGAGAGAAAGACGGAGAAAGGAAAGAAAAAGAGAAGTGAAAACCAAGAAGTGGAAAGATCAAGAACTTCACTCATTCTTCATCAAATCATCTCATCTTCTTCATCATCATCTTTTATTCAAGGTGGGTTCTAGATAGATGCTTTAGTTGTAGAATTTCTATGGGTTTAGAGTTAGGTTGGAGATTAGGAGGAAATGAGTAAAAATGCTAAAATCATGAATCTAACGGATGAAATGCAATATAAATGGTTGTTGTTATGTTTATACTGTGTTTTGATTGTTTTGATAAGAGTTGGATGTGTTTTGGATGGAAAAACCATGGATTGGATGAAGAACAGCGCTGCTGGGAAGTTGGGTTTTCCAGGCTTCGCCTAGCGAACCTGGGGCGAGTCCCAGCGAACAAACTTTCCAGGGTTCGCCTAGCAAACCTGTCAGCGAAGGCCCGCGAATGTTCGCCAACGACGTTCGCCTAGCGAACTTTGTGCCTTTTCAGTGCTGTTTGGTTCTGCCTTGCTTCGCTGAGTTGTTCGCGAAGCGAAGGGCCAGGCGAATGTTCGCCAGGGAGTTTCCGAAGCGAACTTTATGTCTGTTTTTGTTTTGTTTGTTCATTCGCCAGGGGCTTCGCCTAGCGAAGGCGGAAGCGAACGCTCGCTGGGAGGTTCGCCTAGCGAACATGACAGTTTGTGCAGTTTTGTTTCCTTCATAACTTTTGATCCGTAACTCGGATCGGGACGTTCTTGGTACCTTTAGAAAACCACGACGACCCTCTACCCAATAAAAAGTGGAAATTAGGGGTATGATGTAGGACAAATTATTTAGAGGCAAATGAATGAAAGTATTGATATATGATATGTGTTATGTGATTCTATTATGCAATTGACTTATGTTTTACCTACTTTCTCTTGTTGTTAAGCATGTTTGAGAATGAATGCATGTTAAAATACGAAATAGGTAGAGTGAGGATTATTACCGTAAACAATGTCAGAAAGTGTGAAATGACATAATGACAACGATCGTGCATGCGGTGTCGAGGCGTGTGTCAAACACTAATGTCATAGAATGAATAGACACTAGTATGGAACATGTGTGTTAACCTTGTGGTTGTGATAAGGCGTTATGGCCTTGTGATCGTCGAATACGATCACGTTTGTGTGTGTGATCACGTAATCGTAACCGGTTCTTTGAGTTGCGTTTCATGGGTCTCGAGCTCCTCTGAAACATATGCATGACTACTTGGCAGGTTTGATTCCCCGTGCTGTATGAATGGCGCCCGAGGGGTAAATGCTTCTGACGGTATAAGGATCGTGTAAAGTGACGGTTCATAACGGTATAAGGCCCATAGAACCCGAATCCATTCGTATGTCAAGTAGGTTGCAAGGATCCATGACCTGGGTCGACTTCTAGACGTAGAAGAGGACGGGAATAGGGGATGCCTTGGCATGGTTATCGATTAGTGATAGTGTGAGTTGATGAACTCATGACATGTTCCCATATAGTGTGTGTGTACTCAAAGTCACTCCCCTTCCCTTTGACTTGAGTTAGGCTTATTAGAACCTTGTAAAGCCGAGAGGACTATAAGATAGCGAACTTACTGAGATTTGATGTATCTCACCCCACGTTGTTGTTTACATCACAGGTACTGCAGGTGCGGCGAAGGGTAAGGATAAAGTGGTTTGACTTTTTCTTACGGATCGTATCTTTTGGGATGGCATGGCTTCCGCTATGGCATTTATTTTGAGATCATTAGTTGATCTAGTTCTTAGTTTTATCTATTGGAACATCTTGTATATATATATTATGCCAATGTTGTTATATTAGGTGGTTTTGGGCATTTATATGTATAATGTGTTACTAGGAACTTGTATATTTCAGTGCCAAACGTATTATTCATGTATAATATATGCTTTGATGTATGTATATATATATGGGCGTTACATGTATTGTGAGTATATTTATGAAGAGACCGAAAATGTCTCACTTGGCAGCATGTCAAGAGGATCCTAAGATATGTCAACAAATCGATTGGTTGTGGAAATCTCTTTCCCGCAGCGGACACAGCCAGAAATGTAATTTACTCGGTTTTACTGATTCCAACTGATGTTGAAATATAGATGATCTAAAGTATACAGTTGGATACATTTTTATGTTTGAAAGAACAGAAAACTCGTGGTGTTCGAATGAGGAATCAGTAGTACACTACTACGGAAAACACCAATCACAACAGTTGCAAATGGGATACCACCACGTTAGTCCAACCATTGTGAGGTAAGGTGTGATTGTATGTATGACGCTTTCAACCATAGACGTGCGACCGTGAGTGTATCTGCGTAGCTCTCTACCTACTACAACAGTTACTTTAAATAACCTTTGTGATATCCTTTAATGCAACATATTTAACAATGGTTGTGCTAAACAACAGTTGTTATATATAGGCCTGAGTTTATTATAAATTATGTGGAATGCTTATTTCGCCAATGCTCACTAAAAATATAATCTTTCAATCTGCACTAGAACATTATACTATAACAAATTAATTTATATTAGAAGTACAAGTTCATGTTCAATGCTAGACAAGAGTTCTTCAACACCTTATCCGTATTTTGTTCTTTGACAGTAAGAACTTGGTTTAATGATCCTAGTTTTTCAACCGCCTCTGCCTTCACCTCTAGTTCTTTTTGTAAAATATTATCTACTTTGCAAACAATATTAGAGGTGGAGAGAGAGAGGAGATTGAAGACCTACAATAATTAAACCAAGTTCTAACTGTCAAAGAACAACATGCAGTTAACGGTGTGAAGAATTCTTGTCAAGAATTGAACGTGTACTTGTTTTCTAATACAATTTTATCTATCATGTCATAATTTGCTAATGCAGTTTGGAAAGTTATATATTCAGCAAGGGATTGGAAAAACACTCAAACCACATAATATATAATAAACTCATCTTTTAAACAAATATTAACAACAACATTCATCAACAACAAATCATAAACCACAAATACAACATATTAAGTAATAGAATGCTTCAGAAACGTACAATACATGTCCCATAATGGCGTGTCCACAATGAAATAAGGATGAAGCTAAAGTTAGAGTAGCAAACTTAACATCCCTACCTACAAGTTTGCCACACTAACTTTAGCTTTGTCCACTTTATTGAAACAAACATTCCTACCTACAAGTCAAAACAAGAAGAAAGTTCATACATCATGAAACAAGTTATTGAAACAGATTTTGAAAAAAAAAACTATAGAGAAAACGAACCTGTAAATACCCATTGGCTAAAATTTGATGTTATGGTTTTGTTTTGGGGTTTCCATATGAGAGAGACGACTGATAGAGATGTTAGGGTTTCGTTTGGAGAGAGACGAGTGAAAGAGTTGTTAGGGCTTTGTTTTGAGAGAGACGGTTGTTATGTACTGAAGCGAGAGATAATTTTGCTTATATATAAATAAGTATCACTTTTTATCATGGTTGATAATAAAAACCGTGGTGATATGCAAGGTCAATCACATTTTTATCACAATAAATGGCTAATTATTGGTGCTGGGATTCGAACCATTTTACTCCGTGTACCTTTCACTACGGTTACTTCATTTGACTGTTGTGACATTTCCTTTAGTAAATACAAAAAAAAAACGTCCAAAAATAAACTATTACCACGGTTAACACTAAGACCGTTGTAAAATTGGTGTTACGAAAGACATATTTTGTGGTAATGGTAGCACTCTCGTCTTGTTAGGCCGAGTATATTGTCGCTTTGTTGTGTGTGTGGCAAGCCGTGTAGCTAATGAATCTATTGAAGGATTTGGCCAGCGATGAGGGTGGCGCTATAACGCTTCTGGTTGATAACTTTTCTGCGATAAATCTTGCTAAGAACCCAATTGCACATCGGAGAAGCAAGCATATTTAGATGAGGTTTCACTACTCGAGGGATTTTGTTAGTGAAGGAAAATTGAAATTGGGATATTGTAGAAATGAAAACCAAGCGACTGATTTGTTGACTAAGGGATTCACATTTGAACTGTTCAAGGAGTTGAAGATGAACACGGACATGGAAGACTTAGAGCACTTGAATTAAGGTTGCGCGTTAAGAGAAAAACAAATAATTTAAGTGTTGTAACTGGTTACCACGGGGGCGTAACCGGTTACAGCTGAGTGAAATTTACTTATGATTTGAAAATAGAAAGTTTTGTCGTGGGCGTAACCGGTTGCACATTTGCTGTAATGGGTTATCACTGTTAGTATTTTCAGGGTTGTAGCAGTTGTAACCAATTAGAGGTTTTATGTTTTCTATTATTTTTTACTTGTTTATATCCCAATCCACTTGTAAGTATATAAATATTTTGGAGGTATTGTTGTCAATGTTAATGAAAATATTTTTCACCCTCGATTACTCTTTCTTTAGTTACAATTCTCTCTCTCACTCTCTCCACATTCAATTTTCTCCCTTAGTCACCAGTGTGTGATTCCAAATTCTAACAGTAATGAATCATTTTATTTAAATTTGAATGTTTTAGGATGTCATAAGTATTTTACTCGTAAATAGAAGATACTTGTTTTATTTTACATTGTAGTCTGATAATTTTTTACAAAGTACAACATGATTGAAAACTTGACAAGCAATTCATCATGCATCCGAGATAAACTTTTGCTTTGATGGAGTTCTTATTTCTGTCGGTTTAAATAATTGGCTGTGACGACATTTTCGGATTAAGGGATGTGAATGAAATTTGCACATACCAAAACAGAAAGTACATAACATGACAAATTGACAATAATAACTAAAGAAACACATTGAAACAAAAAAACTAATTTGTATACTTTCTTACTTTCATAAATATGAAAGCTATGTCTAAAATCTATAAACTCAAATATGGCTATCATATATGCTACTTTCATCTAAAATGTGACTGAAAATTAATAACTTGAAAATAATCTTACGATCTAGTTTCCCTTCAGGATTCTTCGAAGTTCGTCGGAGAATCCTTGCAACAGAATTGGCTTTCTGATAACTCCATTAAATCCAATATGCCTGCATTTTTCCCACAAATCTTCTTCGAAGCTTGCTGTCAAAGCAACTACAATAGGCCAGTTGCGGGTCTTAAACTTCCGCATCCTCAAAGTAACTTCAAAGCCATCTAAATCAGGCAAGTGAAGATCCAAAAGAATGACTTCAAAGGGAGATCCACCAGCAAGTCCAAAAAGACTAAGGCATTCGAATCCGGAAGAAACTGATGTGACAACACAGCCTAGTTTTCGAAGAAATTTCTGTGTTACTGCTCTGTTAACATCGTCGTTGTCGGCCAACAAGACTTGCAGACCTCTGAACAAAGAATTCGAATTCGACGACTCTGAACTCTCCCCTGGTTCAGGGATGGTTACAGCGATTGATCGACGTAACTGAAATCGAAGAGCGAGGGTCATGACTTGAGGAAAGCCTCTAGCGTTTGGTACTGACCGTATGCTCCCTTTCATCGACTGTCATAAACATAAGTACGAAATCAATACAGAGAAAAAAATAATATACAGAAAACAAAAACAGCTCCAACTACAAATATAGTATACCAATTAATCATTGAAGTTTCATAGATCTTAAACAAATTTGAAAATATAGTAAATATTCCTGAGAAATTGTAAAATGAATAATCAAATATGCCAACAAATCTATGATTATAATGTATCTAGAATTCTAGATTATAGACAATCATAACAATAACTCTAATTCATTAGTTATATGTATTTAACCGAATGTCCGCATCGCCTGCTGATGAAAGTAAGAAAAAAAATAGAACTACGTAAATTAAATCGCAAGTTCTATGCGAAAAACATTTCAATTTCATAAGACAAAACTTGAAAATTTTGAAATGAACTAATGACTTATGAACCATGCTTACTTACCTGGATTATCTTCTTGCAAATGCTGAAGCTCAACTTTTCATCGAAAGGCCGATCACTTGGCCTTATACGCATCCTACCTGAAAGCCAGTCTGAAGAAGCTGAGGTCCCCGATTCAGAATCTCTGCTATTGATCCCTATCTCAAATCTAACATGCACATCATCGCTAGACGAGCTTGGTCTCCAAGGTGCATATCCCTGATCAGTCCTTCCTCGGCTTCCTGATTCTGCAAAAACTCGAAACACAAGAATACCTCCACCATGGTTACCATCTATTAGGTTCCGAACCAAATGCAATATCACTTGAAAAACCCTCTTCTCGTCACCGATAACATAGTTAGGTAAAGACTTATCAGCCTCAACCTTAAATCCAAAACCCTTACACAAACTCATACACTTGGCAATGCAAGCTGCTTCTTTTAACATGTTATGCAACCCAAAGCATTTCATCTCCAAAGAAAATCTTCCACTTCCACCGGCCCTATCCGAATTATCCATAGCATCGTTCATCAAGTTCGACACAACGCTGCTTGTCCTTACCATGGAATCCACAATAAGTTTCTGTTCATTTTTCAAATTCTCATCTTGCAACATTGAAAGCAAACCCATAACTGAATGCATTGGCCTTCCCATTCCATTACTCATAACTTTCTGAAAAACCGCTCTAGCCTCGCTTGCCATCATAGTCTTCCTTTTCTCTCGTTGCAATGCTCGGTTTTGCTCCTCCAGTTTCTCCCTCATGAGCTGTGATTCCTCGAGAACCGCAGCATGAGAAAGTGCCACAGTTACCTGATCAGCAACAACTTTAATAATCTCCAACTCTTGATTGCTCCAAGACCTATCCTCGGCACTAGGAAGTACCAAAACGAGTATCGCATAACAAGTTTCCGTTACTTCAGACGCTCCTCCTTTGAAATCTCTAAAACGAAGCATTGGCATTCGGATTGCAGCAACCGGTCCTACATCAACAGAAACTCCACTACTTGCAGACGCAAGCGGTGAATCAGAATCAATAATGTTAACTACATTATCTCCCTTAACTCTTACTACATCCGGATCAGTAATCGGTATAGAAGAGTTGACATTCCTCCCATTCAATTCATGAGTGAGGTTCATTTCCGTTTTATCAACATTAGGCATCCACACAGCACAATTCTGCAACCCTAAAGTTTTCGACAGTTCAACCAAAGTAGTATACAGAATCTTATGTCTATCGAGCGATTTTCGAATTTCTTGAGTAAGCATTCTAACATGCATTCCAGCTTCGTTCTGTTTTGTGATCATACCAACCTCGATTCCAAGCTCCCTCGTCTTACGCCTGAGCAAGAACTCTCGAACCTTCACTTTAAGAAGCAAAGGGATCAAAGTAATCAGTGTTATGGCAGTTGCACATGAAACCATTGCGGTGAGGACTTTCAAGACAGTCAGTGTCACCATGGTTTGAAAAGTGTGAGGTCCATAAGTCCAAATATTCAACATATGTGTCATTCCACAAAGGACTATGAATGCAAGGAACTGAAAAAGAACCCATTTGAATGGAATGTTTGAGCAACTTATGAAATAAAGAAGCTCAATAGGGATAGAGAAATACGCGACGGTGATAAAGAAATCTCCGATTTTCTGGCACTCTAGAATGTTCTCAATAGTCCACCAGCTTGTGTCATCATCACAGTTGCATTTTGAAAATCCATCAGCAATTGCAGATACACACAATAGAAGCAGGAAAATCAAAATTCCAGATGATGTTGATTTATGCATTGTTCCAATTGGTTCTTCAACAATTTTTCAACTTCAATATTTTGGTTCTGTCATTGTCAAAACAGTTTCAAAGTCAGTAAGATCCAAATGATAGAATCCACAAATATTTGAGATCCCAAAACAGATAAATAATTAATAAAAAATAGACCAAAATCCAACTAGATTCTCTATCAATAAACAAATTTATAAATAAATAAATAAGAGCAAAAGAAACCCAGTATATTCTAATCTTAATATTCTTAAACTTACTAACGAGTTTAGATATCAAAACTTAGTTAAAGAGAGTTGATTCCTAGACATAAGAAAGAACCAAAAGAAAGAGTCATCCACCAGCCATTAGTTTATACATTAAACAAGTGCAACTATACCCACCATCGTCAACTTCATTGGAAAGAATAAACACACTTTATCATGCATCAAATCCCAACATCTATCTATCTTTCCATTGGTCTATATATATTTATATATAGAGAGAGAGAGAGGTAGGGGGGAAGTACCTGGCTTGGCTTTATGAGCAGAAAAACAGCAACCTCGTGCAATGTAAACCTGTGAAGCAGAAGGTGCAGTTTTCAACCCTTATTGCAAAAAAAATAATCTACACAAAAATATCAAAACATTAGAGATACTCAGAAACATAATGTAATAATAAATGATATTTTTCTGTATAACTACGAACATATGAATATGTTGCAAAACAAGATATCAAACAAAAACCATGCTAATAGTATGTGACATGTCATGGTTTTAATAATGGCGTTAGAAATCATGAAAGTGACTGCAATTTAGAAGTATGGTTACGAAGAATGTGTTTGTTTGAAAAAGTGACAAACCATGAAACAATTGCGCCGTTCTTTGGATTGCGAAAACTTGAAATGAGTTTATATACAAAAAGGTGAGACAATGATGAGAGAGAAAGAAAGAGTTGGAGAGAGAAAGAGAAAAAAAAATGGGTGCATATTCTAATATGAAGCGAATTTGGACCTTTTTTTTTTTGACGTGATAAGCCTTTCTCTTTTCGTTGTACATTTCTTGGTTATTATTATTATTATTATTATTATTATTATTATTTTTAATAATCTTAGGCGGTTTAAAATATAAACAGTATTTTTTATAAGTTTATTTTTTATTTTAATTAACTTATTTATAAAATAATAAAAAAATAGTAGAATTAAAGAGATATGCAAATTACTGTATAGCGGTTAATAAAAAAGAAGTTAAGATTTAAAACAAAAATTAAAAAGGGTATAATTGGAACAAAAATAGGCTACACCAAAACTTGAATTTTGCCTTTATATAATACTAGCGTCCACGTGCCCGTCTGTCTGCTTTTATTAATGTACAGATGTAAATCATTTATAAAATAATAAAAAAATAATAAAGTGAAAAAGATATTCAAACTACTATATAGTGGTTAATAAAAGAGAAGTTAGATTTTAAAACAAAAACTAATTAAAGATGAGATTTAAAACAAAAACTAAAAAGGGTATAATTGGAAGAAAAAAAATAAACTACACCAAAAGTCATGTTTTCCCTTTATATATAGTATAGATACTAGCGTCCAGACGAGCACTCCTGTGTCCGTCTGTCCGCTTTTATTAATGTACAGGTGAGTCAAAATATAAACGGTATTTTTTGTGTCTTTATTTTTATTTTAATTAAATCATTTATAAAATAAATAAAAAATAGAGTGAAAAAGATATTCAAACCACCCTATAGCGGTTAATAGAAAACAAGTTAGATTTTAAAACAAAAAATAATTAAAGAGAAGTTGAGATTTTAAACAAAAACTAAAAAGGGTATAATTGAAAAAAAAATAGGCTACACCAAAAACTATGTTTTCCTTTTATATATAGTATAGAAGTATAGATATAATCCTAGCGTCCAGATGGTGCCCGCTTTTATTAATGCACACACATGTCAAAATATAAACAATATTTTTTTGTGTATTTATTTTTTTATATTAATTTAAATTAATTATAAAATAAAACAATAAAAAAATAATAGAGTAAAAGATATATACAAACCACCTATAAAGATTACTAAAAAGAGAATTTAACATTTAAAACAAATATTGAAAAGGGTATAATTGAAAAGAAAATAGGCTATATCAAAGCCATGTTTTCCTTTTATATATATAATAATATATATATGTTATTGGTTATATATATATATATATATATATATAAAAGGAGGAGATCATTTGACACCGGTGTCAAATATTAATTTTGACACCAAATCCTACCCCTTTATTATTATTAATTCAATGGCTAAGATAAATTCCCTTAAAAAACTCATGTATTAGTTTTAAGTGAATATATCTTAACAGTAATGACTTTTTACATCGGGCTAAAATGACTTTTTACATCGGGTCTGGGTCCGATGTAAAGTCAGGCGATGTAGTAAATCAAAGACATTTTACATCGGGTTATGGCCCGAAGTAAAAAAGTCACCAACCACATCGATTAACTTTTTAAGTCTGATGTGAAAAAAAACTATAATTGTAATTTTTTATATATAAAAGAGTGTTTTTACATCGGTTGTAACTAGAAACCGATGTAAAAGGTTGGTTCGGTTACATCGGTTGTAACCTGAAACCGATGTAAAAAGTATTGCATAAAAATATCAAACGCGTCAGGTATGACTTTTTACATCGGTTTTGTTGTTTGCCCGATGTAAAAATGTTGTGTGTTACATCGGTTTGCTAATAACCGATGTAAAAAGTACTGTAATAATTCTAAATAATTTGACGTTTCCTGTAACTTTTTTGGTACCTAATTTTTCATATTTTTCCAACATCACACAGACCATAATTAGATCGCTATTTTCCATAGTTTCCCAACATCACATAGACCACATTTAGGTCGCTATTTTCATATTTTTCTCACAAATCTAATTTCATTGCACCAAATATCTAGTATATATATATATATATATATATATATATATATATATATATATATTCTTCAAATTCCATAATTGATTTACAAAAGTACTAATATAGAATACACACAAATGTACTAAATTATAAGGAGGTTTACACGATGGACTACTACAATAACAAAAAATACAAAAATATCCAACCATTTATAAGTCCTTTCCCACACTTGACTTGCAATCCACAAGAAGATGAATTACCAACCAAACTTAACCTTTATATAACTCAAAGAAACATGTTGCCCAACGGAGTCGCAAATCATACAAATCATCTTGTGTTAATTCTGTTGGGTCATCAAATACCTACAACACGTAAATAACAATAGAGTTATTCTTTGAAAATTCACATAAAGTTGCAAAACGTAAAGTAAATAACAAATTAAAGTCATTTTTATTACCTTCATCCAAGACCTGGTTATCTTGGCAGAGACAATATCCAACATATTTTTCATCACATAATACCCACAATCATTAGAGTTATGTTGTTTCCTTGTGTAACACCCCCTTTTATACCCCCAAATATATCAATTAATCCTTTAGGCACGTATTCAAAATTTCATCAGAGTATAATCATAACATGGTATAAAAGAGATATGCCACAAACATACATGAAATTAAAACACATACAACACCTGCTCATAAGATATGTAACAGTGGGGTAACTTATCAATCAAGGAATCTACGTCCATACACCCACATTTCAATATTTAGCATAAAAGCGGAACAACTAAACATTGAATAACAACCACATATATAAACATCATATATATACATATATCAACCAGTATGATTCATCAACATCAGTCATGGTATATACATAAAGTCATCAACCAGATACATATGCAAATGTATCACAAAAAGGAAATCAAAAGCATCCTAACTACCCGGTGCTACATATCAGAGCCAACCGACTAACACGGACATGAAGCCACGCTTCACAAAAAGACCGCTAGCAAGCCTACTCTGCAATGCCTCGTAGAGCATTATAAAACAGCAGAAGGGTGAGAAATATTATCATAATAACGTTGCATATAATTATATATCTCAACATATAATACACATATACCACATTCTCACCACAACTCATCACTATGCATGTATATATACATATAACACCAAGCATATACCATAAATCAAATACACGGCATAACAATCCGTAATTAACGCATCCTTCACATAGGCATATTCATTCATGCTCAAATACATGTATCACCAATACATCTCAATTCATCACCATTCATTCAACATAAACACACATACATGTTTATTCACCAATGTATCATTACAAAGATACAACTCTTATCGCCATTCATCACCTCTTACTCAATATACATCGCAGGGCATATATATATATACAAAACCAAGCATATTCATCACAATGCTTATCATTCAACATAAATACATATATTCATGTTCATTCATCAATGCACATATACCAAGATGACCAATGCAAATCATAGAGACCGACTCACGACTCTATGCAAATGCAATGCGGTACCGACTCATTTCATCTCAAGTTCAATTGAAGAACTTATTGGAACCATCGCTCGTTACTTAGTGTAACTCCTCGTCGGGCATACGATGTTCACCCATTGCTACCACCTCTCAAAAGGCTTACAATGTTTATGGATTGCTCTCACCTCTCAAAAGGCTTACAATCCGATTGCTCCCACCTCTCAAAAGGCTTACAATCGTTTGTAATCATCGCCCCCACCTCTCAAAAGGCTTACGACGTTACAACAGATTCATCTTAGAACCCCACAATGCAAGAATGCACATCATGATGCTTCACATACAACATGACTCATGACACTCTTGACATGCATACATATTCACAATATAGTCATGCATTCATCACACACAATCCACATACATTCACATCAATTGTGCCAAACGGCAACCGAACATTCTCACAAATAACCAAACAATTCGATTTACGGTTTACCAGAAAAGTCGGCTAAAAATAATATTTTTCTTCACCAAATCATAGAACATATTTTTAGCTTCACATCCATATAAAGAACACCTCAATCGGATAAACAACGCAAAAGATATGGATATTTCAAAATAACGCAAAAACATAAACCGGAGGCCGGACACAACGAAACGTTTCGAAAATACTGTTCCGATTGGACCAGGTTCAGACCTCAAAATCATTTTTCCTAGAAAGAACATCTCATTAGCTTTCCAACGCTTCGAACGGGGGTCAAAACCGACTTACGGTTCAAGAGATATGAATTTCCGAAGTTTCCCCGAAAACCAGAAAATGTCCTGCGGGCTGCTACGGGTTTCGGCTATTTTGTCCGAAAATCCGACCGATTCAATTATTTTCTTCGAAACAAACACATACGCGCAACCACCAAATTCATAAGAACAATTTAGAACACATAAACGAAATTTCTACGACGTTCGATTTTTCGATTAAATTTCAACCTTTCAAAAACCAAAATTTTCAAACATCACCAAATCGAATAAAAAACACGCTATACGACGACCTAACCTTCCTCGATACAACTACGTAATTTATTTCGAATTCTAACCGTGAAAACATCAGTTTTTATCGACTTTATTCATTTCGACCTAAAATGAAAAATATATGAAAACGATCCAAAACAACCGAAACGAAACCATACATAATCGTATACAAAGTTATGATAACGATATTTCACACCCTTACCCGTTTGATTCGAATCCTAACCGTTGATTTTGATGATTTCTAGCCTTTTTCCCACTTTTCTCCTCTTGTTCTTCTTTTCTCTTTTTTCTCACTTTTCTCTCTTTATGTTTTTCTTACTAACTTTCTTTTCTATTTCTTTCTTATACTTTCTTTTCTTAAAATATCTCAAATACAATATCATATTCTATTTCTATTACTATTCACTCAAAATATCTAACAATTCATATTCTCACAAATACCCTTAAATCATTCCTCACTTAAATTCTAACTTAACAATAATTATGAAATGTCTAAAATACCCTCCAATCTAATTTCCCCCGAAAACTCTCAAAAACGGTAAAATAATATAACACGCCAACATATCAGATTAAAACACCAATTTCACAATAACATTATTATCACCCAAATTAAATAAAAGACTCAACAAAATAATACAATTAACACAAAATGGAGATAATTAAAATTGGGTCGTTACAACTCTCCCCCACTTAGACATTTTCGTCCTCGAAAATATGCTAAGCACGAACAACCCCGGATACGGCTCTAGTATCCGACCAACCAACCATCATGCCAGCAAAAGGCACACCACGAATAACACAAACAACAAAGCAACACACTAACAGCAACAACAATGACAAGACAACGACCACGACAACCAAGACAAGATGCAATGCCCATACAATGCACTTGACGACCAACTCAAAGGATAACCAAGATACAAACACCCAAGTTCACTCTTGAACTGGAACACAACAAGATCGTTACCAACACCATAGGTAACACTCTCCTAATCCCCCAAACAGAGGAATTAGCTACTTGCACTCGCACCATCACCATGGAAACGAGGCAACAACACAGGCAAGAACATAAAGTTCCAAGACACAACATTACCTCAACAACATCCACAAAACCAGAATACCTGCATCCTTGTCTCACCACAACCAATACAACAATTTCACACTTCCGCTGCGCACTCTGATTACTCACAACTAACAAACCACCAATTTCATAATCAACATTTGACTCTTGTACTATACACCAGAAAATCATAGTTTGCTTTTTATATACACCACTTCTCTCTATGCGGTATTAGCTTACACACGAAACACACTCCTCTGAATAATCCAATTCAAATTCATAACTCGTTTGGAATTCCAACCATCATTGTTGTCTCATACTTTATCCCTTTGGACCAAACAGGTACTCTATCCTCTTGCGATTACTAAACACTCCGAACTTAGAACCATAAAAATAATACTTCCATATTTTCAACACAAAATCACTGTAACCAATTCCAAATCCTGAATAGTATAGATCCTTGTATGAATTCCTCAAACGGTTTATTAAGATCAGGCAAAATCAAAGCTGGAGCCGTAGTCAACTCCTACTTTAGCCCTCTAAAACTCATTCGCAATGAACACCCAAAAAAAATGACTCGCCCTTTGCAGGTCAACTGAGATAACATAAGTCCTAACTTAGCAAAGCCCTCCATAACCTGTGATAACAACCAACCAAAAACTAGAGATTCTAATCTCATTAACCAACTTCGGAGTCTCCCATCACAGGACTGCATCTACCTCCGATTGATCCACAAAAGTATTCTCATATGAAATATCATGACCAAGAAACTCATCTTTATCAACCAAAATCCACACTTTGATAACTTATCTTAAAGCTTCATCTCTTTTCAACACTTGCTACTCACACATAATGGTTTCCTTAAAACTCCTACATTGATACCTTAAGCTCAAAACTCCTTAACTCATTATAACTCTGTGTTTTGCTTTCCATAGCATCCATACAAGTATACACCACATACTGGCTATACAAATCAATCATCCATCCTCTTCATCTTCAGATATACGAATCTGTACCAAATCATCAAAACAACTATAAGCACCTGGTTTAGCTCTAAACCATTCACCAAACATACCATCAAGCTGGAAAGACACGTCTACTCCATCCAACATAATTTCCGTCTGCTATCAACAAGAGATTAAGGGTGATCAGTTCCTCAATTTGTCAATAGACAGCCGACAATCATGAGGGGGCATAGACCATCTTTACCAAGCCATAATAACATTCCTTGCATCTTGTGCACAAAACCACACAAGGCACAAATCCTTAATTGACATAAACCTTACCTCCGCATTCCCTTCGGAATCGGGAACAACACTATCCAAGCAACACATACAATCGTGCAACCAACGGCACACTGAGCCAACGCTCTACACCTAAAGTCACTTGGAGAAGTACCAGCTTCTCCCCCACTTATCTCATTCTCAATCCTAAAGATAAAGGATTAGAAAAACCATAGAGCACTGATAGTGTTCCACACACCTATCACGTACTAAAGAATAAACAACATCGACAAACACACAACAAGGACGTAGTTACCGACCCCGAAGCAGTCATAAACAAATTCAAACACTTAGCGCACTCATGGAAAATAAACGAATGAGTCGCTCCCATATCAATAATAACAGCTAAAGGCGTACTATTAATAAAACATGTACCTTTAATCACACGGTCTGCACTAGTAGTGTCTGACCCTGCCAATGCAAACACCTTTCTGCCCGCTTGAACTTGTTTCGGCTTAGTACACTTAGTACTAATGTGACCTACTTCTCCACAGTTAAAACACTTCACCATATTCCTCCTACACTCAGCAGTAGAATGCCCAATACCTCCACAGTTAGAACATCTCCCAACGGCCTTCCTACACTCAGTTGTTTTATGACCCATTCCACCACAATTGAAACACTTAATGAACTCAGAACTTCCTCCTCCAGATCTCTTATCAAAGTTTCCCTTATATTTACCCTTATCAGCGGGGGTCACATAAGGTCCACTTCTAGCTTGTTGTTTCCCTCTCCCCTCATTCACACTCTTGTAATGTGTAGAACGAGCTTTGCTATCTTCCTCGAAGATTCTACAACATTCGGTCAAATCCGAAAACCTCCTATTCCTTTGATATCCCACAGCTTGCTTAATCTCAGGACGCAAACCATTCTCATATTTAATACACTTTGAGAACTCAGCAGTAATCGCAGCATAATGAGAATGAAATTGAACCAATTCCACAAACTTAGCAGTATAGTCCACCACTGACATACCACCTTGTTTCAATTCCAGGAATTCCATCTCGTTCTTCCCTTTCACACTTTCAGGGTAATACTTCAGCAAAAACTCGGAACGAAACAATTCCCAAGTTACCTCTTCATTATCCACCTCAAGAATTTCACGCATACTGACCCACCAATCGTCGGCTTCTTCCCTCAGCATGTGAGATCCAAGCCTCACTTTATTCTCTTCCGCACAGTCCATGACTCTGAAGATTCTTTCAATCTCTTTCAGCCAAAGTTGAGCACCATCGGGATCAAATCTTCCTTTGAAGACCGGTGGTTGATTCTTCCTGAACTCTTCATTAGCACTTACATTCGGCGCACCCTGCACCGCCCTAGCCGTTGCTTCCATAGCAGCAGCCATCGCATTATCGTTTCTACCAGCCATATTCTGATCATTCCCAAAAATAACAACAAAGGTTAAACAACAGTTCAACCAACACAACAGCGAGACAGACACGACTGACTCAACCTTGGCTCTGATACCACTTTTGTAACACCCCCTTTTATACCCCCAAATATATCAATTAATCATTTAGGCACGTATTCAAAATTTCATCAGAGTATAAGCATAACATGGTATAAAAGAGATATGCCACAAACATACATGAAATTAAAACACATACAACACCTGCTCATAAGATATATAACAGTGGGGTAACTTATCAATCAAGGAATCTACGTCCTTACACCCACATTTCAATATTTAGCATAAAAGCGGAACAACTAAACATTGAATAACAACCACATATATAAACATCATATATATACATATATCAACCAGTATGATTCATCAACATCAGTCATGGTATATACATAAAGTCATCAACCAGATACATATGCAAATGTATCACAAAAAGGAAATCAAAAGCATCCTAGCTACCCGGTGCTACATATCAGAGCCAACCGACTAACACGGACATGAAGCCACGCTTCACAAAAAGACCGCCAACACGCCTACTCTGCAATGCCTCGTAGAGCATTATAAAACAGCAGAATGGTGAGAAATATTATCATAATAACGTTGCATATAATTATATATCTCAACATATAATACACATATACCACATTCTCACCACAACTCATCACTATGCATGTATATATACATATAACACCAAGCATATACCATAAATCAAATACACGGCATAACAATCCGTAATTAACGCATCCTTCACATAGGCATATTTATTCATGCTCAAATACATGTATCACCAATACATCTCAATTCATCGCCATTCATTCAACATAAACACACATACATGTTTATTCACCAATGTATCATTACAAAGATACAACTCTTTTCGCTATTCATCACCTCTTACTCAATATACATCGCAGGGCATATATATATATATATATATATATATATATATATATATATATATATATATATATATATATATAACCAAGCATATTCATCACAATGCTTATCACTCAACATAAATACATATATTCATGTTCATTCATCAATGCACATATACCAAGATGACCAATGCAAATCATAGAGACCGACTCACGACTCTATGCAAATGCAATGCGGGTACCGACTCATTTCATCTCAAGTTCAATTGAAGAACTTATTGGAACCATCGCTCGTTACTTAGTGTAACTCACCGTCGGGCATACGATGTTCACCCATTGCTACCACCTCTCAAAAGGCTTACAATGTTTATGGATTGCTCCCACCTCTCAAAAGGCTTACAATCCGATTGCTCCCACCTCTCAAAAGGCTTACAATCGTTTGTAATCATCGCCCCCACCTCTCAAAAGGCTTACGACGTTACAACGGATTCATCTTAGAACCCCACAATGCAAGAATGCACATCATGATGCTTCACATACAACATGACTCATGACATTCTTGACATGCATACATATTCACAATATAGTCATGCATTCATCACACACAATCCACATACATTCACATCAATTGTGCTAAACGGCAACCGAACGTTCTCACAAATAACCAAACAATTCGATTTACGGTTTACCAGAAAAGTCGGTTAAAAGTCGGCTAAAAATAATATTTTTCTTCACCAAATCATAGAACATATTTTTAGCTTCACATCCATATAAAGAACACCTCAATCGGATAAACAACGCAAAAGATATGGATATTTCAAAATAACGCAAAAACATAAACCGGAGGCCGGACACAACGAAACGTTTCGAAAATACTGTTCCGATTGGACCAGGTTCAGACCTCAAAACCATTTTTCCTAGAAAGAACATCTCATTAGCTTCCCAACGCTTCGAACGGGGGTCAAAACCGACTTACGGTTCAAGAGATATGAATTTCTGAAGTTTCCCCGAAAACCAGAAAATGCCCTGCGGGCTGCTACGGGTTTCGGCTATTTTGCCCGAAAATCCGACCGATTCAATTATTTTCTTCGAAACAAACACATACGCACAACCACCAAATACATAAGAACAATTTAGAACACATAAACGAAATTTCTACGACGTTCGATTTTTCGATTAAATTTCAACCTTTCAAAAACCAGAATTTTCAAACATCACCAAATCGAATAAAAAGCACGCTATACGACGACCTAACCTTCCTCGATACAACTACGTAATTTATTTCGAATTCTAACCGTGAAAACATCGGTTTTTATCGACTTTATTCATTTCGACCTAAAATGAAAAATATATGAAAACGATCCAAAACAACCGAAACGAAACCATACATAATCGTATACAAAGTTAAGATAACGATATTTCACACCCTTACCCGTTAGATTCGAATCCTAGCCGTTGATTTTGATGATTTCTAGCCTTTTTCCCACTTTTCTCCTCTTGTTCTTCTTTTCTCTTCTTTCTCACTTTTCTCTCTTTATGTTTTTCATACTAACTTTCTTTTCTATTTCTTTCTTATACTTTCTTTTCTTAAAATATCTCAAATACAATATCATATTCTATTTCTATTACTATTCACTAAAAATATCTAACAATTCATATTCTCACAAATACCCTTAAATCATTCCTCACTTAAATTCTAACTTAACAATAATTATGAAATGTCTAAAATACCTTCCAATCTAATTTCCCCCGAAAACTCTCAAAAACGGTAAAATAATATAACACGCCAACATATCAGATTAAAACACCAATTTCACAATAACATTATTATCACCCAAATTAAATAAAAGACTCAACAAAATAATACAATTAACACAAAATAGAGATAATTAAAATCGGGTCGTTACAACTCTCCCCCACTTAGACATTTTCGTCCTCGAAAATATGCTAAGCACGAACAACCCCGGATACGGCTCTAGTATCCGACCAACCAACCATCATGCCAACAAAAGGCACACCACGAATAACACAAACAACAAAGCAACACACTAACAGAAACAACAATGACAAGACAACGACCACGACAACCAAGACAAGATGCAATGCCCATACAATGCACTTGACGACCAACTCAAAGGATAACCAAGATACAAATACCCAAGTTCACTCTTGAACTGGAACACAACAAGATCGTTACCAACACCATAGGTAACACTCTCCTAATCCCCCAAACAGAGGAATTAGCTACTCGCACTCGCACCATCACCATGGAAACGAGGCAACAACACAGGCAAGAACATAAAGTTCCAAGACACAACATTACCTCAACAACATCCACAAAACCAGAATACTTGCATCCTTGCCTCACAACAACCAATACAACAATTTCACACTTCCGCTGCGCACTCTGATTACTCACAACTAACAAACCACCAATTTAATAATCAACATTTGACTCTTGTACTATACACCAGAAAATCATAGTTTACTTTTTATATACACCACTTCTCTCTATGTGGTATTAGCTTACACACCAAACACACTCCTCTGAATAATCCAATTCAAATTCATAACTCGTTTGGAATTCCAACCATCATTGTTGTCTCATACTCTATCCCTTTGGACCAAACAGGTACTCTATCCTCTTGCGATTACTAAACACTCCGAACTTAGAACCATAAAAATAATACTTCCATATTTTCAACACAAAATCACTGTAACCAATTCCAAATCCTGAATAGTATAGATCCTTGTATGAATTCCTCAAACGGTTTATTAAGATCAGGCAAAATCAAAGCTGGAGCCGTAGTCAACTCCTACTTTAGCCCTCTAAAACTCATTCGCAATGAACATCCAAAACAAATGACTCGCCCTTTGCAGGTCAACTGAGATAACATAAGTGCTTACTTAGCAAAGCCCTCCATAACCTGTGATAACAACCAACCAAAAACTAGAGCTTCTAATCTCATTAACCAACTTCGGAGTCTCCCATCACAGGACTGCATCTACCTCCGATTGATCCTCAAAAGTATTCTCATATGAAATATCATGACCAAGAAACTCATCTTTATCAACCAAAATCCACACTTTGATAACTTATCTTAAAGCTTCATCTCTTTTCAACACTTGCTACTCACACATAATGGTTTCCTTAAAACTCCTACATTGATACCTTAAGCTCAAAACTCCTTAACTCATTATAACTCTGTGTTTTGCTTTCCATAGCATCCATACAAGTATACACCACATACTGGCTATACAAATCAATCATCCATCCTCTTCATCTTCAGATATACGAATCTGTACCAAATCATCAAAACAACTATAAGCACCTGGTTTAGCTCCAAACCATTCACCAAACATACCATCAAGCTGGAAAGACACGTCTACTCCATCCAACATAATTTCTGTCTGCTATCAACAAGAGATTAAGGGTGATCAGTTCCTCAATTTGTCAATAGACAGCCGACAATCATGAGGGGGCATAGACCATCTTTACCAAGCCATAATAACATTCCTTGCATCTTGTGCACAAAACCACACAAGGCACAAATCCTTAATTGACATAAACCTTACCTCCGCATTCCCTTCGGAATCGGGAACAACACTGTCCAAGCAACACATATAATCGTGCAACCAACGGCACACTGAGCCAACGCTCTACACCTGAAGTCACTTGGAGAAGTACCAGCTTCTCCCCCACTTATCTCATTCTCAATCCTAAAGATAAAGGATTAGAAAAACCAGAGAGCACTGATAGTGTTCCATACACCTATCACGTACTAAAGAATAAACAACATCGACAAACACACAACAAGGACGTAGTTACCGACCCCGAAGCAGTCATAAACAAATTGAAACTTATCGCACTCATGGAAAATAAACGAATGAGTCGCTCCCATATCAATAATAACAGCTAAAGGTGTACTATTAATAAAACATGTACCTTTAATCACACGGTCTGCACTAGTAGTGTCTGACCCTGCCAATGCAAACACCTTTCCGCCCGCTTGAACTTGTTTCGGCTTAGTACACTTAGTACTAATGTGACCTACTTCTCCACAGTTAAAACACTTCACCATATTCCTCCTACACTCAACAGTAGAATGCCCAATACCTCCACAGTTAGAACATCTCCCAACGGCCTTCCTACACTCAGTTGCTTTATGACCCATTCCACCACAATTGAAACACTTAATGAACCCAGAACTTCCTCCTTCAGATCTCTTATCAAAGTTTCCCTTATATTTACCCATATCAGCGGGGGTCACATAAGGTCCACTTCTAGCTTGCTGTTTCCCTCTCCCCTCATTCACACTCTTGTAATGTGTAGAACGAGCTTTGCTATCTTCCTCGAAGATTCTACAACATTCGGTCAAATCCGAAAACCTCCTATTCCTTTGATATCCCACAGCTTGCTTAATCTCAGGACGCAAACCATTCTCATATTTAGTACACTTTGAGAACTCAGCAGTAATCGCAGCATAATGAGAATGAAATTGAACCAATTCCACAAACTTAGCAGTATAGTCCACCACTGACATACCACCTTGTTTCAATTCCAGGAATTCCATCTCTTTCTTCCCTTTCACTCTTTCAGGGTAATACTTCAGCAAAAACTCGGTACGAAACAATTCCCAAGTTACCTCTTTATTATCCACCTCAAGAATTTCACGCATACCGACCCACCAATCGTCAGCTTCTTCCCTCAGCATGTGAGATCCAAGCCTCACCTTATTCTCTTCCGCACAGTCCATGACTCTGAAGATTCTTTCAATCTCTTTCAGCCAAAGTTGAGCACCATCGGGATCAAATCTTCCTTTGAAGACCGGTGGTTGATTCTTCCTGAACTCTTCATTAGCACTTACATTCGGCGCACCCTGCACCGCCCTAGCCATTGCTTCCATAGCAGCAGCCATCGCATTATCGTTTCTACCAGCCATATTCTGATCATTCCCAAAAATAACAACAAAGGTTAAACAACAGTTCAACCAACACAACAACGAGACAGACACGACTGACTCAACCTTGGCTCTGATACCACTTTTTTAACACCCCCTTTTATACCCCCAAATATATCAATTAATCATTTAGGCACGTATTCAAAATTTTATCAGAGTATAATCATAACATGGTATAAAAGAGATATGCCACAAACATACATGAAATTAAAACACATACAACACCTGCTCATAAAATATGTAACAGTGGGGTAACTTATCAATCAAGGAATCTACGTCCTTACACCCACATTTCAATATTTAGCATAAAAGCGGAACAACTAAACATTGAATAACAACCACATATATAAACATCATATATATACATATATCAACCAGTATGATTCATCAACATCAGTCATGGTATATACATAAAGTCATCAACCAGATACATATGCAAATGTATCACAAAAAGGAAATCAAAAGCATCCTAGCTACCCAGTGCTACATATCAGAGCCAACCGACTAACACGGACATGAAGCCACGCTTCACAAAAAGACCGCCAGCAAGCCTACTCTGCAATGCCTCGTAGAGCATTATAAAACAGCAGAAGGGTGAAAAATATTATCATAATAACGTTGCATATAATTATATATCTCAACATATAATACACATATACCACATTCTCACCACAACTCATCACTATGCATGTATATATACATATAACACCAAGCATATACCATAAATCAAATACACGGCATAACAATCCGTAATTAACGCATCCTTCACATAGGCATATTCATTCATGCTCAAATACATGTATCACCAATACATCTCAATTCATCACCATTCATTCAACATAAACACACATACATGTTTATTCACCAATGTATCATTACAAAGATACAACTCTTATCGCCATTCATCACCTCTTACTCAATATACATCGCAGGGCATATATATATATATATATATATATATATATATATATATATATATATATATATATATATATATACAAAACCAAGCATATTCATCACAATGCTTATCACTCAACATAAATACATATATTCATGTTCATTCATCAATGCACATATACCAAGATGACCAATGCAAATCATAGAGACCGACTCACGACTCTATGCAAATGCAATGCGGTACCGACTCATTTCATCTCAAGTTCAATTGAAGAACTTATTGGAACCATAGCTCGTTACTTAGTGTAACTCCCCGTCGGGCATACGATGTTCACCCATTGCTACCACCTCTCAAAAGGCTTACAATGTTTATGGATTGCTCCCACCTCTCAAAAGGCTTACAATCCGATTGCTCCCACCTCTCAAAAGGCTTACAATCGTTTGTAATCATCGCCTCCACCTCTCAAAAGGCTTACGATGTTACAACGGATTCATCTTAGAACCCCACAATGCAAGAATGCACATCATGATGCTTCACATACAACATGACTCATGACACTCTTGACATGCATTCATATTCACAATATAGTCATGCATTCATCACACACAATCCACATACATTCACATCAATTGTGCCAAACGGCAACCGAACGTTCTCACAAATAACCAAACAATTCGATTTACGGTTTACCAGAAAAGTCGGTTAAAAGTCGGCTAAAAATAATATTTTTCTTCACCAAATCATAGAACATATTTTTAGCTTCACATCCATATAAAGAACACCTCAATCGGATAAACAACGCAAAAGATATGGATATTTCAAAATAACGCAAAAACATAAATCGGAGGCCGGACACAACGAAACGTTTCGAAAATACTGTTCCGATTGAACCAGGTTCAGACCTCAAAACCATTTTTCCTAGAAAGAACATCTCATTAGCTTTCTAACGCTTCGAACGGGGGTCAAAACCGACTTACGGTTCAAGAGATATGAATTTCCGATGTTTCCCCGAAAACCAGAAAATGCCCTGCGGGCTGCTACGGGTTTCGGCTATTTTTCCCGAAAATCCGACCGATTCAATTATTTTCTTCGAAACAAACACATACGCGCAACCACCAAATACATAAGAACAATTTAGAACACATAAACGAAATTTCTACGATGTTCGATTTTTCGATTAAATTTCAACCTTTCAAAAACCAAAATTTTCAAACATCATCAGATCGAATAAAAAGCACGCTATACGACGACCTAACCTTCCTCGATACAACTACGTAATTTATTTCGAATTCTAACCGTGAAAACATCGGTTTTTATCGACTTTATTCATTTCGACCTAAAATGAAAAATATATGAAAACGATCCAAAACAACCGAAACGAAACCATACATAATTGTATACAAAGTTAAGATAACGATATTTCACACCCTTACCGGTTCGATTCGAATCCTAACCGTTGATTTTGATGATTTCTAGCCTTTTTCCCACTTTTCTCCTCTTGTTCTTCTTTTCTCTTCTTTCTCACTTTTCTCTCTTTATGTTTTTCTTACTAATTTTCTTTTCTATTTCTTTCTTATACTTTCTTTTCTTAAAATATATCAAATACAATATCATATTCTATTTTTATTACTATTCACTCAAAATATCTAACAATTCATATTCTCACAAATACCCTTAAATCATTCCTCACTTAAATTCTAACTTAACAATAATTATGAAATGTCTAAAATACCCTCCAATCTAATTTCCCCCGAAAACTCTCAAAAACGGTAAAATAATATAACACGCCAACATATCAGATTAAAACACCAATTTCACAATAACATTATTATCACCCAAATTAAATAAAAGACTCAACAAAATAATACAATTAACACAAAATGGAGATAATTAAAATCGGGTCGTTACACCTTGTCTATAAATGAATGACATAATTAGTGAATACTTATATGATAAAATTAAATATATAATTATAATTTACACCACGCTTACCTTGGGTTGAAGCCATGTAGCCTTTTTTCTAATGCCATTTGCTGCTTGATGAACCCTAAAAGCACTAATTCAGAAGAAAAAAATCCATATAAAGCCACATAAAATATGAAATTACTTTTGTAACAAATTATGTATATAGGATGAAGTGAACATAAAAGATAAACTTACTTTGTAACAATTTTCGTCATGGTTTGATTAAGTTCCCGATGAAGTGAACAAAAGACGACCACAGTATTATCTTTTGGACACATGACTATTAATTGCCAATGACCTCTGTACGTGTGTGTGGAAACACAAAAGTCACAATTTCATGTTACCAAAATTGAAATATCTATGTTACCAAAATTAAAAAATTGAAAACACAATTTCATACAAACTTACCCATGAATAAATGGTAGCAAGTGACACTCTCTCTTTTCGTCACGTAACTTATCTTGTATGTATTTTTTGACATTTGCTTCAGTTTTCGGCACATTATCAATGTACGAACACATAGCAGAGTCCATAAATCCATATACTTCTGATTGTGAATTATCAATACACACACGATGAATATACCTGAAAAATTTTAAAATCAACATTATAATAAAAGTGATGAGAGATATAACATATTAATAGATATTGACACTAATAAAATAAGAAAATGTACTTACTTGCACCAAACTTGCAGAGTAGACACATCAAGCCAATGAAAATCCATCAGCAGCTCTCTGATACACTTAGCTGACATATGAAAATTAGTGACGCTGGCACAATGACTTAATTCTATTTCCAAATGTGCTTCACCCATTCTTAGAACCATTTTCATTAATCTCTCAACATTGTCTTCCCCTTCTTTTGTACTTACTTTGCAGCTGAACAACTTCCTTTTCCGCTTCCATCGACAACTTCCCTTTGTTCAATCCATTTATTATTATTTTCAATGCCTTGCGAGAGACCCATAGACCAAAGTGTCTCCATGAAAGATTGTTGCATCGCCTTACGCTCTTCAACCAACTTTTGATCAAAATCAGCTCTAAGCTTTGCTTCCAATTCAGATGAAAACTGTGCAAATTGTTCTCTTATATCTTGTCGTTGACGTGAAGACGGTCTTCCAAAGAAAGTGCTTTGTTTATGGTGTTTTCCAACACCACGAATCCCGGATACAAAGGTTTATCCTTGTCACCGCATAAAGTATCATACGCATGTGCCTTCTTAAACGAATCTTGTCCAATATCACGCATCATGTCTTCCAGACGATCATCCATTTCTGCACTAACATTATCTCTTTGGGACACATTTGACTTTGCTACTACCTCACCGTGCCATATCCATTATGTATAACTTTGACAAATCCCATGACAAATTACATGATCCATGATTTCTTTCTTATTGAGTTTTGGTTCGTGATTTGCACAACGAACACATGGACAGAGAAAAAGCACATGAAGACTTTTTTCAGCATTACTTTTAGGAGGAGGAAGATTTTTTTTAGCATTACTTTCAGCAAACTGTAGAAATTCCATAACTCCATGTTCGTACTCGACACTTAATCGATTAGCTCTCATCCAACTACGATTCATATCTATGTTCCGAAATTAATGCATGCAGAGTTAAATCATTGAGACGCCTATAATAGTCCCTCTTTTGGACATTAGAGAGAACAAAAGTCTCTACGTGCAAACACGTGGCATAAAAGAAGAAGTGAGAAGTTATAAAGAATGAAAAGAGAACCTGCAATGTCGTGGCGGCCGGATGACTCGCGGTTGAGCGAAAAGAGTGACGATGCCGACGTTCTCGTCGACACACAAATTCTTCGAGAAACACAATATCAACAAACTGAAGCAATTCAAACAAATTCATAAATACAAAAATTAGAGCATGTAAAAATCTCCAATTTAAAGAGCATGGATATGCCTGCCTCTCATTTGACCAAAGCATCATTGATTAACATTATTTTTATTAATAAAGTTATAGATAATATAAAAAGTAAATTATGTCACCACTTCTAGATAATATAAAAAGTAAATTATATCACCACTTTTAGTGGTGAGAAAAAGAAAATCGGTAACGACTTATAATAGAGTGGTGAGAAAAGAAAGGACAACACAAACTCCCCAAACATATTCGTACCATCAGCATTAAATTGATCATGCAACCCAGCTCTGGAGCTAAAACCCGACCGTCTAGCATACTCACTATAAAAAGTTTTTGCAGAATCTTAAGAATCAAATTCCATACCCAAATAAGTTTCTATAAGCCACCATGCAAACCCAAAATTAAACAACAGTCCCCAAAATTTCAACAAAACACCACTCTTTGTTCTTCTCCAAGCATATTAAATTAATTTCACCTTGGATATTCCTAATGAAATGTAGCAAAATAAATAAATGAATCACAAAAAAAGTGATCTTAATAATAATTAAAAAAAAAAAACTTTAAGCTTGTACAAAGTGGTACAATATAATTTGATTGATCAAACCAATTTCAAAAAAAAAAACTTTAAACTTTTAACAAATACTATTAGGATTATGGGAGGCTTTTTCTAAAAAAATTACCCAAAATATATAGGCATCTACCTAGCTTTAAACTTGGTTCTGTTTTTCTTTTATTTTGACAGTAGTTAGATTGAGGTAGTTTAATATTTTGTAATGTTTATGGGTTTAACATATATGACAGTGTTTTGGGAGGAGTTAGGGTTTTTGGTCGTGAAGCTCCAGACGGTGACGAATCACAACAAATACTCAGACGGTGATATATTAGATTGAGGTAATTTAATAATTTTGATATATTGGACCATTCATTATCACATTCTCACCACTACCATTACAATAACCTAGTTTTTCTCAAAAAAGTTTTTATTTAGTTTCATTCACAATTTATTTTTTATTTGTGTAGATGTGATTTTTAAAAAGAGAAAACTCTAATAATATTAGGTTGTTCAATTTGGTTGGTTGAAACATGTGTTATGTTGGGTTGCTTGTTCCAAAGGATATTGTTTCAAACACAAAAAAACTTACTCATATTAAAATGTGTAATTATATTTTCTAATTAAATTTTGACAAATTATCAATTGAAATGTCATGTCATTAAAAAATAAATTCAAATTGAATGATATTAAAATCAAGAAAAAGTTAAATGTAGAGTTTAAATAAACGATTTTTAAAATGAAGATCAATGGTTTCATATATTAGATAATCAAAAGTGCATTTAAGTAAAAATATATTATGTTTGAAGTTATAATTAAAAACTATTTTAGAAACATAATATAGGAATTTGATTTCCCTTATAATTAGAACGCCTTGATACTACCACACTTGACATAAATATTTTTCTTAACACTGAAGTTTACTGTCTTGTCTTGTTTTTTATTTAGAAAGTACAAGAGAATGTATTACAACATTATAAAGAATGTATAAAAGTGCATAAAAGAAATAAAGAGAAGAAAAAAACTAACATGAAAAACTTTGCATATTTGCTTATACCTACATAAATTATATTGTTATAAAATCTAAACAAGTATAATAACAAAAAAATACTAAGATAAAAATTAAATTTTTTTTTTTTTCAAAATAAATTTTTCAAAAAACTAAACAGAAAACATAAAATGTAATGAAATATTTATATAACATAAACTCCAAACACAATTTTTATTAATTGAAGTATTTCATAATTTATGCTTTATCTTTATACAACCTCATAATTAGTACATGTGATCATATTTTGCGTGAGTGTAAAAAAACAAATAATAAAGTATATGTAGTTTGCATAATACTTATGCTTGACATGAATTCGTTATTTTCTAGTGGTTATACCATATAGTGTATATGAGTTAATATTAATAGAAATACATGATTATTTTATGTCAATAAATTGAAATACCATAAGATACATTATCAATTAAATATAAAGAAGTTTAATGCAATTGCAAGAGAATTTAACCACTAAAGTACTTAACATAAATAAGATGAAGAAGTTTTTCATAAATATAATATGAAGGACAATAGTTTAATTTTTTTTATATATTTACAATTGAAATGAGTACTTAAGAAAATCATTTTGTCTCTTAAATACTATTTGTTATTTTGAACTTTAATAAAAAAAATTTATTTATTTTTATGAAGAAAAAGAGAGATCTGTAATATGGAAAATATAAGGTTTTTGCAAGATTGATTTGTTTACGATGCTTTTTACCAAGTTCGTTCAAATGAGAATTTTTTTTAATGAGGAAATTTCGATCTTGTCTTTTTCTACAACATTTTTTAACAATACTTTTAGAATGTTCTTTAATATGGGGAATTTAATCATGTGTTTTTTTACAATATTTATTGTTCGTTCATACGGGGAATGCTCATTTATGTGTTATTTTAAAATACTTTTAAAATGTTCATTTGTATAGGGATTTAAAATTCCTAAGCTTTAAAATAAATGGAAAATTATATCGAGTATGAACCCAATTGACCCTCTCTCCCTTTCTTTCATATTATAGCTTAAGGTTTTACAACATAAGCACAGTGAAGGTTTATAAGTTTTCGCAAACTTTGTTCGTTTAAGATTTTTTTACATTGATCTTTTGTATAGGGATTGTGCGAATTAAAAATGTTCATTTATGTATATTTTAATACATTAGTTTTACAATGTTCTTTCGTATAGTGAAACACTGTTGTGTTTTTACGAGATTTTTTTTACAATGTTTTTAAAATGTTTGTTCCTATGGAGAATGAAAAACCTTATAACCCAAAACAAATAGAAAAATCATATTGAGTTAGGGTTTTTGGTCGTGAAGTTCCAGACGGTGACGAATCGCAACAAATACTGTAAAAATACTTACCGACGGTGACGAATCGACAACCTTAGGAGTTTGCCCTCTCACTTTACCGGCGGTGCACGAGCCAAAGAACGTTTGTCAGATTAATAAATACACAATGACGAGATGCGCGACGGAGGGAGGCAGGCCGCGGCGGAGTGATTCGAAAGAGGCCGCGACGGAGGGAGGAAGGCCGGACGTGATAGAGTGATTCAGGCTGAGAGAAAGAAGAGGCCGGACGTGATAGAGTGATTCAGGCTGAGAGAAAGAAGAGGTTTGGAAACAAATGAAGAAAGAAAGAAGGTGGAACAAGTTTAAGTGAGAGGAGGTTTTCACATCGGTTTGTTTTTCACATCGGTTAATTACATGGACCGATATAAGGGCCCAAATAATAAGCCTTTGCATCGGTTGAAATTAATGCCCGATATAAAATCCCTTATAACAAAATTTTTATTTATTTACGAAACTGCCACCGCGTTATTTTTTACATCAGTGAAAATAAATACCTGATGTAAAATCCCTAAATCCCTTATTTTTTACGAAACTTTTACATCGGTTGGAATTAATGCCCGATGGGAAATCCCTTATAACAAATTTTTTAATTATTTACGAAACTGTCATCGCGTTATTTTTACATCAGTGAAAATAAATACCTGATGTAAAATCATTTAAATGTCATTTTTCTAGTAGCAAATATTGAAAAGGGTATAATTGAAAAGAAAATAGGTTATATCAAAGCCATGTTTTCCGTTTATATATATATATAATATATATATATATATATATATATATATATATATATATATATATATAAAAGGTGGGGATCATTTGACACCGATATCAAATATTAATTTTGACACCAAATCCTACCCCTTTATTATTATCAATTTAATGGGTAAGATAAATTCCTTTAAAAAACTTCTGTATTAATTTTAAGTGAATATATCTTAACCTTTAAATTAATACTAATAAACATGTAGGATTTGGTGTCATAATACTTTGGTGTCAATTGATCATATCCCATATATATATATATATATATATATATATATATATATATATATATATATATATATATATATATATATATATATATATATATAACCTACTCAACATTAATAAAAAATGTTTTTTTTTTATAATATATGATTAATTTTATTGATATTAGATTAATTTTCTAAAATTCTTTAAAAAGAAAATTTAGGCTACACCTCATCTATATAGTATTATTTGTATATCGACACTTTTTTTTTTGAAAAATGTATATAGACACTTTAGTACTCTATAGTTTTATTAAATATAATATTTGATATATAATTTAATATTATATCATCTTTTTATGTTTAATATTTTAAAATGAATTCAAATTTTGCGATAAGTTTGTCAACGGTATTGAATATTGAAATTTGAGCAGCTTTTAAATACTAAAAAAATATTTTGTTATTTTGTATTATTTAAAAAGTACTAACACTTGATTAAAAAAGAAGTACTAACACAATTTATAAAGTGGTAAACAGAGTGGTGATTAAGAGGGCTGAAGTAGCATATGTCAGTGCTAGTTTCTCCCAATCAAATTGAATTTGTCCCATAGAGGAATATTTTTTTTAAATATTATAGTTGTCAAAGAGATTCTTCATAGCAAGTAGAAGATGAAAGGGAAGAAAGGAGGATTTGTAATTAAGATAGACATGTCCAAGCTTACGGTAAGATAAGTTGGAAATTCATTTGGTAAACATTAACTGAGATTAAATTTTTTTGAGAAGTTAATAAAAATTAGGCTTAATATCTACTTTAGTCCTTTAATTTAATTTCAAATTTCACTTATGTCCCTTATTCAATAAACGTTCCGTTCAAGTCCCGTATTTCTTCTTCCGTTAATATTTTTAGTCTTTTTTGGTAAATAATCATATATTCCGTTAGTGATTGCCAATGTGGCAATCCAGGTGGTGTTCAGCGAGTGACATGGCTTAAGTTAATCCAGGTAAGATACAAATATTTTAAAATTATGGAATTCTATACGTTTTTTAGAAAACTCATTTCAGAAACTTCAACATTAGTTTCATTTTGCTTCCATTGAACTCTCTAAAAAACCCTAAACAACGAGAAGAAGTATCAGTGGACAAAATCCTTGCGTAGTCTTTGTTCATTCGTTCGTATAGGTATGGTAACAAATTCTTCCTTGTTCGTTTCACCATCTCAATCATTGTGCGTTTCTGAACATTCTTGTTGTCACGTTTTAGGGTTTTTGGAATTTTCGTCTGGGAACAAGAAGATGATCGTTGGAAGCTGCATTTTCTTAGGGTTTGTGGAATCTTCCTTTAAGGTACGAAATACATACTGGGTATTTATTCTTTGTTGTTTATGTTTGTTAGTTAGGGTTTTTTTATCTTCATTTGGTACGGTACTCATATAATTACCATATCTAAGTCATGGATAGTCGTTTTAAGTGCATTGTTCATCATGGGGGCGAGTTTGCTGAGTTAACTAAGTTAGGGTATAATGGTCTTGAGGAAATCTGGGATGTAGAACCGGATTACTGGAGTTACTTTGAAGCATTGGGTGGGTGGGTTAAAAGATTTAGGTTATCCAACCATAAAAAAAACTTTGGTATTATAATCAAATGGAGTGTAACAACATAGTGGAATTCAAAGATGATAATGGAGCTAGGAGGATGCAAATTATTACTGAGTTGACAGGGGATGTTCATTTATATGTTATGCATCCTGTACTACAGGCTGATGTAATTGAGGAACCCATATTATCACTAGAGTACAATGTAGAGGTGGGAGGCACTGAAATTGACAAAGTAGATACTGTTATGAAAGGTGGAGACAATACTGATAAGGGGCCCACTGAGACTGTTATAGGTGAAAGAGACAATGTAGTTGAAGATGATGTGGAGGTTGGAAACATAAATGAGAAGGGGACCACTGAAGTTCCACTTGGTGTGGATGATGGAGACAATGGGACCACAGAAGTTCCACATGGTGTGTTTGATGGAAACAATGGGCCCACTGAAGTTCCACATGGTGTGGATGATGGAGACAATGGGCCCACTGGAGCTGAGGGATTGGATTGTAACAATGTTGAAGGAACTAAGGGACTGGGTTGTAACAATGTTGAAGCAGCTGAGGGACTAGATTGTAACAATGGTGAAGGAAATGAGGGACTGGTTTGTGACAATATTGAAGGATCTGAGGGACTGACTTGTAATAATGAGGGAGATGAGGGACTGAAATATAACACTGAGGGAGATGATGGAATAGATGATGGTAGTGATGACAGTGCTTTGGGAATAAATTTTGAAGACTCTGAAGATGATGTTGTTATGAGTGAAGATAGAGTGGTTGAAGATGAACATGTTTCTGAAGATGAGCTGGTTGAGGGGACCATTGAAAAAGGAAAAAAAGTAGGGAAGAGTAAAGGAAATGGGAAGGGGAAAGCCAAAGGTGGAAAAGGGAAAGCAAAGGGTAAAGGGAAGGGTAAAGGGAAAGTAAAGGGTAAAGGGAAGGGTAAAGAAAAGGGTAAAGGGAAAGAAAAGGGTAAAGGGAAAGTTGGTTGGTGTTGCGGTGAGAATCAGATATCAAGTTATTAATTAACTTGAATCACAAAACATTGAAGTTCACCACCGAGCTTTGATTTATCCAAAGGAAAAGGTAAAGATCGAAGAATACCCTAATTGCGCTATGTGAAGACACAACTAAGAGATCAGGGGTTCGGGGGTTGGTTATATTAAGGGAATGTATTAGCACCCTAAGTATCTGTAGTACTCTACAGGAACCTCTTGTTAGTATTTGTGTTATGTTATGTTTGCTTGCTAAGGAATCTTCTAAGGGTAAGGTAAAGACCTAAGTGCTAAAGGTAAAGACCTAATGGTAAAGACCAAGGTGCTAAAGGTAAAGACCTAGGGATATGTACACTAAGTATGCTCGCCAAGATGTCGTATCTTGTGCTTACGTATCCTGACTAAAGAATCAGAGCAACCGTAGTTTAGCTAACTAAGGGTGAGAAACCATTGATTATGGTGAAAGTTCCAAGGGGAATGAGTTTGATACTCATATAGAGTTAAAGAAATCTATATGTCTAAGTTGTAGGGGTAAATGAATACTCATGATGATGAAAATCACATAGAGTTTAAGAACTCTATCCTAGTTCTAAGTTAAGGGGTGAAATGGCTCTAATAAGGCCAAGGGGAAAGGAACATCATTCAGACGATGCTCATATAGAGTTGAAGAACTTTAGGTGGATCCTAATTTGTAAGGTAAGTGGCTCTAATGAGGCCAAGGGGGGAATTGAGCAACTATGATGATAGTGCTCACAAGACGGGAACCTAACTAGGTTAAAGGGAGAAGAGGCTCTAATGAGGCCAAAGGATTGAAGATGGCTCTAATGAGGCCAAGAGGGTGATGAGCTATCTATGACTCAAAAGTTAATAGAGAGACTTTCCTTTGAAAGGAGGGGAACAAAGAGGGTTAAGGAGGATAGCTAAAGAGATAGCCTCACTTAAGAGGGATAACTTAAAGAAGTTTAAGATAACAAACATCATTTAAGCAAGATGAAAATATAAGCATGGTAACAACCAAGGCAAAGCATATGAATGTAACAACTCTCAAGGAAAAGATCAAGACAAAGGGGATTAAGGTGACAACCAAAAATCTTCACAGGGGGATATACACATTATGGTGACAACCAAAGAATATATAAAACAAATATGTTACAACACCTAAGCAAAACATGAATTAAGTTCATGGCATGAACAAGATATTTGTAAAGACATCCACATGTAAACAACATATTTAAACATCAAGGCATCAAGGTGAGTCAATGGCACATAATGTTACAACATCACACAAGGTTCAAACAACATGCTTTAGGTTTCAAACAATCAAGGTAGACTAAGAATTCATGTTAAAAGAACAAAAGAAACAAAGAAGTTTTCATAAAAACCCTAAAAAATCCCTTCACTTTCAACACTTACAAATGCCTCAAAAATAACTATTTTTGACAATTTCTTTTTGCAACCATAAAGTGGACATCACAATGAACATTTTGCAAAAAGAATGGATCAAAAAGGATAAAAAATGAGCAAGTTATGAACAAACCATAAAAATTAAATAAATCAAGTATTAAAAAGAAAGGAAATGTCCATCATGGGACTTGAAACCACGCCCTTGGGGATTCAACCACAAAACTCTGGCCAACTGAACTACGCACGTGGTGTGATAACAAGGTGATAACATAGAATAAAATAAGAAGGCAAACACTAAAATCAGAAAAATGCACAAAAGGGTTGATCAGGAGGATCGAACCCAGGCAAGGAAAGCGAAGAGAGGAAAGGCAAGGCAAGGTTTCTACCACTGGGGCGGCTGTTACATCCAAACATAATATGCCTCCAATTGTTTTTATTTTAAGAACCAACCAGAATGGCCACCTCAGCACCACCTCAGGCTGACTGGGTGCCATCTCAACATCATCTTCTCCATCATTCTTTCCCTCGCTCGTGCCCTAGAAACAACACCATGGCCAGAACTTCCAACAACTATATCTCTCTCATTTTTCCACCAAATTAAATAATGTAAAAACCAAAATCAAAATATGTTTCATGAGGAACAAGAATATAACACTGGTTTGGCAAAACACTCAATGTATAAAACACATTACTTCCCACGACAGTGCATCTCCACAAAACATCATCATGTTACAACATGATACATTCAAACAAGATAAGGCCAACATTCATTCAGAATAACAAAACACAATACATACTACATTTTACAAATCAAATGAAAACAGAAAAGTGCATGAACATGCGAGTTTCAAAGGTTGGAAAACCTTACCTCTTGGAGAAATTCCAAGGCTTCTTTTCAGCTACTACAGATACAAGAAAAGAATCTCCTCAGCTTCCTTAAGTCCTTTATAACTTGTTAGAATGGCTGGAACAGTTGGGAAATAAACTGGAACACAGATCACGATCCTTCTTGCAACAATGGAGGTTGAAGATGGCAGATGATGTATAGGGTATTACAGAACTGTTTCAATGGTTTGAATGAACTCTTATGGATGTATAGAGGTGGTTTGTGATGTTGGTTTATGAAATGCACGAGCAAAAACTCTTGGTGCAGAGGTTTAGCAATTTGGCAAAAGTGAGTAAGTGAGAGAATGCAGAGAGTAAGCATCCTGTTCTTGGGGTGATTCTGGTGTCTTTTGCATTGAGGATCAACATCCTATTTATAGGAAAAGTGGAGGAGTGAAGGTATGGGTTGAAATCACAACTTGCCAAAAACACCCTTTTTCCAAGTTTTCCTTCGTGCAAGTGAACATGCTGAGTCAAGAGCCTTCAAGTACTCTAGAAATTGATCAAAATAGGGTTTGGACTGTTGATTTGTACTGATGGGATTGGAGCAAGGCCCTAGGTTGCAAGAAAATTGGACTGCCCATGCTTTCTTGAAAAAGTGTCTCTTTCATGAATCAACTTGCATCCACTTGCATAAAACCAACATATTTTAATGTTGCAACTTGTGTAGCTCGTGGCAGAGGTTCAACATACACTAATCTTGCCTTTAAACATCAGAAATGTGATAACTTTGGTGATTAGGAGTGGTTATGCATCATTATGCACATGTTGGAAACTTGTAACTCAAGAGATGGACACCAATATTCAATCCTTTGAAACTCCTAGCTCACTCAATGGATTTGGGAGTTTTTGTACTTTTTGGAAAGCCCCAAATGTCCTCTACAATGTTCATGTTCACTCCAAGTTCTAGATCCAAAGGGATCAAGGTGAAAATGGAGGTGAAGTTGGCTGCAAATTAGGGCAAAAGTAGTGAAATTTCACTAAGTCTTTAATTGGCTTGAACTTCCAAGCCTCCTAACTTAAAAACCAAGCCTTAATTGGAGAAGGACTGTCTAATACATTTTGAAGTTCATGATGAGAGCTTCAATTTCAGCATTGAGTCACAAAAATTGGATGTGTGGTTTGAAAGTTATGACTCTTCAAAGTTTGCACAAGGAGTGAATTCTTCCACACTTAGAAAAATTTAAGAACCAAACCTTGCCCTTCTTGCAAGAAACCTCCCAAATGGTGATTTTCCATGCTCTAACTCAAGAATCAAGCATGTCTTGATGGAATGTAGCTTGAATGCTTCATCTTGGGTCAAGATATCAAAAGTCAAAGGTTTGACTTTTCAGTCAAAACCCTAATTTCTTCAGGAATTCCACTGTGTGATCCTTAATGATCTTGCTTTCTCAATCTCTTCAAATATCAATGAATGGCCTCCAAGGATGTATATGAACACATGGAATCATGTCCCAAGGCTTGGGATCATGCCTTGATCAACAGTCAAAGGCATGGTTGACTTTTCCTGACAAAACCCTAATCTGGGGCCAGATGAAATTTAAGGCTCATTGCACTTGTGATGGGAGTCAAACACTCTTGATTTTTGTTGAATAAGACCTCTTGGATGCATGTGACCTCAATTGGTTTATGAACCAATCGAGGCACTAACTGATCACACCAAGGTCCCTTGTGGTTCTTCACATTAAAACCCTAATTCCACAACTCTTGATCTGATGGTCTCCTTTTGATTTCTCTTGATCCAAACACATGAGATCATGAAATATGACTTGGGAACCTTATGATTAGTCTTTAAGACCCAATGGTTGAACCTTGGAGCCTCAGTTGGCTTTCTTGAACAGATGACTTCAACTACCAATCTCAATCACCTATTGAACACTTGTGATAGATGTATGGGGTCAAGGAGTGTCTTAGGAGACTTTGAAGCATATGAAAACTTGGCTTAATGATCTTGTCCTCTTTCTTGTGCCAACCCTAGATTTCACATAAAATAACAAACTAGCAAGATATGGTGGTTAGTTAACAATGCATAGATGATTGAACCCTAATGCAAGTGCAAGATGTTATGCCATCTAAGGGGTAAAATTTGGGGTATAACAGTAGGCCATGTAAGAAAGGTATTGATTGTGAAGCATCTGGTGAAAAAAGCTTATTAGATGATTTTAGTGAGGATGAAGGAGAAACAAACTTAAACTTGAAGGGTTTGAGTGAGATTGAGGATAATGAGGATGGTCTTGAAGAGTATTATAGTGAAGATGAGGAAGTTGGAAAGGAAGTATGGCAAACTTTCAAAATGCCTAAAAGGATGGATGATTATAAATGGGAGTTAGGAACCTACTTTTCTTCCAACTAAGATTTTAAGGATGCTATTAGGTCATACGCCATACACAATGGTAAGAACATGAAGTTCAAGAAAAATGACAAGAGAAGGATGAGAGTAATATGTAAAAAGGGTTGTCCTTGGGAGGAATATTGTGTAAAACTTCAAAATGAAGATACATGGCAGCTTAGAAAAATTGTTGACAAGCACACGTGTGTTAAAGACTACAAGGTGAGCTTACTTACATCTAAATAGCTCAGTAGTAAGATACAAAACAATGTGAGAGAGAATCATGGATTAAGGTTAAGTGACATTATGGAGAAGACACAATAAAAATACAATGTTGGGATCAACAAAACTCTTGTATATAGGGCAAAGAGTAAGGCCATTGACATTGTTGATGGATCATTTAGGGAGCATTACAAAAGGATACATGATTATGCACATGAACTGTTGAGGGCTAATCCTGGTTCTACAGTCAAAGTTACTAGTTAACCATTCCAAGGTGGAGAAGAAAGTATTGAGAATTCTGAAATTCAATTGAGTCCTCATTTCCAAAGAATGTACATATGTTTTAAGGCATGCAAGGAAAGTTTTTTCAAGTGCAGGCCTATAATTGGTTTAGATGGCTGCTTCTTGAAAGGCTACTATGATGGACAGATTCTGGCTGCAATTGGAAGGGATCCAAATGATCAGATGATGCCAATTGCATTTGCTGTAGTGGAAGGTGAAACCAAGGATTCATGGAGCTAGTTCCTTGAACTGTTAATATCTGATATAGGAGGCACAATGATATGTAAAACATACACTTTCATAAGTGACCAACAAAAGGTACATGTTTCATTTCATTAAATTTGTTTACATTTTTCTGTCTATTATTATCTGATCCAAAAGGTGACTGTTTCTGTCATGTAGGGACTCTTACCAGCTCTTGATGAATTGTTGCCACTAGTGGACCAGAGATTCTGTGTCAGGTATTTCATGAATTTATTGTGTCCATATTTGTATTTCATGATTATGTGTTGACTGCCCATTTTGACATTGGTATTTCATGATTAAGGCATCTATACATCAACTTTAGGAAGAAATTCTCAGGAGTCAAGGTCAAAGAGTTAATGTGGAAGGCTGCTACAACAAGTTATACAAATGCCTTTGAAAAAGCCATGTTGGAGATAAAGGTTGTTAATGAAGAGGCTTTCAAGCATTTAATAACGATACCACCTAGGTTTTGGAGCAAGGCATTCTTCAAGACAAATTCTTTGTGTGACACCCTTGTGAACAACATGTCAGAGGCCTTTAATTCAATTTTTGTGTCAGCTAGGGCTAAACTAATCATAACAATGATTGAAGATATCAGGGTTTATCTCATACAAAGGTGGGTGGCAAGCAGGCAAAAAATTGACAAGTATGAAGGTGACATTCTACCCAATATCAAGAGAAAGATTGAAAGAGAATCTGCAAGAACAAATAACTGGATTGTGAGGTATGATTTCATTTAGTATGTTTTAAATCATTTAGTATGTTTTCATTTAGTATGCTTTAATTGAAATTTTGTAAACATCCACAAGCGTGCAGGTGAGCATGATTATGAGGTGAGGCACACATCATATAATGGAGAAAAGTACACTGTTAATCTGTCCACCAGGTTATGCTCTTGTAGGAGATGGATGTTGACAGGATTGCCATGCTATCATGCTATGGCTTGCATGAAATCTCAATAAATAGACATTGATAGTTATGTGTCTGATTGCTACAAAAGAGATTTGTATCAGGCTTGCTATGCAACTGTCATCTTTCCAGTCAATGGGGAAAGTCTTTGGGAGAAAACAGGTTATGCTGAATTACAACCACCACCAATCAAAAGACAACTAGGAAGGCCAAAGAAGAAGAGGACTAGAGATGCATCAGAGAGTTTAAGGGATAGTACTCAGCTTAAGAGGGCTAATTTTGAAATCAAGTGCAGCAAATGTCACATGATGGGGCACAACAAAGTAACCTGCAAACTGCCACCACCAACTCAACCTGAACCAGTTCAGCTAGGACCAAGTCAGCCTGAAGCAAGCTAACCTTCTCAAGTTGATGGGATTCAGCCTGAAGAAACTGCATAATTAGTGTTATAGGTTTATGTCATTTACTATCAATGAACCAGTTTTTGTACCGATGCTTAAGTTTGTGTAACAACTAGCTGTTATTTTTGTACTGATGCTTAAGTTTGTGTAACATCTAGCTGTTATTTTTTGTACTGCATAATACTGTCAATAAACCAGTATTAGTGCCATTACTTTTGCTTTTATGTAATAGACCTCAACATTGGCTATTTTATAATGCGGTTACTTCTTCAATTTGGTTACATGTTGTGACATTACTTCTTCAATTTGATAATGCATAATATCAATTTGCTAATGCATAATACATGCTGTGACATTACTTCTTCAATGACAATTTGATTACAAATATACCTCACAATTACATTTACAATATCAATTGAACATTACTTTTGCAATGAACATCATAGCAATTTGATTACAAATACAGTATCAAATGAACATTACTTTTGCAAATGAATATTATATCAATTTGATTACAAATGAACATTACAAATAAGAATCAACAAAAACTGAATAACATTATTAACCATCAACAAGTTTCATTTCATAACATTAAAATACATGTTGTGTTAGCCACACTGCTATTTCAAATACATTGTGATAAAAACTAAATTAAACCCTAAACTAATAATGCCAAAAACAATTGCATTTTTTCAACATCCCTCTTGTGCTCATAACTTCATTCTTCAACTTCAAAATCTTCTTCCTTTGTCTTTCGATCTTCAAATCCCTACCATCTACAACTTCATCTCCTACCCATTTGAAAAAATTACATCCCTTCTCCAATTGATTTCTATAATTCCTGCAACCCCAAAATTTTTTTCCCAACATTGACACTATTCAGATACGTAACAGTACAGATTACACATTCATCTTGACACAAATAATCCATCCTTTTATTTCTCTTTATCACAGGTCGCCATGAGCATATCGCGACCTGAGGACTTCTATGTTCCTAAAGAGCTTGGCGCTCCCCCTACTTCGCAGCCCATAGCTCGTGGGAAACTTTCCCTTCCGCCATGGTCATTTCTGGAGGGTGCTTCAACAAAGTTACCGTGGGCTCCATGAAAAGAAAGTTTGAGCACCTACTCAGTACGAGCTCCAACAAGAGTACAACACTCGACAAGGTCCGGGGAGAATCGGTCCCCATCTTTTTCTGCCGAGAAGAACTCCTCGGAGGGGCCCCGAACTCAAGCATTCCACTGCTCGTAAGAACCCAGATGGCAAATTTTGATGTTCGCCGAATCTTAGTCGACCACGGCAGCTCGGTTGACATCATGTACTCGCAGCTGTTTTCAATCCTCCAGCTAGATGAATCGCACCTCATTCCCTATGCGGGCTCCAACCTACAGGGGTTCAATGGGTCGGTCACAAAGCCTTGGAAATATGTCGAGTTGATCGTGACTTTCGGATCTGCAGAGATGGCCAGATCTATCAAAGTTCAATTCCTGGTTATCGACTGCCCGTCTCTCTATCAATGCATATTCGGGCGGCCAACCTTGGCCGAATTGGTGGTTGTGCCCTCGACTGTTTATCTCAAAATGAAGTATTACACTTCTATGGGTATGGTCGCCACCTTACACGGGGACATCGAGGCTGCAAGAAGATGATTCGAAGCGGCCATCAAGGGACTCAACACCATTGCTGCCAAGCCGAAGACTTCCAACAAGTCGGCCTTGCCCGGCAGCTCCGAGGAAGCCAAGCCGCTGCCACGCATCGACTCTATCGACCTCGACAGCTGCTTCTTCGAAGATGATCAAAAGGAGACCTAGACTTGCTCGAGCAGCCCGTCAAATTTGACCAGCACCAGTAACGGCTCCCATCCGATACGCCCGATTTCAGATGGCGAGTTTGAACTCATCCTGCTCGGCGATGACCACAGCGAGGAGTGAAGATAGCGACCGGCCTCCCCGACCTAGAGAGGAAACAACTCAAAGCTTTCCTCCGAGAAAACACAGACTTGTTCGCCTAGAGCACTGCGGAAATGCCCCGCTTAGATCCTGCTGTCGCCTGCCATCAGCTCACAATTGACCCCGCCGCCAAGGCTGTAGCACAACGTAGGAGAAAACAGTCTCCGGAGAAAACAGAGGCTGCAGAACAAGCTGTAAAAGACCTCCTCGAGGCAAACTTTATTTCGGAGGCCAAGTACACAACTTGGATGTCCAATGTTGTACTCATAAAAAAATCTAATGGAAAGTGGCATATGTGTGTTGATTATACTGATCTCAATAGGGCATGCCCTAAAGATGCTTACCCCCTCCATAATATAGATAAACTTGTTGATAATTCTGCCGGTTTTAAATTGTTATCTTCCATGGACGCCTATTCGGGCCACAATCAAATACCAATGGCGAAATGTGACAAAAAATACACAGCCTTCATGACCGAGTCGGGCAACTATTACTACAACGTAATGCCCTTCGGCTTGAAAAACGTTGGCACGACCTATCAAAAGATGATGAACAAGGTCTTTCGAGGAGAAATCATCGACATGCTCGAAGTTTATATGGACGATATGATCGTGAAATCTCACGAGGAAAATGATCACCCAGTCCATTTAAGAAAGGTCTTCGAGCAAGCCAGGAAATACCAGATGTGTTTCAACCCGGAGAAATGCACTTTCGGGGTACGGGGGGCAAGTTCCTCGGCTTCTATCTGACAGAACGAGGAATCGAAACCAACCCCGACAAGTGCAGGGCTTTCTCTGAATTTCCAATGCTTAGTTTGAAGAAATCCATCCAATCCCTCAACGGGATGCTCACTTCATTATCCCGTTTCGTGGCTAAGTCTGCCCAATACGCATTTCTCTTCTTCAAACTCCTCCGCAAGGAGGCGGCGTTTGAATGGACGGAGGAGTGCGACCAGGCTCTCCTCCACCCAAAACAAGCACTATCAGAGCCGCCATTCCTCTCTCGGCCAGATAACGGCGAAACCCTGTACCTTTATCTCGCCGTAGCAACTGAGGCCATGAGCGTCGCCCTCATCCTTAAAATGCCCGACGGGCAAAATCCTATATGCTTCACTAACAAAGCATTGCAGGGACCAGAGCTTAGATACCAAAAAATAGAGAAGGTAGCTCTGGCCTTTATCAACGCTGCACGGAGACTAAGGCACTACTTCCTGGCCCACACGATCGGGGTCCGAACAGATCAACCCGTGAAGCAACTGTTAGGACGTCCAGACATGGCCGACCGAATGCTTAAGTGGTCATTGGAGCTATCCGAATTCAAAATTCGATATGAGAGCAGAAAGGCCCTCAAGGCCCAGGCGCTATCCGACTTCATCCCTGAAATGACGTTCGTAGACTCGCCCACTGTGGGGTGCGTAAATGGACCATGTTCGTCGACGGGGCATCTAGCTTGGCAGGAAGCGGGGCAGGTATCATCTTGAAAAATGAAGAGGGAATCATTACCGAAGTCTCAGTCACTTTATCTTTCCCTACTTCAAACAACCAAGTTGAGTATGAAGCCTTCCTCGTGGGTCTACGCCTAGCCGAGGACCTGGGGGCCAAAGAAGTCGTCATCTGCACCGATTCTCAGCTCGTGGCCCTTCAAGTTCGAGGAGAATATCAGGCCAAGAACAATAACCTGTCCAAATACTTGTCCCTGGTCAAAGAAAAAATGATGAAGTTCGCAACAGTAGAAGTAAAACATGTTACCCGCGACCATAACATCAGAGCAGACGTGTTGTCTAAACTGGCGAGCACGAAGAAAAAGGGAGGAAACAAATCCGTCATCCAGGAAGTGCTTCCTCGACCCAGCATCGGGAAAACCTCCAACATCCTCGACGTGCAAGTCATTGGCGACAACAACTACTAGATGACCCCCATTTATAATTACCTCACTAAGGATGAACTCCCATCCGACCCCAAAGAGGCCAGCATAGTCAGGCGCAGAGCCTGCCCCTACTTCCTGGTCAAAAACAAGCTCTACAGGCGAGGATTCTCCATCCCTTTACTCAAGTGCGTTGAGGAATAGATGGTCGCCCATGTCTTGCGTGAGATCCACAAAGGAATCAATGCCCAACACCTCGGGAGAAGATCCCTATCCAGGAAGGCCCTTCGAGCAGGGTACTACTGACTAACCATGCAGCATGATGCAAAAGAATACCTAAAGAAGTGCGAAAAATGCCAACAGCACGGGGACATGCACCTGGATCCGCCTAACGAGCTCAAAGTTATGTCCTTCCCGTGACCCTTCGCATGGTGGGGCCTGGACATCCTGGGACCATTCACCGTAGGGTCAAACCAGAACAAGTACTTGATAGTAGGTGTTGACTACTTCACAAAGTGGATAGTAGTAGAGGCTCTGGCCAAAATAACGGCCCACAACATACTTCGCTTCTACAAGCGAAACATCCTTGCCCGCTTTGGCATCCAGCAAGCAATAGTCACCGACAACGGGACACAGTTCACGGACAGAAAATTTTAGGACTTCGTCGACTAACTAGGCACGAAACAATATTTCGTGTCCGTCGAACATCCCCAAACCAACGGGTAGGCCGAGGCGGCGAACAGAGTAATCCTGCGGGGCCTCAAATGAAGGCTGGACGAAATAAAAAAGCCTGGGTCGAGGAACTGCACAGCGTACTCTAGGCCTACCGCACCACACCCCGCTTTTTGACCAGGGAAACACCTTTCCGCCTAGCTTACGAGACTGAGGCGGTGATCCCCATCGAGATACACGTGCCATCCAGGCGGACTGCATCACCCTTGGACGAAGAAACAAATGATGAGGCACTGAGGGAAGAGCTCGACCTCGTCGAGGAGGTCCGATCAAGAGTAGCTCTCCACGAAGCCTCATTAAAGCAAAAAATTACAATCAGGCACAACGCCAAGGTTATACGGCGAGAATTCCAAGTGGGCAGCCTTGTCTTAAGAAGGAACCACAAGGATTCTCGAGAAGGCAAACTCGCCGCAAACTGGGAAGGACCCTATCGGGTCCGAGCAAATACGGAGAATAGGGCCTACTACCTAGAATACCTCAACGGGGAAGAACTTGCTCGACCATGGAATGCCGAAAAGCTAAAACAATATTATAGCTAAGGCCCTAATCGTCGGTTTGCTTCGAACATAACATCCTAACTACGATGCACACCTAGGTACAAGCGTCACATACCAACTAAGGCAGGATCCCGCTCAAGAACGAGCAGGACCCCTGGCCGACGGCTTTTCCTCAACCGAGCCTGTCGTCGTCAAAGTACCATGATAGGCAGAACACCTAGCTTGCGATGGGAGGTTCACGCCGCGAACTCAGGCCTCAAACGCGACCTGAGCTCCGCTCTCATGCCCGGAAGCTACCCAGGTTGTTCGACCAGTCCCCCTCACTGCCGAACACATCTAAGTCGAGCAAATTTCGAAATCAATAAACGAATCAAAGTAACCCTTGTTATGGGAACACACACGTATCGAGCAAAGTTACTACACTTAGCAAAAATAAAAGTGAATAAAGCCATGCGCGAATATACAACATACAAAACCGACTAGGACGGCCATACACATATATTTCAAAATAATTAGTGGTCACGAGGACCACGATTGTGCTTGCTACATGATAAAGGGCCCACGCCCCACACTAAATAATAAAATTACATAAAACATGGCACACAGGCCAGAAATATCACAACAACAAAAGGAGACATCATTCCTCCAGCTGCTCGGCCTCCTCAGGGATAGGATGCCTCGGCTGAGACTCCTCGTCAAGGATACGGGCATGCTTGTCGCCAATCTAGAAGAAATCGGGATTGACAATCTTGCCATCTTCAACTTGACTCATAAAACTGGTCCCCTTCGTGGACAGTTGAACCCCTGGATTCACAAGTTTGAGTTGAGCCACAACATTAGGATTCCTCCCTGATGGCGCATCCATCGTCCTCCGCTCGCATAATCTGAGCAACCAGCTCAGCCCGAGTCTTTAGCGCCTTCAACTCGTCAGGTTCCTCTTCAGCCGGAGCCACCGCATACCTCATCTGCTCGACCAAGTCTTCGAAAGCTTTCTTCTCAGCGAGCAGGGTGTCATTTTCCCCTTTTAACTTGGCAGCCTCCTCTTGGGACTTCCTCATTGCATCATCAGCAGCCTTGGCCTCTTCTTTGGCCTTCTTCACCTTTTTTTCCTGGGATGATATCACCGCCTGGGTCTTCTTTAGCTCGGATTCGAAGGGGGATTTTTCCTCGGAGTAGACCGTCGTCATCTCTAGTACCCTGATCAGTGCATAGGCATCCTGCGCCAGCATCGGCCTCTTGCTCGGGTGGTCTATTCCCTCGAGCTATAGGGACTCTGCCCAAGGAACCGTCAAGGATGAACCCTCAAAGAACCTTCTGTCATAAAGGCAGGGAGGAAGCTCAAATTTACTCTTATCTCCTACCCGGCTGAGATCCACCACCTCGTTCTGACGAATCCTCTTAAACCTTGTGGTCCCAGGCACCGGGGAACCCTGAGCAGATGAATAAATGGGCGAGGAGCTCCCCGAAGCCAGCTGAGAAGGGGGCACCCGTTGAGTGAGCCAATTATTTGGATTCGTTGCACAGACCTTGCCTTTAGCCAAAGCATTCTTCATCATCCTTTCGTGTACTGAAGGCATCTCACCTGCAAAGACATAACGAGCACGTTAGCAAACGAGGAAAACTATAATCCGGACAGGCTAAAAAGTAAAGACTACCAAGCAATTTAAGTGCGTCAGCATGAGTCTTGCACTCAAGAAGCCCCTTCGTGTTGATATAGCGGAGCTCCAGTCTTTGCCTGCCATCTTCCTCGAATATCGGGTCCCCTTTCTTGGTCCAACACTCCGCAAGTTTAAAACTGTTCACATAATTCACCAGCGCTGTATAGCCGACTTTTTCGTCAGCATTTAGCATCTCTGGTTGGGTAAGGTAATGGTCAGTGCCCTTGGAGAAATGGTTCCCACTCTAACAAAAGGGAAACTTGAACACTCTGTCCTCCAACAACTTGCCATGTGTCGCTCCCGAAAGATCCGCATCCAACGGTACAAACGCGAGAGTGGCGCAAAAGAAAACAGAGTCGCCAGCAAAGTGTATTCATCCCAAGAGAGGGAAAGGAAACACTGCATAAACCTGAAGGAAGGGAAAGAGCATGGTCTCGCGACCAAGAGAACGGGTACGGGAGTCGGTTACGCGAAGGGAAGGTGTTAGCACCCAACACGTCCATCGTACTCGATGGGATCCACGCTTGTTATCTGCATCAAAGGGTGTCGTCGACTGGAACTCCACTGCTACTGGACCGGAGAAGAAACGAGAGTGGAAAGAACGGAGAGACGAAGAAGAAAAGAAGAAAGAAGTGAGAAATGACTCGATAGGACATCGCTCGTCCTATGCCTACGTATTCCCTCGTGCAATGGGAAAGTCAGAGTCAACGTAGTTCGGACACGAACTAAAGGGGGAGGTTGCTCGCCAAGACATCGCCGTCTTGTGCCTACGTATCCTCAATCGGACGAGAAAGAGGAAATCAGAGCAGTCGTAGTTTGACCTACGGGTCGGAAAGGGACAAAGAGGTGATAAAGAAAGGTTGTGAAAGAAATGTGCTCGGAGAGATCTTGCACGATCTCCTGCCTACGTATCTCACTCGCACGTGAGAATCAGAGCGACGTAGTTCCCCTCACTAGGGGTGGCTGTGTTTTTAGGGAACGGCTTACGTTCTAGCTTAGGTGTTGCAGCTCGCTGAATCGAGACTTAGGCGTTACCGTCTTGCAAGAGAACAAGTAGGAGCACGTTCGTACGTTGAGAGTGAGTGAGATGAGAAAAGAATTCCCGAAGGAAAGACGTTGTTGTTTGTTGAAGTTTTTTAGACAGAAGTGTTTTTTAGTTAGCTTGTAACTTGCATTGCACCAAAGTCTATCGTGCGGGAACGAGTGAATCGCATGGTCGCCCCCAAATGAAACGTATGCTAAACACTCTAGAAGAGGAGGGGGGACCCCTCGTTCTTCATTTCCTACATTTAAGGCTCGGACGCAATACTCGTTAACCTTTATTAAGTATTTTTACTTTTCCTTTTGAGGTGAGAAGAGAAACAACGCAAGGGAAACTCTAAAGGGAAGCTAAGAGTCCTAACGTTATCATGTATGGATGTCCTATGGTTAGTGAGGTTTAGGAGAGAAGACTACCTAACCTAATGCTAATCCTACTCCAAACTTAATCAAAAATTAAGTTGGACTAGGTAGCTCTAAGGGGAGAGAGTCCAAGACTTAAACAAGTCTTGAGACTCGAGGGACGAAAAGAGTGAAAGAGAAGGAGGAGAAAGAGAAGTGAAACACAAGTACGTACATGTGTTCAATCATCAACATGTTGACACAATAGAGGTACAAAGCACTTAAGTACTAAACATGATGCGCAAACAGAACCTACTTCGAGGTAGGGCTTCAGATGTACTCAATATGCTTCTAACGTGGATACAATCCTAGAATGAGGCATGAAAAATAAAATTGAGATTCTAGGGGTACCTAACGGAGAAGGTCCGTTGCCTCTTCAATGCACGCAAAGAAAACTCAAGAACACTTGTAGAAGCTTCACATGATCAACCCGATTAATCCTCAAGTGTCCAACGTCATAAATCAACATCCAAGATCAACATCCAAGATCAACTGAGCCAAAATCAAAAGTGCTAACAGGGAAGGTCTGTTGCCTCTTCAACGCGCACAAAAAACTCAGGAATTGTTAGAAGCTTCACCATTATCAATCCGATTAATCCTCAAGTGTCCAACATCGCAAATCAACATCCAAGCCAAAATAGAAAAAAAATATTAATCAAGAGAATCGAGAAGTTAGCAAGAACTTGATAAAAGAAAGTCAATTAAAATTCTAATCAAAATCAACAAAGAAATTAATCAAAGTTTAAACCTAAACCACAATTAAAACTAAAATCTAATTAAGATCAAAACCAAATTTAACCTCATAATAAAAGCTCAGCAAAATTACTAATTAATCTTCAACACAATTTGCCAAAGCAAGATCTAAACAACACAGGTATCCAGAATTTAAATCAATTATAAAGAAAATAAATAATGAAAAATAAAATAAATAACTAAATAAATAAAGAAAACCCTTCAAGAGGGGATGCACAGCCGTCTGATGATGTATGAGAGAAGAACCCACAGGGCGATGGGCTTATGAGCCCGGTTCTATGTAAAGTCCAGAAACTTGGTCCATAAGCTGAAGATTGTCCTCAAAGCCCGACTCAGATGCAAGTAAACAGATCTTTTCCAAAAATATTATCATCAGATAAAAAGAAGAGGACTACGGCTTCAAACATCGTAAACCCTTGGAAATGAAAAAACGGTCCTGACCGCACCGTTCCATTCGCCGAGCAACATCATGTATGGCAACGCATCATCAACGAAACAAGAACGAAATAGAAGATTAAATCATTTTCAATCTTGCCTCAAACAAATCCATCTCATCTATCTCTTTCATCTTGCTTCGACTTGATATCGACTCAGCTTCGACTTCAGGTTTGATTTGTTTGATTTCATTTTCGTTCTACTTCAATGGTCATCTTCTACTCCTCTTTTCTGGTGATTCATTCGAGTTTGTGAATGGTGAATGGGTTTGTGAAGGGTTGAGCTGTTTGGGTCGAGGAATAAGAGAAGGTTGAAGGTTGGGTAGCGGGTTTGTTGTTGTTCAGAAGGGTCGTTTGGTGATTTACAGGTTTTGAGGTGGATGATTATGAAAGTTTAGTTGCGCGAGGTTTGTATCAGTGGGTTGGTTTGAAGGATTGGAGCTCTGTTGATATGAGTTCGTTGAGGAAGATTGGAGAAGAGGTTTGGGAATGGGTGAAGAACTGCGGTTTCGAAGAAAAGAATGGAGGTTTGAAGGTTTCTGAAGAGTGATTTTGGCAGGGTTTCTTTAGCTCCAGAGAGCTTGTTTTCAAGAGTGATGGAGGCTGGTTTTTGTAGAGTGGAGTGAGGGCAAAATAGGGAGAGGATTTTGGATTATGAGCTGGAAATTTGTAAGAATCAAAACCGTTGTGAGGTTGTACGAGCATTCTCTTTGCTCATTTTTGTCCTTTTTCTGTCAACCAATTCTTTATTTGTGTGGTCCCAACCAAATTGATGTTGTTATACGGTTTGTGGCATTTTTGCAGGATGGTGTGGTGCGAGTCATGTTGTGGTTTGAAATGGCTCAAGTGTGGCATTGCAAGAAGCTTGGAACTGTTCAGTTTGGCTTTATTATTGGCTGGTGGTTTGAATGAAAATAGGATGTATATCACTGCTGTTGTGAACAATTTTGAGGGTTGGGGGGTTTGTAGCAGAAAAGTGGAGGTTTTGGGTGGTGTTGTACGATTTTGTCTTTATCAAGGTTGGAGGTTATGGGGATTGGAAAGTTGGTGTAGGCTGCTGGTTGGTTTTGAAGAGGTTTATGAAGGGTGAAATTTGCTGCAGGCCGTGCTTTACGTGATGGGTGATTTTGGTACGTACGGTTCGTGGTGTGCGTGTTTGGAATTGTGCAGCTGTATTAGTCTGTGGGTCCACCAGTTTTGTATGAAAAAGTTTGGTTGTCAAGGTTTGGCATGTTATAGTAATGGAAATTGGCTAACTGAAGAAGGCTTATGCGCGGCGTATTGTTTGGACATTGTGAGGAGTATTGGCAATTGAAAATGTAGCAACTTATGGCTTTGAAATTGTCACGTGTTGTAACCTTTGGGATGATGCTTGTAGTTGTAGTGTATTCTCATGTTGGCTTCAAAATTAATTAATGTGTATATGACTTTTCTTCTTTGACTATTGTGATGGACTTTCTTTTGCTAATTTTGTCATGCGCTTCAAAAGTAGTGAACAGATGAGAATGGTAAAAACAAAAAGTGGTTATGGGCCTGATAAAAAAAATGATGATGGGCTAAGGAGTTGTGGATCTAAAAAGAATTTCCAATTGGATAAAAAAAAGGATAAAATATGGAAATGGATATTTTTATGAAATTAAAATGGATATGTATATTGGATAATGAGATGGTTAAAAATGGATTTGTACATGGACAAAGAAAACAAAATGGGTCTAGAAGATGGACAACCACATTGCACCAATCTCAAACTTGAATGAAAATACCCTAAGAAAATAGAAACCCTAATCCTCGTCGAGATACACTGATGAAGCTTAAATGACTTGAACAGAGAAGGAACCAAACCCAGATTCACACCCAAGAAAACCTGACCCAACGCTTCTGATGAATCCTCTGCAATAGGAAAACCCTGGAGTTTGATGAACCTCTAAATAAGAAGAACATTATGATAATGTGAATTCAACCCTGAATGGAGACGAGAATCTCACAACAAAAGAGACTCCCAAGCTTACACATAATACCTTGATCCCACGTCCTAAGAAACAATGCAAAAAAATGAATAATTATGAACTATGACCTAATGATGATGCAAATGAGTGCGAAACAAAAGCCAGAAAAAGGTAAGTGCAAATTTTGGGGTGCTACAACTGCCCCTATTCAATCGACCTGGACCTGAAAGGATGATAGCAACGGCTTTCAGACATTCAAGGTACACGGAGATTGAATATCAAAAGAACCCGGAAATTTGCAACCTGTGGGGATCAAAGGTAAGTGTTTGCCAACCGAAAGTGGACTGAGACACAGTGGATACCAACCAATAGTTGGGATAAAATAAAGGTACCAACAAAAAGTTGGGATAACCAAAAGAAACATACCAACCAATAGTTGGGATAAAAGAAGGGTACCAACCAAAAGTTGGGATAACCAAAAGAAACATACCAACCAATAGTTGGGATAAAAGAAGGGTACCAATCAAAGGTTGGGATAACCAAAAGAAACATACCAACCAATAGTTAGGATAAAAGAAGGGTACCAACCAAAGGTTGGGATAACCAAAAGAGACATACCAACCAATAGTTGGGATAAAAGAAGGGTACCAACCAAAGGTTGGGATAACCAAAAGAAACATACCAACCAATAGTTGGGATAAAAGAAGGGTACCAACCAATAGTTGGGATAACCAAAAGAAACATACCAACCAATAGTTGGGATAAAAGAAGGGTACCAACCAATAGTTGGGATAACCAAAAGAAACATACCAACCAATAGTTGGGATAAAAGAAGGGTACCAACCAATAGTTGGGATAACCAAAAGAAATATACCAACCAATAGTTGGGATAAAAGAAGGGTACCAACCAATAGTTGGGATAACCAAAAGAAACATACCAACCAATATTTGGGATAAAAGAAGGGTACCAACCAATAGTTGGGATAACCAAAAGAAACATACCAACCAATAGTTGGGATAAAAGAAGGGTATCAACCAATAGTTGGGATAACCAAAAGAAACATACCAACCAATAGTTGGGACAAAAGAAGGGTACCAACCAATAGTTGGGATAACCAAAAGAAACATACCAACTAATAGTTGGGATAAAAGAAGGGTACCAACCAATAGTTGGGATAACCAAAAGAAGCATACCAACCAATAGTTGGGATAAAAGAAGGGTACCAACCAGTAGTTGGGATAACCAAAAGAAACATACCAACCAATAGTTGGGATAAAAGAAGGGTACCAACCAATAGTTGGGATAACCAAAAGAAACATACCAACCAATAGTTGGGATAAAAGAAGGGTACCAACCAATAGTTGGGATAACCAAAAGAAGCATACCAACCAATAGTTGGGATAACGAGGACGGCCGCAGGCGAACTTGAAAAGATGGACTTTCAAACCCGAAATAAGTAGAGTCAACAGGTCTACAAAGATGAATCCGCTTGGGGGGGAGAGAGAAATTTAAACAGGCAACTCTGCGGGGGAGTATAGGAATGACCAACAAGAAGGACGAATCCACTGGTTGCGGTGTAATGTTAAACAACATCTCCTGAATCATGTTACTTTCTGCTAGGGAAAGAAACTGGTAAAGGATATCAAACCTGGCTTATGCTTCGAATGCATATGTTTGAATTTTTCTATGGCGTAATGCTCCATACGAAATAGAAATGCTACGCGTTTGGGAGGATGCCATGCAAAAATGCTTATGCAATGCAAAAGAGGTGCCTCAGCAAAATAAATGCTGAAGGCGAAGGCAAATCCACCGGGGATGACAAACTAAATTGTCCTCTGAAATAATAGACCCTGCTGAGAAAGATTTCGCTCTGCTGGGAAAGAAACTGATCACCAACTCTGCTGGAGACGAAAGCTCTAAGATCATACCCCCTCCGTTGGGGATGGCTACGAATGAACATTGAAGATGGAACCCAAAGAGAAATTCTCTCCGCTGGGGATTACCAACTGACTTCTACTGGGATCTGAAAGAATGCCAATAACAATTGGACTTAAGACCTGCTGGGGATATCAACTGCTGTTGAACAAACCACTGAGAGGATCACCATCAAACTCTGCTTAGGGAGACAGGTCAATAATTTCGGATGCTCTTACCTTTACCCCACTGGGGAATATCAGCCAATACCAGCAAATCTGCTTGGGGAATGGTGATTAACAACATCAACTCTGCTAAGGGATACCATCAAGCTTACTCACCTGCTGGGGATTAACTCATACTGTTGTTGGTGAGAAAAATGCTTCTTGATTAGTTGAGGAGAATGAGTGCTCAGACCCTGAGGGGAAAATAACATCTTTGTCCAAAGAAGATATTCCATAAGTCTCCTGCTGGGGATGCAACGACATCAACTTCTGATTGTTTGCTGAGAAAGTGATGAATCTATCACAACTTTAGCTAGGGAATTAATCTTCTGCACTCTGCTGAGGAAGATAATTCTTGACACTCTGGCTGGGAAAACAATAACCTGCTGAGGAGAATGAAGTTTCGATGTTGAGGGGAGTAGCTCTACTAGGGAGAAACCCTGCTACCTTGCTGGGGATTAGAGCATGTCGCTGCTGGCGGAACTACATTTCTTGACCTCCTGAGGAAAGTGATTACCAGGATCTGTGGGGAAAATAAAGTTTTTTTTTTTCAAAGACATCCAACACACCTCCTGCTAGAGACACAACCACACCCACCTCGGAGCAATCCACTTTAAACAGTCTGTTGGGGGAAATTAGTTCTGCTGAGGATGATGAACTTTCAGTGTTGGGGAGAGTAATGCTACTGGGGAAAACAAACTTGTTACCCAGCCTGACCTGTCTCTATGGCCATAAGAGGCTCTTTGAACTCTCCACTTGCCCCAGACCGCCAGGTTTAATCGAAGAAACCATCTCAAGAGGATTTTATAGAAGACCGGGCGCTCAACATGCCCCGGGTCTTCAAACTCTTAGAGATGCATCGCATCTCGACATAACCGCCCCAGACTTCATGACCCATGAAGTAACCTACCTCGAAAGGATTTGTAATGACCTGAAATACTTTGCTCCAGTATTCTGAACTTTGAAGAGGTGCCCCGAGTCTTGAAGAAACTTTGCCCCTGACTGATCTTACAGAGATTTGTCAAATCGACCTGATTGCCCCTGTTTGGCTGCTTCTTATCACCATTTATCGGAAACCTCTAGGATGTGCACAGTCTCTTGGCCACATACCCCTTGACGTGACTGTCCTTCGGAGTCTTCACCAACTCAACTTGGCGTGATCGAGCTTCTCGACTAATGTTCATTGTGTAAGCTCCTTCGATGTCAAACACATGCAAGTACAAAATGTTTATTGTGAGAATGACAATTCTAATGCAACACTCGTGTTAACCTGAAGTTTTATTGAAAATGCGTCGCCAAGCCTCGTGAACGAATCACTAGCTAGGATGCGACATTGATTTTTGAAGGGAAACAATACGCACATGCAATACCAACAAAAATATTACTAGCATAACTCATAGGAGTCAGGAACGCTATCTCGCTGAAGTACGCCTTCGGACTAACCCTGCTTCAATTAGGACTTTTTAAGGGTTGTAATGTGGCCTGGTTCATGGTTTTGAGAAAAAAGGATTTAAGGCTCAAAGTTTACTGGTGCCCACCCACTCTTCGTGATGTTCTCCAGTCCTATGTTCAGCTAATCTGACACAAGCGCTCACCTCTCAAAAGGTTTTATGATCCTTAAAGAACCCATGCAATTGATGGTTCGAGACCTGATGAGGTTTTGGAGCAACAGACACCCCCTTTTGTCTTTTGTGTCTGGTCACACGACTTGTTCTTATTTGAGGATTTTTCTTTGGATCCTCTCTTTTTGTTTTTCGCCTTTTTTATTTCCCTAATTTTTCCTGGACTGACTCTTTTGAGATTTTTTCGATTTTGAAGTCCAGCGGGATGCCCTAACTTTTGCCTAAGTCATTTGCTCTCAAGTTTTGACTTAGCGGGCTCTTCTTTTTTCTTTTTTTTTTCTTTTTTTTTTTGGGAACAAGTCGTGTGACACCGTTTATCTTACTTGCTTGAAAGGGCTGTGACTGCCTCGCTATTCGATTGTCGGTGGATAGCCATTGTGGTTCTACACCTCTTGACCTTTTGATGGTGGCATGGAAGGTAATGGATCCTCAGATGTGCACTCCTTCTGAAAGTTGAACACTTGGTCAAACTAACTGACGCCTACCCTGCCCCTGGGTTAAAATTGAGGGTTTTTTCCGTTTTCAGAAAGAACTCCTACTACTAGGCTCAAAGGGGTTGACAAAGGTCTATCTCCTTATCTCTCCAGTGTTTGTGAATTGGAAACAATGCCTGTACATCCTTAACAGGGTTTTATCCAAATGCGTACCATTAGAAATCTGCGTTCTTATCTCGTCATCCTCCCTCAAGAGTTCTAGACAAGAAAGGTTGGTATCGCAGTGCATATAAACATGACATGAGTGCATAAAAGTAGGATACTTCAGGGACAACACATCATTGTATTAAAATCAACATTCAAACACAAACAGGTTTTTACATGCAGACAATGTTTAAACAAAAAAAAGAAAGCTACATATGAAAATGCAATAAAGAATCCAAGGATTGCCATTGTTGAGGAGACTTGACTCCATCTGGACTGATCGCTTCCGACAATATCCTTGTAGTCCCAAGTGCCCACTTGGGAGGCTCCAGTTGAAATGCATACCATCAGCATTGAAAGTAATGACCCCTGCATCAATCAGCTTTTGCACTTCGTGCGGGAGCGCCTTACAATCCTCAGTTAAGTGCCCCTATGCCCCAGTATGGTACCCACATAGAGCATTGGCATTAAACCCTGGCGGATATGGAGGAATGATCGGATCTGATTTCCTTGGCACAATCAAACCTCTTTTAACCAACTCTGGCAATATCTGACCATACAACCTTGGTAGCACAGAAAACTGTCTGCTTCTTGGCTTCCGTCGACCCCCTTTGGAACTATTCTGCTGTTGACTTTGATTCGCGTGTTCCTCTAGCTCAGGCGCTTTCCCTCTCAGACTTAATCAAGGAGTAGGCAGTAGTTGCGAACGCGGGGATTCCAAGTTCAAAGATTGCAAGAAATGCCCCTGACTTGAATCAGCCTCAGGAGAGGTAACAGAGATATCCACTTCTTTTTTCAATGGCTAGTGTAGGACCACCTTGTATGCTTACACCGCCCAGCGTGAATTCATTTTCCCTCGAATCGACCAAATCCTGTACGGCATACTGAAAGGTCTTACAATTTTCCACATTATGCCCCGGCGCACCAGAGTGGAATTCACAATAAACTCTTGCATCATAACCCGGTGGGGAAGTACCAGAGAGAGGAGCCAAAGTCCTTTTCTGTACCAGTTGCAACTGAAAGAGATGTTGGAATAGCTGAGAATATGGCCCTGGTGGAGCCTCAAAATGCCTATTCTATTTAGGCGTAAATAGCTGCTGGCGTGGAACACGATTCTGTGGCTGTTGAGATACAGCCGGGACGGTCACACTGACAATCTGCTCACTTTTTGGGAGGGATCCCTTAAACAATTGAGGAGAGACAATTCCAACCGCAGCTTCAGGCATGGGAGTATCGGATTTGCTTAGCAAACCTCTCACGACCTCCATAACCAGATTCATCTGAGTCTTCAGTTGGTTGACCTTTTCTTTCAGCACTTCCTGATCTTGAACCAAAGTTTGCATCTTCCCCATGAACTGCCCCATCTGAACCTTCATTTCGGTCATTTCTGCACGGAGTTGTTCCATGGCTATCCTTTGATTATCACTGGCTGAGTGGTGGTGGCAAGTCAAACTGTCAACTCTGAAAGTAATACCAAGTCAGACTGAGAAATCCAATCCTGAGCACCTGCTATGCACATGAATATGCTAATACAATGCAAATGCCATGCTCAAATATTTCCAAGGAATCATTCTGTTTTAATTCAAGATTTTTCAGAAGAACCACAAGGGATAAATGGAAATGCTCAATAGTGAGCCTCAACAATGATATCCTTGGAAATACAAGAACATGTATGCAAGAATGATGATGCATATGCAACGGACACGGGATCAAGGTATCCAGAAATTCTAAATAACTATTGAGCTGCTGACTGGATAAGTTCAAAGGTCTGCTCTGAAGAGAATACCGGAATACCAGAATATCTGAATAACCAGAATACCAGAATACCAGGCTAAAAAGTCCACACTGATAGGAAAACCAGAATACCAGGTAGGTTGAAGGTCACGGTTACCTGCAAACCTGTAAACAACCTGCCCTTCTCACGTGTGGGTACTAGGATGTTCAGTATCCCGGGCTCTCAGGTCGAGAAATGATGATACGTTTACCATTTCTGGTTTGGCATCATCATCAAAAGAGGAGGCCTCAACTGATTCTCCAAAACGGAAGGTCCTTAGCTTCAGAGGTTCGAGAAGCAATAGCACATTCAGCCCGAAGGATACAATGCTACCGCCAATCAAAGAGGTCTTCCGCTGATTCACCTCAAAAGGAAACCCTATAGCAAGTTCCCAGCATTGGGTCCTCGGATCGAGAATGTGCAATGGGTTTGCCACAAAACGTGGTCTACCACTGTCACAACTCGGGAGGAGTGCCGCAACTGAGTCCTCGGGAAACGGTCGCCAGAGTCGACAGTTTTCCAGATTATATTCTGTCATCTGCCCCAAATGGACAGGACATAATATTACCAAGAAAACCTCGTCTGGATGTGGAGTTTTCATGTATACTTCGTCTGGCCAAATGCCAAACAAGTCACACTACTTTCCACGCTAATCATAGGTGTATGCTCAAGCCTTGGTATTGGGCTTCTCTCTCATGAATCCAGCCCACCCTACAAACAGAAAAACCAACAGCAGAACAACACAGCAATATCCAGTATGACAGTAATGAAATGCAATGTAATGCAATAAAGAGCTGTAAATACAGTAAAGTAAATAAGACAGTAAGTACAGTAATATACAACAAAGCAAAGCACCATAAAACAAACACCTAGAGAAAATAAACAGACAAGCGCTAGGATCGACTCGCTAAAGGGGAAGGACCAGCGTAGGTCAACCAGAGTCCCCAGCAGAGTCGCCAGCTGTCGCTCCCGAAAGATTCGCATCCAATGGTACAAACGCGAGAGTGGCGCAAAAGAACACAGAGTCGCCAACAATGTGTATTTATCCCAAGAGAGGGAAAGGAAACATTGCGTAAACCTGAAAGAAGATGGGAAGAGCATGGTCTCGCGACCAAGAGAACGGGTACGGGAGTCGGTTACGCGAAGGGAAGGTGTTAGCACCCAACACGTCCATCGTACTCGATGGGATCCACGCTTGTTGTCTGCATCAAAGGGTGTCGTCGACTGGAACTCCACTGCTACTGGACCGGAGAAGAAACGATAGCGGAAAGAAAGGAGAGACGAAGAAGAAAAGAAGAAAGAAGTGAGAAGTGACTCGATAGGACATCGCTCGTCCTATGCCTACGTATTCCCTCGTGCAATGGGAAAGTCAGAGTCAACGTAGTTCGGACACGAACTAAAGGGGGAGGTTGCTCGCCAAGACATCGCCGTCTTGTGCCTACGTATCCTCAATCGGACGAGAAAGAGGAAATCAGAGCAGTCGTAGTTCGACCTACGGGTCGGAAAGGGACAAAGAGGTGATAAAGAAAGGTTGTGAAAGAAATGTGCTCGGAGAGATCTTGCACGATCTCCTGCCTACGTATCTCACTCGCACGTGAGAATCAAAGTGACGTAGTTCCCCTCACTAGGGGTGGACTGTGTTTTTAGGGAACGGCTTACGTTCTAGCTCAGGTGTTGTAGCTCGCTGAATCGAGACTTAGGCGTTACCGTCTTGCAAGAGAACGAGTAGGAGCACGTTCGTACGTTGAGAGTGAGTGAGATGAGAAAAGAATTCCCGAAGGAAAGACGTTGTTGTTTGTTGAAGTTTTTTAGACAGAAGTGTTTTTTAGTTAGCTTGTAACTTGCATTGCACCAAAGTCTATCGTACGGGAACGAGTGAATCGCATGGTCGCCCCCAAATGGAACGTATGCTAAACACTCTAGAAGAGGAGGGGGGACCCCTCGTTCTTCATTTCCTACATTTAAGGCTCGGACGCAATACTCGTTAACCTTTATTAAGTATTTTTACTTTTCCTTTTGAGGTGAGAAGAGAAACAACGCAAGGGAAACTCTAAAGGGAAGCTAAGAGTCCTAACGTTATCATGCATGGATGTCCTATGGTTAGTGAGGTTTAGGAGAGAAGACTACCTAACCTAATGCTAATCCTACTCCAAACTTAATCAAAAATTAAGTTGGACTAGGTAGCTCTAAGGGGAGAGAGTCCAAGACTTAAACAAGTCTTGAGACTCGAGGGACGAAAAGAGTGAAAGAGAAGGAGGAGAAAGAGAAGTGAAACACAAGTACGTACACGTGTTCAATCATCAACATGTTGACACAATAGAGGTACAAAGCACTTAAGTACTAAACATGATGCGCAAACAGAACCGACTTCGAGGTAGGGCTTCAGATGTACTCAATATGCTTCTAACGTGGATACAATCCTAGAATGAGGCATGAAAAATAAAATTGAGATTCTAGGGGTACCTAACGGAGAAGGTCCGTTGCCTCTTCAATGCACGCAAAGAAAACTCAAGAACACTTGTAGAAGCTTCACATGATCAACCCGATTAATCCTCAAGTGTCCAACGTCATAAATCAACATCCAAGATCAACATCCAAGATCAACTGAGCCAAAATCAAAAGTGCTAACAGGGAAGGTCTGTTGCCTCTTCAACGCGCACAAAAAACTCAGGAATTGTTAGAAGCTTCACCATTATCAATCCGATTAATCCTCAAGTGTCCAACATCGCAAATCAACATCCAAGCCAAAATAGAAAAAAAATATTAATCAAGAGAATCGAGAAGTTAGCAAGAACTTGATAAAAGAAAGTCAATTAAAATTCTAATCAAAATCAACAAAGAAATTAATCAAATTTTAAACCTAAACCACAATTAAAACTAAAATCTAATTAAGATCAAAACCAAATTTAACCTCATAATAAAAGCTAAGCAAAATTACTAATTAATCTTCAACACAATTTGCCAAAGCAACATCTAAACAACACAGGTATCCAGAATTTAAATCAATTATAAAGAAAATAAATAATGAAAAATAAAATAAATAACTAAATAAATAAAGAAAACCCTTTAAGAGGGGATGCACAGTCGTCTGATGATGTATGAGAGAATAACCCACAGGGCGATGGGCTTATGAGCCCGGTTCTATGTAAAGTCCAGAAACTTGGTCCATAAGCTGAAGATTGTCCTCAAAGCCCGACTCAGATGCAAGTAAACAGATCTTTTCCAAAAATATTATCATCAGATAAAAAGAAGAGGAATACGGCTTCAAACATCGTAAACCCTTGGAAATAAAAAAGACGGTCCTGACCGCACCGTTCCATTCGCCGAGCAACATCATGTATGGCAACGCATCATCAACGAAACAAGAACGAAATAGAAGATCAAATCGTTTTCAATCTTGCTTCAAACAAATCCATCTCATTTATCTCTTTCGTCTTGCTTCGACTTGATATCGACTCAGCTTCGACTTCAGGTTTGATTTGTTTGATTTCATTTTCGTTCTACTTCAATCGTCATCTTCTACTCCTCTTTTCTGGTGATTCATTCGAGTTTGTGAATGGTGAATGGGTTTGTGAAGGGTTGAGCTGTTTGGGTCGAGGAATAAGAGAAGGTTGAAGGTTGGGTAGCGGGTTTGTTGTTGTTCAGAAGGGTCGTTTGGTGATTTACAGGTTTTGAGGTGGATGCTTATGAAAGTTTAGTTGCGCGACGTTTGTATCAGTGGGTTGGTTTGAAGGATTGGAGCTCTGTTGATCTGAGTTTGTTGAGGAAGATTGGAGAAGAGGTTTGGGAATGGGTGAAGAACTGCGGTTTCGAAGAAAAGAATGGAGGTTTGAAGGTTTCTGAAGAGTGATTTTGGCAGGGTTTCTTTAGCTCCAGAGAGCTTGTTTTCAAGAGTGATGGAGGCTGGTTTTTGTAGAGTGGAGTGAGGGCAAAATAGGGAGAGGATTTTGGATTATGAGCTGGAAATTTGTAAGAATCAAAACCGTTGTGAGGTTGTACGAGCATTCTCTTTGCTCATTTTTGTCCTTTTTTCTGTCAACCAATTCTTTATTTGTGTGGTCCCAACCAAATTGATGTTGTTATACGGTTTGTGGCATTTTTGCAGGATGGTGTGGTGCGAGTCATGTTGTGGTTTGAAATGGCTCAAGTGTGGCATTGCAAGAAGCTTGGAACTGTTCAGTTTGGATTTATTATTGGCTGGTGGTTTGAATGAAAATAGGATGTATATCACTGCTGTTGTGAACAATTTTGAGGGCTGGGGGGTTTATAGCAGAAAAGTGGAGGTTTTGGGTGGTGTTGTACGATTTTGTCTTTATCAAGGTTGGAGGTTATGGGGATTGGAAATTTGGTGTAGGCTGCTGGTTGGTTTTGAAGAGGTTTATGAAGGGTGAAATTTGCTGCAGGTCGTGCTTTACGTGATGGGTGATTTTGGTACGTACGGTTCGTGGTGTGCGTGTTTGGAATTGTGAAGCTGTATTAGTCTGTGGGTCCACCAGTTTTGTATGAAAAAGTTTGGTTGTCAAGGTTTGGCATGTTATAGTAATGGAAATTGGCTAACTGAAGAAGGCTTATGCGCGGCGTATTGTTTGGACATTGTGAGGAGTATTGGCAATTGAAAATGTAGCAACTTATGGCTTTGAAATTGTCACGTGTTGTAACCTTTGGGATGATGCTTGTAGTTGTAGTGTATTCTCATGTTGGCTTCAAAATTAATTAATGTGTATATGACTTTTCTTCTTTGACTATTGTGGTGGACTTTCTTTTGCTAATTTTGTCATGCGCTTCAAAAGTAGTGAACAGATGAGAATGGTAAAAACAAAAAGTGGTTATGGGCCTGATAAAAAAAATGATGATGGGCTAAGGAGTTGTGGATCTAAAAAGAATTTCCAATTGGATAAAAAAAAGGATAAAATATGGAAATGGATATTTTTATGAAATTAAAATGGATATGTATATTGGATAATGAGATGGTTAAAAATGGATTTGTACATGGACAAAGAAAACAAAATGGGTCTAGAAGATGGACAACCACATTGCACCAATCTCAAACTTGAATGAAAATACCCTAGGCAAATAGAAACCCTAATCCTCGTCGAGATACACTGATGAAGCTTAAATGACTTGAACAGAGAAGGAACCAAACCCTGATTCACACCCAAGAAAACCTGACCCAACGCTTCTGATGAATCCTCTGCAATAGGAAAACCCTGGAGTTTGATGAACCTCTAAATAAGAAGAACATCATGATAATGTGAATTCAACCCTGAATGGAGACGATAATCTCACAACAAAAGAGACTCCCAAGCTTACACATAATACCTTGATCCCACGTCCTAAGAAACAATGCAAAAAAATGAATAATTATGAACTATGACCTAATGATGATGCAAATGAGTGCGAAACAAAAGCCAAAAAAAGGTAAGGGCAAATTTTGGGGTGCTACACCATGCTCGTCGTAAAGGTCGTTACCTTCCTCGTTCACCGACACTTCCCATGCATATGTATTATCCTGGGCTTTCTCTGAAATGGATTCGATGATGTAGAACCTCTCCTTAAAAGTCCTGATAGACTCGGAGAACGGTTTGAACAATTTCTTTGCTTGCTTCGGCAAAACCCAACCATACGTCCTCCCCGAGACCTGCCTCTGGAGGTGAAAGATCGTGAAGAATATATGGAGGGTGGCTCCTATCTATAGGAACTCATACGTCAGCTCAAAGGCACGGATGAACGCCAGTGAGTTGGGGTGCAGTTGTGACGGGGCCAGGTCCAAGTGTACAAAGACAGACCGCTGAAAGTCGGTGAAAGGCAGCCTAAGTCCGATGTCTTTGAAGATGTACTCGTACATCGGGAACATCTCCCTGTAATCCGTACGAATACGGTCGTCCTCACCTGGGAATTGCACCTTCCACTCCACTTCTGGCCCCACGGTCGTGAAGACATCCCCGGTATACGAAGCGAAGACAGAAGCGTGTTCGGCAGGCTCCGCGACTGTCCACTCCTCCGGGAGGTCCTATCAGGATGGGTCTCCCCAACATCGCTGGGGGCGGTTGGAGCTTCAGTGTCACTACTCTCTGAGGAGCTCTCATCGGACGTGTCTATGAGGATCTCTTTCTCGGGTTCGTGGGCCATCTTGTTCACCTGTAAAGAAGAGAACGAAAGTGAATTCGATGACAAAATCAAATCCACCCTTCCACCGCTAGTTAAGTGAAAGGGCGAGAGAAGGGCCGAGGATAAAGTCCCCGCCCTAAACCCTAACCAAATGGCACAAAAGCGCTACACGAGGAGATGCCCGGGATAACCCTTCCTGCGCGTGCGGAAAAATTCTCCCCGGGTCACTACCCAGAATTTCGTTTGAAGCTTCACCCGAAAACTCATGAATTCACCGAAAAGTTCATAAGAACACCGGAAAATTCATGAACTCCGTCGGTAATACTCACGCGACCACGACGTTGGAAACAACCTAAATCTACAAGTTCCTCAAAGCTCAGGCGACCACGACGGCAACAGAAATTGGCCAAGCCACCGTCTACCACCAACAGTCACTGAAAACTGCTACGGTAACTACCTAAAGTTATCTTAACCACACACATTCTAGAAAACGAAAGCAAAAAGCTAGAAACTAAGGAAGAAATGAGTAACTTACGTGGTCGGGGAAGCTTTTAGGAACTCGAAGATGCTGCTCGGAGCTTGTACGACGGCTGAAACGGCGGCGACGGACTAGAAATCTCAGAGAGAAGACTTAAGGAGGAAAAGAAGTGAAAAATGCAAATGATCAGCTTCTCCCTCTATTTATAGGCACTCTGAAGGCACGTGCACGAACACACGCGGCTAGGGGCATCATCATGACCCTAGCCTAGCCATCATGACACATTTAATGCAGCACAAGGCTTGAGGCATATGTGGCATCCTGTCTCTTCAAACTACCTTAACCATTAGTCTCCCCGTACGTCGGGCACACCAAACAACGTTACGTATCCCTCGGGCACAAGACCCCCTGGGTACCACAGAATAACTCCACCTCGTCGATAAGCGACGACCCCTTCAAATCTCCCTGGGACTGTGAGCTATCCTTAAGTCATCACTCCCGTGCTCGGGAGCAACGACTTGGGGGGCTCCTGTTCCGGACTGGACTAATGACTAGGCATGGTCCAATCCACTTCTGCTCCCAAAACGACCCAATTGTCTATGTCCAGCCAACATGGGGCAGCATTTACCTTTCTGCCCCTCTGACGGGCACATATGGTCAGAGGGCCCACAGGGTTACCTGCTCCTTCTCGGCATTCCTGCCCGTCATGCACGACTCTCTCATCCAGAAATGGCCACGACGCCCGTACCCAGAACTACGTCTTTGCCCGGGGCAACGGCTCGTTTCGGGCACCTATGCCCATCCCAACGGCTAATTTCGGGCAGTTACCTATTCTTTGGGAAACGGTTATTACGCCCCAAAAATAGGATCCATTGGCCACGTGCTGGGGGCACTATAAAACCATCTCAATTGAGAGGGTCAGGTATTCTAAATCATGCTAAGAAACACATACTTTTGTACTTGCCTTTTTCTCTCCCAATTCTTACTTTAGCATCGGAGTGCCTTGCAGGTACACCCCCTCCTCATCTCACGCACCCAGCATCACAGACGTCTTTCTTGGCCCACTTCAGGTTCTGATCAACCGTCAAGATCACTTTTAATTCGGCACACCATGTGGCGGAAATGGAGAAGAACTACGAGAATGCAAATATTCAAAATGATGTGGTGTCCAAGGGTGTTAAATCGGTGGAGAGGTTGGAAGCCACTGCAGAATAACTTGGTTAAACTTAACATGGATGGAGCTTGTAAAGATATTAACAGAGCAGAATGTGGTGGCGTTATCAGAGATAATAGAGGAGATTGGATTGATGGGTTTGCTAAACATCTTGGAAGATGTAATGCGTTTGTTGTCGAACTATAAGGAGATTTAAAAGGGATTAAATGTACCCATAGGCTAGGACTGAGTAGAGTGGAACTTAATGTTGACTTTATGGCGGTTGTGAAGGCTTTAGAAAAATGAGTTTCTAATATTATCGATGGTCATGCTTTGTTAAGACAAATTTGAAGGCTAACTGACACCCATGATGAGGTGCAAGTCGTTCATTCTTATCGGGAAGGTAAGAAATATGTTGATGCTCTGGAAAATTATGGTTGCTATCTAGAGGATAAAGTTGGCAAAAAAACAAATTATAGAGAAGAAAAGAGGAACACAATCACAACACAAGGACATAACGTGAAAACTCTAAAACAGGAGAAAAAATCACGGTCATTGTAAAATGACAACCAGAGAGTAATACTATGTGAAAATTATTACAACACATAATTTACCCCAAACCACGCCCAGGCCCCCAATACACTCACACCCTCCAAAACAAATATTTAACTACATCTCACAACACTCTAACACAAGAGTATAAGAGAACAAAAAAAAATCAAATACAAGTTTAAAATGTTTTTGACTGGTGCATCTTATAATGAAGAACTTGAATCTTATATATAGTTTTGGACTCCCTCTTCCTTCACAAAACCAAGCGATGTGGGACTTCGAAGAACTTGATAAAACTAAGCGATTTGGGACTTCAACATGTATATTTTCAACCAACCTTAATAGATAATAGCATATTTTATGACACAGTGCCTAATCATATTAGGTCTTTATTAGACGATGATTCTAGTGGGATAGTTTCCATATGAGGGTTGTTTGTAGTATTTTTTTTACTTAGACCCTCATTTTTATCACACACAAAAAGTACTACTTTCTCTCATTACTACAAATAACCCCATTTCACCTCGGACGTAAAAGGGATATAACCTCGGTGTGTAACCGAGGTAACAAAAGGCAACATGAAAACTTGTCTCGTTACCCCTCATTTTTTGAATAACCGAGGGGGAAAAGTGGCACTGATCGTGGATTCGATCCCCAACAACTGTATTTTTTGGATTTTCAAAACTACGCTACTTTTTACCTCGATTTTAAATAATGACCGAGGGGTAAAGTCTTGTTTACAAAATTTTAGTTTTAACGTCTTTTTTTTTTATTTTAATATGCAAAACATCAAATTTGTTGACAAATTCTAAATCTTCCTCGCTATCATCATCAACAACACCAGTAACAACAACAAAAACAAAATCAATAAAATTCTTAAACATTAAATCTCAACACTAAAACAACAACAAAATCCATAGAATCTTTAAACCTTAAATCATAATAACAACAACAACAACAACAACAAAATCAATAGAATCTTTAAATATTAAATTTCAACAACAACAACAACAATATTAAGCATTTTACTTGATACAACTACAACTAACATTAATAAGTTACTTTCATTCTTTTCTAAATAACATTAAACATTTTTAACAAGAAATTACTAGAGAAAATATTATATTAAGAAACCAACCTTGAAATTTGAGTAGTTTGCATCCAAGATGGATAGTTGTGGCTTTCAAATTTTGATTAGCTAGTGAGAGTTTCACGTAGATCACTAATGTTTCATGTGAATATATGAGTTGGCAATGTCTTGACCATTGATACTTTATAAATGGAAGGCAAAAATTTGTTATTTAATTTTTTTTATTAAATTGGTTATAAATAAATAAAATAAAACAATAAAAAATTATGCTACTTTACCCCTCAGTTTCTAGTAAAACTGAGGTAATAGATCATAAAAAAACATTTTTAAAAAAATTAATAGGTGATAAAAAGTAGTTGTTGGGATTCGAAGATGTATTCTTTAAATATTTTACCCTTCGGTTTCCAGCTCAATCGAGGTAATAAGTAGTACAAAAAATAAAAAAATAAAAAAATTAAAAGATGCGAAAATATAGTTGCTGAGATTCGAAGATGTGTCCTCTAAATACTTTATCCATTGATTTTTAGCTCAATCAAGGTAATACATTATTAAAAAAAATAAAAAAAATTAAAAGGTTATAAAATGTAGTTGTTAGATTCGAATGTGTCCTCTAAATACTTCCCCTCTTTGTTGCCATATCAATAAAGTAAATATATTATATTTTTTAACAACAAATTAAAATGTGACGCATCTATGACTTACACCTTGATTTTTTTTCGGTGAAGTGAAAGTTTTATCATAAAATATATTATTTGTAGTAATGTCTCATTCTTATCATCTTTTCTATTAATTATTTTTTTAGCAATTATAAAAAAATCCTAGATTTGTAAAGTATATTTATTTTTTTAATGAAATTTTAGCAAAAATGAAATTAAATAAAATATTTAATTTTTAATAATGATGATACTTTTAATGTTTCACAATTTTTATATAGAAATATTTTAACAAAAAATCCAAAATTTACAATATTTCATAATTTATTGATGTTAATATTTTTTTTCCTTATAACAAATACGAGAGAAAATATTAGTCTTCTTAAAAAAAAATTATCTCAAATTTCCAATATAAAATACTACCTCAATTCCAAAATGAAAGATTCTTTTGTTTTTATATAAGATTTCTAACAGATTTTCAAGTGCATTAACTATGATAAAAGTATAAATGAATTATTTCTCTTGATAGTGACTTTGTAAAACAATATTAACGGTCAATAAATCTATTATTGTTACTAATTTTCAAAAATCTCGTGATTTGATCAAAGATGTATTATATAGAGAGAGATAGGTATTGAAATTTTATGAATAAAATATTATATTTTATTTACTATTTGTACACTATGTACTTGCAACTATTTTAAAAAATTAGAATAATTTTAATAAAATTTAAAGGTAAAAAAAAACACAAGAAAGAGGGATTTAAATTGTGTTGATACTTTAAAACATTTCTAGCTGTTTCAAAGAAAACTAAAGTCAAACACAACGAAATGTTGAATGTTAAAAAGATAAAGGGGGAGAGATTTACGGAAATTTATCAGTTCAACTCCAAACTCTGAGTTACATCCAGACCCCCTCTTATGAAGAGATTTTAACTATTATCCAACTGATTACAATGTGAATAGGATGTTTCTTGTTCCAACATACCTATATCTTAGATTTTTCAAATATAAGAAAATGGTCTCAATTAGAGTTTTATGTAGTTTCAAAGAATTTGGCCAGCACTTAATAACGCAAACAAATAAATAGATAATTGATAAGATATTTACAAATATCACTCTATAGAGAATTGATGTAAACAAATCTAAGCATATACAAGTTTTTTGGTCTTTCAACAAAAAGTGTATACAATGAAATCATAATTTTTTCTTTCTTTCTTTTAGTAGAGCTTCTTCTTTAGATATTCTTTCTTTTAAATATTTTTTTCATTTCTCAAGTTGATTCTCAATTCTTTATTCAAATATTCAAAGTGTTTTTCAAGTTAGTAATTAAATTAGTGAGAATAAGTTGAGTCTTTATATAAATTATTTTCGTTAATTTTTACTTGATCTTAATCTTTAATAAAGGAGTCGATAATCTTTGTATTATTTGCATCCGGCTACTTCATATTCTATGTACTCATAGAAGTATTGTCACACACGACGTTGTACTTTTTGTCATGTAAAGCATGTGTCAATGTATGTATTGTCATGTAAAGCTTGTGTCATTGTACCTTTTGTGTCATGGCTTTGTTGTCTCTTAAATTTAAAATAGGGTTAATAGGTATTTACTCCCTACCATTTAGGGGTCTTCTGGTTTTCCCTTTTGTAAATTTTTTTATAAAAAAAAACAACCTTGCCACATGAAGATTCCCTTGACTTAAACCTTTTAGTGGCTAGATTCCCATGAGGAGCTGATGTGGCAAGTGGGTGTTGACCGAATCTACAAATTGATTGCCACATGTACCAAATGTTTGCCACATCACGTGACCACTTATAATTGGAAATTTTACCCTTGCTTTTCGTCCTTCACATTTTCCCTAAAATAGAAGACACCATTGAAGTGCTGAAGAGCTTGTAGTGAAAACGTCATTGAAGAGGTGACGATAGGGTTCGTGTTCTGGAAACGAAGCTTTATTCACATGTAAATTTTCTCGGTCAAGTTTCTCATTTTGGACCATTCAATTATGACATATTTGAAATCAGTCAATGAATTAAATTCCATACCCAACTTGAATTCATATTCTTTCCCAAGTTGCTCCTTTCTAAACTTTTCATATTTAGGTAACTTCTCAACTTTAGAAGCATCTGGGTCTGAGCTACCTAATTCATCACTCACATATTAGTCTTCCCCATCATTCTTGGTTTTATGGTCTTTTTCTTCAGAAGCATCTTTTGATTTCTTAGCAAGTGACATAACATTCACTTTGACCTTGATCTTCTTCTTTGGGGTTAATTTCTTATTCTTCATAGGTGACTTACTTCCACACATCTTAATCCTATAAGACTTTCCATTTATGTCAACTCTATTTGAACCTCTTTGGGCATGTCGACTTTAACAACTTCAAATTCATCATTCAATCCAGTTGTTATATCCCCCTCCCTATCGTCAAACCTAACATTCCATGCATCATCATCACTTTCATCAGCATCTTCATCACTTGATTCATTCCTAACAGTAACATCAATGCATTGAGACTTAACCACTTTGACCTTGATGTCCTTCACATTGTGTTCAACATACAAATGACCTTCAGTGGAGTTTCCAACAACATAAGTAGCAACATCAATAACATGATGGTCCTTTTTAATTTCAAAATAACAGTCACTTTGTCATGCCCTAATTTTTTACCCCCAAGATGCCACCTCATTTACATCGTTTGCATAACATTCATCATTACATATGTACATGTATTTATGCATCACTAACCCATTACAAGAACAAGATATGTGTGCTTGCTTGCTTTATAGGTTAGATGATTCCCCAAGGGCTCAAGCAGATGAATTATCAGAGGATGAGCTTCATGTTCAACATCTCAAGTCCTTTTATCATCCATGAAGATCAGGAGCTTTCATTCACCAATAATAAAGTGCAAAATTACATCATGAACAAGCTCATCAAAGCTTAAGATCCTCAGTTCACCATAATTAGGGTTTGACCTAATTTAGTCCCTAAGTTGACTTTTGAAGCAAGGCATGATCCCAACCCTCCAAATATGTTTCAAGGACCTTAAATGCCTCATATTAATTCCTTCATATGATTGGATTAACCCAAAGAACTTGATTTCTAAGTAATACAAGAAGTTAAAATCATCCTGTCCACAAACTAAGGTTTCTGAGGAAAAGTCAATTGTACCTTTGAGTTTTAACCAAGACATGATCTCAAACCTTGGGACATGACTCAAGACACTCAAAAACACCTTTGGAGTCCATCCATAGTGTTTAATTAGCCCAAGGGTTTGATTTCATAAAAGATCACAAAGTTCAAAGTTCATCTGATACAAAAGTCAACTGTGGTCAAAGTCAAGTTTGACTTTTGAAGTTTTTTTTGTAAAACATAGTCTCTTCAAGTCAAGAATGATGTTAATATGTGATTAAGATCATGGTTGATCAAGAAAAATCAAGAAATGTGAGGTTACTTGTAAAAAGGGTAACATTTGAGAAGTTGAATTTTTTCTAAGTTATAAAATCCAAACCAAATAACCATTTTCTTTGCAAGGGCATAACTTCCAAACCAAATAACCATTTTCTTTGATCCAAAGATCAAATTGAAGAGCTTGTTACATACTACAACTTTGTACTTGAGGGTGGATTCCCAAAAATGCGTAGATTTTAAGATATATGGCCATGAAGTTAAAGGTTCCATGCTTTTGAACCTAAAACACTTAGTGAAATTTTAAGACAGAATCTGTCTTATGTTTAAGCCAACATTAGGGTTATTTTTCACTATGATCCACAATGATTCAAGATAAACTTTGAACATCAAAGTTGAAGTATGATATCTCAGCTTTCCAAAATGACCAAGAACACACATTTACCTAATTTGAGCAAGGAGATATGGATTTCACAACATGCCTTGCTACAACTGATTTTCAAGACAGATTTGCCAAACCTATTTGTGCCACGCGACTTGGATAAGCTTTGAGAGCCTGAAATCTTCACAAGATCAATATCAAAATGATAATACAACATGTGTTCTGAAAAGCATAACTGAATTTTCAAAGTTTCATCACTTGGCATGTGAAAAAAATCATTCCAAAAGTAGGAAGTGAGGTTTTGTCCTCTAGCATTAAAGTGCTATAGTGAATTTGAGCAAAAATCATCCAATCTGCCCAAGGATGATCCGAACATCAAAGGATAGGATGAAACCTTGAGGAACCAAGCTCAAAAGATCAGAACTTGAGCCATGTGAAGAATAACCCATGTGTGCCTTGGCTTTCAAGTTATAGGTGCATGACACCATTTGTTGTATAATGGCATACATCTAAATCCTTTCAAACTCAAAATATCTAATGTATTCCTCCTATAAATAGAGGTCATTATGAACATTCTAAACACACCAAAACATTGTCAATGCTTGTTTTCTTATAAATCCTCCTTCTTGCAAAATTCAAAGTTCTCAAAGAGTGAAAACTTGAATTCTCAGTTCAAGGTCATTTCCAATTAAACCAAGCACCCAAACACTTCACATATATCATGTGTAAGTGATCTAAACACTCAAACACTAACTGTAACATCCAAATCATCAAGTCACATGTCATTTGCTTAATACACACCATAAGCAGCAGATGGATTCGAGCTAGGAGTTTCAAAATATTTCAAACCAATTCAAACATTGTAACCTATTCCTTAGAAGTCAGGGAAGCTGTTAGCATCAAGAAACTGCATCTGGAACACTCCTATCAAAGAATTCGATTTCCACTTTTGCAAGGTAAGTTGCTCTAAATTGAACTCTATGATTCATGCATCAATTTTGATCATTTGAGTTACAGACATATTTATCATGATGTTGTGATCATTTTCCCTCAATTAATTGTTATGTATCATTACTATATGAGATTTCATATTAAAAAGTTCAATTAGGGTTCATATGGTGCTAGCATTAATTCTGTTTGATGCACTTAATAAAAATGAAATTGAATAGAACCATTCAATTCCTTGTCAAAATTCACACAAGTTTCATCTTTACATCATCCCATTTGGTTAAGAAATGAAGAATATGGAAATTTGATATTTGATGATGAAGATGATGATGCAAGAGGAAGACAACAATGGCGGTGGCCCCATTTTCACATATTTTTATCTTGTTTTACTACTTAATTAATTAGGTGTGGTTTGATACACGGATGTATCACCACCCTAGTGGTTGAAGGCGCATGTTTAAGGCTTTGTGTAACCCTCAGGTTTAGGGTTTGAATCCCCCTCGCCCCAGACCTTTTGGGTTTTATTTTTTTAAACATTTTCACTTTGAAGTTTTAATATATTATTTGCTCTAGACATTCCTTATCACCATGCGCGTGTTGGCTCATATGGTAACGTTTTGAGCCCATCACCCTTTGGTCACGAGTTTAAACCTTGGTGGGAGCAAAACCTTCCTTTTTACCACTATTTTCCTTATTTTTCTTCACAACTTCACACATTTATTTCACATAGCAAAATTCATTATTTTTGATTGAATTTTTGCACACTTCTTATTCATATGTCCTATTTTGTGAATATATTAAAAATGTCAAAAATAATATTTATTTAACACATTTTTATTAAGTTGAAAAGTGATCCACTTTTAAAGTATTTTCATACTTTTAATGACTTTCTTTTGATTTTTCCCTCAACCTAATTGATCACATGTGCTTATATGGTCATGATACACTTTGTTCAAGCCTTGTTTGATGTACCTAACATGTTATCTTGTCCTTCATACCATGAATAATTAAACTTTGAACTTTGAATAAACCTTGGATTAATTGTTTTAAAATTAGGGTTTTGTTTTCAACTTTGTGATAACACCTTTGTACTTAACTAGGGCTTCCACTTGAGTTTGGATTCCCTAAAGCCCTTTATTCAACCATGTTTGAATGCTTTGTTCATATGCTTATCTTCATTAGGGTTTTGATTACCCTTTACCATGTTCATCGGATCCTTGATTCATTTGTGAATATATGTTTACTTGAATTTCTTTGTGATTGCTTCCATGGATTAAACCTTTCCTCACATGTTCAAGTATTTCCTTCATAAACTCTTTCCATGATGAACATATCTCCTTGTCTGATGCATATTCACATGTTGATATATCATGCTTAATCATACCATATTCATGTCATCCTCGATGAATACATTTTGTTTAAAAGCTTAATCAAACTTGTCTTGTTAAGTTTCTCTTGATATTTACAACCCTTACATAATTGTAGCATTTTAAACTCATCCTTAGTTTAGATTCAGTTTAAACTTTAGGATCCTCTTCAACTACAACTTAGTTCAAACATTAGGTATCCCTTTGTTGAAGTTCCAATTATCAACAATAGCCTCCTCTTGGGATTTGTATAAGGAAGTTAGATTTCAGACTCAACTCTTCAACAAAGAGATAAGAATTCCCTTTTGGAGTCCTAAAGTCAACCATAGCCCATTGTGGCTTCAAACCTTCAAATCTTCAAACCTTTAAACCTTTAAACCTCAAACTTCAAGTCAAACCCTAGCAAACCTTTGGCTTCAAATTCAACACTCCCCAGAGATGAGACATGAATGATCTCTATGGAAGAGATGTCTTTTCTATTCCCTCCCCAAACATAAATCAAACTTTTCAAACTTTTTTACATTTAAGTGATGTAAGAGGCACATTTGTTGATTCAAAATCCAAGCTGGAGTCCTTCTTTTATTATGGTACAAAAACACTTCTTTCATTTAAGTGATATAAGTGGCACACTTGTTGATTCTATATCCAAGTCAAGGTCCTTCTCTTAATATGCAAAGACTCATTTAAAGGAAGATGTGACATTACTCTGGATTTTCTACATCCAAGTTTAAAGCTTCTTCCCTTATTATCTTATTTCTCAAAATGTTTATGGTGAATATGTGAGATATCTCCCTTAATATGACAATTTGTCTCTTCTCAAAAGCCAATAAAACCAATTCCACCCATTAGTAGGTGGAACTATGAACGCTTTGATTTCTCAACTTCCTTTTGAGAATACGTAGGCATAAGATTGCGAGATCTTAGCGAGCACAATAATAAATAAAACCATTTGGTTCCTGCACCTTTTATCATAGTTTATCTCAACAAAAAAATTTCCCACTATCATCACTTACTCAAAACCAAATCAACAAAGTCTCATTACACAGTAAGTAACTCAAAACAACAATAACACAAATATACGCAAGAGGTTCCTATAGGATACTATAGATACTTAGGGTGCTAATACCTTCCCTTTGTATAACTAATCTCGATTCCCGATCTCTCAAGCGAATTGTTTTGCATTGCACACCACTCACGGGTTTATTTAGATTTTTTCCCTTTCCCTCCTTTGGGATAAATTAAAAGTTCACATGTAAAAGGGCGAACCTTCGTTGGGAAAAATCGTGCGACTACACACTTATACCTTCAAGTTTGCTCCATATCCTAAACTTGTTTCTTTCATAACCCCAATCAAGAATGATATTCATCACCTCAGATAAACCCCATTTTTCAATATTTTGTTCTCGGACAGTGCTTTGAACCTGACCCCTGTAAAACATTGTTTTCTCCCTAACAAACTCACCACCGTGATGGAAAAAAACAATGAACATGATCAACTACAAAAATGAGAAACTTGACCGAGAAAATTTACATGCGAATGAAGCTTCGTTTCTAGAACACGAACCCTATCGTCACCTCTTAAATGTCGTTTTCACTGCAAGCTCTTCAGCACTTTAATGGTGTCTTCTATTTTAGGGCAAATATAAAGGACGAAAAGCAAGGGTAAAATTCTCAATTATAAGTGGTCACGTGACGTGGCAAACATTTGGTACATGTGGCAATTAATTTGTAGAGTCAGTCAACACCCACTTGCCACATCATCTCCTCAAGTAAATCTGGCCACTAAAAGGTTTAAGTCAAGGGAATCTTCATATGTCAAGGTTTTTTTAAATTACAGGGGGGAAACCAGAAGACCCCTAAATGGCATGGGGTAAATACCTATTAACCCTTTAAAATATTAACGTTGAGAGGAAAAGTAAATAAGTTATTCTTTAGAGAATAAATACCACTCGTGGTCACTAGAAGAACAAACTCATAAGAGGATTACAACTAAAGCTTCAAATATATGATCAAATTGTTAATGACGTGATAAGGTTGATGACTTGCATCAGCAAATAGAAGAGCGATGTATTTATGAAACATGCTTTAAGGATGTTTCAACACATTTAGAACCAAGATGCTTAATGATCTTTATGTCATATGATATCTTTCACATTCATCTTTAGACAAGAGGATCATTTCATAAAACTTCCTTACTTTTTTCCGAAGTTATATTACATTGAGTCTCTTTAAAAAATGTCTATACATTTAACAATCAATATACAATAAATTGTTTGATTTTATAATGTTATCATCAAAACCAAATTAAAAGAGCATTTTGTTGGAAAAAAATTGTTCATATCCCTTATATTTTGATGATAACAAATTACTTAAATAACAATTGAGTATACTAACATATGTTCAAGTGTGCAGGATCATGAGCGTAAAATTCAACTCTGAATTAACCCTGATAAAAGCTTATATAGATAAGCTAAGTGACTCGTATTCTAAAGGATCAGAATCTGATGACTCTAAACATGAATATTAGCTTCTGAAGGATCAAAATTTGATCCTGGTATTCCTTCCTCTAGTGACAGCTTAGAATCTAAAGACCTCAGCTAAAGGTGCCCAGCCTCTGATCTGTACTCTGTCGCAAAAGCAGACCAGTCTTGTCAAAAGCCAGGTTTTGGAGAAAGTCAACTAGAGTTTCATTATGTAAGACTCAAGAAATGATGATGTGACCTCTTAAGACTGCCCCAAACTTTGGTAGATACCTAGTATGAAAAAGATGTTATAGACAATACTATTACTAAATGGACAATGATCTTAACCGGTTTCATCCTCCAAAGTCTCACTTGGATTGCTTCTCCACAAAGATCTCTTATGCAAGTCACCTTACAATGGCTCTTTTTTTATTCCTCTACAAAATGGAGCTGAAGATTTGAAAGAAGGTTACAACACTACATCAGAATAACATCAAACACAACTTTGAGCTAAAGTTTTATATCAATTATTGCATAAGTTCTTAAGATTTTATATCTTTGTATATCTTACAAATATTAAGTGTTAAGAACCTTTGTGTTTGTTGTACAACTTATATACTTCTAATTGAAAATCAAGTATTTTTGTCATCTTTTCTACTAAATTGTTTGTTTAAAGTAAAGGAAGTCTTTTGCTAGTTAGCTTGAGCAGTGGAAGTCTCTTGCAGGATTTCTTGAGCAGTGAAGTCTCTTTCATGTGTGCTTGAGAAGAAATCTCTTGCTAGGTTGCTTGAGCGGAAGTATCTTTCTAGTGTGATTGAGCAGTTAAAGACTCTCGCTAGTTTGCTTGAGCAAAGTGTAATTAGTTTAATTAGAATGAAAATCTCTTGTTGAGATAAGGGGATTGGACTACTCTAAATTTAGGAGAAGAACTAGGATAAACTTTGTGTGTTGATTTGTTTATTTCTTATGAACTTTATTCATTCTTCTGCTAACTATTCTGATTAGACTCTGAACTTGTTCAAATTCTGAAGTTGTTTTTCTCACTTTTTGTTGGTATCAGAGCACGGTCTGTGGTAAACACCTTAAAATGGTACAATAAAAGATCTTGAGAAAAATACTTGTTATATCATGTCAGGTGCATCCAGAACAACTGATAATGGTTGTATACCCTATAACTATAATGCTACTGAGAAAAGTCATTACTCGACTAAACCACCTACATTCAGTTTGATTTCACTCAGTTTGAATGGTGGAAAAGTAAAATGTATACTTATATCATTGGCCTTGATGATGAGTTGTGTGATATCCTTGAAGACGGCATTCACATTGTAGTCGATGGTGTTGGAATGGTAAAGGATTAAAAAAACTCTTACACCAGCTCAAAAGAAACTTTATAGAAAACATCATAGAGTCAGAGTTATTATGATAGAGGCTTTAGCTCATTCTGAATACATCAAAATAATTGATAATTCAACTGCTAAGACTATCTTTGAATCTTTGTGTTCTACTTATAAAGGGAACCAACAAGTCAAAGAGGCTAAGGACAACCTTCTTATACAACAGTATGAGTTATTCATAATGAAGGATGATGAAGACATTGATACCATGTTTTCTAGGTTTCATGTTTTTGTATCAGGCCTTCCGGTTCTGATCAAAAGTTACACTATATCTAACCATGTAAAGAAAATTTTAAGAAGTCTCCATGCTAGATACAGACCTAAGGTCACAACTATTCAAAATGCTAAAGACCTGAATACACTGAGCCTTAAAAGTCTGATAAGCAATCTTCAGATCCATGAAATGGAACTGAATGGAGATGAACCTATGATGAAATCTAAAACACTGGCTTTGAAGTCAGTAGTTGAAAGATCTGGTGGTAAAGCTGTCAGATCCTCAAAAGTTTGGAAATTAGAAGAATCTTTTGATGAAGAAGTTTTTGATGGTGACTCTGATGATGAGGAAATAACCTTTATCATTAGGAGGTTTCAACAAATGAAAAAAATGAACAACAGATTCTCTGATTGAAGTAGTGGCTTCAGATGATCTGGTTCTAAAGACAAAGAAGATGATCAGAAGAATTGATTCAACTACAAGAAACCTGTTCATTTCAAAGCTGATTGTCCTAATCTGCAAAAAGACAAATCAAAGAAAGGAAGCTTCCAAAAGGACACCTTCATAAGTAAATTCAAGAAGAGTCTCATGGCAACACGGGATAAACTTGATAATAAAGAGGATTCTGATAAAGATGAGGGAGAAGCAAATCTGGAATTAATGGCTCTCACATCCTCTGACATAGAATATGAATCAAATTCTAATTCAGAGTCTGATGAAGAAGATGATGTATTTTCTAATTCATCTCATTCTAATCTAATCTCTTTCATTCAAGAACTCATGAGTCATTGCCAATATAAGGCAAGACACATGAAAACATTGAAAAAGAAATGCGATCTTATGCAAGAAGAACTAAAAGCTTCTCAATATAAAATTGAATCTTTGGAAAAAGATCACATTACTCAAGTAAACAAAGTGTCTGATAAAACCTTGAGTAAGCATGAAATGCCTCTTCAAAATTTTATCATAATCGGTCTTGAGAAAACAAGACTTGCTTCCATGATATATGGAGTTATTAAGAGCAAAGGAAAATGTTTGGGTTACAATGAGATATGTGCTAATCCAAAAGCTTAACCCTTTGAAAAACTCTCAGACGCTTCTTCTTCAAGTAGTGCTGAAAACTTATTTCGTGCATGCTTCCGATATGCGCAAAAGTCTGAACCAATTAGAACCTAAGATAACTGAATCAAAGGTTGTAAACAAATCAGTACCTCAGACTTCATTGTCAAAGGTCCTGAAGAAATTAGAACCTATCATACAAAAATTAAAGGTTCTGAAAAATCCAAAACCCAAAAATCTCAAGTCAAAGGTTCTAAAGATATCGGAACCTAAGACATATGGATCAAAGGTTTTGAAGGGTTCAGAAGCTAAAGTCGAAACTTATCCAAGACAAAAATTTATAAGCAAAAAGTAGGGAATTAGTATAGATCCTTTTTATTAGTAAAAGGCTCGGAATAAAAGGAAGCATGTGAGAACTAACAAAAGAGGACCCCTAAGATTATGGGTACCTAAATCTGAGATTGTGTTTGTTGCAGATATACCTAAAGGGAGAAATAAGGCAACAATCATGATACATGGATAGTGGCTTCTCACGTCATATGATGGGAGAAAAGCTTATGTTCCAAACCCTGACTCTGAAAGAGGAAAGAAGTGTGGGATTTGGAGGAGGACAGAAAGGGAATATCATAGGTATGGGCGCCATTGGTAACTCCTTAATCTCTGTCAATAATGCTTGGTTAGTAAGTGGACTCAAACATAACCTTATGATCATAAGTCAATTTTGCGACAGTGGTTATAAATTTTTGTTTGATAAGAACTTCTGTTCAGTTACCATTGAGTCTAACAAATCCATTCTATTCAAAGGAAAGAGGAAGAGAAATGTTTATAAAATTAATCTTTCTGAATTGAGTGGTCAGAAGGTTGTTTGCCTTATGTCAGTGAGTGATGAGAAATGGGTCTGACACAGAGGGTTAGGTCATGTTAATTGGAGATTGATCTTCAAACTTAGCAAGCTACAACTTGTTAAAGGGTTGCCAGATCTTGACTATCACTCAGATACTCTATGTGGAGCATGTCAAGTAGGAAAGATTAATAAAAATTCTTTTAAATCAAAAAACATTGTTTCAACCTCTAGACCCTTAGAATTACTTCACATTGATTTACTTAGTCCTGTTGGGATTACTTCAGTCAATGGGAAGAATTGTGGATTGGTCATTGTTGATGATTAAAGCAGGTGGACTTGGGTTAAATATCTTAGATCCAAAGATGAATCATTTGATGTATTGAGCATCTTCTATGTAATACCCCGTATTTTATAAACGCTCTGGATAATATTAGTTGAGACCAGTTGAGATCCAGTGTGCTCTGAGTATTTACCTGATAAGATAATTAGAGCAACTGATGAACTCAGAGCTGATCAGATTAATATTATCAAACTCTAAGGTTTTATTAATTGGTGCATTTGAGCTAATTTTGGACATTTAGTAGTGTTACTAATTTTGAGTATTTTCTCTATATCATTTCTTTTCTCTCATTTTTCCAAACATAGAAACTTTTGAGAAGAGAAGGAAAGAAAGGGGAAAGAAAAGGAAAGGAAAGAAGAGAGAAAAATTCCAAGAGCTCAAGATCATCAACCATCACCAACTCTTCATTTTTTCATCTCATCTTCTTCATCATCATCTTCTAATCCATGTGGGTTCTAGATAGAAGCTTTAGTTGTAGAATTCTTGAGTTTCTAGAGTTGGGTTAGATTTTGAGAAAATGGGCAATTTTGCAAATCAATGAATCTAACGGTTGAAAATTGATGTAAATTGCGTAGCATACTCAAAATATGCATATGAACATTGTTGACACTTGTTTTGATCGTTTGGCAATGTTTTGGATTGGGAAAAGTTGGATTTTGGGGTTTGGAACCATATAACCTGCAGTAGAAAAATTCTGGTTCTAACGCGATTCGTCAAGCGGATTGGGATTCGCCAGGCGAATTAGGTCTCGCCACTGGTTCGCCAGGCGAAGTGCTGGAGAAGAGGGATTTGCCAGGCGAAATCCTAAGTCGCCAGGCAAAAATGGAGAGACAGAAATGTGTTAGCTACTGGAACTCTTGGAGTTTTTTTCTAATTGTGTTTGCCACTAGTTCTCCAGGCGAATTGCTGGCGAAGAGGGATTCGCCAGGCGAAATCCTGAGTCGCCAGGCGAATCTGGCTGTTTCTCAATAATTTTCTTTTCTTCGAAAATCCGTAACTTTTGACTCGGTTATCCGTTTTAGACGTTCTTTATATCGATGTGAAGCTATGAATGTGTTCTAGGCTATGGAAAGTGAAAATATTGATTTTGAGCTGAATTTATTTCGATTATGTTAAAATATCAGGATTTTGTGATTTATGTAAAATGGAACTTTTGAAAATCTAAAAGCTTCAAGATGTGAAATTGTGAGGAAACCTTAGTACACTAGAATGACTTAGAGAATTGTGCAGCATTGCTTACATCAATACTTGAAGAGTATCTTTGTTAAGTAGTTAGTAGTGGAGGACCGTATTTCCTCCGGTTTGTGGTTTGTTCCTTAACAAATACCGTGACCCGTGTTGAAGAGCCCCTTGTGCGGGATGGCCGGGGAGAAGTATTTGTTAAGTAGGTATCCCTTAATAAATACCATGACCCGTGTTGAAGAGCCCCTTGTGTGGGATGGTCAGGGAGAAATATTTATTAAATAAGTAACCGTGACCCGTGTTGAAGTGCTCCTTGTGTGGGCTGGCCGGGGAGAAGTTACTTAGTGGATGGTACCGTGACCGGTGTTGAAGTGCTCCTTGTGTGGGCTGGCCGGGGAGAAGTACAATTTGTAGATAACCGTGACCCGTGTTGTAGTGCTCCGTGTGTGGGCTGGCCGGGGAGAAGTTATCTACGTTAAGGATCTGTGACCCGTGTTATAGTGCCTTGTATAGGCTGGTCGGGGAGAAGATTCCTTAACTAGTTGTCGTTTTGAGAATTGTACAATTTATTCTCTAGTGAGAAAGGGTTGAACTCAAAGTCTAGTTCCTTTCCCCCGACTTGAGTTGGGATTTGGTTAGAACCTTGTAAAGCCGAGAGAATCCATAAGATAGAGAACTCACTGAGATTTGATGTATCTTACCCCACTGTTGTTGAATATTTCAGGTACTTCAGGTTCCGCGAAGGGTAAGGATAAGGCCGTGTGATTATCCTTACTTGTCTGATGGCGTAGCTTCTATTGTGGAGTTTTTTTGAGATCGTTGTCGATCTAGTTCTTAGTATTTATCTTTGGAACATCTTGTATATATATTTATGCCATAGTTTTTTTGTATTAGGTTTTTTGGGCATGTATATGTATAATGTGTTTACTAGGGACTTATTGGTATTTCACTACCAAACGTGGGTTTCATGTATAATATATGCTTGATGTATGTATTTATATATGGGCGTTACAATTGGTATCAGAGCAGGTCGTATCCTCGACCTAGCCATAAAATAGTATAAGTTTTTTTCTTTACATTTCATATGTGTTGTGTCGCCATTAGTCTTAAGTGTTATATTTATGATATTGAGCCTGATCAACTTAATCCTATCTGTATGACCTTTAGGAACATGGCTGACGGACGCAGAAGTAACTGTGGTAGACCTCGCACTACTCCAGTTGGGACGAATCCGCCAGGTGGTGATGGGAATGCTCATTTGTATCAGTTTATGCAACAGATGCAGCAGCAAAAGAATCAGTTTATGCAGCAAATGGTACAACAAATGAATGGAGGTTTGCATCCTCAGGTGGTTGTTTCGAAAGCTATAGGTGGGACTTTCCGGGATTTCTTCCGCATGAATCCTCCGAAATTTCATGGAGGATTAGATCCTGTAAAGGCTCACGAATGGATAGCGGGTATGAAAAGGATTTTCTTGATAGTGCACTATAGTGAAGAGAATAAGGTGGTTTTTGCTTCGCATTCGTTGAAGGGTTCTTCCATGAGGTGGTGGGAGAGTACGTTAGCTCTTATGACTATTCAGGGTGTGCCCAAGGTCTGGGAACAATTCAAGACAATTTTCATGGAGAAATATTTTCCTAGTTCCTTGAGGACTCAGAAAGAGTTTGAATTTCAACAGTTAAGACAAGGTAGTATGACTGTGGCCAGTTATGCTAAAAAATTTGAGGACATGGCTGCTTATTCTAGGCAGGCTATGTATGCTCTGGATGAACGGTGGAAAATAGATCAGTTTCTATTTGGACTAAAAGCTAAAATTTCTCATAGTGTATCTCAGAGGGAGTTCACTACTTATGCAGAAGCTCTAAGGCAATGCTATGTGGCTGAGCATAGTTTGAAGAAAGTCCAAGCTGAAGGTGTTGCAAGTAGGGCAAATCAGGGGGATCGTGGGAGAGCGAGTCAACAATTTGGGCCTAGATCACAAGCTTTCAAAGGGAAGCAGGTTGCTAGACCTAACGTTATTCCTTTATGTAGGGTGTGCAACAAACGTCATTTTGGGAAGTGTGTCGATGGGAGTTTTAGGTGTTATATTTGTAATGGAATTGGACACGTGGCTAGAGATTGTAGTCAGAATAGAAACCAAGTGCAAGGAAGGAATACCAGGCGGGTTTATACCTTGGATACAAGGAAGACGAAAAGTGACAACTCCTTGATTGCGGGTACGTGTTTCGTAAACGGGCATCCTTGTTTTATTTTATTTGATTGTGGGGCAACACATTCTTTTGTGTCAATGCGATGTGTAAAGAGACTTGGGTTGCAAACTTTCCTTTGTCTCCTCCTATGGTGGTCACTACTGCCATTGATAAAATGGTAGAGACACCGTTGATGTGTGAAAACTGTGTTTTGTCTGTGAATGATAGAGTTTTTCAGATTGACCTTATCTGTTTACCGCTTAAGAAAGTTGATGTCATTTTGGGGATGGATTAGCTTTCTGATAATTCGGTGTTTATTGGGTGTGAGGAAAAGCTAATCATCATTCCATCTGCCGAGGCGACCCCGAAGGATGTGTTAACAACTATTTTAGAAGGTACGGTGGGAATGACAAATTTCTTGTTTGAGGAGGAGAAATCTGTTTTACTGGTTCTTACTAAGGAGGGGAGTAGTGACCAACATGTACTGAGTATTCCTATAGTCTGTGAGTTTCCCGAAGTTTTTCCTGAGGACGTTACTTCTCTTCCTCAGGAGAGAGAAGTTGAGTTCTCTATTGACCTGGTACCGGGAACGGCTCCTATATCCGTTTCTCCTTATCGGATGACACCGCTTGAATTAAGAGAATTAAAGGACCAATTGGAGGACTTGATGGCTAAGCATTTTATTAGACCTAGCGTTTCACCGTGGGGAGCTCCAGTGTTATTGGTAAAGAAGAAAGATGGTGGAATGAGTCTGTGCATTGATTATCGCAAGTTGAACAAAGTCACCATTAAGAACAAGTACCCTTTACCCAGAATAGATGACCTGTTGGATCAACTGAAAGGAGCCTGTGTGTTATCGAAGATTGATTTACGGTCGGGTTATCATCAAATCCGAGTGAAGAGTTCCTATATGCCTAAGACTGCATTTAGAACCCGTTACGGCCATTACGAATTCTTAGTGATGCATTTCGGTGTGACTAATGCTCCAGCTGTTTTTAGGGATTACATGAACCGTATATTTCAAGCTTACTTGGACCAATTTGTCGTAATCTTTATTGACGAAATTCTTATTTATTCTCGTACTCCACAAGAGCATGGAGAACATCTGAGAATTGTCTTATCGGTATTGCAGGAGAAGCAACTTTTTGCTAAGTTAAGCAAGTGTGAGTTTTGGATGTCGGAAGTTAATTTTCTTGGTCCTGTTATATCTCAAGGTGGTGTGGCCGTAGATCCGCCGAAGGTAGAAGAAGTAATTAATTGGGAGAGACCGAGGAATGCTTCAGAAGTTAGAAGTTTCTTGGGATTGGCAGGTTACTATAGAAGGTTCATTAAAGGTTTTTCTCAGTTGGCCTTACCAATGACAAAACTTACTCGAAAAGATTTTGCTTATGAGTGGGATTCGGGTTGTGAACAAAGTTTTATGAAATTGAAGGAAAGTTTGACGACTGCTCCAGTATTAATTATTCCGGATCCTAACAACTCTTACGAAGTATTTTGCGATGCTTCTAAGATGGGATTAGGAGGTGTCTTGATGCAAGGCGGTCAAGAGGTAGCTTATGCTTCTCGACAATTGAAAGTTCATGAGAAGAATTATCCAACTCATGATTTGGAACTAGCAACGGTTGTATTTGTACTGAAGGTGTGGCGTCATTATTTGTATGGTGTACGTTTTGAAATGTTCAGTGATCATAAAAGTTTGAAGTATTTGTTTGACCAGAAGGAGTTGAATATGCGGAAAAGGAGGTGGATGGAGTACTTAAAGGATTATGACTTAGAATTGAAGTATCATCCAGGAAAAGCAAATAAAGTAGCAGATGCATTAAGTCGGAAAATGGTTCATAGTGCCGAATTGATGATTTTGGAGTATGCTTTGTTGGAAAAGTTCAGAGATCTTAATCTCCAGTTTGTGTGGACTCCGAAGGGTGTAATTATGGGAAATTTGAATGTCAATTCTACTCTAAGAGTTGAGATTCAACAAGAACAAGTTTTAGAGGAGAAGTTTCAAGAGATGTTACTTCTACCAGGTTTTTCACGAGCAGCGGATGGGATTGTCCTATTTAACCAAAGGATTTGTGTTCCGAAAGATGCGGTATTAAAAAGAAAGATTTTAGATGAAGCTCATAAAGGTACTTTTACGAACACCCCGGTTCTTCGAAGATGTATCAGGACTTAAAGAAGGAATTTTGGTGGTCCGGAATGAAAAAGGATATTGCGGTGTATGTGTCAGAATATGCAGTGTGCCAACAGGTGAAGATTGAACACCAAAGATCGGGCGGTCTGTTGCAACCATTAGAGATTCCAGTTTGGAAGTGGGATAATATTTCTATGGATTTTGCAGTAGGTTTACCCCGTACACAAGGTGGTTACGATTCTATTTGGGTGATTGTGGATCGACTAACAAAATCTGCTCATTTCTTAGTGTCGCATCTGCAAAAATCAACCAGCAGAAAAGAACAGAAGAGTCACCACCGAACGTTATTTATCCCGACTCATGGAAAGGAAACGATCGAAGAAAACCTCAACAAAGGGAAATGAATGGTCGTCACAACCATAGTCTGGGTTCAGGAGTCGGTTACGCGAGAGGAAGGTATTAGCACCCCCTCGCGTCCATCGTACTTGATGGGATCCACGCTTATTGTTATCAATCAAAGGGTGTAGGGTATCTGAAACTCAACTGTTACTGGAAAGGAGAAGGAACGGGAACGGAAAAGAACGAAGAAACAAGGAAGAAAAGAAAAAGAAATGACTCGATAGGACGTCGCGTCCTAGGCCTACGTATTCCCTCATGCAATGGGAAAGTCAGAGTCAACATATTCGGACTACGGTTTTGTGGAAGGGTGAAAGGATTGTGCTCGGAGAGATCTCGCACGATCTCCTGCCTACGTATCTCGCTCGCACGCGAGAATCAAAGTGACGTAGTTCCCCTCACTAGGGATGGATTTTCTTTGTTTGTGTTTTTTAACGAAAGACGCCAAGGTTCGTATTCCAGCAGTTAGGTGTCGCAGCTCATTGTACGGAGTCTTAGGCATTTACCTGTTTGCGGCAGAACGGAAGTGACGCATCCTTTACGAATGGAGTGAGGAAGGTGAGAAGAGAATTGTTTGTTTTTGTCTTTTATGAGAAAGTGTTTTGATTGTTTTGTGTTTGTAACACATATTGCACTAAAGTCTATGACATAGGATCGAATGCCTCGCGTATCGACCCAAGACGGGACATATGCTAAACACTCTAGGAAAGTGAAGGAAAATCCCCCACTCTCCACTTCCCATGTACTTAAGGATCGTGGCGTAATATACGGGTTGCCTTTATTACATGTTTTTGATTTTGTTTTGAGAGAAAGAAGAGAGAGACTCAAGGGTGTAAGATAAAATAGAAGTTAGTTGTTAGTGTGCTCGCCGAGATATCGCATCTCGTGCCTACGTATCCGCAATCTGAAAATAAAGAGGAATCCGAGCATCCGTAGTTCACGCTACTACGGGTGAACGAGAACGTGTCATACCCCAAATTTGTCTTACCTATATATTTTTCATCTGTACATCCATCCACTAACCATTATTCAAAAATCCAAAAAAATGTTGTTTTCCTGTCAGGCAAGTTTATTTCAAGACTATCAGGAAATGGTGTATTTCATTATTCAAATGGTGTGTGACTGCGGCTTTAATTAGGGTTAGTTCCAATTCCTGCCGTTTATGTGTGAGTCATGCAATCGGATTGTGATAAGTGCAGATGTTTCATGGCTGAGGATCATTAGAGTTCAGTATATTCAATCCGGGTTTTATACAGCATTTGAAGTTCATATTTTAATTCATGATTTCTCTGATCAAGAAAGTTCATAGTAAATTTTTGGTTCATCGGTGATTCAAATGGCACTAGTTCAAGATGACTCCATTATTTATTCAATATGTTAACCTCAGAAGAGTTCATTTTGATTCATTGGTTCTAGTTTATTTAAAGGTTGAAATTGAGCTATGGCTTTTTCAAGGGACGATTCAAGTTTTATTTCAAATTCAAGAATGTTGAAGTTTGGATTTTTTGGAGATCTTTTGACCAAATTTTGGAATTGCAAATCTTGGATCAAATTAGATGTGCTCATAGTCAAGCATGATTCAAAAGTACAAGTGGAGGTGTAAGCAAACTCTAATGTCCATTACATTCAACCCATTGTCCATTAAAAAAAAGTGTTGTAAAAAATTATAGAGCCCATCGCCATTTTTTAAGTTATAAAGTCCATTACAATGAGCCCAATTCACAAAATGCTACAAAAATTATTAGTTAATTTTTAACTCAAAAAAAAGAGAGAAGAAAAAAAAAACTCTTGCAGCCATCATCCTTGCCATGTGATAATAAGCTATCTCGTGTCCTTGAGGCCAAACACACACCGCCACAACCGGCCATGAATTTATAAAGGGAGTCCAAAGCCCAATTCCAAAAAATATTCACACAAAATAAGCTACCAGCCTGCTCTAAACCGTATGACACTCCCAGCCAAAACATTGCTACAAACCATGCCCGTACCTCTGCTATCTGCTACAAACCAAAGCCTGCTGCCTCCGTCCAAATTCCCTGCTAAACCCACTACCACAACAACAACATCTCACTGCAACAACCAACAACAACATCAGAACCAACAGCAGTGAAAGAGACACAACACAACAATGAGACAAAAAATAAAACTTAAAGAACAAGTTTAGAGGGAGTTTAAAAATAGGAGAGTAACAGCACCATTAAAAAAAATCCTCTGCAGAAAAAACTATTCACAACACAAATCCTTTCAAAATTCAAACCCCAAAACCTTCTCCATCATACTCCCTCCGATCCACTCTTCACCTTCGATCCTCCCCCCAAAGGCCCTAGCCGTCACCAAAAAAACTCAGCCCAAATCCTCATAATTTTTCAAATCACCCAACCACTACACCGAACCTCAACAACCTGACCTTCAACCATCGTCTTCATTCAACCTTCAAAAACCCACAACAGTCCTCAACAAACCAACCTGAAACCTTTTTTTTCTTTTTCTCCCAAACTCCCACCGTCCAACTTCGTAACCCCTTCAAATCCAATCTCCAAATCATTCGTCCACTGTCTCCATACAACCTTCAACCGCATATGAACACAACTGCCGCCACCACCACATTTCTGTTTCAATGTTTCACAAGCCCTTTTCAACACAAACCATAAAACCCATTCAATCAGAAACCAGAAATTGAAGATGAAGAAGAGAGGATGAACAAGAAAACAAATCTAAAATCACAAACTCATACGCGTACAAACCCGGCGAGTCGACGACAGAGACTAAAAGAGACGAGAGAAAGTGAGGCGAAGCAACACACAAATCTGAACCCAAATCTGGGCGATTGCGAGAGAGAGCGGAGAGAGCAAAGGCGAGTGAAACAGAGAGAGAACGTGAGCGTGAGTGTATTATCTTTGTGTTGATGTTGTTTAGTTGATTTTCCGCTTTTCCCTTTTTTCACTATGGCTGTAGGTGGTTTTCTTTGACTGACTTTTTTTTTGAAGGATGATACACGATGATGGTGATTCTGAGTGTATTATCTTTCCTTTAGTTTACTCAAGTGGTTTTGTTTTTTGACCCAAGTATGAAGGCTTCTTGGAAATGTTTCATAGATGGTGGGCCTACACGATGGATTATTAGATCCACGCCTCTATTAGCACTACTGCACCCCATTTTGCTATTACATCTCTAGTTTTTCTTGTTTCGTCAATTATGTTGTTAATAATAATGTTGGTTAATTATTTTGGTTAAAAATATTTTTTAATTATTTTGATGATATTATTTTGAATTTTATTAATAATTCTATAAATTATTTTTCTTTTTTAGTTTGGTTTAATTCTAGTTCATATTTAGAAATATAATATTTAGAATTTATTTTTAATCATTCCATATTAATTTTTTTTTTAATTTCTTCAAACTTAGCAAGTTTGTAGTTTAGACTAGATCTCACGATTTCTATTTTTATTTATTTATTTTCTATATTTCGTTCTTTTCAATTTAGGGCCAATGATATAAAAGCATCTTGATTGGTTTAACAATCTTGATCTATATGAGGCCTATTTATTTTCTTTTTGATTTATTTATTTTTATTTCAATACATTATTTTTACTCATTTATTTTGGGTCAATGAAAACCAAACATCGATCGATTTGTCGATTTCTCGACTTAATCTCAATAAAGGTGAGACCTTTACCCTTTTTCCTACATCTTTTCTATTTAATTTCATTTTCATTATTTTTTTTACTATTTTTATCCATTTTGGGTCCATGAAAACTAAATATCGATTGATTTATCGATCTCTCGATTAAATCTCGATAAAGGTGAGACCTTTATTCTTTGTATTCATATTTTCGATTTAATTTCCTTTTTTGTCATTTTATATTTCTTTTATTTTTATTTTGGTCAATGAAAGTCAAAAATCGTTGATTATCGATTTTCTCGAATAAATTCCGATTAAGACGAGACCAATTTTATGTTATATTATACCTTGTTAATATTATATCGATTATATTATCGTTCATTCTTATTCATATCCATATCAAATTCATATTCATGCTTATCTAACCATTTTCATGTGTTCAAACGCTTACCACCCGATTAAAAAACTCAACACATATTCAAACCATTTTTCTTAATTAAATCGCGAAAGAACTGAATTCTTGAGGTCTAGCACCTCTTGGGTTCTTGAGTGACCACCATTGGGGCGCACGCCTTAGGTGGTGATCACTCGACCTTTCGCTCTTAAAACACTCGTCTTAACTATTTGGACAAAGGAATACCATTGGAGTCTAGCATTCCACGTGGTACTTTCGTTGTTCATCAAACAATATTTCACAAATCAATCAAATGAAAAAGGTGTCGTTGGGATCTAGCATCCAAATAATGCCCCGATTAATTGGTTACGAGGCCGACGTCTCGTTTATCGAATAATCGTTATTCTCCCTAAAACATTTAACAAACCGAATCATTCTCAAACCAATTCTTGACTCGTCGTCGAGCCACTCTTCAAAACATTCTCGTAAGTCAAGTGCCTTTTGCCTCGTCGTCTAATGCACACTTGCACATTTCGTAGGTTTCGTTACTAGGAGCACCCCTAGGGACTAATATCGATCCTAACCTCTTTTCTCAACCAATTCGACCCAATCTTTTTCAAACGCTTTTTTTAATCAATCTACGAAAGGAGGAGATTCTTGGAATCTAGCATTCCTTGGGTCTCCGAATGAATGGCTCTTGAGGCACGCCCTTAGGTTGTTATTCGTTCACACTTTCGTCTTAAAACACTTAATCTTTATCAAACATTTTTGCTATCAATCACGAAAGAACTAAGTTCTTGGAGTCTCGCATTCCTTGGATTCTTGAGTGACTTCTCTTGAGGCAAGCCCCTTGGGTTGTATGTCATTCAATCTTTCGTCTCCTAAAAACACTAACCCCATTTGTTTTGTGGGCGTACCACGAACTACGACTTCTCTGATTCTTTATTCTCGTCTGAGTAAAGATACGTAGACACAAGATTGCGATGATCTTGGCGAGCACACTTTTTCTTTTTCCCCCGTTTGCGTCTACCTTCCCTCCATCTTCTGTCTTCCCTCTATCCCTTCCCGTAGTCGAACTACGATTGCTCTGATTCCTCATTCTCGTCCGAATGAGCATACGTAAGCCCGAGGTCGCGATGATCTTGCCGAGCACCCTATCCTAAAACCACCCCATTTCCCTTAGTAATCGAAACCTTTTACTTTACCCTTTCGCATATATCGTTGAGAAGAAAACAAACAAGTTTAGATAACATTCCTCACAAATCGAACTAAGAGGTTCCCGTTGAGTACAACGGACGTGAGGGGGTGCGCGTACCTTCCCCTCACGTAACCGACTCCCGAACCCAGAATGTGGTTGCGACGACCATGTTCTTATTCCTCCTTTAAAGGTTTTCTTGATATTTTCCTTTCCCTCTTTTGGGATTAATAAAGTTCGGTGGCGACTCTGTCGAACCATTTTCCGCGCCTTTCGCGAGAAGGGTCGTGTCTTCGATGAATTTTCAAGGTGCGACAGCTGGCGACTCTGCTGGGGATCAATTGCTCCATGCAAGAGAGAGTCAAGCCTATCTTAGAGTGATTTGTGAGGATCGTTATCTTTGTTTGCATGTTTTTTCTCGTTTACGTATTTGTTCTCTTATTGCTTTCTCCTATTGTTGGATCTTGAGATGATATCATGAGTAAAGCTCTACACCCGAGCTTTGGTAAAAGGAGACAGAACACATAGTTTAGAATTGGATGTCGAGTAGTGTTAGTCCCCAAGGACTCGCTCCTTGTGTGCCTAGCATGAAAGCTCCCCTAGAGTAGACCTTTTTGTAGATCCTGTTGTAACACAGCTAGCCTGTTGCACAACTTGATTCATGAAGGGTTCGTGACTCTATGAACCACTCTTAGAACCAAGTTCTATATTGGTGGTCGTGTAGTGTTAGTCTCCAAGGACTCGCTCCTTGTGCGCCTAGCATGAAGACCCGCTCAGGGGAGACCTTGTCGTCATTATCGTCGTAATGCAGCTAGCCTGTTGCGTGACACTGATGAGATTTGTGTCTGTAATCCTGGGAACCTTATCCGTCAATGTAGAAACCATCCCGTGAGTGGGTTTACGGGTAAAGAACCTAGAACTTTCCTCATAGAGCCTACCTATAGGGTTTCTTTGATCAGAGACTTTGGTCATTTACCCGTGAACGACCAACCTCAGAACTGTTTGAACCTGTGATCTGCGGTCCTAGATCTTGCATCTTGCATACATGTCATTGCATTGCATTGCATCTGTTATGCATCTTGAATTGCATTTTCAACCTCAGAATCTCACTTCACCTTCCTTCCTTCTCCAGTAAATCAAGTTGTTTCCTCGACACCAGTACGCAACTCGAGCCAACATAAGAAGAACGATGGAGCAGATTCAGCAAGAGCAAGCTGCCTTCAGAGAAGAAATAGATTCTATGAAGGGAAAGATTGATCAGATTCTTGAAGCCATCATGATGGCCAGAAGAGAAGAAGAACTGCATGAAGCCGCTGCCGCCAACAACAATGCACAGGTTCAAGGGTCACCCTCAAGGCTCTCTGTTCCTGTTTCCAACCCCATCACTTATGGGATACCAATGAACTTCACTCCTGCCGCTGAAGGAGCCACCACTCAACCACTTCCAACCCCTGGAGTTACTGTTGGAGCTATTCCGCAAGCCCAACATATTGTCACTCAGGTTCCTATTCCTCATGCCGAAGAAAATCTGGTGGATCAGTATGATGAAGTACAGAACTACCATGCTGCTATCCCAATTGTCAATCCTACCTCTGCTCAGGATTCTGAAGCCATCAAGATGTGCCGTGATCTAGCTGAGAAACTCCGAGTCATTGAGGGGCGCAACTCAAAATCTCTGAACGCTCTGGAAATGTGCTTGGTGCCAGATGTTGTCATTCCTCCCAAGTTCAAAGTACAGGAATTCCCGAAGTACAAAGGCCTCAGTTATCCCCACATGCATCTAAGGATGTACTGCTGCAAGATGGCTACCCATGCCAAAGACGAAAACCTGATGATCCATTGCTTCTAAGACAGTCTGTCTGGGGCATCTCTTGAGTGGTATATGCATTTGGAGCGTAGCAATGTGCGCACTTGGGATGATCTAGCTGATGCATTTGTCAACCAATACAAGTACAACACTGACCTTGCTCCGAATCGTACTCAACTTCAGAGTATGGCTCAAAAGGACAACGAATCCTTTAAAGAGTACGCACAACGCTGGAGAGAGCTAGCTATAAGGGTGCATCCACCTCTGGTTGACCGTGAACTGATTGACATCTTCATGGGTACTTTGCAAGGCCAATACTATGAGAAGTTGATTGGTAATGTTTCTGTCGGATTCTTTGATTTGGTGATTGTCGGTGAGAGAATCGAAGAGGGTCTGAAGAGCGGAAAGATCCAAGGAGGTTCTAGCAGCCATTCTCAAGCCAAGAAACCTTTCAACAATGGATACAAGAAAAAAGAGGGCGAAACAAATGCTGTCTCTGCTCAGAAAGGGCAAGCTCCACAAGCTCCCGCTCCAATGCCTTATCAAATCCCTTATTTCTAGTATCTGTATGTTGCTGCTACGCAATACGCTCCAATGCCTTATCAACCAACTGTTCAAGCTATTCAAGCTCCAATGCCTCAACAATAGGCTCCTCAACAACAATCCTACAATCAACAAGGGTACCAGTATCCTCCTCAACATCAACAACAGAGAGCTGCTCAACAACGTTAGCCTAATCAACAAAGGACAAGGAGGTCCGATAGAGACTTTGATCGTCTGCCAATATCATATGCTCAGATCTTTGCTCAATTGATGGAGAAGAAGGCAATCGCTCTGAGGGACCTAGCTCCTCCAACTGTCATTCCCCCAGATTATGATGCTAATGCTCATTGTGAGTTTCATAAGGGTGCTCAAGGGCATACGATTGAGGACTGCAGAGCTTTCAAACACAAGATTCAAGATATGATCGACTCAAAGTTTCTCACGTTCAATGGGAGGGCTCCAAACGTCATCAAAAACCCTCTGCCGCCGCCAAACTAGTGCCAGCATCAAGTCAAGTCAAGTCAAGTTCAAGTTTCCCCAAAGAAGGCAGTCATGTTTCCATCCCGTCATTTGCATTCTTGTATTTTGTCTTTATTAGTTTAAGTACTGTATGCTTTAAACATTGTCATTTGTATTTGGTTTTCTTAATGTAATGATTATGCATGTTTTGAATCAGTTATGTCGTATTCACTCATTTTTTTCTTTTATTGCAAAACACCGACACATTTATCCACTTCACTCTCATTATAAAACTGTTGTTAGCAATGATTGGAGGGAGAATGATGACAATGAAATACCCATAATTGCAAAATGGATGCTTTCGGATAGAATCCCGTCGATGATGTACAGGCATTGTTTCAACCCCCAAACACTGGAGAGACAAGGAGTTAATCCCTAGTAAACCACTTCGAGCTGAGAAGTAGCAGTTTCCTTCGGATCTATAAACCCTTACACTCAACCTGGGGCAGGGTAGTGTTCAGTTAACCCAATTACGCACTCGAATCTCAAAGCTAAATCCAAAAGACAAGACGTTTGTTCATCAATAACCATGACCTGGTAGTCACAATCATCCAACAAAACCAAAAAAACAAAAATCAAAAGCCTGCTAAGTCGAGCACCTCAAAGGAGACTTAGGCAAAAATCAAGGCAATCCCGATGGACTCGAAAAGCAAAATCAGTCCATGCAAAAGATAGGGATCAAAACAAAATCAAAAGAGGCCCTTGAATCCATCAAAAACAAAATAAGGTGACTGCCAGTTCGAGCAAACCTTGAGCCATCACTCTTACACCGTCAACCCTTTTGGCATACAAACATGTGCAGAATTAACTAAACGTAGGACTGGAGATCATCACGAAGAAAGGGTGGGTACAAATTATACTTTGAGCCTAATATCCTTTGTTTCATAAACCGTAAACCAGGCCACGTTACAACCCTCAAAAGACCTAATTGAGCCGAGGTTTATTCTGAAAGCATACTATCGCAAGGCAGCGTAAACTGACTCCCCATATTTGCTAATCTTCAGCATTGGTGTCATTCTCCTTGCTATATCTTTCACACCACCAAAATTAGCACACGTTTGGGCTAACGGTCCATTTGTCTCACAATATCACGACACTCGAATAAACGACTCTTTTTCAAAACTTGCATGAGCATCGTATTAAGATTACCATTTGTGAATGTATAATTTTCACTGCAAATTGGTGCTAGACATTCAAGACAAATTCCAACAAGGGGCAATCAAAGAGGAACTTGAACTTTCAGTGGTGCTGACCCGAAGCAAGACTACCTTAACCCTCAATCAGGAGCAAACACTTCAACAGCTCAATCAGAGGCAAGACATCTCAAAGCATATCAAAGTTCAACCTCCTAAGATCAGACCACTTCAGAACTGGTTAATCAGGGGCAGACCATTACCATGTTCAGACTGGGGCAAGCCTTGTTGCAGAAGGTCATCCTAACCGACAAGCACCAATCAACAAGTGATCAAACTCGAGGCTTCAAGAGCATCTTTGTCTGCTTTAATCATGGCGTCTTCAATGAACTGAGTGTCGAGGAAATCAAATCCCTTCCACCGCCCGAAAGTCCAATCCGCATTGGCAACTACAGATAGTCGACCTCGCTGGCACCTCTCCAAACCTATCCAGTCACCCGTCTGCAATCATATGCATCATACGCATCGCATTCGACATCATAGACATCATGTGCATCATATGCATACCCAAAAAACCAAATCATACTCCCCCAGCACTTGCATCTCCGCGCGTCAACATTTGCATTACACATCATTCCAAAATCAAGCATTCATATATGCATAGGTCAAAATCCAGGATCAATCTCAAGACTGCAAGACAATCTTTAGCCCAGCGAGGGGCATCTCCAGCCCAATCAGGGGCATCTTCTGCAAGTCCGTGGGCATTCCTCACGAAGTTGGTTCAAACTTTTGCTGATCTCAAGCACAAGACAACCTTCAGCCCAGTCAGGGGCATCTCCTTCAGTTCATGGGCGTTCCTCATGAAGTTCTTCAACCTTTGTAGGCGAAGTTGTGATCTTCAAGCAAGTCAGTGGGTGTTCCTCATTGAGTTGTGTTCCTCAACCTTTTGTTGATGTGGTCGTCATCCTCATCCCAACCAATAAACATTCATCCGAGTCAGTGGGCGTTCCTCATTGAATCTTTTCTTTAAGTCGAACTACGACTGCCCTGATTCTTTATTCTCGTCCGAGTAAAGATACGTAGGCACAAGATTGCGTAGATCTTGGCGGGTTACCTTCTCTATTTTTCACTGTTTCCCTTTCCTTTTCATGGGCGTTCCTCATTGAGTTCTTTACTTCAACCTTTTGTTAATGTCTCCAAATAAATCTCACTCATCATACCCCCAACAAACTTGACCTTTTGTCAATTGCCTTACTATCATCCTTTTGGTGGTAGTCAAACCCTGTCAGCTCAATTCAACCTGCATCCTTTTGGTGTTGGTCAATCCTCAAAATCAAAAGCTAACTATCATCCTTTTGGTGGTAGCCATCCATGTCAAGTCATTTTAACCTTCATCCTTTTGGTGTTGGTCCTCGCAAGTGGGAAGTTCCTATCATCCTTTTGGTGGTAGTTGCTTGTTTTGATCCGTCATCCTTTTGGTGTCGCCGATCCATAAACCCTTGGTTTGTGTGTCATCCTTTTGGTGAGTGACAGCCTGTGTGTGTGTGCCCTATTATCCTTTTGGTAATAGCAGGCTGTGTACGTGTGCCCTATTATCCTTTTGGTAATAGCAGGCTGTGTTGTGTACCATACTATCCTTTTGGTAGTAGCAGGCTGTGTTGTGTGCCATACTATCCTTTTAGTAGTAGCAGGCTGTGTTGTGTGCCATACTATCCTTTTGGTAGTAGCAGGCTGTGTGTATGCCTTATTATCCTTTTGGTAATAGCAGACTTTGACCTCATTTCCATCCTTTTGGTGGAAGGGTATGTGTGTGTGCCCTATTATCTCGTCGGTAATAGCAGGCGTTGACCTCATTTTCATCGTTTTGGTGGAAGGGTCTGTGTGTGTGTGTGCCTTATTATCTCGTCGGTAATAGCAGGCGTTAACCTCATTTCCATCCTTTTGGTGGAAGGGTCTGTGTGTCTGTGTACCCTATTATCTCGTCGGTAATAGCAGGCGTTGACCTCATTTCCATCCTTTTGGTGGAAGGGTCTGTGTGTGTGTGCCCTATTATCTCGTCAGTAATAGCAGGCTTTGACCTCATTTCCATCCTTTTGGTGGAAGGGTCTGTGTGTGTGTGCCCTATTATCTCATCGGTAATAGCAGGCTTTGACCTCATTTCCATCCTTTTGGTGGAAGGGTCTGTGTGTGTGTGCCCTATTATCTCGTCGGTAATAGCAGGCTTTGACCTCATTTTCATTCTTTTGGTGGAAGGGTTTGTGCGTGCGCCCTATTATCTCGTCGGTAATAGCAGGCTTTGACCTCATTTTCATCCTTTTGGTGGAAAGGTCTGTGTGCGTGTGTTCATTATCGTCCTTTTGGTGATAGGTCTGTCCTCCTTTTGGTGTCAGATTTATCTGTTATCATCCTTTTGGCGATAACGATCTTTGCCAGTTCTCAGTGTCTACTCAATCAGTTATTCTACCCCCAAGCATTTTCTTTCTTCTCGGACAAATTTGTGGTCTTCTTAATATCTAATTGTCTTCTACCTCGAAAGAACGAACGACGTAGCAGTTCATCTAACTCAGTTTAAGCCAATTAGATAGGGGCATCTGTCATACCCCAAATTTGTCCTACCTGTATATTTTTCATCTGTACATTCATCCACTAACCATTATTCAAAAATCCAAAAAAATGTTGTTTTCCTGTCAGGCAAGTTTATTTCAAGACTATCAGGAAATGGTGTATTTCATTATTCAAATGGTGTGTGACTGAGGCTTTAATTAGGGTTAGTTCCAATTCCTGCCGTTTATGTGTGAGTCATGCTATCGGATTGTGATAAGTGCAGATGTTTCATGGTTGAGGATCATCAGAGTTCAGTATATTCAATCAGGGTTTTATACAGCGTTTGAAGTTCATATTTTAATTCATGATTTCTCTGATCAAGAAAGTTCATAGTAAAATTTTGGTTCATCGGTGATTCAAATGGCACTAGTTCAAGATGACTCCATTATTTATTCAATATGTTAACCTCAGAAGAGTTCATTTTGATTCATTGGTTCTAGTTTATTTAAAGGTTGAAATTGAGCTATGGATTTTTCAAGGGACGATTCAAGTTTTATTTCAAATTCAAGAATGTTGAAGTTTGGATTTTTTGGAGATCTTTTGACCAAATTTTGGAATTGCAAATCTTGGATCAAATTAGATGTGCTCATAGTCAAGCATGATTCAAAAGTACAAGTGGAGGTGTAAACAAACTCTAATGTCCATTACATTCAACCCATTGTCCATTAAAAAAAAAATTTTGTCAAAAATTATAGAGCCCATCGCCATTTTTTAAGTTATAAAGTCCATTACAATGAGCCCAATTCACAAAATGCTACAAAAATTATTAGTTAATTTTTAACTCAAAAAAAAGAGAGAAGAAAAAAAAAACTCTTGCAGCCATCATCCTTGCCATGTGATAATAAGCTATCTCGTGTCCTTGAGGCCAAACACACACCGCCACAACCGGCCATGAATTTATAAAGGGAGTCCAAAGCCCAATTCCAAAAAATATTCCTGCAAAATAAGCCACCAGCCTGCTCTAAACCGTATGACACTCCCAGCCAAAACATTGCTACAAACCATGCCCGTACCTCTGCTATCTTCTACAAACCAAAGCCTGCAGCCTCCGTCCAAATTCCCTCCTAAACCCGCTACAACAACAACAACATCTCACTGCAACAACCAACAACAACATCAGAACCAGCAGCAGTGAAAGAGACACAACACAACAATGAGACAAAAAATAAAACTTAAAGAACAAGTTTAGAGGGAGTTTAAAAAGAGGAGAGTAACAGCACCATTAAAAAAAATCCTCTGCAGAAAAAACTATTCACAACACAAATCCTTTCAACATTCAAACCCCAAAACCTTCTCCATCATACTCCCTCCGATCCACTCTTCACCTTCGATCCTCCCCCCAAAGGCCCTAGCCGTCACCAAAAAAACTCAGCCCAAATCCTCACAATTTATCGAATCACCCAACCACAACACCGAACCTCAACAACCTGACCTTCAACCATCGTCTTCATTCAACCTTCAAAAACCCACAACAGTCCTCAACAAACCAACCTGAAACCTTTTTTTTCTTTTTCTCCCAAACTCCCACCGTCCAACTTCATAACCCCTTCAAATCCAATCTCCAAATCATTCGTCCACTCTCTCCATACAACCTTCAACCCCATATGAACACAACAGCCGCCACCACCACGTTTCTGTTTCAATGTTTCACAAACCCTTTTCAACACAAACCATAAAACCCATTCAAACAGAAACCAGAAATTGAAGAAGAAGAAGAGAGGATGAACAAGAAAACAAATCTGAAATCACAAACTCATACGCGTACAAACCTGGCGAGTCGACGAAAGAAACGAGAGAAAGTGAGGCGAAGCAACACACAAATCTGAATCCAAATCTGGGCGATTACGAGAGAGAGCGGAGAGAGCAAGGGCGAGTGAAACAGAGAGAGAACGTGAGCGTGAGTGTATTATCTTTGTGTTGATGTTGTTTCGTTGATTTTCCGCTTTTCCCTTTTTTCACTATGGCTATAGGTGGTTTTCTTTGACTGACTTTTTTTTTGAAGGATGATACACGATGATGGTGATTCTGAGTGTATTATCTTTCCTTTAGTTTACTCAAGTGGTTTTGTTTTTTGACCCAAGTATGAAGGCTTCTTGGAAATGTTTCATAGATGGTGGGCCTACACGATGGATTATTAGATCCACACCTCTATTAGCACTGATGCACCCCATTTTGCTATTACATCTCTAGTTTTTCTTGTTTCGTCAATTATGTTGTTAATAATAATGTTGGTTAATTATTTTGGTTAAAAATATTTTTTAATTATTTTGATGATATTATTTTGAATTTTATTAATAATTCTATAAATTATTTTTCTTTTTTAGTTTGGTTAAATACTAGTTCATATTTAGAAATATAATATTTAGAATTTATTTTTAATCATTCCATATTAATTTTTTTTTATTTCTTCAAACTTAGCAAGTTTGTAGTTTAGACTAGATCTCACGATTTCTATTTTAATTTATTTATTTTCTATATATCGTTCTTTTCAATTTAGGGCCAATGATATAAAAGCATCTTGATTGGTTTAACAATCTTGATCTATATGAGGCCTATTTATTTTCTTTTTGATTTATTTATTTTTATTTCAATACATTATTTTTACTCATTTATTTTGGGTCAATGAAAACCAAACATCGATCGATTTGTCGATTTCTCGACTTAATCTCGATAAAGGTGAGACATTTATCCTTTTTCCTACATCTTTTCGATTTAATTTCATTTTCATTATTTTGTTTACTATTTTTATCCATTTTGGGTCCATGAAAACTAAATATCGATTGATTTATCGATCTCTCGATTAAATCTTGATAAAGGTGAGACCTTTATTCTTTGTATTCATATTTTCGATTTAATTACCTTTTTTGTCATTTTATATTTCTTTTATTTTCATTTTGGTCAATGAAAGTAAAAAATCGTTGATTATCGATTTTCTCGAATAAATTCCGATTAAGACGAGACCAATTTTATGTTATATTATACTTTGTTAATATTATATCGATTATATTATCGTTCATTCTTATTCATATCCATATCAAATTCATATTCATGCTTATCTAACCATTTTCATGTGTTCAAACGCTTACCACCCGATTAAAATACTCAACACATATTCAAACCATTTTTTTTAATTAAATCGCGAAAGAACTGAATTCTTGAGGTCTAGCACCTCTTGGGTTCTTGAGTGACCACCATTGGGGCGCACGCCTTAGGTGGTGATCACTCGACCTTTCGCTCCTAAAACACTCGTCTTAACTATTTGGACAAAGGAATACCATTGGAGTCTAGCATTCTACGTGGTACTTTCGTTGTTCATCAAACAATATTTCACAAATCAATCGAATGAAAAAGGTGTCGTTGGGATCTAGCATCCTAATAATGCCCTGATTAATTGGTTGCGAGGCCGACGTCTCGTTTATCGAATAATCGTTATTCTCCCTAAAACATTTAACAAACCGAATCATTCTCAAACCAATTCTTGACTCGTCATCGAGCCACTCTTCAAAACATTCTCGTAAGTCAAGTGCCTTTTGCCTCGTCGTCAAATGCACACTTGCACATTTCGTAGGTTTCGTTACTAGGAGCACCCCTAGGGACTAGTATCGATCCTAACCTCTTTTCTCAACCAATTCTACCCAATCTTTTTCAAACGTTTTTTTTAATCAATCTATGAAAGGAGGAGATTCTTAGAATCTAGCATTCCTTGGGTCTTCGAATGAATGGCTCTTGAGGCACGCCCTTGGGTTGTTATTCGTTCACACTTTCGTCTTAAAACACTTAATCTTTATCAAACATTTTTGCAATCAATCACGAAAGATCTGAGTTCTTGGAGTCTCGCATTCCTTGTATTCTTGAGTGACTGCTCTCGAGGAAAGCCCCTTGAGTTGTATGTCATTCAATCTTTCATCTCCTAAAAACACTAACCCCATTTGTTTCGTGGGCGTACCACAAACTACGACTGCTCTGATTCTTTATTCTCGTCTGAGTAAAGATACGTAGGCACAAGATTGCGATGATCTTGGTGAGCACACTTTTTCTTTTTCCCCTATTTGCGTCTACCTTCCCTCCATCTTCCGTCTTCCCTCTATCCCTTCTCGTAGTCGAACTACGATTGCTCTGATTCCTTATTCTCGTCCGAATGAGCATACGTAGGCCCGAGGTCGCGATGATCTTGCCGAGCACCCTATCCTAAAACCACCCCATTTCCCTTAGTAATCGAAACCTTTTACTTTACCCTTTCGCATATATCGTTGAGAAGAAAACAAACAAGCTTAGATAACATTCCTCACAAATCAAACTAAGAGGTTCCCGTTGAGTACAACGGACGTGAGGGGGTGCGCGTACCTTCCCCTCACGTAACCGACTCCCGAACCTAAAATGTGGTTGCGACGACCATGTTCTTATCCCTCCTTTAAAGGTTTCCTGGATATTTTACTTTCCCTCTTTTGGGATAAATAAAGTTCGGTGGTGACTCTGTCGAACCGTTTTCCGCGCCTTTCCCGCGAAGGGTCGCATCTTTGATGAATTTTCGAGGTGCGACAGAACGGTCTCGATCGCACGGGTGCGAGAGAAAGGTGAGACTCATGAAGGTCACACGAATAGTCTAAAGGGGGAAACTGAACCTACAAGTCAGCATGCAATGATACTCCTAAGACCAGGATCAGGGGGAAGTCTACCTAATGTTGTCATGCATGGATTGCTATACTAATGTCTCTCCTACCTCCGACTTAATAAAAAATTAAGTGGAGCTAGGAATCCTACGGGATCATGTCATCAGACAAGTAAATACAGGATAAATCAATCACAAAATGAACTAAAAGCAAATGAAAGAATAAACAGTGTCAGTCAACAATCAAAATAAGGAAAGGGGGAAGATGTGAATCAGATCACATAAGCATCAACATTGGTCAACGCAAGCTATAGACACGATGCGGGGGTTTGATTGCTAAACCCTTCTTCCACTTGACCGACTCGATAACAGGAGCAGGTAATGTTTAAAGCTTCAATCATGTAATGAGAGCTAAGAATGACTCGACTAGAATAACTGGGGTCGGTTGCGAACCCTAACTTCCGTCAATTGCCTTCTTGGAGTTCTTACAAGGGGATATGGGAATGGGATGCCTCTTTGGAGGTCTTAGGCACAATTTTAAACAATCACAAACAAAGCCTCCTTTGAGGACTTCCAGCATTGCCGACCACGTGGCACGGACTCCCAATCCTACCTCTCATGGCATCAAAAAGGAAAAGTGCGGAATTAGTAAAGGAGAAGAGAGATAATACCGAACGGATATCAATCTGTAGCAACGCAAGCAAATTATTAGCAAACCGAACAACTTCTAGTAATCTAGCATAAGTAAGCAAAGTGTTAGAAAGTGGAAAGGATCCGTGAAAGACATGGAACCAAATACACTTCAAAAAATAATAAAACAAGGCAATAAATCATAAACAACAGCAACAACAGCGCTCCAGCACCTGCATAGCTGTAAAAACCAGCAACAAATAAAAACAGCCTATAACAGCTACTATTTCCAAAACAGGGCAGATGTGTATGCAACCAAACAGAATAGCAACATTTTACAGCACATTTTGTTCACAGCAGTTATGTATGTAGCAGCAACTTCTACATTTAAACCACTTATCAAGCCAAATGTGAAACACTACAAAACAACTCAAAAATTAGTCAGAATTCAAATGGAAATTGTCAAATAAGAAGCAAGTGAGATCAATACTAAAATGTGAACAACAATTAGTCAAAATCTATGCAAAACATATTAAGGACTATTAACAAAGTTAACTAATGAAACTATTAAAATGATTAGTCGATGTTAGCATTAAAATCTAAGTATAGTCAATGTTAAAACAAAATCAAATCAAAGTCAATTAATTCAAAGTTAATTTCTAATTCTAAAAACGATTACTGAACAATTAGTGGCCAATTAAGCCAAGAACATATTAGCAAGTCATCAAGCTACAAAACAATTATCAAGCAATTAAGCTAAAAAACAATTAGTAAGCTAGTGAACAAAAAATCGATTAGGATATGATTAAACCAAAAACAATTAGTGCGATTAAGCAAAAATCAATTAGTGCAATTAAGCCAAACAATTAGTAAACACTTAGGCAAAACAATTAATAAGCAATTAAGCTAAAAAACTATTAGTGCACTTAATAAAAAAAAACAATTAAGGAATGATTAAGCAAAAATCAATTAAGGCGTGATTAAACCAAAAATCAATTAATGAAAGACCATTATAAAAAATTTAAACCTAATTATCAAGATTATTTAAAACACATATCTAAAAGAACAAATATCCAACGTCAAATATCTAATCATCTAAACAAAACTTGAATCAAAATTCTACAAAAAAACAAATAAACCAAAAACAGGAGGGTGCAGCATGTCTTATAAGGCTGTGAATATACATCTGGGCGAATGGGCTCTTGGTGCCAGGCCTAATGATTTTCAAGAGGGAGCCAAGGGAAGTCCAGGAAGCAATGTAACGGTGTGGATAGCTGGTTGATTGGGTCTACACAAGCCCGGTCCAAACAAACAACTGAAATCTGACCTAAAAGCCAAAAGGATCTTCTCCTCCTTCACCTATACATATGCCGTTACCCTCTCTTCTTCTCCTTCTCACTGTTTTCAACCTTTCCTTCTCATAAATTCCGCCGGCGATCCCTTCTTCATCTTTGTTCACTCATCACCAAATCCAAATCGCCTCCGACATTCTCCTTACTCTTTTATCAAGACGTTTGCAAACGAAAAAGACTCCGCCGCGCCGTGACCTTATGTCGGCGGCGACAGAGATAACCACAAGCTTACATCGTGTTTACTTCTACCTACGAAACTCCCCGTGGCTAAAACTCACTCACCGTCGAAATCAAAATCAATCCAACAACGGTTGAAATTAAACATTATGCAAGAAACAGAGGCGGTGAAACAATCGGTTTACCTGGAATCAAATACTTTGCAGGTACAATTCTATTCTCATTCCGATTCCTATTCCTTTCTACTTCTCTATCATTTTTTGTTTCATCCCTATCTCATGTGTGTTGCTTGTAGAATCACGGTTCCGCTTCAGAAATTGTTATTGGATCTACCGTATTCTCACTAGCTCGAATCTTCCTTCTAATCTTCTTGCGTTATCGTTGTGATATAGTTGTTAAACTTCTGTAGGTTCTTGCGAAGCTTGAAAAGAGAATGACGAAGGTTGTTGCGGAGAATTGGTGATGCAGATTGAAGAGGATAATTTAAGGTAGAAGATTAAAGATGGTTATTGAGGAAGAAGATGGATAGGGATGCAGATCCGGTGAAGAAGAAGATGGTGGATTCAAGAAGAATTCTGTTGAAGTTTTTCAGTAGTTTTCTGTTAGAGAGTTTGTTAGCGGTTAGAATGATGAGTCAGTTAGGAAAATTTCTGGTGTCAAAATGTTAGTGAGTTATTTTATCTACTGTTAGAGAAAAAATGGTTATGCCCTGTTAGCATTTAGAGGGATTGTAACTGAAATTTCTGGTGGTTCGTTCTGTTGTAAAAAATGGTAATTGAAATTGTTAACAAGTTTTTTTTTTGTGTTAGTTTCTTTTTTTTGGTTATATTCTGCTAACTGAATTTGATTATGGATTGAGTGAAAATGAAACTTTGTTATAATATTCTCCTCCGTGGAATTGGCCGAATTGGAATTGGACTTAAAATTAGACATGGTGGTAATTTGGACATAGAAATGGATATAGAATGAGGATTTGGAAAAGGTTAATTCAGATTTTGGATATAGAAAATGATTACTTGTAAAGTGAATGGAATGGATATTGATTGGACAGAAAATGATTTTTGGAAAATGGATTTTGGAATTGGTTTGAAGTAAGAATGGTTTTAGCCAATGGATCCAAATTGGATTGAAAATTGGTTTAAAAAGATATGACAAACAATGGTTTAAAATGTGTAAAAGTATATGGACTTTATTGGATTTGAAATGGATTTAACTGTGGTTGAAATTGAACTTGAACCTGGATAAAAATGGACATAGAAAAATGGATGTGGATTTTATTGATTTAGAAAGTGGTTATTGGTCGGAGAGAATGAACTTGTAATTCTGATTAATCCATATGACTCTCGTTTTCAAACCTCACAAGTTTAAACCTTGATCAATCAAAATTCACATCAAGATCAAAACTCAAATACTTAATGAATTCCCAACTCCAATCAACGTCAATATCAATCCTCATTAACTTGCATTACAAGTAAAGAACCATGAGCAACTGAGATAATAACACCATCCTGACCACAATATAAATTCACAACTGGATCTCGTGTCAAGATGCCTTTGCCATGAACCCCAATCACCATCTTCAATTGATAAAAATCAACCAAGTCGCACAGAAGATAAGAAACCATGATCCCACACCTCAGGAGCCCAATGCAAATGAATGAATGAGTCATGACCTAACGGATATGCAGATGAATGTGAAGCATAAGCCACAAAAAATGAGAAAAAGTGAGGGCAAATTTTGGGGTGCTACAGCTGCCCCTATTCAATCAACTTGGACCTGAAAGGATGATAGCACTTGCTTTCAGACATTCAAGGTAGAAAGTGATTAAATACAAAAAGAACCGCAAAATTTTCAAACCGCGAGGAAAGAAAATATTATTGGAACCCAGTCAAACCTCGTCAAAGGAATTTGACAGAAATACAACATACCCGGAGAACCACATCGTCAAAAGGGTTTGACGGGAAGAGAAATGGAAACCCGACCGAAAGGACACATCGTCAAAGTAATTTGATGGCAAGAAGACTCAACTGAAGGAAACACATTATCATGGGGATGACAGAAAGAAAACCTGAATGAAGGAGACACATTGTCATGGGGATGATAGAAAGAAGACTCGACCATAGGTAACACACTGTCATGGGGATGACAAAAAGAAGACTCGACCGAAGAAAGCACATCGTCATGGGGATGACAAAAAGAAGACTCGACCGAAGAAAGCACATCGTCAAAGGGGTTTGACGGAAAAAGGACTCGACCGAAGGAAACACATTGTCATAGGGATGACAGATAGAAGACTTGACCAAAGGTAACACATCGTCAAAGAGGTTTGACGGAAAGAAAACCTGACTTAGGGAGCACATCGTCAAAGGGATTTGACGGAAAGAAAACTTGACTTAGGGAGCACATCATCAAAGGGGTTTGATAGAAAGAAAACTTGACTTAGGGAGCACATCGTCAAAGGGGTTTGACGAAAAGAAAACCTGACTTAGGGAGCACATCGTCAAAGGGGTTTGACGGAAAGAAAACCATACGAGGAAACACATCATCAAAGGGGTTTGATGGAAAGGAAACCTGATCGAAATGTCGTCATCAAGGGGTTGATGGACAATGACTGGTCGAGGGTAAGATCGACGTATGATCTACGACCCAAAAGAAAGGTAAGCAGAGGGGTTGATTGTAATGTCTGTTAGGGATATGTCAGCGTCTTGACTGGAAATTGATTTGGACTTTCGCGCAAGGTGCCAAATCTGACTTATGCTTCGTATGCATATGTTGGAATTCTTTCTATGGCGTAATGCTCCATATCAAATGGAAATGCTACGCGATTTGAGGATGCAATGATCACTATATGTAAAATGCCGATGTATGCTCAGGCTACCGGGAAAAGAAGGATGTACCAAGTATGATTCGACTTTGCTAGCAAGGAAAGGTGAAACCTGATGGTGATTGTTTTTAAAAAGGCGAAATCTTTTGGGGTACCAATGAGGATTGGATTTTGAATTAAGTGCCAATAGGGATTGGACTTTGCTTTAAAGAGGGTCGCCAATAGGGATATGCCTTCAGGCTTTTGCAAGATGCCAGCAAAGTGGGCTGTGGATGAAGGTGCCGAGCAAGGTTGGGCTATGATTTTCTGTTTGGCTTTACAAGGCTTCATACAATGCTATGCTAATGATATGTGTGGTAATGATTATGCTATGATGTTTATGATATGCAACAGGACCACTCCAGCAAAATAAATGCTGAAGAGACGAGGCCAACTCCGTTGGGGATAACAAACTGAATCTCCTTCAGTGTCATAACTGCTCGAGATCCCGACTAAACCTCCATTCTGCAGGGACCTGCTGGAATATGAATAACAAATATCTGCTGGAGAAACATCCCAGGAATCTATTGAAGAAAAGTGCTAATGACAATCAGACTTTTGACTTGCTGGGGAAAGCTAACCACCACCCAAGAATCTGCTTGGGGGACGATGGTTGATAACATCAACTCTGTTAGGGGACAAGATCAGACTTGGTCCTCTGTTGGAAACCTACCTCTTACCCTTACTCTGTTGGGGAGACGGAAACAACTTTACCACACCAGGGAAGCACAAACCCAACACTCTTATCTTGTACAAGAATATGAACTCTTGCCGACGAGCAGTAAACTTCACCAACCTGGATAGGGGATAGCTAACTCCTGAATTCTTGTTGGGGAGAATAATCACCATCTTCATAATGCTCTGCTGAGTGATAAAACTTCAGCTATCTTTGCCGAGGAGAGAAACTCTACTGGGGACATCGTGTGTCAGCTATCAACATGAGCCTTGCAAATGTGATATGGCCAAAAGAGGTGTCTAGATGAAGCAGAACCCATAAAGGAACCTGTCTTTAGAATGTCTCGTGAAGATCCGACATATATTGCCCCATGACTTTTGATTAACCGTCCTCCAGAGGGAATAACCTTTTGTGCTTTTGGGGTGGCCTGCCCTAGCTTTGAAATGATTTATTGCCCCTGACTGACTGATATGTGAAGGAGTTCCTCTAACTGACTAACCTTCGAGAGATTTTCTAAATCTCGACTTGATTGCCCCAGATTCTCAACATAATTGCCCCAGATTAATCGAACTGCAGAGATATTTCACAATGTAACTGCCCCGGATTGACAACTTCTTAGCACGAATTGTCGTGAAAGCCCACGCTCAATAGAGTCTTTTGATAACATATCCCTTGTCACGCTCATCCCTCAGAGTTTTCAAGCATCTCGCTTTGGCGGGATCAAAATTCTCGACTGATGTTCACTTTGTAAGCCTTACTGGTGTCAAATACATGTAAGCGAGCAAAAATATTTATTCCAAGAAGTAGAATTACAATGCAACACACATATTAATCTCAAAGTTTTTATCGAAAAGATATCACCAATACCTGTGAACGAGTCACCGGTTAAGATGCGACACAAAATTTTTAAATGGAAAACAGCATGCACATGCAATACCCACAAAGGTCTTTTAGCACAACTCATGGGAGTCAGGAACGCTATCTTGTTGAAGTACGCCTTCAGAATAACCCTGTTTCAATTAGGACTTTTGAGGGTTGTAACGTGGCCTGGTTCACGGTTTAAGAAAGAAAGGATATAAGGCTCAAAATTTTGTTTGTACCCACCCATTCTCCTTGATGTTCTCCAGTCCTACGTTCAGCTAACTCAACACAGGCGCTCACCTTTCAAAAAGATTAATGAATGGTATGAGGATGGTTAAGGAACCCACACAGTTTGCAGAGTGACACTCACCCCTTTCGTCTTTGGCGTCTGTATTCACACGATTTGTTCTTTGCTCGAGAATTTTTCTTTTTGTCATCCTTCTGTTTTTCGTTCTTTTGTTTTTCAAAATCCCTGATTTTTGCCTGGACTGATTCTTTTGAATCTTTCAATTTTGAAGTCCAGCGGGATGCCCTAACTTTTGCCTAAGTCACTTGTTTTCAAGTCTTGACTTAGCGGGCTTTTTCCTTTTTTTTGAACTAATCGTGTGACACAGGTTTGTCTTGACTTGTAAAGGGTTGCGACCTCTCACTCTTCGGTTGGTGAGGAGGGATAACCGTAGATGTAATTGATCCTTAAACGGAACACTCCTTTTGAAATTTGAATGCTCAGTCAAATTAACTGACACCTACCCTGCCCCAGGTTAAGATTGAAGGTTTTTTCATTTTCAGAAAGAAACTCCTACTACTAGGCTCGACGGGGTTGACAAAGGTTTCACTCCCTTATATCTCCGGTGTTTGGTAATTTGAAACAATGTCTGTACATCATCAACAGAGTTTTTTCCAAAAGCATACAAACAAAGACTGTGCGTTTTTATCTCATCATCCTCCCTCAAAGAGTTTAAGCAAGAAGGTTAGTATTGTCGTGCATACAAACATTAAATGAGTGAATACGAATGAACTTCTTCAAGAAAAACCTACTTATTGCATTAAGATCATTATTCAAGAACAAACAAGTTTTTTATACATGCAAAGACATTAACCAATAAGGAAAAATTACAAATGAAAATGCATTAAAGAAAACTGATGATCGCCATTGCTGAGGAGGCTTGGCTCCGACTGGACTGGTTGCTTCAGGAGATGTCTCTGCAGTCTCAAGTGCTCACTTGGGAAACTTCAGTTAATGTACAGACCGTCTTCAGTGAAAATGATAAACCCAACGTCAATGAGATCTTGCACTTTGTGTCTGAACACCTCGCAATCTTCAATAGCATGCTCCTGTGTCCCTGAGTGGTACTCGCATCTAACACTTTTATCATAGTTTGAAGGAAAGGGATACGGAACAGGAGAAGCTTCCTTTAGCTCGATCAATGAGTCTTGAAGTAAACGAGCAAGCAGATAACTGTAAGGAACAGTAATGGGATCAAACTTTCTCTCCTGCCTTATGGACTTTTGTTGACTCTTTGGATGATAGCTCTGCTGCCGATACCGACTTGTGCCTTCCTTTTGTTCGGGCGCTTTCATCCTCAAACTTGGCTTAGGAGCAGGTAACAATTGAGGACGAGAAGGTTCTAAGACCACAGGTTGCAAGAAATGCCCCTGACTTGGTGCAACTTCAGGAGGGACAACAAGGATATTCATTTCTCTTGCAGCAACAGGAGTAGGATCACCTTGTATGCTCACGCCGCCCAGCGTGAATTCAATTGCTTTCAAGTCGATCAAATCCTGGACCACATGATGAAAGGCTTTACATTTTTCCACATTATGTCCCGGCGCACCAGAGTGAAAATCGCAATGGGCATTTGCATCGTAATCGAATGGGAGCTTTCCACGAGGAGGATTTATCGTCCGAAGTTCAACCAATTAGAGCTGAAGTAGATACCTCAACAGCTGAGCATAAGACATAGGAATCGGATCATAGATTCTATCAGCCTTCTTTGACTTTGGTGGGTACTTCTTAGCCTCGGGGTTGTCTTGGGAGACGAGACGTAACTGCTGATGAGTAAATTCCGGAACCCCATGTTGTGCAGAAAATTTGAGGTAAATCACTCTTTGGGATAGATTCTACAGGCAATGGTGGAACGACAATTTCTATTATAGCCTCAGGCGTGGGATTATCATCCTTTCTGAGCACATTTCTCACAACTTCCATGACCAGACTCATCTGAATCTTCATTTGATTGACCTCTTCCTTCAACATTTTCTGGTCTTGAATTAGAGCTTGCATGTCCCCTATAAACTGCCCCATTTGGCTTCTTATTTCGCTCAAATCTGCTTGAACTTGATCCATGGTCAACTTCTGAATGGCTTGGGCAGTTAAGTCTAAAATTCTGAAGAAAACCGGATCAGGATAAGAATAACCGAGCCTCGAACACCTGTTATGCAAATGATTATGAAAATGCAAAGCAATGCTATGAATGCAATAAGACATGGGATCAAAGTTTCCACATAATCTGAATAATCAAGGTACTCTACTGATGTCTGAATAAGTTCATGGGTCTATTCTAAAGAGAATACCAGAATTCCAGAATATCCGACTAATCAGAATACCATAATACCAGGCTGATAAGTTCACACTGATAAGAAGACCAGAATACCGGGTAGGTTGAAGGTCAAGTTTACCGGCAAACCTGTAAACAACCCACCCCTCTCACATGTGGGTACTAGAAAGGCGAGGATCCTCAATATCACGGACTCTCAGATCGAGAAATGATGATACGTTCACCATTTCTGGTTTGGCATCATCATCAATCGAGGAGGACTCAACTGGTTCCCCTAAAAAAGGATATCCTATAGCAAGTTCCCAGTATTGGGTCCTCAGATTAAGAATGCGTAATGGGTATGCCATTTATGGTCTGCCATTATCACATCTCAGGAGGAGTGCCGCAACTGAGTCCCCGGGAGTGGTCACCAGAGTCGACAGCTTTCTAGGTTAACACCCTGAAATGCACAAGACGCGCAAATCAGAACATCTCCCAAGAAAACCTCGGCTGGGTGTGGATTTCATGTAAACCATACGTACCAAGACGCTACGTAGGCCACATTACTTTCCACTCTAATCCTACCTGTACTCTCAAGCTTGTGTAATGGGCTTATCTCTCAGATCACCCATCCCACCAAACAAAAAAATCCAGCACAGTCCAGCATAGTATAATATATATGGCAACAGTAAATGAAAAGCAAGTAAATGTAATAAAACAATAAACATGCAACAATGCCATAAATAAAGCGAGTAAAGCAAACAGATAAAACACCCTATAATCGAAAACAAGCAAGAGCTAGGATTGACTCGCTTAGGGAGAAGTGTCCCCAGCAGAGTCGCCAGCTGTCGCATCTGCGAAAATCAACTGGCGGAAAAGAACAGAAGAGTCGCCACCGAACGTTATTTATCCAGACGCAGGAAAAGGAAACGATCGAAGAAAACCTCAACAAAGGGAAAGGAATGGTCGTCGCAACCATAGCCTGGGTTCGGGATTCGGTTACGCGAGAGGAAGGCATTAGCACCCCCTCGCGTCCATCGTACTCGATGGGATCCACGCTTGTTGTTATCGATCAAAGGGTGTAGGGTATCTGAAACTCAACTGCTACTGGAAAGGAGAAGGAACGGGAACGGAAAAGAATGAAGAAACGAGGAAGAAAAGAAAAAGAAGTGACTCGATAGGACGTCGTATCCTAGGCCTACGTATTCCCTCGTGCAATGGGAAAGTCAGAGTCAACGTAGTTCGGACTACGGTTTTGTGGAAGGGTGAAAGGATTGTGCTCGGAGAGATCTCGCACGATCTCTTGCCTACGTATCTCGCTCGTACGCGAGAATCAGAGCGACGTAGTTCCCCTCACTTGGGATGGCTTTACTTTATTTGTGTTTTTTAACGGAAGGCGCCAAGGTTCGCGTTCCAGCAGTTAGGTGTCGCAGCTCGTTGTACGGAGTCTTAGGCATTTACTTGTTTACGGTAGAACGGAAGTGACACATCCTTTACGAATGGAGTGAGGAAGGTGAGAAGAGAATTGTTTGTTTTTGTCTTTTATGAGAAAGTGTTTTGATTGTTTTGTGTTTGTAACACATATTGCACTAAAGTCTATGACTTAGGATCGAATGCCTCGCGTATCGACCCAAGACGGGACATATGCTAAACACTCTAGGAAAGTGAAGGAAAATCCCCCCACTCTCCACTTCCCATGTACTTAAGGGTCGTGGCGTACAATACGGGTTGCCTTTATTACATGTTTTTGATTTTGTTTTGAGATAAAGAAGAGAGAGACTCAAGGGTGTAATAGAAAATGGAAGTTAGTTGTTAGTGTGCTCGCCGAGATATCGCATCTCATGCCTACGTATCCGCAATCTGAAAAGAAAGAGGAATCAGAGCATCCGTAGTTCACGCTACTACGGGTGAACGGGAACGGTCTCGATCGCACGGGTGCGAGAGAAATGTGAGACTCACGAAGGTCACACAGATAGTCTAAAGGGGGAAACTGAACGTACAAGTCAGCATGCAATGATAGTCCTAAGGTCAGGATCAGGGGGAAGTCTATCTAATGTTGTCATGCATGGATTGCTATCCTAATGTCTCTCCTACCTCCGACTTAATCAAAAATTAAGTGGAGCTAGGAATCCTATGGGATCATGTCATCAGACAAGCAAACACAGGATTAATCAATCACAAAATGAACTAAAAGCAAACGAAAGAATAAACAGTGTCAGTCAACAATCAAAATAAAGAAAGGGGGAAGATGTGAATCAGACCACATAAGCATCAGCATTGGTCAATGCAAGCTATAGACACGGTGTGGGGGTTTGATTGCTAAACCCTTCTTCCACTTGACCGACTCGATAACAAGAGCAGGTAATGTTCAAAGCTTCAATCATGTAATGAAAGCTAAGAACGACTCGACTAGAATAATGGGGGTCGGTTGCGAACCCTAACATCCGTCAATTGCCTTCTTGGAGGTCTTACAAGGCGATATGGGAATGGGATGCCTCTTTGGAGGTCTTAGGTATAATTTTAAATAATCACAAACAGAGCCTCCTTTGAGGACTTCCAGCATTGTCGGCTAAGTGGCACAGACTCCCAATCCTACTTCTCATGGCATCAAAAAGCAAAAATGCGGAATTAGTAAAGGAGAAGAGAGATAATACCGAACGGATATCAATCCGTAGCAACGCAAGCAAATTATTAGCCAACCGAACAACTTCTAGTAATCTAGCATAAGTAAGAAAAGTGTTAGAAAGTGGAAAGGATCCGTGAAAGACATGGAACCAAATGCTCTTAAAAAAATAATAAAACAAGGCAATAAATCATAAACAGCAGAAACAATAGTGCTCCAGCACCTGCATAGCTGTAAAAACCAGCAACAAATAAAAACAGCCTATAACAGCTACTATTTCCAAAACAAGGTAGATGTGTATGCAACCAAATAGAATAGCAACATTTTACAGCACATTTTGTTCACAGCAGCTATGTATGTAGCAGCAACTTCTACATTTAAACCACTTATAAAGCCAAATGTGAAACACTACAAAACAACTCAAAAGTTAGTCAAAATTCAAATGGAAATTGTCAAATAAGAAGTAAGTGAGATCAATACTAAAATGTGAACAACAATTAGTCAAAATCTATGCAAAACATATTAAGGACTATTAACAAAGTTAACTAATGAAACTATTAAAATGATTAGTCGATGTTAGCATTAAAATCTAAGTATAGTCAATGTTAAAACAAAATTAAATCAAAGTCAATTAATTCAAAGTTAATTTCTAATTCTAAAAACAATTACTGAATAATTAGTGGCCAATTAAGCCAAGAACATATTATCAAGTCATCAAGCTACAAAACAATTATCAAGCAATTAAGGTAAAAAACAATTAGTAAGCTAGTGAACAAAAAATCGATTAGGATATGATTAAACCAAAAACAATTAGTGCGATTAAGCAAAAATCAATTAGTGCAATTAAGCCAAACAATTAGTAAACACTTAGGCAAAACAATTAATAAGCAATTAAGCTAAAAAACTATTAGTGCACTTAATCAAAAAAATAATTAAGGAATGATTAAGAAAAAATCAATTAAGGCGTGATTAAACCAAAAATCAATTAATGAACGACCATTATCAAAAATTTAAACCTAATTATCAAGATTATTTAAAACAGATATCCAAAAGAACAAATATCCAACATCAAATATCTAATCATCTAAACAAAACTTGAATCAAAATTCTACAAAAAAAACAAATAAACCAAAAACAGGAGGGTGCAACATGTCTTATAAGGGTGTGAATATACATCTGGGCGAATGGGCTCTTGGTGCTAGGCCCAATGAGTTTCAAGAGGGAGCCAAGGGAGGTTCAGGAAGCAATGTAACGGCGTGGATAATAGGTTGATTGGGTCTACACAAGCCCGGTCCAAACAAAAAACTGAAATCTGACCTAAAAGCCAAAAGGAGCTTCTCCTCCTTCACCTGTACATACGCCGTTACCCTCTCTTCTTCTCCTTTTCACTGTTTTCAACCTTTCCTTCTCACAAATTCCACCGGCGATCCCTTCTTCGTCTTCATTCACTCATCACCAAATCCAAATCGCCTCCGACATTCTCCTCACTCTTTTATCAAGACGACTGCAATGAAAAAGGCTCCGCCACACCGTGACCTTATGCCGGCGGCGACGGAGATAACCACAAGCTTACATCGTGTTTACTTCTACCTACAAAACTCCCCGCGGCTAAACTCACTCACCGTCGAAATCAAAATCAAATTCAACAGCGGTTGAAATTAAACATTATACAAGAAACAGAAGCGGCGAAGCAACCGGGTTACCTGGAATCAAAGACTTTGCAGGTACAATTCTATTCTCGTTCCGATTCCTATTCCCTTCTACTTCTCTATCCTTTTTCGTTTCATCCCTATCTCATGTGCGTTGCTTGTAGAATCGCGGCTCCGCTTCAAAAATTATTATTGGATCTACCGTATTCTCCCCTAGCTCGAATCTTCCTTATAATCTTCTTGCATTATCGTTGTGATGTAGTTGTTAAACTTCTGCAGGTTCTTGCGAAGCTTGAGAAGAGAATGATGAAGGTTGTTGCGGATTCGTATGGATTCCCGAATCGATGTTAGCCGAACAAAGTCGTTACGGCTCGTTGAATCCTGATTTTGAATTTCCCTTTTCTTGCAGGTTATGGAGAATTGGTGATGAAGATTTAAGAGGATAATTCAAGGTAGAAGATTAAAGATGGTTATTGAGGAAGAAGATGGATAGGGATGAAGATCCGGTGAAGAAGAAGATGGTGGATTCAAGAAGAATTCTGTTAGAGTTTTTCAGTAGTTTTCTGTTAGAGAGTTTGTTAGCGGTTAGAAAGATGAGTCAGTTAGGAAAATTTCTGGTGTCAAAATGTTAGTGAGTTTTTTTTATCTACTGTTAGAGAAAAATGGTTATGCCCTGTTAGCCTTTAGAGGGATTGTAACTGACTTTTCTGGTGGTTCGTTCTGTTGTAAAAAATGGTAATTGACATTGTTAACAGGTTTTTTTTTGTGTTAGTTTCTTTTTTTTTTGTTATATTCTGCTAACTGAATTTGATTATGGATTGAGTGAAAATGGAACTTTGTTATGATATTCTCCTCCGTGGAATTGGCCGAATTGGAATTGGACTTAAAATTAGACATGGTGGTAATTTGGACATAGAAATAGATATAGAATGAGGATTTGGAAAAGGTTAATTCGGATTTTGGATATAGAAAATGATTACTTGTAAAGTGAATGGAAATGGATATTGATTGGACTGAAAAATGATTTTTGGAAAATGGATTTTGGAATTGGTTTGAAGTAAGAATGGTTTTGGCCAATGGATCCAAATTGGATTGAAAAATGGTTTAAAAAGATATGAGAAACAATGGTTTAAAATGTGTAAAAGTATATGGACTTTATTGGATTTGAAATGGATTTAACTGTGGTTGAAATTGGACTTGAACCTAGATAAAAATGGACATAGAAAAATGGATGTGGATTTTATTGATTTAGAAAGTGGTTATTGGTCGGAGAAAATGAACTTGTAATTCCGATTAATCCATATGACTCTCATTTTCATACCTCACAAGTTTAAACCTTGATCAATCAAAATTCACATCAAGATCAAAACTCAAATACTTAGCGAATTCCCAACTCCAATCAACTTCAATATCAATCCTCATTAACTTGCATTACAAGTAACGAACCATGAGCAACTGAGAGAATAACACCATCCTGACCACAATATAAATTCACAACTGGATCTCGTGTCAAGATGCCTTTGCCATGAACCCCAATCACCATCTTCAATTGATGAAAATCAACCAAGTCGCACAGAAGATAAGAAACCATGATCCCACGCCTCAGGAGCCATATGCAAATGAATGAATGAGTCATGACCAAACGGATATGCAGATGAATGTGAAGCATAAGCCACAAAAAGTTAGAAAAAGTGAGGGCAAATTTTGGGGTGCTACACTTAGCTGTGAAGACCACTTACAAGGCAAGTCATCTTGCAAGGTTGTTTATTTCTGAAATTGTGAGATTGCATGGTGTCGTAACCTGAAATTTGACCTCCCTCTTTTGCCTTTTGCATGAGCATAAGCATTCGCATCGCTGGCATACGCATTCGCACTTTTCCTCTTGTGATTTTGTTGCAGGAATATTCAGGTTTTCCAAGCCCGATTAATCGTATCCTCACAAGGTCATCATATCATCAAAACAAGAAAAAAATGAGGGTTTCTATGCCTATTCATCAATACAAGGAGTGGAAAATCGAAGCCGCAACCACAACATCCTTTACAGGAAAAATTGGGCAAGTTTTTGACTGGTTAACTAGTTAACCATTTGGTTAATCGATTAATACCCTTTTACAGCACCAAATTTAGCTTTTTAACAGCTGTTAATCGGTTAACCTGTTGGTTAATCGATTAACACCTGCTATTTCAGCAAAAAATCAACATTTCCCTCATATTTCAGCAACTCTCTCCATTCTCTTTTGGTCTATTCTATTCTAGTGTTGCGTGGAACATTCTAGATAGTTCAAGACCATTCAAGACATTTCCCTTACATTTATTCTATGCATCACTTTAAATCAAGTGCACCATGTTCCTTATTTTCCAAGTAATGTGGACCTTTGGATGATGGAGTGCACATTGGGATTGTTACCGAGTTGGTTCTAACTAACCGAGTTAACCGCCTTGACTCGGTGAGTCAAGTCCAACTTACTCCTAGCCTAGTTTCAAACCCAAAGCTAATTCCAAACCAAATTCTAAACCATCTCACACTCCAAACCAAAAGTCTATATAAACACACATGCATTCACTTTTCAAGGATTCAACCACACTCAACCATTTTTCACCACATTTTCACATAAATTCTCCACTTATCACTCTCAATTCTCTCACATTCTCTCTGATTTCTCCCTACTACATCTTCATTTTCATCCTAATTCTCTTCCAAAACCACACCAAAGCTCATCTCTACTTTGAAGGATAATCACTTTTACACCAAAAGTGATTATTTCTTGAGCTCAACCTTCATCAATTTTGCAATTCTACTGGGATTTCTGGAGTTATTTCATTTTGTGGAGTAATCTTGAGTATTTTCTGCAACTTTCCACGGTTTGAATTCGCATTTTGGAGCTTTATCGTATTTTGCTCGATTTCGACACGCTTTATCCCTGAATCGAAGATTCCTCTGGTTTTCTTCAATTTTCTGCATCAAGAATACTTTACAATAATTACCAAGGCACATCTCAGCCTTGTAGGTCGGTAGATCTTACTTTACTCTCTGTTTCGATTGTTTCTGCGCATTTACGATGTGAATTTCGATCGTTTTTTTTATTTGGTTTGCCATGTTTTTGATTGATCTTTGATCTCCATGATTGATGCTTGAAATTTGTGTTAATTGTGCTTACATGATGTAATTTTCGTGCACAAAATCGTACCATAGCATCTGGAAGTTTGAATAAGTGATTATGTGTTGAAAACTACTTTTGAAAAGCTGTTTCTGCTGTTATTTTTGCCACTGACACAGTGTTAATCAGTTAACCATTTGGGTTAACCGGTTAACTAGTTCATTTTTCACCAAAGAACGCAGATTTTCAAGCCGTTAACCGATTAACCATAGGGTTAACCGATTAACACTGTACTAGAAGGTTATTTTCTTGCATTTTCAAGTGTGTTTGCCATGCTTTCTTCCTTCTAACTTCCATTGATTATCATGCTTGATTTTATGGATGTTTTAAATGTCATTTCACTTCTGGTTGAAGCATATTCATGAACTTTCGATGCACATCTTCGTTTATTCATTTGTTTCATATTCTTAGCATTGTATGAACATCATCCTTCTTGCACTATCTTTGTTCACATGATACATGATTGTGTGTGGCATTTTGATGATTATTTGGCACTGTTTGCACCTTCCATTTCAGATTTGTATTAAGGTTATTCTTCATGGATAAACTTAATCTTGTATAATCAATAATTCACACCTTTTTGCTTAATGACTTTTCATTCTCTTTGGAAAGTTGTTAGCATAGTTCTCCCTTGATTAATTGATCGAAACCTTGTTTCAATTAATCAATCTTCCCTTTTCCTCTCTTTAGGCTTCCTTTAGAGCTTTTTCTCTCGATCCCCTCGTAGAGTTGGAGTTTCGCGCTACGCCTTGCATCGGAGCACGGTACAAATTGACGTCGTTATGTTTTCCGTTTCTCTACGCAGGAGCACTATACAACTTGGAGCTGTTGTGCCGTATATTTCAACTTCCGCATTACACCCTGTGTGTTAGAGAAGGAATGAGAAGGGAGAATTCCTACTCTCATTCTGACTACTTCAGGTAGGGGACAAATGACCCTGTGCTTGGCATAGTCATCTCTATCTCCAGGCGGTAGTGTGCTCTCTTTTCCCCAGTCGAGTCGATCCTTGATCACTCTTTGCTCTTTGCGATCTCTTTCGACCCTTGATCACTCCTATCTCTATCTCGGTCTTGATCAATCACCTTCTTGGTTACGATTCTTTGTCCATTGGGTTAGCAAGTTGTCTCCATTCCAATGCCCTATTCTTTTCTTGCGGTCAATCACTGTTCTTTTGTTTCTCCTGGAGAGTCTCTCTTCTCTTTCTTCGGTTAAACGGAGTACTCCTGTTACAACCGAATCCCCTGTGGAGTTCGCAACCTTCTTTTGGTTATTTTCCCTTTGTTGGTTAATCACTGTCTGTCGGTTAAAACACCAATGTTTGCACTCCTTCTCAGTTAATCACAGTCCGTCTGTTAAAACACTGAGTTCATCTTGGGTTAATCACCTTCTCTCGGTTAATCACCCTTTTCTTCAGTTAACCACAGTCCGTCTGTTAACATACTGAAGCCCCTTTTGGAGTTAATCACCTTCTCTTGGTTAATCATTCATTTTTCTCGGTTAAACACAGTTCTCCTGTTAAAACCGAATCCCCAGCAATTGGCAACCTTTATTAGTTCGAATACTTGCACCCTTGGGCTGGTAACCTCTTTTGGTTCAATACCCTTCTTCGTTGGTCAAGTGATGTTCGTTCAGTCATTACCAACACCCCTTTTGGGTTACGACCTTCGATCGGTCCTACACCCGTTCTTCTGGTTAATCACAGTTTTCTCTGTTAAAACCAATGGATCTCTACCCCCACAGAGTTACAGTCCTTTCTTTCTTCGGTTAACCACTGCCAGCCAGTTAATATACCGAGTCTCCTTGTTCTCTTGGTTATCACACCATCCCTTTATTTGGATCCCCAACGGAGCCCTTTCTATTCCATTTGCTCTTACTTTCTCGGTTTCGACACCTATTCTTTTTGTTATCCCCAGCGGAGTTTCTTTCGTTCTTGGTTTTAACACCACTTTTTTTCTGGTCTCTTGTGCAATCGCTCTTATTGTGTGGTTTTCCCCAGTAGAGTTTTTCCTTCACTCTTGCTCTTGTTTTTGACACCACTTATTTTGTTTTCCTGTTTCTTTCTTGTTTTGTTTTCCGTTCGGTTCCCCGAACTACGGAAGCTCTGATTCTGCATTCTTTTGAATGTCAGATACGTAGGCATGAGATGCAATGTCTTGGCGAGCACACTTCCACCCTTTTTTCTTCCACCCTTCTTCCATTCCTTTCTGTCCCCTGGTTCCATGAACTACAACGCTCCGATTTCCTCATTGTACAATGAGGGTACGTAGGCACGAGGGCCACAATCCTCCGCGAGCACTTTCTTTCTTTTCTTTCTTTTTCCCTTTTCTCCTCTCTCTCCCTTTCTTTTAGCTAGAAGCCTTTAGATAGATAACCCATCCAAGCCTAGAAGCAAGCGAAATGGTTCCCGTCGAGCACAACGGATGCGTTAGGTGGTAGTACCTTCCTTTCGCATAACCGACGCCCGTTCCCATTTATCTTCCCCTTGGGTTTTATCGATATTTTCCCTGTCCTTTGGGACTAAATAAAATTCGGTGGCGACTCTGTGTTATCTTTGAGTGTGTGATTCACTCAGGATGTAAACCAGTCATCTTCAGCTGGCGACTCTGCTGGGGACTCCTTGCTTGCAGGTTGGGGTCTCGCCTAGTTTTGTTTGCTCTCTTGCTTGTTTGGGTGTTTATCTTTTGCGCTTTACTCGCTTATTTTACTTGCTTTAGCTTTATGTTTATTTACTGCATTTCTTTACTGCTTTGAATATTCATATGCTGCATATTCTGGATATCTGCTATTTTTTGCTGTTGTTGGGATGGGTAGATACTATTGGAGAGAAAGGTCCTAACATCGGGCCTAGTATACACATAGGATAGAACATGGATAGTCGTGAGGCATGTGTTTTGCGTGTTGGGATATCACGAGACCCACATCCCAGATCGTGATTCGTTTGAGAATACTTCCGTCCTGTGAGAATTCACTACGGCGGGGGATTTTCAGCCTGAGTCCTATGGTTTGGGCGACCTTTCTAGGGACCACCTTGTTGTGTCTAGATCACACCTGTGAGGGGGATGGGTTTTGCAGGAAAATAAGCCACTTCATACCTTGTTCTCGCACACGCCAGATTTCTTCACCGACACATCAGATTATGTTGCACTGACACAGAATTATATGCAGATATCCGGATTGTTCAGACTTGATTATTCGGACAGTGTTGGATTCTTTTTGTTGTGTTGCATATCATTTCATCATGTAAATTAATTTTTGCATGTGCATTTCCAGGTATTCGAAGGCTTATCTTTTGTTGGCATTATCATAGAGATGAGTACTGGTTGTCGTGGCATCGTCAGTTACAAGTTTGTGGAGCCTAAGCTGGGCATTGTGAGAGGTTTGGCATCTTTGTTGGTTGGAGATCACAGAGGGGTTTTCATAGGTACTTATGGTAATCTGTTGTCCATCCTCAACACTGAAGTCAACATCACTGCTATTCACACTCTGGTTCAGTTCTATGACCCACCATATAGGTGCTTCACATTTCAGGATTATCAGCTAGCACCTACACTTGAGGAGTATGCTTATATTCTAGGGGTTGAGATCAAGAAGCAGGTTCCTTATGTCTACACTAGCGATTGTCCGAAGTTTCATCTTATTGCTAATGCGCTTTGCATTAGTAAGAAGGATGTGGAGGATAATCTTAAGACCAAAGGGAAGGGTATTCGAGGTTTTGCTTCGAAGTTCTTGGTTGACAAGGCCACTACTTTCGCCAAGGATGGAAACTGGAAGGCTTTCAACGCCGTTCTTGCTTTGCTGATATATGGGATTGTCTTGTTTCCGAACACGGAGGATTTCGTAGATAAGACCGCCATTAATATTTTCTTGTCCAAGAACCCTGTTCCGACACTTCTTGCTGATACCTACCATTCTATTCATTCCAGGAATGAAAAGAAGAAAGGAACCATTGTTTGTTGTGCTCCTCTGCTATACCGATGGTTCATGTCTCACCTTCCACAGAAGGGTCCCTTTGTTGAGAATAAGGGTAATCTCAAGTGGTCTCAACGAATCATGTCTCTTACCGCTGATGACATTTTTTGGTATTCTCGAGTCTACGACGACATTCCGATCATTCTTCATTGTGGGAAATTCTCCAGTGTGCCTCTCTTGGGTACAAAGGGTGGAATTAACTACAATCCGAGAATGGCCTTCCGACAGTTGGGATACCCTATGGTTGACAAGCCTGATCTTGAGGTAGTGGAAGAGTTCATCTTTCATGAAGGGGTTGATGACATGGGTTTGCTGAAGAGGTTTAGTGCCGCTTGGACTCAGATTTATCTTAAAGGTAGAGCCGATTTGGGTAAGAAGAATTGTGTAGCCAAGGAAGCTTACACACTTTGGGTCAAAGAGCGCGTCAAAGAGATCTTGTTGCCATTTTCTCCCGAGCCTTCCATGAACGCTAAGCCTCTTGAACTTGCCATTGTTCCTCCATCTGAGGTCGACTAACTCAAGCTGATTATTGAGAAGTTGAAGAAGGAGAATGTTGATCTTCATCTCAACCTTGATAGAGTCACTTCCGAGAAGGATAGCCTACAGATTGAGCTCCATCAGAAGCACGAGCGCATGCTCAAAGAGGTGGAGGTTGAACAGAACAAGCGTAGGAAGGTGGGTGATTCTTTGAAGAGCACCTATGAGGGACTTGCTTCAAAGAAGAGACAACTTGCCGATGCTCATTATCAAGCCTACAAAGGGGAGCTGAGCTACAACAAGCAACTTGAAGAGCTTCGAGGGAAGTTATTCGAGTTCAAGACAAAGTGGCAAAGTGAGCAAGACCGTGCTAATCAGTTAGCAAAGGACTTTTCTCAATGTCAAGTCTAGCTCGAAAAAGTCTTCGGTGAGATTCAGAAGCTGCAAGATCAAGCACATAAGAGCAAAGAGCAGATTAGTCAGATCAACACAGAGAGCACTCATTGGGAGCATCAAAGCTGTCATCTACAGAACCTCCTGGATCAGAAAGAGGCCTTTCTTCAGGACATGCTTCAGGGACCTAATCATTCATTGTTGCGTAACCTCATGAAGGATGCGAAGTACTGGAGTGAGAGGAACGGCCGACTAGCCATATTTGCTGAGCATGCATTGGAGGACCTACCCGGGTTGTTGAAGGATGCATATGCTGATGCATTGCCACACCAGCTTCCTTGGGCTATTTTCCATTTCTTGTCTGTGTGTAGGGTGGTATATGATAGGATCCGTACGGATTTTGTTGTAGCCCAAAAGGCAGATATTTGACTTGTATTCGACTTGTACTTCTTTCCTTTATTGCTGAATGAATGAAGATTCTTGCTCACTCTATCTATTATGCCTTTACTTGTATGCTTTATGATTATTGTCAACAAAGATAGGTTTAAGAATTCTTGGAATTTAAAACTTTATTTTTGCATGCATATCATACATTCATCTGCACACATATGTACGTCCCTTCATCCAAAACCATTGCTCATCCTTGTCCGCCTTCCTTGTAGCAAGACGACGACTCGACATTGGTATTTTACTCACTCAAGCAAATCCAGAATCATGGCTGACTTCGAAGCTGAGAACGCTGCTTACAAGGAAACTCTGGCACAGTTCCAAGGTCAGATGGATCAGTTTCAGACGAACATGGATGTCATTATGGAACTTCTTCATGCTCAGAGGGATGCTGCTGCTGCTGCCACTGTTGTTGCAACCCCTACTGATGCAACTGTTGTCACTCCTGTTGTGACTATTCCTCCTATTGTTACGGCTACTCATGTTGTTGTTGTTCCTTCTCCTGCTAGAGTTGAAGTACCAATTGAGCCTGTGAATCAGCCTGTTGTTCAGCCTAGTTTGAACCAGATGCCCGCTGGTTTTCCTTGGGGCATGCCTCCGAATTACACTCCTCAGATTGCAAATAATGGTAGTGCCTTCCTACCGTATCAGCCTTTTGTTGCACCCCTGCCTAATGGGAATATGGCTGCATATCCATGGGGCATGCCTACTCTAGTCCCGCCTCCAGTGGTGAATGATGATCTTGAGAACCTTCAGGCTCAAACTCATCAAACTACCGTATTGGTCGACACTGAAACTCCGGATAAAGAAGATCATGTGTACAGAGGTCCTCTTATTCATGTTTCGGTTTTGTTTCAAGTTGCTCAAACTGCTGTTCCGAATGTTCATCCTGGGATGTTCTATCCTGGGGCGTCCTCCTCAGCTGCTGGGGTACCTCCTCCAAATTATCTGTATGGTGTTCCGATAGGTCAGAATACTGGTCAGATGGTTAATCCGGGTTTGGTGTATCCTTCTTAGTTTGCTACTCCTGCCGCTTCTCAGCTGTCAAATCCTCAGATTCTTGTTAGGCCCAATAATCAGAATAGATCTGTTGACTACAAGTTGTTGGAAGACCATATCAGAGCTATCGAAGGGTTCTCTGCTTTTGGCATGGAGGCCAAAGACTTGTGTCTGGTTCCAAATGTTGTGCTGCCGCAAAAATTCAAAATACATGATTTGCCAAAGTATAAAGGTTTAAGCTGCCCGCGTAGTCACATCACTATGTACTGCAGGAAGATGGCATCCCATATTGATAATGATGAATTGCTTGTTCATTGTTTTCAAGATAGTTTGTCTGGTGCTTCATTGGATTGGTACATGGGCTTGGAGCACAGCAAAATCCGTACTTGGAGGGATCTATCAGAAGCATTTGTGAAACAATACAAATATAACCTTGATCTGGCACCCACTAGATTGCAATTGCAGAATCAGTCTCAGCGCTCAACTGAAACATTCAAGGAGTATGCACAAAGATGGCGTGAGATGGCATCTCGTGTACGACCGGCTCTCTCTGACAATGAGTTGGTTGACATCATTATGGGTGCATTGCAAGGATTTTACTATGAGAAAATGGTAGGTAGTTCTTCATCGAACTTTGCTGATGTTGTGACGATTGGTGAACGGATTGAGAATGGCTTAAAGACTGGAAAGATTCCTGGAGCTGTTTCCCAGCAGTAGACCACTCGGAAATCTCAGAACAGTCATTCTAAGAAAAAGGATGGTGAAGCCGACGCTGTGACAGCTCAAGTTTCTCCTCAGTATCAAGCTCCCATGGCTCCCATGCCATACTATCCATATCCATACATTGCTACTGCACAGTATCAACAACCTCAGTATCAGTATCATCCGCACCAACCAGTTCAGAATGCTCAGAATCAGCAACAGAATCAACAGAACAAAAGTCAGCAGAATCAAAACCGTCAGAACAACAACAATCAAGGAAATCGTAAATGTCCGAATTTTGATAGAATTTCGGTGTCATACACCGAGTTGTTTCCTTACTTGGTTCACCAAGGGGAAATTGTCCCCAAACAGATTGCACCATCAATTCCTCCATTTGGCCCAAAGCATAATCCAAATGCGTCCTGTGCTTACCATGCTGGATACATAGGACATGCCACCGAGGATTGTTTTGTTTTCAAAACCAAGGTTTAGGAACTCATTGATAAGAAGGTTCTGACTTTCGCTGAGGAAGGACCTAACATTTAGAATAATCCGTTACTGAATCACGGTGGACCTACAGTTAACATGATTGAGGATAATTCAAGGGATGAATTGATCATGGATGTTCATGAAGTAAAGACTCCGATGACTGTGGTTTTCAAGAGATTGAATGAACATGGGCTGTTGAAAGGGTTGCATGGTAAGTGTCAGATTTGTGACGATAATCCCAACTAGTCGAAGGCTGAAGGGTTGTGTCCAGATTTTGATAAACCGAGGCGAAGTGCAATTTTCCAGATCTAAATCTATTGAGGAAGTTGCCACTATCGAGCCGTTCACCATCGTCTATAGGAAGGTTCCTATGGAATCTCCTAAGCAGAAGAAGGTGCAACCCATTGCTGTTTGTCTGCTGAAGCCATTTCCGTATCAGAATTCTAAGGAGGTACCTTGGAAGTATGGGTCGACTGTGTTTTCTGGAGGTTAAGAGATAAGGTTCGCCGAATCTGAGATCGTGAATGTTACAGCCGGTGGAGGTATGACTCGTAGTGGATGAGTGTTTGCTCCGAAGGTCACTACAAAGCCTGTTCAAGTTCCAACTGTTGTTCCTCCCCAAGAGACGCCTGCATTTGCAATCCCTGTTGTTCAACAAGGGGCGTCATCTACTGCTATTCCAGTACAGATTATCCCGTTTAAGGATGTTTCAAAGAGCAAAGAGACCCTTGATGATCAAGAATTCCTTAAGTTGATCAAGAAAAGTGACTTTAAAATTGTGGATCAGCTGGGTCAGACTCCCTCGAGGATCTCAATTTTGTCCTTACTTATGAGTTTGCCGGCGCACAGATCAGCTTTGTTAAAAGTCTTGAACAGTGCCCATGTCATGCAAGATATATCCGTCGTCGAGTTTGATGATGTAGTGGCCAACATAGCTGCAAGTCGGTATTTGGGTTTCAATGAATCAGAGTTGCCTCCTGAAGGAACTGCCCACAATAAAGTATTGCACATATCTGTAACCTGCACAGACATCCTGTTAGCTCGTGTTCTAGTTGATACCGGTTCTTCTCTTAATGTGATGCCTAAGGGCACATTGATTCAATTACTGGTGGAAGGAAATGAGATGAGACCAAGTGCCTTAGTTGTCAGAGCCTTTGATGGTTCTCGAAGACAGGTCATTGGAGAGGTGGACTTACCCATCAAAATTATGCTGCATTTGTTTACCATTACTTTCCAAGTGATGGATATCAATCCGGCATACAGTTGCCTACTGGATCGTCCATGGATCCACGTGGCAGGGGCAGTTACATCCACTTTGCATCAGAAGTTAAAGTTCATGTTTGACGATCAGCTGGTCATTGTCTGTGGTGAAGAGGATTTGATTGTAAGAGAGTTATCATCTTTTCGATACATTGATACCGAGGAAGGCATAGCTAAGGTGCCGTTGTAGTGTCTCGAGTTCGAAGATGTCAGCTCTGCTTCAACTAGTTAAAGTAGATCACCACAATTGACTTTAGCATCTACTAAGAGTGCTAAGGAGACTATCCAGAAAGGTGCTTAGTCAGGCTGGGGGCACGTGATTGATGTGGTTGAGAAGCATAATCTTTTTGGAATGGGTTATCGTCCTGGTCGTCAATCTGGGTCCTCTGGCCAGAAGCAATGCAACTTGATCAAGTTCAACAGCGCGGGTTTCTAGCAAGGTGACATCGTGGCAGCTATTGATGATGCTGGCCCCAGTAATCAGACTTCAAGCCTTGTGCGCAAATATCCGCCAAGTTTCAAGGTCAACAATTGGACATCTACCGTGATTCCTATGGTTTTCCCATATAACATGTAATGCATTTTGCTTTCTCATTCCCTCGTCCTCGCCCGAGACGAGTGGATAGCTGGTAAAGGGCCTCGTGCTTTTGCAATATTATGTGATCAATAAATAAAAGTTTTTTGCATTCAAAATCATGCTCTATTTTCTTTCTTTATTTTACTTTTTCACAAACAAATGGCAAAAGTTTCTTTTATTTTCCAAATTTTCAAAATAGCTCATTCTATTCATAAACATGCAAAACTAATAAAAGCATTGATAACAACATGGCAAACATCCATTATGATTCTGGAATTCCAATTAACCAAGCCGAAGAAGATGGTGAGGAAGATTGTGAATTACCAGATGAACTAGCAAGGCTCCTTGAGCACAAGCATAGAGAGATTCAGCCACACAAAGAGCCAGTGGAAGTTGTCAATCTTGGTACTGATGAGGTCAGAAGAGAAGTCAAGGTTGGCGCATCCCTCGCTAAGCATGTACACTCTGAGTTGGTCAAGTTATTGAGAGAGTATGTTGATATCTTCGCCTGGTCCTATCAAGATTTGCCTGGGTTGGATACCAACATCGTTGAACATCATTTTCCACTCAAGCCCAGATGTCCTCCTATCAAGCAGAAACTCAGAAGGACTAGACCCGACATGGCACTCAAAATCTGAGAAGAGGTAAAGAAACAGCTTGATGCTGGTTTCCTAGCCACTTCCGAATATCCTGAATGGATTGCTAACATCGTCCCGGTTCCCAAGAAGGACGGCAAAGTCAGAATGTGTGTGGATTATCGAGATCTCAATAAGGCAAGCCCGAAGGATGATTTTCCTTTGCCTCATATTGATGTTTTGGTAGACAAAACATCGCAGTTCTCTGTCTTTTCCTTCATGGACGGTTTTTCAGGATATAATCAGATCAAGATGTCCCCAACTGATATGGAGAAGACTAATTTTATCACGCCATGGGGTAAATATTGCTACAAAGTCATGCCATTCGATCTAAAGAATGCAGGGGCAACATACCAGCGTGCCATGATAACCCTCTTTCACGATATGATTCATAGAGAGATTGAGGTTTACGTGGACGACATGATTGCTAAGTCCAAAACTGAAGATGATCACCTGGTTGATCTGAAGAAACTGTTTGAAAGACTCCAAAAGTTTAGATTGCGGTTGAATCCTGCGAAGTGCACCTTCGGAGTTCGATCTGGTAAACTATTTGGCTTTATTGTAAGTCAGAAGGGCATTGAAGTTGATCCTGATAAGGTTCGGGCAATTCAGAACATGCCGCCTCCCAAAACAGAAAAAGAAGTCCGTGGCTTTCTGGGCAGACTCAATTACATTTCAAGGTTCATTTCCCATTTTACGGCTACCTTTGAAGCAATGTTCAAATTACTAAGAAAAAATCAATCGATTGAATGGAATAATGATTGTCATGAAGCATTTGACAAAATAAAATAATACTTGCAAGAACCACCGATCTTAGTACCGTCGGTTTCCGGTAGGCCTTTAATCATGTATCTCACCATTCTCGATGAATCAATGGGATGTGTATTGGGTCAACATGACAACACTGGCAGGAAAGAGCATGCAATATACTATCTGAGCAAGAAGTTCACTGATTGTGAGATCAGATACTCACTCTTAGAGAAAACTTGCTGTGCTCTGGTCTGGGCTGCTCGACGCCTACGACAATACATGATTTACTATACTACTTTGTTGATATCCAAAATGGATCTGATAAAGTATATATTTGAAAAGCCTGCTGTCTCTGGAAGGATTGTTAGGTGGAAGATGTTGTTAACTGAGTATGATATCCAACATGTTACCCAGAAAGCAATAAAAGGGAGCGTCTTGTCTGACTACCTTGCTCATCAACTTGTAGAGGGTTATCAACAGATAAAGTTTGACTTTCTCGATGAGGATGTTCTGTTTATCAGGGATTATGAGACTCCAGACCCTGACCTAGGACCCGAACCAGGGGCACGATGGACGCTCGTGTTCGACGGTGCCTCTAATTCTAAGGGTCGTGGAATCGGTGCTATCCTCATCTCTCCAACAGGTTTTCACCTTCCCTTCACTGCCAGATTATGCTTTGCATGCACCAACAATATGGCTGAATACGAAGCATGTATCTATGGCATTGAAGCGGCAATTGACATGAGAATCAAGATTCTTGAGGTCTATGGAGATTCTGCCTTGGTCATCGGTCAAGTCAGAGAGAACTTTGTGACTCGGGATTCCAAGCTGGTTTCGTACCAACAACACATAGAGAAGTTGATTCCTTACTTTGATGAGATCACTTTTCATCATACTCCCAGAGAGGAAAATAAACTAGCCGATGCTCTTGCCACCTTATCATCCATGTTCAAGGTCAAGTGGAAGAATAAAGCTCCTCATATCCGCATTGATCACTTGAACGAACCAGCACACTGTTTAGCAGTCAAGGATGAGTATGATGACAAGCCTTGGTTCTACGACATTAAGAGATATTTGGAAAAACAGGAATATCCTGAGGGTATCACTATCACTGATAAGAAAGCTCTTAGGCGGCTTTGCGCCAAGTTCTTCTTAAGTGGTGGTATACTGTACAAAAGGATTTATGATTCCGTGTTGCTCAGATGCGTGGATAGACATGAAGAAAACACGATCATAAGGTCCATACATGCGGGTTGCGAGGGTGTACATGCTAAAGGTCCTGCTGTGGCCAAGAAGATCCTTCGGGATGGGTATTACTGGACAACAATGGAGGTAGATTGTTACAACTTTGCTAAAAGATGTCACAAGTACCAAATCTACGGAGACAAGATCCATGTGCCTCCAACTCCATTGAATATTTTGACTGCGCCTTGACCATTCTCCATGTGGGGTATATATATGATTGGAATGATCGAGCCGAAGGCTTCCAACGGTCATCGATTCATTCTGGTTGTTACCGACTACTTCACCAAGTGGGTTGAAGTTGCTTCATATGCAAACGTTACACGACAAGTGGTTGCCAGATTGATCAAGAAAGAGATAATCTGTCATTATGGCATTCCTAGAAACCTTATCACGGACAATGCAAGCAACCTGAACAACAATATGATGAAGGAGTTGTGTCAAGAATTTAAGATCAAGCACCACAACTCTTCACCATATCGGCCCAAAATGAATGGCGCCATTGAAGCAGCAAACAAAAACATCAAGCGGATTGTCTGGAAAATGGTCAAGACTTACAAGGATTGGCATGAAATGCTTCCCTTTGCACTACATGGCTACCGAACTTCAGTTTGCACTTCTACTAGGGCAACTCCGTATTCCCTTGTGTATGGTATGGAAGCAGTTCTACCCATTGAAGTCGAAATTCCTTCCCTCAGAGTTATCATGGAAGCAGGCCTTGATGAAGCTGATTGGGTTCAATCCAGATACGACCAGCTGAATCTCATCGAAGAGAAGTGCCTTACAGCCGTTTGTCATGGTCAATTGTATCAGAGACACCTCAAGCGAGCTTTTGACAAGAAAGTTCTCCCTCGAACGTTCTGTGAAGGCAAACTCGTGCTCAAGGGATATTCACCTGTTCACTCAGATCCACGAGGCAAGTGGACTCCCAATTACGGAGAACCCTTTGTTGTCAAGAAGGCCTTCTCAGGCGGAGCCCTGATCCTCGCCACAATGGATGGGGAGGAGTTGCCATCGCCCGTGAACTCCGATACAGTCAAAAAATATTATGCCTAAAAAAAAGGATAAAAGTCCGCTAGATTGACATCCGCAAGGACAATCTAGGCAAAAATGGACGTCCCGATGGACCAAAAAAAAGAAATGTCCATGCAAAAGTTAGGGACAATGAAAAAACAATAGTAGCCCGCTAAGTTGAAAACCCGAAAGGGCGACTTAGGAAAAAATGGGCATCCCGGTGGACGAAAAAAAATGAAAACATGTCCATGCAAAAATTAGGGATAAAGGCATTGACTGTGAACACTTGAGCCTCTCTTCCTCATGGCTAGACCTCAGACGGTAACAGAACATTCCAATCATCATCAACAGGTGCAAGGCGTTGGAAACTAGCCTTACAGTGGATGGTGGCCAATGTTGTAATCAATGTAAAGCATGATTTCCCTTTGCCATTTGCATTTGTTTTTCAATTTTATTGTAAAGTTCCTCATCAAGGATTTTGCATCCTTGTACACACTTTATGTACAAAAATTTTACATCCAATAAAATGCATTCTTTGTTATCTCAATTTGTTCATTCCAGTATTTTGTTTGCAAAATAAATAATTATTTGTGATCACATAATACTAAAAAATGTTGAGAATAATAAAAATCTAAATCAATCGAGAAAGTGTTATGCATTGCATGTGTTACTGGTAACTCCTGCAGGATAATCAGTAATATCCATTGGTAAGCCTAACGCCTGGCCGGCAATGTAATGGTTCTATGAAGAAGTTGTTGTTTCCTCAGCAGTTCCTCAGCAGAGTCATTATCCGCCCCAGCAAACGCCATTACAATTTATCGAAAGGCCTGTTTACATATCTTTTTCCTACAGATTTGTAATGCCTCTAGACAGGTTGCCGAAAGTGTTCCCAGCAAAGACATTTCGCTCGCTTTTCCCCAACAAAGGTTGTACATCAGCTATGATGACTTGAAACTATCTGGACCCGGCAGCAGTGGTTAACATGATTTGGAAACTTCTTTTCCCCACGCAGAGCCAGTCTTGGCAGGAAGGATTGATTTGATTCTTTCATTCCCAGCAGAGATAGCTATGATGATTTAGAAACCTAGGGTATTCTCGGTTTCTTTTCCCGGCGGGATCATCATCCTTTGTGAACTCTCTTCTCCAGCAGAGTTTGTCTTTATCTGCGGGTCCTCTGCCTGACCGAGGGTGTCGAAGTCATTTTGCTACAATTTCTGCTTAATCGCTTCACACTGTGCCTTATCTTGCACCTTTGCATTGCATGATATCAAGCATCATATAGAAATGCATACATAGCATATGCATCGATCATACTCCCTCTCTTTTGCCTGACTTATCTCGCAGCAGATTTTCAGCCAGCTTTGCACTTATCTTTTCTTTCTTAACACTCTTCTTTTGTCGCCGTCGGCCAAATTCTCGAGCTACTCTTTTATTTAATCCCCTTTTACCTCGAATCATCAAAAAGCTGGCGCAATTCGTACATTCAGGTCCAAGAGGATTAAATAGGGGCAGCTGTCGTAACCCAAAATTTGACCTCCCTCTTTTGCCTTTTGCATGAGCATAAGCATTCACATCGCTGGCATACTCATTCGCACTTTTCCTCTTGTGATTTTGTTGCAGGAATATTCAAGTTTTCCAAGCCCGATTAATCGTATCCTCACAAGGTCATCATATCATCAAAACAAGTACAAAATGGTTTCTATGCCTATTCATCAATACAAGGAGTGGAAAATTGAAGCCGCGACCACAACATCCTTTTTAGGCAAAATTGGGCAAGTTTTTGACTGGTTAACCGGTTAACCATTTGGTTAATTGATTAACACCCTTTTACAACACCAAATTCAGCTTTTTAACAGCTGTTAATCGGTTAAACTGTTGGTTAATCAATTGACACCTGCTATTTCAGCAAAAATTCAACATTTCCATCATATTTCAGCAACTCTCTCCATTCTTTTTTGGTCTATTCTATTCTAGTGTTATGTGGAACATTCTAGACAGTTCAAGACCATTCAAGACATTTCCCTTACATTTATTCTATGCATCACTTTAAATCAAGTGCACCATGTTCCTTGTTCTCCAAATAATGTGGACCTTTGGATGATGGAGTGCACCTTGGGATTGTTACCGAGTTGGTTCTAACTAACCGAGTTAACCGCCTTGACTCGGTGAGTCAAGTCCAACTAACTCCTAGCCTAGTTCCAAACCCAAAGCTAATTCCAAACCAAATTCCAAACCATCTCACACTCCAAACCAAAAGTCTATATAAACACACATGCACTCACTTTTCAAGGATTCGACCACACTCAACCATTTTTCACCACATTTTCACACAAATTCTCCACTTATCACTCTCAATTCTCTCACATTCTCTCTGATTTCTCCCTACTACATCTTCATTTTCATCCTAATTCTCTTCCAAAACCACACCAAAGCTCATCTCTACTTTGAAGGATAATCACTTTTACACCAAAAGTGATTATTTCTTGAGCTCAACCTTCATAAATTTTGCAATTCTACTGGGATTTCTGGAGTTATTTCATTTTGTGGAGTAATCTTGAGTATTTTCTGCAACTTTCCACGGTTCGAATTCGCATTTTGGAGCTTTATCGTATTTTGCTCGATTTCGACACGTTTCATCCTCGAATCGAAGATTCCTCTGGTTTTCTTCAATTTTCTGCATCAAAAATACTTTGCAATAATTACCAAGGCACATCTCAGCCTTGTAGGTTGGTAGATCTTACTTTACTCTCTGTTTCGATTGTTACCGCACATTTAAGATGTGAATTTTGATCGTTTTTTATTTGGTTTGCCATGCTTTTGATTGATCATTGATCTCCATGATTGATGCTTGCAATTTGTGTTAATTGTGCTTACATGATGTAATTTTCGTGCACAAAATCGTACCATAGCATGTGGAAGTTTGTATAAGTGATTATGTGTTGAAAACTACTTTTGAAAAGTTGTTTCTGCTGTTATTTTTGCCACTGTCACAGTGTTAATCGGTTAAACATTTGGGTTAACCGGTTAACCAATTCATTTTTCACCAAAGAACGCAGATTTTCAAGCCGTTAACCGATTAACCATAGGGTTAACCGATTAACACTGTACCAGAAGGTTATTTTCTTGCATTTTCAAGTGTGTTTGCCATGCTTTCTTCCTTCTAACTTCCATTAATTATCATGCTTGATTTTATGGATGTTTTAAATGTCATTTCACTTCTGGTTGAAGCATATTCATGAACTTTTGATGCACATCTTCGATTATTCATTTGTTTCATATTCTTAGCATTGTATGAACATAATCCTTCTTGCACTATCTTTGTTCACATGATACATGATTGTGTGTGGCATTTTGATGATTATTTGGCACTGTTTGCACCTTCCATTTCAGATTTGTATTAAGGTTATTCTTCATGGATAAACTTAATCTTGTATAATCAATAATTCACACCTTTTTGCTTTAATGACTTTTCATTCTCTTTGGAAAGTTGTTAGCATGGTTCTCCCTTGATTAATTGATCGAAACCTTGTTTCGATTAATCGATCTTCCCTTTTCCTCTCTTTAGGCTTCCTTTAGAGCTTTTTCTCTCGATCCCCTCGTAGAGTTGGAGTTTCACGCTATGCCTTGCATCGAAGCACAGTACAAATTAACGCCGTTATGCTCTCCGTTTCTCTATGCAGGAGCACTGTACAACTTGGAGCTGTTGTGCTGTCCATTTCAACTTCCGCATTACACCCTATGTGTTAGAGAAGGAATGAGAAGGGAGAATTCCTACTCTCATTCTGACCACTTCAGGTAGGGGACGAATGACCCTGTGCTTGGCTTAGTTATCTCTATCTCCAGGCAGTAGTGTGCTCTCTTTTCCCCAGTCGAGTCGATCCTTGATCACTCTTTGCTCTTTGCGATCTCTTTCGATCCTTGATCACTCTTATCTGTATCTCGGTCTTGATCTATCACCTTCTTGGTTACGATTCTTTGTTTATTGGGTTAGCAAGTTGTCTCCGTTCCAATGCCCTATTCTTTTCTTGCGGTCAATCACTGTTATTTTGTTTCTCCTGGAGAGTCTCTCTTCTCTTTCTTCGATTAAACATAATACTCCTGTTACAACCGAATCCCCTATGGAGTTCGCAACCTTCTTTTGGTTCTTTTCCCTTTGTTGGTTAATCACTATCTGTCAATTAAAACACCAATGTTTGCACTCCTTCTCAGTTAATCACAGTCCGTCTCTTAAAACACTGAGTTCATCTTGGGTTAATCACCTTCTCTCGGTTAATCACCATTTTCTTCAGTTAACCACTGTCCGTCTGTTAACATACTGAAGCCCCTTTTGGAGTTAACCACCTTCTCTTGGTTAATCACTCATTTTTCTCGGTTAAACACAGTTCTCCTGTTAAAACCGAATCCCCAGCAATTGGCAACCTTTATTGGTTCGAATACTTGCACCCTTGGGCTGGTAACCTCTTTTGGTTTAATACCCTTCTTCGTTGGTCAAGTGTTGTTCATTCAGTCATTACCAATACCCCTTTTGGGTTACGACCTTCGATCGGTCCTACACCCGTTCTTCTGGTTAATCACAGTTTTCTCTATTAAAACCAATGCTTCTCTACCCCCACAGAGTTGCAGTCCTTTCTTTCTTCGGTTAACCACTGCCAGCCAGTTAATATACCGAGTCTCCTTGTTCTCTTGGTTATCACACCATCCCTTTATTTGGATCCCCAGCGGAGCCCTTTCTATTCCCTTTGCTCTTACTTTCTCGGTTTCGACACCTATTCTTTTTGTTATCCCCAGCAGAGTTTCTTTCGTTCTTGGTTTTAACACCACTCTTTTTCTGGTCTCTTGTGCAATCACTCTTATTGTGTGGTTTTCCCCAGTAGGGTTTTTCCATCACTCTTGCTCTTGGTTTTGACACCACTTCTTTCGTTTTCCTGTTTCTTTCTTGTTTTGTTTTCCGTTCGGTTCCCCGAACTACGGAAGCTCTGATTCTGCATTCTTTTGAATGTCAGATACGTAGGCACGAGATACAATGTCTTGGCGAGCACACTTTCACCCTTCTTTCTTCCACCATTCTTCCATTCCTTTCTGTCCCCTGGTTCCATGAACTACGACGCTCTGATTTCCTCATTGCACTATGAGGTTACATAGGCACGAGGGCCACAATCCTCCGTGAGTACTTTCTTTCTTTTCTTTCTTTTTCCCTTTTCTCCTCTCTCTCCCTTTCTTTTAGCTAGAAGCCTTTAGATAGATAACCCATCCAAGCCTAGAAGCAAGCGAAATGGTTCCCATCGAGTACGACGGATGCGTTAGGTGCTAGTACCTTCCTTTTGCATAACCGACCCCCGTTCCCATTTCTCTTCCCCTTGGGTTTTATCGATATTTTCCCTGTCCTTCGGGACTAAATAAAATTCGGTGGCGACTATGTGTTATCTTTGAGTGTGTGATTCACTCAGGATGTAAAACAGCTATCTTCACATGGTGTTCCCTCTAATATTGTGTTCGATCGAGATCCAAAGTTTACTTCGGGGTTTTGGAAGGCTTTTCAACAAGCTATGGGTACGAGGTTGCGTTTGAGCACGTCGAATCATCCTCAGACGGATGGTCAGACTGGGCGAACAATACAAACGATGGAAGATATGTTGAGAGCTTGTGTGCTAGAAAGTAGAGGAAATTGGAAGGAACTTCTACCGTTGATTGAGTTTTCTTATAACAATAGTTACCATGCGAGCATCGGCATGGCTCCTTATGAAGCATTGTATGGGAGGAAATATAGAACACCTTTGTGTTGGGCGGAAGTTGGTGAAGATAGAATTTTGGGACTGGAAATTATTCAAGAGACTACGGAAAAGATTCGAATGATCTGCGAGAAAGTTAAACAAGCACAAGATCGTAAAAAAAGTTATGCGGACAACCGTAGGAGACCTTTAGAATTTGAGGAAGGTGACCATGTGTTTCTGAAAGTTACCCCGAGATTGAGATTGAAAGGATCATTTAAGTCACGCAAGTTAAGTCTGTGATACGTAGTACCGTATCAGATCTTAGAAAGGATTGGTGAAGTCGCTTACAAATTAGCCTTACCACACCCTCTATTAGAGATGCATGACGTCTTTCATGTATTTCAGCTCTGAAAGTTTATTCCTGACCCTTTTCAGCCAATTCTACCGGAATCAGTGGAAATAGAAGCAGACTTGACTTTTGAACCTCAACCGAGTCGTATTGTGGGAAGAGAAACGAATGTATTAAGGAATAAAGACATTCCCCTTGTTAAGGTGCAAGGGGATATGGCGCATCCGGGTGATGCTACTTGGGAACTAGAATCGGAAATGTGGGATGCTTACCCTCATCTATTCAGGTAATCTTTTAAATTCGAGGACGAATTTCTATCTAAGGTGGGGAGGATGTAATACCCCGTATTTTATAAACGCTCTGGATAATATTAGTTGAGACCAGTTGAGATCCAGTGTGCTCTGAGTATTTATCTGATAAGATAATTAGAGCAACTGATGAACTCAGAGCTGATCAGATTAATATTAATAAACTCTAAGGTTTTATTAATTGGTGCATTTGAGCTAATTTTGGACATTTAGTAGTGTTACTAATTTTGAGTATTTTCTCTATATCATTTCTTTTCTCTCATTTTTCCAAACATAGAAACTTTTGAGAAGAGAAGGAAAGAAAGGGGAAAGAAAAGGAAATGAAAGAAGAGAGAAAAAGTCCAAGAGCTCAAGATCATCAACCATCACAAACTCTTCATCTTTTCATCTCATCTTCTTCATCATCATCTTCTAATCCAGGTGGGTTCTAGATAAAAGCTTTAGTTGTAGAATTCTTGAGTTTCTAGAGTTAGGTTAAATTTTGAGAAAAATGAGCAATTTTGCAAATCAATGAATCTAATGGTTGAAAATCGATGTAAATTGTGTAGCATACTGGAAATATGCATATGAACATTGTTGACACTTGTTTTGATCGTTTGGCAATGTTTTGGATTGGGAAAAGTTGGATTTTGGGGTTTGGAACCATATAACCCGCAGTAGAAAAATTCTGGTTCTGATACGATTCGCCAGGCGGATTGGGATTTGCCAGGAGAATTAGGTCTCGCCACTGGTTCGCCAGGCGAAGTGCTGGCGAAGAGGGATTCGCCAGGCGAAATCCTAAGTCGCCAGGCGAAAATGGGGAGACAGAAATGTGTTAGCTACTGGAACTCTTGGAGTTTTTTTTCTAATTGTGTTCGCCACTAGTTCGCCAGGCGAATTTTTGGCGAAGAGGGATTCACCAGGCGAAATCCTGAGTCGCCAGGCGAATCTGGCTGTTTCTCAATAATTTTCTTTTCTTCGAAAATCCGTAACTTTTGACTCGGTTATCCGTTTTAGACGTTCTTTATATCAATGTAAAGCTATGAATGTATTCTAGGCTATGAAAAGTGAAAAATTTTGATTTTGAGTTGAACTTATTTCGATTATGTTAAAATATCGGGATTTCGTGATTTATGTAAAACGAAACTTTTGAAAATCTAAAAGCTTCAAGATGTGAAATTGTGAGGAAACCTTAGTACACTAGAATGACTTAGAGAATTGTGCGGCATTGCTTACATCGATACGTGAAGAGTATCTTTGTTAAGTAGTTGGTAGTGGAGGACCGTATTTCCTCCGATTTATGGTTTGTTCCTTAACAAATACAGTGACCCGTGTTGAAGAGCCCTTGTGCGGGATGGCCGGGGAGAAATATTTGTTAAGTAGGCATCCCATAATAAATAACGTGACCCGTGTTGAAGAGCCCCTTATGCGAGATGGCTGGGGAGAAGTATTTATTAAGTAAGTAGCCGTGACCCGTGTTGAAGTGCTCCTTGTGTGGGCTGGCTGAGGAGAAGTTACTTAGTGGATGGTACCGTGACCCGTGTTGAAGTGCTCCTTGTGTGGGCTGGCCGGGGAGAAGTACCATTTGTAGATAACTGTGACCCGTGTTATAGTGCTCCGTGTGTGGGCTGGCCGGGGAGAAGTTATCTACGTTAAGGATCCGTGACCCGTGTTGTAGTGCCTTGTATAGGCTGGCCGGGAAGAATATTCCTTAACTAGTTGTCATTTTGAGAATTGTACGATTTGTTCTCTAGTGAGAAAGGGTTGAACTCAAAGTCTAGTTCCTTTCCCCCGACTTGAGTTGGGATTTGGTTAGAACCTTGTAAAGCCGAGAGAATCCATAAGATAGAGAACTCACTGAGATTTGATGTATCTCACCCCACTGTTGTTGAATATTTCAGGTACTTCAGGTTCCGCGAAGGGTAAGGATAAGGCCGTGTGATTATCCTTACTTGTCTGATGGCGTAGCTTCTGTTGTGGAGTTTTTTTGAGATCGTTGTCGATCTAGTTCTTAGTATTTATCTTTGGAACATATTGTATATATATTTATACCATATTTTTTTTGTATTAGGCTTTTTGGGCATGTATATGTATAATGTGTTTACTAGGGACTTATTGGTATTTTAGTACCAAACGTGGGTTTCATGTATAATATATGCTTGATGTATGTATTTATATATGGGCATTACATTCTGCACACAAGTTCAGTCTGAAAAGGAATAAAAAATTTTAAAATTCAGAAGTGATAGTGGTGGTGAGTTTGAAAACAATCCTTTTGAGATGTTTTATGATAACCATGGAATTATCCACGAGTTCTCTTCTCCTAGAACTCCACAGTAAAATGGAGTTGTAGAAAGAAAGAACAAATCATTGTAAGAAATGGCTACAACCATGATCCATGAGAATCATCTTCCTAAATGGATTGAAGCTAAGTAAGAAGAGATGCACCAGTTCCAGAGAAATGATGTTTGGGATCTGGTTCCTACACCAAGACAGAATAACAATATTGGAACAAAATGGGTATTCAAAAACAAACTAAATGAGCAGAGAGAAGTTGCAACACCCAAAATAATCCCGCAGATAATTAAATAAAATCAGAGTAATTATCCTCAAAAATTATATTTAGGATGTCACCTTTCAACAAAAACCTGCTAATATAAATAGATATGCAACACCTACTACTTTTAAAATTATTAACAGTAATAATGATAATGAAAGATTGTCTGAAAATTCAATTTTTTATTGAAACATCGGAAAAATTCAGCATTAAGACAATTATTCAAAATAATATCATGTTTTCAAAAAGATTGTAAATGACCACACAAAGAAGATATCCAAAAATCTCCAACAAGCATAAAAAAGAAAACATTCCAAGACCCTGGTGTTACACATCAGAGTAGAAGCCAACACTAAAAAAAAAGGAAGACTCCAGCTTCCACTCACATCAACTCCTCTACTGCGAGTTATCTGCACGATGCCCATAAAAAGGCAACATTTAAATAGAAGGGGTGAGATATCATAATTATATAAGGAAAGTCATGATAATAAGCAAGCAATAGATAATTTCATGCACGCCACCCATTCCACACAACCTATACAACAACCATCCAACACAACAACAACAACCATTCAACATACCATAACAACATCCAGCATACAACATCCAATATATAACAACAATATCTAACATACAACTATAACATCCAACATATAACTACAACATATAACAACAATATCCAACATGCAACTACAACATTCAACATACAACTACAACATATAACAACAACATTCAACATACAACTACAACATCCAACACAACAACAGATGCAACCAATATGCAATGCAATGAGACCCACAACCAGACTCAATGCATGTGGTACCATTCAGTTCCTATTTCAAAATCCGATCCCTTTTTCAGAATCACAATACCCTTCAGAATTCCAAGACGTGAACACTCAGGTTCACCGGCTCCGATCCTCACCTCTTAGGATATTGAGTTCACAATTCGTTATCATGATCATTGATAACATCTCACTGATTCTATTCATCCTGGAAATCAGCTACTGATATACAATTCCCACTTCCTAGGATTGATGCTCACAACAATGGACCAATGACCCAACATCATGAATGCAAGCAACATATTATTCATGCAACAATAACATCAAGTACAATGACCAACACCTCCATAGTCATGTACTCCGCCAATACTGGTCATCACACTCAAAATATATGCTATAACAGTTCAGTAACAACAACATAATAATATAGTAATCAACAACAACAATGCAACATACAATGATATTCACCTTAATCATTATACCACACCAAAACTGGTCACCAACTACCAACATATACTACAAGCATTCAACAATAGCATTATAGCAACAATTCATGCAACATATTATACGTGCAACAACAACATTATGCATAATGATGATAACGTGAAAACGTATCATGTTTCTAGACTCGTAACACATGTTATTTGATGTTATTTTATTATGTTTTATTGCTTTTATGTCATATTTTGTTTGCATTTCAGGTTTTAATAAATTATGGAGCTACTGCGCGAAAAAACCAGAAAAGAGCAGAAGAGTAGAAGAAAGTGAAGAAAAATCACACTTCTGGTACATGGAGTTCGTCATTACCCTAATAGCGTTTGCCATGCACCCAGTCCACGTCACTCACTAATTGACCAAATGGTGTTCGACATTGGCCTAATTGCGGTCGCCATTAGCATGCAGTAACAGAAAAACATGATTTATGCTTGGACTCTCTCCCTCCCACTTTCCTACTTTATCTCAACTTCCTATACACGATGAGGAGGCGGTTTTTTGACTGAGGACCTCTATATAAGTTATATTTTTCATAGTTTTGAGTTATTCAAGCTTAGTGTTGAAGCTCTGCTATTTTATTTTTTAGCATTAAGCAATATATTACCTGTAACAGAGACAATCGCTCGCATTGAGAGGTTGTCACAAATTCTGTACTTTGTGTTCTTGTACTCTTGGATCAAACTGAAAGCCTGTCGGCATAATCAAGTATTTAGTCTTTAATTCAAGTTCTCGCATTTTTATTTCGACTTTACAGGTTTTTATTTGCATTATTTTAATTATTGTTTATCGTATTCCTTTACTTTAATGCTATGTTGTCTTTACATTTCAATACCATGTTTAAGTTTTTTTTGTTCAATTTAATGTCTGGCTAAATGTATCTGAGACCGGTATATGAGGACCGTTGTCGCTGACGGGACTCGGTAATGAAATTAGGTGCGAAACGTTAGTAAATTCTGTTATGGCTTTAGTTTCCAAGTCTAAATCTTAATATTTTGTCATGAGAGTGAAAAAAAATTAAGGTTCGAGCCGATAGCGCGAGAGTGTGAGGATTGAACCGGATAGTGAGAAATGAGCGTCGATCCTTAGCTTTACACAACATCAATTGATAACATTAGATTGATTATTTGTCCTTGTGGGTTCGATACCTTTTAAAACTACGCGATATACTATATACTTGCAGTTAGATCATCCAATAGACTCTAAGGTCGCGATCAAGTTTTTGGCGCCGTTGTTGGGGACTAATTTAGTTAATATTATGACTCCGTTGTTGCGCAGTATAGACTAAGGCAACAACTTCCCTTTTAATTCGTTGATTGTATGCCAAACACTCGCTCTCAAGGAGAAAAGTTAGAGCAACCAATTGACGATATCGAGCATTTTATTAGTTTAAGATTTCGAATCAATGAATTTCGGATAAAATACAATCTTCCTGAACCTGACATTCCTTTTCCAAAACTAAAAGTACTTATGGCAGAAAATCCACCAAACCGTCCTCTTAAGGACTATGATGTTCCGTCGCAAGATGAACCACACAATAGCATTGCTGCCCCAGCCATCGAGTGAAAAGATTTCGAGTTGAAACCTTCATTGTTACAAGCCGTTCAACAGAACCATTTTTCTAGGAGCCCCACGGATAATCCGAACCTTCATTTATCAATGTTTGTGCAGTACGCTGACACCGTAAAAACAAATGGTGTTAGTAATGAAGCCATAAAGACTACATCTTTTTCCTTTCTCTTTAAGAGACAGATCTAGAGCTTGGCTCCAGTCTCTACCATCCAACTCTATCACTACGTGGGACGAGTTGAAGAAAGTTTTCTTAATTAGCCCGATACTTTCCACCTAGCAAGACTGCTATGCTAAGAGCCTAAATTAACGAATTTAGGCAAAAAGGCAATGAATCTATTTTCTATACTTGGGAAATATACAAGGACATGTTGAGGCTCTGCCCGCGTCATGGACTTGAACAATGGTTGATAATCCATACCTTCTACAACGGTCTTCTATACAACACCAAGCTGAACTTGAATGTTGCAGCTGGCGGCGCTCTAATGGACAAACCTTATGAAGACACCTATCAACTAATTGAAAACATGGCTCAAAACCACTTCCAATGGGGAGGTGAGCGAACTCCTACAGAGAAACCTGCTACGAAGAGTGGAATGTACGAAGTTAATAGCTTAGATCATGTTAGTGCTAAAGTGGTTGCGCTTACTCAAAAGATTGAGAGTTTGACCGTAACTCCAGCAGCCATCGTGGCTGTTGTGACACCCAACTGTAAATTATGTGAGACCCTTGGGCACAGTAATGCCGAATGTCATCTGTTGGCTGGTATCCCTACCGACCAAGTAAACTACGCCCAAGGAAACCCGTACTCAAACACATATAATCCTGGCTGGAGGAACCATCCTAATTTTTCCTACAAGAGCAACAATGCTTTTTTGCTCAAAACCCAGTACCAACTGTTCCTCCAGGCTATCAGAAAGGAGCCCCCGCTACTCCTAAAGCTCCTAGGAAGTCAAACGTTGAGCTATTATTGGAGAACTTCATCGCAACCCAAACTTAACAAAACAAAGAGTTCGCCAACCAAAATGCCCACACGAGTGAGCTAATAAAGCAAATGGAAAGTAAGCTTGATGCAATTGCTACCCATACCAAAATGTTAGAAACCCAAATTTCTCAAGTAGCCCAACAACAAGCATCAACAGCAGCCCCAGCCGGAGTATTTCTTGGCCAACCTCAACCTAATTCTAAAGATCATACGAATGCTATCACATTGCAAAGTGGGACAGAATTAGATGAACCCGTAGATCCTAGGATCCAAAACCCACCCATGTACCATAACTTTGGAAAAGAAACTGGAAAAGAATCTGAGAATGACGAATCAGATAAAGAAAATGAGGAGGATAACAAAAACAAAGAGGCCGTAGAGAAATAAAAACCACATGTGCCTCCACCACCATATAAACCACCGATACCTTATCCTCAAAGACTTGCTAAGTCTAAAAATGAAGGGAAATTCAAGAAATTCGTAGAAATTCTAAAGAAACTGAGCATCTATATACCTTTCGCAGAAGCTATTACACAAATGCCCTCATATGTTAAGTTCCTTAAAGAGATCTTATCTAATAAGAAGAAGCTCGAGGGTAATGAGACGGTTACACTTACTGTAGAGTGTAGTGCTATAATTCAAAATAACATGCCTCCAAAATTAAAAGACCCAGGTAGTTTTTCCATACCTTGTGTAATCGAAAAATGTGTCATAGACAAAGCACTATGCGACTTAGGAGCTAATGTTAGTTTAATGCCCCTTTCGATATGTGAAAAACTCAAGTTAGGAGAAGTAAGGCCGACAAGAATGTCTCTCCAACTAGCCGACCGTTCTGTTAAATTTTTTGTAGGTATGCTAGAGAACATTATCGTCTGCATAGTTCAATTATATATCCCTACCGACTTTATAATAATGGACATAAACGAGGATTCTAACATTCCCACCATACTAGGAAGACCCTTTTTGGCCACGGCTGGCGCCATCATATACGTGAAGAAAGGAAAGCTAACCTTTGAGGTTGGTGAAGAGAAAGTCGAATTTATCCTTTCACAATTCTTAAAGGCACCAACTATCGACGATTCTAATTGTTCCCTAGATATCATCAACGAAGGTGTAAGAGAAATGGAGATGGAACAATCTAAGTATACTAAAGTACTAAAGATTCCAACACCTCCTATAGTAGAAGATGATAATTGGTGTGAACCATACGTAGATGATAGTCTAAGGGAATGTTTAGCACTAACTCCAAACCCTATACCTTGTCCAAAGAAACCCTCTGTAGAACTTAAAAATTTAAACATATTGCGACGGTTTTAGATAACCGTCGTTAAATGTTTTAAAAATTTAAAACATATGAATAACCGCCGTTAAATTTTTTAAAAATTTAAACATGTTGCGACGGTTTTGGATAACCGCCGTTAAATTTTTTAAAAAATTAAACATGTTGCAACGGTTTTGAATAACAGCCGTTAACTTTTTTAAAAATTTAAAACATATTGCGACGGTTGTGGATAATCGCCGTTAAATTTGTAAAAAAATTAATTTTATATATTATATTAATAATTTTTTATTTAATTATTTTTAACTATAAATTAAAAAAAAAACTATAAATTATAAATAAAACTTAAATTATAAAATAAAATTTAGAAATTAATAAAATAAAATCAAAACTATATTAAACTCAAATTCAGTGTTTGTTGATTACAGTACTTAAAATCTTGAACCACCTATCCTATGTGTTGAAGATGCTGTTGAAAGATCTAGTTTTTTTGAAGTTCCTCCAGTTTTATAAAGCAGTGACACTGAAACTGAGGTTGCAAGAAACGTTAGCCCTGAGACTGATGTCTCTTACTGACCTAGGTAGTGGATGTGTTCACACTTTTAAATTTTAATTATAAAGCAGTGGCACTAACATCAGTTATTTAGATAAAGCTTTTTCCTTGAGTGTAGCATATGAGTCAAGATACATATGAGGTAAACAAATACTTTCTTTTCTCCATGCTTTTAATGTTTTATTTTGATCTCTAAACTTCCAGTAACCCTGCAATGGGAATGAGACTCAGCTGTAAGAAAACATAAGATTAAACATACTAGTTACAATGAATTTTTTTAAAGAAATGCTTGCAATACAAGTTATTATCTACATAACTCTTTTTTATGCTTGTATTGTTGTTGTCAATGTTTAACTATTTTTATTTTTGTCATTAGGGTTGGTTTGACATTATTTCCCTTACTGGATCCTATGTCCGTAATGAAAATGAAGGTCGTTCTGGTGGTCTCAGTGTATGCTTAGCTTATTCTGATGGGCAACTTGTAGGTGGAAGCATTTTCGGACCCCTCAAAGCCGCTACTCAAGTTCACGTAATTTTTAGCAACAACAGCCAAGCCTTATCCCACTAAGTGGGGCCAGCTACATGGATCATGATTTCTAACAATTTATAAATTCTAGTCGAACTTTAAGTTGTGGGAACTATGACCTGTTTCCTGATCAATTTCTAAATACAAAGTAGAAACTTACTTTTTGATATGATAGCTTTCGAGTTTACAAAATTGATTTAGTATATAGAATTTGACTATATTAAAATTAGAGAAAACTGTAGTCTACAAGTCAATTCCAAACTTAAATGTAGATAAGACTAAGAAGACACAAAGGCAATATCAGTTAATATTTAGAGTATTTTGATTTCAAAACTGTGTTGGTTTGAGTGCAAGAGATTTGAATCTCCCAAATATGTCTCTTGTTCAATCTTAGGATAGAAATAATAATTTGTTCAAAATCTAAGTGAGATTAATTAAATCCTAATAAATAAATAAATATGTATTATTTTCCATGCATCAATTTATTTAAATAAATAGTCGAATTTCACTATTCTATTTTTGATATATTTATTTTTTTCTTTTAGAAAACATGTTGCGGTACAATCCCAGGAAACAAAGAGCATCAAGCTATGGGGGGAGGTCATTTCATGTCTCATCAATATGGAGTAAACGTGATTCCTTTCCATCCTTTGGATTGGGGAAGTCGTCCAGATTCTTGGAATGCTGGTTTTGAACTGATAGGTATGAATTTCAGTGGTTTTTGAAATCCCTCACCCTTCCCTCCCAAACCAAATATTTCTTTTTTTATGGTCGGTTCAAAAGAAAGATCAACAAGACACTGAAGAATGATGTTTTTTCTGTATGCAGGAAGAACAGGTCATGAAGCTCACCAGTCTCCTGAGAATGGGTCCTATTCCTGATTAAGATTACTAGTTATTGAAGTTTGGATCTTAATGGTAACGAGTCGAGTAACAACTCAAACAAACATTCTATAGGAGTTTTTAATTGAGATAGGAGATGTTTTGGTTCTTTTTGTTTATCTTCTTTCCTGGGAAACCTTTTAGTTTCTCGATTGCAGCCAGTAGATTGGTATGAACTTGTTGATTGGTGTAATCAATAAAAGTCAATCTTTAAATTCATCATAGATTAGTTTTATTAAATTTTATTTATTTTAATGAACCACCTAAGCATCTTATTTTAAGTGTTAATCACTATAGAAGATTTTAGTAGGTGAGATTCTGTTAATAGCTGTATTCTGAATCCTGCAGATTTTTTTTTAAATATTTGTAACTTACGGCGGTTCAAACCGCCACAATATACCTTAGATCTTTTTTTAAAAATATTTGTAACTTGCAGCGGTTCAAACCGCCACAATATACCTTCGAAATCAACAACGACAACAAAAATCATTAAGCAAGTTACGACGGTTGGAAACCGTCACAATATGGAGATTACGGCAGTTAGCTACCCGTCGTGAAAATAACGACGGTTTGTACAATAGTTTTCACAACCATCGCAATACGGGCTCGCGACGCACATTTCCGCAATAGAGCTGAAACCGTCGTAACTTACAAATTGCGACGGTTCTAATCGTCGTAATCTACCAAAATGAACCGTCGCAATTTGCCAATTTTCTTGTAGTGGAGGAAGATTGAAAAACCTTTAGAGAACACTAGAGAAAGATCAACTCCATCTTGAGTGATGTAGTTAAGAAAGAAATAAAAAAATTGTTAGAAGCAGGAATCATATACCTAATATCCGATAGTAACTGGGTTAGCCCAGTACATGTCGTGCCAAAGAAAGGAGGTGTTACAGTTGTCAATAACGAGAAGGGCGAAGCTTTAGTAAAACGTGTTGTAACTGGATAAAGGATGTGCATTGATTATAGAAAATTAAATAAAGTCACTCGTAAAGATCACTTCCCTTTACCTTTTATAGATCAGATGCTAGAACGATTGGCTAAACACTCTCATTTCTGTTATTTAGTCGATTATTCAGGATTCTTCCAAATCCCTATTCATCCTGATGACCAAGAAAAGACTACCTTCACTTGTCCCTATGGTACATCCGCGTATCGACGAATGCCATTTGGACTATGTAACGCTCCCGCAACATTTCAAAGATGCATGATGGTGATCTTTGCAGACTTTCTAGAAGACATCATGGAAGTATTTATGGATGACTTTTCCGTTTGTGGGGAGATTTTTGAAGGATGTTTAACAAACCTAGAAATGGTACTTGAAAGATGCGTAAAAGTTAATCTCTTACTTAATTGGGAAAAATGCCATCTTGGACACATAGTGTCCGACAAGGGGATTGAGGTCGATAAGGCTAAAATAGAAGTAATAGAAAACCTTCAACCTCCGAAAATCGTTAGAGAAATACGTAGTTTCTTAGGACACGCCGGTTTTTACTGACGATTCATAAAGGATTTCTCTAAAATAACTAAACCACTAACTAGCCTATTAATGAAAGATGCTGAATTCATCTTCAATGAAAAATGCTTAGAGGTGTTCCAACTACTAAAAAATGCTCTGATTTCTGCACCCATCATGCAACCACCTAATTGGAGTAAGCCTTTCGAAATAATGTGTAATGCTAATGACTACGCCATATGCGTAGTTTTACGACAATGGAAAGACAAAAAGCTTCATGCAATTTATTATGCAAGTTGAACCTTAGATGAGGTGCGAATGAACTACACCACCACAGAAAAGGAACTATTAGTCGTTGTTTTCGCGTTAGATAAATTTCGTTCCTACCTAGTAGGAGCTAAAAAAATTATCTACACTGATCACGCCGCAATTAGGTACCTATTGAGTAGAAAGGACGCCAAGCCAATACTCTTGAGATGGATCTTGCTACTTCAAGAATTTAATTTAGAAATTAAAGATAAAAGAAGGAACCGAAAATGTTATATCCGATCACCTCTCTAGACTTGTGAATATAAAAGTCGAACAAGTACCCATCAATGATGATTTCCCCTATGATAGACTAGTAGCCAAGCTAGAAAGTAACACAACTGAATGCTCTCTAATTTATAATGACGTAGAAACTAATGAAGTTGTGGAAGCCGTATATACTAAAACCATTGTGCCGTGGTATGCTGACTTTGTCAACTACCTAGCGGCCGGAGTACTTTCACCATATCTAACTTACCAACAAAAGAAGAAATTCTTTCATGATTTAAAACACTACTACTGGGATGAGTCCCTTCTTTTCAAGAGAGGCGCCGATGGCATTTTCCGTCGATGTGTCCCTAAAGAGGAGGTAGACAACATCATATCACACTGCCATGCGGCACCCTATGGAGGGCATGCAAGCACATCCAAGACTTGCACAAAGATCTTACAATCCAACCTCTTTTGGCCTAACTTATGGAAAGATGTCCATACCGTGGTTATAAATTGTGACCGGTGCCAACGCACTAGAAATATATCTAGATGCGACGAGATGCCATTAAGAGGTATCTTAGAAGTGGAAGTCTTTGATGTGTGGGGTATTGACTTTATGGGCCCATTCCCATCTTCTTTTGGTAAAAGATACATACTCATAGCTGTTGATTACGTTTCGAAATGGATCGAGGTTGTTACCTCTCGTACAAACGACGCACGAGTAGTTATTAAAAATTTTAAGAATATCATCTATCCCAGATTCGATGTGCCGAGACTCCTCATTAGCGACGGTGGCTCCCATTTCATATCCAGCATATTTGGAAGAGTGTTGCTCAAATATGGAGTTCAAAACCGAGTAGCAACATCTTACCACCCTCAAACGAGTGGATAAGTTGAGATTTTCAATAGGGAGATTAAGAAAATATTAGAGAAAACCGTTGCAACTTCTAGGAAAGATTGGTCTGCAAAACTTCACGAGGCTCAGTGGGCCTATAGAACAACTTATAAAAGCTCGATAGGAACCACTCCATTTAAACTAGTTTATGGTAAGTCATGTCACCTGTCGGTCGAATTAGAGCACAAAGCTTATTGAGCCATTAAGACCCTTAATATGAATTACACAGACGCGGGACAAAAGAGAATTTTAGACATCCACGAGCTAGAAGAACTTAGATTAGATGCCTATGAAAATGCCCGAATTTATAAAGAAAGAACTAAACAGTGGCACGATAAACGAATAGTAAGGAGAGAATTTAGTGATAGTGATATAGTCTTTCTTTTCAATTCTCGACTAAAATTATTTCCAGGCAAACTTCGATCTAGATGGTCCGGCCCTTTTGAGGTTATAAAAGTATTCCAAAGCAGAGTCGTAGAAATACGAGGTAAATCAAATGAGACATTCGTTGTAAACGGTCAGCAACTTAAGCACTATCATATCGTAGACAATAAAGACTTTTACATAAGCTACAAACTAAAAGAGTTGCCCGCTCTTTCGCAAGAATAGTTCCTTCTGAAATGATGTCGAGCTCCCAAAATTAAATGAAACGCTACGTGGGAGGCAACCCACGATCTTAGGTTTAGATTTTTATTTTTCTTTCCAAATACTATTATGCGGTATATTCATTGTTTTAACCACTACTAACATGTTTTATGTTTACTTTCAGGCTAACATAACTTAGGCTAACTTTGATACTAACTATAGAGAAAGCAACTCCTAAACAAAATAGAGGTTACTTTCAGGAACGAAGCCCAGAGGTAACGTTTTGAAGTCCTAGCTCAGAGAGATGGCATTATCCATTTACCCTGTGTCATACCCCAAATTTTGACCACTAAGATTTCCCATCATTGTACAAATCATCATCACAATATGGATGTACCATCATGCCTCATCAATCTCCTCAAAGATGGGTGAGCAATCACCATAATCAAGAATTAGGGTTTCAAGCCCTCTCAGAGCACTTAGACAAAAGATCAATCAAGAAATGACATAATCTTCAATTTGTATAAACCTCTCAAACACCCATAAGGGATCAAGAGGACTCCCACATCAAAAATTAAGCACAAGGTTCCAATATTCCAAGTGGATCAAGCCTCGAGATCGTCAGTGGCACCAAATTAGGGTTTTGGTCGACCAAGGCCTCCAGATGAAAATTTTCATTTGGGCACGAGCCAATGCTTCAAAGCACAACCCAAGATACTAAAAGGGACCTCATGGACCCAATCATCAAGTCAATTTATCCTCAGGGGATGCATTCACAAAAAATCAGGAATTAGGGTTTCTTGACCTAATTCACCCCTAAGTTGACTTTTGGGACAAAGCATGAGCCAAGACCTCAAGACATGATTTGAGGGCCTCCAATACACCACATTGATCCATTTATAACAATGGATTAATCCAAGAAGCCTGATTCACAAGTTTCATTTTCATCTGGACCACAATTAGGGTTACGAGGAAAAAGTCAACTGTACCTTTGACTTTTGACCAAGACATGCTTCCAAACCTTGGGACATGATTCAATACACCCTATATCACCTATGGAATCCATCCATTAGGTTTAATTTAGGTCAAGGACTTGGTTTCACAAAGGATCGCACAGTTTGGATTTCATCCGATAAAAAGTCAACTGTGCACAAAATCAAGTTTGACTTTTTGGAATTTTTCACAAATATGGCCCCCCTAAGTAAAAAATAATGTTAATGTGTGACATTGATCATCATTCATCAAGAAAAATCAAGAAAAGTGAGGTTTCTTGCAAAAGGGGCAACCTTGAGAAACCAAAATTTTTCTAAGTTATGGAACAAAAGTGATTTTGGTACTAACTTCCAAGGATCATAACTTGAGATCCAAGAAACCATTTTGGGTGATTGAAAGATGGATTTCTAGGTCTTACTACATTCTACAAAAGATTCAACTACAAGAAACTCCAATTCTTTATGGATTTTGAGTTATGGATTGATCAAAATCACAAAAACATGAAAATGACACTTTTTCCAACACTTAGTGAAAATCTGCCTAAGTTACCAGCCTTGAACATCAATGTTCATGAGGATTTTTCAATTGGATCCAAATAGTTTCAAAATAAACTATGATCACACATGTTTTGTATCATATGAGGGCTTTCTAAAAAGCACAAGAGCCTCCCATAACTCAACCTGAGCAGGGAGATATGGATCCCTCAAAATCACCATTTCCAACTGTCCCAAGCAAGGAAGATTTTGTGCATTTGCTCGATTTGGAAAATTTGGACAACTCCCAAGCAAGGAGAATGATCTGATCCCCAAGCCTCCAAAGTCCAAGAATCTACATATAGCCATGCCAAACCTAAAAGAGCTAAAAAGTACCAAGACTCCAATTTTGTTTCAATGCATTCAATGGATGCATCAAGGTGGCATGAACTGAGGCAAGCTTAACTAAATGAGTCAAGCCTTATCTCTGAACCAAAATACCATAGGCATGTGCTCTAACCTCAAGTCAATGGCTAGAGGAGACTTGAGATTCCATTTGATCCACATTGGCCGCAGACCTACTGCAGTTGCACACACTATTGCTGCCAAAACAAACTTGACACACTATAAATAGACCTCAATTGTGATCAGTTTGAGTACACCAAAGCACCCAAACTGATGCTTTACTCAAAAATCTCTTCTTCACTCCAATTTTGCCTTCTAACTCAAGTCACTATCGGGATTTGAGATTGAGAGTGATTTCAACCAAACCAATCACACACACACACACACACACACACACACCTCATAAACATCATGTATGAGTGATCCATAACAAAAAATCACATCTGGAACATCAAATTCACAAAATCACCAGCCAATTGCTCAAGTTCTTGACAGAGTTGCAGTTGAGGTACCACAACCAGTTTCAGCTCATTTCAATCCACTCCAAGCATTCAAACACACTCCTTGGCACCTAAGGAAGCTGTCCAGATCATTGGAACCTATATGTAACACCTCCATCACCAAACTCGATCACCAGCTGCAAGAGGTAAACTTGAACCCTTCTAACTCTATGATCCATGCATCATGAATGAATTTTTGAGTTACCATCTTGTTTATGCATGTATGTAGAGTGATAACCCTCAATCAATTGCCATAAATCAATCATGTATGGAATTTCATTGTGTTCATGATGAAATTAGGGTTCTTGAGGTTTTTAGTTGATTTCTTTCTCCATGCTTAATATAAATGCAATTAAACTATATGGTTGTGATCCTTGTTCAAAAACGAACAAGATTGGTACTTGAATCGTGCAAAACCATTGAGAAATCATGGAGAAAGGTGAGAAAACGCAAATATGCAAAAACAGAGGGCGCGGGCAAGAAACAAGTGTTCTTGGCGCCATAATTCAAAATTTTGAATTTTAGTTATTTTGTTTAATTGATTAAAAAATTAATTTCTCTCTGAATATTTATGTTTTTGAATTGATTCTTTTTCTCAAAATTCACTAAAATGTTTAAATATTTTATTTTACAAAAAAAATCCAATTTATATTATTTATTTAATATAGTTAAAATTTTTGTAATTAATTTCATTTTATTGTTTTAAACAATTTTAAAAATGAAATTCCCACTTTGATCTTTCAAAAATAATTGAATTTCAAGCTTTCATATGATTAAACATGATTTTTCAAAATATTTTTCAAAGTGTACAACTTGTTTTTGAATATATTTGATATTTTATTATTTATTATTTAAATTTCCTTTGAAAAATGACATTCTGATTTAAAATTAGGGTTTCCTCTCGATTTTAAAATTTTCAAAACACTTTGGGCCTCTATTAGAGTGTAAGACCCAATCCCTTTTTGACCAAAACCTTTTTGGGCCTCAATCATTGTATAAGTCCCACTGCGATTTTAAAAATCCCGGCGCGGTCATCACCTTTTAAACAAAAAAAATCATTTGGGCCTACCCTTGTGCTGTAAGTCCCATTTCTTTTTATTTTCCAAACTTTTGGGCCTCTATTAGAGTGTAAGACCCATTCCTTTTTTAAATACACAGTCTTTGAGGCCTCAGTTATTGTATAAGTCCCTCCGTGGTTTTCAAAATCGCGACGCGATCGTCGCCTTTTCAAAATAAATCATCTGGGCCTCTCCTTGATTTTTAAGCCCCATCACTTGTACATAAATAAACTTTGGGCCTCTTGATAGAGTGTAAGTCCTACCCCTTTGTAAATATAAACCTTTTTGGGCCTCAGTCGTTGTATAAGTCCCGGTACAGTTTACAAAACAACGGTACAATTACTGTTTTTTCATTTGGGCCTCTCCTTGAGTATAAGCCCCAACAATCTTTTCAAAACAACTTCCTTTTTTATTTAGGTTCAAATCCATAGTTGTTATCAAAACTTTCTTTAATTTCTTGAACAACTAACCATACATCCGTTACAATGGAAGCTTGCTCGCCTGTAAGTTTTATTAGCTTTCATTTACTTGCTTTCATATATATATATATATATATATATATATATATATATATATATATATATATATATATATATATATATATATATATATATATATATATATATATATATATATATATATATATATATATATATTTAACTGTATTGTAGGAAGCTTGCTCACCTGTAAGTCCTTCTTTCATATCCTTTTAAATACTTGTCATATATCAAATGTGTATATACTTGTATATTTGCTTAGAGTTTTCCCCGACAACTAGGTCTAGAACTAGGTAAATCCAGTTGGTCACTCTTTCAATACAGTCAAAACTAGTTCCCTATAGGAATTCCAGATACAGTCTTGCCTTCTCTTGGTATTAAACAATATGGAACAAAGAGAAAGGCATTATCCCCGGTGAAACTTTTCTCAGACCATCACTATTAGAAATTGTCAAAGAAGTTCATTTCCCCAGAGAGGATTAATTCCCGGTGAAACCTTTCTTGAATTTCTTCAACTCTTAGAACTGTTCACTAAAGAAAAGATTATTCCCGGTGAAACTTTTCTTGAACTCTTCTTAAGTTTGGACCCACAGGCTTCCTAAAAGCATCTCCGCCTCCTCTTGGGCTTTATACAAGGACCCTACGGCTTCTTAGAAGTTCTCATGCCTTTTCTTGGGCTTAATACAAGGACCCTAAACAACTCTTAAAGGTATAAGATAGAACTTAGTCATCCTTTGCTAGAGCAGTCTTTCCAAAGAGTCAAAACCTCGTACCAATTTTAGGGTTGATTCTCATCCCTTAAAATACTAGCCTCCTCTTGGGCATCATACAAAGACAAACTCTTCCATACTAGTAGACTTGGACAGTCTAATCCCCTCTTGAATCTCAAAGACATTCTCAAGTTCCTTACAAACACAGGAAAAAACCCTGATCATTTAACCAATCTCCAGTAGAGTTAAAATCCTCACAGTATCTAGAACTCAATCTTTATCCTAAATTCCCCAGCTAGGGACAACTTATCATCAGAACCTCAAGGCATCTGATACCTCAACTCTTCTGGAAACCCTCAGCAAGAGTTGATCCCCTAATTTGGACCTGCCGCTGGATCTCAATAATCCTCAACAGAAGTCAGCCTCCTCTTAGGCTTTGTATAATAATTTCTCCAGCTTGTTCAGCCACAATCTTGGGCTTTATACAAGACAGATAAAAACACTCTCTTGTTGAGTCAGTCACATTTTAGCCTCAATCTTGGGCTTTGTACAAGACACCATATGAATACTTTCTTGTTGAGTCATTCTTTTTAGCCTCAATCTTGGGCTTTGTACAAGACATATATAGACTTTCCCCAACAAAGTCAAAATCTTCATAACATTCTCTTAAGCTCTGGATAAATATCTTCCTCAGCAAAGTCAACTTCTCCCAGCCTTCTTTTAGGCTTTGAGAGATAATATCCCTAAGCAGAATCAATCTGCTTTTCAGCCTCCTCTTAGGCTTTGTATAATGATTTTCCCAGTAAGGTCAGCCTCAATCTTGGGCTTTGTACAAGACACCTAAAACTCCTCTGCTGAGTCAGTCAACTACCTTTCAGCCTCAATCTTGGGCTTTGTACAAGACACCAAATAAAACACTCTCTTGTTGAGTCAGTCGCATTTTAGCCTCAATCTTGGGCTTTGTACAAGACAGATAAAGATTTCTTTCCCACAGAGTCAGTTCCTTGTTCAGCCTCAATCTTGGCTTTTTGTACAAGACACCGTATAAATCTCTCTACCAGAGTCAATCTTCTTTTAGCCTCAATCTTGGGCTTTGTACAAGACAGATAAAGTATTTCCCCAGAAAAGTCAACTTTTAGCCTCCTCTTAGGCTTTGTATAATGATGCCCCCCAAAGAGTCAGTCTCTTTTTAGCCTCAATCTTGGGCTTTGTACAAGACAGATAAAACACTCTCTTGTTGAGTCAGTCTTTTCCAGCCTCCTCTTAGGCTTTGTATAAGGACTTCCCCAGTGGAGTCAATCAATCTCTTAGCTTCAACCTTGGGCTTTGATCAAGGCATACAAAAATCAACGTTCCCACAGAGGAAATCAAAAACCTCTCTGTAGGAAGACATTTCTCTGTATATCACAAATCAAAACAGAAAATCAAAACAAACCCTAATCCTAAATAATTGTTGTAAGTGGAACACTTGTTGATTCAAATATCCAAGTTGTCGTCCATCTCTTATCCTGGTAAAACTTCCTCTTTCATCTAATTGCTGTAAGTGGCAAGCCTCTGGATTGTTTACATCCACGCCACTATCCCTCTCTTAGCAAGAAAGATTCCTAAGGAAAAATGGCATTGCTCAACACTAAGTTAAAGTTTTCTCCTTCAGGACAAATCCCCTATAAAGGAAATAATGGCATTGCGGGATTCATATATCACAGTTAAAGTAATCCTCCTTTATAATCAGTCACCCAACAATTGTGATAAATAGACAAGATGTCTCCCTTTAGAGATGACAAATTCTCTCTCAGTCAAACCTTTTAGCTTCAATCTTGGGCTTTGAACAAGACACAAATAAACCTTTTTAGCTTTAATCTTGGGCTTTGAACAAGACACCAAAACATCTTTTTCCTCCCATAGAATAGGAAGAACTACGATTGCTCAGATTTCCCTGTTTTTTTAAACGAGAATACGTAGGCATAAGATTGCAAAATCTTAGCAAGCATACCAGTCAAACACTCTAGGTCCAGTACCTTCATACTAATCAAAAATTTAGGTCCAGTACCTTCACTCATCAAAAAACATCGGCAAGCCCGATATCAACAAAAACTCACTCTCTGTCAATATTCCCAAACTTTCCCAACCCATTTACAAACAAACACCATCAAGTACATAGCAGAACCTAAAACTATCACCTTGTGGATAACCACATATAGGATGGGTAATTGACAACTCCTCATTGTATAACCTGACCCCGAACTCCCCGAATCTCTTTAAGCGTTTGTTTAGTTAAACACTCGCGTGCAAGGTTAGTTTTAGATAGCTTCCCTTTCCCTTCCAGCTTCACGGGATAAATAAGAAATCAGAAAGTAGCACCCCACTCCTCCTCATTGCGGTGAGGAGAAAACCAATTTTGCGATAAGGTGGTCGCGTCACCGATAAAAATTGTACGCTACACCCTGATGGACCTATGACTACCCTAGGTATTCGAGATAATGTGATGTACTTACTCAGTCATATAGGATGGGAGAATTTTGCTGTGAAGAGGAGGTTTAGCAATTATCGTAGGCTGGCCTTTGATTTTTTGAGTTCCTTTTTCTATGATCCTAACAAAGGGTTGGGATTTAACAGAGGCCTAACTACATTCAGACTATTTGGGACCAAATACCATTTCACACACTGTGAGATGGCTGACCTTTTAGGATTTCCTAGTGGCCCAGATGTGTTCACTGTAGCTCAGGAGGATGTCTTCATGGAACTAAAACTTGACTTTTCTGGGGTAGCATTACTGGAAACCGTCGCCCTGAACCAAACTCCATGTTTTCTGAAAACATCCACATCCTAGCTTTTCGTTACTTCCATAAGATCCTAGCCCACACACTCTTTGGGAAAGAGGAAAACATCACCTCGATATCTAGAGATGAGTTGTTTATCATGTTCTGTGCTTCTCAATTTAGACCCATGAATGATGCAACATTTATGTTAACGATTTTAGATAGGATTACCCGAGACACCCATGGTCCTATCCTTATAGGAGGATTGGTTACGATGATTGCCTCAGCCATTGGCCTTAGATACCCCCTTAACCGCTTAACATCCCTAGGAGGTATCCGACCCATGCATATTAACTTCTGCTTTAACCGACGCCTTATAGGGAATTTAGGACCACAAGAGTTTGAGTTGTTGATTGATAATGAGGTGGTGTATAATTTTACACTACCAAACCATGAAAGGACTAGTGTGCACAACAGAAATAATTGGCTATATGAATTAGAGGGCCAAAGTGAGTCACCCACTCCACCTGATACCCCTCAAGCTTTTGAGAACCGTAATACCACTCTCTCTGATGCTGCTTCACTTGCCTCAGTTGTTCATGATGAGCCTCCTATTGATCACACTGCCGTAATTGACGCCATCAGGAAGAAAGTCGCCACCCTTAGAGGAGAGCTAACTACACTGCGCATGGATTTCCTCGGTTTTATGGATGTGTCTAATGAGTAATTCGATCACCTGTTCCAACAAATCTACTCCATGAGATGATTTTTCGAGCCAAATATCAGACGTCGTAGTTGCTAATCTTGCATTGTTATTACCGCATATTTTGTTTTCCTACCATGCACTTAGATAGCGTGGTCACTGCCTTGTTTAAGTGTGGGGGAGGAAATATTTCCCAGCTTTCTAGTTTAAGAATATTACATATTTTTCCATTTATTTCCATGTCATGTTTACATTATTTGTTGAGTTACCAATGTAAAACTAGCACTGTGTAGGAGGAAACCTACAAATTTTTTCATTTTAATGCAATTTCCAATTCCGTTGTTGTTTCATTTCATTCTTATTTTTTAGTTGAATTTTTCCTTATAATTTTTTGTTTTTCATTCCATGTAACTATCACTTTTCTTTATTCTGAATTTGTTCTTATTAAGGCCACGTACTGAAACGTAATTACCTAACACTATTTTGGCCTTAGCACAACTGAAAAGCACTTAAAAAATCATTAATTTTAAGCCTGGATTAATATTTTGCACAATTAAAGCAAATGGCAGTCGCCAATATGCTAACAGCATTCGCCATTAGCCTAACGACGATTACCATATCAGTAAGACGACAGTTTCAAATTTTTAAACTTCCCTTGGCACGGTTTTTTTAAACTTTCCACATTCAAAACCCACTATCTCTTACTCTTCTCTTCTCTCACTCATATTTCTATATTCCAACCTTTAATCTTCATCCCATTACCATAAATTTTATAGACCAACTCTCATTCATAACAAAAGTTATCCTACTCACTATCCACCTCTCCCTATTTTCCTACTCATTCCCTTCAAATCCTCCATTCTTCCATCCACCATGCCTCCAAGAGCAGTGAGACCAAGAAGAGATATAGACTTCATGGGAGTCGCTTTCGGAAAAGGCATAGAGGGCGATAACCAGAGGAGAAAATACCTCAAACTGTTCAAGATGGATGTCGTGCCTACAAGGTATCCTGATAATTCCTCCCTTCGTGATTTAGGATTAATAAGTAGTGTTAACTGGATGCTAGAGAATTTAGGAATGACTTATTTTTGCTCATTGACTAGCCCTATATATGTTAGGCTCACATACGAGTTCCTTAGTTCATTTAGATATTCCACGCTTGTGGGTGGATCACGAACTATAGGCACGACTTCGTTTAGAATGTTTAACAGGGATTACACTTTTAGCCAAAATCAGATTGCTGATTTACTACAATTCCCTCATGGGGATGGTTTTGCTTGTGAAACTCCTTTAGAGAATGATTGGCAAACTGATGCACTTGGTTTTTAGAAACAAATCACTGGCGAGGCCACTGCTGACTGGGAAGGCCTAAAGGCCACCGCCATCCATAACCCAACCATTCGGTATTTACACCGTATATTAGCTAACACCTTTTCGGCCAGGAAAACAATGGGAAAGTGAACTCAAAGGATCTTTTCTTTTTACACTGCGCACTAACATGGACACGGGTGAATCCTACACATTTCTAACTAGCACATTTTTAGTCTGTTAGTGTTAGAGTATGCGGTCCCATTTGCGTTGAAGAGCTGATAACATCCATAGCCCGTGCATTGGACCTAGGCACAGAGTTGGCCACGCTTGTGCCACTTGAGACGCCTCTATTAGATTTGGATTCTTGCCATAGTATGCGTCTAGTTAAGAATAAACCAGATGGCAAATATTATTTGATTGTTAGTAACAGAGGCATCAGGGATGTTACTTTTCCTTGATCCACGAGCACTGATGTGCGCGTAATGAACAACTGGACTTACGATCTGAATGCCCCAGAGCCTAGCGATAACGCCCATGTTCAGGATAATGTGGGTAAAGCCACCGATGAAAAGATTAAGGATATAAAGCATGATTCTCCCGAGACTGACACCCATCCACACACTACACATGGTTTTGCTGACTCTTTTGCAGCTACTTCATCCTTAAATCATTCCCGTGAGGAGTACGATTACACATCTATCAGGACCGCTATTGACGATGTCCTATCTGAGCTGAGACACCAGAACGATGTCGACGCCGAGCGTGACCTACTACTTAGGAGCATGTAGACACAACAGGATAAGATGATAGCCACCATTCATCAGATTCAGGAGCAAGAACATGATTATGCTGAGCGGACTGAGCGTAACATGGGAGACCTCATCGAGCAGATGAATAAATTACGTATGGGGATGACATATATGATGGAGTACATGCAGCATGTAGGTGTACCACACCCTGCGCATGCTTGTAATACCCTAATATTTACCCCTAAGATCCCACATATCATTTACATTGCATACCACAAACAAGATCACAAGCTTTGGTTCTCTCGCCCTCCTCTGAAAGTTTGTTATTGAGTGAGATCGCCAAGCGCCCTTGTTCTCTTGTTTGTTTAATGTTTGTATTTGTTTATGTTTACTAACCCTTAATTAAAATAAAAAAAATGTTTTTTTTTCCTTTGCTAACTTTTTCAGGAAGAATTTGGATCAAGCATATCAAATACTAGTCCCTCAGTTCGAATGAATTTCATCTGAATAAAGTCAAAGTTGATCTGCAAATAATTCAAAATTCATCTGATCAAGAGTTTCCAAGATTTAATTGATTATTAATCAAGAGACTCTAAGGTTCATGTGTTTATTTCCATGCCTTATTTGACAAGCAAGAAGAATCGAGCCAGAGCCAAGACAGCACATCAAAAGGCCAATTTTCATAATTTTTCACTGTGGTAATCGATTACTCAGTACGATTTTTGTGAAAATATGCTAAATTCAAATTCTCCAGCATTTTGGCACTAATTTTCAAATTTTTCATCATGAGAATAATCTAAATCACCTCATTATAATTCCCCTACCTAATCATAATTAATTCCCACCATACGCCCTCATTAATCACCATTTGATTTTGATTTTACCTCCAAAATTCAAATTCCAAGCCTAATTTTGTTTCCAAACCCCCAAAATTGCCAAGCCTAAATCCTATAAATAGAGGCCTCATTTCATTCATTCTTCAAGCTTTTGATAGCCAAATTCAACTTTTCAAATTTCTTCTTGACTCCCTCAATTTTCTCCAACTACCAAATTCACCAAAGCTCTTTCTTCCATTGAAAGTGAGTAAGTTCATCATTAGAACTTACTAATCTTTGAGCTAAACCTTCATCCGTTCACTTTTCACTATGCTACGGAAGGAAAAAGACAACGCTTTTTTTGGCCTTTAACAGCGCTTAAAAGCGCTGCCTAAGGTGGCGCTGCTATAGGTAAAGACAGCGCTTTTGTTTTATGCAAAAGCGCTGCCTTATGTAGGCCTTTAGTAGCGCTTTTTATGGAAAAACGCTTTCTAAAGTAGGCCTTTAGCAGCGCTTTTTCTGGAAAAGCGCTGTCTAAAGTGGGCCTTTAGCAGCGCTTTTTCTGGCCTTTTATGCTTTATATTAGCATCTTTAGGCAGCGCTTTTTCAGGAAAAAACGCTTTCTATTGTCCCCCTTTAAACAGCGCTTTTTAAAGCGCTGTCTAATGTATTTTTTATTTCACTTTAAGGCAGCGCTTTTAATGGAAAGCGCTTTCTATTGTGAACTATAGGCAGCGCTTTTTCTGAAAAGCGCTGCCTTTTCTTTACGTAAATTGTGCTTTTTAAAAGCACTTTTTTAAAAATCAGAATATAGGAAGCGTTTTTTATTTAAATGCGATGTCTATTCTTTCTTTTTTAGAAAGCATATTTTTGGAAATAATACCATAAACCTATATAATTCATGCCTTTATTTCAAACACTTATGCATTATATGACATTCAACAAGCCTTTATTTCAACACATAGGCCTTATATTTCAACCATTGAGCCTTTATTTCAACAAACAAGCCTTTATTCAAACATAGGCATTATAATCCAAAATATATACAACATTATAATTCAACACATAAACCATTTGATATAAATCAACACAACAACTTTCATACCTTATATGATTCTTTTCTCAATAAAGTATTCACACAATTCCTCCTTGATATCTTCCAATTTATCTTTCGTGTAATGAGCACACTTGTATTCATCAAAGTACTACATTATAAAACATAATATGCATGATTTAGTTAAAAGTAATAAATTATATGAAATATTCGATAAATATTAAAATAAATCATAAGTTATAAATCCATACCATAATTGGAATCTCTATTTGATCCAAATGAAGGATTTCTCTCATAAACCTCAAAATGTAATAACCGCAATCTATACTTGTATTTCTCTAACAAAATAAAAACAAATAAGAATATATAGTTGTCTTGTTTTATCAAGTATCATCACTATTATAAGCAAAATTGTGAAAATTAATATACCTCCACTCTGATCCATGTAATGTTGTTTGCTTTAGACCGTGATACTCGAGCTTCTCTTTGTGATCGGATTAATAGCAACCAACAAACCAGTGACCACTATAAAATAAAACAAAAATTTAGATGGAAATTTTCAACACAAAAGATACAAATATTAGAATGACATTAGAATGAAAATCTAACCCGTTGCCAGTATTATACGGGAGGAAGACACGAAATAGAATCTGTTTGATAATTGACTCCCGCGCATCAATTTGTTATACAAGAACCTTAAATAAAAACATAATAAACATTAGACTATTTTCATTGAAATGTGTAAATAAATTGTTCAACTTATTAAATAATAGACACAAAATAGTACCTTTTGCACTAACGTGTTTTTCTTTTCTTGGTTGGAATATGTTCTACTCGTCTCTTAACAACACGGACGGTTGGATTGATCCAAATACCCTCATTATGATCATTTCTAATATATGATTCATTTGCTATAATATTCTCATCTTGATCATTTCTAGTAAACGATTCAATCTCTACATCAATATCACCTTGATCTCCAATATTTTCATTAATTACTTTGTTAGATAAAAGCACTATAGACCATTTTGTACTTGTCGGATCAGTGACATAGAACACTTGTTTAGCTTGAGAGGCTAGAATAAAAGGCTCATCTTTGTACCCCACCTTATTAAGATCCACTTGCAAAAATCCTGACTTATCCATTCGTATGCCATTATTATTTTCAACCCACTTGCAACCAAATATAGGAATCTGAAACTTGTCATAATCAAACACCCAAATGCGCTCGATAACCCAAAAATATGATAGATTTACAAATTTGGGGTTTAAGTCCTTCACACTTGAAATGTGCATTGCTTCAGCTACCACGATGACACCACTATTTTTCATAGTACTTTTATCATCTTGTTCTTTGGTATAAAATATGTATCCATTAATTGCGTATGCGCTATAAGAAAACACAACCAAACTTGGACCATATGCTAAATATCTCAACCTTTCTATTAATGAAACGAGATCTGAATAATACTTTGAATAAATATGATCCTTAAACCAAAGTATAAAACTTCGATTGTGATCTCGTACTATCCAATTTTTATTTCTATTCGGATTTAAACCTCGGAGAACATCCTTGTGCATTTCAACACACGGCTCAACCTCGTTCTCATTGTGCAGAACATATAAATGCACTTGATCCCGTTTGACCCTTGATACTGTCACAACTTTATTTCCAATTAACTTTTTTCCTTCTTTTTTTTCGACAATATGAGATTTGGGGAGTCCAATTGATTGAACATTGGACAGATATTCAGAACAAAACTCAATCACTTCTTCAACAATGTATCGTTCAGCAATATAACCCTCGGGTCGACTTCGGTTTTTCACATACCCTTTTAATATTTTCATATAACGTTTAGCAGGGTACATCCATCTCATATAAATTGGTCCACATAATTGTGTCTCTTTCACAAGATGTACAACTAGATGTACCATTATGTCAAAAAATGAGGGAGGAAAATATATTTCAAGCTCACACAAAGTAATAACTATTTCTTTTTGCAATGTTGGTAAGATCGCAGGATCGATCACCTTACTGCAAATTGATTTGAAGGAAGAAAACAATTTAGTTATTGTGCTCCTTACTTTTTCTGGCATAATAGAATGTATACCTATTGGTAGAAAATGTTCCATTATAACATGGCAATCATGCGTCTTTAAACTCTTTAACTTGAGGTCTTTCATAGATACAAGTCTTCTAATATCTAAAGAGTATCCTTCTGGAACTTTAACTTCACTTAGAAACTTACACAATACTTTTTTCTCCTTTCTAGATAGAGTATATGCAGCAGGTGGTATATATGTTTGACTTCCTTTCCTCAAGGGCCCTAATTCAGTTCTTATCCCCATCGCTATTAAGTCATTTCTTGCTTTAAGGCCATCCTTAGACTTTCCTTGTATATTGAGTAACGTACCAATAACACTGTCAAATACATTTTTTTTTCAATATGCATAACATCGAGAAAATGTCTTACATACAACGATTTCCAATACGGCAATTCAAAAAAAATTGACCTCTTCTTCCACCCACTCTTAACAAGCGTATGTGCAAAAGGCTTGCCAAACTGAATACTCACATCTTTCACCTTTTCAAAAATTTGATCACCTGTCAATATAGGTGGAGCTCTACCTTGTTCTAGGGCTCCATTGAAAGCTTTTCTCCACCCACGGTAATGATGATTAGAATTTAAGAATCTACGATGACCGAGAAAGGCATTCTTCTGACCAAACTCCAATCGCGTCCAATCTGTTTTATCTTCACAAATAGGACACACACATTGACCTTTTATGTTATACCCTGATAGATTTCTGAATGCTGCAAAATCATTAATTGTGCCAAACAACATCTCCCTCAAGTTGAAACTTTCTTTCCTATATCCATCATAAACCTCCACACCGTTCTCCCAAAAAGTCTTTAAATCTTCGATTAAGGGTGTCAAGTATACGTCTATGTCATTCCCTGGTTGTTTAGGCCCAGAAATTAACATAGATAACATCATGTACTTACGCTTCATACATAGCCATGGAGGTAGGCTATAAATCATAATAATCACAGGCCATGTACTATGTGAGATACTTTGAAGACCGTGTGGGTTCATTCCATCAGTAGATAATGCCAAGTGAAGGTTTCTTGCTTCTTTTCCAAATTCAGGATAATCATTATCAAGTTTCATCCACTGTGGTAAATCTGCCGGATGTCGAAACTTTCCATCAATAATTCTTTCATCTGCATGCCAAGTCAAGTGTCTTGCATCGGTTTCACTACAAAACATGCGTCTAAATCTCGGAATTATAGGAAAATACCATAAGATTTTTGCTGGAGACAACTTTTTCTTATATCGAGATACACTGCATTTAGGACACTCATTTAACGATGCATACTCATTTAGAAACAAAACGCAATCGTTTGGACAAGCATGCATCTTATCATAGCTCATGCCAATAGAGCACAACATCTTTTTGGCCTCATATGTTCGATTGGGAAGAACATTATCCTCTAGAAGCATATCTTTCATAAGGGCTAATAACTCTGTGAAACTTTTATCCGACCATCCATTGCCCGCCTTTACGTTGTACAACTTTAATACCGCAGACAATCTTGTGAATTTAGTGCAACCATTATACAACGGTTTCTCTGTATCGCTTACCAACCTCTCAAACATTTTGGGACAATCCTTAAGATCTTCTTCAAGTGCTTCTACAATCTCTTTGACTCGATCACAATCGTATGTATATGTGCAATTGTCGTTTGAAGCATAGGTCGTATTATCCCCCGATTCAACATTCCCGTTACTTTTCTCACCATGCAAATTCCAACATGTATAACTTCGATCAATTCCATGCCTCATTAAATGCGATGCCAACTGAACCGCATCAATCCGACTCCCATAACAGCGATCCAAGCAAGGACATGTCATTCGACTGGGGTCTTTGGCATACGCAACAGAAAACTTAACGAATCCTGATACCCCATTCTCGTACTCTTTCCACAATCTACTTGAAGACATCCATTTCTTATCCATGGTTTTACTAATTAAGCTAAACAAAAACAAAATAAAAACTATTTACCTGTAGGGAAGTCAACAGCTTCTGGACCCACACAGTGTAAGATTCTTAGAAATAATCAGACTTTCACTCTTCACAAGTAACCCCTATAGCAAATTCACTAAGTTAGAATTGATGGTGTATGCCAAATATAACAGGACAAATTTAGTATATAATAGGACAAACAAGATATATCGGAGAAACAAGTCAAAGTCTCAAGAATCAATTAATTTCAACAATTTCATTTTCATTTTCATCACTAACATACCAAATATAACAATTAATTTCATTATCATAACAAATCATCACTAACATACCAAATCATCAATTAATTTCAACAAATCATCACTAACATTCAACATCAACTTACAAAATTAACACCAATTCCCAACATAAATCCACCACAAATATCACTATTTATCATCTTCAACTTTACTACAACAACAATTTCAAAATCAAATTCAAACAACAACCACATCAACACTAATTCACCAAATCGACAACAACCACATCAACACTTTGATACTCTAACAACACTCATTTTTCTATAACACTCATTTTTCTAACAACCCTCATTTTTGTAATGGATATAATTTCCTATAATATAGCAACACTCATTCAAACTACATTCAAACTAACACATTCAAACTAAAAACAAAACAAAAACAAAACAAGATGCTCAAGAACAAACCCTCAAGAACATTAAATAGTCACTGAAACTTAAGAACAAACAAAAGAAACAGTGACACTCACGGAAGAATGTCGTCGAGGAACAGTGCGGAGGAGAAGAAGGACAGAGGAACGCCAATCGGAGAAGAAGTTTAGAGGAACGCCGGTTGGAGAAGAAGGACAGAGGAACACCGGCCAGAGAAGACGAATAGAGGAACAGTGCGGAGGGAGAAGTCACGAGAGAGGGGGAGACACGACGGAGGGAGAAGTCGCGAGAGAGAGGGAGAAACAAAACAAATGATTAGGGTGTTATGAAATAATGAAAAGTTTTTTAATATTTATGAAATAATAACATAAGGCAGCGCTTTTGGAAAGTGTTTTCTTATGTATTAGCTTTAGCAGCGCTTTTTCTCTAAAAGCGCATTCTTTTTAATTGCCTATAGCAGCGCTTTCAGAAAGCGCTTTCTAATGTGTGACCTATGTAAGGCCTTTAGCAGCGCTTTCTAAAGTGTGCCTTTAGCAGCGCTTTCCTAAAAGCGCTTTCTAAGGTTTCATAGTTGTATGACTTTTAGCAGCGCTTTTAGGAAGCGCTTTCTAAAGTAGGCCTTTAGGCAGCGCTTTTTTTCAGCGTGTTTTTTTTAAAACATATAGCAGCGCTTATGATAAAAAGCGCTGTCTATGTAGTGCTACCAAAAAGCAATTTGGCGTAGTGTTTCATCATCAATTTCTATAGATCAAGGCTTTGGAGTGTGGTTCTTGGATTTGATTTGAAGAATTTTCAGATTTGAAGTGGTAAACTCTTGATCCACCATTGTTGTTCTTGATACATCCTTCACAATGTGATCTATTGTTGATTCTTGTTGCTTGATCTTTGTATCTTGCAAATTGTGTTTTTTTGGTGTTATTTGCTATTGTTTTACTTGAATTTTCGTTCACAATTGCATCCTCGATCATGAGGTGTTTAAAGAAATGATTGATCAAGTTTTTGCACATTTTAAAACTGATTTTCTATTGCTTTAGCAGGTGTAATCGATTACCTTCCAGGTGGTAATCGATTACACCCCTGTTTCTGCGCCTGGATCTGCATTTTTTGAAGTGGTAATCGATTATCAGCATTAGGGTAATCGATTACCCAATGTCCAGAGTGTGTTTTTGGCTTGTTTTTGGGACTGTTTTGGTTCCTTTTTCCTTTTCCTTCCCTTTCCTTTAGTTCTTTGCCTTGGATTACATCTTTGTGTGGTTCAATTAGGCATTTCTTCATTTATTTCTCATTTTCTTTTTATCGATGAAAATCTTTGATATCTTTGGAACTTATTTTAAGTTCTTGATGAAGATGAGATCGTTACCTCTTTTCTTTTCGTGCGGTATTGCTTTCGGAGAGTGATCTACATATCACTTCTCTAGCATGCATTAGCACTAACATCGTTATTGGCCAGCCTCCCATAGTATGATCTTCCTCATAGATTGTGCTACGATAGTTTAACATAGCGCTACATGTGTCCCGTATCGGAAAATGATCACTCGTGGCCCAAACCTATGTTTGCAAGCCCAAGGATGGTTGATTATTTGTCTTAGTCTATTACTTATGAAACTTGTTGTTAGGAGGCTTTAGTCTTATCAATCCTCTAATGAGTCTTCATTAATTTTGGCCTAAGTTCATCATTTAACCATCGTTGATCATTTGTTCTAACAACTAATCATTAACTCACTAACAATATTATTGTACTAATTTTGTTTATGTTTCCTTCTTGCTCCATATCTCTCTTTATTTTTATGCTTTATGTTATCATATCATATCATATCATTTGTTTATGTTTCCGTTATTTTTCTTTTGTCCATTTGGACTATTTATTTATGTTTATGCTATTTTCCTTTTGTCCATTTGGACCAAAAACACTAATAAAGGCTTAAACCCCAAAAAAACTTGTCCTCATAATGTTGGACTGTGGTTACTATCCTTTGCATTTGGACATGGAACTTTGGACTTAGAATTAGGATCTTAACCTATGCTTGGAGGTTTGTGATGAAAAACCTTGGATTTAGGATACTTGAAGTTCTCCTTTGAAGACTTATTTTGATCAAGACCAAATCAAAAGGGAAGAATGCTTATGCTATGGAGCTTGCTTGTGTGGTTAGACCATTCTTATCCTTAGCTTTTACCTTTATGCAATAGGATAGTCTCTTCTTCTCCACCCCTTCTTAAATTTTCAAAATCTTCTCCCTTTTTCAAAACCTTCTTGTTTTCAAACTTAAAACCGTTTTCATAATAAAACCTTGACTTTTGTCAAGTTATTTTCAAACTTTGTTTTCTTTAATAAATGTCAATCAATGTTAATCATACTTTGACCATTTCAAAAAGACATAAAAAATACAAAACTCAATCAAACTTTTTGTGTTTTTGTGCACTTTTTCTTTTAATATTTTTCAAAAATATTAGACATGAGTCATCTTCTTTGATGAGATGTAAAGCTCCTAACCATGGTATTTTGGGTAAAGTATGGTCATTTTCCACTTAGATGTTGAAGTGATTAGTCTTATTGATTTTAATCCAAGCAAATCCTCCATCTTAATGTGATGCAAATGCCTCTTTCACATACCATTGGGTAATTAGTTGAGTATTCTCTCTTGAGAATGACAAGTTGTCTTTTCAAGTTAAAATAAATCATAACCAATAATTTTTGTTATTTGTACCATGAACTACGACATTTTTATCCTATATTGCACTTTTTGGGTACGTAGGTGTAGCGTGCGATTTTTGTCGGTGACACGACCACCTTACCGCATTGGATGGAATTGGGTGCTACTTTCTGATTTCTTATTTATCCTATGAAGCTGGAAAGGAAAGGGAAGATATCTAAAACTAACCTTGCATGCAAATGTTTTCTTTAACAAATGCTAAGAGATTAGGGGGTTCGGTGTCATGTTATACAAAGGGAAGTTGTTAATTACCCAGTGTATATATGGTTATCCATAGATCATTTAGTATGTTCTACTATTATCTACTTACTGGTGTTTATCTGTTATAAATTGGGAAAGTTTCTCCTTTAGGAGGGTTGAGAGAGTATTTTTGTTGCTTTCGGGTTTTTTGACGTTTTTGGTAAGGTACTGGACCTAAAGTTTTTTATTTGTGTGCTCGCTAAGATTTCACAATCTTATGCCTACGTATTCCTTTAAAGATAACAGGGAAATCAGAGCAATCGTAGTTCCTCCTATTCTATGGGAGGAAAAAGATGTTTGGTGTCTTGTTCAAAGCCCAAGATTGAAGCTAGATGAGTATTTGTGTCTTGTTCAAAGCCCAAGATTGAAGCTAAAAGGTTTGACTGAGAGAGAATTTGTCATCTCTAAAGTGAGATATCTCACATGTTCATCACAGCTGTTGGGGTATTTGGTTATAAAGGGGAATTACTTTAACTGGTGTCATACCCCAAATTTTGACCACTAAGATTTCCCATCATTGTGCAAATCATCATCACAATATGGATGAACCATCATGCCTCATCAAAAGCCTCAAGGAATTGGTGAGCATTCACTGCAATCAAAATTAGGGTTTCAAGCCCTCTCTGAGCCTTAGACAAAGGATCAATCAAGGAATGACCTGGTTTTCAACTTGTCTAAACCTCTCAAACATCCACAAAGGATAAAAAATGACTCCCACTTTAAGGATTAAGCACAAGGATGCTCCCTTCCAGGTGGATTAAGTCTCAAGATCGACAGTGTCACCAAATTAGGGTTTTGATCGACCAGGGCCTCCAGATGGAAATTTTCATCTAGGCATGAGCCAATGATCCAAAACATAACCTAATATACTCCATGGAACCTCATGGACCCAATCACCAAGTCAATTTTGCCTCAGGGGATGCATACATAAAAAATCAGGAATTAGGGTTTCTTGACCTAATTCACCCCTAAGTTGACTTTTGGTGCAAATCATGAACCAAGACCTCAAGAGAGGGTTTGAAGGTCTCTAATGAACTATATTGATCCATTTGGAACAATGGATTAATCCAAGAAGCTTGAGCAACAAGTCTCAATTTCATCTGCACCACAGTTAGGGTTTTAAGGAAAAAGTCAACTGTAACTTTGACTTTTGACCAGGACATGCTCCCAAGCCCTAGGACATGCCTCAATATACCCTATGACACCCATGGAACATTTCCATCAAGTTTGATTTAGGTCAAGGACATGATTTCCTGAAGAATTGCACTGTTTGGAATTCATCTGATAAAAAGTCAACTGTGCACAAAAGTCAACTTTGACTTTTTAAGATTTTTCACCAAAATGGATTTTTAACCCTAAAATGATGTTAATGTATGATTTGAATCATCATTCATCAAGAAAAATCAAGAAAAGTTGGATAACTTGTAAAAGGGTTAACCATAAAAACTTAGAAAATTTTCTAAGTTAAAAATAAAGTGACAAGGGTACCAACTTTGGAGGATCATAACTCCTAAACCACAAGGCCATTTTTTCTCATCCAAAGATGGATTTGTAGCCCTCATTATCCTCTACAAAAACTTCAACTAGACCTAAGTCCAATTCATTAAGGATTTTGAGTTATGGAGTGATCAAAATGGCTGAAAAATGAAAATGTCACTTTTCCAACACTTAGTGAAATTTTCACTAAGTCAGAATCTGTCTTCATTTTTTTCCAAATGTAGGGGAATTTTTCACTTGGATTCAAAAGAGATCAAAACCAAACATGTTCAAACAGTTGTTGTATCATGTAAGGGATTTCCAAAATGACCAAGAACATTGCCAAATTCCATTTGAGTCATGAGATATGACATTGGAAAGTTGCCTTGCTGAAATCTGTCAAGGCAAGGCAGAATTTGCATTTTTGGTCGATTGGCCAAAATCAGCCAAATTCAAATGCTCCTATCCACTTAGACACCTCAGAGTATTGAATCTAAAGGGGACAATCACTGAGCCAAGCCTCCAAAGTCCTTGGAACAAGAAAAAGCATGTTGAACCTAGAATGGCCAAAATAGGGACAAGACTTCAAATTTGGATTGAAGCATTCAATGGAAGCATCAAGGTGGCATGGAGTGAGCCATTCTCATCTGAAATCAGTCAAGACTTATCCAAGACCAAGGGAACCAAAGCTCTGTGCCCTAACCTATAGTCAATGGCTAGAGGAGACTTGAAATTCCATTGGCCAACATTGGCCAAACCTACTTAGCAGCCGCCATTCACTATTCCTTGCAAAACAAACTTGCTCTATTATAAATAGAGCTCAATTGTGATCAGTTTGAGTACACCAAAGCCATCTAACAGATGCTTTCCTCAAAATCTCTTTCTCTTAGCAAAAATGCCTTTCTTAGCAAGGTAGCTATCGGGTTTTGAGTTTGAGAGCTTTTCCAATCAAACCAATCACTCACACACCTCACATACATCATATAGAAGTGATCCAAACACTCACATAACATCTGGAACACTGATCCAAACACTCTCTGAGTTTTAATTATTTTGAGTTGATTCTTTTTTTAATAATTCACAAAAATGTTAAAATATTTTATTTTCCCAAAAAATCCCAAAAATATTATTTATTTCATATAATTTATATTTTTGCAAAGAATTAATATTTTAATTGTTTTTGACATTTTAAATATTTTTTCTACATTGATTTTGCAACTTTTAATGCTTTCTAATTATTTTGTAGGTCAATACTTAATTGTTGAAGCATTAATCCAAGATCACAATTTGTTTTTCATATGTTAAACAATTTTGATCATTTTAATTGAATTTTTATTCAATTAAATACATTTTTGAAAACAAATTAGGGTTTTGGATTAATTCAACCCTCATAAATCATATTCGAAACACTTGGGCCTTTATTAGAGTGTAAGACCCAATCCTTTTTTTGACCAAACCTTGTTGGGCCTCAGTGTATTGTATAAGTCCAGATACCGTCAAAAACAAACGGCGCGATCGTCGCCTTTTCAAAATAACCCTGGGCCTACCCTCGAGTAGTAAGACCCATTTCTTTTCTTAAAATACACTTGGGCCTCTAATAGAGTGTAAGACCCAACCCCCTTTTAACCAAAACATTTTGGGCCTCACTTATTGTATAAGCCCCTCTGCGTTAAAATAAAACCTCGGCGCGATCGCCACTTTTTAAACAAAAAATCATCTGGGCCTATCCTCGTGTTATAAAACCCACTCTTTTTCTTTAAAACATCTTTGGGCCTCTTGAAAGAGTGTAAGACCCATCCCTTTGTACAGAAAACCTTTTTGGGCCTTAGTCACTTGTATAAGTCCCTCTGTACAAATTTAAACAGTGCGCTCACTGATAAAACCCTGGGCCTCCCCTTGAGCTGTAAGCCCCAGATCTTTCTTTTTCAAAGCACTTTCTCCTTTGATTTTGAATATACTGTTGTTTTCAATCTTTCTTTGTTGAACAACTAACCAAACAACATGGAACCTCTACAACCGAGTAAGTGGTTATTGCTTTCATTTACCGCTTTCATATACATATAATTGTATTGTGGGGCTGTTTCACTATAAGTCTTCTTTCATAAACTCATATCAACTGTGTAATAGTAGTATAGATATTTCGAGTTTCCCCGACAACTACGTCTAGAACTAGGTGACGCCGTTTCGTTTATTCGTAGAAATAGACAACTAGATCCCCAATAGGATCACCAGATACAGTCTTCTCTTCGGCTATCCTCATTAGGAATTGTCAAGAAACTCTACTCCCCAAGATGAATGTATTCTCCGTGAATGGCATCTTTGAGTTTCTTCCAAATTCTCAAACTTTCCTGACTTTGATCTATTCTCGGTGAATAGCATTGCCTTGAATTTCTCGGGGTTTGGGGACCCACGGGCTTCTTAAAAGCATCGGCCTCCTCTTCGGCATCGTACAAGGACCCACAGGCTTCCTAAAAGCAACCCAGCCTCCTCTTGGGCTTAGTACAAGGACCCTACGACTTCTTAAATGTATTCACAGCCTCCTCTTAGGCTTCGTATAATGATCTCTTCCTCCGGGAATGATAGCCTCTTCTTGGGCTTCGTACAAGGACCCGTCGGCTTCTTAAAAGCTTCCAGCCTCCTCTTGGGCTTCGTACAAATTGTCCCGATGACCTCCTAGAGGTATAGGAACAGAACTTAGTCAGCTTCATAAAGCAATCCTTTTAAAGAGTCTACTACTGTTTCTCAAAGCATAGTATGAAAGATGAAACTCTAGACTTGGACGGTCTAACTTCCTTGAATCTCGAAGACATTTTCAAGTGACCCCTTCGTTAAATAGGAAGGAAACCCATAGACTCGGACAGTCTCAACACCCTTCAGATTTCCTGCTTCCTTAAAGAACGGGAATAACCCGGATCCTTGAAACAAATCTGTGAGTACAGTGTTGCTCATATAAGAACGGATTTTCTCTTTTAAAATCAGTATATTGGACCTGTCACTTAACTGAAACAGTAACCATAGCCTCCTCTTAGGCTTTGTATAATGATCCTTCTTCAATGAAGTTAACCTCCTCTTGGGCTTTGTACAATGATTCTCCCCAGCGGAGTCAAACAACGTTTAGCCTCTCTCTCGGGGTTTGTACGAGACACATAAGAGACTCCCTCGTTGAGTCAATCACCCCTTTCGCCTCCATCTCGGGCTTTGTACGAGATACAAAAGGGTTCTTATTGAGCCAAACAAACAATAGCCTCTATCTCGGGCTTTATACGAGATACGAAAAGATTCCCTCGTTGAGTCAAAACCTTTTCGCCTCTCTCTCGGGCTTTGTATGAGACACATATTAGCCTCCTCTTAGGCTTTGTATAAGATAACCACTGGTTGATCCAATCAACCTTTTAGCATCAAAGTTGTGCCTCGTTCACAGTGCACAAACATCAACAACTCCTTCCCCTTCATCTAATCGCTGTAAGCGGTAAGCCTCTGGATTATCTACATCCATGCCACTGTCCCTCTTTTAGCATGAGAAATTCCTAAGGAAAGATAGCATTGCTCTACACTGAGTTAAAGTCTTCTCCTTCAGGTTAAAATCCCCTTTAAAGGAAATTATGGCATTGCTAGGATCCGCTTATCCCGGTTAAAGTAATTCTCCTTTATAACTAGTCACCCAATAGTTGTGATAGACAAGCCCTTCTTTAGAGATGACAAATTCTTTCTAAAGTCGAGGTCCTCCAGCTTCACGTCTTGGGCTTTGAACAAGACACAAATAGACTTTTCAGCTTCACATCTTGGGCTTTGAACAAGATACAAACTACCTTTCGCTTCACGTCTTGGGCTTTGAACAAGACACCAAAACACCCATTTCCTCCCATAGAATAGGAGGAACTACGAACGCTCTGATTTCCCTGTTTCGGTAAACAGGAATACGTAGGCATAAGATTGAAAGAAAAATCTTAGCGAGCATAATCAACAAAAAACCCAAATCCCATACTCTCACATTCAAAAAACATCATATCATCATAATCCTTGTTCCCCGCTAAAAAGTCCTAGAAAAAAAGAAAGAACACTGTATTGGCGAAAATACAAATAACCAGTACAAAGGCCCCCCCACATTGATAACATCCGTAACCTAACAGACCGCTGTTTAAACTCTGTATGCAAAGCAGGGTTAATTGGAGACATCTATTTCCCTTCCTTATTCAGCTCACAATAGGATAAAAAATGAATCGACCTGTAGTTTAAGCTCAAACCGCAGAGAGCGACCAACGCTTAAGAATCGCGTCCAAAATCGCTCGCTACAACTGGGATATGAGAATCCAGCAATGCCATAATTTCCTTTATAAGGGAAATGTCCCGAAGGAGGAAACTTTAACTCAGTGTTGAGCAATTCCATTTTGCCTTAGGAATCTTTCATGCTAAGAGAGGGACATGGGCTTGGATGTAAATAATCCAGAGGCTTGCCGCTTACAGTAGTTAGATGAAAGAGGAATTTTACCAGGATAAAAGAGGGATCACAACTTGAATTTTTGATTCAACAAGTGTGCCACTTACATCAATTATCTAGAATTTGGGTTTGTTTGGTTTGTATGTTTTGATGTGTGATGTACAGATAAATGTCTTCCTATAGAGAGAACTCTTGATTTCCTCTGAGGGGATTGGTTTTATGTGCCTTGATCAAAGCCCAAGGTTAAAGCTAAAAGGTTGACTCTACTAGGGAGTTTTATACCTGTCTTGTACAAAGCCCAAGATTGAGGTTGAAAAGAGATTGACTCTGCTTAGGGAGATCATTATACAAAGCCTAAGAGGAGGCTAGAAGGAATTGACTCTTCCGGGGAATATTTTGTCTGTCTTGTACAAAGTCCAAGATTGAGGCTAAAAGAAATGACTACCTGGGAAGAGGTTTTATCTGTCTTGTACAAAGCCCAAGATTGAGGCAAAAACTGCTGAGGGAAAATCATTATACAAAGCCTAAGAGGAGGCTGGTTGGGGAATTTCTTATATAAAGCCTAAGAGGAGGTAGCTTCTGCTGAGGATTATTGAGATCCAGAGACAGGTCTAAATTGGGGAATCAACTCTTGCTGTGGATTACAGAAGAGTTGATGTTGTATTGATGGTAAGTTGACCCAAGCTGGGGAACTTAGAATGAAAGTTTAAAGATTGAGTTTTAAAACCTATGAAAGTTTCAACTCTGTTGGAGATTGATGAAATGATCAGGGTCTTTCCTGTGTTTTTAGAAAACTTGAGGGTTTCTTTGAGATCCAAGGGAAGATGAGACTCTCTAAGTCTACTGGTATGAAAAGGTTAATCTTTGTATGATGCCCAAGAGGAGGCTGATGTTTTAAGGGATGAGAATCAACCCTAAACTGGTCTAATGTTTTGACTCACTGAAGGATTGAACTAGCAAAAGATGACAAGTTTCTGTCCTATACCTGTAGGAGGTCTTCTGGTCCTTGTGTTAATCCCTAGAGGAGGATGAGAACTTCTAAGAAGCCTGAGGGTCCTTGTACAAAGCCCAAGAGGAGGCTGGGGATGCTTTTAGGAAGCTTGTGGATCCAAGCCTAAGAAAAGTTCAAGAAAAGGTTTCACCGTGAATAATCCTTTCTTTAGTGAACAGTTCTAAAGTTTGAAGAAATTCAAAAGAGGTTTCACCGGGAATAATCCTCTCTGGGGAAATAAATTTCTTGTACAAATTTCTAAGTAGTGATAATCTTGAGAAAAGTTTCGCCGAGAATAATGCCTTTATCTGTTCCATATTATATAAGCCCAAGAGGAGGCAAGACTGTATCTGGAATTTCCTATTGGAGAACTAGTTTTGACTGTATTGAAAGAGTAACCACTGGTTTGATCTAATCCTAGACCTAATTGTTGGGGAAAACTCTAAGCATATATATATATATAAATACAGATGAAATATATAAACAAGTATGTATTTTTATTCAAATTAAATTACATTTTTAAATCAAATAATCAAAACCCTAATTTGATTTAAAAATGTATTTTAATTTGAATAAAAATCATTTAAAATGATCAAAATTATCAAACTTGTGACCTTGGATAAATGTTTGAAAAAACATGTTTAATCACATACAAGATTAAAATTTATTTGTAATGAAAAGATCAAAGTGAGAATTTCATTTTTTAATGCTTAAAAACAAATAAAATGAAATAAATTACAAATTTTTTAACTATATTAAATAAATAATATAAATTGAATTTTTTTGTAAAATAAAATAATTTAACATTTTTGTGACTTTTTAAAAAAAGAACCAATAACAAATGATAAAAAAACGAGAGAGAAATTAATTTTTGAAATCAATTAAATAAAATATCAAAAATTCAAAAGTTTAAAAATTTGAAAAAGGGCGCCAAGAACACTTGTTCTTGCCCGTGTACCCTCTTTTCCCCAGATTTGCAAAATCTCACTTTTCTCTCTGATTACTCAATGATTTTGCACGATTCAAACACCAATCTCACTCGTTTTTGAACAAGGATCACAACCATATGAATTAATTGCATTTATATTAAGTGTGGAGTGAGAAATCAGAAGATAAACTCAAGAACCCTAATTTCAACATGAACACTAAGAAATTCCATACACGATTCATACATAGCAATTGATTGAGGGTTATCACCCTATATACATGCAGAAATAAGATGGTAAGTCAAAAATTCATTTATGATGCATGTAATATGGGGTTTGAAGGCTTCAGACTTACCTCTTGCAGCTGGTGATCGAATTTGATGTTGGAAGTGTTACAAATGTTGTGTGATGATCTGAACAGCTTCAATGGACCTCAAGAAATGTGTTTGAAAGCTTGGAATGGATTGAATCAGCCCAGAACTTGTTGTGGCACCTTAACTATAAACAGACCAAAAGCTTGAGCAAATGGATGGTGACTTTGTGATTCTGAGCTTCCAGATGTGTTTCAAGGTCATGGGTCACTCATATATGATGTATATGAGGTGTTGGCATGATTGGTTTAGTTTGAATTGCTTCCTATTTCAAAATTCGATAGTGACTTGAAATAGAAAGAAAATCTGGTTTTTTAAGAGTGATTTTGAGGAAATAATTAGTTGGCGTGCTTTGGTGTACTCAAACTGATCACAATTGATGTTTATTTATAGTGCAACAAGTTTGTTTTGGCATCAATAGTGAATGGAGGCTTGGACAACCCCTTGGCTAAGGTTGATCAAAAGGAATCATTGGTCTTCTCTAGCCATTGACTTGGCTCAGTGCAGCAGGTTATGAGTCCTTTGGTTCAGAGATAAGGCTTGACTCAATTCAGTCGGCAATGTCTTGATGCTTGCCACCTTGTGAATCCATTGAATGCATTGGAACAAAATTGGAGTCTTTGAGATTTTTAGCCTTTTTAGGAGACACATAGCTACATGTAGATCCTTGGACTTGGGAGGCTTGTGGATAAGATATTTTTCCTTTGATGTTATCCCCTGAGGTGTCCAAATAGATGACAAGGCTTGTAATTGTCTGATTTAGATAATTCGAGCAAATGACCTATAATCTGCCTTGGGAAGAAACCAGTCTTTGATGCCATGTTCCAAGGGTTGTAACTCCCTACTCAAATTGAATTTGGAGATGATCTGGTATTTATTGGAAAGCTCCCATGACCTACTTTAACTTTGATGTTCACAAATAGACCTGGTTTAGCTTGGATCATGATGAAAAATGACCTCAAAGTTGGTAAAAAATGAAACTGATTCTGACTTTTTGAAAATTTCACTAAGTGTTGGAAAAAGTGGTTATTTTTACTTTTTGTGATTTTGATCAATCCATAACTCAAAATCCATGAGGATTTGGAATCTTTTGTAGTTGACACTTTTGAAGTATGTAATGAGGGCTTTCATTTTAACTTTGGATGGAAGAAAAAGACCTTAGGGTTTGGGAGTTATGACCTTGCAAAGTTGGTACCAAAGCCATTTTGTTTCATAACTTAGAAAAATTTAAGTTTTTCTAAGGTTGCCCCTTTTGCAAGTTACCTCACTTTTCTTGGTTTTTCTTGATGAATGATGATCAAAACCATACATTAAAATTGTTTTGGACTTAGGGGAGCCATATTTGTGAAAAATTCCAAAAAGTCAAACTTGATTTTGGGCATAGTTGACTTTTTGTCAGATGAAATCGAAACTGTGTGATCCTCTATGCAATCAAGTTCTTGACCTAATTCAAACCTAATGGATAGATTCCTTAGGTGTTTTAGGGTGTCTTGAATCATGTCCCAAGGTTTGGGAGCATGTCTTGGTCCAAAGTCAAAGGTACAGTTGACTTTTTCTTCAAAACCCTAATTGTGGTCCAGATGAAATTAAAACTTATGAATCAAGCTTCTTGGATCAATCCATTGTTGTAAATGGATCAATGTAGTGTGTTTGAGGCCTTTAAATCATGTCTTGAGGTATTGGCTCATGTCTTGCCTCAAAAGTCAACTTAGGGGTGAATTAGGTCAAGAAACCCTAATTCCTGATTTTTGAAGATTGCTTCCCCTGAGGTTGTTCTGACTTGATGATTAGGTCCATGAGGTCCATTTGAGCATCTTGGATCATGCTTTGAAGTATTGGCTCATGCCTAGATGAAAATTTTCATCTGGAGGCCTTGGTTGACCAAAACCCTAATTTGGTGACACTGGCAATCTTAAGGCTCGATCCACTTGGAATATTGCAACCTTGTGCTTGATTCTTGATGTGGGAGACCTCTTGATTCTTTATGGGTGTTTGAGAGGTTAGAAAAGTTAAAGACCATGTCATTTCTTGATTGATCTTTTGTCTAAATGCTCTAAGAGGGCTTGAAACCCTAATTCTTGATTGTAGTGAAGGCTCAATAATCCTTGAGGAGATTGATGAGGTATGATGGTACATCCATATTGTGATGATGATTCTCACAATGATGGGAAGTCTTGGTGGTCAAAATTTGGGGTATGACAGTAGGCATGAGGCGATAAGTCTCTCCAAACACAAAAATCTTAAAAAATACTTCTCTTCTAATCTTCTCAGTCACTTTTTAAACAAACCTTTTCAAACCAAAAAGCGTAGATATTTCAAAGGGTTCCTATAGAGTACTATAGACGTTTTGGGTGCTAACACCTTCCCATCGCATAACCAACCCCCTTACCCATTTCTCTGTCTGTTCTTGTTTTAGAACTTGTTTAGGTTTTGTTCGCTTTTTTTCCTTTCCTTTTGGATAAAATAAAAGTGTGGTGGCGACTCTTGCTTTATGAGTTAAGTTAATCAATAACTTACACTCACAATTTTTACCGCTACAAAAAAGTGGCGGCTCTGCTGGGGATCGAACCCAGAGTCTCTGGTTTTTAGAGGGTTTAGCCTAATTTGATTTATTTATCGCTTTCTGATTGATTTGTTTGTTATTGCTTGTTCTGTTTGGGTGCTTGGTGATATCTGTGTGGTGAGATAGATCCTATACTCGGATTTGAGAGCTCTTATGATAGAAGGGTGGTATAGTCAAGGATGCTTCTAGGGAGTAATCCTGAACAAGCTAAATTGAGAATCATCCACTCAATCGAGGCTTCCTCGAAATTACTGGTGTCTAGCGAGTAATCACGAGAAACATTACTTTTTATGACCTCAGGCCCATGACACTGAGGACTTTAGAACCCTTTAACCCATCTTGGTCAATTAGGACGTAGTGTGGTGGCTATGAAGGTGTAAACCTGGAATAGTTGATACGCGATACTACACTCAGACGAGGTTCTCTTGAGAATATTATTGATTCCCGAGTAATCGGCGTGCTGGTAATATTTGAAAGAGGATTGAGGACTCTAGGAACTTTTTAGAACCTTGTTCTACAGGTGCTGATAAAACCTTAGTACACACCATTGGGGGTTGGTTCTTGTCCCTTGACTCCATGCTCGTGACTCAAACCTTTGAACCTGTGTGCTTTGTGTGATCTTGTTTGTGGGTGTTAAATCCATGCATTCATGCATTCATAGCATCATTTTGACCAAGTCTTCAAGGAACTTAAAGATGTTTGTTGCAAACATTATAGGAATTTTTCACCATGGATTTTGGAAGAAGGAAAAATTAAAAGTACACTTTCAAGAGTCCAAAGTTAGAAGGTCTGCGAGAGCTAGGGTCTTTGGTTGCTGATCTTGAGGCTTTCAAAGATATATATGGAAGTTTGATGTCTCTTCTAAAGATCGATATGGTAAATGGAGTTTTGGATACTTTGATTCAGTTCTATGATTTGGTGTACCACTGTTTTACGTTCCCTAATTACCAACTCATGCCCACACTTGAGGAGTATTCTGGTCTACTTAGGTTGTCTATCCTTGATCGAGTCCCTTTTTCTGGTTTGGAAGAGACTCCTAAGTATCAAGATATTTCTAAAGCTAATCATTTGAAGGTATCTAAGATTAAAGCTCACATGGCTACCAAGGGATGTATTCTTGGGTTACCTGCTAAGTTTATGATGGATAAGGCCCGTTACTTCGCTAGCATGATGAACATGGACGCCTCCGAGGCTATCTTCGCCTTGCTTGTTTATGAGTTGTTCCTCTTTCCTAATATTGACAACTTTGTCGACATTAATGCTATTAAGATCTTCTTGATTGGAAACCCAGTTCCCACTCTACTCGCTGATGCCTATCACTCCGTTCATCTCAGGAATTCTTATGGTGGATGGATGATTACTTGTTGTGCACCGTTGTTATACAAGTGGTTTATTTCTCACTTGCCTCGGTCTATTGCTTTTTGGGACCTCAAGGATGGTCTGTTATGGTCGCAAAAAATCATGTCGCTTACCCATTTAGATATTGTTTGGTACAACTGTAATTATGGTAAAGTGAAGATCATTGATAGTTGTGGCGGATTTCCTAATGTACCTCTTCTTGGTACAAAATGAGGTATTATCTATTTGGAGGGTTTCTTCTTCAAGGAGGATGAAGACAACAAAGCATTCAAGGAGAAGATTGCGTGAGCTTGGCATCACATCCATAGAAAGGCAAGGGAAGATTTGGGAAAGTCAAATTTTGTTTCTTGGAGCCTTGTCTCCAATGGGTACAAGCTAGGGCTATCATATTCAAGATGCCTTATCCACGTCAAGAGCCTTTACCTCTAACTGCTAGAACACCCGTTCTTATTTTCATGAATGATGCAAAGAAACTTCATATTGCTTTGAATGAGATACGACAAGAGAGGGATGCTTGGAGGAACAAGTACCAGATTGTTGACATGGAAAATGCAGAACTTCAAAAGCAATTGAAGCAAAGAAATGAAGAAGAAATGGGTAACAAGAAGAGAAAAGTGCAAGAGGATTTATTTTCCTCTAGAATTCAGAGTTTAAACGCTCCCTCTACCTCAGTTGCTTGGAAGTTGGTTGTCGACAAGCTCATAGTTGAGAAGACTCGGATGGAGGACCAGATCAAAGAGCTCAATAAGAAGCTGCAAGAAGGATCTTCTTCTCAAAGGATTTCTTAAAATTTCAAGTTTCTAGTTTTTTATTATCTTCTATTTTGAATAGGATTCTTGAAAATGTACTCCAAAAGTTGTAATCCTTTTCCATTATCAATAAAATTAGATTTTCAGTATTTCACAATGTGTTGTCTCAATAATGTTTGCAATATTTGCTTTATATCTTTGAAGTTACTTGAAAGCTTTGCATTTTCATATTTCACATTAAGCATCATATCTTGCATTGTTTCTTGCCTTTTCCAGGTGTCTTATGTTTCCCTTTGGTCTTCATTCAGCCAAGCTGTCGCACTAGTATAATACTCGAGCTAATATGAAGAAAAGATGGATCAATTGCAACAAGAGAACCGTGAACTTCGTGAGGAAGTGACAACTCTGAAGCATAGTTTGAAAAGACTCAATGCTATGATGGAAGCATTGGTGGCTGCTCAGAATCAGCCACCCCTTCCTCCTCCGCTTTCAACTCCTGTGCAAAGGACAGTCATTTCTGAGATTGTATCTACGCCCATCTCGGTGGTGCCTGCCAGTGTTGCTCAACACTCCATGCCTCCTGGCTTCCCCTGGGGCATGCCTCATAACTTTGTTCCTGAAGTTTATCAACCACCACTACCTCCTGAAGTTCCAGTTATGCCCACTATCCAGCCTGTGGTTCATACTGTTCCTTTTGAAGAGCCAATTTTCCACACTGCTCCAATTAAAAATGTCAGTGCTTATGAGAAAATGGAAGAGATTCAAGATCAATTTGCTGAAATGCAAAAAGAAATAAAAGCTTTGAGGGGTAAAGAACTGTTTGGGAAGAATGCCCATGAGTTATGCCTGGTTCCCAATGTGAAGATCCCACATAAGTTCAAGGTCCCTGACTTTGAAAAGTATAAGGGTAATTCTTGTATGATGAGCCATTTGACTATGTATACTCGTAAGATGTCGACTCAAATCGATAATAATCAGCTTTTCATTCACCACTTTCAAGACAGTTTGTCTGGTGCAGCCTTGAAATGGTATATGGGACTCGACCACACTTGAATTCGCATTTTCGAAGATTTGGGTAAGGCTTTTGTAAAGTAGTATAAATACAATGTGGACATGGCTCCTGATTATGACCAGCTTCGAGAAATGGCCCAGAAGGATAAGGAGAAATTCAAAGAATACGTGCAGAGGTGGCGGGAGATTGTTGCTCAGATTAATCCTCCTTTGGAAGAAAAAGAGATGACTAAGATCTTCCTGGAAACTCTGAGTCTGTTCTATTATGAGCGTATGATTGCTAGTGCCCCGAGTGATTTCACTGAGATGGTTAATATGGGGATGAGATTGGAAGAAGGTGTCCGTGAAGGACGATTGTCAAAAGATGGTAATTCTGCTGGAAATTCCAAGAAATATAAGGGAGGACTGGCCAAGAATACAGAAGGTGAGAGCAATGCTATTTCTCGTGGAAGACGCGGAAAGAGTTATGGTAACAATAGTCAATGTCAGCAACATGTTACATCTGTTACGCTTGTTATCAATTTAACTCCTGTTGTTCAAGCAGCTCATCAACAATGTTCTAATCAACAAAACAATCAACAAGGTCGTTATCATAAGGATTTTGATCCGATTCCGATGACATATACAGATTTTCTTCATGGTTTAATTTAGAAGAATCTTGTTCAGACCCGTGCACCACCTGCTGCTCCAAAAGATTCGCCATGGTGGTATAAGCCTGAAGCTCACTGTGCTTTCCATCAGGGAGGAGCTGGGCATGACACTGAGAATTGTTATCCATTGAAGATGGAAGTGCAAAGGTTGGTTAGAAGTGGTATTTTGTCTTTCGAAGACACCAATCCTAATGTACAATCGAACCTGTTGCCCAATCATGGTAAGGCGTCTGTCAATATGGTTCATGGTTGTCCTGGTACATTCAAGATTTTGATATCCGTTGGATAAGAGGATCGCTTGTAGAAATGCATGCGCTTTTAAGTGAATACCATAATATTGATCATGATTATGCAGCTTGTTCCACCTGTTCCGTGAATCCACGTGGTTGTGTGATAGTAAAGAGAGACATTCAAGGGATGATGGATCAAAATTTGATTGAGGTCACTGCTAAAAGAGATAAATATCAGAATGAGGTGAATGTTATTGTGCCACACTTTAATATTCCTAAACGAGTTGTTATCTCTTATGACAGTCGGAAGACCGCTGTTACGCCTTTGGTTATTCGGTTACCCGGTCCAGTGCCCTATGAATCTGACAAGGCAGTTCCGTATAAGTACAATGCCACCATGGTAGAAGATGGTAAGGAAGTGCCTACTCCTTATTTGTCTTCTGTGGTAAGCATCGATGGTGTTAGTAGAGTGACCCGGAGTGGTCGTGTCTTTGCTTCTGAACCTCCAAAGATTGTGGAGAATGTTGTTGCTAGCAAGCGACCTCAAGATGAGAATAATGTCGGTACTTCTAGTCAGTCCAGTGGCTTGAATAAGAAATCTTATGAGGATGAGGTATTGAAATTGATCAAGAAGAGTGAGTACAATGTGGTAGATCAGCTCTTGCACACCCCGTCTAAGATCTCAGTGTTGTCCCTACTGATGAATTATGAAGCTCAAAGGGAGTCTTTGCATAAGGTATTGGAAAAAGCATATGTTGAGCATGATGTGACTGTTAATCAGTTTGATGGTATTTTTGCCAACCTCACAGCATGTAATAATTTGAGTTTCTGTGATGAAGAGTTACTCGAGGAGGGTAGAAATCACAATTTGGCTTTACATATCTCTATGAACTGTCAAGAAGATGCACTTTGTTGAATCTTTCGTACCAAGGTGCTCCCATGAGGTATAGTGGGGTTGTGGTTAAAGCATTTGATGGATCTAGAAAAACTGTGACTGGAGAGGTTAATCTTCCAATCAAGATAGGACCATGCTTCTTACAAATTACTTTTCAAGTAATGGATATTCGTCCTGCTTATAGTTGTCTACTTGGTCGACCCTGGATTCATGAAGCTGGGACGGTGACTTCGACTTTTCATCAGAAGTTGAAATTTGTTCAGAATGACAACCTGGTAATTGTTGGAGGCGAACAAGCGATGCTAGTGAGCCATCTTTCATCATTTTAGTATGTTGATGCCGACAAAACTATTGGGGCTCCGTTCCAAGCTATTTCCATTGATGATAAAGCTCTTAAGAAGAATGGATTGCCCACTTCTTCTTTGAAAGATGCTCGGCATGTATTAGAGACTGGTCGGTCTGACGGTTGGGGTCGAGTTATTGATGTGGTTGATAACCAAGGAAAAATAGGTTTAGGCTTTACGCCTGGATCAATTAGAAGAGATTTGAAATATATTAATGAGGCATTTTACAGCGCCTGATTCATCAACAAAGATCACTCAACAACTGCAATTCTTGAAGATGACTTTGAAGATTATATCTTAGACGGCTCTAAAAATGATTCCATTCCTGCTCAAGATTATGAGCCTTATTTGGAAGATACTGGATACGGTTCTAAGACAGAAGATACATATGTACCCTTTTATTCCCCTCGGCTGAGGCTTAAGAAACCCGAATATGAAGTCAGTGCCATCATTGAAGATGATGAAGAGGAAAAACTTCCCAATTTCATGACACATGGACAGATCTGCCAGAATTGGATAACTATTGATGTTCCCACTATTATTCATATTTCAAAGTTATTTGTTTTTGTTTCTTTCAAAAATCCTTTCACTCTGCCCAAGGTGAAAGTGAATTTGTGAGAGCTTTGTTTCAAATATTTGTTTCAAATATTATCATCATCAATAAAATGTTATTTTGTTTATCCATATTATGTTTTCCCTTTTTTCTTTATTTCTGAAAAATGGTAACATAAAAAACCGATCATAATAATGATGTGATAATCACTTTTATCTGCATAATACTTGCACTTCTTGTTCATATTCTAAAATCAAACATAAAATCATTGTGCAGATTGATTGTTAAACCCATTGAAAATAATGACCCTATGCCCTCTCCCAACTTTGCGTTCCATGTGTTTGGAGCTGAAGAAGAGGATATTAAGGAGATTCCAGATGAAATTTCTCGGTTGCTTGAGTATGAGGAAAAAGCCATTCAGCCTCATGAAGAGCAGGTATAATTGGTTAATCTGGGTTCAGAAAATGATATAAAAGAAGTCAAGATTGGGGCACTGCTTCAGTTAGATGTTAAGAAGAGGATGGTAGAACTTCTTAATGAATATGTTGACGTGTTTGCTTGGTCCTATCAAGACATGCCTGGTCTTGAAACTGATACTGTAGAGCAAAGATTTCCGCTGAAGCCTGAATGTCTGCCTGTTATGCAGAAATTAAGAAGAACTCATCCCAACATGGATGTGAAGATTAAATAGGAGGTTCAAAAGCAGATTGATGCTGGTTTTCTTCTAACTGCTGAGTATCCTCAATGGGTGGCCAATATTGTGCCTGTTCCAAAGAAAGACGGAAAAGTCAGAATGTGTGTTGACTATAGAGATTTGAATAAAGCAAGTCCAAAAGATGATTTTCCACTGCCACACATTGATATGTTGGTAGATAATACTGCCAAGTTCAATATCTTTTCTTTTATGGATGGATTTTTCGGTTATAATCAAATAAAGATGGCGCCCGAGGATATGGAAAAAAACAACATTCATTACACCCTGGGGAACATTCTATTACAGAGTGATGCCCTTCGGTTTGAAAAATACTAGTGCCACGTACCAGAGAGCTATGACCACTCTGTTCCATGATATGATGCATAAAGAAATTGAGGTCTATGTGGATGATATGATTTGTAAGTCGAAGACTGAAGAAGATCATATTGAGTACTTATTGAAGTTGTTTCAACGTTTGAGAAAGTTTAAGCTCCGTCTAAATCCTAATAAATTCACTTTTGGTGTCCATTCTGGAAAATTGTTGGGCTTTATTGTCAGCCAAAAAGGCATTGAAGTTGATCCTGGTAAAGTTAAAGCTATTTAGGAAATGCCTGCGCCTAAAACAGAAAAACAAGTAAGAGGATTCTTGGGACGTTTGAATTATATCTCCCGATTTATATCCAATATGACTGCCACATGTGCGCCGATCTTCAAGATTCTCTGTAAAGATCAGGGTTGTGTCTGGACAAAGGATTGTCATAAAGATTTTGATAGTATTAAAGATTATCTGCTTGAACCTCTGATTTTGTCTCCTCCTATGAAAGGAAGACCTCTGATTATGTATTTGACTGTGTTGGAAGCGTCTCTGTGTTCTGGGTCAACAAGATGAATCTGATAGAAAATAATTTGCCATTTATTATTTGAGCAAGAAGTTCACCGATTGTGAGTCTCGATACTCAATGCTTAAAAAGACATGTTGTGCTTTAGCTTGGGCTGCCAAGCATCTCTGCCAGTATATGTTGAATCATACAACTTGGTTGATATCCAAAATGGATCCAATCAAGTATATTTATGAAAAGTCTGCTTTGGCTGGGAGGATCGCTCGTTGGAAAATGTTGTTGTCAGAATATGATATCGAGTACCGAACTCACAAAGCGATAAAAGGAAGTGTTTTGGCTGACCACTTGGCATACCAGCCAATTGATGATTATCAACCTATCAGGTTTGATTTCCCTAATGAGGATGTAATGTATCTAAAGGTTAAAGATTGTGAGGAAGCATTACCTGAAGAAGGGCCTGAGCCTGGATCCCGATGGGGTCTTATTTTTGATGGGGTTGTTAATGAGTATGACAATGGTATTGGGGAAATAATTGTTACTCCTCATGGTTCTCATATTCCTTTCACTGCAAGGCTGATGTTCACTTCCACAAATAATGCGGCTGAGTATGAAGCGTGTATTATGGGCTTGGAGGAAGCTCTTGATTTAAGAATCAAGATTCTTGATGTATATGGAGATTTAGCCCTGGTGATTAATCAGATTAAAGGGGAATGAGAGACACGTAAACCTAATTTGATTTCTTATCGTGATTATGCAAGAAGGTTGTCAACTTTCTTCAATAAGGTTGAATTTCACCATATACCCAGAGTAGAGAATTGGATGGAAAATGCTTTAGCAACTATATCCTCCATAATTGTGGTGAACAGATGGAATAATGTGACGAAAATCGATGTTATGCGTCTTGATAGACCAGCTCATGTGTTTGCAGTTGAAGAGGTCGTTGATGATAAACCTTGGTATTATGATATTAAATGCTTTCTTCAGAAACAGGAGTACCCACTTGGGGCATCCAAGAAAGATAAGAAGATTTTGAGAAGATTGGCTGGTAGTTTCTTCTTGAATGATGATGTGTTGTATAAAAGAAATTATGACATGGTCTTGCTTAGACGCGTGGATAGACACGAAGCAAACATAAAATTCATGAAGGATCATTTGGTACCCATGCCAATGGGCATGCAATGGCTAAGAAAATGTTGAGGGCAAGTTACTATTGGCTGACAATGGAATCTGACTGTTGCAAATATGTGAAGAAATGTCATAAGTGCCAGATTTATGCTGACAAAATTCATGTGCCTCCAACTCCTCTCAATGTTATCTCTTCCCCATGACTTTTCTCCATGTGGGGCATTGATATGATTGGAATGATTGAGCCTAAAGCGTCGAACGAACACCGTTTTATATTGGTGGTTATTGATTATTTTACCAAGTGGGTTGAAGTGGCATCATATACCAATGTGACCAAGCAAGTGGTAGTCCGGTTTATCAAGAACCAAATCATCTGTCAGCATGGTGTTCCGAGCAAGATTATCATTAATAATGGGTCGAATCTGAACAACAAGATGATGAAAGAATTATGCGATGATTTTAAGATTGAGCATAATAATTCTTCTCCTTACAGACCTAAGATAAATGGGGTTGTTGAAGCTGATAATAAGAATACAAGAAGATTGTTCAGAAGATGGTTGTTACATACAAGGATTGGCATGATATACTCCATTTTGCTTTCCATGGGTATCGTACATCCGTCCACACTTCAACAGGGGCAACCCCTTTCTCTCTTGTTCATTGTATGGAAGCAGTGCTCCCGGTAGAAGTTGAAATCCCTTCTATGAGAGTTTTGATGGAAGCTGAATTGTCTGAGGTTGAATGGTGTCAGAGTAGATACGACCAGTTGAATTTGATTGAAGAGAAAAGAATGACAACCTTGTGTCATGGCCAGTTATATCAATAGAGAATGAAGAAAGCTTTTGACAAGAAGGTTCGACCTCGTGTGTTCAAAGAAGGTGACCTCGTGCTCAGAAAGATCTCGACTTTTACCAATGATTCTAGGGGCAAGTGGACTCCTAATTATGAAGGCCTATACGTTGTTAAGAGAGCCTTCTCTGGTGGTGCATTAATTCTTACAACTATGGATGGTGAAGAGTTCACTCGTCCTGTGAATGCCGATACAATCAAGAAATACTTCGCCTAAAAAATAAAATAAAAAACAGCTCGCTAAGATGAAAACCTGAAATGGCGACTTAGGTAAAAATGAGCGTCTCGGTGGGCTGAAAACCCGAAAGGGCCGTCCAAGCAAAAATTAGAGACAAAAACAAAAATAATCGTCCCGGTAGCTTGAAAACCCGAAAGGGCAATCTAGGAAAAAGTTAGGGATTATGGCAAGTAACTACATCTAGCCAAGTCTTGATTATTTAAATCAACATTGTCTATCAAAGATTATGCTTCAATCATCCTCAGCTGAAGTTTTGAGCATAGTGGAATTCAAAGTTGTTTGGGAGAATAGTGGTCATTGTATTTCAATGAAACCATTTCCATGTATTTACCATTTTTCAAACTTTGTAATGATCCATGGAGTTACGCCATTTGCAGACTACCATTCTATTAATAAAATTTGGGCTTTTGTTTCTTTATTTGCAATTCTTACTTTGTTTCTGTTGGCAAAATTTCATTTATTTTTTATGATGATTTTTGAAACAAATGTGAATAATTGATTCAAAATATTGAAAAGTATAAAAAACATTTTCCTTTGATTTATGAATACGAAAAGGGATGTCAACGGTTACTCCAAGAATGGTGAGATCAATGTTTTCCTCAGTAGGGTCCGTTCTTATCTCTCTGGTAGAATTTATTGATAACTCCTCAGTAGAGTTTGTTGATATTTCCCCCAATAGAGTTTGTTGATATTTCCTCAGCAGATTTTGTTCCTATAACCAATCGTTGACAAGATGTTGGGTTCCATCAAAGGTTTATTATGATGTGATGGACTCATAAGATCTAGTATTTATTAGTTGAATACCAGTTTGAGTTTTCCCCAGACGAGTGTTGTTCGGTTTTTCTCCAGCTATGTCTCGATCCAGATTTTCTCCAGCTGATTACATTATGGTCAGGCAGTTGAGCAATTTTGAGGACCACCTCTCCCTGGTGTCAATCCCCATGCAGAGATTCATTTTTTTGCTATCCCCAGCAAAAGTTATATGAGGAATCCTCACTCAGATTTTTACCTTTTAGTTGTCTTGTTGTTGCTTTAGATGTCCCCAAATAGAGACCAATGTTATTTTCCCTCTAAGGAGCATTGACATAGTGGCCGCTTGTCGGGTTTTATCTTGTCTTGTGGATGTTTTTCTCTCCATATTGTTCTACCCAGAGATATATCCTTGCTGCTCCCCCAACGGAGGAAGTGCATTATTGTTTAGATTGTTTCCCAAGCACAGAACAATGATGTTAACTTTTTATTTTCCCCGGCAAGTCCAGGATGTATTTCTCTCCAGATTTTTTTATTCAAAGAATCCTCCTAGTGAAGATTATGCATCACTATTTCGGATGTTCCTCGATGAATTCGCTGAGGACGTCTCTATTTAAGGAATATTGATATATTAGTCGCCTGTTGGGTTTTCTCTCATTTATGATGAGTATTGATCTAAAATCCCCCACAGTTTGACCTTTTGCTGTTTTCCTCGGCAAGTCCAAGATGCTCTACTCAGATTTGGTTAATCCCTTGAGAGTTTTCTTGTATCTCTAGCAGATCTGCCTTGCCTTCCCCGTGGAGTTTGTATATGTTTACAATCCCCGGCAGATTCATTATTTCTTCGCAGTAGATCTCTTCCTCCTTTTGAAGTGGAAGTTCCTGTGAATTTTTGTTATCCCCATGAAGTTTCAGAAATATTTGGGTTGTATGATTCCCCAATAACTTTCCTTCCATCCTCGAAGCAGAATTCACGATGTTCTCCTTTTTGTGGATCATTGATGTTAGAAGATTGATATTTGGGTTTCTCCCAAAGGAGTGTCTTCTTTCCTCCAGCAAGATTTGAGCCTTGTAGTAGGATTCATTTTCCTTTGATGGCTTTTGTTTATCTCTTGCAGGATTTCTTCAGCTAAATCCCTAGCAGAGCTACTAATGATATCTCCATCTTGTTGAGTTTAGCCGAGTATTCAGTAACGGTGTGGTGTTGATTCCACCCTCTGTTCATCCTTATGTCTGTTTTGTCAGCATATTCATACTCATGTGCATTGCATGCGCATTCATTCGTTGTGCATAACATATTGTTGTTGCATTGTGCATCTTGCATTTGTGTTGGTTCTTCCTTGCTCTCTGGTGCTGTTATGCCCACAGAGCGTGTGTGTCCTCTCTCCATTTAGAGTGTTGACCCGTAAGCAGAAATGCCTATCCTTGTTAATTCTCCACTGAGTTCATGCCTCGTGGAAGATATTTGTTTTAGTTTTCTGTCCCAGTTCATTTGTCTGAATGGAATTAACCCTAGTTGATATATTTCCTCCTTGGGATGAGTCTTGTTTGACTGTTTCTCTCTGGTTTATTCCTGGATTGAATTTTGGTCCCTTGCTCTGGCAATGGAAGCTTATCACCTTTGTCTTCTTTCCCATTTAGTTGGTAGTAGGTGATATAGCTGGCTTATTACCTTTGTCGTCCTGCCCATTTAGTTGGTAGTAGGTAATATAGCCGGGGTTAATTACCTTGTTGTAGCTATCACTTGTTTGATAGTTGGTAATTTATCCCCGTTAGAGTTTATCACCTTTGTCGTCCTGCCCTTTAGTTTGTAGTAGGTGATATTTCTTGGATCTTTTGAGACTATTACCTTTATCGTCCTGCCCTTTGTTGGTAGTGGCATACCCTAAATTTTGACCACTAAGAGTTTCCACCATTGTGCAAATCATCATCACAATATGGATGTACCTTTATGCCTCATCAATCTCCTCAAGGATTGTTGAGCATTCACTACAATCAAAGATTAGGGTTTTAAGCCCTCTCAGAGCCTTAGACAAAGAATCAATCAAGGAATGACATGATCTTCAACTTGTCTAACCTCTCAAACATCCACATAAAGGATCAAGAGGACTCCCACATCAAAAATCAGGCACAAGGTTGCAGCATTCCAAGTGGATTAAGCCTCAAGATCGCCAGTGTCACCAAATTAGGGTTTTGGTCAAATGAATCCTCCAGCTGGAAATTTTCCTCTAGGCATGAGCCATTTCTTCAAAGCACAACTTAAGATACTCTAAGGGACCTCATGGACCCAATCATCAAGTCAATTTAATCTCAGGGGAAGCATTCATCAAAAAAATCAGGAATTAGGGTTTCTTGACCTAATTCACCCCTAAGTTGACTTTTGGGACAAAACATGAGCCAAGACCTCAAGACATGATTTAAGGGTCTCTAACACACTACATTGATCCATTTGCAACAATGGATTGATCCAAGAAGCTTGATCCACAAGTTTCAATTTCCTCATAACCACCATTAGGGATTTGAAGAAAAAGTCAGCTGTACCTTTGACTTTTGACCCTGACATGCTCCCAAACCTTGGGACATGATTCAATACACCCTATAACAACCTATGGAACATATCCATCAGGTTTGATTTAGGTCAAGGACTTGATTTCACAAAGGATCGCACAATTTGGAATCTATCTGATAAAAAGTCAACTGTGCACAAAAGTCAAGTTTGACTTTTTGAGATTTTTCACAATTATGGTTCCTCAACCCTAAAACAATGTTAATATGTGATTTGAATCATCATTCATCAAGAAAAATCAAAGAAAGTGGGATAACTTGCAAAAGGGGTAACCATAAAAACTTAGAATTTTTCTAAGTTATGGAACAAAGTGGCTAGGGTATACCAACTTCCAAGGATCATAACTTGAGATCCAAGCAACCATTTTGGATGGTCCAAGGATGGATTTGTAGCTCTCATGACATACTTTAAAAGTGTCAACTAAACCTCATTCCAATTCCTCATGAATTTTTAGTTATGGAGTGATCAAAATGGTTGAAAACACAAAAGTGACATTTTTCCAACACTTAGTGAAATTTTCACTAAGTCAGAATCTGCCTTATTTTTTCCCAAAAGTAGAGGCATTTTTCATTGTAATTCAAGTTGGATCAAAACTAAAGTTGGACATCATGTTGAAATAGGATATATCAGCTTTCCAAAATGTCCAAGAACTCCATCAAATTCCATCTGAGCTAGGGGATATAACAGCTGCAACATGCCTTGCTACAAACTGCTTGGCAAGGCAGATTTGTGCATTAGGGCTCGATTTGATCAATTTGTGCAAACAAAAAACAAGTTTATCCATCTGCACACCTCAGGGGGAGACCAAGGAGGAACAAACAGTGGTCCATAAGCCTCCCAAGTCTTTGGGACTACATATAGGTTTGGCACCCCTAAAAGCTAAAGATGCCTCAAGACTCCAATTTTGTTTTGGAGCATTCAATGGATGCTTAGAGGTGGCATGTATCAGAGCAAAGATGAACACTTCAGTCAAGCCTTATCCTTGAATCAGGGAACCATAGGCCGGTGCTCTAATCTCAAGTCAATGGCTAAAGGAGACTTGAGATTCCATTTGATCCACATTGGCCAAAGGCCTGCTACAGTTGTCATTCCCTATTCATTGAAAAAAACACTTGACACACTATAAATAGACCTCATTTCTGATCAGTTTAAGTACTCCAAAGGCCTACAACACTTTCCTTTCTCAAAATCACACCTTCACCTCCAAATCTGCCTTCTAAAGCAAGTCACTATCGGGTTTTGAGTTTGAGAGCAATTCCAACTAAACCAATCACACACACACCTCATAAACATCATATAGAAGTGATCCAAACACTTAAACAACAGCCGGAACACCAGATTCTCAAAATCACCAGCCATCTGCACAAGCCTTTGACAGATTTGCAGTTGAGGTGCCAAATCAAGTTCCAGCTCAATTCAATCCACTCCAAGCATTCAGACACACTCCATTGCACCTAGGGAAGCTGTCCAAATCATTGGAACCAAGTTGTAACACCTCTAACCCAAAACACGATCACCAGCTGCAAGAGGCAAGCCTAAACTTGGCCATCTCATGATTCATGCATATTTCCTCTCACAATAATTTTTCCATATGTTCATAATCATGTATGGAATGTTTCCCTTTAATTAATTACTTTGTATGAATCGTGTGTGGAATTTCTGAGCCTTCATGCAGAATCTAGGGTTCTTGAGGTTTCTCTTTGATTTCTTATTTCATGCTTAAAATAAATGAAATTAAAGACAATAGACATGATCGTGAGGTGAAAACGAGTAGATTGATATGTGGATTATATGATTTCATCAAGTATTCAGTGAGATTGATGAGAAAATGCAAATCTGGGCAAAACTCAGAACACGCGTGTGTTTTTGGTGTGTTCTTGGCGCCTTTTTCTAACTTTCAAATATTTGAATTTTGTGATTTTATTTAATTGATTCAAAAATTAATTTCTCTCTGACTTTTAATGATTTTGAGTTGATTCTTTTTCTAATAATTCACAAAAATGTTAAAATATTTTATTTTACCAAAATTTCCCAAAAATATAATTTATTTCCTATACTTGATATTTTTGCAAAGAATTAATTTTTATTTGTTTTTTAACAATTTAAAAATTTTCTTTCTCTTGATTTTCCAAACTTAAGTGGTTTTCAATCATTTTGTGGATAAAGACATGATTTTTGAAACATTGATCCAAGATCACAACTCATTTCTCACATGTTTTCAATAATTTTCAAACAAAATTAATTCCATTTTAGACAAAGTTAGGGTTTTGATTAATTCCACCATCATCAATCTTTTTCAAACACTCATGGGCCTCTAATAGAGTGTAAGATCCAACCCCCTTTTGAAAACCAAAATAATTTGGGCCTCAGTCATTGTATAAGACCCACGGCATTTTCAAAAACCTCGGCATGATCTCCGTTTTCAAACAAAACTTTTGGGCCTCTCATTGAGCTGGAAGCCCCATCACTTGTACAAAACTTTTGGGCCTTTCATTGAGTTGTAAGCCCCATCAAGGTAACTGATTACACTGTTGATAGAAGCACTTTTCTGCAACTTTTTAAAACCAGAATCACTTTTAAGTCAACCCAAAACCCCATTTTTATACCATTCGATTAATACATATTTTTACCCCAAAAATCACTTTTCTAAACATCAAAACTTCAACTCTTTTCACAAAAATACTCATAACTTTGAGTTCCGACTCTGACTCGTAACAACATCAACCACGTAACATCAACAACATACAATCCAATCAATTACATGATTCCAATAACAATAATAACATCAATGCATCATTCTAACATCAATTACAGCAGCAACATCAACGTACAATGCATCATTTATGAATAATTCCATACATCACACAATCATCAATTCATTAAAATCATAGATAGAGAAGAATACACAAAACCTACATGGTATAATCTACCCATCATTCATCACGATCACCCTTAGATAATTAGAACCCCACCCTTACCTTAGAGTTCCAACAAGAGCTTCAACAATGGTGATCCTTTCTTCTCTTCCATCTTGCCCTAACTCTCCTCTTCTCAACTTTCTCTCCAAAAACACGATCTGATAGTTTTTCCTCTCAATATCCCCTTTTCTATTATTATTATTATTATTATTATTATTATTATTATTATTATTATTATTATTATTATATTATTATTATTATTATTATATTATTATTATTATTATTATTATATTATTATTATTTTTTTAATAATATCCTTTTAATAAAATAATAATAATAATCACTATTTAATTAATTTAACATTATTCAACTAATATTATAATTAATTAAATATTACTAATATAATTTAATTAGTTCTACTCTCCACACCACCAAGTTCTACACAATTGCTCACACACCCTTAACACCTTCCTCAAGGTCTAGTCTTAAGGCCACTACCCCACACCAAGGATATCCCCAACCACAACAAAACACACATAATCACATACACATACACAACATCATTTAATTTTAATTACGAAAAATAATTAAAATAAAATGGGGCATTACAACTCTCCCCCACATAGAATATTTCCGTCCTCGAAAATTCACCTGATACAAACAACTCAGGATACACCTCACACATCCTGCTCTCCAACTGCCAAGTCATATTTCCACCGGCAGCGCCTCCCCACACTACCTTCACGAGAGAAATCTCCTTGCCTCTCAACTGCTTTACCTCCCGACCTTCAATCCATACAGGCAAAGCCTCAACCGTAAGATTATCCCTTACCTGAACATCATCCATTGGAATCATATGCGATGGATTCAGAACATACTTCCAAAGCTGTGAAACATGGAACACATCATGCAAATTCGACAAATTTACTGGCAACGCCACTCTATAAGCAATAGCTTCAACTCTCGCTAATATTTGATATGGAGCAATAAATTGAGGAGTAAACTTCTTTGACTTCAAAGCACATCTGACACCGGTCATTGGAGAGACTCTCAAGAATACATGGTCTCCTTCTTGGAACTCAAGATCCTTCCTCCTTTTATCATGATAACTCTTCTTCTTACTCTATGAAGCTTTCATCTTCTCCCAAATCAGCTTCACCTTCTCAGTAGTCAGTTGAACAATCTCAGGTCCAATCACTGCTCTTTCACCAGATTCATGCCAACACAGAGGTGTCCTATACCTCTGACCATACAAAGCTTCAAAAGGTTCCATTCCAATACTAGAATGATAAATGTTATTATAAGTGAACTCAACGACAAATGACTATCCTAAGAACTTCCTTGTTCAAGAACACAAGCTCTCAACAAATCCTCCAAAGACTGAATAGTCCTCTTTGTCTGACCATCTGTCTATGGATGATAAGTTGAACTCAACCTCAGCTTCAAACCCAAATCCTCTTGCAAACTTTACCAAAATCTGGAAGTAAATCGCGGATCTCTATCCGACACAATACTCAACGAAACTCCATGCAGCTTCACAATTACACGAATATAAATCTTTGCCAACTTCTGCAAAGAAAACTAATGTTAATCAGAATAAAATGCGCCGACTTTGTCAGTCTATCTACAATCACCCAAATAACATCATGCCCTCTCGGAGTATTCGGCAACCCAGTCACAAAATCCATAGAAATGTTGTCCCATTTCCACTTTGGAATATTCAATGTTGCATCATCCCTGCAGGCTTTTGATGTTCCACCTTCGACTTCTGACAAGTCAAACAAGCATACATAAACTGAGCCACATCACGCTTCGATCCAGGCCACCAAAATATCTTCTTAAGATCTTGATACATTTTTGTAGCTCTCGGATGAATACTCAAGCTACTCCTATGACTTTCTTCCAGAATAATATTTTTCAACTTAGAATCATCAAGAATACAGATTCTATCACGAAATCTTAGCACACCTTGCTCATCCACTGTGAAGTCGCTATCCTCAGCCTAATTACTTTCAACCATCAAGTCCACCAACTTCACATCCAACTTCTGACTCTCTTTAATATTATTAAGAAAATAATTGTTGATCTTCAACATGCCCAACATAACACTCTGCGGTGTCAACTCACAAACCAAACTCAAGTCTCTAAACTGCTCAATCAATTTCAACTCTCTAACCATCATAGCAGACATATGTAAAGACTTTCAACTCAAAGCATCAGCCACGACATTAACTTTATTGGGATGATAATTCAAGACAAAGTCATAAACTTTCAAAAATTCCAACCATCTTCTCTGCCTCATATTCAACTCGTTCTGATCAAACAGATACTTCAAGCTCTTATGATCGCTATATACCTCAAATCTAGAACCATAGAGATAATGCCTCCAAATCTTCAACAAAAAAACCACTGCAGCCAACTCTAAATCATGAGTAGAGTAGTTTCTCTTATGAACTCTCAGTTGTCGTGAATCATAACCTACCACCTTTCCATCTTGCATCAGCACACCACCTAAACCCATCAAAGAAACATCGCAATACACCACAAATGGTTCATTCGGTTAAAAAAAAATCAAAATCAGAGCTGTAGTCAACCTTTCCTTCAGCTCAATAAAACTCTTCTCACAATGAACATCCCACACAAAAGCTTCACCTTGGAAGGTCAACCGAGTCAACAGAAGTGCTAACTTGGAAAAGCCTTCAATAAACCTATGATAATAACCAGCCAAGCCCAAAAAGCTTCTAATCTCTGTAACCGACTTCAGAGCTTCTCATTATAGAACTACATCTACTTTGGATGAATCCATAGAAATACCATCATCTGAAATAACATGACCAAGAAATCTCACCTCTTTCAACCAGAATTCACACTTCGACAACTTAACATACAGCTTCTTCTCTTTCCACATTTGCAACACAATCCTCAAATTCTCAGCATGTTTGTAACACCCTAATTCCCATCACGAATAAATAATACATAGATAAATCAGAGTAGCTAAAAATTTATTTTTCCGACAGAAACAAGGATGCCACATTTAAGTAAATAAAACATATCCCTGCTCATAAATTTGATACATAGCATAAAATAGAATACCCTCAAAGGGGAAACTTTTCCCATATAAAATTAAAGTTCAATTATGGAATAAAGCAGAAAGATCCATAACTGACTTGTTTTACAAATAAATTATTTTATAATGTCAAAATATACATACAAAAGTAATACCAAATATATTCAACAATTGTATACATATATATCACAAAAGCGTTCCCCGACTCCCGTGCTACGTATCAGAGCAGACACCAAGACCGACAAAAGAACGGAGGGCTAATCTTCACAAAAGCCTCCAAGACTACAAATCTGCAATTGCCTTATAGAGCAACAAACCACAGCAGAAGGGTGAGAAATAACAACTAAATCAAGATTGCATAATAATATGCAAACACACATTCAAACACAAGAATAAGTCATCTCACCCAAGCCATCATATACTAACACATAAAGCATGCCACAAATACAAAATATATCATACATAATCCAACCACAATTATGACATATGGAACCATACCACCTCTTCACCACAACATATAGTATATATCAATTATCCCCACATAACCGCATGTTCACACCCAATACATATGTCTATGCACAAAACATATCATTCATAACCAATGCATTTAACATGAATTCATATCAATTCACCAATCCAATCACACGCTCAACACATAATTACTCCATTCACAAATACATATCAATTATGCACAATCCATTTAACACCAATGCATATCACACAAATGCATATCATAATTTCTAACACATAATCAATCCATTCATGATTTATGCAAATGAACAGAGACCGACACAACGACTCTATGCAATGCATATGCGGTACCATCCATCCATCATTTCTCATCACTAGTTCACTCAGGAACTCTGCTGGAATCATCGCTCGTTACTTAATGTAACTCCCCGTCGGACATACGATGTTCCCCGTCGCTCACACCCCACACGGGCACACGACGTTTATGGATCGCTCACACCCCACACGGGCACACGATCCGATCGCTCACACCCCACACGGGCACACGATCATCTATAATCATCGCTCACACCCCACATGGGCACACGACGTTATAGCAGATTCCCTCTGGAACCAATCCGTCGCTCACACCCCACATGGGCACACGACGTTTATGGATCGCTCACACCCCACTTGGGCACACGATCTGATCGCTCACACCCCACATGGGCACACGATCGCACAAGATGCATATCATGATGCTTGACACACAAGAACTCATGACAATCAAATGCATCTTCACACATATATGCAACCATAATCATGCATATATTTCAACTCATCAATTCCACACATTCACAATTCAACCATATGAATTAATCAACATCATCACATTCATGCATTGCAAATCAATTCAAACAATGCATTTCAAACCATAAAGGCCACTAAACAACATACATTGAAATTTCACTTAAACAATGCACTTCATCACAAGCCATAAACCACCACAATCATATCATCACAATTCTTTGCACAAGGGATTCACATATCAGATGCTACCCACAACACTTCATAACAATATACAATATCACACATTGAAGTCAAAACCAAAACAACACATCTATTTGCCATACGGCCACAAACCATCATCACCAACACTCATCTCATGTATTGACATCATATAACAACATACAAGCTATACGATGAATATTAAAAGCATATTGCATGATAACACATCAAATACACACAGTTAAAACGGTAAAAGATGACAAAATGACTCCTTTCCAAATTTACGACATAATTTAATCGGCCAATAATCTCAAAACCATTTTTATAAGAAAGAACATTTCATAAGCTTTCCCATGGTACCAAGAACACACCAAACCGATAAACGGATCACAAGTTATGGAATTTAAAAGAAAATAAAAATGTGAAATTCCCCCAGGACCGCCTGGCGAAATCCCTTCGCCCGGCGAAGCATAGGCGTCACTATTTCTCCCTAATGACTCAATAGAGTCAGAATCGTGTAAAGGCTGCGCCTCTCAAAAACCGCCTGGCGAAATCCCGAACCGCCCGGCGAAATCAGAGAACCGCCCGGCGCTTTACACCAGGTGCAGAAAAATTCTGCTTCATTTTCAAAACCCAAAAAATCCATTTTTCCCACCCAAATCACTTCCAGCAGCAAAACAATTATTAGCAATGGTTCATAAACATATAGAGATCATACAACACAATTTATATCGATTTCCGTCCGTGAAAACATCAATTTCTACTCGTTTACGCGTTTTCGACCTATAACCGAAAAAAACTAAGAGAAACAAGTAAACAGTCAAACATACACATACATATACATATACAAGCAGGATATAATCGAAACTTCTCACCCTTACCCGATTAATCGCGCTCGAAACGGAGTTATGTCGATTTTCCTCTTTCTCTTCCTTTCCTTCCCTTCTCTTTCTTTCCTTTTTCTTTCCTTTCTCTCTATTTCTCTCCACTTTCTATTTATATAAAATATCTAAACTCCTAAAGGACTATTTTATCCCTCAGCTCAAATATCTCGCAAACGCTCTTAAAATGCGATAAAACATAAACAGCGATGAAAAATTATATATTGTCAAATAAAAGTCAAAAGTAAAATAATATAATAATAAAAATAATTAAAACGACTCAATTAAATAAAACTAACAAAACTGGGGCGTTACAACTCTCCCCCACTTAGAGATTTTCGTCCTCGAAAATATACTGAGACGAACAACTCCATACCCGACTCTCGTATCTGACTAACTAACTAACAGGCCAACCAAAGGCACACCACGAATAACACAAACTGACAAACCACCTTGCTAACAGCAACCACAACAACGACACGACAACGACGACAACTACAACGACAAGATGCAAAGCCCATACAATGCTTGGCGACCAACACACAACTCAAAGAATACCCAAGTTACGAACACACACAGGTTCACTCTTGAACCGAAACACAACAAGATCGTGACCCTCACCACCGGTAACACTCCCCTACAAGGAATTAGCCACACACACTCGATCCATCACAATGGAAACGAGACCACAACAAGGACAATAACCTAAAGTTCCACGACCCAACAATATTTCAACCACCTCAACAAAACCAGAATACCAACCTCCTTGTCACAGAACAATATTACAACAATGCTATGATTCCCCAATCGAACATATCACCAAAACCTCCATCTACATAGTAGCCCATGAATAATATTTAAACCTTTCGCCTAACACTTCCATATTGAAACGTCCAATAGTCTTACCAATCCTACATGTTCCCAATGTTCAACTTATGAATTCTTACAAGTCACACCCGCAAATACAAAATGTGCCACAACACACTTCCGCTGCGCACTCTGATTACTCGTAACCATCAAAACTACCAGTCTCATGTCCAAAGTCTAACTCTTTCTCATATTTACCAAAAAATCACTGTTCACTTTTTATATACCCAACCTCACACTCTCCTGTAATATCCCACACACCAGACACAAGTCTCTGAACTGCTCAAACAATCTTAATTCTCTGACCATCAAAACAGACATGCATAACAACTTTTGACTTAACTTTTTAGGCGCAGCATCAACTTTTCCCCAATAGGATAATTCGAGCCAAAGTCATAACTCATCCCAAATTCTAACCATTCTTGTTGTCTCATACTCTATTCCTTCAAACCAAACAAGTACTCAATATCCTTGTGATTACCAAACACTTGAACCTAGAACCATAAAGATAATACCTCCAAATATTCCAACACAATACCACCGCAACCAAGTCCAAATCCAGAATAGTATAGATCCTTTTATAAATCCTCAATTGCCATAAAGCATAAGCCACGACTTTACCCTCTTGCATTAACACACTGACTAAACTCATCAAAGACACATCACAATACCTCACAACCGGTTTATTAGGATCACACAAAATCAAAGCTGAAACCGTAGACAACTTTTACTCCAGCTCACCAAAACTTAATCACAACGAACATCCAAACAAACGACTCACCCTTTGCAAATCCACTGAGATACCAGAAGTAAGAACTTAACAAAGTCTTCCATAACCTGGAATAACAACCAACTGAGTCCAAAAGTTTCTAATCTCCTTAACCAACTTCGGAGCCTCTCATGTAGAACTACATCTACTTCCGATGGATCCATTAACCATACTCTCATCTGAAATAAAATTTCCAAGAAACTAACCATTTTCAACCAAAATTCTCACTCGAATAACTTAGCATAAAACTTCGTCTCTTTTCAACACTTGTAATTCAAATCTCAAACACTTTACTCGTTTTTCCTGGAGTTTATAACAAATCCGAATATCCTCAATCAAAACCACTACGAACTTATCCAATTAAATATGGAAGATACGATTCCTCTACTCCACAAACATTCCAGACAACTGTAATTTCAATCAAACTCAACCAAACCATTCCAGTCATCCATTCATGAAAGTGGACACTTATTCTCAATCCATACCTTATTCCACTGTTAGTAATCCATACACAAGTTCTTCTTTTAACAATCCAAATTCCATAAATAATATTTCCGCTTTCTAGAACGTAAAACCCTTTCATAGCTCCACAACGATATAAAGAACGTTTAAATCGGATAAACGAAGCCAAAGTTAAGAAAGAAACAATTTGGAAAGATCTGCCATGTTCGCAATGCGAATCTCCCAGCGAGCAGTCGCTTTCCTCATTCGCAATGCGAACCCCCAGCGAACCAAGGCAGAAGAAAAAGGGCACAAAGTTTGCACTGCGAACTACTAGCGAGCCTTCGCCTGGTGAATCTTCGCATTCCCATTCAATCGTCCAATTCCACAATTTCCAACATGTATCGACAACCAACCAAAAAGAGCTCTTAAATATTACATCCACACCTACGGGTTTCCTCAGGATTTCCATAGTTTCATACCATCAAGGAATTCCAAATCATTTGCGATTCGTCACAATTCAAAACTCAAGTTATCCAGAACACTACCATCGCAGACAAAACAAACATCTTATTCCCATCTACTAAGAGTTTCCTACTTACTTAGCAGATATAACCTTGACTATTCACCTTCGTCCAATTTAAGTTCACACTCTACTCTCTGAGAACACCCATTAGTAATACCCAAACATTCTCCCTCAGAGACATTCCAACTTGACCAATATACAAAACCTCTAATCCGCCTCATCTTCAGATATAATAATCTTCATCGACTCATCAAAACAATCTGTAATAATTTCCTTAATTCCAAACAATTCATTGCACACACTATCAAAGCCGGAAAGACCCGTCTATTCCATCCAACATAATTCCGTCTACTATCAACAAGAGATTAAGGGTGATCAGTTCCCCAATTTGTCAATAGACAGCCGACAATCATGATGGGGCATAAACAATCTTTACCAAACTATAATAGTATTCCTTACATCTCATGGACAAAACTACCTAAGGCACCAATCCTTAGTTGACATAAACCTTACCTCCACATTCCCTTCGGAACCGGGAACCACACTGTCCAAAGAGCACTTACAATCTTGCAATTCCAACACACTGAGCCAACGCTCCACACCTAAAGCAACTTGGAGAAGTACCAGGTTCTCCCCCACTTATCTCATTCTAACTCCTGCAGACAACGGATTAGAAAACTAGAAAGTACTGACAGTGCTTCCATACATATCACGTACTAAGGGACAAACAACAACGACAGAATTCATCTGTCACACCAATTGACTCAACAACTTGGCCGGACGGACCGACCTGCTCTGATACCACTATTGTAACACCCCAATTCCCATCGCGAATAAATAATACATAGATAAATCAGAGTAGCTAAAAATTTATTTTTCCGACAGAAACAAGGATGCCACATTTAAGTAAATAAAACATATCCCTGCTCATAAATTTGATACATAGCATAAAATAGAATACCCTCAAAGGGGAAACTTTTCCCATATAAAATTAAAGTTCAATTATGGAATAAAGCAGAAAGATCTATAACTGACTTGTTTTACAAATAAATGGTTTTATAACGTCAAAATATACATACAAAAGTAATACCAAATATATTCAACAATTGTATACATATATATCACAAAAGTGTTCCCCGACTCCCGTGCTACGTATCAGAGCAGACACCAAGACCGACAAAAGAACGGAGGGCTAATCTTCACAAAAGCCTCCAAGACTACAAATCTGCAATTGCCTCATAGAGCAACAAACCACAGCAGAAGGGTGAGAAATAACAACTAAATCAAGATTGCATAATAATATGCAAACACACATTCAAACACAAGTATAAGTCATCTCACCCAAGCCATCATATACTAACACATAAAGCATGCCACAAATACAAAATATATCATACATAATCCAACCACAATTATGACATATGGAACCACACCACCTCATCACCACAACATATAGCATATATCAATTATCCCCACATAACTGCATGTTCACACCCAATACATATGTCTATGCACAAAACATATCATTCATAACCAATGCATTTAACATGAATGCATATCAATTCACCAATCCAATCACAAACTCAACACATAATTACTCCATTACAAATACATATCAATCATGCACAATCCATTTAACTCCAATGCATATCACACAAATGCATATCACAATTTCTCACACATAATCAATCCATTCATGATTTATGCAAATGCACAGAGACCGACACAACGACTCTATGCAATGCATATGCGGTACCATCCATCCATCATTTCTCATCACTAGTTCACTCAGGAACTCTGCTGGAATCATCGCTCGTTACTTAATGTAACTCCCCGTCGGGCATACGATGTTCCCCGTCGCTCACACCCCACACATGCACACGATGTTTATGGATCGCTCACACCCCACACGGGCACACGACCCGATCGCTCACACCCCACATGGGCACACGATCGTCTATAATCATCGCTCAAGCCCCACATGGGCACACGACGTTATAGCAGATTCCCTCTGGAACCAATCCGTCGCTCACACCACACAAGGGCACACGACATTTATGAATCGCTCACACCCCACTTGGGCACACGATCTGATCGCTCACACCCCACATGGGCACACGATCGCACAAGATGCATATCATGATGCTTGACACACAAGAACTCATGACAATCAAATGCATCTTCACACATATATGCAACCATAATCATGCATATATTTCAACTCATCAATTCCATACATTCACAATTCAACCATATGAATTAATCAACATCATCACATTCATGCATTGCAAATCAATTCAAACAATGCATTTCAAACCATAAAGGCCACCAAACAACATACATTGAAATTTCACATAAACAATGCACTTCATCACAAGCCATAAACCACCACAATCATATCATCACAATTCTTTGCACAAGGGATTCACATATCAGATGCTACCCACAACACATCATAACAACATACAATATCACACATTGATGTCAAAACCAAAACAACACATCTATTTGCCATACGGCCACAAACCATCATCACCAACACTCATCTCATGTATTCACATCATATAACAACATACAAGCTATACGATGAATATTAAAAGCACATTGCATGATAACACATCAAATACACACAATTAAAATGGTAAAAGACGACAAAACGACACCTTTCCAAATTCCCGACATAATTTAATCGGCCAACAATCTCAAAACCATTTTTATAAGAAAGAACATTTCATAAGCTTTCCCATGGTACCAAGAACACACCAAACCGATAAACGGATCACAAGTTATGGAATTTAAAAGAAAATAAAAATGTGAAATTCCCCCAGGACCGCCCGGCGAAACCCAAAAACCGCCCGGCGAAATCCCTTCGCCGCTACTTCGCCCGGCGAAGCATAGGCGTCACCATTTCTCCTTAATGACTCAATAGAGTCAGAATCGTGTAAAGGCTGCGCCTCTCAAAAACCGCCCGGCGAAATCCCGAACCGCCCGGCGAAATCAGAGAACCTTCCGGCGCTTTACACCAGGTGCAAAAAAATTCTGCTTCGTTTTCAAAACCCAAAATATCCATTTTTCCCACCCAAATCACTTCCAGCAGCAAAACAATTATTAACAATGGTTCATAAACATATAGAGATCATACAACACAATTTATATCGATTTCCGTCCGTGAAAACATCGATTTCTACTCGTTTACGCGTTTTCGACCTATAACCGAAAAAAACTAAGAGAAACAAGTAAACAGTCAAACATACACATACATATACATATACAAGCAGGATATAATCGAAACTTCTCACCCTTACCCGATTAATCGCGCTCGAAACGGAGTTATGTCGATTTTCCTCTTTCTCTTCCTTTCCTTCCCTTCTCTTTCTTTCCTTTTTCTTTCCTTTCTCTCTATTTCTCTCCACTTTCTATTTATATAAAATATCTAAACTCCTAAAAGACTATTTTATCCCTCAGCTCAAATATCTCGCAAACGCTCTCAAAATGCGATAAAACATAAACAGTGATGAAAAATAATATATTGTCAAATAAAAGTCAAAAATAAAATAATATAATAATAAAAATAATTACAAAGACTCAATTAAATAAAACTAACAAAAATGGGGCGTTACAATGTTCTTCTTCCGATTCAGAATAACATCAATAAAGACTACTACAAATTGATTCAAGTAAGGGTGAAAAATACGATTCATATACTCCATAAACACACCAGGTGCATTAGAAATGCCGAACAACATTACCAAATACTCATAAGGTCCATACCGAGTTCTAAAAGACGTCTTCTGAATATCCTCATCCATCACTCGAATTTGATGATAACTCGACCTCAAGTCAATCTTACTAAACGCACGAGCACCCACCAACTGATCCTTCAAGTCATCTACTCTTGAAAGCAGATACTTGTTCTGAATCATCACTTTATTCAACTATCTGTAGTCCACACACAACCTCATACTACCATCCTTCTTCTTTACCAACAACACCAGATCTCCCCAAGGTGACACACTTGGTCTTACAAATTTCTTTTCCATCAATTCTTCTAATTGCTTCTTCAACTCTGCTAATTCCGATGCCAACATCCTGTATGGTGCCATATAAATAGGTATGGTAGCAGGGACAAGATCAATAAAAACTCCACCTTTCTCTTTGGCGGTACATCTGAAATATCATCTGGAAACACCTCTGGAAATTCACGCACCACCTGCAACTCATCAATCACAGCTTGACTCTCCACAAATAAGGATACAAATAATGCAAGCACTTCAGCTTCATCTTCCAAAAGCTCTTCCACCTCTCTAGCAGACAAGAAACCAGATTCTTCCTCAAAAACCCCCTACGGAACACATCCCAAGTTACCACCTCACCTACAGCTTCAAACTCTTGATAAGTCTTGACCCACTAGTAATCAGCCTCCTCAGTTAGCATATGAGTACCAAATCATAGCTTCTGCTCTTCAGAACAATCCAACACTCTAAAGATTCTTTCAATCTCTTTCAGCCAAGCCTGTGCTCCATCAGGATCATAACTACCCTTGAAAGTAGGCGGTTTGTTCCTCTACAACTCCCCCAAGTGACAAACTTCTTCATCCCCTCCAGCATTAGGTTAATTCTAAACAGCATAAGCAACAACATGCAATGTAGTAGCAAGTACGACATCATCTCTCCTTCCAGCCATTTTAAGTTTCACCATTAACGACAACAATAATGGTCGGAAGACAAATCGATAGTAGTCAACTGTCACACCACAACGACTCAACAACACCGACAGTAGTCAACTGACACACTACAACGACTCAACAACTTGGTCGGACAAATCGACCTGCTCTGATACCACTATGTAACACCCTAAATAACCCTCGTGCATAATTAAATAAAATCAGAGTAATTACCACAAAAATCATATTTAGGATGCCACCTTTCAACAAAAAACATGCTCATATAAATAGATATGCAACTCCTACTACTTTTAAAATTATTAATAGTAATAACAATAATGAAAGATTGTCTGAAAATTCAATTTTTTATTGAAACTGTGGAAAAATTCAGCATTAAGACAATTATTCAAAATAATATCATGTTTTCAAAAATATTGTAAATAACCACACAAAGGAGATATCCAAATATCTCCAACAAGCATAAAAAGCAAACATTCCAAGACCCCGATGTTACACATCAGAGTAGACGCCAACACTAAAAAAAATTGGAAGACTCCAGCTTCCACTCACAATAACTCCTCTACTGCGAGTTATCTGCACGATGCTCATAAAAAGGCAACATTCAAACAAAAGGGGTGAGATATCATAATTATATAAAGGAAATCATGATAATAATCAAACAACAGATAATTTAATGCACACCACCAATTTCACACAACCAATACAACAACCATCCAACACAACAACAACAACCATTCGACATACGACTACAGCATCCAACATATAACAATAACATCCAACATACAACTACAATATCCAACACAACAACAGATGCAACCAATATACAATGCAATGAGATCCACAACCAGACTCAATGCATGTGGTACCATTCAGTTCCTATTTCAAAACCCGATCCCTTTTTTAGAATCACAATTCTCGCCAGAATTCCAATACGTGAACACTCAGGTTCACCGGCTCCGATCCTCACCTCTTAGGATATTGAGCTCACAAGTCGTTATCATCATCATTGATAACACCTCACTGATTCTATTTATCCCAGAAATCAGCTACCGGCACATAATCCCCACTTCCTAGGATTGATGCTCACAACAACGAACCAATGTCCCATCATCATGAATGCATGCAACATATTATTCATGCAACAAAAACATTAAGTACAATGACCAACACCTCCATAGTCATGTACTCCGCCAATACTGGCCATCACACTCAAAATACATGCTATAATAGTTCAGCAACAACAACATAAAAATATAGTAATAACCAACAACAACAGCAACGCAACGCACAATGATATTCACCTTAATCATTATACCACACCAAAACTAGTCACTAACCACCAACATATACTACAAGCATTCAACAATAGCACTATAGCAATAATTCATGCAACATATTATACGTGCAACAACAACATCATGCACAATGACCCAATCAGGATAACAATAACGCTATAACAACTTAACATCGTCATCATATAACATAGCAAAAAAGAACAATTGCATTTAAGATTATGTCACACCACCACATAAACCTTACAATGCATTAAGCATACACAAAAAACAAATTAATCATCTTCTGGTACAAAAACTATTTTTATAAGGCAGTTCATCGCGTTAGCTTTCCTACGCTTCGAACAGCACTCGAATCGGACACTCGGAACTAAAGTTATGAATTTTCAAAGCTTTTCAAAAAATCTTCCCAGTGTAACCAGTTACCATAATCAGGATAAACGGTTACATCACACCACAAAAAATACACATAGTGTAACGAGTTACCCTAATCAGGGTAAACGGTTACACCCTGCCAGAATGCCCAAAAATGTTGTTTTAAGCAATGTAACCGGTTACCATAATCAGGGTAACCGATTACACTGTTGACAGAAGCACTTTTCTACAACTTGTCAAAACCATAATCACTTTTAAGTCAACCCCAAAACCCCATTTTTAAACCATTCGATTAACATATATTTTTAACCTAAAAATCAATTTTCTAACATCAAAACTTCAACTCTTTTCACAAAAATACTCATAACTTTGAGTTCCGACTCTGACTTGTAACAACATCAACAACATATAATCCAATCAATTACATGATTGCAACAACAACAATAACATCAATGCATCATTCTAACATCAGTCACAACAGTAACATCAACGCACAATGCATCATTTATCAATAATTCCATACATCACACAATCATCAATTCATCAAAATCATAGATAGAGAAGAATACACAAACCTTACATGGTATAATCTACCCACCATTCATCATGATCACCCTTATATAATTAAAACCCCACCCTTACCTTAGAGTTCCAACAAGAGCTTCAACAATGGTGATTCTTTCATCTCTTCCCTCTTGCCCTAGCTCTCATCTTCTCATTTTTCTCTCCAAAAACACGATCTGATAGTTTTTCCTCTCACTATCCCTTTTTCTATTATTATTATTATTATTATTATTATTATTATTATTATTATTATTATTATTATATTATCATTATTATTATTATTACTAATATCCTCTTATTAAATAATAATAATAATCACTATTTAATTAATTTAATATTATTCAACTAATATTATAATGAACTAAATATTACTAATATAATTTAATTAGTTCTACTCTCCACACCACCAAGTTCTACACAATTGCTCACACACCCCCAACACCTTTCTCAAGGTCTAGTCTTAAGGTCACTACCCACACCAAGGGTATCCACAACCATAACAAAACACACATAATCACATACACATACACAACATCATTTTATTTTAATTACGAAAAATAATTAAAATAAAATGGGGCGTTATATAAGTGGTAAGAAATAAGGCTAGACTTGTAGCTCAAGGTTACAATAAGCAAGAAGATATAAATTTATCTGGAACCTTTGCACCTATTGCATGGTTAAAGGCAATCATACTTCTTCTCTCTTATGTTATTAACCATGATATTGTTTAAGAGTGCCTTCATGAATGAAGTCAATTCTAAAGAGGTGTATATCAAGCAATCCCCTGGGTTTGAGGACTCAGTCCACCCTGATTTTGTGTTTAAACTTAAGAAATCACTTTATGGACTCAAACAACCTCCTAGAGCTTGGTATGACAGATTGAGTAATTTCTTGTTAGAAAATGGTTTTCAAAAGCGGCAAGTTGACACTACATTGTTCAGAAAGACTCTGAATAAGGAAATCTTAATTGTCCAAGTTTACGTTGATGATATAACTTTTGGTACTACTAATGCCTCTCTTCGCAAAGAATTTTCTAAGACTATGCAAGCTGAATTCGAGATGAGCATGACGGGTGAGTTAAAATTATTCCTAGGAATCAAATTCAATCAAAGTAAAAGTGGAACTTATGTTCATCATTCCAAGTACACAAAGGAGTTTCTTAAGAAGTTTAATCTTAAAGACTACAAGATTATGGCAAGTCTTATTCATCCAACCTGCAGTCTGAACAAGGAGAAAAGTAGCTTCAAGGTGGATCAAAAGTTGTATAGAGGTATGATCGGTTATTTCCTTTACCTCACAACTTCTAGGCCTAATATATTGTTCAACCTGTGTCTGTGTGCAAGGTTTCAATCAGATCCTAGAGAAACTCACTTAACTGCTATTAAGAGAATCTTTAGGTATCTGAAAGGGACAATAAATCTGGGACTTCTTTATAAAAAATACCTAGATTATAAGTTGGTTAGATTTTGTGATGCTGACTATGTCAGGGATAGAATTGAAAGAAAATCCACTAGTGGAAACTGTCAATTCATAGGTGAAAACCTAATATCCTAGGCTAGTAAGAGAGAGGAAACTATTGCTCTATCTACAACAGAAGCAGAATGCATCTCTGCTGCAAAATGTTGTACACGGCTACTCTAGATGAAATATCATATAGAGGATTATCAGATTTGTGGAAGCAATATCCATATCTTTTGTGATAATACTATTGTTATTTCTCTAACAAAGAATCGAGTTTAACATTCAAGAACCAAGCATATTGAGATTAAACATCACTTCATTAGAGACTATGATCAGAAGGGAGTTATAGATATTCAATTCATTGATATTGATCATCAATGGGCTGACATATTTACAAAACTCTTGGCTATTGAGAGATTCGATTTTATCAAAAAGAATCTGAACATAGTCTTTATTGAAGATTAATGCTTGCTTTTGAATAGAGTATCAAAGTCTGATGTTGATCACAAGTAGCTTCAGTCAGAGCTTTAAAAAATTGCCTCTGATGAAAAGTAGCTTCTGAAAAACTTCAAACTCTGAGATTTTTGAAGTGGATTATTTACTTCATATAGCATTTGAGTGGAAAAATCTGTTGTCTTCATCTGACATCAGACCCACTTAATAATTTTATTTGCTTGATAATTGTCTTGTTTGCATAGTGGCCAAGGGGGTAAAGTCCTTTGGGTAATGATGTGAAACCTCTTTGATTTCTATGTATAATCCCCTTTGTCATATTTTTATTTGGCTCTTGCTTTTGTGTACTCTGTTCTATTTTCTTTTTGTTTGTTTTGTTGTTCTCTAAAGATTATTTTTTAGTGTTCTTGAAGCAAAGACAGTTGTCTTGCACCTTTCTGACAATACACTTGCTATATCTTTGACAACTTCCTCCTTTTGTTTTTCTTAGTCTATCTCTACCTTCTTGGTATGGAAAACTAATTAGTAGTAATCATTGAAGGACTAATTGATTTTGAAGAAATGATGGCTCAAGGGCTTGATCTTCAAAGTACTGTCTCCCACAATGGTTGACATGGTTTCTTTGATATGCTCTATGGTCCTACCTACCCTAATTTGGTTAAAAATCGTGGTTTAATGCTTCCATCCAAGAACTAAATCTAGAATATGCCATTCTTTCTATTATATCTGGTGTTCCTATTACTATCACCCTAACCTCTATTACTAACACAATAAACTATGAGGATGAAGGTGTTGTTCTAGATATGCTCTTTTGGGAATCTTCTTTGCCTTCTCATCTTATCTTTGATAATCTATCTGACCTATCTAAAGTCTCTAATCTTAACTCCAAGGCACTAGTCTGGTACCAGATTTTGATCCCAAACTTTCTACCAAATAACAAGGATCTGGACTCTTTAGATATTGATGAAAAATTTATTTTTCTTCTTCTTAACTCATGTTTAAAGATCAACCTTCCTCAAGTTTTATTTGATTATCTGAAGATGACTCTCATATCCTTTCACAAGGGGAAGTCATGTTTCATTCCTAATGGAAGGGCTCTTTTTGAACTTTAAATTCAACAAGGAGTAAATAAAACTATGGTTGAGGTTGCTTCACAAATATGGGGTGATAAGTTGAAGTTATCAAAATCTCTGAAAAATGTTGACCCGCTTAAGGTCAAGGTGGTCTCTGTGGATGGATCTTCTTCTTCTTCTGTTCAGTTTTATGTGGATGGATCTTTATTTAGTATGTTTTGAACTCTAATCCGTACCCTGTCTCAAAAGCATACCAGTCTTGTCAAAAGCCAAATTTTCGAGAAATTCAACTAGGGTTTCATTGTGCAAGGCTCAAGGAATGGTGATGTGACCTCTTAAGTCTTCCTCAACTTTTGGTAGATACCTAGTATGACAAATACGCTATGAATAATACTATTACCCAATGGATAATGATCTTAACCAATTTCATTCTCCAACGTCTCTCTTGGATTGCTTCTCAACAAAGATATCTTATGCAAGTCACCTTCCAACGAATTTTTCTCTGCCTCTATAAAAGGGAGTTGAAGATTTGAAAGAAGGTTACAACACTACATCAAAATAACATCGAGCACAACTTTGAGCTAAATTTTTATATCATTTATTACATAAGTTCTTAAGATATCTTATCTTTGTATATATTAGAACTCTTAAGTTTTAAGAACGTTTGTGGTTGTTGTACAACTTCTATACTTCTGATTGAACATCAAGTATAGTTGTTATCTTTTCTACTAAATTGTTTGTTTAAAGTAGAGGAAGTCTCTTGCTAGTTAGCTTGAGCAGTGGCAGTCTCATGCAGGATTGCTTAAGCAGTGAAGTCTCTTAGTTGTGTGTTTAAGTAGAAGTCTCTTTCTAGGTTGCTTGAGCGGAAGTCTCTTTCTAGTGTGATTTAGCGGTTGAAGACTCTTTCTAGTTTGCATGAGCAAAGTGTAATCAGTTTGATTATAGTGAAAATCTTTTGTTGAGACAATGAGACTAAACTACACTCAGTTTAAGAGAGGAACCAGGATAAGCTCTATGTGTTGATTTATTTATTGGTTCTGAACTCTATTCATTCTGCTGCTAACTATTATGATCAGACTCTAAACTTGTTCAAATTCTGAAGCTGTTTTTCAGAAGAGAAAAAGAATTATCATACACAATTCAACCCCCCTTTCTTGTGTATTTTTGTCACCTTCACATTTTTCTTTAAATCATATTTGCTTCAACAATCTCTTCCTTTTGATGATGACAAACAATCTTATTTTGAGAAACAAATTTAAATTTTAAAAAATGATAAATCATAGAGGTTAAGGCCAAAAGGCTCTTTTGAGACTTCGCCAAAAACTAATGTAAAAACTTCTACATGAAAACAATATACTCAAATTGTACTAGATTTAATCTTTAAAATTTGTTTGAGTAAATACAAACATATTTTAACACATTTAACTAGAGATGTACAAGGGTCGAGTTGGACCTAACCTATTATCCAATCCGTTCAAATTTTAATGGATTGAATTTCTTGTCTAGCTAATAATTTCAGTACTAGAATTGAACCAAATCAAATTGGTCAGATACGTGTTGGATTGAGTTCCTTGTCTAACTAATAATTTCAGTATTAAAACCGAACCGAATCAAACCGGTCAGATACGGGTTGAGTTGTGTTCGCGAGTTGAGCATAAAATAAATGTTCAAAATTAATATTTTTTCAACTCTAATAAAATTGTAACACAAATCAATACAATCACACATTTCTAACATTTAAATTGAATGAAATACATAATAAAATATGTATTAAAATTTATCGATATGTCATCATTTTTAATAATAGTAGCAAATTCCATAAAACAAATCATTTTTATAAAATCTATAAATTGGAAATTATACAAAGACATATAACAGTAACACTTAGTACTAAAATTACGTAAATCTATTAGTCTGATACTATTCTAGTAACACTATTGGTGGTCAATGAAAAATATATGGTCAATGAAAAATATACCATCAATTTTCAAAAAAAATATACCAACCTACCATCCTTTCCAAAATATATACCAAACTACCACTTTTTAAAACAATTTTTTTATCAAAGGCCCTTCAAATGAAATGGAGGTCATTTGACATGTTAATTGCATTCGCAGATTGAATTGGCGGATCCCTTTTTTTTTATTTATTATTTGTTATATTTTACTTACCTACATATTTTCCTGCGAAACATGTTTCTTATGGAATTTCCTACAAATTTTGCACATGGGTGATCTTGATTTTGATCAAATCTGTATGAAATTTTGTAGAACTTTTTTCGCAGGAAAATCAACAGGAACTTCCGTAAATATATGTTTTTGGAAGAAAATTCGGAAGAAAAAATTATAATTAAGAAAATACATAGGTTTGCCAATTCCATTGGTGAGACCATTTTTTTCTAAATGATGGTAGTTTGACATATAAATTGAAAAGTGTGGGTCTAAAAATCCTAGCTTAATTGGCAAAAACGATACTAGATTATACGTCATCACCAAAGTTCGAAGTATTGATACTCACGGTTGTGTGTGAGATTTTAGTGGTTAATATCACTTCGTCTCTAGACAAAAAAGTGTGGTATTTTGGTATATAAATTGGAGAATGGTGGTAGTATGGTGAAAACTTCAAGATCCGCATCCATTAACATACCTATGCATTTAAACATTTACTAGAGTAAATTATTTCTCATTTACATCAAATATTTTTCTCCCTCTTTTGTGATCAAATAAAAAATTCAGTGTAAGATATTTGAGAAGTTAAGTGGATATTTTTAAGTAAAGTGTAAAACAATATTTAACAAGTAAACAACAAGAAGATCTATAAACTTTCCAACGCAAACCGAACTAATTCGTTGAATATCTTTTTTTTTTATAAGCAATAGAAGATATTAACATTAATGGGGGTACTAGGGGTACCCCAAACCCGAATACAAAATGACCATAAGGTTTAATTCAAACCATACAAAAAATCGAAAGGATATAAATGCCACTGATAAAAATTACAAGGCATTTTCTCCCTATGTAACAAAAGAAGCCACCACCAAGATTGAAATTTAATCCTAATTACTATACCTTCCGGATCACCGACACCTTCATTGAAAATAATCTGATTTCTGGCCCACCATATACTTTCACAAACCAACAGCCAAAAACTGAATGCAATATTCAACGTTTTTTTGTTTTTCAAAGCCAACAACCAGTGTGTAACATGTCTCAACATAGAATTCTCAGCAAAATAATAAATGTCCAGCCAGTCACATATTTTTTCCCATATAATATTTGATTTGGGGCAAGTGAAGAACAGATAACAGTTATTCTCAGAACTTAGGAAATAAAAGGGACATACCGTCTCGTGAACATTCGAAATAATGTTGCGACGAAGGAGATTACTCCTTGTTGGTAGTCTGTCTAGAATTAATCGCCAACCAAATATCTGCACTTTCCGAGCAACTGAGCATCCCCACAAGCCTTTCAACAACAACTTAGTTTCAGGATCAATGATGCTTCCATTCCCCACTCTGATCAACTCCTCGTAGTACGATTTTACCGTGTAGTTATTTGTGCTGCTTTTAAACCATACAAAGTGTAATACCCCGTAAATTATTTTACTCCGGATAATACTAGTTGTGATCAACTGAGTCCCAGTGTACTCTGATAAATTATCTGCAGAGATAATTAGGGTAACTGTCGGATTTAGAGTAAATCCAATTAATATTATCTGACTCTGAGATATTTAATATTTGGACTTTAGAGACTTTTTGGACAATTGGTAGTGTTGATATTTGATGATGTTTTACTATATCATTTCCTTTTTCCTCTCATTTTCCTCTTTAGAAGCAAAGGGAGAAAAGGTTAGAAAGAAGTGGAGAGAAAGAAAAGAGAAGGAAAGGAAGAGAAAAAGAGGAAAACTCAAGATCAAGAACATCATCAAATCTTCATCCGATCATCTTCAAATCTTCACCATCTTCATCTATTTAAGGTGGGTTCTAGATAGATGCTTTTGTTTTAGATTTTCTTGGATTCTAAGACTTAGGTTAGAATTGTAAGGAATTGGATTAATTGCCAAATCTTGAAAATTAACGGTTAAAATGTGTTATAATCTGAGTAGTATGAGTTATATGAGTGTAGAATCATTTATGTTTGATCGTAGGATGTTTGGATAGGTTGTGATGCGGTTTTGGAACCATGGGAGATCAGCTGTTACGCTGATGAACTTTCTGCATTTCCCAGATTCGCACTGCGAATCCCCCAGCGAAGGGGGGAATCTTGCACTCGCTGGCAGCTCGCACTACGAATGCGAAGGCGAGCATTCGCCAGTGGTTCGCATTGCGAACCTTACGTTGTTTTTGCTACTACCTTGGTTCGCCAGTGTTCGCACTGCGAATGGTGCAGCGAACAAGTGTTGGCTAGGCGTTCGCCGGACGCTTCGCACTGCGAATGAAGTAGCGAGCATTCGCTGGCTTCTTCGCAATGCGAACATAGGAGAACATCCATTTTTTTTCTTGCATAACTTTTGACTCGATTTTCCATTTTGCGTATTCTTGGTATCGTTGTGAAGCTAAGAACGTATTCTAGCTGATGGTAGTGAGAAATATATGTTTATTGCCCGATTAAATGAATCGGAGGGAACAGTAAATTGGTATAAATTATGGTATGTTGAATTTTGGTGTTCCATTATGTGATTGACGATTACATGCCTATGTTATTATTGTGAAACATGTTGGAATATGTATGCATGTTAAAATATGAATAGGTAGAGTGAGGAACATTACCGTAAATGATATCGAAAGTGTGTAAATGACATGGTGACAACGCTCGTGCAAAAGAGGCCGAGGCGTGTGTCTAGTAATCATAACCGATTGATCTTGCGGTGTAGTTTCATGAGACTCGAGCACCTCCTCTGAAACGTATGCACAATTACTTGGCAGGTTTGATTCCCGCGTATAGTACGATTTGAGCCTACGGGTAAAGAGACTTGTGACGGTGTACGGGCCATGTGAAGTGACAGATCACGATGTACGGGCCGATGATCCCGAATCCAATTTGTATGCCAAGTAAATACAAGGATCCATGACTCGGGTCATCTTCTAGACGTAGAAGTGGACGGGAATAGGGGATACCTTGGTACGGTTATTAATTTGTGAGATTCTGGAGTAACAGGCTCAGAACTTACTTTGGTACTATTGTGAGTTAACAGGCTCACGGGTGTGAATGTAATTATATCGTGTGTGTACTCAAAGTCACTTCCCTTCCCTTTGACTTGAGTTAGGCTTATTAGAACCTTGTAAAGCCGAGAGGACTATAAGATAGCGAACTCACTGAGATTTGATGTATCTCACCCCACTGTTGTTGTTTACATCACAGGTTCTCCAGGTTCGGCGAAGGGTGAGGACAAAGTGGTTTGACTTTTCCTTACGGATCACGGTTTTTGAGATGGCATGGCTTTCGCTATGGCGTTTTATTTTGAGATCATTGTATTGATCTAAGTTCTTAGTGCTTTTTGGGACATCTTGTATACGTTATGCCATAGGCTTTAGAACTTTGTATTTAGGGCACTTAATGTATACAATGTGTTAACTAGGAACTTGTACATATATATTTCAGTACCAAACGTATTATTCATGTATGATATATGCTTTGATGTATGTATGTATATGTGGGCTTTACAGTTGGTATCAGAGCAGGTCGTATCCTCGACCTAGCCATGAAATAGTATAAGTGTTTCTTTCCGTTTCAGATGTGTTGTGTCGCCATTGGTCTTACGTGTTATATTTATGGTATTGAGCCTGATCAACTTAATCCTATCTGTATGACATTTAGGAACATGGCCGACCGACGCAGAAATAGCCTTGTTAGACCGAGAACTACTCCAGCAGGGACAAATCCGCCAGGGGACGAAGGGAATGCCCCTTTGTATCAATTCATGCAACAGATGCAGCAGCAGCAGAATCAGTTTGTGCAACAGATGGTCCAACAAATGGCTAGTGGCGTGCATCCTCCAGTGGTTGTTCCTGAAGCTGCAGGGGGAACCTTTAGGGATTTTATTCGTATGAATCCTCCAGAGTTCTGGGAGGGTTAGATCTAGTAAAGGCTCATGAATGGATATCCGGTATGGAGTGGATTTTCTTGATTGTTCTGTGTAGTGAAGAGAATAAGGTTGTTTTTGCTTCTCACTTGTTAAAGGGTCCTGCTATGAGATGGTGGGAAAGTGCTTCAGCACTAATGACAATTCAAGAGGTACTGAAAGTGTGGGAGCAGTTTAAGATAACTTTTATGGAGAAGTATTTTCCAAGTTCCTTAAGGTCTCAAAAAGAATTCGAATTTCAACAGCTAAGGCAGGATAACTTGACAGTGGCTTCTTATGCAGAAAAGTTGGAGGTTATGGCTGCTTATTCTAGACAAGCCATGTATGCTCCTGATGAAAGGTGGAAGATTGATCAGTTTTTGTTTGGTTTAAGGGCTGAAATTTCACATAGTGTGTCTCAGAGAGAATTTACTAGCTATGCGGAATTGTTACGACAGTGTTATGTGGCGGAGCATAGTTTGAAAAAGGTACAAGCCGAAGGAGAGTTAAGTAGAGTGAATCAAAGTGATCGTTGTAACGCCCCGGTTTTGTCTTATTTAATTAATCGAGTCGTTTTGATTATTTTATTATTATATTATTTTATTTTCGACTTTTATTTAGAAAAATGTTATTTTTCATCGTGATTATATTTTGTCGCGTTTTGAGAGCGTTTGCGAGATATTTGAATGTAGGGGTATTTTGGTCTTTTGTGGGGATAGATATTTGTCTTATTAAAATAGAAAGTTAGAGGTGAGAAAGGGAGAAAAACAGAATTTTGAGAGAAAAAGAGAAGAAGAAGGAAAAGAGAGGAGAAAAGAGAAGAGCAAGAGAAAAGTGTGGAAAATCACCAAGATCAATCTTTCGGAGTCGATTTAATCGGGTAAGGGTGTGAAATATTGTTATCCTAACTTTGTGTATGATTATGTATGTGTTTTGTGTGGATGTTTTGGTTGGTTTTCCATATGTTTCCGGTTATGCCGTATTGGACGAAATCGATAGAAACCAATGTTTTTACGGTCGAAAAGTCGTATGAATACATGTGTTGGTTGGTTATATGTATGTGAGCTGCTGTTTAAAGTTTCATGAAGTTTGGTTATGTTTCGGTTAGTTTTCGGTATGTTTCCGTTGTTGTTTCCGTTTAGGTCGAATCGTAGGAAATCGATAGAAACCGATGTTTTCACGGTTAGAATTCGGAATAAATTACGTAGTTGTATCGAGTAAGGTTAGGTTGTCGTATAGCGTGCTTTTTATTCGATTTGGCGATGTTCGAAAATTCTGGTTTTTGAAAGGTTGAAATTTAATCGAAAAATCGAACGTCGTAGAAATTTCGTTTATGTGTTCTAAATTGTTCTTATGTATTTGGTGGTTGCGCGTATATGTTTGTTTCGGTGAAAATGTTCGATTTAGTCGAGTTTCCGGGCACTTTGGAAAAATGGCAGCAAAGGTGTATTTTGAGAAAATCTGGGTTTTGAGGAAAAACAGAGTTATGAATCGATACATAACAGCTATGTATCGATACGAAATGGTTTATGTATCGATACATAACCCTTATGCATCGATACATACTGAAGAAATTTGGGAAAACAGCATTTTCACTACAGCATGTGTCGACACATGCGTGCTATGTATCGATACATGTGGCTTTTTGTATCGATACATAAGCCTATGTATCGATACATACTGTGCTGAACCATAAAATTCTGGTTTGTCGGGGAAACTTCGGAAATTCATATCTCTTGAACCGTAAGTCGGTTTTAACCCCCGTTCGAAGCGTTGGAAAGCTAACGAGATGTTATTTCTAGGAAAAATAGTTTTGGGGTCTGAACTTGGTCCAATCGGTACAGTTTTTACGAACCGTTTCGTAGTGTCGGGCGTCCGGTTTATGTTTTTGCGTTATTTTGAAATATTCATATCTTGTTAACCGTTTATCGTATTTAAGAGTTCTTTATACCGAATCGAAGCTGTCGATGAGTACTTTTTGATGATGATAGAAAATACTATTTTTGGTCGACTTTTAGCCGACTTTTTCGGAAAACCGAATAATGGAATTTTGAGTTATTTTTCAATTTTGTAAGACATATTATGATGTGTTATGAGATGGCTTGTGTGATGATTCTTTGATGGGAATTTGATGTTGTGGAATGGTGTATTGGTGTTTGTGGCCATTTTGGGCAATTGTGTGCATTACTTTATATGTACTTGAAATACATGATTATTGTTAATGCATGAGCATTTGATGTTGGCATGAGTCATTAATGTGTCAAGTATCATGATATGCATTCTTGCATTGGAAGATTCATAGATGAATCAGTTTTATCGTCTTACGCCCTGAAATAATGGTAGAAGCGATTAATCACAATCAGTTTTATCGTCTTACGCCCTGAAATAATGGTAGAAGCGATTAATCACAAATGATTGTGCGCCCTGAAATAGTGGACTATGGCAATCTGATTGTGCGCCCTGAAATAGTGGACTAAAGCAATCCATAAACGTCGTACACCCTGAAATAATGGTTTATAGCGACGGGGAACATCGTAGGCCCGACGGGGAGTTACTCTATGTAACGAGCGATGATTCCAGCTGAGTTCCTGAGTGAACTAGTGATGATTGAGTCGGTACCGCATTGCATTTGCATAGAGTCGTGAGTCGGTCTCTATGATTTGCATTGGTCATCTTTGTATATGTGCATTGATGAAGGAACCTGAATATATGTATTTATGTTGAATGATAAGCATTGTGATGTATATGCTTGGTTTTGTATATATATATATATGCCTTGCGATGTATATTGAGTAAGATGTGATGAATGGCGATAAGAGTTGTATCTTTGTAATGATACATTGGTGAATAAACATGTATGCGTGTTATGTTGAATGAATGGCGATGAATTGAGATGTATTAGGGATGCATGTATTTGAGCATGAATGAATATGCCTATGTGAAGGATGCGTTAATTACGGATTGTTATGCCGTGTATTTGATTTATGGTATATGCTTGGTGTGATATGTATATATACATGCATAGTGATGAGTTGTGGTGAGAATGTGGTATATGTGTATTATATGTTGAGATATATAATTATATGCAACGTTATTATGATAATACTTCTCACCCTTCTGCTGTTTTATGATGCTCTATGAGGCATTGCAGATTAGGTATCTGGTGGTCTTTTGTGAAGCGTGTCTTCATTTTCCTTGTTGGTCGGTTGGCTCTGATATGTAGCACCGGGTAGCTAGGACGTTTTGATCCTTTTGTGATACATTTGCATATGTATCTTGCTGATGAATTTGTGTATATAAACATGATGTTGTTTGTGATTCATACTGGATGATGTATATATATGTTGATGTGTATATGTGGTTGTTATTCAATATTTTAGATGTTTCCGCTTTTATTCTAAATATTGAGATGTGGGTATAAGGACTGAGATCCTTTGTTGTTTGAAAGTTACCCCACTGTTGCATATCATTTTGAGCAGGTGTTGTATGTGTTTTAATTTCAAGCATAATGTGACATACCTTTTTATGCCGTGTTTGCAATTATACTCTGATAAAATTTTCAATACGTGCCTAAATGATTTAATATGTTATTTGGGGGTATAGAAAGGGGTGTTACATTAAGTGGTATCAGAGCCAGTGTTGAGTCTGTTGGTGCGACAGTTGAATACTGTCGTTGTTGTTTGTCCCTTAGTACGTGATATGTGTGTGAAACACTGTCAGTGCTTTTTGGTTTTCTAATCCTTAGTTTTCAGGAGTTAGAGTGAGATAAGCGGGGGAGAAGCTGGTACTTCTCCATGTTGCTTCAGGTGTGGAGCGCTGGCTCAGTGTGTTGTGAATTGCAAGATTGTAAGTGTTGTTTGGACAGTGTTGTTCTCGATTCCGTAAGAAATGCGGAGGTAAGGTTTATGTCAACTAAGGATTTGTGCCTTAGGTAGTTTTGTGTATGGGATGCAAGAAAGGCTATTATAGTTTGGTAAAGACGGTTTATGCCCCATCATGATTGTCGACTGTCTATTGGCAAATTGAGGAACTGATCACCCTTAATCTCTTGTTGATAGCAGACGGAAATTATGTTGGATGGAATAGGCGGGTCTTTCCGGCTTTGATAGTGTGTGAAATGAGTTGTTTGGAATTTAAAGAGATGATTACAGATTGTTTTGATGAGTCGATGAAGATGCTAATATCGGAAGATGAAATTGATTAGAGGTTTTGGTATGTTAGTCCAGTTGGGAAGTCATTGAGAGAGAATGATTGGGTTTTATTTAAGGACTGCTTCACAGAGAGTAGAGATTAAACTTAATTGGACGAAGGTGAATAGTTGAGGTTTATATCTGCTAAGTAAGTAGGAAACTCTTAGTAGATGGGAATAAGACGTTTGTTTTGTCTGTGATGGTAGTGTTCTGGGAATTGGCAGGAAGTCGCAGTGATGGGCCGTCAGTTGGGCATGGTTTTCAGATATGTTTTTGGATGGAACGTTAAGGTGTTGTCTTAGAGAGCTCTAGTATTGTTGGTAACAAAAGGAATGATGTTTGAATGGAATAACAAGCAGGATGTGTATAATGGTATTGAGACTATGGAAAGCAAAACTTAGAGTTCTGGTGAAGTTTGACGTCTTGGGAGTTTTAAGGCATTAATGGAAATTTTGAGAGAACCCTTAGGTATGGGTGTAATATTTAAGAGTTCTTTTTGGTTAGTTGTGGCTACATGTTGGGATTTGTGGAATTTGGATTGTCCAGAGAATGAAATTGTGTATGAGTTACTATCAGTGGAATAAGGTAATGAATGAGAATAAGTGTCCACTTTCATGAACAGATGACTAGAATGGTTTGGTTGAGTTTGAGTGAGTTATAATTGTTTGGAATGTTTGATAAGAGTGGTGAATTGTGTGAGCTTAGGCTTTGATCGATTTAATGCGACTGGTTATGGTTGTTATCATTAGGATAGGCTGTTATGTACTCGGTCAAGCTTGTGAGTGAGTAACCAGTTACCCAGTGGAAAGTTTTGCAAAAGCTTTAAGAATTTATATCTTTTGGAATTTGTTTGGGTATTACAACATGCAGTGATGTTATTTGGTGTTAGTAAGGAATCTGTAATGTTTGTGGAGTAAAGGAATCGTATCTTCCATATTTAATTGGATAAGTTCGTAGTGGTTTCGATTGAGGATATTTGGATTTGTTATAAACTAAGAGGAAGAATGAGTAAAGTGTTTGAGATTTGAATTACAAGTGTTGAAAAGAGACGAAGTTTTATGCTAAGTTATTCGAGTGAGAATTTTGGCTGAAAAGGGCTAGTTTCTTGGAAATGTTATTTCAGATGAGAGTATGCTTAATGGATCCATCAGAAGTAGATGTAGTTCTACATTGAGAGGCTCCGAAGTTAGTTAAGGAGATTAGAAACTTTTGGACTCAGTTGGTTGTTATTACAAGTTATGGAAGACTTTGTTAAGTTCGTACTTCTGGTATCTCAGTTGACTTACAAAGGGTGAGTCGTTTGTTTGGATGTTCGTTGTGAGTAAGTTTTGGTGAGTTGGAGTAGAAGTGTCTACGGTTTCAGCTTTGATTTTGTGTGATCCTAATAAACCGGTTGTGGGGTATTGTGATGTGTCTTTGATGAGTTTAGTCAACGTGGTAATGCAAGAGGGTAAAGTCGGGGCTTATGCTTTACGACAATTGAGGATTTATAAAAGGATCTGTATTATTATGGATTTGGAATTTGTTGCGGTGGTATTGTGTTGGAATGTTTGGAGGTATTATCTTTATGGTTCTAGGTTCGAAGTGTTTGGTAATCGCAAGGACATTGAGTACTTGTTGGGTCTAAAGGAATAAAGTATGAGACAACAAGGATGGTTAGAGTTCTTGATGAGTTATGAATTTGGCTTGGATTATCCTTCGGGGAAAAGCTGTTGTTGTGCCTGAAAAGTTAAGTCGGAAGTTTCTATGCATGTCTGTTTTGATGATCAGTGAGTTAGAATTATTTGAGAAATTCCGAGACTTGTGTATGGTGTATGAGATAACACAAGAGAGTGTGAGATTGGTAATATCAAAGTGAACAGTGATTTTTGGTGAATTTGAGAAAGAGTTAGACTTTGGACGTGGAATTGATAGTTTTGATGGTTGCGAGTAATCAGAGTGCGCAGCGGAAGCGTGAGGTGGCACATTTTGTGTTTACGTGTGGGACTTGTAAGAGTTCGTAGGTTGAACATTGAAAACATGTAGGAATGATGAGACCATTGGACGTTTCCGAATGGGAGTGTTAGGTGAAAGGTTTAGATATTATTCATGGGCTACTATGTAGATGGATGTTTTGGTTATATGTTCGATTGGGAATCGTAGCATTGTTGTAATAAGGTTGTGTGACAAGGATGTTGGTATTCTGGTTTTGTAGATGTTGTGGAATCGATGTTGAGTCGTGGAACTTGTGTTCTTGTTTGTGTTGTTGCCTCGTTCCCATGGTGATGGTTCGAGTGAGTGTAGCTAATTCCTATGATGGGGAATTAGGGGAGTGTTATCTACGGTGATGGTAACGATCTTGTTGTGTTTTGGTTCTAGAGTGAACCTGTGTGTTGGTATCATGGTTTTCCTTGAGTTGTGAGTTGGTCGTCAAGTGCATTGTATGGGCTTTGCATCTTGTCGTTGTTGTTGTCGTCGTTGTCGTGCCGTTGTGGTATCTGCTATTAGCACGGTGGTTTGTCAGTTGTGTTATTTGTGGTGTGCCTTTTGTTGGCATATTGGATTGTTAGTCGGATGCGAGAGTCGCGTCCGGGGTTGTTCGTCTCAGTATATTTTCGAGGACGAAAATTTCTAAGTGGGGGAGAGTTGTAACGCCCCGGTTTTGTCTTATTTAATTAATCGAGTCGTTTTGATTATTTTATTATTATATTATTTTATTTTCGACTTTTATTTAGAAAAATGTTATTTTTCATCGTGATTATATTTTGTCGCGTTTTGAGAGCGTTTGCGAGATATTTGAATGTAGGGGTATTTTGGTCTTTTGTGGGGATAGATATTTGTCTTATTAAAATAGAAAGTTAGAGGCGAGAAAGGGAGAAAAACAGAATTTTGAGAGAAAAAGAGAAGAAGAAGGAAAAGAGAGGAGAAAAGAGAAGAGCAAGAGAAAAGTGTGGAAAATCACCAAGATCAATCTTTCGGAGTCGATTTAATCGGGTAAGGGTGTGAAATATTGTTATCCTAACTTTGTGTATGATTATGTATGCGTTTTGTGTGGATGTTTTGGTTGGTTTTCCATATGTTTCCGGTTATGCCGTATTGGACGAAATCGATAGAAACCAATGTTTTTACGGTCGAAAAGTCGTATGAATACATGTGTTGGTTGGTTATATGTATGTGAGCTGCTGTTTAAAGTTTCATGAAGTTTGGTTATGTTTCGGTTAGTTTTCGGTATGTTTCCGTTGTTGTTTCCGTTTAGGTCGAATCGTAGGAAATCGATAGAAACCGATGTTTTCACGGTTAGAATTCGGAATAAATTACGTAGTTGTATCGAGTAAGGTTAGGTTGTCGTATAGCGTGCTTTTTATTCGATTTGGCGATGTTCGAAAATTCTGGTTTTTGAAAGGTTGAAATTTAATCGAAAAATCGAACGTCGTAGAAATTTCGTTTATGTGTTCTAAATTGTTCTTATGTATTTGGTGGTTGCGCGTATATGTTTGTTTCGGTGAAAATGTTCGATTTAGTCGAGTTTCCGGGCACTTTGGAAAAATGGCAGCAAAGGTGTATTTTGAGAAAATCTGGTTTTTGAGGAAAAACAGAGTTATGAATCGATACATAACAGCTATGTATCGATACGAAATGGTTTATGTATCGATACATAACCCTTATGCATCGATACATACTGAAGAAATTTGGGAAAACAGCATTTTCACTACAGCATGTGTCGACACATGCGTGCTATGTATCGATACATGTGGCTTTTTGTATCGATACATAAGCCTATGTATCGATACATACTGTGCTGAACCATAAAATTCTGGTTTGTCGGGGAAACTTCGGAAATTCATATCTCTTGAACCGTAAGTCGGTTTTAACCCCCGTTCGAAGCGTTGGAAAGCTAACGAGATGTTATTTCTAGGAAAAATAGTTTTGGGGTCTGAACTTGGTCCAATCGGTACAGTTTTTACGAACCGTTTCGTAGTGTCGGGCGTCCGGTTTATGTTTTTGCGTTATTTTGAAATATTCATATCTTGTTAACCGTTTATCGTATTTAAGAGTTCTTTATACCGAATCGAAGCTGTCGATGAGTACTTTTTGATGATGATAGAAAATACTATTTTTGGCCGACTTTTAGCCGACTTTTTCGGAAAACCGAATAATGGAATTTTGAGTTATTTTTCAATTTTGTAAGACATATTATGATGTGTTATGAGATGGCTTGTGTGATGATTCTTTGATGGGAATTTGATGTTGTGGAATGGTGTATTGGTGTTTGTGGCCATTTTGGGCAATTGTGTGCATTACTTTATATGTACTTGAAATACATGATTATTGTTAATGCATGAGCATTTGATGTTGGCATGAGTCATTAATGTGTCAAGTATCATGATATGCATTCTTGCATTGGAAGATTCATAGATGAATCAGTTTTATCGTCTTACGCCCTGAAATAATGGTAGAAGCGATTAATCACAATCAGTTTTATCGTCTTATGCCCTGAAATAATGGTAGAAGCGATTAATCACAAATGATTGTGCGCCCTGAAATAGTGGACTATGGCAATCTGATTGTGCGCCCTGAAATAGTGGACTAAAGCAATCCATAAACGTCGTACGCCCTGAAATAATGGTTTATAGCGACGGGGAACATCGTAGGCCCGACGGGGAGTTACTCTATGTAACGAGCGATGATTCCAGCTGAGTTCCTGAGTGAACTAGTGATGATTGAGTCGGTACCGCATTGCATTTGTATAGAGTCGTGAGTCGGTCTCTATGATTTGCATTGGTCATCTTTGTATATGTGCATTGATGAAGGAACCTGAATATATGTATTTATGTTGAATGATAAGCATTGTGATGTATATGCTTGGTTTTGTATATATATATATATGCCTTGCGATGTATATTGAGTAAGATGTGATGAATGGCGATAAGAGTTGTATCTTTGTAATGATACATTGGTGAATAAACATGTATGCGTGTTATGTTGAATGAATGGTGATGAATTGAGATGTATTAGGGATGCATGTATTTGAGCATGAATGAATATGCCTATGTGAAGGATGCGTTAATTACGGATTGTTATGCCGTGTATTTGATTTATGGTATATGCTTGGTGTGATATGTATATATACATGCATAGTGATGAGTTGTGGTGAGAATGTGGTATATGTGTATTATATGTTGAGATATATAATTATATGCAACGTTATTATGATAATACTTCTCACCCTTCTGCTGTTTTATGATGCTCTATGAGGCATTGCAGATTAGGTATCTGGTGGTCTTTTGTGAAGCGTGTCTTCATTTTCCTTGTTGGTCGGTTGGCTCTGATATGTAGCACCGAGTAGCTAGGACGTTTTGATCTTTTTGTGATACATTTGCATATGTATCTTGCTGATAAATTTGTGTATATAAACATGATGTTGTTTGTGATTCATACTGGATGATGTATATATATGTTGATGTGTATATGTGGTTGTTATTCAATATTTTAGATGTTTCCGCTTTTATTCTAAATATTGAGATGTGGGTATAAGGACTGAGATTCTTTGTTGTTTGAAAGTTACCCCACTGTTGCATATCATTTTGAGCAGGTGTTGTATGTGTTTTAATTTCAAGCATAATGTGACATACCTTTTTATGCCGTGTTTTGCAATTATACTCTGATAAAATTTTCAATACGTGCCTAAATGATTTAATATGTTATTTGGGGGTATAGAAAGGGGTGTTACAATCGTGGGCGATCGAATCAACAATTTAGACCGAGACAACAACCTTTCAAAGGGAAGCAAGTTCAGAGTTCTAAGTCTAGTGTGCCTTCGGTATGCCGTACTTGTGGTAGGAATCATTTTGGGAGGTGCAATTGGGAAGGAATAAGATGTTATCAGTGTAACAAGGTGGGTCATCTATCGAGGGATTGTCCTCAGAAGAGGAATCAGATACAAGAAAAGAATACTGGACAAGTGTATACTTTGGATGCAAGGAAAACAAAGGGAGACAACTCTTTGATTGCTGGTACGTGTTTTGTGAATGGAAATCCTTGTTTTATTTTATTTGATTGTGGGGCAACGCATTCATTTGTGTCCACGCGATGCATGAAGCGACTTGGGTTGCAAGTTGTTCCTTTGTCTCCACCCATGGTGGTTACTACTGCCATGGATGAAATTGTTGAAACACCGTTGATGTGTGAAAATTGTGTTTTGTCGGTGAATGAAAGAGTCTTCCAGATTGATCTTATTTGTTTGCCGCTTAAGAAAGTGGATGTTGTTCTGGGAATGGATTGGCTTTCAGCTAATTCGGTTTTTATCGGTTGTGAGGAGAAGTTAATCATTATTCCATCTGCTGAAGCTACTCTGAAGGATGTGTTAACTACTATTTTAGAAGGTACGGTTGGAATGATTAATTTCTTGTTTGAAGAGGAAAAGTCTGTTCTTATGATTCTTACTAAGGAGGGGAGTAGTAACCTTCAAGTTTTGAGTATTCCAGTAGTTTGTGACTTTCTTGAAGTCTTCCCCGAGGATATCACTTCTCTTCCTCCGGAACGGGAAGTGGAATTCTCTATTGACCTGATACCGGGAACAGCTCCAATATTCGTTTCTCCGTATCGGATGGAACCACTTGAATTAAGAGAATTAAAGGATCAATTGGAAGAGTTGTTGGCTAAGCATTTTGTTCGACCAAGTGTTTCGCCCTGGGGAGCTCCAGTGTTGTTGGTAAAGAAAAAGGATGGTGGAATGCGGTTGTGTATTGATTACCGTCAGTTGAATAAGGTCACCATCAAGAACAAATACCCATTGCCAAGGATAGACAATCTATTAGATCAATTGAAAGGAGCCTGTGTGTTCTCGAAGATTGATTTACGGTCGGGTTATCATCAGATTCGGGTGAAGAGTTCAGACGTACCAAAGACTGCATTTAGAACCCGTTATGGTCATTATGAATTTTTGGTGATGCCTTTCGGTGTGACGAATGCTCCGGCAGTTTTCATGGATTATATGAATCGGATATTTCAACCTTACTTGGACTAATTTGTGGTGATTTTCATTGATGACATTCTTATCTATTCTCGTGACCCTCAAGAGCACGGAGAACACCTAAGAATCGTTTTATCCATTTTACAAGAGAGACAACTTTTTGCCAAGCTAAGTAAGTGTGAATTTTGGATGTCGAAGGTGAATTTCCTTGGACATGTCATATCTCAAGGGGGTGTAGCAGTTGATCCATCCAAAGTTGAAGCAGTGATAAATTGGGAGAGACCGAAGAGTGTGTCTGAAGTTAGAAGCTTTTTGGGACTAGCAGGTTATTATAGAAGGTTTATTAAAGGTTTCTCCCAACTGGCTTTACCGATGATGAGGCATTATATGGAAGGAAATGTAGGACACCGTTGTGTTGGGCAGAGGTTGGTGAAGATAGGAGGTTGGGACCTGAGATTATTCACGAAACTACAGAGAAGATTAGGATGATCCGTGATAAGGTTAAGCAAGCCCAAGATCGTCAGAAGAGTTATGCGGATAACCGAAGAAGACCTTTAGAATTTGAAGAAGGCGATCACGTGTTTTTGAAATTTACTCCGAGGTTGCGGTTGAAAGGACCGTTTTGATCACGGAAGTTAAGTCCGAGATATGTAGGACCGTATCAAATCTTGGAGAGAATTGGTGAAGTAGCTTACAGATTAGCCTTACCGCCTTCTCTGTCCGAGATGCACGATGTTTTTCATGTATCTCAGCTTAGGAAATTTGTCACAGATCCTCTTCAGCCAATTTTGCCAGATACCATTGAGATAGAAGCAGATTTGACATTTGAGCCTCAACCGAGTCGTATCACCGGAAGAGAAACTAAAGTGTTAAGGAATAAAGAGATTTCTCTTGTTAAGGTCCAATGGGATGAGACGCATCCGAGTGATGCAACTTGGGAATTGGAATCGGAGATGCGGGAGGTCTATCCTCATCTTTTCAGGTAATTGTTTTAAATTCGTGGGCGAATTTCTATTTAAGGGGGGAGGATGTAATACCCCGTAAATTATTTTACTCCGGATAATACTAGTTGTGATCAACTGAGTCCCAGTGTACTCTGATAAATTATCTGCAGAGATAATTAGGGTAACTGTCGGATTTAGAGTAAATCCAATTAATATTATCTAACTCTGAGATATTTAATATTTGGACTTTAGAGACTTTTTGGACAATTGGTAGTGTTGATATTAGATGATGTTTTACTATATCATTTCCTTTTTCCTCTCATTTTCCTCTTTAGAAGCAAAGGGAGAAAAAGTTAGAAAGAAGTGGAGAGAAAGAAAAGAGAAGGAAAAGAAGAGAAAAATAGGAAAGCTCAAGATCAAGAACATCATCAAATCTTCATCCGATCATCTTCAAATCTTCGCCATCTTCATCTATTCAAGGTGGGTTCTAGATAGATGCTTTTGTTTTAGATTTTCTTGGATTCTAAGACTTAGGTTAGAATTGTAAGGAATTGGATTAATTGCCAAATCTTGAAAATTAACGGTTAAAATGTGTTATAATCTGAGTAGTATGAGTTATATGAGTGTAGAATCATTTATGTTTGATTGTAGGATGTTTGGATAGGTCGTGATGGGGTTTTGGAACCATGGGAGATTAGCTGTTACGCTGATGAACTTTCTGCATTTCCCAGATTCGCACTGCGAATCCCCCAGCGAAGGGGGAAATCGTGCACTCGCTGGCAGCTCGCACTGTGAATGCGAAGGCGAGCATTCGCCAGTGGTTCGCACTGCGAACCTTACATTGTTTTTGCTACTGCCTTGGTTCGCCAACGTTCGCACCGTGAATGGTGCAGCGAATAAGTGTTGGCTAGGCGTTCGCTGGACGCTTCGCACTGTGAATGAAGTAGCGAGCATTTGCTGGCTTCTTCGCAATGCGAATATAGCAGAACATCCATTTTGTTTCTTGCATAACTTTTAACTTGGTTATCCGTTTTGCGTATTCTTGGTATCATTGTGAAGCTAAGAACGTATTCTAGCTGATGGTAGTGAGAAATATCTGTTTATTTCACGATTAAATGAATAGGAGGGAACCGTAAATTGGTATAAATTGTGGTATGTTGAATTTTGGTGTTCCATTATGTGATTGACGATTACATGCCTATGTTATTATTGTGAAACATGTTGGAATATGTATGCATGATAAAATATGAATAGGTAGAGTGAGGAACATTACCGTAAATGATATCGAAAGTGTGTAAATGACATGGTGACAACGCTCGTGCAAAAGAGGTCGAGGCGTGTGTCTAGTAATCATAACCGATTGATCTTGCGGTGTAGTTTCATGAGACTCGAGCACCTCCTCTGAAACGTATGCACAATTACTTGGCAGGTTTGATTCCCACGTATAGTACGGTTGGAGCCTACGGGTAAAGAGACTTGTGACGGTGTATGGGCCGTGTGAAGTGACGGATCACGGTGTACGGGCCGATGATCCCGAATCCAATTCGTATGCCAAGTAAATACAAGGATCCATGACTCGGGTCGTCTTCTAGACGTAGAAGCGGACGGGAATAGGGGATACCTTGGTACGGTTATTAATTTTTGAGATTCTGGAGTAACAGGCTCAGAACTTACTTTGGTACTATTGTGAGTTAACAGGCTCACGGGTGTGAATGTAATTATATCGTGTGTGTACTCAAAGTCACTTCCCTTCCCTTTGACTTGAGTTAGGCTTATTAGAACCTTGTAAAGCCGAGAGGACTATAAGATAGCTAACTCACTGAGATTTGATGTATCTCACCCCACTGTTGTTGTTTACATCACAGGTTCTGCAGGTTCGACGAAGGGTAAGGACAAAGTGGTTTGACTTTTCCTTACGGATCACGGTTTTTGAGATGGCATGGCTTCCGCTATGGCGTTTTATTTTGAGATCATTGTATTGATCTAAGTTCTTAGTGCTTTTTGGGACATCTTGTATACGTTATGCCGTAGGCTTTAGAACTTTGTATTTAGGGCACTTAATGTATACAATGTGTTAACTAGGAACTTGTACATATATATTTCAGTACCAAACGTATTATTCATGTATGATATATGCTTTGATGTATGTATGTATATGTGGGCTTTACACAAAGGTATCAGGCACGTCTGGGCTGATATCAATGTCATGTGAAATTTGCAGTAACTCGTTGTATTCTATCAGAACTTCAGGCAATGGATTATCAGGTACGAAATCCCATGTCCACTGATTATTCACCCACTTCCCCATATCAGCTACCACCCCATCTAGATTAACAACAGCAGGGAACAAAAGAGGGAAACAATCCTGAAGAGGACTATTCCCAATCCATCTAGATTTCCAAAACATGATAGTTTTACCATTGCCCAACCTGCAGGATAAAATGTTACAGAAATAAATAGCACAAGGAATATTTTTTATACTACTCTAATCTCTCCACCATTGTGAATCTTTAGAACCTCTATCCCTATTGTCTTTGCTGGCAAGGAACTTAAATTGTTCGCCATACCGAACTCTCATAATAGGACTCCAGATTGCCTCTTTTTCAGTCAAAATTCTCCACTTCCATTTTGAAATAAGAGCAATATTGAATAACCCGAGGTTCTTCACCCCCAATCCACCCTCATCTTTACTTTTACACGTATCCGACCAACTAATCCAAGTAATTCCTTTCTTGTCTTCACAACCATGCCATAAAAACTTTCTTTGAATACTGGTTAGAATTTTCAGAATTTTTGTTGGAGCTTTGAAAAATGAAAAACAGTGAATTGGCAAGTTTACAATGACTGAGTTCAGCAGAGATACCCTCCCTCCTATTGATAGCAGTCTGCCCTTCCATCCCGCCAATCTTCGCTTAAAATAGTTTATAATTAGTTTCCAATAGGATAGTCTCTTATGGTTATCATCGATTTTTAAACCATGAAAAAGGAAAGGAACCTTACCGGATTTACACGTTAGAAACTGTTCAGCTGCTCTTATAAACAAATTTTCCACATTGATTCCATAAACATAGCTTTTGCTCAAATTTACAGTCAAACCCGAAATGAGCTCAAAACCTTTCAATATTGCCTTAATGGACCACAGGTTTTTCCAAGCACCATTACACACGATTACCGTATCATCGGCAAATTGGAGAAGATTATACTTTATGTCATTGTTAATACAGAAACCCTGCAGCAGTTCTCTATTAGTTGCTTTGTCAACTAAAGTTGTGAAGCCCTCAGCTACTATTGCAAAAAGAAATGGGGAGAGTGGATCGCCTTGACGTAATCCACGTTGAACCTTAAATATGAAGTGGGACTGCCATTGATTAGTACAGACATATAACTTGTGAAAACACCACCTTCTAGCCAATTTAGCCATCTCTGATCGAAACCCATCGCAACTAAAATACCTCTCAAATAATCCCAATCCACACAGTCGTACGCTTTTGAAAAATCCACCTTGAATAAGACACAACTTTGTTTTTGCTTTTTTGCCACATCTATAACTTCATTAAGGACCAAAACTCCATCAAGCAACTGTCGACCAGGTATGAATGCTGTCTGAGATTTCGAAATTAGTTTTCCAATCACCAACCTCAATCTACCAGCCATCAGTTTAGCCACTACTTTATAGACACAACCTATCAGACAAATTGGCCGGTAATCCTTCAAGTTCTGAGGATTCTCAACATTGGGGATCAAAGTTAAGAAGGAGGAACTCATAGCCTTTGATATCTTTGAAGTGTAAAAAAATTCTTGGATACAGTTGATGAAATCCTCTTGGACAACCTCCTAGCATTTCTAAATAAATCCCAGCGTAAAACCATCGGGACCGGGGCTTCGATCCGGGGAACAATTGCGAACAGCTTCCCAAATTTCATCCCTCTCAAAAATTCTTTCCATCATTAGGCTATCCTCCTGTGATAATCTCGACAACCCCTCAAAATTAAGGCCAGGTCTTGTCATATCCTCCCTGCTGAACATTTGTTTGAAATGTTCAAGGATAGCATTCTTCACACTACTCACATCCTCGTAAGTCTCGTTCCCAACTGTAACAGAATTGATATTGTTCTTCCTATACCTTGTTTTGAGCAGACTATGAAAATATTTTGTATTATTATCACCTTGTCGAATCGTCCTGACTCTAGATTTCTGAAGTAAAAATCTTTCTTTCTGCTGTAACGATTCCCAAAAGTCTCGCTGAGCCATTCCTCTTTCATTAAGGGACTCCACAGATATAGGTCCAGCATTATCAGCCATTTCATCCTCTATCTTGTTGATAATACCTGTGTTCGATTCCACTCTTAAGTCAATCCATCCGAACACGTGGGTGTTCCACCAGTGCAGTCTTGCCCTGAGAAGTTGGAATTTCTTAGTAAGGATATAAGCAGCGTTGCCCTTGATCTGGTACGATTCCCATTCCTTCTTAACAAACTCCAAGAAGTTGGGATGATCAATCCAGGATTCAAAAACCTTGAAGGGCTTAGGTCCCCAATTGATAGATCTCCCTCTGAGCCAAACAGGACGGTGGTCTGATATATCTCGCATCCCCACAGTTTGATCAATCGAATTCCACATGTTCGCAATATCTCTCGAAATGATAAATCGATCCAGTCGACTCATACAAGAACCAGAGTAATTACAATAAGTATACTTGTTTCCCACTGCTGGCAAGTCTTCCAAATCCATATCATCAAGAAAATCTCTAAATTCCCTCATCTCAGACTTATTCTCCACCCCTCCGCCCCTCCTTTCTCCAGCGTTTTTAACGGCGTTGAAATCTCCGCCAATCACCCAACTTTCCCCTTGATATTTAGCTTTCAAATCCGTAAGCACTGACCATAAAGTTCTTTTTTCTGTTATGCTGCAGCCAGAATAAATGTTGATAAAAAAAAGATTTTGATTCTTCCAAACTATATTGATGCCTAGATAGCCTGGTCCTCTAAAACTTGAGTAGGGTTCCATAAAATCTTTCCTCCACAATGTAATCATCCCCCCTGATAAACCTTCAGAGTTGCTTGCTGACCACTCGACGTCATCTCCACCCCATATTTTCCTAGCTAACTTATCAGTCATTAATTTACATTTTGTTTCTTGTAGATAACAAATATCTGCACAACCCTTCACAATAATACTTCTAATTTTCCTCAGTTTCAAGCTTCCACCACACCCTCTAATGTTAAAAGAGAGGCAATTCATTTTAACTCACTAGCTGACACCTTCTTCCCGTCATATTGCACCCTGTCTATCTCTTTCATCCTCCTGATCTTCTCCACCATATGGTATTCACCCTCAATCCCCATTATTCCCAATCTATTCATTGTTGACCATAACTTTGATGGTAATTCCTCAACAGATTTGCTGATACGATAATTACTTTGGATAACATCTCCATCACTCACTGACTCACATGATAATATGCTCCCTCCAGAAAATTTTGATGCAGACTCTTCAACCTCATCCGTAGAAGAACCATGATCCTTAGGTATATGAATATCCGAATGTAATAAAGCTGTGAAGTATGATGGAGAAAATGGGATTTGAATCTTATCGTATATATCCTTAATTGATTTTTTCCTTTTACACTTTGGGAACCTACCTTCACCACCCTTGATCGATCCTTCGTTGGACTTTCCTTTGTCATACTCTATAACCATCAGATTATCTTCTCTTATTCCGGGATCTCCCATTTCCTGTCCAGAGTTTCCTAGCATTCTCGCTGTCGTCGATTTAACCACTTCTATGTCCTGACTCAGAGTCCTATCCAAACCATGTAATCTCTCCTCTATGAGATTATCTCCATTGCCTATAACCCCTTCCTTGGCTCTGCTAATCTGGTCTTGTTTCCCAAGATTAGCTTGTGACATTTGTTCTTTGTCTAAATCACCATCAATTTCTTCATCTGAGTTTTCCCACCCTTCTCCACCCTTACTATATCCATCCTCACTATTGAGATCATCCTCATCTTCATCATTTGTCGATTCACTAATCACTTCATCACCCTCCTCCACCAGTATCCTTTTGGGGCCATGAAATTCCTCAATCAATTTAATATTGTAAATATCATCATTGACACCAAAGTTGAAAGGCTCATTCAAGTTTAGTACGCATTTTGTCTTGACCAAAAATCTTGCCACATCAAAAGTCTCATGCTTCTCCATTTGATCATCACATCTGATAAACTCACCGATTGTTCCAGATATCAGTTTGAATGATTCTAAGCTCCATACGTGACAGGGCAGCCCGTAACAACGTAACCACGTGAGTCTCTCGTTATCCACATCATTTGGAGACCATGGATGAATCTCAGAGAACCATTTGGTTACCCAAGTTCTGTCTTCCTCTATCAACTCCTTCACTTCACCTTCTTCAATATCTTCTAATAAGCACAAGTTCGCCCCCATTGGTATAGCTCTGATTCTAAAGTAGCCTTTCGAATGCAGAGCATCTTGTATATTATAGGTATTACCACTCTGGTTAGCCCTCCCAACAAAGCATTTCTTGAATCTAGCTAAATCATTCTCCTTTATTTCAACTTGTAAATGAGCAAAGTTGGGTTTTTTGTTACCTTCAAAGTCCTTTGGCTCCTTCATTTTAGGCATACTCCCATCCTTCTTTGTTCCAGCCACCATCTGGGCAAATGACGGATTGTCGCTATGTGCACCTGATCCAATATGCAACAACCTGTACAATTTTAGTTCGGGTATTAGATTTATGTTTCTAATAAACATGTTGACTTAACTCGTTGACATGACATTAGTAATATTTTATTTTATTATTATTTTAAATGAAAAGGAAAAAGTAGAACGTGGCTACTTACCACTAATTTGCCTATATTTTTCATTCACCACTAGTGGCGGAGCCAGAATTTTTTTGAAGTCTGGGCAAAAATTTAAAGACCGCAAAAATTTGTATGAAATATGACGGTTTTAAAATTGCGTTTAATAAAACCGCCACTATTTACATTAAAATATGACAGTTTTATAAACTGATGTAGTGTTAATAGAAAAAATGGCAGTTTTGACCGCCTTTATTTTGACACGTCAGTTCCTTTACAGTGAATTTTGTTTTTATTTTTTTTTAAATCGAATATTTTCTTTTATAATTGTAGAAATTGATCTATAGAATTGTATAGAGTCCTAATATATTTTTTATATATTTGAGGATAAAATTTATTCTTTTCTACTTCTGTTTTACAACACTGTACATGTTTTTTTTTAATTTTAGTAATTGTTACTTTTATGTTAACTTGTATTTCTTCTAAGTATTCATTTTTAATTTTTGGTTAATTTGGTCATAAATTGCAACTTTAATCTTTATTTCAATTCTTGCACTTTTTGTAATGTAGTTGAATCTAAATATTATAATATCAAAAAAATTGATGTAATGTATACTTAATTGCATAAAAATATATTTTTTTGCATAATTTATAATATTTTGGTTTAAACCTGTATTTTTATGCATAAAAATATAAAATTTTTGGTTTAAACCATAATTTACAACATTATATATACATGTGTTTTTTTCATAATTTATAATTTAATTTTTGGTTTAAATTTGTAATTTATGAATTTTCATTAATTGTAGTGGTTTAAACCGCCATAATAGCATTTTTATAATTTAATTTTGGTTTAAATTTGTATTTTTCTGCGTTTTCATTAATTGTGGCGGTTTAAACAGTCGTAATAGCACTTTTATAATTTAATTTTTGGTTTATATTTGTACTTTTCTGCATTTTTATTAATTGTGGCGGTTTAAACCGCCCTAATATTACTTTCATAATTAAATTATTGGTTGAAATCTTTATATTTTTGCATTTTCGTTAATTGTGGCGGGTTAGACCGCCGTAATAGCACTTTTTAACCGCCGCGATTTTCAACATTGTGGTGTAAAGAAGGAAATTAGTTTGGCCAGAGCCTGGGCACATGTCCAGGCTGGCCTAACCTTAGAACCTCCTATGTTCACCACCAATAGTGTTACTAGACTAGTATTTGACTAGTGAATTTATGTAATTTTAGTACTAAGTGTTATTGTTATTTGTTTTTGTATCATTTACAGCTTATAGATTTTATGAAATTATGCGTTTTTATGGAATTTGCTACTATTATTAATCATTGTGAAATACAAATGAAGTTTATTAGATATTCTATAACTAAATGTTAGAAATGTGTGTAATTGTATTAATCTGTGTTACAATTTTTTTAGAATTGAAAGAAATTATTAATTTTTAAAATTTATTTTATGTTAAACTCGCGGACCCAACCCAACCTAACATGTATATGGCCGAACTGGTTTGGTTCAATTTTAATACTAAAATTATGGGATAAACAAGAAACTCAACCCATTGAAATTCGAATAGGTTGAGTAATAGGTTAGGTTAAAACCAGTCCAACTCAACTCGTATATATCCGTAGTTAAATGTGTTAAAATATGTTTGAGCCTGGTCTCATTCCCCCGCCTTTTTTGTGTATAAATTTTCTTTTTAATATTTTTTTTCCTTTACAAAAAAAGTTATTATAATTTATTGAAGTAATTGCAAGTATATATTTGGCCATTTATCAATCTTCTTTTTAATATATTTTGAGGTAGTATTTTACATTGTAAATTAGTAGTCAATTTTTGTAAGAAGTACTAATGTTATCTCTCGTACTTCTTATAAGGGAAAAAACAAAAAAGAAATATCAAAATAAAGAAATAAATATCCAAAAGAGGCTTAAGTAAGGGGACTACGAAGCTCAGTTCCTTTTTCCGCTTGTGGTGAAGGGTCTGAATGCCTCTATGAAGAGGGCGCTATCACTTGGAGTGTATGAAGATTTCAAAATTGGTTTATATGACTTAGAGGTGTCTCATATTTAGTTTGCGTATGAGACTATTTTGGTAGGTGTTCCCCTAGTGGATAACATTTTAACTATCAAGGTCATCCTTAGGAGATTTGAGCCAATTTTAAGGCTGAAGGTTAATTTTATTAAGAGCTGTCTCTTTAGGGTGAATGTGGGTAAGGAGTTCTTGGATCTAGAAGAGGGTTCTTTTGTACTACAAATATGGTACTCTTCCCTTCAAGTACATGGGGCTCCCTGTTGGAGTTAATCCTAGGAGAGTATGGATGTGGGATCCCCTTGTTAAGGTTGTATCTAAGAGACTTGACTCCTAGATGAATAGGTTTATGAGTCAATGTGGGAGAGTTCTCCTGCTGAATTCGATTTAGAATGCTCTACCAATCTTCTTTCTCTCTTTTATCAAGATGCCAATTTCAGTTAGGAATAAGTTAATTGGGTTGCAAAGGAAAAACTAAGGTTACTTGGGTGAAGTGGGTGGATATGTGCAAACTCAAGAGGGAAGGAAAATTAGGTGTTAAGGATTTAAGGTTGCTTAACCAGACTCTATTAAGTTAGTAGAGGTTGAGGTTGCTCGAGGATAGGGAGTCATTGTGGAAGAATATTTTTTTGCTAGGTATGGGAATCAAGTAAGTGGTTCTTAAGTAGGTGGTCGGGTGGAGAACTTGCGGAAGGCCTCTCCCTGGTGGAAAGGGGTTTCCCTCCTTGGGTCTACATCTTACCATCTTTCGAATTAGTTCACCTCTTCATGCACTAAAGTGATAGTGGATGGTATGAGAACAAAATTCTAGAGGATGCTTGGGTGGATACGGTTCCGCTGTATGGTTTTTTTAGAGGTTATTTTGTATTTCTAAGTAAAAGGATTTAGTGGTAGGGTTGATGGATCATTGGGAAGAAAATGCTTCGTTTTGAGATTTTAGTTTCCTCCAGATCTAGGAGCAAGATATCCTTAAGGAGTTTCATAGGTTTATCATTGGTGCGGTTAAGCAAGGTCGGGAGGATGCTTGGCAGTGGCTTCGTGACCCGTTGAGAGGTTTTTCTATTGTAACTGCTTATTCTAGACTTTCCTAGGAAAGTGTAGATAGTAGGTTGGCTCGAGTGCTCCAGGGGTTTGTGAAGATTTTGAAGAGTTGGACGCCTTCTAAAGTGGTGGTTTTTTCTTGGGAGTTTCTTCAAGATAGGTTTCAAAATAGGGAGAACATTGCTAAGTGTCATATCGGTTTTTCTACTAGTGGTTTTGACCGTGCAGTGTGTTTAGGTCAGGTTGAGTCTGTGGACAATTTGTTTGTTTTGTGTGATATAGCCTCCTCAATCTGGTATAAGGTCCTTAGTTAGATAGGTTTGTCTTTACCTCTCTCAAGGTTGATTCTTAGGGCGCTTGAGGTTTTTCAAGGGTTTGGGCTGGGTAAGAAGACTTGTTTAGGTATGCTGTCGATTTGGCATTCAATGGTCTCAATAATTTAGAAAATATACGTAATAAAATCATTTTTTGTAAGGAGAGCTTGTCGGTAAATCACTAAGTGACTTCGATTATTAATATGACTTGAAAGTGAGTTCATTTTCATGCTTTGGTTTCTACTTTCTCCTTGCTAGACTGGGAGTGTGACCCGCTCTGATGCCTTTTATTTTAGGAATGTGTTAGATGATAAGCTGCCCTTCATTTGCCTTTTGCAGGTGATCGAGTCTGCTTCCATCCAGTTATCTCTTTCAAAGTGTGTAATGTGTTGGTGTCGTAGGTAGGTTAATTGTGTTTGTCTTTTGGTGGTAGTGTTGTTTGTAGGTTGGTTTTTTTGCTTTGTTTTATTTTGTTTGTTGTTACTTTCTCTTTGAATAGTCCTCATACTTTTTGGCTATATCGCTACTCTTTCCCTTATGTGTAGTCTTTATTCATATATTTAATTTACTACTTAAAAATTAATTATTGTAAATTTTAGAGTTTTTTAAAATATTTTTATAAAAAAATGTGAAATATTAAATGTATCATCATTATTAAAATTAAATATTTATATAAAATTAAAAATACATTATAAGAATAAAAATATACCTTACAAATCTATGAATATTCTTTTATAATTGGTAAAAAATAATTAATAACATAGATGATAATAATTAAAGAAAGTATATACCTTTCAAATAATACAAAATAAAAAATAATTCTTAATTATTATTATTATTTTTTTGGAAATCTTGGTATCCGACTTTGCGACCGACTAATTCAAGAGGGACCAATCCCACTGTCCACTAGCAGGAATCCCGTTTAAATAATTCTTAATTATTTAAAGGGTGGTCAAATTTCATTATTCAATACCATTGACAAATTTAACCTAAAATTCAAATACATGTTAAAAGTCAATACCATATATATTTAATAAATCTATAAGTATATTAAAGTGTCTATTTACATTTTTAAAAATCAAAATGTCTATATACAATCAATTACTAAAAAGATGAGGCGTGGCCTAATTTTTTTTTAAGAATTGTAGATAATTAAACTAATGTCAATAAAATTAATCTAATATACTACAAACAAAAAAACATAAATTTTATAAATTACTTTTTTTATTGATGTGGAGTAGATAACTACGAGAGGTGTAAAATTGATTCTGAGTGAATCTAAGATGTTTATTTTATCAAAAGTAAAATTGATTTTATCGGCAGAATTGATTTTACTTAAAGTTAGAATTTATAATTTCTATTTTTAGAATTGATTCTGAATGATTTTTACACTAAAATTTATTGTTTAACTCACTTATTTATATATATATATATATATATATATAAACATAAATCAGTTTTATTAAATTTAATTTTATTAAAATCAATTCTACCGAATTCAATTATATTAAAATCAATTTTGTCTGCTGTTGATTTAAAACCTTAAGGGAGGCATTTCACCTTAAAAAAAAGCGTCCAAATTCTATTCATGTCAGAATAAGGACACATTTTTTGTTCTATTTCTCCATCCAACTCATTATTTCTCTCTCATCAGTGTCTCACCTTTTTGTATATAAACTCATTTCAAGTTTTCGCAATCCAAAGAACGGCGCAATTGTTTCATGGTTTGTCACTTTTTCAAACAAACACATTATTCGTAACCATACTTCTAAATTGCAGTTACTTTCATGATTTCTAATGTCATTATTAAAACCATGATATGTCACATATACTATTAGCATAGTTTTTGTTTAATATCTTGTTTTACAGTATATTCGTGTGTTCTTAGCTACATATAAATCATTTATTACATTATATTTCTGAGTATCTCTAAAGTTTTGATATTTTTTATGTAGATTATTTTTTCGCACAAAGATTCGAAAACTCCATCTTCTGTTTCATAGGTTTACATTGCCCGAGGTTGCTGTTTTTCTGCTAAAAAAGCCAAGCCAGGTACTTCCCCCTACCCCTCTCTCTATATAAATATATAAATGACCAATGAGAAATAAAAGATGTTGGGATTTGTTGCATGATAAAGTGTGTTTATTCTTTCTTTCCAATGAAGTCGACGATGGTGGGCATTGTTGCACTTGTTTAATGTATAAACTAATGGGTGGTGGATCACTCTTTCTTTTGGTTCTTATATGGCTAGGTATCTAAACACATTAGTAAGTTTAAGAATATTAAGATTGGAATATACTGGTTTTCTTTTGCTCTTATTTATTTTTTTTATAAATTGGTTTGTTGATAGAGAATCTAGTTGGATTTTGGTCTATTTTTTATTAATTATTTATCTGTTTTGGGACCTCAAATATTTGTGTTTTCTATGATTTGGATCTTACTGACTTTGAAACTGTTTTCACAATGACAGAACCAAAATATTTTACTTGAAAAATTGTTGAAGAACCAATTGGAACAATGCATAAATCAACAGCATCTGGATTTTTAATTTTCTTGCTTCTATTGTGTGTATCTGCAACTGCTAATGGATTTCTAAAATGTAACTGTGATGATGACACAAGCTGGTGGACTATTGACAACATTCTAAAGTGCCAGAAAATCGGCGATTTCTTAATCGCTGTCGCGTATTTTTCTATCCCTATTGAGCTTCTTTATTTTATAAGTTGCTCAAACATTCCATTCAAATGGGTTCTTTTTCGGTTCCTTGCATTCATAGTCCTTTGTGGAATGACACATATGTTGAATATTTGGACTTATGGACCTCACACTTTTCAAACCATGGTGACACTGACTGTCTTGAAAGTCCTTACTGCAATGGTTTCATTTGCAACTGCCATAACATTGATTACTTTGATCCCTTTGCTTCTTAAAGTGAAGGTTCGAGAGTTTTTGCTCAGGCGTAAGACGAGAGAGCTTGGAATCGAGGTTTGTATGATCACGAAACAGAATGAAGCTGGAATGCATGTAAGAATGCTTACTCAAGAGATTCGAAAATCGCTCGATAGACATAAGATTCTGTATACTACTTTGGTTGAACTGTCGAAAACTTTAGGGTTGCAGAATTGTGCTGTGTGGATGCCTAATGTTGATAAAACGGAAATGAACCTCACTCATGAATTGAATGGGAGGAATGTCAACTCGTCTATACCGATTACTGATCCGGATGTAGTAAGAGTTAAGGGAGATAATGTAGTTAACATTATTGATTCTGATTCACCGCTTGCGTCTGCAAGTAGTGGAGTTTCTGTTGATGTAGGACCGGTTGCTGCAATCCGAATGCCAATGCTTCGTTTTAGAGATTTCAAAGGAGGAGCGTCTGAAGTAACGGAAACTTGTTACGCGATACTCGTTTTGGTACTTCCTAGTGCCGAGGATAGGTCTTGGAGCAATCAAGAGTTGGAGATTATTAAAGTTGTTGCTGATCAGGTAACTGTGGCTCTTTCTCATGCTGCGGTTATCGAGGAATCACAGCTAATGAGGGAGAAATTGGAGGAGAAAAACCGAGCATTGCAACAAGAGAAGAAGAAGACTATGATGGCGAGTGAAGCTCGAGCGGTTTTTCAGAAAGTTATGAGTAATGGAATGGGAAGGCCAATGCATTCAGTTATGGGTTTTCTTTCAATGTTGCAAGATGAGAATTTGAAAAATGAACAGAAACTTATTGTGGATTCAATGGTAAGGACAAGAAGTGTCGTGTCGAACTTGATGAACGATGCAATGGATAATTCGGATCGGGATAGTGGAAGTGGAAGACTTACATTGGAGATGAAATGTTTTGGGTTGCATAACATGTTAAAAGAAGCAGCTTGCATTTCCAAGTGTATGAGTTTATGTAAGGGTTTTGGATTTAAGGTTGAGGTTGATAAATCCTTGCCTAACTATGTTATCGGGGACGAGAAGAGGGTTTTTCAAGTGATTTTGCATTTGGTTCGGAACCTAATAGATGGTAACAGTGGTGGAGGTAGTTTTGTGTTTCGAGTTTTTGCAGAATCGGGAAGCCGAGGAAGGACTGATCAGGGATATGCACCTTGGAGACCAAGCTCGTCTAGCAGTGACGTACATGTTAGATTTGAGATAGGGATCAATAGTAGTGATTCTGAATCGGAGACCTCAGCTTCTTCAGGGTGGCTTTCAGGTAGGATACATACGAGTGATCAGGCGTTCGATGAAAAGTCGAGCTTCAGCAACTGCAAGAAGATAATCCAGGTGAGTCATAAGTTCATTTTTTTCCTTACCTTCATTAGCATTCAATGCGAACATTCGGTTAAATGCATATAACTAATGAATTAGAGTTATTAGTTATGATTGTCTATAATCTAAAATTCTAGATGCATTTTATTTATAGATTTGTTGGCTTATTTGATTATTCATTTTACAATGTCTCAGGAATATTTACTATATTTGTGGGGTCCAACCATTTGGTGTTTTGCATGAAAGGAAAATAACACTTGGTGTTTTGCATGAAAGGCAAAGGACACTTGGTGTTTTGCATGAAAGGCAAAAAACAAGTGTCTTCATGCATGTAAGACCTTTTGGCTTGCTTCTCCTATAAATAGGACCAAGAGCAAGCATTCAAAATACAACCACAAGAGAAACAAGAAGCAAGAGAAATAGAGCCTTGCTCAAGAGAGAAAATTGTTTTAGAGAGTTTTTCCTTGTGAGAGAAATAGTGAGCCAATTTGTGAGAGTGTTCCTTACAAATTGAGAGATACTTTGTAGAGAGTTCCACCTAAGGGTGAAGTTGTTGTATTCTCATTTTTATTATAGTGGATGTTTTAAGAGGCTTAAGGGTCCCGTGGTTTTTCCCTTTCTCACATTGAGAAGGTTTTCCACGCTAAAATCTTTTTGTGTCATTTTTGCTTAATTTTTTCACGTTTCCGCAAGTGCCTATTTTTGAGTTCACGGAGGAGGAAAATTATGGAAGGTTATTTCCCAACAGTGGTATCAGAGCTCTGTGTGAGTTCTGGGTAACTACGGTGTTGTACTCGTAAGAAAGTTCTTAGTATGCTCTGTGGTTGCAACATTGTTTGATCTTCCACATCAGAAAAGAAATATTCTTGTTGGAATTAAATCGTAGTATTGTGAAAGTGTGTCTTTGTAAGTTCTGGCTAAGGAAAGACTTGGTATTTAAGCGCGTCAATATTGACCCACCTCTCTTTCCTGGGAACTTCCTAGTTGCACTATTCATAAACCACGGTAACTTTTCCCGTGTACGACACTATTTACAAAATCTCCTAGCTAAAAGAACTACTTTCCCGTGTTCTCAAAAATGGATGGTTCTATCAGTTATGAAGGAGATATGTTCAAGCTGACCGCTGATAATTATACCTATTGGAAGCCGATGATGGAAGACCACCTATATTGCAAAGATTTGCATGAGCCAATCTCTCAAAAGGATAAGCCAACGGAGAAGAAAGATAACGAGTGGGAGCTCCAAAATCGGAAGGCAGTTGCCATGATCAGAAAATACATAGATAGGAGTCTATTCGAGCATGTGTTAACTTATACAAATGCGTATGAGTTGTGGACCAAACTTGAATCCTTGATTCAAAAGAAGACACCGAGAAATAAAGCACACCTTGTCAGACGACTGGTGAAATTGGAGTACTCAGATGGCCAAAATATGATCGAGCACTTGAATACCTTCAAAGGTATCGTGAACCAGCTGACGAAAGCTGACATGAAGATAGATGATGAGTTGCAAACTCTTCTGCTCCTAAGTTCTCTACCTGAGAGTTGGGACACTCTAGTTGTCACTCTTAGTAACTCTGCTCCAGACGGAAAACTTGTCTTGGATTCTGTCACAGATTCCTTGCTAAATGAAGAATCAAGACGGAGGGAAAGAGGCTTCAACAACCAGTTCGAAGCCAACATTGTTGATAACAGAGGAAGGAGTAAGAATCATGAAAGAGGAGGTCGTGGGAGATCACAAGCTAGATCCAAGTCTCGCACAAGAGTAAGCTGTTATTATTGTGGCAAATCGGGCCATAGAAGACCTGAGTGCAGATTCTTGAAGAGAGATCAACAGGCTGGAAAAGTCCGTCCAGATTTAATAAATCCAAAGAAGAATAAGGAAGAAGGAGCCACAACTGCAGTAGCCTCGAACAACGAGGATATTTTCCTTTTTGGAGATGTCAACTATCTAAATGTTGCATTCGATAATTGCACTTGGATAATTGACACCGGAGCATCTTTCCACGTTACACCTCATGAAGAATTATTCTCATCATACCAAAGAGGAGATTTTGGTATGGTGAAGATGGGAAACCACGTCACAAGCAAGATTGTTGGTATTGGTGAAGTGACTATGATCACAGACAATGGAAATAAGCTTGTGTTGAAGGAAGTAAGACATGTACCAGAGATGCGTCTAAACCTTATATCAGCAGGAAAGTTGGATAACCTAGGGATGATAAACCAGTTCGGCGATGGTAGATGGAAGCTTAGCAAAGGGAGCATGACACTTGCTCGTGGCAAAAAGGAAGGCTCCCTGTACATCATGCAGGGAAAGATAAACAAGGGAGAGACTAATGTTTCTCAAGATGCAACCAAAGAATTGTGGCATAAACGACTTGGCCACATGAGTGATAAAAGCTTAGAGATTCTTGCTAAATATCATCTTTCAAATATCAAGGGACAACCACTTGAATCATGTGAAGACTGTCTAGCAGGCAAACAACACAGAGTATCTTTTCAAAGATCAGATGATGCAAGAAGACGAAAGAAAATCCTAGATCTTGTTCACTCAGATGTCTGCTCCACATCTGAAAGGTCTCTTGGTGGCGCACAATACTTTGTTACCTTCATTGATGATCACTCTAGAAAGGTGTGGGTGTATCCATTGAAGAAGAAAGATCAAGTTCTACAAGCTTTCAAGGAGTTTCACGCCTCTGTAGAGCGAGCATCTGGAAGAAAGTTGAAATGCTTAAGAAGTGACAATGGAGGTGAATACCTAGGTCCATTTGAAGCATATTGTAAAGCTCATGGGATAAGACATGAGAGGACACCTCCGAAGACTCCCCAAATGAATGGAGTAGCTGAAAGAATGAACAGAACGATTGCAGAGAAAGTCAGAAGCATGCTTTCTCATGCAAAACTTCCCAAATCATTTTGGGGTGAAGCAGTGAGAACTGCCATTGATCTAATAAACTTGTCTCCTTCAAGACCGTTAAATGGAGAGATACCGAATGAAGTATGGTATGGAAAGAAAGCCTCTTACGGTCAATTGAAAGTATTCGGGTGTAAGGCATTTGTTCATATTCCTAAAGATGAAAGAGCAAAACTCGATGCCAAGACGAAGGAGTGTATATACCTTGGTTCTCCAAGAGATGAACTTGGCTTTAGACTGTGGGATCCTGCAAACAAGAAGATTGTTCGAAGCAGAGATGTGGTATTTTATGAAGATCAAACAATCAATGATATTCAATCTAAGAAGTCAAAGACCATTGTGGTACAAAACTCAGGGGGAGAGATTCCTCAACGAGATATTGAACCTGATCAGACAGCACAACCCCATCATATGGAGCAACCTGACCAAACAGAAGAAGATCAGGAAATGCAGGAAGAACAAATGATAGATACTGATCAGAGAGACCAAGAACCTCAAGTGAGAAGATCCGTGCGAGTAAGACAACCATCAAGAAGATATTCCCCAGATGAGTATGTCACTCTCACCGATGAAGGAGAACCTCAAAACTTCATAGAAGCCATTGAGACGGATGACAAAGACAAATGGATGCAAGCCATGCAAGAAGAATTACAGTCACTGAATGAGAACCAGACATATGACTTGGTGAAATTACCAAAGGGAAGAAGGGCTTTGAAAAATAAGTGGGTGTTCAAACTCAAGTCTGAAGAGAACAACCCAAACCCCAGATACAAAGCACGAATTGTCGTGAAGGGGTGCCATCAGAAGAAAGGCATAGACTTCGAAGAGATATTCTCACCAGTGGTGAAGATGACATCCATAAGAGAAATCCTTGGTCTAGCTGTAACACTAGACTTGGAGATAGAGCAACTTGATGTTAAAACAGCATTCTTACATGGAGACTTGGAGGAAGAGATATACATGGAGCAACCCGAAGGATTTGCAGAACCAGGCAAAGAACACCTTGTGTGTCGCTTGAAGAAAAGTCTATATGGGTTGAAGCAAGCTCCAAGGCAATGGTACAAAAAGTTTGAACTCTTCATGACCCAACATAAATTTGAAAAGACTTCTGCAGACCACTGTGTGTTTGTGAAGAAATATGATAATGGTGAATCCATCATACTTTTGTTGTATGTTGATGATATGCTTATTGTTGGGAAAGACAAGACAAAGATAGATGCTCTAAAGAATGCACTGAGCAAATCTTTTGCCATGAAATATTTGGGTGCAGTAAAGAAGATTCTTGGAATGAAAATCATTCGAGATCGTCCCAAAAGAATGTTGTGGATGTCACAAGAAGATTATATCAAGAAAGTCCTTGAGAGGTTCAACATGCATAATGCTAAACCTGTACATGTCCCACTACCTGGTCATCTGAAACTCAGTAAGACACAGTGTCCAAGCAATGAAGAAGAAAAAGAAGAAATGAGCAAGGTGCCCTATTCTTCAGCTGTGGGTAGCCTTATGTATGCAATGGTTTGCACAAGACCAGACATTGCTTATGCTGTTGGAGTAGTAAGTAGATTCCTGTCAAATCCAGGAAAGGAGCATTGGAATGCTGTGAAATGGATACTGAGGTATCTAAGAGGAACTGCCAAACAGTGTTTGTGCTTTGGCAATGAAAAGCAATTACTCACTGGGTATGTAGATGCAGACATGGCAGGGGATGTAGATTCAAGAAAATCTATTTCCGGGTATTTGATTACTTTTGCAGGGGGAGCTATCTCATGGCAATCACGATTACAAAAGTGCATTGCTTTGAGTACCACAGAAGCTGAATACATAGCAATTACTGAAGGCTGTAAGGAGATCATGTGGATGAAGAAGTTCATGCAAGAGTTAGGTCAGAATCAAGAAACTTATGTTCTCTATTGTGACAATCAGAGCGCAATCCATCTCAGCAAGAACTCGACATACCATTCAAGGTCAAAACACATTGACGTAAGATATCACTGGATCCGCGATGTGTTGGAGAGTAAATTGTTGAAAGTAGAGAAAATTCATACCAATGAGAATGGGGCAGACATAATGACAAAACCTCTTCCAAAAGAGAAGATAGAGCTCTGCAAACAAGTTGCTGGATTAGCAGCAACTCCAAACTAACCCAGAACATTCCCCTATGGCTGGAGGGGGAGAAATGTGGGGTCCAGTCATTTGGTGTTTTGCATGAAAGGAAAATAACACTTGGTGTTTTGCATGAAAGGAAAATAACACTTGGTGTTTTGCATGAAAGGAAAATAACACTTGGTGTTTTGCATGAAAGGCAAAGGACACTTGGTGTTTTGCATGAAAGGCAAAAAACAAGTGTCTTCATGCATGTAAGACCTTTTGGCTTGCTTCTCCTATAAATAGGACCAAGAGCAAGCATTCAAAATACAACCACAAGAGAAACAAGAAGCAAGAGAAATAGAGCCTTGCTCAAGAGAGAAAATTGTTTTAGAGAGTTTTTCCTTGTGAGAGAAATAGTGAGCCAATTTGTGAGAGTGTTCCTTACAAATTGAGAGATACTTTGTAGAGAGTTCCACCTAAGGGTGAAGTTGTTGTATTCCCATTTTTATTATAGTGGATGTTTTAAGAGGCCTAAGGGTCCCGTGGTTTTTCCCTTTCTCACATTGAGAAGGTTTTCCACGCTAAAATCTTTTTGTGTCATTTTTGCTTAATTTTTTCACGTTTCCGCAAGTGCCTATTTTTGAGTTCACGGAGGAGGGAAATTATGGAAGGTTATTTCCCAACAATATTTTCAAATTTGTTTAAGAATCATGAAATTTCAATGATTAATTGGTATACTATATTTGTAGTTGGAACTGTTTTTGTTTTCGGTAAATTATATTTTCTTTGCATTGATTTTGTACTTTTGTTTCTGACAGTCAATGAAAGGGAGCATACGATCAGTACCAAATGCTAGAGGGTTTCCTCAAGTCATAACTCTCGCACTTCAATTTCAGTTACGTCAATCAATCGCTGTAACGATCCCTGAACCAGGGGAGAGTTCAGATTCGTCGAGTTCAAATTCTTTGTTCAGTGGTCTGCAAGTCTTGTTGGCTGACAACGACAATGTTAACAGAGCAGTAACACAGAAACTTCTTAGAAAACTAGACTGTGTTGTCACATCAGTTTCTTCCGGATTCGAATGCCTTAGTCTTTTCGGACCTGCTGGTGGATCTCCCTTTGAAGTCATTCTTTTGGATCTTCACTTACCTGATTTAGATGGCTTTGAAGTTACTTCGAGGATCCGGAAGTTTAAAACCCACAACTCGCCTATTGTAGTTGCTTTGACAGCAAGCTTTGAAGAAGATTTGCGGGAAAAATGCATGCATATTGGATTTAATGGAGTTATCATAAAGCCAATTCTGTTGCAAGGATTCTCCGACGAACTTCGAAGAATCCTGAAGGGAAGTTATTAATTTTCAGTCACATTGTAGATGAAAGTAGCATATGATATGATAGGAATATTTAAGTTTATAGATTTTAGCCACAAGTTTCATACTTAAGAAAGTAAGAAAGTATACAAATTGGTTCCAATAGCGAAACAACTTTTTCTTTGCACTTATCCAATTCACAGGAGAAATCGTTTCTTATCCACAGTCTACGGTTCAAGGTCCTACATGCTACACAATCCTGCAAACCAAAATTAAATCTAGCCTCGATTCGATTTCTTTTATCCCTCCAATATTTGAGAGAGAGGGTTCATATTTGAGAGAGAAAGAGTAGACTTATGTCATGTGATTGAATAGAAAACTGAAAGTTACATTGAAATGAATAGCACAAGTTCTATTTATAGGGCGACCTGAGGTGTACTGATTCTAACTGCCTCCCTCATTGACAACTCAGGGTATAACTAACAGTTTTTATAAGTAATACAGTTTTATTCTCTTTTAATGCTAACACTATAATATTCTCAAATATCTTCTCCTTAAAAGGAGGAGTGTTCTTTCTTGAAGCCTTCCTTTAATGCACAGTAATTTTATCTACTACTTTGAGTTGATCCCTGAGAGGCAGAAACCTTATGGAGGACAAAAGTTTGGTCAGAAGGTCAGCATTTTGCAGAGTAACATGAATGTGTTTGATCTCAAAAGTCTTGTTGGTAACCTTTTCCCTTAGAAAAAAGATATTCAGCTCCATGGGTTTAGTTTTGGTATGAGGACAGGATTGTGAGAAAGGTATTGTGCTTAAGATTGTCACATTAGAGAACTGGTGTGAGAGTCTCCACTTTAAGTTATGCAAGAAGTGACTCAATCTAAAGAACTTCTGAAGTATCACGCTAGAAGAATGTTGGTCTGGTGTCAAGCTTAGCTTGAGTCATCTAAAAATATTTGGATCTATAGCACATAGACATGTAGTGATCAGTATGGACGTGATCATAGATGAGCTTAAAGAATGAGATTGGACTGAAACTATAAAGAAGGATTTAGTGAGAATCTTATCTGAAGAACCAGTAAATGAAGTCGAAAGAGAAGTTCGACAAGAAGAATTCAGAGGTCAAGAAAGCACAAGTAGACCTCAAAGAACAAGACACATGCCTGCAAGGTTGCAAGAATGTGATATTACATCAGATGATGTGGTCGATGATGAAGGTGGGCTGGTACACTATGCTTTCTATGGAGATGTTGAACCAGTTAATGCAGCTGAGGCATTGAAGGATTCGAAGTGGGAGAAAGCGATGAATGAGGAACTGAAGTCCATCGAAGTTAACAACACTTGGTCACTTGTCGAATTGCCTCAAGGCAAGAAGGCAAACGATGTGAATTGGGTATACAAGGTGAAGTTGAATCCTAAAGGAGAAGTAACTCGACACAAGGCAAGACTTGTGGCAAAAGGATTTCTTCAGAAAGAAGGAATCGACTTCGACGAAGTTTTTGCACTTGTTGCTAGGATCGAAATAATCAGGTTGGTTGTTGGTCTAGCAAACATGAACAATTGGCACATATGTTAAATGGATGTAAAATGTGCATTCTAGAATGGTCGCTTAGATGAAAAAATTTATGTTGCATAATCAGTTGGATTTGTGAAACAAGGCGAAGAAAGCCAGGTATATAGGCTACATAAAGCCCATTATGGACTTAAGCTAGCTCCAAAAGCTTGGAATAAGAAGATAGATAGTTTTTTAAGGGAGGAGAAATTAATGAAGTGTACAACTGATCATGGAGTATATGTAAGAAGAAGAAATATTGAATTGCTTATACTATGTCTCTATGTCGATGACCTGTTGATAACATGAAGCTGCAAGAAGGAGATTGAAGACTTCAAACATGACATAATGAGGAGTTTGAAATATTAGACTTGGAAAATTTCTCATATTTCCTTGGTATTGAATTCTACAAGAGTAGTAGAGGCTTAATGATGCACCAAAGAAGATATACGGGAGAAATACTCGAGAGATTTGAGATGCAAGAATGCAACCCAACTTCGACTACAGCTGAGCCCAGAATGCAATTTTCGAAAGACACAGATAAAGATGATGTTGATCCAACGCAGTACAGAAGACTCATTGGATCATTTTGATTATTTGGTCACACAAGGTTTGATCTAGCATACAGTGTAGGTATGGTGTGTAGACTCATGCAGAAGCCAAAGGTATTACATCTAGCACTGACGAAGAGAATACTAAGGTATCTAAAAGGAACTGTCGACTATGGCATTTTGTTTCCTGCAGTTGATGAAGGAAAAGAATGCAAGTTAGTGGGTTACAGAGACTCAAGTTTGTGTAGTGATGTTGAGGATAAAAAATCAACAATTGGCTATGTGTTTATGCTAGGTGGTGCACCAGTTGCTTGGAGTTCAAGAAAAGAACCAGTAGTAGCATTGTCGTCGTGTGAAGCACAATACATAGTTGCTTCTCTCCATGCATGTCAAACAACATGGATGCTGAATCTGGTCGAAGAGATTACAAGGAAGGATCATTGAGAAATTACCATGAAGATTGACAACATGTTTGTAATCAATATGGTGAAGAATCTGATAGTGCATGGACGAAGCAAGCACATCGAAATAAGGTTCCATTATCTACGAGAGCAAGTAGCAGAAGGGAAGTTGAACTTCGAACACTATAGAACAGAGAATCAGATTACATATATCATGACGAAAGGAGTGCAGGTCGAAGTGTTCAAAAAATTAAGGTATATGATGAATATAGATAGCTTAGACACAATGAATTAGGTGGTGTGTTGAATTGTAATTCCTTATGTTGAAGCAGGTTGCTCGACAGAAGCAAGAAAGTGTCGAATTACATAGGTGTCGAAATGTCGAAATACGTTTCAATAGAATTTCAGACTTAGCTTTATTTGTTTTGTTTAGTTGAGTTAGTTAGGTTAGTTAGGGTTGTTTGGTGTGCAAACAAACTTAAACTATAAATAAGGAGTAACCCTATTATGATTGTTACATCTTGACAAGTGAATAATTGCAGTTTGCAAAGTTTGAGAGTAGAGAGATACTCTTTAGAATTTCACAAGTTCTTCTTCTTCATTCTCTTGTTAAACCCTAAACTCTTTCTTCCCAAAGTCAATTTTCTTTTCTTCCTTCAATTATCAATTGTGCAGCAATATAATCTTGCAACCAAGGATGGTTGATTCACTCGAGTGAAGAGTGAATAACAGGAGGAGTAATTAATCAGAAAGATTGATTCTTGTTCATCAAGACTTGATTCGGAATTCATCAAGATTTGATAAAATTCTTGAACGGGAATCAAGCGTGTTCCCAACATCCATGCTCAACTACGTATTTAGAATAACCAGTATGTTTAAGAAACTCAACCATTATCTTGTTCCAGCCTCTTGAAGCTTGTTTTAAGCTATTGAGAACTTTATTATCTTTAAGACCTTATCTTTCTCACCTTTCACTATAAATATTTAAGGTTTTTCAATATATATTCCTCTCCAAGAAATTTATTGAGAAAGGCGGAGTTCACGTCATGTTAACAAACTTCTATTGCAAGAAGTTAGCCACAACAATTACTAAGCTTACAATTTCAATTCTTGTAATCGGTGCAAACATTTATGTGAAATCACAACAAGGATTTATTAAGAACTCTTTTGCAACAAGTTTTTCATTGTGATTTGCAATTGGGCCATCGTGTAGGTACTTCACCTTATAAACCCACTTGCAGAACCATCTTTGATGGCGTACAAAACATACTAGCGTACACGAGTCAAAATTTGTCATGGTTAAATCATGGTTAATAGGATCTCATATATTTTCACAGTTAAATCATGCTTAAATAGAGTCTCTATTTCTATTTACACGTTTAAACTGTAGCTAACCGACACATAACCTTTAAAAACTTGAGGTGTCTTTGCCCATTTGACTACGATTGACATATTCTTTGTAAGTAATGGGAATAGATTTTAAATTTGATTCCTCTCTATTGCTTGGATATATTCCTCCTCACTTTTTCCTTAGTTAATTATGCATAAGTAAGTGGCTCCACATAATAAAATAGTTCTAAGTACATTAGGTCTCCATCTGGAGTGAGCATGTTGTAGAAATGACATCATAGTCTTAAGGCTCCTGATTGAAAATCTTGGTCTTAGTGATATGCTTACTTGATTTCATTTCTCACCAAAATTTTCACGTACATTAGACTTCTAATGATCATCATGAGATTTAAATGGCACACATGAAGACAACGTAGTATCATACTTTTGTTAATTCCAAAATTTCTCCTTGTTAATTGAGGCATCCTTTATAGTAACAATCCTTTTAAGGAAGGGACTGTACAACTTATAGAAATTATAGTGTGGTATCCTTAAAGAATCATATGTTCTTTCTTATCTTTAGACTTCTTCCTTCTTTGGTTTTGAAAGTGTCTTAAACATAAAGAACAAAATATTTTCAAATGTTTGATATATGGAGTTTTGTTTGAGCAAATTTCCTCAAATACCTTGTATAATCTCTTTGTGAGACTTATATTTAATGCATAATAAGAAACACACATTACTTTACCCCAAATGCTATGTGGAAATTTCTTTTCCATCGGCATACACCTTTCCATGTTCACAATCACTACGCCAAAAAAGTTATTTAATAGCGTTTTTTTATACTTTAATAGCACTTTTAAGCACTATTAAAGTAACCGCCATTATAAATTCACCACCACTTATAATAACGCTTATAAAGCGTTATTAAAGTCTCTTTTTTATAGCGTTTTTTTAATAAGCGCTAACATAATCTGTTCGTATGTCAAATTTAATTTCAGCATTTAATAGCATTTTTTTCTCCAAACGTTGTGTTATATGCTATATTATAATAGCGCTATGTTAGATGCTATGTTATAATAGCGTTTTCTTAAAAAGCGCTATTATACCTACAATTTTTTTTAATTTCTATACATTTTCTTATACCTTTCATGTTTTTTTAATATTTGTGAGATATTTTTGAGTGATTCAATATACTAAAAAGTAAAACTAATGTTCTTCTAAAAATGTAAATATTAATAATATATCATATAAGAAATGAACTTCATTTGTATCAATAAAAAATGTTCTTTAGTCACAAATTAAGTCTCTCTCTCTCTCTCTCTCTCTCTCTCTTATATATATATATATATATTGTCAAACCCCAAATTTTGACCACTAAGATTTCCCATCATTGTGCAAATCATCATCACAATATGGATGGACCATCATACCTTAGTAGTCTCCCCAAAGATGGGTGAGCATCCACTACAATCAAACTTAGGGTTTCAAACCCTCTCAGAGCTCTTAGACAAAGGATCAATCAAGGAATGACATGATCTTCAACTTGTCTAGCCTCTCAAACATCCACAATGGATCAAGAGGACTCCCACATCAAGGATTAAGCACAAGGCTGCAACAGTCCCAGTGGATTAAGCCTCAAGATCGCCAGTGTTACCAAATTAGGATTTGGTCAACCAAGGCCTCCAGATGGAAATTTTCCTCTGGGCATGAGCCAATGCTTCAAAGCATAACCTATGATGCTCTAAGGGACATCATAAACCCAATCATCAAGTCAATTTTACCTCAGGGGAGACATTCATAAAAAATTAGGAATTAGGGTTTCTTGACATAATTCACCCCTAAGTTGACTTTTGGGACAAAACATGAGCCAAGACCTCAAGAGAGAATTTGAGTGTCTCTAATAAACCACATTGATCCATTTGCAACAATGGATTGATCCAAGAAGGTCGAGCAACAAGTTTCAACTTCATCTGAACCACAGTTAGGGTTTCGCGAGAAAAGTCAACTGTATCTTTGACTTTTGACCAAGACATGCTCCCAAACCCTAGGACATGATCCAATACACCCTATGACACCTATGAAATCAATCCATCAAGTTTGATTTAGGTCAAGGACTTGATTTCATAGAGGATCACACAGTTTGGAATTCATCTAATAAAAAGTCAACTGTGCACAAAAGTCAACTTTGACTTTTTGAGATTTTTCACAATTATGGTTCCTTAACCCTAAAATGATGTTAATGTGTGATTCGAATCAACATTCATCAAGAAAAATCAAGAAAAGTGGGCTAACTTGTAAAAGGGGTAACCATAAAAAACTTAGAAATTTTCTAAGTTATGGAATAAAGTGGCAAGGGTACCAACTTTGGAGGATCATAACTCCTAAACCACAAGGCCATTTTCCCCCATTCAAAGCTGGATTTGTAGCTCTCATGGCACTCTACAAAAGCTTCAACTACACCTCATTCCAATTCACCATGGATTTTGAGTTATGGAATGATCAAAATCACAAAAAGTGAAAATGTCACTTTTTTCCAACACTTAGTGAAATTTTCACTAAGTCAGAATCTGCCTTACTTTTTTCCAAATGTAGGGACATTTTTCACTTGGATCCAAAAAGTATCAAAACCAATTATGATCAAACAGTTGTTGTATCATATGAGGGCTTTCCAAAATGGCTAAGAACTCAATCAAATTCCACTTGAGCCATGAGATATGACAATGCCAAGATGCCTTGCTGCAAACTGTCATGGGTTTTGCTCGATTTGCCAAATTTGTGCAAATGATAAACACACTTATCCATCTGAACACCTCAAGGGGAGACCAAGGAGGAACCAACTCTGATCTCAAGCCTCCCAAGTCTTTGGAACCAAAAATAGCATGCCAAACCTAGAAATCCATAAAAGAGGGACAAGACTCCAATTTTGGATTGGAGCATTTAATGGATGCACCAAGGTGGCATGGACTGAGCCATTTCCAACTGAATTCAGTTAAGACTTATCCAAGACCAAGGGAACCAGCAGCCTGTGCCCTAACCTCTAGTCAATGGCTAGAGGAAACTTAGATTCTCATTGCTCAACATTGGCCAAACCTATGCAGCAGTTGCCATTCACTATTCCTTGCAAAATAAACTTGCTCTACTATAAATAGAGCTCATTTGTGATCAGTTTGAGTACACCAAAGCCATCTAACAAATGATTTCCTCAAAATCTCCTTCTTCACTCCAAAATTGCCTTCCAAAGCAAGTCACTATCGGGTTTTGAGTTTGAGAGTTATTCCAACCAAACCAATCACACACATACCTCATAAATATCATATAGAAGTGATCCAAACACTTAAACAACATCTGGAACACTGATTTCTCAGAATCACCAGCCAGCTGCTCAAGGTTTTAACCAAGTTGCAGTTGGGATACCATCTTCAGTTCCAGATCATTTCCATTCATTCCAAGCATCCAGACACACTCCATAGCACCTAGGGAAGCTGTCCATAACCTTGGAACCAAGTTGTAACACCTCTAACATAAAACACGATCACCAACTGCAAGAGGTAAGCATGAGCTCTTCTAACTCTATGATCCATGCATTTTTTGCTGCACAATAATTTGGCCACATGTTCATAATCATGCATGGAGTGTTTTCCCTCAATCAATTGCATTGTTTGAATCGTGTATGGAATTTCTGAACCTTCATGCAAATTTTAGGGTTCTTGAGGTTTCTCTTTGATTTCTTATTCCATGTTTAAAATAAATGAAATTAAAGACCATAGACATGATCGTAAGGTTGAAACGAGTAGATTGATATATAGATTGCATGATATAATCAAGTATTCAGTGAGATTGGATAGAAAATGCAAATCTGCAGAAATAGAGGAAGAGCGTGTGTTCTTGCCATGTTCTTGGCGCCCTTTTTCAAATATTTAAATATTTGAATTTTGTGATTTTATTTAATTGATTCAAAAATTAATTTCTCTCTGAATTTTAATGATTTTGAGTTGATTCCTTTTTTAATTCACAAAAATGTTAAAATATTTTATTTTCCCAAAAACTCCTAAAAATATTATTTATTCCATATACTTGATATTTTGGTAAATAATTAATATTTTAATTGTTTTTGACATTTAAAATATTTTTTCCTTCTTGATTTTTCAAATTTTAGTGATTTCCAATCATTTTGTGGATCAAAACCTAATTTTTGAAACATTAATCCAAGATCACAATTTGTTTTCCACATGTTTAACAATTTTGATCATTTTAATTGAATTTTTTATTCAATTAAAATACATTTTGAAAACAAATTAGGGTTTTTGATTAATTCAACCCTCATCAAACTTTTTCAAAAATCATTGGGCCTCTAATAGAGTGTAAGACCGAATCCTTTGTAAATACAAACCATTCTGGGCCTCAAATATTGTATAAGTCCCGTTGTATTTCAAAAGTTCGGCGCGATCATCGCCCGTTAAAAACCAATCCTTTGGGCCTCTCCTCGAGCTATAAGACCCATTTAAATTCTTTGGGCCTCTAATAGAGTGTAAGACCCAATCCCCTTTTAACCAAAACAATTTTGGGCCTCAGATATTGTATAAGTCCCTCTGTGTTAAAAGAAAATCTCAGCGCGATCGCCAGTTCAAAAATCAAACCCTTGGGCCTCTCCTTGAGCTGTAAGCCCCACCACTTGTATAAAAATAAACCTTTGGGCCTCTTGAGAGAGTGTAAGACCCATCCCTTTGTATAAAAAACCTTTTTGGGCCTCAGTCACTTCTATAAGTCCCTGTACAAATTCAAAACCACAGTGCAATCACTGATAAAACCTTAGGCCTCTCCTTGAGCGGTAAGCTCCAACAATCTTTTCAAGGCACTTTCTCCTTTGATTTTGAATATAATATTATTATGAAAGCTTTCTTTGTCGAACAACTAACCAAACAGCATGGAAGCTCTACAACCGAGTAAGTATTTACCCGCTTTCTTTATCCGCTTTCATATATATAACTGTATTGTGGGGCTGCTCACTGTAAGTCTTCTTTCACAAACTTTTATATACTTGTCAAATATCAACTGTGTAATACTAGTATAGTTATTTAGAGTTTTCCTCGGCAACTACGTCTAGAACTAGGTAAAGCCCTGTTGGTCACTCTTAAATACAAACAAAACTAGATCCCCATAGGATTACCAGACACAATCTTCCCTCCTCTTGGGGTTAAACAATATGGAGACGTGAAAGGCGGCATTCTCGGTGAACCCTTTCTCAGACTGTCACCCTTAGAAATCGTCAAAGAAACTCTAACTCCCCAAAGATGATCTTTTCTCCGTGAATGGCATCTCTTGAGTTTCTTCCAAATTCTCGAACTTTCCTGGCTTGATCTATGCTCGGTGAATGGCATGTCTTGAACTTCTCGGGGTTTGGGGACCCACAGGCTTCTTAAAAGCATCCCCGCCTCCTCTTGGGCGTTGTACAAGGACCCTTCGGCTTCTTAAAAGCTCTCATGCCTTCTCTTGGGCTTAGTACAAGGACCCAGAGACCTCTACAGGTATAGGAACAGAACCTAGTCATCAATTTGCTAGAGCTGTCTTTCTGAGTCAAGTGTTAGACCAGTTAATGGGTTGACCGTCATCCCTTAACATATCAGCCTTCTCTTGGGCATCATACAAAGATTATTCACTACCCGAGAATCGATTTCTCAAAACACCCGTAGACTTGGACAGTCTAAATACCCTTTGGATTTCCCATTTTCTTAAAGAATAGGAAATAACCCTGATCCTCTGATCAATCCCAAAGAACAACATTACCCATATAAGAACTAATTTTCTCTTTTAAACAACATACTGGACCTGTCACTAAACTGAAACAGCCGTCAGTACCATAGCCTCCTCTTGGGCTTTGTACAATGATTCTCCCTAGCGGAGCTATCATTTTTAGCCTCCATCTCGGGCTTCATACGAGATACAAAAGCACTCTCTTGTTGAGTATAAAAGACTCTCTTGTTGAGTCAAACCCATTTTTAGCCTCCATCTCGGGCTTCGTATGAGGTACAAAGACTCTCTTGTTGAGTCAATCACCTTTCAGCCTCCGTCTTGGGCTTCGTACAAGACACATATAAAAGCACTCTCTTGTTGAGTCAGTCACTTGTTAGCACTCTCTTGTTGAGTCAACCCCTTTTAGCCTCTCTCTCGGGCTTCGTACGAGACACATAAAAACACCCTCTTGTTGGGTCAATAGCCTCCTCTTAGGCTTTGTATAAGGAATCCCCGATTGAGTCAATCAGCCTTTTAGCATCAAAATCTGTGCCTTGCTCACAGTATACAAACATCAACAACTCCTTTTCCCCCCATCTAATTGCTGTAAGCGGCAAGCCTCTGGATTATTTACATCCACACCACTGTCCATCTTTTTGCATGAGAAATTCCTAAGGAAAGATGGCATTGCTCTAAACTGAGTTAAAGTCTTCTCCTTCAGGTTAAAAATCCCCTATAAAGTAAATTATGGCATTACTGGATTCACATATCCCAGTTAAAGTAATTCTCCTTTATAATCAGTCACCCAATAGTTGTGACAAACAGACCAAATACCCCTCTTTAGAGATGACAAATTCTCTCTAAAGTCAAAACCCTTTAGCTTCATATCTTAGGCTTCGAACAAGATACAAATAGACCCTTTCGCTTCATATCTTGGGCTTTGAACAAGATACAAACCACCTTTAGCTTCACGTCTTGGGCTTTGAACAAGACACCAAAATAACCTTTTTCCTCCCATAGAATAGGAGGAACTACGATCGCTCTGATTTCCCTGTTTAGTTAAACGGGAATACGTAGGCATAAGATTGAAAGATCTTAGCGAGCACACTAATCAAAAACCCAAAATCCCGTACCTTCACACATCAATCGAAAAGCATCAGTCCTAACATCCTACCAATAGCATAGTCCCGTCATTGCGTTCTTAGCGAAATAAGCAGAGAGAGGCCCCACTTCCACATAGCATTTGTAACCTAACAGACCGTTGTTTAAACTCAGCATGCAAGCAGGGTTAATTGGAGACATCTATTTCCCTTCCTTCATCAGCTTCAATAGGATAAAAAATGAATCGATCTGTAGTACCCCAGAGCGACAGTGCTTAAGAACCACGTCCAAAATTGTTTGCTACATATATATATAAAATAAGACATTACAAGCAAATTAAAACAAGTATATATCAGCATAATTGCAAGGCTTGCATATAAAAAAAAGCAGGCATAAAACCACCAAAACCACCGAGGCAAAGAAGCTCATAAGTTATCCAACGTCGAGGGCATGAATTGTTTCCCCACTTGTTTTCCTATGGCACAAAATAAAAAATCAATTATGTATTGTACAACAAATCTACTAACTAGTACACAAGATGTTGTGGGTATGAATACTATTAAAAACTTGCACGAGCAAGATTCAAAATTTTGAAGCAACATAGAACAATATGATAAACTAAGCCCCTTGATTTCGTGTTGCTGTATATATGAATACTATGAAAACTCCTAAATGTCAAAAACAACCAACATAAGCATCACATTCAACTACACATAATAAAAGACTCATTATTAAACACAACAAACTAAATAAAAAAGAGTCAAAACTTGTATGATTGAGAATTCAACTAAACTCAAACCCACACATAAAATGTATTTTTTATAACTATCTAACTTTTGTTAATTGACCAAGCCTCTTAATAATAAACTAAATGAATTGAATTAGAAGCTTAAACAAAATTTAATTTTTTTAAAGAAAAAGACAAATAAAACTCACGAATAACATCCTTTAGCATATATGAAGCCCAATCCTCTTTGACTTCAGCCAACTTATTGTCAGAATAAGTAACACATTTGCGTGTAGGAAAGTACTTAAAATATAAACACAACACAAAATTGAGTTAGAATTTAATTACATTTTATTACATATCTATATGACTATTTAATAATAATAATAATAATAATAATAATAATAATAATATTTAATATTAAAATCACTTACATTTAAAGGAATTTTATTTTGATTTTCCAAGATGACCTCCTTCATAAATCGCATGACAAAATATCTACAATCAAAACCGTTAGTTTGACAAGGACACTGCAAAAAACAAATTACATCAATGACCTCTACTATATGTCATTATTAAAAATAACATTAATTAAAAAATACCTTTATTTTTGTCCATGTGATTTTATTTGATTTGGACTTGGACCCTTTAACTTTATCAGAGGCATGATAAATGTGCAAAACACTAACAAAATTAAATTAAACTTGAAATAAATAATTGTTATAATGAATCATAATCATATAAATATTAAATTGAAAGAACCGATGCTTACTTTTCAAACTTCATTTTTAAATCTTGATAATTATCGTGCTCAACATTCAACGAATTCATATAATATATAATCTCAGCATTGAGATTGATGACAAGCAACACCCAATGATCCCTACACCCAAAACTTAAATATTTCAATAACTTTCACATTCAAAAGTGATTAAATATAACATTTCGAATAGATATCTTACCCAAAATTATAAGGGGCAAGAAGCATCATTTCCTTGAACTCTTTATTTATCAAGAGTAATTTTGCTATGTTTTTTCCTTCTTTATCATCATACGAGACATATGGAGATATGAAAGAGAACTTATTTTCTAATCCATTCGGAGTGATGAACTTGTCATACAAGTACCTTGAAGAGAAAAATAATAATATTAACATTTTAACTAAACTATAACAAATTAATATTAACATTTTTTGATAATATTATTCAATTTAACATGTTAATAATATTTTTTATTTTATTTCAGTTTAATATATTTAAATATATATTTTATTTTAGTTTAATATTTTTAATTTCAATTTAATATATTTAAATATATATTTTATTTCAGTTTAATATTTTTAATTTCTGTTAAATATATTTAATTTCAGTTTAATATAAATTAATATTATATTATTAAATTTAACATGTTAATAATATTTTTAATTTTATTTCAGTTTAATATATTTAAATATATATATTTTATTTCAGTTTAATATATTTAATTTCAGTTTAATATATTTAATTTCAGTTTAATATATTTAATTTCAGTTTAATATAAATTAATATTATATTATTCAATTTAACATGTTAAAAATATTTTTTATTTTATTTCAGTTTAATATATTTAAATATATATATTTTATTTCAGTTTAATATATTTAAATATATATTTTATTTCAGTTTAATATTTTTAATTTTAGTTTAATATATTTAAATATATATTTTATTTTATTTTATTTTTTATTTATTTTAGTTAATTTCAGTTGAATATAAAGATTTTTTAACATTAGTAATTAAATATTTTTTAACGTTATTAATTAAATATTTTATAATATATTTTAATATATTTTTTAAATATTTAAATATTTTATATGTTATAAATATATAATTTAAATTGAAGCAAACAAATAAATGTATTACACTCATTACATATTACATGTAACATATTCATTACATGTTGTAATATATATATATTTGAAGCAAACAAATAGATAAGGAAGACATGCTAGCCTAGTGGAAGAAGTGTTTGTTTTCAACCAAAAGGTCATGTATTCAATACTAGTGGGAGACAAAAAATTTAGTTGTTTTATTTTAACATTTCAACATATAAACAATAAAATAATAATAAAAATGTCACTGGTATAATTAAAAATAAAAAGAAAATAAATATAAAAATCCAACAAAGCAGTGTCACATCACAGATTATGCTCTGTCCACTGAGAGACCAAAATGAAAGAATCTTCAAATGGCAGGGACAGAATCTGTGTTTTTTTACAGTGTCCTTTTTCGAATTCACCCCAAATGACAGGGGCTAAAATGTGTATTAACCCTAATTTTAAATATCAGTAATCATATAAGTTAAGATACTAAATTAAAATAGCGAAGTACCAAGAAGCTTCAAGATGAAGATGTATCTTACATATATTATAATAACAGTGGCACTTCACCAGTTATGATCAACAATTTCTTTTATGTTCTCGACATGTATATGCTCTTGAAATTCCTCACCAAATATAGTTTTCTCCATGGTTATCTCAATTACATACTCAAGTCTCATCATCATTTTTACATACATATCAAGGAATTGTAAGCTAGTAGAACTAGTTGAACCCCCAACTTTTGATGGCAATTCTTGAATTTTTGGATTTTCGTAATTTTTTATTGGTGATGCAATTGATTCAGCACTATATTGAACATTCTTATCCTTTCTTTAAGATTTACCAGACATCTAAAAAGTTACATTACCTAAGGTTAGTGATCAAATAATAAAACAAGTATATATACTTAGGAATCAAGTATATTGATAATAAGTCATTTACCTTTTGACATTCATCAACAAAGCCAACTAATTTAAATGGCCATGGAACAATTATACCTATTGTCTGACCAACCATGGAGACATCACCATATTCAACAGATATAGACAGTGGAGCTTCTAACACAATTGGAACTTCAATCATAACTTTGACATATCCGGATAGTAATTTTATGCCATGCACGATATCACTACCGGTGTTTTATAATTTTCCACGAGCAATGAAACGTCGATTTGGAGATGATATATATATATATATATATAAATAAAAGAGATACCCTAAACCCGTAATGAATTATAAAAAATTAATATAATTAAATAGAAAAAAATTAATTATAATTTATATTTTAATAAAAACAATTACCTTCGGAATGTTGTCAATTGCACCAGAGTTGCAAGAATCCTTGTCACTAGGATGTCGCCTCTCTATAACTTTATCAAGTGAGCGCCTCCCTCCCACTTCTTCAGTTTGTTTCCTCTCTTCATTTATTAATCGCATTCTTCCCACTTCTTTGGTTTTCTGCCTCTCAATCACTTTCTCAGATTCATGTCTCTCTAATATTTCATCAACTTGCGGCCTCTCTTTCTTTTCTCTCTCTAGTTTCTCATTCTCTAGTGTCTCCAATCTCTTAATCAATGTATTGAACATGTGATAAGTATTATCACTGTGTGCTTGTGTAGGGAGTGCTTGACGTGAAAATATGTCTTTAGCACTTACTCCAAAACCATAACTCCTCACACACCCAGAGTACTCTGGAAGATCTAATGCTTGACATAACTCCTCTCTCTCTCTCTCTCTCTCTTCAGTTAAAGATTGTGTTAATGCCTCCTAAAATTTATAAGCAAGAAAAACCTATTAACCATCATCATAGGAAAAAAAGTTTAGAATTAATGTGTGGTATATGAATACCCCATAATATTTGAGTACTTATTTTCATGTATCATTAACAAAAGTAAAAACAAATATTTGACTTACACATTTATCCACAATTTTTTGAACATTATCATTATCAATATCTCCATCCTTATTCACACAGTCAACTTTCCATAACTGATAATGGGGTATTATCTCTTCATTTGACTTTTGTTTCTATATACATATTAACAAATTAACAGTTAAAAATCTTTTTGACATATTCTACAAAAAGTTTATACACATACTTACCATATCTTCTTCAAGACGAGCGTACCCCAAACGTGATTTTCTATATGGATATAGAGGATTTAATGTTCTTTTTTCGATTTTCACTACTAAGTTTCTGCATTAATTAAAAATATATTAGGTTAATACAATGCATATGTACTTAAAAATTAATCATTTTTAGACAATAATATTACCTGAAAATCATCACTCATGCACTTAATGATGAAGATATCCCATTGCTCTTGTGTTATGCAATAATATTATTCCGGAGGCTTTTCATTAACATTACCATCCTTATCTTTTAGGTATTTGCTTCTCAATTTGACTTTAAATGTCCTAAACAACTTTCCAACTTCTTTCATTACAAAATCGTAACGTTCATCTCCTATCACATAAGCTTTCTGGAAGACATCAAAGATCATTATCATATATAATACAAATAGATTAACATAATAAAAATTTTACAACAAACTTGATTAAAAGTGTTAGACCTGAATCTCATCCCAAATATTTTGTTTATAAGTTTTCAAGATGTCTTCTTTCGATCTCCAACTATCCAAAGTAATTGGAACAAACCGATGAGTAAGACATCCAATATAACTAATAAAACTTGCGCTTTTGGTCCCTTTTGATTGGCGTGTGTGATTCTATTGAACCTGATAAAATTTAAAACTAATGATGTAAATAAGTTGATAAAGGACTATGCAAACACATTCATGAATAACAGCTTACCAAATACATAAAAACAAATCTGAATTGTATGTTAAGTAATGGTCATGTTAGTTCGTTGATTTGTAATTTTTAACTTTGATTGAAGTAGTTTTGAAAATTTGATTTTGATTGATTTATTTTTGGATAGGTTTACCAAAAGACAGTGGCGGTGCCAGCATTTTTTTGAAGTCTGGGCAAAAATTTAAAGACCGCAAAAATTTGTATGAAATGTGACGGTTTTAAAATTGCATTTAATAAAATCGCCACTATTTACATTAAAATATGACAGTTTTATAAACTGATGTAGTGTTAATAGAAAAATGACAGTTTTAACCGCCTTTATTTTGACACGTCAGTTCCTTTACAGTGAATTTTGTTTTTATTGTTTTTTTAAATCGAATATTTTCTTTTATAAGTGTAGAAATTGATCTATAGAATTGTATAGAGTCCTAATATATTTTTTATATATTTGAGGATAAAATTTATTCTTTTCTACTTCTGTTTTACAACATTGTACATGTTTTTTTTTTTTTAATTTTAGTAATTTCTACTTTTATGTTAATTTTTATTTCTTCTAAGTATTCATTTTTAATTTTTGGTTAATTTGGTCATAAATTGCAACTTTAATCTTTATTTCAATTCTTGCACTTTTTGTAATGTAGTTGAATCTAAATATTATAATATCAAAAAAAATGATGTAATGTATACTTAATTGCATAAAAATATGTTTTTTTGCATAATTTATAATATTTTAGTTTAAACCTGTATTTTTATGCATAAAAATATAAAATTTTTGGTTTAAACCATAATTTACATCATTATACATGTATTTTTTTCATAATTTATAATTTATAATTTAATTTTTGGTTTAAATTTGTATTTTTTGCATTTTCATTAATTGTAGCAGTTTAAACCGCCATAATAGCACTTTAATAATTTAATTTTGATTTAAATTTGTATTTTTCTGCATTTTCATTAATTGTGGCGGTTTAAACAGCCGTAGTAGCACTTTTATAATTTAATTTTTGGTTTATATTTGTACTTTTCTGCATTTTCATTAATTGTGGCAGTTTAAACCGCCCTAATATCACTTTCATAATTTAATTTTTGGTTGAAATTTTTATATTTTTGCATTTTTGTTAATTGTGGCGGTTTAGACCGCCGTAATAGCACTTTTTAACCGCCGCGATTTTCAAAATGTGGTGTAAAGAAGGAATTTTTTTTTGCCAGAGCCTGGGCACATGCCCAGGCTAGCCGGACCTTAAAACCGCCTATGCCAAAAGAGTAATTTTTCATCAGTTTGTGTTTGTAGAGTTTGTATTATTAGAATTGTTTGTGTTTGTTTATATGTTAATAAATTTGAGAAGTGATTCTATGAATGTAGAAGCTAGAAACAATAGCTTTTAGATATAACTTATTTTAATACTAAAACTATGAAGCATGTACATATGATATCAACTCTTTATTTAATCATTAATTGTAGATATTACACACTTTACGATTTACTCACTTTAAAGAAGTTGAAATAAAGTTGACTCCTTAGTAAAGTGAGATAATCAAGGATTGATACGGTAACCATTCATGATTTGTTATGCATAGTCATATATATCAACTATTGATTTACTTAACAACAGTTGATATTATCCAATTTAAAGTGAGTTTCTCACATTAAAGAAATAATTAATAAATCATGTAGTCATACCTCTTTTCTAATTCCATTGATTTTAGCTTTGTGAATTTTTTGCATACGCGTCGCACCGCGTTTATCATTGTTTTTCCCACTAGAAGCACCTTCATCATTAGTTGAAGCCATTCACCTAAAAAGAGTGTAATTAATAATAAGAACGACATTAAGAGTCAATACAAATAAAAAATTAATATACACACCATAAAAGATCAAGTCAATCTTTTCCTTTTCCTTGTTGGATTCTTACTTTTTTTAAAATTTTTATTTACACGAAAAGATGGATTTATCCAAATTCCTTCATCGTGATCGTTTCTCATATAGATAGTATCATCTAAAATTTGACCATGCTCAAGGAATTGTGGTGTCTTAATGTAACACCCCCAATCTATACCCCCAACTAATTAAAGCGATTACAAATAATCAGCGTATAATGAAAACATTCATGGCATAGACTGAGGCGTCACATCAATTGAGACAAAACATAATAAACCAGCTCATAAAGATATGCAACAATCAGGTAGTAAATAACAGAGGAACTTAGTTCCTACTACACACAATTCAGATACAGAATAAAAGCGGAAAATCTGCAACAGAATCTCATATATATATAACAAAAAAGTCTGTCTGTCATACACAGATTCATACATTTACAATCCAAAAGATATATATACATATACACATAAATCACAACAATCTCCCTGACTACCCGGTGCTACATATTAGAGCCGACCGACAAAAGAATGAAGACCTAAGCTTCACAAAAAGACCTCCAGCATCTAATCTGCAATGCCTCATAGAGCATTCAAAACAGCAGAAGGGTGAGAAACACAATCATAATATAATTGCGTACAATTATGTAATAACACAAAAAATACACATGTAAAATATTCTCACCACAACTTACATCTGAATTCAAATACAAAACAACACACAACATATCTCATATATCCATCACAAATGCATATCAATCATGCACAATACATTTATCAACGACATATATATATATATATATATATATCTCAACTCATCAATTCCATTCACAATTCCACACCAAATCAATCCATTCATGATTTATGCAAATGCAAAAAGACCGACACAACGACTCTATGCAAATGCGGTACCATCCATCCGTCAATCTCATCACTAGTTCACTCAGGAACTATTGGAACCATCGCTTGTTACTTAGTGTAACTCCCCGTTGGGCAAACGATGTTCCCCGTCGCTTTAGGTCCTCTTTGTATAAGGCACACGATGTTTATGGATCGCTTTAGGTCCTCTTTGTATAAGGCACACGATCCGATTGCTTTAGGTCCTCTTTGTATAAGGCACACGATCGTCTATAATCATCGCTTTAGGTCCTCTTTATATAAGGCACACGATGTTATAGCGGATTCCCTCTGGAATCGATTCATCGCTCACACCCCACAAGGGCACACGGCATCACAAGAATGCATATCATGATGCTTGGCATACAATGACTCATGACATTCAAATGCACACATATACACATCCATAATCATGCATATATCATGAAATACAACACATTGCATTTTCTTGCTCTTAGGCCACAAACCATCATCACAACATTTCATCACATGTGTTTTCATCACACGACAGCACACAAGTCATACGATATCGATATCAACAACACATTGCATGATACACATCAATTACACCCAATTAAAACGGTAAAAGTCGACAAAACGACACATTTCCAAATTCCCAACATAATTAAATCGGCCAACAATCTCAAAACCATTTTAATAAGAAAGAACATTTCAATAGCTTTCCAACGATACCAAGTATGTTCAAAACGGATAATCGGAACACAAGTTACGGAAGTAAAACGAAAAGGAATTGCGAAAACACAACATTCTGCACCCTTGCTGGCCATACGCGTATTGCCCTGAGCCATACGCGTATTGCCCATCCTCATACGCGTGCCATTACGCGTTTCAGCAGATTGCCGAGAAAAATGGTTTTTATTACGCGTATTGCCCTCAATTGCACCGGCCATACGCGTATTGGCCAACCAATACGCGTATTGCCTTGCTTGATACGCGTAACGGCAGAGGAAATCCAGAATTTTTCTACAGAATTTTTTCTGCGAAATTCACCCAATAACCACTCCAATTTTCAACTAAACACCAGAAAATTACCAATAGATGGCATAACAATATATATCCAACATGTATCAACAATAAGGAACCTGAGAACATGATTTCCGACACAATTTAATCGAATTCCACCAATTTCAACATAATATGGTTTTTGTTCTACATTCAATTCAACCCAAAAACAACCAAATACATACATACATAATCACACACAAGTATAAGATAATCGAGTTTCGCACCCTTACCCGATTTAATCGTGTTTGAAAAGTCGGTTGATCGATTTTCTTAAATCCCAAGTTTTCTCTCTTTTTCTTCTCTTCTTTTCCTTCTTTCTCTTTTTCTTCTTCTCTTTTTCTTTCTCTCTAATTTTCTATCTTTCTATTTTCTATTTTACTAACTTAAGAAAAATAAAGTGAAATGACCAAAATACCCCTACACTCAAATATCTCGCAAACGCTCTCAAAACGCGATAAAACATAACAACAATGAAAAATAATATATTATCAAATAAAAGTCATAATAAAATAATATAATAATCAAAATAATTAAATCGACTCGATTAAATAAAACTAACTAAAACTGGGGCGTTACAACTCTCCCCCACTTAGAAATTTTCGTCCTCGAAAATATTACCTGAGACGAACAACTCCGGATACGACTCCCGCATCCGACTCTCCGACTCCCAAGTCAAATTGCCCTCAGCAGCGCCTCCCCACGCTACTTTCACAAGCGCGATGTCCTTGCCTCTTAATCGCTTCAACTCGCGATCCAAAATTCTCACTGGTAATGCCTCAACCGTAAGGTTCTCCCTTACCTCGACTTCATCCATTGGAATCACATGCGACGGATCCGGAACATACTTCCGAAGCTGTGAAACATGGAACACATCATGCAAATTCGAAAGACTCGGCGACAATGCAACCCGATAAGCCACAACACCCACTCTCGCGGATATCTGGTAAGGACCAATAAACCGAGAAGTAAGCTTCTTCGACTTCAATGCACGACCAACACCCGTCACCGGTGTAACTCTCAAAAATACATGATCGCCCTCTTGAAACTCAAGATCTTTCCTCCTTCGATCATGATAACTCTTTTGCATACTCTAAGAAGCCTTTATTTTCTCACGAATAAGTTTCACCTTTTCCGTAGTCTGTTGCACTAATTCCCGTCCAACCACCGAACTCTCACCAGATTCATGCCAACACAAAGGTGTTCGACATCTTCTTCCATACAACGCTTCAAAAGGTGCCATTCTAATACTCGAATGGAAATTGTTGTTATACGTGAATTCCACCAATGCAAGATAACTATCCCAAGCACCACATTGCTCGAGAACACAAACTCTCAGCAAATCTTCTAATGACTGAATAGTTATCTCGGTCTGACCATCCGTCTGCGGATGATAAGCCAAACTCAATCTCAACTTGGAACCTAACGCCTTTTGCAAACTTTCCCAAAATCTGGAAGTAAACCTCGGATCTCGATCTGAAATAATACTCAATGGAACACCATGTAATTTCACAATCACCCTGATATAAATCTCAGCCAACCTCTCCAAAGAAAAACTGATGTCAATCGGAATGAAATGCACCGATTTAGTCAGCCTATCCACAATCATCCAAATGGCATTATGTCCCCTCTGTGTATTCGGCAACCCTGTCACAAAATCCAGGGAAATCCTCTCCCATTTCCACTCGGGAATATCCAACGGTTGCAACAATCCCCTAGGCTTCTGATGTTCTACCTTTGACTTCTGACACGTCAAACACGCATAAACAAACTGAGCCACATCCCTCTTCAATCCAGACCACCAAAAGATCTTTTTCAAATCTTGATACATCTTATTAGCTCCCGAATGTATACTCAAATTACTCCAGTGTCCTTCCTCCAAAATCATCTTTTTCAAGTCCGAATCATCAGGAATACAAATCCTACCACGAAATCTCAAAACACCATTATCATCCACTTTAAAGTCACCATCCACACTTTGATCTCCAACCATCAACAAATCAACAAATTTCACATCCAACTTCTGTTTCTCGCTAACGGTTAACAGAAAATCATTAGTGACCTTTAACATTCCAAGTCTCACGCTGTCAGATGTCAATTCACACACCAAACTCAAATATCTGAATGCTTCCAAAAGTTCCCACTCTTTAACCATCAAAGCGGACATATGCAAAGATTTTCGGCTCAATGCATCGGCTACCACATTAGCTTTACCAGGATGGTAATTCAAGCCAAAATCGTAGTCCTTCAAAAATTCCAACCATCTCCGTTGCCTCATATTCAACTCTTTCTGATCAAACAAGTATTTCAAACTTTTATGATCACTAAAGACTTCGAATCTTGCACCATAGAGATAATGCCTCCAAATTTTCAACACAAAAACCACGGCCGCTAATTCCAAATCATGAGTAGGGTAGTTCTTCTCATGAATCCTCAATTGCCTCGAAGCATAAGCCACAACCTTACCTTCTTGCATCAACACTCCACCTAAACCAATCAAAGACGCATCACAATACACCACAAATGGTTCAGTAGGATTCGGTAAGACCAAAATCAGAGCTGTAGTCAATCTTCTCTTCAGCTCACTAAAACTTTCCTCACACTGAATATCCCAAATGAACGTTTTACCTTTACAAGTCAACTGGGTCAAAGGAAGTGCTAACTTGGAAAAGCCTTCAATAAATCTTCGATAATAACCAGCTAAACCCAAAAGCTTCTAATTTCAGTAACAAATCTAGGAGCCTCCCATTGTAGAACTGCATCTACTTTAGATGGATCCACAGCAATACCATTACCTGAAATCACATGCCCAAGAAAACTCACTTCTGACAACCAGAACTCACACTTAGACAACTTGGCAAAAAGTTTCCTTTCCTTCAAAATTTGCAATACAATACGCAAATGCTCCGCATGTTCCTCCCGGGACTTAGAATAAACCAAGATATCATCAATAAACACAACAACAAATCGATCCAAATGCTCGTGAAAAATACGATTAATATACTCCATAAACACACCTGGCGCATTAGAAACCCCGAACGACATCACAGAATATTCGTAATGACCGTATCGTGTCCTAAAAGCCGTCTTCTGAATATCTTCCTCTTTCACCCTAATCTGATGATAACCTGACCTCAAATCAATCTTACTAAACACACAAGCACCTACCAACTGGTCCATCAAATCATCAATTCTCGGAAGAGGATACTTATTCTTAATCGTCACCTTATTCAACTGGCGATAATCAATACACAATCGCATACTTCCATCTTTCTTTTTCACCAATAAAACTGGAGCACCCCAAGGCGATACACTTGGCCTCACAAACATCTTCTCTAACAATTCATTCAACTGCTTCTTTAACTCAACCAACTCAGATGCCGACATACGATAAGGTGCCATAGACACAGGTCTAGTACCAGGAACTAGATCTATAGAAAACTCTACCTCTCTCTCTGGCGGCAAGTCCGAAATTTCCTCTGGAAACACCTCTGGAAATTCACACACAACTGGAAACACATCAAGTGCTACTTGACTATCCACTGTTAACGATGCAAACAACCCAAACAACTGAGCTTCATCCGCCAAAAGTTTCTTCAACTCTTTGGTAGATAAGAAACTCGATTCCTCGTCTTCCTCAAGAGAAGGAAATCTCACCAGCTTATGATAACAATCAATATGCACTCGATTGAACTGCAACCAATTCATTCCCAGAACCACATCTAAACCCTCCAACGGCAAACACACCAAATCCATCTCAAAATCTTTACCATAAATGGTCAAAGGACAACTAAAACAAACCAAGGAAGTAGTTACTGACCCCATTGCTGGAGTATCAATAACCATCTCTCCACCCATCGAAGACAACAAAAGATTCAAACGCTTCGCGCACTCAGATGAAATAAATGAATGAGTCGCTCCGGTATCAATAATAGCAACTAAAGATGTACTATTAATAAAACAAGTACCTCTGATCAGACGGTCTGCACTAGTAGTCTGAGTCCCTGCCAATGCAAATACTTTCCCCCCAGCTGGAGCTTGCTTTGGTTTCATACACTTCGTACTAACATGACCAGGTTCACCACAGTTGAAACACTTCACCACATTCCTTTTACAATCAGCTACAACATGTCCTAAACCTCCACAATTGGAACACTTTCTCATATCCTTCCTACATTCAAACTGACTATGTCCTAAGTCACCACACCTATAACATCTCAGAGGATTAGACATACCTCCCCCACTTGGCCTTTTCTCAAAATTACCCCTTTGCTTACCCTTGTTAGCTGGTGTCACATAAGGACCACCACGAAACGGTTGCTTCCCTTTCCTTTCGTTCACCCTCTTATAGTGAGTAGAATGAGCTTTGCTATCTTCCTCATAAATCCTACAACAATCCACCAAATCTGAAAATCACCTAATCCTTTGATAACCGATTGCCTGCTTGATCTCAGGACGCAATCCGTTCTCAAACTTCACACACTTGGAAAACTCTGCAGTTGCTTCAGCATAATGTGGATAAAACTGAACAACTTCCACAAACTTAGTAGTGTAGTCAACAACAGACATATTACCTTGTTTCAACTCCAAGAACTCTATCTCTTTCTTTCCTCTTACATCTTTAGAAAAATACTTCCTCAGAAACTCCCTGCTAAACAAAGCCCAAGTGACCTCTTCACCTGTAACTTCCCAAACATGACGCGTACTAACCCACCAATCATCAGCTTCCTCCTGCAACATGTGAGTACCCAATCTCACCTTATGTTCCTCAGCACAATCCATTACCCGAAAGATTCTTTCAATCTCCTTAAGCCAAATCTGTACACCATCAGGATCATGTCTCCCTTTGAAGACAGGCGGTTTGTTCTTCCTTAACTCATCATTCCCGCCGACATTAGGTGCACCCTGCACAGCCCGAGCCATAGCTTGCATAGCAGCAGCCAAAGCAACATCATTCCTACCAGCCATATTCTGTTCATTTCCAATAACATCAACTATGGTTAAACAAACAGCTCACCCAAACACAACGACCAACAAGGACTGACACAAACTGACATGGACTGGCTCTGATACCACTTAATGTAACACCCCCAATCTATACCCCCAACTAATTAAAGCGATAACAAACAATCAGAGTATAATGAAAACATTCATGGCATAGACTGAGGCGTCACATCAATTGAGATAAAACACAATAAACCTGCTCATAAAGATATGCAACAATCAGGTAGTAAATAACAGAGGAACTTAGTTCCTACTACCCACAATTCAGATACAGAACAAAAGCGGAAAATTTGCAACTGAATCTCATATATATATAACATAAAAAGTCTGTCTGTCATACACAGATTCATACATGTACAATCCAAAAGATATATATACATATACACATAAATCACAACGATCTCCCCGAGTACCCGGTGCTACATATCAGAGCCGACCGACAAAAGAATGAAGACCTAAGTTTTAAAAAAAGACCTCCAGCATCTAATCTACAATGCCTCATAGAGCATTCAAAACATCAGAAGGGTGAGAAACACAATCATAATATAATTGCATACAATTATGTAATAACACCAAAAATACACATGTAAAATATTCTCACCACAACTTACATCCGAATTCAAATACAAAATAACACACTGCATATCTCATATATCCATCACAAATGCTTATCAATCATGCACAATACATTTATACACGACATATATATATATATATATATATATCTCAACTCATCAATTCCATTCACAATTCCACACCAAATCAATCCATTGATGATTAATGCAAATGTAAAGAGACCGACACAACGACTCTATGCAAATGCGGTACCATCCATCCGTCAATCTCATCACTAGTTCACTCAGGAACTATTGGAACCATCGCTTGTTACTTAGTGTAACTCCCCGTCGGGCAAACGATGTTTCCCGTCGCTTTAGGTCCTCTTTGTATAAGGCACACGACGTTTATGGATCGCTTTAGGTCCTCTTTGTATAAGGCACACGATCCAATCGCTTTAGGTCCTCTTTGTATAAGGCACACGATCGTCTATAATCATCGCTTTAGGTCCTCTTTGTATAAGGCACACGATGTTATAGCGGATTCCCTCTGAAATCGATTCGTCGCTCACACCCCACAAGGGCACACGACATCACAAGAATGCATATCATAATGCTTGGCATACAATGACTCATGAAATTCAAATGCACACATATACACATCCATAATCATGCATATATCATCAAATACAACACATTGCATTTTCTTGCCCTTAGGCCACAAACCATCATCACAACATTTCATCACATGCATTTTCATCACACGACAGCACACAAGTCATACGATATCCATATCAACAGCACATTGCATGATACACATCAATTACACCCAATTAAAACGGTAAAAGTCGACAAAACGACACATTTCCAAATTCCCAACATAATTAAATCGGCCAACAATCTCAAAACCATTTTAATAAGAAAGAACATTTCAATAGCTTTCGAACGATACTAAGTATGTTCAAAACGGATAATCGGAACACAAGTTACGGAAGTAAAACAAAAAGGAATCGCGAAAACACAACATTCTGCACCCTTGCTGGCCATACGCGTATTGCCCTGAGCCATACGCGTATTGCCCAGCCTCATACGCGTACCATTACGCGTTTCAGCAGATGGCCGAGAAAAATGGTTTTCATTACGCGTATTGCCCTCAATTGCACCGGCCATATGCGTATTGCCCAACCCAATACCCGTATTGCCTTGCCTGATACGCGTAACGGCAGAGGAAACCCATAATTTTTCTGCAGAATTTTTTCTGCGAAATTCACCCAAAAACCACTCCAATTTTCACCTAAACACTAGAAAATTACCAATAGATGGCATAACAACATATATCCAACATGTATCAACAATAAGGAACCTGAAAACATGATTTCCGACACAATTTAATCGAATTCCAACAATTTCAACATAATATGGTTTTTGTTCTACATTCAATTTCAACCCAAAAACAACCAAATACATACATACATAATCACACACAAGTATAAGATAATCGAGTTTCACAGCCTTACCCGATTTGATCGTGTTTGAAAAGTCGGTTGATCGATTTTCTTAAATCCCAAGTTTTCTCTCTTTTTCTTCTCTTCTTTTCCTTCTTTCTCTTTTTCTTCTTCTCTTTTTCTTTCTCTCTAATTTTCTCTCTTTCTATTTTCTATTTTACTAACTTAAGAAAAATAAAGTGAAATGACCAAAATACCCCTACACTCAAATATCTCGCAAACGCTCTCAAAATGCGATAAAACATAACAACAATGAAAAATAATATATTATCAAATAAAATTCAAAAATAAAATAATATAATAATCACAATAATTAAATCGACTTGATTAAATAAAACTAACTAAAACTGGGGCGTTACACTTAATGCCTCAAATTTTTTATTGCAATGACCATTTATTTTGTTTGTTAAAAGTACAATAGACCACTTTTCATCAGCAGAATCAGTGACATAAAACACTTGGTGAGCTTGTGATGCTAAAATAAAAAGCTCATCTTTATTTCCCACACTAGTTAGATCCACCTTCATGAACCCATAATCATAAACTCTAATGCCATTGTTATTGTCAACCCACTTGCTACCAAATACGGGTACTTGAAATGATGAGTAATCCAACTCCCAAATATGTTCAATGACCATAAAACTTAAGAGAGAGAAAGGTATAAATATATACTAGAGAAAGAGGATGAATATTGCATGATTGATGCAACCTCTTAAACAGAATACATAACCCCATTCAATATACAAAAGTACAAAGGCTTAGTTGTATTGACATAAGTGCCACATATCAAAACACTTAAGGGCTTAACAACTCCTAGTAGATAGCAGCAAGGGCTTTACGAGACCTTTTTCAATGATCGAAAAAATTCATACGTCGGGGCTGAATAAGATGCAGCACTTAAGACTGTTGTGAATGTTCCAAAACCACCACTGCACAGCACAAAAATGTGAAAACAAACAGAGCGATAATACCTATTGAACCGACTATTCTACCGCACACGGTCTGCAGTCACCTCTTGTTACACTGGATTTTTCGACTTAAATATGAATGGAAAGTATTCATGAGGCTTGCCATAAATGTGCCACGTGGAAGACAAAAATAGAGTCAACGTGATTAATATGACTCAAGGTTGGGGGTCACCTATAGCGACGTTGGTCGAAAGTGATGTTGTCGAAAAGTCTAATGAAAAGCATAGGGACTTAGTGAATTAAGCACCATGCTACAGTAGCACTTAGTGAAATGGAATACCAGGTCATATTAGCCAAGTGTATAGTTCACTACGATGGTTGGAAACACGTCGAAGCATGTTACTTTAATATATTCGACGACGGAGGTTTCGACGAGGATTATTAGTTCTTGGCGCCAATAGAGCAGTTGAAAGATGCAAAAGAAGGAGCGAGGCGGGAACTATTGCATATGCGTCAACGGTTACTCAAAACGTGGGCACATAAAGGGAAAAAACCGCTACATGATCTGAAGACATGTCATCACGGGGATAGTTTTTAGTCTTGTACAGTTATTTTAGACTTGTATATATAGCAACTTAGGTTTATTTTGTAAGGGGTCCATAAATTGTACACATTTCTACAACACTCAAAGTACCTGCGCTGTGAGAAAGGAGTGAGGAAAATATACGTATGCGTTCTACCAATTTAATACATTCCAACATTTTTATCTTAAAACATTCTGTTTTTATGCATTTCAACCTTTTTTAACTTTCGACTGCCTTTACGTTTCCCGCACTCTATTTTCGACTTCCTTTATCTTTTCAGCAAACTTTACTTTTCTACACTTTACTTTAAAAGTCTTTTAACTTTCACCCTTTTTATCTTACTGCACTTTATATTTCTACGCAAGCACTTTACTTTGTTTTACCTTGCATTTCGTTCGCATTTGCCTTGCATTTCAGTCACATTTCTTTATCACGACATAGTCCTAGAAGTTTGCGTTGACTTCGACAAACACCCCTATTTTCAATTAAAAATGACACACAAATATGTCTAGGAGATTTTTGAGTATGATCCCTTAAGTATTAATATAAGCTCGCATTTATTTTGCGAATTTTCACCGCAAACAAATTGGCACACCCAGTGGGACCGTTTAGTGTGTCTGTCTTTTATTTTGTCATTTTGTCAAGAAACATCTAGTGTTTTTTACGTGTGTTTCATCAACTTTTCCTATTCGTGTGCAAGAGTGCATGAGATTGAGGTGTGATAAAACAACCAAGAGAGAAGTAGGGAAACTGGTTGTTAGACGATACGTTAGAAGAATGGTGAATCCTAGAAATAACCATCCTTCAAACAACACTAGAATGAGAACGATGACAGTTTATGCGACAGTAACTGAACCTATTCCTTCAACTACTAGTACCACGGTGATGCCGTCGACAACGACGACATCAACGAATCTGCCTGAAGGAACAATTGTTACACCAATACCCCAGAGTCACCCAGTGACTCCCAGGCCCTCCATGGCGACATACTTTAGGCCTTTCGCCATAAATTCCACGATGCCCATGCCAGGGCGTGAGCAACCGTATGGGATGTCGACGACGTTTATGAAAAACTTCCAGAATAACCCCTCGATGTTTGGGGATAATACCGCAAGTATGTTTTTGCCCATTATGGGGTCCGGCTCAGCCATTCATGGCCGAAATGTGTCACCCCACATGGGTTCAGGTTTTGGTTCCCAAGTTATGCCGGCCTTGACAACAACTTATGTCATGGCAATGAGGTAGCAGATGGACGAGAGTAACCATGACATGATAAATACTCTAACACACCAGATGAGTACAATATTTAACCCGTTGATTCAAAATACGAATCAGAGTTACCAACAATTGGCGACTCAGATGACACGAATAGCTTATTTTTTTGGCGCTCCCCCAGTTCAGTTTCGACCAGGTACACAACCCCGGGTTCATAGACATACTCAACATGAGGGAGTAGTCTTAGAGGAGACTGTGAACCAAGGACAACAAGTGATTCCCCAACACGTCGAGCAAGAAGTACCTAGCGAAGACGGTAATCCACCAGTCGTGAGAGTTAACTGACACCAGAATTTTGACAGGGTTGTCCATCAAGTTCGACAGGGAAATTTGTTAAGAGAAGATAACCTGACAACCATTGTCGAAAGGATAATGACACAAAATGGGGTTAACATGGGCTTGCAAAGGCCAAATTATACATGGGCCTGAAAGACCAGAGGCTTGATTGTATCTACGATGACGGGCCTTTAGGTTTCAAGAATGACCCAGTGGCATCCATCACCAAGATGCAGCCACAAGATCCACTAGAAGAAATAGACTTGGGAGATGGATCAACCAAAATGCCAACCTATATAAGCGCCAACGTCGATCCAAGCCCGAGGGCAAAGGTAATAGAATTACTTAAAGACTTCAAAGATTGTTTTGCTTGGGATTGTAATGAAATGCCAGGTTTAAGCAGGGAATTAGTGGAGCTGAAGCTACCAATAAAGGCAGACAAGAAGCCAGTCAAGCAGACGCCGAGGCGATTTGCTCCAGAGATAATTCCCAAAATTAAAGAGGAAATCGAAAGACTCATACGAAGCAGGTTCATAAGAACTGCCAGGTATGTCGAATGGCTCGCTAATATCGTTCCTGTTATAAACAAAAACCGAACGTAAAGGGTTTGCATAGATTTTAGGGATCTAAATGTTGTGACCCCTAAGGACGAATACCCAATGCCTATCGCCGAGATGTTGGTCGACTCAGCAGTGGGTTCTGAATACCTTAGTATGTTGGACGGTTATTCTGGATATAACCAAATTTTTATTGTAGATGAGAATGTGCCGAAAACGGAATTTCGATGCCCTGGAGCTTTAGGCCCCTACGAGTGGGTAGTAATGCCATTTGGCTTGAAGAACACTGGGGCAACTTACCAAAGGGTGATGAACTCTATCTTTCATGATTATATTGAAACGTTCAGGCAGATATACATTAACGATATCATCATTAAATCTGTGTCGGGCTATGGTCATCTCAACCATCTTAGACAATCGCTCAAAAGAATGAGAAAATATGGTCTGAAAATAAACCCCCTTAAATATGATTTTTGTGTGCAGGCAATAGACTCCCTTGGCTTTGTGATCCACAAGAAGGGGATCGAGATAAATCAGAACAAAACCAAGGTCATCAAAGAGATGAAGCCACAATCAACAAAGAAGGAGTTACAATCTCTTTTAGGAAAGATCAACTTTCTAATAAGGTTCATATTGAATCTCAGTGGCAAAGTTCAGACGTTTTCACCCTGCTCCGCCTAAAAAAGGAAGAGTTCATGTGGAGACCTGAGCATCAAAAGGTGTTTGACGAGATCAAGGGATATCTATAAAATCCTCCTATCTTGTCTTTGCCTGTTAGGAATAAATGTATGAAGTTGTAAATTTCTACCTCAGACTTGACTATAGGGAGCATCTTAGCCCAAGAGGACGATAATGGTGTCGAAAGAGCCATATATTACCTCAGTCGAGCCTTGAATGACGCAGAAACTAGGTATAGTCCAATTGAAAAGATGTGCCTATGTTTGTACTTCTCTTGTATGAAGTTAAAGCAATATATAAAACTAGTTCATGTTTATGTATCTTCTCATTTTGATATTATTAAACATATGTGAAAGCACCTATTGTTTGACTAAATTTTGCTAAAACATTCTGATGATAAACTTGAAGAATCTGTAGAAGAAAAAGATGTCGAAGGAAATGTCTCGACATCCTGTATGACTTGGTAAGTTAGCAGGTTTTAATCTTTTGCAAGAATTAAGGAATGGGTCAAGGGAACACAGAATCAAAGATTGAAAGACCAAGACAAAAAGAAGACTATATAAGGAGACTTAGACCTAGGGTTAAGTACTGTAACTTTTGTATCGCTTATAACTTTGTAACCTAGTTCTCTTGTGTTGAATAAGGGTTTAGGGTTTGAGAGTCGTTGGCTCTCTTAGGAGTTGTAAGTCTCCACACTGTAATATGGGATGCAGAGTGGAAGGCATAGGTACAGGGACACAACCAGAAACCTGTAGGTAATGGTTGTTGTATTGTTTTTGGATGAAGCTTTGAAGCAAATCCAAGATAACTTAAAGGTCAAGAAACCGCGACAGTTCCGAATTGGCAGAAGACAGAGATATCACAGGTTATGATTAGGATGTGAGTGGGGTATCTCATATCAAGGTTGTAAACGGTTGAGTTTAGCTGTGATAAAGATGTTCATTGGGTAGATGTTAGGTATAAAGTTGTAAACGGGGGAGTTTAGCTTTGTAATAGTTCTACAGATAGTGAAGTCTTCATCCTGGATTGGTATCCCCCAGATGTAGGTGAATTGCACCAAACTGGGTTAACAATTACTGTCTTATTTAACATTCTACAATTTACAGATTTGTTAATGTTCTTGACTGACATGTCGGATCACATGTCGTGACATTTGTGAAGGTGTGGGTCTGATATTCATGGTATCAGTCTGTTGTTGCGCCTCCAAGTTTAAATGAATATGTAGCACAATGTCTTGACATGTGTTAGGACATCTGTTGTCTGCATAGGCCAGAGCTTCAATTGGTATCAGAGCAGGCATCCTGTCTGGTTCTGGATGAGATCTTTGGGAGATACTTCTGGCGTTTAAACAAGGAGGAGTTTTGGAGATCAGATCAATCAACTCAAACATACCCAAGGGTATTAATGGATGAGATGAATGTTCGAGATCAAAGGGAGCAACCCGGAGGTTGTTCATGTTGCTGAGGAGATTCTACAACAACTACAGAAGAAGTGGCTAGTTCTCTTGTTGGTGTGTCTTATAAGATGTTGTGACATCTTATTAGGGCAAGCAGGATTTGTTCCTTGGTGGTTCCACTGCATGTTTTTCTGATGGAAGAGCTCTAGAATTATGGGATTCTGGAGTTGTTACTGAAGACAGTTGGTGGAAGGTCTCAATCGTCGGCCTCTATATATTTGAATATATCTGCATTCTTTTATTCCAAAGTCGGGAGCAATGGAGTAAAGGGAGTTGTGGTTAGATATCTAGTATGCTGACTTGGCACTTGGAAGTTTGGTTTCTTAGTGCAGTTTGGAGTCAGTTGAAGAGGAGAGGAGTTTAGTTAAAGTTTATCAGGTTCTTGCTCTAGGAGTTTGATAAATGTTTGGTCGGCTAGGTTGTCAAAGATACTTGAGATCTCTCTCAAGTCCACTCATAAAGGCATCTATGTCGTGTATCTGGAGTCTTCTAGTTATTCTTCTAACTAGAAGGTGTTTCTTTGAAATAATATTTGAAGAAAGTGGAGGTGATTTATTTTCACCATCCAAAAACAGCGAGGAAGGATTCATCTCTCTTGACCGTAAGAGTGGATCCAATCTAATTGAAGAATTGTTGAGGTAAATAAGACTTGTTTAGAGAAAGTCTTAGTTACTTGAGTCAAGGGTGGCAACCTTGGTATCTCAACATTGTCATTGAAGAAGATACTTGCAAAAAGACTGAATACTGTATAAGTGTTCATAACATGATCTGGTGGAGCTCAGCTACAGCAGTGAAGAAGGGTTATTGTACAAGGATTTAAGATCAATTGTTACTTGTGGAATCCATATGTATTTAATTGATTATCCTTGAAAGTCAATATTGAGGATGTTCTGTCAGATGTTCTAACATCTTTTCACCAGAGGCTTGGAGAATCATGGGAGGGGTTCTGCATTCGCTCAAAAGTCTCCTAGGTGTTGACCTGGGATTATTGGCTTAGCATCTGTTCCTGGAAAGTATTGTGAATGACTTGTCCAGATGGTGATGCTGTTAAAGATGGAGATGGAAGACTATGAAGACATCATAATCTTGATGGTTACAGCTTGGGTCAGTTTATTTCTGATCCAGGTGCTTTGGAGCATAGTGTTTACTCTGGTTGTGAAGGTCGAGGATAAGTGGTAGTTATTTCTGGCTTTCTACTGACGGCTCTACTAAGGGAAGTGGCATTCTTTGGTATAACTATGGGGTAGTCTTGAACTACTTATTTTCTAAAGATTCAGATGTGGCAGGTTTGAAGTCTTTGGAGTTTCAAAGCAGAATGGAGGTTGTCTACTCAAAACTTGGTTGTTGAATCAAGTCTGTGAGAGCATGGAAATCTGTTTCTGCAAAGGGAGGAGGTTCTTCTAAGTGGCAGAAGGAGGAGCTGAATTCAACAGTTGGATGTCATATCAAAATGTTCTGACATCTAGCTTTACATCAGAAGTCTCAGCTGGTAATGTGGCACATCAGCTTAAGATAAGGTGATCTACAGGAGAATGAGAGTGATGGATTCTTCAAAAAGGTCTATCTCATGCAGTTTGTGGGAGCTGTGGATGAGAAGATGTTACATGACTAAGAGGCTTGGTGGATCCAAGATGTATTGCTATAGGGCAAGTAGTTTGACTTGAAGATCTGATTTCATTAGTAGATCAGGGTATCTTGTGGGAGTTCTAAAGATGAGTGAGTTCAATCAAAAGGTGGAATTTGTTTGGTTTCACAATGTGCATTCCAGCAGGATGCTTGAAACTGATTGCTCTTTTGTAGAAGAGTAGTTAGTTGAAATTGTAAGGAGGTTCTGGTTCTCTGGGAGCTTGTGGCAAAAGTTCTGAGTTGAGGATGGAAGTATACCTTCTTGGTGGATGAGAGTTTATTTCTCTCTGGGTTTCTAAAGTTTTCTTTGTTTAAGCTGGTGATGCAGTGTTGTGTGAAGATCTTCAGTGTGGATACTATGATGATAGTAAGTCCAATGGTGGAGCATATCAAGAACCATGGTGTGCGGTGTCTGTGATGTGTGGAAGATGTCCTAACAGATGTTAGAACATCCTTGGGTTAGTTATCCTTGCGAAGGATTTCAGGTTCTGGGATGAACTGGATACTTGCATCATGTCCAAGAAGTATCTACATGATCATCCGGGAGAATGATGGAGTAGAAGGGTTCCTTGGAAGGAGGATTTAAGTGTTTGTGGAGACTGAAGTGGATCATGTGTTGATTGTGTAACACCCCATTTTAATTTATTTAATCGTCGTGTGTTATTTTATTTGTTTGGCCTGTTTAGGGTGTGTGTAGTTGAGCGCGGAGGTGTAGTGTCCTTAACGGATTGGGATCAATAGAGCAACTAGAGAACTCAGAAGAGATCTATTATTAAATGAAAGAGACAGATCAATAATTATTAGTCCAAGAGAGTATTTAAGGTAGCTATAATAATTGATCAATTGGGTTGAGATGACAAATATCAATTGGAGATGTTTTACCCTATCAGATTATATTATATAATATTGGATTATATATATATATATATATATATATATATATATATATATATATATATATATTTATTTATTTGTTAGTAAGAAAAGAAGGAAAAAAAAAGAAGAGAAAGAAAAGAAGGGAAGGAAAAGAGAGAAGAGGAGGAAGAGGAAAATCGGAAGAACCTCCGTTTCAATCGCGATTAATCGGGTAAGGGTGAGAAGTTCCAATTATCATGATTGTATATGTATATGTATGTGTTTGTTTGGTTTGATTTTGATTGAAAATGTTAGGGTTTTAACATTTGATATAAATGGTAAATTGAGGAGAAATTGATGTTTTCACGGTTGGAAATCGATATAAATCACGTAGTATGATCGTATTATATGTATGAACATTGTTGATACTTGTTTTGATTGATTGAAAACGTTTTGGTTGGGAAAAGTTGAATTTTGGGGTTTGGAAGCCTTGAGGAGCGCAGAAACAGAATTCTGGTTCTGGTGCGATTCACCAGGCGAATCCGAATTCGCCAGGCGAATCAGGTCTTGCTGCAGCTTCGCCAGGCGAAGTACTGGCAAAGAGGGATTCTCCAAGCGAAATTCAAGAGACAGAACTTAGTTTAGCTACTGGAACTTATGGATTTTCAAAAAGGACATTTCACCGCAGCTTCGCCAGGCGAAGTGCTGGCGAAGAGGGATTCGCCAGGCGAAATGCTAATTCGCCAGGTGAATCTGGCAGTTTTTCAATAAATTATTTTCTTTGAAAATTCATAACTTTTGATCCGTAACTCGGATCGAGACGTTCTTAGTACCGTTGGAAAGCTAGTAAAATATTCTTTCTATTAAAAATGATTTGGAGGGCAGTAGATGATTTATTTAAGTCGTGGTTTTGTAAAAGTGTTGTGTTGTCAGATTTTTTATCGCGTAAAAAGGCGTGCGGTTGGTATTTTACCGCGTGTTGTGCTATTGTGATATAATGTGGAGCTTTTAGGATATTTATATGACGTTGAATCATGATATCGTATTGATGTTGCTGTGGGTGGCCTTTGTGGCGTGAATCCTAGTGAATTGTATTTTTGTGCATAATTCTTGTTATGTATGTGTTGTGTGGAACTGATTGGACAGTTGTAGTAATACTACTGTGTATTACGGTGAGTATGTATCTCACGTGTGATCAAGGGGATCGTGAAGAGGTATAGTTGTTATTATACCTATGTTTTGTGCATCTTTTGTGTCGCGTATTTCATGATGTGTCTTGTGGAGACAGCAAGGTGGGAATCCATGATGGGTGCCTAGTATTGTCCGGACTCCAATGTGGAGTTGTTTCGGAGATAAATCATTGCTCAGTGGAGTGTATGTGATTTATCCGGACTCTAATGTGGAGTTGTTTTGGAGACAAATGATTGCTCAGTGGGAGTGTATGTGATTTGTCCGAACTCCAATGCGGAGTTGTATGGAGATAAATCATTGCTCAGTGGGAGTGTATGTGATTTATCCGGATTCTTTATGAATCGGGTTCAATTGAATGATCCGTGTGTGTGGTACCACTTGCATTGAATCGTGTCATTGAGTTGCATTGCATTATTATGTTTGGTTGTATAGGATCATCGTGAGCCCAGTGGGGAGTATAGCGATGTATCTACGTTTCCTGCGGGGATTGATGGGTTCTTGAAGAACCACTCTTGATGTGTTATTTATACGTCATATCTGTGAATGTAAATATATGTTGTGTTTTGGTGTGAGACATATATGTCATGTCTGTGAAAATGAACATATGTGATGTGTTGGTATGTTTGTATATATATATGTCATAACTTGTGTATATGAATATACGATATCTTTGTGTGCTATATGTGTTAGCATGTGGTGTGTGGATGAGTTGAATAATATATGTGAATTATCTGATTACATATTATTATGCAATCTTGATTATGTTGTTATTTCTCACCCTTCTACTGGAATATGCTTTTATGGCATAGTGCAAATTAGCCGTTGTAGAGGCGTGGAGGCAAGTAGAATAGTTAAATTTTCATTTTGCTTTGATCTTTGGTGTCTGCTCTGATACGTAACACGGGAGTCGGGGGAAACGCTTGTGCTATTTATGTTTATGTGTGTAAATATATATTTTGATGTTATGAAACAACTTATTTTGTAAAACGAATCAATTATGGATCGTTCCGCTTTATTCCATAATTGAACTTTCCTTTTGTTGGAAAAAGTTTCTTATTATTATTTATTCCATTTTGTGTTATGTATCAAAGTTATGAGCAGGCGAATTAGGTTTTTCTCAAATGTGGCATCCCTATTTCTGTCAAAAAAAATTTTATTCACTCGGATTTAATTATGTATTATTTATTTGCGATGGGAATTGGGGTGTTACAATTGGTATCATAGCAGGTCGGTCCGTCCGGCCAAGTTGTTGAGTCAGTGTGGCATGACAGTTGAATACTATCAATGTTGGTTGTTCCTTAGTACCTGATATGCGTGTGAAACACTGTCAGTTCTTTTTGGTTTCTAATCTTTGTCTTCAGGATTGAGAATGAGATAAGTGGGGGAGAAGCTGGTGCTTCTCCAAGTTGCTTCAGTTGTGGAGCGTTGGCTTAGTGTGTCGTTGTTTGCAAGATTATAAGTGCTGTTTGGACAGTGTTGTTCCGATTCCGGAGGGAATGCGGAGGTAAGGTTTATGTTGACTAAGGATTTGTGCCTTAGGTAGTTTTGTGCACGAGATGCAAGGAATGCTATTATGGTCTGGTAAAGATGGTTTATGCCCCATCATGATTGTCGGCTGTCTATTGACAAATTAAGGAACTGATCACCCTTAATCTCTTGTTGATAATAGACAGAATTATGTTGGATGGAATAGGCGTGTCTTTTCAGCTTAGATAGTGTGTGTATCGAATTGTTGGGAGTTAAGAAAATGATTATGGATTGTTTTGATGAGTCGATGAAGATTCTTATGTCGAAAGATGAGGCGGATTTGAGGCCTTGGTATGTTGGTCAAGTCAGGATGTCTCTGAGGGAGAACGATCGGGCATTTTGATGGTTGCTCCTCAGAGAGTAGAGAAGGTGAATAGTTAAGGTTTATATCTGCTAAGTAAGTAGAAAACTCTTAGAAGATGAGACTAAGATGTTTGTGATGATAGTGTTTTGGAATTGACAGGAAAGCCACGTGAAGGGCCGCTAGTGGTGTGTGATTTCCAAATGTGTTTCCGGATGGAATAACAAGCAAGATGTGTATTATGGTATTAAGGCTATGGAAAGCCAAACTTAGAGATTTGATGAGTTTTGGGAGTTCTTAGAGTTTTAGGGCATTAATGGAAATTTTGCGAAAACCCTTGTGGGTGGATGTAATATTGAGATTGAGATTTCCTTTTGGTTGATTGTTGTTACATGTTGGCATTTGTGGAATTTGGATTGTCCAAAGAATGAATTTGTGTACGGATTACTGGTAGTTGAATAAGGTAACGATTGAGAATAAGTGTCCACTTTCGAGAATAAATGATTGGAATGGGTTGGTGGAGTTTGATTGGAATTACAATTGTTTGGAACGTTTAATAAGAGTGGTGAATTTGTGTGAGTTGAGGCTTGGATCGGTTTCATGTGACTGGTTATGATTGTTATCATCATAATAAGTTGTTATTTACTTGATTAAGCTTGTATGTGAGTCTGGACAAGTTGGATGAGATTTGATTTGGTTGGGCATTACAATGTATAGTGATGTTATTCGGTGTTAGTAATGCGTCTGGAATGGTTGTGGGGTATATGAATTGTATCTTCCATATCTAATTGGATAAGTTCGGAGTGGTGTTCATTGGGGATATTCTGATCTATTATAAAATCAGAAGGAGAGTATGTAGGGTGTTTGAGAATCGAGTTGCAAGCGTTGACAAGAAAGGAATTTTTATGCTAAGTTATTCAAATGAGAATTTTGGTTGAAAAAGGTTAGTTTTCTTGGAGATGTGATTTCTGATGTTGGTATTGTTATGGATCCATCAGAAGTAGATGCAGTTCTACAATGAGAGGCTCCTAAGTCGGTTAAGGTGATTAGAGACTTTTTGGACTTTAGTTGGTTATTACCGGAGGTTGTGGAAGGCTTTTCCAAGTTAGCATTTTCGTTATTTCAGTGGACTTGCAAAGGGTACGTCATTTGCTTTGGATGTTCATGGTGAAGAAAGTTTGAGAGGACTATAGTAGAAGTTGTCTACGGCTCCAGTTTTGATTCTGTGTGATCCTAATAAACCTTTTGTGAGGTATTGGGATGCGTCTATGACGAGTTTAGTCAGCGTGTTAATGTAAGATGGTAAAGTCGTGGCTTATGCTTTACGACAATTGAGGATTCATGATTTCAAGATGGCTGCAGTTACTTTTGTGTTGAGAATCTGGAGGTATTATTTTTATGGTTTTGAGTTCGAAGTGTTTAGTAATCACAAGAATATTGAGTACCTGTTTGGTCGGAAATAGTAGAGTATGAGACAACGAGGATGGTTGGAATTCCTAATGAGTTATGACTTTAGTTGGAATTATCCTATTGGTGAAGTTAAGTCGGAAGTTTTTATACCTGTCTATTTTGATGGTCAGAGGATTAGAATTATTTGAGCAGTTCAGAGACTTGTGTCTGATGCGTGAAATAGCACAGTAAAGTGTGAGGTTAGGTATATTAGAAATAAACTATGATTGTTCTGGTGAATATTAGAGAGAGTCAAAAGTTGGATATGAAATTGGTAGATTTGATTGTTGCGAGTAATCAGAGTGCGCATCGGAAGCGTGATGTGGCACATTTCGTATATGCGTGTGTGACTTGTAAGAGTTCATAGGTGGAACATTGGAAACGTGTAGGAATGATGAGACCATTGGACGTTTCAGAATGGAAGTGTTAGGTGAAAGGTTTAAATATTATTCATGGGCTACTATGTAGATGGATGTTTTGGGGTATATGTTCGATTGGTGAGTCGTAGCATTGTGTAATAATGTGGTGTGGCAAGGATGTTGGTATTATGGCTAGGTAGAGGTTGTTGAAGCGATGTTGTGTCGTGGAACTTTATGTTCTTGTTTTTGTTGTGGCCTCGTTTCCATCGTGATGGTTCGAGTGCGAGTGGTTAATTCCTATGTAGGGAATTAGGGGAGTGTTGCCTATGGTGAGGGTAACGATCTTGTTGTATTCTGGTTCTAGAGTGAACCTATGTGCTCGTAACATGGGTACTCTTTAAGTCGTGAGTTAATCGTCAAATGCAGTATATGGGCATTGCATCTTGTCGTTGTTGTTGTTGATGTTAGCAAGGTGGCTCGTCAGTTTGTGTTAATCATGGTGTGCCTAGTGTTGGCATGATAGTTGGCTAGTCGGATGCGAGAGTCGTGTCCGGAGTTGTTCGTCTCAACTACATTTTCGAGGACGAAAATATTTTAAGTGGGGGAGAGTTGTAACACCCCATTTTAATTTATTTAATCTTCGTGTGTTATTTTATTTGTTTGGCCTGTTTAGGGTGTGTGTAGTTGAGCGCAGAGGTGTAGTGTCCTTAACGGATTGGGATCAATAGAGCAACTGGAGAAATCTGAAGAAATCTATTATTAAATGAAAGAGACAGATCAATAATTATTAGTCCAAGAGAGTATTTAAGGTAGCTCTAATAATTGATCAATTGGGTTGAGATGACAAATATCAATTGGAGATGTTTTACCCTATCGGATTATATTATATAATATTGGATTATATATATATATATTTGTTAGTAAGAAAAGAAGGAAAAAAAAGAAGAGAAAGAAAAGAAGGGAAGGAAAAGAGAGAAGAGGAGGAAGAGGAAAATCGGAAGAACCTCCGTTTCAATCGCGATTAATCGGGTAAGGGTGAGAAGTTCCAATTATATCATGCTTGTATATGTATATGTATGTGTTTGTTTGGTTTGATTTAGATTGAAAATGTTAGGGTTTTAACATTTGATATAAATGGTAAATTGAGGAGAAATTGATGTTTTCACGGTTGGAAATCGATATAAATCACGTAGTATGATCGTATTATATGTATGAACATTGTTGATACTTGTTTTGATTGATTGAAAACGTTTTGGTTGGGAAAAGTTAAATTTTGAGGTTTGGAAGCCTTGAGGAGCGCAGAAACAGAATTCTGGTTCTGGTGCGATTCGCCAGGCGAATCAAGTCTTGCCGCAGCTTCGCATGGCGAAGAGGGATTCACCAGGCGAAATTCTAATTCGCCAGGCGAAATTCAAGAGACAGAACTTGGTTCAGCTACTGGAACTTTTGGATTTTCAAAAAGGACGTTTCGCCGCAGCTTCGCCAGGCGAAGTGCTGGCGAAGAGGGATTCGCCAGGCGAAATTCTAATTCGCCAGGCGAATCTAACAGTTTTTCAATAAATTATTTTCTTTGAAAATTCATAACTTTTGATCCGTAACTTGGATCGAGACGTGTTAGTACCTTTGGAAAGCTAGTAAAATATTCTTTCTATTAAAAATGGTTTGGAGGGCAGTAGATGATTTATTTAAGTCGTGGTTTTGTAAAAGTGTTGTGTTGTCAGATTTTTTATCGCGTAAAAATTCGTGCGGTTAGTATTTTACCGTGTGTTGTGCTACTGTGATATAATGTGGAGCTTTTAGGATATTTATATGACGTTGAATCATGATATCGTATTGATGTTACTGTGGGTGGCCTTCGTGGCGTGAATCCTAGTGAATTGTATTTTTGTGCATAATTCTTGTTATGTATGTGTTGCGTGGAACTGATTAGATAGTTGTAGTAATACTATTGTGTATTACGGTGAGTATGTATCTCACGTGTGATCAAGGGGATCGTGAAGAGGTATAGTTGTTATTATACCTATGTTTTGTTCATCTTTTGTGTCGCGTATTTCATGATGTGTCTTGTGGAGACAGCTAGGTGGGAATCCATGATGGGTGCCTAGTATTGTCCGGACTCCAATGTGGAGTTGTTTCGAAGATAAATCATTGCTCAGTGGAGTGTATGTGATTTATCCAGACTCCAATGTGGAGTTGTTTTGGAGACAAATCATTGCTCATTGGGAGTGTATGTGATTTGTCCGGACTCCAATGCGGAGTTGTATGGAGATAAATCATTGCTCAGTGAGAGTGTAAGTGATTTATCCGGATTCTCTATGAATCAGGTTCAATTGAATGAACCGTGTGTGTGGTACCACTTGCATTGCATCGTGTCATTGAGTTGCATTACATTATTATGTTTGGTTGTACAAGATCATCGTGAGCCCAGTGGGGAGTATAGCGATGTATCTACGTTTCCTGTGGGGATTGGTGGGTTCTTGAAGAACCACTCTTGATGTGTTATTTATACGTCATATCTGTGAATGTAAATATATGTTATGTTTTGGTGTGAGACATATGTCATGTCTGTGAAAATGAACATATGTGATGTGTTGGTGTGTTTGTATATATATATATATATGTCATAACTTGTGTATATGAATATATTGTATCTTTGTGTGCTATATGTTTTAGCATGTGGTGTGTGGGTGAGTTGAATAATATATGTGAATTATCTGATTACATATTATTATGCAATCTTGATTATGTTGTTATTTCTCACCCTTCTGCTGGAATATGCTTTTATGGCATAGTGCAGATTAGCCGCTGTAGAGGCGTGGAGGCAAGTGGAAGAGTTAAATCTTCATTTTGCTTAGATCTTTGGTGTCTGCTCTAATACGTAACACGGGAGTCGGGGGAAACGCTTGTGCTATTTATGTTTATGTGTGTAAATATATATTTTTATGTTATGAAACAACTTATTTTGTAAAACGAATCAATTATGGATCGTTCCGCTTTATTCCATAATTGAACTTTCCTTTTGTTGGAAAAAGCTTCTTATTATTATTTATTCCATTTTGTGTTATGTATCAAAGTTATGAGCAGGTGAATTAGGTTTTTCTCAAATGTGGCATCCCTATTTCTGTCGAATTTTTTTTTTATTCACTCTGATTTAATTATGTATTATTTATTCGCGATGGGTGTTATAGATTGCATGAAAGTCTGTTTCCTGAATGCGTTCAGAAGTGGAGATTCGCCATAAATCATAAGTATTCCAGGTTATCATACGGAAGAATGATAGGAATGACTGTCTTGGATTGCAGGGTGGCTATCTCTATTGATGGCTGGGTGAGATCAGTGGAAAATCTTGCATACAGCATTGGAGCCCTTGGAGCAAGTCATGCTAGTAGTGGATCAGTTTAGCAGCTGTGAAGTTCTGGAGCATGCATATGATAGCTGATATCGTTATAACAAACTAAGGGGCCATGTGCGTCTCTTTGAGGAATGTGAAGCATTCTGATTCAATTGGTTTGTGCCTCAAGCAGCTGGAGGTCTATACATGAGAATTCAAGATGAGTTCGTGTGGTGTGTAGATGGTTGCAGGATGAGGGGGATAAATGGGACTTTGATCTCAAGCCAAGAGTTTGTTATGGTTGGTATACACTTCCTCACGGGTAGCATAATGGTGATCATGTGTGAGTGATTATTGTTTCTTGTCAGAGGGAACAATAAGAAAGTTAATGGTTGCATTCAGCAGGTGTGTTGAACAGAGGGTGCGCTCTTGAAGACATGAAGATGCATCTCATGTTTTCCAGTCATTAGCTTGGGTGTTCAGTGGAGGAGCATCAGTTACCTTAGTTAGGGGGAGAGGTCTCTTGATCTGGGATGAAGTTCCAGTTTGCATTTGTGCGTCAAGCAAACTGAGATGTCAAGGAGGATGACTTGACATTATTGTTGAAGATCCAGTTTGCATTTGTGCGTCAAGCAAACTGAGATGTCAAGGAATATGTCTTGACATTAGAGTATTGTTGCAAGTTGTGGGAAACTTGGCAATGCATACTTGAATGGTTCTTATTGGATGCTTAAGAATCATTGACTGAGTCTAGGAGAATTTAACTTTTCTCTTGCAGACTGGGATCATATATTTGTGGAGAAGTCTCTGTATTGTCAAATCAGAAGAAGAGTCTGGGAAGAATAGACAATATCTGACATGATGTCAGGACATTGTTATAGAACATGTTTGCATGTAATAGGTTCCTTGGTCGGTGTTCTCAAAAGAAGAAACTGTCAAAGCAGTCTTGGTCAAAGCGTTATTAGTGGAGTTATTACCTTCGATTAATGGTCCTTTGAATTGACCAGCGTTATGTTCCTGGGTTCGTTACTTCCTAAGGAAATAGCCCGGCTATAAATAGGATTGCCCTGATCTTCTTTAGTCTCAATACTCTCCTTGGGTTGGTGGTAGATGGGGTTCTTCAAAATCTGGGTATGTTGTGTCTGGGTTTGGGGATGGCTTGGTCACCTTTGCCAAGTTTTGGCTAAAAAGGGGGAGAATGGTTTTGGTTTTCTGATGCTGTCTGGGTTTGGGTACATTCCGTCAGTTGTTTTGCAAGAATGTTGGTTAAGATGTTCTAACATCTTAACAATCTTTATTTTTCCTTGTGTCTTATGACTGAGTTGTGAAGCAGGTTGTGTCTTGTGACCTGAGTTACACAATCTATGCTCTCAGTGTTACGAAGCCTACAACTGCTGTTTCTTTTCTGGAGGAGTCTTCTGGTTCCCAAGACCTCTCTTGGAAGGAGGGGGAATATGTTGAGGGGGAGACTCTCTCAGACCTTAACTCTAATCAATTCTGAAGATAAAGAAGTCTTGATGAAGGATCCTTGTTGTTTGCAGAATGCAGAAGAAAATGTTTGTTTTAGCCAAAATTTATCAAAAGGGGGAGATTGAAAGCACCTATTGTTTGACTAAATTTTGCTAAAACATTCTGATAATAAACTTGAAGAATCTGCAGAAGAAAAAGATGTCGAAGGAAATGTCTCGACATCCTGTCTGACTTGGTAAGTTAGCAGGTTTTAATCTGTTGCAAGAATTAAGGAATGGATCAAGGGAACACTGAATCAAAGATTGAAAGCCCAAGACAAAAAGAAGACTATATAAAGAGACTTAGACCTAGGGTTAAGTACTCTAACTTTTGTATCGCTTATAACTTTGTAACCTAGTTCTCTTGTGTTGAATAAGGGTTTAGGGTTTGAGAGTCATTGGCTCTCTTAGGAGTTGTAAGTCTTCACTCTGTAATATGGGATGCAGAGTGGAAGGCATAGGTACAGGGACACAACCAGAAGCCTGTAGGTAATGGTTGTTGTATTGTTCTTGGATGAAGCTTTTAAGCAAGTCCAAGATAACTTGAAGGTCAAGAAATCGTGACAGTTCTGAATTAGCAAAAGACAGAGATATCACAGGTTGTGATTAGGATGTGAGTGAGGTATCTCATATCAAGGTTGTAAACGGTTGAGTTTAGCCGTGATAAAGATGTTCATTAGGTAGATGTTAGGTATAAAGTTGTAAACGGGGGAGTTTAACTTTGTAACAATTCTACAGATAGTGAAGTCTTCATCCTGGATTGGTATCCCCCAGATGTAGGTGAATTGCACTGAACTGGGTTAACAATTACTGTCTTATTTAACATTCAGCAATTTACAGATTTGTTAATGTTCTTGACTGACATGTTGGATCAGATGTCGTGACATCTGTGAAGGTGCATGTCTGATATTCATGGTATCAGTCTACTGTTGCGCCTCCAAGTTTAAATGATTATGTAGCACAATGTCTTGACATGTGTTAGGACATATTCTGTCTGCATAGGCCAGAATTTCAATATGTTGTCTAAACCAATTTTCCATAGTCGAATTGGAAAATGGGCACTAGCTTTAACTGAATATTCCCTTACATATGTGCCTTTAAAGGCCATGAAGGGGCAAGTGGTTGCAGACTTCATCGTAGACCATGCAGTGGTCTAAACGTCTTTAAATTATTTAGAGACAGAGCCTTGGAAATTATACTTCGACGGTTCTAGCCATAAAAATGGCAGTGGTGTCGAGGTATTAATAATTTCACCAAACAAAGTGGCAACGAAGTTCAAATTTAAGATCGAAGGCGCCTGATCCAAGAATACGAAGCCTTATTAGATGGCCTTGAAGTCTTATTAGATTTGGGGGCAAAGCAGGTGAAGATAAGAAGAGAGTCTGAGCTAGTCGTGAAACAAATCACAAAAGAATACATATGTATCAAGGAAAACTTAATCATGTATTTCGTGATAGTAAACCGGCTGATAATGTTTTGATTTCATGGATATTCAACATATTCTCAGGCTTGAAAACCACAAAGGAAATGAATTGGCGCAAATTGCTTTAGGGTATAAGGTGCCAAAAGATAAGTTGGAGAACTTGATCGCTGTAAGAGGAAGAGTACAAGCAACAAGGCTCTCTCCATCAGATTTAGTATTGATGAAGTTGGGATCGGTGGACGCAGAAAACTTTGAGATCTTCACTGTCGAAGATTTACTTAGAAATGACTGGAGGAAACCCATAGTTGATTATTTGAAGAACCCAGTCGAGTCAACAGATCGAAAGATCATGTATAGAGCGTTGAGTTACGTAATAAGCGACAATGAGTTGTTCAAGAAGATTGCTGAAGGAGTTTTGCTCAAATGCCATAGTGAAGAAGAGACATATTTGGTAGTGTCGAACACTCATAGTGGAGCTTGTGGTACCCACCAAGTGGGGCATAAGATGAAATGACTTTTATGTCGCCAGTGTGTTTATTGGCCTACCATGCTTAAGGATTGTATCGATTTTGCAAAAGGGTGCCAAGAATGCCATGTTCACTCAAACATACAACATGTACCTGCAAGTGAGTTGCATGCAATAGTGAAACCTTGGTCGTTCAGAGGATGGGCTTTGGACCTAATTGGCGAAATTCGGCCTGCGTCCTCTAAAAGTCAGAAATATATCCTAGTCGGTATTAATTACTTTACGAAGTGGGTCGAAACAATCCCTTTAGTGAAAGCTGATCAAGAGGCCATAATTGAATTTATTGAGAGGAATATCGTCTACAGATTTGGAGTTCCCAAAATTATCACGACTGATTAAGGATCAGTGTTTATGGGTCGAAAGATGCAGGAATTTGCGCCAGAAATGGGAATTAGGTTATTAACTTCAACACCCTATTATGCTCAGGCAAATGGGCAGGTCGAAGCTGCTAACACGACCATTATAAGTTTGATCAAGAAACACATTGGGAAGAAGCTGAAGAATTGGCATTGAACGTTAGATCAAGTCCTATGGGCTTGTCAGACATCTCCAAAGGAGGCAACTGCAACAACACCATTTCGATTGGCCTACGATCATGAAGCTGTGTTGCTTGTAGAAATTTATTTACAGTCAGTCCGAATCCAACGTCAACATGAAATTCCATCAGACCAATATTAGAGTATGATGTTTGACGAAATGATTGATTTGGACGAAGAAAGGCTTACATCATTAGATACATTGATACGGAAAAAGAGTATATTGCTAAAGTCTACAATAAAAAGGTTAAGTGCAAACAATTCTCAAGCGGGGATTAGGTTTAGAAAGTGATTTTGCCTATGGATCAAAATAATCGAACCCTAGGCAAGTGGTCCTTAAATTGGGAAGGGTCGTTTCTAATTCTTCAAGTGTTTTCAAACAACGCTTATGAAATCGAAAATCTGTCTGCGGAAAAAAGAATTCTTAGAGTAAATGGTAAGTACCTAAAACGGTATAAACCTATGCTACAAGAAATTCGAATTAAACAAGAGTAATGTACTAAACAAAGCGAAAGCTGCCACCATGGTATTTGAGAAATGCCAAAAATGGCAAAGTTATTACAAAAAATTCGCCAAACATGGCGAAATCTTTACATAAGGTGGTCATAACCACTACAAAACACAGATTTACTAAGATGTCAACCAAGCAAGAAACTGCGACTGAAATTCTTCTAGTCTGGCCTTGGAAAGGTCGAGTCAGGTATGTAGACAATTAGCAAGTCCTCCCAAAGAGATCAACTCAAATCCTAAGTTGAGTACAGGATCATCATGTTCGATCCCTCGAGCGTCGTCTAAAAGTATCCGAAAACAATCCAGTTATGGTAATCAGACCAGACCTGTCTTCCAGAGGAAATCTAGAACCACTAAGAAAATTGTCCTGGGGTTGCAATGCCATGGTTGCGAACACGTTGCTCAACATGCCATCAAGAGGTGCAAGCATTATGAAATTGATGGAAGCAACACCGAACGAGGTTGGCATCAATATGCCACAAGGCAACCAGAAGATGTTGGCCAAACCTTACCAAAAGGGGATCAATGCCAACGGCATGTACGAGTTGCACGTAGGGCCAACACTATACAGGTTGATCATGTCATAGTTGACTATATGTTTCAAATGTCGTGACCTTCTTGAAGGGTATGACCCAAAAAAAAGCGTGAAGGTGTTCGCCCATGGAGTATAAAATCAACATTCTCTTTTGCCAGATGACGATTCTATCAAAAGAAGGTATAGGAATGAAACCCGTAATTTCTTCGTTTCCAGAGGAGAAAATCACAAAGGCCAACAGATTATTGCTAGTGGTGGGTTTGAAGTGAACTTTGCTGTTGGTCATGGCGAAAAAGGATTCTTGGAGAAATGTTTTCTGCAAAAGAAAGTGAAAGAGGACGGAGGGAGCCAATAGCTAAGGAAGGATATTTATAGGCTCAAATGAATGCGTGAAATTCAACACCTGGCACCGGCGTAGGAAAAACTGAAGAGTTGGCGTGGGGTTTCGATGCAAGCATTAATGGTGAGTAGGAGCAGTTACTGAAAAACGTGAAAACCACGTCTTCCTAGGAAGTAGGAGCGATGATGAGATTCTAGGTAAATCTCTTGGAAGTGACAATGCGCCGTAAAGAGGGTAATGATGAGGATGACGTCAGCAACAATGAAAAGGCGTCGAAAAATTACGATAAAAAAGGACACGTCTCTCTTGTTTGATGCAAATCGAAACATGGCCTATTGGGGGACAATTTGTTACACTAGATTTTTCGACTTAACTTTGAATGACAAGTATTCACGAGGCTAGACATAAATGTGCCACATGGAAGACAAAAATAGAGTCAACGTGATTAATATGACTCAAGGTCGGGGGTCACCTATAATGACGTTGTTCGAAAGTGATGTTGTCGAAAAGCCTATTGAAAAGCATAGGGACTTAGTGAATTAAGCACCATGCTACGGTAGCACTTAGTGAAATGGAATACCAGGTCATATTGGCTAAGTGTAGAGTTCACTACGATGGGGGCAACACGTTGAAGCATGTTACTTTAATATATTCGACGACAGAGGTTTTGACGAGGATTATTAGTTCTTGGCACCAACAGATCAGTTGAAAGATTCATTAGGAGTGAGGCGAGAACTATTGCATATGCGTCGATGGTTACTCAGAACGCGGGCATGTCAAGGGAAAAAACGCTACATGATCTGAAGATGTGTCATCACGGGGATAGTTTTTAGTCTTGTACAGTTATTTTAGACTTGTATATATAACAACTTAGGTTTATTTTGTAAGGGGTCCGCAAATTGTACACATTTCTGCTACACTCAAAGTACCTGCGTTGTGAGAAACAAGTGAGGAAAATGTATGTATGTGTTCCACCAATTTAATACATTCCAGCATTTTTATCTTAAAACGTCATATTTTTATGCATTTCAATCCTTTTTTTTTACTTTCGACTGCCTTTACGTTTCACACACTTGATTTTCGACTGCCTTTATCTTTTCAACAAACTTTATTTTTCTGCACTTTACTTTAAAAGTCTTTTTAAGTTTCATGACCAAGATTTGCCATCAATTGCCTCATATTTAAATAATTGGAAATTCGTTGAATTTATTTGAACATGAAATGTTATATATATATATATATATATATATATATATATATATATATATATATATGTTGAAGATCCATTACATTAAAAGGGATATGTTACGGATAAGTGGATATTGTCAAAAGAAATAAAAATAATCTTACCATACATTAAATCTATGGATAAAAGTGTAGTCACATCTAACATACATTAAGTCTATGGATAAAAGTGTAGTCACATCTAACTATGAATGACTTGTACCAATAACTTTGTCATGATCCAACGACTTTTTTACTGTTCTACCCCCACTCTGAAATTTTAAATATCATTCTATCTTCTTTAAAAAAAATTTTACCAAGATACCCTATTTGCTGAGGGTGCTCGTAGTCCCAGTTCACGAGCACGTGAAGTAAAACAAACTTTTGTGGGTGCTCGTGAACCCGGTTCACGAGCATGTGAAGGATTATTTTTTTTTGTTTTTTAATTGAAGGTGATGAGTGACTAGGCGTGGCATGTGAGAAAATTAGGAGAGAGAAAGGTTAAAAAAGCTGACCAAACAAATAAAAAACTTGATAAAAAAATATTGGAAAAAAAAGTTTGGATATGAAAAAAAATATAATGATGATGATCTTTCTCATGCTCGTGAACCGGGTTCACGAGCACCCACAAAGATTCGTTTCACTTCACGTGCTCGTGAACTGGGACTACGAGCATCCTCAGCAAATAGGGTATCCCGGTAAATTTTTTTCAAAAAAGGATAGAATGGTATTTAAAATTTCATAGTGGGGTAGAACAGTAAAAAAGTCTGATCCAACTGTATTGTTATTTTTTTGTTTGTTTATTTTCTTATTATATGACGAATGATTAAAAAATAATGAAAAGTTGTTAAGAAGATAAGAATGAATTTTTAAGATTGGCTGGTTTTTTATGTGACATATTTACTAAGTGTCATGAAGGGACAACTACAATGGGTTGATATACATTAAATACGTTTAATAATGTTACAATCTTAGAAAATTTATTTATTTTATAATTATTTAAGTGCTATAAACTATTTTGTTTGACATAAAGACAACATGAGTTTTGTATTTATAAAGTGATTAAATCATTTTCTACTTACTACATACAAAAGAGAAAAAATATGGCTAAAACTCATATGTTTCTTTATGCTATGGTCTTTTTTCTATCCTTCTTTATTTTTGCAATAGAAAATAAAGGTAAGTCAATTTTTTATCCTTTTAAAACTTTTGATATGTAATATCTATCATCTTATATTAGCATTCTTAAATTCTCATTTTTCATTGCAGTTTTTGCTGAATGTAACTATGACAAAGATTGTCCAGTCTGTTATTCTCATTTTATTAGAATGTGTGTTAACGAGAAATGTCGATGTGTTAATTGGGATGACCTTATGGCTTAAGATGATTGTAATGAAAATAAATAAATAAAACAAATAATATTACTTTATTTATCTCCTTCTATCATAATATATATGTTTTGGGGAGGGGTTGGTAGCACTATAGTTTTCAATCGAAGCATATCATTATCTCCAATTTCATAATTTATCACAACTTAATATTTTAGTAGAAAAATAATATTTGTATTACATATAGAAGCTTAGAATTTTATTTTTATGCTATAATATTTTTCTATTTGTGATTTTGCTTTTAAATTTCTATTATTTGTTAATTTTTTATCAGCAGCACATGCTCTATCCCTTTCTTTCTTTTTTTTTTCTATTTCTTTTATTCTGTTGTGTTTGTTTGAACTCTTTTGTTGGTTGTTGTTCTTTCGTTGTATTTTAAGAGTTTTTTTAATAGTTTTTTAAGCATTTCTTCTGCTTTATGACAACTTTTTGGTCGTTATTAATATATTATTGTCATTTTAAAATTAAATTTGTATGAAAATATAATATGAAATAATATCAATGAGAAAAAAGAAATTATAATAATTAAAAGACCGAAGGAAGAGAGATAGCTCATGTCTGAGAATATCAAACCAAAAACTGATATGCAAGAAAGAATGATATAATGGTTGTATTGTGTGAGATGAAGAAGAACACTTGGTCCTCGAATGCCTGATTGGATGGCTGAAGGGAAGTAAACCGAGCTCCAATTGGGAGGACCTATACAAAATCAATGAAAATTTGTAGTTATCGTAAAGATTAGAAACACTCACTACTACAAAAAATACATGTTATCTCAGGTGTGAAGGGGATTTTACCTCAATGGTACAAGCGAAGTAACAAAGGACGTCATGAAACCTTGTCACTTTACCCCTCAATTTCTTATTAACCGAGGAAATAGTTGAAATGATCATTGGCTTGATTCTCAGAAACAACATTTTTATATTTTTAAAACTAGTACCACATACCTCTCGGTTTATGACCAAAACCGAGGGGACAAATACTTTAAAAAAAAATACAAATTACATTGTTTACACGGAATATAAAACTAAAGTGTTTACAAATAACATTGTTATATTGTTTACACATAATATTAAAGTAAAAATATATAACAAATTTTGAATCTGATTCATCGTCATCACTATAAATGAATATCAAATGCTGGTTCTTGGTGAAGATCAAATGATGGATCTTCATTTCATTGAATCTTGGGGAAAATCAAATGTTGGATATTTCATGCAATTGTTTCTGATATAAAATAAAAAAGGATTAGATAAATAAAATGAATATTCAGTTATATGATTATTTAAGAACACAAACTTTTAACCAAAATATTTTTATGCTCTTGCAATTCATCATAATGAACAATGTTTCAATGTTTCTGATATAAAACAAATAAGTTTCAATGTTTTCATGACAAATGCTTTCATGATCAATTGTTGATATTTAGAATGCTTTTATAATGTGGCGTGAGCGTTTTGAATGGATGTCTTTTAGGGTTCAAACAAATCACTAATGAAAGTGTCTTGAGCGTTGATACTCATTAAATGGATGATAAAGATTTGTTTAAGGACTGCGAAGGAACTCAGTAAACACATTTATTTTTTCCTTCGGTTATGACTTAACCTAAGGTAAAAAGTTTTTCTTTTTAAATAAAAATTACAATAATTTTTAACCCTGGTTTCTAAAAGAAACGAGGTAATAAATGAATTCTATTGCCCAAAAATTGGTGAATGGAAAAAAAATTAAAGTAACATGTATTATTTCTTTTTTCAATTTTTTATCATTCACCAATTTCTTTGTCTGTTGCAATATGATTAAGAATGAATTTTTCAATTTTAATAAGTATGTATTAGAAATTATAGAAAGTGATATCGAATAGATGAAAATTAAAATTAAAATTAATACCTTAATGTCTATCCATATGCTATCTTTTACATCTGTTGGTGCTTCTTTTCAATCATCTATCAATATACTAACTTTGATACATCCAAGGAACACAACATAACTCTTAAAAAGCGAAGAATAATCACCATCAACTACTCTATAGAAAAAATCAAACACGATCAGAAATTTGTGACCAAAGTTGTGGAATTTTGTTAGTTGAGTCATTGTTCTGGAACATCTTTGTTTTCTTTTCTTTCCGTCTTGAGAGTCATTTGTACGGGCTTCGTTTGTATAAGTTTCATCGCTACTAGATGAAGAAGACGACATCTATATGTTCAAAAACAACAATAAAAGATTAAACCAATCTTAACCATACAAATGTGATCATACACAGTTAAGGTGTGTATGATTTTTTTAAGAGAATGACGATGAAACAAGGCATGTGGATAGGTAAATGAAAAGTTAGAGTCTAATTTTGTGAAGTATTCTTGCAAAAGAACATACACGTCGGGTATTAGGCAAAACCGAGAGAATAGATTAATTAAAAATTAAAAAAATAGAAAACCGCCAAACATTGAGAAATTCATGCAAAAGGACTTAAACGTCGGTTTTTAAGGAAAACCAAGGGAATGGATTAATTAAAATTATATACATGCAAACTATATTAACCCGCAGTTAGGCAAAGTAACAAAGGGATTATACAAATTTAAAAATAAAAAATTGATATAAAAATAAAGGCATATAAAATATTAATTTTGCAATTCAAAATAAATAAATAAAGGAAAAGGGGAAATGCGCTAACTGAGGAATAGTAACACTTGCTCCCTAAGACAATTGTAAAATAAAGGCGAAATACCCTTTTTGATCCTTTAAGTTTATCTCATGGTCCATTTTGGTCCCTTAATTTTAAAAAGTTCTAAATTGATCCTTTAAATTTTCATATAGTGCCACATTTATCCTTTCTATCAGCACCGTTAGTCAAAGTCAATGGTAGCGTACATGTGGCACACACATGTAGCTAATGTGTCTTTTTCTGCCATGTGGAATATAACTTTGAAATCTTAAAAAAGAAAGGGGAATGAAACGAAGGACATGCAGAAATATTGAAGATGCAGAAGTGTTGAAGTAAACCCTAACGCCACCATTGTCGTATCTTCAAGGTGAATCAGCTGCGAGTTGAGGCAATTACGTTTGTTCAAGGTGAAATTGAAGACATCGAGGTATGTTTGAATTGATTTATCTGTACATTTTTTATTTTTGTAGTTTTAGGGTTTATTGAAACTCTCTGAAATCCATCTTTTTTTCTGCGTTTCTACTTAGAACATAAGGCATAGGTTGAAATGGATGACTATTTGCACCTAAAAATATATCACAGTGGTGAATTTGTTGATGGGGATTTTAGTGTGTACGAAGGGGTGAGGTTGCTGATTTGAAAATAGATGCTGATAGGTGGAGTTATTTTGAATTGTTAGGTTGTTTTAAGGATTTAGGTCATAATTCCATAGAGAAGATATATTATAGAGACCCCACATTTGGGATGAATTTGTTGGTTGATGACTAAGGTGCCTTAGAGATTGTTGATCTCTATAGGGTTCATCTTAGTGTTGACATCTATATTCAATACACATTATCGCAATCTGATTACTATGATGGTCCCCTTGATGAGATAGTAGTAGAGTAAAATGACATTGTACATGAGAGTGAATAAGTGATTGCTGCAATGTATGAAGAAACAGTTAATGGGGGGTTGAAGGAAACTTAGCTGGAGGATAGTGAGGCAAGTGGGGCAAGTGGGAAGAAAAGTGTAAGGGAAATTGATGTTAGGGAAAATGATGTAAGGGAAAATGATGTTAGGGAAAATGAGGAAATGGAAACTGATGGAAATGATGATAATAGGCATGGGAGTGGTGAGGTTAATGATGATGTTAGTTCTGATGATAGTGAGGATGATAGTTTCAATTATGACAGTGCATTGGAGGTAGCATTTGATGATGAATCTGATAAGTATGATGATGATTTGGATAAGGAAGAGGCTAATATAATTGAGTATGTGAATGCAGATGATGATTGAGATGAAGAGTAGGAACCATAAGTTTGATGACTACATCCTAGATTATTACGGGAAATCAAGATATATGGAAGTGTACAAACATGTGATTTTTCAGTTAATGGCTAAAATATGTGGGTAAGAACAAAGTATCCTAATGTGCAACCACCTAAGTATAGAAAAATTCCTGGAAGGCCTAAAAAGAGGAGGAATATAGAGCAAGGTGAGATTGATGGCTTTGATAGAAAAATGAGAAGGACTACTTTCATTGTCAAGTGTAGTAGATGTAAGAAACCAGGTCATAACAAGCTTAATTGCAAGGTGACACAAGCTAGTCAACAAGGAGCCACTCAAGCATCCCATATCCATCCCAACAAGTTACTCCAATATCACAACAAGCAGCCCAATAAGTTACTCCAGCATCACAACAAGCATCCCAACAAGTTACTCCAGCAACACAACAAACATCCCAGCAAGTTACTCAAGGAGCCACTCAAACATCCCAACAAGTTAGTCAATGAGCCACTCAAGTATCCCAGCAGCCATCCCATGGAAGGGAAAATAAGCAACCAAATAAGAGGGCATCTCAAGCAGCTAATGAACTATCCCAACAGTCAACTCGTGGAAGGGCCAAGAAGCTACCAGTCAAAAGGCCAACTAAACCTTTTGTACCGCCAGGACCTACAACTAGATTGAGTGCATCCAAGACTGTTGTTGGGGAAACAACAAGAAGGACAACACCAACTAAGATATCCACACCAAACTGGAAAATTTAGTTTAACATAGGTTTGTTGTCTAGCATTTTGTCTGTTGTTCTCTGTTTATAGTTGTTAGGTTAAGTTTGAACTTGTGTCTTTTGTTCCTTTTGAACCTATGTATTATGTTGTCTTTTGAACATGCGCAGTTCCTTTTGGATATGTAATGACTCTGAATATTAGTGGTTTACACCACATTAGTAATGACTTACGTGCTTTGTTTTATCTATTTGAGTATAAACCAACTGTGCATGGTATAAACCAACTGTTAAATAGCTGGTATACATAATTGACTGAACAAACATGTTAGTATACATAATTGTTGGTAAGCATAACCAACCACATATTAGTACACATAATTTGTACAAACATGTTGGTATACATAACCAACTGTAACACCACATATTGGTATTAAATGATAAAACACATATTGATTTTAACTGATAAAAACACATATTGATTGCAACATAATGGTACAAACATATTCAAACTATTACAAACATTATGCCATCACAACTATTCAATATGATACAAACATATTCAAACAATTACAACATTCTAACTACAACCACAACTAAAACCATACAAAACACGGTCTTCCAAAATTTTCCCATTTCTACTTCTTCATTTGAATTTGTAACTCTCTTAACTTTATCTTCATTCCATCATTTGTTGCCCTTAAATACTCCACCTTCATTTTTGTTGCTTTAAGTTAATTTTTAAGCTTCTCCAACCTACTCTTTTGCTTCATCATAAACTGGTATTTCTCATCTGCTACATCCTTATAGAAAAAATTAAAATATCCACAACAAGCTTGTGTTGCACCCCGTATAATTCAAAAGTTGTCTATATCAGAATAACCAGAAAATAAGAAAAATTGAAATTTGTTCTTACCTTATACTGACAACATCCCCAAAATTGTTTCCAAATGTTTGTAAATGTTGAGGCCCTACAAAGAACAACCATTTCTCTATAGTGACATATGGGTTTCCATCGTAAATTGGAATCCATACTACCACAACTCTTCAAATTGGATTCGTTTGAACAATTCCCAGAGTTCTTTAATGATGATAATTTCATTTTCCACAACCAATTCCAATGTTGACCTCTCTTATTTGAAGAACCCTAATTCAATTTGGGGAAAATCATTGCAAGAGAATAATGAAGAGATGGAGGGAGAGATGGAACAAAGAAGATGATATATAAAATCCACAGACCAAAACAAACGTCCGTTTTAGACAAATGGACGGAAAAGACCATTGTGGCACTATTTGAAAAATTAAAGGGTCACTTTGGAACTTTTTAAAATTAAGGGACCAAAGTGGACCCGAGGTAAACTTAAGGGACTAAAAAGGGTATTTTGCCTAAAATAAAAGAAAAATAGAAAATGCAGTATATAGGATTTGAAGCAAGGTCTCTAGTAGATATATTTCCTCAATTTTGGGTATCTAACCGGGGGAATATGTTGTATAAATTTCAAAAATAATAATAATCACGGCACTCCCATGACAAATACCTTGATTATTGGTTTGTCGAGATGGAAGCTTTGTCATGAAATTTATTATTTGTAGTAATGACTACGAAATTATATATATATATATATATATATATATATATATAACAATTTAAGTTTATTTTATCTTTTGTTATAAAAATAGCTTATACAATCTTATTCATAAGCTACTACTACAAAATATACATTTTACCATGGTTAGGAGAAAGATATTGTCACCGTTGGTAACAAATGTGTGGTAGTATGTGTCCTCTTTACCACCACGAACTGGTAGCCGTGATACAAACACAATAGCGTGTAACATATCATATTGGTTATTTTAAACAACTGTAGTAAAAGATGGAGATCATGAGTTCAATACCCATCATAAACATTTTGGGAGATTTCTCAATGTTTCACCATGATTGTACGTTTCAACCATTGTGAAAGATTTAGCGCACAACATTTCACCACAGTTATAGGTTCAAACTGTGGTGATATGTTCACTTTAGTTTATTATAACTTATATGGAATACGCATTTCACCAACTGCTCACTAAATATATAACCTTTCAATTTGATTTAAAAATTAATAATATGAAAAATTAAGTTATATTAGAAGAACAAGTTACAATAATCAATGTTTTTCGAGCTTTCTACACCTCATTATCCATATCTCGCTCTTTAATGGTTCGAATTTGTTTCAATGCTTTTAATTCGTCAACCAGCACTTCATTCTCTACTAGTTCATTATGTAAAGTATTAATTACTTTGCAAAAAAAACAGTAGAGAAGGAAGTGATGGCTAAAGAACTAGAGGTATTAAATCAAATTATAATCGTCAAAGAGCAAAATACAGATAATGGAATGCAAAAAACACCAAAACATTGATCACTGTAAGTTATTTTCTAATATAACTTAATGTTTCATATTATTATTTTCTAATTCAATTCGAAAGGTTATATATTCAGTGAGGGATTGATAATACATTCAAACCACAAACGATATAATAAACTTGTCTTCTAGGACATGTTGGCTGAACGAAATGAATTATGCAATGTATAAGGAATAACATTAACAATTACATAAACAATAACATACATATACAAACATGTCATACAATAACATAAACAACAACATTTATCAATAAAAAACAAAAATTTACCTTAACAAAACAACAACATACCTCAACAAAAAAATCAACATATTTCAATAAAAACATCTTAAATAAGACAAAAAACAACATTTATCAAGAAAAACATAAACTTACCTTAACAAAAAAACAACATAACTCAATAAAAACATCAACATAACTAATAAAAAAACATCTAGAATAACACAAACAATAATATTTATCAACAAAAACAACAACTTACCTTAACAAAACAACAACATACCTCAACAAAAACATCAACATACCTCAATAAAAACAAAAACTTACCTTAACAAAAATAAATACCTCAACAATAAATTAAACCATTTACTTATATAAAACCTACAATCTCATCTTAACAACAAGAAAACAATAAAACATTTGTTGGACAAATTTTAGAACAAGATAAATGTTTCACGTATATTTTGAACAAGAAAAACAAGACAAATTTTTTGAACAACAACATCATCATAACTCATAAAATTAATTGTGAAAAATGTTTTACGTACTTACCTTCTCTTTAAAAGATTCTAGGAAAATACACTACTACAAAATACACCTAACGCAACACACTACTACCTCAGCTATTAAGCCAACCGTAGTAAAAGCTCTTATTTAGGCTCATGCATTATTTTTTATTAAAATACATTTCAGTACGGTCCATATTAATAATCGTAGTGATGCGTAAAGGCATATTAGCTTCGAATCACAGGACCAACATTTATTCCTTTTTTAGTTACAAACTAGACGTGTCACTTATAATCTTAATTTTTATATTAAAATTAAAATACCTTTCACCATGGTCTAGAATAGCAACCATTATGAAATGAACTTACATTTAGTGACGATCCTTTTTAGCAACCATGGTGAAAAGTATAACTTATATTTAAGGGAAAATTTTCTCTTTTAGAACAGAACAATTACTCTCTTAACAAAACCCTAACACTCTCTCACGCTTTATCCTTAAAATTAGTACACAAAAATCTAACATATCTTTTTCAAGTCTTATGGATCAAGGAAAGGTGTTACACATAACTCATTTTTTTAACTTCCTCTTCACATTTCAGGTACTTAGACGTTTGCACCTTTTATATTATGAGATTTGATATTTTTGATTTTTTTTTGGATATGTTAATGTGTTATGAGCTATGTTGTTGATGATAAACGTTATAAGTTGTTGATGATTTTGTTTTTGTTAAGCTATGTTGTATGTTGTTTAAGGTACGTTGTGTTATGAGCTATGTTGTTGATGATAAAAGTTGCATGTCATTGAGCTATATTGTATGTTGTTTAAGCTATGTTGTTATTGATAAAAGTTCTATGTTGTTTAAGTTATGTTATTGATGATAAATGTTAAATGTTGTTTAAGGTATATTGTTGTTGATAAAAGTTCTATGTTGTTTAAGGTATGTTGTTGTTGATAAAAGTTCTATGTTGTTGAGGATTTTGTTTTTGTTAAGCTATGTTATATGTTGCTTAAAGTATGTTGTTGTTGATAAAAGTACTATGTTGTTGATGATTTTGTTTTTGTTGAGCTATGTTGTATTTTGTTTAAGGTAGGTTGTTGTTGATAAAAGTTCTATGTTGTTGATGATTTTGTTTTTGTTGAGCTATGTTATATGTTGCTGAAAGTATGTTGTTGTTGATAAAAGTACCATGTTGTTGATGATTTTGCTTTTGTTGAGCTATGTTGTATGTTGTTTAAAGTTTGTTGTTGTTGATAAAAGTTCTATGATGTTGATGATTTTGTTTTTGTTGATAATGTTATTACATTACATTGCAGTTATCATGATGTTCATTCAACATGTCCCTACAAGATGAGTTTATTATATCTATGTTGTTTGAGTGTATTACCAACCCCTTATTTAATATGTCATCTTTAGAATTTAATTAGAAATTAATAATCTGAAAAATCAGGTTATGTTAGAAAATAACTTACATTAATCAATGTTTAACGAGCTTTCTTGAGCCCATTATCTGTATCTCGCTCTTTGACTGTTAGAATTTGATTTAATAGTTGTAGTTCTTCAATAAACACTTTCTTTTTTACTAGTTTAATTTGCAAAGTATTAACTTAGTAGAATGAACTAGTAAAAAAGGAAGTGTTGATTGAAGAACTACAAGAATTGAACTAAATTCTAACAGTGAAAAGGCGAGATACGAATAATGGATTATAGAAAACTCAAAAAAAATTTTATTAGTGTAACTTGTTCTTCTAATATAACTTAATATGTCATGTTATGAATTTCTAAATTAGATTGGAAGGTAATATATTTATTGACAAGTTGGTAAAATAAGTATTCCACATAAGTTATAATCAACTCATGTATACATATCACAACTGGTGCTAGTAAAAACCGTAGTGAAATAGTATATGCTAAGTCTTTCACTATGGTACGGTTGTTAATTATAACCATAATGAAAGGTTGCAAAACCACTGACCTCCACATTTTACTATGATTGTGCTTTACAACTATAGCGATATGTAACACGCTACCAGGTTTTTACAATGGTTATAGGTTCGTGGTGGTAAAGCTGAAACATATTACCACACACTACCTTGCCACACTTGATAAACCTTGATGGAAACCTGTAGCGTGTGATTTTTGTCGGTGACGCGACCACCTTATCGCCATGGGTTTCTCCTCATCGCGATGGTAGGAGTGGGGCGCTACTATCTGATTTCTTATTTATCCTGGGAAGCTGGAAAGAAAAGGGAAGCTATCTAAAACTAACCTTGCACACAAATGTTTAACTGAACAAATGCTTTAAAGAGATCGGGGAGTTCGGGGTCAAGTTATAAAATGGGGAGTTGTCAATTACCCATTCTATATTTTGTTATCCACAGGTCGTTAGCAATTATCCTTACTGCTTTCTACTTACTGGTGTTTGTTTGTTGTGGGTTGGGAAAGTTTCTCCATTGGGAGTTTTTGAGAGAGAGAGAGAGCTTTTGTTGATTTTGGTGAGGTACTGGACCTACGGTCTTTGATTGGCGTGAAGGTACTGGACCTAAGGTTTTTAATTGGTATGCTCGCTAAGATTTCGCAATCTTATGCCTACGTATTCCCGTTAAAGATAAATAGGGAAATCAGAGCAATCGTGGCTCCTCCTATTCTATGGGAGGAAAGAAATGTTTGGTGTCTTGTTCAAAGCCCAAGATTGAAGCTAAAGGTTATTTGTGTCTTGTTCAAAGCCCAATATTGAAGCTAAAAGGTTTTGACTGAGAGAGAGTTTGTCATCTCTAACGGGAGATATCTCGCCTGTTTATCATAACTGTTGGGTGACTGATTATAAAGGAGAATTACTTTAACTGGGATATGTGAATCCAGCAATGCTATAATTTCCTTTATAAGGGATTTGTCCTGAAGGAGAAAACTTTAACTCAGTGTTAAGCAATGCCATTTTTCCTTAGGAGTCTTTCATGCTAAGAGAGGGACAGTGGCGTGGATGTAAATAATCCAGAGGCTTGCCACTTACAGCAATTAGATGAAAGAAGGGGATTTACCAAGATAAGAGATGGACTACAACTTGGATATTTGAATCAACAAGTGTGCCACTTATAGCAGTTATCTGGGATTAGGGTTTGTTTTGAATATCTGTTTTGATATGTGATTATACAGAGAAATGTCTTCCTACAGAGAGTTTTTGATTTCCTGTGAGGGGATGTTGGTTTTATTGTGTGCCTTGATCAAAGCCCAAGGTTGAAGCTAAGAGATTGATTGACTCCACTGGGGAAGTCCTTATACAAAGCCTAAGAGGAGGCTAGAAAAGACTGACTCAATAAGAGAGTGTTTATATGTCTTGTACAAAGCCCTAGATTGAGGTTGAAAGAGAATTGACTCTTTTGGGGATATCATTATACAAAGCCTAAGAGGAGGCTAAAATTTGACTTTTTCGGGGAATATTTTGTTTGTCTTGTACAAAGCCCAAGATTGAGGCTAAAAAGGGGAAACTGACTCTACTGGTGAGAGGTTTTATCTGTCTTGTACAAAGCCCAAGATTGTGGCTAAAAGAAGATTGACTCTGCTGGAGAGTATGATTTGTCTTGTACAAAGCCCAAGATTGAGGCTAAAAAGAGGAATGACTCTGCTTAGGGAGATTTATATGTGTCTTGTACAAAGCCCAAGATTGAGGCTGAAAAGGGTTGACTCAATAAGAGAGTGCTTTAATGGTGTCTTGTACAAAGCCCAAGATTGAGGCTGAAAGACAATTGACTCTTAGCTGAAGATATTTATGGGTGTCTTGTACAAAGCCCAAGATTTAGGCTGACTTTTGCTGAGGAAAAGAAGGATCATTATACAAAGCCTAAGAGGAGGCTGAAAAGATGATTGACTCAACAAGAGAGTGTTTATATGTCTTGTACAAAGCCCAAGATTGAGGCTAAAAAGGGTTGACTCAACAAGAGAGTGCTTTTAGGAGATTGACTCAACAAGAGAGTGCTGAAAAGGTGATTGACTCAACAAGAGAGTGCTTTAAAAGGTGATTGAATCAACAAGAGATTGCTTTTGAGGTGATTGACTCAACAAGAGAGTGCTTTTGAAAGGTGATTGACTCAACAGGAGAGTGCTTTTGAAGGTGATTGACTCAATAAGATAGTGCTTTTGAGAGGCGATTGACTCAACAAAAGAGTGCTTTTGAGGTTAGCTCTGTTGAGGAAAATCATTATACAAAGCCTAAGAGGAGGTTGTCTTCTGCTGAGCATTATTGAGATCCAGAGGCAGGTCCAAGATGGGGAATCAACTCTTGCTGAGGGTTACAGAAAAGTTGAGGTATCAGATGCCTTGAGGTTCTGATTTTGGATAGTGTTATACTGATGATAAGCTGACCCTAGCTAGGGAAATTTAGGATGAAAGACTGAGTTTTAGAACCCATGGGTTTTTAACTCTACTAGAGATTGATTAAATGACCAGGGTTTTTCCTGTGTTTGTAGGGAACTTGAGAATGTCTTTGAGATCCAAGAGGAGATTAGACTGTCTGAGTCTACTGGTATGGAAGAGTTTATCTTTGTATGATTCCCAAGAGGAGGCTGGTGTTTTAAGGGATGAGTGTCAACCTTAAAATTGGTCTGAGATTTTGACTCTTCGAAAAGAGTACTCTAGCAAAGGATGACTAAGTTCTATCCTATACCTTTAAGAGGTCTTTAGGGTCCTTGTATTAAGCCTAAGAGAAGGCATGATAACTTCTAAGAAGCCTGAGGGTCCTTATACAAAGCCCAAGAGGAGGCTGGGATGCTTTTAGGAAGCCTGTGGGTCCAAACTTAAAAAAAGTTCAAGAAAAGTTTCACCGGGAATAATCTTTTCTTTAGTGAACAGTTCTAGGGTTTGAAGAAATTCAAGAGAGGTTTCACCGAGAATTAATCATCTCTAGGGGAAATGAATTTCTTTGACAGTTTCTAATAGTGACAGTCTGAGAAAAGTTTCACCGGGAATAATGCCTTTCTCTTTGTTCCATATTGTATAAGCCCAAGAGGAGGAAAGACTATATCTGGAATTCCTATGGGGGGAACTAGTTTTGACTGTGTTGAAAGAGTGACCACTGGCTCTATCTAATTCTAGACTTAATTGCCAGGGAGAACTCTAAGCAGATAATATACAGACATATATATAGAGATGAAATATATATTGTATGTAAAAGAGGGTAGGAGGACTTACAGGTGAGCAAGCTTCTAGCACAAACAAATATATATATATATATGTGTGTGTGTGTGTGTGTGTGTATGTATGTGTGTGTGTGTGTGTGTGTGTGCAAGTATGTAAAAGAAAGTTGTTTAAAACTTACAAGCGAGCAAGCTTCCATTGTAACAGCTGTATGGTTAGTTGTTCAAGAAATTAAAGAAAGTTTTGATAACAACTATGGATTTGAACCTAAATCAAAAGGGAAAATTGTTTTTGAAAAAAAAGATTGGGGCTTATACTCAAGGAGAGGCCCAGATATATATATATATATATATATATATATATATATATATATCTCTGTGTGTGTGTGTGTATGTGCAAGTATGTAAAAGAAAGCTGTTTAAAACTTACAGGCGAGCAAACTTCCCTTGTAACAGCTGTATGGTTAGTTGTTCAAGAAATTAAAGAAATTTTTTATAACAACTATGGATTTGAACCTAAATCAAAAGGGAAAGTTGTTTTTGAAAAAGAAGATTGGGGCTTATACTCAAGGAGAGGCCCAGATGAAAAACTGTAATCGTACAGTTGATCTGAAAATTGTATCGGGACTTATACAATGACTGAGGCCCAAAAAGGTTTTATGTACAAAGAGATGGGTCTTACACTCTATTAAGAGGCCCAAAGTGTTTGAAAAAGAAAAGAAATGGGACTTACAACACAAGGGTAGACCCTGTTAATTTTGTTTAAAAGGCGATGATCGCGCCGCAGCTTTTTAACGTGTTGGGACTTATACAATGACTGAGGCCCAAAAAGGTTTTCTTTATAAAGGGATGGGAGTTACACTCTATCAAGAGGCCCAAAATTGTTTTGAAAAAGATTTGTGAGGGTGAATATAATTAAAACCCTAATTTGATTTTTAAATGCATTTTAATTGAATAAAAAATTCAATTAAAATGATCAAAAATATCAAACATGTGTGAAAAAAAAGTTGTGATCTTGGATTAATGTTTGAAAAATCATGTTTCATTCATAGAATGATTTGAAAATCATTTGGATTTGTAAAATCAAGAGAAAAAAATATTTTTAAATGTTAAAAAAAAAATAAAAACACAATTCTTTACAAAAATACCAAATATATGAAATAAATAATATTTTTGTGAAATTTTTGAAGAATAAAATATTTTAACATTTTTGGAAATTTTCAAAAAACGAACCAATAAAAAATAATTAAAATTGAGAGGGAAATTAATTTCGGAATTAATTAATAAAAACCATAAAATATATAAAAAATAGCAAAATATGGCAAAATGGAAAAATGGTCTGGGTGGGTGTTGAACCCCCGACCTGCCAAACAAATACACATGCGTGCTACTACTGGGGTGGTGATACATCCGTGTATCAAAACCACCCCATGAACATATATGGGATGCCTTGTTTTAAGCCTGGCCAAGGCGCCATGGCCTGGCCCCTTGCCCAAGGCAAGGCCTGATTTTAGGCCTCTTGCGTGAAGGCTCTAACTTCCTCATTTCTCCATGGATTGGGACAACATTTAGGTGTATCCTGCCTAGAATTTCATGAGGAATCTAATGGTGCCCATGGAATTTTCAGAAAGTGCTTCCACTTTAAAATCCAATAGTGATTTTAAAATATGCCTAGATTTGCATGTTCTATGCTATCACATCATACAGGCAACAATAACATGGTAAATTGGTTCAAACACAACATATATGATATATATGAGAGGTCCATGATCAATGGACCTCAAAGCAATGCATGATTTAAAGAGTTCAAGTTGTGATGCACTTACCTCTTGAAGCTCCTTGTGCTATCTGCCAAGTTCCTTGTGCCAGAAGTAATTCAATGCTTTGAAAACTCTTGATTGATCCCATAGAAGCTTTTAGGATGATCAAAACCAGCTGGAATCCTCAGGAACAAGAACTGGCTCTTTCTTGCAAAAGGGGAAAAAGTGACCAAGATAGTAACTCTCTCAAATGGTGTTCCAGATGAGGGAAACCAATTGGGACAGTTTGAGGATGATAATTGGAGTGTGTTTGAGGCATGGTTTGGTTTTGGAAGTGACTGAATCAAGACATGGCTTGAAAAATACAGAAAAGTCAAATTTTGAGGTTTTGGAGGTTGACTTTCTGATTTTGGTGGTTCAGATCAAAGGTGAGTATTTGAACAGCTTAGATATGATATATTGGATGTGTTTGGATCATGAGCTGTAGTGGAAGTGCTCTCTAACTCAAAAACTCAGAGATGACTTGCAAAAGAAGGCATTTTGGCCTAAAGAGAGAGATTTTGAGGAAAGCATCAGTTGTAGTACTTTGGTGTACTTGAACTGAGCACAAATGAGCTCTATTTATAGTTGAGCAAGTTTGTTTTGGCTGCAATAGTGTGTGGCAACTGCAGCAGGTCTGTGGCTAATTGTAGCATAAAGGAGTTCTAGTCTTCCATGACCATTGACTTGAGGTTAGGGCACAGGCCTATGGTCCTTTGGTTCAGAGCTGAATCTTGACTCAATTCAGTTAAGTTTGTCTCAGTCCATGCCACTTTGATGCACCCATTGAATGCTTGGAAACAAAATTGGAGTCTTTTGCACTTTTTAGCCTTTTTAGGTTTGTTATGGCTATATGTAGATTCTTGGACTTGGGAGGCTTGGGGATCAGATCATTCCCCTTTGATTTTATCCTTTGATGTGTCCAAATAGATGACAAGGCTTGAATTTGTCTGATTTTACCAAATCGAGTAAAAATTCCAAATTCTGCCTTGTACAAGACAGTTGGAAATGGTGATTTTGAGGGGATCATATCTCCTTGCTCAGGTTGAGTTATAGGAGGCTCTTGTGCTTTTTAGAAAGCCCTCATATGATACAATACATGTGTAATCATAGTTTGTCTTGAAACTATTTGGATCCCATTGAAAAATCCTCATGAACATTGGTGTCCAAGGCTGGTAACTTAGGCAGATTTTCACTAAGTGTTGGAAAAGTGTCATTTTCTTCATTTTTGTCATTTTGATCACTCCATAACTTAAAATCCATGAAGAATTAGAGTTGGAGGTTTTTGAACCTTTTGTAGAGTGCAGGAAGATCTACAAATCAAGCTTTGGATCACTCAAAATGGTTGCTTGGATCAGAAGTTACGGTCCTTGGAAGTTGGTACCAAAACCATTCAAACTTAATAACTTAGAAAAAATTTCAATTTTTCAAGGTTACCCCTTTTACAAGTTATCATGATTTCTTGATCAATTCTTGTTCAAATGACATTATAAGTCACATTTTATGAAAATATGAATCACAAGGATCATTTTTACCAAAAAAGTCATGTTTTGACTTTTGGCTCCGGAGCGGTTCGGCGCGTAAAACCCTAATTTCTGATTTTTGAGGAATGACTCCTCTGAGGGTAATTTAACTTTGCAAATGTATCCTTAGGGTTATTTTGAGCATATTGAGTCACATGTTGAAGTCTTGGCTCCTCCTCTTGTGAAAATCTCACTCTGGAGGTCCCAGTCGTCCAAAACTCTAATTTGGTGACACCGGGTGTTTCGGGGCTCAAAACACTTGGAATGCCATAATTGTGTGCTTGATTTTTGATGTGGGAGTCCGCTTGATGCCTTATGGATTTTTGAGAGGTTGGACAAGTTGAAGATCATGTCATTTCTTGATTGATCCTTTGTCTAGGTGCTTTGAGAGGGCTCAAAACCCTAATTCTTGATTGTAGTGTGTGCTCAACCATCTTTGAGGAGATTGATGAGGCAAGGAAGTACATCTATATTGTGATGATGATTCTCACAATAAGGGGAAATCTTGGTGGTTAGAATTTGGGGTATGACACAACCTTTTCATAACCGTGGTGAAATGACCATTTCGTAGTAGTGATGACGACAAAGAAATGAATTACTTATTTCGTCTTGGAAGGATTCGTGAAACCTTTCCTTGATTCATACTAGTTAGAGAAGTTATGATAGAATTTTATAAAGATATAAAGTAGTTTTGAAATATTGGGATAAAGTGAGAGAAGTTGGGGTTTCACTTTGAGTGCAGTCTGTTATGAAGTAGTTTGAGTAATCTTATATATGTAAAATATTTTACCACAATTGATAAGAGGAACCATAGTGGGTTGTCCCGATATTTAACTACAGTTGTTAATCTAGACCATGATGAAAAGTGTTTAATTTTTATTTTAATATAGAAATTAAGAGAATAATTCTTTTTTGTAATGAAAAACATAAAATTGTTAGTGATGGCATTCGAAGCGTATCACTATTTCACACATCAGAACTATTGTTTAGTTGGACTGTGGTGATATGTTATTTAAAAATTAAAAACTGAAAGCGCCTCTCTCTCTCTCTCTCTCTCTATATATATATATATATATATATATATATATATATATATATATATATATATATATTATATACCATGCAAGTAAGCATAATAACTATTATATACCATTTCTAAAATCATTTTTCATGATAAATTCAAGATAAATTTAGAAGTCTTGAGAATAATTAAATAATCCCATAGGATGGCCATAGCACATTATGGCAAAAAAAAATCCAAGATAAATTTATAAGTCTTGAGAGTAATTAAACAATTACTTTCAAATAAACAATCTATATCTATATCTATATAATATATTAAATCTGAAGCGGCGGATTATATGACGACACATACTAACTTTTCTATTCCAACTACTATTCCAACAAGATTGATCTAACAAGACAACTACTATTCCAACTATCTATATTCCCATAAACATTAAAATTAAAATTATGTCTTATTTGAAATCATAAAGATTATGAACACTAAAAATACATAAAATAATTGTTTTTAATCTCAAAGTAATTATAGTAAAAAATATATTAACATATTAACCTAACAATTAATTACTAACTTAGATAAATATATTATTTTCATAAATACATATTACCAAAGTGAATTATGCTTTGTCTTTTCTTTTATAATAGTGATCATAGAAAGTATGATAAAAATATTGAGAATAATGTCTAAGAAAAGAACAATCATGTTTTAAAACTTATATATCATTATTTATTTTTCATGAAATAATTTTTGACTTATAAAAAATGTAAAAATTGAAACAAATGTCTTTAGTGTCAAATTAGTTATTACACAAATTTTAAAGACTTATCACTATTTGTTAATATTGAAATATAATAGAGTATGCAAAACGTTATAATCATATTTATATACTTTATTATTATATTCTTCATATTATGACATACCATAAAATTAATGGCAAAAAATAACATTATTGATTTTTTTTACATATAATTGTCAAAAAGGGTGAGGATAAAAATATAAAAAATGACCACAAGAAATATATTTTAGAGTTTTATTAAAATTTGCAAAAACTAAATTCTTAATATCGTTGTCAACTTACAAATATACACTTTTTCTTTCAAGTAAAATGTTTCTTTTTCTATCATATTGTTTTCTATATTATAATTCATAATAAATTATTATAATATATCTTTTCAACCATATATTTAAAAATAATAATAATTAAAATTCAATATAAATCAAATAAACATTAATTTACAACCGCGTATCGCGCGGGTCTTAATCTAGTTTATATTGAATTAACAACCAGAGCTCGAATGTAGAGAAACTGAGCTATCCTTAATATGCCCTGACAACATTTAAAATAAGAAATAAAAAGGAAAATAATGTTTGAGACTTTTTTTACACCATGCTCTATTCTGATAAATTACAAAACAACATTATACGGGAGCAAACTCCTTTATACAACAAGATAATAACTTTATGATAAAAATATGAATTAAAAGTGAGTAAATAGCAAGATAAATGTTATTCGCACAACATTATCTCATGAGATTTCAGCAGTATTGATTGAGTTTTGTTCATTCATTTGACAATTATGTGATAAGGTAATAAAAATTAAAGACTTGGAAAAACTGCAAAACCAAATTGTCCTCACTTTATGTCACATGGAAATGTTATTTCCTCCCCCGTTCTTCACGGTTATGGTTCACTTGTTTGTTCACCTTGTTGAAGAAGTTGGTTTCCAAACATCTTCTGAGTCTTTGAAGTCTGTCGAACTCTTCGACTTAGACACAATGTCTGTTGCAGAATTTGGCCACCAACATAACTTGATCACATCTTCATGTAATGACTAATATTAATCCTACAAAATAATAAATCGTTAAACAAACCTGAGACGTGTAAGAACACTGTCCTTAAGAATTTATCCGTCTCATACGCGCAAATCTCCTAGGATTCAACAGACTCTCCTCGATATAAATCTGAGATAAAAGAATAACAAAAAGAATTTTTAGATGTCTAGAAGAAGTAAGTAGAAAAAAAGAAGATGAAAGGGATAAAAATAAAATTAATGTTTTTCACGTTCTATTCTTTTCTAATAAAAATAGAGGAGTGGTTATATAAAGAAAGAAAGGGAGTGAAAATTTTAACTAAGTAAAGTCAAACTAATTAAATTTAGTTATTTGACCAAGTCAAAATTATTAAATAAAGTAAATAATAATAATAATAATTAATAAAGAAATTTCTAATATTTATCATTTAAAGATGTGACAAAATTTACTTACAACTTTTGAAATATAGTCAAAATTTACAACAATGTTGAGTGGTTAATTAGATATGTTCCTTAGACTCCCACAAACCTTGTTTAGATGTGCTCTTGAGATTCTTCCAAACCATGTTTCAGCACGCTAGTTGAAACGTTTCAAAATTTCCAAAATCCAACACCAGAGATCCAATATCTACTTTCCAGACCAAAATTCCCGTTACTTTCAATGAAAGGGTCATTTCTTACTGTCTCTTTCCATCACTGGGATAACACTTACTCGAATTTTGAGAATCAAGACTCCACAAGTAGTAGTTGCTTTTACTTTGATCACCTACAAAACATGGTTCCTTAGAGGCCACTCATGAGCCACAAATTATTTTAGGGTTAAGTCATTCTTAGTTTAGTTTAATTTATCTTTTGGATTGATCAAGATGAGATACCATCTTTGTTACGTGTATGGTTAAATTTTTCATACGTTATTTTCTTTTATGGGGAGAACTGTTTTCCCTTGCGTTGGTATTAATTCATAGAGGTTTTTAATGAATCTCCTCATGTCATCATATAAAATCTTGTGATAAGTCAAGAGGATCCGCCTAAACCATGCAGTGGAAACCATGCAATGGAAGTATAAGCATGTGGATTTTAATATTGATCTCTGTGATAGAGGGTATCAAATCCTAAGATTCCATAAGACGTTTATTTGATAAGTTCAGATATCTTTTTTAGGTGTTATTTTCTTATAGATTTATCATATCATATCCATGTTTGATACCCCTTCTCAGGACCATATAGATGCCAAAACAAACTGAACTAACAGAATCCAAGACAATACCACAATATCAATACTTCAGAGTTGTGGTTGGACCTATACCTCATACTTCTCCAAATAAAGATATTGTTTACGCCTATATTATAGCGTGCGATTTTTGTCGGTGACGCGACCACCTTATCGCCATGGGTTTCTCCTCACCGCAATGGTGGGAGTGGGGTGCTACTTTCTGATTTCTTATTTATCCCGTGAAGCTGGAAGGGAAAGGGAAGCTATCTAAAACTAACCTTGCACGCGAGTGTTTAATTGAACAAATGCTTAAAGAGATTCGGGGAGTTCGGGGTCAGGTTATACAATGGGGAGTTGTCAATTACCCACCCTATATGTGGTTATCCACAGGTTGTTAGCAATAGGTTCTACTTTTATACTTGATGGTGTTTATCTGTTAGTGGATTGGGAAAGTTTCTTATTTGGGAGATATGAGAGAGAGAGTTTTTGATGATTTTGGTGCGGTACTGGACCTCTGTTTTGATCGGTGTAAAGGTACTGGACCTAGAGTGTTTGATTATTATGCGAAGGTATTAGACCTAGAGTTTTTGATTGGTATGCTCGCTAAGATTTCGAAATCTCATGCCTACGTATTCCCATTTAAAGAAACAGGGAAATCAGAGCAATCATAGTTCCTCCTATTCTATGGGATAAAAATATGTTTTGGTGTCTTGTTCAAAGCCCAAGATTGAAGCCAAAAGGTTCATTTATGTCTTGTTCAAAGCCCAAGATTGAAGCTAAAGGTTTGATTAAGAGAGAATTTGTCATCTCTAAAGGGAGACATCTGTCATACCCCAAATTTTGACCACCAATATTTCCCATCATTGTGAAGATCATCATCACAATATGGATGTACTTTCATGCCTCATCAGTCTCCCCAAAGATGGGTGAGCATTTACCACAACCAAGAATTAGGGTTTCAAGCCCTCTCTAAGCCTTAGACAAAGGATCAATCAGGAAATGACATGATCTTCAACATGTCTAACTTCTCAAACACCCATATAGGATTAAGAGGACTCCCACATCAGGAACCAAGCACAAAGTTTCTACATTCCAGGTGGATTAAGCCTCAAGATCGTCAGTGTCACCAAATTAGGGTTTTGGTCGACCAGGGCCTCCAGAGGGAAATTTTCCTCTGGGCATGAGCCAATGCTTCAAAACACAACCTAATATACCCCATGGGACTTTATGGACCCAATCATCCAGTCAATTTAGCCTCAGGGTATGCATTTACCAAAAATCAGGAATTAGGGTTTCTTGACCTAATTCACCCCTAAATTGACTTTTGGGACAAAACATGAGCCAAGACCTCAAGACATGATTTGAGGGTCTCTAACACACTATATTGATCCATTTACAATAATGGATTGATTCAAGAAGCTTGATTAATAAGTTTCAATTTCATCAGGACCACACTTAGGGTTTCGCGAGAAAAGTCAACTGTACCTTTGACTTTTGACCAAGGCATGCTCCCAAACCTTGGGACATGACTCAATACACCCTATAACACCTATGTAACACATCCATTAGGTTTGATTTAGGTCAAGGACTTGATTTCACCAAGGATCGCACAGTTTGGAATTCATCTGATAAAAAGTCAACTGTGCACAAAAGTCAAAGTTTGACTTTTTGAGATTTTTCACAATTATGGTTCCTTGACCCTAAAATGATGTTAATGTGTGATTTGAATCAACATTCATCAAGAAAAATCAAAGAAAGTGGGATAACTTGTAAAAGGGGTAACCATAAAAACTTAGAATTTTTCTAAGTTATGGAACAAAGTGGCTAGGGTACCAACTTCCAAGGATCATAACTTGAGATCCAAGCAACCATTTTGGATGATCCAAAGACGGATTTGTAGCTCTCATGGCATAATTTAAAAGTGTCAACTACACCTCATTCCAATTCCTCATAGATTTCAAGTTATGATTGGATCAAAATCACTAAAAACATGAAAATCCCTCTTTTTCAAGACTTAGACAAAATTCTGTCCAAGACAGATTTTGTTGAAAACACCAAAACTTGTGGGATTTTTTCACACAGTTGCAGGCTGAATCAATTCAAGATATAAACATCAAAGTTGTTGTACATTTTGCCTACAATCCAAGGAACTTATTGGCATGAAACAACTCAGCTTGAGCCAAGAGAAATCCATGCCCAAAGTCATGCTGCTACAACTGTTTTGAAAAATCAGTTTTCAAGTTTTCTTGCTTCACACGATTTCTGAGTCAAGGCTTGTGATCTCTATGCCACCTGTATTCAATCTGATCACAATGCATCTGATCCAACTTGATAAGTTAGGCCAAGAATGCTTCAAAGCTCATCCTTTGGCATGATGAATAGTGGAACAAATACATGGAATTCAAAGGCAATTTAATGGAAATAGTGCACTTTCAAGATTCTGATCACTTGTAGTTAAGATGCCCTAATAAACAATAATTAAAATGACTGAGGAATGTGGAATCAGTCAAGGCATAGCTGATCTATTTAGGCAGCTGTTACACCTAGTGCAAGAGGCATTTATGCCAAGCCAATCCATTTGAAGGTGATCTGATCTTGTAGCCATTCACTATTCCTCTAAGACAAGAGTTGATCCAATATAAATAGAGGTCCTAACTGATCATTCAAATCACCCCAAAGCAACTTACAGCATTACTTTCTCTCATTCTCTCTTAAGTGCCAAATTTCTTTGTTTTTGAGCAATCACCATCGGGTTTTGAGTAGCAGCCTTAAACAATCCAATCCAATTGCTGAAACACATCACATATGATGTATAAGAGGTGTTCAAACACTTAAATCATCTCTGTAACACCTCTAGCTCAAAATCACTCTTCAACCAAGCCATTATGCATCCATTTTGCAGTTGGATTCCTCCAACTTGATCCAAAGATTTTCAAAGTGTTCCAAGGCTTGCAGTCCACTTAACAACATCCATTGAAGCTTTAGGGATCATCAAATCACTTTTGGAACACCATCTGTGCAGAGTTCCATTTCAGCTTGCATCAAGGTAAGCCTCAAAACTCTCATAACATGATCCATGCATATTTTCTCGCATGATACTTTTGCCAATTGCTTGTCATCATATGTTGAGTGTTTCCCCTCAATCAATTGTTATTTATAATTCGTATATAGGATTTCATTGAGTTCATGCCAATTTTAGGGATCTTCAGGTTTTAACTTGTTATGTTCTGATTCAATCCATTTCAACAAAATTGAATATTGCCATCATATTCCTTGTTAAAAAACGCATGAAATTGGTGTTTGAATCATGACAAATAGTTGAGAAACGAATGAGTTAGAGAGCTTCACGCATCTAAGCTTGATGATGAAGATGGCCATGACGCCATAGTTCAGAAAACCAACCAAGTTTTCTATATATTTTTCCCTTTCCATATATTAAATGAAATGGCATTGCGCCCCAGTGGTTGATCAGCTGGTTTGTGTGTATTAGCAAGCGAGAGGTCTGGGGTTCGAATCCCACTCGCCCCAGACCTCTTTTTTATCACTTGTCCTATTTTTTATTTTTTCATATTATTTTATTAATGATTTGAAAAATTAATTTCTCACTCAATTTTTATCATTTTTGATTGGTTCTTTTTCTGAAAAATCACAAAAATAGTAAAATATTTTATTCTACAGGAAAATAAAATTTATATTATTTATTTAATATAGTTGGTATTTTTGTGAATAAATTCATTTTAATTGTTTTTTAAACATTTTAAAATGAATATTCATCTTGAAAATCAAAATCAAATGAGTTTTAAATCATCTTGTGATTAAAACCTCATTTTTCAAACCTTAACCAAAAATCACAAGTGGTTTATTTAAACTTATTTAGTATTTTTTTCATTTTTTATTAATTTCCTTTGAAAAATTACTTTTAAAAGGTGAAAATTAGGGTTTCTTCGATTTTAATCATACTCACATATTCCAAACTCTTTGGGCCTCTTGGTAAAGTGTAAGTCCCATCCTTTTGTAAATAAAACCTTTTTGGGCCTCAGTGTATTGTATAAGTCCCGATACCGTCAAAAAGTTTGGCGCGATCGTCGCCTTTTTAACAAAATCCATGGGCTTCTCCTTGAGCTATAAGACACATCTTTATTCGTTTTCAAAGTTTTTGGGCCTCTAATAGAGTGTAAGCCCCAATCTCTTTTGAAAACCAAAACCTTTTTGGGCCTCAGTCATTGTATAAGACCCACTGTGTTTTCAAAAACCTCGGCGCGATCGTCGTTTTCAAACAAACCAATTGGGCCTCTCCTGGAGTTGTAAGCCCCATTATTTTTCTTAAAACCACTTTGGACCTCTAATAGAGTGTAAGACCCAACCCCCTTTGTACATAAATAATTTGGGCCTCAGTCATTGTATAAGTCCCTGTACCGTTTTCAAAATAACAATGCAATCACTGTTAAAACTTGGGCCTCTCTTTGAGCTGTAAGCCCCAACCATCTTTTCAAAATACTTTATCCTTTGATTTTGAATCCAAATTTATAGTTGCTATCAAAACTTTCTTTAAATTCTTTGTTGAACAACTAACAACACAACATGGAAGCTCTACAACGGGTAAGTGTTTATCCGCTTTCTTTTATCTGCTTTCATATATATAACTGTATTGTGGGGCTGCTTCACTATAAGTCTTCTTTCATACCCTCTTTAAATACTGGTCATATATCAACTGTATATATACTAGTATAGTTATTTAGAGTTTTCCCCAGCAACTACGTCTAGAACTAGGTAAAGCCCTGTTGGTCACTCTTAAATACAAACAAAACTAGATCCCCCGTAGGATTCCAGATGCATTCTTCCTTTCTCTTGGGGCTAAACAATATGGAACAAAGAGAAAGGCAGTATTCTTGGTGAACCTTTTCTCAGACTGTCATCCTTAGAAATTGTCAAAGAAATTCTACTCCCCAGAGATGATATTTTCTCCGTGAATGGCATCTCTTGAGTTTTTTCAAAACCCTCAAACTTTCCTGGAATGATCTCTTCTCTGTGAATTGCATTTCATGAACTTCTCTTGATTTGGGGACACACAGGCTTCCTAAAAGCATCCCCGCCTCCTCTTGGGCTTTGTACAAGGACCCTTCGGCTTCTTAGAAGTTCTCATGCCTTCTCTTGGGCTTAATACAAGGACCCTAACGACCTCTTAAAGGTATAAGACATAACTTAGTCATCCTTTGCTAGAGCAGTCTTTCCGGTGTCAAAACTCCGGCAATTTTAGGGTTGATTCTCATCCCTTAATGCCCGTGCCTCCTCTTGGGCATTGTAAAAAAGATAAAACTCTAGACTTGGATAGTCTAACCCCCTTGAGTCTAAAAGACATTCTCAAGCACTGTAGAAACCCTGGTCATTTTGGATATGTCTCCAGGAGAACCTAAACCCAGTCTCTCTCATGAGAGTTCTCCAACCAGGATCAATTTATCATCATGATAACACTATCTCAAATCAGAACCTCAAGGCATCTGATCTTTTTGGACCTGTTGTTGGATCACAATAATCCTCAGCAGAAGATAGCCTCCTCTTAGGCTTTGTATAATGATCCTTCCTCAGGAAGTTAGCCTCCTCTTGGGCTTTGTACAATGATTCTCCCCAGCGGAGCTAACCTTTTCAGACTCTCTTGTTGAGTCAACCACTTTTAGCCTTCGTCTTGGGCTTTGTACAAGACATATAATAAATCACTCTCTTGTTGAGTATAAAAGACTCTCTTGTTGAGTCAAACTCTTTTAGCCTCCCTCTCGGGCTTCGTATGAGACACTAAATCACTCTCTTGTTGAGTATAAAAGACTCTCTTGTTGAGTCAATCACCTTTTGGACTCTCTTGTTGAGTCAATCATTCTATTAAACTCTATCGTTGATCCAGTCACTTTTAGGACTCTCTTGTTGGGTCAATCTCCTTTTTAGCCTCCGTTTTGGGCTTTGTACAAGACATATAAAACCACTCTCTTTTTGAGTATAAAAGACTCTCTTGTTGGGTCAAATCACCTTTGTCGCACTCTCTTGTTGAGTATAAAATCACTCTCTTGTTGAGTATGAAGGACTCTCTTATTGAGTTAATCACTTCTTAGACTCTCTAGTTGAGTCAATCACCCTTTCAGACTCTCTTGTTGAGTCAATCTTTTTAGCCTCCGTCTTGGGCTTTGTACAAGACATATAAAAGACTCTCTTGTTGAGTCAAACCCTTTTAGCCTCCCTCTCGGGCTTCATACGAGACACTAAAACACTCTCTTGTTGAGTATAAAAGACTCTCTTGTTGTGTCAAACCCTTTTAGCCTCCCTCTCGGGCTTCGTACGAGACACTAAAACACTATCTTGTTGAGTATAAAAGACTCTCTTGTGGAATCAAACCCTTTTAGTCTCAATCTTGGGCTTTATACAAGACAAATAAAACATTTTCCCCGGAAAATCCAAACTTTCAGCCTCCTCTTAGGCTTTGTATAAAAAATCCCCCAGCCGGGTCAATTAACCTTTTAGCGTCAACCTTGCGCTTTAATCAAGGCACCCAAAAATCAACAATCCCTCTTTAGAGATGACAAATTCTCTCTAATAAACTTTAGCTTCAATATTGGGCTTTGTACAAGACACCAAAACACCTTTTTCCTCCCGTAGAATAGGAGGAACTACGATTGCTCTAATTTCCCTGTTCGTTAAACATGAATACGTAGGCATAAGATTGCAAGATCTTAGCGTGCATACTAATTAAAAAACCTAGGTCCAGTACCGTCATACCTCAATCAAAGAAAAAAACCAAATCCAGCACCTTATCAAAAGCCTCAAGACACCCTATTCTCAAGCGAAATAAACCTAAGACAGACCCCCTATTTTGATAGCATCTGTAAACCAACAGTCATCTGTTTAAACTCAGTATGCAAGCAGGGTTAATTGGAGACATCTATTTCCCTTCCTTAATCAGCTTCACAGGATAAAAAATGAATCGATATGTAGTACCAAAGCCATAATGATTCGAAACCACAAAAATCGTGCTACAGAAAAAATCGCGACCACAGTGGGAGACATTCTTTCTTACAGTCTTAGGTGGAAAACCTTGAGTACCACAGAAATGGCGACTCTGCTGGGGAGTCATTGTCTGTTAGGATCATAGGATTATAGAGGTCTAGGATGTTAAGACAAATATATATACTGCTTTTCCTAATTGATATCTGTGTTTATTTTTCTGCTAATGGGAATGCGTGTGATGCCGCATGTGGAATGATTGAGTATACACCTAAGATAGGGGATGGCACTATACGGGTAATCTTACGGGGAGTGAATCCCAGATAAGAGGTCCCGGTCGACCATCAAATCAGTGGAGATGCCCTTTGCAGATTCAATGCCTATACGACTTTGGTTGTTGAAAGCAGATTGTTCCATAGGGTTATCTGAGAAGCTGAGGATTTTAGTAGACTGAAACCATTTTGTAGTGCGGAAGCTATCGGAAATAGTTGTCACACGATACTACCTTCATCTGAGATTACTCTAAGATACATTAGCTCGCTCGGATTCTGGCCTGCTGTTGTTATCCCAAGAGGGGTCAATGATTTTGCGGACAGGTACAAAAAATCACCAGTATAAACCTTTGGGGATGGGTAGAGCCTTGACTTCATGACGCCGACCCTTTGACCCCATGTTTTTTCTATGTTTTTGTGTGCTGCATTCATGCATTCATTTCATTAAAAAACATTAATCAAGAAAATTTTCTCTCCTACTCTCTCTTTTTCAAATCAAACTAAGACAATGATTGCAAATATCAGAGAGAAAGATTGCGTTATGGATTTTGGTAGAAGGAAAACTCACAAGTACACCTTCAAGGTTCCAAAACTAGAGGATTTAAGAGGATTGACGAGGATGATCACCAACCCTGATGCTTTCAGAGCTAAGTATGGAGGACTGTTGTCTCTATTAAGGATCCATGTAATTGAGGGATTACTTGCTACGCCCATTCAGCTCTACAATCCAGTTTATCACTATTTCACATTCCCAGATTATTAACTAGCACCAACGCTGGAGGAGTACTCTCACTTGACTGATTTACCTATTACTGATCAAGCTCCCTTTTCTGGACTGGAAGAAATTCCAAAAGATCAAACCATTGCAAGAGCAATTTATTTGGACGAGTCAGAAGTCAGGACTTACATGACCACTAAGGGTGGAATCCAAGGTTTTCCAGCCCAGTTTTTGATAAAGAAGGCCCTATACTTCGCCAGTATAGGGAATATACCTACTTTCGAAAGCATCTTTGCTTTGCTCTCCTACGGGGTATTTCTGTTTCCCAACATCGATAACTTCATAAATATCTATGCCATTAAGGTTTTTCTAATTGGAAACCCTGTACCGACCTTGCTCGCAAATGCGTATTATTCTGTACACTTAAGGAATTTGTACAGCGGAGGAATGATCACATGCTGTGTACCCCTGCTATACAAATGGTTCACTTCCCATTTACCCAAGTCTGCTACTTTTTGGGATCCTAAGAATACTTTACGCTGATCAGGATCAGGATCATTGAGCGTTGTGGAAACTTCCCTAATGTACCCCTCATAGGAATTAAAGGAGGAATCAATTATCATCCAGTTTTAGTTCGTCGTCAATTCGGATACCCGATGAGGCATGTCCCGCGTAATGTTCATCTGGAAGGTCTTTTCTTCAAGGAAGGAGAAAATGACAGGGCACTAAAGACAGAAATAGTGCATGCTTGGAAACACGTTCATAGAAAAGGACGAGAGTCTCTAGGAAAACCAGACTGTGTCTCGGTGGAGCCTTATCTCCACTGGGTACAAACTAGAGCTCTCAAACCGAGGATGCCTTACCCTCGCCAGGAAGTTCAACCATTAAGGGAATCTGCCCTTTACTTTATGTCGGATACGGAAAAACTTCAGGTTACTCTCAACAGAGTTCAACAGGAGAAGAAGTCTTGGAAGAACAAGTACCGTATTCTCAATGTGGAGTGTAAGAAACTGCAGCAACTTTTAAAAGAAAAGAATGCTCTGATTGAGATTTTAGAGCAACATGTTGTAGCGAACCAAGAGGACCAAAGGAATCTGCTCGCTCCTTTCACTTGACAAAGGAATGACAACCCGACAACGGCTTGAGAGCCCCGGTCAAAGAAGAGGAAAGTACTAGAACCTGCACCTGAGCTCTCCTTAGAGAGGACTTAGGATCCATTAGTTTAGACTTTTCCTTTTACAGTAGTTTGTAAAATTACTGTATTTCCATTTTCGCAATCTTTGAATTCAATAAAATGGGGTTTCCCCATTGTTTGATATTTTCAATCCAATTGTCGAAGTTTATTTTGATTAAACAAAAAAATAAAAAATAAATTAATCATTGCATATCATTCATCATTCGCCTATAACGCATTCTTCTTCCCTACGAATCTCACGTTTGTGCCTCGATTCTAGAGTCAAACTATCTCATTCGTACAATACTCAGGCCAATCGACAAAAGAAAATGGATGATCTCGACGAAGAGAACAGAGGGTTGAGAGAAGAAATCGACACTCTGAAGGAAGATCTGAGGAAACTTCGTAATGAAATGTAATCTCTGGCAGCAGCCCAGATGCAACAACAAAGGACTATAATCTCAGAGATCACATCGACACCCATAGTGGAAAAGTATGAGCCTCGATATACCATGCCAAAGGATCGTCCCTGGGGCATGCCACTCAACTATATCCCAGAAGGATATATTCCGCCGATCATGGAAGATCCGGAAACTGCAGCCGGAGCCGCTGGGCATGAAGGTTACAAACTTTGGAAAAGTGAAGATGCCAGGGGCATGCCAGCAACTCCTGAAGGTTACAAACTTCGGGAAGCACCGAGAGTCACTGCCGTAATGACTGTACCACTACCCGTGGTACACACTGTCCCGGAAGGACAGATTCCACAAGTACCTTCTAGTGGAAACGAAAGTATGTTCGATAGAATGAATGAGTTTTAGGAACATTTCTTGGAAATGCAGAAGCAACTACAAGCCATTCGCGGTCAGGATCTATTTGGAAAGGACGCCGCAGACCTTTGTTTGGTCCCTAATGTGAAAGTTCCGTTCAAATTCAAGGTGCCCGAATTTGAAAAATACAAGGGTAACTCTTGCCCTCAAAGTCACTTGGTGATGTACGCTCGGAGGATGTCAACTCAGACAGAGAATCAACAGCTACTGATCCACTACTTCCAGGATAGTTTAACCGGTTCCGCACTCAAATGGTACATGGGTTTAAACCGCACTAAGATCGTCACTTTCAGAGATCTTGGGGCTGCCTTCGTTCAACAATATAAGTATAATCTGGACATGGCGCTGGACAGAGATCAACTAAGAGCCATGTCGCGGAAGGATAAGGAAACCTTTAAGGAATATGCTCAGAGATGGCGTGAAATTGCCGCTCAGATTTGTCCACCTCTTGAGGAAAAAGAGATGACAAAGATCTTCTTGAAAACCTTAAGCTCGTTTTATTACGACAGAATGGTCGCCAGTGCGCCCAGTGACTTCACCGAGATGGTGGGCATGGGAGTACGTCTTGAAGATGCTGTCTGAGAGGGACGTTTAGCTAAAGACGTTGGACTATCAAGCAGTACCAAAAGATACGGTAGTACTTTCCCTAAGAAAAAAGAGCAAGATATTGGAAATATCTCTCTCGGAAAGCAAAGGCGACGTTACCAACCAGTAGCAGCTGTAACTCCTGGTATGAACCCTGCGCATGTTCCAACGTATCAACCTCGGGTTGCTCAAAGCCAACCAAATCAACAACAACATCAGCAAAGGCCACAACAGCCTCTTCAGCAGGCTCGTCCTCAGTACAACAACAACCGTACAATGCGACCACCATGGTTTGACCCTATACCCATGTTGTATGTTGAGTTGTTTCCATTACTAGTGGTCAAGGGGCACGTCCAAACCAGGTCTCCTCTTACAATACCAGAAAATTTGCCTTTTTGGTTCAAAGCGGATCAGACCTGTCCTTACTGTAGTATCCCAAAATTTGCCCTACCTTTTTCTAACTTTTTCTGGCTTTTGTTTCGCATTCATTTACATATCCATTAGGTCATATTCATAATCATACAGTGCATTAGTTTTTCTAAGGCATGGGATTACAGTGTTCTTTAAAACAAGGGTTTCTATGCATATTTATCTAAACAAGAGGTGGAAAATCGAAATCGTGGCCACGACACCATTTTCAGGCAAAATTGGGCATTTTTTGGCCTGGTTAATAGATTAACCATTTTGCAGTGCAATTATGTTAATAGATTAACCAGTGTAAATTTTGCTGTTTTTCATGTGTTAATCGATTAACACTTTGCAGTGCAATTATGTTAATCGATTAACACGTGCAAATTTTGCGTAATTTACTGCTTTTTCAAGACAATAACTTTTCTTCCACATTTTGAGATTCTACATTGGTCTAGTAACATGTGGGACATTCTGGAACCTTCAAGCATTCACCTACATTTGTTCCAATGCATTATTTTTAAATCAAGTGCACCATGTTCCTTGATTTCCAAGTAATGTGAATCCTTGGATGTTGAAGTTCACCTTGGGATTGTTACCGAGTTGATCCCAACTAACCGAGTTAACTACCTTGACTCGGTGAGTTGAGTGTAACTAACTCCGACCCTAGCTCCAAACCCAAAGCTAAGTCCAAAGCTAATCCCAAACCTCCCTAACTCCAAACCAAAAGTCTTTATAAGAAACCCTTCACTCATTTTTCAAGGGGAGGAACCATTCTACACCATTTCTCACACTTTTCACTCTCAATTCTCTCATCTTCTCTCTACTTCTACATCTTCATCTTCATCTAAATTCTCTCTTCCAAACCCTCACAAAAAGCTCTTATCTCTTGAAGGATAATCACTTTTCACATTGAAAAGTGATTAATTCTTGAGCTCAAACTCCATCATTGGTTGGATTTCTGGAATTTCATCTTATTCTACTTCAACCCAAGGGTTTCACACCATTTATTTTGGTGCACGTTCGATTTCGGTGTATTTTCGCGATTTTGCTCGGTTTCGACGCGTTTTGACTACTAATCGAGGAATCTTTGGTTTTCTTTGATTTTCTACACCAAGATCACTTTGCAACATTCACCAAGCCAAATCTCCGACTTTTAGGTTGGTGGATCTAACTCATTTTATTGTTTCGATCATTTTCGCATCGTTCGCAATGTAGTTGATACTTTTTGCATGTGAATTGATTATGCTTGTGCTTGATCCATGATCTTGATTGTTAATTGATGCTTTTGATTGATCATTTGCTGTTTTTAAACTTGATTTTTCGTGCATAATTGTTTGCCCTAGCATTGGAGTGACTGTACAATAAAAAAGTTGGGCAAAAACACTTTTTCAAACTGATTTTCTGCTGCTGGTACAGGGTTAATCGATTAACCAATTGCAGTGCAATTAGGTTAATAGATTAACCAGTGTAAATTGTGCTGTTTTGTGGCTGTTAATCGATTAACCTAATTGCACTGCAATTGGTTAATCGATTAACATTGCTGCAGAGTGTGTTTTTTGTGCATTTTTGAGCATGTTTCGATCCCGTTTCATTTCTAAACCTCATGGATTAATATGTTGATGATTTGTAGATTATACTTGAGTTATTTTACTTCAAACCATGGCATGAACATGATTTTTCGACACGCGGTTCTTGGTTTTTCATCGATGAATGTTCATGTTTGCGTTGTTGATTAATTGATGTGATGAACACATAATGCACCCTCATCGAGCTTGTTAATTGTTGATTGACGCTGGTGTTGCTGGAATTGCTATGTGCATGTTCATTTGCTTTCTATTTCAAGAGGTGCACACTTGTTTCAACTTATTCTCATGCTTAATAATGTGTATTCTCTCATAATGTGCATTCTTCCATGAAGATTTCAAGAGTTGTTTACCATGATTTATGGTGTGATTGTGATCATGCTTGATTAAAGAATATGTAACGCTTGATGCATGAGTGTTTTTCTATGAGTAAATCATTTGTGACTGCATGTTGCTCTGATTTTCCACTGCTGTCTAGATACACATGTGCTATTATATGTGCTACTGTTTGACTTTTATAGCTCCTTTTGTGTTGAATCATGTGCTGTTATAAGCTGGCTTGCTTATGTGCCACTTTTTACTGCTCTATGGATGCTGTAGCGCTGTTGTAGTCGATGTTTCTCTTGTTTATTCTCTTTCCCTTATGTGTGAATAGCATGACATAATGCTTGATGGTGTAGAACTCTCTCACATCCCTTAGGGATCCTAGCTCATCCTTAATTTTTGATTAAGGTGAGGTGGGATAAGCATTCGATAGTGCTATCCCTCTCTTTTTTTAGACTTAGGTGGTTCCTATTACCTCACACAACCATAGGATCTCCATGCATGATAACATTAGGATTATTAGTCTTCCTCGCTTAGATTTTTTCCTTTCCTAACCCCTTGAGTCTCTTTCTCATCTCAAAACAAAAATCAAAACATGTAATAAAGGCAACAAGTATTATACGCCATGAGCCTTAAGTACATGGGAAGTGGAAGGAGGAGGGTGTCCCTCCGTCTTTCTAGAGTGTTAGCATACGTCCTGTAGGACGACCATGCGACGCATTCGTTCCTATGTCATAGACTTTAGTGCAATACTTGTTACAAATACAATAAATCAAAACACTTCTTCTAAAAAATCAATAAAAAACAAACAATTCTCTTCTCATCTTCCTCACTTCATTCGTAAAGGATGCGTCACTTCCATTCAACCGCAAACAGGTAAATGCCTAAGACTCCATACAACGAGCTGCGACACCTAACTGCTGGAACGCGAACCTTGGCGTCTTCCGTTAAAAATACACAAACAAAGAAAAGTTATCCCTAGTGAGGGGAACTACGTCGCTCTGATTCTCACGTGCGAGCGGGATACGTAGGCAGGAGATCGTGTGAGATCTCTCCGAGCACCATCCTTCTCTTCTCCCCCAAAACCGTAGTCTGAACTACGTTGACTTTGACTTTCCCATTGCACGAGGGAATACGTAGGCCTAGGACGCGATGTCCTATCGAGTCACTTCTTTTCTTTTTCCCCCGTTTCTCCGCTTCCGCCTTTCCGTTCCAGTTTCCAGTTTAGCGAGCAAGTTTTAGATAACCCGACACCCTTTGATCGAGACAACAAGCGTGGATCCCATCGAGTACGATGGACGCGTGGGGGTGCTAATACCTTCCCCTTGCGTAACTGACTCCCTTACCCATTTCTCTTGGTTGCAAGACCATGCTTTTCCCTTCCCTCAAGTTTACGTAGTGTTTCCTTTCCCTCTCTTGGGATAAATACACATTGCTGGCGACTCTGTTTCCGCGCCACTTTCGCGTTTGTACTTGGATGAAAATCCCGGGAGTGACAGCTGGCGACTCTGCTGGGGATCTGGTTCCCTAAGCGAGTCAATCCTAGCGCTTGCTTGTTTTCGATTATAGGGTGTTTTATTTGTTTGCTTTACTCGCTTTATTTATGGCATTATTGCATGTTTATTGTTTTATTACATTTACTTGCTTTCCATTTACTGTTTCCATATATATTGTACTATGCTGGACTGTGCTGGATTTTTTTGTTTGGCAGGTTGGGATTTCTGAGAGATAAGCCCACTACCCAGGCTTGAGCATACACTTAGGTATTAGCGTGGGCAGGCGTGTCGCTCCCGTGATGTTTGGCCATGTGTGGGTGTTCACGAGACCTACAGCCATACGAGGTTCTATCCAGAGCTATCTACTACTGTATGCTCGATACAGGCCAGTAGATATTCTCTAGAGGAATTGTCGACTCTGGTGACCATTCCCGAGAACTCAGTAACGACACTCCTCCCGAGATGTGATAATGGCAGACCAGAAATGGCAAACCCATTACGCATTCTCGATCCGAGGACCCAATGCTGGGAACTTGCTATAGGATATCCTTTTTGAAAGAGAATCAGTGGAGGCACTCCTCGATTGGCGATAGTACTGTACCCCGAGGGATGAATGTACTATTGCTTCTCGACCTCAGTGCCAGAAACTGAGGACCTTTTGTTTTCTAGTACCCACATGTGAGAGGGGCGGGTTGTTTACAGGTTTACAGGTAACCATAACCTTCAACCTACTTGGTATTCTGATTTTCCTATCAGTGTGGACTCATCAGCCTGGTATTATGGTATTCTGACATTCTGACCATCCCGGTATTCTGATTAGGTCGGTACTCTGATTATGCCGATATTCTGGAATTTTGGTATTCTGATTATGCCGATATTCTGGCATTCTAGTATTCTGATTATGCCGATATCCAAGCATCCTGGTATTCTGATTATTCAGATATTCTGGAATCCTGGTATTCTCTTCAGAGCAGACCTATGAACTTATTCAGTCATCAGCACAACACTTATTCAGACTATATGGAAGCTTTGATCCCATGTCTTATTGCATTCATATTATTGCATTGCATTTGCATCTTGCATCATTTTGCATATCTTTCTCCAGGCCAGACCAGTGAGCTCATCCATCCTTTGCCTCGAACTGCAGTTGATTTCCCGACTTTTGTATTGGACTTGAATCAGCATCTGGAATAATGATATACTCAGGGGACCAGAATCAGATTGTGACTTGGGCCGATGTTGAATTGATGAAGAGTCAGTTGGACCAACTGGTAGAAGCTATGAGAGCCATGACTAGGCGAGAGGCCAATGTTCAGAGGACTTCAGTTATGGGGAATGTCTTTCCACCTCTGGTGAACAATGTTGCTCAAGCTCAGCCTGCGGGAGTCCCTGTTGAGGATCCTGCTATACACGAGCGTACCATCATCCGAGACGGACATTCTTCTTCTCTTGATGCCACAGACTATCAGAGTTTTGCATTCTCTATGCCAGACGTCCAAGGGGTAGTTCCAAAGATGAACCCTAAGGATCCACGATTTGTTGATGACGAAAGATACTGTGTGTTGGAGGAGAAGCTTAAAGCCCTGGAGAGGTGTGATACTCTTGATTTAAATGCTTTGAGCATGTGTTTGGTACCGGGCCTGGTGATGCCTCCAAAGTTTAAGATGCCAAAATTCGAAAAGTACAAAGGGGATAGCTGCCCAAAACTACATTTGGTGATGTTTTGCCGAAGAATGACCTCTCATACCCACAATGACAAGCTCATGATCCACTGTTTCCAAGACAGTCTGAGTGGGGCATCACTGAGTTGGTATATGCAGTTAGAAAGTGGTAGCATCTGATTATGGACAGACCTAGCTAACGCCTTTGTGAAGCAATACAACTATAATCTTGACATGGCTCCCAGCCGAATGCATTTGCAAGACTTGTCTCAAGTAGATAATGAGTCATTCCGAGGGTATGCTCAGAGATGGAGAGAGTTAGCCGCTCGTGTTCAACTGCCACTTTCGAATAGAGAATTGGTTGATTTGTTCATGGATACCTTACAAGGTCCGTACTTGGAAAAGATGATTGTTAATGGGGTAGCAAAATTTTTTGACCTGGTGATGATGGGAGAACATATCGAGAGTCTGATCAAGTGTGGAAAGCTCCAAGGCATCTCGAACTTCCAAGCTAATGAAAATGAATCAGTTGTCAGTTCTCAGGAAGAATTCGAGGAAGAAAATAGTTCCATTAAGGAATCTTCACCACCTCGTTCTCGGTGTTCAGACATATCAACTGTTCAGAGTCAACAATATTATGGGTCTTCATATCAGGGACAATATTCTTCTGCAAATCAGAGACCTCCTCAGAGTCAACGATCATATCGCTGTCAGCCGCGTCAACACGCCCGACAAAGGCCAAGGAAGCCAGAGAGGAATTTCACTCAGTTGCCAATGTCGTACAGCCAAATACTGCCAGATATGATTGAAGGTGGATTAATAGTTCCAAAGGATTTGAAGCTAGTGCCTTTTCCGTATCCACCAGGTTTTGATGTCAACGCCCGTTGTGACTACCATGCTGGGGCACAGGGGCATTCAACTGAAGACTGTAAGGTGCTCAAGAGCAAGGTTTAGACTCTGCTTGACTCCAACATGTTCTCATTCACACCTCGGGGTATTCAGATCAATAATTCTCCTTCATCCATCCAGGTGGGTTCATCAGTCCAGGTTATGGAAGAAGTTACCGAGAGCAGTTGTGCAGGTGAGTATCAGGCTAACTTTGATGAGCAATTCTAAAGATGGCTAGCTCAGTTGCAAATCAAGCTTGGAAAGCCCAGTTCCACGAAGCTGGAAACCATTTAGATCATTTCATTTCTTTGCATTTGTAGTTTCTTTTCTGTTAATGTGCAAACTCACTTGTAAAACTTGTCTGTTTTTCGGTTGATGATGATAATGAAATGAATATGCATGTTCTGATTAAATCCAATCGTGTTCACTCATACTTTTTATCGATATTATATGCTTGTTTAAGAAGGATCCTAGGAAGGATGACGAAATTGAAAGGCGCAAAACTTCCGATTGTATGCTTTTGAACAAAAACCCTGTTGATGATGTACATGCATTGTTTCAAATTCCTAAACACCGGAGACATGAGGAAGATAATCCCTTGTCAACCTCGTTGAGCCTAGTAGTAGGAGTTTATTTCTGAGAACGAAAATCCTCAATCTTAACCTGGGGCAGGGTAGGTGTCAGCTAATTTGACCGTGCGTTCAAATTTCAAAAGGAGTGTTCCGTTCGAAGATCAATTACATCTATGGTTATCCCTCACCAACCGAAGAGTGAGATGGTTGAAACCCTTTACAAGTCAAGACTAACCTGTGTCACACGATTAGTTCAAAAAAAAAAAGAAAAAAGGAAAAAGCCCGCTAAGTCAAGACTTGAAAACAAGTGACTTAGGCAAAAGTTAGGGCATCCCGCTGGACTTCAAAATCGAAAAATTCAAAAGAATCAGTCCAGGCAAAAATCAGGGAAATAAAAAAAAAAAGAACGAAAGAATGAAAAGCGAAAAGGATTATAAAAGAAAAATCCTCGAATAAAGAACAAGTCGTGTGAATACAAACACCAAGGACAAAAGGGGTGATTGTTACTCTGAGAATCGTGCGGGTTCCTTCCATCCTCATACCATTTATTAACCTTTCTGAAAGGTAAGCGCTTGTGTCGAGTTAGCTGAACGTAGGACTGGAGAACACCAAGGAGAATGGGTGGGTTAAAATAAAACTTTGAGCCTTATATCCTTTCTTTCTTAAATCGCGAACCAGACCACGTTACAACCTTCGAAAGACCTAATTGAAGCAGGGTTGTTTCAAAAGCATACTCCGGTTAAAATCGCGTCAGTTCTGACTCCCAAAAGGACTTTCTTACCATTCATGTTGGTATCGATGTGACATTCTAATAAGTGATTCATTCACTACACGTCATAACATTTTTCCAGTGAACAAACTTGGATTTCAAAACTGTCATATGCATTGCATTAAAATCGTCATTTTCAAAACAAATTGTTTTACTTGAGAGTAAGTACTTGACGTCAGGAAAGTTTTTACAATGGAAAGATTGATCAATCTAAGATGCAAAGTGCCTGAGTACTCCGTTGAGCCGGGGCAAGTCATATCAAATGGGCGATCCATTCCAAGATTCAGTTAATCTGGGGTAATCAACTCGAGATTCAACAAATCTCTCAAAGGTTTGTTAAAGGTACTCCTTCACAGATCAGCCAGTCAAGGGCATAAGTCACTTCAAGGCTGGGGCAGGCCGCCTCAAGAGCACAAGAAGTTATTATCTCCGGAGGACGGTTAATCAAAGTCATGGGGCAAAATATGCCGGATCTTGAAGATATGTTCATTTGCAGGTTATGCTGCATCAAGGCACCTCTTTTTGGTCATATCACATCTGCAGGGTTTATGTTGATAGCCATCACGAGATATCCCCAGCAGAGTTTCTCTCCTCGACGGAGATTGCTGAAGTTTTATCACTCAGCAGAGCATATGAAGATTGCGAATTGTTCTTCCCAGCAAAAGTGCAAGAGTTCTTGTTCCGGTACAGGATAAAAGTGTTGGGTCTGTGCTTCCCCAGTTTGCGGAAAAGTTGTTTCTGTCTCCCCAACAGGGTAAGGATAGAAGGTAGATTCCCAACAGAGGAGTAAGTCCAATCTTGTCCCCTAGCAGAGTTGATATCATCAACCATTGATCCCCAAGCAGATTTTCGAGTGGTGGTTAGCTTTCCTCAGCAATTCAAAATTTGATTGTCATTGGCACTTTTCTCCAACAGATTCCTGAGAGTTTTGTGTGGTGGTTAGCTTTCCTGCAGAATGGAGGTTTAGTCGGGATCTCGAGTAGTTTATGACCCTGAAGACGGTTCAGTTTGTTATCCCCAGCGGAGTTTGTAACACCCCATTTCTACCCATCGAATAATATAAAATCAGAGTTACAAAGTTTCAACGTACATATGGAATGTTATACTTTCTACATAAAACAACGACAATTAATCACTTGGAAAACAGATACATAACACATAATTTCGGATGAACCGATAACAACCTGCTCAGTCTTTAAAATAAAACAACTTTCATTACTACGCAGCGGATTCACAATAATTCAACTTTGATAACATATCATCTGTGTTCACATTAAACAACTTCAAAACAGAAAGTCTTTAACAAAGACAACTTAAAAATTCAGCAACAATAATAAAATCAACGATAAAGGAAACATGCGTTCATCCCCCCGAGTGTTACGTATCAGAACGACGACACCGACTCGAACTAATGAAGGTAGATAGCCTTCACTTTGGACTATATGCAGGATGGCGTATAAACCATCACCAACCACAGAAGGGGTGAGATATCAAACAATATAATCGAGCATATGATAAAAAATATATTAAATTAGATTGTATAAAATCACCACTTCACAACATTACCATCAACATTAATCAACCACACAACAACAATTTATACAACATGGAATGCGACTCAGAAAATGCACATGCATGTGGTACCATTGGAGCAGAACTCCCAACTTAAAAATCTGCCAATTAATAGAGGCGTCAACAAGGTATAAGCCTTCAACTTAAACTTGCCAATCCAGGTCAACTTACCGAGCATCAGCTCCAACTTGATATGCTATGTATGCAACAACAATATAAACACAACAGTAACTACAACAACATTTACAACCACATTTCAACTTTAGCACTAAGCCTACAACTTAATTCTTGCCAGAAATTAAAGGCAATGCAACAAAATCACACCCGCAACTTTATAATTAACCACAACAATACTACTGCCATTTACGCCATAACCAATCTATGTTACAAACGTTTCCTCGAAATTATCCGGACAGTGTTACTAAAACCGGTTAATTATTCTTCTACTAAAATTACTAATGTTTCTACTCTGCTTTAATAATATTAAGACTATTATGGTATTGTTGTTATACAAGTTCTGCTATTATTTCCTCACTATACTGCTAGATTATTCTTCTGACACTGTTACTGCTACTAGAATGTTACCTGCTAGTTCATGACCTTGCTGTTATTTTTTTTCTATTAACTGAAACTAATAGTGGATTATTTTCCTGCTAATTCACTAGTTCTGCTTTTCTATTAATTCACTGGTCCAAACATGATAATTTACTACCATATTAATTTCTACTAAACTATTACCTACAAGTGGCTCGCGCCACTTCCACTCACACAGAGAGGTGGCTTGCGCTACCCCTTAACCACAAAACACAGGTGGCTTGCGCCACCATTAATCATAAAGGCAAGGTTGCTTGCGCCACCATTCATCAATTCCCAGAGGTGGCTTGCGCCACCCTCAAGTGACACACAGGGGTGGCTTGCGCCATCCCCCCCTTTTTTTAATTAATCCAATCCAGTTAACTCCGAACACATACCCAAAACAACACATATAATTTCTAGCAACCTTAATTTATCTACAGAATCTATAATTTATCAGAGATAACAACCAATTACGAAAACAACAGGAATTCGGTGTATTTATCGACACAATTCACACACAGTGACAATTTTGTACAAAACTAAATCCCACATATTATTCATCAATTACCCTGTTATAGAGTCAGAACCCCACCCTTACCTTGGATTGAAGGTTTCTCTAAAACTCCGATTGGATTCTCGTTCTCGCGGCCTCTCCGTATCCTCCTTCAAACCCTTGTTCCTCTTCTCTATAACTTCCACGTTCTTGTTCTCTTACTGCCACTTTCTTTTCCTTCTCATAATTCTAAATACCTAATAATAAAACACTATTATTCCATTTGTCTTATTGGGCCTCATTACTACACCCCCACTAATACTACTTCACTCACCATCTAAATAAGCCCAATAATATAATCTAGTATTATTTCTAATACTATAATTACCACTTAAGTTAGCTTAATTAATTAATTAACAACAACGAAACTTAAATCAACATTTTATAATTAATTCAACTAAAACCGACATAGCAACTCAACACAACATTTCGACAACCAACACAAATCAAACAAATAATATGAAGATATTTAATTAAATAATTAATTAAATAACCGGGTGTTACAACTCTCCCCCACTTAGAATATTTTCGTCCTCGAAAATTTACCTTGTTCAAACAGCTCGGGATAGGATTCCTGCATCTTGCTCTCCAACTCCCACGTCATACTTTCTCTGGCAGCTCCTAACTAGACTACTTTTACCAACACAATCTCCTTGCCTCTTAGAGTCTTCATTTCACGATCCGCAATCCGTACAGGCATCGTTTCCATAGTAAGATTATCTTGTACTTGCACATCATCCATATGAATTACATGAGATGGATCTGGAACATACTTCCAGAGTTGTGACACATGAAACACATCATGTAAATTTGAAAGATTAGGCGGTAAGGCCACTCTATAAGCAACATTTCCAACTCTGTCAGAAATCTGATATGAGCCAATAAAACGAGGAATAAGCTTATTAGACTTCAATGCACGCCCAACACCTGTCACAGGTGTAACTCTCAAAAACACATGGTCACATGCTTGAAATTCTAAATCTTTCCTTCGCTTGTCATGTTAACTCTTCTGCCTACTTTGGGAAGATTTCATCTTCTCTCGGATTAACTTCACCTTCTCAGTAGTTTCTCGAACAATTTCAGGTCCAAGCACTACACTTTCTCCAGATTCATGCCAACATAAAGGAGTCCTACATCTCCGACCATATAACGCTTCAAAATGTGCCATTCCAATACTGGAATGGTAACTGTTATTATAAGTGAACTCGATCAATGGAAGATAAGTATCCCACGAACCTCCCTACTCAAGAACACAAGCTCTCAACAAATCCTCCAACGACTGAATAGTCCTCTCAGTTTGACCATCCGTCTGAGGGTGATACGCTGAACTCAACCTCAACTTAGAACCCAACGCCTCTTGCAAACTCTTCCAAAAATCAGAAGTAAACCTCGGATCTCTATCCGACACAATACACAGAGGAACACCATGCAGCTTTACAATCACGCTAGTATAAATCTTCGCCAACTTCGATACTGGAAAACTGATGTTAATAGGAATAAAATGAGCCGACTTCGTAAGCCTATCAACAATCACCCAAATCGAATCGTGTCCCCTTGAAGTATTAGGTAATCCCATCACAAAGTCCATTGAAATGCTATCCCATTTCCATTCTGGAACTTCTAACGGTTGCATCAACCCTGCAGGCTTCTGATGTTCAACTTTCGACTTCTGACAAGTTAAACATGCGTACACAAAACGAGCTACATCACGCTTCATCCCAGGCCACCAAAACAATTTCTTCAAGTCCTGATACATCTTTGTAGCCCCCGGATGAATACTCAATTTACTTCTATGACTTTCCTCAAGAATCGATTTCTTCATCTCCGCATCATCAGGAATACAAATACGATTACGGAATCTCAACACTCCATAGGCATCTAACTTGAAATCATCATTCTCGGAGTGATCGATCCCAACCATCGAATCTACCAGTTTCACGTCTAACTTCTGAGCTCCCTTGATACTGTCCAGAAAATCATTGTTAATCTTCAGCATTCCCAACATCACACATGCGATATAACTTCTCAAACTAAGCTCATATCTCTGAACTTCTCAATTAATTCCAATTCTTTAACCATCATCGCCGACATATGCAAAGTTTTCCGACTTAGAGCATCAGCCACAACATTAGCTTTGCCTGAATGATAGTTCAAATCGAAATCATAATCTTTTAATAATTCCAACCATCTTCGTTGTCTCATATTCAATTCCTTCTGATCAAATAAACACTTTAAACTCTTATGGTCACTAAACACTTCAAATCTAGAACCATAAAGATAATGCCTCCAAATCTTTAGTACAAAAACGACTGCAGCAAGTTCTAAATCATGCGTAGGATAGTTCTTTTCATGAGTTCTCAACTGCCTCGACGCATAAGCAACTACCTTATCATTCTGCATAAGCACACCTCCTAAACCCATCTTAGAAGCATCATAATACACCACAAAAGGTTCTCCTGGATTAGGTAATGTCAAAACTGGAGCCGATGTCAATCTCTTCTTCAACTCCGTAAAACTTTCTTCACATTGAATGTCCCACACAAAAGCTTTACCTTTACAAGTCAACTTAGTCAACGGAAGTGCTAACTTAGAAAATCCTTCGATAAACCTTCGGTAATAACCGGCTAGTCCCAAAAAGCTTCTAATCTCGGTAGCCGACCTTGGAGTTTCCCATTGCAACACATCATCTACTTTAGACGGATCCACAACAATGCCACTACCTGAAATGACATGACCGAGAAAACTAACCTCCTTTAACCAAAATTCACATTTAGACAGCTTTGCATATAACTTATTCTCTTTCAAAACTTGCAATACTAGTCTTAAGTGTTCTACATGCTCTGTTTCCGATTTAGAGTAAATTAATATATCATCAATGAACACCACCACAAACCGATCCAAATAAGTATGAAAGATACGGTTCAAGTACTCCATGAATACTCCCGGCGCATTAGTAACACCGAAAGGCATCACCGAATACTCATAATGTCCATAACGCGTTCTGAAGGCCGTCTTCTGAATATCTTCATCTTTCACTTTAATCTGATGATAGCCCGACCTCAAATCAATCTTGCTAAACACACGAGCACCTACCAATTGATTCATCAAGTCATCTATTCTCGGAAGCGGATACTTGTTCTTAATCGTCACTTTATTTAATTGTCTATAATCAACACAGAGCCTCATACTTCTATCTTTCTTCTTTACTAACAACACTGGAGCTCCCCACGGCGATACACTTGGCCTCACAAACTTCTTTTCAAGCAAATCCTCCAATTGCTTCTTTAATTCTGACAATTCAGATGCAGACATCATGTATGGTGCCATAGAAACAGGTCTGGTACCAGGTACAAGGTCAATTGCAAATTCCACTTCTCTTTCTGGCAGTACATCAGGAATTTCATCAGGGAAAATTTTAGGAAATTCACGCACCACTTGCAACTCCTCAATTATAGCTTGACTCTCAATAGATAACAACGTCATCACTGAGAACATCTGAGCTCCTTCTTGCATCAACTGCTGTAATTGCCTAAAAGACAACAAACCAACTTCTTCCTCTTCAGGAGTAGAAAATCTCACTGACTTGTTATAACAATTGATATGAACATAGTTATATTCTAACCAGTTCATTCCCAAGATTACATCCATCCCACTTTAACGGCAAACACACCAAATCAACAGTAAAGACTCTGTCGAAGATCGTCAAAGGACACTTTAAACACACAAGAGAAGTAGTCACCAATCCCTTAGCCGGAATCTCGACGACCATTTCTCCTTCCATGGAAGACAACATAAGGCCCAATCTTTCAACACATTCAGCAACAATAAAACAATGAGTAGCACCAATATCAATCATAGTGATTAAAGGAGTACTATTAATGAAACATGTACCTCTGATGAGTCTGTCCTCAGTAGTTGTCTGAGTCCTAGCCAAAACGAACACTTTCCCACCGGTCTACGCCTTCTTTGGTTTCTGACTCTGACTACCAATGTGTCCTTCTTCACCACAGTTGAAACAAATCATCTCTTTATGCTTGCACTCAGATATAGCATGCCCAGTCTTACCACAATGGAAACACCTCTTCACCTCAGCAGTACACACATTACTCTTATGACCAGGTTTCCCACATTTGAAACAAGTTATGCCAGCAGGGGCATCTCCCCCACTTGTCCTCTTACCATCAACCACTTTCTGTTTACCTTTTCCAGCTGGAGCATTATAAGGTTTGCCATGACTCTATTGGTTCTTGCTCTTCCTCTCATTAATGATCTTATAATGAGCATTGTTATCCTCTTCATAAATTCTGCAGCTATCAATCAAATCAGAGAAGACATGAATCTTTTGATATCCAATTGCCTTCTTGATCTCTGGGCGCAACCCACTCTCAAACTTGATGCATTTTGAAAACTCAGCAGTATCCCCGTTATAGTGCGGATAAAACTTAGCCAACTCAACAAACTTTGCAGCATATTCAGTAACCGACATACTTCCTTGTTTCAGCTCAATAAACTCGATTTCCTTCTTACCACGAACATCCTCTGGATAATACTTCCTCAGGAACTCCCTTCGGAACACAGCCCAAGTGATACCTTCACCTGCAGCTTCCAACCTCTGACGAGTCTCTAGCAACCAGTCATCAGCCTCGACTGCTAACATATGAGTCCCATATCGAACCTTCTGCGCTGGAGTGCAGTCCATCACACGGAAGATTCTCTCCATCTCTTTCAACTAATCCAACGCTCCATCAGGATCATACTTGCCCTTGAAGGTAGGCGGATTCTCCCTCTGAAAAGTTGCTAAACTGCAAGATCCAGCTTTCTCGTCAGTGTTCGGCTGATTCTGCAAATCCTGAGCCATTGCTTCCAACGCAGCAGCAATTGCAGCATTGTTCCTTCCAGCCATCTCAACTTATCACTACAACATAACAAGGTTAGAACTAGTTAACAATACTCGATTGTCAAACAAACTACGACTCGACAACTTGGCTGGACGGACCGACCTGCTCTGATACCACTAATGTAACACCCCATTTTTACCCATCGAATAATATAAAATCAGAGTTACAAAGTTTCAACGTACATATGGAATGTTACACTTTCTACATAAAACAACGACAATTAATCACTTCGAAAACAGATACTTAACACATAATTTCGGATGAACCGATAACAACCAGCTCAGTCTTTAAAATAAAACAACTTTCATTACTACGCAGCGGATTTACAATAATTCAACTTTGATAACATATCATCTGTGTTCACATTAAACAACTTCAAAACAGAAAGTCTTTAACGAAGACAACTTAAAAATTCAGCAACAATAATAAAATCAACGATAAAGGAAATATGCGTTCATCCCCCCGAGTGTTACGTATCAGAGCGACGACACCGACTCGAACTAATGAAGGTAGATAGCCTTCACTCTGGACTACCTGCAGGATGACGTATAAACCATCACCAACCACAGAAGGGGTGAGATATCAAACAATATAATCGGGCATATGATAAACAATATATTAAATCAGATTGTATAAAATCACCACTTCACAACATTACCATCAACATTAATCAACCACACAACAACAATTTATACAACATGGAATGCGACTCAGAAAATGCACATGCATGTGGTACCATTGGAGCAGAACTCCCAACTTAAAAACCTGCCAATTAATAGAGGCGTCAACAAGGCATAAGCCTTCAACTTAAACTTGCCAATCCAGGCCAACTTACCGAGCATCAGCTCCAACTTGATATGCTATGTATGCAACAACAATATAAACACAACAACAACTACAACAACATTTACAACCACATTTCAACTTTGGCACTAAGCCTACAACTTAATTCTTGCCAAAAATTAAAGGCAATGCAACAAAATCACACCTGCAACTTTATAATTAACCACAACAATACTACTGCCATTTACGCCATAACCAATCTATGTTACAAACGTTTCCTCGAAATTATCCGGACAGTGTTACTAAAACCGGTTAATTATTCTTCTACTAAAATTACTAATGTTTCTACTCAGCTTTAATATTATTAAGACTATTCTGGTATTGTTGTTATACAAGTTCTACTATTATTTCCTCACTATACTGCTAGATTATTCTTCTGACACTGTTACTGCTACTAGAATGTTACCTGCTAGTTCAAGACCTTGCTGTTATTTTTTTTCTTCTATTAACTGAAACTAATAGTGGATTATTTTCCTGCTAATTCACTAGTTCTGCTTTTCTGTTAATTCACTGGTCCTAACATGTTAATTTACTACCATATTAATTTCTGCTAAACTATTACCTATAAGTGGCTCGCGCCACTTCCACTCACACAGAGAGGTGGCTTGCGCCACCCCTTAACCACAAAACACAGGTGGCTTGCGCTACCATTAATCATAAAGGCAAGTTGGCTTTCGCCACCATTCATCAATTCCCAGAGGTGGCTTGCGCCACCCTCAAGTGACACACAGGGGTGGCTTGCGCCATCCCCCCCCCTTTTTTTTAATTAATCCAAACTAGTTAACTCCGAACACATACCCAAAACAACACATATAATTGCTAGAAACCTTAATTTATCTACAGAATCTATAATTTATCAGAGATAACAACCAATTACGAAAACAGGAATTCGGTGTATTTATCGACACAATTCACACACATACCCAATTTAGTAGTTTGGGCTTTGCTGTTATGCTGTAGGGAGTGGAGTGGATGTTCTCTGTGATGTTCTGATGTTGGTTTGAAGTAGTTGGGTTTCTGGTTGTTGCTAGTTTCTTGGCTTGAGGGGGAGTTTTGATTGTTGTGCAGCTGGCGTTAGATTGGTTTGTTAGATTTGCTTTATCTGTTGCTTTTGCTGCTGCTGGTATCTCTGATGTGTGCTGATATTTTTTTAGCCAAAATTAGCCAAAGGGGGAGATTGTTAGTTCTATTATTGGCTGCAATTTTGGTAAAACAATGTGTTGGTTCAAGATGTCATGTCTGATGTCTTAACTTGTGTTGCTAACATTCTGCTTGTGGTTTTGTTACTTAGTGTTGCAAGTCTGTGTTCTGATGTCAAACATGATGTCTTAACATCTTTTGACAGAACATCAGGTTCAGTCTGTTATGTTAGGGCTGCACTTTATTTGCTGTATCTTGAGGATGGTCTGAGAGATTACAGGCGAGATTCTTGGAGGAGATTTTATCTGATGCAATCATTTTATTTTTTCTTTGAAGTATATTATGTTTCTAGTTTTAGGGCTAAAAGATTTGAAGAGTAATTTTGTTTTAAAGTGAGATTCAAATTTGGGTGTTAATGCTGCCCAAGCCCATGAAGAGAGTTGCTATAAAAAGACGTATCAAACCTACTTACTGGTTAGAGAAGTTTAATTGAAGAGCTGCATTACTTGTGTTTGGGTTTGAGTCTTTGTGCGTCTTGTGTTATTTGTGAGCCATTCACTTATCTCTTTGATGTTTGAATTGGACTGTTTAATTGAGTTGTAATTTGTCCACTCTAAGCTTTTAAGCATGAGTGTTTGTTCTTGATCAAAGCTTTTAAGCAAGATCAAGGTGTGTCTTCTTACTTTGTTATTTTCTGTTTTTATCACTGCTGTGATTGAGGGGGAGTGAGAGGGTTCTCATACCTAAGAGTGTCTTAGGTAGAAGTGTCATTGGGTAGTGATTAAGTGAGTAGATTATCAACTTGTGTGTTTATTGTGGAGTCTATAAATTGATACTACTAATAGTGATTTTCCTCCCTGGCTTGGTAGCCCCCAAACGTAGGTTGTTAGACCGAACTGGGTGAACAATCCTCTGTGTGGCTTATTGTTTTTAAGTACTGTTACTATTATTGCCTTGTTCATACAACAGATATTGATGTTGTGACATCTCACTTGACATCACATATCTGATACCAGAATTTCAAATCCCACAAAACATCATAACAACATACATTAATATTCATTCAAACAATGTATTTTACCACACAACAACATCATTATCACACGCATCAACATCATATAAATAGCACAAAAGCCCCACATTTATATGACGATAGCATATCGCATCGAACACCAACAAACACAACAAAACCTACAAACCACTAATCATCCTCTACCAAATATTCTTAGTTAACACATGGTATCACATAACCATTTACTAGCCCGTTGGATTCTCTTTCCAAGGCTTCAAGTCCCATATCAATCGGATTCCCGATCCATGAATTTTGGTGGAAATATAAACTACACTTATCACGTTCATCACAATATTTAACTCTACCATATCAATCCATGACATAAACATATGTTCCTATTCCACTATCATAAAGAGCATTGAAATAGCCTTCCAACGCATCCGACCGTGTCTCAATCCGAGTAACGGATCAAAAGTTACGTAGAAAACAAAATGGAAAATCTGTCACGTTCGCTTTCCTATTCGCAATGCGAACCCCCAGCGAACCGTGGCAGAGAAAAAACAGCAAAAAGTTCGCAATACGAACTTCTGGGCGAACCTTCGCTGGGGTTCGCAAAGCGAACCTCCGAGCCCAGAAATTCACAGCAGCGTCAATATAGGTCATATGAGACCAAAATTCATCATTTCTTCCACCCAAACACTTCTAAATCACAGTATATCAACCAAAACATGTTTCAACATAATCAACAAGTATTCTACGCAGTTTATATCGAGTTTCACCCGTGAAAACATCAATTTCTATCTAATTGATCACAAATTATCAATGAGAAAAAGTTGTGAAACAACCAAAACAATTACAACAAACAACACATATACATACACAAGCAAGATATAATCAAAACTTCTCACCCTTACCCGATTAATCGCGCTTGAAACGGATCTATGTCGATTTCCACCTCTTTTCCTCTTCTCCATTTCTTTCCTCCCCTTTTCCTTCTTTCTCTCTGTCATTCCTTTCCCTTTCTTTTCTCTCTTTTTCTCTCCACTTTCTATTTATTAAAAATATCTAATTTTTCTAAAATATCTAACCTCTCAAAATGACCATTTTACCCCTCAGCTCAAATATCTCGCAAACACTCTCAAAATGCGATAAAACATAATAACGATGAAAAATAATATATTGCCAATTAAAAGTCAAGAATAAAATAATATAAAAACAAAAATAATTAAATCGACTCGATTAAATAAATCGGACAAAACAGGGCGTTACAATTCTCCCCCACTTAGACATTTTCGTCCTCGAAAATATACTTGGTGCAAACAACTCCGGATACGACTCTCGTATCCGACTAACAAACTATCATGCCAACAAAAGGCACACCACGAATAATACAAACTGACAAACCACCTTGCTAACAACAACTTCTACAATGACACGACAACGACGGCAACTACAACGACAAGATGCAAAGCCCATACAATGCACTGACGACTAACTCACAACTCAAAGAATACCCAAGTTACGAACACACAGGTTCACTCTTGAACCGAAACACAACAAGATCGTTACCCTCACCATAGGTAACACTCCCCTAATTCCCCATACAGGAATTAGCTACTCGCACTCGAACCATCACAATGGAAATGAGGCAACAACACAAACAAGACCATAAAGTTCCACGACCCAACATCGTTTCAACAACCTCTACATAACCACAATACCAACATCCTTGTCACACAACATTATTACAACAACGATACGATTCACCAATCGACCATATAACCAAAACATCCATCCACATAGTAGCACATGAATAAAATTTAAACCTTTCACCTAACACTTCCATTCTGAAACGTCCAATGGTCTCATCACTCCTACATGTTTTCAATGTTCAACCTATGAACTCTTACAAGTCACACACGCATATACGAATTGTGCCACATCACGCTTCCGCTACGCACTCTGATGACTCGTAACCATCAAATCTACCAATTTCACGTCCAAAGTCTAACTCTTTCTCATATTCACCAAAAATCACTATTCACTTTTAATATACCCAACCTCACACTCTACTGTGTTATCTCACACACTAGACACAAGTCTCTGAACTGCTCAAATAATTTTAATTCTCTGATCATCAAAACAGGCATACATAAAAACTTTCGACTTAACTCATCACACACGACATTAACTTTACCAATAGGATAATTCCAGCTAAAGTCATAACTCATCAGGAATTCCAACCATCCTCGTTGTCTCCTACTTTATTCTTTCTGACCAAACAATTACTCTAAACCCTTGTGATTACCAAACACCTTGAACCTAAAACCCTCAGAATAATACATCTAGATTCTCAACACAAAAGTAACCGAAGCCATCTTGAAATCATGAATCCCCAATTGTCGTAAAGCATAAGAAATGACTTTACCCTTTCGCATTAGCACACTAACTACACTCATCAAAGACACATCACAATATTCCATAAACAGTTTATTAGGATCAAGCAGAATCAAAATTGGAGCCGTAGTCAATCTCTACTTCAGCTCACCAAAACTTACTCACAACGAACATCCAAAACAAACGACTTACCCTTTGCAAGTCAACTGAGATAACAGAAGTACGAACTTAGCAAAGTCTTCCATAGCCTGTAGTAACAACCAACTAAGCCCAAAAGTTTCTAATCGCTTTAACCGACTTTGGAGTCTCTCAATGTATAACTGCATCTATTTTGGATATATACACAACAATACCATCATCGGAAATAACATAACCAAGAAACTAACCTCTTTCAATCAAAATTCTCACTTCGATAATTTAGTAGAAAGCTCCCTCTCTTTCAACCCTTGTAACTCAATCCTCAAATACACTACATACTCATCCTTTGATTTAAAATAAATTAGAATATCATCCAATAAACATCACTATAAACTTATACAAATAAGTATGGAAGATACGATTCATATACTCCACAACCATAACATATACAACCTTCAAAATTCATTCTGAGCTCGAAACAATTTATCCAAAATAGCTTAACAATCTCTGATTACCACATTCCATATCAATTCTTCTAACAGGGTTCCAACTCACTCAAGGTTTCTGCTGACACGAGATCTCAACCCATAACAAAAGTAATACCATCAATGAACTTCAAATCGTTCGCAATTCGTCACAATTCAAAACTCAAGCTATCCAAAACACAACCACAAGTTTCCATACTACTAACTGATTAACACGCAACCTCATGCTATCATCCTTTTCCTTACCTACCATGCTGGACCTCTTCAAGTCGACACACTAATGTTTCATCCAAAAACACATCTGAAAACCATGCACAACTGACAGCCCATCACTGTGGCTTCCTGCCAATTTCTAGAACACTATCATCACAAACATGACAAACATCTGAGTTTCACGTCCTAAAAGTTCTTCTACTTACTTAGCAGATCCAAACCTCAAATCCTCACCTTCGTCAAATTTGAGTTCACACTCTACTCTCTGAGAACAACCTTTAACGATACCCAATCGTTCTCTCTCAATGACTTCCCAACTGGACCAACATACCAAAACCTCTAATCCATCTCATCTTCCGATATTAGAATCTTCATCGACTCAACAAAATAATCCGTAACCATTTCCTTAATTCCAACAATTCATTGCACATACTATCAAAGCCGGAAAGACACGTCTATTCCATCCAACATAATTCCGTCTACTATTAACAAGAGATTAAGGGTGATCAGTTCCTTAATTTGTCAATAGACAGCCGACAATCATGATGGGGCATAAACCGTCTTTACCAAACTATAATAGCATTTCTTGCATCTTGTGCACAAAACTACCTAAGGCACAAATCCTTAGTTGACATAAACCTTACCTCCGCATTCCCTCAAGAACCGGGAACAACACTGCCCAACTAACACTCATAATCTTGCAATCAACGGCACACTGAGCCTACGCTCCACACCTGAAGCAACTTGGAGAAGCACTAGCTTCTCCCCCACTTATTTCATTCTAAGTCCTGCAGACAAAGGATTAGAAAACCCGAAAGTACTGACAGTGTTTCACACACATATCACATACTAAGGAACAAACAACATCGACAGTATTCAATTGTCACACCAACTAACTCAACAACTTGGCCGGACGGACCGACCTGCTCTGATACCACTAATGTAACACCCTAATTCCCATCGCAAATAAATAATACATAAATAAATCAGAGTAAATAAAATTTTATTCTTAGACAGAAACAAGGATGCCACATTTGAGAAAAACATAATCTCTGCTCATAAATTTGATACATAACACAAAATGGAATAAACCTAAAAGGGAAACATTTTCCAACAAAAGGAAAGTTCAATTATGGAATAAAGCGGAAAGATCCATAACTGATTTGTTTTACAAAATAAACTATTTTATAACATCAAAATATTCATACAAAGGTAATACAAAATAGATCCAACAAATGTATACATATATAACAAAAGCGTTCCCCGAGTCCTGTGTTACGTATCAGAGCAGACAGACCGACAAAAGGATGGAGAACTAATCTTCACAAAAGCCTCCAAGATACTAATCTGCAATTGCCTCATAGAGCAACAAACCACAGCAGAAGGGTGAGAAATAACAACTAAATGAAGATTGCATAATAATATGCAAACACATATAAAGTCACATGCATATATATTCTCACCACAACCATCACATATTAATACATATAGCATGCCACAGATACATAACATATTTCTAATAATCTAACAACATAGCATATATCAATTATACCGACATAATCACATATTCGTACATAATGCATACCAAAGTTATAACATATGGAAACACACCACCACATCACGTATATTCATATATAGCATACCATAGAGAATTAATACAATCATTGTAATGTACAACATCCCCACAAAACATAGCATATGTCTATACATAAAACATATCATCCATAACCAATGCATTTATCACAAATGCATATCAAATCACCAATGCTATCACGAGCTCAACACATAATCAATCAATTCACAATTTCCCACATATAATCAATCCATTCACAAATTCCCACATATAATCAATCCATTCATAATTTATGCAAATGCACAGAGACCGACACAACGACTCTATGTAATGCAATACGGTACCATCCATCCATCATTCTCATCATTAATTCACTCAGGAATTATTGGAATCATGGCTTGTTACTTAGTGTAACTCCCCGTCGGGCAAACGATGTTCCCCGTCGCTTTAGGTCCTCTTTGTATAAGGCATACGACGTTTATGGATCGCTTTAGGTCCTCTTTGTATAAGGCGCACGACCCGATCGCTTTAGGCCCTCTTTGTATAAGGCACACGATCGTTTATAACTTTGCTTTAGGTCCTCTTTGTATAAGGCACACGACCGTTACAGCAGATTCCCTCTGGAATCGTTTCGTCGCTCACACCCACTAGGGCACACGACATCACAAGAATGCATATCATGATGCTTGGCATACAAATGACTCATGAAAATCAATGCATCTTCACAAATCAACAATATGAATGATCTCATCGTCATTATTCATGCATTGGAAATCAATTCAAATAATGCATTTACTTGCCATAAGGCCACCAAATAACACACATTGAATTTCACATAAGCAATGCATTTCATCATAATCCACAAACCACAACAATCCCACAAAACATCATAACAACATACATTGATATTCAATCAAACAATGTATTTTACCACACAACAACATCATTATTACATGCATCAACATCATATAAATAACACAAAAGCCCCACATTTATATGTCAATAGCATATCGTATCGAACACCAACAAACACAACAAAACCTACAAACCACTAATCATCCTCTATCAAATATTCGTAGTTAACACATGGTATCACATAACCATTTACTAGCCCGTTGGATTCTCTTTCCAAGGCTTCAAGTCCCATATCAATCGGATTCCCGATCCATGAATTTTGGTGGAAATATAAACTACACTTATCACATTCATCACAATATTTAACTCTACCATATCAATCCATGACATAAACATATGTTCCTATTCCACTATCATAAAGAGCATTGAAATAGCTTTCCAACGCATCCGACCGTGTCTCAATCCGAGTTACGGATCAAAAGTTATGAAGAAAACAAAATGGAAAATCTGTCACGTTCGCTTTCCTATTCGCAATGCGAACCCCCAGCGAACCGTGGCAGAGAAAAAACAGCAAAAAGTTTGCAATACGAACTTCTGGGCGAACCTTCGCTTTCCCCTTCGATAGGGTTCGCAAAGCGAACCTGCGAACCCAGAAATTCACAGCAGCGTCAATATAGGTCATATGGGACCAAAGTTCATCATTTCTTCCACCCAAACACTTCCAAATCACAGTATATCAACCAAAACATGTTTCAACATAATCAACAAGTATTCTACGTAGTTTATATCGAGTTTCACCCGTGAAAACATCGATTTCTATCTAATTGATCACAAATTAACAATGAGAAAACGTTGTGAAACAACCAAAACAATTACAACAAACAACACATATACATACACAAGCAAGATATAATCGAAACTTCTCACCCTTACCCGATTAATCGCGCTTGAAACGGATCTATGTCGATTTCCACCTCTTTTCCTCTTCTCCATTTCTTTCCTCCCCTTTTCCTTCTTTCTCTCTGTCATTCCTTTCCCTTTCTTTTCTCTCTTTTTCTCTCCACTTTCTATTTATTAAAAATATCTAATTTTTCTAAAATATCTAACCTCTCAAAATGACCATTTTACCCCTCAGCTCAAATATCTCGCAAACACTCTCAAAATGCGATAAAACATAATAACGATGAAAAATAATATATTGCCAATTAAAAGTCAAGAATAAAATAATATAAAAACAAAAATAATTAAATCGACTCGATTAAATAAATCGGACAAAACAGGCCGTTACAATTCTCCCCCACTTAGACATTTTCGTCCTCGAAAATATACTTGGTGCAAACAACTCCGGATACGACTCTCGTATCCGACTAACAAACTATCATGCCAACAAAAGGCACACCACGAATAATACAAACTGACAAACCACCTTGCTAACAACAACTTCTACAATGACACGACAACGACGGCAACTACAACGACAAGATGCAAAGCCCATACAATGCACTGACGACTAACTCACAACTCAAAGAATACCCAAGTTACGAACACACAGGTTCACTCTTGAACCGAAACACAACAAGATCGTTACCCTCACCATAGGTAACACTCCCATAATTCCCCATACAGGAATTAGCTACTCGCACTCGAACCATCACAATGGAAACGAGGCAACAACACAAACAAGAACATAAAGTTCCACGACCCAACATCGTTTCAACAACCTCTACATAACCACAATACCAACATCCCTGTCACACAACATTATTACAACAATGATACGATTCACCAATCGACCATATAACCAAAACATCCATCCACATAGTAGCACATGAATAATATTTAAACCTTTCACCTAACACTTCCATTCTGAAACGTCCAATGGTCTCATCACTCCTACATGTTTTCAATGTTCAACCTATGACCTCTTACAAGTCACACACGCATATACGAATTGTGCCACATCACGCTTCCGCTACGCACTCTGATGACTCGTAACCATCAAATCTACCAATTTCACGTCCAAAGTCTAACTCTTTCTCATATTCGCCAAAAATCACTATTCACTTTTAATATACCCAACCTCACACTCTACTGTGTTATCTCACACACTAGACACAAGTCTCTGAACTGCTCAAATAATTTTAATTCTCTGATCATCAAAACAGGCATACATAAAAACTTTCGACTTAACTCATTACACACGACATTAACTTTACCAATAGGATAATTCCAGCTAAAGTCATAACTCATCAGGAATTCCAACCATCCTCGTTGTCTCCTACTTTATTCTTTCTGACCAAACAAGTACTCTAAACCCTTGTGATTACCAAACACCTTGAACCTAAAACCCTCAAAATAATACATCTAGATTCTCAACACAAAAGTAACTGAAGCCATCTTGAAATCATGAATCCCCAATTGTCGTAAAGCATAAGAAATGACTTTACCCTTTCGCATTAGCACACTAACTACACTCATCAAAGACACATCACAATATTCCATAAACAGTTTATTAGGATCAAGCAGAATCAAAATTGGAGCCGTAGTCAATCTCTACTTCAGCTCACCAAAACTTACTCACAACGAACATCCAAAACAAACGACTTACCCTTTGCAAGTCAACTGAGATAACAGAAGTACGAACTTAGCAAAGTCTTCCATAGCCTATAGTAACAACCAACTAAGCCCAAAAGTTTCTAATCGCTTTAACCGACTTTGGAGTCTCTCAATGTATAACTGCATCTATTTTGGATATATACACAACAATACCATCATCGGAAATAACATAACCAAGAAACTAACCTCTTTCAATCAAAATTCTCACTTCGATAATTTAGTAGAAAGCTCCCTCTCTTTCAACCCTTGTAACTCAATCCTCAAATACACTACATACTCATCCTTAGATTTAAAATAAATTAGAATATCATCCAATAAACATCACTATAAACTTATCCAAACAAGTATGGAAGATACGATTCATATACTCCACAACCATAACATATACAACCTTCAAAATTCATTCTGAGCTCGAAACAATTTATCCAAAATAGCTTAACAATCTCTGGTTACCACATTCCATATCAATTCTTCTTACAGGGTTCCAACTCACTCAAGGTTTCTGCTGACACGAGATCTCAACCCATAACAAAAGTAATACCATCAATGAACTTCAAATCGTTCGCAATTCGTCACAATTCAAAACTCAAGCTATCCAGAACACAACCGCAAGTTTCCATACTACTAACTGATTAACACGCAACCTCATGCTATCATCCTTTTCCTTACCAACCATGCTGGACCTCTTCAAGTCGACACACTAATGTTTCATCCAAAAACACATCTGAAAACCATGCACAACTGACGGCCCATCACTATGGCTTCCTGCCAATTTCTAGAACACTATCATCACAAACATGACAAACATCTGAGTTTCACGTCCTAAAAGTTCTTTTACTTACTTAGCAGATCCAAACCTCAAATCCTCACCTTCGTCAAATTTGAGTTCACACTCTACTCTCTGAGAACAACCTTTAACGATACCCAATCGTTCTCTCTCAATGACTTCCCAACTGGACCAACATACCAAAACCTCTAATCCATCTCATCTTCCGATATTAGAATCTTCATCGACTCAACAAAACAATCCGTAACCATTTCCTTAATTACAACAATTCATTGCACATACTATCAAAGCCGGAAAGACACGTCTATTCCATCCAACATAATTCCGTCTACTATTAACAAGAGATTAAGGGTGATCAGTTCCTTAATTTGTCAATAGACAGCCGACAATCATGATGGGGCATAAACCGTCTTTAACAAACTATAATAGCATTTCTTGCATCTTGTGCACAAAACTACCTAAGGCACAAATCCTTAGTTGGCATAAACCTTACCTCCGCATTCCCTCAAGAACCGGGAACAACACTGCCCAACTAACACTCATAATCTTGCAATCAACGGCACACTGAGCCTACGCTCCACACCTGAAGCAACTTGGAGAAGCACCAACTTCTCCCCCACTTATTTCATTCTAAGTCCTGCAGACAAAGGATTAGAAAACCCGAAAGTACTGACAGTGTTTCACACACATATCACATACTAAGGAACAAACAACATCGACAGTATTCAACTGTCACACCAACTAACTCAACAACTTGGCCGGACGGACCGACCTACTCTGATACCACTAATGTAACACCCTAATTCCCATCGCAAATAAATAATACATAAATAAATCAGAGTAAATAAAATTTTATTCTTAGACAGAAACAAGGATGCCACATTTGAGAAAAACATAATTCCTGCTCATAAATTTGATACATAACACAAAATGGAATAAACCTAAAAGGGAAACATTTTCCAACAAAAGGAAAGTTCAATTATGGAATAAAGCGGAAAGATCCATAACTGACTTGTTTTACAAAATAAATTATTTTATAACATCAAAATATTCATACAAAGGTAATACAAAATAGATCCAACAAATGTATACATATATAACAAAAGCGTTCCCCGAGTCCTGTGTTACGTATCAGAGCAGATATACCGACAAAAGGATGGAGAACTAATCTTCACAAAAGCCTCCAAGATACTAATCTGCAATTGCCTCATAGAGCAACAAACCACAGCAGAAGGGTGAGAAATAACAACTAAATCAAGATTGCATAATAATATGCAAACACATATAAAGTCACATGCATATATATTCTCACCACAACCATCACATATTAATACATATAGCATGCCACAGATACATAACATATTTCTAATAATCTAACAACATAGCATATATCAATTATACCGATATAATCACATATTCGCACATAATGCATACCAAAGTTATAACATATGGAAACACACCACCACATCATGTATATTCATATATAGCATACCATAGAGAATTAATACAATCATTGTAATGTACAACATCCCCACAAAACATAGCATATGTCTATACATAAAACATATCATCCATAACCAATGCATTTATCACAAATGCATATCAAATCACCAATGCTATCACGAGCTCAACACATAATCAATCAATTCACAATTTCCCACATATAATCAATCCATTCACAAATTCCCACATATAATCAATCCATTCATGATTTATGCAAATGCACAGAGACCGACACACCGACTCTATGTAATGCATTACGGTACCATCCATCCATCATTCTCATCATTAATTCACTCAGGAATTATTGGAATCATGGCTTGTTACTTAGTGTAACTCCCCGTCGGGCAAACGATGTTCCCCGTCGCTTTAGGTCCTCTTTGTATAAGGCATACGACGTTTATGGATCGCTTTAGGTCCTCTTTGTATAAGGCGCACGTCCCGATCGCTTTAGGCCCTCTTTGTATAAGGCACACGATCGTCTATAACTTTGCTTTAGGTCCTCTTTTTATAAGGCACACGACCGTTACAGCAGATTCCCTCTGGAATCGTTTCGTCGCTCACACCCACTAGGGCACACGACATCACAAGAATGCATATCATGATGCTTGGCATACAAATGACTCATGAAAATCAATGCATCTTCACAAATCAACAATATGAATTATCTCATCGTCATTATTCATGCATTGGAAATCAATTCAAACAATGCATTTACTTGCCATAAGGCCACCAAATAACACACATTGAATTTCACATAAGCAATGCATTTCATCATAATCCACAAACCACAACAATCCCACAAAACATCATAACAACATACATTGATATTCAATCAAACAATGTATTTTACCACACAACAACATCATTATTACATGCATCAACATCATATATATAGCACAAAAGCCCCACATTTATATGTCAATAGCATATCGTATCGAACACCAACAAACACAACAAAACCTACAAACCACTAATCATCCTCTACCAAATATTCGTAGTTAACACATGGTATCACATAACCATTTACTAGCCCGTTGGATTCTCTTTCCAAGGCTTCAAGTCCCATATCAATCGGATTCCCGATCCATGAATTTTGGTGGAAATATAAACTACACTTATCACGTTCATCACAATATTTAACTCTACCATATCAATCCATGACATAAACATATGTTCCTATTCCATTATCATAAAGAGCATTGAAATAGCCTTCCAACGCATCTGACCGTGTCTCAATCCGAGTTACGGATCAAAAGTTATGAAGAAAACAAAATGGAAAATCTGTCACGTTCGCTTTCCTATTCGCAATGCGAACCCCCAGCGAACCGTGGCAGAGAAAAAACAGCAAAAAGTTCGCAATACGAACTTCTGGGCGAACCTTCGCTTTCCCCTTCGATGGGGTTCGCAAAGCGAACCTGCGAACCCAGAAATTCACAGCAGCGTCAATATAGGTCATATGGGACCAAAGTTCATCATTTCTTCCACCCAAACACTTCCAAATCACAGTATATCAACCAAAACATGTTTCAACATAATCAACAAGTATTCTACGTAGTTTATATCGAGTTTCACCCGTGAAAACTTCGATTTCTATCTAATTGATCACAAATTATCAATGAGAAAAAGTTGTGAAACAACCAAAACAATTACAACAAACAACACATATACATACACAAGCAAGATATAATCGAAACTTCTCACCCTTACCCGATTAATCGCGCTTGAAACGGATCTATGTCGATTTCCACCTCTTTTCTTCTCCATGTCTTTCCTCTCCTTTTCCTTCTTTCTCTCTTTCTTTCCTTTCCCTTTATTTTCTCTCTTTTTCTCTCCACTTTCTATTTATTAAAAATATCTAATTTTTCTAAAATATCTAACCTCTCAAAATGACCATTTTACCCCCCAGCTCAAATATCTCGCAAACGCTCTCAAAACGCGATAAAACATAATAACGATGAAAAATAATATATTGCCAAATAAAAGTCAAGAATAAAATAATATAAAAACGAAAATAATTAAATCGACTCGATTAAATAAATCGGACAAAATGGGGCGTTACAGTACCCACTTGGGGCGTTAAGGAAAGACAGAAAAAACCCTCAGGAAGCTAGCAGGAAGCTTCTTCCTGAGCGGTGATACACTCTATAAGAGAAACTTTGACATGGTCTTGCTCCGATGCGTAGACAGACCAGAAGCAAACATGCTGATAAAAGAAATTCACGAAGGATCCTTTGGCACTCATGCCAATGGACACACGATGGCTAGAAAAATTTTAAGAGCAGGGTATTATTGGTTGACCATGGAATCCGACTGCTACAAGTACATGAGGAGTCGTCACAAGTGTCAGATATACTCAGAAAAATCCATGTACCGCTAACGCATCTCAAAGTTCTTTCTTCCCCATGGCCTTTTTCCATATGGGGAATCGATATGATTGGCATGATCGAACCCAAGGCCTCGAACAGACATCGGTTCATCCTGGTAGCCATTGATTACTTCACCAAGTGGGTCGAAGCAGCGTTATACGCTAGTGTAACCCGACAAGTTGTGGTTCGCTTTATAAAAAACAATATCATTTGTCGTTATGGTGTTCCTAGCCAGATTATTATGGATAATGGATCTAACTTGAACAATAAGATGATGAAAGAGTTGTGCGCCGAGTTCAAGATCAAACACCATAACTCATCTCCCTACCGACCTAAGATGAACGGCCGGTAGAAGCGGCTAACAAGAACATCAAGAGGATTGTTCAAAAGATGGTTGTAACCTACAAAGATTGGCACGAGATGCTACCCTTTGCTCTTCACGGTTATCACACATCTGTCCGCACTTCAACAGGGGCAACCCCTTTCTCTCTAGTATATGGCATAGAAGCAGTGCTCCCCATAGAAGTAGAGATCCCATCGATCCGGGTATTGATGGAAGCTAAGCTAACAGAGGCTGAATGGTGTCAAAGTCGACACGATGAACTAAATCTGATCGAAGAGAAGCGAATAACGGCACTATGCCACGGTCAGTTGTATCAGCAAAGAATGAAGAAGGCATTTGACAAGAAGGTCCGACCTCGCGTCTTCAAGAAAGGAGACCTTGTGCTCAAGAAGATACAATTATTTCTCACAGATTCTCGGGGCAAATGGACTCCGAATTACGACGGCCCCTATGTGGTCAAGAAAGCTTTCTCAGGCGGCGCCTTGAGATTTGCAACCATGGATGGAGAAGAATTTGCCTACCCCACGAATGTTGACGTAGTCAAGAAATACTTCGCCTAAACTAAAAAAATGGAAAAACGTCTCGGTGGATTGAAAACCCGAAAGGGCAGTCCAGGCAAAAATTAGAGACATAATCAAAAATCATCCCGGTGGATTGGAAATCTCAAAGTACAATCCAGGCAAAAATTAGGGATTCATGGCAAGTAACTACGTCCAACAGGGGCAAATTCCCCAATAGCAGTCATGTCATCCACAAGAAAATTCCAGTTAGGGTCATCTTCGACAGAAGCTCAGGATGCCCGAAATTCAAAGTTGGTAGAAGGATAGTGGTCGTTATGTTTCAATGTAGCCCTCTTCCCTTAGATTACCATTTTCTAACTTTGTAAATACTCTATGGAATCATGCGTTTGGCTGATTTCTATCCTATCAATAAAATTTGAGCCCTTGTGCTTTTGTTTGCAATTCTTATTTGTTTTAGCTTTACAGAACGACATGTTAATATGATCAACGATTCTTGAAATAAAACAAAAATGAATTTACTTGTCAAATTTTTCTGCTTTTAAAACAAAGATGGCAATTCTTTTGACTATTGAACATCGAAAGAACATCGATTGCTTCTCCAAAGGTGTTTGAACTTCAAAGTGTAGAATCAAAGTACTTCTTCTAAAACCAGTGCGCCTGAATGAAGGATCAGTTATGTCAGATGCGAATATTCCATCTGACATCCCCGGCAGAGTTCTTACCTCTTAACCCCGACCAACGGTTGTTCCCCACAGGGACTATCTCTCCAAAGCAAGGCAGAATTGCTATTTTGAACCAAGTGATATTTCTTCGTCCCTCGAAGTGGCCGAGTATCCAATCGTGTTCATCCCTTAGTCTGTATGTCGTGTCACTTTTGTCAGCATATACATACATATATCACGCATTATTGATTTACATTCATATTCATATTGCATCACTATCACTCTAGTCGGTCTTATCCCCTAAGTGATAAAAAGTCCTCTCGCTCGAGTTGTCAGTTCTTTCCCGTCAGGAAATGTTGCGTCTGAACAATCTCTCACCTCCAGTTTATTTCTGGGATGAAGTTGGTCCTCGACCACTTTGATAACTTGAACCTCTAAAAAACCAGAAAATGCTCGACAAATGTCACTCTTCGCCATTGAAGATGACATCTTCGCTTCCCCGGATTAAAGGAAATCCCCAGAGAAAGCCTCGCAACTAAAAACTCTCAGCAACACATTGATTTTTCTCTCCAATAAAGTCAATGTTAATAAGGTCATCAGCACCTCAAAATTGGGGTACATTGTATGGCATTTCTCCGAGAAGATCTCGAAGAACAGTATGATGTAATATCCCCAAGCCGGAAGCAGTATCTCAAGAGACTCATTTTCCCCAGTAGAGTCGGCAAATGGCGTCTCCAATAGAGAAGTTTGTCCACCTCTACAACTCAGGCGAATGGGTTCCCCAGCAAGTCTGACATCAAAACTTTTTTCCATCAAATGGCATCTTTCGGCGAGAAGTTTGAGGAAAACCGCTACAAATAGCGTACCTTGTCAAGAAAGTTTATTGACAAAAGAAACTTAGACCAGTTCCTTGGTAGGAAACCAGGATCGAGGGGAGGTTTATTTCAGAAACTGAGACCAGTTCCTTGGTAGGAAACTAGGATCGAGGGGAAGTTTATATCAGAAACTGAGACCAGTTCCTTGGTAGGAAACCAGGATCGAGGGGAAGTTTATATCAGAAACTGAGACCAGTTCCTTGGTAGGAAACCAGGATCGAGGGGAAGTTTATATTAGAAATTGAGACCAGTTCCTTGGAGGAAAAGCAAGATCGAGGGGAAGTTTACCTTTTCTAAGTATCATCGCTTAGCAAAAGAAGATGAAGGCACAAACTTCCATCCATAACCACCATCAAAATTTAGGGTATTCCGATATTTAATCATCTTGCACCCCGAATGCCTGATTACCTTCGCCATTCACACGTTTGGGTCCAAGAAGATTAAATAGGGGCATCTGTCATACCCCAAAATTTGACCACCAAGATTTCCCATCATTTTGAATATCATCATCACAATATGGATGTACTTTCATGCCTCATCAGTCTCCCCAAAGATGGGTGAGCATTTACCACAACCAAGAATTAGGGTTTCAAGCCCTCTCTAAGCCTTAGACAAAGGATCAATCAAGAAATGACATGATCTTCAACTTTTCTAACCTCTCAAACACCCATAGAGGATTAATAGGACTCCCACATTAGGAACCAAGCACAAAGTTGCTACATTCCAGGTGGATTAAGCCTCAAGATCGCCAGTGTCACCAAATTAGGGTTTTGGTCGACCAGGGCCTCCAGAGGGAAATTTTCCTCTAGGCATGAGCCAATGCTTCAAAACACAACCTAAGATACCCCATGGGACTTCATGGATCCAATCATCCAGTCAAGTTAGCCTCAGGGGATGCATTTACCTAAAATTAGGAATTAAGGTTTCTTGACCTAATTCACCCCTAAATTGACTTTTGGGACAAAACATGAGCCAAGACCTCAAGAAATGATTTGAGGGTCTCTAACACACTATATTGATCCATTTGCAACAATGGATTGATTCAAGAAGCTTGATCAACAAGTTTCCATTTCATCAGGACCACAATTAGGGTTTCGCGAGAAAAGTCAACTGTACCTTTGACTTTTGACCAAGGCATGCTCCCAAACCTTGGGACATGACTCAATACACCCTATAACACCTATAGAACACATCCATTAGGTTTGATTTAGGTCAAGGACTTGATTTCACCAAGGATCACACAGTTTGGAATTCATCTGATAAAAAGTCAACTGTGCACAAAAGTCAATGTTTGACTTTTTGAGATTTTTCACAATTATGGTTCCTTGACCCTAAAATGATGTTAATGTGTGATTTGAATCAACATTCATCAAGTAAAATCAAAGAAAGTGGGATAACTTGTAAAAGGGGTAACCATAAAAACGTAGAATTTTTCTAAGTTATGGAACAAAGTGGCTAGGGTACCAACTTCCAAGGATCATAACTTGAGATCCAAGCAACCATTTTGGATGATCCAAAGATAAATTTGTAGCTCTCATGGCATACTTTAAAAGTGTCAACTACACCTCATTCCAATTCCTCATAGATTTCAAGTTATGATTGGATCAAAATCACTAAAACCATGAAAATCCCTCTTTTTCAACACTTAGACAAAATTCTGTCCAAGACAGATTTTGTTGAAAACACCAATACTTGTGGGATTTTTTCACACTGTTGCAAGCGGAATCAATTCAAGATATAAACATAAAAGTTGTTGTACATTTTGCCTACAATCCAAGGAACTTATTAACATGAAACAACTCAGCTTGAGCCAAGAGAAATCCATGCCCAAAGTCATGCTGCTACAACTGTTTTGAAAAATCAGTTTTCAAGTTTTCTTGCTTCACACGATTTCTGAGTCAAGGCGTGTGATCTCTATGCCACCTGTATTCAATCTGATCACAATGCATCTGATCCAACTTGATAAGATAGACCAAGAATGCTTCAAAGCTCATCCTTTGGCATGATGAATAGTGGAACAAATACATGGAATTCAAAGGCAATTTAATGCAAATAGTGCACTTTCAAGATTCTGATCACTTGTAGTCAAGATTCCCTAATAAACAACAATTAAAATGACTAAGGAAAGTGGAATCAGTCAAGGCATAGCTGATCTATTTGGGGCAGCTGTTACACCTAGTGCAAGAGGCATTTATGCCAAGCCAATCCATTTGAAGGTGATCTGATCTTGCAGCCATTCACTATTCCTCCAAGAGAAGAGTTGATCCACTATAAATAGAGGTCCTAACTTATCATTCAAATCACCCCAAAGCAACTTACAACATTGCTTTCTCTCATTCTCTCTTAAGTGCCAAATTTCTTTATTTTTGAGCAACCACCATCGGGTTTTGAGTTGTAGCCTTAAACAATCCAATCCAATTGCTCAAACACAACACATATGATGTATATGAGGTGTTCAAACACTTAAATCATCTCTGTAACACCTCTAGCTCAAAATCACTCTTCAACCAAGCCATTATGCATCCATTCTGCAGTTGGATTCCTCCAACTTGATCCAAAGATTTTCAAAGTGTTCCAAGGCTTGCAATCCACTCAACAACATCCATTGAAGCTGTAGGGATCATCAAATCACTTCTGGAACACCATCTGTGCAGAGTTCCATTTCAGCTTGCATCAAGGTAAGGCTCAAAACTCTCATAACATGATCCATGCCTATTTCCTCGCATGATACTTTTGCCAATTGCTTGTCATCATATGTTGAGTGTTTCCCATCAATCAATTGTTGTTTACAATTCGTATATAGGATTTCATTGAGTTCATGCCAATTTTAGGGTTCTTCAGGTTTTAACTTGTTATGTTCTGATTCAATCCATTTCAATAAAATTCAATATTGCCATCATATTCCTTGTTAAAAAACACATGAAATTGGTGTTTGAATCATGACAAATGGTTGAGAAACGAATGAGTTAGAGAGCTTCATGCATCTAAGCTTGATGATGAAGATGGCCATGGCGCCATGGTTCAGAAAACCAACCAAGTTTGCTATATATTTTTCCCTTGCCATATATTAAATGAATTGGCATTGCGCCCCAGTGGTTGATCAGCTGGTTTGTGTGTATTAGCAAGCGAGAGGTTTGGGGTTCGAATCCCCCTCGCCCCAGACCTTTTTTTTATCACTTGTCCTATTTTTTATTTTTTCATATTATTTTATTAATGATTTGAAAAATTAATTTCTCACTCAATTTTTATCATTTTTGATTGGTTATTTTTCTGAAAAAATCACAAAAATAGTAAAATATTTTATTCTACAAGAAAATCAAATTTATATTATTTATTTAATATAGTTGGTATTTTTGTGAATAAATTCATTTTAATTATTTTTTAAACATTTTAAAATGAATATTCATCTTGAAAATCAAAACCAAATGAGTTTTAAATCATCTTGTTATTAAAACCTCATTTTTCAAACCTGAACCGAAAATCACAAGTGGTTTATTTAAACTTATTTGGTATTTTTGTCATTTTTTATTAATTTGCTTTGAAAAATTACTTTTAAAAGGTGAAAATTAGGGTTTCTTTGATTTTAATCATACTCAAATATTCCAAACTCTTTGGGCCTCTTGGTAGAGTGTAAGTCTCATCCTTTTGTAAATAAAAACCTTTTTGGGCCTCAGTGTGTTGTATAAGTCCCGATACCGTCGAAAAGTTCGGCACGATCGTCGCCTTTTTAACAAAAACCCCTGGGCGTCTCCTTGAGCTAGAAGACCCATATTTATTCATTTTCAAACTTTTTGGGCCTCTAATAGAGTGTAAGACCCAACCCCTTTTGAAAACTAAAACCTTTTTGGGCCCCAGTCATTGTATAAGACCCACTGTGTTTTCAAAAACCTCGGCGCGATCGCCGTTTTCAAACAAACCAATTGGGCCTCTCCTGGAGTTGTAAGCCCCATTCTTTTTCTTAAAACCACTTTGGGCCTCTAATAGAGTGTAAGACCCAACCCCCTTTGTACATAAATAATTTGGGCCTCAATCATTGTATAAGTCCCTGTACTGTTATCAAAATAACAGTGCAATCACTGTTAAAACTTGGGCCTCTCTTTGAGCTGTAAGCCCCAACCATCTTTTCAAAATACTTTCTCCTTTTATTTTGAATCCAAATGTATAGTTGCTATCAAAACTTTCTTTAATTTCTTTGTTGAACAACTAACAACACAACATGGAAGCTCTACAACGGGTAAGTGTTTATCCGCTTTCTTTTATCTGCTTTCATATATATAACTGTATCGTGGTTCTGCTTCACTGTAAGTATTCTTTCATACCCTCTTTAAACACTGGTCATATATCAACTGTATATATACTAGTATAGTTATATAGAGTTTTCCCCGACAACTACGTCTAGAACTAGGTAAAGCCCTGTTTGTCACTCTTAAATACAAACAAAACTAGACCCCCCGTAGGATTCCAGATGATTCTTCCCTTCTCTTGGGGTTAAACAATATGGAACAAAGAGAAAGGCAGTATTCTCGGTGAACCTTTTCTCAGACTGTCACCCTTATAAATTGTCAAAGAAATTCTACTCCCCAGAGATGATCTTTTCTCCGTGAATGGCATCTCTTGAGTTTCTTCCAAACCCTCGAACTTTCCTGGAATGATCTCTTCTCCGTGAATTGCATTTCTTGAACTTCTCTTGGTTTGGGGACCCACAGGCTTCCTAAAAGCATCCCCGCCTCCTCTTGGGCTTTGTACAAGGACCCTTCGGCTTCTTAGAAGTTCTCATGCCTTCTCTTGGGCTTAATACAAGGACCCTAACGACCTCTTAAAGGTATAAGACAGAACTTAGTCATCCTTTGCTAGAGCAGTCTTTCCGGTGTCAAAACTTCGGCAATTTTAGGGTTGATTCTCATCCCTTAATGCCCGTGCCTCCTCTTGGGCATTGTACAAAAGATAAAACTCTAGACTTGGACAGTCTAACCCCCTTGAGTCTAAAAGACATTCTCAAGCACTGTAGAAACCCTGGTCATTTTGGATAAATCTCCAGGAGAACCTAAACCCAGTCTCTCTCATGAGATTTCCCCAACCAGGATTAATTTATCATCATGATAACACTATCTCAAATCAGAACCTCAAGGCATCTGATCTTTTTGGACCTGTTGTAATAATCCTCAGCAGAAGATAGCCTCCTCTTAGGCTTTGTATAATGATCCTTCCTCAGGAAGTCAGCCTCCTCTTGGGCTTTGTACAACGATTCTCCCCAGTGGAGCTAACCTTTTTAGACTCTCTTGTCGAGTCAACCACTTTTAGCCTCCGTCTTGGGCTTTGTACAAGACATATAATAAATCACTCTCTTTTTGAGTATAAAAGACTCTCTTGTTGAGTCAAACCCTTTTAGCCCCCCTCTCGGGCATCGTACGAGACACTAAATCACTCTCTTTTTGAGTATAAAAGACTCTCTTGTTGAGTTAATCACCTTTTGGACTCTCTTATTGAGTCAATCATTCTATTAAACTCTATTGTTGATCTAGACACTTTTAGGACTTTCTTGTTGGGTCAATCTCCTTTTTAGCCTCCGTCTTGGGCTTTGTACAAGACATATAAAACCACTCTCTTGTTGAGTATAAAAGACTCTCTTGTTGGGTCAAATCACCTTTGCCGCACTCTCTTGTTGAGTATAAAATCACTCTCTTGTTGAGTATAAAGGACTCTCTTGTTGAGTCAATCACTTTTTAGACTCTCTAGTTGAGTCAATCACCCTTTCAGACTCTCTTGTTGAGTCAATCTTTTTAGCCTCCATCTTGGGCTTTGTACAAGACATATAAAAGACTCTCTTGTTGAGTCAAACCCTTTTAGCCTCCCTCTCGGGCTTCGTACGAGACACTAAAACACTCTCTTGTTGAGTATAAAAGACTCTCTTGTGGAATCAAACCCTTTTAGCCTCAATCTTGGGCTTTATACAAGACAGATAAAACATTTTCCCCGGAAAAGCCAAACTTTCAGCCTCCTCTTAGGCTTTGTATAAAAAATCCCCCAGCCGGGTCAATTAACCTTTTAGCGTCAACCTTGCGCTTTGATCAAGGCACCCAAAAATCAACAACCTCTCTTTAGAGATGACAAATTCTCTCTAATAAACTTTAGCTTCAATCTTGGGCTTTGAACAAGACACCAAAACACCTTTTTCCTCCCGTAAAATAGAAGGAAATACGATTGCTCTGATTTCCCTATTCGTTAAACGGGAATATGTAGGCATAAGATTGTAAGATCTTAGCGAGCATACTAATAGAAAACCTAGGTCCAATACCGTCATACCTCAATCAAAGAAAAAAACCAAATCCAGCACCTTATCAAAAGCCTCAAGACACCCTATTCTCAAGTGAAATAAACCTAAGACAGACCCCTCTATATTGATAGCATTTGTAAACCAACAGTCATCTGTTTAAACTCAGTATGCAAGCAGGGTTAGTTGGAGACATTTATTTCCCTTCCTTAATCAGCTTCATAGGATAAAAAATGAATCAAACTATAGTACCAAAGCGATAGTGATTCGAAACCACAAAAATCGCGCTACAACATCCCGTCTTTTTATCACAACCGTTGGGTGACTGATTATAAAGGAGGGTTACTTTAACTGGGATATGTGAATCTAGCAATGCCATAATTTCCTTTATAGGGGTGTTGTCCTGAAGGAGAAAACTTTAACTCAGTGTGGAGCAATGCCATTTTTCTTTAGGAGTCTTTCATGCTAAGAGAGGGACAGTGGCGTGGATGTAAGTAATCTAGAGGCTTGTGTCATACCCCAAATTTTGACCACTAAGATTCCCATCATTGTGTAAATCATCATCACACTATGGATGAACCATTATGCCTCATCATTCTCCCCAAAGATGGGTGAGCATTCACTACAATCATAATTAGGGTTCCAAGCCCTCTCAGAGCTTTAGACAAAGGATCAATCAAAGGAATGACATGATCTTCAACTTGTCTAACCTCTCAATCATCCATAAAGGAACAAGAGGACTCCCACATCAAGGAATCAAGCACAAGGTTGCAGCATTCCAAGTGGATCAAGCCTCAAGATCGCCATTTGCAACAATGGATTAATCCAAGAAGCTTGATTCACAAGTTTGAATTTCATCTGAACCACAATTAGGGTTTTAAGGAAAAAGTCAACTGTATCTTTGACTTTTGACCAGGACATGCTCCCAAACCCTAGGACATGATTCAATACACCCTATAACACCTATGAAATCAATCCATCAAGTTTGATTTAGGTCAAGTGCTTGATTTCATAGAGTATCGCACAGTTTGGAATTCATCTGGTAAAAAGTCAACTGTGCACAAAAGTCAAAGTTTGACTTTTTGAGATTTTGTTACAATTATGGTTCTTTAACCCTAAAATGATGTTAATGTGTGATTTGAATCAACATTCATCAAGAAAAATCAAATAAAATGGGATAACTTGTAAAAGGGGTAACCATAAAAACTTAGAATTTTTCTAAGTTATGGAACAAAGCGGCTAGGGTACCAACATCCAAGGATCATAACTTGAGATCCAAGCAATCATTTTGGCTGATCCAAAGATGGATTTGTAGCTCTCGTGGCATACTACAAAAACTTCAACTACACCTCATTCCAATTCTCCATGGATTTTAAGTTATGGAATGACCAAAATCACAAAAAGTGAAAATGTCACTTTTTTCCAACACTTAGTGAAATTTTCACTAAGTCAGAATCTGTTTAACTTTTTTCCAAATGTAGGGGCATTTTTCACTTAGATCCAAAAAGTGTCAAGACAAACTATGATCACACATATGTTTTATCATATGAGAGCTTTCCAAAATGGCAAAGAACCCCATGAAACTCCACTTAAGCCATGAGATATGACAATGGCAATGTGCCTTGCTGCAAACTGTCATGGCAAGGCAGATTTGTGCATTTTGCTCGATTTGACCAATTTTTGCAAATGACAAACAAGTTTATCCATCTGAACACCTCAAGGGGAGACCAAGGAGGAACAAGCACTGATCCATAAGCCTCCCAAGTCTTTGGAACTAAAAGTAGCATGCCAAACCTAAAATTGCCTAAAGAGGGGACAAGACTCCAATTTTGTTTTGGAGCATTCAATGGATGCACCAAGGTGGCATGAACTGAACCATTTCCAACTGAATGAGTCAAGGATGATCTCTGAACTAGGGGACCAGTAGCCTGTGCCCTAACCTCTAGTCAATGGCTAGAGGAGACTTGAGATTCTAAAATGCAACCATTGGCTAAACCTCTGCTGCAGTTGCCACACACTATTGCTTGCAAAACAAACTTGCTCTACTATAAATAGAGCTCATTTGTGCTCAGTTTAAGTACACCAAAGCACTACAACACTTGCTTTCCTCAAAATCTCTTTCTCTAGGCAAAAATACCTTCTTTAGCAAGGTAACTCTGAGTTTTTGAGTTAGAGAGCAATTCCATCACAGCTCATGATCCAAACACATCCAATATGTCATATCTAAGCTGTCGAAACTCTCATAAGTGACCTGTAACACCAAAATCTCAAAGTCCCCTCTCAAAACCTCAAAATAGGGCCTTTTTACATTTTTCAAGCCATGTCTTGATTCAGTCACTTTCAAAACCAGATAAAACCTCAAACACACTCCAAATATCATCCTTGAACTATCCCAAATGGTTCCATACATCTGAAACACCATTTGAGAGAGTTGTCATATTGGCCACTTTTGCCCCTTTTGCAAGAAAGAGCTCAAACTTGCACCTGAGGTTTCTAGCTGATTCCAATCATCCTTAAAGCTTCCAAGGGATCATTTGAGGGTGTCCAAAGCATCAAAACATTTCTGGAACAAAGCACTTGGCAGATAGCCCAAAAAGCTCCAAAGGAGGTAAGCATCACAACTTGAACTCTCTGAAATATGCCTTGCTTTGAAGTCCACAGATCATGCATCTCTTATACATGTTATATGTGTTGTGTTTGCACCAATTTATCATGTAATTCATGCATGTACCGAGAGGTAGCACAGAAAATGCACATTATGACCTATTTCAAAACCACTATCGGGTTTTGAGGAGGATTGATTTTCTGGAAAAACCACCACCACCATTGGATTCCTTATGAAATTCTATGCAGGATAGACCTAAATTTTGTCCCAATCCATGGAGAAATGAGGAAGTTAGGGCCTTCACGTTTCTGACCAAAAGCCTTGCCTTGCCTTGCCTTGGCCAGGCCAAGAACAAGGCAAGCCTTGTATATTTGTCGCTGGGGTTTGATACACGGATGTATCACCACCCCAGTGGTAGGAGGCGCGCACGGCACACAAGAGGTCTGGGGTTCGAATCCCCCTCGCCCCAGACCCCTTTTTAATGGTTTTTTCACTTTTTTTATTATTTTTCATATTATTTTTAATGATTTGAAAAATTAATAACTCCCTCTATTTTAATTATTTTTTATTGGTTCTTTTTGCAAAAAATCACAAAAATGTTGAAATATTTATTCCACAAAAAAATCACATTTATATTATTTATCTAATATAGTTGGTACTTTTGTGAATAAATTCATTTTAAATTGTTTTTAAACATTTTAAAAGTGAACATTTATCTTAAAAATCAAAACCAAATGAGTTCTAAATCATCTTATGATTAAAACCTCATTTTTCAAACCTTAAACAAAAATCACAAGTGGTTTATTCAAACTTATTTGGTATTTTTATCATTTTTATTGATTTTCTTTAAATATTTACTTTTAAAGGAAAACAAAATTAGGGTTTCTTTGATTTTCACCCTCACAAATCTTTTTCAAACACTCATGGGCCTCTATTAGAGTTTAAGACCCATCCCTTTTGTAAATACATAGCCTCTTTAGGCCTCAGTCATTGTATAAGTCCCACTATATTTTCAAAACCCCGGCGTGATCGTCATCTTTTTAAACAATAAACCTTGGGCCTCTCCTTGAGCTATAAGACCCATTCATTTTCTTAAAATAAATCTTTGGGCCTCTAATAGAGTGTAAGACCCAATCCCTCTTTGAAACCAAAATAGTTTGGGCCTCAGTCATTGTATAAGACCCAACAGATTTTTCAAAAGTCTCGGCGCGATCGCCAATTAAGAAAAGAAACCCTGGGCCTCTCCCTGAGTTGTAAGCCCCATCATTTGTACAAAATATTTTTAGGCCTCTAATAGAGTGTAAGACCCAACCCCTTTGTAAACAAAAACCTCTATGGGCCTCAGTCGTTGTATAAGTCCTGATACGATATTCAAAACTACGGTGCAATCATCGTTAAAACTTGGGCCTCTCCTTGAGCTGTAGACCCCAACAATCTTTTCAAATTACTTTCCCCTTTGATTTTGAATACAATATTGTTATCAAAACTTTCTTTGTTGAACAACTAACAAAACAGCATGGAAGCTCTACAACGGGTAAGTGTTTATCCGCTTTCATTTACTGCTTTCATATGTATATAACTGTATTGTGGGGTTGTAATTCACTGTAAGTCTTCTTTCACATCCTTTTATATACTTGTCACATATCAACTGTGTAATACTAGTATAGTTATTTAGAGTTTTCCCCGGCAACTACGTCTAGAACTAGGTAAAGCCCTGTTGGTCACTCTTAAATACAAACAAAACTAGATCCCCCGTAGGATTCCAGACACAGTCTTCCCTTCTCTTGGGGTTATACAATATGGAACAAAGAGAAAGGCAATATTCTCGGTGAACCTTTTCTCAGACTGTCACCCTTAGAAAATTTCAAAGAAATTCTACTCCCCAGAGTTGATCTATTCTCCGTGAATAGCATCTCTTGAGTTTCTTCCAAATTCTTGAACTTTCCTGGAATGATCTCTTCTTTGTGAATTACATTTCTTGAACTTCTCTTGGTTTGGGGACCCACAGGCTTCCTAAAAGCATCCCCGCCTCCTCTTGGGCGTTGTACAAGGACCCTTCGGCTTCTTAGAAGTTCTCATGCCTTCTCTTGGGCTTAATACAAGGACCCTAACGACCTCCTAAAGGTATAGGATAGAACGTAATCATCCTTCATTAGAGCTTTCTTTCTACAGAGTGCCAAAAACTTCAGACCAATTTTAGGGTTGATACTCATCCCTTGAACGAGTCGGCCTCCTCTTGGGCATCTTACAAAAGATAAAACAATACCAGTAGACTTAGACAGTCTAAATCCCTTGAGTCTCAAAGACATTCTCAAGTTCCTTTCGAACATAGAAAAAAATACCGATCACTCTGGATAAATCTCCAGCAGAATCCCGACCTCTCTCATGAGGGCTCTCCCACTTGGACCTGTCTCGGGATCTCAAGAACCCCTGGCAGAAGTTAGCCTCCTCTTAGTCTTTGTATAATGATCCTTTCCTCAGGAAAGTCAGCCTCCTCTTGGGCTTTGTATAAAGAGTCTCCCCAACGGAGCTAACCTTTTCAAACTCTCTTGTTGAGTATAAAAGACTCTTTTGTTGAGTCACTTCCTTTTTAGCCTCCCTCTCGGGCTTCGTACGAGACACTAAAACACTATCTTGTTGAGTATAAAAGACTCTCTTATTGAGTCAATCTCCCTTTTAGCCTCTATCTCGGGCTTCGTACGAGATACTAAATCACTCTCTTATTGAGTATAAAAGACTCTCTTGTTGAGTCAACCTTTTTAGCCTCCGTCTTAGGCTTCGTATAAGATAGATAAAAGTACTCTCTTGTTGAGTCAAACCTTTTAGCCTCCGTCTTGGGTTTCGTACAAGACACATATAAAAACACTCTCTTGTTGAGTCAGTCACTCGTTAGCACTCTCTTGTTGAGTAAACCCTTTTAGCCTCCATCTCGGGCTTCGTACAAGACAAATAAAAGACACCCTCTTCTTGGGTCAATAGCCTCCTCTTAGGCTTTGTATAGAGAAATCCCCGATTGAGTCACTCAAACTTATAACATCAACTTGTGCTCTGATCAAAAGATACAAGTATCAACAATTCCTCTTTAGAGATGACAAGTTCTCTCTCAATCAAACCTTTTAGCTTCATATCTTAGGCTTTGAACAAGATACAAATACCCTTTTAGCCTCTGTCTTGGGCTTTGAACAAGACACCAAAACATCTTTTTCCTCCCTTAGAATAGGAGGAACAACGATCGCTCTGATTTCCCTGTTTCGTTAAACGGGGATACGTAGGCATAAGATTGCAAAATCTTAGCGAGCACACTAATCAAAAAATCAAAACCCAGTACCTCCATCAATTAACCCAAAAGCATAAAATCTAAACACATTACCAAAAACCTCACAAATAGTCCAAACACTGTGTTCTTAGGCAAAATAACCTAAAAGAGACCCCCCCCTTTTGATAGCATCTGTAAACCAACAGTTTTGACTGTTTAACCTCAGTGTAGCGTGATTTTTGTGGTCTTGAATCACTATCACTTGGGCACTACAGTTCGATTCATTTTTTATCCTGTTAAGCTGATTAAGGAAGGGAAATAGATGTCTCCAATTAACCCTGCCGCATACTGAGTTTAAACAGTCAAAACTGTTGGTTTACGGATGCTATTAAGATGTGGGCCCCTCTTCGGTTATTTTGTTAAGAACACAGTGTCTGGACTATTTGCGAGGTTTTAGATAATGTGTTTAAATTTGATGCTTTTGGGTTGATATATGAAGGTACTGGATTTTGGGTTTTTGATTAGTGTGCTCGCTAAGATTTTTCAATCTTATGCCTACGTATTCCCGTTTAACGAAACAAGGAAATCAGAGCGATCGTAGTTCCTCCTATTCTATGGGAAGAAAAAGTTTGTTTTGGTGTCTTGTTCAAAGCCCAAGACATGAAGCTAAAGGTGATTTGTATCTTGTTCAAAGCCCAAGATGTGAAGCTAAAAGGTTCTGGATGAGAGAGAATTTGTAATCTCTACAGAGGAGTTGTTGATGTTTGTATGCTGTGAGCAAGGCACAAATTGATGCTAAAAGGTTGATTGACTCAACCGAGGTTTCCTTATACAAAGCCTAAGAGGAGGCTATTGACCCAACAAGAGGGTGTTTTTTGATTGTCTCGTACGAAGCCCTAGATAGAGGCTAAAGGGGTTGACTCAACAGGAGAGTCTTTTATACTCAACAAGAGAGTGTTTTAGTGTCTCGTACGAAGCCCTGGATTGAGGCTAAAAAGTTATTAACTCAACAAGAGAGTCTTTTATACTCAACAAGAGAGTGATTTGGTATCTCGTACGAAGCCCAAGATGAACGCTAAAAGGAGATTGACTCAACAAGAGAGTCTTTTATACTCAACAAAAGAGTGATTTAGTATCTCGTATGAAGCCCGAGATAGAGGCTAAAAGGAGGTTGACTCAACAAGAGTCTTTTATACTCAACAAGAGAGTGATTTAGTATCTCATACGAAGCCCGAGATGGAGGCTAAAAGGAGATTGACTCAACAAGAGAGTCTTTTATACTCAACAAGAGAGTCTGAAAAGGTTAGCTCCGGTGGGGAGGATCATTGTACAAAGCCCAAGAGGAGGCGGCGTTACTGTTGAGGATGAGATCCATAGGCAGGCCAAAGGGTGGGGAGCACTTATGAGAGAGACCGGGTTTTATAGTGATGAGTGTTTTTTCCTATATTTGAAAGGAATTTGAGAATGTCTTTGAGACTCAAGGGGGTTTAGACTGTCCAAGTCTAGAGTTTTATCGTTTGTACAATGCCCAAGAGGAGGCACGGGCATTAAGGGAGGAGTATTAACCCTAAAGTGGCCAGAGGTTTGACACTGGAAAAACTGATCTAGCAAAGGATGACTAAGTTTTGTCTTATACCTTTAAGAGGTCATCAGGGTCCTTGTATTAAGCCCAAGAGAAGGCATGAGAACTTCTAGGAAGCGGAAGGGTCCTTGTACAACGCCCAAGAGGAGGCGGGGATGCTTTTAGGAAGCCTATGGGTCCCCAAACTAAGAGAAGTTCAAGAAATGCAATTCATAGAGAAGAGATCATTCCAGGAAAGTTCGAGAATTTGGAAGAAACTCAAGAGATGCTATTCATGGAGAATAGATAAACTCTGGTGAGTAGAGTTTCTTTGACAATTTCTAAGAGTGGCAGTATGAGAAAGGGTTCATCGAGAATGCTGTCTTTCTCTTTGTTCCATATTGTTTAACCCCAAGAGAAGGGAATACTGTGTCTGGTAATCCTATGGGGGATCTAGTTTTGTTTGTATTTAAGAGTGACCAACTGGCTTTACCTAGTTCTAGACGTAGTTGCCGGGGAAAACTCTAAATAACTGTACTAGTATTACACAGTTGATATATGGCAAGTATATAAAAGGTTGTGAAAGAAGACTTACAATGAAACAGCCCCACAATACAGTTATATATATATATATATATATATATATATATATATATATATATATGAAAGTGATAAATGAAAGCGGATAAACACTTACCCGTTGTAGAGCTTCCATGCTGTTTTGTTTGTTGTTCAACAAAGAAAACTTTGATAACAATATTATATTCAAAATCAAGGGAGAAAGTGCTTTGAAAAAACTGTTGGGGCTTATAGCTCAAGGAGAGGCCCAAGTTTTAACGATGATTATACTGTTGTTTTTGAAAATGTAAAGAGGGACTTATACAATATGTGAGGCCCAAAAATGGTTTTTCTTACAAAGGGGTTGGGTCTTACACTCTATTAGAGGCCCAAAGTGTTTTTGTACAAATGATGGGGCTTACAACTCAAGGAGAGGCCCAAGGTTTTTTGTTTGAAAACAGCGATCGCGCCGAGGTTTTTGAAAACACAGTGGGTCTTATACAATGATTAAGGCCCAAATCATTTTGGTTTCAAAAAGGGGTTTGGGTCTTACACTCTATTAGAGGGCCAAAGTGTTTTTAAGGAAAGAAATGGGTCTTATAGCTCAAGGAGAGGCCCAAGGTTTTTTGTTAAAAAGGCGACGATCGCGCCGAACCTTTTGACGGTATCGGGACTTATACAATACACTAAGGCCCAAAAAAGGTTTTTATTTACAAAAGGATGGGACTTACACTCTACCAAGAGGCCCAAAGAGTTTGAAAATGATTGATGAGGGTTGAAATCAAAGAAACCCTAATTTTGTTTTCTTTTAAAAGTAAATATTTAAAGAAAATCAATAAAATGATAAAAATACCAAATAAGTTTGAATAAACCACTTGTGATTTTTGTTTAAGGTTTGAAAAATGAGGTTTTAATCACAAGATGAATTAAAACTCATTTGGTCTTGATTTTCAAGATGAATATTCACTTTTAAAATGTTTAAAAATAATTAAAAATGAATTTATTCACAAAAATTCCCATTATATTAAATAAATAATATAAATTTGATTTTTTTTTTTTTGGGAATAAATTATTTCAACATTTTTGTGATTTTTTGCAAAAAGAACCAATAAAAAATAATTAAAACTGAGGGAGTTATTAATTTTTCAAATCATTAAAAATAATATGAAAAATAATAAAAAAGGTGAAAAAAACACTAAAAAAGGGTCTGGGGCGAGGGGGATTCGAACCTCAGACATCTTGTGTGCAGGGTGTGCGCCTTACCACTAGGGTGGAGATACATCTGTGTATCAAACCCCAGCCATAAATATACAAGGCTTGCCTTGTTCTTGGCCTGGCCAAGGCAAGGCAAGACAAGGTTTTTGGTCAAAAACGTGAAGGTCATAACTTCCTCATTTCTCCATGGATGGAGACAAAATTTATATGTATTTGGCCTAGAATTTCCCAAGGAATCCAATGCTGGTGGTGGTTTTTCCAGAAAATAAATACTCCTCAAAACCCGATAGTTGCTTTGAAATAGGCCATGATTTGCATTTTCTGTGCTATCTCTTGGTGCAGGCATGAATTACATGATGAATTGGTTCAAACACAACAAATATAACATGTATGAGATGTGCATGATCAGTGGACCTCAAAGCAAGGCATATTTTAAAGAGTTCAAGTTGAGATGCTTACCTCCTTTGGAGCTTTTTGGGCTATCTGCCTAGTGCTTTGTTCCAGAAATGTTTTGATACTTTGAACAATCTCAAATGATCCCTTAGAAGCTTTTAGGATGATTGGAATCAGCTGGAAACCTCAGGAATTGAAATTGGCCCTTTCTTACAAAAGTGGCAAAAGTGGCCAAAATAGCAACTCTCTCAAATGGTGTTCCAGATGTGTGAAACCATTTGGGATAGTTCAAGGATGATATTTGGAGTGTGTTTGAGGTTTTATCTGGTTTGGAAAGTGACTGAATCAAGACATGGCTTGAAAAATGCAAAAAGGCCCTATTTTGAGGTTTTGAGAGGGGACTTTGTGATTTTGGTGTTACAAGTCACTTGTGAGAGTTTGGACAACTTAGATATGACATATTGGATGTGTTTGGATCATGAACTATGATGGAATTGCTCTTTAACTCAAAAACTCAGAGTTACCTTGCTAAAGAAGGCATTTTTGCCCAGAGAAAGAGATTTTGAGGAAAGCAAGTGTTGTAGTGCTTTGGTGTACTCAAACTGAGCACAAATGAGCTCTATTTTTAGTAGAGCAAGTTTGTTTTACAAGCAATAATGAATGGCAACTGCTGCAGAGGTTTGGCCAATTGTTGCATTTTGGAATCTCAAGTCTCCTCTAGCCATTGACTAGAGGTTAGGGCACAGGCTGCTGGTCCCCTAGTTCAGAGATCATCCTTGACTCATTCAGTTGGAAATGGTTCAGTTCATGCCACCTTGGTGCATCCATTGAATGCTCCAAAACAAAATTGGAGTCTTGTCCCCTCTTTAGGCATTTTTAGGTTTGGCATGCTATTTTTAGTTCCAAAGACTTGGGAGGCTGATGGATCAGTGTTTGTCCCTCCTTGGTCCCTCCCTGAGGTGTTCAGATGGATCAACTTGTTTGTCATTTTCAGAAATTGCTCAAATCGAGCAAAATGCACAAATCTTCCTTGCCATGACAGTTTGCAGCAAGGCACATTGGCATTGTCATATCTCATGGCTTAAGTGGAATTTCATGGGGTTTTTGGCCATTTTGGAAAGCCCTCATATGATACAACATATGTGTGATCATAGTTTGGTTTGATACTTTTTGGATCCAAGTGAAAAATGCCCATACATTTGGAAAAAAAGCAAGGCAGATTTGGACGTAGTGAAAATTTCACTAAGTGTTGGAAAAAAGTGACATTTTCACTTTTTGTGATTTTGGCTATTCCATAACTTGAAATCCATGAGGAATTGGAATGAGGTGTAGTTGACATTTTAAAAGTATGCCATGAGAGCTACAAATCCATATCTGGACCAGCCCAAATGGTTGCTTGGATCTCAAGTTATGATCCTTGGAAGTTGGTACCCTAGCCACTTTGTTCAATAACTTAGAAAATTTCTAAGTTTTTTATGGTTACCCCTTTTACAAGTTATCCCATTTTATTTGATTTTTCTTGATGAATGTTGATTCAAATCACACATTAACATCATTTTAGGGTTAAAGAACCATAATTGTGAAAAATCTCAAAAAGTCAAACTTTTACTTTTGTGCACAGTTGACTTTTTATCAGATGAATTCCAAACTGTGCGATCCTCTATGAAATCAAGTCCTTGACCTAAATCAAACTTGATGGATTGATTTCATAGGTGTTATAGGGTGTATTGAATCATGCCCTAGGGTTTGGAAGCATGTCCTGGTCAAAAGTCAAAGGCACATTTGACTTTTTTTCGCGAAACCCTAACTATGGTTCTGATGAACTTGAAACTTGGGAATCAAGCTTCTTGGGCCAATCCATTGTTGCAAATGGATCAATGTAGTGTGTTGGAGACCCTCAAATCACGTCTTGAGGTCTTGGGGCTCATGATTTGTCCCAAAAGTCAACTTAGGGGTGAATTAGGTCAAGAAACCCTAATTCTTGATTTTTGGTAAATGCATCCCCTGAGGCCAAATTGACTTGATGATTGGGTCCATGAGGGTCCATGGAGTATCTTAGATTATGCTTTGAAGCATTGGCTCATGCCTAGAGGAAAATTTCCATCTGGAGGCCCTGGTCCACCAAAACCCTAATTTGGTGACATTGTCGATCCTGAGGCTTGATCCACTTGGAATGCTGCAACCTTCTGCTTAATCCTAGATGTGGGAGTCCTATTGATCCTTTATGGATGTTTGAGAGGTTAGACAAGTTGAATATCATGTCAATTCTTGATTGATCCTTTGTCTAAATGCTCTGATAGGTGTTGAAACCCTAATCCTTGTTTGTGGTGAATGCTCACCCATCTTTGGGGAGACTGATGAGGCATAATGGTACATCCATATTGTGGTGATGATTTGCAAAATGATGGGAAATTTTAGTGGTCAAAATTTAGGGTATGACATATGCCCCTATTTAATCTTCTTGGACCCGAAGGTGTGAATGGCGAAGGTATTCGGGCATTCGGGGTGCAAGATGATTAAATATCGAAATACCTGAAATTTTGATTGTGGTTATGAATGGCAGTTTTGCAGTCCATCTTCTTTTGCTAAGAAATGATACTTAGAAAAGGTAAACTTTCCCTCGATCCTGGTTTCCTACCAAGGAACTGGTCTAAGTTTCTGGAATAAACTTCCCCTCGATCCTGGTTTCCTACCAAGGAACTGGTCTAAGTTTATGGAATAAACTTCCCCTCGATCCTGGTTTCCTACCAAGGAACTGGTCTAGGTTTCTGATATAAACTTTCTTGACAAGGGACGCTATTTGTAGCGGTTTTCCTCAAACTTCTCACCGAATTTTCCTGGGGAGATGCCATTTGATGGGAAAAAATTTTGATGTCAGACTTGCTGGGGAACTCATTCGTCTGAGTTGTAGAGGTGCACAAACTTCTCAGTTTTGGAGACGCCATTTGTCAACTCTACTGTGGAAAACGAGTCTCTTGAAAGACTGCTTTTCACTTGGGGATGTTACATCATACTTTTCTTCGAGATCTTCTCGGAGAAATGCCATACGATGTACCCCAATTTTGAGGTGCTGATGACTTCATTAACATTGACTCTATCGGAGAGAAAAATCAATGTGTTGTTGAGAATCTTTAGTTGTGAGGCTTTCTCTATCGATTTTCCTTAATCCGGGAAAGCGAAGATATCATCTTCAATGGCGAAGAGTGACATTTGTTGAATGTTTTCTGGTCTTTCAGAGGTTCAAGTTATCAAAGTGGTCAAGGGACCGACTTCATCCCAGAAATAAACTGGGGGAGAGAGATTGTTCAGACGCAATATTTCGTGATGAGGAAATGACTGACAACTCGATTGTGAGGACTTCTATCACTAGGGACAAGACCGACTAGAGTGATAGTGATGCAATATGAATGTGAATGTAAATCAATAATGCATGATGTATGTATGTATATACTGACAAAACTGACACGACATACAGACTAATGGATGAACACGACTGGATACTCGGCCACTGCTGGGGACGAAGAAGTATCGCTGGTTCAAGATAGCAATTCTACCTTGCTTAGGAGAAAGTAATTCCCACAGGGAAAAACATTGGTCGGGCTTAGGAGGTAAGAACTCTGCCGAGGGTATCATATGAGAAAAGTCGCATCTGATACAGTCGATCCTTCGTTCAGGCATACAGGTTTAGAATGAGTACTTTGATTCTGCACTTTGAGGTTCAAACACCTTTGGAGAAGCGATCGACGTTCTTTAGATGTTCAACAGTCAAAAGAAATTACCATCTTTATTTTAAAAGCAGAAAAAGTTTGACAAGTAAATTCATTATTGTTTTATTTCAAGAATCGTTAATCATGTTAAAATGTCGTTCTATAAAGCTAAAACAAATAAGAATTGCAAACAAAAGCACATGGGCTCAAATTTTATTGATAGGATGGAAATCAGTCAAACGCGTGATCCCATAGAGTATTTACAAAGTTAGAAAATGGTAATTAAAGGGAAAATGGCTACGTTGAAACATAACGACCACTATCCTTCTACCAACTTTGAATTCGGGGCATCCTGAGCTTCTGTCGAAGATGACCTTGCCTGGAGTTTTTTGATGGATGACATTACTACTACCGGGGATTTGCCCCTGTCGGACGTAGTTACTTGCCATTAATCCCTAACTTTTTCCTGGATTGTACTTTGAGATTTCCAATCCACCGGGATGATTTTTGATCATGTCTCTAATTTTTGCCCGGACCGCCCTTTCAGGTTTTCAATCCACCGAGACTTTTTTTTTTCTCTTTTTTTTTTTTTACTTTTTATTTAGGTGAAGTATTTCTTGAGTACATCAACATTTGTGGGGTAGGCAAATTATTCTCCATCCATGGTTGCAAGTCTCAAGGCACTGCCTGAGAAAGCTTTCTTGACCACATATGGGCCGTCATAATTCGGAGTCCACTTGCCCCGAGAATCAGTGAGAAAAGGTTGTATATTCTTGATCACAAGGTCTCCTTTCCTGAAGACGCGAGGTCGAACCTTTTTGTCAAACGCCTTCTTCATCCATTGCTGATACAACTGACCATGGCATAGTGCCGTTATTCTCTTTTCTTCGATCAGATTCAGTTCGTCGTGTCGACTTTGACACCATTCAGCTTCCATGGGGGAGCACTGCCTCCATGCCATATACTAGAGAGAAAGTGGTTGCCCCTGTTGAAGTGCGGACAGATGTGCGATAACCATGAAGAGCAAAGGGTAGCATCTCGTTCCAGTCTTTGTAGGTTACAACCATCTCCTGAACGGTCTTCTTGATGTTCTTGTTAGCCGCTTCTACCGCTCCGTTCATCTTAGGTCGGTAGGGAGATGAGTTATGGTGTTCGATTTTGAACTCAGCGCACAACTCTTTCATCAACTCTTCCATGGGCTAGGAACACCATAACGGTAGATGATATTGTTTTTGATAAATCGGACCACAACTTGTCGGGTTACATTGGCGTATGATGCTGCTTCGACCCACTTGGTGAAGTAATCAATGGCTACCAGGATGAACCGATGTCCGTTCGAAGCCTTGGGTTCAATCATGCCAATTATGTCAATTCCCCATATGGAAAAAGGCCATGAGGAAGAAATAACTTTGAGATGTGTTGGTGGTACATGGATTCTGTCGGAGTATATCTGACACTTGTGACACCTCCTCACGTACTTGTAGCAGTCGGATTCCATTGTCAACCAATAATACCCTGCTCTCAGAATTTTTCTCGCCATTGTGTGTTCGTTGACATGAGTTCCAAAGGATCCTTCGTAAATTTATTTTATCCGTATGTTTGCTTCTGGTCTGTCTACACATTGGAGCAAGACCATGTCAAAGTTTCTCTTATATAGTGTATCACTGCTCAGGAAGAAGTTGCCTGCTAACCTTCTGAGGGTTTTCCTATCTTTTCTTAGTGCCCTAGGTGGGTACTCTTGTTTCTGAAGGAAGCATTTGATATCGTAATACCAAGGTTTGTCGTATATGACTGCTTCAATCGTGCCTCTCAAGGCGCATTATGTCGATCTTAGGTAGGTCGGTCCATTGACCTACACTAATCCTGGAAGAGAGAGTGGCTAATGCATCAGCCATGTGATTCTCATCACGAGGGATGTGATGAAACCCGATTTTGTTGAAGAAGGGCAACAACCTTCTTGCATAATCTTTGTAAGGAATCAGTCCTGATTGGTATGTGTTCCAATCTGCTTTGATTTGATTGATAACCAGAGCTGAGTCGCCATATACATCCAAGTTCTTGATCCTTAAATCGATCGCTTCCTCGAGACCCATGATACAAGCTTTGTATTCGACCTTGTTATTTGTACACTTGAATGTCAGTCTGGCAGTGAAAGGAATGTGGGTACCCTGAGGTGTTATGATAATTGCCCCAATTCCGTTTCCATAATGATTGACAGCTCCGTCAAAGATTAGTCCGCATTGGGAACCTGGTTCTGGCCCTTCACTGGGTAGCGGTTCATCGCAATCTTTCATTTTCAAATACATGACATCTTCGTCTGGGAAGTCAAACCCGACTGATTCCTGATCGTCAATCGGTTGATGAGCCAAATGATCAGCTAAAACACTTCCTTTAACGGCTTTCTGAGCGTGGTACTCTATGTCGTATTCTGATAACAACATCTGCCAACGGGCAATCCTTCCCGTTAGAGCAGGCTTTTCAAAGACATACTTGATTGGATCCATTTCGGAGATTAACCAAGTAGTGTGACAAATCATGTACTGGCGAAGACGTTTGGCTGGCCAAGCCAAAGCGCAGCAAGTTTTCTCAAGCATAGTGTACCGATTCTCGCAATCGGTGAATTTCTTGCTCAGATAGTAGATGGCAGACTCTTTCCTTTTTGTTTCGTCTTGTTGGCCAAGTACACAACCCATGGAGTCTTCCAAGACTGTTAAGTAAATGATCAGTGGTCTTCCTTCCACTAGAGGTGATAGAATCGGCAGATTCAACAGGTATTCCTTAATACTGTCGAAGGCGGTTTGGCAATCTTCTGTCCAAACGCATTCCTGGTTCATTTTGAGTAATTTAAAGATTGGCGCGCATTTCACGGTCATAAGGAATATGAATCTGGAGATGTAGTTCAAACGTCCCAGGAATCCCCTGACTTGTTTTTCAGTTTTCGAAGAAGGCATTTCTTGAATGGCCTTGACCTTGTCAGGATCAACCTCAATTCATTTCTGGCTGACGATGAACCCTAAAAGTGTCCCTGAACGGACACCGAAGTTGCACTTATTGGGATTCAAGCGGAGTTTGTATTTTCTTAACCGCTCGAATAGCTTTGACAGGTGGGTCACATGCTCCTCTTCTGTCTTAGATTTGGCAATCATATCATCGACATATACCTCGATTTCTTTGTGTATCATGTCATGAAAAAGAGTAGTCATGGCCCTTTGATAGGTTTCCCCGGTGTTCTTCAAACCGAACGACATTACCTTGTAACAAAAGGTTCCCCATGGGGTAATGAATGAAGTTTTCTCCATGTATTTCGATGCCATTTTTATCTGATTATAGCCCGAGAATCCATCCATGAAGGAGAAAACTTTGAACTTTGTTGTACTGTCTACCAGCATGTCAATGTGTGGTAAAGGAAAGTCGTCCTTTGGGCAAGCCTTGTGTAGATCTCTGTAATCTACACACAATCTGACCTTTCCGTCCTTTTTTGGAACTAGTACGATGTTGGCTAGCCACTGAGGATACTCTGATGTGGCGAGGAAACCCGCGTCAATCTGTTTTTGTACTTCCTCTTTGATTTTGATGGCCATGTCCGGATGAGTTCGTCTCAAACCTTTTTTTACTGGCGGACATTCTGACCATAACGGTAGATGATGTTCCACGATGTTGGTATCCAACCCTGGCATGTCCTTATAGGACCAAGCAAACACATCGGGAAATTCTTTGAGAAGCTTTGTCAAACTTTCTTTGGAAGATGGACTGAGTAGTGCCCCAATCCTGACTTCTTTTCTCTCTTTTTCCAAACCTAAGTTGACCGTTTCCAACGGCTCCTTGTGAGGTTCAATGGACCTTTCCTCTTGCCTGAGTAGTCATGAGATCTCTTCTGGAATTTCGTCGTCAACTTCTTCTTCAGCCCCAAATACCAAAAATTCAAAGTTGGGAGAAGGCTTTGGACCGTATGTTTCAATGGGGTTTAAAACAAGCAATCTGCATGACGTGATGATTGTTTTTAGAAGAGATAGAGAGAATGCAAGAGTGTGTGCATTGTATTTTCTTTGGATAACTGTTTGTTTTTATTATTGAGTTGTTTTTTAGGATTACCATTTTCTAAAAAAGCGTAAAAAGAAAACAACAATAAATGCGAAAATTACAGAACGACGTTATTTTATTTATGATTGGTCGATTCTTGAAACTACAGCCCTATAAAAAAAACTCAGTTGGGCGAAGCGAAGAGGTAAATTTATAGAAAGTGAGCCCTATCAAAACATTCGTTTCACCTGGGCAGGGTGAAAGGTTAAAGATGGCAATTACATTTGACTTATGAACAATCTTCGAAACATCGACTGCAACCCATTGGCGGCGAACTCCTCGGTGAATCACAAAGTATGGCACCTTCTTACTTGGTTTGTCCTCAGAAATGACGCTGATTTCGGGTGGAGCAGGATCATTGGAATCTGTTTCCCAGGCAGAGTTGTCGTAGATGAACTCTTCTGTTTCATCTTGCATAGTATTTGTACTCTCAAGTAAATCTCCCCATCCAGTTGGCTGGATGTCTTCGAGCCTAATACGAGAGCTTTCAGGAGTGGTGTATTTGACCAAGAAGTCGAACTTCCCACTTGGTTGTCCTAAGGTGTCCCACACTTCTTTGGAACTGGAGGAGTCATCCTTTTCAATGACGTTGACCTCGGGAAAAGAGTAGTTGATGAACTCTAGTCCGGCAAGCTTTGCCAATTCATCGTCGTACTGGATAGGTTATGAATACCCTGAGTGTTGATCCCACGACATGGTGGGGACGCAGGTATTCTTTTCAATGATGCTCAGCTGATTTTCATTGTTCGGCTGATTTTCTTGCCCCAAGTTTCCTGGGTATAGCTGCCAGATAGGCAGGCCATCCATTGGGCCATAATAGTCGTGGTCAAAGTTGTCTTTCATTAGAGTGTCTTCCTCTAATGAGTTTGGTGGAGCACGACATCCTTCCGGATCACAATCTCCGTATATCATCTTGAGATCTAACCTGGGTATAAATCTCGGACTCTGTGCGGAATAGCAAAATGGCGTAGGCACCTCTTCCTAAGACATATAGTTGTCCTCGTTAAGATAGGACTTCCACTCTTCATCCGTACCGAAGGAGTCTCCCTCGTTGATGGTATGGGCTTCTTGAGATATTGGGTTAAGGAACCCTCCACTGTGGAAGAAGTTCTAAATAGGATGAAGACTTTCATCGTTGGTAGCAATCTGGGTACAGGTTGAAGAAAAACCAATACCCTTCTTTGTTTTGTTATCAGTAGGAATGACAAGCTGTCCCCATCCCTTTTCATTGTTACTTTTGATTACTTCGAGAGCATCTCTATATGAGGAAATCGAAGTTCCTTTTTCTGATTGATTCTCATTTCTCACCGACAGTGCTTGGAACTGAGTTCCAACAACCTCCTCTAGTTCTACACAAGTAGACGTGGATAAGTTACTCATAAGCAAGGCTTGCTCTCCGCAGACTGTGACTAGTTGATCGTTCTTGACGAACTTCAGTTTCTGGTGCAGCGCTAAGTGACTGCCCCAGCCTGGTGTATCCAAGGTCTTCCTAATAAACAGTTGTACGCTGCCCGGACGTCCATGACCTGGAGTGTGATTAGGAAAGTGTGAGGACCGATTGTTATGGGAAGGTCGACTTCGCCGATAACTACTTTCCGAGATCCGTCAAATGCTTTGACGATGACCTCACTGCCCCTCATTGGGGATCCTTTGAATGATAGTCGCATAAAAGTGGACTTTGGCATAACATTGATGGCTGATCCGGTGTCTACCAGTACGTTGGCTAAGGCATCGTCTTGACAGTTGACTGTGATATTGAGCGCCATGTTGTGGCTTTTTCCTTCCTCTGGAAATTCCTCGTTACTGAACCCTAAGTTGTCGCAGGAAATGATGTTGGAAACGATGCTATCGAACTTTCTTATTGTCACATCCTGTTCCACAAAGGCTTGCTCTAAGACTTTCTGCAGAGCTTCCCTGTGAGCCTCGGAACTGAGTAATTGAGACAACACAGAGATTTTTGAAGGAGTTTGCAACAGTTGATTAACAATGTTGTATTCACTCTTTTGGATGAGCTTCAGCATCTCATCATTGTTCTTTGAAAGGTCGGGATCATTGGATTGACTGACTGGTGGATTGGGAACTTCTGTCTGAAGTTCCTTTTCTCTGTTAGATTCTCCAACTCCTCGGTTGAAGATTCGATCGCTCTGTGTTACTCGACTGATGTCGGAAATACTCACGACGGAGGGTAATGGAACTTCCTTTCCATTCTCAATTGTTATTGCATCGTACTTGTAAGGGATCGCCTTATCAGACTTGTACGACACTGGTCCCGGTAGATAGATAACTATAGGAGCCTTCTGATTTTTCTGACTGTCATAGGTAACCTCAGTAAGTTCTTGGCTAAGAACCTTTGATTTGTCAAGTAGAGGGATTATGGCACAAACATCTTTGGTCCCTTCACGATCAGAGATTACAACGACATCCTTGATTTGATCAGTGAAGTAGTCGGGCATCAAGTTGATGGACCCCGAAACTGGACATGGTTGAATCTCTTTGCGGTCCAACTGACTTTGAAGGGCTGCTCGCACGAGGTAACATCCTTGATTATTTTCCGAGCAAACTCTACAGCGTTCATAATTATGTGGTGGCACCTGGCCACGTCCGCTTTGTATGCAGTGTAACCTCACTAGATCGGTTTTTGCCGACCGAACATCTTGACTTTGATGCCTAATAGGGTTCCCATCGATCATACTGACTTGTTGTGTGTCTTCATCTAGATAGATCGGAAGCCACCAATGATTTAACAAGTGTTGCAAAGTTCTTTGAACGAGAGCACATCCCTGGTCACTCTCACAACATCCTTTGCAGTTCTGATAATTATACGAAGTCAGAAAACTGAGCTGGACTTGCTTAGTGTGTAACTCTACCAAGCTGGTATTCATTAAGCGAATATCAAAGATCTGGATCATGTTGATCTGATAGGTATTTCTATCATAGTAGTCCTGGATCCATCCAAGTTCCATCTGACGCTGGAGGGCCTCTTGTACAAAAGAGCATCCCTGTTTGTTTACTGAGCAAATCAGACAGGAATTGTAATCGTGCCACGGAAAATTATGATATTGGCTTTGCCTTGAGTGTATTGCCACCAGGTTGACATTTATCGCACGGATGTCGTGGCTCTGAATGATGTTGGAATTCGTATAAGTCATGTTGACCCCCCGAATTCGATGCTCTTGGATCCACCCGAGATCCAACTGTTCCTGTAGAGCTGATTGCACCACAGAACATCCTTGATTGTTCTTAGAGCAGATATCACACTAGTGATAGTTATGAGGTGGTATATGGCCATACCCACTCTGTCTGCGATGCATCTTGACCAAATTGGTCCTTAATAAGAGTACATCATGAATTTGATAGTTGTTGTTAGACTCTCCTTCTATCAAATTGACTACAGCTTTCTCGTGTTGAGGCAACGGGTTTGTCTGAACATTTGGATTCATATCTTTGAAAGATAAGACCCCGCTCTTAACAAGCTTTTGTACGTTAGATTTGAAATTGAGACAGTTTTCTATGTTATGTCCTGGTCCTCCTTGATGGTAAGGACAAGTTTGATCCGCTTTGAACCAACAAGGCGGATTTTCCAGTACTGTAAGAGGAGACCTAGTTTGGAAATGCCCCTTGACCAGTAGTAATGGAAACAGTTCTGCGTACAAAATGGGTATAGGGTCGAACCCTGGCGGTCGCATTGTACGGTTGTTGTTGTACTGAGGACGATCCTGCTGAAGAGGTTGTTGTGTCATTTGCTGATATTGCTGTTGATTCGGTTGGCTTTGCGCAACCTGAGGTTGATACGTTGTAACAAGCGCAGAGTTGATAGCAGGAGTTACAGCTGCTACTGGTTGGTAACGTCGCCTTTGCTTTCCGAGAGAGATATTCCCAATATCCTGCTCTTTTTTCTTAGGGAAAGCACTAGCGTATCTTTTTGTACTACTTGATGATCCAGCGTCTTTAACTAAACGTCCTTCTCGGACGGCTTCCTCAATGCCCACCATTTCGGTGAAGTCACTGGGCGCACTGGCGACCATTCTGTCATAATAAAACGAGCTTAAGGTTTTTAAGAAGATCTTCGTCATCTCTTTTTCCTCAAGAGGTGGACAAATCTGGGCGCCAATTTTACGCCATCTCTGAGCGTACTCCTTAAAGGTTTCCTTGTCCTTCTGCGACATGGCTCTGAGTTGATCTCTGTCCGGTGCCATGTCCAGATTATACTTATATTGTTGAATGAAGGCAGCGCCAAGATCTTTAAAAGTAGCAATCTTAGTGTGGTTTAGACCCATGTACCATTTGAGTGCAGCACCGGTTAAACTATCCTGGAAGTAATGGATCAGTAGCTGGTGGTTCTCTGTCTGAGTTGACATCCTCCGTGCGTACATCACCAAATGGCTTTGAGGGCAAGAGTTACCCTTGTACTTTTCAAATTCGGGCACCTTGAATTTGAGAGGAACTTTCACATTGGGGAGCAAACAAAGGTCTGCGGCGTCCTTTCCAAATAGATCTTGACCGCGAATGGCTTGCAGTTCTTTCTGCATCTCCAGGAACTGTTCCGAGAACTCATTCATTATGTCGAACATACTTTCGTTTCCATCAGACGGTATCTGGGAAACCTGTCCTTCCGGGACAGTGTGTACCACTGGTGGTGGTACAACCATTACGGCAGAGACTCTTGGTGCCTCCCGAAGTTTGTAACCTTCAGGAGTTGTTGTCATGCCCCTGGCATCTTCGCTTTCTCGAAGTTTGTAACCTTCAGGCCCGACGGCTCCTGCTACAGTTTCCAGATCTTCCAAGACCGGCGGAATATATCCTTCCGGGATATAGTTAAGTGGCATGCCCCAGGGACGATCTTTTGGCATTTTATACCTAGGATCATACTTTTCCACTATGGGCGTAGATGTGATATCTAAGATCACAGTCTGTTGTTGCTGCATCTGGGCTGCTGCCAGAGTTTGCATGTCATTATGAAGCTTTCTCAGATCTTCTTTCAGAGTGTCGATCTCTTCTCTCAACCCTCTGTTCTCTTCCTCGAGATCATCCACCTTCTTTTGTCGATTGGCCCGCTGTCGCTCCCGGGATTTTCATCCTAGTACAAACGCGAAAGTGGCACCAAAACAGAGTCGCCAGCAATGTGTATTTATCCCAAGAGAGGGAAAGGAAACACTGCATAAACCTGAAGGAAGGAAAGAGCATGGTCTTGCGACCAAGAGAAAGGGTAAGGGAGTCGGTTACGCGAGAGGAAGGTATTAGCACCCCCTCGCGTCCATCGTACCCGATGGGATCCACGCTTGCTTGTTTCGATCAAAGGGTGATAGAAAAGGATACTGGAAAAGGAGCTGGAAAAGGAATGGAAAGAGAAAGAGAAACAAATGTAGGGAAAATAAAAGAAGTGCTCGCATGGGCCCTACCCCACTGCCTACGTATCTCATCGGGAACATGAGAATCAGAGCGACGTAGTTCCCCTCACTAGGGATGGATTGTTCGTGTTTTTTGGTGGAATACGTCAACGTTCGCGTTCTAGCATTTAGGTGTTGCAGCTCGCTGTAGGGAGACTTAGGCGTTACCTGTTTACGGTAGAACGGAAATGACGCATTCTTACGGACAGGAGTGAAGGAGATGAGGAAAGAATTCCCAAAGGAAAGACGTTATTGTTTGTTTTTGTCTTTTAAGAGTTTTTTCCATTTGTTTGCATATGATAGTGTATTTAAATCTTAGTCATTGGAATGTGTACATAATCACTTTCCAAGATGGAATGATTAAGAATGCACACTAAGGGTGAAGAAGACCCCCACACTTAGTTCCAATTGTCAAGGTTCAAACACACTAGCATACTTGTGTTTATTAAGTGTTTTTGTTGATTAAGAAATGAAGAAGTGTTTTTTTATTATTTGTACCTTCAACAAGTATTGCATTTAAGTCCCTCATACAAGATCAAATGTTTAACACATTGACCCCAAGATGGGCTATATGCTACACATTCTAAGATAATAAGAGAAGACCCCTTATAATCTTTTCTTTATATGAAAGGCCTAAATGCAATAAATGCCTACCTTTATTATATGTTTTGAATTTTCTTTGAGATGAGAAGATGAAAGACTCAAGAGGAAGAGAAAGGTAAAAATCTATATGAACTAAGACTCAATCCTAATTGATTAGTTAAGGGGAGTGATCCTAAAGGTTGGTGAGGTTTAAAACCTAACTCTAAAAGAAGAGAGAAGAGACTCAAAGTGTAAGAGAAAACGGGAGTTAGTTGTTAGTGTGCTCGCCAAGGATAGGGATCCTCGTGCCTACGTATCCTCATTAGGGAATGAGGAATCAGAGCATCCGTAGTTCGTGGTAACGACCACGAAAAGGAACCAGTCTCGATCGCATGGGTGCGAGAGAACAAAAGGGAAGGACACACAGAAAGTCTACGGGGAAACTCGGCCCTACAAGTCAGCATGCAATGATGGTCCTAAGGTCAGGATCAAGGGAAGTCTACCTAATGTTGTCAGGCATGGATTGATATCCTAATGTCTCTCCTACCTCCGACTTAATCAAAAATTAAGTGGAGCGAGGAATCCTAAGGGATCATGTCATCAGACAAGTAAACACAAGATAAATCAATCACAAAATAAATTAAAAGCAACGAAGGAGCAAACAATATCAGTCAGCAATAATATCACACAACCAAAGGGAGAAAAGGGGAAGCTTTAGCCAAGGGGTCATATCAACCGAGGCAAACAAGCTAGCTATAGGAAATAAGGGTACTCATCCAATGGTATCGAGAACCATGGAGAGTAGAATAAGAAAGGGGGAGATGTGAATCAGATCACATAAGCATCAGCATTGGTCAATGCGAGCTAAAGACAAAGCGTGGGGGTTGGTTACGAAACCCTTTTCCACTTGACTGACTCGATAACAGGAGCAGGTGATGTTCAAAGCTTCAATCATGTAATGAGAGCTAAGAACGACTCAACTAGAATAACGGGGGTTGATTGCGAACCCTACCTTCCGTCAATTGCCTCCTTGGAGGTCTTACCAGGGGAAATGGGAATGGGATGCCTCATAGAGGTCTTCAGGCACAATATTAAACAATCACAAACAGAGCCTCCTTTGAGGACTTCCATCATTGCCAGACTCCCAATCCTACTTCTCATGGCATAAAAAGGAAAAATGTGGAATTAGTAAAAGAGAAGAGAAGTGATACCGAACGGATATCAATCCGTAGCAACGCAAGCAAAGTATAAGCAAACCGGCCAACTTCTAGTGATCTAGCATAAATGAGAAAAAGTGTTAGAAAGTGGAATGGATCCGTGAAAGGCATGGAAAAATATGCTCTTAAAAGAACAATAAAACAAGGCCGTAAGCCATAAACAGCAGCAACAACAGCGCTCCCGCACCTGCGTAGCTGTAAAAACTAGCGACAAGTAAAAACAGTCTATAACAGCTACTATTTACAAAACAGAATGGGTGTCTATGCAGCCAGACAGAACAACAACATCTTACAGCACACTTTGTGCACAGCAGCTGTGTATGTAGCAGCAACTTCCACTTCATTCAATTAACTAAGTCAAGTGAGAAACACTACAAAACAAACTCAAAGATTAGTCAAAGCTCAAATGGAAATAACCAAAGTGAGCAACTAAGATCAAAAGGAAATGTCAATAAGAAGTAATTGAAATCAATACTAAAATGTAAACAACCCTTAGTCAAAACTAACATGTAACAAGTATTAAGGACTATTAACAAAGTTATCAAATGAAACTATTTAAAAGATATTAGCACTAAAACCTATGTTTAATCAATGTTAGAACTAAGTCAAATCAACTAATTCTAAAACTAGTTAGTTCTAAAGTTAAGAATTCTAATCTAAAGATCTAACTAAAGTCAATATTAGATTACTAAATGAAAATTAATATCTAATCGAAATTAGTTCGAAAACAATTCTAAAGTCAATATCTAGATTGAATCGAAATTAGTGTCTAAACAAAAGTTAATCGAAATTAGTCGTTAATTAGAAAGAATCAAAGTTAAAACCACAAATCAAAGTTAACCTACATCACAATTAGATTCTAATTTTAAAATCTATCTCTAATTCAATGATTAAGTTCCAATTACAAGAACTAAGATTTTAATCAAAACTTAATTCAAAACTTAAAATCTAATTACAATCTAATTTCAATATTAAACTAAACCTCAATTAAATTCTAGGTTTGAATCTACTTAACAAAATAGATGAACTAAAATAAGAAGAACAGAGAGGGTGCAAAAAGGAAAATGGCGTGTGAACTAGTATTTCCATGGGGTGAGGTCCGATTCACAATTCATGAAAACCTGGTCCAAACCCGTTCCAATACTGAGATGACATAGTACTCCTAAAACCCTAGAGAACCACAATAAACTCGCCCTCATCTTTTCAGAATACGCCGTCACCTTCTTCTTCTACACTATCGTCTTCAACTCGCCCTTCTCGCCGTTACGCCGTTCAACAATCCGTCGCCTGTAATCATTTCTCTGACTACATCACTACCCCAACCTACGTCGTTCACCATCTTAATCTCGTTCTCAAATCGCCGCCACGTGAATCTCAACTATGAATTCAAACACGCTCACCATGAAAAAACGAAGAGGAACGAAGTGCTTACATCGAATCACGTCTCGGTTCAGGTATTTCTAGCTCTTCCCGTGCGCCTTTCTCCTTCGATCCTCTCCTTCTTCTATTTCAATTGCTCAATCCTCTTCTCCTTCACTCTGATTTTTGATTCGTTATGAATGTAGTGATTTGTGAGTTGATGCGTTCTGAATCGTTGTTGTTGTTGATGATTTGATGCAGGTTTTGAATTCGAGAATTTCAGAGGAAGAATATAGAAGATGATACAAAGGACCGCAAGTTGCGTAGAGGTTCAAGATGATAATCGTTTCGGAAGGCTTGAATTCGAAGATGGTGAATCAATTGAAGGTGAAGACCGAATCAAGGTTGTGAGATTGAAGGAGAAGGTAAATTGATGAGTACGAGTCAGAGAAGATGGTTGAAGATTCAGAGATCGAGAAAAGGTTTTCTATGGCGTTTTTGTTGAAAGCAATTCAGTTAGAAGTTTGTTGAGTGATTCAAGTTTTTGGAGTTTCAATGAAGATGAAGAGGAAGCTATGGAGTTGCGGAGCTTCGAAGATGATGGAGGTGGTTGGTGGATGAAGAGGAAGAAGAGGATTGGAGGTGAAGGTTAGCGGAGGATTGAATAGTGAAGATGAAGGTTGCAGATGGTTGAAGGTGGATAGAAGATTAAAGCCAAGAAGCAAAAAAAATCGGTTATCCTTCTGTTTGTTTTTTCAGTTAGAAGTTTTTGTGATTGGAAATTTATAACTGAATTTCTGCCATGAGCTGTTAGAAATTAGAGGAATTTTCTGTTAGGTTTCTTTACTATGATGCTATGTTAGAGATTGGGTAAGTTAGAGAGAATGTTAGAAGTGTGTAACTGTTATTGGAATTTTTCTGAATTTTCTGGTGTAGAAAAATGGTTAGCTGCTATGTATAATTGATTTGCCGCGTCGAAATTGGCTGTGTATGCTATATGAAGAAGTACTGTTTGTAACATTTCTTTATTTTTACATGCTGCTGTGGTATTTTTTCATTGTAGGTAGATGGTGTTTCTGATATGTATCATTTGGAATTTTCTGCTATGAATTTGGTTATTACTTATTCTTTTTTCCTGTCAAGACCTACTGATAATTAATGGACCCAAAGCTACATCAAAAGAGGATGGCACCTATCCACATATTTTCAAGAAGCTTGACAACCACTGATGCAACCTAATTAGACCCTTCTTGGGCATATCATTGTGTAGACCGTGATTTTGAGTGCACAGTGGTAGCGTCCTAGCTTTGTCTCACATGAACGACATTCCGCCTTCTATCATGAAACCATCTTCGTATTCTTACTCTTTTATCCTTAGAAGAAAATCATATTGGTTTTAGCATACTACCCTCCTTCCAGTAGCTACCTTTTCAGCAAGTTTAGATCTGAAATGAATTTGGATAATATGGGTTCAATGGACATTTGATGTGGGGTTGGGATATTGGTTTATGAAATGAATATGGTTTAGACTTGGGATAAACAAGAATGGACAATGGTTTAATGGCTAAAAATGGATAATATTTGATATTAAAAGTGGATAATGAATTAAATTTGGATAAATGGTTAGTGGAAATTGAAATGGATTAACAAATGGATATTATGGAAATTGGTTTGAATTGGATAGAAATGAATTAAAATGGGCTTTGAATTGGATTTTAAAAATGGTTAAAAATGAATGTGGGTCGAGAAGTGGTTTTAGAAAATATGGATTTGAAAACTAAAAATGGCTAATGGGTTTATTGTAGCAAAGAGGGATAATGAAATATGAATTCCAAGAGATCCACCTAACCAGTCTTAACATGCTTAATTCACCCCAAGTTCCAAATCCAAAGCAAACTCGTATTCTCAACCAATCTCCAACTTCAATCAATAAACTTTGCTAACCATGAATACCAAGGCGCATTTGTCAGGCAACCGTAAACACCATCCTTTTCAATCGACGAATATCAACTTGCCCAGATCCTACAAAAGATAAGAAACCCTGAACCACTTGCATTGGCATATAGAAAGCTTGATCTGACGCCTCTGATGAATCCTCTAAAATAAGAAAACCCTAGGCTCTTGATGTACACTGATAATCTTCTGAATACGGAAAGCTCAAACCAAAGGAAGAGGTCTTGATCACACGTCTTAGGACCCCAATGCAAATGAATGAATGAGTTATAACCTAATGAATATGCAAATGAATGCGAAACAAAAGCCAGAAAAAGGTAGGGCAAATTTTGGGGTGCTACAGCTGCCCCTATTCAATCGACTTGGAACTGAAGGGATGATAGCAACTGCTTTCAGACATTCAATGTACAAGGTGATTGAATACAAAAAGAACCGCAAAATTTGCACTCTGTTTAGAATAAGAAAAAGGGATATAAACCCAACCAAATAAACTCTGCTTGGATAAAACTCTGATGATAACTATAACACTAGAGAGATGTCTTTTGTACGACGCCAGATGACTACTGGCTTGCCACACTGCGGGTGGACTTTAACAATGTCTTTTGTACGACGCCAGGCGACTACTGGCTTGCCACACTGCGGGTGGACTTTAAGAATGTCTTTTTGAACGACGCCAGGCGACTACTGGCTTGCCATACTGTTGATGGACTTTAGCTGCTCTGCCATTCTAAACAATGGACTTTTACCAGTTCGTGCTGGATTTTTGCCAATCTGTCGTTGGACTTCAATGATTACCAAACAGGCTTTGGAATCTCAAAATTGCCATCCTCAGATGGACTTTTGCAGCTTTGCCAAATTAAACTTGGACTTTGATGCTTACCAAACCGGCTTTGGAAGCTTTGCCAAATGATCATCCCACCTGCTGGAACAATCACCTGCAATATTATCCCACATGCTGGAATAATGTGAACAAACTGTATATGACGATCATCCCACTAGCTGGAACAACCATCTGCCATACTATCCCACCGACTGGAATAATATGAACAAACTGTATATAATGATCATCCCACTGGCTGGAACAACCATCTGCCATACTATCCCACCTGCTGGAATAATATGAACAAAATGTATATAACGATCATCCCACTGGCTGGAACAACCATCTGCCATAATATGAACAAAATGTATATAATGATTATCCCACTGGCTGGAACAACCATCTACCATACTATCCCACCGGCTGGAATAATATGAACAAACTGTCTATATTGCCAAAATGAATTGGACTTTGAGTTGTAAATGAGCAAGGCTAAGAATTACACCACCGGCTGGGTAATATCATATGCTGACACTTTGTTGAAGAAGAGATTCCATCGATCTATTTAGACCCTGCTGGGGAAATTACTGTCAAAATGTTGAACTCTGTGAGGAGAACTGCGTTAAAACGTCTCATGCTGGGGAATGCCTTTTGAGAGGATTTTACAGAAGATCAAATGTCCTCCAACTCTACTGGGAATTATAGATATGGAACATCTTCTGCCGGGGAAATTCAACATGCTCCATGTGTGGGAAGGTCAACTACTTGCCTTTTGCCCCAAATTACACAGTAGATCTGAAAAAAATCATCCCAAAAGGATTTTACAGAAGACTTGGCATCTTCAAACTCTTGGACATTAACTGAGTCTTGACCACTAACTACAAGGTAACTCTGCGAGGCAACTCTACTGGGGAAAAGAGAAATCCAAGCAGACAACTCTGTAGGGGAGACAATCTAACATCGTCAAGGGGTTGAAGAAAAGAAAAGATATGCACCGACCCACATTGTCAAAGAATTGATGGAAAGAAGACTGAACCCAAAGAAACACATTGTCATAGGGATGACAGAAAGATGACCCAACTGAGGGAACACATTGTCATAGGGATGACAGAAAGAAAATTCCACAGTAGGGACACATCGTCATGGGGATGACGGAAAGAAATCTGAACGAAATGTCGTCATCAAGGGGTTGATGGACAATGACTGGTCGAGGGTAAGATCGACGTATGATCTACGCCCCAAAAGAAAGGTAAGCAGAGGGGTAATTATAATGTCTGCTGGGGATATGTCACCGTCTTGATTAGAAATTTGATTCGGGCTTTCGCGCAAGGTACCAAATCTGGCTTATGCTTCGCGTGCATATGTTTGAATTTCTTTCTATGGCGTAATGCTCCATATGAAATGGAAATGCTACGCGATTTGAGGATGCAATGATCACTATATGCAAAATGCCGACGCATGCTCAGGCTACCGGGAAGAAGGATGTGCCAAGTATGATTGAACTTTGCTGGCTAGGATAGGTGAAACCTGATGGTAATTGTTTTTTCAAAGGCGAAATCTTTCTGGGTACCAATGGGGATTGGATTTTGTATGAAGTGCCAATAGGGATTGGACTTTTGGTTTGAAGGAAACGCCAATAGGGATAGGGCTTCAGGTTTTTTGAAAGATGCCAGAAAAGTGGGCTGTGAATGATGCCGAGCAAGGTTGGGCTACGGATTTGCTGTTTGGTTTTACAAGGATTCATGCAATGCTATGCGAATGATATGCGTGGATAATGATTATGCAATGATGCTTATGCAATGCAACAGGACCACTCCAGCAAAATAAATGCTGAAGAGACGAGGCTAACTCTGCTGAGGGATAACAAACTGAATTGCCTTCAAGGTCATAACTGCTCGAGATCCCGACCAAACCTCCATTCTGCAAGAAAGTACGCATAACAAACATCCGCTGGAGAAACATCCCAGGAATCTGTTGGAGAAAAGTGCCAATGACAATCGACCTTTGACTTGCTGGGGAAAGTTAACCACCACTCAAAAAAACTGCTTAGGGATAATGGTTGATGATGTCAGCCCTGCTAGGGGACAAAATCAGACTTGGTCCTCTGTTGGGAATCTACCTTTTACCATTACTCTGTTGGGGAGATGGGAACGACTTTACCGCAGACTGGGGAAGCACAAACCCAACACTCTGTACCGGAATATGAACTCTTGTTGGAGAGCAGTAAACTTTGCTAAGCTGGCTAGGGGATAGCTAACTCCTGAATTCTTGTTGGGGAGAATGATCACAGTCTTCATAATGCTCTGCTGAATGTGACAAAACTTCAGCTATCTCTGCTAGGGAGAGAGACTCTACTGGGGTCGTCACATGTCAGCTATCAACATTGGCCTTGTAGACGTGATATGACAAAAGGAGGTGTCCGGATGAAGTATAACCCATAAAGGAACCTGCAAATGAAGATCTGACATAGATTGCCCCATGGCTTTTGATTAACCGTCCTTCGGAGAGAATAACTTCTTGTGCTCTTGGGGTGGTCTGCCCCAGCTTTGAAATGATTTATGCCCCTGTCTGGCTGATCTGTGAAGGAGTACCTTTAACTGACTAACCTTCGAGAGATTTGTAGAATCTCGACTTGATTGCCCCAGATTGGCTGAATCTTGGAATGTATTACCCATTTGGTATGACTTGCCCCGGCTCAACGGAGTACTCGGGCACTTTGCACATTAGATTAATCAATCTTTCCATTGTAGAGACTTTCCTGATGTTAAGTACTGACTCGCAAGTAAAACAATTCGTTTTGAAAAGATAATTTTGATGCAATGCATATGACAGTTTTGAAATCCAAGTTTGTTCACTGGAAAAAAGTTGTGACATATAGTGAATGAATCACTAATCAAAATGCCACTGATACCAACATGAATGGTAAGAAGATTCTTTTGGGAGTCAGAACTGACGCGATCTTTGCCGAAGTATGCTTTCGAAACAACCCTGCTTCAATTAGGTCTTTTGAAGGTTGTAACGTGATCTGGTTCGCGGTTTAAGAAAGAAAGGATATAAGGCTCAACGTTTTATTTTAACCCACCCAATCTCCTTGATGTTCTCCAGTCCTACGTTCAGCTAACTCGACACAAGCGCTCATCTTTCACAAAGGTTAATGAAAGGTAGGAGGATAAAATGAACCCACACGGTTTTCGGAGTAACAGTCACCCCTTCTGTCTTTGGTGTCTGTAGCCACACGACTTGTTCTTTATTGAGGATTTTTATTTTGTCATCCTTTCCGCTTTTCACTTTTTCATTCTTTTGTTTTTTTTTTATATCCCTGATTTTTTCCTGGACTGATTCTTTTTTTGAATTTTTTCCGATTTTGAAGTCCAGCGGGATGCCCTAACTTTTGCCTAAGTCACTTGTTTTCAAGTTTTGACTTAGCGGGCTTTTCTCTTTCTTTTTTTTTGATTCTTTTTCTCTTTTTTTTTTGAACAAATTGTGTGACACAGGTTTGTCTTGACTTGTAAAGGGTTGTGACCGTCTCACTCTTCGGTTTGTGAAGGATAACCCTAGATGTAGTTGATCCTCGAGCGGAACACTCCTTTTGAAACTTGAACGCACGGTCAACTTAGCTGACACCTACCCTGCCCCGGGTTAAGATAGAGGGTTTTTCCATTTTTAGAAAGAAACTCCTGCTTCTAGGCTCAACGGGGTTTACAAGGGATTATCTTCCTTATATCTCCGGTGTTTGAGGAATTTGAAACAATGCCTGTACATCATCAACAGGGTCTTGCTCAAAAGTATACAATTAGAAGTTCTGCGTCTTTGAATATCATCATCCTCCCTCGGATCCTGCTTAAACAAATGTTAGATACAAATAAAGAAAAGTATGAGTGAACACGACTGGATTTAACCAAAACATGCATATTCATTTCATTATCATTATCAATTAAAAGCAACAAGTTTTACAAATGAGTTTGTACATTTTGACAGAAAAGAAACTACAAATGCAAAGAAATGACATGATCTAAATGGTCGCCAGCTTTGAGAAACTGGGCTTTCCAAGCTTGATTTGCTAATGAGCTAGCCATCTTCAGTATTGCTCATCGAAGTCAGTCTGATACTCATCTGCACAGCTGCTCTCGGTGACTTCTTCCATAACCTGGATGGATGGACCCACCTGGCCGGACGAAGGAGAATTGTTGATCTGAATACCCTGAGGTGTGAATGAGAACATGTTGGAGTCAAGTAGAGTCTGAACCTTGCTCCTGAGCACCTTACAGTCTTCAGTTGAATGCCCCTGTGCCCCAGCATGGTAGTCACAACGGGCGTTGACATCAAAACCTGGTGGGTACGGAAAAGGCACTGGCTTCAATTCCTTCGGCACTATAAGTCCACCTCTGATCAAATCCGACAGTATTTGACTGTACGACATTGGCAAATGAGTGAAATTCCTCTCTGCCTTTCTTGGCCTTTGTCGGGCGTGCTGACGCGGCTGACGGCGATATGATCGTTGACTCTGAGAAGGTCTCTGATTTGCAGAAGAATATTGTCCCTGATATGAAGATCCATAAGACTGTTGACTCTGAACAGTTGATATGTCTGAACACCGAGAACGAGGTGGTGTAGATTCCTGAATGGAACTATTTCCTTCCTCGAATTCTTCCTGAGAACTAACAACTGATTCATTTTCATTAGCTTGGAAGTTCGAGACGCCTTGGAGCTTTCCACAATTGAGCAATCTCTCAATACGGTCTCCCACCATCACGAGGTCAGAAAATTTTGTTGTCCCATTGGCAATCATCTTTTCCAAGTACGGCCCTTGCAAGGTATCCATGAACAAATCAACAAATTCTCTATCCGAAAGTGGCGGTTGAACACGAGCGGCTAACTCTCTCCATCTCTGAGCATACTCTCAGAATGATTCATTATCTGCTTGAGACAAGTCTTGCACATGCATCCGGCTGGGAGCCATGTCAAGATTATAACTGTACTGCTTTACAAAGGCGTTAGCTAGGTCTGTCCATGATTTGATGCAACCACTTTCTAACTGTATATACCAATACAAAGATGCCCCACTCAGACTGTCTTGGAAACATTGGATCATGAGCTTGTCATTGTCGACATGTAAGGTCATTCTTCTGCAGAACATCACCAAATGTAGCTTCGGACAACTATCTCCTTTGTATTGCTCAAACTTTGGCATTTTAAACTTTGGAGGCATTACCAGGCCGGGCACCAAACACATGCTCGAAGCATTCAAATCAAGAGTATCACGCCTCTCCAGGGCTGTAATCTTCTCGTCCAACACACGGTATCTTTCATCATCAACAGGTCGTGGATCCTTAGGCTTCATCTTTGAAACTACCCCCTGGACATCTGGCATAGAGAAGGCAAAACTCTGATAATCTGTGGCATCAAGAGAAGAAGAATGTCCATCTCAGAAAATGGTCCGCTCGTGTATAGCATGATTCTCAACCGGGATCCGCACAGGCTGAGCTTGAGCAACATTGTTCGCCGAAGGTGGAATAACATTCTCATTTCTTTGAATATTGGCCTCTCCCCTTGTCATGGTGGCCATAGCTTCCACAAGTTGATCCAACTGACTCTTCATCAATTCAACATCGGCCCTAGTCACAAACTGATTCTGTTCCCCAGAGTTCATGATCCTTCCCAAGGTTGATTCAAGTCCAATACAAAAGTCGGGAAATCAAACTGCAGTTCAGATAGAGGATGGATGAGCTCACTGGTCTGGCCTGGAGAAAGGATATGCAAAAAATGATGCAAGATGCAAATGCAATGCAATAGTATGAATGCAATAAGACATGGGATCAAAGCTTCCACATAGTCCGAATAATCACTGTGCTGTACTGATGACTAAATAGGTTCATGAGTCTGTTCTGAAGAGAATACCAGAATAACCAGAATACCAGATGATCAGAATACCAGAATACCAGGCTGATAAGTCCACACTGATAGGAAATCCAGAATACCGGGTATGTAGAAGGTCAAGGTTACCTGCAAACCTGTAAACAACCCGCCCCTCTCACATGTGGGTACTAGGATGTTCAGTATCCCGGGCTCTCAGGTCGAGAGATGATGATACGTTCACCATTTCTGGTTTGGCATCATCATCAATCGAGGAGGCCTCAACCGATTCTCCAAAATGAAAGATCCTCAGCTTCTGGCACTGAGGTCGAGAAGCAATAGTACATTCATATCTCGGGGTACAATACTATCGCCAATCGAGGAGTGCCTCCACTGATTCTCTTTCAAAAGGGATATCCTATGCAAGTTCCAAAGTGGGCCCTCGGGTGCGAATGGGTTTGTCACAGAATGTGGTCTGCCACTGTCACCACTAAAGAGAGATGTTTCCACTAAGGTCCTCATGATCGGTCACTAGAGTCGACAGCTCTCTAGATCGACATCCTGGAATACGCAAGATGCGCACGCCAAGATGGGTCCCAAGATAGCCTCGTCTAGCTATGAATTTCGTGAATACCCAACGTACTCCAGATGGCACGTAGGTCCCACTACTCTCCACTCTAATCCTAAGTGTATACTCAAGCCTGTGTAATGGGCTTATCTCTCAGAAATCCCATCCCGCCAAACAGACAGAACAGTGCAACACAGTATAATATATGCAATGTAAATGCTAACATGCTGTAAATATGGTACAAGTAATAAAATACAGTAAACAGCAAATACAAGATAATAGTAAACACCCAATGAAAGAAAATCAAACAAGCGCTAGGATTGACTCGCTTAGGATGGACCAGCAATAGGTCAACCTGTCCCCAGCAGAGTCGCCAGCTGTCGCTCCCGGGATTTTCATCCTAGTACAAACACGAAAGTGGCACCAAAACAGAGTCGCCAGCAATGTGTATTTATCCCAAGAGTGGGAAAGGAAACACTGCATAAACCTGAAGGAAGGAAAGAGCATGGTCTTGCGACCAAGAGAAAGGGTAAGGGAGTCGGTTACGCGAGAGGAAGGTATTAGCACCCCCTCGCGTCCATCGTACCCGATGGGATCCACGCTTGCTTGTTTCGATCAAAGGGTGATAGAAAAGGATACTGGAAAAGGAGCTGGAAAAGGAATGGAAAGAGAAAGAGAAACAAATGTAGGGAAAATAAAAGAAGTGCTCGCATGGGCCCTACCCCACTGCCTACGTATCTCATCGGGAACATGAGAATCAGAGCGACGTAGTTCCCCTCACTAGGGATGGATTGTTCGTGTTTTTTAGTGGAATACGTCAACGTTCGCGTTCTAGCATTTAGGTGTTGCAGCTCGCTGTAGGGAAACTTAGGCGTTACCTGTTTGCGGTAGAACGGAAATGACGCATTCTTACGGACATGAGTGAAGGAGATGAGGAAAGAATTCCCAAAGGAAAGACGTTATTGTTTGTTTTTGTCTTTTAAGAGATTTTTCCATTTGTTTGCATATGATAGTGTATTTAAATCTTAGTCATTGGAATGTGTACATAATCACATTCCAAGATGGAATGATTAAGAATGCACACTAAGGGTGAAGAAGACCCCCACACTTAGTTCCAATTGTCAAGGTTCAAACACACTAGCATACTTGTGTTTATTAAGTGTTTTTGTTGATTAAGAAATGAAGAAGTGTTTTTTTATTATTTGTACCTTCAACAAGTATTGCATTTAAGTCCCTCATACAAGATCAAATGTTTAACACATTGACCCCAAGATGGGCTATATGCTACACATTCTAAGATAATAAGAGAAGACCCCTTATAATCTTTTCTTTATATGAAAGGCCTAAATGCAATAAATGCCTACCTTTATTATATGTTTTGAATTTTCTTTGAGATGAGAAGATGAAAGACTCAAGAGGAAGAGAAAGGTAAAAATCTATATGAACTAAGACTCAATCCTAATTGATTAGTTAAGGGGAGTGATCCTAAAGGTTGGTGAGGTTTAAAACCTAACTCTAAAAGAAGAGAGAAGAGACTCAAAGTGTAAGAGAAAACGGGAGTTAGTTGTTAGTGTGCTCGCCAAGGATAGGGATCCTCGTGCCTACGTATCCTCATTAGGGAATGAGGAATCAGAGCATCCGTAGTTCGTGGTAACGACCACGGAAAGGAACCGGTCTCGTTCGCATGGGTGCGAGAGAACAAAAGGGAAGGACACACAGAAAGTCTACGGGGAAACTCGGCCCTACAAGTCAGCATGCAATGATGGTCCTAAGGTCAGGATCAAGGGAAGTCTACCTAATGTTGTCAGGCATGGATTGATATCCTAATGTCTCTCCTACCTCCGACTTAATCAAAAATTAAGTGGAGCGAGGAATCCTAAGGGATCATGTCATCAGACAAGTAAACACAGGATAAATCAATCACAAAATAAATTAAAAGCAACGAAGGAGCAAACAATATCAGTCAGCAATAATATCACACAACCAAAGGGAGAAAAGGGGAAGCTTTAGCCAAGGGGTCATATCAACTGAGGCAAACAAGCTAGCTATAGGAAATAAGGGTACTCATCCAATGGTATCGAGAACCATGGAGAGTAGAATAAGAAAGGGGGAGATGTGAATCAGATCACATAAGCATCAGCATTGGTCAATGCGAGCTAAAGACAAAGCGTGGGGGTTGGTTACGAAACCCTTTTCCACTTGACTGACTCGATAACAGGAGCAGGTGATGTTCAAAGCTTCAATCATGTAATGAGAGCTAAGAACGACTCAACTAGAATAACGGGGGTTGATTGCGAACCCTACCTTCCGTCAATTGCCTCCTTGGAGGTCTTACCAGGGGAAATGGGAATGGGATGCCTCATAGAGGTCTTCAGGCACAATATTAAACAATCACAAACAGAGCCTCCTTTGAGGACTTCCATCATTGCCGGACTCCCAATCCTACTTCTCATGGCATAAAAAGGAAAAATGTGGAATTAGTAAAAGAGAAGAGAAGTGATACCGAACGGATATCAATCCGTAGCAACGCAAGCAAAGTATAAGCAAACCGGCCAACTTCTAGTGATCTAGCATAAATGAGCAAAAGTGTTAGAAAGTGGAATGGATCCGTGAAAGGTATGGAACAAAATGCTCTTAAAAGAACAATAAAACAAGGCCGTAAGCCATAAACAGCAGCAACAACAGCGCTCTCGCACCTGCATAGCTGTAAAAACTAGCGACAAGTAAAAACAGTCTATAACAGCTACTATTTACAAAACAGAATGGGTGTCTATGCAGCCAGACAGAACAACAACATCTTACAGCACACTTTGTGCACAGCAGCTGTGTATGTAGCAGCAACTTCCACTTCATTCAATTAACTAAGTCAAGTGAGAAACACTACAAAACAAACTCAAAGATTAGTCAAAGCTCAAATGGAAATAACCAAAGTGAGCAACTAAGATCAAAAGGAAATGTCAATAAGAAGTAATTGAAATCAATACTAAAATGTAAACAACCCTTAGTCAAAACTAACATGTAACAAGTATTAAGGACTATTAACAAAGTTATCAAATGAAACTATTTAAAAGATATTAGCACTAAAACCTATGTTTAATCAATGTTAGAACTAAGTCAAATCAACTAATTCTAAAACTAGTTAGTTCTAAAGTTAAGAATTCTAATCTAAAGATCTAACTAAAGTCAAGATTAGATTACTAAATGAAAATTAATATCTAATCGAAATTAGTTCGAAAACAATTCTAAAGTCAATATCTAGATTGAATCGAAATTAGTGTCTAAACAAAAGTTAATCGAAATTAGTCGTTAATTAGAAAGAATCAAAGTTAAAACCACAAATCAAAGTTAACCTACATCACAATTAGATTCTAATTTTAAAATCTATCTCTAATTCAATGATTAAGTTCCAATTACAAGAACTAAGATTTTAATCAAAACTTAATTCAAAACTTAAAATCTAATTAGAATCTAATTTCAATATTAAACTAAACCTCAATTAAATTCTAGGTTTGAATCTACTTAACAAAATAGATGAACTAAAATAAGAAGAACAGAGAGGGTGCAAAAAGGAAAATGGCGTGTGAACTAGTATTTCCATGGGGTGAGGTCCGATTCACAATTCATGAAAACCTGGTCCAAACCCGTTCCAATACTGAGATGACATAGTACTCCTAAAACCCTAGAGAACCACAATAAACTCGCCCTCATCTTTTCAGAATACGCCGTCACCTTCTTCTTCTACACTATCGTCTTCAACTCGCCCTTCTCGCCGTTACGCCGTTCCAACAACAATCTCTTCGCCGTTCAACAATCCGTCGCCTGTAATCATTTCTCTGACTACATCACTACCCCAACCTACGTCGTTCACCATCTTAATCTCGTTCTCAAATCGCCGCCACGTGAATCTCAACTATGAATTCAAACACGCTCACCATGCAAAAACGAAGAGGAACGAAGTGCTTACATCGAATCACGTCTCGGTTCAGGTATTTCTAGCTCTTCCCGTGCGCCTTTCTCCTTCGATCCTCTCCTTCTTCTATTTCAATTGCTCAATCCTCTTCTCCTTCGCTCTGATTTTTGATTCGTTATGAATGTAGTGATTTGTGAGTTGATGCGTTCTGAATCGTTGTTGTTGTTGATGATTTGATGCAGGTTTTGAATTCGAGAATTTCAGAGGAAGAATATAGAAGATGATACAAAGGACCGCAAGTTGCATAGAGGTTCAAGATGATAATCGTTTTGGAAGGCTTGAATTCGAAGATGGTGAATCAATTGAAGGCGAAGACCGAATCAAGGTTGTGAGATTGAAGGAGAAGGTAAATTGATGAGTACGAGTCAGAGAAGATGGTTGAAGATTCAGAGATCGAGAAAAGGTTTTCTATGGCGTTTTTGTTGAAAGCAATTCAGTTAGAAGTTTGTTGAGTGATTCAAGTTTTTGGAGTTTCAATGAAGATGAAGAGGAAGCTATGGAGTTGCGGAGCTTCGAAGATGATGGAGGTGGTTGGTGGATGAAGAGGAAGAAGAGGATTGGAGGTGAAGGTTAGCGGAGGATTGAATAGTGAAGATGAAGGTTGCAGATGGTTGAAGGTGGATAGAAGATTAAAGCCAAGAAGCAAAAAAAATCGGTTATCCTTCTGTTTGTTTTTTCAGTTAGAAGTTTTTGTGATTGGAAATTTATAACTGAATTTCTGCCATGAGCTGTTAGAAATTAGAGGAATTTTCTGTTAGGTTTCTTTACTATGATGCTATGTTAGAGATTGGGTAAGTTAGAGAGAATGTTAGAAGTGTGTAACTGTTATTGGAATTTTTCTAAATTTTCTGGTGTAGAAAAATGGTTAGCTGCTATGTATAATTGATTTGCCGCGTCGAAACTGGCTGTGTATGCTATATGAAGAAGTACTGTTTGTAACATTTCTTTATTTTTGCATGCTGCTGTGGTATTTTTTCATTGTAGGTAGATGGTGTTTCTGATATGTATCATTTGGAATTTTCTGCTATGAATTTGGTTATTACTTATTCTTTTTTCCTGTCAAGACCTACTGATAATTAATGGACCCAAAGCTACATCAAAAGAGGATGGCACCTATCCAAATATTTTCAAGAAGCTTGACAACCACTGATGCAACCTAATTAGATCCTTCTTGGGCATATCATTGTGTAGACCGTGATTTTGAGTGCACAGTGGTAGCGTCCTAGCTTTGTCTCACATGAACGACATTCCGCCTTCTATCATGAAACCATCTTCGTATTCTTACTCTTTTATCCTTAGAAGAAAATCATATTGGTTTTAGCATACTACCCTCCTTCCAGTAGCTACCTTTTCAGCAAGTTTAGATCTGAAATGAATTTGGATAATATGGGTTCAATGGACATTTGATGTGGGGTTGGGATATTGGTTTATGAAATGAATATGGTTTAGACTTGGGATAAACAAGAATGGACAATGGTTTAATGGCTAAAAATGGATAATATTTGATATTAAAAGTGGATAATGAATTAAATTTGGATAAATGGTTAGTGGAAATTGAAATGGATTAACAAATGGATATTATGGAAATTGGTTTGAATTGGATAGAAATGAATTAAAATGGGCTTTGCATTGGATTTTAAAAATGGTTAAAAATGAATGTGGGTCGAGAAGTGGTTTTAGAAAATATGGATTTGAAAACTAAAAATGGCTAATGGGTTTATTGTAGCAAAGAGGGATAATGAAATATGAATTCCAAGAGATCCACCTAACCAGTCTTAACATGCTTAATTCACCCCAAGTTCCAAATCCAAAGCAAACTCGTATTCTCAACCAATCTCCAACTTCAATCAATAAACTTTGCTAACCATGAATACCAAGGCGCATTTGTCAGGCAACCGTAAACACCATCCTTTTCAATCGACGAATATCAACTTGCCCAGATCCTACAAAAGATAAGAAACCCTGAACCACTTGCATTGGCATATAGAAAGCTTGATCTGACGCCTCTGATGAATCCTCTAAAATAAGAAAACCCTAGGCTCTTGATGTACACTGATAATCTTCTGAATACGGAAAGCTCAAACCAAAGGAAGAGGTCTTGATCACACGTCTTAGGACCCCAATGCAAATGAATGAATGAGTTATGACCTAATGAATATGCAAATGAATGCGAAACAAAAGCCAGAAAAAGGTAGGGCAAATTTTGGGGTGCTACACCCGAGTATTGTATGAATGAGACACTTTGACTCTAGAATCGAGACACAAACATGAGATTCGTAGGGAAGAAGAATGCGTTTATGTGAGAATGATGAATGGGGAAACCCCATTTTATTGAATTCAAAGATTGCGGAAATGGAAATACAGTAGATTACAAAGTGCTGTAAAAGGAAAAGTTTAAACTAATGGATCCTGAGTCCTCTCTGAGGAGAGCTCAAGTGTTGGTTCCGGTGCTTTCCTTTTCTTTAACCGGGGCTCTTGAGCCGTTGTCGGGTTGTCATTCCTTTGCCAAGTGAAAGGAGCGAGCAAATTTCTTTGGTCATCCTGATTTTCTACAGCATGCTGTTCTAAAATATCAATCAGAGCATCCTTATCTTTCAATAGCTGCAGTATTTTCTTACACTCCACGTTGAGAATGCGGTACTTGTTTCTCCAATACCTCTTCTCCTGTTGAACTTTGGTGAGAGTCACATGAAGTTTTTCCATATCAGACATAAAATAAAGGACAGGGTCCCTTAATGGAAGAACTTTCTGATGAGGGTAAGGCATCCTCAGCTTGAGAGCTCTAATTTGTACCCAATGGAGATAAGGCTCCACCGAGCACAGTCCAGTTTTTCCAGAGACTCTCGTCCTTTTCTATGAACATGTTTCCAAGCATGCACTATTTCTGTCTTTAGTGCCCTGTCATTTTCCCCTTCCTTGAAGAAAAGACCTTCCAGAAGAGCATTCCGCGGGACATGTCTCCTTGGGTATCCGAATTGACGACGAACGAGAATTGGATAATAGTTGACTCCTCCCTTAGTTCCTATAAGGGGTATGTTTGGGAAATTTCCACAACGGTCAATGATTCTGATCCCGTCATAGATTCGATTGCACCAATCGATGTCAGAGTTGGTAAGAGACATGATTCTATGCAATCAACGCAAAGTATTCTTTTGATCCTAAAATGCGGCAGACTTTGGCAAATGGGAAATGAACCATTTGTATAGCAAGGGTACACAACATGTGATCATTCCTCCGCTGTATAAATTCCTTAAGTGTACAGAATGACACACATCTGCGAGTAAGGTAGGTACGAAATTTCCAATCAGACATATCTTAATGGCATTGATATCTACGAAGTTATCGATGTTGGGAAACAAAAATAACCCGTATGTGAGCAAAACAAAGATGCTCACGAAAGCGGCCACATTCCCTATACTGGCAAAGTACAGAGCTTTCTTTATCAAGAACTGGGCAGGTAAACCTTGGATACCACCCTTAGTGATCATGTGAGTCCTGACTTCTGACTCGTCTAAATAAGTTGCTCTGGCAATGGTTTGATCTTTTAGAATTTCTTCCAGTCCAGAAAAGGGAGCTTGATCAGTGATATGTAAATTAGTCAGGTGAGAATACTCCTCCAGCGTTGGTGCTAGCTAATAATTCGGGAATGTGAAACAGTGATAAACCAGATCGTAGAACTGAATGAGTGTAGCAAGTAATCCCTCAATTACATGAATCCTCAACAGAGACAACAGTCCTCCATACTTAGCTCTGAAATCCTCAGGGTTGGTGATCATCCTCGCCAAACCTCTTAAATCCTCTAACTTTGGAACCTTGAAGGTGTACTTATGAGTCTTTCTTCTACCGAAATCCATAACGCAATCTCTTTCTCTGATATTTGCAAACATTATCTAAGTTTAATTTGAAACAGAGAGACTAGAAGAGAAAATTTTTCCTTTGTTTTTAATGTTTTTTAAATGAATGTATGAATGCAGCACACAAAAATATAGAAAAAACATGGGGTCAAAGGGTCAGTGTTATGAAGTCAAGGCTCTACCCCCCCCCCCCCCAAAGGTTTATACTAGTGATTTTTTGTACCTGTCCGAAAAATTATTGATCCCTCTTGGAATAACAACAGCAAGCGGATCGACAGTGATCTCAAATGAGGGTAGTATCGCGTGACAACTATTTCCGATAGCTTCCGCACTACAAAATGGTTTTAGTCTACTAAAAACCTCAGCTTCTCAGATTATCTAGTCGACCACACTACTTTCAACAACCGAAGTCGTATAGGAAATGTATCTGCAAAGGGAGTCTCCACTGAGTTTGATCGTCAACCGGGGACTCTTAGCTGGGATTCACTCCCCGTAAGATTACCCATTTTGCCATCACCTATCTTAGGTGTATACTCAATCTTTCCACATGCGGAATCACGCGCATTCCCATTAGCAAAAAAAATAATCATAGATATCAACTAGGTAAAGCAGTATATATATATTTGTCTTAATCATCTTAGACCTCTAGTCTTATGATCCTATACAGACAATGACTCCCCAGCAGAGTCGCCATTTCTGTGATACTTTGTGAACTCAAGGTTTTCTACCTAAGATTGTGAACTTAAGGTTTCTACCGAAGATTGTAAGAATGAGAAAAGGGCCCCACGGTGGGCGCCACTTTTTCTGTAGCGCGATTTTTGTGGTCTTGAATCACTATCGCTTAGGCACTACAGTTCGATTCATTTTTTATCCTGTTAAGCTGATTAAGGAAGGGAAATAGATGTCTCCAATTAACCCTGCTCACATACTGAGTTTAAACAGTCAAAACTGTTGGTTTACAGATGCTATTAAGATGTGGGCCCCTCTTTGGTTATTTTTTTAAGAACACAATGTCTGGACTATTTTTGAGGTTTTAGATAATGTGTTTAAATTTGATGCTTTTGGGTTGATATATGAAGGTACTGGATTTTGGGTTTTTGATTAGTGTGCTCGCTAAGATTTTTCAATCTTATGCCTACGTATTCCCGTTTAACGAAACAGGGAAATCAGAGCGATCGTAGTTCCTCCTATTCTATGGGAGGAAAAAGTTTGTTTTAGTGTCTTGTTCAAAGCCCAAGACATGAAGCTAAAGATGATTTATATCTTGTTCAAAGCCCAAGATGTGAAGCTAAAAGGTTCTGGATGAGAGATAATTTGTCGTCTCTAAAGAGGAGTTGTTGATGTTTGTATGCTGTGAGCAAGGCACAAATTGATTAACTCAACCGAGGTTTCCTTATACAAAGCCTAAGAGGAGGCTATTGACCCAACAAGAGGGTGTTTTTTATTTGTCTCATACGAAGCCCGAGATAGAGGCTAAAGGGGTTGACTCAACAAGTGAGTCTTTTATACTAAACAAGAGAGTGTTTTAGTGTCTCGTACGAAGCCCGAGATGGAGGATAAAAAGTTATTGACTCAACAAGAGAGTCTTTTATACCCAACAAGAGAGTGATTTGGTATCTCGTACGAAGCCCGAGATGGAGGCTAAAAGGATATTGACTCAACAAGAGAGTCTTTTATACTCAATAAGAGAGTGATTTAGTATCTCGTACGAAGCCCGAGATAGAGGTTAAAAGGAGATTGACTCAACAAGAGAGTCTTTTATACTCAACAAGTGAGTGATTTAGTATCTCATACGAATCCCAAGATAGAGGCTAAAAGGAGGTTGACTCAACAAGAGAGTCTTTTATACTCAACAAGAGAGTGATTTAGTATCTCATACGAAGCCCGAGATGGAGGCTAAAAGGAGATTGACTCAACAAGAGAGTCTTTTATACTCAACAAGAGAGACTGAAAAGGTTAGCTCCGGTGGGGAGGATCATTGTACAAAGCCCAAGAGGAGGCGGAGTTACTGCTGAGGATGAGATCCATAGGCAGGCCAAAGGGTGGGGAACTCTCATGAGAGAGAACAGGTTTTAGAGTGATCAGTGTTTTTTCATATATTTAAAAGGAACTTGAGAATGTCTTTGAGACTTAAGGGGGTTTAGACTGTCCAAGTCTAGAGTTTTATCTTTTGTACAATACCCAAGAGGAGGCACGGACATTAAGGGATGAGTATCAACCCTAAAATGGCCAGAGGTTTGACACTGGAAAGACTGCTTTAGCAAAGGATGACTAAGTTCTGTCTTATACCTTTAAGAGGTCGTCAGGGTCCTTGTATTAAGCCCAAGAGAAGGCATGAGAACTTCTAGGAAGCCGAAGGGTCCTTGTACAATGCCCAAGAGGAGGCGGGGATGCTTTTAGGAAGCCTGTGGGTCCCCAAACCAAGAGAAGTTCAAGAAATGCAATTCACAGAGAAGAGATCATTCCAGGAAAGTTCGAGAATTTGGAAGAAACTCAAGAGATGCTAATCACGGAGAATATATCAACTCTGGGGAGTAGAGTTTCTTTTACAATTTCTAAGAGTAACAGTCTGAGAAAGGGTTCACCGAGAATGCTGCCTTTCTCTTTGTTTTATATTGTTTAACCCCAAGAGAAGGGAAGACTGTGTCAGGTAATCCTATGGGGGATCTAGTTTTGTTTGTATTTAAGAGTGACCAACTGGCTTTACCTAGTTCTAGACGTAGTTGCCAGGGAAAACTCTAAATAACTATACTAGTATTACACAGTTGATATATGGTAAGTATATAAAAGGTTATGAAAGAAGACTTACAGTGAAACAGCCCCACAATACAGTTATATATATATGAAAGCGATAAATGAAAGTGGATAAACACTTACCCGTTGAAGAGCTTCCATGCTGTTTTGTTAGTTGTTCAACAAAGATAACTTTGATAACAATATTATATTCAAAATCAAGGGAGAAAGTGCTTTGAAAAGACTGTTGAGGCTTACAGCTCAAGGAGAGGCCCAAGTTTTAACGATGATCGTACCGTTGTTTTTGAAAATGTAAAGAGGGACTTATACAATATGTGAGGCCCAAAAATGGTTTTTCTTACAAAGGGGTTGGGTCTTACACTCTATTAGAGGCCCAAAGTAATGATGGGGCTTACAACTCAAGGAGAGGCCCAAGGTTTTTGTTTGAAAACGGTGATCGCGCCGAGGTTTTTGAAAACACAGTGGGTCTTATACAATGACTGAGGCCCAAATCATTTTGGTTTCAAAAAGGGGTTTGGGTCTTACACTCTATTAGAGGCCCAAAGTATTTTTAAGGAAAGAAATGGGTCTTATAGCTCAAGGAGAGGCCCAAGGTTTTTTGTTAAAAAGGCGACGATCGCGCCGAACCTTTTGACGGTATCGGGACTTATACAATACACTGAGGCCCAAAGAAGGTTTTTATTTACAAAAGGATGGGACTTACACTCTACCAAGAGGCCCAAAGAGTTTGAAAATGATTGATGAGGGTTGAAATCAAAGAAACCCTAATTTTGTTTTCCTTTAAAAGTAAATATTTAAAGAAAATCAATAAAATGATAAAAATACCAAATAAGTTTGAATAAACCACTTGTGATTTTTGTTTAAGGTTTGAAAAATGAGCTTTTAATCACAAGATGAATTAAAACTCATTTGGTTTTGATTTTCAAGATGAATATTCACTTTTAAAATGTTTAAAAACAATTAAAAATGAATTTATTCACAAAAATTCCAATTATATTAAATAAATAATATAAATTTGATTTTTTTTGTGGAATAAAATATTTCAACATTTTTGTGATTTTTTGCAAAAAGAACCAATCAAAAATAATTAAAATTGAGGGAGTTATTAATTTTTCAAATCATTAAAAATAATATGAAAAATAATAAAAAAAGGTGAAAAAAACACTAAAAAGGCCCCTGGGGCGAGGGGGATTCGAACCCCATACCTTTTGTGTGCAGGGTGTGCGCCTTACCACTGGGGTGGTGATACATCTGTGTATCAAACCCCAGCCATAAATATACAAGGCTTGCCTTGTTCTTGGCCTGGCCAAGGCAAGGCAAGGTTTTTGGTCAGAAACGTGAAGGTCATAACTTCCTCATTTCTCCATGGATGGAGACAAAATTTATATGTATCTGGCCTAGAATTTCCCAAGGAATCCAATGGCGGTAGTGGTTTTTCCAAGAAAATAAATCCTCCTCAAAACCCGATAGTGGTTTTGAAATAGGCCATGATTTGCATTTTTTGTGCTATCTCTTGGTGCAGGCATGAATTACATGATGAATTGGTTCAAACACAACAAATATAACATGTAAGAGATGTGCATGATTAGTGGACCTCAAAGCAAGGCATATTTTAAAGAGTTCAAGTTGAGATGCTTACCTCCTTTGGAGCTTTTTGGGCTATCTGCCAAGTGCTTTGTTCCAGAAATGTTTTGATGCTTTGAATAATCTCAAATGATCCCTTAGAAGCTTTTAGGATGATTGGAATCAGCTGGAAACCTCAGGAATTGAAATTGGCCCTTTCTTGCAAAAGGGGCAAAAGTGGCCAAAATAGAAACTTTCTCAAATGGTGTTCCAGATGTTTGAAACCATTTGGGCAAGTTCAAGGATGATATTTGGAGTGTGTTTGAGGTTTTATCTGGTTTGGAAAGTGACTGAATCAAGGCATGGCTTGAAAAATGCAAAAAGGCCCTATTTTGAGGTTTTGAGAGGGGACTTTGTATTTTGGTGTTACAGGTCACTTGTGAGAGTTTGGACAGCTTAGATATGACATATTGGATGTGTTTGGATCATGAACTGTGATGGAATTACTCTCTAACTCAAAAACTTAGAGTTACCTTGCTAAAGAAGGCATTTTTTCCTAGAGAAAGAGATTTTGAGGAAAGCAAGTGTTGTAGTGCTTTGGTGTACTCAAACCAAGCACAAATGAGCTCTATTTATAGTAGAGCAAGTTTGTTTTACAAGCAATAGTGAATGGCAATTGCTGCAGAGGTTTGGCCAATGGTTGCATTTTGGAATCTCAAGTCTCCTCTAGCCATTGACTGGAGGTTAGGGCACAGGCTGCTGGTCAGAGATCATCCTTGACTCATTCAGTTGGAAATAGTTCAGTCCATGCCACCTTGGTGCATCCATTGAATGCTCCAAAACAAAACTGGAGTCTTGTCCCCTCTTTAGGCATTTTTAGGTTTGGCTGCTATTTTTAGTTCCAAACACTTGGGAGGCTGATGGATCAGTGTTTGTCCCTCCTTGGTCCCTCCCAGAGGTGTTCAGATGGATCAACTTGTTTGTCATTTGCAAAAATTGCTCAAATCGAGCAAAATTCACAAATCTGCCTTGCCATGACAGTTTGCAGCAATGCACATTGGCATTGTCATATCTCATGGCTCAAGTGGAATTTCATGGGGTTCTTAGCCATTTTGGAAAGCCCTCATATGATACAACATATGTGTGATCATAGTTTGTTTTGATACTTTTTGGATCCAAGTGAAAAATGCCCCTACATTTGGAAAAAAAGCAAGGCAGATTTGGACTTAGTGAAAATTTCACAAAGTGTTGGAAAAAAGTGACATTTTCACTTTTTGTGATTTTGGCCATTCCATAACTTGAAATCCATGAGGAATTGGAATGAGGTGTAGTTGACAATTTTAAAGTATGCCATGAGAGCTACAAATCCATCTTTGGATCCACCCAAATGGTTGCTTGGATCTCAAATTATGATCCTTGGAAGTTGGTACCCTAGCCACTTTGTTCCATAACTTAGAAAATTTCTAAGTTTTTTATGGTTACCCCTTTTACAAGTTATCCCATTTCCTTTGATTTTTCTTGATGAATTTTGATTCAAATCACACATTAACATCATTTTAGGGTTAAAGAACCATAATTGTGAAAAATCTCAAAAAGTCAACCTTTGACTTTTGTGCACAGTTGACTTTTTATCAGATGAATTCCAAACTGTGCGATCCTCTATGAAATCAAGTCCTTGACCTAAATCAAACTTGATGGATTTATTTCATAGGTGTTATAGGGTGTATTGAATCATGCCCTAGGGTTTGGGAGCATGTCCTGGTCAAAGGTCAAAGGCACAGTTGACTTTTTTCTGCGAAACCCTAACTGTGGTTCTGATGAACTTTAAACTTGGGAATCAAGCTTATTGGGTCAATCCATTGTTGCAAATGGATCAATGTAGTGTGTTGGAGACCCTCAAATCATATCTTGAGGTCTTGGCTCATGATTTGTCCCAAAAGTCAACTTAGGGGTGAATTTGGTCAATAAACCTTAATTCCTGATTTTTGGTAAATGCATCCCCTGAGGCCAAATTGACTTGATGATTGGGTCCATGAGGTTCCATGGAGTATCTTAAATTATGATTTGAAGCATTGGCTCATGCCCAGAGGAAAATTTCCATCTGGAGGCCCTGGTCCACCAAAACCCTAATTTGGTGACATTGTCGATCCTGAGGCTTGATTCACTTAGAATGCTACAACCTTGTGCTTAATCCTTGATGTGCGAGTCCTCTTGATCCTTTATGGATGTTTGAGAGGTTTGACAAGTGGAAGATGATGTCAATTCTTGATTGAGCCTTTGTCTAAATGCTTTGATAGATGTTGAAACCCTAATCCTTGTTTGTGGTGAATGCTCACCCATCTTTGGGGAGACTGATGAGGCATAATCGTACATCCATATTGTGGTGATGATTTTCACAATGATGGGAAATCTTAGTGGTCAAAATTTGGGGTATAACACTCAATATGCAAGCAGGGTTAATTGGAGACATCTATTTCCCTTCCTTAATCAGCTTCATAGGATAAAAATGAATCAAACTGTAGTACCCAAGCGACCGTGATACGAAACCACCAAAAAATCGCGCTATAGCTTGCCACTTATAGCAATTAGATGAAAGAGGAAGTTTGCCATGATAAGAGATGGACGACAGCTTGGATATTTGAATCAACAAGTGTGCCATTTACAGAAGTTATCTGGGATTAGGGTTTGTTTTGAATGCTTGTTTTAATGGGTGATATCACAGAGAAATGACTTCTTGCAGAGAGATTTTGATTTCCTCTAAGGGGGATGTTGATTTTTGTGTGCCTTGATCAAAGCCCAAGGTTGAAGCTAAGAGATTGATTTAATCCACTGGGGAAGTCCTTATACAAAGCCTAAGAGGAGGCTGGAAAAGGCTGACTCAACAAGAGAGTGTTTATCTGTCTTGTACAAAGCCCTAGATTGAGGCTAAAAAGAGACTGACTCTTTGGGGGATATCATTATACAAAGCCTAAGAGGGGGCTAAAAGTTGACTTTTCTGGGGGAATATTTTGTCTATCTTGTACAAAGCCCAAGATTCAGGCTAAAAGAAGATTGACTCTGCTGGAGAGATTTATACAGTGTCTTGTACAAAGCCCAAGATTGAGGCTGAAAAAGGGAAACTGACTCTATTGGATAGTATGATTTGCCTTATACAAAGCCCAAGATTGGGGCTAAAAAAAGATTGACTCTGTTGAGGATACTTTAGGTGTCTTGTACAAAGCCCAAGATTGAGGCTGACCTTATCGGGGAAAATCATTATACAAAGTCTAAGAGGAGGCTGAAAAGAAGATTGATTCTGATTAGGGGTATTGTTTCTCAAAGCCCAAAAGAAGGATGGTAGGAATTGACTTCGCTGAGGAAGATATTTATCCAGAGCTTAAGAAAAGGTTATGAAGATTTTGACTTTGTTGGAGAAAGTTTATATATGTCTTGTACAAAGCCTAAGATTGAGGCTAAAAGAATGACTCAACGAGGGGGTGTTTATGTTTTGTACTACTGACTCAACAAGAGAGTGTGGAAAGGTGATTGACTCAACAAGAGAGTACTTTGTTTGTTTTGTACAAAGCCCAAGATTGAGGCTGAAAAAGGTTAACTCAACAAGAGAGTGTTGAAAAAGTGATGGTCCCAACAATAGAGTGCTTTTGGGGCTAATTCTGCTGAGGAAAATCATTATACAAAGTCTAAGAAGAGGCTGGGTTTTCCTGAGGATTATTGAGATCCAGAGGCAGGTCCAAGATGGGGAATCAACTCTTGCTGAGGTTTACAGCAGAGTTGAGGTATCAGATGCCTTGAGGTTCTAATTTGGGATAGTGTTATGACCCTAGCTGGGGAAATTTTAGGATAAAAAACTGAGTTTTAGACCATTTGAGGATTTTAACTCTACTGGAGATTGGTTTAAATGACCAGAGTATTTTTTCTGGGTTTGTAGGGAACTTGAGAATGTATTTGAGATCCAAGAAGAGATTAGACTGTCCAAGTCTACTGGTGTGGAAAAATTTATCTTTGTACGATGCCCAAGAGGAGGCTGGTTCTTTAAGGGATGAGAATCAACCCTAAATTGGTCTGAGGTCTTGACTCTGGAAAGACTGCTCTAGCAAAGGATGACTAAGTTCTGTCTTATACCTTTAGGAGGTCTTCAGGGTCCTTGTATTAAGACCAAGAGAAGGCATGAGAACTTCTAAGAAGCTGGAGGGTCCTTGTACAAAGCCCAAGAGGAGGTTGGGATGCTTTTAGGAAGCCTGTGGGTCCAAACTTAAGAAGAGTTCAAGAAAAGTTTCACCGGGAATAATCTTTTCTTTAGTGAACAGTTCTAGGGTTTGAAGAAATTCAAGAGAGGTTTCACCGGGAATTAATCCTCTTTGGGGAAATGAATTTCTTTGACAATTTCTAATAGTGACAGTCTGAGAAAAGTTTCATCGGGAATAATGCCTTTCTCTTTGTTCCATATTGTTAAAGCCCAAGAGAAGGCAAAACTGTATCTAGAAATTCCTATGGGGAACTAGTTTTGACTGTATTTAAGAGTGACCAACTGGCTTTACCTAATTCTAGACTTAGTTGCCGGGGAAAACTCTAAGCAGATATACAAGTATATATACAGTTGATATATGACAAGTATTTAAAAGGATATGAAACAAGGACTTACAGGTGAGCAAGCTTCCAGCAATACAAACAAATATATATATGAAGGCATGTAAAGAAAGCTGATAAAACTTACAGGCGAGCAAGCTTCCATTGTAACAGTTGTATGGTTAGTTGTTCAAGAAATTAAAGAATGTTTTGATAACAAATATGAATTTGAACCTAAATCAAAAAGGGCAGTTGTTTTGAAAAGATTGTTGGGGCTTGTACTCAAAGAGAGGCCCAGATGAGAAACAATGATCGTACCGTTGATCTGAAGATTGTATCGGGACTTATACAATGACTGAGGCCCAAATTATTATATCTATAAAGAGGGTTGGGTCTTACAACTCAAGGAGAGGCCTAAAGGTTTATTTTTGTACAAGAGATGGGGCTTACAACTCAAGGAGAGGCCAAATTATTTTGTTTAAAAGGCGACGACCGCGCCGAGATTTTAAAATCCCAGTGGGACTTATACAATGACTGAGGCCCAAAAAGGTTTATATTTACAAAGGGGTGGGACTTACACTCTATCAAGAGGCCTAAATGTAACACCCCAAATTTTAGATTAATTATTTATTTAATTAATTTATCAGGAATATATGAGTTATTGTGGAATATTCGATATATATGATGTTTTGGGGATTTTCTTTTGTGAAGTGATTGGATATAAATGATGTTTTAGTGATTTTGAGAATTATGTGACAATTTGGAATGATTTAAAATAATTAAAATAATTAAGTTGGAATTATTCTAATTATAAAAATAGGAGTTATTGGTAGTAGAGACAAGAAGGGAATTTTGGTCAATTATGCAGTGTTAGTAAGGATAATAATGGGAAGACCATATTAAGGAGTTCTAGGGTTACGGAAGAATAACTGTTTCCCTTTCGTGCATGCATTTGGAGAAGAGGCAGAGAGAATAGGAGAGCTGCTAGGGCCGGGAGAAAAATAGAAAAGGGATATCGGAATTCAGTAGAACGCGAAGAGAACGACGGATTCGACGACGAATTAAGGTAAGGGGAGTTTTATCATTTTTATTATAATCGATTTAAGGTATGTTTAATTGTGGGAATTATTGGGGTTTTGGTGGAGTTTTTGATAAATGATAACTGTGACGGAATTGATGATGGTTTGACGTAAAGACTGCTTCCAATTGAAGTGTAGTATTGTATATCGAAATTGAGTTGTTGATTGAGTGTGGCAAATATGAGGATTTTGATGGTTTCGTAATCTGTTGAATTGTTAATTGAAATTTTACTGGAATTATTATTGATGGATAGAATAACGAAGGAAAGAAGGGTTGGAATTGTTAATGTGAATCTACTGAAAACATTAATGGATAAAAATGGAAGAAAGAAAAAGAAAAAAAAAAGAAGAAGGATTTTTGGGGTGGCGCAAGCCACGTGAAATTGGTGGCGCCAACCACATGGTAGGAAGGGTGGCGCAAGCCACCAAAATGTAAAGGGCAGGGTGGCGCAAGCCACCCATTAAGTGGGGGAATTGTATTGTTTTTTTAGTTTTTCTTTTAAAAACTGTTACTTTTGATTTACAATTCCAATTTTGATGCCGTTTGAAGCTATGGAAAGGTAATGGAACAATCTATAACATAATGAAATAATATAAATCATATAGTGTGATCCTCTAATGAAATTGATAGGCGAAAGTGACGAAGGTTCTGTGTTGATAAACCTGTAAATATGCCTATCTGTGAGAAAACTCATGATTTTAATTGGCAGGAATTATTTAGTATTGGTGATAATGAAATAATGCTGACATGATGTTTATGTTGTTGTATTGATGATATTTATAATGTGATTATCTATGGATTGTGCCATGCTATATGAATGATGTGTGTGCTGAAATAACAGAAAGTATGATGTATGTGTGAAATTCATGAGTTGTGTCTGGAAATGAATTGTCTATTATTGGTTGTAATAATTTGATAATGGTTTCATTTTAAAGTATGTGTTATGATGTTTGTGAATGGAACATGAAGATTTTAATGATGATGATACTACTTAGGTTTAGGTGTTGTTAGGATGGAGATAATACTGTCATGAAGTAATGTGATATGGTAATGATGATGTTGATATGATATGCATAATCAATCACTAAATATGCTATATGATGAATTGATAAATGATTACATGTTGACTGTGATGTGATGATATATCCTTGGTAAATGATTTGTGTTGGATTGATGCTATTATGAGTTATGACGATGTACTGATACTAAAACGATGTAAATGATGTTGTGAGATACTTTATGATGCTGTAAGAATAATGGTGATATTGTTTGATAAAATGATGATGTTTGATAAATGATGCCGAACGGATGATTAAGATGCTATTGTGATATTTATGATGATTTGTGGTGCTGTTATGAGATTTAGGATGCTGTTATGGTGTGATGTTAAATATGTGTTGATGAATATGTGATGGTGACTAAGTATTGATGATTATGTGAAGAGAATATAATGATGCTGTTTTGATGAATATGATGTATGTGATGAAGTATGATGAATATGATGAATGATGATGCGTTTGACTAGCCGTGGTCGTATTTTATATATTATTACGCCTCAGGCATTCATAGCATAATTTTTAGGATGAATTGTCCAATGAAGTTTGAAGATGACTAAGTCATCAGTGAAGTTGTAGGATGCTATCAAGTGAAGTTGTAGGACTTATTGTCCAGTGAAGTTTGAAGATGACTAAGTCATTAGTGAAGTTTTGGTACCACATACATGTGTCTTATGAAGTTGCATTCATTATTTGTGGCATTACACAATAATTGTACTATGTGATGTGTCTGATGTGATTCTGATTTTGGTGATGTTCTGACATGAGAATTTGGTGTTTTGTTGTTATGAGGTATATGTGCTAAATGATGTTATGTTGTTTTGATTTTCTATATATGACTACTATATCTATTCCTTATGTCTTTTATAATGACTATGATTGTACTCACCCTTTCTGCTGATATTTCCCCTACCATGGGAAATGGGCAGGTACTCAAGGATAGCAGTAGAAGTTCGAGATAGCTTATGGAGTTATTAGTTATCTTTCCGCAGTGAAGAGGGTCTTGCTCTGATAGATGTAACATCGGGTCTTTGGGAATCGTTTGAATTAAATGTTGATAATGATGTATTGAAGTGTTTCATCTTGTTTTAAAAATGTTTTAACAAGTTTTGTGAGTTATGACGTCTGACGATGAATTTTTAATTGAAGTATTTTATTTTAGTAAAACAATGTTTCGAGAACCCGTGTTACGGAGCAGGATGTTTTTAATTAAGAAGTTTTATGAAGAAGTGTTGCACCCTTTTAATGAATTACTCTGATTTAATTAATTAACATTACCTGAATATTCGTGGGGCTTAGAAGGGTGTTACATTAGTGGTATCAGAGCAGGTCGGTCTGTCCGGCCAGGTTGTCTAATGTTTTTGTTCCCTCAGTACGCGACATGTGTGTGAAACACTGTCGAAACTTGTTTATTTTCCAACCGTTGTCTGCAGGAGTTGGTTTGAAATGAGTAGGGGAGAAGCTTTCGCTTCTCTGAGATGTTTTGGTGGTGGAACGTCAGTTCGGTGTGTTGCTGATTACAAGTGTGCAAGCATTGTGGGAGTTGTGTTGTTTCCGAAACTGAATGAAAGATGAAGATAAGGCTTATGGCGACTAAGAATTATGCCTTAAGTAACTTCGTGTACAAGATGTAAGGAACGCTATTATAAGCTTGGTAAAGATGGTTTATGCCCCATCACGATTGTCGGCTATCTATTGACAAATTGAGGAACTGATCACCCTTAATCCCTTGTTGATAGTAGACGGTGTCGTGTTGGATGGGATAAACTTGTTTGCCAGCTTAGATGGTGTAGACAGTGAATTTGTTGGAATTAAGATGTGTGCTCACTAATTGTTTAGATGAGTGGTGTGATATGCTGCTAATTGCGAGAGCACAGGCAATATGAAGGCTATGTCGTTTCTGACACTGAAGATGTTATGGATTCAGGATTTCTGTCTGCCGGCTAAGTTGGGATGTCTTTAGGGAAAGGATCGGGTGTTGTTGATGTTGGATTCTCTGAGTACAGAGAACGATGAAATGGCTAGTGTGATGCCAGTGGTGTGTGATCCCTGATGTTTTCCTGAAGGATAATTGTGACTTGCCTCTAGAGCGTGGATACGAGTTTGGTGACAGTAAAGGGCTAACGTTATAGTCTGCTAAGCAAGTGGATGAACTTTTAGAAGATGAAGCTCTGATGTTTGTAATGTTATACCATTGTAAGTCGATCGGGAAGTTGCAAGTGTTGAATTACCTGTTGTCCGTGAATTTTCTGATGTATTCCCGGATGACATAAGTGATTTGCCTTCAGAGCGTGAAGTAGAGTTTGAGGTGGATTTGACACCAGGCACGAGCCCGGTGTCGATGTCTTCATATTGGATGTCAGTTTCCGAGTTAAGTGAATTGAAGAAGCCACTAGAAGAGTTATTAGAGAAGAAGTTTATTCGACTAAGTGTTTCACCGTGGTGCTTCGGTGTTGTTAGTAAGGAAGAAAGATGTTAGTATGAGATTGTGTGTTGACTACGGATGAGTGAATAAGTGACTAGCAAGAATAAGTACCCATTTCCGAGAATTGACGACTTGATGGAACAACTAGTTGGAGCTTGTGTATTCAGCGAGATTGATTTGAGATCTGGTTATCATCAGATTCGTGTTAAACCAGAGGATATTCTGAGGACGGCTTTTAGGAAGAGATATGGTCACTATGAATACACTGTGATACCATTCGGTGTGTCCAATACACCTGGTGTGTTCATGGAACATATGAGTCAAATTTTTCAGGAGTATCTGGATAAGTTTGTTGTGGTTTCTATTGATGATATTTGGACATACTCTAAAATAGAAGAAGGGCATGCAGAGTATTTGAAGATTGTGCAACAAGTATTGGGAGAGAGGAAGTTGTATGTGAAACTGTCGAATTGTGAAGTTCTGGATGAAAGAAGTAAGTTTCCTTGGCTATGTAAATTCTAGTAGTGGAATTGCTGTGGATCTTTCGAAGGTTGATGCGGTATTACAAATGGGAGATTCTGAAGTCTGCGACTGAGATCCGAAGTTTCTTGGTTTAGCGGGTGATTATCGAAGATTCATAGAGGGATTTTCTAAGTTGGTATTACCTTTGACGCAACTGACGCAGAAGGGTCAAGCATATGTGTGGGATGTTGCATGTGAGAAGAGTTTCGTAGAATTAAAGAAGAAGTTGGTGACCGCTTCAGTATTGATTTTACCTAATTCGAAGGAGTCCTTTGTGGTTTATTGTGATGCATCAAAGATAGGTCTCGATGGAGTGGTAATGCAAAATGGACAGGTTGTTGCTTATGCGTCGAGACAATTAAGAGTTCATGAAAGGAATTATCCTACACATGATCTAGAGTTGGCAGCTGTAGTATTTGTACTAAAATTTTGGCGACACTATCTTTTTGGTACGAGATTCGAAGTGTTCAGTGATCATAAAAGCTTAAAGTACTTGTTTGATCAGAAGGAGTTGAATATGAGATAGAGAAGGTGGCTTGAATTATTGAAGGATTATGATTTCAATTTGAATTACCATCCTGGAAAAGCAAATGAAGGGGATGATGCGTTGAGTAGGAAGTCGCTGCATATGTCAATGCTTATGGTACGTGAGTTGGAAGTGATTGAACAGTTAGGGTTGTTAGCGAATCAGTTTGCAAACAAGGTTGGTGACAGATGAATGTTAGGATAATCGTTGTGTAGTGTTTGAAGTTCGCTTTGAAGATTGCAACGTAGTAATTCATTTGTTATGTAAGAATATGAATGAGATATGAGTCCTACTACAGTCAATTTCATTATGTATTAATGCTTGGATTCGTGAGGTCAATGAAGTTAGTGTTAGTTAAAAGGTGAAGATTGAATTAATTGTTAATCAGTTGTTGAAATTGCTAGCTTGTTGGATCGTGTTAAATGTTGAGTTGGTGGAACATGGCGTCATAATTACTTATGTTAAAAATGTCCGTGAAGTCAACCGTTTAATGAGAAAGAGGTAGATTCAGTTGTTAGTTGTAATTGGATGAAGAGAAACTGTTATACTGTTGGCTTGAAGATAGTGGAGTATTGTGATTAGATTGCTTTTGAGATGAAATATCTATGTGTATAAAAATGCAACTTTATAGAGTTAATCATGAATTGAAAAGTCGAGGCACATGCCAGCAACTAGTGGTAGTTAACTTATGGTGAAAATATGATGCAGACAGGATGCATTGTATGATGATGGTTAATAACAGTTGATGAAATTAGTCATTAAACAAGATATGAGGAATGAGTTTGTGCTAGGATGTGGATTTGAATGTATTGATATTGGAATGTAAGTTTGTGGTGACGAGTAGTCGGGTGAGGGAGTGTTATTTGAGCTATTCGATTGAGGTAATTTTCGAGGGCGAAAATTCTTTTAAGTGGGGGAGAGTTGTAACACCCCAAATTTTAGATTAATTATTTATTTAATTAATTTATCGGGAATATATGAGTTATTGTGAAATATTCGATATAAATGATGTTTTGGGGATTTTCTTTTGTGAAGTGATTGGATATAAATGATGTTTTAGTGATTTTGAGAATTATGTGACAATTTGGAATGATTTAAAATAATTAAAATAATTAAGTTGGAATTATTCTAATTAGAAAAATAGGAGTTATTGGTAGTAGAGACAAGAAGGGCATTTTGGTCAATTATGAAGTGTTAGTAAGGATAATAATGGGAAGACCATATTAAGGAGTTCTAGGGTTACGGAAGAATAACTGTTTCCCTTTCGTGCATGCATTTGGAGAAGAGGCAAAGAGAATAGGAGAGCTGCTAGGGCCGGGAGAAAAATAGAAAAGGGATATCGGAATTCAGTAGAACGCGAAGAGAACGACGGATTCGATGACGAATTAAGGTAAGGGGAGTTTTATCATTTTTATTATAATCGATTTAAGGTTTGGATAATTGTGGAAATTATTGGGGTTTTGGTGGAGTTTTTGATAAATGATAACTCTGACGGAATTGATGATGGTTTGACATAAAGACTGCTTCCAATTGATGTGTAGTATTGTATATCGAAATTGAGTTGTTGATTGAGTGTGGCAAATATGAGGATTTTGATGGTTTCCTAATCTGTTGAATTGTTAATTGAAATTTTACTGGAATTATTATTGATGGATAGAATAAGGAAGGAAAGAAGGGTTGGAATTATTATTGATGGAAAGAAAAAGAAAAAAAAACAAAAAGAAGAAGGATTTTTGGGGTGGAGCAAGCCACATGAAATTGGTGGCGCCAGCCACATGGTTGGAAGGGTGGCGCAAGCCACCAAAATGTAAAGGGCAGGGTGGCGCAAGCCACCCATTAAGTGGGGGAATTGTATTGTTTTTTTAGTTTTTCTTTTAAAAACTATAACTTTTGATTTACAATTCCCATTTTGATGCCGTTTGAAGCTATGGAAAGGTATTGGAATAATCTATAACATAGTGAAATAATATAAATCATATAGTGTGATCCTCTAATGAAATTGATAGGTGAAAGTGATGAAGGTTCTGTGTTGATAAACCTGTAAATATGCCTGTCTGTGTGAAAACTCATGATTTTAATTAGTAGGAATTATTTAGTATTGGTGATAATGAAATAATGCTGACATGATGTTTATGTTGTTGTATTGATGATATTTATAATGTGATTATCTATGGATTGTGCCATGCTATATGAATGATGTGTGTGCTGAAATAACAGAAAGTATGATGTATGTGTAAAATTCCTGAGTTGTGTCTGGAAATGAATTGTCTAGTATTGGTTGTAATAATTTGATAATGGTTTGATTTTAAAGTATGTGTTATGATGTTTATGAATGGAACATGAAGATTTTAATGATGATGATACTACTTAGGTTTTGGTGTTGTTAGGATGGAGATAATACTGTCATGAAGTAATGTGATATGGTAATGATGATGTTGATATGATATGCATAATCAATCACTAAATATGCTATATGATGAATTGATAAATGATTACATGTTGACTGCGATGTGATGATATATCCTTGGTAAATGATTTGTGTTGGATTAATGCTATTATGAGTTATGATGATGTACTGATACTAACACGATGTAAATGATGCAGTGAGATACTTTATGATGTTGTAAGAATAATTGTGATATTGTTTGATAAAATGATGATGTTTGATAAATGATGCCGATATTATGATTAAGATGCTATTGTGATATTTATGATGATTGTGGTGCTGTTATGAGATTTAGGATGCTGTTATGGTGTGATGTTAATTATGTGTTGATGAATATGTGATGGTGACTAAGTATTGATGATTATGTGAAGAGAATATAATGATGTTGTTTTGATGAATATGATGTATGTTATGAAGTATGATGAATATGATGAATGATGATGCGTTTGACTAGCCGTGGTCGTATTTTATATATTATTACGCATCATGCATTCATAGCATAATTTTTAGAACGAATTGTCCAGTGAAGTTTGAAGATGACTAAGTCATCAGTGAAGTTGTAGGATGATATCCAGTGAAGTTGTAGGACTTATTGTCCAGTGAAGTTTGAAGATGACTATGTCATCAGTGACGTTTTAGTACCACATGCATGTGTCTTATGAAGTTGCATTCATTATTTGTGGCATTGCACAATAATTGTACTATGTGATGTGTCTGATGTGATTCTGATTTTAGTGATGTTCTGACATGAGAATTTGGTGTTTTGTTGTTATGAGGTATATGTGTTAAATGATGTTATGTTGTTGTGATTCCCTGTATATGAGTACTATATCTATTCCTTATGTCTTTTATAATGAGTATGATTGTACTCACCCTTTCTGCTGATATTTCCCCTACCATGGGAAATGGGCAGGTACTCAAGGATAGCAGTAGAAGTTCGAGATAGCTTATGGAGTTATTAGTTATCTTTCCGCGGTGAAGAGGGTCTTGCTCTGATAGATGTAACATTGGGTCTTTTGGAATCATTTGAATTAAATGTTGATAATGATGTATTGAAGTGTTTCATCTTATTTTAAAAATGTTTTAACAAGTTTTGTGAGTTATGACGTCTGACGATGAATTTTTAATTGAAGTATTTTATTTTAGTAAAACAATGTTTCGAGAACCCGTGTTACGGAGCAGGATGTTTTTAATTAAGAAGTTTTATGAAGAAGTGTTGCACCCTTTTAATGAATTACTCTGATTTAATTAATTAACATTACCTGAATATTCGTGGGGCTTAGAAGGGTGTTACACTAAAGATGTTTGAAAAGATTTGTTAGGGTGATAATGATCAAAACCCTAATTTTTTTGATTAAAAATGTATTTTAATTCAAATAATCAAACATGTGAAAAAAGATTATGATCTTGGATTTATATTTGGAAAATCATGCTTCATTCATGGGATGATTTAAAAATCATTTGAATTTTGCAAAACGAAGAGAAAGAAATATATTTAATGTCTAAAAAACAAATAAAAATATAATTCTTTACAAAAATATAAAATATATGAAATAAATAATATTTTTGTAAAATTTTCATGGAATAAAATATTTTAATATTTTTTTTGAATTTTCAAAAAAAGAATTAATAAAAAATAATTAAAATTGAGAGAGAAATTAATTTTTGAATTAATTAACAAAAACCCTAAAAATATTAAAAATAGAAAAAATGTGGAATGGTAGCAAAAACGGTATGGGTGGGGTTTGAACCCACGACCTCATACACAAACACACATGCGCGCTACCACTGGGGTGGTGATACATCCGTGTATCAAAACCACCCCATGTGCTTATATGGGATGCCTTGTTTTCAGGCCTGGTCCAGGCCAATGCAAGGCAAGTTTTGGAAATTTACGTGAAGCCTCTAACTTTCTCATTTCTCCATGGATTTAGACAAAATTTAGGTGCATTTAGCCTAGAATTTCATGAGGAATCCAATGGCACTTTTGGAATTTTTCAGAAAGTGTCCCTATTTTAAAACCCGATAGTGGTTTCAAAATAGGCCTAGATTTGCATGTTCTTTCCTATCTCACTACTCAGTCAGCAATAGCAGGGAAAATTGGTTCAAACATAACATATACAACATGTATGAGATGTTTATGATCAATGGACATCAAAGGAATGCATAATTCAAAGAGTTTAAGTTGTGATGCACTTACCTCTTGGAGCTTCTTGTGCTAACTGTCAAGATCCTTGTGTCAGAAGTAATCCAATGTTGTGGACACTCTTGATTGATCCCTTAGAAGCTTTTAGGATGATCAAAACTAGCTGGAATCCTCAGGAACAAGTTTTAGCTCTTTCTTGCAAAAGGGGCAAAAGTGACCAATATGGCAACTCTCTCAAATGGTGTTCCAGATATGGGAAACCAATTGGGACAGTTTGAGGATGATATTTGGAGTGTGTTTAAGGCCTTGTTTAGTTTTGGAAGTGACTAAATCAAGGCATGGCTTGGAAAATGCTGAAAAGTCCAATTTTGAGGTTTTGGAAGTGGATTTTCTGATTTTGGTGTTTCAGGTCACAAGTGAGTGTTTAGATAGCTTAGATATAACATATTGGATGTGTTTGGATCATGAGTTGTGGTGGAATTTCCCTCTAGCTCAAAAACTCAGAGATGACTTACAAAAGAAGGCATTTTGGCCTAAAGAGAGAGATTTTGAGGAAAGCATCAGTTGTAGTGCTTTGGTGTACTCAAACTGAGCACAAATGAGCTCTATTTATAGTAGAGCAAGTTTGTTTTGCAAGAAATAGTGAATAGCAGTTGGTACAGGCCTTTGGCCAATGTTAATCCAAGGGAATCTTTAGTCTCCTACAACCATTGACTTGAGGTTAGGACACAAGCCTATGATTCTTTGATTCAGTGCTAATTCTTTACTCATTCAGTTAGGAATGTGTCAGTCCATGCCACCTTGGTGCATCAATTGAATGCTTGGAAACAAAGTTGGAGTCTTGGCACCTTTTTTGCCTTTTTAGGTTTGTTATGGCTATGTGTAGATTTTTGGACTTTGAAGGCTTGGGGATCAGATCATTCTCCTTTTGTTTTATCCTCTGATGTGTCCAAGTGGATGACAAGGCTTGGAGTTGCCCAAATTTTCCAAATCGAGCAAATGCACAAAATCTGCCTTGTACAAGGTAGTTGGAAATAGTGATTTTGAGGGGATCATATGTCCCTGCTCAGGTTGAGTTTTGGGAGGCTCTTGTGCTTTTTAGAAAGCCCTCATATGATACAAAACACGTGTGATCATAGTTTGTTTTGAAACTATTTGGATCCAACTGAAAAAACCCCATGAACCACTAGACCTGGTTTGACTTGGATCAAGGTGAAAAATGTCCCTACATTTTGGAAAAAGTAAGGCAGATTCCGACTTAGTGAAAATTTCACTAAGTGTTGGAAAAAGTTTCATTTTCATGTTTTTGTGATTTTGATCAATCCATAACTCAAAATCCATGAAGAATTAGATTCTGAGGTAGTTGAAGCTTTTGTAGAGTGTAGCAAGACCTACAAATCCAGCTTTGGATCACCCAAAATGGTTGCTTGGATCAGAAGTTATGGTCCTTGGAAGTTGGTACCAAAACCACTTTTGTTCCATAACTTAGAAAAAATTTGGTTTCTTATGGTTGCCCCTTTTGCAAGAAACCTCACTTTTCTTGATTTTTCTTAATGAATGATGATCAATACCATACATTAACATTATTTTTGACTTAGTGGAACCATATTTGTGAAAATTTTCAAAAAGTCAAACTTGATTTTGTGCATGGTTGACTTTTTATCGGATGAAATCCAAACTGTACGATCCTTTGTGAAATCAAGTCCTTGACCTAAATCAAACCTAATGGATGGATTCCATAGGTGTTATAGGGTGTATTGAATCATGTCCCAAGTCCTTGACCTAAATCAATCCATTGTTGTAAATGGATCAATGTTGTGTATTGGAGACCCTCAAATCATGTATTGAGGTCTTGGCTCATGCTTTGTCCCAAAAGTCAACTTGGGGGCGAATTAGGTCAAGAAACCCTAATTCATGATTTTTGGTAAATGCATCACATGAGGTGAAATTGACTTGATGATTGGGTCCATAAGGTCCCTTCGAGTATCTTGGGTTATGCTTTGAAGCATTGGCTCATGCCCAGCGGAAAAATTCCATCTGGAGGCCTTGGTCGACCAAAACCCTAATTTGGTGACACTGGCGATCTTGAGGCTTAATCCTCTTGGAATGTCGCAACCTTGTGCTTAATTCTTGATGTGGGAGTTCTCTTGATCCTTTATACGTGTTTGAGAGGTTAGACAAGTTGAAGATCATGTCATTCCTTGATTGATCCTTTTTTTAAGGGCTCTAAGAGGGCTCAAAAACCCCAGTCCTTGATTGTGGTGAATGCTCAATCATCTTTGAGGAGATTGATGAGGCATGAAAGTACGTCCATATTGTGATGATGATTTGCACAATGATGGGAAATCTTGGTGATTAAAATTTGGGGTATGACAGATGCCCCTATTTATTTTCTTGGACCCGAACGTGTGAATGGTGAAGTTATCCGGGCATTCGGGGTGCAAGAGGATTAAATATCGGAATACCCGAAATTTTGACGGTGGTTATGAAGGGCTATTTACTTATTCATCTTCTTTTACTAAGCAATGATACTTAGAAAAGGGTAAAAACTTCCCCTCGATCCTGGCCTTTAGCCATGGAACGGGTCTTAGTTTCTTTTGTCAATAAAGTTCCCCTAGATCCTGGTCTTCAGCCACGGAACTGGTCTCAGTTTCTGATATAAACTTCCCCTCGATCCTGGTCTTCAACCGCGAAAATGGTATCAGTTTCTAATATAAATTTCCACTCGATCCGGGTCATCAGCCACGAAACTGGTCTCAGTTTCTTTTGTCAATAAACTTCCCCTCGATCCTAGTCTTCAGCTAAGGAACTGGTCTTAGTTTTTTTTTCCGTCAAGTTCCTTCCTTGACAAGGGATGCTATGTGTAGCGGTTTTCATCAAACTTCTCGCCGAATTTTCCTGGGGAGATGCCATTTGACGGGAAGAAGTTTTGACGTCAGACTTGTTGGGGAAACCCATTCATCTGAGCTGTAGAGGTGTTTAAACTTCTCTGTTGGAGACGCCATTTGTTGACTCTATTAGGAAAATGAGTCTCTTGAGAGGTTGTTTCCTGCTTGGGGATATTACATCATACTTTTCTTCGAGATCTTCTCGGAGAAATGCCATGTGATGTAATCCAATTTTGAGGTGCTGATGACTTCATTAACATTGACTTTCTGGAGAGAAAAACCAATGTGTTGCTGAGAGTCTTTAGTTGTGAGGCTTTCCCTGGGGATTTTCCTTAATCCGGGAAAGCGTAAATATCATCTTCAATGGTGAAGAGTGACGTTTGTTGAATGTATTCTTGCCTTTCAGAGGTTCAAGTTATCAAAGTGGTTGAGGACCGTCTCCAATCCAGAAATAAACTGGGGAGAAACTGCTCAGACGCTGCATTTCCTAACAAGTAAAGGACTGACAACTCGATTGAGAGGACTTTTATCACTTGGGGATAAGACTGACCAGAGTGATAGTGATGCAACATGAATATGAGTATGAATCAATAATGCATGATGCATGCATGTTTATGCTGACAAAACCGACGTGACATACATACTAATGAATGAACACGATTGGATACTTGTTAGGTGCTAAATTGTGTTAATATTTAGTTTAGTTTTTAGCACCTTTTTGTGATCTTGATTTGATAATCGATGCTTTTTCCCATTGTTTCCGGTTAATAACCGTAGTATAGTTAATTACATTAGTAGACTTATTTATTTAACTTTTGTGTTTTTAATTGTAGGTTTTTACATGGAAAGGTGAAGCTTGGAGCAAGGAAGACTCCTTAGAATCAGTTTTTGAAGAAAGCAATTTTTGGAGCATGCTTGTAGCACGCTAAGCGCGCTCCTAGCGCGGGGATGGAGCTAGTTACAGAGAGTAGCCCGCTTAGCACGGTCTTGAGCCCGCAAAGCGCGATCTTAGGTCGGTTTAGTAATAAATGAGACTGCGCTTTGCGCAGTGCAGCGTGCTTAGCGCGCTCTACGATTCTCAGGCCCCTATAAATAGAATTGATCAGATTTTTTGCTGGGACTATTCATTTCCTTAAGAGCAAAAACATTTTAAACACTGTAGAATCCTATTTTGGAAGATTGGAAGCATCATTCGTCGAGAGATCATCATTGATGCTTGTTTCTCTTCTTCATCTTCTTGTTTGTAAAGCTTCCATGTCAATGGAGAGATAATTTCTCTTTTGTGTCAAGGTTAGAAGGTAGACAAACCTTCCTTTTGTATGTATAGGTATTGATTCTAGCTTATGAACTCTTGGATGATGAATGCATGATGAAAAACTTTGTCTTTATGGTTTATTCTTTGTGTTGGTTCATGATTGAGAAATGTGTCCTTACACTTTACCTAGGTTTTTCATCCATCAATGCACATAGGCTAGAGATAGTTATGAGTGTTGATGTTCATAAATATTGAACTTGAATGTTGTCATTTTGATAGTTTGAGTGAGAAATCATCAAAGGATCAAAATGGTAAAACTCATAATATGTGTTAGAGATAAACATATTGGGAGGATACGTGATTACATTTATCATCTAAACGAGTTCATTAGCTTTATCGATCCTATCCGTGCAAAATGGTTTGTCGAACCCTAATCTTGGCATGTTTTTACAAATCGTTAAAACCAATCTTTTTACCGTTCATTACTTAACTTTGAATGCAAACGTTCCGACTAAAAACAACTAAAACCCTTTGTTACTTTAAAGTTTAAAACGAATTCAACTGTAGAACGACGACGATATCTCTAAACAATCTCTGTGGAACGATAACAAAAACCTTAATCAATTTGTATTTCAACAATACTCGGCCATTGTGGGGGATGAAAAGTACCATTGGTCCAAGATAGCAATTATGCCTTGCTTAGGTGAAGTAGACCCTGTGTGGGGTGACAGTACTGTTCAATCGGTATTAAGAGGTAAAAACTCTGCCGGGGATGTCAGATGAAACATGATCTCTGACACAGTTGATTCTTCATTCAGGCGTACTGTTTTAGTAGGAGTACTTTGATTCTGCACTTTGAGGTTCAACCACCTTCGGAAAAGCGATCGATGTGCTCTTTTGAAGTTCACAATCAAAAGGAATTGCCATCTTTATTTTAAAAGCAGAAAATTTTTGACAAGTAAATTCATTTTTGTTTTATTTCAAGAATCATTGATCATGTTAGAAATGTCAATCTGTAAAGCTAAAACAAATGAGAATTGCAAACAAAAGCACTATGGCTAAAATTTTATTGATAGGATGGAGATCATCCAAGCACGTGATCCCATAGAGTGTTTACAAAGTTTAGAAAATGGTAATTTAAGGGAAAATGGCTATATTGAAACATAATGACCGTTATCCTTCTACCAACTTTGAATTTTGGACATCCTGAGCTTCTGTCGAAGATGACCTTGACTTGAGTTTTCCTGATGGATGGCATTAGTGTTGGGGATTTAACCTTGTCGATCATAGTTACTTGCCATTAATCCCTAACTTTTTCCTGGATTATACTTTGAGATTTCCAATCCATCGGGATGATTGTTTTCTTATGTCTCTAATTTTTGCCTGGACCGCCCTTTCGGGTTTTCAATCCAACGAGACGTTTTTTTTTGTTTAGGTGAAGTATTTCTTGACTACGTCAACATTCGTGGGGTAGGCAAATTCCTCTCCATCCATAGTTGTGAGTCTCAAGGCGCCACCTGAGAAGGCTTTCTTAACCACATAGGGGCCATCGTAATTCGGAGTCCATTTGCCCCGGGAATCAGTGAGGAATGATTGTATCTTCTTGAGCACGAGGTCTCCTTTTCTGAAGACACGGGGTCAGACCTTTTTGTCAAATGCCTTCTTCATTATTTGCTGATATAACTGACCATGGCATAGAGTCGTTATTCGTTTTTCTTCGATTAGGTTCAGTTCATCGTGTCGACTTTGACACCATTCTGCTTCTGTTAGCTTAGCTTCCATCAATACCCGGATTGATGGGACCTCTACTTCTATGGGAAGTACTGCCTCCATGCCATATACTAGAGAGAAAGGGGTTGCCCTAGTTGAAGTGCAGACAGTCGTGCGATAACCGTGAAGAGCATAGGGTAGGATCTCGTTCCAGTCTTTGTAGGTTACAACCATCTTTTGAACGATCTTTTTGATGATCTTATTAGCCGCTTCTACCGCTCTGTTCATCTTATGTCGGTAGGGAGATGAGTTATGGTGTTTGATCTTGAACTCAGCGCATAATTCTTTCATCATCTTGTTGTTCAAGTTAGATCCATTATCAGTAATGATCTGGCTGGGAACACCATAACGACATATGAGATTGTTTTTTATAAAGCGGACCACGACTTGTTTGGTTACATTGGTGTATGATGCCGCTTCGACCCACTTGGTGAAGTAGTCAATGGCTACCAGGATGAATTGATGTCTATTTGAAACCTTGGGTTCGATCATGCCAATCATGTCGATTACCTATATGGAAAAAGGCCATGGGGAAGAGAGAACTTTGAGATGCGTTGACGGTACATGGATTTTGTTTGAGTATATTTGAAACTTGTGACACTTCCTCATGTACTTGTAGCAGTCAGATTCCATGGTTAACCAATAGTACCCTGCTCTCAGAATTTTTCTCGCCATTGTGTGTCCGTTGGCATGAGTGCCAAAGGATCCTTCGTGAATTTCTTTTATCAGCATGTTTGCTTCTGGTTTGTCTACACATCGGAGCAAGAGCATGTCAAAGTTTCTCTTATAGAGTGTATCACTGCTAAAAAAGAAGCTTCCTGCCAATCTTCTGAGAGTCTTCCTGTCTTTTCTGAATGCCCCAGGTGGGTACTCTTGTGTCCGAAGGAAGCATTTGATATCATGATACCAAGGTTTGTCGTTTATGACTGCTTCAATTGTGAAGATGTAAGTGGGCCGTTCTAGGCGCATTATGTCAATCTTAGGTACGTAATTCCATTGACCTACACTAATCATGGAAGAGAGAGTGGCTAATGCATCAGCCATGTGATTCTCTTCACAAGGGATGTGATGAAACTCGATTTTGTTGAAGAATGGTAACAACCTTCTCGCTGATTGGTATGTGTTCCAGGGCTGAGTCTCCATACACATCCAAATTCTTAATTCTCAAATCAATTGCTTCTTCGAGACCCATGATACAAGCTTCGTATTCGGCCTCATTGTTTGTGCACTTTAATGTCAATCTGGCAGTGAAAGGAATGTGGGTACCCTGAGGTGTTACAATGATTGCCCCAATTTCATTTCCATAAATTTTGACAGATGCGTCAAAGATTAGTCCCCATTGGGAACCTGGTTCTGGCCCTTCACTGGGTAGCAGTTCATCGCAATCTTTCATTTTCAAGTACATGACATCTTTGCCTGGGAAGTCAAATCCGATTGATTCCTGATCGTCAATCTATTGATGAGCCAAATGATCGGCTAAAATACTTCCTTTGACGGCCTTTTAAGCGTGGTACTCAATGTCGTAATCCGATAACAACATCTTCCAACGGGCAATCATTCTCGTGAGAGCAGGTTTTTCAAAGACATACTTGATCGGGTCCATTTCGGAGATTAACCAAGTAGTGTGACAAATCATATACTGGCGAAGACGTTTGGCTGCCCAAGCCAAAGCAAAGCAAGTCTTCTCAAGCACAGTGTACCGATTTTCACAGTCGGTAAATTTCTTGCTCAAATAGTAGATGGCAGACTCTTTTCTTTTTGTTTCGTCCTTTTGACCAAGTACACAACCCATTGAGTCCTCCAAGACTGTTAAATAGATGATCAGTGGTCTTCCATCCACTGGAGGTGATAGTATAGGCAGATTCAACATATACTATTTGATACTGTCGAAGGCGGTTTGGCAGTCTTCTGTCCATACGATGTCCTCCTTCTTTTTGAGTAATTTAAAGATCGGCGCGTATGTCGCAGTCATGAGGAATATAAATCTGGAAACGTAATTCAAACTCCTCAGGAATCCTCTGACTTATTTTTCAGTCTTGGGAGAAGGAATTTCTTGGATGGCCTTGGCCTTGTCAGGTTTAACCTCAATTCCTTTCTGGCTGACGATGAACCCTAGCAGTTTTCCTGAGTAGACACCGAATGTGCATTTGTTGGGATTCAAGCAGAGTTTGTACTTTCTCATACGCTCGAATAGTTTGGACAAATGGGTCACATGCTCCTCTTCTGTTTTAGATTTGGCAATCATGTCATCGACATACACTTCGATTTCTTTGTGTATCATGTCATGAAACAGAGTAGTCACGACCCTTTTATAGGTTGCCCCAGCGTTCTTCAAACCGATCGGTATTACCTTGTAACAAAAGGTGCCCCATGGGGTGATGAATGAAGTTTTCTCCATGTCTTCTGGCGCCATTTTGATTTGATTATAGCCCGAGAATCCATCCTTGAAGGAGAAGACTTTGAACTTTGCTATACTATCTACCAGCATGTCTATGTGCGGTAAGGGAAAGTCATCCTTTGGACTGGCTTTGTTCAGATCCATGTAATCTACACACGTTCTGACTTTTTCGTCCTTTTTCGGAACTGGTACTATGTTGGCTAACCGTTGAGGATATACTGAGGTGGCGAGGAAACCCGCGTCAATCTGTTTCTGCACTTCCTCTTTGATTTTGATGGCCATGTCTGGATGAGTCCGTCTTATCTTTGTTTTACCGGCGGATATTCTGATTTCAATAGTAAATGATGTTCCACGATACTAGTATCTAACCCTGGCATGTCCTGATAGGACCAAGCAAATACATCAAAAAATCTTTGAGAAGTTTTATCAAGTCTTCTCTAACAGCTGGACTGAGCAGTGCTCCAATCTTGACTTCTTTCCTCTCTTATTCTGTACCCAAGTTGACCGTTTCCAACGGTTCTTTGTGAGGTTCAATGGATCTTTCCTCTTGACTGAGTAATCGAGAGATCACTTCTGGAATTTCTTCGTCTTCTTCTTCTTCAGCTTCAAATACCGGGAATTCAAAGTTGGGAGAAGACATCAGATCGTACGTTTCAATGGGGTTTAAAACAAGCAATATGCATGACGTGATGATTGTATTTTTAGAAGAGATAGAGAGAAATGCAAGAGTGTGTGCAGTGTATTTTCCGAAAATGCTTGTTTTTAGTTTGAGTTATTTTTTAGGATTACCATTTTCTGAAAAAGCGAAAAGTGAAAACAGCAATAAATGCAGAAATTACAGAACGACGTTATTTATTTATGATTTGGTTGATTCTTGAAACTACAACCCTATAAAACAAAACTCTATCACTTTGGGTGAAGCGAAGAGGGACATTTATAGAAAGTGAGCCCTATAAAACATCTGTTTCACCTGGGCAGGGTGAAAGGTTAAAACAAAGATGGCAATTACTTAAACTTATGGACGACTTTCGGGACATCGACAGCAACCCATTGGCGGAGAACTCCTAGGTGAATCACAAAGTCTGGTACCTTTTTTTTGGTTTGTCCTCAGAAATGACGCTGATTTCTGGAGGAGCAGGATCGTTGGAGTCTTCCTCCCAGGCAGAGTAGTCGTAGATGAACTCTTCTGTTGTATCTTGCACAATGTTTTCATTTTCAGGCGGATCTCCCCATCCAGTTGGCTAGATGTCTTCGAGCCTGATACGAGAGCTTTTAGGAGTGGTGTACTTGACCAAGAAGTCGTACTTGCCACTCGGTTGTCCTAAAGTGTCCCATACCTCTGCGGGTTTGGAGGAATCATCCTTCTCGATGACGTTGACCTCGGGAAAAGCATAGTTGATGAACTCTTATCCTGCAATCTTTGCAGATTCATCGTTGTTCTGGATATTTTCTGAATGCCCTGAGTAATGATCCCATGATTTGGTGGGGACGCGGGTATTCTTTTCAATGATGCTCAGCTGATATGTATCGTTTGGCTGACTCTTTTGTCCCAAGTCTTCTGGGTACGGCTGCCAGATAGGCAAGTCATCCATTGGGTCATAATAGTCATAGTCAAAGTTGTCTTTCATCAGAGTGTCCTTCTCTACTGAGTTGGGTGGAGCACGACATCCTTCCGGATCACAATCTCCGTACATCATCTTGGCGTCTGATCTCGGTATATATCTCAGACTCTGCGTGGGAAAGCAAAATGGCGTATCTGCCTCTCCATGAGACATATAATCGTCTTCGTTTAGATAGGACTTCCACTCTTCATTTGTATCGGAGGAGTCACCCTCATTGATGGTATGTACTTCTTGAGACACCGGGTGAAGGAAGCCTCTGTCATACCCCAAATTTTGACCACTAAGATTCCCCATCATTGTGCAAATCATCATCACAATATGGATGAACCATCATACCTCATCAGTCTCCCCAAAGATGGGTGAGCATCCACTACAATCAAATTTAGGGTTTCAGGCCCTCTCAGAGTTCTTAGACAAAGGATCAATCAAAAATTGACATGATCTTCAACTTTTCTAACCTCTCAAACATCCACAATGGATCAAGAGGACTCCCACATCAAGGATTAAGCACAAGGCTATTCCCTTCTAAGTGGATCAAGCCTCAAGATCGCCAGTGTCACCAAATTAGGGTTTGGTCGACCAGAGTCTCCAGATGGAAATTTTCCTCTTGGCATGAGCCAATACTTCAAAACATAACCTAATATGCTCCATGTAACCCCATGGACCCAAGCATCAAGTCAATTTAGACACAGGGGATGCATACATCAAAAATCGGGGATTAGGGTTTCTTGACCTAATTCACCCCTAAGTTGACTTTTGGGATAAATCATGAGCCCAGACCTCAAGGCATGATTTTACGGTCTCTAACATACTACATTAATTCATTTGTAACAATGGATTGATCCAAGAAGCTTGAGAAACAAGTCTCAGTTTCATCAGAACCACAATTAGGGTTTCGCAGAAAAAGTCAACTGTAGCTTTGACTTTTGACCAAGACATGCTCCCAAACCCTAGGACATGATTCAATACACCCTATAACACCTATGAAATCAATCCATCAAGTTTGATTTAGGTCAAGGACTTGATTTCATAGAGGATCACACAGTTTGGAATTCATTTGACAAAAAGTCAACTGTGCACAAAAGTCAAACTTTGAGTTTTTGAGATTTTTCACAAATATGGTTCTTTGACCCTAAAATGATGTTAATGTGTGATTAGGATCATCATTCATCAAGAAAAATCAAGAAAAGTGGGATAACTTGTAAAAGGGGTAACCATAAAAACTTAGAAATTTTTCTAAGTTATGGAATAAAGTGGCTAGGGTACCAACTTTGGAGGATCATAACTCCTAAACCACAAAGCCATTTTTCCCCATCCAAACCTGGATTTGTAGCCCTCATGGCTCTCTACAAAAGCTTTTACTACACCTTATTCCAATTCATCATGGATTTTGAGTTATGGAATGATCAAAATGGCTGAAAACATGAAATGCCACTTTTTCCAACACTTAGTGAAATTTTCACTAAGTCAGAATCTGCCTTCACTTTTTTCCAAATGTAGGGGCATTTTTCACTTGGATCCAAAAAGTATCAAAACCAATTATGATCAAACAGTTGTTGTATCATATAAGGGATTTCCAAAATGGCTAAGAACTCCATCAAAGTCCACTTGAGCCATGAGATATGACAATGGCAACATGTCTTGCTAAGAACTGCCAAAGCAAGGCAGATTTTAGAGTTTTGCTCGATTTTCTCAAAGTTTTCAAAGGGCAAGCAACTCTATCCATCTGAATACCTCAAGGGGGGACCAAGGAGGAACCGACTCTGATCCCAAGCCTCCCAAGTCTTTGGAACCAAAAATAGCATGCCAAACCTAGAATTGCCTAACAGAGGGACAAGACTCCAATTTTGGATTGGAGCATTCAATGCATACACCAAGGTGGCATGGACTGAGCCATTTCCAACTGAATTCAGTCAAGACTTATCCAAGACCAAGGGGACCAGCAGCCTGTGCCCTAACCTCTAGTCAATGGCTAGAGGAGACTTGGATTCTCATTGCTCAACATTGGCCAAACCTATGCAGCAGTTGCCATTCACCATTCCTTGCAAAACAAACTTGCTCTACTATAAATAGAGCTCATTTGTGATCAGTTTGAGTACACCAAAGCCATCAGATACTTTCCTCAAAATCTCCTCTTTCACTCCAAATTTTCCTTCCAAAGCAAGTCACTATCGGGTTTTGAGTTTGAGAGCTATTCCAACCAAAACAATCACACACACACCTCATAAACATCATATAGAAGTGATCCAAACACTCACATAACATCTGGAACACCAAAATCACAAAATCACTAGCCAACTGCTCAAGCCTTTGACAGATTTCCAGTTGAGGTGCCAAATCAAGTTCCAGCTCAATTCAATCCACTCCAAGCACCCAGACACACTCCATAGCACCTAGGGAACCTGTCCATATCCTTGGAACCAAGTTGCAACAACTCTAACACAAAACATGATCACCAGCTGCAAGTCGTAAGCATGAGCTTTTCTAACTCTATGATCCATGCATTTTTTGCTGCACAATAATTTGGCCATATGTTCATAATCATGCATAGAGTGTTTTCCCTCAATCAATTGCATTGTTTGAATCGTGTATGGAATTTCTGAACCTTCATGCAAGTTTTAGGGTTCTTGAGGTTTCTCTTTGATTTCTTATTCCATGCTTAAAATAAATGAAATGAAAGACCATAGACATGATCGTGAGGTTGAAACGAGTAGATTGATATGTAGATTGCATGAAATAATCAAGTATTCAGTGAGATTGGATAGAAAATGCAAATCTGCAGAAACAGAGGGTGGCGCGTGTTCTTGCCCTTGTTCTTGGCGCCCTTTTTGAAAATTTGAATATTTGAATTTTGGGATTTTATTTAATTGATTCAAAAATTAATTTCTCTCTGAGATTTAAGGATTTTGAGTTGATTCTTTTTTTAATAATTCACAAAAATGTTAAAATATTTTATTTTCCCAAAAAATTTGAAAAATATTATTTATTTCATATACTTGATATTTTTGTAAAGAATTAATATTTTAATTGTTTTTGACATTTAAAATATTTTCTCCTTCTTGATTTTTCAAATTTTAGTGATTTCCAAACATTTTGTGGATCAAAACCTAATTTTTGAAACATTAATCCAAGATCACAATTTTTTTCTACATGTTAAACAATTTTGATCATTTTAATTGAATTTTTTATTCAATTAAAATACATTTTGGAAACAAATTAGGGTTTTTGATTAATTTAACCCTTATCAAACTTTTTCAAACACTTTGGGCCACTAATAGAGTGTAAGACCCAATCCCCTTTGAAAACCAAACCTTTTGGGCCTCAGACATTGTATAAGACCCACTGCGTTTTCAAAAAAACCTCGGTACAATCACTGTTTTCAAACAAACCAATTGGGCCTCTCCTTGAGCTATAAGACCCATTCCTTATACTTTTGGGCCTCTTGGTAGAGTGTAAGACCCAATCCTTTGTAAATACAAACAATTTTGGGCCTCAAATGTTGTATAAGTCCCGTTGTATTTTCAAAATCACGGCGCGATCGCCAATTCAGAAACAAATCATTCGAGCCTACCCTCGTGTTATAAGCCCCATTCTTTTTCTTTAAAAACCTTTGGGCCTCTTAAGAGAGTGTAAGACCCATCCCTTTGTACAGAAAACCTTTTTGGGCCTCAGTCACTTGTATAAGTCCCTGTACAAATTCAAAACAGCAGTGCGATCACTGATAAAACTTGGGCCTCTCCTTGAGCTGTAAGCCCCAACAATCTTTTCAAAGCACTTTCTCCTTTGATTTATAATATATTGTTATCAAAGCTTTCTTTGTTGAACAACTAACCAAACAGCATGGAAGCTCTACAACCGAGTAAGTGTTTACCCGCTTTCTTTATCCACTTTCATATATATATAACTGTATTGTGGGGGTGCTCACTGTAAGTCTTCTTTCACAAACTTTTATATACTCGTCAAATATCCACTGTGTAATACTAGTATAGTTATTTAGAGTTTTCCTCGGCAACTACGTCTAGCACTAGGTAAAGCCCTGTTGGTCGCTCTTAAATACAGTCAAAACTAGATCCCCATAGGATTACCAGACACAGTCTTCCCTCTTCTTGGGGTTAAACAATATGGAGATGTGAAAGGCAGATTCTCTTTGAACCCTTTCTCAGACTGTCACCCTTAGAAATTGTCAAAGAGACTCTACTCCCCAGAGATGATCTTTTCTCCGTGAATGGCATCTCTTGAGCTTCTTCCAAATTCTCGAACTTTCCTGGCTTGATCTATTCTCTGTGAATAACATGTCTTGAACTTCTCAGGATTTGGGGACCCACAGGCTTCTTAAAAGCATCCCCGCCTCCTCTTGGGCATTGTACAAGGACCCTTCGGCTTCTTAAAAGCTCTCATGCCTCCTCTTGAGCGTTGTACAAGGACCCTTCAGCTTCTTAAAAGCTCTCATGCCTCCTCTTGGGCTTAGTACAAGGACCCAGAGACCTCTACAGGTATAGGAACAGAACCTAGTCATCAATTTACTGAAGCTGTCTTTCTGAGTCAAGTGTCAGACCAGTTAATGGGTTAACCTTCATCCTTTAACATACCAGCCTTCTCTTGGGCATCATAAAAATATCATTCACTATCTGAGAATCGACTTCTCAAAAAACCCGTAGACTTGGACAGTCTTAATACCCTTCGGATTTCCAATTTCCCTAAAGAAAAGGAAATAACCATGATCCTCTGCTCAATCCATGAGCACAACATAAGAACTGATTTTATCTTTATCCAATATACTGGACCTGTCACTAAACTGAAACAGTTACATTAGCCTCCTCTTAGGCTTTGTATAATGATCCTTTCCTCAGGAAAGTTAGCCTCCTCTTGGGCTTTGTACAATGATTCTCCCCAGCGGAGCTAACCTATTCACACTCTCTTGTTGAGTATAAAAGACTCTCTTGTTGAGTCAATCACCCTTAGCCTCCATCTCGGGCTTCGTACGAGATACAAAAACTCTCTTGTTGAGTATAAAAGACTCTCTTGTTGAGTCCAACACCTTTAGCCTCCATCTCGGGCTTCGTACGAGATACAAATCACTCTCTTGTTGAGTGTAAAAGACTCTCTTGTTGGGTCAAACCTTTCAGCCTCCATCTCGGGCTTCATACGAGATACCAAATAACTCTCTTGTTGAGTATAAAAGACTCTCTTGTTGGGTCAAACCTTTCAGCCTCCATCTCGGGCTTCGTACGAGATACCAAATAACTCTCTTGTTGAGTATAAAAGACTCTCTTGTTGGGTCAAACCTTTCAGCCTCCATCTCGGGCTTCGTACGAGATACCAAATAACTCTCTCGTTGAGTATAAAAGACTCTCTTGTTGGGTCAAAACCTTTTAGCCTCCGTCTTGGGCTTCGTACAAGACACATATAAAAACACTCTCTTGTTGAGACTACCTTTTTAGCCTCTCTCTCGGGCTTCGTACGAGACACATAAAAGCACCTTCTTGTTGGGTCAACAGCCTCCTCTTAGGCTTTATATAAGGAAACCTCGGTTGAGTCAATCAACCTTTTAGCATCGAAGCGGTGCCTTGTTCATAGCATACAAACATCAACAACTCCCCTTTAGAGATGGCAAATTCTCTCTAAAGTCAAAACCCTTTAGCTTCACATCTTGGGCTTCGAACAAGATACAAATAGACCCTTCAGCTTCACATCTTGGGCTTTGAACAAGATACAAATCACCTTTCACTTTACGTACCGAAACAACCTTTTTCCTCCCATAGAATAGGAGGAACTACGATCGCTCTGATTTCCCTGTTTCGTTAAACGGGAATACGTAGGCACAAGATTGAAAAATCTTAGCGAGCACACTAATCAAAAAACCCAAAATCCCATATCTTCATACATCAATCGAAAAGCATCAGTCCTAACATCCTACCAATAGCATAATCCCGTCACACTGTGTTCTTAGCAAAATAAGCAGAGAGAGGCCCACAATATAAACCGCATCTGTAAACCAGCAGTCATCTGTTTAAACTCAGTATGCAAGCAGGGTTAATTGGAGACATCTATTTCCCTTCCTTACTCAGCTTAATAGGATAAAAAATGAATCGACCTGTAGTACCCCAAAGCGACAGTGCTTAAGAACAACGTCCAAAATTGCTCGCTACAGCCTCCACTATGGAAGAAGTCCTGAATGGGATGAAAACTTTTGTCATTAGTAGCAGTCTGGGTACAGGTTAAGGAAAAACCAAGACCTTTCTTTGTCTTGTTATCCGTAGGAATGACAAGCTGTCCCCATCCTTTTGCATTGTTACTCTCGATCACTTTGTGAGCGTCTTTGTATGAGGAAATTGATGTTCCTTCTTTTGATTGATTCTCATTGCTCACCGAAAGTGTTTGGAACTGAGTTCCAACAACCTCCTCTGGTTCTACACAGGTGAATGAAGATAAGTTGCTTACGATTAAGGTCTGTTCTCCGCATACTGTGATTAGCTTGTTATTCTTGACGAACTTCAGCTTCTGGTGAAGTGTCGAAGTGACTTCCCCAGCCTCGTGTATCCAAGGTCTTCCTAATAAACAGTTGTATGTTGCCCGAATGTCCATGACCTGGAAAGTAACTTGGAAAGTGTGAGGACCGATGGTTATGGGAAGGTAGACTTCACCGATAACTATTTTTATGGATCCGTCAAAGGCTTTGACGATGACCTCACTGCCTCTCATCGGAGATCCTTGAAATGATAGTCGTATCAGAGTAGATTTTGGCATAACATTTAGAGTTGATCCGGTATCTACAAATACGCTGGCTAAAGCATCGTCCAGGCATTTGGTTGTAATGTTAAGCACCATGTTGTGATTTTTGCCTTCTTCTGGAAGTTCTTCATCACTGAATCCTAAATTGTTGCAGAAAGTGATGTTGGAGATGATGCTACCGAATTGTCTTATCGTCACATCTTGTTCCACAAAGGCTTGCTCTAAGACATTCTGTAGAGCTTCCCTGTGTGCTTCGGAACTGAGCAAGAGAGATAGCACATAGATTCTCGAAGGAGTTTGCAACAGTTGGTCTACAATGTTGTACTCGCTTTTCTGGATGAGCTTCAGCATCTCATCGTTATTCTTTGAAAGGTTGGGATTACTGGATGGACCGACTGGTTGATTGGGAACTTCTGTTTGAGGTTCCTTTTCTCTGGTGAGTTCTCCAACTCCTCTGTTGAAGATCCGACTGCTCCGTGTCACTTGACTAATATCGACAATGATTACGACAGAGGGTAATGGAGTTTCCTTTCCATTTTTTATTGTTGTTGCACCGTACTTGTAAGGGATAGCCTTTTCTGATTCGTATGGTATTGGACCTGGCAGATAGATAACTATAAGAGCCTTTTGATTTTTCTGACCATCGTAGCCGGCCTCAATTGGTTCAAGGTTAAGAATCTTTCTACTATCAAGAGGAACTCTTGATTCATGTAGTAGAGGGATTATGGCGTATACGTCTTTGGCCATTTCATGTTTAGAGATTAAGACAACCTCTTTTCTTTGATCAGGAAGATAGTCTTCCATTACATTGATTAAACCAGAGCTTGAACATGGTCGAATCTCCTTTCGGTCCAACTGATTTTGAAGAGTCGCTAGCACAAGGTATCATCCTTGGTTGTTCTCTGAGCAAACTCTACAGCTCTCATAATTGTGTGGTGGCACCCGGCCACGTCTGCTTTGTATGCAGTGCAACCTTACTAGATCTGTTTCCATCGAGCGAACATCCTGACTTTAATGCTTAGTAAGATTCCCGTCAGTCATACTGATCTATTGTGTAGCTTCATCCAAGTAGATCGGAAGCCACCAGTGGTTCAACAAGTGTTAAAGTGTTCTTTGGACAAGTTCACATCCTTGGTTGTCTTCACGACACACTTTACTGTTCTGATAATCATGCGAAGCCAGAAAACTGAGCCTGACTTGCTTAGCGTGTAATTCTACCAGACTGGTATTCATCAAGAGAATATCAAAGATTTGAATCATATTGACTTGATGGCTACTTCTATCACGATAATCCAGGATCCATCCGAGATCCATCTGACACTGGAGGGCCTCTTGTACAAAAGAGCATCCCTAATTATTTATTGAGCAGATCAGACAGGAATTGTAATCGTGCCGTGGCAGATCATGATGTTGGCTTTGCCTTGAGAGCATTGCCACCAAGTTGACATTCATTGCCAGAATGTTGTGAATCTGGATAATTTAGGATTTCCGTGAGCCATAATGACCTCACGGATTCTGTGATCTTGGATCCATCAGAGATCCATCTGTTCTTGTAGAGCTGATTGCACTACGGAACATCCTTGATTATTCTTTGAGCAGATATCACACTGGTGATAATCATGAGATGGTACATGACCATATCCGCTCTCTCTGCAATGCATCTTGACCAGATTGGTTCCTAATAGGAGTACATTGTGAATTTAATAGTTGTGGTTAGATTCTTCCTCTATCAAATTTACTGCAGTTTTCTCATGTTGAGGCAACGGGTTCGTTTGAACATTTGGATTAGTATCTTTGAAAGATAAGACCCCATTCCTGACAAGCTTCTGTACATCAGATTTGAAGCTGAGACAATTTTCAATGTTGTGTCCCGGTCCTCCTTGACGGTAAGGGCAAGTTTGATCTGCTTGGAACCTGAAAGGTGGGTTTTCTAGTACTGTAAGAGGAGACCTGGTCTGGATGTTCCCCTTGACTAGTAGTAGTGGGAACATTTCTGCGTACAACATCGATATAGGGTCAAACCCTGGTGGTCGTGTCGTACGGTTGCTGTTGTTGTTGTATTGCGGATGAGCCTGCTGAAGCGGCTAAGTCTCTCTATCTCTGAGCATACTCTCGGAATGATTCATTATCTGCTTGAGACAAGTCTTGCACATGCATCCGGCTGGGAGCCATGTCAAGATTATAACTGTACTGCTTTACAAAGGCGTTAGCTAGGTCTATCCATGATTTGATGCAACCACTTTCTAACTGTATATACCAATACAAAGATGCCCCACTCAGACTGTCTTGGAAACAGTGGATCATGAGCTTGTCATTGTCGACATGTAAGGTCATTCTTCTGCAGAACATCACCAAATGTAGCTTCGGACAACTATCTCCTTTGTATTGCTCAAACTTTGGCATTTTAAACTTTGGAGGCATTACCAGGCCGAGCACCAAACACATGCTCGAAGCATTCAAATCAAGAGTATCACGCCTCTCCAGGGCTGTAATCTTCTCGTCCAACACACGGTATCTTTCATCATCAACAGGTCGTGGATCCTTAGGCTTCATCTTTGAAACTACCCCCTGGACATCTGGCATAGAGAAGGCAAAACTCTGATAATCTGTGGCATCAAGAGAAGAAGAATGTCCATCTCGGAAAATGGTCCGCTCGTGTATAGCATGATTCTCAACCGGGATCCGCACAGGCTGAGCTTGAGCAACATTGTTCGCCGAAGGTGGAATAACATTCTCATTTCTTTGAATATTGGCCTCTCCCCTTGTCATGGTGGCCATAGCTTCCACAAGTTGATCCAACTGACTCTTCATCAATTCAACATCGGCCCTAGTCACAAACTGATTCTGTTCCCCAGAGTTCATGATCCTTCCCAAGGTTGATTCAAGTCCAATACAAAAGTCGGGAAATCAAACTGCAGTTCAGATAGCGGATGGATGAGCTCACTGGTCTGGCCTGGAGAAAGGATATGCAAAAAATGATGCAAGATGCAAATGCAATGCAATAGTATGAATGCAATAAGACATGGGATCAAAGCTTCCAAATAGTCCGAATAATCACTGTGCTATACTGATGACTAAATAGGTTCATGAGTCTGTTCTGAAGAGAATACCAGAATAACCAGAATACCAGATGATCAGAATACCAGAATACCAGGCTGATAAGTCCACACTGATAGGAAATCCAGAATACCGGGTATGTAGAAGGTCAAGGTTACCTGCAAACCTGTAAACAACCCGCCCCTCTCACATATGGGTACTAGGATGTTCAGTATCCCGGGCTCTCAGGTCGAGAGATGATGATACGTTCACCATTTCTGGTTTGGCATCATCATCAATCGAGGAGGCCTCAACCGATTCTCCAAAATGAAAGATCCTCAGCTTCTGGCACTGAGGTCGAGAAGCAATAGTACATTCATCCCTCGGGGTACAATACTATCGCCAATCGAGGAGTGCCTCCACTGATTCTCTTTCAAAAGGGATATCCTATGCAAGTTCCAAAGTGGGCCCTCGGGTGCGAATGGGTTTGTCACAGAATGTGGTCTGCCACTGTCACCACTAAAGAGAGATGTTTCCACTAAGGTCCTCATGATCGGTCACTAGAGTCGACAGCTCTCTAGATCGACATCCTGGAATACGCAAGATGCGCACGCCAAGATGGGTCCCAAGATAGCCTCGTCTAGCTATGAATTTCGTGAATACCCAACGTACTCCAGACGACACGTAGGTCCCACTACTCTCCACTCTAATCCTAAGTGTATACTCAAGCCTGTGTAATGGGCTTATCTCTCAGAAATCCCATCCCGCCAAACAGACAGAACAGTGCAACACAGTATAATATATGCAATGTAAATGCTAACATGCTATAAATATGGTACAAGTAATAAAATACAGTAAACATCAAATACAAGATAATAGTAAACACCCAATGAAAGAAAATCAAACAAGCGCTAGGATTGACTCGCTTAGGATGGACCAGCAATAGGTCAACCTGTCCCCAGCAGAGTCGCCAGCTGTCGCTCCCGGGATTTTCATCCTAGTACAAACACGAAAGTGGCACCAAAACAGAGTCGCCAGCAATGTGTATTTATCCCAAGAGAGGGAAAGGAAACACTGCATAAACCTGAAGGAAGGAAAGAGCATGGTCTTGCGACCAAGAGAAAGGGTAAGGGAGTCGGTTACGCGAGAGGAAGGTATTAGCACCCCCTCGCGTCCATCGTACCCAATGGGATCCACGCTTGCTTGTTTCGATCAAAGGGTGATAGAAAAGGATACTGGAAAAGGAGCTGGAAAAGGAATGGAAAGAGAAAGAGAAACAAATGTAGGGAAAATAAAAGAAGTGCTCGTATGGGCCCTACCCCACTGCCTACGTATCTCATCGGGAACATGAGAATCAGAGCGACGTAGTTCCCCTCACTAGGGATGGATTGTTCGTGTTTTTTAGTGGAATACGTCAACGTTCGCGTTCTAGCATTTAGGTGTTGCAGCTCGCTGTAGGGAGACTTAGGCGTTACCTGTTTGCGGTAGAACGGAAATGACGCATTCTTACGGACAGGAGTGAAGGAGATGAGGAAAGAATTCCCAAAGGAAAGACATTATTGTTTGTTTTTGTCTTTTAAGAGTTTTTTCCATTTGTTTGCATATGATAGTGTATTTAAATCTTAGTCATTGGAATGTGTACATAATCACATTCCAAGATGGAATGATTAAGAATGCACACTAAGGGTGAAGAAGACCCCCACACTTAGTTCCAATTGTCAAGGTTCAAACACACTAGCATACTTGTGTTTATTAAGTGTTTTTGTTGATTAAGAAATGAAGAAGTGTTTTTTTATTATTTGTACCTTCAACAAGTATTGCATTTAAGTCCCTCATACAAGATCAAATGTTTAACACATTGACCCCAAGATGGGCTATATGCTACACATTCTAAGATAATAAGAGAAGACCCCTTATAATCTTTTCTTTATATGAAAGGCCTAAATGCAATAAATGCCTACCTTTATTATATGTTTTGAATTTTCTTTGAGATGAGAAGATGAAAGACTCAAGAGGAAGAGAAAGGTAAAAATCTATATGAACTAAGACTCAATCCTAATTGATTAGTTAAGGGGAGTGATCCTAAAGGTTGGTGAGGTTTAAAACCTAACTCTAAAAGAAGAGAGAAGAGACTCAAAGTGTAAGAGAAAACGGGAGTTAGTTGTTAGTGTGCTCGCCAAGGATAGGGATCCTCGTGCCTACGTATCCTCATTAGGGAATGAGGAATCAGAGCATCCGTAGTTCGTGGTAACGACCACGGAAAGGAACCGGTCTCGATCGCATGGGTGCGAGAGAACAAAAGGGAAGGACACACAGAAAGTCTACGGGGAAACTCGGCCCTACAAGTCAGCATGCAATGATGGTCCTAAGGTCAGGATCAAGGGAAGTCTACCTAATGTTGTCAGGCATGGATTGATATCCTAATGTCTCTCCTACCTCCGACTTAATCAAAAATTAAGTGGAGCGAGGAATCCTAAGGGATCATGTCATCAGACAAGTAAACACAGGATAAATCAATCACAAAATAAATTAAAAGCAACGAAGGAGCAAACAATATCAGTCAGCAATAATATCACACAACCAAAGGGAGAAAAGGGGAAGCTTTAGCCAAGGGGTCATATCAACCGAGGCAAACAAGCTAGCTATAGGAAATAAGGGTACTCATCCAATGGTATCGAGAACCATGGAGAGTAGAATAAGAAAGGGGGAGATGTGAATCAGATCACATAAGCATCAGCATTGGTCAATGCGAGCTAAAGACAAAGCGTGGGGGTTGGTTACGAAACCCTTTTCCACTTGACTGACTCGATAACAGGAGCAGGTGATGTTCAAAGCTTCAATCATGTAATGAGAGCTAAGAACGACTCAACTAGAATAACGGGGGTTGATTGCGAACCCTACCTTCCGTCAATTGCCTCCTTGGAGGTCTTACCAGGGGAAATGGGAATGGGATGCCTCATAGAGGTCTTCAGGCACAATATTAAACAATCACAAACAGAGCCTCCTTTGAGGACTTCCATCATTGCCGGACTCCCAATCCTACTTCTCATGGCATAAAAAGGAAAAATGTGGAATTAGTAAAAGAGAAGAGAAGTGATACCGAACGGATATCAATCCGTAGCAACGCAAGCAAAGTATAAGCAAACCGGCCAACTTCTAGTGATCTAGCATAAATGAGCAAAAGTGTTAGAAAGTGGAATGGATCCGTGAAAGGCATGGAACAAAATGCTCTTAAAAGAACAATAAAACAAGGCCGTAAGCCATAAACAGCAGCAGCAACAGCGCTCCCGCACCTGCATAGCTGTAAAAACTAGCGACAAGTAAAAACAGTCTATAACAGCTACTATTTACAAAACTGAATGGGTGTCTATGCAGCCAGACAGAACAACAACATCTTACAGCACACTTTGTGCACAGCAGCTGTGTATGTAGCAGCAACTTCCACTTCATTCAATTAACTAAGTCAAGTGAGAAACACTACAAAACAAACTCAAAGATTAGTCAAAGCTCAAATGGAAATAACCAAAGTGAGCAACTAAGATCAAAAGGAAATGTCAATAAGAAGTAATTGAAATCAATACTAAAATGTAAACAACCCTTAGTCAAAACTAACATGTAACAAGTATTAAGGACTATTAACAAAGTTATCAAATGAAACTATTTAAAAGATATTAGCACTAAAACCTATGTTTAATCAATGTTAGAACTAAGTCAAATCAACTAATTCTAAAACTAGTTAGTTCTAAAGTTAAGAATTCTAATCTAAAGATCTAACTAAAGTCAAGATTAGATTACTAAATGAAAATTAATATCTAATCGAAATTAGTTCGAAAACAATTCTAAAGTCAATATCTAGATTGAATCGAAATTAGTGTCTAAACAAAAGTTAATCGAAATTAGTCGTTAATTAGAAAGAATCAAAGTTAAAACCACAAATCAAAGTTAACCTACATCACAATTAGATTCTAATTTTAAAATCTATCTCTAATTCAATGATTAAGTTCCAATTACAAGAACTAAGATTTTAATCAAAACTTAATTCAAAACTTAAAATCTAATTAGAATCTAATTTCAATATTAAACTAAACCTCAATTAAATTCTAGGTTTGAATCTACTTAACAAAATAGATGAACTAAAATAAGAAGAACAGAGAGGGTGCAAAAAGGAAAATGGCGTGTGAACTAGTATTTCCATGGGGTGAGGTCCGATTCACAATTCATGAAAACCTGGTCCAAACCCGTTCCAATACTGAGATGACATAGTACTCCTAAAACCCTAGAGAACCACAATAAACTCGCCCTCATCTTTTCAGAATACGCCGTCACCTTCTTCTTCTACACTATCGTCTTCAACTCGCCCTTCTCGCCGTTACGCCGTTCCAACAACAATCTCTTCGCCGTTCAACAATCCGTCGCCTGTAATCATTTCTCTGACTACATCACTACCCCAACCTACGTCGTTCACCATCTTAATCTCGTTCTCAAATCGCCGCCACGTGAATCTCAACTATGAATTCAAACACGCTCACCATGAAAAAACGAAGAGGAACGAAGTGCTTACATCGAATCACGTCTCGGTTCAGGTATTTCTAACTCTTCCCGTGCGCCTTTCTCCTTCGATCCTCTCCTTCTTCTATTTCAATTGCTCAATCCTCTTCTCCTTCACTCTGATTTTTGATTCTTTATGAATGTAGTGATTTGTGAGTCGATGCGTTCTGAATCGTTGTTGTTGTTGATGATTTGATGCAGGTTTTGAATTCGAGAATTTCAGAGGAAGAATATAGAAGATGATACAAAGGACCGCAAGTTGCGTAGAGGTTCAAGATGATAATCGTTTCGGAAGGCTTGAATTCGAAGATGGTGAATCAATTGAAGGTGAAGACTGAATCAAGGTTGTGAGATTGAAGGAGAAGGTAAATTGATGAGTACGAGTCAGAGAAGATGGTTGAAGATTCAGAGATCGAGAAAAGGTTTTCTATGGCGTTTTTGTTGAAAGCAATTCAGTTAGAAGTTTGTTGAGTGATTCAAGTTTTTGGAGTTTCAATGAAGATGAAGAGGAAGCTATGGAGTTGCGGAGCTTCGAAGATGATGGAGGTGGTTGGTGGATGAAGAGGAAGAAGAGGATTGGAGGTGAAGGTTAGCGGAGGATTGAATAGTGAAGATGAAGGTTGCAGATGGTTGAAGGTGGATAGAAGATTAAAGCCAAGAAGCAAAAAAAATCGGTTATCCTTCTGTTTGTTTTTTCAGTTAGAAGTTTTTGTGATTGGAAATTTATAACTGAATTTCTGTCATGAGCTGTTAGAAGTTAGAGGAATTTTCTGTTAGGTTTCTTTACTATGATGCTATGTTAGAGATTGGGTAAGTTAGAGAGAATGTTAGAAGTGTGTAACTGTTATTGGAATTTTTCTGAATTTTCTGGTGTAGAAAAATGGTTAGCTGCTATGTATAATTGATTTGCCGCGTCGAAACTGGCTGTGTATGCTATATGAAGAAGTACTGTTTGTAACATTTCTTTATTTTTGCATGCTGCTGTGGTATTTTTTCATTGTAGGTAGATGGTGTTTCTGATATGTATCATTTGGAATTTTCTGCTATGAATTTGGTTATTACTTATTCTTTTTTCCTGTCAAGACCTACTGACAATTAATGGACCCAAAGCTACATCAAAAGAGGATGGCACCTATCCAAAGATTTTCAAGAAGCTTGACAACCACTGATGCAACCTAATTAGATCCTTCTTGGGCATATCATTGTGTAGACCGTGATTTTGAGTGCACAGTGGTAGCGTCCTAGCTTTGTCTCACATGAACGACATTCCGCCTTCTATCATGAAACCATCTTCGTATTCTTACTCTTTTATCCTTAGAAGAAAATCATATTGGTTTTAGCATACTACCCTCCTTCCAGTAGCTACCTTTTCAGCAAGTTTAGATCTGAAATGAATTTGGATAATATGGGTTCAATGGACATTTGATGTGGGGTTGGGATATTGGTTTATGAAATGAATATGGTTTAGACTTGGGATAAACAAGAATGGACAATGGTTTAATGGCTAAAAATGGATAATATTTGATATTAAAAGTGGATAATGAATTAAATTTGGATAAATGGTTAGTGGAAATTGAAATGGATTAACAAATGGATATTATGGAAATTGGTTTGAATTGGATATAAATGAATTAAAATGGGCTTTGAATTGGATTTTAAAAATGGTTAAAAATGAATGTGGGTCGAGAAGTGGTTTTAGAAAATATGGATTTGAAAACTAAAAATGGCTAATGGGTTTATTGTAGCAAAGAGGGATAATGAAATATGAATTCCAAGAGATCCACCTAACCAGTCTTAACATGCTTAATTCACCCCAAGTTCCAAATCCAAAGCAAACTCGTATTCTCAACCAATCTCCAACTTCAATCAATAAACTTTGCTAACCATGAATACCAAGGCGCATTTGTCAGGCAACCGTAAACACCATCCTTTTCAATCGACGAATATCACCTTGCCCAGATCCTACAAAAGATAAGAAACCCTGAACCACTTGCATTGGCATATAGAAAGCTTGATCTGACGCCTCTGATGAATCCTCTAAAATAAGAAAACCCTAGGCTCTTGATGTACACTGATAATCTTCTGAATACGGAAAGCTCAAACCAAAGGAAGAGGTCTTGATCACACGTCTTAGGACCCCAATGCAAATGAATGAATGAGTTATGACCTAATGAATATGCAAATGAATGCGAAACAAAAGCCAGAAAAAGGTAGGGCAAATTTTGGGGTGCTACACCCGAGTATTGTATGAATGAGACACTTTGACTCTAGAATCGAGACACAAACGTGAGATTCGTAGGGAAGAAGTATGCGTTTATGCGAGAATGATGAATGGGGAAACCCCATTTTATTGAATTCAAAGATTGCGGAAATGGAAATACAGTAGATTACAAAGTGCTGTAAAAGGAAAAGTTTAAACTAATGGATCCTGAGTCCTCTCTGAGGAGAGCTCAATTGTTGGTTCCGGTGCTTTCCTTTTCTTTAACCGGGGCTCTTGAGCCGTTGTCGGGTTGTCATTCCTTTGCCAAGTGAAAGGAGCGAGCAAATTTCTTTGGTCATCCTGATTTTCTACAGCATGCTGTTCTAAAATATCAATCAGAGCATCCTTATCTTTCAATAGCTGCAGTATTTTCTTACACTCCACGTTGAGAATGCGGTACTTGTTTCTCCAAGACCTCTTCTCCTGTTGAACTTTGGTGAGAGTCACCTGAAGTTTTTCCATATCAGACATAAAATAAAGGACGGGGTCCCTTAATGGAAGAACTTTCTGATGAGGGTAAGGCATCCTCAGCTTGAGAGCTCTAATTTGTACCCAATGGAGATAAGGCTCCACCGAGCACAGTCCAGTTTTTCCAGAGACTCTCGTCCTTTTCTATGAACATGTTTCCAAGCATGCACTATTTCTGTCTTTAGTGCCCTGTCATTTTCCCCTTCCTTGAAGAAAAGACCTTCCAGATGAGCATTCCGCGGGACATGTCTCCTTGGGTATCCGAATTGACGACGAACGAGAATTGGATAATAGTTGACTCCTCCCTTAGTTCCTATAAGGGGTATGTTTGGGAAATTTCCACAACAGTCAATGATTCTGATCCCGTCATAGATTCGATTGTACCAATCGATGTCAAAGTTGGTAAGAGACATGATTCTATGCAATCAACGCAAAGTATTCTTTTGATCCTAAAATGCAGCAGACTTTGGCAAATGGGAAATGAACCATTTGTATAGCAAGGGTACACAACATGTGATCATTCCTCCGCTGTATAAATTCCTTAAGTGTACAGAATGACACACATCTGCGAGTAAGGTAGGTACGGAATTTCCAATCAGACATATCTTAATGGCATTGATATCTACGAAGTTATCGATGTTGGGAAACAAAAATAACCCGTATGTGAGCAAAACAAAGATGCTCACGAAAGCGGCCACATTCCCTATACTGGCAAAGTACAGAGCTTTCTTTATCAAGAACTGGGCAGGTAAACCTTGGATACCACCCTTAGTGATCATGTGAGTCCTGACTTCTGACTCGTCTAAATAAGTTGCTCTGGCAATGGTTTGATCTTTTAGAATTTCTTCCAGTCCAGAAAAGGGAGCTTGATCAGTGATATGTAAATTAGTCAGGTGAGAATACTCCTCCAGCGTTGGTGCTAGCTGATAATTCGGGAATGTGAAACAGTGATAAACCAGATCGTAGAACTGAATGAGTGTAGCAAGTAATCCCTCAATTACATGAATCCTCAACAGAGACAGCAGTCCTCCATACTTAGCTCTGAAATCCTCAGGGTTGGTGATCATCCTCGCCAAACCTCTTAAATCCTCTAACTTTGGAACCTTGAAGGTGTACTTATGAGTCTTTCTTCTACCGAAATCCATAACGCAATCTCTTTCTCTGATATTTGCAAACATTATCTAAGTTTAATTTGAAACAGAGAGACTAGAAGAGAAAATTTTTCCTTTGTTTTTAATGTTTTTTAAATGAATGTATGAATGCAGCACACAAAAATATAGAAAAAACATGGGGTCAAAGGGTCAGTGTTATGAAGTCAAGGCTCTACCCCCCCCCAAAGGTTTATACTGGTGATTTTTTGTACCTGTCCGAAAAATTATTGATCCCTCTTGGGATAACAACAACAAGCGGATCGACAGTGATCTCAAATGAGGGTAGTATCGCGTGACAACTATTTCCGATAGCTTCCGCACTACAAAATGGTTTTAGTCTACTAAAAACCTCAGCTTCTCAGATTATCTAGTCGACCACACTACTTTCAACAACCGAAGTCGTATAGGAAATGTATCTGCAAAGGGAGTCTCCACTGAGTTTGATCGTCAACCGGGGACTCTTAGCTGGGATTCACTCCCCGTAAGATTACCCATTTTGCCATCACCTATCTTAGGTGTATACTCAATCTTTCCACATGCGGAATCACGCGCATTCCCATTAGCAAAAAAAATAATCATAGATATCAACTAGGTAAAGCAGTATATATATATTTGTCTTAATCATCTTAGACCTCTAGTCTTATGATCCTATACAGACAATGACTCCCCAGCAGAGTCGCCATTTCTGTGATACTTTGTGAACTCAAGGTTTTCTACCTAAGATTGTGAACTTAAGGTTTCTACCGAAGATTGTAAGAATGAGAAAAGGGCCCCACGGTGGGCGCCACTTTTTCTGTAGCGCGATTTTTGTGGTCTTGAATCACTATCGCTTAGGCACTACAGTTCGATTCATTTTTTATCCTGTTAAGCTGATTAAGGAAGGGAAATAGATGTCTCCAATTAACCCTGCTCGCATACTGAGTTTAAACAGTCAAAACTGTTGGTTTACAGATGCTATTAAGATGTGGGCCCCTCTTTGGTTATTTTTTTAAGAACACGGTGTCTGGACTATTTTTGAGGTTTTAGATAATGTGTTTAAATTTGATGCTTTTGGGTTGATATATGAAGGTACTGGATTTTGGGTTTTTGATTAGTGTGCTCGCTAAGATTTTTCAATCTTATGCCTACGTATTCCCGTTTAACGAAACAGGGAAATCAGAGCGATCGTAGTTCCTCCTATTCTATGGGAGGAAAAAGTTTGTTTTAGTGTCTTGTTCAAAGCCCAAGACATGAAGCTAAAGATGATTTATATCTTGTTCAAAGCCCAAGATGTGAAGCTAAAAGGTTCTGGATGAGAGATAATTTGTCGTCTCTAAAGAGGAGTTGTTGATGTTTGTATGCTGTGAGCAAGGCACAAATTGATTAACTCAACCGAGGTTTCCTTATACAAAGCCTAAGAGGAGGCTATTGACCCAACAAGAGGGTGTTTTTTATTTGTCTCATACGAAGCCCGAGATAGAGGCTAAAGGGGTTGACTCAACAAGTGAGTCTTTTATACTAAACAAGAGAGTGTTTTAGTGTCTCGTACGAAGCCCGAGACGGAGGATAAAAAGTTATTGACTCAACAAGAGAGTCTTTTATACCCAACAAGAGAGTGATTTGGTATCTCGTACGAAGCCCGAGATGGAGGCTAAAAGGATATTGACTCAACAAGAGAGTCTTTTATACTCAACAAGAGAGTGATTTAGTATCTCGTACGAAGCCCGAGATAGAGGTTAAAAGGAGATTGACTCAACAAGAGAGTCTTTTATACTCAACAAGAGAGTGATTTAGTATCTCATACGAATCCCAAGATAGAGGCTAAAAGGAGGTTGACTCAACAAGAGAGTCTTTTATACTCAACAAGAGAGTGATTTAGTATCTCATACGAAGCCCGAGATGGAGGCTAAAAGGAGATTGACTCAACAAGAGAGTCTTTTATACTCAACAAGAGAGACTGAAAAGGTTAGCTCCGGTGGGGAGGATCATTGTACAAAGCCCAAGAGGAGGCGGAGTTACTGCTGAGGATGAGATCCATAGGCAGGCCAAAGGGTGGGGAACTCTCATGAGAGAGAACAGGTTTTAGAGTGATCAGTGTTTTTTCATATATTTGAAAGGAACTTAAGAATGTCTTTGAGACTTAAGGGGGTTTAGACTGTCCAAGTCTAGAGTTTTATCTTTTATACAATACCCAAGAGGAGGCACGAACATTAAGGGATGAGTATCAACCCTAAAATGGCCAGAGGTTTGACACTGGAAAGACTGCTTTAGCAAAGGATGACTAAGTTCTGTCTTATACCTTTAAGAGGTCGTCAGGGTCCTTGTACTAAGCCCAAGAGAAGGCATGAGAACTTCTAGGAAGCCGAAGGGTCCTTGTACAATGCCCAAGAGGAGGCGGGGATGCTTTTAGGAAGCCTGTGGGTCCCCAAACCAAGAGAAGTTCAAGAAATGCAATTCACAGAGAAGAGATCATTCCAGGAAAGTTCGAGAATTTGGAAGAAACTCAAGAGATGCTAATCACGGAGAATATATCAACTCTGGGGAGTAGAGTTTCTTTTACAATTTCTAAGAGTAACAGTCTGAGAAAGGGTTCACCGAGAATGCTGCCTTTCTCTTTGTTTCATATTGTTTAACCCCAAGAGAAGGGAAGACTGTGTCAGGTAATCCTATGGGGGATCTAGTTTTGTTTGTATTTAAGAGTGACCAACTGGCTTTACCTAGTTCTAGACGTAGTTGCCAGGGAAAACTCTAAATAACTATACTAGTATTACACAGTTGATATATGGTAAGTATATAAAAGGTTATGAAAGAAGACTTACAGTGAAACAGCCCCACAATACAGTTATATATATATGAAAGCGATAAATGAAAGTGGATAAACACTTACCCGTTGTAGAGCTTCCATGCTGTTTTGTTAGTTGTTCAACAAAGATAACTTTGATAACAATATTATATTCAAAATCAAGGGAGAAAGTGCTTTGAAAAGACTGTTGAGGCTTACAGCTCAAGGAGAGGCCCAAGTTTTAACGATGATCGTACCGTTGTTTTTGAAAATGTAAAGAGGGACTTATACAATATGTGAGGCCCAAAAATGGTTTTTCTTACAAAGGGGTTGGGTCTTACACTCTATTAGAGGCCCAAAGTAATGATGGGGCTTACAACTCAAGGAGAGGCCCAAGGTTTTTGTTTGAAAACGGCGATCGCGCCGAGGTTTTTGAAAACACAGTGGGTCTTATACAATGACTGAGGCCCAAATCATTTTGGTTTCAAAAAGGGGTTTGGGTCTTACACTCTATTAGAGGCCCAAAGTATTTTTAAGGAAAGAAATGGGTCTTATAGCTCAAGGAGAGGCCCAAGGTTTTTTGTTAAAAAGGCGACGATCGCGCCGAACCTTTTGACGGTATCGGGACTTATACAATACACTGAGGCCCTAAGAAGGTTTTTATTTACAAAAGGATGGGACTTACACTCTACCAAGAGGCCCAAAGAGTTTGAAAATGATTGATGAGGGTTGAAATCAAAGAAACCCTAATTTTGTTTTCCTTTAAAAGTAAATATTTAAAGAAAATCAATAAAATGATAAAAATACCAAATAAGTTTGAATAAACCACTTGTGATTTTTGTTTAAGGTTTGAAAAATGAGGTTTTAATCACAAGATGAATTAAAACTCATTTGGTTTTGATTTTCAAGATGAATATTCACTTTTAAAATGTTTAAAAACAATTAAAAATGAATTTATTCACAAAAATTCCAATTATATTAAATAAATAATATAAATTTGATTTTTTTTGTGGAATAAAATATTTCAACATTTTTGTGATTTTTTGCAAAAAGAACCAATCAAAAATAATTAAAATTGAGGGAGTTATTAATTTTTCAAATCATTAAAAATAATATGAAAAATAATAAAAAAAGGTGAAAAAAACACTAAAAAGGGGCCTGGGGCGAGGGGGATTCGAACCCCATACCTTTTGTGTGCAGGGTGTGCGCCTTACCACTGGGGTGGTGATACATCTGTGTATCAAACCCCAGCCATAAATATACAAGGCTTGCCTTGTTCTTGGCCTGGCCAAGGCAAGGCAAGGTTTTTGGTCAGAAACGTGAAGGTCATAACTTCCTCATTTCTCCATGGATGGAGACAAAATTTATATGTATCTGGCCTAGAATTTCCCAAGGAATCCAATGGCGGTAGTGGTTTTTCCAAGAAAATAAATCCTCCTCAAAACCCGATAGTGGTTTTGAAATAGGCCATGATTTGCATTTTTTGTGCTATCTCTTGGTGCAGGCATGAATTACATGATGAATTGGTTCAAACACAACAAATATAACATGTAAGAGATGTGCATGATTAGTGGACCTCAAAGCAAGGCATATTTTAAAGAGTTCAAGTTGAGATGCTTACCTCCTTTGGAGCTTTTTGGGCTATCTGCCAAGTGCTTTGTTCCAGAAATGTTTTGATGCTTTGAATAATCTCAAATGATCCCTTAGAAGCTTTTAGGATGATTGGAATCAGCTGGAAACCTCAGGAATTGAAATTGGCCCTTTCTTGCAAAAGGGGCAAAAGTGGCCAAAATAGAAACTTTCTCAAATGGTGTTCCAGATGTTTGAAACCATTTGGGCAAGTTCAAGGATGATATTTGGAGTGTGTTTGAGGTTTTATCTGGTTTGGAAAGTGACTGAATCAAGGCATGGCTTGAAAAATGCAAAAAGGCCCTATTTTGAGGTTTTGAGAGGGGACTTTGTATTTTGGTGTTACAGGTCACTTGTGAGAGTTTGGACAGCTTAGATATGACATATTGGATGTGTTTGGATCATGAACTGTGATGGAATTACTCTCTAACTCAAAAACTTAGAGTTACCTTGCTAAAGAAGGCATTTTTTCCTAGAGAAAGAGATTTTGAGGAAAGCAAGTGTTGTAGTGCTTTGGTGTACTCAAACCAAGCACAAATGAGCTCTATTTATAGTAGAGCAAGTTTGTTTTGCAAGCAATAGTGAATGGCAATTACTGCAGAGGTTTGGCCAATGGTTGCATTTTGGAATCTCAAGTCTCCTCTAGCCATTGACTGGAGGTTAGGGCACAGGCTGCTGGTCAGAGATCATCCTTGACTCATTCAGTTGGAAATAGTTCAGTCCATGCCACCTTGGTGCATCCATTGAATGCTCCAAAACAAAATTGGAGTCTTGTCCCCTCTTTAGGCATTTTTAGGTTTGGCATGCTATTTTTAGTTCCAAACACTTGGGAGGCTGATGGATCAGTGTTTGTCCCTCCTTGGTCCCTCCCAGAGGTGTTCAGATGGATCAACTTGTTTGTCATTTGCAAAAATTGCTCAAATCGAGCAAAATTCACAAATCTGCCTTGCCATGACAGTTTGCAGCAATGCACATTAGCATTGTCATATCTCATGGCTCAAGTGGAATTTCATGGGGTTCTTAGCCATTTTGGAAAGCCCTCATATGATACAACATATGTGTGATCATAGTTTGTTTTGATACTTTTTGGATCCAAGTGAAAAATGCCCCTACATTTGGAAAAAAAGCAAGGCAGATTTGGACTTAGTGAAAATTTCACAAAGTGTTGGAAAAAAGTGACATTTTCACTTTTTGTGATTTTGGCCATTCCATAACTTGAAATCCATGAGGAATTGGAATGAGGTGTAGTTGACAATTTTAAAGTATGCCATGAGAGCTACAAATCCATCTTTGGATCCACCCAAATGGTTGCTTGGATCTCAAATTATGATCCTTGGAAGTTGGTACCCTAGCCACTTTGTTCCATAACTTAGAAAATTTCTAAGTTTTTTATGGTTACCCCTTTTACAAGTTATCCCATTTCCTTTGATTTTTCTTGATGAATTTTGATTCAAATCACACATTAACATCATTTTAGGGTTAAAGAACCATAATTGTGAAAAATCTCAAAAAGTCAACCTTTGACTTTTGTGCACAGTTGACTTTTTATCAGATGAATTCCAAACTGTGCGATCCTCTATGAAATCAAGTCCTTGACCTAAATCAAACTTGATGGATTTATTTCATAGGTGTTATAGGGTGTATTGAATCATGCCCTAGGGTTTGGGAGCATGTCCTGGTCAAAGGTCAAAGGCACAGTTGACTTTTTTCTGCGAAACCCTAACTGTGGTTCTGATGAACTTTAAACTTGGGAATCAAGCTTACTGGGTCAATCCATTGTTGCAAATGGATCAATGTAGTGTGTTGGAGACCCTCAAATCATATCTTGAGGTCTTGGCGCATGATTTGTCCCAAAAGTCAACTTAGGGGTGAATTTGGTCAATAAACCTTAATTCCTGATTTTTGGTAAATGCATCCCCTGAGGCCAAATTGACTTGATGATTGGGTCCATGAGGTTCCATGGAGTATCTTAGATTATGATTTGAAGCATTGGCTCATGCCAAGAGGAAAATTTCCATCTGGAGGCCCTGGTCCACCAAAACCCTAATTTGGTGACATTGTCGATCCTGAGGCTTGATTCACTTAGAATGCTACAACCTTGTGCTTAATCCTTGATGTGGGAGTCCTCTTGATCCTTTATGGATGTTTGAGAGGTTTGACAAGTGGAAGATCATGTCAATTCTTGATTGAGCCTTTGTCTAAATGCTTTGATAGATGTTGAAACCCTAATCCTTGTTTGTGGTGAATGCTCACCCATCTTTGGGGAGACTGATGAGGCATAATCGTACATCCATATTGTGGTGATGATTTTCACAATGATGGGAAATCTTAGTGGTCAAAATTTGGGGTATAACACTCAGTATGCAAGCAGGGTTAATTGGAGACATCTATTTCCCTTCCTTAATCAGCTTCATAGGATAAAAATGAATCAAACTGTAGTACCCAAGCGATCGTGATACGAAACCACCAAAAAATCGCGCTATAGCTTGCCACTTATAGCAATTAGATGAAAGAGGAAGTTTGCCAGGATAAGAGATGGACGACAGCTTGGATATTTGAATCAACAAGTGTGCCATTTACAGAAGTTATCTGGGATTAGGGTTTGTTTTGAATGCTTGTTTTAATGGGTGATATCACAGAGAAATGACTTCTTGCAGAGAGATTTTGATTTCCTCTAAGGGGGATGTTGATTTTTGTGTGCCTTGATCAAAGCCCAAGGTTGAAGCTAAGAGATTGATTGAATCCACTGGGGAAGTCCTTATACAAAGCCTAAGAGGAGGCTGGAAAAGGCTGACTCAACAAGAGAGTGTTTATCTGTCTTGTACAAAGCCCTAGATTGAGGCTAAAAAGAGACTGACTCTTTGGGGGATATCATTATACAAAGCCTAAGAGGGGGCTAAAAGTTGACTTTTCTGGGGGAATATTTTGTCTATCTTGTACAAAGCCCAAGATTCAGGCTAAAAGAAGATTGACTCTGCTGGAGAGATTTATACAGTGTCTTGTACAAAGCCCAAGATTGAGGCTGAAAAAGGGAAACTGACTCTATTGGATAGTATGATTTGCCTTATACAAAGCCCAAGATTGGGGCTAAAAAAAGATTGACTCTGTTGAGGATACTTTAGGTGTCTTGTACAAAGCCCAAGATTGAGGCTGACCTTATCGGGGAAAATCATTATACAAAGTCTAAGAGGAGGCTGAAAAGAAGATTGATTCTGATTAGGGGTATTGTTTCTCAAAGCCCAAAAGAAGGATGGTAGGAATTGACTTCGCTGAGGAAGATATTTATCCAGAGCTTAAGAAAAGGTTATGAAGATTTTGACTTTGTTGGAGAAAGTTTATATATGTCTTGTACAAAGCCTAAGATTGAGGCTAAAAGAATGACTCAACGAGGGGGTGTTTATGTTTTGTACTACTGACTCAACAAGAGAGTGTGGAAAGGTGATTGACTCAACAAGAGAGTACTTTGTTTGTTTTGTACAAAGCCCAAGATTGAGGCTGAAAAAGGTTAACTCAACAAGAGAGTGTTGAAAAAGTGATGGTCCCAACAATAGAGTGCTTTTGGGGCTAATTCTGCTGAGGAAAATCATTATACAAAGTCTAAGAAGAGGCTGGCTTTTCCTGAGGATTATTGAGATCCAGAGGCAGGTCCAAGATGGGGAATCAACTCTTGCTGAGGTTTACAGCAGAGTTGAGGTATCAGATGCCTTGAGGTTCTAATTTGGGATAGTGTTATGACCCTAGCTGGGGAAATTTTAGGATAAAAAACTGAGTTTTAGACCATTTGAGGATTTTAACTCTACTGGAGATTGGTTTAAATGACCAGAGTATTTTTTCTGGGTTTGTAGGGAACTTGAGAATGTCTTTGAGATCCAAGAAGAGATTAGACTGTCCAAGTCTACTGGTGTGGAAAAATTTATCTTTGTACGATGCCCAAGAGGAGGCTGGTTCTTTAAGGGATGAGAATCAACCCTAAATTGGTCTGAGGTCTTGACTCTGGAAAGACTGCTCTAGCAAAGGATGACTAAGTTCTGTCTTATACCTTTAGGAGGTCTTCAGGGTCCTTGTATTAAGACCAAGAGAAGGCATGAGAACTTCTAAGAAGCTGGAGGGTCCTTGTACAAAGCCCAAGAGGAGGTTGGGATGCTTTTAGGAAGCCTGTGGGTCCAAACTTAAGAAGAGTTCAAGAAAAGTTTCACCGGGAATAATCTTTTCTTTAGTGAACAGTTCTAGGGTTTGAAGAAATTCAAGAGAGGTTTCACCGGGAATTAATCCTCTCTGGGGAAATGAATTTCTTTGACAATTTCTAATAGTGACAGTCTGAGAAAAGTTTCATCGGGAATAATGCCTTTCTCTTTGTTCCATATTGTTAAAGCCCAAGAGAAATGAAAACTGTATCTAGAAATTCCTATGGGGAACTAGTTTTGACTGTATTTAAGAGTGACCAACTGGCTTTACCTAATTCTAGACTTAGTTGCCGGGGAAAACTCTAAGCAGATATACAAGTATATATACAGTTGATATATGACAAGTATTTAAAAGGATATGAAATAAGGACTTACAGGTGAGCAAGCTTCCAGCAATACAAACAAATATATATATGAAGGCATGTAAAGAAAGCTGATAAAACTTACAGGCGAGCAAGCTTCCATTGTAACAGTTGTATGGTTAGTTGTTCAAGAAATTAAAGAATGTTTTGATAACAAATATGAATTTGAACCTAAATCAAAAAGGGCAGTTGTTTTGAAAAGATTGTTGGGGCTTGTACTCAAAGAGAGGCCCAGATGAGAAACAATGATCGTACCGTTGATCTGAAGATTGTATCGGGACTTATACAACGACTGAGGCCCAAATTATTATATCTATAAAGAGGGTTGGGTCTTACAACTCAAGGAGAGGCCTAAAGGTTTATTTTTGTACAAGAGATGGGGCTTACAACTCAAGGAGAGGCCAAATTATTTTGTTTAAAAGGCGACGACCGCGCCGAGATTTTAAAATCCCAGTGGGACTTATACAATGACTGAGGCCCAAAAAGGTTTATATTTACAAAGGGGTGGGACTTACACTCTATCAAGAGGCCTAAATGTAACACCCCAAATTTTAGATTAATTATTTATTTAATTAATTTATCAGGAATATATGAGTTATTGTGGAATATTCGATATATATGATGTTTTGGGGATTTTCTTTTGTGAAGTGATTGGATATAAATGATGTTTTAGTGATTTTGAGAATTATGTGACAATTTGGAATGATTTAAAATAATTAAAATAATTAAGTTGGAATTATTCTAATTAGAAAAATAGGAGTTATTGGTAGTAGAGACAAGAAGGGAATTTTGGTCAATTATGCAGTGTTAGTAAGGATAATAATGGGAAGACCATATTAAGGAGTTCTAGGGTTACGGAAGAATAACTGTTTCCCTTTCGTGCATGCATTTAGAGAAGAGGCGGAGAGAATAGGAGAGCTGCTAGGGCCGGGAGAAAAATAGAAAAGGGATATCGGAATTCAGTAGAACGCGAAGAGAACGACGGATTCGACGACGAATTAAGGTAAGGGGAGTTTTATCATTTTTATTATAATCGATTTAAGGTATGTTTAATTGTGGGAATTATTGGGGTTTTGGTGGAGTTTTTGATAAATGATAACTGTGACGGAGTTGATGATGGTTTGACGTAAAGACTGCTTCCAATTGAAGTGTAGTATTGTATATCGAAATTGAGTTGTTGATTGAGTGTGGCAAATATGAGGATTTTGATGGTTTCGTAATCTGTTGAATTGTTAATTGAAATTTTACTGGAATTATTATTGATGGATAGAATAACGAAGGAAAGAAGGGTTGGAATTGTTAATGTGAATCTACTGAAAACATTAATGGATAAAAATGGAAGAAAGAAAAAGAAAAACAAAAAGAAGAAGGATTTTTGGGGTGGCGCAAGCCACATGAAATTGGTGGCGCCAGCCACATGGTTGGAAGGGTGGCGCAAGCCACCAAAATGTAAAGGGCAGGGTGGCGCAAGCCACCCATTAAGTGGGGGAATTGTATTGTTTTTTTAGTTTTTCTTTTAAAAATTATAACTTTTGATTTACAATTCCCATTTTGATGCCGTTTGAAGCTATGGAAAGGTATTGGAATAATCTATAACATAGTGAAATAATATAAATCATATAGTGTGATCCTCTAATGAAATTGATAGGCGAAAGTGATGAAGGTTCTGTGTTGATAAACCTGTAAATATGCATGTCTGTGTGAAAACTCATGATTTTAATTAGTAGGAATTATTTAGTATTGGTGATAATGAAATAATGCTGATATGATGTTTATGTTGTTGTATTGATGATATTTATAATGCGATTATCTATGGATTGTGCCATGCTATATGAATGATGTGTGTGCTGAAATAACAGAAAGTATGATGTATGTGTAAAATTCCTGAGTTGTGTCTGGAAATGAATTGTCTAGTATTGGTTGTAATAATTTGATAATGGTTTCATTTTAAAGTATGTGTTATGATGTTTGTGAATGGAACATGAAGATTTTAATGATGATGATACTACTTAGGTTTTGGTGTTGTTAGGATGGAGATAATACTGTCATGAAGTAATGTGATATGGTAATGATGATGTTGATATGATATGCATAATCAATCACTAAATATGCTATATGATGAATTGATAAATGATTACATGTTGACTGCGATGTGATGATATATCCTTGGTAAATGATTTGTGTTGGATTAATGCTATTATGAGTTATGATGATGTACTGATACTAACACGATGTAAATGATGCAGTGAGATACTTTATGATGTTGTAAGAATAATTGTGATATTGTTTGATAAAATGATGATGTTTGATAAATGATGCCGATATGATGATTAAGATGCTATTGTGATATTTATGATGATTGTGGTGCTGTTATGAGATTTAGGATGCTGTTATGGTGTGATGTTAATTATGTGTTGATGAATATGTGATGGTGACTAAGTATTGATGATTATGTGAAGAGAATATAATGATGTTGTTTTGATGAATATGATGTATGTTATGAAGTATGATGAATATGATGAATGATGATGCGTTTGACTAGCCGTGGTCGTATTTTATATATTATTACGCATCATGCATTCATAGCATAATTTTTAGAACGAATTGTCCAGTGAAGTTTGAAGATGACTAAGTCATCAGTGAAGTTGTAGGATGATATCCAGTGAAGTTGTAGGACTTATTGTCCAGTGAAGTTTGAAGATGACTATGTCATCAGTGACGTTTTAGTACCACATGCATGTGTCTTATGAAGTTGCATTCATTATTTGTGGCATTGCACAATAATTGTACTATGTGATGTGTCTGATGTGATTCTGATTTAGTGATGTTCTGACATGAGAATTTGGTGTTTTGTTGTTATGAGGTATATGTGTTAAATGATGTTATGTTGTTGTGATTCCCTGTATATGACTACTATATCTATTCCTTATGTCTTTTATAATGAGTATGATTGTACTCACCCTTTCTGCTGATATTTCCCCTACCATGGGAAATGGGCAGGTACTCAAGGATAGCAGTAGAAGTTCGAGATAGCTTATGGAGTTATTAGTTATCTTTTCGCGGTGAAGAGGGTCTTGCTCTGATAGATGTAACATTGGGTCTTTGGGAATCATTTGAATTAAATGTTGATAATGATGTATTGAAGTGTTTCATCTTGTTTTAAAAATTTTTTAACAAGTTTTGTGAGTTATGACGTCTGACGATGAATTTTTAATTGAAGTATTTTATTTTAGTAAAACAATGTTTCGAGAACCCGTGTTACGGAGCAGGATGTTTTTAATTAAGAAGTTTTATGAAGAAGTGTTGCACCCTTTTAATGAATTACTCTGATTTAATTAATTAACATTACCTGAATATTCGTGGGGCTTAGAAGGGTGTTACATTAGTGGTATCAGAGCAGGTCGGTCTGTCCGGCCAGGTTGTCTAATGTTTTTGTTCCCTCAGTACGCGACATGTGTGTGAAACACTGTCGAAACTTGTTTGTTTTCCAACCGTTGTCTGCAGGAGTTGGTTTGAAATGAGTAGGGGAGAAGCTTTCGCTTCTCTGAGATGTTTTGGTGGTGGAACGTCAGTTCGGTGTGTTGCTGATTACAAGTGTGCAAGCATTGTGGGAGTTGTGTTGTTTCCGAAACTGAATGAAAGATGAAGATAAGGCTTATGGCGACTAAGAATTATGCCTTAAGTAACTTCGTGTACAAGATGTAAGGAACGCTATTATAAGCTTGGTAAAGATGGTTTATGCCCCATCACGATTGTCGGCTGTCTATTGACAAATTGAGGAACTGATCACCCTTAATCCCTTGTTGATAGTAGACGGTGTCGTGTTGGATGGGATAAACTTGTTTGCCAGCTTAGATGGTGTAGACAGTGAATTTGTTGGAATTAAGATGTGTGCTCACTAATTGTTTAGATGAGTGGTGTGATATGCTGCTAATTGCGAGAGCGCAGGCAATATGAAGGCTATGTTGTTTCTGACACTGAAGATGTTATGGATTCGGGATTTCTGTCTGCCGGCTAAGTTGGGATGTCTTTAGGGAAAGGATCGGGTGTTGTTGATGTTGGATTCTCTGAGTACAGAGAACGATGAAATGGCTAGTGTGATGCCAGTGGTGTGTGATCCCTGATGTTTTCCTGAAGGATAATTGTGACTTGCCTCCAGAGCGTGGATACGAGTTTGGTGACAGTAAAGGGCTAACGTTATAGTCTGCTAAGCAAGTGGATGAACTTTTAGAAGATGAAGCTCTGATGTTTGTAATGTTATACCATTGTAAGTCGATCGGGAAGTTGCAAGTGTTGAATTACCTGTTGTCCGTGAATTTTCTGATGTATTCCCGGATGACATAAGTGATTTGCCTTCAGAGCGTGAAGTAGAGTTTGCGGTGGATTTGACACCAGGCACGAGCCCGGTGTCGATGTCTTCATATTGGATGTCAGTTTCCGAGTTAAGTGAATTGAAGAAGCCACTAGAAGAGTTATTAGAGAAGAAGTTTATTCGACTAAGTGTTTCACCGTGGTGCTTCGGTGTTGTTAGCAAGGAAGAAAGATGTTAGTATGAGATTGTGTGTTGACTACGGATGAGTGAATAAGTGACTAGCAAGAATAAGTACCCATTTCCGAGAATTGACGACTTGATGGAACAACTAGTTGGAGCTTGTGTATTCAGCGAGATTGATTTGAGATCTGGTTATCATCAGATTCGTGTTAAACCAGAGGATATTCTGAGGACGGCTTTTAGGAAGAGATATGGTCACTATGAATACACTGTGATACCATTCGGTGTGTCCAATACACCTGGTGTGTTCATGGAACATATGAGTCAAATTTTTCACGAGTATCTGGATAAGTTTGTTGTGGTTTCTATTGATGATATTTGGACATACTCTAAAATAGAAGAAGGGCATGCAGAGTATTTGAAGATTGTGCAGCAAGTATTGGGAGAGAGGAAGTTGTATGTGAAACTGTCGAATTGTGAAGTTCTGGATGAAAGAAGTAAGTTTCCTTGGCTATGTAAATTCTAGTAGTGGAATTGCTGTGGATCTTTCGAAGGTTGATGCGGTATTACAAATGGGAGATTCTGAAGTCTGCGACTGAGATCCAAAGTTTCTTGGTTTAGCGGGTGATTATCGAAGATTCATAGAGGGATTTTCTAAGTTGGTATTACCTTTGACGCAACTGACGCAGAAGGGTCAAGCATATGTGTGGGATGTTGCATGTGAGAAGAGTTTCGTAGAATTAAAGAAGAAGTTGGTGACCGCTTCAGTATTGATTTTACCTAATTCGAAGGAGTCCTTTGTGGTTTATTGTGATGCATCAAAGATAGGTCTCGATGGAATGGTAATGCAAAATGGACAGGTTGTTGCTTATGCGTCGAGACAATTAAGAGTTCATGAAAGGAATTATCCTACACATGATCTAGAGTTGGCAGCTGTAGTATTTGTACTAAAATTTTGGCGACACTATCTTTTTGGTACGAGATTCGAAGTGTTCAGTGATCATAAAAGCTTAAAGTACTTGTTTGATCAGAAGGAGTTGAATATGAGATAGAGAAGGTGGCTTGAATTATTGAAGGATTATGATTTCAATTTGAATTACCATCCTGGAAAAGCAAATGAAGGGGATGATGCGTTGAGTAGGAAGTCGCTGCATATGTCAATGCTTATGGTACGTGAGTTGGAAGTGATTGAACAGTTAGGGTTGTTAGCGAATCAGTTTGCAAACAAGGTTGGTGACAGATGAATGTTAGGATAATCGTTGTGTAGTGTTTGAAGTTCGCTTTGAAGATTGCAACGTAGTAATTCATTTGTTATGTCAGAATATGAATGAGATATGAGTCCTACTACAGTCAATTTCATTATGTATTAATGCTTGGATTCGTGAGGTCAATGAAGTTAGTGTTAGTTAAAAGGTGAAGATTGAATTAATTGTTAATCAGTTGTTGAAATTGCTAGCTTGTTGGATCGTGTTAAATGTTGAGTTGGTGGAACATGGCGTCATAATTACTTATGTTAAAAATGTCCGTGAAGTCAACCGTTTAATGAGAAAGAGGTAGATTCAGTTGTTAGTTGTAATTGGATGAAGAGAAACTGTTATACTGTTGGCTTGAAGATAGTGGAGTATTGTGATTAGATTGCTTTTGAGATGAAATATCTATGTGTATAAAAATGCAACTTTATAGAGTTAATCATGAATTGAAAAGTCGAGGCACATGCCAGCAACTAGTGGTAGTTAACTTATGGTGAAAATATGATGCAGACAGGATGCATTGTATGATGATGGTTAATAACAGTTGATGAAATTAGTCATTAAACAAGATATGAGGAATGAGTTTGTGCTAGGATGTGGATTTGAATGTATTGATATTGGAATGTAAGTTCGTGGTGACGAGTAGTCGGGTGAGGGAGTGTTATTTGAGCTATTCGATTGAGGTAATTTTCGAGGGCGAAAATTCTTTTAAGTGGGGGAGAGTTGTAACACCCCAAATTTTAGATTAATTATTTATTTAATTAATTTATCGGGAATATATGAGTTATTGTGGAATATTCGATATAAATGATGTTTTGGGGATTTTCTTTTGTGAAGTGATTGGATATAAATGATGTTTTAGTGATTTTGAGAATTATGTGACAATTTGGAATGATTTAAAATAATTAAAATAATTAAGTTGGAATTATTCTAATTAGAAAAATAGGAGTTATTGGTAGTAGAGACAAGAAGGGCATTTTGGTCAATTATGAAGTGTTAGTAAGGATAATAATGGGAAGACCATATTAAGGAGTTCTAGGGTTACGGAAGAATAACTGTTTCCCTTTCGTGCATGCATTTGGAGAAGAGGCAGAGAGAATAGGAGAGCTGTTAGGGCCGGGAGAAAAATAGAAAAGGGATATCGGAATTCAGTAGAACGCGAAGAGAACGACGGATTCGACGACGAATTAAGGTAAGGGGAGTTTTATCATTTTTATTATAATCGATTTAAGGTTTGGATAATTGTGGAAATTATTGGGGTTTTGGTGGAGTTTTTGATAAATGATAACTCTGACGGAATTGATGATGGTTTGACATAAAGACTGCTTCCAATTGATGTGTAGTATTGTATATCGAAATTGAGTTGTTGATTGAGTGTGGCAAATATGAGGATTTTGATGGTTTCCTAATCTGTTTAATTGTTAATTGAAATTTTCCTGGAATTATTATTGATGGATAGAATAAGGAAGGAAAGAAGGGTTGGAATTATTATTGATGGAAAGAAAAAGAAAAAAAAAACAAAAAGAAGAAGGATTTTTGGGGTGGAGCAAGCCACATGAAATTGGTGGCGCCAGCCACATGGTTGGAAGGGTGGCGCAAGCCACCAAAATGTAAAGGGCAGGGTGGCGCAAGCCACCCATTAAGTGGGGGAATTGTATTGTTTTTTTAGTTTTTCTTTTAAAAACTATAACTTTTGATTTACAATTCCCATTTTGATGCCGTTTGAAGCTATGGAAAGGTATTGGAATAATCTATAACATAGTGAAATAATATAAATCATATAGTGTGATCCTCTAATGAAATTGATAGGCGAAAGTGATGAAGGTTCTGTGTTGATAAACCTGTAAATATGCCTGTCTGTGTGAAAACTCATGATTTTAATTAGTAGGAATTATTTAGTATTGGTGATAATGAAATAATGCTGACATGATGTTTATGTTGTTGTATTGATGATATTTATAATGTGATTATCTATGGATTGTGCCATGCTATATGAATGATGTGTGTGCTGAAATAACAGAAAGTATGATGTATGTGTAAAATTCCTGAGTTGTGTCTGGAAATGAATTGTCTAGTATTGGTTGTAATAATTTGATAATGGTTTGATTTTAAAGTATGTGTTATGATGTTTATGAATGGAACATGAAGATTTTAATGATGATGATACTACTTAGGTTTTGGTGTTGTTAGGATGGAAATAATACTGTCATGAAGTAATGTGATATGGTAATGATGATGTTGATATGATATGCATAATCAATCACTAAATATGCTATATGATGAATTGATAAATGATTACATGTTGACTGCGATGTGATGATATATCCTTGGTAAATGATTTGTGTTGGATTAATGCTATTATGAGTTATGATGATGTACTGATACTAACACGATGTAAATGATGCAGTGAGATACTTTATGATGTTGTAAGAATAATTGTGATATTGTTTGATAAAATGATGATGTTTGATAAATGATGCCGATATGATGATTAAGATGCTATTGTGATATTTATGATGATTGTGGTGCTGTTATGAGATTTAGGATGCTGTTATGGTGTGATGTTAATTATGTGTTGATGAATATGTGATGGTGACTAAGTATTGATGATTATGTGAAGAGAATATAATGATGTTGTTTTGATGAATATGATGTATGTTATGAAGTATGATGAATATGATGAATGATGATGCGTTTGACTAGCCGTGGTCGTATTTTATATATTATTACGCATCATGCATTCATAGCATAATTTTTAGAACGAATTGTCCAGTGAAGTTTGAAGATGACTAAGTCATCAGTGAAGTTGTAGGATGATATCCAGTGAAGTTGTAGGACTTATTGTCCAGTGAAGTTTGAAGATGACTATGTCATCAGTGACGTTTTAGTACCACATGCATGTGTCTTATGAAGTTGCATTCATTATTTGTGGCATTGCACAATAATTGTACTATGTGATGTGTCTGATGTGATTCTGATTTTAGTGATGTTCTGACATGAGAATTTGGTGTTTTGTTGTTATGAGGTATATGTGTTAAATGATGTTATGTTGTTGTGATTCCCTGTATATGACTACTATATCTATTCCTTATGTCTTTTATAATGAGTATGATTGTACTCACCCTTTCTGCTGATATTTCCCCTACCATGGGAAATGGGCAGGTACTCAAGGATAGCAGTAGAAGTTCGAGATAGCTTATGAAGTTATTAGTTATCTTTCCGCGGTGAAGAGGGTCTTGCTCTGATAGATGTAACATTGGGTCTTTGGGAATCATTTGAATTAAATGTTGATAATGATGTATTGAAGTGTTTCATCTTGTTTTAAAAATGTTTTAACAAGTTTTGTGAGTTATGACGTCTGACGATGAATTTTTAATTGAAGTATTTTATTTTAGTAAAACAATGTTTCGAGAACCCGTGTTACGGAGCAGGATGTTTTTAATTAAGAAGTTTTATGAAGAAGTGTTGCACCCTTTTAATGAATTACTCTGATTTAATTAATTAACATTACCTGAATATTCGTGGGGCTTAGAAGGGTGTTACACTAAAGATGTTTGAAAAGATTTGTTAGGGTGATAATGATCAAAACCCTAATTTTTTTGATTAAAAATGTATTTTAATTCAAATAATCAAACATGTGAAAAAAGATTATGATCTTGGATTTATATTTGGAAAATCATGCTTCATTCATGGGATGATTTAAAAATCATTTGAATTTTGCAAAACGAAGAGAAAGAAATATATTTAATGTCTAAAAAACAAATAAAAATATAATTCGTTACAAAAATATAAAATATATGAAATAAATAATATTTTTGTAAAATTTTCATGGAATAAAATATTTTAATATTTTTTTTGAATTTTCAAAAAAAGAATCAATAAAAAATAATTAAAATTGAGAGAGAAATTAATTTTTGAATTAATTAACAAAAACCCTAAAAATATTAAAAATAGAAAAAATGTGGAATGGTAGCAAAAATGGTATGGGTGGGGTTTGAACCCACGACCTCATACACAAACACACATGCGCGCTACCACTGGGGTGGTGATACATCCGTGTATCAAAACCACCCCATGTGCATATATGGGATGCCTTGTTTTCAGGCCTGGTCCAGGCCAATGCAAGGCAAGTTTTGGAAATTTACGTGAAGCCTCTAACTTTCTCATTTCTCCATGGATTTAGACAAAATTTAGGTGCATTTAGCCTAGAATTTCATGAGGAATCCAATGGCACTTTTGGAATTTTTCAGAAAGTGTCCCTATTTTAAAACCCTATAGTGGTTTCAAAATAGGCCTAGATTTGCATGTTCTTTCCTATCTCACTACTCAGTCAGCAATAGCAGGGAAAATTGGTTCAAACATAACATATACAACATGTATGAGATGTTTATGATCAATGGACATCAAAGGAATGCATAATTCAAAGAGTTTAAGTTGTGATGCACTTACCTCTTGGAGCTTCTTGTGCTAACTGTCAAGATCCTTGTGTCAGAAGTAATCCAATGCTGTGGACACTCTTGATTGATCCCTTAGAAGCTTTTAGGATGATCAAAACTAGCTGGAATCCTCAGGAACAAGTTTTAGCTCTTTCTTGCAAAAGGGGCAAAAGTGACCAATATGGCAACTCTCTCAAATGGTGTTCCAGATATGGGAAACCAATTGGGACAGTTTGAGGATGATATTTGGAGTGTGTTTAAGGCCTTTTTTAGTTTTGGAAGTGACTAAATCAAGGCATGGCTTGGAAAATGCTGAAAAGTCCAATTTTGAGGTTTTGGAAGTGGATTTTCTGATTTTGGTGTTTCAGGTCACAAGTGAGTGTTTAGATAGCTTAGATATAACATATTGGATGTGTTTGGATCATGAGTTATGGTGGAATTGCCCTCTATCTCAAAAACTCAGAGATGACTTACAAAAGAAGGCATTTTGGCCTAAAGAGAGAGATTTTGAGGAAAGCATCAGTTGTAGTGCTTTGGTGTACTCAAACTGAGCATAAATGAGCTCTATTTATAGTAGAGCAAGTTTGTTTTGCAAGAAATAATGAATAGCAGTTGGTACAGGCCTTTGGCCAATGTTAATCCAAGGGAATCTTTAGTCTCCTACAACCATTGACTTGAGGTTAGGACACAAGCCTATGATTCTTTGATTCAGTGCTAATTCTTTACTCATTCAGTTAGGAATGTGTCAGTCCATGCCACCTTGGTGCATCAATTGAATGCTTGGAAACAAAGTTGGAGTCTTGGCACCTTTTTTGCCTTTTTAGGTTTGTTATGGCTATGTGTAGATTTTTGGACTTTGAAGGCTTGGGGATCAGATCATTCTCCTTTTGTTTTATCCTCTGATGTGTCCAAGTGGATGACAAGGCTTGGAGTTGCCCAAATTTTCCAAATCGAGCAAATGCACAAAATCTGCCTTGTACAAGGTAGTTGGAAATAGTGATTTTGAGGGGATCATATGTCCCTGCTCAGGTTGAGTTTTGGGAGGCTCTTGTGCTTTTTAGAAAGCCCTCATATGATACAAAACACGTGTGATCATAGTTTGTTTTGAAACTATTTGGATCCAACTGAAAAAACCCCATGAACCACTAGACCTGGTTTGACTTGGATCAAGGTGAAAAATGTCCCTACATTTTGGAAAAAGTAAGGCAGATTCCGACTTAGTGAAAATTTCACTAAGTGTTGGAAAAAGTTTCATTTTCATGTTTTTGTGATTTTGATCAATCCATAACTCAAAATCCATGAAGAATTAGATTCTGAGGTAGTTGAAGCTTTTGTAGAGTGTAGCAAGACCTACAAATCCAGCTTTGGATCACCCAAAATGGTTGCTTGGATCAGAAGTTATGGTCCTTGGAAGTTGGTACCAAAACCACTTTTGTTCCATAACTTAGAAAAAATTTGGTTTCTTATGGTTGCCCCTTTTGCAAGAAACCTCACTTTTCTTGATTTTTCTTAATGAATGATGATCAATACCATACATTAACATTATTTTTGACTTAGTGGAACCATATTTGTGAAAATTTTCAAAAAGTCAAACTTGATTTTGTGCATGGTTGACTTTTTATCGGATGAAATCCAAACTGTACGATCCTTTGTGAAATCAAGTCCTTGACCTAAATCAAACCTAATGGATGGATTCCATAGGTGTTATAGGGTGTATTGAATCATGTCCCAAGTCCTTGACCTAAATCAATCCATTGTTGTAAATGGATCAATGTTGTGTATTGGAGACCCTCAAATCATGTATTGAGGTCTTGGCTCATGCTTTGTCCCAAAAGTCAACTTGGGGGCGAATTAGGTCAAGAAACCCTAATTCATGATTTTTGGTAAATGCATCACATGAGGTGAAATTGACTTGATGATTGGGTCCATAAGGTCCCTTCGAGTATCTTGGGTTATGCTTTGAAGCATTGGCTCATGCCCAGCGGAAAAATTCCATCTGGAGGCCTTGGTCGACCAAAACCCTAATTTGGTGACACTGGCGATCTTGAGGCTTAATCTTCTTGGAATGTCGCAACCTTGTGCTTAATTCTTGATGTGGGAGTTCTCTTGATCCTTTATACGTGTTTGAGAGGTTAGACAAGTTGAAGATCATGTCATTCCTTGATTGATCCTTTTTTTAAGGGCTCTAAGAGGGCTCAAAAACCCCAGTCCTTGATTGTGGTGAATGCTCAATCATCTTTGAGGAGATTGATGAGGCATGAAAGTACGTCCATATTGTGATGATGATTTGCACAATGATGGGAAATCTTGGTGATCAAAATTTGGGGTATGACAGATGCCCCTATTTAATTTTCTTGGACCCGAACGTGTGAATGGTGAAGTTATCCGGGCATTCGGGGTGCAAGAGGATTAAATATCGGAATACCCGAAATTTTGACGGTGGTTATGAATGGCTATTTACTTATTCATCTTCTTTTACTAAGCAATGATACTTAGAAAAGGGTAAAAACTTCCCCTCGATCCTGGTCTTTAGCCATGGAACGGGTCTTAGTTTCTTTTGTCAATAAAGTTCCCCTAGATCCTGGTCTTCAGCCACGGAACTGGTCTCAGTTTCTGATATAAACTTCCCCTCGATCCTGGTCTTCAACCGCGAAAATGGTATCAGTTTCTAATATAAATTTCCACTCGATCCGGGTCATCAGCCACGAAACTGGTCTCAGTTTCTTTTGTCAATAAACTTCCCCTCGATCCTAGTCTTCAGCTAAGGAACTGGTCTTAGTTTTTTTTTCCGTCAAGTTCCTTCCTTGACAAGGGATGCTATGTGTAGCGGTTTTCATCAAACTTCTCGCCGAATTTTCCTGGGGAGATGCCATTTGACGGGAAGAAGTTTTGACGTCAGACTTGTTGGGGAAACCCATTCATCTGAGCTGTAGAGGTGTTTAAACTTCTCTGTTGGAGACGCCATTTGTTGACTCTATTAGGAAAATGAGTCTCTTGAGAGGCTGTTTCCTGCTTGGGGATATTACATCATACTTTTCTTCGAGATCTTCTCGGAGAAATGCCATGTGATGTAATCCAATTTTGAGGTGCTGATGACTTCATTAACATTGACTTTCTGGAGAGAAAAACCAATGTGTTGCTGAGAGTCTTTAGTTGTGAGGGTTTCCCTGGGGATTTTCCTTAATCCGGGAAAGCGTAAATATCATCTTCAATGGTGAAGAGTGACGTTTGTTGAATGTATTCTTGCCTTTCAGAGGTTCAAGTTATCAAAGTGGTTGAGGACCGTCTCCAATCCAGAAATAAACTGGGGAGAAACTACTCAGACGCTGCATTTCCTAACAAGTAAAGGACTGACAACTCGATTGAGAGGACTTTTATCACTTGGGGATAAGACTGACCAGAGTGATAGTGATGTAACATGAATATGAGTATGAATCAATAATGCATGATGCATGCATGTTTATGCTGACAAAACCGACGTGACATACATACTAATGAATGAACACGATTGGATGCTTGTTAGGTGCTAAATTGTGTTAATATTTAGTTTAGTTTTTAGCACCTTTTTGTGATCTTGATTTGATAATCGATGCTTTTTCCCATTGTTTCCGGTTAATAACCGTAGTATAGTTAATTACATTAGTAGACTTATTTATTTAACTTTTGTGTTTTTAATTGTAGGTTTTTACATGGAAAGGTGAAGCTTGGAGCAAGGAAGACTCCTTAGAAGTAGTTTTTGAAGAAAGCAATTTTTGGAGCATGCTTGTAGCACGCTAAGCGCGCTCCTAGCGCGGGGATGGAGCTAGTTACAGAGAGTAGCCCGCTTAGCACGGTCTTGAGCCCGCAAAGCGCGATCTTAGGTCGGTTTAGTAATAAATGAGACTGCGCTTTGCGCAGTGCAGCGTGCTTAGCGCGCTCTACGATTCTCAGGCCCCTATAAATAGAATTGATCAGATTTTTTGCTGGGACTATTCATTTCCTTAAGAGCAAAAACATTTTAAACACTGTAGAATCCTATTTTGGAAGATTGGAAGCATCATTCGTCGAGAGATCATCATTGATGCTTGTTTCTCTTCTTCATCTTCTTGTTTGTAAAGCTTCCATGTCAATGGAGAGATAATTTCTCTTTTGTGTCAAGGTTAGAAGGTAGACAAACCTTCCTGTTGTATGTATAGGTATTGATTCTAGCTTATGAACTCTTGGATGATGAATGTATGATGAAAAACTTTGTCTTTATGGTTTATTCTTTGTGTTGGTTCATGATTGAGAAATGTGTCCTTACACTTTACCTAGGTTTTTCATCCATCAATGCACATAGGCTAGAGATAGTTATGAGTGTTGATGTTCATAAATATTGAACTTGAATGTTGTCATTTTGATAGTTTGAGTGAGAAATCATCAAAGGATCAAAATGGTAAAACTCATAATATGTGTTAGAGATAAACATATTGGGAGGATACGTGATTACATTTATCATCTAAACGAGTTCATTAGCTTTATCGATCCTATCCGTGCAAAATGGTTTGTCGAACCCTAATCTTGGCATGTTTTTACAAATCGTTAAAACCAATCTTTTTACCGTTCATTACTTAACTTTGAATGCAAACGTTCCGACTAAAAACAACTAAAACCCTTTGTTACTTTAAAGTTTAAAACGAATTCAACTGTAGAACGACGACGATATCTCTAAACAATCTCTGTGGAACGATAACAAAAACCTTAATCAATTTGTATTTCAACAATACTCGGCCATTGTGGGGGATGAAAAGTACCATTGGTCCAAGATAGCAATTATGCCTTGCTTAGGTGAAGTAGACCCTGTGTGGGGTGACAGTACTGTTCAATCGGTATTAAGAGGTAAAACTCTGCCGGGGATGTCAGATGAAACATGATCTCTGACACAGTTGATTCTTCATTCAGGCGTACAGTTTTAGTAGGAGTACTTTGATTCTGCACTTTGAGGTTCAACCACCTTCGGAAAAGCGATCGATGTGCTCTTTTGAAGTTCACAATCAAAAGGAATTGCCATCTTTATTTTAAAAGCAGAAAATTTTTGACAAGTAAATTCATTTTTGTTTTATTTCAAGAATCATTGATCATGTTAGAAATGTCAATCTGTAAAGCTAAAACAAATGAGAATTGCAAACAAAAGCACTATGGCTAAAATTTTATTGATAGGATGGAGATCATCCAAGCACGTGATCCCATAGAGTGTTTACAAAGTTTAGAAAATGGTAATTTAAGGGAAAATGGCTATATTGAAACATAATGACCGTTATCCTTCTACCAACTTTGAATTTTGGACATCCTGAGCTTCTGTCGAAGATGACCTTGACTTGAGTTTTCCTGATGGATGGCATTAGTGTTGGGGATTTAACCTTGTCGATCATAGTTACTTGCCATTAATCCCTAACTTTTTCCTGGATTATACTTTGAGATTTCCAATCCATCGGGATGATTGTTTTCTTATGTCTCTAATTTTTGCCTGGACCGCCCTTTCGGGTTTTCAATCCAACGAGACGTTTTTTTTTGTTTAGGTGAAGTATTTCTTGACTACGTCAACATTCGTGGGGTAGGCAAATTCCTCTCCATCCATAGTTGTGAGTCTCAAGGCGCCACCTGAGAAGGCTTTCTTAACCACATAGGGGCCATCGTAATTCGGAGTCCATTTGCCCCGGGAATCAGTGAGGAATGATTGTATCTTCTTGAGCACGAGGTCTCCTTTTCTGAAGACACGGGGTCAGACCTTTTTGTCAAATGCCTTCTTCATTATTTGCTGATATAACTGACCATGGCATAGAGTCGTTATTCGTTTTTCTTCGATTAGGTTCAGTTCATCGTGTCGACTTTGACACCATTCTGCTTCTGTTAGCTTAGCTTCCATCAATACCCGGATTGATGGGACCTCTACTTCTATGGGAAGTACTGCCTCCATACCATATACTAGAGAGAAAGGGGTTGCCCTAGTTGAAGTGCAGACAGTCGTGCGATAACCGTGAAGAGCATAGGGTAGGATCTCGTTCCAGTCTTTGTAGGTTACAACCATCTTTTGAACGATCTTTTTGATGATCTTATTAGCCGCTTCTACCGCTCCGTTCATCTTATGTCGGTAGGGAGATGAGTTATGGTGTTCGATCTTGAACTCAGCGCATAATTCTTTCATCATCTTGTTGTTCAAGTTAGATCCATTATCAGTAATGATCTGGCTGGGAACACCATAACGACATATGAGATTGTTTTTATAAAGCGGACCACGACTTGTTTGGTTACATTGGTGTATGATGCCGCTTCGACCCACTTGGTGAAGTAGTCAATGGCTACCAGGATGAACTGATGTCTATTTGAAACCTTGGGTTCGATCATGCCAATCATGTCGATTACCTATATGGAAAAAGGCCATGGGGAAGAGAGAACTTTGAGATGCGTTGACGGTACATGGATTTTGTTTGAGTATATTTGAAACTTGTGACACTTCCTCATGTACTTGTAGCAGTCAGATTCCATGGTCAACCAATAGTACCCTGCTCTCAGAATTTTTCTCGCCATTGTGTGTCCATTGGCATGAGTGCCAAAGGATCCTTCGTGAATTTCTTTTATCAGCATGTTTGCTTCTGGTTTGTCTACACATCGGAGCAAGAGCATGTTAAAGTTTCTCTTATAGAGTGTATCACTGCTAAAAAAGAAGCTTCCTGCCAATCTTCTGAGAGTCTTCCTGTCTTTTCTGAATGCCCCAGGTGGGTACTCTTGTGTCCGAAGGAAGCATTTGATATCATGATACCAAGGTTTGTCGTTTATGACTGCTTCAATTGTGAAGATGTAAGTGGGCCGTTCTAGGCGCATTATGTCAATCTTAGGTACGTAATTCCATTGACCTACACTAATCATGGAAGAGAGAGTGGCTAATGCATCAGCCATGTGATTCTCTTCACAAGGGATGTGATGAAACTCGATTCTGTTGAAGAATGGTAACAACCTTCTCGCTGATTGGTATGTGTTCCAGGGCTGAGTCTCCATACACATCCAAATTCTTAATTCTCAAATCAATTGCTTCTTCGAGACCCATGATACAAGCTTCGTATTCGGCCTCATTGTTTGTGCACTTTAATGTCAATCTGGCAGTGAAAGGAATGTGGGTACCCTGAGGTGTTACAATGATTGCCCAAATTTCATTTCCATAAATTTTGACAGATGCGTCAAAGATTAGTCCCCATTGGGAACCTGGTTCTGGCCCTTCACTGGGTAGCAGTTCATCGCAATCTTTCATTTTCAAGTACATGACATCTTTGCCTGGGAAGTCAAATCCGACTGATTCCTGATCGTCAATCTATTGATGAGCCAAATGATCGGCTAAAATACTTCCTTTGACGGCCTTTTAAGCGTGGTACTCAATGTCGTAATCCGATAACAACATCTTCCAACGGGCAATCATTCTCGTGAGAGCAGGTTTTTCAAAGACATACTTGATCGGGTCCATTTCGGAGATTAACCAAGTAGTGTGACAAATCATATACTGGCGAAGACGTTTGGCTGCCCAAGCCAAAGCAAAGCAAGTCTTCTCAAGCACAGTGTACCGATTTTCACAGTCGGTAAATTTCTTGCTCAAATAGTAGATGGCAGACTCTTTTCTTTTTGTTTCGTCCTTTTGACCAAGTACACAACCCATTGAGTCCTCCAAGACTGTTAAATAGATGATCAGTGGTCTTCCCTCCACTGGAGGTGATAGTATAGGCAGATTCAACATATACTATTTGATACTGTCGAAGGCGGTTTGGCAGTCTTCTGTCCATACGATGTCCTCCTTCTTTTTGAGTAATTTAAAGATCGGCGCGTATGTCGCAGTCATGAGGAATATAAATCTGGAAACGTAATTCAAACTCCTCAGGAATCCTCTGACTTATTTTTCAGTCTTGGGAGAAGGAATTTCTTGGATGGCCTTGGCCTTGTCAGGTTCAACCTCAATTCCTTTCTGGCTGACGATGAACCCTAGCAGTTTTCCTGAGTAGACACCGAATGTGCATTTGTTGGGATTCAAGCAGAGTTTGTACTTTCTCATACGCTCGAATAGTTTGGACAAATGGGTCACATGCTCCTCTTCTGTTTTAGATTTGGCAATCATGTCATCGACATACACTTCGATTTCTTTGTGTATCATGTCATGAAACAGAGTAGTCACGACCCTTTTATAGGTTGCCCCAGCGTTCTTCAAACCGATCGGTATTACCTTGTAACAAAAGGTGCCCCATGGGGTGATGAATGAAGTTTTCTCCATGTCTTCTGGCGCCATTTTGATTTGATTATAGCCCGAGAATCCATCCTTGAAGGAGAAGACTTTGAACTTTGCTATACTATCTACCAGCATACCTATGTGCGGTAAGGGAAAGTCATCCTTTGGACTGGCTTTGTTCAGATCCATGTAATCTACACACATTCTGACTTTTTCGTCCTTTTTCGGAACTGGTACTATGTTGGCTAACCGTTGAGGATATACTGAGGTGGCGAGGAAACCCGCGTCAATCTGTTTCTGCACTTCCTCTTTGATTTTGATGGCCATGTCTGGATGAGTCCGTCTTATCTTTGTTTTACCGGCGGATATTCTGATTTCAATAGTAAATGATGTTCCACGATACTAGTATCTAACCCTGGCATGTCCTGATAGGACCAAGCAAATACATCAAAAAATCTTTGAGAAGTTTTATCAAGTCTTCTCTAACAGCTGGACTGAGCAGTGCTCCAATCTTGACTTCTTTCCTCTCTTATTCTGTACCCAAGTTGACCGTTTCCAACGGCTCTTTGTGAGGTTCAATGGATATTTCCTCTTGACTGAGTAATCGAGAGATCACTTCTGGAATTTCTTCGTCTTCTTCTTCTTCAGCTTCAAATACCGGGAATTCAAAGTTGGGAAAAGACATCAGATCGTACGTTTCAATGGGGTTTAAAACAAGCAATATGCATGACGTGATGATTGTATTTTTAGAAGAGATAGAGAGAAATGCAAGAGTGTGTGCAGTGTATTTTCCGAAAATGCTTGTTTTTAGTTTGAGTTGTTTTTTAGGATTACCATTTTCTGAAAAAGCAAAAAGTGAAAACAGCAATAAATGCAGAAATTACAGAACGACGTTATTTATTTATGATTTGGTTGATTCTTGAAACTACAACCCTATAAAACAAAACTCTATCACTTTGGGTGAAGCGAAGAGGGACATTTATAGAAAGTGAGCCCTATAAAACATCTGTTTCACCTGGGCAGGGTGAAAGGTTAAAACAAAGATGGCAATTACTTAAACTTATGGACGACTTTCGGGACATCGACAGCAACCCATTGGCGGAGAACTCCTAGGTGAATCACAAAGTCTGGTACCTTTTTTTTGGTTTGTCCTCAGAAATGACGCTGATTTCTGGAGGAGCAGGATCGTTGGAGTCTTCCTCCCAGGCAGAGTAGTCGTAGATGAACTCTTCTGTTGTATCTTGCACAATGTTTTCATTTTCAGGCGGATCTCCCCATCCAGTTGGCTAGATGTCTTCGAGCCTGATACGAGAGCTTTTAGGAGTGGTGTACTTGACCAAGAAGTCGTACTTGCCACTCGGTTGTCCTAAAGTGTCCCATACCTCTGCGGGTTTGGAGGAATCATCCTTCTCGATGACGTTGACCTCGGGAAAAGCATAGTTGATGAACTCTTATCCTGAAATCTTTGCAGATTCATCGTTGTTCTGGATATTTTCTGAATGCCCTGAGTAATGATCCCATGATTTGGTGGGGACGCGGGTATTCTTTTCAATGATGCTCAGCTGATATGTATCGTTTGGCTGACTCTTTTGTCCCAAGTCTTCTGGGTACGGCTGCCAGATAGGCAAGTCATCCATTGGGTCATAATAGTCATAGTCAAAGTTGTCTTTCATCAGAGTGTCCTCCTCTAATGAGTTGGGTGGAGCACGACATCCTTCCAGATCACAATCTCCGTACATCATCTTGGCGTCTGATCTCGGTATATATCTCAGACTCTGCGTGGGAAAGCAAAATGGCGTATCTGCCTCTCCATGAGACATATAATCGTCTTCGTTTAGATAGGACTTCCACTCTTCATTTGTATCGGAGGAGTCACCCTCATTGATGGTATGTACTTCTTGAGACACCGGGTGAAGGAAGCCTCTGTCATACCCCAAATTTTGACCACTAAGATTCCCCATCATTGTGCAAATCATCATCACAATATGGATGAACCATCATACCTCATCAGTCTCCCCAAAGATGGGTGAGCATCCACTACAATCAAATTTAGGGTTTCAGGCCCTCTCAGAGTTCTTAGACAAAGGATCAATCAAAAATTGACATGATCTTCAACTTTTCTAACCTCTCAAACATCCACAATGGATCAAGAGGACTCCCACATCAAGGATTAAGCACAAGGTTATTCCCTTCTAAGTGGATCAAGCCTCAAGATCGCCAGTGTCACCAAATTAGGGTTTGGTCGACCAGAGTCTCCAGATGGAAATTTTCCTCTTGGCATGAGCCAATACTTCAAAACATAACCTAATATGCTCCATGTAACCCCATGGACCCAAGCATCAAGTCAATTTAGACACAGGGGATGCATACATCAAAAATCGGGGATTAGGGTTTCTTGACCTAATTCACCCCTAAGTTGACTTTTGGGACAAATCATGAGCCCAAACCTCAAGGCATGATTTTACGGTCTCTAACATACTACATTAATTCATTTGTAACAATGGATTGATCCAAGAAGCTTGAGAAACAAGTCTCAGTTTCATCAGAACCACAATTAGGGTTTCGCAGAAAAAGTCAACTGTAGCTTTGACTTTTGACCAAGACATGCTCCCAAACCCTAGGACATGATTCAATACACCCTATAACACCTATGAAATCAATCCATCAAGTTTGATTTAGGTCAAGGACTTGATTTCATAGAGGATCACACAGTTTGGAATTCATTTGACAAAAAGTCAACTGTGCACAAAAGTCAAACTTTGACTTTTTGAGATTTTTCACAAATATGGTTCTTTGACCCTAAAATGATGTTAATGTGTGATTGGGATCATCATTCATCAAGAAAAATCAAGAAAAGTGGGATAACTTGTAAAAGGGGTAACCATAAAAACTTAGAAATTTTTCTAAGTTATGGAATAAAGTGGCTAGGGTACCAACTTTGGAGGATCATAACTCCTAAACCACAAAGCCATTTTTCCCCATCCAAACCTGGATTTGTAGCCCTCATGGCTCTCTACAAAAGCTTTTACTACACCTTATTCCAATTCATCATGGATTTTGAGTTATGGAATGATCAAAATGGCTGAAAACATGAAATGCCACTTTTTCCAACACTTAGTGAAATTTTCACTAAGTCAGAATCTGCCTTCACTTTTTTCCAAATGTAGGGGCATTTTTCACTTGGATCCAAAAAGTATCAAAACCAATTATGATCAAACAGTTGTTGTATCATATAAGGGATTTCCAAAATGGCTAAGAACTCCATCAAAGTCCACTTGAGCCATGAGATATGACAATGGCAACATGTCTTGCTAAGAACTGCCAAAGCAAGGAAGATTTTAGAGTTTTGCTCGATTTTCTCAAAGTTTTCAAAGGGCAAGCAACTCTATCCATCTGAATACCTCAAGGGGGGACCAAGGAGGAACTGACTCTGATCCCAAGCCTCCCAAGTCTTTGGAACCAAAAATAGCATGCCAAACCTAGAATTGCCTAACAGAGGGACAAGACTCCAATTTTGGATTGGAGCATTCAATGCATACACCAAGGTGGCATGGACTGAGCCATTTCCAACTGAATTCAGTCAAGACTTATCCAAGACCAAGGGGACCAACAGCCTGTGCCCTAACCTCTAATCAATGGCTAGAGGAGACTTGGATTCTCATTGCTCAACATTGGCCAAACCTATGCAGCAGTTGCCATTCACCATTCCTTGTAAAACAAACTTGCTCTACTATAAATAGAGCTCATTTGTGATCAGTTTGAGTACACCAAAGCCATCAGATACTTTCCTCAAAATCTCCTCTTTCACTCCAAATTTTCCTTCCAAAGCAAGTCACTATCGGGTTTTGAGTTTGAGAGCTATTCCAACCAAAACAATCACACACACACCTCATAAACATCATATAGAAGTGATCCAAACACTCACATAACATCTGGAACACCAAAATCACAAAATCACTAGCCAACTGCTCAAGCCTTTGACAGATTTGCAGTTGAGGTGCCAAATCAAGTTCCAGCTCAATTCAATCCACTCCAAGCACCCAGACACACTCCATAGCACCTAGGGAACCTGTCCATATCCTTGGAACCAATTTGCAACAACTCTAACACAAAACATGATCACCAGCTGCAAGTCGTAAGCATGAGCTTTTTTAACTCTATGATCCATGCATTTTTTGCTGCACAATAATTTGGCCATATGTTCATAATCATGCATAGAGTGTTTTCCCTCAATCAATTGCATTGTTTGAATCGTGTATGGAATTTCTGAACCTTCATGCAAGCTTTAGGGTTCTTGAGGTTTCTCTTTGATTTCTTATTCCATGCTTAAAATAAATGAAATGAAAGACCATAGACATGATCGTGAGGTTGAAACGAGTAGATTGATATGTAGATTGCGTGAAATAATCAAGTATTCAGTGAGATTGGATAGAAAATGCAAATCTGCAGAAACAGAGGGTGGCGCGTGTTCTTGCCCTTGTTCTTGGCGCCCTTTTTGAAAATTTGAATATTTCAATTTTGGGATTTTATTTAATTGATTCAAAAATTAATTTCTCTCTGAGATTTAAGGATTTTGAGTTGATTCTTTTTTTAATAATTCACAAAAATGTTAAAATATTTTATTTTCCCAAAAAATTCGAAAAATATTATTTATTTCATATACTTGATATTTTTGTAAAGAATTAATATTTTAATTGTTTTTGACATTTAAAATATTTTCTCCTTCTTGATTTTTCAAATTTTAGTGATTTCCAAACATTTTGTGGATCAAAACCTAATTTTTGAAACATTAATCCAAGATCACAATTTTTTTCTACATGTTAAACAATTTTGATCATTTTAATTGAATTTTTTATTCAATTAAAATACATTTTGGAAACAAATTAGGGTTTTTGATTAATTTAACCCTTATCAAACTTTTTCAAACACTTTGGGCCACTAATAGAGTGTAAGACCCAATCCCCTTTGAAAACCAAACCTTTTGGGCCTCAGACATTGTATAAGACCCACTGCGTTTTCAAAAAAACCTCGGTACAATCACTGTTTTCAAACAAACCAATTGGGCCTCTCCTTGAGCTATAAGACCCATTCCTTATACTTTTGGGCCTCTTGGTAGAGTGTAAGACCCAATCCTTTGTAAATACAAACAATTTTGGGCCTCAAATGTTGTATAAGTCCCGTTGTATTTTCAAAATCACGGCGCGATCGCCAATTCAGAAACAAATCATTCGGGCCTACTCTCGTATTATAAGCCCCATTCTTTTTCTTTAAAAACCTTTGGGCCTCTTAAGAGAGTGTAAGACCCATCCCTTTGTACAGAAAACCTTTTTGGGCCTCAGTCACTTGTATAAGTCCCTGTACAAATTCAAAACAGCAGTGCGATCACTGATAAAACTTGGGCCTCTCCTTGAGCTGTAAGCCCCAACAATCTTTTCAAAGCACTTTCTCCTTTGATTTATAATATATTGTTATCAAAGCTTTCTTTGTTGAACAACTAACCAAACAGCATGGAAGCTCTACAACCGAGTAAGTGTTTACCCGCTTTCTTTATCCACTTTCATATATATATAACTGTATTGTGGGGGTGCTCACTGTAAGTCTTCTTTCACAAACTTTTATATACTCGTCAAATATCCACTGTGTAATACTAGTATAGTTATTTAGAGTTTTCCTCGGCAACTACGTCTAGCACTAGGTAAAGCCCTGTTGGTCGCTCTTAAATACAGTCAAAACTAGATCCCCATAGGATTACCAGACACAGTCTTCCCTCTTCTTGGGGTTAAACAATATGGAGATGTGAAAGGCAGATTCTCTTTGAACCCTTTCTCAGACTGTCACCCTTAGAAATTGTCAAAGAGACTCTACTCCCCAGAGATGATCTTTTCTCCGTGAATGGCATCTCTTGAGCTTCTTCCAAATTCTCGAACTTTCCTGGCTTGATCTATTCTCTGTGAATAACATGTCTTGAACTTCTCAGGATTTGGGGACCCACAGGCTTCTTAAAAGCATCCCCGCCTCCTCTTGGGCATTGTACAAGGACCCTTCGGCTTCTTAAAAGCTTTCATGCCTCCTCTTGAGCGTTGTACAAGGACCCTTCAGCTTCTTAAAAGCTCTCATGCCTCCTCTTGGGCTTAGTACAAGGACCCAGAGACCTCTACAGGTATAGGAACAGAACCTAGTCATCAATTTACTGAAGTTGTCTTTCTGAGTCAAGTGTCAGACCAGTTAATGGGTTAACCTTCATCCTTTAACATACCAGCCTTCTCTTGGGCATCATAAAAATATCATTCACTATCTGAGAATCGACTTCTCAAAAAACCCGTAGACTTGGACAGTCTTAATACCCTTCGGATTTCCAATTTCCCTAAAGAAAAGGAAATAACCATGATCCTCTGCTCAATCCATGAGCACAACATAAGAACTGATTTTATCTTTATCCAATATACTGGACCTGTCACTAAACTGAAACAGTTACATTAGCCTCCTCTTAGGCTTTGTATAATGATCCTTTCCTCAGGAAAGTTAGCCTCCTCTTGGGCTTTGTACAATGATTCTCCCCAGCGGAGCTAACCTATTCACACTCTCTTGTTGAGTATAAAAGACTCTCTTGTTGAGTCAATCACCCTTAGCCTCCATCTCGGGCTTTGTACGAGATACAAAAACTCTCTTGTTGAGTATAAAAGACTCTCTTGTTGAGTCCAACACCTTTAGCCTCCATCTCGGGCTTCGTACGAGATACAAATCACTCTCTTGTTGAGTGTAAAAGACTCTCTTGTTGGGTCAAACCTTTCAGCCTCCATCTCGGGCTTCATACGAGATACCAAATAACTCTCTTGTTGAGTATAAAAGACTCTCTTGTTGGGTCAAACCTTTCAGCCTCCATCTCGGGCTTCGTACGAGATACCAAATAACTCTCTTGTTGAGTATAAAAGACTCTCTTGTTGGGTCAAACCTTTCAGCCTCCATCTCGGGCTTCGTACGAGATACCAAATAACTCTCTCGTTGAGTATAAAAGACTCTCTTGTTGGGTCAAAACCTTTTAGCCTCCGTCTTGGGCTTCGTACAAGACACATATAAAAACACTCTCTTGTTGAGACTACCTTTTTAGCCTCTCTTAGGCTTTATATAAGGAAACCTCGGTTGAGTCAATCAACCTTTTAGCATCGAAGCGGTGCCTTGTTCATAGCATACAAACATCAACAACTCCCCTTTAGAGATGGCAAATTCTCTCTAAAGTCAAAACCCTTTAGCTTCACATCTTGGGCTTCGAACAAGATACAAATAGACCCTTCAGCTTCACATCTTGGGCTTTGAACAAGATACAAATCACCTTTCACTTTACGTACCGAAACAACCTTTTTCCTCCCATAGAATAGGAGGAACTACGATCGCTCTGATTTCCCTGTTTCGTTAAACGGGAATACGTAGGCACAAGATTGAAAAATCTTAGCGAGCACACTAATCAAAAAACCCAAAATCCCATATCTTCATACATCAATCGAAAAGCATCAGTCCTAACATCCTACCAATAGCATAATCCCGTCACACTGTGTTCTTAGCAAAATAAGCAGAGAGAGGCCCACAATATAAACCGCATCTGTAAACCAGCAGTCATCTGTTTAAACTCAGTATGCAAGCAGGGTTAATTAGAGACATCTATTTCCCTTCCTTACTCAGCTTAATAGGATAAAAAATGAATCGACCTGTAGTACCCCAAAGCGACAGTGCTTAAGAACAACGTCCAAAATTGCTCGCTACAGCCTCCACTATGGAAGAAGTCCTGAATGGGATGAAAACTTTTGTCATTAGTAGCAGTCTGGGTACAGGTTAAGGAAAAACCAAGACCTTTCTTTGTCTTGTTATCCGTAGGAATGACAAGCTGTCCCCATCCTTTTGCATTGTTACTCTCGATCACTTTGTGAGCGTCTTTGTATGAGGAAATTGATGTTCCTTCTTTTGATTGATTCTCATTGCTCACCGAAAGTGTTTGGAACTGAGTTCCAACAACCTCCTCTGGTTCTACACAGGTGAATGAAGATAAGTTGCTTACGATTAAGGTCTGTTCTCCGCATACTGTGATTAGCTTGTTATTCTTGACGAACTTCAGCTTCTGGTGAAGTGTCGAAGTGACTTCCCCAGCCTCGTGTATCCAAGGTCTTCCTAATAAACAGTTGTATGTTGCCCGAATGTCCATGACCTGGAAAGTAACTTGGAAAGTGTGAGGACCGATGGTTATGGGAAGGTAGACTTCACCGATAACTATTTTTATGGATCCGTCAAAGGCTTTGACGATGACCTCACTGCCTCTCATCGGAGATCCTTGAAATGATAGTCGTATCAGAGTAGATTTTGGCATAACATTTAGAGTTGATCCGGTATCTACAAATACGCTGGCTAAAGCATCGTCCAGGCAGTTGGTTGTAATGTTAAGCACCATGTTGTGATTTTTGCCTTCTTCTGGAAGTTCTTCATCACTGAATCCTAAATTGTTGCAGAAAGTGATGTTGGAGATGATGCTACCGAATTGTCTTATCGTCACATCTTGTTCCACAAAGGCTTGCTCTAAGACATTCTGTAGAGCTTCCCTGTGTGCTTCGGAACTGAGCAAGAGAGATAGCACATAGATTCTCGAAGGAGTTTGCAACAGTTGGTCTACAATGTTGTACTCGCTTTTCTGGATGAGCTTCAGCATCTCATCGTTATTCTTTGAAAGGTTGGGATTACTGGATGGACCGACTGGTTGATTGGGAACTTCTGTTTGAGGTTCCTTTTCTCTGGTGAGTTCTCCAACTCCTCTGTTGAAGATCCGACTGCTCCGTGTCACTTGACTAATATCGACAATGATTACGACAGAGGGTAATGGAGTTTCCTTTCCATTTTTTATTGTTGTTGCACCGTACTTGTAAGGGATAGCCTTTTCTGATTCGTATGGTATTGGACCTGGCAGATAGATAACTATAAGAGCCTTTTGATTTTTCTGACCATCGTAGCCGGCCTCAATTGGTTCAAGGTTAAGAATCTTTCTACTATCAAGAGGAACTCTTGATTCATGTAGTAGAGGGATTATGGCGTATACGTCTTTGGCCATTTCATGTTTAGAGATTAAGACAACCTCTTTTCTTTGATCAGGAAGATAGTCTTCCATTACATTGATTAAACCAGAGCTTGAACATGGTCGAATCTCCTTTCGGTCCAACTGATTTTGAAGAGTCGCTAGCACAAGGTAGCATCCTTGGTTGTTCTCTGAGCAAACTCTACAGCTCTCATAATTGTGTGGTGGCACCCGGCCACGTCTGCTTTGTATGCAGTGCAACCTTACTAGATCTGTTTCCATCGAGCGAACATCCTGACTTTAATGCTTAGTAAGATTCCCGTCAGTCATACTGATCTATTGTGTAGCTTCATCCAAGTAGATCGGAAGCCACCAGTGGTTCAACAAGTGTTAAAGTGTTCTTTGGACAAGTTCACATCCTTGGTTGTCTTCACGACACACTTTACTGTTCTGATAATCATGCGAAGCCAGAAAACTGAGCCTGACTTGCTTAGCGTGTAATTCTACCAGACTGGTATTCATCAAGAGAATATCAAAGATTTGAATCATATTGACTTGATGGCTACTTCTATCACGATAATCCAGGATCCATCCGAGATCCATCTGACACTGGAGGGCCTCTTGTACAAAAGAGCATCCCTAATTATTTATTGAGCAGATCAGACAGGAATTGTAATCGTGCCGTGGCAGATCATGATGTTGGCTTTGCCTTGAGAGCATTGCCACTAAGTTGACATTCATTGCCAGAATGTTGTGAATCTGGATAATTTAGGATTTCCGTGAGCCATAATGACCTCACGGATTCTGTGATCTTGGATCCATCAGAGATCCATCTGTTCTTGTAGAGCTGATTGCACTACGGAACATCCTTGATTATTCTTTGAGCAGATATCACACTGGTGATAATCATGAGATGGTACATGACCATATCCGCTCTCTCTGCAATGCATCTTGACCAGATTGGTTCCTAATAGGAGTACATTGTGAATTTAATAGTTGTGGTTAGATTCTTCCTCTATCAAATTTACTGCAGTTTTCTCATGTTGAGGCAACGGGTTCGTTTGAACATTTGGATTAGTATCTTTGAAAGATAAGACCCCATTCCTGACAAGCTTCTGTACATCAGATTTGAAGCTGAGACAATTTTCAATGTTGTGTCCCGGTCCTCCTTGACGGTAAGGGCAAGTTTGATCTGCTTGGAACCTGAAAGGTGGGTTTTCTAGTACTGTAAGAGGAGACCTGGTCTGGATGTTCCCCTTGACTAGTAGTAGTGGGAACATTTCTGCGTACAACATCGATATAGGGTCAAACCCTGGTGGTCGTGTCGTACGGTTGCTGTTGTTGTTGTATTGCGGATGAGCCTGCTGAAGCGGCTAAGTCTCTCCATCTCTGAGCATACTCTCGGAATGATTCATTATCTGCTTGAGACAAGTCTTGCACATGCATCCTGCTGGGAGCCATGTCAAGATTATAATTGTACTGCTTTACAAAGGCGTTAGCTAGGTCTGTCCATGATTTGATGCAACCACTTTCTAACTGTATATACCAATACAAAGATGCCCCACTCAGACTGTCTTGGAAACAGTGGATCATGAGCTTGTCATTGTCGACATGTAAGGTCATTCTTCTGCAGAACATCACCAAATGTAGCTTCGGACAACTATCTCCTTTGTATTGCTCAAACTTTGGCATTTTAAACTTTGGAGGCATTACCAGGCCGAGCACCAAACACATGCTCGAAGCATTCAAATCAAGAGTATCACGCCTCTCCAGGGCTGTAATCTTCTCGTCCAACACACGGTATCTTTCATCATCAACAGGTCGTGGATCCTTAGGCTTCATCTTTGAAACTACCCCCTGGACATCTGGCATAGAGAAGGCAAAACTCTGATAATCTGTGGCATCAAGAGAAGAAGAATGTCCATCTCGGAAAATGGTCCGCTCGTGTATAGCATGATTCTCAACCGGGATCCGCACAGGCTGAGCTTGAGCAACATTGTTCGCCGAAGGTGGAATAACATTCTCATTTCTTTGAATATTGGCCTCTCCCCTTGTCATGGTGGCCATAGCTTCCACAAGTTGATCCAACTGACTCTTCATCAATTCAACATCGGCCCTAGTCACAAACTGATTCTGTTCCCCAGAGTTCATGATCCTTCCCAAGGTTGATTCAAGTCCAATACAAAAGTCGGGAAATCAAACTGCAGTTCAGATAGAGGATGGATGAGCTCACTGGTCTGGCCTGGAGAAAGGATATGCAAAAAATGATGCAAGATGCAAATGCAATGCAATAGTATGAATGCAATAAGACATGGGATCAAAGCTTCCAAATAGTCCGAATAATCACTGTGCTGTACTGATGACTAAATAGGTTCATGAGTCTGTTCTGAAGAGAATACCAGAATAACCAGAATACCAGATGATCAGAATACCAGAATACCAGGCTGATAAGTCCACACTGATAGGAAATCCAGAATACCGGGTATGTAGAAGGTCAAGGTTACCTGCAAACCTGTAAACAACCCGCCCCTCTCACATATGGGTACTAGGATGTTCAGTATCCCGGGCTCTCAGGTCGAGAGATGATGATACGTTCACCATTTCTGGTTTGGCATCATCATCAATCGAGGAGGCCTCAACCGATTCTCCAAAATGAAAGATCCTCAGCTTCTGGCACTGAGGTCGAGAAGCAATAGTACATTCATCCCTCGGGGTACAATACTATCGCCAATCGAGGAGTGCCTCCACTGATTCTCTTTCAAAAGGGATATCCTATGCAAGTTCCAAAGTGGGCCCTCGGGTGCGAATGGGTTTGTCACAGAATGTGGTCTGCCACTGTCACCACTAAAGAGAGATGTTTCCACTAAGGTCCTCATGATCGGTCACTAGAGTCGACAGCTCTCTAGATCGACATCCTGGAATACGCAAGATGCGCACGCCAAGATGGGTCCCAAGATAGCCTCGTCTAGCTATGAATTTCGTGAATACCCAACGTACTCCAGACGACACGTAGGTCCCACTACTCTCCACTCTAATCCTAAGTGTATACTCAAGCCTGTGTAATGGGCTTATCTCTCAGAAATCCCATCCCGCCAAACAGACAGAACAGTGCAACACAGTATAATATATGCAATGTAAATGCTAACATGCTATAAATATGGTACAAGTAATAAAATACAGTAAACATCAAATACAAGATAATAGTAAACACCCAATGAAAGAAAATCAAACAAGCGCTAGGATTGACTCGCTTAGGATGGACCAGCAATAGGTCAACCTGTCCCCAGCAGAGTCGCCAGCTGTCGCTCCCGGGATTTTCATCCTAGTACAAACACGAAAGTGGCACCAAAACAGAGTCGCCAGCAATGTGTATTTATCCCAAGAGAGGGAAAGGAAACACTGCATAAACCTGAAGGAAGGAAAGAGCATGGTCTTGCGACCAAGAGAAAGGGTAAGGGAGTCGGTTACGCGAGAGGAAGGTATTAGCACCCCCTCGCGTCCATCGTACCCAATGGGATCCACGCTTGCTTGTTTCGATCAAAGGGTGATAGAAAAGGATACTGGAAAAGGAGCTGGAAAAGGAATGGAAAGAGAAAGAGAAACAAATGTAGGGAAAATAAAAGAAGTGCTCGTATGGGCCCTACCCCACTGCCTACGTATCTCATCGGGAACATGAGAATCAGAGCGACGTAGTTCCCCTCACTAGGGATGGATTGTTCGTGTTTTTTAGTGGAATACGTCAACGTTCGCGTTCTAGCATTTAGGTGTTGCAGCTCGCTGTAGGGAGACTTAGGCGTTACCTGTTTGCGGTAGAACGGAAATGACGCATTCTTACGGACAGGAGTGAAGGAGATGAGGAAAGAATTCCCAAAGGAAAGACATTATTGTTTGTTTTTGTCTTTTAAGAGTTTTTTCCATTTGTTTGCATATGATAGTGTATTTAAATCTTAGTTATTGGAATGTGTACATAATCACATTCCAAGATGGAATGATTAAGAATGCACACTAAGGGTGAAGAAGACCCCCACACTTAGTTCCAATTGTCAAGGTTCAAACACACTAGCATACTTGTGTTTATTAAGTGTTTTTGTTGATTAAGAAATGAAAAAGTGTTTTTTTATTATTTGTACCTTCAACAAGTATTGCATTTAAGTCCCTCATACAAGATCAAATGTTTAACACATTGACCCCAAGATGGGCTATATGCTACACATTCTAAGATAATAAGAGAAGACCCCTTATAATCTTTTCTTTATATGAAAGGCCTAAATGCAATAAATGCCTACCTTTATTATATGTTTTGAATTTTCTTTGAGATGAGAAGATGAAAGACTCAAGAGGAAGAGAAAGGTAAAAATCTATATGAACTAAGACTCAATCCTAATTGATTAGTTAAGGGGAGTGATCCTAAAGGTTGGTGAGGTTTAAAACCTAACTCTAAAAGAAGAGAGAAGAGACTCAAAGTGTAAGAGAAAACGGGAGTTAGTTGTTAGTGTGCTCGCCAAGGATAGGGATCCTCGTGCCTACGTATCCTCATTAGGGAATGAGGAATCAGAGCATCCGTAGTTCGTGGTAACGACCACGGAAAGGAACCGGTCTCGATCGCATGGGTGCGAGAGAACAAAAGGGAAGGACACACAGAAAGTCTACGGGGAAACTCGGCCCTACAAGTCAGCATGCAATGATGGTCCTAAGGTCAGGATCAAGGGAAGTCTACCTAATGTTGTCAGGCATGGATTGATATCCTAATGTCTCTCCTACCTCCGACTTAATCAAAAATTAAGTGGAGCGAGGAATCCTAAGGGATCATGTCATCAGACAAGTAAACACAGGATAAATCAATCACAAAATAAATTAAAAGCAACGAAGGAGCAAACAATATCAGTCAGCAATAATATCACACAACCAAAGGGAGAAAAGGGGAAGCTTTAGCCAAGGGGTCATATCAACCGAGGCAAACAAGCTAGCTATAGGAAATAAGGGTACTCATCCAATGGTATCGAGAACCATGGAGAGTAGAATAAGAAAGGGGGAGATGTGAATCAGATCACATAAGCATCAGCATTGGTCAATGCGAGCTAAAGACAAAGCGTGGGGGTTGGTTACGAAACCCTTTTCCAATTGACTGACTCGATAACAGGAGCAGGTGATGTTCAAAGCTTCAATCATGTAATGAGAGCTAAGAACGACTCAACTAGAATAACGGGGGTTGATTGCGAACCCTACCTTCCGTCAATTGCCTCCTTGGAGGTCTTACCAGGGGAAATGGGAATGGGATGCCTCATAGAGGTCTTCAGGCACAATATTAAACAATCACAAACAGAGCCTCCTTTGAGGACTTCCATCATTGCCGGACTCCCAATCCTACTTCTCATGGCATAAAAAGGAAAAATGTGGAATTAGTAAAAGAGAAGAGAAGTGATACCGAACGGATATCAATCCGTAGCAACGCAAGCAAAGTATAAGCAAACCGGCCAACTTCTAGTGATCTAGCATAAATGAGCAAAAGTGTTAGAAAGTGGAATGGATCCGTGAAAGGCATGGAACAAAATGCTCTTAAAAGAACAATAAAACAAGGCCGTAAGCCATAAACAGCAGCAACAACAGCGCTCCCGCACCTGCATAGCTGTAAAAACTAGCGACAAGTAAAAACAGTCTATAACAACTACTATTTACAAAACTGAATGGGTGTCTATGTAGCCAGACAGAACAACAACATCTTACAGCACACTTTGTGCACAGCAGCTGTGTATGTAGCAGCAACTTCCACTTCATTCAATTAACTAAGTCAAGTGAGAAACACTACAAAACAAACTCAAAGATTAGTCAAAGCTCAAATGGAAATAACCAAAGTGAGCAACTAAGATCAAAAGGAAATGTCAATAAGAAGTAATTGAAATCAATACTAAAATGTAAACAACCCTTAGTCAAAACTAACATGTAACAAGTATTAAGGACTATTAACAAAGTTATCAAATGAAACTATTTAAAAGATATTAGCACTAAAACCTATGTTTAATCAATGTTAGAACTAAGTCAAATCAACTAATTCTAAAACTAGTTAGTTCTAAAGTTAAGAATTCTAATCTAAAGATCTAACTAAAGTCAAGATTAGATTACTAAATGAAAATTAATATCTAATCGAAATTAATTCGAAAACAATTCTAAAGTCAATATCTAGATTGAATCGAAATTAGTGTCTAAACAAAAGTTAATCGGAATTAGTCGTTAATTAGAAAGAATCAAAGTTAAAACCACAAATCAAAGTTAACCTACATCACAATTAGATTCTAATTTTAAAATCTATCTCTAATTCAATGATTAAGTTCCAATTACAAGAACTAAGATTTTAATCAAAACTTAATTCAAAACTTAAAATCTAATTAGAATCTAATTTCAATATTAAACTAAACCTCAATTAAATTCTAGGTTTGAATCTACTTAACAAAATAGATGAACTAAAATAAGAAGAACAGAGAGGGTGCAAAAAGGAAAATGGCGTGTGAACTAGTATTTCCATGGGGTGAGGTCCGATTCACAATTCATGAAAACCTGGTCCAAACCCGTTCCAATACTGAGATGACATAGTACTCCTAAAACCCTAGAGAACCACAATAAACTCGCCCTCATCTTTTCAGAATACGCCGTCACCTTCTTCTTCTACACTATCGTCTTCAACTCGCCCTTCTCGCCGTTACGCCGTTCCAACAACAATCTCTTCGCCGTTCAACAATCCGTCGCCTGTAATCATTTCTCTGACTACATCACTACCCCAACCTACGTCGTTCACCATCTTAATCTCGTTCTCAAATCGCCGCCACGTGAATCTCAACTATGAATTCAAACACGCTCACCATGAAAAAACGAAGAGGAACGAAGTGCTTACATCGAATCACGTCTCGGTTCAGGTATTTCTAACTCTTCCCATGCGCCTTTCTCCTTCGATCCTCTCCTTCTTCTATTTCAATTGCTCAATCCTCTTCTCCTTCACTCTGATTTTTGATTCTTTATGAATGTAGTGATTTGTGAGTCGATGCGTTCTGAATCGTTGTTGTTGTTGATGATTTGATGCAGGTTTTGAATTCGAGAATTTCAGAGGAAGAATATAGAAGATGATACAAAGGACCGCAAGTTGTGTAGAGGTTCAAGATGATAATCGTTTCGGAAGGCTTGAATTCGAAGATGGTGAATCAATTGAAGGTGAAGACTGAATCAAGGTTGTGAGATTGAAGGAGAAGGTAAATTGATGAGTACGAGTCAGAGAAGATGGTTGAAGATTCAGAGATCGAGAAAAGGTTTTCTATGGCGTTTTTGTTGAAAGCAATTCAGTTAGAAGTTTGTTGAGTGATTCAAGTTTTTGGAGTTTCAATGAAGATGAAGAGGAAGCTATGGAGTTGCGGAGCTTCGAAGATGATGGAGGTGGTTGGTGGATGAAGAGGAAGAAGAGGATTGGAGGTGAAGGTTAGCGGAGGATTGAATAGTGAAGATGAAGGTTGCAGATGGTTGAAGGTGGATAGAAGATTAAAGCCAAGAAGCAAAAAAAATCGGTTATCCTTCTGTTTGTTTTTTCAGTTAGAAGTTTTTGTGATTGGAAATTTATAACTGAATTTCTGTCATGAGCTGTTAGAAGTTAGAGGAATTTTCTGTTAGGTTTCTTTACTATGATGCTATGTTAGAGATTGGGTAAGTTAGAGAGAATGTTAGAAGTGTGTAACTGTTATTGGAATTTTTCTGAATTTTCTGGTGTAGAAAAATGGTTAGCTGCTATGTATAATTGATTTGCCGCGTCGAAACTGGCTGTGTATGCTATATGAAGAAGTACTGTTTGTAACATTTCTTTATTTTTGCATGCTGCTGTGGTATTTTTTCATTGTAGGTAGATGGTGTTTCTGATATGTATCATTTGGAATTTTCTGCTATGAATTTGGTTATTACTTATTCTTTTTTCCTGTCAAGACCTACTGATAATTAATGGACCCAAAGCTACATCAAAAGAGGATGGCACCTATCCAAAGATTTTCAAGAAGCTTGACAACCACTGATGCAACCTAATTAGATCCTTCTTGGGCATATCATTGTGTAGACCGTGATTTTGAGTGCACAGTGGTAGCGTCCTAGCTTTGTCTCACATGAACGACATTCCGCCTTCTATCATGAAACCATCTTCGTATTCTTACTCTTTTATCCTTAGAAGAAAATCATATTGGTTTTAGCATACTACCCTCCTTCCAGTAGCTACCTTTTCAGCAAGTTTAGATCTGAAATGAATTTGGATAATATGGGTTCAATGGACATTTGATGTGGGGTTGGGATATTGGTTTATGAAATGAATATGGTTTAGACTTGGGATAAACAAGAATGGACAATGGTTTAATGGCTAAAAATGGATAATATTTGATATTAAAAGTGGATAATGAATTAAATTTGGATAAATGGTTAGTGGAAATTGAAATGGATTAACAAATGGATATTATGGAAATTGGTTTGAATTGGATATAAATGAATTAAAATGGGCTTTGAATTGGATTTTAAAAATGGTTAAAAATGAATGTGGGTCGAGAAGTGGTTTTAGAAAATATGGATTTGAAAACTAAAAATGGCTAATGGGTTTATTGTAGCAAAGAGGGATAATGAAATATGAATTCCAAGAGATCCACCTAACCAGTCTTAACATGCTTAATTCACCCCAAGTTCCAAATCCAAAGCAAACTCGTATTCTCAACCAATCTCCAACTTCAATCAATAAACTTTGCTAACCATGAATACCAAGGCGCATTTGTCAGGCAACCGTAAACACCATCCTTTTCAATCGACGAATATCACCTTGCCCAGATCCTACAAAAGATAAGAAACCCTGAACCACTTGCATTGGCATATAGAAAGCTTGATCTGACGCCTCTGATGAATCCTCTAAAATAGGAAAACCCTAGGCTCTTGATGTACACTGATAATCTTTTGAATACGGAAAGCTCAAACCAAAGGAAGAGGTCTTGATCACACGTCTTAGGACCCCAATGCAAATGAATGAATGAGTTATGACCTAATGAATATGCAAATGAATGCGAAACAAAAGCCAGAAAAAGGTAGGGCAAATTTTGGGGTGCTACACCCGAGTATTGTATGAATGAGACACTTTGACTCTAGAATCGAGACACAAACGTGAGATTCGTAGGGAAGAAGTATGCGTTTATGCGAGAATGATGAATGGGGAAACCCCATTTTATTGAATTCAAAGATTGCGGAAATGGAAATACAGTAGATTACAAAGTGCTGTAAAAGGAAAAGTTTAAACTAATGGATCCTGAGTCCTCTCTGAGGAGAGCTCAAGTGTTGGTTCCGGTGCTTTCCTTTTCTTTAACCGGGGCTCTTGAGCCGTTGTCGGGTTGTCATTCCTTTGCCAAGTGAAAGGAGCGAGCAAATTTCTTTGGTCATCCTGATTTTCTACATCATGCTGTTCTAAAATATCAATCAGAGCATCCTTATCTTTCAATAGCTGCAGTATTTTCTTACACTCCACGTTGAGAATGCGGTACTTGTTTCTCCAAGACCTCTTCTCCTGTTGAACTTTGGTGAGAGTCACCTGAAGTTTTTCCATATCAGACATAAAATAAAGGACGGGGTCCCTTAATGGAAGAACTTTCTGATGAGGGTAAGGCATCCTCAGCTTGAGAGCTCTAATTTGTACCCAATGGAGATAAGGCTCCACCGAGCACAGTCCAGTTTTTCCAGAGACTCTCGTCCTTTTCTATGAACATGTTTCCAAGCATGCACTATTTCTGTCTTTAGTGCCCTGTCATTTTCCCCTTCCTTGAAGAAAAGACCTTCCAGATGAGCATTCCGCGGGACATGTCTCCTTGGGTATCCGAATTGACGACGAACGAGAATTGGATAATAGTTGACTCCTCCCTTAGTTCCTATAAGGGGTATGTTTGGGAAATTTCCACAACGGTCAATGATTCTGATCCCGTCATAGATTCGATTGTACCAATCGATGTCAGAGTTGGTAAGAGACATGATTCTATGCAATCAACGCAAAGTATTCTTTTGATCCTAAAATGCAGCAGACTTTGGCAAATGGGAAATGAACCATTTGTATAGCAAGGGTACACAACATGTGATCATTCCTCCGCTGTATAAATTCCTTAAGTGTACAGAATGACACACATCTGCGAGTAAGGTAGGTACGGAATTTCCAATCAGACATATCTTAATGGCATTGATATCTACGAAGTTATCGATGTTGGGAAACAAAAATAACCCGTATGTGAGCAAAACAAAGATGCTCACGAAAGCGGCCACATTCCCTATACTGGCAAAGTACAGAGCTTTCTTTATCAAGAACTGGGCAGGTAAACCTTGGATACCACCCTTAGTGATCATGTGAGTCCTGACTTCTGACTCGTCTAAATAAGTTGCTCTGGCAATGGTTTGATCTTTTAGAATTTCTTCCAGTCCAGAAAAGGGAGCTTGATCAGTGATATGTAAATTAGTCAGGTGAGAATACTCCTCCAGCGTTGGTGCTAGCTGATAATTCGGGAATGTGAAACAGTGATAAACCAGATCGTAGAACTGAATGAGTGTAGCAAGTAATCCCTCAATTACATGAATCCTCAACAGAGACAGCAGTCCTCCATACTTAGCTCTGAAATCCTCAGGGTTGGTGATCATCCTCGCCAAACCTCTTAAATCCTCTAACTTTGGAACCTTGAAGGTGTACTTATGAGTCTTTCTTCTACCGAAATCCATAACGCAATCTCTTTCTCTGATATTTGCAAACATTATCTAAGTTTAATTTGAAACAGAGAGACTAGAAGAGAAAATTTTTCCTTTGTTTTTAATGTTTTTTAAATGAATGTATGAATGCAGCACACAAAAATATAGAAAAAACATGGGGTCAAAGGGTCAGTGTTATGAAGTCAAGGCTCTACCCCCCCCCCCCCCCAAAGGTTTATACTGGTGATTTTTTGTACCTGTCCGAAAAATTATTGATCCCTCTTGGGATAACAACAGCAAGCGGATCGACAGTGATCTCAAATGAGGGTAGTATCGCGTGACAACTATTTCCGATAGCTTCCGCACTACAAAATGGTTTTAGTCTACTAAAAACCTCAGCTTCTCAGATTATCTAGTCGACCACACTACTTTCAACAACCGAAGTCGTATAGGAAATGTATCTGCAAAGGGAGTCTCCACTGAGTTTGATCGTCAACCGGGGACTCTTAGCTGGGATTCACTCCCCGTAAGATTACCCATTTTGCCATCACCTATCTTAGGTGTATACTCAATCTTTCCACATGCGGAATCACGCGCATTCCCATTAGCAAAAAAAATAATCATAGATATCAACTAGGTAAAGCAGTATATATATATTTGTCTTAATCATCTTAGACCTCTAGTCTTATGATCCTATACAGACAATGACTCCCCAACAGAGTCGCCATTTCTGTGATACTTTGTGAACTCAAGGTTTTCTACCTAAGATTGTGAACTTAAGGTTTCTACCGAAGATTGTAAGAATGAGAAAAGGGCCCCACGGTGGGCGCCACTTTTTCTGTAGCGCGATTTTTGTGGTCTTGAATCACTATCGCTTAGGCACTACAGTTCGATTCATTTTTTATCCTGTTAAGCTGATTAAGGAAGGGAAATAGATGTCTCCAATTAACCCTGCTCGCATACTGAGTTTAAACAGTCAAAACTGTTGGTTTACAGATGCTATTAAGATGTGGGCCCCTCTTTGGTTATTTTTTTAAGAACACAGTGTCTGGACTATTTTTGAGGTTTTAGATAATGTGTTTAAATTTGATGCTTTTGGGTTGATATATGAAGGTACTGGATTTTGGGTTTTTGATTAGTGTGCTCGCTAAGATTTTTCAATCTTATGCCTACGTATTCCCGTTTAACGAAACAGGGAAATCAGAGCGATCGTAGTTCCTCCTATTCTATGGGAGGAAAAAGTTTGTTTTAGTGTCTTGTTCAAAGCCCAAGACATGAAGCTAAAGATGATTTATATCTTGTTCAAAGCCCAAGATGTGAAGCTAAAAGGTTCTGGATGAGAGATAATTTGTCGTCTCTAAAGAGGAGTTGTTGATGTTTGTATGCTGTGAGCAAGGCACAAATTGATTAACTCAACCGAGGTTTCCTTATACAAAGCCTAAGAGGAGGCTATTGACCCAACAAGAGGGTGTTTTTTATTTGTCTCATACGAAGCCCGAGATAGAGGCTAAAGGGGTTGACTCAACAAGTGAGTCTTTTATACTAAACAAGAGAGTGTTTTAGTGTCTCGTACGAAGCCCGAGACGGAGGATAAAAAGTTATTGACTCAACAAGAGAGTCTTTTATACCCAACAAGAGAGTGATTTGGTATCTCGTACGAAGCCCGAGATGGAGGCTAAAAGGATATTGACTCAACAAGAGAGTCTTTTATACTCAACAAGAGAGTGATTTAGTATCTCGTACGAAGCCCGAGATAGAGGTTAAAAGGAGATTGACTCAACAAGAGAGTCTTTTATACTCAACAAGAGAGTGATTTAGTATCTCATACGAATCCCAAGATAGAGGCTAAAAGGAGGTTGACTCAACAAGAGAGTCTTTTATACTCAACAAGAGAGTGATTTAGTATCTCATACGAAGCCCGAGATGGAGGCTAAAAGGAGATTGACTCAACAAGAGAGTCTTTTATACTCAACAAGAGAGACTGAAAAGGTTAGCTCCGGTGGGGAGGATCATTGTACAAAGCCCAAGAGGAGGCGGAGTTACTGCTGAGGATGAGATCCATAGGCAGGCCAAAGGGTGGGGAACTCTCATGAGAGAGAACAGGTTTTAGAGTGATCAGTGTTTTTTCATATATTTGAAAGGAACTTAAGAATGTCTTTGAGACTTAAGGGGGTTTAGACTGTCCAAGTCTAGAGTTTTATCTTTTATACAATACCCAAGAGGAGGCACGAACATTAAGGGATGAGTATCAACCCTAAAATGGCCAGAGGTTTGACACTGGAAAGACTGCTTTAGCAAAGGATGACTAAGTTCTGTCTTATACCTTTAAGAGGTCGTCAGGGTCCTTGTACTAAGCCCAAGAGAAGGCATGAGAACTTCTAGGAAGCCGAAGGGTCCTTGTACAATGCCCAAGAGGAGGCGGGGATGCTTTTAGGAAGCCTGTGGGTCCCCAAACCAAGAGAAGTTCAAGAAATGCAATTCACAGAGAAGAGATCATTCCAGGAAAGTTCGAGAATTTGGAAGAAACTCAAGAGATGCTAATCACGGAGAATATATCAACTCTGGGGAGTAGAGTTTCTTTTACAATTTCTAAGAGTAACAGTCTGAGAAAGGGTTCACCGAGAATGCTGCCTTTCTCTTTGTTTCATATTGTTTAACCCCAAGAGAAGGGAAGACTGTGTCAGGTAATCCTATGGGGGATCTAGTTTTGTTTGTATTTAAGAGTGACCAACTGGCTTTACCTAGTTCTAGACGTAGTTGCCAGGGAAAACTCTAAATAACTATACTAGTATTACACAGTTGATATATGGTAAGTATATAAAAGGTTATGAAAGAAGACTTACAGTGAAACAGCCCCACAATACAGTTATATATATATGAAAGCGATAAATGAAAGTGGATAAACACTTACCCGTTGTAGAGCTTCCATGCTGTTTTGTTAGTTGTTCAACAAAGATAACTTTGATAACAATATTATATTCAAAATCAAGGGAGAAAGTGCTTTGAAAAGACTGTTGAGGCTTACAGCTCAAGGAGAGGCCCAAGTTTTAACGATGATCGTACCGTTGTTTTTGAAAATGTAAAGAGGGACTTATACAATATGTGAGGCCCAAAAATGGTTTTTCTTACAAAGGGGTTGGGTCTTACACTCTATTAGAGGCCCAAAGTAATGATGGGGCTTACAACTCAAGGAGAGGCCCAAGGTTTTTGTTTGAAAACGGCGATCGCGCCGAGGTTTTTGAAAACACAGTGGGTCTTATACAATGACTGAGGCCCAAATCATTTTGGTTTCAAAAAGGGGTTTGGGTCTTACACTCTATTAGAGGCCCAAAGTATTTTTAAGGAAAGAAATGGGTCTTATAGCTCAAGGAGAGGCCCAAGGTTTTTTGTTAAAAAGGCGACGATCGCGCCGAACCTTTTGACGGTATCGGGACTTATACAATACACTGAGGCCCTAAGAAGGTTTTTATTTACAAAAGGATGGGACTTACACTCTACCAAGAGGCCCAAAGAGTTTGAAAATGATTGATGAGGGTTGAAATCAAAGAAACCCTAATTTTGTTTTCCTTTAAAAGTAAATATTTAAAGAAAATCAATAAAATGATAAAAATACCAAATAAGTTTGAATAAACCACTTGTGATTTTTGTTTAAGGTTTGAAAAATGAGGTTTTAATCACAAGATGAATTAAAACTCATTTGGTTTTGATTTTCAAGATGAATATTCACTTTTAAAATGTTTAAAAACAATTAAAAATGAATTTATTCACAAAAATTCCAATTATATTAAATAAATAATATAAATTTGATTTTTTTTGTGGAATAAAATATTTCAACATTTTTGTGATTTTTTGCAAAAAGAACCAATCAAAAATAATTAAAATTGAGGGAGTTATTAATTTTTCAAATCATTAAAAATAATATGAAAAATAATAAAAAAAGGTGAAAAAAACACTAAAAAGGGGCCTAGGGCGAGGGGGATTCGAACCCCATACCTTTTGTGTGCAGGGTGTGCGCCTTACCACTGGGGTGGTGATACATCTGTGTATCAAACCCCAGCCATAAATATACAAGGCTTGCCTTGTTCTTGGCCTGGCCAAGGCAAGGCAAGGTTTTTGGTCAGAAACGTGAAGGTCATAACTTCCTCATTTCTCCATGGATGGAGACAAAATTTATATGTATCTGGCCTAGAATTTCCCAAGGAATCCAATGGCGGTAGTGGTTTTTCCAAGAAAATAAATCCTCCTCAAAACCCGATAGTGGTTTTGAAATAGGCCATGATTTGCATTTTTTGTGCTATCTCTTGGTGCAGGCATGAATTACATGATGAATTGGTTCAAACACAACAAATATAACATGTAAGAGATGTGCATGATTAGTGGACCTCAAAGCAAGGCATATTTTAAAGAGTTCAAGTTGAGATGCTTACCTCCTTTGGAGCTTTTTGGGCTATCTGCCAAGTGCTTTGTTCCAGAAATGTTTTGATGCTTTGAATAATCTCAAATGATCCCTTAGAAGCTTTTAGGATGATTGGAATCAGCTGGAAACCTCAGGAATTGAAATTGGCTCTTTCTTGCAAAAGGGGCAAAAGTGGCCAAAATAGAAACTTTCTCAAATGGTGTTCCAGATGTTTGAAACCATTTGGGCAAGTTCAAGGATGATATTTGGAGTGTGTTTGAGGTTTTATCTGGTTTGGAAAGTGACTGAATCAAGGCATGGCTTGAAAAATGCAAAAAGGCCCTATTTTGAGGTTTTGAGAGGGGACTTTGTATTTTGGTGTTACAGGTCACTTGTGAGAGTTTGGACAGCTTAGATATGACATATTGGATGTGTTTGGATCATGAACTGTGATGGAATTACTCTCTAACTCAAAAACTTAGAGTTACCTTGCTAAAGAAGGCATTTTTTCCTAGAGAAAGAGATTTTGAGGAAAGCAAGTGTTGTAGTGCTTTGGTGTACTCAAACCAAGCACAAATGAGCTCTATTTATAGTAGAGCAAGTTTGTTTTGCAAGCAATAGTGAATGGCAATTACTGCAGAGGTTTGGCCAATGGTTGCATTTTGGAATCTCAAGTCTCCTCTAGCCATTGACTGGAGGTTAGGGCACAGGCTGCTGGTCAGAGATCATCCTTGACTCATTCAGTTGGAAATAGTTCAGTCCATGCCACCTTGGTGCATCCATTGAATGCTCCAAAACAAAATTGGAGTCTTGTCCCCTCTTTAGGCATTTTTAGGTTTGGCATGCTATTTTTAGTTCCAAACACTTGGGAGGCTGATGGATCAGTGTTTGTCCCTCCTTGGTCCCTCCCAGAGGTGTTCAGATGGATCAACTTGTTTGTCATTTGCAAAAATTGCTCAAATCGAGCAAAATTCACAAATCTGCCTTGCCATGACAGTTTGCAGCAATGCACATTGGCATTGTCATATCTCATGGCTCAAGTGGAATTTCATGGGGTTCTTAGCCATTTTGGAAAGCCCTCATATGATACAACATATGTGTGATCATAGTTTGTTTTGATACTTTTTGGATCCAAGTGAAAAATGCCCCTACATTTGGAAAAAAAGCAAGGCAGATTTGGACTTAGTGAAAATTTCACAAAGTGTTGGAAAAAAGTGACATTTTCACTTTTTGTGATTTTGGCCATTCCATAACTTGAAATCCATGAGGAATTGGAATGAGGTGTAGTTGACAATTTTAAAGTATGCCATGAGAGCTACAAATCCATCTTTGGATCCACCCAAATGGTTGCTTGGATCTCAAATTATGATCCTTGGAAGTTGGTACCCTAGCCACTTTGTTCCATAACTTAGAAAATTTCTAAGTTTTTTATGGTTACCCCTTTTACAAGTTATCCCATTTCCTTTGATTTTTCTTGATGAATTTTGATTCAAATCACACATTAACATCATTTTAGGGTTAAAGAACCATAATTGTGAAAAATCTCAAAAAGTCAACCTTTGACTTTTGTGCACAGTTGACTTTTTATCAGATGAATTCCAAACTGTGCGATCCTCTATGAAATCAAGTCCTTGACCTAAATCAAACTTGATGGATTTATTTCATAGGTGTTATAGGGTGTATTGAATCATGCCCTAGGGTTTGGGAGCATGTCCTGGTCAAAGGTCAAAGGCACAGTTGACTTTTTTCTGCGAAACCCTAACTGTGGTTCTGATGAACTTTAAACTTGGGAATCAAGCTTACTGGGTCAATCCATTGTTGCAAATGGATCAATGTAGTGTGTTGGAGACCCTCAAATCATATCTTGAGGTCTTGGCGCATGATTTGTCCCAAAAGTCAACTTAGGGGTGAATTTGGTCAATAAACCTTAATTCCTGATTTTTGGTAAATGCATCCCCTGAGGCCAAATTGACTTGATGATTGGGTCCATGAGGTTCCATGGAGTATCTTAGATTATGATTTGAAGCATTGGCTCATGCCAAGAGGAAAATTTCCATCTGGAGGCCCTGGTCCACCAAAACCCTAATTTGGTGACATTGTCGATCCTGAGGCTTGATTCACTTAGAATGCTACAACCTTGTGCTTAATCCTTGATGTGGGAGTCCTCTTGATCCTTTATGGATGTTTGAGAGGTTTGACAAGTGGAAGATCATGTCAATTCTTGATTGAGCCTTTGTCTAAATGCTTTGATAGATGTTGAAACCCTAATCCTTGTTTGTGGTGAATGCTCACCCATCTTTGGGGAGACTGATGAGGCATAATCGTACATCCATATTGTGGTGATGATTTTCACAATGATGGGAAATCTTAGTGGTCAAAATTTGGGGTATAACACTCAGTATGCAAGCAGGGTTAATTGGAGACATCTATTTCCCTTCCTTAATCAGCTTCATAGGATAAAAATGAATCAAACTGTAGTACCCAAGCGATCGTGATACGAAACCACCAAAAAATCGCGCTATAGCTTGCCACTTATAGCAATTAGATGAAAGAGGAAGTTTGCCAGGATAAGAGATGGACGACAGCTTGGATATTTGAATCAACAAGTGTGCCATTTACAGAAGTTATCTGGGATTAGGGTTTGTTTTGAATGCTTGTTTTAATGGGTGATATCACAGAGAAATGACTTCTTGCAGAGAGATTTTGATTTCCTCTAAGGGGGATGTTGATTTTTGTGTGCCTTGATCAAAGCCCAAGGTTGAAGCTAAGAGATTGATTGAATCCACTGGGGAAGTCCTTATACAAAGCCTAAGAGGAGGCTGGAAAAGGCTGACTCAACAAGAGAGTGTTTATCTGTCTTGTACAAAGCCCTAGATTGAGGCTAAAAAGAGACTGACTCTTTGGGGGATATCATTATACAAAGCCTAAGAGGGGGCTAAAAGTTGACTTTTCTGGGGGAATATTTTGTCTATCTTGTACAAAGCCCAAGATTCAGGCTAAAAGAAGATTGACTCTGCTGGAGAGATTTATACAGTGTCTTGTACAAAGCCCAAGATTGAGGCTGAAAAAGGGAAACTGACTCTATTGGATAGTATGATTTGCCTTATACAAAGCCCAAGATTGGGGCTAAAAAAAGATTGACTCTGTTGAGGATACTTTAGGTGTCTTGTACAAAGCCCAAGATTGAGGCTGACCTTATCGGGGAAAATCATTATACAAAGTCTAAGAGGAGGCTGAAAAGAAGATTGATTCTGATTAGGGGTATTGTTTCTCAAAGCCCAAAAGAAGGATGGTAGGAATTGACTTCGCTGAGGAAGATATTTATCCAGAGCTTAAGAAAAGGTTATGAAGATTTTGACTTTGTTGGAGAAAGTTTATATATGTCTTGTACAAAGCCTAAGATTGAGGCTAAAAGAATGACTCAACGAGGGGGTGTTTATGTTTTGTACTACTGACTCAACAAGAGAGTGTGGAAAGGTGATTGACTCAACAAGAGAGTACTTTGTTTGTTTTGTACAAAGCCCAAGATTGAGGCTGAAAAAGGTTAACTCAACAAGAGAGTGTTGAAAAAGTGATGGTCCCAACAATAGAGTGCTTTTGGGGCTAATTCTGCTGAGGAAAATCATTATACAAAGTCTAAGAAGAGGCTGGCTTTTCCTGAGGATTATTGAGATCCAGAGGCAGGTCCAAGATGGGGAATCAACTCTTGCTGAGGTTTACAGCAGAGTTGAGGTATCAGATGCCTTGAGGTTCTAATTTGGGATAGTGTTATGACCCTAGCTGGGGAAATTTTAGGATAAAAAACTGAGTTTTAGACCATTTGAGGATTTTAACTCTACTGGAGATTGGTTTAAATGACCAGAGTATTTTTTCTGGGTTTGTAGGGAACTTGAGAATGTCTTTGAGATCCAAGAAGAGATTAGACTGTCCAAGTCTACTGGTGTGGAAAAATTTATCTTTGTACGATGCCCAAGAGGAGGCTGGTTCTTTAAGGGATGAGAATCAACCCTAAATTGGTCTGAGGTCTTGACTCTGGAAAGACTGCTCTAGCAAAGGATGACTAAGTTCTGTCTTATACCTTTAGGAGGTCTTCAGGGTCCTTGTATTAAGACCAAGAGAAGGCATGAGAACTTCTAAGAAGCTGGAGGGTCCTTGTACAAAGCCCAAGAGGAGGTTGGGATGCTTTTAGGAAGCCTGTGGGTCCAAACTTAAGAAGAGTTCAAGAAAAGTTTCACCGGGAATAATCTTTTCTTTAGTGAACAGTTCTAGGGTTTGAAGAAATTCAAGAGAGGTTTCACCGGGAATTAATCCTCTCTGGGGAAATGAATTTCTTTGACAATTTCTAATAGTGACAGTCTGAGAAAAGTTTCATCGGGAATAATGCCTTTCTCTTTGTTCCATATTGTTAAAGCCCAAGAGAAGGCAAAACTGTATCTAGAAATTCCTATGGGGAACTAGTTTTGACTGTATTTAAGAGTGACCAACTGGCTTTACCTAATTCTAGACTTAGTTGCCGGGGAAAACTCTAAGCAGATATACAAGTATATATACAGTTGATATATGACAAGTATTTAAAAGGATATGAAACAAGGACTTACAGGTGAGCAAGCTTCCAGCAATACAAACAAATATATATATGAAGGCATGTAAAGAAAGCTGATAAAACTTACAGGCGAGCAAGCTTCCATTGTAACAGTTGTATGGTTAGTTGTTCAAGAAATTAAAGAATGTTTTGATAACAAATATGAATTTGAACCTAAATCAAAAAGGGCAGTTGTTTTGAAAAGATTGTTGGGGCTTGTACTCAAAGAGAGGCCCAGATGAGAAACAATGATCGTACCGTTGATCTGAAGATTGTATCGGGACTTATACAACGACTGAGGCCCAAATTATTATATCTATAAAGAGGGTTGGGTCTTACAACTCAAGGAGAGGCCTAAAGGTTTATTTTTGTACAAGAGATGGGGCTTACAACTCAAGGAGAGGCCAAATTATTTTGTTTAAAAGGCGACGACCGCGCCGAGATTTTAAAATCCCAGTGGGACTTATACAATGACTGAGGCCCAAAAAGGTTTATATTTACAAAGGGGTGGGACTTACACTCTATCAAGAGGCCTAAATGTAACACCCCAAATTTTAGATTAATTATTTATTTAATTAATTTATCAGGAATATATGAGTTATTGTGGAATATTCGATATATATGATGTTTTGGGGATTTTCTTTTGTGAAGTGATTGGATATAAATGATGTTTTAGTGATTTTGAGAATTATGTGACAATTTGGAATGATTTAAAATAATTAAAATAATTAAGTTGGAATTATTCTAATTAGAAAAATAGGAGTTATTGGTAGTAGAGACAAGAAGGGAATTTTGGTCAATTATGCAGTGTTAGTAAGGATAATAATGGGAAGACCATATTAAGGAGTTCTAGGGTTACGGAAGAATAACTGTTTCCCTTTCGTGCATGCATTTAGAGAAGAGGCGGAGAGAATAGGAGAGCTGCTAGGGCCGGGAGAAAAATAGAAAAGGGATATCAGAATTCAGTAGAACGCGAAGAGAACGACGGATTCGACGACGAATTAAGGTAAGGGGAGTTTTATCATTTTTATTATAATCGATTTAAGGTATGTTTAATTGTGGGAATTATTGGGGTTTTGGTGGAGTTTTTGATAAATGATAACTGTGACGGAATTGATGATGGTTTGACGTAAAGACTGCTTCCAATTGAAGTGTAGTATTGTATATCGAAATTGAGTTGTTGATTGAGTGTGGCAAATATGAGGATTTTGATGGTTTCGTAATCTGTTGAATTGTTAATTGAAATTTTACTGGAATTATTATTGATGGATAGAATAACGAAGGAAAGAAGGGTTGGAATTGTTAATGTGAATCTACTGAAAACATTAATGGATAAAAATGGAAGAAAGAAAAAGAAAAACAAAAAGAAGAAGGATTTTTGGGGTGGCGCAAGCCACATGAAATTGGTGGCGCCAGCCACATGGTTGGAAGGGTGGCGCAAGCCACCAAAATGTAAAGGGCAGGGTGGCGCAAGCCACCCATTAAGTGGGGGAATTGTATTGTTTTTTTAGTTTTTCTTTTAAAAATTATAACTTTTGATTTACAATTCCCATTTTGATGCCGTTTGAAGCTATGGAAAGGTATTGGAATAATCTATAACATAGTGAAATAATATAAATCATATAGTGTGATCCTCTAATGAAATTGATAGGCGAAAGTGATGAAGGTTCTGTGTTGATAAACCTGTAAATATGCATGTCTGTGTGAAAACTCATGATTTTAATTAGTAGGAATTATTTAGTATTGGTGATAATGAAATAATGCTGACATGATGTTTATGTTGTTGTATTGATGATATTTATAATGTGATTATCTATGGATTGTGCCATGCTATATGAATGATGTGTGTGCTGAAATAACAGAAAGTATGATGTATGTGTAAAATTCCTGAGTTGTGTCTGGAAATGAATTGTCTAGTATTGGTTGTAATAATTTGATAATGGTTTCATTTTAAAGTATGTGTTATGATGTTTGTGAATGGAACATGAAGATTTTAATGATGATGATACTACTTAGGTTTTGGTGTTGTTAGGATGGAGATAATACTGTCATGAAGTAATGTGATATGGTAATGATGATGTTGATATGATATGCATAATCAATCACTAAATATGCTATATGATGAATTGATAAATGATTACATGTTGACTGCGATGTGATGATATATCCTTGGTAAATGATTTGTGTTGGATTAATGCTATTATGAGTTATGATGATGTACTGATACTAACACGATGTAAATGATGCAGTGAGATACTTTATGATGTTGTAAGAATAATTGTGATATTGTTTGATAAAATGATGATGTTTGATAAATGATGCCGATATGATGATTAAGATGCTATTGTGATATTTATGATGATTGTGGTGCTGTTATGAGATTTAGGATGCTGTTATGGTGTGATGTTAATTATGTGTTGATGAATATGTGATGGTGACTAAGTATTGATGATTATGTGAAGAGAATATAATGATGTTGTTTTGATGAATATGATGTATGTTATGAAGTATGATGAATATGATGAATGATGATGCGTTTGACTAGCCGTGGTCGTATTTTATATATTATTACGCATCATGCATTCATAGCATAATTTTTAGAACGAATTGTCCAGTGAAGTTTGAAGATGACTAAGTCATCAGTGAAGTTGTAGGATGATATCCAGTGAAGTTGTAGGACTTATTGTCCAGTGAAGTTTGAAGATGACTATGTCATCAGTGACGTTTTAGTACCACATGCATGTGTCTTATGAAGTTGCATTCATTATTTGTGGCATTGCACAATAATTGTACTATGTGATGTGTCTGATGTGATTCTGATTTAGTGATGTTCTGACATGAGAATTTGGTGTTTTGTTGTTATGAGGTATATGTGTTAAATGATGTTATGTTGTTGTGATTCCCTGTATATGACTACTATATCTATTCCTTATGTCTTTTATAATGAGTATGATTGTACTCACCCTTTCTGCTGATATTTCCCCTACCATGGGAAATGGGCAGGTACTCAAGGATAGCAGTAGAAGTTCGAGATAGCTTATGGAGTTATTAGTTATCTTTCCGCGGTGAAGAGGGTCTTGCTCTGATAGATGTAACATTGGGTCTTTGGGAATCATTTGAATTAAATGTTGATAATGATGTATTGAAGTGTTTCATCTTGTTTTAAAAATTTTTTAACAAGTTTTGTGAGTTATGACGTCTGACGATGAATTTTTAATTGAAGTATTTTATTTTAGTAAAACAATGTTTCGAGAACCCGTGTTACGGAGCAGGATGTTTTTAATTAAGAAGTTTTATGAAGAAGTGTTGCACCCTTTTAATGAATTACTCTAATTTAATTAATTAACATTACCTGAATATTCGTGGGGCTTAGAAGGGTGTTACATTAGTGGTATCAGAGCAGGTCGGTCTGTCCAGCCAGGTTGTCTAATGTTTTTGTTCCCTCAGTACGCGACATGTGTGTGAAACACTGTCGAAACTTGTTTGTTTTCCAACCGTTGTCTGCAGGAGTTGGTTTGAAATGAGTAGGGGAGAAGCTTTCGCTTCTCTGAGATGTTTTGGTGGTGGAACGTCAGTTCGGTGTGTTGCTGATTACAAGTGTGCAAGCATTGTGGGAGTTGTGTTGTTTCCGAAACTGAATGAAAGATGAAGATAAGGCTTATGGCGACTAAGAATTATGCCTTAAGTAACTTCGTGTACAAGATGTAAGGAACGCTATTATAAGCTTGGTAAAGATGGTTTATGCCCCATCACGATTGTCGGCTGTCTATTGACAAATTGAGGAACTGATCACCCTTAATCCCTTGTTGATAGTAGACGGTGTCGTGTTGGATGGGATAAACTTGTTTGCCAGCTTAGATGGTGTAGACAGTGAATTTGTTGGAATTAAGATGTGTGCTCACTAATTGTTTAGATGAGTGGTGTGATATGCTGCTAATTGCGAGAGCGCAGGCAATATGAAGGCTATGTTGTTTCTGACACTGAAGATGTTATGGATTCGGGATTTCTGTCTGCCGGCTAAGTTGGGATGTCTTTAGGGAAAGGATCGGGTGTTGTTGATGTTGGATTCTCTGAGTACAGAGAACGATGAAATGGCTAGTGTGATGCCAGTGGTGTGTGATCCCTGATGTTTTCCTGAAGGATAATTGTGACTTGCCTCCAGAGCGTGGATACGAGTTTGGTGACAGTAAAGGGCTAACGTTATAGTCTGCTAAGCAAGTGGATGAACTTTTAGAAGATGAAGCTCTGATGTTTGTAATGTTATACCATTGTAAGTCGATCGGGAAGTTGCAAGTGTTGAATTACCTGTTGTCCGTGAATTTTCTGATGTATTCCCGGATGACATAAGTGATTTGCCTTCAGAGCGTGAAGTAGAGTTTGCGGTGGATTTGACACCAGGCACGAGCCCGGTGTCGATGTCTTCATATTGGATGTCAGTTTCCGAGTTAAGTGAATTGAAGAAGCCACTAGAAGAGTTATTAGAGAAGAAGTTTATTCGACTAAGTGTTTCACCGTGGTGCTTCGGTGTTGTTAGCAAGGAAGAAAGATGTTAGTATGAGATTGTGTGTTGACTACGGATGAGTGAATAAGTGACTAGCAAGAATAAGTACCCATTTCCGAGAATTGACGACTTGATGGAACAACTAGTTGGAGCTTGTGTATTCAGCGAGATTGATTTGAGATCTGGTTATCATCAGATTCGTGTTAAACCAGAGGATATTTTGAGGACGGCTTTTAGGAAGAGATATGGTCACTATGAATACACTGTGATACCATTCGGTGTGTCCAATACACCTGGTGTGTTCATGGAACATATGAGTCAAATTTTTCACGAGTATCTGGATAAGTTTGTTGTGGTTTCTATTGATGATATTTGGACATACTCTAAAATAGAAGAAGGGCATGCAGAGTATTTGAAGATTGTGCAGCAAGTATTGGGAGAGAGGAAGTTGTATGTGAAACTGTCAAATTGTGAAGTTCTGGATGAAAGAAGTAAGTTTCCTTGGCTATGTAAATTCTAGTAGTGGAATTGCTGTGGATCTTTCGAAGGTTGATGCGGTATTACAAATGGGAGATTCTGAAGTCTGCGACTGAGATCCAAAGTTTCTTGGTTTAGCGGGTGATTATCGAAGATTCATAGAGGGATTTTCTAAGTTGGTATTACCTTTGACGCAACTGACGCAGAAGGGTCAAGCATATGTGTGGGATGTTGCATGTGAGAAGAGTTTCGTAGAATTAAAGAAGAAGTTGGTGACCGCTTCAGTATTGATTTTACCTAATTCGAAGGAGTCCTTTGTGGTTTATTGTGATGCATCAAAGATAGGTCTCGATGGAGTGGTAATGCAAAATGGACAGGTTGTTGCTTATGCGTCGAGACAATTAAGAGTTCATGAAAGGAATTATCCTACACATGATCTAGAGTTGGCAGCTGTAGTATTTGTACTAAAATTTTGGCGACACTATCTTTTTGGTACGAGATTCGAAGTGTTCAGTGATCATAAAAGCTTAAAGTACTTGTTTGATCAGAAGGAGTTGAATATGAGATAGAGAAGGTGGCTTGAATTATTGAAGGATTATGATTTCAATTTGAATTACCATCCTGGAAAAGCAAATGAAGGGGATGATGCGTTGAGTAGGAAGTCGCTGCATATGTCAATGCTTATGGTACGTGAGTTGGAAGTGATTGAACAGTTAGGGTTGTTAGCGAATCAGTTTGCAAACAAGGTTGGTGACAGATGAATGTTAGGATAATCGTTGTGTAGTGTTTGAAGTTCGCTTTGAAGATTGCAACGTAGTAATTCATTTGTTATGTCAGAATATGAATGAGATATGAGTCCTACTACAGTCAATTTCATTATGTATTAATGCTTGGATTCGTGAGGTCAATGAAGTTAGTGTTAGTTAAAAGGTGAAGATTGAATTAATTGTTAATCAGTTGTTGAAATTGCTAGCTTGTTGGATCGTGTTAAATGTTGAGTTGGTGGAACATGGCGTCATAATTACTTATGTTAAAAATGTCCGTGAAGTCAACCGTTTAATGAGAAAGAGGTAGATTCAGTTGTTAGTTGTAATTGGATGAAGAGAAACTGTTATACTGTTGGCTTGAAGATAGTGGAGTATTGTGATTAGATTGCTTTTGAGATGAAATATCTATGTGTATAAAAATGCAACTTTATAGAGTTAATCATGAATTGAAAAGTCGAGGCACATGCCAGCAACTAGTGGTAGTTAACTTATGGTGAAAATATGATGCAGACAGGATGCATTGTATGATGATGGTTAATAACAGTTGATGAAATTAGTCATTAAACAAGATATGAGGAATGAGTTTGTGCTAGGATGTGGATTTGAATGTATTGATATTGGAATGTAAGTTCGTGGTGACGAGTAGTCGGGTGAGGGAGTGTTATTTGAGCTATTCGATTGAGGTAATTTTCGAGGGCGAAAATTCTTTTAAGTGGGGGAGAGTTGTAACACCCCAAATTTTAGATTAATTATTTATTTAATTAATTTATCGGGAATATATGAGTTATTGTGGAATATTCGATATAAATGATGTTTTGGGGATTTTCTTTTGTGAAGTAATTGGATATAAATGATGTTTTAGTGATTTTGAGAATTATGTGACAATTTGGAATGATTTAAAATAATTAAAATAATTAAGTTGGAATTATTCTAATTAGAAAAATAGGAGTTATTGGTAGTAGAGACAAGAAGGGCATTTTGGTCAATTATGAAGTGTTAGTAAGGATAATAATGGGAAGACCATATTAAGGAGTTCTAGGGTTACGGAAGAATAACTGTTTCCCTTTCGTGCATGCATTTGGAGAAGAGGCAGAGAGAATAGGAGAGCTGTTAGGGCCGGGAGAAAAATAGAAAAGGGATATCGGAATTCAGTAGAACGCGAAGAGAACGACGGATTCGACGACGAATTAAGGTAAGGGGAGTTTTATCATTTTTATTATAATCGATTTAAGGTTTGGATAATTGTGGAAATTATTGGGGTTTTGGTGGAGTTTTTGATAAATGATAACTCTGACGGAATTGATGATGGTTTGACATAAAGACTGCTTCCAATTGATGTGTAGTATTGTATATCGAAATTGAGTTGTTGATTGAGTGTGGCAAATATGAGGATTTTGATGGTTTCCTAATCTGTTTAATTGTTAATTGAAATTTTCCTGGAATTATTATTGATGGATAGAATAAGGAAGGAAAGAAGGGTTGGAATTATTATTGATGGAAAGAAAAAGAAAAAAAAAACAAAAAGAAGAAGGATTTTTGGGGTGGAGCAAGCCACATGAAATTGGTGGCGCCAGCCACATGGTTGGAAGGGTGGCGCAAGCCACCAAAATGTAAAGGGCAGGGTGGCGCAAGCCACCCATTAAGTGGGGGAATTGTATTGTTTTTTTAGTTTTTCTTTTAAAAACTATAACTTTTGATTTACAATTCCCATTTTGATGCCGTTTGAAGCTATGGAAAGGTATTGGAATAATCTATAACATAGTGAAATAATATAAATCATATAGTGTGATCCTCTAATGAAATTGATAGGCGAAAGTGATGAAGGTTCTGTGTTGATAAACCTGTAAATATGCCTGTCTGTGTGAAAACTCATGATTTTAATTAGTAGGAATTATTTAGTATTGGTGATAATGAAATAATGCTGACATGATGTTTATGTTGTTGTATTGATGATATTTATAATGTGATTATCTATGGATTGTGCCATGCTATATGAATGATGTGTGTGCTGAAATAACAGAAAGTATGATGTATGTGTAAAATTCCTGAGTTGTGTCTGGAAATGAATTGTCTAGTATTGGTTGTAATAATTTGATAATGGTTTCATTTTAAAGTATGTGTTATGATGTTTATGAATGGAACATGAAGATTTTAATGATGATGATACTACTTAGGTTTTGGTGTTGTTAGGATGGAAATAATACTGTCATGAAGTAATGTGATATGGTAATGATGATGTTGATATGATATGCATAATCAATCACTAAATATGCTATATGATGAATTGATAAATGATTACATGTTGACTGCGATGTGATGATATATCCTTGGTAAATGATTTGTGTTGGATTAATGCTATTATGAGTTATGATGATGTACTGATACTAACACGATGTAAATGATGCAGTGAGATACTTTATGATGTTGTAAGAATAATTGTGATATTGTTTGATAAAATGATGATGTTTGATAAATGATGCCGATATGATGATTAAGATGCTATTGTGATATTTATGATGATTGTGGTGCTGTTATGAGATTTAGGATGCTGTTATGGTGTGATGTTAATTATGTGTTGATGAATATGTGATGGTGACTAAGTATTGATGATTATGTGAAGAGAATATAATGATGTTGTTTTGATGAATATGATGTATGTTATGAAGTATGATGAATATGATGAATGATGATGCGTTTGACTAGCCGTGGTCGTATTTTATATATTATTACGCATCATGCATTCATAGCATAATTTTTAGAACGAATTGTCCAGTGAAGTTTGAAGATGACTAAGTCATCAGTGAAGTTGTAGGATGATATCCAGTGAAGTTGTAGGACTTATTGTCCAGTGAAGTTTGAAGATGACTATGTCATCAGTGACGTTTTAGTACCACATGCATGTGTCTTATGAAGTTGCATTCATTATTTGTGGCATTGCACAATAATTGTACTATGTGATGTGTCTGATGTGATTCTGATTTTAGTGATGTTCTGACATGAGAATTTGGTGTTTTGTTGTTATGAGGTATATGTGTTAAATGATGTTATGTTGTTGTGATTCCCTGTATATGACTACTATATCTATTCCTTATGTCTTTTATAATGAGTATGATTGTACTCACCCTTTCTGCTGATATTTCCCCTACCATGGGAAATGGGCAGGTACTCAAGGATAGCAGTAGAAGTTCGAGATAGCTTATGGAGTTATTAGTTATCTTTTCGCGGTGAAGAGGGTCTTGCTCTGATAGATGTAACATTGGGTCTTTGGGAATCATTTGAATTAAATGTTGATAATGATGTATTGAAGTGTTTCATCTTGTTTTAAAAATGTTTTAACAAGTTTTGTGAGTTATGACGTCTGACGATGAATTTTTAATTGAAGTATTTTATTTTAGTAAAACAATGTTTCGAGAACCCGTGTTACGGAGCAGGATGTTTTTAATTAAGAAGTTTTATGAAGAAGTGTTGCACCCTTTTAATGAATTACTCTGATTTAATTAATTAACATTACCTGAATATTCGTGGGGCTTAGAAGGGTGTTACACTAAAGATGTTTGAAAAGATTTGTTAGGGTGATAATGATCAAAACCCTAATTTTTTTGATTAAAAATGTATTTTAATTCAAATAATCAAACATGTGAAAAAAGATTATGATCTTGGATTTATATTTGGAAAATCATGCTTCATTCATGGGATGATTTAAAAATCATTTGAATTTTGCAAAACGAAGAGAAAGAAATATATTTAATGTCTAAAAAACAAATAAAAATATAATTCGTTACAAAAATATAAAATATATGAAATAAATAATATTTTTGTAAAATTTTCATGGAATAAAATATTTTAATATTTTTTTTGAATTTTCAAAAAAAGAATCAATAAAAAATAATTAAAATTGAGAGAGAAATTAATTTTTGAATTAATTAACAAAAACCCTAAAAATATTAAAAATAGAAAAAATGTGGAATGGTAGCAAAAATGGTATGGGTGGGGTTTGAACCCACGACCTCATACACAAACACACATGCGCGCTACCACTGGGGTGGTGATACATCCGTGTATCAAAACCACCCCATGTGCATATATGGGATGCCTTGTTTTCAGGCCTGGTCCAGGCCAATGCAAGGCAAGTTTTGGAAATTTACGTGAAGCCTCTAACTTTCTCATTTCTCCATGGATTTAGACAAAATTTAGGTGCATTTAGCCTAGAATTTCATGAGGAATCCAATGGCACTTTTGGAATTTTTCAGAAAGTGTCCCTATTTTAAAACCCTATAGTGGTTTCAAAATAGGCCTAGATTTGCATGTTCTTTCCTATCTCACTACTCAGTCAGCAATAGCAGGGAAAATTGGTTCAAACATAACATATACAACATGTATGAGATGTTTATGATCAATGGACATCAAAGGAATGCATAATTCAAAGAGTTTAAGTTGTGATGCACTTACCTCTTGGAGCTTCTTGTGCTAACTGTCAAGATCCTTGTGTCAGAAGTAATCCAATGCTGTGGACACTCTTGATTGATCCCTTAGAAGCTTTTAGGATGATCAAAACTAGCTGGAATCCTCAGGAACAAGTTTTAGCTCTTTCTTGCAAAAGGGGCAAAAGTGACCAATATGGCAACTCTCTCAAATGGTGTTCCAGATATGGGAAACCAATTGGGACAGTTTGAGGATGATATTTGGAGTGTGTTTAAGGCCTTTTTTAGTTTTGGAAGTGACTAAATCAAGGCATGGCTTGGAAAATGCTGAAAAGTCCAATTTTGAGGTTTTGGAAGTGGATTTTCTGATTTTGGTGTTTCAGGTCACAAGTGAGTGTTTAGATAGCTTAGATATAACATATTGGATGTGTTTGGATCATGAGTTGTGGTGGAATTTCCCTCTAGCTCAAAAACTCAGAGATGACTTACAAAAGAAGGCATTTTGGCCTAAAGAGAGAGATTTTGAGGAAAGCATCAGTTGTAGTGCTTTGGTGTACTCAAACTGAGCACAAATGAGCTCTATTTATAGTAGAGCAAGTTTGTTTTGCAAGAAATAGTGAATAGCAGTTGGTACAGGCCTTTGGCCAATGTTAATCCAAGGGAATCTTTAGTCTCCTACAACCATTGACTTGAGGTTAGGACACAAGCCTATGATTCTTTGATTCAGTGCTAATTCTTTACTCATTCAGTTAGGAATGTGTCAGTCCATGCCACCTTGGTGCATCAATTGAATGCTTGGAAACAAAGTTGGAGTCTTGGCACCTTTTTTGCCTTTTTAGGTTTGTTATGGCTATGTGTAGATTTTTGGACTTTGAAGGCTTGGGGATCAGATCATTCTCCTTTTGTTTTATCCTCTGATGTGTCCAAGTGGATGACAAGGCTTGGAGTTGCCCAAATTTTCCAAATCGAGCAAATGCACAAAATCTGCCTTGTACAAGGTAGTTGGAAATAGTGATTTTGAGGGGATCATATGTCCCTGCTCAGGTTGAGTTTTGGGAGGCTCTTGTGCTTTTTAGAAAGCCCTCATATGATACAAAACACGTGTGATCATAGTTTGTTTTGAAACTATTTGGATCCAACTGAAAAAACCCCATGAACCACTAGACCTGGTTTGACTTGGATCAAGGTGAAAAATGTCCCTACATTTTGGAAAAAGTAAGGCAGATTCCGACTTAGTGAAAATTTCACTAAGTGTTGGAAAAAGTTTCATTTTCATGTTTTTGTGATTTTGATCAATCCATAACTCAAAATCCATGAAGAATTAGATTCTGAGGTAGTTGAAGCTTTTGTAGAGTGTAGCAAGACCTACAAATCCAGCTTTGGATCACCCAAAATGGTTGCTTGGATCAGAAGTTATGGTCCTTGGAAGTTGGTACCAAAACCACTTTTGTTCCATAACTTAGAAAAAATTTGGTTTCTTATGGTTGCCCCTTTTGCAAGAAACCTCACTTTTCTTGATTTTTCTTAATGAATGATGATCAATACCATACATTAACATTATTTTTGACTTAGTGGAACCATATTTGTGAAAATTTTCAAAAAGTCAAACTTGATTTTGTGCATGGTTGACTTTTTATCGGATGAAATCCAAACTGTACGATCCTTTGTGAAATCAAGTCCTTGACCTAAATCAAACCTAATGGATGGATTCCATAGGTGTTATAGGGTGTATTGAATCATGTCCCAAGTCCTTGACCTAAATCAATCCATTGTTGTAAATGGATCAATGTTGTGTATTGGAGACCCTCAAATCATGTATTGAGGTCTTGGCTCATGCTTTGTCCCAAAAGTCAACTTGGGGGCGAATTAGGTCAAGAAACCCTAATTCATGATTTTTGGTAAATGCATCACATGAGGTGAAATTGACTTGATGATTGGGTCCATAAGGTCCCTTCGAGTATCTTGGGTTATGCTTTGAAGCATTGGCTCATGCCCAGCGGAAAAATTCCATCTGGAGGCCTTGGTCGACCAAAACCCTAATTTGGTGACACTGGCGATCTTGAGGCTTAATCTTCTTGGAATGTCGCAACCTTGTGCTTAATTCTTGATGTGGGAGTTCTCTTGATCCTTTATACGTGTTTGAGAGGTTAGACAAGTTGAAGATCATGTCATTCCTTGATTGATCCTTTTTTTAAGGGCTCTAAGAGGGCTCAAAAACCCCAGTCCTTGATTGTGGTGAATGCTCAATCATCTTTGAGGAGATTGATGAGGCATGAAAGTACGTCCATATTGTGATGATGATTTGCACAATGATGGGAAATCTTGGTGATCAAAATTTGGGGTATGACAGATGCCCCTATTTAATTTTCTTGGACCCGAACGTGTGAATGGTGAAGTTATCCGGGCATTCGGGGTGGAAGAGGATTAAATATCGGAATACCCGAAATTTTGACGGTGGTTATGAATGGCTATTTACTTATTCATCTTCTTTTACTAAGCAATGATACTTAGAAAAGGGTAAAAACTTCCCCTCGATCCTGGTCTTTAGCCATGGAACGGGTCTTAGTTTCTTTTGTCAATAAAGTTCCCCTAGATCCTGGTCTTCAGCCACGGAACTGGTCTCAGTTTCTGATATAAACTTCCCCTCGATCCTGGTCTTCAACCGCGAAAATGGTATCAGTTTCTAATATAAATTTCCACTCGATCCGGGTCATCAGCCACGAAACTGGTCTCAGTTTCTTTTGTCAATAAACTTCCCCTCGATCCTAGTCTTCAGCTAAGGAACTGGTCTTAGTTTTTTTTTCCGTCAAGTTCCTTCCTTGATAAGGGATGCTATGTGTAGCGGTTTTCATCAAACTTCTCGCCGAATTTTCCTGGGGAGATGCCATTTGACGGGAAGAAGTTTTGACGTCAGACTTGTTGGGGAAACCCATTCATCTGAGCTGTAGAGGTGTTTAAACTTCTCTGTTGGAGACGCCATTTGTTGACTCTATTAGGAAAATGAGTCTCTTGAGAGGCTGTTTCCTGCTTGGGGATATTACATCATACTTTTCTTCGAGATCTTCTCGGAGAAATGCCATGTGATGTAATCCAATTTTGAGGTGCTGATGACTTCATTAACATTGACTTTCTGGAGAGAAAAACCAATGTGTTGCTGAGAGTCTTTAGTTGTGAGGCTTTCCCTGGGGATTTTCCTTAATCCGGGAAAGCGTAAATATCATCTTCAATGGTGAAGAGTGACGTTTGTTGAATGTATTCTTGCCTTTCAGAGGTTCAAGTTATCAAAGTGGTTGAGGACCGTCTCCAATCCAGAAATAAACTGGGGAGAAACTACTCAGACGCTGCATTTCCTAACAAGTAAAGGACTGACAACTCGATTGAGAGGACTTTTATCACTTGGGGATAAGACTGACCAGAGTGATAGTGATGTAACATGAATATGAGTATGAATCAATAATGCATGATGCATGCATGTTTATGCTGACAAAACCGACGTGACATACATACTAATGAATGAACACGATTGGATGCTTGTTAGGTGCTAAATTGTGTTAATATTTAGTTTAGTTTTTAGCACCTTTTTGTGATCTTGATTTGATAATCGATGCTTTTTCCCATTGTTTCCGGTTAATAACCGTAGTATAGTTAATTACATTAGTAGACTTATTTATTTAACTTTTGTGTTTTTAATTGTAGGTTTTTACATGGAAAGGTGAAGCTTGGAGCAAGGAAGACTCCTTAGAAGTAGTTTTTGAAGAAAGCAATTTTTGGAGCATGCTTGTAGCACGCTAAGCGCGCTCCTAGCGCGGGGATGGAGCTAGTTACAGAGAGTAGCCCGCTTAGCACGGTCTTGAGCCCGCAAAGCGCGATCTTAGGTCGGTTTAGTAATAAATGAGACTGCGCTTTGCGCAGTGCAGCGTGCTTAGCGCGCTCTACGATTCTCAGGCCCCTATAAATAGAATTGATCAGATTTTTTGCTGGGACTATTCATTTCCTTAAGAGCAAAAACATTTTAAACACTGTAGAATCCTATTTTGGAAGATTGGAAGCATCATTCGTCGAGAGATCATCATTGATGCTTGTTTCTCTTCTTCATCTTCTTGTTTGTAAAGCTTCCATGTCAATGGAGAGATAATTTCTCTTTTGTGTCAAGGTTAGAAGGTAGACAAACCTTCCTTTTGTATGTATAGGTATTGATTCTAGCTTATGAACTCTTGGATGATGAATGTATGATGAAAAACTTTGTCTTTATGGTTTATTCTTTGTGTTGGTTCATGATTGAGAAATGTGTCCTTACACTTTACCTAGGTTTTTCATCCATCAATGCACATAGGCTAGAGATAGTTATGAGTGTTGATGTTCATAAATATTGAACTTGAATGTTGTCATTTTGATAGTTTGAGTGAGAAATCATCAAAGGATCAAAATGGTAAAACTCATAATATGTGTTAGAGATAAACATATTGGGAGGATACGTGATTACATTTATCATCTAAACGAGTTCATTAGCTTTATCGATCCTATCCGTGCAAAATGGTTTGTCGAACCCTAATCTTGGCATGTTTTTACAAATCGTTAAAACCAATCTTTTTACCGTTCATTACTTAACTTTGAATGCAAACGTTCCGACTAAAAACAACTAAAACCCTTTGTTACTTTAAAGTTTAAAACGAATTCAACTGTAGAACGACGACGATATCTCTAAACAATCTCTGTGGAACGATAACAAAAACCTTAATCAATTTGTATTTCAACAATACTCGGCCATTGTGGGGGATGAAAAGTACCATTGGTCCAAGATAGCAATTATGCCTTGCTTAGGTGAAGTAGACCCTGTGTGGGGTGACAGTACTGTTCAATCGGTATTAAGAGGTAAAACTCTGCCGGGGATGTCATATGAAACATGATCTCTGACACAGTTGATTCTTCATTCAGGCGTACAGTTTTAGTAGGAGTACTTTGATTCTGCACTTTGAGGTTCAACCACCTTCGGAAAAGCGATCGATGTGCTCTTTTGAAGTTCACAATCAAAAGGAATTGCCATCTTTATTTTAAAAGCAGAAAATTTTTGACAAGTAAATTCATTTTTGTTTTATTTCAAGAATCATTGATCATGTTAGAAATGTCAATCTGTAAAGCTAAAACAAATGAGAATTGCAAACAAAAGCACTATGGCTCAAATTTTATTGATAGGATGGAGATCATCCAAGCACGTGATCCCATAGAGTGTTTACAAAGTTTAGAAAATGGTAATTTAAGGGAAAATGGCTATATTGAAACATAATGACCATTATCCTTCTACCAACTTTGAATTTTGGACATCCTGAGCTTCTGTCGAAGATGACCTTGACTTGAGTTTTCCTGATGGATGGCATTAGTGTTGGGGATTTAACCTTGTCGATCATAGTTACTTGCCATTAATCCCTAACTTTTTCCTGGATTATACTTTGAGATTTCCAATCCATCGGGATGATTGTTTTCTTATGTCTCTAATTTTTGCCTGGACCGCCCTTTCGGGTTTTCAATCCAACGAGACGTTTTTTTTTGTTTAGGTGAAGTATTTCTTGACTACGTCAACATTCGTGGGGTAGGCAAATTCCTCTCCATCCATAGTTGTGAGTCTCAAGGCGCCACCTGAGAAGGCTTTCTTAACCACATAGGGGCCATCGTAATTCGGAGTCCATTTGCCCCGGGAATCAGTGAGGAATGATTGTATCTTCTTGAGCACGAGGTCTCCTTTTCTGAAGACACGGGGTCAGACCTTTTTGTCAAATGCCTTCTTCATTATTTGCTGATATAACTGACCATGGCATAGAGTCGTTATTCGTTTTTCTTCGATTAGGTTCAGTTCATCGTGTCGACTTTGACACCATTCTGCTTCTGTTAGCTTAGCTTCCATCAATACCCGGATTGATGGGACCTCTACTTCTATGGGAAGTACTGCCTCCATACCATATACTAGAGAGAAAGGGGTTGCCCTAGTTGAAGTGCAGACAGTCGTGCGATAACCGTGAAGAGCATAGGGTAGGATCTCGTTCCAGTCTTTGTAGGTTACAACCATCTTTTGAACGATCTTTTTGATGATCTTATTAGCCGCTTCTACCGCTCCGTTCATCTTATGTCGGTAGGGAGATGAGTTATGGTGTTCGATCTTGAACTCAGCGCATAATTCTTTCATCATCTTGTTGTTCAAGTTAGATCCATTATCAGTAATGATCTGGCTGGGAACACCATAACGACATATGAGATTGTTTTTATAAAGCGGACCACGACTTGTTTGGTTACATTGGTGTATGATGCCGCTTCGACCCACTTGGTGAAGTAGTCAATGGCTACCAGGATGAACTGATGTCTATTTGAAACCTTGGGTTCGATCATGCCAATCATGTCGATTACCTATATGGAAAAAGGCCATGGGGAAGAGAGAACTTTGAGATGCGTTGACGGTACATGGATTTTGTTTGAGTATATTTGAAACTTGTGACACTTCCTCATGTACTTGTAGCAGTCAGATTCCATGGTCAACCAATAGTACCCTGCTCTCAGAATTTTTCTCGCCATTGTGTGTCCATTGGCATGAGTGCCAAAGGATCCTTCGTGAATTTCTTTTATCAGCATGTTTGCTTCTGGTTTGTCTACACATCGGAGCAAGAGCATGTTAAAGTTTCTCTTATAGAGTGTATCACTGCTAAAAAAGAAGCTTCCTGCCAATCTTCTGAGAGTCTTCCTGTCTTTTCTGAATTCCCCAGGTGGGTACTCTTGTGTCCGAAGGAAGCATTTGATATCATGATACCAAGGTTTGTCGTTTATGACTGCTTCAATTGTGAAGATGTAAGTGGGCCGTTCTAGGCGCATTATGTCAATCTTAGGTACGTAATTCCATTGACCTACACTAATCATGGAAGAGAGAGTGGCTAATGCATCAGCCATGTGATTCTCTTCACAAGGGATGTGATGAAACTCGATTCTGTTGAAGAATGGTAACAACCTTCTCGCTGATTGGTATGTGTTCCAGGGCTGAGTCTCCATACACATCCAAATTCTTAATTCTCAAATCAATTGCTTCTTCGAGACCCATGATACAAGCTTCGTATTCGGCCTCATTGTTTGTGCACTTTAATGTCAATCTGGCAGTGAAAGGAATGTGGGTACCCTGAGGTGTTACAATGATTGCCCAAATTTCATTTCCATAAATTTTGACAGATGCGTCAAAGATTAGTCCCCATTGGGAACCTGGTTCTGGCCCTTCACTGGGTAGCAGTTCATCGCAATCTTTCATTTTCAAGTACATGACATCTTTGCCTGGGAAGTCAAATCCGACTGATTCCTGATCGTCAATCTATTGATGAGCCAAATGATCGGCTAAAATACTTCCTTTGACGGCCTTTTAAGCGTGGTACTCAATGTCGTAATCCGATAACAACATCTTCCAACGGGCAATCATTCTCGTGAGAGCAGGTTTTTCAAAGACATACTTGATCGGGTCCATTTCGGAGATTAACCAAGTAGTGTGACAAATCATATACTGGCGAAGACGTTTGGCTGCCCAAGCCAAAGCAAAGCAAGTCTTCTCAAGCACAGTGTACCGATTTTCACAGTCGGTAAATTTCTTGCTCAAATAGTAGATGGCAGACTCTTTTCTTTTTGTTTCGTCCTTTTGACCAAGTACACAACCCATTGAGTCCTCCAAGACTGTTAAATAGATGATCAGTGGTCTTCCCTCCACTGGAGGTGATAGTATAGGCAGATTCAACATATACTATTTGATACTGTCGAAGGCGGTTTGGCAGTCTTCTGTCCATACGATGTCCTCCTTCTTTTTGAGTAATTTAAAGATCGGCGCGTATGTCGCAGTCATGAGGAATATAAATCTGGAAACGTAATTCAAACTCCTCAGGAATCCTCTGACTTATTTTTCAGTCTTGGGAGAAGGAATTTCTTGGATGGCCTTGGCCTTGTCAGGTTCAACCTCAATTCCTTTCTGGCTGACGATGAACCCTAGCAGTTTTCCTGAGTAGACACCGAATGTGCATTTGTTGGGATTCAAGCAGAGTTTGTACTTTCTCATACGCTCGAATAGTTTGGACAAATGGGTCACATGCTCCTCTTCTGTTTTAGATTTGGCAATCATGTCATCGACATACACTTCGATTTCTTTGTGTATCATGTCATGAAACAGAGTAGTCACGACCCTTTTATAGGTTGCCCCAGCATTCTTCAAACCGATCGGTATTACCTTGTAACAAAAGGTGCCCCATGGGGTGATGAATGAAGTTTTCTCCATGTCTTCTGGCGCCATTTTGATTTGATTATAGCCCGAGAATCCATCCTTGAAGGAGAAGACTTTGAACTTTGCTATACTATCTACCAGCATACCTATGTGCGGTAAGGGAAAGTCATCCTTTGGACTGGCTTTGTTCAGATCCATGTAATCTACACACATTCTGACTTTTTCGTCCTTTTTCGGAACTGGTACTATGTTGGCTAACCGTTGAGGATATACTGAGGTGGCGAGGAAACCCGCGTCAATCTGTTTCTGCACTTCCTCTTTGATTTTGATGGCCATGTCTGGATGAGTCCGTCTTATCTTTGTTTTACCGGCGGATATTCTGATTTCAATAGTAAATGATGTTCCACGATACTAGTATCTAACCCTGGCATGTCCTGATAGGACCAAGCAAATACATCAAAAAATCTTTGAGAAGTTTTATCAAGTCTTCTCTAACAGCTGGACTGAGCAGTGCTCCAATCTTGACTTCTTTCCTCTCTTATTCTGTACCCAAGTTGACCGTTTCCAACGGCTCTTTGTGAGGTTCAATGGATATTTCCTCTTGACTGAGTAATCGAGAGATCACTTCTGGAATTTCTTCGTCTTCTTCTTCTTCAGCTTCAAATACCGGGAATTCAAAGTTGGGAAAAGACATCAGATCGTACGTTTCAATGGGGTTTAAAACAAGCAATATGCATGACGTGATGATTGTATTTTTAGAAGAGATAGAGAGAAATGCAAGAGTGTGTGCAGTGTATTTTCCGAAAATGCTTGTTTTTAGTTTGAGTTGTTTTTTAGGATTACCATTTTCTGAAAAAGCAAAAAATGAAAACAGCAATAAATGCAGAAATTACAGAACGACGTTATTTATTTATGATTTGGTTGATTCTTGAAACTACAACCCTATAAAACAAAACTCTATCACTTTGGGTGAAGCGAAGAGGGACATTTATAGAAAGTGAGCCCTATAAAACATCTGTTTCACCTGGGCAGGGTGAAAGGTTAAAACAAAGATGGCAATTACTTAAACTTATGGACGACTTTCGGGACATCGACAGCAACCCATTGGCGGAGAACTCCTAGGTGAATCACAAAGTCTGGTACCTTTTTTTTGGTTTGTCCTCAGAAATGACGCTGATTTCTGGAGGAGCAGGATCGTTGGAGTCTTCCTCCCAGGCAGAGTAGTCGTAGATGAACTCTTCTGTTGTATCTTGCACAATGTTTTCATTTTCAGGCGGATCTCCCCATCCAGTTGGCTAGATGTCTTCGAGCCTGATACGAGAGCTTTTAGGAGTGGTGTACTTGACCAAGAAGTCGTACTTGCCACTCGGTTGTCCTAAAGTGTCCCATACCTCTGCGGGTTTGGAGGAATCATCCTTCTCGATGACGTTGACCTCGGGAAAAGCATAGTTGATGAACTCTTATCCTGAAATCTTTGCAGATTCATCGTTGTTCTGGATATTTTCTGAATGCCCTGAGTAATGATCCCATGATTTGGTGGGGACGCGGGTATTCTTTTCAATGATGCTCAGCTGATATGTATCGTTTGGCTGACTCTTTTGTCCCAAGTCTTCTGGGTACGGCTGCCAGATAGGCAAGTCATCCATTGGGTCATAATAGTCATAGTCAAAGTTGTCTTTCATCAGAGTGTCCTCCTCTAATGAGTTGGGTGGAGCACGACATCCTTCCAGATCACAATCTCCGTACATCATCTTGGCGTCTGATCTCGGTATATATCTCAGACTCTGCGTGGGAAAGCAAAATGGCGTATCTGCCTCTCCATGAGACATATAATCGTCTTCGTTTAGATAGGACTTCCACTCTTCATTTGTATCGGAGGAGTCACCCTCATTGATGGTATGTACTTCTTGAGACACCGGGTGAAGGAAGCCTCTGTCATACCCCAAATTTTGACCACTAAGATTCCCCATCATTGTGCAAATCATCATCACAATATGGATGAACCATCATACCTCATCAGTCTCCCCAAAGATGGGTGAGCATCCACTACAATCAAATTTAGGGTTTCAGGCCCTCTCAGAGTTCTTAGACAAAGGATCAATCAAAAATTGACATGATCTTCAACTTTTCTAACCTCTCAAACATCCACAATGGATCAAGAGGACTCCCACATCAAGGATTAAGCACAAGGTTATTCCCTTCTAAGTGGATCAAGCCTCAAGATCGCCAGTGTCACCAAATTAGGGTTTGGTCGACCAGAGTCTCCAGATGGAAATTTTCCTCTTGGCATGAGCCAATACTTCAAAACATAACCTAATATGCTCCATGTAACCCCATGGACCCAAGCATCAAGTCAATTTAGACACAGGGGATGCATACATCAAAAATCGGGGATTAGGGTTTCTTGACCTAATTCACCCCTAAGTTGACTTTTGGGACAAATCATGAGCCCAAACCTCAAGGCATGATTTTACTGTCTCTAACATACTACATTAATTCATTTGTAACAATGGATTGATCCAAGAAGCTTGAGAAACAAGTCTCAGTTTCATCAGAACCACAATTAGGGTTTCGCAGAAAAAGTCAACTGTAGCTTTGACTTTTGACCAAGACATGCTCCCAAACCCTAGGACATGATTCAATACACCCTATAACACCTATGAAATCAATCCATCAAGTTTGATTTAGGTCAAGGACTTGATTTCATAGAGGATCACACAGTTTGGAATTCATTTGACAAAAAGTCAACTGTGCACAAAAGTCAAACTTTGACTTTTTGAGATTTTTCACAAATATGGTTCTTTGACCCTAAAATGATGTTAATGTGTGATTGGGATCATCATTCATCAAGAAAAATCAAGAAAAGTGGGATAACTTGTAAAAGGGGTAACCATAAAAACTTAGAAATTTTTCTAAGTTATGGAATAAAGTGGCTAGGGTACCAACTTTGGAGGATCATAACTCCTAAACCACAAAGCCATTTTTCCCCATCCAAACCTGGATTTGTAGCCCTCATGGCTCTCTACAAAAGCTTTTACTACACCTTATTCCAATTCATCATGGATTTTGAGTTATGGAATGATCAAAATGGCTGAAAACATGAAATGCCACTTTTTCCAACACTTAGTGAAATTTTCACTAAGTCAGAATCTGCCTTCACTTTTTTCCAAATGTAGGGGCATTTTTCACTTGGATCCAAAAAGTATCAAAACCAATTATGATCAAACAGTTGTTGTATCATATAAGGGATTTCCAAAATGGCTAAGAACTCCATCAAAGTCCACTTGAGCCATGAGATATGACAATGGCAACATGTCTTGCTAAGAACTGCCAAAGCAAGGAAGATTTTAGAGTTTTGCTCGATTTTCTCAAAGTTTTCAAAGGGCAAGCAACTCTATCCATCTGAATACCTCAAGGGGGGACCAAGGAGGAACCGACTCTGATCCCAAGCCTCCCAAGTCTTTGGAACCAAAAATAGCATGCCAAACCTAGAATTGCCTAACAGAGGGACAAGACTCCAATTTTGGATTGGAGCATTCAATGCATACACCAAGGTGGCATGGACTGAGCCATTTCCAACTGAATTCAGTCAAGACTTATCCAAGACCAAGGGGACCAGCAGCCTGTGCCCTAACCTCTAATCAATGGCTAGAGGAGACTTGGATTCTCATTGCTCAACATTGGCCAAACCTATGCAGCAGTTGCCATTCACCATTCCTTGCAAAACAAACTTGCTCTACTATAAATAGAGCTCATTTGTGATCAGTTTGAGTACACCAAAGCCATCAGATACTTTCCTCAAAATCTCCTCTTTCACTCCAAATTTTCCTTCCAAAGCAAGTCACTATCGGGTTTTGAGTTTGAGAGCTATTCCAACCAAAACAATCACACACACACCTCATAAACATCATATAGAAGTGATCCAAACACTCACATAACATCTGGAACACCAAAATCACAAAATCACTAGCCAACTGCTCAAGCCTTTGACAGATTTGCAGTTGAGGTGCCAAATCAAGTTCCAGCTCAATTCAATCCACTCCAAGCACCCAGACACACTCCATAGCACCTAGGGAACCTGTCCATATCCTTGGAACCAATTTGCAACAACTCTAACACAAAACATGATCACCAGCTGCAAGTCGTAAGCATGAGCTTTTTTAACTCTATGATCCATGCATTTTTTGCTGCACAATAATTTGGCCATATGTTCATAATCATGCATAGAGTGTTTTCCCTCAATCAATTGCATTGTTTGAATCGTGTATGGAATTTCTGAACCTTCATGCAAGTTTTAGGGTTCTTGAGGTTTCTCTTTGATTTCTTATTCCATGCTTAAAATAAATGAAATGAAAGACCATAGACATGATCGTGAGGTTGAAACGAGTAGATTGATATGTAGATTGCATGAAATAATCAAGTATTCAGTGAGATTGGATAGAAAATGCAAATCTGCAGAAACAGAGGGTGGCGCGTGTTCTTGCCCTTGTTCTTGGCGCCCTTTTTGAAAATTTGAATATTTCAATTTTGGGATTTTATTTAATTGATTCAAAAATTAATTTCTCTCTGAGATTTAAGGATTTTGAGTTGATTCTTTTTTTAATAATTCACAAAAATGTTAAAATATTTTATTTTCCCAAAAAATTTGAAAAATATTATTTATTTCATATACTTGATATTTTTGTAAAGAATTAATATTTTAATTGTTTTTGACATTTAAAATATTTTCTCCTTCTTGATTTTTCAAATTTTAGTGATTTCCAAACATTTTGTGGATCAAAACCTAATTTTTGAAACATTAATCCAAGATCACAATTTTTTTCTACATGTTAAACAATTTTGATCATTTTAATTGAATTTTTTATTCAATTAAAATACATTTTGGAAACAAATTAGGGTTTTTGATTAATTTAACCCTTATCAAACTTTTTCAAACACTTTGGGCCACTAATAGAGTGTAAGACCCAATCCCCTTTGAAAACCAAACCTTTTGGGCCTCAGACATTGTATAAGACCCACTGCGTTTTCAAAAAAACCTCGGTACAATCACTGTTTTCAAACAAACCAATTGGGCCTCTCCTTGAGCTATAAGACCCATTCCTTATACTTTTGGGCCTCTTGGTAGAGTGTAAGACCCAATCCTTTGTAAATACAAACAATTTTGGGCCTCAAATGTTGTATAAGTCCCGTTGTATTTTCAAAATCACGGCGCGATCGCCAATTCAGAAACAAATCATTCGGGCCTACTCTCGTGTTATAAGCCCCATTCTTTTTCTTTAAAAACCTTTGGGCCTCTTAAGAGAGTGTAAGACCCATCCCTTTGTACAGAAAACCTTTTTGGGCCTCAGTCACTTGTATAAGTCCCTGTACAAATTCAAAACAGCAGTGCGATCACTGATAAAACTTGGGCCTCTCCTTGAGCTGTAAGCCCCAACAATCTTTTCAAAGCACTTTCTCCTTTGATTTATAATATATTGTTATCAAAGCTTTCTTTGTTGAACAACTAACCAAACAGCATGGAAGCTCTACAACCGAGTAAGTGTTTACCCGCTTTCTTTATCCACTTTCATATATATATAACTGTATTGTGGGGGTGCTCACTGTAAGTCTTCTTTCACAAACTTTTATATACTCGTCAAATATCCACTGTGTAATACTAGTATAGTTATTTAGAGTTTTCCTCGGCAACTACGTCTAGCACTAGGTAAAGCCCTGTTGGTCGCTCTTAAATACAGTCAAAACTAGATCCCCATAGGATTACCAGACACAGTCTTCCCTCTTCTTGGGGTTAAACAATATGGAGATGTGAAAGGCAGATTCTCTTTGAACCCTTTCTCAGACTGTCACCCTTAGAAATTGTCAAAGAGACTCTACTCCCCAGAGATGATCTTTTCTCCGTGAATGGCATCTCTTGAGCTTCTTCCAAATTCTCGAACTTTCCTGGCTTGATCTATTCTCTGTGAATAACATGTCTTGAACTTCTCAGGATTTGGGGACCCACAGGCTTCTTAAAAGCATCCCCGCCTCCTCTTGGGCATTGTACAAGGACCCTTCGGCTTCTTAAAAGCTTTCATGCCTCCTCTTGAGCGTTGTACAAGGACCCTTCAGCTTCTTAAAAGCTCTCATGCCTCCTCTTGGGCTTAGTACAAGGACCCAGAGACCTCTACAGGTATAGGAACAGAACCTAGTCATCAATTTACTGAAGCTGTCTTTCTGAGTCAAGTGTCAGACCAGTTAATGGGTTAACCTTCATCCTTTAACATACCAGCCTTCTCTTGGGCATCATAAAAATATCATTCACTATCTGAGAATCGACTTCTCAAAAAACCCGTAGACTTGGACAGTCTTAATACCCTTCGGATTTCCAATTTCCCTAAAGAAAAGGAAATAACCATGATCCTCTGCTCAATCCATGAGCACAACATAAGAACTGATTTTATCTTTATCCAATATACTGGACCTGTCACTAAACTGAAACAGTTACATTAGCCTCCTCTTAGGCTTTGTATAATGATCCTTTCCTCAGGAAAGTTAGCCTCCTCTTGGGCTTTGTACAATGATTCTCCCCAGCGGAGCTAACCTATTCACACTCTCTTGTTGAGTATAAAAGACTCTCTTGTTGAGTCAATCACCCTTAGTCTCCATCTCGGGCTTTGTACGAGATACAAAAACTCTCTTGTTGAGTATAAAAGACTCTCTTGTTGAGTCCAACACCTTTAGCCTCCATCTCGGGCTTCGTACGAGATACAAATCACTCTCTTGTTGAGTGTAAAAGACTCTCTTGTTGGGTCAAACCTTTCAGCCTCCATCTCGGGCTTCATACGAGATACCAAATAACTCTCTTGTTGAGTATAAAAGACTCTCTTGTTGGGTCAAACCTTTCAGCCTCCATCTCGGGCTTCGTACGAGATACCAAATAACTCTCTTGTTGAGTATAAAAGACTCTCTTGTTGGGTCAAACCTTTCAGCCTCCATCTCGGGCTTCGTACGAGATACCAAATAACTCTCTCGTTGAGTATAAAAGACTCTCTTGTTGGGTCAAAACCTTTTAGCCTCCGTCTTGGGCTTCGTACAAGACACATATAAAAACACTCTCTTGTTGAGACTACCTTTTTAGCCTCTCTCTCGGGCTTCGTACGAGACACATAAAAACACCTTCTTGTTGGGTCAACAGCCTCCTCTTAGGCTTTATATAAGGAAACCTCGGTTGAGTCAATCAACCTTTTAGCATCGAAGCGGTGCCTTGTTCATAGCATACAAACATCAACAACTCCCCTTTAGAGATGGCAAATTCTCTCTAAAGTCAAAACCCTTTAGCTTCACATCTTGGGCTTCGAACAAGATACAAATAGACCCTTCAGCTTCACATCTTGGGCTTTGAACAAGATACAAATCACCTTTCACTTTACGTACCGAAACAACCTTTTTCCTCCCATAGAATAGGAGGAACTACGATCGCTCTGATTTCCCTGTTTCGTTAAACGGGAATACGTAGGCACAAGATTGAAAAATCTTAGCGAGCACACTAATCAAAAAACCCAAAATCCCATATCTTCATACATCAATCGAAAAGCATCAGTCCTAACATCCTACCAATAGCATAATCCCGTCACACTGTGTTCTTAGCAAAATAAGCAGAGAGAGGCCCACAATATAAACCGCATCTGTAAACCAGCAGTCATCTGTTTAAACTCAGTATGCAAGCAGGGTTAATTGGAGACATCTATTTCCCTTCCTTACTCAGCTTAATAGGATAAAAAATGAATCGACCTGTAGTACCCCAAAGCGACAGTGCTTAAGAACCACATCCAAAATTGCTCGCTACAGCCTCCACTATGGAAGAAGTCCTGAATGGGATGAAAACTTTTGTCATTAGTAGCAGTCTGGGTACAGGTTAAGGAAAAACCAAGACCTTTCTTTGTCTTGTTATCCGTAGGAATGACAAGCTGTCCCCATCCTTTTGCATTGTTACTCTCGATCACTTTGTGAGCGTCTTTGTATGAGGAAATTGATGTTCCTTCTTTTGATTGATTCTCATTGCTCACCGAAAGTGTTTGGAACTGAGTTCCAACAACCTCCTCTGGTTCTACACAGGTGAATGAAGATAAGTTGCTTACGATTAAGGTCTGTTCTCCGCATACTGTGATTAGCTTGTTATTCTTGACGAACTTCAGCTTCTGGTGAAGTGTCGAAGTGACTTCCCCAGCCTCGTGTATCCAAGGTCTTCCTAATAAACAGTTGTATGTTGCCCGAATGTCCATGACCTGGAAAGTAACTTGGAAAGTGTGAGGACCGATGGTTATGGGAAGGTAGACTTCACCGATAACTATTTTTATGGATCCGTCAAAGGCTTTGACGATGACCTCACTGCCTCTCATCGGAGATCCTTGAAATGATAGTCGTATCAGAGTAGATTTTGGCATAACATTTAGAGTTGATCCGGTATCTACAAGTACGCTGGCTAAAGCATCGTCCAGGCAGTTGGTTGTAATGTTAAGCACCATGTTGTGATTTTTGCCTTCTTCTGGAAGTTCTTCATCACTGAATCCTAAATTGTTGCAGAAAGTGATGTTGGAGATGATGCTACCGAATTGTCTTATCGTCACATCTTGTTCCACAAAGGCTTGCTCTAAGACATTCTGTAGAGCTTCCCTGTGTGCTTCGGAACTGAGCAAGAGAGATAGCACATAGATTCTCGAAGGAGTTTGCAACAGTTGGTCTACAATGTTGTACTCGCTTTTCTGGATGAGCTTCAACATCTCATCGTTATTCTTTGAAAGGTTGGGATTACTGGATGGACCGACTGGTTGATTGGGAACTTCTGTTTGAGGTTCCTTTTCTATGGTGAGTTCTCCAACTCCTCTATTGAAGATCCGACTGCTCCGTGTCACTTGACTAATATCGACAATGATTACGACAGAGGGTAATGGAGTTTCCTTTCCATTTTTTATTGTTGTTGCACCGTACTTGTAAGGGATAGCCTTTTCTGATTCGTATGGTATTGGACCTGGCAGATAGATAACTATAAGAGCCTTTTGATTTTTCTGACCATCGTAGCCGGCCTCAATTGGTTCAAGGTTGAGAATCTTTCTACTATCAAGAGGAACTCTTGATTCATATAGTAGAGGGATTATGGCGTATACGTCTTTGGCCATTTCATGTTTAGAGATTAAGACAACCTCTTTTCTTTGATCAGGAAGATAGTCTTCCATTACATTGATTGAACCAGAGCTTGAACATGGTCGAATCTCCTTTCGGTCCAACTGATTTTGAAGAGCCGCTAGCACAAGGTAGCATCCTTGGTTGTTCTCTGAGCAAACTCTACAGCTCTCATAATTGTGTGGTGGCACCCGGCCATGTCCGCTTTGTATGCAGTGCAACCTTACTAGATCTGTTTCCATCGAGCGAACATCCTGACTTTAATGCTTAGTAAGATTCCCGTCAGTCATACTGATCTATTGTGTAGCTTCATCCAAGTAGATCGGAAGCCACCAGTGGTTCAACAAGTGTTAAAGTGTTCTTTGGACAAGTTCACATCCTTGGTTGTCTTCACGACACACTTTACTGTTCTGATAATCATGCGAAGCCAGAAAACTGAGCCTGACTTGCTTAGCGTGTAATTCTACCAGACTGGTATTCATCAAGAGAATATCAAAGATTTGAATCATATTGACTTGATGGCTACTTCTATCACGATAATCCAGGATCCATCCGAGATCCATCTGACGCTGGAGGGCCTCTTGTACAAAAGAGCATCCCTAATTATTTATTGAGCAGATCAGACAGGAATTGTAATCGTGCCGTGGCAGATCATGATGTTGGCTTTGCCTTGAGAGCATTGCCACCAAGTTGACATTCATTGCCAGAATGTTGTGAATCTGGATAATTTAGGATTTCCGTGAGCCATAATGACCTCACGGATTCTGTGATCTTGGATCCATCAGAGATCCATCTGTTCTTGTAGAGCTGATTGCACTACGGAACATCCTTGATTATTCTTTGAGCAGATATCACACTGGTGATAATCATGAGATGGTACATGACCATATCCGCTCTCTCTGCAATGCATCTTGACCAGATTGGTTCCTAATAGGAGTACATTGTGAATTTAATAGTTGTGGTTAGATTCTTCCTCTATCAAATTTACTGCAGTTTTCTCATGTTGAGGCAACGGGTTCGTTTGAACATTTGGATTAGTATCTTTGAAAGATAAGACCCCATTCCTGACAAGCTTCTGTACATCAGATTTAAAGCTGAGACAATTTTCAATGTTGTGTCCCGGTCCTCCTTGACGGTAAGGGCAAGTTTGATCTGCTTGGAACCTAAAAGGTGGGTTTTCTAGTACTGTAAGAGGAGACCTGGTCTGGATGTTCCCCTTGACTAGTAGTAGTGGGAACATTTCTGCGTACAACATCGATATAGGGTCAAACCCTGGTGGTCGTGTCGTACGGTTGCTGTTGTTGTTGTATTGCGGATGAGCCTGCTGAAGGGGTTGTTGTGTCCTTTGTTGATACTGTTGTTGATTCGGTTTACTCTGAGCAACCTGAGGCTGATAAGTCGGAGCCGGCATTGGGTTGATAGCAAGAGTTACTGCTGCTAATGGTTTATACCTTCGCCTTTGCTTTTCGAGAGAGATATTACCAATATCTTGCTCTTTTTTCTTAGGGAAAGCACTACCATATCTTTTGGTACTGCTTGATGGTTCTGCATCTTTGGCTAAACGTCCTTCTCGGACCGCCTCTTCAAGGCGTACTCCCATGTTAACCATCTCACTAAAGTCGTTGGGTGCACTGGCGACCATTCGGTCGTAGTAGAATGAGCCCAAGGTTTTCAAAAAGATCTTTGTCATCTCTTTTTCCTCAAGAGGGGGACAAATCTGGGCGGCGATTTCACGCCATCTCAAAGCATATTCCTTAAAAGTTTCCTTGTCCTTTTGTGACATGGCTTTGAGTTGATCTCTATCTGGTGCCATGTCTAGGTTATACTTATATTGCTGAATGAAGGCAGCGCCAATATCTCTGAAAGTGACGATCTTGATGCGGTTTAAACCCATGTATCATTTGAGTGTGGCACCGGTTAAACTATCCTGGAAGTAATGGATCAGTAGTTATTGATTCTCTGTCTGAGTTTACATCTTTCGAGCGTACATCACCAAATGACTTTGAGGGCAAGAGTTGCCCTTATATTTTTCAAAGTCGGGCACCTTGAATTTGTGCGGGAATTTCACGTTGGGGACCAAACAAAGGTCTGCGGCGTCCTTTCCAAATAAATCCTGGCCGCGAATGGCATGCAGTTCCTTCTGCATCTCCAAGAATTGTTCATGGAACTCATTCATTCTGTCGTACATATCTTCATTTCCACCAGAGATTATTTGTGGAATATGTCCTTCCGGGACAGTGTGTCCCACGGGTTGTGGTATAGTCATTACGGCAGTGACTCTTGGTGCTTCCATGCCCTGAAGTTTGTAACCTTCAGGAGTTGGTGTCATGACCCTTGCATCCTCGTCTTCCCGAAGTTTGTAACCTTCAGTCCCTGCGGTTCCTGTTGCAGTTTCCGAGTCTTCCATGACCGGCGGAATATATCCTTCATGGTTAAAGTTGATAGGCATGCCCCAGGGACGATCTTTAGGCATGTTGTACCGAGGATCATACGTCTCCACTATGGGCGTAGATGTGATCTCTGAGATAACAATCCTTTGTTGTTGTTTCTGAGCTGCTGCTAGAGATTGCATGTCACTGTGAAGTTTTTTCAGATCTTCCTTCAGAGCGTCGATTTCTTCTCTCAGCTCTCTATTTTCTTCGTCGAGATCGTCCATTTTATTTTGTCGATTGGCCCGAGTATTGTATGAGTGAGACAGTTTGACTCTAGAATCGTGATACATACGTGAGACTCAAAGGTAAGAAGAATGCGTTATGTGAGAATGATGAATGATATGCAATGATATATATATATATATATATATATATAATTTTTTTTTGCAATGATATATATATATATATATATATATATATATATATATATATATATGCAATGATATATATAATTTTTTTTTTGCTTTAATAAAAAAGAAACTTCAACAAATAGATTGCAAATATCACATAGTGGGGAGACCCCGTTTTATTGAATTCGAAAGATTGCAAAAGGGAAATACAGTATTTTACAAAGTGTTGTAAAGGTAAAAGTCTAAGCTTATGGATCCTGAGTCCCCTCTGAGGAGGGTTCAGGTGCTGGTTCTTGTATTTTCCTTTTCTTTGACCGGGACTCTTGAGCCATTGTCGGGTTGTCTGTCCTTTTCCAAGTGAAAGGAGCGAGCAAATTTCTTCGGTCTTCTTGATTTTCTATAATATGTTGCTCTAATATCTTAATCAGAGCGTCCTTTTCTTTTAATAGTTGCTGAATTTTGGTACACTCCACATTGAGAATACGGTACTTGTTCTTCCAAGATTTCTTTTCCCGTCGAACTTTGTTGAGAGTGACCTGGAATTTTTCCGCATCAGACATAAAATAAAGGACAGATTCCTTTAGCAGAAGAACTTCTTGATGAGGGTAAGGCATCCTCAGCTTGGGGGCTCTAGTTTGTACCCAGTGGAGATAAGGTTCCACAGAGATACAATCCGATTTTCCTAAAGATACTCTTCCTTTCCTGTGAACATGTTTCCAGACATGCACTATTTCCATCTTTAGTGCCCTGTCATTTTCTCCTTCCTTGAAGAAAAGACCTTCTAGATGAACATTACACGGGATATGCTTCATCGGGTATCCGAGTTGTCGGCGAACTAAAATCGGATGATAGTCGATTCCTCATTTAGTTCCTATGAGGGGTACATTAGGGAAATTTCCACATTTGTCAATGATCATTATCCCGTCATAGATCCGATTGTACTAATCTATGTTAGAGTTGGTAGGAGACATGATTCTCTGTGACCAACGTAGAGTACTCTTATGATCCCAAAAAGCAGCAGACTTAGGTAAATGGGAAGTGAACCATTTGTAAAGCAGGGGTACACAGCATGTGATCATTCCTCCGCTGTACAAATTCCTTAAGTGTATAGAATGATAAGCATCTACGAGCAAGGTTGGTACGGGGTTTCCAATCAAAAATATCTTAATGGCATTGGTATCGACGAAGTTATCGATGTTGGGAAAAAGGAACAACTTGTATGTGAGTAGAACAATGATATCTTCGAAAGCAGTTATGTTTCCTATACTGGAAAAGTATAGGGCTTTCTCTACCAAAAACTTGGCCAGTAAACCTTGGATTTCTTCCTTAGTGGTCATGTAAGTCCTGACTTCTGACTCGTCCAAATAGATTGCTCTTGCAATGGTTTGATCCTTTGGAATTTCTTCCAGTCTAGAAAAGGGAGCTTGATCAGTGATGGGTAAATCAGTCAGGTGAGAGTACTCCTCCAGTGTTGGTGCAAGTTGACAATCCAGGAATGTGAAACAGTGATAAATCGGATCGTAAAACTGAATCAGCGTAGAGAGGATTTCCTCAATCACATGGACCCTTAATAGAGACAGCAGTCCGTTGTACTTAGCTCTGAAAGCATCAGGGTTGGTGATCATCCTTGCCAACCCCCTTAAATCCTCTAGTTTTGGAGCCTTAAAGGTGTACTTGTGCGTCTTTCTTCTACCAAAATCCATAACGCAATCTTTCTCTCTGATATTTGCAATTATTGTTTTAGTTTAATTTTAAAAAAGAGAGAAGAGAAAAGAAGATTTTTTCTTTGTTTAAGAGTTTTTTAGATGAATGCATGAATGCAGCACACAAAAACATTGAAAAACCATGGGTTCAAGGGTTCAACGTCACGAGCATGGAGTCATGGCTCTACCCATCCCCAAAGGTTGTATTCTGGTGAATTTTTGTACCTGTAGAACGGGTTAAAAGTTCCCAAAATCATTGACCCCCTAGGGATAACAACAGCAAGCTGGTTCACCCGAGCGAGCTGTAGCATCCTAGGGTAATCTCAATTGAGTGTAGTATCATGTGTCAACTATTTCCGATAGCTACCACACTACTAAATGGCCATATGGTTACTATCTACTAAATCCTCAGTTTCACGGATACCACATTGGGACAATCTGCCTTCACAACGGAGTCGGTAAGTATTGAATCCGCAAAGGGTATCTCCACTGATTTGATGGTCTACCGGGATAGCTTATTCGGGATTCACTCCCTGTAAGACTACCCATCTATGCCATCACCTATCTTAGGGTTCTCTCATACATTCCACATGTGACATCACTCGCATTCCCATTAGCAGAAAAATAAACACAGATATCAAGTAGGAAAGCAGTATATATATATCTATATATATATATATATATATATATATATATGATTCCTAAAACTAACATCCTAGACCTCTTAAGAATTCTAGTCTTAATCTTAAACAGACAAAATGACTCCCCAGCAGAGTCACCATTTATCTGTAGCGTGTGATTTTTGTTGGTGACGCGACCACCTTATCGCCATGGGTTTCTCCTCACTGCAATGGTAGGAGTAGGGTGCTACTTTCTGATTTCTTATTTATCCCGTGAAGCTGAAAGGGAAAGGGAAGCTATCTAAAACTAACCTTGCACGCGAGTGTTTAACTTAACAAATGCTTAAAGAGATTCGAGGAGTTCGGGGTCAGGTTATACAATGGGGAGTTGTCAATTACCCATCCTATATGTGGTTATCCACAGGTTGTTAGCAATAGGTTCTACTTTTATACTTGATGGTGTTTATCTGTTAGTGGGTTGGGAAAGTTTCTTCTTTGGGAGATATGAGATAAAGAGTTTTTGATGATTTTGGTGAGGTATTGGACCTCTGTTTTGATCGGTGTGAAGGTACTGGACCTAGAGTGTTTGATTAGTATGCGAAGGTATTAGACCTAGAGTTTTTGATTGGTATGCTCGCTAAGATTTTGCAATCTTATGCCTACGTATTCCCGTTTAAAGAAACATGGAAATCAGAGCAATCGTAGTTCCTCCTATTCTATGGGAGGAAAATATGTTTTGGTGTCTTGTTCAAAGCCCAAGATTGAAGCTAAAAGGTTCATTTGTGTCTTGTTCAAAGCCCAAGATTGAGGCTAAAGGTTTGATTGAGAGAGAATTTGTCATCTCTAAAGGGAGACATCTCGTCTGTTTATCACAACCGTTGGGTGACTGATTATAAAGGAGGGTTACTTTAACTAGGATATGTGAATCCAGCAATGCCATAATTTCCTTTATAGGGGTGTTGTCCTGAAGGAGAAACCTTTAACTCAGTGTAGAGCAATGCCATTTTTCCTTAGGAGTCTTTCATGCTAAGAGAGGGACAGTGGCGTGGATGTAAGTAATCTAGAGGCTTGCCACTTACAGCAATTAGATGAAAGAGGAAGTTTGCTAGGATAAGAGATGGACGACAGCTTGGATATTTGAATCAACAAGTGTGCCACTTACAGCAGTTATCTGGGATCAGGGTTTGTTTTGAATGCTTGTTTTAATGTGTGATATCACGGAGAAATGACTTCCTGCAGAGAGATTTTGATTTCCCCTAAGGGGGATGTTAATTTTTGTGTGCCTTGATCAAAGCCCAAGGTTGAAGCTAAGAGATTGATTGACTCCACTGGGGAAGCCCTTATACAAAGCCTAAGAGGAGGCTAGAAAAGACTGACTCAACAAGAGAGTATTTATCTGTCTTGTACAAAGCCCTAGATTGAGTCTAAAAAGAGACTGACTCTTTGGGGCATATCATTATACAAAGCCTAAGAGGAGGCTGAAAAGAAGATTGATTCTGCTTAGGGGTATTTATTTCTCAAAGCCCAAAAGAAGGTTGGGAGGAATTGACTTCGCTGAGGAAGATATTTATCCAGAGCTTAAGAGAAGGTTATGAAGATTTTGACTTTGTTGGAGAAAGTTTATATATGTCTTGTACAAAGCCCAAGATTGAGGCTAAAAGAATGACTCAATGAGAGGGTGTTTATATTTTGTACTACTGACTCAACAAAAGAGTTTGGAAAGGTGATTAACTCAATAAGAGAGTACTTTGTTTGTCTTGTACAAAGCCCAAGATTGAGGCTGAAAAAGGTTAACTCAACAAGAGAGTGTTGAAAAAGTGATGGTCCCAACAATAGAGTGCTTTTGGGGCTAATTCTGCCGAGGAAAACCATTATACAAAGCCTAAGATGAGGCTGGCTTTTGCTGAGAATTATTGAGATCCAGAGGCAGGTCCAAGATGGGGAAACAACTCTTGTTGAGGTTTACAGCAGAGTTGAGGTATCAGATGCCTTGAGGTTCTGATTTGGGATAGTGTTATGACCCTAGTTGGGGAAATTTTAGGATAAAAAATTGAGTTTTTGACCCTGTGAGGATTTTAACTCTACTGGAGATTGGTTTAAATGACCAAAGTTTTTTTCTGGGTTTGTAGGGAACTTGAGAATGTCTTTGAGATCCAAAAGGAAATTAGATTGTCCAAGTCAACCGGTGTGGAAACGTTTATCTTTGTACGATGCCCAAGAGGAGGCTGGTGCTTTAAGGGATGAGAATCAACCCTAAATTGGTCTGAGGTCTTGACTCTGGAAAGACTGCTCTAGCAAAGGATGACTAAGTTCTGTCTTATACCTTTAGGAGGTCTTCAGGGTCCTTATATTAAGCCCAAGAGAAGGCATGAGAACTTCTAAGAAGCTAGAGGGTCCTTGTACAAAGCCCAAGAGGAGGCTGGGATGCTTTTAGGAAGCCTGTGGGTCCAAACTTAAGAAGAGTTCAAGAAAAGTTTCACCGGGAATAATCTTTTCTTTATTGAACAGTTCTAGGGTTTGAAGAAATTCAAGAGAGGTTTCACCAGGAATTAATCCTCTCCGGGGAAATGAACTTCTTTGACAATTTCTAATAGTGACAGTCTGAGAAAAGTTTCACCGGGAATAATGCTTTTCTCTTTGTTCCATATTGTTTAAGCCCAAGAGAAGGCAAGACTGTATCTGGAAATTCCTATGGGGAACTAGTTTTGAATGTATTTAAGAGTGACCAACCGGCTTTACCTAATTCAAGACTTAGTTGCCGGGAAAAAATCTAAGTAGATATACAAGTATATATACAGTTGATATATGATAATTATTTAAAAGGATATGAAAGAAGGACTTACAGGTGAGCAAGCTTCCAGCAATACAGACAAATATATATATATATATATATATATATATATATATATATGAAAGCATGTAAAGAAAGCTGATAAAAACTTACAGGCGAACAAGCTTCCATTGTAATAGCTGTATGGTTAGTTGTTCAAGAAATTAAAGAAAGTTTTGATAACAACTATGAATTTGAACCTAAATGAAAAAGGGCAGTTGTTTTGAAAAAATTATTGGGGCTTATACTCAATGAGAGGCCCAGATGAGAAACACTGATCGTACCGTTGATCTGAAGATTGTATTGGGACTTATACAACGACTAAGGCCCAAATTATTGTATCTATAAAGAGGGTTGGGTCTTACAACTCAAGGAGAGGCCCAAAGGTTTATTTTTGTACAAGAGATGGGGCATATAACTCAAGGAGAGGCCCAAATTATTTTGTTTAAAAGGAGTCGACCGCGCCGAGATTTTAAAATCGCAGTGGGACTTATATAATGACTGAGGCCCAAAAAGGTTTATATTTACAAAGGGGTGAGACTTACACTCTATCAAGAGTCCCAAAGATGTTTGAAAAGATTTGTTAGGGTGATAATGATCAAAACCCTAATTTTTTTGATTAAAAATGTATTTTAATTCAAATAAAATAATCAAACATGTGAAAAAAGATTATGATCCTGGATTTATATTTGGAAAATCATGTTTCATTCCTGGGATGATTTAAAAATCATTTGAATTTTGCAAAACCAAGAGAAAGAAATATTTTTAATGTCTAAAAAACAAATAAAAATATAATTCTTTACAAAAATATCAAATATATGAATTAAATAATATTTTTGTAAAATTTTCATGGAATAAAATATTTTAATATTTTTGTGAATTTTCAAAAAAATAATCAATAAAAAATAATTAAAATTGAGAGAGAAATTAATTTTTGAATTAATTAACAAAAACCATAAAAATATTAAAAATAGCAAAAATGTGGAAAGGTAGCAGAAAAGGTCTGGGTGGGGTTTGAACCCACGACCTCATATACAAACACACATGCACGCTACCACTAGGGTGGTGATACATCCGTGTATCAAAACCACCCCATGTGCATATATGGGGTGCCTTGTTTTCAGGCCTGGCCAAGGCCAAGGCAATGCAAGTTTTGGCAATTTACGTGAAGCCTCTAACTTTCTCATTTCTCCATGGATTTAGACAAAATTTAGGTGCATCTTGCGTAGAATTTCATGAGGAAACCAATGGTGCTTTTGGAATTTTCAGAAAGTGTCCCTATTTTAAAACCCGATAGTGGTTTCAAAATAGGCCTAGATTTGCATGTTCTATGCTATCTCACTACTCAGTCAACAATAGCAGGGCAAATTAGTTCAAACACAACATATACAACATGTATGAGATGTTTATGATCAATGGACATCAAAGGAATGCATAATTCAAAGAGTTTAAGTTGTGATGCACTTACCTCTTGGAGCTTCTTGTGCTAACTGTCAAGATCCTTGTGCCAGAAGTAATCCAATGCTTTGGACACTCTTGATTGATCCCTTAGAAGCTTTTAGGATGATCAAAACCAGCTGGAATCCTCAAGAACAAGTTTTAGCTCTTTCTTGCAAAAGGGGTAAAAGTGACCAATATGGCAACTCTCTCAAATGGTATTCCAGATGAGGGAAACTAATTGGGACAGTTTGAGGATCATATTTGGAGTATCTTTGAGGCCTTGTTTGGTTTTGGAAGTGGCTAAATCAAGGCATGCATAAAAGTCCAATTTTGTGGTTTTGGAAGTGGATTTTCTGATTTTGGTGTTTCAGGTCACAAGTGAGTGTTTGGACAGCTTAGATATAACATATTGGATGTGTTTGGATCATGAGCTGTGGTGGAATTGCCCTCTAACTCAAAAACTCAGAGATGACTTGTAAAATAATGCATTTTGGCCTAAAGAGAGAGATTTTGAGGAAAGCATCAGTTGTAGTGCTTTGGTGTACTCAAACTGAGCACAAATGAGCTCTATTTATAGTAGAGCAAGTTAGTTTTGCAAGCAATAGTGAATGGCAACTGGTACAGGCCTTTGGCCAATGTTGATCCAAGGGAATCTTTAGTCTCCTATAGCTATTGACTTGAAGTTAGGGCATAGGCCTATGGTTCTTTGATTCAGTGCTGATTCTTGACTCATTTAGTTAGGAATGTGTCAGTACATACCACCTTGGTGCATCCATTGAATGCTTGGAAACAAAATTGGAGTCTTGGCACCTTTTTAGCCTTTTTAGGTTTGTTATGGCTATGTGTAGATTTTTGGACTTTGAAGGATTGTGGATCAGATCATTCTCCTTTTGTTTTATCCTCTAGTGTGTCCAAGTGGATGACAAGGCTTGGAGTTGCCCAATTTCGCCAAATCGAGCAAATGCACAAAATCTGCCTTGTACAAGGCAGTTGGAAATAGTGATTTTGAGGGGATCATATCACCCTGCTCAGGTTGAGTTATGGGAGGCTCTTGTTCTTTTTAGAAATCCCTCATATGATACAAAACATGTGTGATCATAGTTTGTTTTGAAACTATTTGGATCCAACTGAAAAAACCCCATGAACATTGATGTTCAAGGTTGGTAACCTAGGCAGATTTTCACTAGGTGTTGGAAAAAGTGTCATTTTCATGTTTTTGTGATTTTGATCAATCCATAACTCAAAATCAATGAAGAATTAGAGTCTGAGGTAGTTGAAGTTTTTCTAGAGTGTAGCAAGACCTAGAAATCAAGCTTTGGATCACCCAAAATGGTTGTGTGGATCAGAAGTTATGGTCCTTGGAAGTTGGTACTGAAACCAGTTTTGTTCCATAACTTAGAAAAATTTTGGTTTCTTATGGCTGCCCCTTTTGCAAGAAACCTCACTTTTCTTATTTTTCTTAATGAATGATGATCAATACCATACATTAACATTATTTTTGACTTAGGGGAACCATATTTGTGAAAAATTCCAAAAAGACAAACTTGATTTTGTGCACGGTTGACTTTTTATCGGATGAAATCTAAACTGTGCAATCCTTTGTGAAATCAAGTCCTTGACCTAAATCAAACCTAATGTATGGATTCCATAGATGTTATAAGGTATATTGAATCATGTCCCAAGGTTTGGGAGCATGTCTTGGTCAAAAGTCAAAGGCACATTTGACTTTTTCTTTAAAACCCTAATTGTGGTCCTGGTAAAATTGAAACTTGTGAATCAAGCTTCTTGGATCAATTCATTGTTGTAAATGGATCAATTTGGTGTATTGGAGGCCCTCAAATCATGCCTTGAGGTCTTGGCTCATGCTTTGTCCCAAAAGTCAACTTAGGGGTGAATTAGGTCAAGAAACCCTAATTCGTGATTTTTAGTAAATGCATCCCCTGAGGTTAAATTGAATTGATGATTGGGTCCATGAGTTCCCTTGGAGTATCTTGGGTTATGCTTTGAAGCATTGGCTCATGCCCAGAAGAAAAATTCCATCTGGAGGCCTTGGTCGACCAAAACCCTAATTTGGTGACACTGGGGATCTTGAGGCTTGATCCACTTGGAATGTTGCAACCTTGTGCTTGATTCTTGATGTGGGAGTCCTCTTGATCCATTATAGGTGTTTGAGAGGTTAGACAAGTTGAAGATCATGTCATTCCTTGATTGATCCTTTGTCTAAGTGCTCTAAGAGGGCTTAAAAACCCTAGTTCTTGATTGTGGCACTACTACGAAAAACCCATTTATCAGCTGTTGGAAATGACATATAATAATGCGGTCGAAGGCGTTGTTATGTAGAGTTTTGTTGTATATGTGGTACGTACAATGACGGTCCTGGGACCATTGTTGTATTCCAGAAAGCGAGCACCATTTCACAACGATTAGATTACACAACCGTTGTGATATAATTAAAGGTGATCTGGTTCGATTCTCAGCAATAACATTTTTTATTTATATTATTCTGGTCAGCGTTTGACATAGAACTACGGTTAGGTTTTATAACCACTGTCAAAACAGCCTGTTTTAAATATAAAAATTCTCTTCTTATCAAATTCTTCCTATATTTTATCCTGTCAAAACAGCTTCTGTTTACATCAAACACAATATGTGCATCAAACACAATTCTTCCTATATTTTATCCTTATAAATGAATCAGAGAATTTACATCAAAAGCTAACAGCTAACATTTTTTAAATCAAATACAATACGTGCATCAAAAGCCAATATTATTGATTTCTTTATGTGCATCAAACACAATAAAATGTACATCAAACACAATATGTGCATCAAAATCCAAAATTATTGTTCACATTATGTGCATCAGAAGCCAAAAATATTGCATCAAAAAATATGCTGAGGAATGTTGCTGATATATCAATCAACAGAAGAACCCTTAAGCGCATTGTGGATATAGGCCCAACGTTTACGAAGATCTAGAAAGTTCTCAACGGGGAATGGGGTTGGTCGTTAAACATCTACATAAGAAATAGCAAAAAATTGAATATCATGCATGATAATAATTCAATAGTCAACTTATATATTAATATATGTAAATATTTTATGACATATATACCTTATCCCATGAATCAACAATGCCGACAAGGACAATGTTTAACATGTGTTTCATGACATAATACCCACACTCGTAACTCCCGGGTTGTTTCCTCGTCTACAAATTACATGAATATAATAACATGAATATAGCCACACATGAATGTAAATGAAAGAAACAGGTAATCGGGCCACTTACTTTAGGAGCAATCCATGTGGGCTTTTTTCTAACATTCCTCATTATATTAACTTGCTCCACAAGACTGTACATTGAAAATTTAATTAAACATATTACATGATAAACTAATTACAATTAATGTCAAAGAAAATGATATTAAACATAGACACTTACGTTAGAATAATATCTTTCATTGGTTTGTGGAGTGGGGCATGCAAGGAACACAACAATGTCACCGTATTTGTCCTAAATGATATTATGATCAATTGCCAATGACCACTGAATGAACACGAGAATATATATATATATATATATATATATATACATATTATTAGTTTTTACTAAAACAAAACTAAATATAGAATATATAAATAAATTACAACAATACTTACCTACAGAGGAATGATGCAAGGTAACATTCTTTTCCTCCCTCATTTAGCCGTTCTTTCAAGTACTTTTCCATGATTTTTTTTTCATTATACGCCCAACCAATATAAGTTGGCTCCAAGATTCCATAAATACTTGATTTATTTAACTCTATACAAACACCGTGAATGTATCTAAATGGTTAAAGAAAATGAATAAATTAAGGGAGAAAATACAAAAAATTATAATGTTCTATAATGACATGTATATTCGACTATATACTTACGTGCACCAAACTTGCAAAATCGCTATGTCAAGATACTTAAATCTTGCGAAAAAATATGTTACATCTTCAGGAGTGTAATACATTACATCCAATTCCGGGCAATGTTCTAGCGGGAGAGGTTGCGAATGGTTTGTTGTTGCAATAGACAAGTATAAATTGGTTATTTCATTTGGACTAGGGTCCAATATCCCATTACGGCTATCTAAAGGGGGTGAGGGGCTGGAAGCACCTGTTGTTTAACTAAATTTTGCTAAAACATTCTGATGATAACCTTGAAGAATCTGCAGAAGAAAAAGATGTCGAAGGAAATGTCTCGACATCTTGACTGACTTGGTAAGTTAGAAGGTTTTAATCTGTTGCAAGAATTAAGGAGCGGATCAAGGAAACATAGGATCAAAGATTGAAAGCCCAAGACAAAAGAAGACTATATAAGGAGACTTAGACCTAGGGTTAATTGCACTGTAACTTTGTATCACTTATAACTTTGTAACCTAGTTCTCTTGTGTTGAATAAGGGTTTAGGGTTTGAGAGTCGTTGGCTCTCTTAGGAGTTGTAAGTCTCCATTCTGTAATATGGGATGCAGAGTGGAAGGCATAGGTACAGGGACACAGCCAGAAGCCTGTTGGTAATGGTTGTTGTTTTGTTCTTGGACAAAGCTTTGAAGCAAGTCAAAGATAACTTAGAGGTCAAGAAACCGCGACAGTTCTGTATTGGAAGAAGACAGAGATATCACAGGTTGTGATTAGGATGTGAGTGGGGTATCTCATATCAGGGTTGTAAACGTTTGAGTTTAGCCTTGGTAAATATGTTCATTGGGTAGATGTTAGGTATAAAGTTGTAAATGGGGGAGTTTAGCTTTGTAACAGTTCTACAGATAGTGAAGTCTTCATCCTGGATTGGTATCCCCCAGAAGTAGGTGAGTTGCACCGAACTGGGTTAACAATTACTGTGTTCTTTATCATTCTGCAGATTTATGTTTTCTGTTAGGGTTCATGATAAACATGTTTGATCAGATGTCGTGACATCTGTGAGTGTGCAGTTCCGATATTCAAGGTATCAGTATGCTGTTGCGCCTCTAAGTTTAAATGATTATGTAGCACAATGTCTTGACATCTGTTAGGGCATCTGCTGTCAGCATAGGCCAGAATTTCAATTGGTATCAGAGCAGGCATTCTGTCTGGTCCTGGATGAGATCTTTGGGAGATACTTTCTGGCGTTTAAACAAGGAGGAGTTTGAATATCAGATCAATTAACTCAGACATACTCAAGGGTATTAATGGATGCGATGGATGTTCTGGATCGAAGGGAGCAACCCGGAGGTTGTTCATGTTGCTGAGGAGATTCTACAACAACTACAGGAGAAATGGCTAGTTCTCTTGTTGGTGTGTCTTATAAGATGTTGTGACATCATATTAGGGCAAGCAGGATATGTTCCTTGGTGGTTCCACTGCATTTGTTTCTGATGGAAGAGCTATAGAATTATGGGATTCTGGAGTTGCTACTGAAGACAGTTGGTGGAATGTCTCATCGGCCTCTATATATTTTGAAGATATCTGCTTTCTTTTATTCCAAAGTCGGGAGCGATGGAGTAAAGGGAGGTGTGGTTAGATATCTGGTATGATGACTTGGTACTTGGAAGCTTGGTTTCTTGGTGCAGTTGAAGTCAGTTGAAGAGGAGAGGAGTTGAGTTAAGTTTATCAGGTTCTTGCTCTAGGAGTTTGATAAATTATTGGCCGGCTAGGTTGTCAAAGATACTTGAGAATTCTCTCAAGTCCACTCATAAAGGCATCTATGTCGTGTATCTGGAGTTTTCTAGTTACTCTTCTGACTAGAAGGTGTTTCTTGGAAAAACAATCCGAAGAAAATGGAGGTGATTTATTTTCACCATCCAAAAATAGCAAGTAAGGATTCATCTCTCTTGACCCTAAGAGTGGATCCAATCTGATTGAAGAATTGTTGAGGTAAATAAGATTTGTTCAGAGAAAGTCTTAGTTACTTGAGTCAAGGGTGGCAGCCTGGGTATCTCAACAATGTCCTTTGAAGAAGATACTTGCAAAAAGATTGAATACTTTATAAGTGTTCATGACATGATCTGGTGGAGCTCACCTACAGCAGTGAAGAAGGGTTATTGGACAAGGATTTAAGATCAGTTGCTATTTGTGGAATCCACAGGTATTTAATTGATTATCCTTGAAAGTCAAGATTGCTGATGTTCAACAAGATGTTGGAACATCTCATCATCAGAGTTTATGTAGAATCATGGGAGGGTTACTGCATACGCTTTAGCATCTATTTTTATCTTAGGTGGTGACCTAAGAAGTGGCTTCAGTTGGGTGTGACAGAAGCATGTGTTCTCTAGAGAGTTTCCTGGCAAGAAACTAGTCTGGACTTTGATGCTGTTGAAGATGAAGATGAAGAAATCATAATCTTGATGGTTACAGCTTGGATCAGTTTATTTCTGATCTAGGTGCTTTGGAGCATGGATCTTGTTCTGTTTGTGAAGGTCGAGGATAAGTGGCAGTTATCTCTGGCTTTCTACTGACGGCTCTACTGAGGAAAGTGGCATTCTTTGGTATGGCTATGGGGTAGTCTTGGACTACTTATTTTCTGAAGATTCAGACGTGGCAGGTTTGAAGTCTTTGGAGTTTCAATGCAGGATGGAGGTTGTCTACTCAAACTTGGTTGTTGAATCAAGTCTATGAGAACATGGAACTCTTGTTCTGCGAAGGGAGGAGGTTCTTCTAAGTGGAAGAAGGAGGAGCTGAATTCAACAGTTGGATGTCATATCAGAATGTTCTGACATCTAGCTTTACATCAGAGGTCTCAGCTGGTGATGTGGTACATTAGCTTAAGATAAGGTGATCTACAGGAGAATGGAAATTATGGAAGCTTCAAAAAGGTCTATCTCATGCAGTTTGCGGGAGCTGTGGATGGGAAGATGTTACATGACTAAGAGGCTTGGTGGATCCAAGATGTCTTGCTATGGGGCAAGTAGTTCATGTGACTTGAAGATCTGATTTCATTAGTCGATCAGTGTATCTTGTGGGAGTTCTGAAGAAGAGTGAGGTCAATCAAAAAGTGACATTTGGTTGATTTTACAATGTGCATTCGAGCAGGATGCTTGATACTGATTGTTCTTGTGCAGAAGAGTAGTTAGTTGAAAATGTAAGGAGGTTCTAATTCTCTGGGAGCTTGTGGCATAAGTTCTGGGTTGAGAATGGAAGCATACCTTCTTTGGTGGATGAGAGTTTATTTCTCTCTGGGTTTCTGAAGTTTTCTTTGTTCAAGCTGGTGGCACAGTGTTGTGTGAAGATCTTCAGTGTGGATTACTATGTTGATAGTAAGTCCAGTGGTGGAGCATATCAAGAGCCATGGTGTGTTGTGTCTGTGATGTGTGGAAGATGTCCTAACTGATGTTAGAGCATTTTTGGCTTAGTTATCCTTAGTGAAGGATTTCAGGTTCTGTGAGGAACTGGTTACTTGCATCGTGTCTAAGAAGTATCTACAATGTCATATGGGAGAACGATGGAGTAGAAGAACTGTCTTGGAGGTCTGATATAAGTGTTTTGGAAGACTGGAGTGGATCATGGGTTGTGGCGTACCTCGAAAAAATGAGAACGACCTCGCGAAGCACAATCGCACGCCCGCGGGATGGACTTAACAGAGTCGCCACCGATCTTTATTTATTCCATGGAAGGAAAAGGAAAATATCGAATAAAACCCTTAAAAAAAGGATAAGAAATGGTCATCGCAACCATTGTCTGAGTTCGGGAGTCGGTTACGCAAGGGGAAGGTATTAGCACCCCTCACGTCAGTTGTACTCAACGGGAACCATTTAGTTAAGGTGAAAAGAGTGTTAGCTTAAAGGTCGTTTCTAATCTTCTACTAAATGGGAAGGTAAATGATTATTGTTAAAGGAGAGAGAACCTAAAGAGGTTTGTTTACTAGGGGGCTCGCCAAGACTTCGGAGTCTCGAGGATGGAATCAAAGCAATCGTTGTTCACCTAACTAAGGTGAGGAACCATTGACTATGGCCAAAGTTCCAAGGGGAATGAGTATTCATGATTATGACACTCACATAGAGTTAAAGAACTTTCTAATTCTAAGTTGTAATGTAAGTGGCCATGAGGCCAAGGGGAAAATATCCTATGACTATGAGGTCAAGGAAAGATGTTACCAATGACTATGAGGTCAAGGATTGAAGGTGTTTTGGTTTCTTGATGAGAATCAAGATTTGTCCATAAAATGGAGTTTTGAGTATGATTGGATGTATTTTAAGAATGACGATCATCAAATGATCAAAGAGTTTATGCTAAAGTGTTAAACTCTAACACTCTCTATCATTCAAGATTAGTTTGAGAAAATTGTTTGTTGGACAACAAACATTGATAAAAATCAATGGTTCAAAGAGTTATGCTAGAGTGCTAGACTCTAACATCTCTTAGGCCAAATTGCTATTAAGTGTTTTAAGGATGAAAGAAATAAATGATTGGCTACCTCAATGTGCAAGACTTGAGACCAATCTTTCAAAGGGTAGTGCTAAAATGCTAGATTCTAACAATCCTTTTCTTTCAAGTTTATTTCGAAAAAAGATGTGATGTACTTGGAATTATTGATATCCTTAAAGAAGGATGAATTCTTGAAATGACGATTGACAAAGATAAGAGGTGAAAAAAATGGAAGGTAGCTCGCCAAGAATTATGATCCTTGTGCCTACGTATTCTCATTGAAGAATGAGAAATCAGAGCATCCGTAGTTCTGAGTACTACAGGTTGTTGGTTGAGGTATGTTAAGTGACTGGCGAGCATTGATCAAATGTTCAAAGAGTTATGCTAGAGTGCTAGACTCTAACGGCTCTTATACGTTCAAATTGTTGATGAAAAATAATTAATGGACAATGAATACTTGATGAAAAATCAATTATTCGAAGAGTTATGCCAAGATGCTAGATCTCAATAGCCCTTATTTGTCCAATTTGATAATGAAAATAATTTAGCAGACTATGAACGCTTGATGAAAACCAATTGTTCGAAGAGTTGTGTCAGGATGCTAGATCTTGACGGCTCTTATTAGCCCAAGTTATGGTTAAGATTGTTTTAAGGACAAAGAGATTTTGATGATTAAAAAAACTCAAAAGGGTTATGCCAAGATGCTAGATCTTAACGGTCCTTGTTTGTCCAAGTTGATATAAAAGTTGTTCAATGGACAATGAACGTTTGATGAAAAATTAATTGTTCGAAGAGTTGGGCCAAGATGCTAGATCTTGACGGCTCTTATTCGTCCGAATTAAAATTAGATGTTTTTGAGGAGCGAAAGAATGAATGAATGGCTACCCCAAAGTGCGAGACTTAGGACCAATCGTTCGAGGTTTATGCTGGAATGCTGGATTCCAACAATACTCTTCTTTCTTACTTTTTATGAAAAGAATTGATTGGTTTTATTTTTAAAAATAAAAAAGATTTGAAAGTAGCTTAAATGTTTGAAAATTATTTTCATCAAATTCTTATTTTAACATTTTTACTCTTTGTTAAAAAAAAGACGTTGATAAAAAAAATAAATAGATTGAAACCTAATTAAACTAGTTAAATAATTATATTAGAACCTAGTTAAAATTAGTTTTACTAAATAGATTAAAACCTAACTTAAAAACTACTTACTAAACAACTAAAGGGTGTCGATAGGAGAATGAAGCATGGGCCAAGGAAAGTTAATAGGCCCAAGCTCTGGGCGGGTGAACTCGCATGGGTCGGTTTAACCCGCTTTTCACACAAGCTTTGAGGGTTATCAATGACCCTGATACAGCCGCCACAAAAAAAACAAACGTACAGAAACACAACAACTATGAAACACGCATCTGATATGAAACGGTTAAGGAGAAAAAAAATCTCATCTCAAAATCGAACACGAGCATCAAAAACGAGTTCACAAATCAAAACATCAACATGACCAGAAGAGCAAAACTCCAAGTATTTTGTTCAATCCAACCTTCTTTGTTTCGCGTCCGTTTGGTCCCTTTCAATCCCTCTCGCGAATTCGTATTCTTCCGACTCCGGTTTGTGCATGTGAGTTTCTGATCTTTTTCTATCTTTCTCTATTTCTGGGTTAATTGGTTTGAGGCTATGAAATTTTTTTGAAAGGTTGTTCGAAAATGGAGGTTGTGGCTTGATTGATGGTCGAAGGGGGATGGTTTTACGGCTGAAGATGATAGAGAACAGAGGTCGGGTTTCAGTGATGTTTTTTTTGTGGATAGAGTTTTCTCGAATGGATTAAGGGCGTGAAGCAATAAAGGTTGAGTCTGAAATCGGTTCTGGTTTGTGAAAATAAGCGAAGGTCTCGTGTAGTTTGGTTGCTGTCTGTTGTGTATTGAGGGAGAAAGATAATGGGTGTTAAGGTTGGTTCTTGAATGAAAGGTTGAAGGTAAGACGACAGTGAATGGAAAGGAGAAGAATAGGGGATCTTTCACTTCAAGAAGATTTGAAAGTGTTTTTTTGGTGTTGTTTTGATTCGAAGAGAATGATTGAGGATGGGTTGTGAGAGTTTGGTTTGGGAGATGAAAGTTTGGATGAGTTGTTTACTGCAAGTTTGTGAAGGTGAGCTCTTTCTCTCTTTTTTCGGTCTTCCTCCTCGATTGGTAACTCAAACTTACCAATAAACAACAATGAAAACTATTGATACTAACAGGCAAGGTATCACATTCTCGAAGGGAGCAAAGCATGATGAGAATAAAAATGGAAATCATAGAATCTTAGGAACACAATATTCAACAACCGACAGCAGCTTCAACTTCTAATAACAATAAGTTAGGCATGGAAACGAAACAAGAAGGGGACGGGGAAGTTACCTCAGGTCAAGCTTTGACAAGAAATAGTTACGGTATGCTACAGTTTCTTTCTTCTATTTATGTGTTCTACTTCTGCCTCTTTCTCTTTCCGTCTTGCTGTGGATTGTGTAACGTGTTTTTTTTAAGGTAATATTCAAAATGATTTTTCTTAATACTGATGTGCTTGTGAAGTGTGAAAGCTGGGTTTTTTATGTGGCTGAGGGCGAAGTTTGGATATAGTAATTGTGTCTATCAGTTTCTGTGACGAGTTTCCCCCCCTCTCTTAATCTGTTTCCTACTCCGTTTAAACAAAAAACTAAACTTGTTAAATTAGTCTTCAATTGATGAGTAATTTTCAAATCGCAGATTTTTGGCATCTTTGGACAGCAGGGCATCTTTGACTTGTTGCTATTTTGCTTGGTCGCAAGTCTGTGTTGAAGTCGCAGGAATTGGCATTTTATGCTTGGAGTGTTTAGGGATGTGTTAAATCTGGTTTGTGGTGGTTGTGCATGATGGTAACAGGTTTCCATTTTGGTGAAATGATTTTGCAGCATTGTGATAGCAGGTTTATGCAGGTATAGCAGGCTTTTATTGTATGCTGAATATGGGATGCTGCAGGACTGCTTGCATAATGGTTTTTTATTTATTTTGATATCAACTGAACCACATGTACTAGCCTGCTGTAAATTTGGGTGAAAATTACCATGCTAGTTTCACTGCAGTAGAAAGTCTTATATCCTTCTCCCTTTTTGTTTTTTTGAATTTTGAAATTGGATTGGTTCAATTGTGCACAAGACTTTGTTGATGCTTTTTATTTGTTGTAGGTTTTGGAGAGTGACTAAGAGTTTGGTTCAATGAGCATTTTTTTGGAGATGAAGTAAGTGGAAGGAGATGAAGATCAAATGAAAAGCATGCCTTAGGATTTTGATTTAGAATTCTCTTAGGCCTTTTTGGAATTTATTGTAATCTTATGGATTTGTAGTACAATGAAATTGTAACTTCTATCTTTGAACTTTGGCCTTGTACTATGATGAATCATGTAGCATGCTTGCCTTTCATGATGGAATAAAAACATGACGCCTTCTTGCTTGTCTAGAATTCCAATAATTTAAGAACTTCTTTGCACCACAATTGAATCCTCATTAGAATTGACTTGGAAAAAGTGTAATCGACTTGATTGTTGGTTTGAACCCGCATAAGCCATCTTACATGCGAATTCTAAACATGAACATATGACTTGCCCGTCCAAAATTAATTCTCAGAAATTTATTATGAAACAAAATGAGCTTTCACTTAACTATAATAGTACTATCACTCTCAACCTAAATAATCGTAAAAAAAGAGACCCCAAAAAATAACATACCGCATATTCCCTCTTTTGGTTGCACAATGGTTATGAGACATGTTGATGGACCCTTAACGCACAAACTCTAACTCGAGCAATAATCGTAAAAAAAAAAAGGTATCACTCTAAAAGACAAATGGTGATGAGATACAGATGAACAAAATGACTAAGAATGATAAAAAAAAACAATGAATCTAAGGGTTAAATTTGGGGTATGGCAGTTGCCCCTATTTGAATAGCTTTACCGGATGGCACGAGGAATGGAAATCCTCGGGACATCAAGGTGAAAGGTATTTAAATATAGAAAACCAAAAATTTGGCCCTTAGATGGAATGCAGATGCTAAGGACAAGCAACAGACATGCAAATATTGACATGCCATGAACTTCTAGTATGATGATATGATGCCATGATACTGCAAAAATGCAGACAAAACATGTGAGCTTCACTGGGGAATGAGGAAGGTTAGTATTCCTGAGGAAAACTCACTGGGGGATACAGGCTGACGAACAAAAAAGACTCACTGGGGAGACTCTGAGGAAACACTGGGGATAGAAAATGAAACTGAGGGGAAACCCTAACGGGTCCTTACTAGAGATAGGAGCCAGAAAGGTATTCTCCACTGGGGAAGGATCCAGGGATATGGACGACAGGTTCATATGTGACCGGACGACACTGGGGAAAAAGACACATTCTTACTGGTCATGAAACCAGAAAGAAGACATGATCTCCACTGGGATCAGTTTGAAATAAAAGGATAGACATCCAGATACAATATTTTCTGGGGATTTCTTATATTGAAGAGTTCAAACAGGATCTTCAAGAAAAACCAAAAAAAGACAGAGACAAACTATGTGTGTGCCAAATGATGATCAATCACAGGGACTTTCAAAGAGATACTGATAATGACTGAACTTCTGCTGGGAACCAGATTAAAGTGCCAACAAGGATTGGACTCAGAAGTGATATGTCAAGAGATACTGATTTGAGTTGGATAAGACAACAACTTGAGTTGGGTTGAGATAACAATATGATTATGAAGAATACCAGTATGAGATGGATTTAGGTTTAGGTTCATATTTGACCTGGTTTCAAACAACGGGTTCACGATAACCTGAAGTTTAGGTTCACGATAACCTGATAAAAACAAACTGGTACACGATAACCAGAGGTTTAGGTTCTCGATAACCTGATACAAACAACTGGTTCACGATAACCAGAGGTTTAGGTTCACGATAACCTGATTTCAAACAACAGATTCATGATAACCTGAAGTTTAGGTTCACGATAACCTGATACAAACAACTGGTTCACGATAACCAGAGGTTTAGGTTCGCAATAACCTGATACAAACAACTGGTTCACGATAACCAGAGGTTTAGGTTCACGATAACCTGATTTCAAACGACAGATTCACGATAATTCGAAGTTTAGGTTCATGATAACCTGATTTCAAACGACAGATTCATGATAATCTGAAGTTTAGGTTCACGATAACTTGATACAAATAACTGGTTCATGATAACCAGAGGTTTAGGTTCAAGATAACCTGATTTCAAACAACAGATTCGCGATAACCTGGAGTTTAGGTTCACGATAACCTGATACAAATAACTGGTTCACGATAACCAGAGGTTTAGGTTCGCGATAACCTGATACAAACAACTGGTTCACGATAACCAGAGGTTTAGGTTCGCGATAACCAGATACAAATAACTGGTTCACGATAACCAGAGGTTTAGGTTCGCGATAACCTGATTTCAAACGACAGATTCACGATAATCTGAAGTTTAGGTTCATATTTGACCTGGGTAAACAATTCCAGCGATTACTGGACTTTAGGTATCCAAATGAGGTGATTGAGTATCAGATAGATTGGTACCGGGGTTGCAGGTTAGACTTCCTGGGGAATACCAATTATGGTTGCAAAAAGGTCGGTTAGTACCAGAGATAGATAAGCTTCTCATAAGAGACTTCCACTTATCGCCATAGAAAAACAAGCTTCTTCAAGAGATTACTACTTGTTGTGGGGTATAAATTCCAAAGAGATGTTGATATTACAACACTGTTGGAGAAGTAATTATCTTCAATGAGGATCTGTAAAAGATTCTTCCTACGAGACACAGTGCACAATAAATGCACGTTCAAAGATAGGCTTGAAAACCACACCTGCCAGGGACCAAAGTTCAATCTAGGAGCAAGCTAGAAAGAAACGGTCAAACAAGACTCCAATTGAGGAATGAACTCAAATGGGGATTTATCTTATCCAAATGGAAAAGATAACTGAACCAACCATCATCCACGAGAATCAAACTCTGTGGGGAATTCAAAAAAGATGGGCGCTTTATGCCTAGGGCTGACAACTCTATTGAGGAGAATAGACAAACCCAGTCACTTGGGGAGATAAACTCCAAAGTGAACAAAGCAGGTAAACATCGGGAAGATAGAAAAATGCTAAGATGTTGTGCATATGAGAAAGCGTGTATGCCATGCTTATGCTTATGCTGATAAAACAGACAAAAGGGAAGCGAGACTGGAGATGAAATAAACATCTTGACAAAGATACCCAACCAAACTCAACAGATTGGACCATTACTGGGGATGAATAAGTAAGATCATCTGATCTACTTCATTGGGGAAAAGAGTATTCCACCTGATGTATAGTATCATGACTTCACTAGGGTTGCCATCACAAGCTTGATTTCTTTACTGGAGAAAAATCCATGGAGATTGCCAAGGTTAGATGAAATAACAGCTTATTGGGAAGCTGGCAAAGGATATCACAAGAACAGGGTAATTCTGCATCCTGACTTATATGATGATCACCATAATAAACAACAGCTCTTGCAACAGGTAATCCTCAAATCTTCTCTGCCCCAGATTACATGGTATGTTGGGAGAAAATATCAAGAGGATTTTACAGAAGAATCGGCATACGAAATGCCTCAATATCTTCAAACTCTTAGATTCATGAATCTTGGCGTAATTGCCCCAGATTAACTGCATTTGCACAACAAAGTCCTTGAACTTTTTCTTCAGACTGGTTGATTTGTGGAAGAGATGCCCCAGACTGATTGGCTCTTTTAGAGATTTGCCGAATCTCGACCTGATTGCCTCTGATTAACGGTATCCACGATACAAGGTCCACAGACTGCGGTAGAAACAACTGGGGAATAAACTTGCCCCTGTTGGTAGGTCACTGGAGTCCACACTTGTCATAGATGACCTCAGGAAGACTTGCCCCAGAATTTTGAACTGTGACGAATTCTGCCCCTGGTTCGATAGCTCTTGGAATAGTGGATTGGTGAATCCTTCCGCTTGGCTGTCCCTGATTGAGTTTCTTTTATCAAGTCGAATTCCTTAGCTGGCTGCGTTTGTCGGGATTCCTTTGATGTTGAATTATTTTGCAAACAAGCATTGTTCATTAAAAATTGGAAATTTCAATGCGATATTCATGCATGTTTTTGAAAACAAAGTTTATTGATAAAACACACACAGTGGAATGATTAAAAACAACAACAAAGGTGGATCTAGCCATTTACGGAATGACAGGTTTTGTGATCAACACACGCGATTAGCAAAGATCATTAGGAGTCAAGTTACTCAACCTTGTTGTAGTATGCTTTCAAAACAACCTTACCTCAATTAGGTCTTTTAAGGGTTGTAATGTGGTCTGATTCACAGTTTTATGAAACAAAGGATAAAGGCTCAAAGTTTATTTGTCCCACCTCATCTTCATGATGAACTCCAGTCCTATGCTCAGTTAACTTAGGCTATACATTCAGATTCCCATAGGCTGGAAATTGAACTGATGATAGTTGGTGATGATTCAGACACTTGGGTAGTCATTACTCCCTTACAACATTTGGTTATCCTTTATTGGTAAGGTTTTGAGACCTCTTCTTGTCTTTTTTTGAGGTTAAGAGACCTCTTCTTTTCTTTGTTTGAGGTTAAGAGACCTCTTCTTTTCTTTGTTTGAGGTTAAGAGACCTCTCTTTGTCTTTGTTTGAGGTTTTGAGACCTCTTCTTTTCTTTATTGTTGTACAAACCTTCTTGTATAAGGCGAAGTTTTGGGCTTCCCATCTTTCTTGGCTTTTGCCTTGAAAGGGACTCAGCTTATTCTTCGATTAAGGATTTCTCGACGATCCTTCCTTATTTGTCGCTTCGGGAACAACTTGTACAATGCTTACTCACTTGATTTGAAAGTGATGACTGGTGTCTTGCATGAAGCGCTTGCATTAGAATGCATAACCAAGTAAAACTGAGAACTACCACCCCAAGGTTGAGATTTAAGGGTTTTTTGTGTAAGGAAAGAAAACTCCTACGTCTAGGCTCGAAGGGTTAACGAGGGATTATCTTCCTTATTTCTCTAGTGTTTGAGAATTGAAACAATGCCTTACATCCTCGGCAAGGTTTAATCGAAAGCATACCACAACAATTATGGATAATATTTTCATCATCCTCCCCAATCTTTGTTTACTCAAATAGTTTGATAAAGGGAGTGGAACAAGATATATATTTTTTTCTTTTATGAAAATAACAGTAAATGAGTGAAACAAATGGATTTAATAAAAAGATGCATAAACATTTCATTAATGCTGCCAATTTGAAAGTACAATAATGCTTATAAGCAAATAGAAATTCAAAGTGAAGGAATAAAATTGAAAATACTAAAATTAACAAAATACAGCCAGCTTCGGCAAATTGATTTCAGAAGATTTCAGTTTCTGGGCCCAGACAGGGGAACACCTCCATCATTGATCACTCGCTCCTTGTGATATAGAACCTTAAGAGGCCTTACAAGTCCTTTGTCTTCTGCTTTGGGAGTTGGGGCATTGGTATCTGACCCTCCCTCTTGAAGTTTCAGCAGTTTTAGCAGACTTAGCAGTTTTGCTTCGAACTCTTTGCACTCTTCAATGATGTGCCGCATTGTCCCAGTATGGAATTGGCATTCAATCTCCGGGAGATCTTCTTCAAGGATTAGTTCATTGTTATAGATCAGTCCTCGCACAGTATATTCTAAGGCTCGGCAACCATCCAAGTCATGCCCTTCGGCTCCCTTGTGGAATTCACAATTCAGGTTAAGATTGTGCCAAGGTCCTGGAACGGGTTTGAGAAGTCGGGGAATTACCAACTTGTTTTGCATCAATAGTGGGAAGAGTTTGCTCAATGGCGTCGGAATGGGTTGGGGTTAACTTGGCCCCTTCCTACAGGGTACTTCAACTTGTTTTGATTTTGGGAACCTCGAGGAGAGACAAACGTTGGAGGCTGGGACGCCCCTTTGGTAGACTCCTGATGAAGGTTACATTCGGGTGTAGGAACAAGACCAACAGTTGACTGGCATAAGGTTTCCTTAGAAACAAATCCTGGGCACAGGAGATCCTCAGGAGATGGTAAAGGATTGTTCTTGATACTAGAACGAGAGTCATCAAAAGATAAAATATTTCTCTCCACTAAATCCCTCACAATGTGCTTCAAAGCAAAACAACCTTCTAAATCATGGCCTGGTGCACCTTCATGGAATGCACAATGAGCATTGGGATTGTAAGAAGGTGGAAGCGGATCAGGAGGCGGGCCTGATGACCTTGTATTTATTAATCCCTGTTGCACCAAAGAGGGATACAGCGCTGTATACATCATAGGAATAGGAGGAAACGGAGGCCTACCACCTTGTCTTTTACCTGGAACGTTCTGACGAGAAGCTTGAGTCCGTCGTGGATAAGCAGGAGCGTTGGGAGCTCATTGATAGATTGGTGGTTGAGAAACTAACTGATAAATAGAAGCTTGATTGTTGAGTGTTGGAGTGATAGGGTGAATGTGATCCTCTTTTTTCATCAGGGCTTGCAAAGTTCCCAAAACCCAACTCATATGGCATTTGAGGATGCTGACCTCCTCTTTCAGATTTTCTGGTTCTTCAGAATTTCATTCATCATTGCCATTGGTCCTGAGTGAATGCTAGATATCCTTGAGTGATAAAGGAAGAAAAAGATGAGACAAACTCAAGGCTGAGAAACGAAATGCAATGCAAATGGGATGACATATGTATGGATGCAATGCTTATGATGTTTATTTTCAGAGAGTCCTTTTTTAAACTTTCAGTTGTTTAGCATAAATTCGTGCATAATGAAGATCAACACGAATTTAGAACCCAAAATACTCACTCATTCAAATAAAGTCAAAGGTACATAGTACAAGTGGATAATGAATTGAGTCACCCGAATACAATAATACTGAGTCTCAAAATACAAAACCATAATAAAAAAGTCTTCTTTATCTCGCGCTCTTGACGCTCTTTCAATTCAAACTTAAACCTCTTCATCATCCTCTCGATGAGCTGAATGAAGTAACTGATAGAAGAAGGAATGTTTTCATCAACATCTTCCACAGCCATCTCTAGCCTCAAAGGTAAGTCCTTGGCTATCTCATTACAAAACCTTATCAAGCTTGCAAATTTGTCACGATACATGGTAGCAGAAGGCTCAAGGAACTTAATGGTCTCCTCATAATCCTTCAAAACTTTATCCAGTTGCTTTTTTTCATTCACCCATCCCACTCTCTGACCCTTCAAGGTCTGATGTTGGGTTTTCCAGTGTTCCACCAACCCCTTGCTAGTGGCCAACTCATCACACTTCTCTTGCCATGCTTCTGCACTGATTCCAAAGACGTTCCTTGATTTCCATCCTTGACGGCGCTCGTGTTCCAATTCATCTTCAGATTTCCTTAGGAGCTCTTTCAATTCTTTGATCTGGGCTTCAAGCTTTACTCTTACCTCTTTCTTCAGTTTGGTGGCTAAATTCCACCAATGCTTCCATTCTTGTCCATTCCTCTTAGCTTCCTCTAATTTCTCATGAAGAGATTCTAAACCACCATTGGCTTGGTCCAAGCACTCTAGGACTCGCTCTTTAAGATCCTCCTCAGCCTCGCTTTTCTTATTACTCTCTTCCAACAGCTCTTGTTTCTTATCAAACTTCCTCTTGAGAACCATGTTCTCGCCAGTCTTCTTGTTCAGCTGTGACTGTAGACCTTTATTTTCTTTCCCAAGTCTAGCCACCATGGCTCCTAGCTCTTCTACTTCCTCGAGAGAAACAGGCACAGGTTCGGGTGGAGGAGACCTTGGAGGAATAGGATCTTCTACAGAGAAAAGGGAGTTTTACAACCTCGACTCTTTCGGTAACCCATTGTTGATTAGGAACATCACTTGTCTTTGATATCCTTGATCCTTCAGTATGCACCTTCTCCCAAGATCTGATAATCCTACGGAGTAGAGATGGATCACTGGCTCCCATATCATTCAGAACCATTTCTTCCAATTCTCCATCATTAGGCTTTCCACACATCGGGTGTCCAAGTTGTCGCAAGGCTAACATAGGATTGTAGTTAATGCAACCCTTGGAACCTATTAATGGCATATTTTGGAAACTCCCACAGCTGATAACAATTTCATGGACGTTGAGCTTGTAACGATACCAAGGAATGTCGTTGGTTGTTAGAGACACCAAGAATTTAGCCCACCATTCAGTGGACATTCTACTTATCTGATTATTGGATTTGAGCACACATGCAATGAGCCAGTTGTAAATTAAAGGAATACAGCAAGTTAAAGTCCCACTCTTCTTTTCATGGCGAGTGTGCAAAGTGTGGAAAGTATCTGCCAAGAGAGGATCAACAAGATTTTGCTTCTCTTTCCAAACGGCCCAAAAGACACTGACAGCTGATGAGTCAATGAAGCCTTCATGATTAGGGAATAATACTAACCCATAAATGAGGAGGGCTAATATGTTTATCAATGCGTCCCAGTGACGTGCAATCAACCATTTCTCTGCTTCATTTTCTAAGAAAGTTCTCGAAAACCCAAGGAAATTTTCCTTCTTCTTCCAATTCCTTTCAGCATCGGATATGGAAATGTGTAGTGCAAGAGCCAACTCTTTCACATCGGGCTTTTGACCAATCCGGTTGTATGCCATTCTTCCTTTCATTGTGAAACCTAACAGTCTGTCATATTCCTCCAAGGTAGGAGTTAACTGGAAGTCTTGGAAAAGGAAGCTTCGGAGTGGAGGATCGTAAAACTGAGCTAAGGTTGTGATAGTTGGGATCTGGACATCTACTGTGAGAAGATCTAAAATGTGACCAAACCTTCCTTGCATTGTAGTTTTGAAGCAAGGAGGAACCTTTTCCAAGAGCCTTAGTATGTTGGTGACATCTTGCATCTTTGCCTTGAGTGGCAATGGTTTCCTCCTGTCTGAACTCATTACGAACTTTTAGTGCTAAACAACTGCTTTGCTAATAGGACTCCCTGAAAACAAAACATATGAGTGTTATGATGATATGTAAATGCTCATGAATGCACGGAAAAGGTTTGGGATAAGGTAAACACCTCATAACTCCCTAATTAGTAGGCTTCTTAAAAGACGGTTCTACGACAATTTACCCTTAAACCCACTCACATGATAGTTTCTAGGTTTTTGGTAAAGGTTTCAGATTCACGGACCTTAGCCGTATCAATGTTATGCAATGGGCTAGCCATTTTACAACGAGAGTGACGAAAAGGTCTCTTCTGATTAGGGTTTTCATATTGGTTGGAGCAAGGAGATGTCCTTGAAGTCCAATATTACGCAACCATCGAAATATAACTGTTTCTAAATGGGGACCTAGAGTCATGGACCCTTCATGAATCAGCGTTATGCAACAGGCTAGCTATTTTATAACGAGATCTACAAACAGGTCTACTCTAGACGAGCTTTCATGTTAGTTGCTACAAGGAGCTTGCCCTCATAGTCTAACACTACTAACTGCCAAATCTAACCTTATGTTTTCTCTCTGCTTTTTCCAAAACTCGGGTGTAGAGCTTTATTCAAGATATTAGATACCCAAAGCCCACACATGAATATACAGAGATATATATAAATAAGCAATAAAGCAAGAGCAATAAAACATATAATAAAGAAGAAAGAGAAACAAACAAAGCTAAACACACATACGAAAACCTAACTAAACTAGGCTTGACTCACTTAAAGAGAAATTCATTCCCCAGCAGAGTCGCCATCTGGCGTACCTCAAAAAAATGAGAACGACCTCACGAAGCACAATCGCACACCCGCGGGATGGACTTAACAGAGTTGCCACCGATCTTTATTTATTCCATAGAAGGAAAAGGAAAATATCGAATAAAACCCCTAAAAGAAAGGATAAGAAATGGTCATCACAACCATTGTCTGATTTCGGGAGTCGGTTACGCAAGGGGAAGGTATTAGCACCCCTCACGTCCGTTGTACTCAATGGGAACCATTTAGTTAAGGTGAAAAGAGTGTTAGCTTAAAGGTCGTTTCTAATTTTCTACTTAATGGGAAGGTAAATGATTATTGTTAAAGGAGAGAACCTAAAGAGGTTTGTTTACTAGGGTGCTCGCCAAGACTTCGGAGTCTCGTGCCTACGTATCCTTACGAGGATGGAATCAGAGCAATCGTAGTTCACCTAACTAAGGTGAGGAACCATTGACTATGGCCAAAGTTCCAAGGGGAATGAGTATTCATGATCATGACACTCACATAGAGTTAAAGAACTTACTAATTCTAAGTTGTAATGTAAGTGGCCATGAGGCCAAGGGGAAAATATCCTATGACTATGAGGTCAAGGAAAGATGTTACCAATGACTATGAGGTCAAGGATTGAAGGTGTTTTGGTTTCTTGATGAGAATCAAGATTTGTCCATAAAATGGAGTTTTGAGTATGATTGGATGTATTTTAAGAATGATGATCATCAAATGATCAAAGAGTTTATGCTAAAGTGTTAAACTCTAACACTCTCTATAATTCAAGATTAGTTTGAGAAAATTGTTTGTTGGACAACGAACATTGATAAAAAGCAATGGTTCAAATAGTTGTGCTAGAGTGCTAGACTCTAACATTTCTTAGTCCAAATTGTTATTAAGTGTTTTAAGGATGAAAGAAATAAATGATTGGCTACCTCAATGTGCAAGACTTGAGACCAATCTTTCAAAGGGTTATGCTAAAATGCTAGATTCTAACAATCCTTTTCTTTCAAGTTTATTTCAAAAAAATATGTGATGTACTTGGAAGTATTGATATCCTTAAAGAAGGATGAATTCTTGAGATGACGATTGTCAAAGATAAGAGGTGGAAAAAAATGGAAGGTAGCTTGCCAAGAATTATGATCCTTATGCCTACGTATTCTAATTGAAGAAAGAGAAATCAGAGCGTCCGTAGTTCTGAGTACTACGGGTTGTTGGTTGAGGTATGTTAAGTGACTGGCGAGCGTTGATCAAATGTTCAAAGAGTTATGCTAGAGTGCTAGACTCTAACGGCTCTTATGCGTTCAAATAGTTGATGAAAAATAATTAATGGACAATGAATACTTGATGAAAAATCAATTATTCGAAGAGTTATGCCAAGATGCTAGATCTCAACAGCCCTTATTTGTCCAATTTGATAATGAAAATTATTTAACAGACTATGAACGCTTGGTGAAAACCAATTGTTCAAAGAGTTGTGTCAGGATGCTAGATTTTGACGACTCTTATTAGCCCAAGTTATGGTTAAGATGTTTTAAGGACAAAGAGCTTTTGATGATTAAAAAACTCAAAAGGGTTATGCCAAGATGCTAGATCTTAACGGTCCTTGTTTGTCCAAGTTGATATAAAAGTTGTTCAATGGACAATGAACGTTTGATGAAAAATCAATTGTTCGAAAAGTTGTGCCAAGATGCTAGATCTTGACGGCTCTTATTCGTCTGAATTAAAATTAGATGTTTTTGAGGAGCGAAAGAATGAATGAATGGCTACCCCAAAGTGCGAGACTTAAGACCAATCGTTCGAGGTTTATGCTGGAATGCTGGATTCCAACAGTCCTCTTCTTTCTTATTTTTTATGAAAAGAATTGATTGGTTTTATTTTTTAAAAGAAAAAAGATGTGAAAGTAGCTTAAATGTTTGAAAATTATTTTCATAAAATTCTTATTTTAACATTTTTACTCTTTGTTAAAAAAAAGACGTTGATAAAAAAAATAAATAGATTAAAACCTAATTAAACTAGTTAACTAATTATATTAGAACCTAGTTAAAATTAGTTTTACTAAATAGATTAAAACCTAACTTAAAAACTACTTACTAAACAACTAAAGGGTGTCGATAGGAGAATGAAGCATGGGCCAAGGAAAGTTAATAGGCCCAAGCTCTGGGCGGGTGAACTCGCATGGGTCAGTTTGACCCGCTTTTCACACAAGCTTTGAGGGTTATCAATGACCCTGATACAGCCGCCACAAAAAAAAAAACAAACGTACAGAAACACAACAACTATGAAACACACATCTGATATGAAACGGTTAAGGAGAAAAAAAACTCTCATCTCAAAATCGAACACGAGCATCAAAAACGTGTTCACAAATCAAAACATCAACATGACCAGAAGAGCAAAACTCAAAGTATTTCGTTCAATCCAACCTTCTTTGTTTCGCGTCCGTTTGGTCCCTTTCAATCCCTCTCGCGAATTCATATTCTTCCGACTCCGGTTTGTGCGTGTGAGTTTCTGATCTTTTTCTCTCTTTCTCTATTTCTGGGTTAATTGGTTTGAGGCTGTGAAATTTTTTTTGAAGGTTGTTCGAAAATGGAGGTTGTGGCTTGATTGATGGTCGAAGGGGGATGGTTTTACGACTGAAGATGATAGAGAACAGAGGTCGAGTTTCAGTGATGTTTTTTTTGTGGATAGAGTTTTCTCGGATGGGTTAAGGGCGTGAAGCAATAAAGGTTGAGTCTGAAATCGGTTCTGGTTTGTGAAAATAAGCGAAGGTCTCGTGTAGTTTGGTTGCTGTCTGTTGTGTATTGAGGGAGAAAGATAATGGGTGTTAAGGTTGGTTCTTGAATGAAAGGTTGAAGGTAAGACGACAGTGAATGGAAAGGAGAAGAATAGGGGATCTTTCGGTTCAAGAAGATTTGAAAGTGTTTTTTTGGTGTTGTTTTGATTCGAAGAGAATGATGGAGGATGGGTTGTGAGAGTTTGGTTTGGGAGATGAAAGTTTGGATGAGTTGTTTACTGCAAGTTTGTGAAGGTGAGCTCTTTCTCTCTTTTTTCGGTCTTCCTCCTCGATTGGTAACTCAAACTTACCAATAAACAACAATGAAAACTATTGATACTAACAGGCAAGGTATCACATTCTCAAAGGGAGCAAAGCATGATGAGAATAAAAATGGAAATCATAGAATCTTAGGAACGCAATATTCAACAACCGACAGCAGCTTCCACTTCTAATAACAATAAGTTAGGCATGGAAATGAAACAAGAAGGGGACAGGGAAGTTACCTCAGGTCAAGCTTTGACAAGAAACAGTTACGGTATGCTACAGTTTCTTTCTTCTGTTTATGTGTTCTACTTCTGCCTCTTTCTCTTTCCGTCTTGTTGTGGATTGTGTAACGTGTTTTTTTGAAGGTAATATTCAAAATGATTTTTCTTAATACTGATGTGTTTGTGAAGTGTGAAAGCTGGGTTTTTTATGTGGCTGAGGGTGAAGTTTGGATATAGTAATTGTGTCTATCACTTTCTGTGACGAGTTTCCCCCCCTCTCTCAATCTGTTTCCTCCTCCTTTTAAACAAAAAACTAAACTTGTTAAATCAGTCTTCAATTGATGAGTAATTTTCAAATCGCAAGTTTTTGGTATCTTTGGACAGCTGGGCATCTTTGACTTGTTGCTATTTTTCTTGGTCGCAGGTCTGTGTTGAAGTCGCAGGAATTGGCATTTTATGCTTGGAGTGTTTCGGGATGTGTTAAATCTGGTTTGTGGTGGTTGTGCATGATGGTAACAGGTTTCCATTTTGGTGAAATGATTTTGCAGCATTGTGATAGCAGGTTTATGTAGGTATAGCAGGCTTTTATTGTATGCTGAATATGGGATGCTGCAGGACTACTTGCATAATGGTTTTTTATTTATTTTGATATCAACTGAACCACATGTACTAGCCTGCTGTAAATTTGGGTGAAAATTACCATGCTAGTTTCACTGCAGTAGAAAGTCTTTTATCCTCCTTCCTTTTTTTTTTTGAATTTTGAAATTGGTTTGACAAGGTAAATTGGTTCAATTGTGCACAAGACTTTGTTGATGCTTTTTATTTGTTGTAGGTTTTGGAGAGTGACTAAGAGTTTGGTTCAATGAGCATTTTTTTGGAGATGAAGTAAGTGGAAGGAGATGAAGATCAAATGAAAAGCATGTCTTAGGATTTTGATTTAGAATTCTCTTAGGCCTTTTTGGAATTTATTGTAATCTTATGGATTTGTAATACAATGAAATTGTAACTTCTATCTTTGAACTTTGGCCTTGTACTATGATGAATCATGTAGCATGCTTGCCTTTCATGATGGAATAAAAAAATGACGCCTTCTTGCTTGTCTAGAATTCCAGTAATTTAAGAACTTCTTTGCACCACAATTGAATCCTCATTAGAATTGACTTGGAAAAAGTGTAATCGACTTGATTGTTGGTTTGAACCCGCATAAACCATCTTACATGCGAATTCTAAACATGAACATATGACTTTCCCGTCCAAAATTAATTCTCAGAAATTTATTATGAAACAAAATGAGCTTTCACTTAACTATAATAGCACTATCCCTCTCAACCTAAATAATCATAAAGAAAGAGACCCCAAAAAATAACATACCGCATATTCCCTCTTTTGGTTGCACAATGGTTAGGAGACATGTTGATGGACCCTTCATGCACAAACTCTAACTCGATCAATAATCGTAAAAAAAAAAGGTACCACTCTAAAAGACAAATGGTGTTGAGATACAGATGAACAAAATGACTAAGAATGATAAAAAAAACAATGAATCTAAGGGTAAAATTTGGGGTATGACAGGTTGATTACACGAAGGTTTGGTTTCTGATGCGTTCAGAAGTGGATATTCACCAAAAATCAGAAGTATTCCAGTTTATCATACGGGAGAATGATAAGGAATGACTATCTTGGATTGCGGGGTGTCTATCTTTATTGCTGGCTGGGTGAAATCAGTGGAAAACTTGCGAAGGGGATGTTGCCCTGGCTGCAAGTCATGCTAGTAGTGGATCAATTTAGCAGCTGTGAAGTTCTGGAGCATGCATACGATAGCTGACATCGTTATAACAAACTAAGGGGCCATGTGCATCTCTTTGAGGAATGTGAAGCATTCTGATTCAATTGTGTTATTTCCTTGGTTTCATGGGTGGCATTATTTTGCTAAAACTCATGTAGCAGCAGATGTTGAATGAAGATTACTCTCAGTTCAACATGTCGAATGAAGATGTTCCATGACTGCTCATAGGACATCGCGCTGTGAAGTCAGGTTTTATTGCAGATTCTGTTACAATGTTTTGTAACTGAATTTTCTGTGAATAATTGGTTATCCTATGTGGCATCCAAAGCTTTTTTGGATTAGGGTTATTTGTTGGTTTTCGGATTTGCTGCTGTTTCTAATTATGGAGACATAATAGGAAACTTTGGAGTGAAGACCTATTTTATTGGAGATATTTTTGTAGATTTGTGAGCAGTCTAATTGCTGCGTTTTTGAAGCCCAATTCAGTCCAGATTTCAAGCTATAAATAGACTGATGTAAACCTAGCTTTAGGTGTCGAACTTACATGTATTTTTAGGGTTGTGTGCTTGTGTTTTTTGAGCCTAACTGGTATCTTATGATAACAGTATAAGGACTGTAGTGTAAGTTGTGTAAGGTTGCTCATAAGCTTTTAAGCATTGAGTAGCTGTGTGTTAATTCTCATAAGCTGTGAAGTATTGAGAATTTGTGTTTCGACCATTGTTATTTATCTTGTAAGGAACCAGTCACGGGTTGTGATTGAAGAGGGATTTGAGGAGGGCCTCATACCTAGGGGAGTCTTAGGTAGAAGTCATAAGAAGGGTAGTGATTAAGTGAGCTGATTGAACCGGGTGTGGTTATCAGTGAATTGATACTATCGAATATTGATTTCATCCCTGGCTTGGTAGCCCCCAGATGTAGGATAGTTAGATCCGAACTGGGTTAACAATTTCTGGTGTTCTTTACATTTTATGCACACTTTTATTTTGAATTTGTTCATTGTTGTTGTATATCAGTGTCTCGACATCTCGATAGGACATCTGATATATAGGCCAGAATTTCAAATTGGTTTGTGCCTCAAGCAGCTGGAGGTCTATACATGAGAATTTCAGAGGAGTTCGTGTGGTGTGTAGATGGTTACATGATGGGGGGATCAATGGGACTTTGATCTCAAGCCAAGAGTTTGTTATGGTTGGCATACATTTCCTCACGGGTAGCATGATAGTGATCATGTATGAGCGATTATTGTTTCTTGTCAGAGGGAGCAATAAGAGAGTTGGTGATTGTGTTCAGCTGGTAAGTTGAACTGAGGATGCGCTCTTGAAGACATGAAGATGCGTGTTATGTTTTCCATTCATTAGCTTAGGTGTTTTGTGGAGGAGCACTGGTTACCTTAGATAGGGGGAGATGCCTTTTGATCTAGGATGAGTTACTGCGAGGATGCAGTTGGAGTTCCAGTTTGCATTTGTATGTCAAGCAAACTGAGATGCCAAGGAGAATGTCTTGACATTGTTGTATTGTTGCAAGTTGGAGGAGACTTGGCAGTTCATGTTAAATGGTTCTTATTGGATGCTTAAGAATCATTGATTGAGTCTGTGGGAAATTATTTTTCTCTGCAGACTGGGATCATAATTATGTGAAGAAATCTCTATGGTGTCAAATCAGAAGAAGAATCTGGGAAGAATAGACAATGTCTGACATGATGTCAGGACATTGTTATAAAGCATATGTGCATGTAATAGGTTCTTTGGTCGGCGTTCTTAAAAGAATAAACAGTCAAAGCAGTCTTGGTCAGTGCGGTACTGATGGAGTTATTGCCTTCGATGAATGATCCTTTGAATTGACTAGAGTTAATTTCTGTGGATTGTTACTTTCTAAGAAAATGGCTCAACTATAAATAGGATTGCCTTGATCTTCTTTAGTCTCAATACTCTCCTTGGGTTGGTGGCAGATGGGGTTCTTCAAAATCTGGGTATGTTGCATCTGGGTTTGGGGCAGTCTTGGTCACTTTTGCCAAGTTTTGGCTAAAAAGGGGGAGAATGGTTTTCTGATGTTGTCTGGGTTTGGGTATATTCCTGCTGTTGTTTTGCAAGAATGTCTGTTAAGATGTTCTGACATCTTAACAATCTTATTTTCCTTGTGTCTTGTGATCTGAGTTGTGAAGCAGGTTGTGTCTTGTGGCCTGAGTTACACAATCTATGTTCTCAGGGTTACGAAGCCTACAACTGCTGTTGCTTTTCTGGAGGAGTCTTTTGGTTCCCAAGACCTATCATGGAAGGAGGGGGAATATGTTGAAGGGGAGACTCTCTCAGACCTTAGCTCCAATCAATTCTGTAGATAAAGGAGTCTTGATGAAGGAGACTTGATGTAACGCCCCATTTTGTCTGATTTATTTAATCGAGTCGATTTAATTATTTTCTTTTTATATTATTTTATTCTTGACTTTTATTTGACAATATATTATTTTTCATTGTTGTTTATGTTTTATCGCATTTTGAGAGTGTTTGGGAGATATTTGAGCTGAGGGGTATTTTGGTCTTTTTGGGGGTAGATATTTTCATAAAAAGAAAGAAGAGAGAGAAAAATAGTAAGGAAAAAGAAAAAAAGAGAAAGATAAGAGAAGAAGATAAAGAAAAGAGAATGGAAGAAATAAGAGGAGAAAAAGAGGAAAATCAAAGATAACTCTGTTTCAAGCGCGAATAATCGGGTAAGGGTGAGAAGTTTCAATTATATCTTGCTTGTGTATGTATATGTGTACGTTTTCTTGGATTGTTTTGGATATTTTCTTATAGTTTACATTTTAGTTCGAAATGGTAAAAATGAGTAGAAATCGATGTTTTTACGGATGAAAGTCGGAATAAATCGCGTAGTATAGTCGTGTGATGTTGGGTCGAGATTTAGCGTGATCGTTTGATTGAATCGAGTTGAATTTGTAACTTTTGCATTTTTTATATATATTGATGTTTTTGTGCAAATTGATGTTGTGATCGAGTAAAAGTGTTTGGATATGTCTGGTAACATTGGTATAGGTTGATATTTAATCGGGTAAGGATAGGAATTAATCGGGAATGGTTGTTTTGTGTTTTCGAGTGGTTTTGAGTGAGTTTGGAGTTGGGGTAAATTGATAAAATTATGTTTCAAAATATTTCAAAAATGGAAAATTTGTTGGATGGATTTTTAATGGTGAAAATATTGTAGTATTTCAAATTCTGAGATCGCAGCTTTTTACGGAATCGAAATCGGAGGCCCGGAAGGCATTTAACGATCGAAAACTGAGTTTTTAGCAAAATCTGCGCATTCGTGCGCTAACCCCCAGAATTATGCGCTAACCCCCAGGATCATGCGCTGACCCGGGCGACCCCCAAGCTTCATGCGTTGGCGCATGGTCACCAATTTTCCAAAATGTCTGATTTTGTTTTCTTCATAACTTTTGAACCGTAAGTCCATTTTGACCCCCGTTCAAAGCGTTGGAAAGCTAATGAAAAGTTCTTTCTATTAAAAATGGTTTGGAGGACAATAGATGATTTATTTTAGTCGTGGTTTTGTGAGAGTGTGGCGTTGTCAGAGTTTTACCGTCGTAATTGTGTGCGATTGATGTATTATCATGCTATATGCTTTTGATATGTAACGTGTAGCTTGTGTGCTGTTATATGTTGTGAATATACATGATTGAATGTTGTGATGATGGTTTGTGACCTTATGGCAAATATGTGCATTGTTTTGGATTAAACTTCGATGCGTGATTAATGTATGTTGTTATGATGTATTGTGGGTAGCATTTGTGGTGTGAATCCCTTGTGGAAGTAATTGTGATTGTATGATTGTTGTGGTTTGTGGTTTGTGATGAAATGCATTACTTATGTGAAATTCAATGTATGTTGTGTGGTGGCCTTAGGGCAAGTAAATGCATTGTTTGAATTGGTTTCCAATGCATGAATAATGATGATGAGATAATTCATATTGTTGAATTGTGAATGTATGGAATTGATGAGTTGAAATATATGCATGATTATGGTTGCATATATGTGTGAAGATGCATTTGATTGTCATGAGTCCTTGTATGTCAAGCATCATGATATGCATCTTGTGCGATCGTGTGCCCATGTGGGGTGTGAGCGATCGAATCGTGTGCCCATGTGGGGTGTGAGCGATCCATAAATGTCGTGTGCCCATGTGGGGTGTGAGCGACGGAATGGTTCCAGAGGGAATCCGCTATAATGTTGTGTGCCCATGTGGGGTGTGAGCGATGATTATAGACGATCGTGTGCCCATGTGGGGTGTGAGCGATTGGATCGTGTGCCCGTGTGGGGTGTGAGCGATCCATAAATGTTGTGTGCCCATGTGGGGTGTGAGCGACGGGGAACATCGTATGCCCAACGGGGAGATACAGTGATGTAACGAGCGATGGTTCCAGCAGAGTTCCTGAGTGAACTAGTATTGAGAAATGTTGGAAGTCAGTACCGCATGGCATTTGCATAGAGTCGTTGTGTCGGTCTCTGTGCGTTTGCATAAATCATGGATTGATTACGTGTGAGAATTGTGAATGGATGCATTATGTGTGGAAAATCATGATTTGATTGATTATGTGTGGAATTGTGAATTGATTGAGTATGTGTTGAGATTTGTGATAGAATTGCTGAATTGATGTGCATATGTGATAAATGCATTGGTTGTGGATAATATGTTTTATGTATGGACATTCTATGTGATGTGGTGATGTGTTTCCATATGTCATAACTTTGGTGTGCATTATGTGTGAATGTGTGATTATGTTGGTATAATTGTTATATGCTATGTGGTTGGATTGTTAGAAATATGTTATGCATCTGTGGCTTGCTATATGTATTGGTATGTGATGCGTGAGGTGAGAATAACTGTGTATGTGATTTTTTTATGTGTTTTTACATATTATTATGCAATCTTGATTTAGTTGTTATTTCTCACCCTTCTGTTGTTTTATAATGCTCTATGAGGCATTGCAGATTAGAGTTGCTGGAGGTCTTTTTGTGGAGATTAGCCCTCCGTTCTGTTGTCGGTCTTGGTGTCTGCTCTTATACGTAGCACGGGAGTCAGGGAACGGTTATATATATATATATATGTATACATTTGTTGAATGTATTTTGTAGCACCTTTGTATATATAGTTGCTGTTCTAAAATGATTTATTTTGTAAAACAAGTCGGTTATGGATCTTTCCGCTTTATTCCATAATTGACCTTTACCTTTATATGGAAAAAGTTTCCCCTTTGAGGGTATTCTATTTTATGCTATGTATCAAATTTATGAGCAGGGATGATGTTTTGTTTATTTAAATGTGACATCCTTGTTTCTGTCGAAAAAATAAATTTTTAGTTACTCTGATTTTATTTATGTATTATTTATTCGCGATGGGAATTGGGGTGTTACATTAGTGGTATCAGAGCAGGTTGGTCCATCCGGCCAAGTTGTTTAGTCAGTTGGTGTGACAGTTGAATATTGTCGGTGTTGTTTGTTTCTTAGTACGTGATATGTGTGTGGAACACTGTCAGTACTTTCGGGTTTTTCTAGTCCTTTGTCTGCAGGATTTAGATTGAGATAAGTGGGGGAGAAGCTGGTACTTCTCCAAGTTGCTTCAGTTGTGGGTTGGCTCCGTGTGCCGTTGATTGCAAGATTGTAAGTGCTCTTGGGACAGTGTGGTTCCCGGTTCCGGAGGGAATGCGGAGGTAAGTTTTATGTCAACTAAGGATTTGTGCCTTAGGTAGTTTTGTGCGCAGGATGTAAGGAGTGCTATTATAGTTTGGTAAAGACGGTTTATGCCCCATCATGATTGTCGGCTGTCTATCGACAAATTGAGGAACTGATCACCCTTAATCTCTTGTTGATAGCAGACGGAAATCATGTTGGATGGAATAGGCGTGTCTTTCCGGCTTTGATAGTGTGTGCAATGAATTGTTTGGAATTTAGCAGGTGATTATGGATTGTTTCGATGAGTTGATGAAGATTCTTATACTGGAAGATGAGACGGATTAGAGGCTTTGGTATGTTGGTCCAGTTGGGAAGTTTTGAGAGAGAATGATTGGGCATCGTTAATGGTTGTTCTCAGAGAGAAGAGTGTGAACTCAAATTGGACGAAGGTAAGGATTTGAGGTTTAGATCTGCTAAGTAAGTAGAAGAACTTTTAGGAAGTGAAACTCAGATTGAAAGAGCGGTTGGAAGATTTACTGGAAAAAGGGATTTGTTAGACCAAGTGTGTTGTCTTAGAGAGCTCCAGTATTGATAGTAATAAAAGGGAATAATGATTGAATGGAATAACAAGCATGATGTGTATGATGGTATTGAGACTATGGAAAGCAAAACTTAGAGTTCTGGTGAGGTTTGGAGTCTTTGGAATTGTAGAGCAGTAATGGAAATTTTGAGAGAACCCTTAGGTGTGGATATAATATTTGAGAGTTCTTTTTGGTTGGTTGTTGTGACATGTTGGGATTTATGGAATTTGGACTGATAAGAGAAGAACTTGGGTATGGATTACTAACAGTGGAGTAAGGTAACGATTGAGAATAAGGGTCCACTTTCATGGTTAGATAACTAGAATGGTTTGGTTGAGTTGGAGTGAAATTACAATTGTTTGGAATGTTTGATAAGAGTGGTGAATTGTGTGAGTTGAGGCTTTGATCGATTTAAGGTGACTGGTTATGGTTGTTAGCATCGGGATAGGCTGTTATTTACTCGATTAAGCTTGTATGTAAGTCTGAACAAGTTTGGATGAGGGTTGGTTTGGTTGGGCATTACAACGTACAATGATGTTGTTTGGTGTTAGTAATGCGTTTGTAATGTTTGTGGAGTAGAGGAATCGTATCTTCCATATTTATTTGGATAAGTTCGTAAGGGCTTTGATTGAGAACGTTCGGATCTGTTATAAACCCAGAGGAAGAACAGGTAGAGTGCTTGAGAATTGAATTGCAAGTGTTGAAAAGAGACGAAGTTTTATGCTAAGTTATTCAAGTGAGAATTTTGGTTGAAAAGGTTAGTTTTCTTGGATATGTTATTTCCGATGATGGTATTGTTATGGGTCCATCGGAAGTAGATGCAGTTCTACAATGAGAGGTTCCGAAGTTGGTTAAGGAGATTAGAAACTTTTGGGCTCAGTTGGTTGTTATAGAAGGCTATGGAAGACTTTGCTAAGTTCGTACTTCTGTTATCTCAGTTGACTCGCAAAGGGTAAGTCGTTTGTTTTGGATGTTCTTTGTGAGGAAGGTTTCAGAGAACTGATGTAGAAATTGTCTACGGCTTCAGTTTTGATTTTGTGTGATCCTAATAAACCGTTTGTGAGGTATTGGGATGCGTCTTTGGTGAGTTTAGTCAGTGTGTTAATGCAAGAGGGTAAAGTCGTGGCTTATGCTTTACGACAATTAAGGATTCATAAAAGGATCGATACTATTCTGGATTTGGAATTGGTTGCGGTTGTATTGTGTTGGAAAATTTGGAGGTATTATCTTTATGGTTCTAGGTTCGAAGTGTTTAGTAATCGCAAGAATATTGAGTACCTGTTTGGTCGGAAGGAATAAAGTATGAGACAACGAGGATGGTTAGAATTGTGACGAGTTATGAGTTTGGCTTAGATTATCCTTCGCGAAAAGCTAAGGTTGTGCCTGATGAGTTAAGTCGAAATTTTTTACATGTCTGCTTCGATGGTTAAAGAGTGGGAACTTTTGGAAGAATTTAGAGATTTGAGTTGGTGTGTGAATGGACATCTGTTAGTGTGAGGTTGGGTATGTTAAAAGTGAATAGTGATTTTTGGTGAATATGAGAAAGTGCTAGACTTTGGACGTGAAATTGTTAGTTTTGATGGTTACGAGTAATCAGAGTGTGCAACGGAAGCGTGAAGTGGCATGATTCGTATATGCGTGTGGGACTGGTAAGAGTTCATAGGTTGAACATTGGGAATATGTAGGAGTGTTGAGACCATTGAACGTTTCAGGATGGAAGTGATATGTGAAAGGTTTAACTATTATTCATGGGCTACTGTGTAGATGGATGTTTTGGTTATATGGTCGATTGGGGAATCGTAGCATGGTTGTAATAATGTTGTGTGACAAGGATGTTGGTATTATGGTTGTGTGGAGGTTGTTTAATCGATGTTGTGTCGTGGAACTTGTGTTCTTGTTTGTGTTGTTGCCTCGTTTCCATCGTGTTGGTTCGAGTGCGAGTAGCTAATTCCGGTGTGTGTTCGTAGCTTGGGTTTTCCTTGAGTCGTGAGTTGGTCGTCAAGTGCATTGTATGGGCTTTGCATCTTGTCATTGGAGTTGTCATCTGTGTCGTGTCGTTGTTGTGGTTGCTGTTAGCAAGGTGGGTTGTCTGTTTGTGTTATTCGTGGTGTGCCTAGTGTCGGCGTGTTAGTTGGTTAGTCGGATGCGAGAGTCGTATCCGGAGTCGTTCGTCTCAGTTAGATTTTCGAGGACGAAAATTTCTAAGTGGGGGAGAATTGTAACGCCCCGTTTTGTCCGATTTATTTAATCGAGTCGATTTAATTATTTTCTTTTTATATTATTTTATTCTTGACTTTTATTTGACAATATATTATTTTTCATTGTTGTTTATGTTTTATCGCATTTTGAGAGCGTTTGGGAGATATTTGAGCTGAGGGGTATTTTGGTCTTTTTGGGGGTAGATATTTTCATAAAAAGAAAGAAGAGAGAGAAAAATAGTAAGGAAAAAGAAAAAAAGAGAAAGAGAAGAGAAGAAGAGAAAGAAAAGAGAAGGGAAGAAAGAAGAGGAGAAAAAGAGGAAAATCAAAGATAACTCCGTTTCAAGCGCGAATGATCGGGTAAGGGTGAGAACTTTCAATTATATCTTGCTTGTGTATGTATATGTGTATGTTTTCTTGGATTTTTTTGGATATTTTATTATAGTTTGCATTTTAGGTCGAAATGGTAAAAATGAGTAGAAATCGATGTTTTTACGGATGAAAGTCGGAATAAATCGCGTAGTAGAGTCGTGTGATGTTGGGTCGAGATTTAGCGTGATCGTTTGATTGAATCAAGTTGAATTTGTAACTTTTGCGTTTTTGATATATATTGATGTTTTTGTGTGAATTAATGTTGTGATCGAGTAAAAGTGTTTGGATAAGTTTGGTAACATTGGTATAGGTTGATATTTAATCGGGTAAGGATAGGAATTAATCGGGAATGGTTGTTTTGTGTTTTCGAGTGGTTTTGAGCGAGTTTGGAGTTGGGGTAAATTGATAAAATTATGTTTCAAAATATTTCAAAAATAGAAAATGTGTTGGATGGATTTTTAATGGTGAAAATATTGTAGTATTTCAAATTCTGAGATCGCAGCTTTTTACGGAATCAAAATCGGAGGTCTGGAAGGCATTTAACGATCGAAAACTGAGTTTTTAGCAAAATCTGCGCATTCGTGCGCTAACCCCCAGAATTACGCGCTAACCCCCAGGATCATGCCCTGACCCGGGCGAAATTCCCAGGTTCATGCGCTGACCCCCAAGCTTCATGCGTCGGCGCATGGTCACCAATTTTCCAAAATGTCCGATTTTGTTTTCTTCATAACTTTTGAACCGTAAATCCGTTTTGACCCCCGTTCGAAGCGTTGGAAAGCTAATGAAAAGTTCTTTCTATTAAAAATAGTTTGGAGGATAGTAGATGATTTATTTAAGTCGTGGTTTTGTGAGAGTGTGGCGTTGTCGGAGTTTTACCGTCGTAATTGTGTGCGATTGATGTATTATCATGCTATATACTTTTGATATGTAACGTGTAGCTTGTGTGCTGTTATATGATGTGAATATACATGATGGAATGTTGTTGATGGTTTGTGACCTTATGGCAAATATGTGCATTGTTTTGGATTAAACTTTGATGCGTGATTAATGTATGTTGTTATGATGTATTGTGGGTAGCATTTGTGGTGTGAATCCCTTGTGGAAGTAATTGTGATTGTATGATTGTTGTGGTTTGTGGTTTGTGATGAAATGCATTACTTATGTGAAATTCAATGTATGTTGTGTGGTAGCCTTAGGGCAAGTAAATGCATTGTTTGAATTGGTTTCCAATGCATGAATAATGATGATGAGATAATTCATATTGTTGAATTGTGAATGTATGGAATTGATGAGTTGAAATATATGCATGATTATGGTTGCATATATGTGTGAAGATGCATTTGATTGTCATGAGTCCTTGTATGTCAAGCATCATGATATGCATCTTGTGCGATCGTGTGCCCATGTGGGGTGTGAGTGATCGGATCGTGTGCCCATGTGGGGTGTGAGCGATCCATAAACGTCGTGTGCCCATGTGGGGTGTGAGCGAAGGATTGGTTCCAGAGGGAATCCGCTATAACGCCGTGTGCCCATGTGGGGTGTGAGCGATGAATATAGACGATCGTGTGCCCATGTGGGGTGTGAGCGATCGGGTCGTGTGCCCATGTGGGGTGTGAGCGATCCATAAACGTCGTGTGCCCGTGTGGGGTGTGAGCGACGGGGAACATCGTATGCCCGACGGGGAGTTACAGTGATGTAACGAGCGATGGTTCCAGCAGAGTTCCTGAGTGAACTAGTATTGAGAAATGTTTGAAGTCGGTACCGCATGGCATTTGCATAGAGTCGTTGTGTCGGTCTCTGTGCATTTGCATAAATCATGGATTCATTATGTGTGAGAATTGTGAATGGATGCATTATGTGTGGAAAATCATGATTTAATTGATTATGTGTGGAATTGTGAATTGATTGAGTATGTGTTGAGATTTGTGATAGAATTGGTGAATTGATGTGCATATGTGATAAATGCATTGGTTGTGGATAATATGTTTTATGTATAGACATGCTATGTGATGTGGTGATGTGTTTCCATATGTCATAACTTTGGTGTGCATTATGTGTGAATGTGTGATTATGTTGGTATAATTGTTATATGCTATGTGGTTGGATTGTTAGAAATATGTTATGCATCTGTGGCTTGCTATATGTATTGGTATGTGATGCGTGAGGTGAGAATAACTGTGTATGTGATTTTTTTTATGTGTTTTTGCATATTATTAAGCAATCTTGATTTAGTTGTTATTTCTCACCCTTCTGCTGTTTTACAATGCTCTATGAGGCATTGCATATTAGAGTTGCTGGAGGTCTTTTGTGGAGATTAGCCCTCCGTTCTGTGGTCAGTCTTGGTGTCTGCTCTGATACGTAGCACGGGAGTCGGGGAACGATTATATATATATATATATATATATATATATATATATATATATATATATATATATATATGTATGTATACATTTGTTGAATGTATTTTGTAGCACCTTTGTATATATAGTTGCTGTTCTAAAATGATTTATTTTGTAAAACAAATCGGTTATGGATCTTTCCGCTTTATTCCATAATTGACCTTTACCTTTATATGGAAAAAGTTTCCCCTTTGAGGGTATTCTATTTTATGCTATGTATCAAATTTATGAGCAGGGATGATGTTTTGTTTATTTAAATGTGACATCCTTGTTTCTGTCGGAAAAATAAATTTTTAGTTACTCTGATTTTATTTATGTATTATTTATTCGCGATGGGAATTGGGGTGTTACACTTGCTGTTTGCAGAATGCAGAAGAAAATGTTTGTTTTAGCCAAAATTTGTCAAAAGGGGGAGATTGAAAGCACCTGTTGTTTGACTAAATTTTGCTAAAACATTATGATGATAAACTTGAAGAATTTGCAGAAGAAAAAGATGTCTAAGGAAATGTCTCGACATCCTGACTGACTTGGTAAGTTTGCAGGTTTTAATCTGTTGCAAGAATTATGGAGCGGATCAAGGAAACACAGGATCAAAGATTGAAAGCCCAAGACAAAAGAAGACTATATAAGGAGTCTTAGACCTAGGGTTAATTGCACTGTAACTTTGTATCACTTATAACTTTGTAACCTAGTTCTCTTGTGTTGAATAAGGGTTTAGGGTTTGAGAGTCGTTGGCTCTCTTAGGAGTTGTAAGTCTCCACTTTGTAATATAGGATGCAGAGTGGAAGGCATAGGTACAGGGACACAACCAGAATCCTGTAGGTAATGGTTGTTGTATTGTTCTTGGACGAAGCTTTGAAGCAAGTCCAAGATAACTAGAAGGTCAAGAAACCGCGACAGTTCTGTATTGGCAGAAGACAGAGATATCACAGGTTGTGATTAGGATGTGAGTGGGGTATCTCATATCAGGGTTGTAAACGTTTGAATTTAGCCTTGGTAAAGATGTTCATTGGATAGATGTGAGGTATAAAGTTGTAAACCGGGGAGTTTAGCTTTGTAACAGTTCTACAGATAGTGAAGTCTTCATCCTGGATTGGTATCCCCCAGATGTAGGTGAGTTGCACCAAACTGGGTTAACAATTACTGTGTTCTTTATCATTCTGCAGATTTATGTTTTCTGTTAGGGTTCATGATAAATATGTTGGATCAGATGTCATGACATCTATGAGTGTGCAGTTCTAATATTCAAGGTATTAGTCTGCTGTTGCGCCTCCAAGTTTAAATGATTATGTAGCACAATGTCTGGACATGTGTTAGGACATCTGCTGTCTGCATAGGCCAGAATTTCAGGGGCTGTACAATTACTTCCTTTTGTAGAAGCGTGATTTACAACACTTCTACTTGGAGTTTGATCATCACCATCAACGTAACATTGATCTTCATTTATTCGTTGTTCGAGGTTTTCACTTAATCTCTACATCATAACATTCAATTAGAACATAAAACAAAAATAAGCACAATATATATCAAATATTTCCGATAAAACACTAACATCTCAAATAAAGCACATACCGAATATAACTCTTGTAACTTTTCCACGTCTTTCTCCCTTTTTTCCCTCTCCTCTTCAAACATGCTCCTTTGTTCTTCCAATTGCTTCTCAACATTCTCACTATTTTGTCGTTGAGCATGAAATCAGTGGTTTCGGTGCTTCTTCTTTGAGATCCAAAGTATGACCTCAAGCCGACACCTTCTCCAACACCACGGACACGACCTCCATGCTCAGCTGTTCCGATAGCTTCCATTAATATGTCATGTCGTGCTTCCAGAAAAAATGTGCCTTCACGGGCCGCCACAACCAAATTATCCTACACAACATGAGCAACTTACATAAGCAAACACATTTAAATAACATAAGCAAAACAAAACATATACTTACAATTTTCTCAGCAACTACTCTTGAAGCCTCAGAGGTGTACTCTCCATTAGGTCTTAATCGAGCCCTCTTCCATTTCTCATGTCTTGACAGTGGAGATGGGATGTCACCATCTCCTCTTTCTTGTTGTTTTTCCTGCATGATTCTCTTCTCAAGTTTCCTGTAACCCCCACGAGACAATCTATGGGGGTACATGTTTTTCGCCTTATTTTGAATTCCTACTTCGCTTTTAGCCTGTTATTAACATAGTGAAAAATGTGTATGATTAGTATCTATAACTCATTAGCATAACATTATAGGTTACATAAGACTAGTACTAACCTTGAATTCCTCAGAACGGCGTTTCTTCGCAAACTTGTGCCACACCTTCTTTGATAAAAAACTATACCGAATCCATGGACGTTGAAGACCACTCTTAAGCTTCGTAATGTAGTCAGCCGTGAGCTGTGACTTAAATCCCCTCCAACGAACACCGGCATAAGTTATCCACTTATTTTTCAATTTTGAGTCATTGATAAACTCAAAATTCAACTACATTAAATCAATATATAAGTATGAATTAGAAACTATAGGTAGTGATATCAAATATATGAAAATTATAGTATGTAATACCTTAACGTCTGTCCATATGCTGTCTTTGACATTAACATCCACTTCTCTCCAATCATCTATCAGTATACTCACTTTGCTATATGCAAGGAACACAACATAACTCTTAAAAGTAGAGTAATGTGGATAATCCACTAATCTGTAGAGCAAATCAAACTCGATTGGAATTTTTACACCTGATGAGTTACGGACTGATGTGAATTGGGGCATTATTGTGACACCTCTTTGTGATCTTTTCGATTGAGTATCAATCGTTTGAGTTGTATTCGCAAAACACTCAATCGTTTGAGCATCTTCGCTGCTTCCTGATGTAGAACTCGACAAGGGCAACATCTATGTTCAAAAACAACAACAACAACAACAACAATAACATGAACAACAAGAACATAAACAACAATGACAAATGAGTTTACTGTAGATGCATGGGGAAAATATTTTACGTACCCTAAACGTGATGACTAAGTAAACGATGTTGGTGTTGTTGTTGTTGTTGTCTTCCTTCCTTACGACAACGACGGTGTTGTTTTTATCTTCCTTCTTGACGGTGATGATGATGACGACGGTGTTGGTTGGTGCATAATCTTCCTTCTGTAACGGTCGTGACGATGATGACGAAAATGACAACAACACGGTGAAGAATGGATACTGATGATGCAAGTTTTGGTTGAAATCGTGTATTGTTTCATAGTATTGAATGTTAGGGTTTAGGGTTAAAATCGTGTATCATTTCATCTAGTTTATATTTTCAATGGAAAAAAGGATACTGAAGAGACAATGAAACTAGCTAGCTTGGAGTATATTAAAAAGCTACTACGATGGTCAACACCATAAACCGTTATGATATATTACTTTCATAATGAAATTTCATATTAAAGCGCCAGAGTTATATTTAGAATTAAAAATTAAAAAAACATACAAAATATATCACAACGGTGTAAATAAATAATCGTAGTCATAACTTTTAATTTTTTTATTTAAAAGTAAATAAAAAAGAAAAGGCGCTCCTTAACATAAAAGGAATAATATATATGATGGCGCTGAGGTTCGAACACATGAAAGCTTGATGGTATCACCACGGTTGGATTATCAACCGTTGTTATATAAAGATAATTTTTATTCAAAAAACAAATAAAATACAATCGTGCCTTAGTTTAGATATGTCACAACGGTGTAGGGATGAACCGTTGTGACCATGGCGTCGTTGATTACGCATTTTGTAGTAGTGTGGTGAATGCTCAATCATCTTTGAGGAGATTGATGAGGCATAAAAGTAGATCCATATTATGCTGATGATTTGCACAATGATGGGAAATCTTGGTGGTCAAAATTTGGGGTATGACATATATATAGTTGAATTGAATCAGATAAGGCAACGAGATGTAATAAAAATGTCAAAAATATATAAAGTGGGTACTATTTTATGGAATAAATGTTATTTCTTAATTTATATTGATCAACTAACAAATAAAAGAGAAGAATACCAAATTTCAGCCAGTAGGACCTCTTTATACCTTTTCATCAGTTTCAAAATGTCCTAACTTCAATAACTTCCAATTAGGGGTGTGTCATACCCCAAATTTTAACCCTAGATGTCATCATCATTCTAGGAGCATTGAGCATTGCATTGCTAACCCTAATCTTTGTTCAAGTTGTTTCTTGTTTGGTTTCATCTGAAATTAGGGTTTTGCTCAAGAGAATCAAGAGAATCCTCACACGATCAGTAAATGTTTTGGAGTGATCATTAACCCATTAAGCTTACATACACTCAAGAGGCTTCTCATTGTCAAGAGTCAAGTGCAAGATGGTCTCATTACAAGTTCTATGAAGCTCAATTTCATCTGGTCACAAATTAGGGTTTTATCAAGAAAAGTTAACTGTGCCTTTCACTTTTGATCAAATCATGATGCCAAGCCTTGAGACATGGTCCAAGACACTCAAATACATCCTTGGAGTCCATCCATGATGTTTGAAAGATTCAAGAATGCAAGATCATTTAAGATCACACAGTTGAATTCATCTGATATACAAGCTTTATCTGACAAAGTCAACCCTTTGACTTTTTGGGTTTTAGGTCCAAATTGAAGTATTCGACCCAAATTTCATCAAGACATGTTTAATTAATGAGTTTGAGCATGAAAAACCAAGATTTGGAAGGATTCTTGCAAAAGGGGAAAAGTTAAGAAACTTGGAATTTTTTCTAAGTATAAGAAAAAAACCCTAGTTTTAAGGCCAACTTTAGAAGATCATAACTCTCAATCTACACAGCCATTTTGTGTGCTCTAAAGCTCAAATTAAAGCCCGCACAACATACTACAACTTTGTATGAGAGGTGGAAACATTAAAAAATGCTTAGATTTTGAGTTATGAAGCTTCAAAGTTTGGAGAAATCTTTGGACACTTAGAAAATTTTCAAGACAGTTTTTGATCCTTAGAAATATCAATCTTTGAGGCCAGTTTTCATTATGATCCTTTTAGATTCAAGATTTTTGTTAAACATGAAAGTTTTAGAACACATTTGGGGCTTTCCAAAAAGTATAAGAACTCCTCAATCCCATTTGTGAGCTAGGAGATTCGAAGCCTTGAAGTTGGGGTTTTGTAACTTGAATTTCAAGGTTATGTACATGATGAACTTGTTGCAAAACCATTCCAAACCTGGATGATCTTGCTTTTCAGACCTTGTTGCTTCTAAATCTACCTTTGATCAGAGGTTTTGTACCATTTCTAAAGCATTAACCAAAAGGTTTGAGCATCAATTCAAATTTCATTCCATTTTGGGAGGTTTTTGCCATAAAGATCACAATGCCACTCTTGAAAAGTGACTTTAATCATAAACCTGTTTTGCCTTGAGACCCCAACTTGTTTCTTCTACAGAAGCAATGTCTAAAAGATTCCAATTACTCAAGATATCTTTGTACCTTGCATTGGAACCATGAAAACCATCAAACCACCAAATTGAATTCCAACCAAACCATGGAACCATCAAGTTACAATTCTGTCAAGCTCTTTTCCTCCACTCTTATCCTATAAATAGAGGCTGAATTCTTGTTTCAAAATACAACAAAAACACACCTCAAAGAGCATCAAAACCTCCTCATATCAGAATTGGTATTTCAAGTCACCACTTGAAAACCAAGAATCCTCATTTTGCAAAAACTCCTCCAAAACCTATTACAGCCATAAAACCTCTATTCCAACCATTCACACAAACCACAAAACACTTCTTAAGAGTGTCTAAATCATCACAACCACCCAAAACCTCATAGATGAAAAAGTCAACCCTCAACCCCTTGAAAGTTTGACTTTCTGCATTTTCCTATCCAAAACACTGTCCAATTCATTTCCAAGTCTTCCAATCCTACAAACACCTCACAAAGATCATCCTTAAGTTGTTTAAAGTTTGGTTGGTGGACTGTAGCACCATTTACTTGAAGTTCCTTTTTGAGCACTTTGGTTATTTTTGCAAGAAAGGGGTACAGTTTGTTCTAGTCAACTTCTTTGGGTTCCAGGCACCTAGGGAGGTCCAAGGAAGTCCATTGGAGCAATCAAGATCCTTGGAACACTTCTGGCATTGCTATCTTGAAAACTGCAACTTTGACCCCAAGAGGTAAGTCAATTACAACTTGAACTTTCAAGAGCATGATGTGTTTTGATGTGCATTGAGTATGGATGTTTTAGTTATGATGTTTGCAGCATGCTTGAACCTACTTTGGCTATTATTCATGATTGTATGAGCTATTACCATAGAATTTGCAAATTTGTACTTTTTATGAGATCACTATCGTGTTTTGTGTTTCAAGCATTTTTCAGCCAAAACCAATTGGACCATTGTGATCCTTAGAGAATTCTAGGCAGGTTTAATCTTTGTTTCATCAAATTTCTTTAAGAATTGATGGAGTTATGGGTGTTTTTGCAAACTGATAATGTGTGGTTACAATTCTGGCCAGGGCATGTTCTTTTGATTTTTCAACTAGTCTCCCTTTATATTATTATGGTTCCATTGAATGAATGGATGTAATAGGCCACCCCAGTGGCGCAAACCTTGCCTCGCCGTGTCTTGAAACCATTGTGTGCTGGGTTCGATCCTTAAAGATCACCATTTTGCTATTTTTGTGCACTTTTAAATTTTAACATTTAGGACAGGTTTTCAAACATATATCCATACGCGCATCATATGTACAAGCTATTCACTTGGCTCCGTTGGCTATTGATTTTAGCATGAACCTATAGGACGTGAGTTCAACACTCACTTGGACCACTTCCCCTATTTTTAGCACCTATTTTCTTCTATTTTATTTGTAAATTCAAATGATTATAACTTCTTCATTTTTAATCATTTTTGACCCATTCTTTTTGCAAAATGTTCATGATGTTGTCTATTTTCTGTTTATGAAATTAGATTTCTAAAAATATTTATTTTTGGAACACTTATTCATGTTTGAAGTATGTGGATTTTTAGGGTTTTCTTAAGGACCGTTTTGATTCTTTAGATGATTTTTTTGATCCTCTTTGCATATATGGACATGTTTGAACCATTTGCAACTTATGTGAACCTTGTGTTATGTTGTAAACTTGTACACCTTTGTTTCAACTAGATTTTGATGCATTTTCAAGTGTATGTTGACATGTAAATGTGTGTTGAATTTCTAACCATGCCATGAACTTTTGTTTGGTCATTTTGCTTCTAACATGTGATCCTCTTCCATGTTCATATGATTTTGATGTGCACATATACCCTTGTTTGAGTCATACTATGTTTAGGTACCCTTAAACCTTTGATTTTGTCTTGAAAATGACTTTGAATACATGTTTGTATGTTTGAACCTTTGTGAGGTTTCCACTTTGTTTAAAGACCATATTGGACCGTAATATGCATGTTTAGGTTGTTACCTACTTGTATCAACATGTTCAACTTGTAACCATGCCTAAATGTTCGAGTAATGTTTTAACTTGTTCACATGATGCTTGAACTTTCAACAAGTCATCTTAAAGCATTCTCACATGCCATCCTGTCATACCCCAAATTTTGACCACCAAGATTCCCCATCATTGTGTAAATCATTATCACAATATGGATGAACCATCATGCCTCACTAATATCCTCAGAGATGTTTGAGCATCCACCACAAACAAGAATAATGGTTTCAAGCTCTCTCAGAGCTTAGACAAAGGATCAATCAAGGAATGACATGATCTTTACCTTGTCTAACCTCTCAAACACCCCTAGAGGATCAAGAGGACTCCCACGTCAAGGATTAAGCACAAGGTTGCAACATTCCAAGTGGATTAAGCCTCAGGATCGTCAGTGTCACCAAATTAGGGTTTTGGTCGACCAAGGTCTCCAGGTGGAAATTTTCGTCTGGGTATGAGCTAATGCTTCAAAACACAACCTAAGATACTCCAAGGGACCTCATGAACCCAATCATCAAGTCAATTTAGCCTCAGGGGATGCATTCATCAAAAATCAGGAATTGGGGTTTCTTGACCTAATTCACCCCTAAGTTTGCTTTTGGGACAAAATGTAATGCCCCCGATTTCGTAAGAATATTTATTTAATTTATTTAAATATTATATTCGTGAATTCCTGTGGATTTTGGTGTTTCGTGTCGATGTCGGTGTTTTTGTGAACTTTTGGTTATTTAATTAAATAATAGTATATGTTATGGAATATAATGTATTATTATTTATTTTTAATCATATTAGATGAATTAAGGGTAAAGTGGACATTTTAGGAGGATTAGTGAGGTTAAGATGGGAAGAGCATATTTAGGGGTATTTTGAGTTAAAACAAGGAATAGTGAGGGGAGTTTTCATTATTCGTGTTATTTTGGTTGAAAGAAAGAAAAGAGTGCTCTGAAGAACACAAGAAGAGTGGAGGAGGCTAGGGCATAGAGGAATTCCGGTGAAACTTCACGAGAAGATCGAAAGAAGCAAAACTCTAAGGTATGGGGAGTATCACTTTGCAATATATTTGATATAAAGATTAGGTGTTGGTGGGTGATTGGGGTTTTGGGGGAAAACCTAGGAATTGGAGGTTAGGGATGATGGATTTTGATGATTTTATATGTGATGATTGTTGTTATTAACGTATATGTGATAGTTATAAGTTATAATAACATAATCTGTGGTAATTTAATGATAAAATTTGGTTAAGGAGTGTTGAATCGCAGATGGAGAAGTGCTGTTATCGCAGGGTTTGCAAGATGCTTTGGGTACTAAGTTGAGGATGAGTTCTGCCTATCATCCGCAAACGGACGGTCAGACAGAAAGAACTATCCAATCTTTAGAAGATTTGCTGAGGGCTTGTGTGTTGGATCATGGAGGATCGTGGGATAGCCATTTACCGTTGATTGAGTTCATGTACAATAATAGTTTTTATGCTAGTATTAGAATGGCACCTTATGAAGCTTTGTATGGGAGAAGGTGTAGGACTCCGTTGTGTTGGTATGAGTCGGGCGAGAGTGTTATACTCGGACCTGAGATTGGGCAAGAGACTACTGAGAAGATTAAGATGATATAAGAGAGAATGAAACCTTTGTAGAGTCGTCAGAAGAGCTACCATGATAAGGGAAGGAAGGCACTTGAATTCCAAGAGGGGGTCGCGTGTTTCTGAAAGTGACGCCAGTGACTGGTGTGGGTCGAGCTTTGAAGTCTAGGAAGCTCACTCCATGTTTTATTGGTCCATACCAGATATCGCAGAGGATATGAGAGGTAGCCTATCGAATTGCTTTACCGCCGTCACTTGTAAATTTGCATGGCGTGTTCCATGTGTCTCAGTTGAGGAAGTACATTCCGGACCCGTCGCATGTGATTCAGATGGATGATGTACAAGTGAGGGATAATATGACTGTGGAAGCATTACCTGTGCGTGTCGATGGTCGAGAGATGAAGCAACTGCGGGGTAAAGACATGGCTTTGGTGAAGGTGTTGTGGGGTGGACCAGCTGGCGAGAGTTGGACTTGGGAATGTGAAGATCACATGAGGGAGTCATATCCGACTCTGTTTCCTTGAGGTAATTTTCGAGGGCGAAAATTCTTTAAGTGGGGGAGAGTTGTAACGCCCCATATTTCGTAAGAATATTTATTTAATTTATTTAATTATTATATTCGTGAATTTCTGTGTATTTTGGTGTTTCGTGTCGATGTCGGTGTTTTTGTGATGTTTTGGTTATTTAATTAAATAATAGTATATGTTATGGAATATAATGTATTATTGTTTATTTTAAATAATATTAGAGGAATTAAGGGTAAAGTGGACATTTGAGGAGGATTAGTGGGCAAGATGGGAAGATCACATTTAGGAGTATTTTGAGTTAAAACAAGGAATAGTGAGGGGAGTTCATTATTCGTGTTATTTTGGTTGAAAGAAAGAAAAGAGTGCTCTGAAGAACACAAGAAGAGTGGAGGAGGCTAGGGCATAGAGGAATTTCGGTGAAACTTCAGGAGAAGATGGGAAGAAGCAAAACTCTAAGGTATGGGGAGTATCACTTTGCAATATATTTGATATAAAGATTAGGTGTTGGTGGGTGATTGGGGTTTTGGGGGAAAACCTAGGAATTGGAGGTTAGGGATGATGGATTTTGATGATTTTATATGTGATGATTGTTGTTATTGACGTATAAGTGATAGTTATAAGTTATAATAACATAATCTGTGGTAATTTAAGGATAAAATCTGGTTTAGGAGTGTTGAATCGCAAATGGATAAGTGCTGTTATCGCAGGGTTTTTCTGCCAAAATCGCAGAGCCCGCTTAGTGCGGCCTAGCGCGCTTAGCGCGGTCTGGAGAAATTTCGCCTCCTCGAGGTAGTGAGTAGCGCGCTTAGCGCGGGTGGGGCGCGCTTAGCGCGACCTGGGACGGAAATATATTATTTTTAAGGATTTAAAACTCATGGAAAATATCTGTTGTGTAGTATATTAAGGCTGCGATGTTACTGTGAATTGCTGCTATGTGTTGACTTGATATATGATGATTATTTAGTTATGAAAATTATGACCTGATATGATTGATGTATTGTGAGATGTCCATACATGTGATGTCTCGTGATTAGATGATGATATGATGTTATTGATGATTATTAGATGATCATGTGTGATGTTTGATGATAAAATGACGATGTGAAGTACCATGAGTATATTGATGATTTTCCATGACTATCTTGATGCGTATATTGATGATTTGACGATGATGAATCACGATGTTTTGACGATGTACATGATGATATGATTAATATGAGGTTTTGATGAATGATGAAATAAGTGATGACTTTTGTGGATGAATGATGATGCATATTATGATGTTTAATTGATGATTAATTGATGATATGAATGACCATGAAGTATCTTGACGTTATGAGCTACGTATTTGTGATGTTTGATGGATAATTGAGGATGGGAACTACTATGAGATTTGTTGATGATTTTATGATGATGATACATGACTATTTTGATGTGAATTACCATGAGTTATATTGATGGTTACGAAATAAAGACTAGTGATGTTTTGATGAAGTATTTAATGATATGACGAATATGTGAGTTTGATGAATGATGATGCACGGAATGACTTTTGTTGATGATGATGATTATGACGTTGTGCATCATGCATTCATGGCATTTAGACTTCGGTCTATTGACGATGTTAGGACTTCGGTCCAGTGATGTTGTTAGGACTTCGGTCCAGTGATGATGTTAGGACTTCGGTCCAGTGGTGACTTCAATCCCATTGTGCGGATTGGAGTATTTTGTGACGTGCTCCCTTGTGGAGGGTTGATGGCCTAGTGTCCATTATTATGACGATTTTGTACCACATGCGTTTTTATGACGTTGCATTTCATTCTTTGTGACATTGCATGAATGCATATGAGTGATATTGGTAATGTGATGTTTTATATAATGTTTTGGGTGAGTTGCTGTAGTATTTGATAAAAACAATTGTTGCCCTGTTAATGCCTTTTCTTTATATGACTTGTATTGAATTGTGATTACTCACCCTGCCTATTTGAATGTTGCCTCCACGTGGGTAACGTGCAGGTGATCCGGTTTAGCTTTGGATGCTTTCGAGGACCTTGAAGTTTGTTTGCTTTTGGTCGATTTAGAGGGTCTTGCTCTGATAGTGTAACATCGGGTTGGGATACTTTGAGTTGAACTATGTTGTTTCCTTATTTTGCCGTTATTTGATGATGTGGTTTTATTTGGATTATTATGACGTTTGTGGAAAACCCTTTTAATCGAAAGTTTTGAGTTCCGTTGCCATGTGAAGGCTTTTAATTTCATTTGAGGAAGACCCTTTTTTATAGGGCAATTGTATTTATTTTGAATTAAATGAGAAATGTGCACCCTTTGAGGGAATTTTTATACCTTACTCTGATATATGAGTTGTTTCTGCTGCAACATTATTTGGGGGAAGAAAAAGGTGTTACACAAAACATGAGCCAAGACCTCAAGACATGATTTGAGGGTTTCTAATAAACCACATTGATCCATTTGCAACAATGGATTGATCCAAGAAGCTTGATCCACAAGTTTCAATTTCCTCAGGACCACCATTAGGGTTTTGAAGAAAATGTCAACTGTGCCTTTGACTTTTGACCAAGGCATGCTCCCAAATCTTGGGACATGATTCAATACACCCTATATCACCTATGGAATCCATCTATTATGTTTGATTTAGGTCAAGGACTTGATTTCATAGAGGATCGCACAGTTTGGAATTCATCTGATAAAAAGTCAATTGTGCACAAAAGTCAAAGTTTGACTTTTTGAGATTTTTCACAATTATGGTTCCTTAACCCTAAAATGATGTTAATGTGTGATTTGAATAATCATTCATCAAGAAAAATCAAGAAAAGTGAGTTAACTTGTAAAGGGGTAACCATAAAAAACTTAGAATTTTTCTAAGTTATGAAATAAAATGGCTAGGGTACCAACTTCCAAGGATCATAACTTGAGATCCAAGCAACCGTTTTGGATGGTCCAAAGATAGATTTGTAGCTCTTATGGCATACTTTAAAAGTGTCAACTACACCACATTCCAATTCCTCATGGATTTTTAGTTATGGAGTGACCAAAATGACAAAAACATGAAAATGCCACTATTTCCAACACTTAGTGAAATTTTCACTAAGTCAGAATCTGTTTTACTTTTTTCAAAATGTAGTGGAATTTTTCACTTGGATCCAAAAAGTGTCAAGACAAACTATGATCACACATATGTTGTATCATATGAGAGCTTTCCAAAATGGCCAAGAACTCCATCAAATTCTATCTGAGCTAAGAATTATGACAGCTGCAGCATGCCTTGCTGCAACTGTCATGACAAGGCAGATTGGTGCACATTGGCTCAATTTGATCAATTTGTGCAAATGACAAACAAGTTTATCCATCTGCACACCTCAAGGGGAGACCAAGGAGGAACAACCACTGATCCATAAGCCTCCCAAGTCTTTGGAACTACATATAGGTTTGGCACCCCTAAAAGCTAAAGATGCTTCAAGACTCCAATTTTGTTTTGGAGCATTCAATGGATGCTTAGAGGTGGCATGTATCAGAGCAAAAGTGAACACTTCAGTAAAGCCTTATCCTTGAATCAAAGAACCATAGGCCTGTGCTCTAACCTCTAGTCAATGGCTAGAGGAGACTTGAGATTCCATTTGATCACCATTGGCCAACAGCCTGCTGCAGCCACCATTCACTATTGCTTGCAAAATAAACTTGCTCTACTATAAATAGAGCTCATTTGTGCTCAGTTTAAGTACACCAAAGCAACTAAACTGATGCTTTCCTCAAAATCTCCTCTTTCACTCCAAATTTGCCTTCTAAAGCAAGTCACTATCGTGTTTTGAGTTTGAGAGCAATTCCAACCAAACCAATCACACACACACCTCATAAACATCATATAGAAGTGATCCAAACACTTAAACAACATCTAGAACACCAATTTCACAAAATCACCATCCAACTGCTCAAGCTTTAAGCAGACTTGCAGTTGGGATACCATCTTAAGTTCCAGCTTGTTTCCAACCACTGCAAGCATTCAGACACATTCCATAGCACCTAGGGAAGTTGTCCACATCTTTGGAACCAAGCTGTAACACCTCCAACCTAGAACTCGATCACCAGCTGCAAGAGGTAAGCCTCAACTTGGTCATCTCTTAATCTATGCATATTTCCTCGCACAATACTTTTGTCAAATGTTCATAATCTTGCATAGAATGTTTCCCCTCCATTAATTGCCTTGTATGAATCGTGTGTGGAATTTCTGAGGCTTCATGCAGAATTTAGGGTTCTTGAGGTTTCTCTTTAATTTCTTATTCCATGCTTAAAATAAATGAAATTAAAGACCATAGACATGATCGTGAGGTGAAAACGAGTAGATTGATATGTGGATTGTGTGATTTCATTAAGTATTCAGTGAGATAGATGAGAAAACACAAATCAACCAAGAACAGAGCACGCGGGCAAGACCAAGGTGTTCTTGGCGCCCTTTTTCAAATATTTTAATTTTTTAATTTTTGTGATTTTATTTAATTGATTCAAAAATTAATTTCTCTTTGAATTTTAATGATTTTGAGTTGATTCTTTTTTTAATAATTCACAAAAATGTTAAAATATTTTATTCTACAATAATTTCCCAAAAAATATTATTTATTTCATATATTTGATATTTTTGCAAAGAATTAATTTTTATTTGTTTTTAACATTTAAAATATTTTTTCTTTCTTGATTTTCCAAACTTAATTGACTTTCAATCATTTTGTGGATAAAAACATGATTTTTGAAGCATTGATACAAGATCACCACTCATTTTTCACATGTTCTCAACAATTTTTATTAATTTTTAAACAAAATTAGTTACATTTTAAACAAAATTAGGGTTTTGATTAATTCCACCCTCATCAATCTTTTTCAAACACTTATGGGCCTCTAATAGAGTGTAAGACCCACCCCCTTTTGAAAACCAAAATAATATGGGCCTCGGTCATCGTATAGGACCCACTGTGTTTTCAAACCTCGGCGCGATTGCCATTTTTCAAACAAATAATCATCTGGGCCTCTCCTCGAGCTATAAGTCCCATTCCTTTTCTTAAATCTTTTGGGCCTCTAATAAAGTGTAAGAACCAACCCCTTTTTTTGTAAATAAACAATTTTGGTTCTCACATATTGTATAAGTCCCTCTGTATATTTTCAAACGTTCGGCGAGATCGTCGCCTTTTTAACAAAATCAACTGGGCTTCTCCTTGAGCTATAAGACCCATCTTTATCCATTTTCATACTCTTTGGGCCTCTAATAGGGTGAAAGACCCAATCCCCTTTTGATCAAAACTTTTTGGGCCTCGATCGTTGTATAAGTCCAGATACAAAACAACAGTGCCATCACTGTTAAAATTTGGGCCTCTCCCTGAACTATAAGCCCCGATCTCTGTTCAAAATACTCACTCCTTTGATTTTGAATCCAAATGTATAGTTGCTATCAAAACTTTCTTTAATGTCTTTGTTGAACAACTAACAAAATAGCATGGAGGCTCTACAACGGGTAAGTGTTTATCTGCTTTCTTTTATATGCTTTCATATACATAACTGTATTGTGGGAAGCTGCGCATGGTTAGTCTTCTTTAATTATTTTAAATACATGTCAAATATATATAACTGTATTGTGGGAAGCTGCGCATGGTTAGTCTTCTTTCATACTCTTTTAAATACTTGTCATATATCAACTGTATATATACTAGTATAGTTATTTAGAGTTTTCCCCGGCAACTACATCTAGAACTAGGTAAAGCCCTATTGGTCACTCTTTAAATACAAACAAAACTAGATCCCCATAGGATTTCCAGATACAGTCTTCCCTTCTCTTGGGGTTAATCAATATGGAACAAAGAGAAAGGCAATATTCTCGGTGAACCTTTTCTCAGTCTGTTACCCCTAGAAATTCTCAAAGAAATTCTACTCCCCAGAGGTGATCTATTCTCCGTGAATAGCATCTCTTGAGTTTCTTCCAAATGCTCAAACTTTCCTGGAATGATCTCTTATATGTGAATTGCATTTCTTGAACTTCTCTTAGTTTGGGGACCCACAGGCTTCCTAAAAGCATCCACGCCTCCTCTTAGGCTTTGTACAAGGACCCGTCGGCTTCTTAGAAGTTCTCAAGTTCCTTTCAAACATAGGAAAAAATACTGATCACTCTGGATAAATCTCGAACAGAAACCTGGTCCCTCTCATGAGAGTTCCCCGTCCTTGGGCCTGCCTATGGATCTAATCCTCAGTAGTAAGATAACCTCCACTTAGGCTTTTTATAATGATCTTTCCTCAACATAGTCAGCCTCCTCTTGGGCTTCGTACAAAGATCCTCCCCCAGCGGAGCTAACCTTTTCAGACTCTCTTGTTGAGTCAATCACTTTTCAGACTCTCTTTTTGAGTCAATCACTTTTCAGACTCTCTTGTTGAGTCAATCAATTTTTAGACTCTCTTGTTGAGTCAATCATTTTTTAGACTCTCTGTTGAGTCCATCACTTTTTAAGACTCTCTTGTTGGGTCAATCTCCTTTTAGCCTCAATCTCAGGCTTCGTACGAGACAGTAAATCACTCTCTTGTTTAGTATAAAAGACTCTCTTGTTGGGTCAATCACCTTTGCAAGACTCTCTTGTTGAGTCAACTCCTTTAGCCTCTGTCTTGGGCTTTGTACAAGACATATATTAGCACTCTCTTATTGAGTTAACTCCTTTAGCCTCCGTCTTGGGCTTTGTACAAGACATATAAAACACTCTCTTGTTGAGTCGGTCTTATCTAGCCTCCTCTTAGGCTTTGTATAAAGAAATCCCTAGCTGAGTCAATCCACCTTTTAGCTTCAACCTTGGGCTTTGATCAAAGCACACAAACATCAACAATCCCTCTTTAGAGATGACAAATTCTCTTTCAATCAACCTTTTAGCTTCAATCTTGGGCTTTGAAAAAGACACAAATACTCCTTTTAGCCTCTGTCTTGGGCTTTGAACGGGAATACGTAGGCATAAGATTGCGAAATCTTAGCAAGCATACTAATAAAAAACTCTAGGTCCAGTACCTTCATACATCAACCAAAGAAAAATTAGATATAGTACCTTCTCAAAAGCCTCGTAGACACTCTATTCTGAAGCCAAATAACCTAAGAGAGACCCACGATTTTGATAGCATCTGTAAACCAACAGTCATCTGTTTAAACTCAGTATGCAAGCAGGGTTAATTGGAGACATCTATTTCCCTTCCTTAATCAGCTTCACAGGATAAAAAATGAATTGAACTGTAGCACCCCAAAGCGATAGTGATTCGAAACCACAAAAACCGCGCCACAGAAGAATGGCGACCACAGTGGGAGCAGAACCATTCTCCCATCTCTTAGGTAGAATCCCTTAAGTTTAAAAGGTACTGCGGTGAATGGCAACTCTGCTGGGGAGTCATTGACTGTTAGGATCATAGGACTAGAGGTCTAGGATGTTAGGACAAATATATATACCGCTTTTCCTAATTGATATCCGTGTTTATTTTTCTGCTAATGGGAATGCGTGTGATGCCTGTCATACCCCAAATTTTGACCACTAAGATTTCCCATTACTGTGCAAATCATCATCACAATATGGGTGTGTCATTATGCCTCATCAGTCTCCCCAAAGATGGGTGAGTATTCACTACTATCAAAATTAGGGTTTCAAGCCCTCTCAGAGCTTTTAGACAAAGGATCAATCAAGGAATGACATGATCTTCAACTTGTCTACACCCTTAAACATACCCAAAGGATCAAAAAGGACTCCCACTTCAAGGATTAAGCACAAGGATGCTCTCTTCTAGGTGGATCAAACCTCAAGATCGCCAGTGTCACCAAATTAGGGTTTTGATCGACCAGGGCCTCCAGATGGAAATTTTCCTCTGGGCATGAGCCAAAGATCCAAAACATAACCTAATATGCTCCATGGAACCTCATAAACTCAATCATCCAGTCAATTTTGCCTCAGGGGATGCATTCATAAAAAATCAGGAATTAGGGTTTCTTGACCTAATTCACCCCTAAGTTGACTTTTGGGACCAATTATGAACCAAGACCTCAAGAGAGGATTTGAGGATCTCCTATATTCCATATTGATCCATTTGGAACAATGGATCGATCCAAGAAGCTTGAGCAACAAGTTTCAATTTCATCTGAACCACAGTTAGGGTTTCGCGGGAAAAGTCAACTGTAACTTTGACTTTTGACCAGGACATGCTCCCAAGCCCTAAGACATGATTCAATATCCTCTATAACACCCATGTAAAATGTCCATCAAGTTTGATTTAGGTCAAGGACATGATTTCCTGAAGAATTGCACAGTTTGGAATTCATCGGATAAAAAGTCAACTGTGCACAAAAGTCAACTTTGACTTTTTCAGATTTTTCACAAAAAAAATGGATTTTTAACCCTAAAATGATGTTTATGTATGATTTGAATCATCATTCATCAAGAAAAATCAAAGAAAATGGGATAACTTGTAAAAGGGGTAACCATAAAAACATAGAAAATTTTCTAAGTTATGGAAAAAAGTGACAAAGGTACCAACTTTGGAGGATCATAACTCCTAAACCACAAAGCCATTTTTTCCCATCCAAAGCTTGATTTGTAGATCTCATTGCCCTCTACAAAAGCTTCATACTGACCTATGTCCAAATTTCTCATGAATTTTGAGTTATGGAGTGATCAAAATCAAGAAAAGTCACTTTGTTCCAAGACTTAGTGAAAATTTCACTAAGTCAGATTTTGCCTTACTTTTTTCCAAATGTAGGGGCATTTTTCACTTGGATCCAAAAAGTATCAAAACTAAATATGATCAAACAATTGTTGTATTATGTAAGGGCTTTCCAAAATGGCCAAGAACAATCCCAAATTCAATTTGAGCTATGAGATATGACATTGGCAATTTACCTTGCTGAAATCTGTCAAGGCAAGGCAGATTTTTGCACTTTTGGTCGATTTGCCAAAATCAGTCAATTCCAAGCCTTGTCATCACTTTGGACACATCTGAGGATTGAATCTAAAGGGGACAATCACTGAGCCAAGCCTCCAAAGTCCTTGGAACAAGAAATAGCATGCTAAACCTAGAATTGCCCAAAATAGGGACAAGACTCCAATTTTGGATTGGAGCATTCAATGTAAGCATCAAGGTGGCATAGACTGAGTCATTCTCAAATGAATTCAGTCAAGACTTATCCAAGACCAAGGGGACTAGCAGCCTATGCCCTAACCTCTAGTCAATGGCTATAGGAGACTTGGATTTTCATTTGCCAACATTGGCCAAACCTACTCAGCAGTTGCCATTCACTATTCCTTGCAAAAAAAACTTGCTCTACTATAAATAGAGCTCAATTGTGATCAGTTTAAGTACACCAAAGGCCTACAACACTTGACTTTCTCAAAATCCACTTCTCACTCTCAAAAATGCCTTTCTTAGCAAGTCACTATCGGGTTTTTCATTAGAGAGCAATTCCACTCAAACCAGTCACACACACACCTCATATACATCATATGTGAGCTGATCAAACACTTAAACAACATCTGGAACACTGATTTCTCAGAATCACCAGTCAATTGCTCAAGGTTTTAACCAAAGTGCAGTTGAGATGCCATGAAGTGATCCAGCCAATTTCCATCAAGTCCAAGCATTCAAACACACTCCATAGGGTGTAGGGAAGCTGTTCAGATCATCATAACTCATCTGTAACACCTCCAACTCAGAAATCAATTTGCTCTTGCTGTCACGACCTAGAGGTAAGCCTAAACTTGGTCATCTCTCAATCTATGCATATTTCCTCGCACAATACTTTTGCCAAATGTTCATAATCATGAATGGAATGTTTTCCCTCAAGTAATTGCTTTGTTTGAATCGTGTATTAAAAATCCACTACAACAAAAGTAAGTTATAACATCGCACCTTAGACAGCGCTTTAATACAAAAGCGCTGCTATAAGTTAAAAACAAGGAAACTATTCATTTAAAAAAATAAAAGCACAAAAAAATATAAGACCTTAGACAGCGCTTTGGTCAAAAGCGCTTTATAAGGTCTTATAAATTTAAAAAAAAAAATTAATGGAAAATATTAGACAACGCTTTAGTTAAAAGCGCTTTCTAAGGTCTTATAAATTTAAAAAAAATATAAGACCTTAGACAACGCTTCGGTCAAAAGCGCTTTCTCAAGTTTTATTAATTTTAAAAAAAAATTAAAGGAAAATATTAGACAGCGCTTTCCTTAAAAGCGCTTTCTAAGATCTTAAAAATTAAAAAAAAAAAAAATCAAAAGCGCTGTCTAAGGCCAACCTTAGAAAGCGCTTTTAAAAGCGCTGTCTAAGGTCCACCTTAGAAAGCGCTTTTATGAAAAGCGCTGTCTAAGGTCTAATTAAATTAAAATATATGAATAGTCAGTATTCATTTTCATATTTCCGCTCTTTCTTCTCCCCTGCATGCGAACTGAGCTCAAAACCCTTGCGAACTCAAACCTTCACCGTCAACCGTCCTCCACCGTGCCGTCGTTCGTTGTTGCCGTCGTTGCATTGCCGTCCGTCCATTGCCGTCGTTGTATTTCCGTCCGTTGCGAACTCATTGCCGTCGTTCGTTTCTGCTCTTTGTAACTGCTACATTTCGTTCTTGCATTGCCGTTGTTACCGTCGTTAAAGGTACGTAGTTGTTGTGAAGAATAGGGTTTTGTTGCTTTACATTGTTGTTGTAGGGTTTTGTTGCTTTACAATGTTGTAGTGAATGAGTATGTTTGATGAGTTTTGTTAATGAAGTTATGTTGGACTGTTTTATTAATGAAGTTTTGTAGTGAATGAGTATGTTTGAAGTTTTGTTAATAAAGTTTTGTAGTGAATGGGTATGTTTGATGAGTTTGTTAATGAGTTTTGTTAATGAAGTTTTGTTAATGAAGTTTTGTAGTGAATGTGTATGTTTGATGAGTATGTTTGATGAGTTTGTTAATGAGTTTTGTTAATGAAGTTTTGTTAATGAAGTTTTGTAGTGAATGTGTATGTTTGATGAGTATGTTTGATGAGTTTTGTTAATGAAGTTATTGTTTAGGTCGAAATTAGTTGGACTGTTGTTGGAATTTGAATTGTTAACATGCTAGTTTAGGTTAGTTTTAGTGAGCTAACTCCAAGTATTTTTGTTTGGTAAGATTCAAGGTGTTTTGATGAGAAATAACTAAGAGTAGCCATGCCACATAGAAAGGGAGCCATTATAGCTAAAGAACCAATGTTGGTGGCACCACTCCTAGTTTTATGGACTACACTCATATTTGTTTTTACTCCAATGTAGAATAGGAACAACGTGTAACCAAATATTGAAACTAGTCCTACAACTTTAAGATCTATTTTAAAACATATTTTATATTAAGACTTATAAATAGTTTAGTTTAGTTTTATTTTTTCCACCTCTTAAATCTTCTAAAAAACTCTTAAAATTGATGGAAATGTCCTCTGAATTTTAGAATTCAAAGCTTGTTTTTGAAGCCTCAAAATTCTAGAATTTGAGATGGTTGAGTTAATAAACAAATATAATGAACATAAACATTTCACTAAAACATAAGAAATTCAACCAGTTACATATCAAACACTATCAAACTTGTTCATTTCTTGATTAATATGGTTGAATTAATGTTATTTTGTTGACCTTAATAAGTAGGAAAACCATGGATAAAAAATGGATGGATGCCGATCGATTGTCCAAAGAGTACGAGAATGGGGTATTGGATTTCGTTAAGTTTGCTATTCAACACACTGACGCTGAAGAGCTCAATCGAATAAAATGTCCTTGCTTGGGTTGTTGTTATGTGGGTAGGGTTGACGCAGATGGATTGAAATCGCATTTACTGATGAATGGAATTGATCGAAGTTATAAGTGTTGGATACATCATGGTGAGAAAATTAACGAGAATGTTGAACCGACGGGGAAAAGTAATACGACCTATGCTTCAGATGACAAAGACACGGAAACATACGATTGTGATCGAGTCGAAGAGATTGCAGAAGCAGTTGTAGAAGATCTTCATGATTGTCCCGAAATGTTTGAGAGGTTGGTAAGCGATGCAGAGAAACCGCTCTATCAAGGTTGCACTAAATTCACAAGACTGTCTGCGGTATTGAAGTTGTACAACTTAAAGGTGGGCAATGGATGGTCGGATAAAAGTTTCACAGAGTTGTTGGCCCTTTTGAGAGAAATGCTACCGGAGGATAATGTTCTTCCCAATTGAACCTATGAGGCCAAAAAAATGTTGTGCTCTATTGGCATGAGCTATGATAAGATACATGCTTGTCCAAACGATTGTATTTTGTTTCGAAATGAATATGCATCGTTAACTGAGTGCCCTAAATGCGGTTTGTCTCGATATAAGAAAAAATTGTCTCCAGCCAAGGTCTTATGGTATTTTCCTATAATACCGAGATTTAGGCGCATGTTTCGTAGTGAAACCGATGCAAGACACCTGACTTGGCATGCAGATGAAAGAATTATTGATGGAAAGTTGCGACATCCGGCTGATTCACCACAGTGGTCGAAAATTGATAATGATTATCCTGACTTTGGAGAAGAAGCAAGAAACCTTCGCTTGGAATTATCTACTGATGGAATGAACCCGCATGGTCTTCAAAGTATCTCACATACCACATGGCCTGTGATTCTTATGATTTATAACCTACCTCCGTCGCTATGCATGAAGCGTAAGTACATGATGTTATCTATGTTAATCTCTGGGCCTAAACAACCAGGGAATGACATAGACGTATACTTGACACCTTTGATCGAAGATTTAAAGATATTGTGGGAGAACGGTGTGGAGGTTTATGATGGATATAGGAAAGAAAGTTTCAATTTGAGGGCGATGTTGTTTGGTACAATTAATGATTTTCCAGCTTACGGGAATCTATCAGGGTACAGCATAAAAGGTGAAAAAGCGTGTCCTATTTGTGAAGATAAAACAGTTTCGAAGCGATTGGAGTTTGGTCATAAGAATGTCTTTCTCGTTCATCGTAGATTCTTAAATGCCAAACATCACTACCGTGGGTGGAGACAAGAATTCAATGGAGACACCGAACAAGGTAGAGCTCCACCTATGTTGTCAGGTGACCAAGTTTTTAAAAAGGTGAAAGATATGCGTACTGAGTTTGGCAAACCTTTTGTACATAAGGTTGTCAAAGGTGGGTGGAAAAAGAGGTCGATATTTTTTGAATTGCCATATTGGAAGTCTTTGTATGTGAGACATTTTCTCGATGTTATGCATATTGAGAAAAATGTATTTGAAAGTGTTATTGGTACGTTACTCAATATAAAAGGAAAGACTAAGGATGGCCTTAAAGCAAGAAAAGACTTGGTAGTGATGGGGATTAGAACTGAATTAGCACCCGTGAAGAAAGGAAGACGAACATATCTACCACCTGCTGCTTTTACTCTGTCTAGAAAGGAGAAGAAAATATTGTGTAAGTTTCTGAGTGGAGTTAAAGTTCCAGAAGGATACTCTTCAGATGTCAAAAGACTTGTGTCTATGAAAGACCTCACGTTGAAGAGTTTAAAGACACACGACTGCCATGTTATAATTGAACAATTTCTACCAATAGGTATACGTTCTATTTTGCCAGTGAAAGTAAGAAGCGCCATAACTGATTTGTGTTTTTTCTTTAGGTCAATTTGTAGTAAGGTAATCGATCCCAATATCTTACCAACACTACAAAAAGAGATAGTTATTACCTTGTGTGAGCTTGAAATGTATTTTCCTCCCTCTTTTTTTGACATAATGGTACATCTAGTTGTTCATCTTGTGAAAGAGACACAGTTGTGTGGACCAGCTTATATGAGATGGATGTACCCTGCTGAACGTTATATGAAAATATTAAAAGGGTACGTGAAAAGTCGAAGTCGACCAGAGGGGTGTATTGTTGAACGATACATTGTTGAAGAAGCGGTTGAGTTTTGTACTGAATATTTGTCCAATGTTCAGTCGATTGGACTCCCTAAAGCTCATATTTTTGAAAAAAAGGATGGTAAAAAATTAATTGGAAATAAAATTGTGACAGTATCAAGGGATGAACGGGATCAAGTGCATTTGTATGTTCTGCACAATGATAATGAGGTTGAGCCATATGTTGAGATGCACAAGGATGTACTCCGAAGGTTAAATCAGAACAGAAATGAAAATTGGATAGTACGAGAGCACAATCAAAGTTTCATACAATGGTTAAAGGATCATATTTATTCGAAGCGCTCTTCAGATCCTGCTTCAGTAACAGAAACGTTGAGATGTTTGGCATATGGTCCAAGTTTGCATGTGTATTCTCATAGCGCATACGCAATTAATGGATACACATTTTATACCAAAGAACAAAACGATAAAAGTACTATGCAAAATAGTGGTGTCACCGTCCTAGCTGAAGCAATGCACATATCAAGTATGAAGGACTTAAACCCCAAATATGCAAATATGTCATATTTTGGAGTTATTGAGCACATTTGGGTGCTTGATTACGAGAAGTTTCAGATTCCAATCTTTGGTTGCAAGTGGGTAAGTAGTAGTGGCATACGAATGGATAAGTCTGGATTTTTGCAAGTGGATCTTAATAGGGTGGGGTACAAAGATGAGCCTTTTATTCTAGCATCTCAAGCTAGACAAGTGTTCTATGTCACTGACCCGACGAGTACGAAATGGTCTATAGTGCTTCTATCTAACAAAGTGGTTGATGATAGCGGTGTAGATCAATGTGATATTGATGTTGAGAATGAGTCATGCATTAGACGGAATGAGTTGAATAGAAATGATCAAGATGAGGATCTTATAGCGGATGAGTCATATATCAGAAATGACCATAACGAGGGAATTTGGATCCATTCATCCGTCCGCATTGCTAAGAAACAAGTAATTCATATTCCAACCAAGAAAAGAAAGAGATGTTAGTGAAAGAGGTAAAATTTGTTATATACTTGATTTCTTTATTATATTTGTTATATATTATGTCATATTTGTTATATTTGATATCCTTGATTTCTTTATTATATTTGTTATATATTATATTTGATTTCCTTGATTTATTTATTACAGGTTAGATGGCTACTAACAATGATCACCCACATGATGATGATCACCCACATGATGATGATCACCTACATGATGATGATCCCGATATTCAGGTTGGAAGTAACAGATCTATGGAAGAAGAGATTAGAAGAGGAATAACCATTATGAAGAGAGTGATTCGTGCTAGAGATCAAGGCATCACTTATAATGTGCATTGGAGCGCTTCGAATACACTTATTGAGCCTAACGGTCATACTTTGACAAGTTTCATTGGTGCACTTGTAAGGAATGCGGTTCCTATTACTTGTGATGATTGGAGAACCAAACAGTTGAAGGAAACCATAGAAAAAATTTGGAATGAGATAAAGGTACCATAATTATGTCTTTAATTATGCCAACTAATTATGTCCTTCAAATTATTTGTACTAACCAATGTGTATGGTTTTTTTAGACGTGCTTCAACGTCGAGGAAGAAAGAAAAGCTTTTTTGATGAGATTGGCAGGGAAGCTCCTAAGAGGGTTTAGGACATATTTAAACCGCACCTATCTTAGGGATGCTGACGATAACTTTGTTGATGGAGAGTATCCATCTAAATATGCAAGTTTGATTTCACCACAAGAATGGGTAACGTTTAAATCCAAATGACAAACCCCAGAATTTAAGCGATTAAGTGCAATTAATCGGGAAAGAGCATCAGCTCCCAAGTATAAATACAGGAAAGGACGTGTTGGATATGGACGTTTGGAGCAATCTTTGGTAAGTATCAATATATTGTAATGATATAATAATTGTTCATCATGAGTTATATTTGATCATATTATTTGGCTTTATATGTAGTTACAAAAGGCGAATAGCTCTGAAACATCTATTCCTGCACATGTCTTGTGGAAGGAAGCCCGTGTGGGCAAGTCTGGAGTTGTTGCAGAAGAGGTTCTACAAGTATTTGAGAAATGTGTAAGTATAACAATATTTCTTTAATTAAATCAAAACTTTATTAACAAATATTTGACAAATATTCGATATTCATCTGATTTTCAGGAGGCGTTATCTCAGTCTGTATCTCCAGATGATACCAGGAGCATACTTAGTCGGGCATTAGATGTCCCTGAGTATTCTGGTCGGGTGAGGGGTAAGGCATTTGGGATCACCCCGACCTCCTTGAATATTAAAAAGGGAAAGGCTGCTAGTAATTCAGAACTTCAAGCTAAATTGGAAGCACTAGAAGCTAAGGTTCGGGAATTACGAAAGGAAAAAGAAAGGGATAACGCTTCAGGTTTTAGAGATGGATTGGAGAAAGATAGTATCAACTGCAGCTTTCATCAGATTATTCCAGAGGTAGTTATATATATATTTATGAAATTAAATTAGTAGCTTAAATTATTTAAATGACATATATACACATTAACAATGGCATATTTATTTTTGGTTTTAGGGCGTTTCCCAATGTCAGCTCTTCTTATCTTCACCAACTTATCGGAAGGTTGCAAAGGGAAAAGTGTATAACAATGGGGTACAATTACTTCACAATAAATCCCTCCCTACTGGAAGTTTGAAAGTATCAGTTGATATTGCTATAGAGGAGGAAGCATCATTACCCTATCCTGACGATGATTCGGATGTAACATTGGTGCGAGCTGCTATAGGGTCGTATGTTGCATGGCCGTCAAACCTCATACTCGTAGGATATGAGGTATGCTTAAAACCCTTATAAACCTTTGTTAACCTTAATGTGTAGATTCAAAGATTTTACAAGCATTTTATTTTCATTTTTTACATGGTAATGTTATTTAGACTCCAACAAGATCCAAAACAAAGGATAAGCGGATTCCGGAGCATACCGAGTCCGTTGTTTCAAAAAAACAGGTACATCACAATTATAGGATATTTATGCATAGAAAATGTTAAATTGGATATCTTATACTTCATCTAACAAATTATATGATATATAGCTGCCTGGTAAAGAGATTTGCAACATTTCAACGCAAAAAAATGTTGGTGCTAAGAAGAGCAGGGTAGAAAACAACCTATCTCCAAGTTTAGGTCGTGCCTCTAGACGTATCTACAAGTGACAAATATTATCACCAGAGGTGTTCGTCTTATACATATGGAGAAAGGTATCTATGGCTTTGAACATGACCAAAATATTGGTAATGAAGACTTCGAGCAAGTTTTCAATCATGAAGAATTGGGCGTCACTGTTGTCAATACATACGTGAGGTATATATCCGATCTACTTTGGTATATTAATTGAACAACTTATTTACTTTATGTTTCAAATGAATAGTCTAATGTTAATGATGTTTTTATTTAAGGTTTCTGTATGACAGAGTTATGCGCCCACACGGATTGCAGCAAAGATTTGCATTCCTATGCCCTGCGTCTGTCAACTTAACCTTAATAATCAATAAACCAGATGAGGTCCTGGCGTATATACGCGACGTCTTTATGGACAACTAAGAAATGGAAAAGTTATTCTTTTTACCGTTTAATACTGGGTTAGATTTTCATTCTAAATTCATCTATTATAGTTTTTTTTATATTTTGACGTCGTGTAGAAAGTTTCCATCTAACACTTGTTTAATCTTACAGTGGACATTGGTTGTTGGTCGCAATTAATCCTAGCAGAGCAATGGTGTATTATCTGGATTCGTTAGGAAATGATTGGACAACATACCCGGATTTGAAGAAGTGTATTGACACGTAAGTGAGATTGTTCTAAATATGAATGTGTATATTTATTTGTTTGTTTATTTATTTATGTGAATTGTTCTAAATATTAACTTATATTTTATTAGCGCTATACAAGCTTTCCTAGCACTACGAGATAGCCATCTACCACAGCGGAGAGTCAACCCCATTATTACATGGAATTATGTGAAGGTATATTAATTATCACATGTTTTATTATATTAGTGATGCTACTTGATAAAACTTAGGATTTATCCATATTTTCTTTTCATTTGTAGTGTCCTCGGCAACGCAATCAAATAGATTGCGGCTATTTCATGTTGAGGTTTATGAGAGACACTCTTTTGTTGGATCGAATAGAGATTCCATCCGATGTATGTATTTCTAACTTATGAGTTATTTTAATATTAACACATATCTCTCATGTCTAATGAAATAGTTAAAACTAAATCAAACTATGTTATATTATTATGTAGTACTTTGAAGAATGCAAGTGTGCTCATTACTCAATTTCTCAATTGGATGAAATTAAAGAGGATTGGTGTCAATACATTATGGAGCTCGGAATTTTACAAGGTATAATATTGTACTCTTACTTTAATTGATGAGAATTTAAATATGTGTAACTTTGTTTATGTATTATTTTAATTGAATTACAATCTTTGTGTTTTCAGGACCTATAATGTAGATTTGAAGCAATGCTTTGGTTGGATGCAAAAGTACTAGTATAAGTAATATGTGCATTTGTAGAAAAAATGTAATGATTTGTAATTATAAATAGGTGTATATATAATTTTGGTTTGTAATTTTAAATATATATATTGGTTTGAATTGCCAATTGTTTTGGATATATAATTTTGGTGTAAATTGGTACATTTAAATAGGATAAATTGGATTGATTTGAATCTCCAAATTGTGGTATTTTTCTGAAAAAAATTGCTGGTTGAAAAACAAGTCAAATTCTGGTTGAAAAAACCTGGTAAAAATTGTGGTTTAAAAAAATTTATATAAAATTTTTCGTATACCTTAGACAGCGCTTTTGGTGAAAGCGCTGTCTAAGGTGGGGATTAGAAAGCGCTTTTGACAAAAGCGCTGTCTAAGGTGGACCTTAGAAAGCGCTTTTATCAAACGCGCTGTCTAAGGTATACCTAAAAAAGTTCAAAAAGGTTGACCTTAGACAGCGCTTTTGGAGAAAGCGCTGTCTAAGGTATACCAAAAAAATGTCAAAAAAGGTTGGGCTTAGACAGCGCTTTTGCTGAAAGCGCTGTCTAAGGTATACCAAAAAAATGTCAAAAAAGGTAAGGCTTAGAAAGCGCTTTTCCCAAAAGCGCTGTCTAAGGTATACCTTATAATGTCAAAAAGCGTTGTCTAAAGGTACCATAGACAACACTTTTCATTAAATATACCCCCCATTAGACAGCGCTTTTGGTATTACCCAAAGCGCTGTCTAAACCTATAGCAGCGCAGGTTTAGACAGCGCTTAAAAGCGCTGTCTAAGGGCAAAAAAAGCGCTGTCTAAGGTCTTATCTGTTGTAGTGATCCCAGCCTTCATGCAGAATTTAGGGTTCTTGAGGATTTTTCGTGATTTCTTGTTTTATGCTTAATTTAAATGAAATTAATTGCCATAGACATGATCGTGAGGTTGAAACGAGTTGATTGGTATGTGGATTGCATGATATGATAAATTATTCAGTGAGATTGGATAGAAAATGCAAATATGGGCAAGGCAGAAAACGCGCGTGTTCTTGGTCCATGTTCTTGGCGCCATTTTCACAAATTCAAATATTTGAATTTTGTGATTTTATTTAATTGATTCAAAAATTAATTTCTCTCTGAGTTTTAATGATTTTGAGTTGATTCTTTTTTTAATAATTCATAAAAATGTTAAAATATTTTATTTTCCCAAAAAATCCTAAAAATATTATTTATTTTATATAATTGATATTTTGCAAAGAATTAATATTTTAATTGTTTTTGACATTTTGAATATTTTTTCCATCTTGATTTTGCAACTTTTAATGACTTCTAATTATTTTGTAGGTCAATACTTAATTTTTGAAGCATTAATCAAAGATCACAATTTGTTTTCCATAAGTTAAACAATTTTGATCATTTTAATTGAATTTTTATTCAATTAAAATACATTTTGAAAACAAATTAGGGTTTTTGGATTAATTCAACCCTCATAAATCATTTTCAAAACATTTTGGGCCTCTAATAGAGTGTAAGACCCAATCCCCTTTTAACCAAAACCATTTTGGGCCTCAGATATTGTATAAGCCCCTTCGCGTTAAAAGAAAATCTTGGCGAGATTGCCATTTTAAATGAAAAATCTTGGGCCTACCCTCGAGTAGTAAGACCTATCTCTTTTCTTTAAGACTTTTTGGGCCTCTAATAGAGTGTAAGACCCAACCCTTTGTAAATACAACATATTTTGGGCCACACTTATGGTATAAGTCCCGTTGTATTTCAAAAAGTTCGACGCGATCATATCCGTTGAAAAACAAATCTTGGGCCTACCCTCGAGTAGTAAGACTCATTTCTTTTCTTTAAGACTTTTTGGGCCTCTTGAGAGAGTGTAAGACCCATTCCTTTGTACAGAAAAATAATTTTTGGGCCTCAGTCACTTGTATAAGTCCCTCTGTACAAATTCAAACAGTGCGCTCACTGATAAAACCCTGGGCCTCTCCTTGAGCTGTAAGCCCCAAATCTTTCTTTTTCAAAGCACTTTCTCCTTTGATTTTGAAATATACTGTTGTTTTCAATCTTTCTTTGTTGAACAACTAACCAAATAGCATGGAAGCTCTACAACCGAGTAAGTGTTTATATGCTTTCATTTACCGCTTTCATATACACATAACTATATTGTGGGGCTGTTTCGCTGTAAGTCTTCTTTCATTAACTCATATCAACTGTGTAATAATAGTATAGATATTTAGAGTTTCCCCGACAACTACGTTTAGCATTAAGCCCGTTTCTCACTCTTAAATAGTCAAAACTAGATCCCCATAGGATTACCAGACACAGTCTTCCCTCCTCTTGGGGTTAAACAATATGGAGACATGAAAGGCAGCATTCTCGGTGAACCCTTTCATAGACTGTCACTCGTAGAAGTTGTCAAGAAACTCTATTCCTCAGAGATGATCTTTTCTCCGTGAATGGCATCTCTTGAGTTTCTTCCAAATTCTCGAACTTTCCTGGCTTGATCTATTCCTCGTGAATGCCCTGTCTTGAACTTCTCGGGGTTTGGGGACCCATCGGCTTCTTAAAAGCATCGGCCTCCTCTTGGGCATTGTTTAAGGACCCACAGGCTTCGTAAAAGCATCCCCGCCTCCTCTTGGGCGTTGTACAAGGACCCGTCAGCTTCTTAGAAGTATTCACAACCTCCTCTTAGGCTTCGTATAATGATTCTTCCTCCGAGAATGATAGCCTCCTCTTGGACTTCAAGAAGGACCACTCGGCTTCTTAAAAGTTTCCAGCCTCCTCTTGGGCTTCGTACAAATTGTCCCGACGACCTCCTAGAGGTATAAGAAAAGAAATCAGTCATCTTAATAGAGCAATCTTTCCAAGAGTCTACTACTGTTTCTCAAAGCATAGTACAAAAGATGACACTCTAGACTTGGACAGTCTAATTTCCTTAAGTCTCTAAGACATTCTCAAGCACCCTTCAAGAATAGGAAGGAACCTCATGGACTCGGACAGTCTCAATACCCTTTGGATTTCCCCTTTCCTTAAAGAAAAGGAAATAACCCTGATCCTCGAATCAAATCCTTGAGTACAGCATTACTCATATAAGAACTGATTTTCTCTTTAAATCAGCATACTGGACCTGTCACTCAACTGAAACAGTCACAATCCTTTTAGCCTCCGTCTTGGGCTTTGTACAAGACACAAATCACTCCCTTGTTGAGTATAAAACCTTTTAGCCTCCATCTCGGGCTTCGTACGAGATACAAAAAAACTCTCTTGTTGAGTCAAATAGCCTCCATCTCGGGCTTTATACGAGATACCAAAAGACTCCATTGTCGAGTCAAAACCTTTTAGCCTCTCTCTCGGGCTTTGTACGAGACACATATTAGCCTCCTCTTAGGCTTTGTATAAGAAAACCACTGGTTGATCCAATCAACCTTTTAGCATAAAAGCTGTGCCTCGTTCACACTACACAAACATCAACAACTCCTTCCCCTTCATCTAATCGCTGTAAGCGGCAAGCCTCTGGATCATCTACATCCATGCCACTGTCCCTCTTTTAGTATGAGAAGTTCCTAAGGAAAGATGGCATTGCTCTATACTGAGTTAAAGTCTTCTCCTTCAGGTTGGAACCCCCCCTATAAAGGAAATTATGGCATTGTCGGATTCAAAAATCCCGGTTAAAGTAATTCTCCTTTATAAACAGTTGTGACAAACAAACCTCTTTAGAGATGACAAATTCTCTCTGAAGACAACACCTTTTTAGCTTCACATCTTGGGCTTCGAACAAGATACAAATAAACCCTTCAGCTTCACATCTTGGGCTTTGAACAAGATATAAACCACTTTTTCAGCGTCACTTCTTGGGCTTTGAACAAGACACCAAAACACCATTTCCTCCCATGGAATAGGAGGAACTACGATCGCTCTGATTTCCCTGTTTCGGTAAACGGGAATACGTAGGCATAAGATTGAAAGAAAAATCTTAGCGAGCACACTAAACAAAAACCCAAAATCCCATACTTTCATACATCCGTCCTAACATCTTAACCTCCCACCAATCGACCGAACGCTACTTTTAACAAAATAAACCTAATAGAGACCCCGAATCTTTGTAGCATCTGTAAACCAACAGTTTTGACTGTTTAACCTCAGTTTGCAAGCAGGGTTAATTTGAGACATCTATTTCCCTTCCTTCATCAGCTTCAATAGGATAAAAAATGAATCGACCTGTAGATACCAAAGAGCGGTGTGCTTCGAAACCACATCCAAAATCGCTCGCTACAGAAAAATGGCGACTTCACTGGGGAGGTGTCATTAGGATCTGTCTCACCTTTATAGCGAGATCTTGTTCTCTTACCATCTATTAGGTGGAAACTTTAAAAGTGGCGCCCACCATGGGGCCGGTCTTTCTTTCTTTCTGGGATAGGACTCTTTGTTGACTTCACTAGGATCTTAGGTCAAAAACCCTTTAAGTGGGGAAGGAACCACAGAATGGCGTCTCCGCCGGGGAACCATTTTCTGTCAGGAACTTAAGATTCTTAGCTTTTAAAAAGTCTAGGACATTAGGACAAATATATATATTACTTTTCCTAATTGATATCTGTGTTTATTTTTCTACTAATGGGAATGCGTGATGCCGCATGTGGAAAGATTGAGTATACACTTAAGATAAGTGATGGCGACGAGGTCGACCATCAACCTCAGTGGAGGCTTCCCAATGCAACCCATTCCCTCTCATAGGCAATGGGCCGATTGTGACGTCTAAGAAGCTGAGGAGCCAACCCTTTTGTAGTGCGGAAGCTATCGGAAATAGTTGTCACGCGATACTACCCTCATTTGAGGCTGATGATCTATTCTCGGTGAATAGCATTTACTCTAAGATTTCATACAGCTCGCTGGCGATCCGCTTACTGTTTGTTATCCTAGGAGGAGCTGATGATTTTGAGTACAGGTACAAAAAATCACCCTAGTATAAACCTTTGGGGATGGGTAGAGCCTTGACTTCATGACAACAACCCGTTGACCCCATGTTTTTTCTATGTTTTTGTGTGCTGCATTCATGCATTCATTTAAAAAAAACATTAAAACATTCAAAAAAAAAATTTCTCTTCTAGTCTCTCTGTTATTTTCAAAATAAGCTAAGACTGTGATTGTAAATATCAGAGAAAAAGATTACGCTAATGGATTTCGGTAGAAGGAGAACTCATAAGTACACCTTCAGGATTCCAAAACTAGAGGATTTAAGAGGTTTGGCGAGGATGATCACAAACCAAGAGTCTTTCAGAGCCAAGAATGGAGGTTTTCTATCTCTGCTAAGAGTCCATGTGATTAAGGGAATCATGGATGCGCTCATTCAGTTCTACGATCCGGTCTATCATTGTTTTACATTCCCAGATTACCAGCTAGCACCAACGCTGGAGGAATATTCTCATCTGATTGATCTACACATTACAGATCAAGCTCTATTTTCTGGACTGGAAGAAATTCCAAAGAATCAGACCATTGTAAGAGCAATTCATTTGGACGAGTCTGAGGTCAAGACTCACATGACCACTAAGGGTGGCATACAAGGTTTGCCAGCCCAGTTCTTGACAAAGAAAGCCCTGTACTTCGCCAGTATCGGGAACGTGTCTGCTTTCGAAAGCATCTTTGTTTTACTCACTTACGGGTTATTTCTGTTGCCCAACATTAATAACTTCATCGATATCAACTCCATTAAGGTTTTTCTCATTGGAAACCCTGTGCCAACTTTGCTCGCAGATGCGTATCATTATGTACACTTGGGAAATTTGTACAGCGGAGGGGAGATCACGCGATGTGTACCTCTGCTATGCAAATGGTTTATCTCCCATTTGCCCAAGTCTGCTGCTTTTTGGGATCACAAGACTGCCTTACGTTGGTCGCAGAAAATCATGTCCCTCACCAACTCTGACATTGACTGGTGTAATAGGATTTATGACGGAATCAGGATCATTGACCATTGTGGAAACTTCCCCAACGTACCCCTTATAGGAACTAAGGGAGGAATCAATTACCATCCAGTTCTCGTTCGTCGTCAATTTGGATACCCGATGAGGCACGTCCCACGGAGTGTTCATTTGGAAGGTCTTTTCTTCAAGGAAGGAGAAAGTGATAGAGCACTTAAGACGAAAATAGTGCACGCTTGGAAACATGTTCATAAGAAAGGACGGGAGTCTCTAGGAAAACCCGACTGTGTCTCGGTGGAGCCTTATCTCCAATGGGTACAAACTAGAGCTCTCAAGCTAAAGATGCCTTATCCTCGTCATGGAGTTCTTCCACCGAGGGAGTCTGTCATGTACTTCATGACTGAGACTGAAAAGCTTCAGGTTACTCTCAACAAAGTTCAACGGGAGAAGAGGTCTCGGAAGAACAAGTACCGCACCCTCAACGTAGAGTGCATCAAAATATAGCAACTACTGAAAGATAAGGATGCTCTGATTGAAATTTTGGAGCAACATGCTGTAGAGAATCAAGATGACCAAAGGAATTTGCTCGCTCCTTTCACCTGGAAAAGGAATGACAACCCGACAATGGCCCAAGAGCCCCGGTCAAAGAAAAGGAAAGTACCAGAGTCAGCACCCGATTTCTCTTCAGAGAGGACTCGGGACCCATTAGCTTAGGTTTTTGTTTCTGCACCTTGTAATCTACTGTATTTCCGTTTCTGTAATCCTTTGAATTCAATAAAAAGGGGTTTCCCCACTGTTTGATATTTGCAATCTAATTGTCGAAGTTTATTTTGATTAAACCAAAAAACAATTAATATAATCATTGCATTCATCATTCTCACATCGCGTATTCTTCTTACCTATGAATCTCACGTTTGTGTCTCAGTTCTAGAGTCAAACTGTCTCATTCGTACAATACTCGGGCCAATCGTCAGAAAAAGATGGATGATCTTGAGGAAGAAAACAGAGAGTTGAAGGAAGAGATCGACGCTCTGAGAGAGGATATGAGAAAGCTTCGTAACGACATGCAAGCCATGGCAGAAGCTCAGCTACAAAGGATTGTGATCTCAGAGATCACCTCAACGCCCATAGTGGAGAAGTATGATCCTAGGTATCAAATGCCGAAAGATCGTCCTTGGGGCATGCCTGTTAACTATATCCCGGAAGGATATGTTCCGTCGATCACTCAAGATCAGGGAATCATAACAGAAGCCGCTGGGCCTGAAGGTTACAAACTTCAGGAAAGCGAAGATGCCAGGGGCATACTGAAGACTCCTGAAGGTTACAAACTTCGGGAAATGCCAATATTCACTGCCGTAATCACGGTCCCACCCCCTGTGGTGCACACTGTCCCGGAAGGACAGATTCCGCCGATACCTTCTGGTAAGAAGGAAACTATATTCGATAGAATGGATGAATTCCAGGAACAGTTCTTGGAAATGCAGAAAGAACTGCAACCAATCCGCGGTCAGGATCTATTTGGAAAGGATGCCGCAGACCTTTGCTTGGTCCCCAATGTGAAAGTTCCGCACAAATTTCAAGTGCCCGACTTTGAAAAATACAAGGGTAACTCTTGCCCTCAGAGCCATCAGGTGATGTACGCTCGGTGAATGTCAGCTCAGATGGAGAATCAGGACCTACTGATTCACTACTTTTAGGATAGTTTAACCGGTGCCGCACTCAATGGTACATGGGTTTAAACCGTACTACGATTAGTACATTCAGAGATCTTGGTACTGCCTTCGTCCAACAATACAAATACAATTTGGACATGGCACCGGACAGAGATCAACTCAGATCAATGTCACAAAAGGACAAGGAAACCTTTAAGGAGTACGTTCAAAGATGGCGTGAAATTGCCGCTCAGATTTGTCCACCTCTTGAGGAAAAAGAGATGACAAAGATCTTCTTAAAGACCTTAAGCTCATTTTACTATGATAGAATGGTTTCCAGTGCACCCAGTGATTTCACCGAGATGGTGGGCATGGGAGTTCGTCTTGAGGAAGTCGTCCGAGAAGGACGTTTGGTAAAAGATGCTGGATCATCAAGTAGTACAAAATGATACGATAGTGCTCCCCCTAAGAAAAAAGAGCAGGATATTGGGAATATCTCTCTCGGAAAGCAAAGGTGACGGTACCAACCAGTAGCAGCTGTGACTCCTGCTATCAGCCCTGCGCTTATTCCTACGTATCAACCTCAGGTTGCGCAGAGCCAACCTAATCAGCAAAGGACACAACAGCCTCTTCAGCAGGCTCGTCCTCCATACAATAACAACCGTACAACGCGGCCACCAGGGTTTGATCCTATACCCATGTTATACGCAGAACTATTTCCGTTACTACTGGCTAAGGGGCACATCCAGACTAAGTCTCCTCTTACAGTACCAAAAAATCCGCCCTTTTGGTTTAAGGTGGATCAGATATGCCCTTATCATCAAGGAGGACCAGGGCATAACATAGAGAATTGTCTCAATTTCAAATCCGACGGGCAAAAGCTTGTTAGGAGCGGGCTCTTATCTTTCAAAGATTCGAATCCCAATGTTCTCACAAGCCCGCTGCCTCAACATGAGAAAGCTGCAGTCAACCTGATCGAGAGAGAATTTAACAATATCTATCAAATTCACGATGTACTCTTGTTGAGGACCAATCTGGTCAAGATGCATTGTAGACAGAGTGGATATGGCCATGTGCCACCTCATAATTATCACCAGTGTGATGTCTCCTCTAAAAACAATCAAGGATGTTCTGCGGTGCAATCTGCTCTACAGGAACAGTTGGATCTCGGCTGGATCCAAGAGCACCGAGTTCGTGGAGTTAACATGGTTTACATGAATTCCAACGTTATTTAGAACCACGACATCCGTGCGATGAATGCCAACTTGGTGGCAATGCACTTAAGGCAAAGCCAGTATCATAATCTGCCGCGGCACGATTACAGTTCTTGTCTGACTTGCTCGGTAAACAAACAGGGATGCTCTTTCATACAGGAGGCCCTCTAGCGTCAGATGGATCTCGGATGGATCCAGGACTACCATAATAGGAATCCCTATCAGATCAATATGGTTCAAATCTTTGACATTCGCTTAATGAATACCAACTTGGTAGAGCTGCATGCTGAGCAGGTCCGACTTGGATTCTTGATATCACATAATTATCACAGCTGTAAAGCGGGTTGCAAAAATGATCAGGGATGTGCCCTTGTCCAGGAAGCACTTCAGCACTTGTTAAATCATTGGTGGATGCCAATCTACATGGATGAAGATACTTAGTAAATTAGTATCAATAACAGAAACCCCACTCGGCGTCAAAGTCAGGATGTCCGACTCATGGAAACTAACCTAGTAAGGTTACATTGTATTCAAAGTGGGCGTGGCCAGGTGCCACCACACAATTATGAACGTTGTGGAGTCTGTTCGGAAAGTAACCAAGGGTGCTACCTTGTGCGAGCAACTCTCCATGGGCATGTGGATCGTGGAGAGATTCGCCCATATCCAGGTTCCGGACCCATCAATTGGTCGCCGAACTACCTTTACAATCAAATTGAGGATGTTGTCGTCATCTCTGATCATCAGTGGACCAGGAATGCTTTTTCCATTATCCCTCTGCTAGAAGAATCAAGAATTCCCAACCGGGAACGGATCAAAATTGCGTACTATGGTCAGAAAAACTAGAAGGTTCCCATAGTCATCTATCTACTGGGACCACTACCGTATGAATCAACTAAGGCTATCCCTTACAAATACGGTGCGATGATAATTGAAAATGGAAAGGAAATTCCATTACCCTCCGTCGTGAATATTACAGACATCAGCCGTGTAACACGGAGTGGTAGAATCTTCAACAGAGGAGGTGGAGAGTCTAACAAAGAAAAGGAACTTCAGACAGAAGCTCCCAATCCACCAGTCGGTCAATCCAGTAATCCCGACCTTTCGAAAAACAATGATGAGATATTGAAGCTTATCCAAAGGAGTGAATACAACATTGTCGATCAATTGTTACAGACTCCTTCAAAGATCTCGGTATTATCACTGTTACTCAGTTCAGAAGAGCACAGGGAGGCTCTACAGAAAGTCTTGGAGCAAGCCTTTATGGAACAGGATGTAACAATCAGACAGTTTGATAATATTGTCTCTAACATCACTTCTTGCAATAACTTGGGATTTAGTGATGAGGAATTACCTGAAGAGGGTCGCCGTCATAACATGGCGCTCAATATTACAGTCAACTGCCAGGACGATGCTTTAGCCAGCGTACTGGTAGACACAGGGTCAGCCCTGAATGTTATGCCAAAGTCCACTTTGACTCAATTATCATTCAAAGGCCCTCCGATGAGAACCGGCGAGGTCGTCGTCAAAGCATTTGACGGATCCAGAAAAACGGTTATCGGCGAAGTTGACCTTCCCATAACTATTGGTCCTCACACTTTCCAAGTCACCTTCCAGGTCATGGACATCTGGGTAACTTACAGTTGTTTATTAGGAAGACCTTGGATACATCAGGCTGGAGCGGTCACCTCGACCCTCCACCAAAAGCTAAAGTTCGTCCAGAACGGTCAACTTGTCACAGTCTGTGGGGAACAGGCCTTGCTCGTCGGAAATTTATCGTCATCCACTTATGTGGAACCAGAAGGGATAATCGGAACCCAGTTCCAAGCGCTTTCGTTACACAAGGACGAACAATCCGGAGGAGGAACTCCAATTTCCTCATACAAAGATGGTATTAAATCGGTCGAGAGTACCGATACAACAGGATGGGGACAGCTTGTCATTCCTACTAGCAATACAACAAAGAAGGGTCTTGGTTTTTCTACAACCTGTACCCGGACAGCTGCTAACGATGAAAGTCTTCATCCCATTCAGAACTTCTTCCATAGTGGAGGTTTCCTTCACCCTGTGTCTCAAATAGTCCATGCTATCAATGAGGAGGATCCCTCTGACACAGATAAAGAATGGAAGTCATATCTTAACAAGGACGGTTATATGTCTCAGGAAGAGGTGCCTACGCCATTTTGCTATCCCGCACAGAGTCTGAGATTTATACGACGATCAGATGTCGAAATGATATACGGAGGTTGTGATCCGGAAAGATGTCGTGCTCCGCCAAATTCATTAGAGGAGGACACTCTGATGAAAGACAACTTTGACCATAATTACTATGACCCGATGGATGGCCTGCCAATGTGGCAGCCTTACTCAGGAGACTTGGGGCCAGAAAGTCAGTCGAGTATTGAAACTCAGCTGAGCATCATTGAACAGAATACATGTGTCCCCACCATGTCATGGGATTAACACTCAGGTCATTCAGACACTACTCAACATGACGATGAATTTGCAACATTTGCAGGACTAGAAATCATCAACTATGCTTTTCCCAAGGTCAACGTCATCGAGAGGGATGACTCCTCCAGTTCGAAAATAGTGTGGGACACCTTGGGACAACCGAGTGGGAAATACGACTATATGGTCAAGTACACTGCTCCCGAAAGCTCTCGTATCAGGCTCGAAGATATCCAGCGAACTGGATGGGGAGATACAGCTGAGAGCACAAATGCTATGTAAAATTCAACAGAGGAATTCTCCTACGACAACTCTGCCTGGGGACAGATTCCAATGATCCTGCTCCACCAGAAATCAGTGTCATTTCTGAAGACAAATCAAGGAAGGTGCCAGACTTTGTGATTCACCGAGGAGTTCGCCGCCAATGGGTTGCTGTCGATGTTCCGAAGGTCGTTCGCCAATCAAAGTAATTGTCATCTTTAACCTTTCACCCTGCCCTGGTGAAACAGAGGTTTTGATAGGGCTCACTTTCTGTAAATTTCCCTCTTCGCTTTGCCAAAGCGACAGAGTTTTGTTTTATAGGGTTGTAGTTTCAAGAATCGACTTGTTCATTAATAAAATAACGTCGTTCTGTAATTTCCGCATTAATTGTTGTTTTCTCTTTTCGCTTTTCTCAGAAAATGGTAATCCTAAAAAATAATTCAAATAAAAACAAGCAGTAATAAAAAAAATACACTGCACACACTTTTGCATTTTCTCTATCTCTTCTAAACACGAATCATCACGTCATGCAGATTGCTTGTTTTAAACCCCGTTGAAACATACGATCCGATGCCTTCTCCCAACTTTGAGTTCCCGGTATTTGGAGCTGAAGAAGAAGTTGACAACGAAATTCCAGATGAGATTCCCCGATTACTCAGACAAGAGGAAAGGTCCATTGAACCTCACAAAGAGCCGTTGGAAACGGTAAACTTGGGTTTAGAAAAGGGGAGAAAAGAAATCCGGATTGGGGTACTGCTCAGTCCAACTGCCAAAGAGAGTTTGACAAAGCTTCTCAAAGAATTCCCCGATGTATTCACTTGGTCCTATTAGGATATGCCAGGGTTGGATACCAGTATCGTGGAACATCACTTACCGTTAAGATCGGAATGTCCACCAGTAAAGCAGAGGTTGTGACGGACTCACCCGGACATGGCCATCAAAATCAAAGAGGAGGTATAGAAACAGATTGACGCGGGATTCCTCGCCACATCAGAATATCCTCAATGGTTAGCCAACATCGTACCCGTTCTGAAAAAGGACGGAAAGGTCAGAATGTGTGTCGATTACAGAGATCTAAACAAGGCTAGTCCAAAGGACGACTTTCTTTTACCATACATTGACATGCTGGTTGATAGTACAACAAAGTTCAAAGTTTTCTCCTTCATGGATGGATTCTCGGGCTATAACCAGATTAAAATGGCACCGAAAGACATGGAGAAAACTTCATTCATTACCCCATGGGGTACCTATTGTTACAAGGTAATGTCGTTCGGTTTGAAGAACGCCGGGGCAACCTATCAAAGGGCCATAACTACTCTTTTTCATGACATGATACACAAGGAAATCGAGGTATATGTCGATGATATGATTTTAAAATCTAAGACAGAAGAGGAGCATGTGGCCCGCCTGTCAAAACTTTTCGAGCGTCTGAGAAAATACAAACTCCGCTTGAATCCCAACAAATGCACCTTCGGTGTCCGTTCAGGGAAACTCTTAGGGTTCATCGTCAGCCAGAAAGGAATTGAGGTTGATCCTCACAAGGTCAAGGCCATTCAAGAAATGCCTTCTCCGAAAACTGAAAAACAAGTCAGATGATTCCTGGGACGTTTGAACTACATCTCCAGATTTATATTCCTCATGACTGCCACATGTGCGCCGATTTTCAAATTACTCAAAAAGAACCAGGACTGCATTTGGACAGAAGATTGCCAAACCGCCTTAGAAAGTATTAAGAAATACCTGTTGAATCCTCCAATTTTATCACCTTTAGTGGAAGGAAGACCAATGATCATCTACCTCACAGTCTTGGAAGACTCAATGGGGTGTGTACTTGGCCAACAAGACGAAACCAAACGGAAAGAGTCTGCCATTTACTATCTAAGCAAGAAGTTCACCGACTATGAAACTCGGTACACGATGCTCGAGAAAACTTGCTGTGCTTTGGCTTGGGCAGCGAAACGTCTACGCCAGTACATGATTCGTCTCACTACTTGGTTAATCCCCGAAATGGATCCAATCAAGTACGTCTTCGAAAAACCTGCTCTCACGGGAAGGATTTCCCGTTGGCAGATGTTGCTATCAGAATATGACATAGAGTACCACGCTCAGAAAGCCGTTAAAGGAAGTATTTTAACCGATCATTTGGCTCATCAACCGATTGACAATCAAGAATCAGTCGGGTTTGACTTCCCAGATGAAGATGTCATGTACCTAAAAATGAAAGACTGCGACGAACCGCTACCCAGTGAAGGGCCAGAACCAGATTCCCAATGGGGACTTATCTTTGACGGAGCATCTAATCATTATGGAAATGGAATTGGGGCAATAATTGTTACCCCTCAGGGTACCCACATTCCTTTCACTGCTCGACTTACGTTCAAATGTACAAACAACGAGCCCGAATACGAAGCTTGTATTATGGGTCTCGAGGAAACGATTGATTTAAGGATCAAAAACTTGGACATATATGGTGAGTCAGCCCTGGTTATCAATCAGATTAAAGGAGATTGGAACACATACCAATCAGGAGTGATTCCTTACAAAGACTATGCAAGAAGGTTGTTACCCTTCTTCTACAGAGTCGAGTTTCATCATATCCCTCGTGATGAGAATCACATGGCTGATGCATTAGCCACTATCTCTTCCATGATTAGTGTAGGTTAATGGAACGACTTACCTAAGATCGACATCATGCGCCTTAAATGGCCCGCTTACATCTTCATGATTGAAGCAGTCATAGACAACCAACCTTGGTATCACGATATCAAATGCTTCCTTAAAAAACAAGAGTACCCTCCTGGGGCACTAAGGAAGGACAGAAAAACCCTCAGAAGACTGGCTGGAAACTTCTTCCTGAGCGGTGATACTCTCTATAAGAGGAACTTTGACATGGTCTTGCTCCGATGCGTAGACAGACCAGAGGCAGACATGCTGATGAAGGAAATTCCTGAAGGATCCTTTGGCACTCATGCCAACAGACACACAATGGCGAGAAAAAGCAGGGTACTATTGGTTGACGATGGAATCCAACTGCTATAAGTACATGAGGAGGTGTCACAAGTGTCAGATATACTCCGAAAAAATTCATGTACCACTAACACATCTCAAAGTTCTTTCTTCCCCATGGCCTTTCTCCATATGGGGAATTGATATGATCGACATGATCGAACCTAAAGCTTCAAACGAACATCGGTTCATCCTTGTCGCCATTGACTATTTCACCAAGTGGGTCGAAGCAGCGTCATACGCTAATGTAACCCGACAAGTGGTGGTCCGATTTATCAAAAACAGTATCATCTGCCGTTATGGTGTTCCGAGCCAGATCATTACTGATAATGGATCTAACTTGAACAATAAGATGATGAAAGAGTTGTGTGTAGAGTTCAAGATCGAACACCATAACTTATCTCCCTACCGACCCAAGATGAACGGAGTGGTAGAAGCGGCTAACAAGAACATCAAGAAGATTGTTCGAAAGATGGTCGTAACCTACAAAGACTGGCACGAGATGCTACCCTTTGCTCTTCACGATTATCGAACATCTGTCCGCACTTCAACAGGGGCAACCCCTTTCTCTCTAGTGTATGGCATGGAAGCAGTGCTCCCCATCGAAGTAGAGATCCCATCAATCCAGTATTGATGGAAGCAAAGCTTACAGAAGCTGAATGGTGTCAAAGTCGACATGACGAACTGAATCTGATCGAAGAGAAGCGAATCCGGCACTATGCCACGGTCAGGTGTATCAACAGAGAATGAAGAAGGCGTTTGACAAAAAGGTTCGACCTCGCGTCTTCAGGAAAGGAGACCTTGTGCTCAAAAAGATACAATCATTTCTCACTGATTCTCGGGGTAAATGGACTCCGAATTATGATGGCCCCTATGTGGTCACGAAAGCTTTCTCAGGAGGCGCCTTGAGACTTGCAACCATGGACGGCGAAGAATTTTCCTACCCCACGAATGTTGATGTAGTCAAGAAATACTTCGCCTAAAAAAAACGTCTCGGTGGATTGAAAACCAGAAAGGGCGGTCCAGGCAAAAGTTAGAGACAAAATAAAAAAATCATCCCGGTGGATTGGAAACATTACAGTACAATCCAGGCAAAAGTTAGGGATAATGGCAAGTAACTATGTTCAACAGAGGCAAGTCCCTCAGCAGCAGCAGTTACACCGTCCATCGGAGGAAAACTCCAGTCAAGGTCATCTTCGGCAGAAGTTCAGGATGTCCCGAATTCAAAGTTGGTAGAAGGATAGTGGTCGTTATGTTTCAACGTAGCCCTTTTCCCTGTAAATTACCATTTTCTAACTTTGTAAATACACTTTGGAATCACACGTTTGGCTGATCTCCGTCTTATCAATAAAATTTGAGCCCTTGTGCTTTTGTTTGTAATTCTCATTTGTTTTAGCTTTACAGAACGACATTTTGATATGATTAACGATTCTTGAAATAAAACAAAAAAATGAATTTACTTGTAAAACTTTTTCTGCTTTAAAATAAAGATGGCAATTTCTTTTGACTGTTGAACATCAAAAGAGCATCAACCGCATCTCCAGAAGTAAGCGAACTTCAAAGTGCAGAATCAAAGTACTCCTTCTACGCTAGTGCGCCTGAATGAAGGATCAACAGTGTCAGATGCAACTATTCCATCTGACATCCTTGGCAGAGTTCTTATCTCCTAAGCCCGATTAACGGTATTCCCCGCAGGGATTATCTCTCCTAAGCAAGGCAGAATTGCTACCGTGAACAAGTGATACTTTACATCTCCCACTGTGGCCGAGTATCCCGTCATGTTCATCTATTAGTCTGTATGTCGCGTCAGTTCTGTCAGCATAAACATACATACATCATGCATTATTTATTTGCATTCACATTTCATATTGCATCACTCTGGTCGGTCTTATCCCCTAATGATAAAAGTCCTCTCAATCGAGTTGTCGATTCTTTCCTTGTCAGGAAGTGAATCATTTGAACAATCTCGCCTCCAGTTATTTCTGAATTGAAGATAGGTCCTGGACCACTTTGATAACTTGAACCTCTGCAAAACTAGAGAAACTTTCAACAGATATCACTCTTCGCCATTGAAGATGATATCCTTGATTTCCCGGATTAAGGAAAATCCCAAGAGAAAGCCTCATAATCAGAAAGATTCGACAATACAGCAGTTTTTCTCCGAAAAAAACCGCTGATGAAAAGGTCATCGGCACCTCGAAATTGGATCCCATTATATGGCATTTCTCTGGGAAGATCCCGAGAAAAGTATGATGTAATATCCCCAAACGAAGGCAGTCTTTCAGGAGACTCGCTTTCCCCAGTAGAATCGACAAATGGCGTCTCCATCAGAGAAGTTTGTACACCTGTACAACTCAGACGACTGGATTCCCCAGCAAGCCTGACGTCAAATTTTTCCATCAAATGGCATTTCCCCAGGAAGATTCGGCGAGAAGTTTGACGAAAGCCGCTACAAATAGCGTCCCTTGTCAAGAAAGTTTATTGACAAAAGAAACTAAGACCAGTTCCTTGGTAGGAAACCAGGATCGAGGGGAAGTTTTAATCAGAAACTAAGACCAGTTCCTTTGTAGGAAACCAGGATCGAGGGGAAGTTTAAATCATAAACTAAAACCAGTTCCTTGGTAGAAAACTAGGATCGAGGGGAAGTTCATCTCAAAATAAAACTGAGACCAGTTCCTTGGCTGAAGACCAGGATCGAGGGGAAGTTTACCTTTTCTAAGCATCATTGCTTAGCAAAAGAAGATGAATGCGATCTGCCATTCATAACCACCATCAAAATTTCGGGTATTCCGATATTTAATCCTCTTGCACCCCGAATGCCCGAATACCTTCGTCATTCACACCTTCGAGTCCAAGAAGATTAAATAGGGGCATCTGTCATACCCCAAATTTTGACCACTAATATTTCCCATTACTGTGCAAATCATCATCACAATATGGGTGTGTCATTATGCCTCATCAGTCTCCCCAAAGATGGGTGAGTATTCACTACTATCAAAATTAGGGTTTCAAGCCCTCTCAGAGCTTTTAGACAAAGGATTAATAAAGGAATGACATGATCTTCAACTTGTCTACACCCTCAAACATACCCAAAGGATCAAAAAGGACTCCCACTTCAAGGATTAAGCACAAGGATGCTCCCTTCTAGGTGGATCAAACCTCAAGATCGCTAGTGTCACCAAATTAGGGTTTTGATCGACCAGGGCCTCCAGATGGAAATTTTCCTCTGGGCATGAGCCAAAGATCCAAAACATAACCTAATATGCTCCATGGAACCTCATAAACTCAATCATCCAGTCAATTTTTCCTCAGGGGATGCATTCATCAAAAATCAGGAATTAGGGTTTCTTGACCTAATTCACCCCTAAGTTGACTTTTGGGACCAATTATGAACCAAGACCTCAAAAGAGGATTTTAGGATCTCCAATATGCCATATTGATCCATTTGGAACAATGGATCGATCCAAGAAGCTTGAGCAACAAGTTTCAATTTCATCTGAACCACAGTTAGGGTTTCGCGGGAAAAGTCAACTGTAACTTTGACTTTTGACCAGGACATGCTCCCAAGCCCTAAGACATGATTCAATATCCTCTATACCACCCATGGAACATGTCCATAAAGTTTTATTTAGGTCAAGGACATGATTTCCTGAAGAATTGCACAGTTTGGAATTCATCGGATAAAAAGTCAACTGTGCACAAAAGTCAACTTTGACTTTTCGAAATTTTTCATAAAAAAATGGATTTTTAACCCTAAAATGATGTTTATGTATGATTTGAATCATCATTCATCAAGAAAAATCAAAGAAAATGGGATAACTTGTAAAAGGGATAACCATAAAAACTTAGAAAATTTTCAAAGTTATGGAAAAAAGTGACAAAGGTACCAACTTTGGAGGATCATAACTCCTAAACCACAAAGCCACTTTTTCCCATCCAAAACTTTATTTGTAGATATCATTACCCTCTACAAAAGCTTCATACTGACCTATGTCCAAATTCCTCATGGATTTTGAGTTTTGGAGTGATCAAAATCAAGAAAAGTCACTTTGTTCCAACACTTAGTGAAAATTTCACTAAGTCAGAATTTGCCTTACTTTTTTCCAAATGTAGGGGCATTTTTCACTTGGATAAAAAAGGTATCAAAACCAAATATGATCAAACAGTTGTTGTATCATGTAAGGGCTTTCCAAAATGGCCAAAAACATCACTAAATTCAATTTGAGCTATGAGATATGACATTGGCAAGTTGCCTTGCTGAAATCTGTCAAGGCAAGGCAGATTTTTTCAGTTTTGGTCGATTTTCCAAAATCAGTCAATTCCAAGCCTTGTCATCACTTTAGACACATCTGAGGATTAAATCTAAAGGGGATAATCACTGAGCCAAGCCTCCAAAGTCCTTGGAACAAGAAATAACATGCTAAACCTAGAATTGTCCAAAATAGGGACAAGACTCCAATTTTGGATTGGAGCATTCAATGGAAGCATCAAGGTGGCATGGACTGAGCCATTCTCAACTGAATTTAGTCAAAACTTATCCAAGACCAAGGGGACCAGCAGCCTGTGCCCTAACCTCTAGTCAATGGCTAGAGGAGACTTGGATTTTCATTTGCCAACATTTGCCAAACCTACACAGCAGTTGCCATTCACTATTCCTTGCAAAACAAACTTGCTCTACTATAAATAGAGCTCAATTGTGATCAGTTTAAGTACACCAAAGGCCTACAACACTTGCCTTTCTCAAAATCCACTTCTCACTCTAAAAAATGCCTTTCTTAGCAAGTCACTATCGGGTTTTTCATTAGAGAGCAAATCCACTCAAACCAATCACACACACACCTCATATACATTATATGTGAGCTGATCAAACACTTAAACAACATCTGGAACACTGATTTCTTAGAATCACCAGTCAATTACTCAAGGTTTTAACCAAAGTGCAGTCTAGATGCCATGAAGTGATCCAACCAATTTCCATCAAGTCCAAGCATTCAAACACACTCCATAGGGTGTAGGGATGCTGTTCAGATCATCATAACTCATCTGTAACACCTCCAACTCAGAAATCAATTTGCTCTTGCTGTCACGACCTAGAGGTAAGCCTAAACCTGGTCATCTCTCAATCTATGCATATTTCCTCGCACAATACTTTTGCCAAATGTTCATAATCATGCATGGAATGTTTCCCCTCAAGTAATTGCTTTGTTTGAATCGTGTATTAAAAATCTCAGCCTTCATGCAGAATTTAGGGTTCTTGAGGATTTTTCGTGATTTCTTGTTTTATGCTTAATTTAAATGAAATTAATTGCCATAGACATGATCGTGAGGTTGAAACGAGTTGATTGGTATGTGGATTGTATGATATGATCAAGTATTCAGTGAGATTAGATAGAAAATGCAAATCTGGGCAAGGCAGAAAACGCGCGTGTTCTTGGTCCATGTTCTTGGCGCCATTCTTACAAATTCAAATATTTGAATTTTGTGATTTTATTTAATTGATTCAAAAATTAATTTCTCTCTGAGTTTTAATGATTTTGAGTTGATTCTTTTTTTAATAATTCACAAAAATGTTAAAATATTTTATTTTCCCAAAAAATCCCAAAAATATTATTTATTTTATATAATTGATATTTTGCAAAGAATTAATATTTTAATTGTTTTTGACATTTTGAATATTTTTTCCATCTTGATTTTGCAACTTTTAATGACTTCTAATTATTTTGTAGGTCAATACTTAATTTTTGAAGCACTAATCCAAGATCACAATTTGTTTTCCATATGTTAAACAATTTTGATCATTTTAATTGAATTTTTATTCAATTAAAATACATTTTGAAAACAAATTAGGGTTTTTGGATTAATTCAACCCTCATAAATCATTTTCAAAACATTTTGGGCCTCTAATAGAGTGTAAGACCCAATCCCCTTTTAACCAAAACCATTTCGGGCCTCAGATATTGTATAAGCCCCTTCGAGTTAAAAGAAAATCTCGGCGCGATCACCATTTTAAACGAAAAATCTTGGGCCTACCCTCGAGTAGTAAGACCCATCTCTTTTCTTTAAGACTTTTTAGGCCTCTAATAGAGTGTAAGACCCAACCCTTTGTAAATACAACCTATTTTGGGCCTCACTTATGGTATAAGTCCCGTTGTATTTCAAAAAGTTCGACGCGATCATCATCCGTTGAAAAACAAATCTTGGGCCTACCCTCGAGTAGTAAGACCCATTTCTTTTCTTTAAGACTTTTTGGACCTCTTGAGAGAGTTTAAGACCCATCCCTTTGTACAGAAAAATAATTTTTGGGCCTCAGTCACTTGTATAAGTCCCTCTGTACAAATTCAAACAGTGCGCTCACTGATAAAACCCTGGGCCTCTCCTTGAGCTATAAGCCCCAAATCTTTCTTTTTCAAAGCACTTTCTCCTTTGATTTTGAAATATACTGTTGTTTTCAATCTTTCTTTGTTGAACAACTAACCAAACAGCATGGAAGCTCTACAACCGAGTAAGTATTTATATGCTTTCATTTACCGCTTTCATATACATATAACTGTATTATGGGGCTGTTTTGCTGTAAGTCTTCTTTCATAAACTCATATCAACTGTGTAATAATAGTATAGATATTTAGAGTTTCCCCGGCAACTACGTTTAGCATTAAGCTCGTTGATCACTCTTAAATAGTCAAAACTAGATCCCCATAGGATTACCAGACACAGTCTTCCCTCCTCTTGGGGATTAAACAATATGGAGACATGAAAGGCAGCATTCTCGGTGAACCCTTTCATAGACTGTCACTCGTAGAAGTTGTCAAGAAACTCTATTCCCCAGAGATGATCTTTTCTCCGTGAATGGCATCTCTTGAGTTTCTTCCAAATTCTCGAACTTTCCTGGCTTGATCTATTCCTCGTGAATAGCCTGTCTTGAATTTCTCGGGGTTTGGGGACCCTCAGGCTTCTTAAAAGCATTTGTCAAGAAACTCTATTCCCCAGAGATGATCTTTTCTCCGTGAATTGCATCTCTTGAGTTTCTTCCAAATTCTCGAACTTTCCTGGCTTGATCTATTCCTCGTGAATGGCCTGTCTTGAACTTCTCGGGGTTTGGGGACCCATCGGCTTCTTAAAAGCATCGGCCTCCTCTTGGGCATTGTTCAAGGACCCACAGGCTTCCTAAAAGCATCCTCGCCTCCTCTTGGGCGTTGTACAAGGACCCGTCGGCTTCTTAGAAGTATTCACAGCCTCCTCTTAGGCTTCTTATAATGATTCTTCCTCGGGAATGATAGCCTCCTCTTGGGCTTCATACAAGGACCACTCAGCTTCTTAAAAGTTTCCAGCCTCCTCTTGGGCTTCGTACAAATTGTCCCGACGACCTCTTAGAGGTATAGGAACAGAAATCAGTCATCTTAATATAGCAGTCTTTCCAAGAGTCTACTACTATTTCTCAAAGCATAGTACAAAAGATGACACTCTAGACTTGGACAGTCTAATTTCCTTGAGTCTCCAAGACATTCTCAAGCACCCTTCAAGAATAGGAAGGAACCCCGTGGACTCGGACAGTCTCAATACCCTTTGGATTTCCCCTTTCCTTAAAGAAAATGAAATAACCCTGATCCTCGAATCAAATCCTTGAGTACAACATTACTCATATAATAACTGATTTTCTCTTTAAATCAGCATACTGGACTTGTCACTCAACTGAAACAGTCACAATCCTTTTAGCCTCCGTCTTGGGCTTTGTACAAGACACAAATCACTCCCTTGTTGAGTATAAAACCTTTTAGCCTCCATCTCGGGCTTCATACGAGATACAAAAAAACTCTCTTGTTGAGTCAAATAGCCTCCATCTCGGGCTTTATTCGAGATACCAAAAGACTCCATCGTCGAGTCAAAACCTTTTAGCCTCTCTCTCGGGCTTTGTACGAGACACATACTAGCCTCCTCTTAGGCTTTGTATAAGAAAACCACTGGTTAATCCAATCAACCTTTTAGCATCAAAGTTGTGCCTCGTTCACAGTACACAAACATCAACAACTCCTTCCCCTTCATCTAATCGTTGTAAGCAACAAGCCTCTGGATCATCTACATCCATGCCACTGTCCCTCTTTTAGTATGAAAAATTCCTAAGGAAAGATGGCATTGCTCTATACTGAGTTAAAGTCTTCTCCTTCAGGTTGGAACCCCCCCTATAAAGGAAATTATGGCATTGTCGGATTCACAAATCCCGGTTAAAGTAATTCTCCTTTATAAACAGTTGTGACAAACAAACCTCTTTAGAGATGACAAATTCTCTCTGAAGACAACACCTTTTTAGCTTCACATCTTGGGCTTCGAACAAGATACAAATAGACCCTTCAGCTTCACATCTTGGGCTTTGAACAAGATATAAACCACCGTTTCAGCTTCACGTCTTGGGCTTTGAACAAGACACCAAAACACCATTTCCTCCCATAGAATAGGAGGAACTATGATCGCTCTGATTTCCCTGTTTCGGTAAACGGGAATACGTAGGCATAAGATTGAAAGAAAAATTTTAGCGAGCACACTAAACAAAAACCCAAAATCCCATACTTTCATACATCCGTCCTAACATCTTAACCTCCCACCAATCGACCGAACACTACTTTTAACAAAATAAACCTAATAGAGACCCCGAATCTTTGTAGCATCTGTAAACCAACAGTTTTGACTGTTTAACCTCAGTTTGCAAGCAGCGTTAATTTGAGACATCTATTTCCCTTCCTTCATCAGCTTCAATAGGATAAAAAATGAATCGAACTATAGATACCAAAGAGCGGTAGTGCTTCGCAACCACATCCAAAATCGCTCGCTACAATGCCGCATCTGGAAAGATTGAGTATCCACCTAAGATAGGTGATGGCACGAGATGGGTAATCTTACGGGGAGTGAATCTCAGATAAGAAGTCCCAGTAGACCATCAAATCAGTGGAGAGACCCTTTGCGGATTCAATGCCTATACGACTTCGGTTGTTGAAAGCAGATTGTTGATTGGGTTATCTGAGAAGCTGAGGATTTTAGTAGACTGAGACCATGTTACTATTTTGTAGTGCGGAAGCTATCTGAAATAGTTGTCACGCGATACTACCCTCATTTGAGATTACTCTAAGATACATCAGCTCGCTCGGGTGATTCCAGCCTGCTGTTGTTATCCCATGAGGGGTCAATGATTGTGAGGACAGGTACAAAAAACCACCAGTAAAACCTTTGGGGAAGGGTAGAGCCTTGACTTCATGACACCGAACCTTTGACCCCATGTTTTTTCTATGTTTTTGTGTGCTGCATTCATGCATTCATTTCATCTAAAAAACTCTTAAACAAAGAAAATTTTCACTTCTAGTCTCTCTTTTTCAAATTAAACTGAGACAATGGTTGCGAATGTCAGAGAGAAAGATTGCGTTATAGATTTCGGTAGAAGAATGACTCACAAGTGCACCTTCATGGTTCCAAAATTAGAGGATTTAAGAGGATTGGCGAGGATGATCACCAACCCTGATGCCTTTAGAGCTAAGTATGGAGGACTGCTGTCTCTGTTAAGGGTCCATGTAATTGAAGGAATCCTGTCCACACTCATTCAGTTCTACGATCCGATCTATCATTGTTTCACATTCCCGGATTATCAGCTAGCACCAACACTAGAGGAGTACTCTACCTGACTGATTTACCTATCACTGACCAAGCTCCCTTTTCTGGACTGGAAGAAATTCCAAAGGATCGAACCATTGCAAGAGAAATTTATTTGGACGAGTCAGAAATCAGGACTCGCATGAACACTAAGGGTGGAATCCAGGGCTTGCCAGCCCAGTTTTTGATAAAGAGAGCCCTGTACTTTGCTAGTATAGGGAATGTGCCTGCTTTCAAAAGCATCTTTGCTTTGCTCTCCTACGGGTTATTTTTGTTTCCCAACATCAATAACTTCGTAGATATCAATGCCATTAAGATTTTTCTAATTGGAAACCCCGTACCAACCTTGCTCGCAGATGCTTATCATTCTGTACACTTAAGGAATTTCTACAGCAGATGGATGATCACATGTTGTGTACCCTTGCTATACAAATGTTTCACTTCTCATTTACCCAAGTCTGCTGCATTTTGGATCAAAAGAATACTTTATGTTGGTCGCAGAGAATCATGTCTCTTACCAACTCTGACATCGATTGGTACAATCGAATCTATGACAGGATCAAGATCATTAACCATTGTGGAAACTTCCCTAACGTACCCCTCATAGGAATTAAAGGAGGAATCAATTATCATCCAGTTTTAGTTCGTCGTCAATTTGGATACCCGATGAGGCATGTCCCGCGTAATGCTCATCTGGAAGGTCTTTTCTTCAAGGAAGGAGAAAATGACAGGGCGCTAAAGACAGAAATAATGCATGCTTGGAACCATGTTCACAGGAAAGGAAGAGAGTCTCTAAGAAAACCGGACTGTATCTCTGTGGAGCCTTATCTCCGCTGGGTACAAACTAGAGCTCTCAAACTGAGGATGCCTTACCTTTGTCAAGAAGTTCTTCCATTAAGGGAATCTGTCCTTTATTTTATGTCTGATAAGGAAAAACTTCAGGTTACTCTCGCCAAAGTTCAACAAGAGAAGAGGTCTTGGAGGAACAAGTACCGTATTCTCAATGTGGAGTGTAACAAAATACAACAACTGTTAAAAGATAAAGATGCTCTGATTGAGATTTTAGAGAAACATACTGTAAAGAATCAAGAAGACCAAAGGAATTTGCTCGCTCATTTCACTTGGCAAAGGAATGACAACCCGACAACGGCTCGAGAGCCCCGGTCAAAGAAAAGGAAGATACCAGAACCGTCACCTGAGCTCTCCTCAGAGAGGACTCAGGATCCATTAGTTTAGACATTTCCTTTTACAGAACTTTGTAAATTACTGTATTTCCATTTCCGCAATCTTTGAATTCAATAAAATGGGGTTTCCCCACTGTATGATATTTGCAATCCAGTTGTCGAAGTTTCTTTTGATTAAATAACAAAAATTTAATTAATTAATCATTTCATATCATTCATCATTCGCCCGTAACGCATTCTTCTTCCCTACGAGTCTCACGTTTGTGCCTCGATTCTAGAGTCAAACTGTCTCATTCATACAATACTCGGGCCAATCGACAAAAGAAAATGGATGATCTCGAGGAAGAGAACAGAGGGTTGAGAGAAGAAATCGACACTCTGAAAGAAGATTTGAGGAAACTTCATAATGACATGCAATCTCTGGCAGCAGCCCAGATACAGCAACAAAGGACTGTGATCTCAGAGATCACAACGACGCCCATAGTGGAAAAGCATGATCCTCGGTATAACATGCCAAAAGATCGTCCCTGGGGCATGCCACTCAACTATATCCCAGAAGGATATATTCCACCAATCATGGAAGATCCGGAAACTGCAGCATGAGTCGTTGGGCCTGAAGGTTACAAACTTCGGGAAAGCGAAGATGCAAGGGGCATGACAGTAAATCCTGAAGGTTAAAAACTTCAGGAAAGGGAAGCACCGGGAGTCACTGCCGTAATGACTGTACCACCACCCTTGGTACACACTGTCCCGGAAGGACAGATTCCACAGATACCTTCTGGTGGAAATGAGAGTATGAACGATAAAATGAAGGAATTCCAGGAACAATTCCTGGAGATGCAGAAAGAACTGCAGGCTATTCGCGGTCAGGTTCTATTTGGAAAGGACACCGCAGACCTGTGTTTGGTCCCCAATGTGAAAGTTCCGCTCAAATACAAGGTGCCCGAATTTGAAAAATGCAAAGGTAACTCTTGCCCTCAAAGTCATCTGGTGATGTATGCTCGGAGGATGTCAACTCAGACAGAGAACCAACAGTTACTGATCCATTACTTCCAGGATAGTTTAACCGGTACCTGTAGCACCTCAAAATTTGCCCTCTTGCTTTTAGTTTTACTGGCTTATGTTGCATTGCATTTTTGCATAATCATCATTTGCATTTCATTGGTTCTTTGGCATGGGATCAGGGTGTCTAAGTCAAATCCAAGGAGCCTTGAGCCTCAATAGGTCTTAATGGGTCATCACCTCATCATATGATCAAGCTTGACAAAAGAATGCAGGGAATCACATCTTCCTAGTCAGGGCGAAGCTAGGGTTTTGGAATTCTTGAGTAGAATGCCCTAATGGGCAAAATCTTTGAGTTTTTATCACCTCCAAATGTCATATCTCATCTTTGTTAGACAGGGTATACATCATATTCAAAGGAATTTGGATTTGGAGGATGTGCTATTTTCTCCTAGACTGAGGGTTTAAAACTAGGGTTTGCCATGAAATCAGTTTATTTCTGATTTCTTGGGTAAAACTTGACCTCATGGTATTCTACATGTCCCTAAGGGGCTAGAGATGGAAGGTTGCCCATTGATTCATGTCAGAAGAGGTTCAATTGGCCAATTGGTTGAGAATTAGGAAATTTGGGGAAAAGTCAACTGTGCAGTGGAAAAAGTCAACTCCTGACTTTTTAAGGTCAAAATCCTGAAATTCAAGTTACATATGTTCATTGGACAAAATTTGATCAAGAAATGATGGAGGAATCATGAAAAATCAAGAAATGTACAAAGTTTCCATTTTTAGAAACTTAGGGTTTCCAAAAATGGCAAGTTTGGACCATTTTGCACCACACTTTGAGGCTTCCTTTCTCCATGATAAAAGCTCCAAACCTCAGGCCCAAGTTGAGCCAATTAAAGTTCACATTCTAAGCTTCAAATCCATATAAAGAACTCTTCCATTGGATCAAAATTGAGGGAGTTATGATCAATCAAAGTTTGACAAAACTAGGTCAAAAACCAAGTCATGACCAAGCAAGACCAGGTCTGCGCGCCATAATTTTGTCAAACACATGGTGGGAAAAATGTCAAGCTACTTTTATCAATGATGGAGGCTCAAAATGAAAAAATGTTGAACATCAAAGTTGTTCATCTCAATGTCCTCTTCAACTTTGATGTTGGATATTTTTCCATTTGAGCAAGTTATTATGGAGTTATAGTGGCCCAAAGTTGATATGTTCATGCTGAATTTTCCAAGTCATGTTGCCATGCCCACCTACCAACTTGCCACGCCCATGCACCAGTGCTGAACCTTGATGTTCTAAGCCATTTTACACCATCTTTCAAGCTCTATTTAATCCAATTTCCAACACCAATCATGTTCTATCATGGTTCCTCTTTCTAATGACACAAAAAGCTCATCATTTCATGCACTAACATGAGAGAATTCCCTCCACAAACATCCATACTTTCATGCTTCCAAGAGTGTTGTAACATTGATGTTGTTGGATTAATTCAAACATTCACACGCATACTACACCAACCATTCCTTACCTCATTAAGTCAAACACATTCCCTACACACTATAACACTCTCTATCATACATGAGAAAGGAAAAGAGTGAAACTTGCACTACAAGCTTGCTGGAAAATCAGAAGCATCACCGCCATTCACTCTCACCCTCATCATTGGCCATGAACATCACCCACACCATATCACTTCACTCTCCAACTCGCCCCTAACTAACTTAACTCAGTTAGTTAGGGTGAACTCAGTTGACCCAACTCTAACTTATTTAACTCACTCAATTAACCACCATAGTTACCATTTTAACTCAACATATATATTCAAAAATCACTCAGAATTTGACAACAACACTTCATTTTCACTCTCACTTCAAATCATTCTCACTCTTTCTCTCAGAATTCTCTCTATTCTCTCTCTCTGATCTCACACGAATTCATCATCCTCATCCACATTTCATCTTCATCATCATCAATGGTTTATCTCTGATCAAGAGCAAGAAAGGATAAGTTCAACTCATCAAGTGCAACTTTGGTTCAGTTGGAATCTCCTTCTATTTTCTTCAAGATTTCAAGTTCCAAAGCCTTTATTTGGCCACATCAGAGCTCAAGAATTGGAGGCAATACCTCTGGCTTTCTGAAGATCCAAGGCTCTTCACATTTCAGGTTTCTGATTCTCCAACTCTTTTGTATCTGAATCACTGATTATAGCTTGTGTTGTTTATTTTGTGGCTTACTAGAAGCAGTGCAACATTTCTGGCTAGTTGATAGGCTCATTAGGAGCATAGTTGAAAAATTAGGGCAAACTGTTGGTGTTCGAATCTCTCTGTGCGTGCATGCTATGTGATTTCAATGTTAGATTTGGAATGTACATGACTTCAGCTTCATTTTGATGTGTGGTTTGCATATTTCTGGGACGTGTGAGGTTTGCAGGTGGCCGGAGAAGATGACCGGAGGTCATCCTCCGGCCGGTGAGGTTTGCGTTTAGGGTTTATGCCAGTTTAAAACACGTCCGTCCGATCCATCTCATCCAACGACCATAACTTTGCCAACGCATTAAAATACCATGTGACCTGCGCGTGACATTTTTTTGGGTTCAGATGCTTGCATGTGCGTGTGTATAGGGTAAATAACATGTGCTTGCATTCTCTTTCATTAGATTAGTTTATTTCGCTTGATTGATTTCATTGGTTGAATCCTATGGTTATGATTAAATCACATGTTAACTGAACATGCACCATATCACACACGGATACATTTGTAATGGACTGGGTTTATAATTGATATTTGCGCCTCCCTTGCTTGAGCCCAACTATATTTGAACTGGAAAATTACTCACGCTGGACCCCATTCCTATTTCTTTCACATTTTATTTTCTTTTTCCATATTGTTTTGATTTTCTTATTTTAAAAATAGTAAATCATCTCTAAAATTTCCGAAATAATTCATGTGTGTTCTTGGTGAATAAAAATAATTTTCTATTATTTTTAATCCTGACTTCCTTGATTTTATATCATAATTCCATAATTTTCTTTCAATTGCTTTTGGAATAAGGTTCTTCTTTGACACTTGAACTTGTGTATTTTGTTTCTCTCATCTCACACAATATTTTGTATCCATTCTTTTTGCATTGGTTAAAATACATAATGAAGCATCTAAAAATATTTTGGTTGAATTTTTAAATTCATTCTATCATATGTTTTGATGTGCATATTTGAGTTTCTTTTGATGTGTTTAAATGTGACTTGGTGAGACTCTTGGGTCATGTTTTCTTTTGAATTTGGTCATGGAATTTTAACACATGTGTTGCTACTGACTTAGGTTGTTTAGGACTTAATTTTTTACAATTTTATCATATGCTTTGATAAATGTTGATGCCTTGCATTTGAAGTTACTTTTGTGAACTCTATTCTACTTCATTCTAACATGTTTTGATGAGGAATTTATGCCACCATTTTATGATTTGCTTTGTGCATCTTTTATAGGTCATTTGTATGATATTATAGATCACCTTTGTTTCATTATAAGTCACTTTTATTTGCATTTGCATTTGATATGAGTTTATGCATGCTAATTTGAACTTTGACATGTTTACATCTCTTATCTCCTCTTATGCTCTACATGTCTCCTGTGTGTATTTTGTATGGCATTTCCCTCATTCCATTAGCATCTTATCAATGGTATGCCACTGCCCATATGCATTCACTAATCATTTCACATGTTATGCATCTCTAATATGTCACTTTATGCATCTAATTGAACATGTTGCTCTTATGCTTACTTCTTCTTTATCTTATTTCTTCTACTTGTACTCTTTTATCCATGATTTGTATGATGATTCATGTGAATTAGAAGACATTTATAAATGATATATGGTTCTGACCTTGATCTTTTATGGAGCATTATTGCATGATCACTTTGCATAACCACTCATCTTTCATCTATTCATTTCATAGGTGCTTTTATTCGATGTTTAAGACTTTGCTTGTGCATAGTTAATGTGAGTTAGATATCTTGACATTAGAGAACATCCTTAGAGTATAGGTTCTGACCTTAAATTATTTTCATCTCTTAGGATCTTTATTCTTTTATTCTTATTTAGTTTGATCATTATTTGTTATTCTCTCCTTATTTCAATACTTGTAAATAGTTTTTGAACTAACCTTTTCATGTAGGTGCTAATGGTAAGTAAGTGTGTGGATATGCTTCCACATACACCTATTTCTTTCATATTCTCTTATCTCTTTTAATAATTCAACTTGTGATCATGATAAGCATTTACATTCTTCCATTGAATAACTTCTTCCTCCTCCCTTTTGAGTTATAACTCATCTTCTACTTTAGAAGTGAGTTGTTTAATTCACTCTTCTTCTCCTTTCTTTTAGGATTAGATTTCTTAAACCACATTAACCATAGGAGCATCCGTGTATGACAACTTTAGGGCTTGAGTCTTAGTCTCCCTCATTAGTTTTTACCTTTTGCTTCCATTTGAGTCTTTTCTTCTCATCTCAAAACAAAAGTTGAAAAAGAAAACACTTAATAAAGGCATAACAAATATTGTATTTGAGCCTTTCATGTGAGAATAAGAGGTGAAGGGTCTTCTCTCACTTTCTTAGAATGTTTAGCGTACGCCCCATCTTGGGTCGATATGCGAGGCATTCGATCCTACATGAAGGACTTAAATACAATGTGTGTTACAAAACACAAAATAATCAAAACACTTCTTGCTTAAAAGACAAAAACAAACAATAACGTCTTTCCTTCGGGAATTCTCTTCTTATCTCCTTCATTCTATTCCTTAAGGATGCGCCATTTCCGTTCTACCGCAAACAGGTAACGCCTAAGTCTCCATACACCGAGCTGCAACACCTAACTGCTGGAACGCACATTCTGACGTCTCCACTAAAAAACACAAACAACTTTCCCTTAGCTGAGGGGAACTACGTTGCTCTGATTCTCATGTTCCCGATGAGATACGTAGGCAGTGGGGTAGGGCCCATTCGAGCACTTCTTTTATTTTCCCTACATTTGTTCCTCATTCTCTTTCCATTTCTTTTCCAGTTCTCCAGTGAGCAGCTTATATCCAGTTGATGACACCCTTTGATCGAGACAAGCAAACGTGGATCCCATCGGGTACGATGGACGTATTGGGTGCTAATACCTTTCCTTCGTGTAACCGACTCCCGAACCCAGTTCTCTTGGTCGCAAGACCATGCTCTTTCCTTTCCCTCCCACATACCTTGGTATTCTGGTATTTTCACAGACAGATGATGTAACTTTATTGCAGTCAGTGGGTTTATATCTACAATATTATTCTCAGATTTGTACAGACACCGTGCACACAGTCCAACACAGACACTTGGCAACTTAATACCATGCCTTTTGCATTGCATTATCATATCATAACATTCATGTTTGTCATTTCCAGGTGCTTATTTTACATATGATTCCAGTCAATGGGTTCGACGGAGACAAATGCTAAGAGGAAGAACAATGTCGCTTACAAATTCCCAGAACCTACTTTGGATTTACTGCATAAGGTGATAGATATGGCTGACCTGGGTGGTCTTGTCCACTTCCAGAGGAAATATGGGAAATTGGTTGAGATGGTCCGCAGAATCACACATTATGAACATGATGCTCTTCACACTTTGCTACAGTTTTATGAGCCTTCGTTGCGATGCTTTCTCTTTCCTGATTACATTTTGATGCCTACTTTGGAGGAATTCTCATTTATTTTGGGAATTCCGGTCGAATCAGCGGTACCATTCTTTTTTGGTAGTCATCCTAGCATAGAGGAGATTGCAGCTGCGGTACAAGTGAAAGATTCAGCGCTAAAAGGAAATGTGGCTATCAAGAATAGAGTCAAAGGGTTTCACTTGGAATTTCTTACCGATCAAGCTCAGGAGGCTGCTGGAGCAAAAGATTGGGCAGTTTACAATTCCATCTTGGCTTTGTGCATCTATGGCATTGTTCTTTTCCCTAATCAACAAGATTTTGTGGATATGCAGGCTATAAGAGTTTTTGTTCTCAAAAATCCGGTTCCTACTTTGTTAGGAGATTTTTATTACTTTGTACACTTCAAGAATGAGAAAAGAAAGGGGGGGTCCTGTCAACTGCTATACTCCACTTTTGTCTGATTGGTTTCTGAAGCATTTTCCTCAATCTGGTGCGTTTGTGGACACGAGGGGTTCTCTAAAGTGGTCTAAGCGGATAATGGGATTGACTGATAGTAATATTGTCTGGTTCAATCGTAAGTTGATGGGAATAGAGATTATCACCCGTTGTGGGAATTTTCCCAATGTGCCTCTAATTGGCAGGAAAGGGGGAATCAACTATAACCCGATCCTGGCCATCAGGCAGTTTGGATACGCTTCCAAGTATCCTCCCTCAGATCGGGATGTCGAGAAATCTTTGTTCTTTACAGGGACTAAAAATGAGGAAATGTTGCGAGAAGTTGTGAGCGCTTGGGGACACCAGCATAAAACGGGAAAAACAGTCTTTGGAAAAATGGATTGCAGATCTTATCCTGAGTATGAAAGATGGATTGAAATGAAGGTTAATGAATTACTCTTGCCTTTTTCAAAGGAACCCCCTTTATATCCTATAATGCCAGAACAGCCTACCACGGTAGCCGTGGAGATGTTTAACAAACTGCAAGTTTTGGTGAAGGAGCTTCGGGTGGAGAATTAAGATTTGAGTAGTCTTCTTCAAAACGCTCTGCATGCCAACAGAGAGTTGGAACATAAAGCCCAAGACGCCGGAAAAATCTTAGCTGCAAGAGAGAGGGATTTCGCCGAAAGAGCTCAACATTTCCAGAAAATTAGTAAAGGTGCCGATGCTGCCACTCAAGCTCATAAGAAAACCAAACAGACTTTAGCTCAGACTAAAGACACGCTAGCCAAGCTTCAGCAAGCATGGGATGAAGTCAGAATAGAGAATGCAGAGTTGTGAGAGCAATTAAAGGCCAAGGACGACGAACTTCTTAGAGCGCATGAACAACGGAGAAAGCATCGGGAAGACTTTGGAAAAAGCCAAGAGCAGCTGAAGAACGTTAGCAATGAATTGAAAGTGTCCAAGAAAAAGCTTGAGAATGCCATGACAGAGATGGGAAGACTCAAGATACAAGTTGGGGTGAAAAGGTTTAAGGAAGTGAGTACTGATGAAGCTCTCTTGATGCACGCGGATTCACTATCTGAAGCTCTGAAGAAGAGAGACATTTTGATCAAAGAGATGATTGAAAAGCCAGGTCATCAGCGCACCAGAATCCTTTTTGAATAAATCAAGTGTTCTAGTGACAAATTGAAAGATTTGGAGTTAGATGTTTGATCTTACGTTTCCACCTTCTTAATGTAGTTTTGTTGATGTAATGTTGGCTACCATCAGGCTTGTTGATGGAGTCATTTCCTTGATGTAATTCTCATTTACGGACTCATTGTTAAATGCTTTGGTACTTATTAGTTTTCTGTTGAATTCAATGAATGGCTTATTCAAAGGGGTTTCTTCGGCATCTCTATATTCACCAGCACGTTACCACTACATTTTATCACAGCACAGTTCTCCTCAATACTTTTTTCTCAACATCTTGCGACTATTATTGAGCTCCTTGTGATTAAAACTGGAATCAGGGTGTAAAACGCCTTGGCAATGAAAAACATGACATTTGTATTTGTATAATCATAAGCATTTTTGCATAACAGGTGTTTGTTCCGGTTGTTCCTAACTTTTATTTGGTTTCAGGCAGGATAGCTGATCAACCGATTCATCAATATTCTACTCGTCTCAACCAGAAAAGAGTAATGGAGCAAATGCAAGCAGAAATGGCCGCCATGCAAGCCCGTATCACCCAATTCATGGAAATGATGCAAGGAGTCGTACAGGGACAGGAGCAACTCAGAACTCTCGTCCAGCCCTTGGTAGCAAGGGTGGATGAGAATGGGGTACTTCATGGTGGTGTCCAGAACAATGTTATTCCTCCGGGCGGAGGTGCTAATGGACACAATATTCATAATGGACCTCCGGGTGGAGTTCCAGTTCCCACTATTGTTATCCCTTCGGGCGGAGGGGAGAATGTGGTGATTCCTTCTGTGGTTGGAGGAGGAAACAGTATCCGTGCAGTTCATGGCCATCACTTTGATGACCAACAAGACGATGTTTTCTCTGTACCAGGTGGAGATGCTGGTCTCCCTGTTGTTGGTGACCAAAGGATCAGAATGATTGAAGAGCAGCTAAGAGGGGTTGTAAATCAAAATTCTGTGGGAATGGATCTGGATGACCTAGGGTTGGTTCCTGATGTAAGAATTCCTCATAAGTTTCAAGTTCCTACTTTTGAGAAGTACAACGGCACTACTTGTCCCAGGACACATGTTCGGGCATACGCCAGAAAGATGGCTGCGTACTCCCGTGATGAAAAATTGCTGATGCACTTCTTCCAGGACAGCTTGTCTGGAGCGTCCCTGGAATGGTATATGCAACTCGAGAGGAGCCATATACGCAACTGGAGAGAGATGGTGGAAGAATTTGTGAAACACTACCAATATAATACAGACTTGACTCCCAATCGTACACAGTTACAAAATATGTCTCAAAAGTGTGGTGAAAGCTTTAAAGAGTATGTGCAGAGATGGCGCGAGTTGGCGGAAAGAGTACAACCACCCATGCTGGAGAAGGAAATGTTGAATCTGTTCATGGATACTTTGCTGGGACATTATTATGAAAAGCTGTTACCTTGCATGTCGGGCAAGTTTGCTGACTTGATCATGGTTGGGGAGATGCTAGAGGGTGGAATCAAAGCTGGGAAAGTATCGGGTAATAAGGGGTCATCTTCTGGTCAGGGGAAGAAACCATATGCGAATTACAAAAGGAAGGAGGAAACCAATTCTGTCTCGTCTCATCGAGGTAAACAGAAGCAACGCCAGAACTATAATCAGCAAGTAGCTTCAGTGACAATTCCTGCAGCGCTTCCACAGCAACAGCAAAATCAGGCACCTCGTCGTTATCCAGCCAGATAAAGGACGACTGATAGGCATTTTGAAACACCTCCCATTCCGTATTCCCAGTTATTACAGCATTTGCTACAACTAAAGTTAGTCCAGAAGAGGACCTTGGCCCCTCTTACCAGTAATCCACATCCGGGTTATAATCCCAACGCCCACTGCGACATTCATTCTGGGGCACCCGGACATCACATCAAGGACTGCAAGGCTTTTAAGCACAAAGTCCAAGACTTGGTGGATTCTAAGGCGATAAACTTTTCAAATGAGGTATTGAATGTTATCCAGAATCCAATGTCGGTTCATGGCGGGCCAAGGGTTAACGCTGTGTTAGAGGAGAATGAATCTTTAAATCTGGTTATGGATGTGAACGAGTTAAGAACTCCTTTGATGGTGGTAAAGGAGAGATTATTGAAGGGAGGAGTGGATCCCGGTTGTAACAAAAATTGTTCAGAGTGTTTGATACATACGAATAGTTACGATTTGTTGAAATCAGGAATTCAAAAGTTGATTGAGGAAGGTACATTGCAGTTCGACAGATGTGACCAACGAAAAGAGGTTATTGGCAGCGATGTGGCTACCATCACTATTCCATTTAAGACAATCACAATTTCAGCGGCGGCAAGACCAGCACCAATGATAATTACAGGTCCTGGGCCCATCCCTTACGAGCGTACCAAGGCCATTCCTTGGAACTATGGGGCAGAATTTTTCGTTAACGGGCAGAAACAGGAGTTAATGGGAACGTCAGTAGCAAGTTCTAGTCTTGAGGAAGCAGGAGCTATTACCCGAAGCGGCAGAATCTTCACTCCTTCCGATGAACAGGCTGATAGTTCCAAACAAAACAAGGGTAAACAAGCTGTAGATAATTCTGTGCAGACCCCCGCAATGACTGACCCCGTAGTGAGGCCAGCTGATAGTCCTTTCTCCGAGAATGTGGAGGAATTCATGAGATTGATTTGAAGAAGTGACTATAAAATTGTGGATCATTTACATCAGACGCCATCCAAGATATCTATCTTATCCTTGTTGTTGTGTTCGGAAGCTCACCAAAATGCATTGTTGAAAGTACTTAATGCTGCCTATGTGCCCCAAGAGATCTCAGTCAATCAGCTTGAGGGGGTGATAGCCCATGTTAATGCAGACAATGGTTTAGGGTTTACTGATGCTGAATTGACTCCAGCCGGGAGAAACCATAACAATGCCTTGCATATTTCTGTGGAGTGCCGTGGGTCATTGATGTCTCATGTGCTTGTGGATACAGGATCATCTTTAAATGTTTTGCCTAAGAAGGCATTGATGAAGTTGGATACCCGAGGGTTGATATGCATGCCCAGTGATTTGGTGGTGCGCGCATTTGATGGTTCTAAAAGGGTTGTTTTTGGAGAGGTTGTGCTGCCAATTATGGTTGGCCCGGAGGTCTTTGACGCCACGTTCTCTATAATGGATATTCAGCCCGCTTACAGTTGCCTACTTGGTCGGCCGTGGATTCACAGTGCTGGGGCTGTAACGTCTACACTCCATCAGAAGCTGAAATATATGGTGGATGGACATGTGGTGACAATTTGCTGAGAGGAGGACATTATGATAAGCCATCTATCTACTTTCAAATATGTGGAGGTAGATGGCGAGATACAGGAAATGTTACGGCAAGCTTTTGAAACGGTAAAAGTTCATGAAGAAGTTCCCAAAGAGGTTAGCCCATCTGAAACTCTTAAGCAACTTACAGTGGTAGAGCGGCCAGAGATCTCTATGTCATCCCTTAAAGATGCACGGGCTATAGTTGAAGCTGGAAGCTCACAAAAATGGGGTTAGATTATTGAGGTACAAAAGAAGCAAGATACCTATGGACTGGGTTACAAGTCACCCAGGCGTCCTGAAGAGCCTCTGAAGTTTTACGGGCCGGTTCATTTTACCAGTGCTGGGGTATTCTTTGATAGAGTCAACGCTATTGAAGAGGATGGGGACAGTGATTACGACATGGATAATTGGATCCGCCCCTGCATACCTGGTCAAAGTCCATGCAACTGGTCATCGGAGAAGATCATCCAAGTGATTGGACCAGAGTAATTGTCTCTGTTTTTCTATTATGTTTGATCCTACGCTCTGTCCAAGGCATAGTGATTCTTGTTTATAGGGCTTGAACATTTCGTATGCTTTTCCTTATCATTAATAAAGGACTTTTCGCATTCAAATATTTCTGATCCATGTTTTTCTGTTTTACTTTTGTGCATAAAATCATATCAAAATGGAAATGTGTTTTGTTTGTTGCATACATAATAAAACATGAATCCTCTATCATGCAGGCTACCTTGTTCCGATTCCATCCCCCATGATTCAGCTATGGCTCAGTATGATTTCGATAATCCCATATATCAGGCTGAAGAAGAGGCTGAGGAAGGCTTTGAACTTCCTGAGGAATTGGCCAGACTACTAAAACAGGAGAAAAGGGTCATCGTGCCTCACCAGGAGGAGATTGAGATTATTAATTTGGGAACCGAGGATGCGAAGAAAGAGGTAAAGATTGGGGCTACTTTGGAAGACAGTGTAAAGAGAAGATTGATTGAGATGCTTCGAAAGTATGTGGATATCTTCGCCTGGTCTTACCAAGACATGCCTGGGCTTGACACTGACATCGTGGTACACCGGTTGCCGCTCAAAGAGGGATGTACTCCGGTTAAGCAGAAGTTGAGGAGAACGAAACCTGAAATGTCTGTCAAGATCAAAGAGGAGGTTCAGAAGCAGATAGATGCTGGATTTCTGGCTGTGACAAGTTATCCTCCGTGGGTTGCTAACATTGTGCCTGTACCTAAGAAGGACGGAAAGGTCAGGATGTGTGTTGATTATAGAGATCTGAATAGAGCAAGCCCAAAAGATGATTTCCCGCTCCCTCACATCTATGTGTTAGTGGACAATACCGCTCAATACTCTGTGTTTTCCTTCATGGATGGTTTCTCTGGGTATAACCAAATCAAAATGGCCCCAGAGGACATGGAGAAAACAACGTTCATAACACCGTGGGGAACATTATGTTACAAAGTAATGCCCTTTGGATTGAAAAATGTTGGGGCAACTTATCAGCGGGCAATGGTGACTCTCTTTCATGATATGATTCACAAAGAGATCGAAGTATATGTTGATGACATGATCGCGAAGTCACAAACGGAGGAGAAGCTTCTGGTAAATCTGCAGAAGCTTTTTGATAGGTTGATAAAGTTCAGACTGAGGTTGAATCCGAACAAGTGCACCTTCGGGGTGAGATCGGGAAAACTACTGGGGTTTATTGTCAGCGAAAGAGGTATCGAGGTTGATCCTGCTAAAGTAAAAGCCATACAAGAAATGCCTGAGCCGAGAACAGAAAAAGAGGTTCGTGGTTTTCTGGGAAGGTTGAACTATATTTCCAGATTCATATCTCATCTTACAGCCACTTGTGAACCATAATTCAAATTGCTGAGAAAAGATCAAGAGGTCAGGTGGAATGAAAATTGTCAAAAGGCGTTCGAAAAAATAAAAGAATATTTGCAGGAACCTCCGATCCTCATGCCACCAGTGCCATGAAGGCCATTGATTATGTATCTTACGATTCTTGAGAACTCAATGGGATGTGTGCTCGGTCAACAAGACGAGTCAGGTAGAAAAGAGCACGCCATATACTACCTGAGAAAAAAGTTCACTGATTGTGAGTCGAGGTACTCAATGCTGGAAAAAACATGTTGTGCACTCGCTTGGGTAGCTAAGCGTTTAAGGCAGTATATGTTAAACCACACAACCCTCTTGATTTCGAAGATGGATCTGATCAAGTATGTGTTTGAAAAGCAGACGCTTTCTGGAAGAATAGCCCGTTGGCAGATGGTTCTGACAGAGTACGATATTCAATATGTTTCCCAAAAAGCCATTAAGGGAAGTGTTTTGTCAGAATATCTTGCCGAACAGCCAATTGAGGATTATCAACCGATGAAGTTTGAGTTCCCGGATGAGCATATTATGTATCTGAAGATGAAAGATTGTGTAGAGCCTCTACATGATGAAGGACCTGAAATTGGATCCCAGTGGAAGCTAGTCTTTGATGGGGCTGTCAACTCATATGGTAACGGAATCGGGGCAGTCATTACGACTCCACAGGGTTCTCATATACCTTTTACTGCCCGATTAGCGTTTATATGCACCAACAATGAGGCGGAGTATGAAGCATGCATCATGGGGTTAGCAGAAGCAATTGATTTGAGAATCAAGAACCTCGATGTTTATGGTGATTCTGCATTGGTGGTTAATCAGATCACATGTGAATGGGAAACTCGTCAAGCGAATTTGGTGCCTTATAACAACTATGCCAGAAGGTTGTTACCTTTCTTTGACAGAGTCGATTTCCATCACATACCCCGGTTAGAGAATCAGTGGCAGATGCGTTGGCAACGTTATCATCAATGTATCAGGTGAACCGTTGGAATGAAACTCCCTCGATCAGAATCATGCGTCTGGATAGACCCACTTTTGTGTTTGAGGTTGAAGGGGTGTCAGATGGAAAACCTTGGTATCACGATATTAAGGTTTTTCTAAAGAGTCAAGAGTATCCGGTTGACGCGTCCACCAAAGATAAGAAAACTCTGAGGAGGCTAGCGGGGAACTTCTTTTTGAATAAATATGATGTGTTGTATAAGAGGAACTTTGACATGGTCTTGCTACGTTGTGTTGATGAACACGAGGCAAGCCTGTTGATGGAAGAAGTTCATGAAGGTTTTTTTGGCACTCATGGCAATGGGCATGCTATGGCCAAAAAACTATTGAGAGCGGGTTATTATTGGATGACTATGGAGTCGGATTTTTTCAAATACGCTCGGAAATGTCATAAGTGCCAGATCTTTGCAGATAAGGTACACGTACCGCCTACTCCTCTGAATGTGTTGTCGTCACCTTGGCCCTTTGCCATGTGGGGCATTGATATGATAGGGAAGATTGAGTCGACTGCTTCCAATGGGCATCGTTTCATTTTGGTTACCATTCATTATTTTACGAAGTGGGTGGAAGCAGCTTCATATGCCAACGTTACCAAACAAGTAGTGGCCCGGTTTATCAAGAAGGACATCATCTGCCGGTATGGAGTCTCGGAGAGAATCATTACTGATAATGGTTCAAATTTGAATAATAAGATGATGAAGGAGTTGTGTCAGAACTTTAAGATCGAACATCATAATTCTTCTCCTTATTGCCCGAAGATGAATGGGGTTGTTGAGGTGGCAAATAAGAATATCAAGAAGATTGTACAGAAAATGGTAGTGATGTATAAGGATTGTCATGAGATGTTGCCACATGCTTTACACGGTTATCGTACTTTGGTGCGTACATCAGCTGGGGAAACACCTTTCTCGCTTGTATATGGTACGGAAGCAGTTCTACCGGTAGAGGTTGAGATTCCTTCGTTACGGATTTTGGCAGATGTGAAGCTTGACGAAGCTGAGTGGGTGCGTTCCTGATTGAATCAGTTGAATCTGATCGAGGAAAAGAGATTGGCAGCCATTGCACATGGCCGGTTGTACCAGAGCAGGATGAAGAAAGCATTTGATCAAAAGGTGCGACCTCGGTGCTTTCAAGCTGGCGAATTGGTGTTAAAAAGGATCCTTCCTCCTCAAACAGATCACAGGGGCAAATGGACTCCAAATTACGAGGGTCCATATGTAGTGAGACAAGTTTTCTCTGGCGGAGCCTTATTACTCTCAACTATGGATGGCGAAGATTTTACATCCCTTGTGAACGCAGAGGTAGTCAAAAAATACTTTGCATGAAAGAGACCCGCTGGACATAAAAAGAAGATCCAAGCAAAAAAGGGGCATCTCGACGAACCATAAAAAGAAAAGGTACGGGCAAAAGTTAGGGATAAAAAGGAAAAATAAACCCGCAAAGTTGAAAACCTGACAAGGCAACTTTGGCAAAAATGGGTATCCCGGTGGATTGAAAACCCGTAAAGGGCGATCTAGGAAAAAGTTAGGGATTTGAAAGCAAGAGGCTACGATTTACGTTCGATCTGTGAACACTTTTGATGCACGGGAATTTCGAAAGAAAGGAATCAGCCCAATCAGTCTCTTCGAAGGTCAAAACATAAGCGGATGAGCGAGACATATAGGTCATGGCTGAATCAAATCATGGTGGATATTTGTTCCCCACCTTGTTGACATGTGTATTTTCTTTTACTTTTTGTGCAATTACCTCTTTTCAGGAATTGCCTCAGAATGTAAATGCCTATTTATAGGCCAATTCATTCAATAAAATTTTCACTTCAGTCAAAGAGCTTTCCATGTTTGTTTTATTTTTACTGCTTGTTTATGAAAAGTCTGATATTTTGATAAGACATTGCATACAAAATGTTAAGCTTTGCGAAGCATATCGGAAAACAGTGGAAAATGCTCATGAAATAGTCATTAGGATGATAATCTAGATAGCTATTTTGCGTTGCCTGTTGATTTTGTTTACAGGGTAACAGGATTTCTCCCCAGTAGAGTGCCTCTCCTCAGCACCTGAAAGATCATCATCCTCAGCAAAGCTTGATCTATTACTCCCTGGCAAGTAGTCAGGAGTGGATGGTTTCAAGGACAGGAAATGTATGTTTCACTAGCAGCTGTGTGCTCTAATCCCCAGCAGGGTAAGGTGAACCTTTTCCTCAGCAGGTTATTACTCTCCCCAGCCAGAGTACAGAGGATTATATCCCCAGCTAGAGTGGTGGTTGGTCCATTACTCTCTTAGCAGATAGCCAAAAGTTGATGTGTCTGTATCCCCAGTAAGAGACTGTTGGAGTATTTTATTTGGACAAAGATGTTATTTCCCCACAGAGACTGAACGCCTACCCTCCTCAGTTGATCAAGAAAAGGTTATCTCAGCGACAATGGTTTAGTCTGATTCCCAACAGATGGTTAATCTTGGTGGTATCCCCTAGCTGATGTTATAAATTAACATACCCCAAGCAGGATTCAGTATTATTGCCTTGTTATCCCAAGCAGAGTGTGGTGGGGATCCTCTCAGTGGTTTGTTCAGCAGCAGTTGACATCCCCAACAGCTCTTAAGTCCAATCGTTATTGGCATTCTTTCAGATTCAGGTAGAGGTCATTGGTAATCCCCAGCGGAGAGCATTTCTCTTTGGGCTTCACTTCAATAGTTCCATCCATCCCCAACAGAAAGGAAGTTCTCTCGGAGTTTTCATCTCCAGCAGAGTTTGGGATCAGGAAGTTATTCCTGAAAGTCTTCATCAGCATGGTCTGTTAAGTCCGAGGACAATTTAGTTTGTCATCCCCGGTTGAGCTATCTTGGTCTTCAGCATTTATTTTGCTGGAGCGCCTCTTTTGCATTGCATAAGCATTCTTGCATGGCATCCTCCCAAACGCGTAGCATTTCCATCCGATATGGAGCATTACACCATAGAGATTCAAACCTATCCATTCGTAGCATAAGCCAGGTTTGATATCTGTAACCAGCATATTTCCCAGCAGAAAGACACGACATTCAAGAGATGTTGTTTAACATTATACCGCAACCAGGGGGCCTTTCTTACTGTTTTTCTTTCTAGTACTCCCCTACAGAGTTGTTTGGGTAGATTTCACTTTCCCCAGCGGAGTCATCTTCTTTTCAAGTCGTAAGTCTGTTGATTCTACTTCCTGTGCATTTGCGGCGGTAATCCCAACTTTTGGTTGGTATTCCATTTGTTTTCCCAACTTTTGGTTGGTATTCTCTGCTCTCACTCAATATTGGTTAGCTTCCCTCATTCCAACTTTTGGTTGGTATCCTTTCTTTATCCCAACTCTTGGTTGGTCTCTTTTGTTGAGGTTGCCTTTGGTCGGCGTTCTCGTTATTCCAGTTTTTGGTTGGTATCCTTTCTTTATCCCAACTCTTGGTTGGTCTCTTTTGTTGAGGTCGCCTTTGGTCGGCGTTCTTGTTATTCCAACTTTTGGTTGGTATCCTTTCGTTATCCCAACTCTTGGTTGGTCTTGCTTGTTGTGAGTACGCCTTTGGTCGGCGTCCTCGTTATCCTAACTTTTGGTTGGTCTTCTCTTGGTTATCCCAACTTTTGGTTGGTATTCCCTTTATTTTCCCAACTTTTGGTTGGTATCCTTTCTTTATCCCAACTCTTGGTTGGTCTCTTTTATTGAGTTCGCGTTTGGTAGGCGTTCTTATATATCCTAAATTTTGGTTAGTATCTCTTATCCCAACTTTTGGTTGGTATTCTCTCGTTATTCAAACTTTTGGTTGGTACCCTTCGTTTATCCCAACTCTTGGTTGGTCTTGCTTGTTGTGAGTATGTCTTTGTTCGGCGTCCTTGTTATCCCAACTTTTGGTTGGTCTTCTCTTGGTTATCCCAACTTTTGGTTGGTCTCCGTTTGTTATCCCAACTATTGGTTGGTACACTTTCCCTTATCCCAACCTTTGGGTGGTATTCTCTGTGTTATCCCAACTTTTGGTTGGTATCAATTGCTTTTGAGTCCACTTTTGGTTGGCGAGCACTTTATTTTGTATCTCCCCGTAGTGTGCAAATTCCCAGGTTATTTTGGTATTCAAACCCCGCGTATCCCAATTGTCTGAAATCCGTCGCTATCATACCCTCGGATCAACAAAGTTTGAATAGGGGCAGCTGTAGCACCTCAAAATTTTCCCTCTTGCTTTTAGTTTTACTGGCTTATGTTGTATTGCATTTTTGCATAATCATCATTTGCATTTCATTGGTTCTTTGGCATGGGATCAGGGTGTCTAAGTCAAATCCAAGGAGCCTTGAGCCTCAAGAGGTCTTAATGGGTCATCACCTCAACATATGATAAAGCTTGACAAGAGAATGCAGGGAATCACATCTTCCTAGTCAAGGCAAAGCTAGGGTTTTGGAATTCTTGAGTAGAATGCCCCAATGGGAAAAATCTTTGAGTTTTTATCACCTCCAAATGTCATATCTCATCTTTGTTAGACAGGGTATACATCATATTCAAAGGAATTTGGATTTGGAGGATGTGCTATTTTCTCATAGACTAAGGGTTTAAAACTAGGGTTTGCCATGAAATCAGTTTATTTCTGATTTCTTGGGTAAAACTTGACCTCATGGTATTCTACATGTCCCTAAGGGTCTAGAAATGGAAGGTTGCCCATTGATTCATGTCAGAAGAGGTTCAATTGGCCAATTGGTTGAGAATCAGGAAATTTGGGGAAAAGTCAACTATGCAGTGGAAAAAGTCAACTCCTTACTTTTTAAGGTCAAAATCATGAAATTCAAGTTACATATGTTCATTGGACAAAATTTGATCAAGAAATAATGGAGGAATCATAAAAAATCAAGAAATGTACAAAGTTTCCATTTTTAGAAACTTAGGGTTTCCAAAAATGGCAAGTTTGGACCATTTTGCACCACACTTTGAGGCTTCCTTTCTCCATGATAAAAGCTCCAAACCTCAGGCCCAAGTTGAGCCAATTAAAGTTCACATTCTAAGCTTCAAATCCATATAAAGAACTCTTCCATTGGATCAAAATTGAGGGAGTTATGATCAATCAAAGTTTGACAAAACTAAGTCAAAAACCAAGTCATGACTAAGCAAGACCAGGCTACGCGCCATAATTTTGTCAAACACATGGTGGGAAAAATGTCAAGCTACTTTTCTCAATAATGGAGGCTCCAAATGAAAAAATATTGAACATAAAAGTTGTTCATCTCAATGTCCTCTTCAACTTTGATGTTGGACATTTTTCCATTTGAGCAAGTTATGATGGAGTTATAGTGGCCCAAAGTTGATATGTTCATGCTGAATTTTCCAAGTCATGTTGCCATGCCCACCTACCAACTTGCCACGCCCATGCACCAGTGTTGAACCTTGATGTTCTAAGCCATTTTACACCATCTTAAAAGCTCTATTTAATACAATTTCCAACACCAATCATGTTCTATCATAGTTCCTCTTTCTAATGACATAAAAAGCTCATCATTTATTGCACTAACATGAGAGAATTCCCTCCACAAACTGCCATACTTTCATGCTGCCAAGAGTGTTGTAACATTGATGTTGTTGGATTAATTCAAACATTCACACGCATACTACACTAACCATTCCTTACCTCATTAAGTCAAACACATTCCCTACACACTATGGCAGTCTCTATCATACATGAGAAAGGAAAAGAGTGAAACTTGCACTACAAGCTTGCTGCAAAATCAGAAGCATCACCACCATTCACTCTCACCCTCATCATTGGCCATGAACATCACCCACACCATATCACTTCACTCTCCAACTCGCCCCTAACTAACTTAACTCAGTTAGTTCGGGTGAACTTAATTGACCCAACTCCAACTCATTTAACTCACCCAATTAACCACCATAGTTCCCATTTTAACTCAACATATATATTCAAAAATCACTCAGAATTTGACAACAACACTTCATTTTCACTCTCACTTCAAATCATTCTCACTCTTTCTCTCAGAATTCTCTCTATTCTCTCTCTCTGATCTCACACGAATTCATCATCCTCATCCACATTTCATCTTCATCATCATCAATGGTTTATCTCTGATCAAGAGCAAGAAAGGATAAGTTCAACTCATCAAGTGAAACTTTGGTTCAGTTGGAATCTCCTTCTATTTTCTTCAAGATATCAAGTTCCAAAGCCTTTATTTGGCCACATCAGAGCTCAAGAATTGGAGGCAATACCTCTGGCTTTCTGAAGATCCAAGACTCTTCACATTTCAGGTTTCTGATTCTCCAACTCTTTTGCATTTGAATCACTGATTATAGCTTGTGTTGTTTATTTTGTGGCATACTAGAAGCAGTGCAACATTTCTGGCTAGTTGATAGGCTCATTAGGAGCATAGTTCAAAAATTAGGGCAAACTGTTGGTGTTCGAATCTCTCTGTGCGTGCATGCTATGTGATTTTCAATGTTAGATTTGGAATGTACATGACTTCAGCTTCATTTTGATGTGTGGTTTGCATATTTCTGGGACGTGTGAGGTTTGCAGGTGACCGGAGGTGGCCGGAGAAGATGACCGGAGGTCATCCTCCGGCTAGTGAGGTTTGCGTTTAGGGTTTATGCCAGTTTAAAACACGTCCGTCCGATCCATCTCATCCAACGACCATAACTTTTCCAACGCATTAAAATACCATGTGACCAGCGGGTGACATTTTTTTGGGTTCAGATGCTTGCGTGTGCATGTGTGTAGGGTAACTAACATGTGATTGCATTCTCTTCCATTAGATTAGTTTATTTCGCTTGATTGTTTTCATTGGCTGAATCCTATGGTTATGATTAAATCACATGTTAACTGAACATAGACCATATCACACACGCACATATTTGTAATGGACTGGGTTTATAATTGATATTTGCGCCTCCCTTGCTTGAGCCCAACTATATTTGAACTGGAAAATTACTCACGCTGCACCCCATTCCTATTTCTTTCACATTTTATTTTCTTTTTCCATATTGTTTTGATTTTCTTATTTTAAAAATAGTAAATCATCTCTAAAATTTCCATATTAATTCATGTGTGTTCTTGGTGCATAAAAATAATTTTCTATTATTTTTAATCCTGACTTCCTTGATTTTATATCATAATTCCATAATTTTCTTTCAATTGCTTTTGGAATAAGGTTCTTCTTTGACACTTGAACTTGTGTATTTTGTTTCTCTCATCTCACACAATATTTTGTATCCATTATTTTTGCATTGGTTAAAAGACATAATGAAGCATATAAAAATATTTTGGTTGCATTTTTAAATTCATTCTATCATATGTTTTGATGTGCATATTTGAGTTACTTTTGATGTGTTTAAATGTGACTTGGTGAGACTCTTGGGTCATGTTTTCTTTTGAATTTGGTCATGGAATTTTAACACATGTGTTGCTTCTGACTTAGGTTGTTTAGGACTTAATGTTTTACAATTTTATCATATGCTTTGATAATTGTTGATGCCTTGCATTTGAAGTTACTTTTGTGCACTCTATTCTACTTCATTCTAACATGTTTTGATGAGGCATTTATGCCACCATTTTATGATTTGCTTTGTGCATCTTTTATAGGTCATTTGTATGATATTATAGACCACCTTTGTTTCATTATAAGTCACTTTTATTTGCATTTTCATTTTATATGAGTTTATGCATGCTAATTTGAACTTTGACATGTTTACATCTCTTATCTCCTCTTATGCTCTACATGTCTCATGTGTGTATTTTTTATGGCATTACCCTCATTCCATTAGCATCTTATCAATGGTATGCCACTGCCCATATGCATTCACTAATCATTTCATATGTTATGCATCTCTAATATGTCACTTTGTGCATCTAATTGAACATGTTGCTCTTATGCTTACTTCTTCTTTATCTTATTTCTTCTACTTGTACTCTTTTATCCATGATTTGTATGATGATTCATGTGCATTAGAAGACATTTATAAATGATATATGGTTCTGACCTTGATCTTTTATGGAGCATTATTGCATGATCACTTTGCATAACCACTCATCTTTCATCTATTCATTTCATAGGTGCTTTTATTCGATGTTTAAGACTTTGCTTGTGCATAGTTAGTGTGAGTTAGATATCTTGACATTAGAGAACATCCTTAGAGCATAGGTTCTGACCTTAAATGATTTTCATCTCTTAGGATCTTTATTCTTTGATTCTTATTTAGTTTGATCATTATTTAGTATTCTCTCCTTATTTCAATACTTGTAAATAGTTTTTGAACTAACCTTTTCATGTAGGTGCTAATGGTAAGTAAGTGTGTGGATATGCTTCCACATACACCTATTTCTTTCATATTCTCTTATCTCTTTTAATAATTCAACTTGTGATCATGATAAGCATTTACATGCTTCCCTTAAATAACTTCTTCCTCCTCCCTTTTGAGTTATTACTCATCTTCTACTTTAGAAGTCAGTTGTTTAATTCACTCTTCTTCTCCTTTCTTTTAGGATTAGATTTCTTAAACCACATTAACCATAGGAGCATCCGTGTATGACAACTTTAGGGCTTGAGTCTTAGTCTCCCTCATTAGTTTTTACCTTTTGCTTCCATTTGAGTCTTTTCTTCTCATCTCAAAACAAAAGTAAAAAAAGAAAACACTTAATAAAGGCATAACAAATATTGTATTTGAGCCTTTCATGTGAGAATAAGAGGCGAGGGGTCTTCTCTAACTTTCTTAGAATGTTTAGCGTACAACCCGTCTTGGGTCGATATGCGAGGAATTCGATCCTACATGAAGGACTTAAATACAATGTGTGTTACAAAACACAAAATAATCAAAACACTTCTTGCTTAAAAGACAAAAACAAACAATAACGTCTTTCCTTCGGGAACTCTCTTCTCATCTCCTTCATTCTATTCCTTAAGGATGCGTCATTTCCGTTCTACCGCAAACAGGTAACGCCTAAGTCTCCATACAGCGAGCTGCAACACCTAACTGCTGGAACGCGCATTCTGACGTCTCCACTAAAAAACACAAACAACTTTCCCTTAGCTGAGGGGAACTACGTTGCTCTGATTCTCATGTTCCCGATGAGATACGTAGGCAGTGGGGTAGGGCCCATTGGAGCACTTATTTTATTTTCCCTACATTTGTTCCTCATTCTCTTTCCATTTCTTTTCCAGTTCTCCAGTGAGCAGCTTATATCCAGTTGATGACACCCTATGATCGAGACAAGCAAGCGTGGATCCCATCGGGTACGATGGACGTGTTGGGTGCTAATACCTTCCCTTCGCGTAACCGACTCCCGAACCCAGTTCTCTTGGTCGCAAGACCACGCTCTTTCCTTTCCCTCGGGTTTATGCAGTGTTTCCTTTCCCTCTCTTGGGATAAATACACATTGCTGGCGACTCTGTTTCGGTGCCACTTTCGCGTTTGTACTTGGATGAAAATCCCAGGAGTGACAGTACCGCACTCAAATGGTACATGGGTTTAAACCGCACTAAGATCATCACTTTCAGAGATCTTGGCGCTGCCTTTGTTCAATAATATAAGTATAATCTGGACATGGCACCGGACAGGGATTAACTCAGAGCCATGTCGCAGAAGGATAAGGAAACCTTTAAGGAATATGCTCAGAGATGGCGTGAAATTGCCGCTCAGATTTGTCCGCCTCTTGAGGAAAAAGAAATGACAAAGATCTTCTTGAAAACCTTGAGTTCATTTTACTACGACAGAATGCTCGCCAGTGCGCCCAGTGACTTCACCGAGATGGTGGGCATGGGAGTCCATCTTGAGGAAGCTGTCCGAGAAGGACGTTTAGTTAAAGACTCTAGACCATCAAGCAGTACCAAAAGATACGGTAGTACTTTCCCTAAGAAAAAAGAGCAAGATATTGGAAATATCCCTCTCAGAAAGCAAAGGCGACGTTACCAACCAGTATCAGCTGTAACTCCTGCTATTAACCCTACGCCTGTTCCAATGTATCAACCTCAGGTTGCTCAGAGCCAACCAAATCAACAACAATATTATCAAAGGACACAGCAGCCTCTTCAGCAGGCTCGTCCTCAGTACAATAACAACTGTACAACGCGACCACCAGGGTTTGACCCTATACCAATGTTGTACGCAGAACTGTTTCCATTACTACTGGTCAAGGGGCACGTCCAAACCAGGTCTTCTTTTCCAATACCGGAGAATCCACCTTTTTGGTTCAAAGAAGATCAGACTTGCCCTTACCATCAAGGAGGGCCAGCGCATAACATAGAAAACTGCCTCAGTTTCAAATCCGATGTACAAAAGCTTGTCAGAAGCAGGGTCTTATCCTTCAAGGATACAAATCCAAATGTTTAGACGAACCCGTTGCCTCAACACGAGAAAGCTGCAGTCAATTTAATAGAGGGAGAGTCTAACCACAACTATCAAATTCATGATGTACTCTTATTAAGGGCCAACCTGGTCAAGATGCATCGTAGACAGAGCGAATACGGTCATGTCCCACCTCATAATTATCACCAATGTGATATTTGCTCGAAAGACAATCAGGGATGTTATGTGGAGCAATCAGCTCTACAGGAACAGTTGGATCTCGTTTGGATCCAGGATCACCGAATTCGTGGGGTCAACATGACTTATACGAATTCCAACATCATTCAAAACCACGACATCCGTGCGATGAATGTCAACTTGGTGGAAATGTACTCAAGGCAAAGCCAACATCATAATCTGCCACGACATGATTATGATTCCTGTCTAATTTGCTCGGTAAATAATCAGGGATGCTCTTTTGTACAAGAGGCCCTCCAGCGTCAGATGGATCTTGGATGGATCCAGGACTACCGTGATAAGAATCCCTGTCAGGTCAACATGATTCAAATTTTCGATATTCGCTTGATGAATACCAGCTTGGTGGAATTACACGCTAAGCAAGTCCAGCTTGGTTTTCTGACTTTGCATGAGTATTAAAACTGTAAAGTATGTCGTGAGAGTAACCAAGGCTATGCACTTGTTCAATGAACACTGTAACATTTGTTAAACCACTGGAGGCTTCTGATCTATCTAGATGAAGACACACAACAAGTCAGTATGATTAACGGGAACCCTACTAGGCATCAAAGTCAGGATGTTCGGTCAATGGAAACTGATCTAGTGAAGTTGCACTGCATTCAAAGCGAACGTGGCCGGGTGCCACCACACAACTACGAGCGCTGTAGAGTCTGCTCGGAGAATAGTTAAGGATGCTACCTAGTGCGGGCAGCCCTTCAAATTCAGTTGGACCATAAGGAAATTCAACCATGGTCAAGCTCTGATTTAATGTCAAACTATCATCCTGGTCAAGGCAGAGATGTTGTCTTAATCCCTAAGCAAGAAGTGGCCAAGGATGTGTGCGCCATAATCCCTTTACTCCGTGAATCAAGAGTCCCTCTTGATGGTGGAAAGGTTCTCAATCTCGAATCGATTGAGGCTGCCGATGATGGTCAGAAAAATCATAAGGCTCCTGTAGTTATCTATCTACCGGGACCAATACCGTACAAGTCTGATAAGGCTATCCCTTACAAGTACGGTGCAACAACAGTTGAGAATGGAAAAGACGTTCCATTACCCTCCGTTGTGAATATTGCAGACATCAGTCGAGTAACACGGAGTGTTCGAATCTTCAACCGAGGAGTTGGAGAACCTAGAAAAGAAAAGGAACCTCAATCGGAAGTTCCCGATCAACCGGTCGGTCAGTCAAGTGGTCCCGACCTTTCAACAAACAGCGATGAGATGATGAAGCTCATCCAAAAGAGTGAATACAACATTGTTGATCAGCTGTTGCAAACTCCTTCAAAAATCTCTGTGTTATCTCTATTACTCAGTTCTGAAGCCCACAGAGAGGCTCTACAAAAAGTCTTAGAACAAGCCTTTATGGAACAAGATGTAACAATAAGACAATTCAGCAACATCGTTTCCAACATCACTTCCTACAACAACTTGGGGTTTAGTGATGAGGAATTGCCGGAAGAAGGAAAAAGTCACAACATGGCACTCAATATTACAGACAACTGCTAGGACGATGCTTTAGCCAGCATATTGGTAGACACTGGATTGGCCTTGAATGTTATGCCAAAGTCCACTTTAATGCGATAATCATTCAAAGGATCCCCGATGAGAGGCAGTGAGGTCATCGTCAAAGCATTTGACGGATCCCAGAAAGCAGTTATTAGCGAAATCGATCTTCCCATAACTATAGGTCCTCACACTTTCCTAGTCACTTTCCAGGTCATGGACATCCGGGCAGCGTACAGCTGTTTATTAGGAAGACCTTGGATACACCAGGCTGGGGCAGTCACTTCGACACTGCACCAGAAACTAAAGTTCGTCAAGAACGACCAACTAGTCACAGTCTGCGAAGAGCAAGCCTTGATCGTGAGTAACTTATCATCGTCTACTTGTGTAGAACCAGAGGAGGTTGTTGGAACTTAGTTCCAAGCACGGTCGGTGAGTAGTGACAAATCAGAAAAAGGAACGTCGATTTCCTCGTATAAAGATACTCTCGAAGTGATCAAAAGTAACAATGCCAAGGGATGGGGACAAATTGTCATTCCTATTGATAACAAAACAAAGAAGGGTCTTGGTTTTTCTTCAACCTGTACCCAGACTGCTACTAATAATGAAAGTCTTCATCCCATTCAAGATTTCTTCCACAGTGGAGGCTTCCTTCACCCAGTGTCTCAAGAAGTACATACCATCAACGAGGGTGATCCCTCCGATACAGATGAAGAGTGGAAGTCCTTCCTTAACAAGGACGGTTATATGTCTTAGGAAGGAGTGCCTACGCCATTTTGCTATCCCGCACAGATTCCTAGATTTATACCAAGGCCAGACGTCAAGATGATATACGGATATTGTGATCCGGAAGGATGCCATGCTCTGCCAAACTCATTAGAGGAGGACACTCTAATGAAAGACAACTTTGACCACGACTATTATGGCCCAATGGATGGCCTGCCTATCTGGAAGCCATACCCAGGAGACTTGGGGCAAAAGAGTCAGCCCAACAATGCTTATCAACTGAGCATCATTGAAAAGAATACCTGCGTCCCCACCATGTCATGGAATCAGCACTCAGGGCATTCAGAAAATATCCAGCACGACGATGAATTTGCAAAACTTGCAGGACTAGAATTCATCAATTATGCTTTTCTTGAGGTCAACATCATCGAAAGGGATGACTCCTCCAGTTCCACGGAAGTATGGAACACTTTAGGACAACCGAGTGGCAAGTTCGACTACTTGGTCGAGTACACCGCTCCTGAAAGCTGTCGTATCAGGCTCGAAGACATTCAGCCAACTGGATGGGAAGATTCACTTGAGAGTACAAATACTATGACAACTCTGCCTAGGAAACAGATTCCAACGATCCTGCTCCACCAGAAATCAGCGTCATTTCTGAAGAAAAGTTAAGAAAGAAGGTACCAGACTTTGTGATTCACCGAGGAGTTCGTCGCCAATGGGTTGTTGTCGATGTCCTGAAAGTCGTTCATAAGTCTTAGTAATTGTCGTCTTTATCTTAACCTTTCATCCTACCCAGGTGAAACAGATGTTTTGATAGGGCTCACTTTCTGTAAATATTCCTCTTCGCTTTGCCCAAAGCGACTGAGTTTTGTTGTATAGGGCGGTAGTTTCAAGAATCGACAAGATCATAAATAAAACAACGTCGTTCTGTAATTTCCGCATTTATTGTTGTTTTCTCTTTTCGTTTTTTCAGAAAATGGTAATCCTAAAAACAACTCAAATAATAAAAACAAGTTGTTATCAGAAAATACACTGCACACACTCTTGCATTCTCTCTATCTCTTCTAAAAACAAATCATCACGTCATGCAAATTGCTTGTTTTAAACCCCATTGAAACACACGATCCAATGCCTTCTACCAACTTTGAATTCCCGGTATTTGAGGTTGAATAGGAAAATGAAAAAGAGATTTCCCGATTACTCATACAAGAGGAAAGGTCCATTGAACCTCACAAAGAGCCGTTGGAAACGGTCAACTTGGGTTCAGCAGAAAAGAGAAAAGAAATCAAGATTGGGGCACTGCTCAGTCCGACTGTCAAAGAAAGTTTGATAAAGCTTCTTAAAGTTTTCCCCGATGTATTCGCTTGGTCATATCAGGACATGTCAGGGTTGGATACCAGCATCGTGGAACATCATTTACTGTTGAGGTCAGAATGTCCGCCAGTAAAACAAAGGTTGAGAAGAACTCATCCAGACATGGCCATCAAAATCAAAGAGGAAGTACATAAACAGATTGACGCGGGTTTCCTCGCCACGTCAGAATATCCTCAATGGTTAGCCAACATCGTACCAGTTCCAAAAAAGGACAGAAATGTCAGAATATGTGTAGAATACAGGGATCTGAACAAAGCAAGTCCAAAGGATGACTTTCCCTTACCATACATTGACATGCTGGTAGACACTACAGCAAAGTTCAAAGTATTCTCCTACATGGATGGATTCTCAGGCTATAATCAGATAAAAACGGCGCCGAAAGACATGGAGAAAACTTCGTTCATTACCCCATGGGGTACTTTTTGTTACAAGGTAATGTCGTTCGGTTTGAAGAACGCCGGGGCAACCTATCAAAGGGCCGTGACTACTCTGTTTCCTGACATGATACACAAATAAATCGAGGTATATGTCGATGATATGATTGCCAAATCTAAGACAGAAGATGAGCATGTGACCCACCTGTCAAAACTATTCGAACGGTTGAGAAAGTACAAACTCCACTTGAATCCCAATAAGTGCATTTTCAGTGTCCGTTCAGGGAAAGTTTTATGGTTCATCGTCAGCCAGAAAGGAATTTAGGTTGATCCTGACAAGGTCAAGGCCATTCGAGAAATGCCTTCTCTGAAAACTGAAATACAAGCCAGAGGATTCCTGGGACGTTTGAACTACATTTCTAGATTCATATTCCTCATGACCGCAACATGCGCGCCGATTTTCAAATTACTTAAAAAGAATCAGAGTTGCGTTTAGACAGAAGACTGCCAAACCGCCTTCGACAATATTAAGGAATACCTGTTGAACCCACCAATTCTATCACCTCCAGTAGAGGGAAGACCACCGATCATCTACTTAACAGTCTTGGAAGACTCTATGGGCTGTGTACTTGGTCTACATGATGAAACAAAAAGAAAAGAGTCTGCCATCTACTATTTAAGCAAGAAGTTCCTCGACTGCGAGACTCGGTACACTATGCTTGAGAAAACTTGTTGTGCTCTGGCTTGGACAACCAAACATCTTTGCCAGTATATGATTCGTCACACTACTTGGTTAATATCAGAAATGGATCCAATCAAGTATGTCTTTGAAAAATCCACTCTCACGGGAAGGATTGCCCGTTGGAAGATGTTGTTATCAGAATATGACATAGAATACCATGCTCAGAAATCTGTTAAAGGAAGTTTCTTAGCCGATCATTTGGCTCATCAACCAATTGACGATCAGGAATCAGTCGGGTTTGACTTCCCAGACGAAGATGTCATGTATTTGAAAATGAAAGATTGCGATGAGTCGCTACCCAGTGAAGATCCGGAACTAGGTTCCCAATGGGGACTAATATTTGACGGAGCTATTAATCATTACAAAAATGGAATTGGGGAAATCATCATAACACCTCAGGGTACTCACATTCCTTTCACTGCCAGATTGACATTCAAGTGTACAAACAACGAGGCCGAATACGAAGCTTGTATCATGGGTCTCGAAGAAGCGATCGACTTAAGGATCAAGAACTTGGATGTATATGGCGACTCAGCCCTGGTTATCAATCAGATCAAAGGAGATTGGAACACATGCCAATCAGGACTAATTCCTTACAAAGATTATGCAAGAAGGTTGTTACCCTTCCTCAACATAATTGAGTTTCATCATATCCCTCGTGACGAGAATCATATGGCTGACGTATTAGCCACTCTCTCTTCCATGATTAGTGTAGGTTAATGGAATGACATTCCTAAGATCGACATAATGCGCCTTCAAAGGCCCGCTTACATCTTCACGATTGAAGAAATCATAGACGACAAACCTTGGTATCACGATATCAAATGCTTCCTTCAGAAACAAGAGTACCCACCTGGGGCACTAAGAAAAGACAGAAAGACGCTCAGAAGGCTAGCAGGCAGCTTCTTCCTGAGCGGTGGTACACTCTATAAGAGAAATTTCGACATGGTCTTGCTCCGATGTGTAGACAGACCAGAAGCAAACATGCTGATAAAGGAAATTCATGAAGGATCCTTTGGCACTCATACCAATGGACACACAATGGCGAGAAAAATTCTGAGAGCAGGGTACTACTGGTTGACCATGGAATCCGACTACTACAAGTACATGAGAAGGTGTCACAAGTGTCAGATATACTCAGACAAAATCCATGTACCGCCAACGCATCTCAAAGTTCTTTCTTCCCCATGGCCTTTTTCTATATGGGGAATCGACATGATTAGCATGATTGAACCCAAGGCTTCGAATGGACATCGGTTCATTCTGGTAGCCATTGACTACTTCACCAAGTGGGTCAAAGCAGCGTCATACACCAATGTAACCCGACAAGTGGTGGTCCGATTCATCAAAAACAATATCATCTACCGTTATGGTGTTCCTAGCCAGATCATTACTGATAATGGATCTAACTTGAATAATAAGATGATGAAGGAGTTGTGCGCTGAGTTCAAGATCGAACACCATAACTCATCTCCCTACCGACCTAAGATGAACGAGGCGGTAGAAGCAGCTAACAAGAACATCAAGAAGATTGTTTAAAAGATGGTTGTAACCTACAAAGACTGACATGAGATGCTACCCTTTGCTCTTCAAGGTTATCGCACATCTGTCCGCACTTCAACAGGGGAAACCCCTTTCTCTCTAGTATATGGCATGGAAGCAGTTCTCCCTATAGAAGTAGAGATCCCATCGATCCGGGTATTGATGGAAGCTAAGCTTACAGAAGCTGAATGGTGTCAAAGTCGACACGACGAATTGAATCTGATCGAAGAAAAGCGAATAACGGAACTATGCCATGGTCATTTGTATCAATAAAGGATGAAGAAGGCGTTCGACAAAAAGGTCCGACCTCACGTCTTCAGGAAAGGAGACCTTGTGCTCAAGAAGATACAATCATTTCTCACTGATTCTCGGGGCAAGTGGACTCCGAATTATGACTGCCCCTATGTGGTCAAGAAAGCTTTCTCAGGCGGCGCCTTAAGACTCACAACCATGGATGGAGAAGAAATTGCCTACCCCACGAATGTTGATGTAGTCAAGAAATACTTCGCCTAAACTAAAAAAAAAACGTCTCGGTGGATTAAAAACCTGAAAGGGTGGTCCAGGCAAAAATTAGAGACATAATCAAAAATCATCCTGGTGGATTAGAAATCTCAAAGTACAATCCAGGCAAAAGTTAGGGATAATGGCAAGTAACTACGTCCAACAGGGGAAAATTCCCTAGCAGCAGTAATGTCATCCATCAGAAGAAACTCCAGTCAAGGTCATCTTCGACAGAAGCTCACGATGTCCAGAATTCAAAGTTGGTAGAAGGATAGTGTCGCTCCCGGGATTTTCATCCAAGTACAAACGCGAAAGTGGCACGGAATAGAGTCGCCAGTAATGTGTATTTATCCCAAGAGAGGGAAAGGAAACACTGCATAAACCTGAGGGAAAGGAAAGAGCATGGTCTTGCGACCAAGAAAATTGGGTTCGGGAGTCGGTTACGCATGAGGAAGGTATTAGCACCCCCACGCGTCCATCGTACCCGATGGGATCCACGCTTGCTTGTCTCGATCAAAGGGTGATAGAAAAGATGCTGGAAAAAAATTGGAAAAGGAAAGGAAAGAGAAAGAAGAACAAATGTAGGGAAAATAAAAGAAGTGCTCGAATGGGCCCTACCCCACTGCCTACGTATCTCATTGGGAACATGAGAATCAGAGCGACGTAGTTCCCCTCAACGAGGGTCTCTTTGTTTGTGTTTTTCATGGGAAACGTCAGAGTGCACGTTCCAGCAGTTAGGTGTTGCAGCTCGCTGTTAGGAGACTTAGGCGTTACCTGTTTGCAGTGGAACGGACGCGACGAATCCTTAAGGAATGAGTGAAGAGATGAGAGAAGAATTTTTTGTTTGTTTTTGTCTTTTAAGAAAGAAGTGTTTTGTTTATTGGTGTTTAGTAACTCACATTGTATTTAAGTCATTCATGTAGGATCAAATGCCTCGCATATCGACCCAAAACGGGACATACGCTAAACATTCTAAGAAAGTGAGAGAAGACCCCTCACTATCTCATTCTTACATGAAAGGCTCAAATACAATATTTGTTTTGCCTTTATTAAATGTTTTTTACTTTGTGTTTTAAGATGAGAAGAAGAGACTCAAATGGAGGAGTAAAGGTAAAAACTAAAGAGGGAGACTAAGACTCAAACCCTAATGTTAGCATGCTTGGAGATCTTATGGTTAATGTGGTTTAAGAAATCTAATCCTATGAGAAAGGAGAAGAAGAAGATAGAAATCAACATACTTCCAAGATAGAAGTTAAGTTATTTCTAAGAGGGAAGAAAGAAGATTATGAAAGCAAAACATCATTAAATGCTTAAACAACACAAATTGAAAGATTAAAAGATGAAGGAAGAAATTAGAATGTGGATGCATATCCACACTCAAGTGACTTACCATCAGCCCCTGAAATGGTTAGTACAATTATTTACAAGTGAAAAAGCAAATTAAGATGAACAAGTAAGGCTTAAACAAGTCAAGAACCAAAGTAAAAGCATATTAAAGGTTGAGGAAAACCTAAGGTCAGAATGTACATCATAAGAATGTTCTCTAATGCTATGAGATCAAACACAAATCAAATGTACACAAGCAATGCCTTAAACCACAAAGACATGCACTATGAAAGAAATAGATGAAGAATGAGTGGATATGCAAAGTGATCATGCATTAATGCTTCATGAAAGGTTAAAATCAGAACCAATGTCATTTAGGAATGGTTTTACAATGCTTATGAATCATCATGTAGTTCATATATGAAATGATGTAAGAAGAAGAGATGAGAAAGAGAAAAGAATGAGAAACAAGTTTCACTAAGATGCACAAAGTTACATATCAAAGATGCATATCATGTAAAATGATTGATGAATGCACATGGGCAGTAGCATATCATTGGTGAAATTCAAATGAAACATGTAAGATGGCATACCAAATGCAAACACAATTCATGTTAAGCACAAGAGTAGATAAGATATGAAAACATGTAAAAAAGGTAAGTTAAAATGCATAAACGCAAACCAAATGCAAGTATAAACCAACATGACCTATAATTGAGTTAAGAAAGAACTATAATCTTCTAAATGAAACCTCTAATCTCACACAAAGCAAACAAGAAAGGGTGGCACAAGTGCCTCATTAAAAGTAAGCTAGAAGGAAGTATAAGAATATGCACAAAGATAGCTTCAAATGTAAAGCTCTAAACAAATATCAAAAGTACATATTAAAATCATGAAAATTGGTTCTAAACAACCTAAATCAGAAACAAATCAAGTATCAAAAGCTCATTGCAAAATTCAAAATGAAACATGCTCAACCAAATCAAAAAAGTCCTATTGAAACACATCACAAGAAGGTGCAAAGATGAACATAAAAAGGTATGATATAATGACTTTAAAAATCAAACAAAAATTGTTTTAGACACTTTAAGATGTTATCTAATCAATACAAAAAGAATGAATAAAACATATGATGTGAGATGAGAGAAAGAAATCATGCAAATGCAAGTGTCAATGAATAAGAGCATCAATTAAAAGAAATTAAAAGAAAATATGAAATAATGTGTAAAAATTCACAAAGTCAGAATTAAAAAATAGAGAAAATTATTTAAATGTGCTAAGATGTCACATGAATTATGCTGGGATTTTTAGAGATCATTTGGTATTTTTAAAAAAAGGAAATCAAAACAATATGGAAAAGAAAATAAAAAATAAAAAGAAATGGGAAGGGGGGTGCAGCGTGAGTAAAATACATGTTGAAAAATCACATTGGGCTCAGCAAGGGGTGTGAAAAGCAATTAAGACCCAGTCCACTAACGTGTGATTGTGTGTGCTAGTGTGCATGATCAGTTCCAATGTAATTCAATCATAAGCGTTGGATCCAGTCAACAAAATTAATCTCAAAAAGTAAAAGAATCCAATGATCCATAACACGTGAACACAACAATTATCATGCACGCACACTCATACAAACAAGTCAAAATCAGAAAAAGAGAAAAAAGAAAGCACGTGAGAGGCATGTGTTATTTTAATGCGCTGTCAATACAATGAACGTTGGATTAATCTCAGGTTGAACAATCATGCAAGATGAATGGATTAGATGTGAGGCATACGATAACAACCATGATGCACATGCACACAAACATCAGATCACAAAAGAATGCACATGAGATGCACGTGAAATTTTAATGTGCTGGCAAGTTTATAACCGCATGATGCAAAAGATCAACAACCAAGATTAAAACTGAGGATTAAACCCTAAAACATCTCACCGGCTGGAGAAGGACCTCCGGTCATCTTCTCCGGCCACTCTCCGGCCACCTGCAACCTCAAATATTCCAAAAATTCACATGGCATACTTCAAAAGAAAGCTTAGCTCATGTACAATCCAAATCTACCAATGAAAATCACATAGCATGCACGCATAGAGAGATTCGAACACCAACAGTTTGCCCTAATTTTTCACCTATGCTCCTAATGAGCCTATCAACTAGCCAGGACTCACACAGCTTCTAGTAAGCTTTAAATCTACAGTTGGACTTGCAGCTGATTTTCCACCCTTGGATGGACTTTTTCCAATCTACGGTTGGACTTTGCTGTTTTTCCACCCTTGGATGGACTTTTACAAATCTACGGTTGGACTTACAGCTGATTTACCACCCTTGGATGGACTTTTGCCAATCTACCGTTGGACTTTGCCAAAATTCCAATACTGGATAACGCTCTGCATGTACGTCAGACATCCCTGCTGACTCTGCTGAGAAACAGTAATCAATGATTTGACTTTAGAGACTCCTGAAAGGATGGTATCTCTGTTGGAGAATGAATGAACAATCTGTTTACTTCGAATTGTCACACTTGCCAAAAATAAATTGGACTTTGAGATATGGGGAAGTGATGACTCTGCCGGGAATTATTTCATCTGTCTGGGGATGAATTCTGGTCATAGCAACTCCGCTGGGGATGAGAATCTTTTGACTTGGCTGGGGAGAGAATGTACTAGCACTCTGTTGAAGAAGACAAGTCATTAAAACTCTGCTTGGGGATCTATCAAACCCGAGGAAAATATGCTACCACTCTGCTGAAGAAGAGATTCTGTTGACCTGCTAAACTTTTGCGGGGAAGAAAAACAGCTCAGTTGGGGAGTATCGTTGATAAGATTCAATTCTGAACTCTTTGGGGCGTACAATTACCAGAGATACGATCTTGCTGGGAGACAATCACCAGAGATCTGCTGGGAAAACACACAGAAAATTCACGGTAATCTGTTGAGGAACAAAGCTGTCAAGCTTAGAATAAGAGCCACAATGTCCCATGCTAGGCAAACCTTCTGCTTGACGACTCCACTAGGGATAATGAGCTTACAACAAATCTGCTGGGGAAAACCGCTTCAAAGTGTCTCTCGCTGGGGATGTCTCTTGAGAGGATTTTACAAAAGACCACACATCTTCAAACTCTTAGGCAAATGCCGAGACTTGAGAGGTTACTCTACTGGAAATAATAGATCTGGAACACATCTCGCTGGGGAATTTTATGATGCCTTATGCTTGGGAGAGTCAACAACTTGCTTTTGCTCCATGATTACACGGCTGATCTGAAGAAATCGTCCCAAGAGGATTTTATATAAGACTTGGCATCTTCAAACTCCTGGACACTCGTTGAGTTTTAAACATTAACTGCGAGGTCTGCGAAGCAACTCTACTGGGGAATTCACAACCGTTATCAACACAGAAAAGCTTGTAGCTGTTGGAGGTACTGAATGAGAGAATCAACTTAATAAGATACCACGATACCCAGTGGCAATTAACTTGTCGATATCGAATCGTCGTGAGCTACCGTCAGATGATGAATGGACTTAATCAGTAAACGTTGTGACAAAAGGTGACATGTGAACCTTCTCCTGAACCTGCCTTCCCCAGTCTTCTGCATGGGGATAAGTGATTCCTCGTCTAGAAGACATGATCCTTGCTCTTGGAATACTTGTACCTGTTACCTGCAACAAAAGAATATGCACACGTGCCCTAGGATATTGCGTGGTTTGAATCCACCATCCAGGATTACTCAACATTCAAAGTGATTTTAAATGTTTTTCTGCGAATGTTATTTGTAAGGCCACAGTGTTTTCAAATGCAATCTTTTATCAAAAATTCGGACGTTTTTGCAAACAAAGCAGTAAAAACAAAATAAGAATCTTTTGACTGAAATTCAATTTATTTATTGAAAAGCCCAGAATAGGAAAGTACAATTGGGAAGAAAACCCTGGAAAGAGGAGATTGCTGTAAATTGAGAAAAAAAACTATCCTAATGGCAATGTGAAAACGGCATTCCACTGAGTTTCAATTCTGCTATAGCCAGTATGTCTTCAAAACTCCCCGACCTTGCCTTTTGAGGAGTGATTGGACCGATTCCTATCCTTTGGAATGTCAGTTACTGAAACGGTGATGGAGTGCCAATAACTAAGACCGCATTCGTTCGCTTAAATCCCTCTTTTGTATGAACCGCCCTTTCGGGTTTTCAATCCACCGGGATACCCTTTTTTTCCTGAGTTGTCCTTACGGATTTTCAACTCACCGGGTGTACAAATTTTTTTTATTTATCCCTAATTTTTGCCCGAACCTTTTTATTTTGTTTCTGTGGTTCGCCGGGATACCCTTTTTTGCTTGGACCTTTCTTTTTTTTATCCAGCGGGTCTCTTTATGCGAAGTATTTTTTGACTACGTCTGAGTTGACAGGGGATGAAAAGTCTTCGCCGTCCATGGTTGTAAGTAATAAGGCTCCGCCCGAGAAGACCTTTTTAACCACGAATGGACCTTCATAGTTGGGAGTCCATTTTCCCCTGTGATCTGTACTAGGAGGAAGGATCCTTTTGAGTACTACATCTCCCACTTTGTAAACCCGAGGACGCACCTTTTGGTCAAATGCTTGCTTCATCCTCTGCTGGTATAACTGCCCATGACACAAAGCTGCCAGTCGTTTCTCTTCAATAAGGCTCAACTGATTAAATCTGGCACGAACCCATTCAGCTTCGTCTAACTTAACATCCATCATGACTCTGAGGGATGGAATCTCAACTTCGACCGGTAGTACTGCCTCCATATCGTATACAAGTGAGAATGGTGTTGCCCCAGTGGACGTGCGTACTAACGTTCGGTACCCATGCAAGGCAAATGGTAGCATCTCATGCCAATCTTTATATGTGACAACCATTTTCTGCATAATCTTCTTAATATTCTTGTTGGCCGCCTCCACAACGCCATTCATCTTCGGGCGATACGGGGAAGAATTGTGATGCTCAATTTTGAAGTCCCGGCACAGCTCAGCCATCATTTTGTTATTCAGATTAGAACCATTATCAGTAATGATTCTCTCGGGCACTCCGTAGCGACAAATGATATCCCGTTTCAGGAAACGAGCTACCACCTGCTTAGTGACGTTGGCATAAGATGCTGCTTCAACCCATTTTGTGAAGTAATCAATGGCGACCAAGATGAAACGATGGCCGTTTGAAGCAGTAGGCTCAATCTTTCCGATCATGTCAATACCCCACATGGCAAAGGGCTAAGGAGAGGACATGACACTCAACGGATTTGGAGGAACGTGCACTTTGTCTGCATAAATCTGGCATTTGTGACATTTGCGGGCATACTTGCAACAATCTGCCTCCATTGTCAACCAATAATACCCCGGCCTCAATAGTTTCTTTGCCATCGCGTGTCCTCCGGCATGGGTACCGAAAGATCCTTCATGTACTTCCTGCATTAACAAGTCTGCTTCGTGTCTATCCACGCATCTGAGCAGAACCATGTCAAAATTCTGTTTGTACAACACGTCATCTTGATTCAAGAAGAAGCTACCAGACAACCTTATCAACGTCTTCTTATCTTTTGTAGATGCCCCAGGCGGGTACTCTTGACTTTTCAAGAAACACTTGATATCACTAAACCATGGCTTGTCATCAGATGTTGCATCAACCGCAAACACAAATGCAGGTCTGTCAAGACGAGACACTTCAATCTTAGGTACATGGTTCCACCTTTGCACTTTGATCATGGAAGACAATGTGGCCAAGGCATCAGGAAACTTATTCTCATCTCGAGGAATATGGTACAGCTTCACTGTTGTGAAAAATGTCAGCAATCTCCTCGTATAATCTCTATACGGAACTAGATGTGCTTGGTGCGTGTACCAACTCCCTTTCACTTGATTGATTACCAAAGCTGAATCACCGAAAATATCGAGGGTCTTAATTCGCAAATTAATCGCCTCCTCAATCCCCATTATACAAGCTTCATATTCTGCTTCATTGTTGGTGCATCCGAAAGTTATTCGGGCAGTGAAGGGCATATGAACACCTTCCGGCGTGATAAGAACTGCTCCAACTCCGCATCTATTCATATTGTCGGCCCCATCAAACATCAAGCTCCATTTGGATTCAAGGTCTGGCCCCTCCTCCGGGAGTGGTTCCTCGCAATCTTAAGCTTTGAGAAACATGATGTCCTCATCAGGGAAATCAAACTTCATGGGTTGGTAATCATCAATCGGTTGTTGCGCAAGATATTCTGACAAGATACTTCCTTTGATGGCCTTTTGAGAAGTATACTGGATATCATATTCTATCAAAACCATTTGCCACCGTGCAACTCTGCCTGTTAGTGCTGGTTTCTCGAAAATGTATTTGATAGGATCCATTTTTGAAATCAACAAAGTTGTGTGCCTGATCATATACTGCCTCAATCGCTTAGCGGCCCATGCAAGTGCACAACATGTCTTCTTAAGCATTGAGTACCGGGACTCGCAGTCATTGAAATTTTTGCTCAGGTAGTAGATAGCATGCTCCTTCCTACCTGTCTCGTCATGTTGACCGAGAACACAACCCATAGAACCTTCAAGCACTGTCAAATACATTATCAAAGGTCTTCCCGAAACTGGAGGCATGAGGATTGGAGGTTCCTGCAAGTATTCTTTTATTTTATCGAATGCCAATTGGCAATCGTCATTCCACCTGACCGTTTGATCTTTTCTTAGCAGTTTGAATATTGGTTCGCATGTGGCTGTTAGGTGAGATATGAACCTTGAAATGTAGTTCAATCTACCCAGAAAACCACGAACCTCTTTTTCTTTTCTCGGTTCAGGCATGTCTTGTATTGCTTTCACTTTGGCAGGATCGACCTTAATCCCTTTTTCACTCACAATGAAACCCAGCAACTTTCCAGAACGCACCCCGAAAGTGTACTTGTTCGAATTCAACCTTAAACGAAACTTTCTCAACCTTTCAAACAACTTTTTCAAGTTAATCAGATGTTCTTCTTCTGTTTGCGACTTGGCTATCATGTCATCCACATAACATTCAATCTCTTTGTGAATCAAGTCGTGGAACAATGTTACCATTGCCCGCTGATACGTTGCCCCTACGTTTTTCAACCCAAAAGGCATCACCTTATAACAGTATGTACCCCATGGGGTAATGAGCGTGGTCTTCTCCATATCCTCAGGTGCCATCTTAATCTGGTTGTACCCGGAGAAACCGTCCATAAACGAGAACAATGAAAACTGAGTTGTATTATCAACCAGCACATCGATGTGGGGTAATGGAAAATCATCTTTCGGACTAGCTTTGTTAAGATCTCGATAATCCACACACATTCTCACCTTTCCCTCTTTCTTTGGTACCGGCACGATGTTGGCTACCCAGGGAGGGTAATTAGTCACAGCAAGAAACCCTGCGTCCCACTGCTTCTGAACTTCTTCTTTGATCTTTATGGCCATATCGAGATGAGTCCGACGAAGTTTCTGCTTAACTGGCGGGAATTCTTCTCTCAATGGCAGCCTGTGTACAACAATATCAGTATCCAACCCTGGCATGTCTTGATACGACCAGGCGAAGATATCAACATATTCACACAACATCTCAGTCAAAGCTTTCTTCACATCTGCTTGCAGGCTGGCGCCAATCTTGATCTCTTTCTTAGCATCCTCGGTACCAATATTGATGATCTCTATGGTCTCTTGATGAGGCTGGATGACCCTTTCCTCTTGTTTTAACAATCTGGCCAGTTCCTCAGGGAGTTCACGGCCTTTCTCATCCCCTTCTTTGGCTTGATAAATCGGTTTGTCAAAGTCATACATAGCCATAGCAGAACCGTTATCAATGGAATCCAGAGGATCAAGTCTGCACGAACGGGGTTCATGCTTTATTTTAGAATTCGTTTTTAAAACAAAAAGAAACAAAACATTGCCATTTTAATATTTTTGTGCAAAAATAAAAATGAAAGACAGAGATTGAAATTTGAGTGCAAAACGTCCTTTATTGATGATTAAAATTGCAAATGCAAACAGGTGGCCCTACAAATGAATCTATACGCCTTGGGCAGAGCGCAAGATTTTAACATGCATCATGGTTAGAAAAACAAAGAAAATTACTCTGTTTGAAGAGTAACTTGAACGGCTTCTTCAACGGACCTGTTATGCAATTGTTGTCCCGAAGCACGTGGGCGTACCCAGTTGTCCAAGTCACAGTCACTGTCAATGCCATCTTCTGTAGCTGCACAAGACTGGTTTGGGTAAATGATTCCCCCACTGGTGAAAGTGATGGGTCCACTGTTCTCTGCAACTGAAGTCATAGAGGGTTGATAGCCAATACCAAACTTATCCTCCTTCATTGGTGTCTCTATCAGCTTGCCCCAGCCTTGGGCATTGCCTACTCTAACAACCTCGACAGCTTGCTTATAGGACGAAATGGATGTGCCGGCTCTATCTGGTGCAAGGGAAGATTCAGGCACGTTATCAATATTCACCGCCTCGAACGACTGGCAAAGCATTTCGTGAATTTCCCCATCCATCTCAACATACTTGAACGTGGACAAATGACTGACAAAGATGTCTTCTTCACCACATACAGTCACTACTTGTCCCTCGAACTCATATTTCAGCTTCTGATGTAAGGTGGATGTAACAACCCCAACCGCATGAATCCAAGGGCGACCTAATAAACAGCTATAAGCAGTCTATATATCCATCACGTGGAATGTAGACTTGAACACCTGAGGTCCAATTTGCACTGGTAATTCCACTTCACTGAACATAGATTTTTTCGTCCCATCGAATGCTCTGACAACTAAATCAATGGGCCTTAAAATCAAACCATCAACCTCCAGCTTCATCAGTGCCTTCTTAGGCAAGACATTGAGCGAGGAACCAATGTCTACCAATACGTGAGACAACACTGCACCCCTGCACTCCATCGTAATGTGCAAAGCTTTGTTGTGGTTTCTACCTTCAGACGTCAAATCTCTGCTCGTGAAACCCAATCCATGGCTGACATTGACATTAGAAATCACACCCTCAAGCTGATTGATGGTAATTTCCTGTGAAACATAGGCTCTCTTCAACACTTTCAGTAAAGCCTCTCGGTGCGCGTCAGAACACATCAACAATGACAAAATTGAGATTTTCGAGGGCGTCTGGTTCAATTGATCGACAATCTTGTAATCATTTTTCTTTATTATCCTCATGAACACTTCTACCTCGTTGTCAAAGGTAATCTTGGTCTCTGTTTCAGGCACAGGCACCCTCTCAGCCACCTGTTTTCCTTTAGCTTTTGCCGCAGCCTCAACTTCTTTATCACTGCGCAAAGTTTGGGGAGCAAACAACCTTCCACTCCTAGTAAAGCCACCTACACCACCCACATTATCAATATTTGAACTGGCTGATGTCCCGACTTCCTGCTTTTTCCCTTCATAATACACGTCTGCCCCATAGTGCCATGGGATTGCTTTTGTAGATGTAAACGGAATTGGTCTTGGCACCGTGATGGTAACAGGACTGGATCTTTCTTGCACAACACTTGCCACATGAGCTGTACTTGCAGGCACCTGAATTTCAGTGGGAGTATAATAAATGGTCACAGTTGACACCTCATCAGTATCTTTTACAACTCGGTCAAACTGTAGACGGCCCTCGTCAATCAGACTCTGCAAACCGACTCTCAATTTATCGCAACCATTCTCTTGGCCCATACATTCAGAACAATCTTGATCACAACCTGGGAACACCTGCCCCTTCAACAAATGATCCTTCACCACTAGCAATGAAGTCTTCACCTGACTGATATCCGTCACCAGGTTCAATCTCTTTCCATCCTCAACGACGTGCACATCTGCCACACCATGATTAGGCATGGGGTTCTGGATAACATTAGGAGGTAGCGAGAAATTGATTGCTTTAGCATCGATCAAGTCTTGTACCTTATTCTGAAATGCCCAACACTTTTCAGTGGTATGCCCCTGGGCACCTGAGTGGAAATCACAGCGAGCATTAACATCAAAATTAGGTGGCAAGTTGCCAGCGGCAGGAGGTCTCATAATACGAAGTTCAACCAACTTCAGTTGTAGTAACTGAGGTAACAATGCTGAATAAGTCATAGGGAGACGGTCAATCTTATGGTCCCTCTGCCTAGACCTTTGCTGGAAAGGAGGTTGCTGTTGTTGCTGCTGAGCCTACTGTTGTGGTTGTTGTTGCTGAATAGATGGTGTTGGGATTATTACTGCCCCTACCTGGTGATAAGCCTGAGAACGTCCTCTTCCCCGTCCTCTATACACAGCATTTGTATCACCTTCTCTCCTTTTCTGACCACTAGCAAAGGGTTTCTTTATTCCAGAAGAACCTGCCCCACTTACATCTTGGATCTTCCCAAGTTTCAACAGACTCTCGATCCTTTCCCCAACAATCACAATATCAGAAAATCCGGTCGATGGACAAGCAACCAATCTTTCAAGAAATGCCCCTTGCAGGGTGCCCATGAACATATCTGCCATTTCTCTATCCAGCAAAGGAGGTTGAACCTGGGCATCCATTTCCCTCCACCTTTGAGTGTATTCCTTGAAAATTTCCTTAGCATTCTGTGACAACCCTTGCAGTTGAGTATGGTTGGGAGCCATGTCGATATTATACTGGTATTACTTCAGAAACGCCTCTGCCAGATCCTTCTAGCTTCTCACAGAAGCTCTGTTCAATTTCATATACCAAGTCAACGAAGCTCCGGCCAAACTGTCTTGAAAGTAATGCATCCATAACTTCTCATCATTAGTATGGGCTAAAATCCTCCCAAAATAGGCCTGAATATGTGTCCGGGGACACGTATTGCCATGATATTTGTCAAAAGTAGGTGGCTTAAACTTTGGAGGAATTCTGACTCTAGGTACCAGACCCAAACTAGTAACATCAATACCCATAGAATTCTTGCACTCTATAGCCCTGATCTTCTCATCCAGCTCATCATACCTTTTATCACCCATATCAGCATCCAGCAGAGTGAATTGGTCTTCCATAACATCTTCTTGAACACCACCAACATTTCTGCCATTTCCATTACCCAGATTACCAACAGGAGGAGGATGGCCTTGTGTCTGTGAATTGTCATTCTGATTACCTCCCGGTGTGGCCTTTGGCCGCTCGACCATAAGTCTCAATCTCTCTTGAGTCTGTGCCATGCCAGTCATGAGAGTCATGAATTGGTCCATGCGTGCCCTCATCTCAGCCAAATTATTCTGCATTTGATCCATAATCCTTGCTTGATTTCTTCGAGTTGAGTATCGGTGAATGTGAGTATCAGCTATAATGCATGAAACCAGATAAAGGTTAGAGACCCCGCCACAAGTACCTGAAAACCAAGCAACAAAATGCAAAATGATATGCCATGCAATGCAACTTCCATGTTTATCACTTCCGAGGTGCTCTACACTCTGATTCCAATCTTAACCACAAAAATCTGAAGATCAGAAATCGTGATATGAAGAGACGTGCCGTGATTATGTGCTCGTGTACAAATAACAGCCATAGGAACCTTTCTGAACAACCTGCTCATTTCAATTAAAAGGACACATACAGACAGTGTTCAACAATTAGTTCAAACAACATACATCAAAAAGGTGGATTCATCAACAAGCCTGATGATATCCATCAACAAAAATACATCAAGAGAAATAACAGACTGCCAGTCTAACAACACTAAATCCTTCAACTTGTCACTTGAATGCTTGATATCCTTGAAGAGTATGCGAGTGCGCTGGTGATTTGGTCTTTCGATCAACTCCCTGATCAGAACATCTCTTCTCATGAGAGCTTCAGTCAATGACCCCATACACATCAGGAGAGCTTCATCATCATAAACCCCTTTGTGCCTCTTCACACCGGCTTGTATCTTGAGTTGCCCCACATCTACCCTGGCCTCTTCAAGCTCGCTTTTGGAAGCCTTCAGCTCCTCTCTGGAACTTACCAATTGCTCTTGATTTTCACCAAGGTTATCCCGATACTTTCTCCGTTGTTCACGTGCCTTTTTGAGCTCCTCATCCTTGATCTTCAGCTGTTCTTGCAACTCGGCGTTTTTTATTCTAACCTCATCCCAAGCTTGCTGAAGCTTGGCTAGCGTGTCCTTGGTCTGAGCTAAAGTCTGTTTGGTCTTCTTATGAGCTTAAGTGGCAGCATCGGCACCTTTACTAATTTTCTGGAAGTATTGAGCTCTTTTGGCGAAATCCTCTTCTCTCGCAGCTAAGATTCTTTCGGCGTCTTGGGCTCTATGCTCCAATTATTTATTGGCGTGCAAAGCATTTTGAAGAAGACTACTCAGATCTGAATTCTCCACCTGAAACTCCTTTACCAACTTCTGCAGCTTGTCAAACTCCTCAATGGCCACCGTGGTAGGCTGCTCTGGCATTACAGGATAGAGAGGGGGTTCCCTTGAAAAAGGTAAGAGTAATTCATTCACCTTCATTTCAAGCCAACTTTGGTAATCAGGGTAAGATCTACAATCCATCTTTCCAAAAATTGTTTTTCCTGTTTTACGTTGGTGACCCCAAGCATTCACAATTTCTTGAAACATTTCCTTATTTTCAGTCCCTGTAAAGAACAAAGATTTCTCAACATCCTGGTCTGAGGGAGGAAACCTGGAAGCGTATCCAAACTGTCTAACGACCAGGATCAGGTTATAGTTTATTCCCCCTTTCCTGCCGATTAGAGGCACATTGGGAAAATTCCCACAACTGGTGACAATCTCTATTCCCATCAGCTTACGATCGAACCAGACGATGTTATCAGCAGTTAATCCCATTATCCGCTTGGACCATTTTAAGGAATCCTTTGTTTCTACAAAAGCACCCGCCTGAGGTAAATGCTTCAAAAACCAACGAGATAAAAGTGGAGTGCAACAATTGACAGGTCCTCCCCTTCTTTTTTCATTCTTGAAGTGCACTGAGTAGTAAAAATCTCCTAACAAAGTAGGAACCGGATTTTTGAGAATAAAAACTCTTATGGCCTGTATATCCACAAAGTCTTGTTGATTAGGGAAAAGAACAATGCTATAGATGCACAAAGCCAGGATAGAATTGTAAACTACCCAATTCTTTGCTTCAGCAGCCTCTTGAGCTTGGTCAGTAAGAAAGGCTAAGTGAAAACCTTTGACCCCATTTTTGATAGCCACAATTCCTTTTACCACTGAATCTTTCACCTGTACCACAGCTGCAATCTCCTCTACGCTAGGATGACTTCCACAAAAGAATGGCAAAGCTGGCTCAACCGGAGTTCCCAAAATAAATGAGAACTCCTCCAAAGTAGGCATCAAGATGTAATCAGGAAAGAGAAAGCATCTCAACGAAGGCTCATAAAATGTAGCAACGTGTGAAGAGCATCATGTTCATACTGTGTGATTCTACGGACCATCTCAACCAGTTTCCCATATTTCTTCTAGAAGTTGACAAGCACACCCTGGTCAGCCATGGCTATCACCTTGTGCAGTAAGTCCAAAGCAGGTTCTGGGAACTTTTAGGCAACATTGCGCTTTCTCTCGAGAACTGTCTCTGTCGAACCCATTGATTGGAATCATAAGTGTAATAAGCACCTGTAAATGACAAACATGAATGTTATGACATGATAATGCAATGCAAAAGGGCATGGTATCAGCGTGCTCTGTGTCTGTGCTGGACTGTGTGCACGGTGTCTGTACAAGTCTGAGAATAATACTGTAGATAGAAACCCACTGACTGTAACAAGTTACATCATCTGTCTGTGAAAATATCAGAGTATCAGGGTATGTGGGAGGCATGGTTACCTACAAACATGTAAACACCTGCCCATACTCACATGTGGGTACTAGAACAGCGGTTCCTCAATTTCGGATTCTCTATTTTGAGAAGCAAAAGCACATTCATCCCGTAGGATACAATGCTATCGCCAAACAAAGAAATCATCCACTGATTCCCCAAAAATAAAGGTCATCCTATGCAAGTTCCAAAGTGGGCCCTCGGGTGCGAATGGGTTTGCCACAAAATATGGTCTGCCACTGTCACCACTAAAGAGGGATGTTTCCACTAAGGTCCTCAATGATCGGTCACCAGAGTCGACAGCTTTCTAGGTTAACACTCCGAAATGCACAGGACGCGCAAATCAGAACATCTCCCAAGAAAACCTCGTCTGGTTGCGGATTTCATATAAACCATACATAAAAGATGCTACGTATGCCACACTACCGTCCACGCTAGTCCTATGTATGTACTCAAGCCTGTGTAATGGGCTTATCTCTCAGAATACCCATCCCGTCAAACAGAAAACCAGCACAGCACAGTCCAGGATAATAATGATATGTAATATAAATACAGTAATGTACAGTAAAGCAATAATGCAACAAAATACAGTAAAGCAGTAATACAGTAAATAACAATACAATAAAACAACATCAAAGTAAACACCCAATGAAAGAAAAACAAACAAGCCCTAGGATTGACTCGCTAAGGAAACCAGAGATTCTGGGTTCGATCCCCAGCAGAGTCGTCAGCTGTCGCTCCCGGGATTTTCATCCAAGTACAAACGCGAAAGTGGCACGGAACAGAGTCGCCAGCAATGTGTATTTATCCCAAGAGAGGGAAAGGAAACACTGCATAAACCTGGGGGAAAGGAAAGAGCATGGTCTTGCGACCAAGAGAACTGGGTTCGGGAGTCGGTTACGCATGAGGAAGGTATTAGCACCCCCACGCGTCCATCGTACCCGATGGGATCCACGCTTGCTTGTCTCGATCAAAGGGTGATAGAAAAGATGCTAGAAAAAAACTGGAAAAGGAAAGGAAAGAGAAAGAAGAATAAATGTAGGGAAAATAAAAGAAGTGCTCGAATGGGCCCTACCCCACTGCCTACGTATCTCATCGGGAACATGAGAATCAGAGCGATGTAGTTCCCCTCAACTAGGGTCGCTTTGTTTGTGTTTTTTAGTGGAAACGTCAGAGTGCGCGTTCCAGCAGTTAGGTGTTGCAGCTCGCTGTTGGGAGACTTAGGCATTACCTGTTTGCAGTGGAACGGAGGCGACGAATCCTTAAGGAATGAGTGAAGAGATAAGAGAAGAATTTTTTGTTTGTTTTTGTCTTTTAAGAAAGAAGTGTTTTGTTTATTGGTGTTTAGTAACTCACATTGTATTTAAGTCATTCATGTAGGATCGAATGCCTCGCATATCGACCCGAAACGGGACATACGCTAAAAATTCTAAGAAAGTGAGAGAAGACTCCTCACTATCTCATTCTTACATGAAAGGCTCAAATACAATATTTGTTTTGCCTTTATTAAATGTTTTTTACTTTGTGTTTTAAGATGAGAAGAAGAGACTCAAATGGAGGAGTAAAGGTAAAAACTAAAGAGGGAGACTAAGACTCAAACCCTAATGTTAGCATGCTTGGAGATCTTATGGTTAATGTGGTTTAAGAAATCTAATCCTAAGAGAAAGGAGAAGAAGAAGATAGAAATCAACATACTTCCAAGATAGAAGTTAAGTTATTTCTAAGAGGGAAGAAAGAAGATTATGAAAGCAAAGCATCGTTAAATGCTTAAACAACACATTTTGAATGATTAAAAATGAAGGAAGAAATTAGAATGTGGATGCATATCCACACTCAAGTGACTTACCATCAGCCCCTGAAATGGTTAGTACAATTATTTACAAGTGAAGAAGCAAATTAAGATGAACAAGTAAGGCTTAAACAAGTCAAGAACCAAAGTAAAAGCATCTTAAAGGTTGAGGAAAACCTAAGGTCAGAATGCACATCATAAGAATGTTCTCTAATGCTATGAGATCAAACATAAATCAAATATACACAAACAATGCCTTAAACCACAAAGACATGCACTATGAAAGAAATAGATGAAGAATGAGTGGATATGCAAAGTGATCATGCATTAATGCTTCATGAAAGGTTAAAATCAGAACCAATGTCATTTAGGAATGGTTTTACAATGCTTATGAATCATCATGTAGTTCATATATGAAATGATGTAAGAAGAAGAGATGAGAAAGAGAAAAGAATGAGAAACAAGCTTCACTAAGATGCACAAAGTTACATATCAAAGATGCATATCATGTAAAATGATTGATGAATGCACATGGGTAGTAGCATATCATTGGTGAAATGCAAATGAAACATGTAAGATGGCATACCAAACGCAAACACAATTCATGTTAAGCACAAGAGTAGATAAGATATGAAAACATGTCAAAAAGGTAAGTCAAAATGCATAAACACAAACCAAATGCAAGTATAAACCAACATGACCTATAATTGAGTTTAGAAAGAACTATAATATTCTAAATGAAACCTCTAATCTCACACAAAGAAAACAAGAAAGGGTGGCACAAGTGCCTCATTAAAAGTAAGCTAGAAGGAAGTATAAGAATATGCACAAAGATAGCTTCAAATGTAAAGCTCTAAACAAATATCAAAAGTACATATTAAAATCATGAAAATTGGCTCTAAACAACCTAAATCAGAAACAAATCAAGTATCAAAAGCTCATGGCAAAATTCAAAATGAAACATGCTCAACCAAATCAAAAAAGTCCTATTGAAACACATCACAAGAAGGTGCAAAGATGAACATCAAAAGGTATGATATAATGACTTTAAAAATTAAACAAAAATTGTTTTAGACACTTTAAGATGTTATCTAATCAATACAAAAAGAATGAATCAAAAATATGATGTGAGATGAGATAAAGAAATCATGCAAATGCAAGTGTCAATGAATAAGAGTATCAATTAAAAGAAATTAAAAGAAAATATGAAATAATGTGTAAAAAATCACAAAGTCAGAATTAAAAAATAGAGAAAATTATTTAATTGTGCTAAGATGTCACATGAAATATTCTGGGATTTTTAGAGATCATTTGGTATTGTTAAAAAAAGGAAATCAAAACAATATGGAAAAGAAAATAAAAAATAAAAAGAAATGGGAAGGGGGTGCAGCGTGAGTAAAATACATGTTGAAAAATCACATTGGGCTCAGCAAGGGGTGTGAAAAGCAATTAAGACCCAGTCCACTAACGTGTGATTGTGTGTGCTAGTGTGCATGATCAGTTCCAATGTAATTCAATCATAAGCGTTGGATCCAGTCAACAAAATTAATCTCAAAAAGTAAAAGAATCCAATGATCCATAACACGTGAACACAGCAATTATCATGCACGCACGCTCATACAAACAAGTCAAAATCAGAAAAAGAGAAAAACGAAAGCATGTGAGAGGCATGTGTTATTTTAATGCGCTGGCAATACAATGAACGTTGGATTAATCTCAGGTTGAACAATCATGCAAGATGAATGGATTAGATGTGAGGCATACGATAACAACCATGATGCACATGCACACAAACATCAGATCACAAAAGAATGCACATGAGATGCACGTGAAATTTTAATGTGCTGGCAAGTTTATAACCGCATGATGCAAAAGATGAATGGCCAAGATTAAAACTGAGGATTAAACCCTAAAACATCTCACCGGTCGGAGAAGGACCTCCGGTCATCTTCTCCGGCCACTCTCTGGCCACCTGCAACCTCAAATATTCCAGAAATTCACATGGCATACATCAAAAGAAAGCTTAGCTCATGTACAATCCAAATCTACCAATGAAAATCACATAGCATGCACGCATATAGAGATTCAAACACCAACAGTTTGCCCTAATTTTTCACCTATGCTCCTAATGAGCCTATCAACTAGCCAGGACTCACACAGCTTCTAGTAAGCTTTAAATCAAGATGAAACAAGCTCAAATCACATGAGTACGAAGCAAAAAGGTTGAGTAAATTAGAACCTGAAACTTGTGAAGGAACTTGAGTTGTAAGAAAACCAGAGATATCTTAAGCTCTTGCACTTGTTGAGCAAAATAAATGGTACTTGTTCTTGAGGTCTTGAAGAACAGAGAGAGAATCAAAATGCTGATGAAGCTTCACTTGGAGAATGATATTGATTCAGTGTGTTCTTGCTTCAAGAATGCATTACTGATGATAATGGTGAAAAGTAGATGAAGAGGATGATAGAATCGTGTGAGAGAGAGAGAGAGAGAGAGAGAGAGAGAGAGAATTCAGAGAGAGAGAGAGCTTGCGAATTTCAGAGGAAAAATTGAGAATGAAGTGTTGTTGTGAATTTGTGAGTGAGATTTCAATTTATATGTGTGGTTTAGTAGCTTGAACCAAGGTTAACTGGGTGAGTTAAATGAGTTGGAGAGGGTTAACTGAGCTGCCTCTAACTAACTGAGTCAAGTTAGTTAGGGCGAGTGGAAAAAGGTTGTGCTATGGTGTGGTAGATTCATGAGGTTATGGTGAGGTTGATGGAAAAGAGTGGTGGTGATGTGTTGTCTCTGATGCAGCAGAAAGCTTGCATAACAAGTTTTGTTTTCCTTTCTTGTGTATGATGTAGCATAGCATGTCAAGTGTAAGAATGGTGTTTGGCTTAAAGAGGAAAAGAAGGGGCATGGTTTGTATGCGTGTGAACTGAGCTATGACAACAACAACAACAATACATTTTCTTCTAATTTTGGCAGCTTCTCACTTGGTGAAAATGTGAAAGTTTAGAGGTAAAGTTCTTGATGTACCATGGATGAAATGACAAGCATTTGGTGTCATTAGAAAGAGGAGGCATAGAAGAGCAAGTTTGGTGTGAGAATTGACTTGAATGGAGGCTTGTAGAATGGAGAAAAATGGCTTGGAACTCAAGAATGTCGGACTTGTTCATGGGCGAGGCAAGGTTGTGGCATGGCATGGAAAAATCGCCTATGAGATTCAGCATGATCACACCAACTTGGGACCATCATAACTATCTCATAACTTGCTCAAATTAAAAAATGTCCAACATGAACATTGTAGAGGGCATGGAAAGGAACAACTTTGATGTTGGAAAGTTTTCCATATGAAGCTCCCTTGATGGAGAAAAATGGTTGGACATTTGGCACACCATGTGTTTGACAAAATTATGGCCGGTGGGCCTAAGCTTGCCTTGCCATGACTTGGTTTTTGCATTGATTTTACCAAACTTTGATTGATCATAACTCCCTCAATTTTGATCCAATGGAAAAGTTCTTTATATGGATTTGAAGCTTAGAACATGAACTTTAATTGGCTCAACTTGGGCTTGAGGTTTGGAGCTTTTATAATGAAGAAAGAGAGCCTCAAAGTAGGGTGCAAAATGGTCCAAACTTGCCATTTTTGGAAACCCTAAAGTTTATATTTTTGGCAGTTTTGTAACTTCTTGATTTTTCATGATTCCTCCATCATTTCTTGATCAAATCTAGTCCAATGAACATATATAACTTGAATTTTATGATTTTGATCTTAAAAAGTCATGAGTTGACTTTTTTCACTGCACAGTTGACTTTTTCCCCAATTTCTTGATTATCAAGTAACTGATCAATTGAACCTCTTCTGAAATGAATCAATGGCCAATCTTCCATCCTTAGACACTTAACATCATGTAGAAAACATTGAGATCAAGTTTGAATCAAAATTTCATCAGGAAACCACTTGAATCCAAAACCCTAATTTTGACTATTTTTGTGATAGGAGGTGATGCACTGTTCAATCCTCTTGATGAATTCCCATCTTCCAATGACTTGTGAAATCAAGTGGGATGATATATGATGTAATAAACCCTTGAGGCTTGTTGAGAGACCTTTGGCTCTTATTCTCTTGCTTTAGATGATCCACATCTTTGAGAAACAACTAATCACATGCCCTTATGCAAGATGCCATGCTAAATGCTTAATGTTTTATTTTTCTATGCTTGAATGCAATGTAATGAAATGAAAGCTCATGCTAAATGCTATGAAGAATGGGAGGGCAAATTTTGGGGTATTACAGATAGCGGTCATTATGTTTCAACGTAGTCCTTTTCCCTTAAATGACCATTTTCTAACTTTGTAAATGTTCTAAGGAATCATGTGTTTGGCTGATTTCCATCCTATCAATAAAATTTGAGCCCTCGCGCCTTTGTTTGCAATTCTTATTTGTTTTAGCTTTACAGAACGACATTTTTTAACAGGATTAACGATTCTTGAAATAAAACAAAAATGAATTTACTTGTCAAATTTTTTCTGCTTTAAAATAAAGATGGCAATTATTTTGACTGTTGAACGTCGAAAGAACATCGATTGCTTCTCCAAAGGTAAGAGAGCTTCAAAGTGCAGAATCAAAGTACTCCTTCTAAACCAGTACGCCTGAACGAAGGATCAATTGTGTCGGATGCGAATATTCCGTCTGACACCCCTGGCAGAGTTCTTACCTCCTAAGCTTGACCAACAGTTGTTCCCCATAGGGGCTATCTCTCCTAAGCAAGGCAGAATTTCTCTCATTAACCATTGATAATTTTTCGTCCCCCGCAGTGGTCGAGTATCCAGTCGTGTTCATCCACTAGTCTGTATGTCGCGTCAGTTTTGTCAGCATAAACATACATACATCATGCATTATTGATTTAAATTCATATTCATATTGTATCACTATCACTCTAGTCGGTCTTGTCCCCTAGTGATAAAAGTCCTCTTGTCAATCGAATTGTCAGTTCTTTCCTCGTCAGGAAGCGAATCATCCAAGCAATCTCTCACTAGTTTATTTCTGGGATGAAATTGGTCCTTGACCACTTTGATAACTTGAACCTCTGAAAGACCAGAAGGCCTTCGACGAACTTCACTCTTCATCATGGAAGATGATATCTTCGCTTTCCCGGATTAAGGAAAATCCCTAGAGAAAACCTCACAACTAAAGACTCTCAGCAACAGATTGATTTTTCTCTTCAATAGAGTCAATGTTAATGAAGTCATCAGCACCTCAAAATTGGGGTACATTGTATGGCATTTCTCTAAGAAGATCTCGAAGAAAAGTATGACGTAATATCCCTAAGCCGAAAGCAGTCCCTCAAGAGACTCGTTTTCCCCAGTAGAGTCGACAAATGGTGTCTCCAAATAGAGAAGTTTGTGCACCTCTACAACTTAGAGGAATGGGTTCCCCAGCAAGTCTGACATCAAATTTTTTTTCCACCAAATGGCATCTCCCTAGGAAAATTCGGCGAGAAGTTTAAGGAAAACTGCTACGAATAGCGTACCTTATCATGAAAGTTTATTGACAAAAGAAACTGAGACCAGTTCCTTGGTAGGAAACCAGGATCGAGGGGAAGTTTATTTCAGAAACTGAGACCAGTTCCTGTATAGGAAACCAGGATCGAGGGGAAGTTTATTTCAGAAACTTAGACCAGTTCCTCGGTAGGAAACCAGGATCGAGGGGAATTTTACCTTTTCTAAGCATCATTGCTTAGCGAAGGAAGATGGATGAGCAAACTGCCATTCATAACCACCATCAAAATTTCGGGTATTCCGATATTTAATCCTCTTGTACCCTGAATGCCCGAATACCTTCGCCATTCACATCTTCTGGTCCAAGAAGATTAAATAGGGGCATCTGTCATACATCAAGGATTAAGCACAAGGTTGCAACATTCCAATTGGATTAAGCCTCAGGATCGTCAGTGTCACCAAATTAGGGTTTTGACCGACCAAGGCCTCCAGGTGGAAATTTTTCTCTGGGCATGAGCCAATGCTTTAAAACACAACCTAAGATACTCCAAGGGACCTCATGAACCCAATCATCAAGTCAATTTAGCCTCAAAGGATGCATTCACCAAAAATCAGGAATTAGGGTTTCTTAACCTAATTCTCCCCTAAGTTGACTTTTGGGACAAAACATGAGCCAAGACCTCCATCAAATTCTATCTGAGCTAAGAATTATGACAGCTGCAACATACCTTGCTGCAACTGTCATGACAAGGCAGATTGGTGCACATTGGCTCTATTTGATCAATCTGTGTAAATGATAAACAAGTTTATCCATCTGCACACCTCAAGGGGAGACCAATGAGGAACAAACACTGATCCATAAGCCTCCCAAGTCTTTGGAACTACATATAGGTTTGGCACCCCTAAAAGCTAAAGATGCTTCAAGACTCCAATTTTGTTTTGGAGCATTCAATGGATACTTAGAGGTGGCATGTATCAGAGCAAAAATGAACACTTCAGTCAAACCTTATCCTTGAATCAAAGAACCATAGGCCTGTGCTCTAACCTCTAGTCAATGGCTAGAGGAAACTTGAGATTCCATTTGATCACCATTGGCCAACAGCCTGCTGTAGCCACCATTCATTATTGCTTGCAAAACAAACTTGCTCTACTATAAATAGAGCTCATTTATGCTCAGTTTAAGTACACCAAAGCAACCAAACTGATGCTTTCCTCAAAATCTCCTCTTTCACTCTAAATTTACCTTTTAAAGCAAGTCACTATCGGGTTTTAAGTTTGAGAGCAATTCCAACCAAACCAATCACACACACACCTCATAAACATCAAATAGAAGTGATCCAAACACTTAAACAACATCAAGAACACCAATTTCACAAAATCACCATCCAACTGCTTAAGCTTTTAGCAGACTTGCAGTTGGGGTACCATCTTAAGTTCCAGCTTGTTTCCAACCACTCCAAGCATTCAGACACACTCCATAGCACCTAGGGAAGCTGTCCACATCATTGGAACCAAGTTGTAACACCTCCAACCTAGAACTCGATCACCAGCTGCAAGAGGTAAGCCTCAACTTAGTCATCTCTTAATCTATGCATATTTCCTCGCACAATACTTTTGCCAAATGTTCATAATCATGCATAGAATGTTTCCCCTCCATTAATTGCCTTGTATGAATCGTGTGTGGAATTTCTGAGCCTTCATGCAGAATTTAGGGTTCTTGAGGTTTCTCTTTGATTTCTTATTCCATGCTTAAAATAAATGAAACTAAAGACCATAGACATGATTGTGAGGTGAAAACGAGTAGATTGATATGTGGATTGTGTGATTTCATCAAGTATTTAGTAAGATTGATGAGAAAACACAAATCAACCAAGAATAGAGCACGCGAGTAAGACCAAAGTGTTCTTGGCGCCCTTTTTCAAATATTTGAATATTTGAATTTTTGTGATTTTATTTAATTGATTCAAAAATTAATTTCTCTCTGAATTTTAATGATTTTGAGTTGATTATTTTTTTAATAATTCACAAAAATGTTAAAATATTTTATTCTACAATAATTTCCCAAAAAATAATATTTATTTCATATATTTGATATTTTTGCAAAGAATTATTTTTTATTTGTTTTTAACATTTAAAATATTTTTTCTTTCTTGATTTTCCAAACATAATTGACTTTGAATCATTTTTTGGATAAAAATATGATTTTTGAAGCATTGATCCAAGATCACCACTTATTTTTCACACATTCTCAATAATTTTTATTAATTTTTAAACAAAATTAATTACATTTTAAACAAAATTAGGGTTTTGATTAATTCCACCCTCATCAATCTTTTTCAAACACTCATGGGCCTCTAATAGAGTGTAAGATCCAACCCCCTTTTGAAAACCAAAATAATATGGGCCTCGGTCATCGTATAAGACCCACTGTGTTTTCAAACCTCGGCGCGATCGCCATTTTTCAAACAAATAATCATCTGGGCCTCTCCTCGAGCTATAAGTCTCATTCCTTTTCTTAAATCTTTTGGGCCTCTAATAGAGTGTAAGACCCAACCCCTTTTTTGTAAATAAACAATTTTGGGCCTCACATATTGTATAAGTCCCTCTGTATATTTTCAAACGTTCGGCGAGATTGTCGCCTTTTTAACAAAATCAACTGGGCTTCTCCTTGAGCTATAAGACCCATCTTTATTCATTTTCAAACACTTTGGGCCTCTAATAGGGTGAAAGACCCAATCCCCTTTTGATCAAAACTTTTTGGGCCTCGGTCGTTGTATAAGTCCCGATAAAAAACAACAGTGTCATCTCTGTTAAAATTTGGGCCTCTCCCTGAACTGTAAGCCCCGATCTCTGTTCAAAATACTCTCTCCTTTGATTTTGAATCCAAATGTATAGTTGCTATCAAAAATTTCTTTAATTTCTTTGTTGAACAACTAACAAAACAACATGGAAGCTCTACAACGGGTAAGTGTTTATCCGCTTTCTTTTATATGCTTTCATATACATAACTGTATTGTGGGATGCTGCGCATGGTTAGTCTTCTTTCATTATTTTAAATACATGTCAAATATATATAACTGTATTGTGGGAAGCTGCGCATGGTTAGTCTTCTTTCATACTCTTTTAAATACTTGTCATATATCAACTGTATATATACTAGTATAGTTATTTAGAGTTTTCCCCGACAACTACGTCTAGAACTAGGTAAAACCCTGTTGGTCACTCTTTAAATACAAACAAAACTAGATCCCCATAGGATTTCTAGATACGGTATTCCCTTCTCTTGGGGTTAATCAATATGGAACAAAGAGAAAGGCAGTATTCTCGGTGAACCTTTTCTCAGACTGTCACCCCTAGAAATTGTCAAAGAAATTCTACTCCCAGAGGTGATCTATTCTCTGTGAATAGCATCTCTTGAGTTTCTTTCAAATGCTCGAACTTTCCTGGAATGATCTCTTCTCTGTGAATTGCATTTCTTGAACTTCTCTTAGTTTGGGGACCCACAGGCTTCCTAAAAGCATCCACACCTCCTCTTGGGCTTTGTACAAGGACCCGTTGGCATCTTAGAAGTTCTCATGCCTTCTCTTGGGCTTAATACAAGGACCCTAACAACCTCTTAAAGGTATAAGACAGAAATTAGTCATCCTTTGCTAGAGCAGTCTTTCCAGTGTCAAACCTCAAGCCACTTTAGGTTTGATTCTCATCCCTTAAGGCCCTTGCCCTCTTTTGGGGCATCCTACAAAAGATAAAAATCTTCAACACCAGTAGGCTTGGACAGTCTAAAACCCCTTTGAGTCTCAAAGACATTCTCAAGTTCCTTTCAAACATAGGAAAAAACACTGATCACTCAGGATAAATCTCCAGAAGAAACCCGGTCTCTCTCATGAGAGTTCCCCATCCTTGGGCCTGCCTATGGATCTAATTCTTAGCAGTAAGATTGGCTCATCTTAGGCTTTGTATAATGATCTTTCCTCAACACAGTCAGCCTCCTCTTGGGCTTTGTACAAAGATCCTCCCCCAGCGGAGCTAACCTTTTCAGACTCTCTTGTTGAGTCAATCACTTTTCAGACTCTCTTGTTGAGTCAATCACTTTTCAGACTCTCTTGTTGAGTCAATCACTTTTTAGACTCTCTTGTTGAGTCAATTATTTTTTAGACTCTCTTATTGAGTCCATCACTTTTCAAGACTCTCTTGTTGGGTCAATCTCCTTTTAGTCTCAATCTCGGGCTTCGTACGAGACAGCAACTCACTCTCTTGTTGAGTATAAAAGACTCTCTTGTTAGGTCAATCACCTTTGCAAGACTCTCTTGTTGAGTCAACTTCTTTAGCCTCTGTCTTGGGCTTTGTACAAGACATATAAAATCACTCTCTTGTTGAGTCAACTCCTTTAGCCTCCGTCTTGGGCTTTGTACAAGACATAAAAACACTCTCTTATTGAGTCGGTCTTATCTAGCCTCCTCTTAGGCTTTGTATAAAGAAATCCCTAGCTGAGTCAATCCACCTATTACCTTCAACCTTGGGCTTTGATCAAAGCACACAAACATCAACAATCCCTCTTTAGAGATGACAAATTCTCTTTCAATCAACCTTTTAGCTTTAATCTTGTGCTTTGAACAAGACACAAATACTCCTTTTAGCCTGTGTCTTGGGCTTTGAACAAGACACCAAAACATCTTTTTCCTCCCTTAGAATAGGAGGAAATACGATTGCTCTGATTTCCCTATTTCGTTAAACGGGAATACCTAGGCATAAGATTGTGAAATCTTAGCGAGCATACTAATCAAAAACTCTAGGTCAAGTACCTTCATACATCAACCAAAGAAAAATTAGATATAGTACCTTCTCAAAAGCCTCGTAGACACTCTATTCTTAAGCCAAATAACCTAAGAGAGACCCAAGATTTTGATAGCATCTGTAAACCAACAGTCATCTATTTAAACTCAGTATGCAAGCAGGATTAATTTGAGACATCTATGTCCCTTCCTTAATCAACTTCACAGGATAAAAAATGAATCGAACTGTAGCACCCCTAAGCGATAGTGATTCGAAACCACAAAAACCGCGCTACACATCCTTTGTATGTCTACAAATTCATTCACATGTTATTGTCATGAACATGTTCTTTTTGTCCAACTATGTTTGGTTGTTACCATTTACTTGTATTCATGCTTAAGTATTGTAATAACTTATCCATGCTTTAAAGTGTTTAAATTGTATTCATGATTAAGTGTTGTTACAACTTATCTTCCTTTGTCTTAAATTCTGAAGGCGAAAGGCTCTGAAGACCAAGTGCAGAAAGACTCTGAAGACTTATGTGTTATGAAGATTACAGTTCCAAAGGTCAAGTGCTAAAGACTCTGAAGACGGATTCCTAATGGACAAGTTCTGAAGTTTCGGAAGACTTGAAGAAGTAAAGGATAATGTTCTTAAAGACAAGTGCTGAAGTTCTGAAGACTGATTCCTAATGGATTTCTTCAAATGAGTGAAGACTTGATGTATCAGATATCCTGTTAAGAATGCTCTACTCATGCTTCATCAAATTACCATCAGAATCCTCTGAAGTTTTGAAGTCAAATGTTAACGTTGTGAACAACTGTACACACTGCTCAAGAAGATATCTCGTCACTTCTCCCATAGCAAAAAAAAAAGATGTGTCAGTACAACTCATTATTACACAACGTCTCTTTTCCAACAACCAACAGTATTTCAAACGGCTATATTTCTACTGGGCTATAAAAAGGAAAGAGTGCTCGCTTCTGAGGTAATTGATTTGGTCCATGAATGGCGAATTGATCAAAGTCATTGTGTGAAGATAGCAACAAGGATGAGTTCTCGTTGTAACACTTAGAATATCCAAAGCTATCACTAATTCACTCATGACAATTGTTGTTGAAGCTCAAAGATCAAATCAACACAACAACAACAATTTGGAACATAAGATGTTGATGAAGAAGACAACATTTCAAATCTGTCAAGTCATCAACCTACCTTCTCGTCAGCACTACATTGAAGATCTGAAGCAAGGAGTTGTTGCTCAAAGCTTGCTCACCCAAGAAGACAAAGAAGAAGAAGATCTACAAGATGTCAACAACTGTCAAATCCTTATACATCTTTGTAGTTTCTTAGGATAGCAAGGAGTTGTTGCTCATATCTTGATTGAACACTTATGTGTTCCTTGTACTTAAACTTAGGAGTAATCTGCTTATTAAGAAGAAACTATGTAATCTTCTGTTAACTAATTCTTGGTGAATTAGGATTCCTTGAGTAGTCAGTGTGATCGGAGACTGGAGAAGACAATGGCGAGATGTCATTGTGCTAAATCCTGAAATAGGGTCAGTTGCGTTATATTCATTGCGATGAATCCCTGAACGTCTACCTGTGAAAGCCTAGCAGTAGATCTTGCGAGATTGGAACCTGCAGGTCAATGTTCGTTATATTCATTAAGTTGAATCCCTGAACGGTTTATTGCATGTTAGTCACATTGCAGCTGTGCAGTTTGTTAGTCACCGGTTGTATCCCGTGCATCTGTAATCGAGATTGATTATAGTGGATTAAGTCCATGTGTTCAAGGCGAAATCACCTAAGGAGGGTGGACTGGATTAGCCTGTGTGGTGAACTAGGATATATCGTGTGTTCTTTACTCTTATGTTTATTGTCTTTGTTTATGTTTCTACTTAGAGTATCAGAATCTTACATAAGCAAGTCAGAACCTTGCAGCTTAACTCTGATAAGCTTCCGCACTGCAAGTTCTGAGAAATGTATCTTATGTTCAGACACTTGTTGGTTCTCATGCTTCACGCATAAGCAAGTCTGAAGGTATCATCGTAGATCAGAGTCTCTCAACGAACTCTGATGTTATCTGAGCGTCTTTATGACAAGATACGAAAAGTTATTAAAAGAGTAAATACACAATTCAAACCCCCCCTTTCTTGTGTCTTTCTCGCACCTTCAATTGGTATCAGAGCCCCGATTCTATTATTAATGGATATCAAACACTTGATAGTGTCAAAAAAAATCCAGATGCGGTGCAAAGAAATAATCTGGGTGAGATTGAAATCCACTTACAATTTCTGTAACAGTTTAGAAGATGACTGCGTACAAAATTGTAATCAATCTGAGTACTTGAGCAAATCATTGATTCTGGAAGTTTTTGCAGTTGTCAAACAACTAAATGTTCTTCACTTAACTTTTAAAGAAGATTGCAGAATCAGTTGATAAGATAGATTCATCAGATAAGAAGTAGTATCTGTTGAATGCTTATCTTGGAAGATACGTATGTATGAACCACATATTTGCTCAAAGTTGAATCATCAAAAAACAATAAGTCTTGTTTACTGAAGATTAATTCTTTATGAGTTTTTGAGATGTTTTCAAGAAACGGATTAGGTCCACCCTTGACTTTCTCGTTTAAAGCTCATTCAGAACTTCTTCATGTAAAGAAGAAAGATTATTGTTCTATGATTTTGAACTCAAGAATTAAGTCTGATGAAGTCAGAAATTTGATAAGTTCAAACTCTTAGAAATTACTCAACATCTGAATCTTGACTAATCAAGAAGTTGAAAGATTCAATAAAGTACTGAATATTGTTTTCTTGGAGAGTATAAACTGTAAAGAATATTCATAAGATGCTGTGGAAATCAATTCTAGAAGCACATAATCTAAAAAGGGTCGATAATTAAATATTGACGGTCCTCTAGAGAGCTTGATGAAAGCTTGTAGTTCTGACTACGTAGATTCAAAGTCTCTGATTGGTTGTTCTCAGAAGTCAAATGAACAGCTATGAACAAGAAAAGAATGGATCATCTGAAATATGATTCTTATTATCAGAATGTAGGAGATATCTACATTGTTCATCAATATCCGGTAGCTCTCTCTGAAGGAAGTTGAAGATGAAAGACGATAATCAGGTGGCTCAAAATTGGAACGCACTCAATTGCAGCAGGCAATAAAGTCTACATATTTTCCAAGAAAGGAAGATCAGAGTCTGAGTGAAAAAGCACTTAGACAGTCTGAAATTATCTCTGTATCCTTAAGGAATCTGATGAGTATGTTGGAACAAGAAAAAGGAAAGGATTTTTGCGTAGAATGATTCCAGCTCTCTACCTAGAATCAGAGTTCAGAAAATGATCACGCTCTTCAGGAATCAGAATGCAAGAGAATCTTGAAGAATCCGAGAACCCATAGCAGTTCACTCTGAAGAAAGTATATGCAGAACAAGGCTGATCAAAAGCTTTATTAAGGACAATCTTATTAGATACATGAGAAATTAGAATAAAGAGAATCTGAGGAAAATCAGAAGCCTAAACGCAAGACAGCTTAAGTCAAAAGGGAAAGCACTCAAATACAGAATCACTGGGAAAAAGATTTCAAAACCTCTAAGATATGATCCTCCTTATCTATGACTAATTTCAAACAGTGAAATATCTAATGAGTAAAAAATATTCATGATGTGAAATATCCTATCTTTCCAAGAGAAAATCTTTTGATTAAATCTCTGGACTATGTGTGCACTCTATGTGACCTCAGTCATGAGTTGCGAATCTTGAGTAATCATAATATAAGTTTTCTTGAAAATAAGCAAATCTGTTTAATTTCTTCATATAAATACTTGAAATCTAAACAGTATTTTTCTTAAGGACTGTTCACATCATCAAAATTCTTGTCACTTAATGTGCACTTAATCCATATCTTCCCTAGGTTAGGCACAACTCATTGTACCTATTTAGATGTATATAAGTCAACTCTCCCTATCCAAAGATATCACACTCAAGACTCTCTATCATTAAACCATTAGTGTCAACATTCTATCTTCCATTTACCATCATGGCTCCACTAACCCTTCTAGGAAACGAGGATCCTCCTGAAATCATATCTGAAAAACAATTTGTAATCAATGTTCCTTCTCTTTCGAGTAACATTGCTTGTAGTCTATCTGATGTGTTTTATACTCAACAATGGACTAGATATTCCTCTTTGTTAGAAAAACCCACGTACATAAATCTAGTGAAAGATTTTTGGAAACATGTCTTCCATGATCATGAAACTAGACGTATCTAAGATTAACCTGTGTCTGCTACATGCATGATATGTAGTAGTTTAAATCGTTGTACTAATGTCAGTTTGCTCCTAAATTATTTAGGTCTGAGGAATAGTTAAAATTGTGTATGTGAATCTTATTACAGTATCTCCTTTTTCAGTTAAGTCAATGGTTATTTCTAACATTTAGTATATCACTTTGTACTGCCTAAAGTTGAATTTGAATAATTCAAGAATCTGATATATCCTAAGAGGAATTTGAACTTACTTAAACAAGTTTTGAAAGCAATTACACATGAATCTATTAAAAGACATATGAAAAAATTTGAGTTCCTCGAGAAACCACCATCATTAAAACGTGTCTATCACCCTTGCCACTCTTAGGAGAGCAGTTATCATCCACATCGGTTGATACTTCGTCATTAACTGCTCTTTTTCATTTTCCATGTGCCTATGTCTCATAGCATACCCTAGGCAATTATAACTTACCTAGGAAATAGTAAATACAAATCTTTTGTATTGATTTAGACATTACCTTCTTCCACTCTCATCCCCTTATAAATAGTAGGAATTCCCCTTTTCTCATTCCATCCTCAACCTAAAGTTGTCATCCTTCTAAAACCCTACTTGAACTTTAACAATGTCTGCTCCAACCTTTACTGGTAACATAGAAACCCTAGAAGTTATATCAGAAAAATGACCAAACCTTGCTCGACTCAAAAACCACGGCATGGACTTAGTTAGAAGCATGCAAATTCAATCTTGGTCTGGGTACTACGCCTTGCTAAATGGACCTGTCTATCCTGTCCTTTTAAAGGAATTTTGGAAATATGCCAGAATCGACGATGATGGTAACACTGTCTGGTCGGAAGCTTATTGACTTCCAATCTCTATCACCTTGTCCTCAATCGCGGAGATCTCTAACTGTTTCTCATTTGGAGTCACTATTGAAGACTTTCAATGTGATCTTGGTATGGTAGAGAAGTGCAGGATCCTTTTTGTTGGTTCAGCACCTTTTGAACCAAACAATCCCGAGTACCTTCTTCCTTCTGCCAAGACTTGGTTTAGATTCTCTCTAACTAATCTTCGCCCTCGAGCAACAGCAAAATCCACTCTGTCTAATGATGACAGAATCTTTGTTTTTCTTTTGACGCATCATGTCAAGATTAATCTTCCCAAAATCATCTTCAATCACTTGAAGCACTCCATTGAGGTTTCAAGAAAACAGACCCAACCCTTTATTCCATACGGAAGGATTATATCTGAAATTATGCTTAGAGAAGATTTCTGGGGATTGTTAAGCAGGATTGGACCAGAGCATGCGGTAACAGAAACAAGATGCTCTAGAGTGGATGACATTGAAGACTTTGATGATTAAAGTATCTTTACGAGTGTATAACAAGTTCTTGTTATAATTAGGTCTAAGATCTTGTGATTAACAGTTTTATTTTGTTGATGCCATGTACTCGTGTTTAAAATTAATATGTGTTGCGTTCTGGTCTATTCTTGAATTATTTTCTTCATACTCATAGCTGCACTGATCTATCATTTATGTTGAATGAAATTAACTCCGGATATTCTCATGATTAAAATACTTAAAACATTATCATAGCCCAACGATGATCGATAAATGGCGCATTAACACCCTTTAAGAATAATGCCATCACAAAAATCCATGGCTTAGTGGATGCTTCAAGTTCCTGTGTTGACCCCATGGAAATAAGAAATGTCTGGACTGAGTTCCATTAATGGATCTCAGAGGAAATTGTGAAGAGCAAGAGGCTGGCAATCACTCAAGCAAAAGAAAATCTGCATTCCTCAAGAACTGATGATTCTAAAACTTACTCTCATCTTCCTCATCATTATTAGGCTCCTTTTAGCCTAATCCTTAGGAACCCATTCTCATTAAGTCTATGTTTTGATTATCTTAAATCTTTTTGGATTAAACCTATGCCTTATATTTTAAAATCATTTTGTGGTTCAGTATTAATACTTCCATCTAATCGTCCATTATTAAAAATGCTATGACTAATCTCTGAAGATGTTGATCACTAGAACTGTTTCTTATCATATCAACCTTCGTATGATTAATGCTTAAATGATAATATCTATTAATATTCACTATCATATTGATACATATGCTTAAATGCTCAGACGCTCTAAACTTTTTGATGATGTCAAAATGGGGGAGAAATATAATATGATTTTGATTGGAAAGAAAAATCTTGAAATAGAAAGAATGCAAACTCAAACAAGCAATCAATCATATAAAATGCGTTACTACTAACGTTTGTTGTTTGATGTTTATCCGAGGAACTCTGAACAAGTTCACTAGGCATTCTAAAGACAGGTTAAGAAAGAAGAAGAAATAAGAACTCTGAACTGTTGGTCATATGATAGAAGTTGTACACTTCGTGAACATATGTTCAGAATCAGATCTACTCAGTACTGTTCAGAAGTTGAGAACTGTCTGAAAGTCAAAGTTTATCTTGATCTCTGTCTCACTTGGTTCAGAAGCTGTAAGCTGTCTAAGAATATGAGATTCAGAATGCAAGAATCAGAAGAAGAAAACTCTGAAAGCAGTCAAAACTAAGTATACATCTTAAGATGCTTATTCAGAAGAACTGTGCAAATCAGAAGTCAAAGAACTATCTGAAGATACGGATTGAAGATCCAAGAAGAAGTAGTTCTGATGTCTACCAAGAACTCAATTAAGAAGAAATGATTTGGTATCATACTAAGTCAACAAGTGGTAATCAGACTCAGTATACACAAAGATTGGTATCAGACTTAGTCTGCAGTAATATCAATCAGAGTTAAGCTGTGAAATATTTTCTATACCTTCATTGGTATTAATCTCAGCACACTAAGGAAATACTCTTCAAGTGGTATTAAAAGAATTCCTTCACTTGGTATCAGATTCAACATACTCTAGTATAACACTCAGCACATCACTTGGTACCATACTAAAATCAAATCATGTGTACCAGATTCAGAATCAAGCGTTGATTGATCACAAAAATTAACCTTCAATTGATATCTGATCAAAAATCAAGCTTTGATAAACCACTGAGTTGTGACAGTAACAAGGTTCTGAGATGAAGAACTGTGTTCAAAAGTTAAACTCCAAAAAAAGTCATGATCCATATTGGTGATTAAAATCTCATATTCCTGAACTACGTTCTGAAGATCCCAATATCTGACTTATGGAAATTAGGGGGAGACTACCCAGAAGATTCAATTGCTAAATCCAAAATCTTCACAAAGTATGAAACTCAGGGGGAGTTTCTTAAAAAGACAGTGTCTATCTATGATGAATAGAGATGCTATGTTATTAGATAAGAACTGTTCTGCTTGTGCTTAAATGAATCTGCTAAAAAGTAGAAATGCTTTAGAAGTCTCTGAAGATTACAAGCTCTGATATAACTACAAAGGAACTGAGTTCTGAAAATTTGAAGATGGAAGTTCTGATGAACTAGTCCAGATGCTGAAGACTTGTGTCTCCTTAAAGACAAGATAGAGAAGTAGTCATTTTCTATTCTTTGTTCTAGCAACTCGAGTTGTTATTCTGTATATCTTTAGATCATATAAGATTCTAGATGATCACAGATAAAACTTAGAGGTTAACACATTCAGGGGGAGTTATTGTTCCAGACTCTGAATATGTTTGTTTGGTGATTACCTTGTATAAAATGTTCAATCAAAATACTTGGTTTTGTCATCATCAAAAAGGGGGAGATTGTGAGAGAAAGAATTGCCTCTATAAGTCAATCTATGTTTCGATGATAACAATACATATTTATGAAAGAACCATTTTATGTTCTAACGTGTGTTGTGTTCAGATCATATTAATAGAAGATATCAGATCCAACAAGCACCATCCAGATGAGCTAAAATGATTATATGCGAAGTTACTATGTGTGACACAAGTCGCAAGAAGCAAGAACACTTCTGTATCTGATCGTGATCAGTCAGATCCAAGGATGCCGATATTGTTGTTGCAATGCTCTTGTGGATGCTCTCTGAAAGTGGTCGAGATTCTGAAGATTGCGAAGCTTCTGAAGAAGAGAACCGAAGTGCTGAAGACTCTCATGACTTGAAGTTCTGAAGGCAGAAGGCTCTGAAGACCAAGTGCATAAAGACTCTGAAGACTTATGTGTTCTGAAGATTACAGTTCCAAAGGTTAAGTGCTGAAGACTCTGAAGACGGATTCCTAATGGACAAGTTTTGAAGTTTCGGAAGACTTGAAGAAGTAAAGGATAATGTTCTTAAAGACAAGTGTTGAAGTTCTGAAGACTGATTCCTAATGGATTTCTTCAAATGACTGAAGACTTGACGTATCAGATATCCTGTTACGAAGGCTCTACTCATGCTTCATCAAATTACCATCAGAAGCCTCTGAAGTTATGAAGTCAAATGTTACCATTGTTAACAACTATACACACTGCTTAAGAAGATATCTTGTCACTTCTCCCACAGCAAAAATGAGATGTGTCAGTACAACTCATTATTACACAACATCTCTTTTCCAATAGCCAACAGTATTTCAAACGGCTATATTTCTACTAGGCTATAAAAAGGAAAGAGTGCTCGCTTCTGAGGTAATCGATTCGGTCCATGAATGGCGAATTGATCAAAGTCATTGTGTGAAGATAGCAACAACGATGAGTTCTCGTTGTAACACTTAGAATATCCAAAGCTGTCACCAATTCACTCATGACAATTGTTTTTGAAGCTCAAAGATCAAATCAACACAACAACAACAATTTGGAACAGAGGCTGTTGATGAAGAACACAACATTGCAAATTTGTCAAGTCATCAACCTACCGTCTAGTCAGTACTACATTGAAGATCTGAAGCAAGGAGTTGTTGCTCAAAGCTTGCTTACCCAAGAAGATGAAGAAGAAGAAGATCTACAAGATGTCAACAACTATCAAATCCTTATACATCTTTGTAGTTTCTAAGGATAGCAAGGAGATGTTGCTCATATCTTGCTTGAACACTTATGTGCTCCTTGTACTTAAACTTAGGAGTAATCTGCTTGTTAAGAAGCAACTATGTAATCTCCTGTTAACTAATTCTTGGTGAATTAGGATTCCTTGAGTGGCCAGTGTGATTAGAGACTCGAGAAGACAATGGCAAGATGTCATTGTGGTAAATCCTGAAATAGGGTCAGTAGCGTTATATTCATTGTGATGAATCCCTGAACGTCTAGCTGTGAAAGCCTAGCAGTAGATCTTACGAGATTGGAACCTGCATGTCAATGTTCGTTATATTCATTAAGTTGAATCCCTGAACGGTTCATTGCATGTTAGTCACAGTGTGGCTATGCACTTTGTTAGTCGCCGGCTGTTGCCCGTGCATCTGTAATCGAGATTGATTATAGTGGATTAAGTCCTTGTGTTCAAGGCGAAATCACCTGAGGAGGGTGGACTGGATTAGCATGTGTGGTGAACCAGGATATATCATGTGTTCTTTACTCTTATGTTTATTGTCTTTGTTTATGTTTCTACTTAGAGTATCAAAACCTTACATAAGCAAGTCAGAACCTTGCAGCTTAACTCTGATAAGCTTCCGCACTGCAAGTTCTGAGAAACATATCTTATGTTCAGACTCTTGTTGGTTCTCATGCTTCACGTATAAGCAAGTCTGAATGTATCATCGTAGATCAGAGTCTCTCAGCGAACTCTGATGTTACTTCAGCGTCTTTATGACAAGATGGAAAAAGTTGTTAAAAGAGTAAATACACAATTCAAACCCCCCCTTTCTTGTGTCTTTATCGCACCTTCACTTGAGAATGTATTTGAGACTCAAGGGGATTAGACTGTCCAAGTCTACTGGTGTGGAAGAGTTTTATCTTTTGTATGATGCCCAAGAGGAGGCGAGTGTATTAAGGGATGAGAATCAACCCTAAATTGGTCAGAGGTTTGACACTAGAAAAACTGCTCTAGCAAAGGATGACTAAGTTCTGTCTTATACCTTTAAGAGGTCTTCAGGGTCCTTGTATTAAGCCCAAGAGAAGGCATGAGAACTTCTAAGAAGCCAGAGGGTCCTTGTACAAAGCCCCAGAAGAGGCGGGGATGCTTTTAGGAAGCCTGTGGGTCCCAAACCAAGAAAAGTTCAAGAAATGCTATTCACCGAGAATAGATCATTTAGTGAAAATTCTGAGGTTTGAAGAATCTCAAGAGATGCTATTCACCGAGAATATATCAACTCTGGGGAGTAGAGTTTCTTTGACAATTTCTAGGGGTGACAGCCTGTGAAAAGGTTCACGAAGAGTACTGCCTTTCTCTTTGTTCCATATTGTTTAAGCCCAAGAGAAGGCAAGACTGTATCTAGAAATTCTTGGGGATCTAGTTTTGACTGTATTTAAGAGTGACCAACATGGCTTTACCTAGTTCTAGACCTAGTTGCCGGGGAAAACTCTAAATAACTATACTAGTATATATACAGTTGATATATGACAAGTATTTAAAAGGATGTGAAAGAAGACTTACAGTGCGCAGCTTCCCACAATACAGTTATATATTTAAGAAATTTTTGATAACAACATATATATATTTGAACCTAAATCAAAAGGGAAGTTGTTTTGAAAAGATTGTTGGGGCTTATACTCAAGGAGAGGCCCAAGGTTTAACAGTGATTGTACCGTTGTTTTGAAAATCGCAGAGGAACTTATACAATGACTGAGGCCCACAAAGGTTTATTTACAAAAGGGTTGGGTCTTACAACTGAAGAAGAGGCCCAAGGATGTTTTGAAAAATAAAGATGGGACTTACAACACGAGGGGAGGCCCACAGATTTCTGTTTTAAAAAATGGCGATTGTGCCGAGATTTTTTATCGTGTCGGGACTTATACAATATCTGAGGCCCAAAATTGTTTATGTACAAAAAGGGTTAGGTCTTACACTCTATTAGAGGCCCATGAGTGTTTGAAAAAGATTTGTAAGGGTGAAAATCAAAGAAACCCTAATTTCATTTTCTTTTAAAAGTAATCCTTTTAATAAAATGAATAAAAATGACAAAAATACCAAATAAGTCTAAATACACTACTTGTGGTTTTTTATTAAGGTTTGAAAAATGAGGTTTTAATCACAAGATGATTTAGGACTCATTTGATTTTGATTTTCAAGATGAATATTCATTTTTGAAAGGTTAAAAATAATAAAAATGAATTTATTTACAAAAATTTCAATTATATTAAATAACTAATATAAACCTGATTTTTTTGTAGAATAAAATACTTTAATATTTTTGTGATTTTTGCAAAAAGAACCAATAAAAAATTATTAAAATTGAATGAGAAATTAATTTTCCAAGTTATTAACAAAAATAACATGAAAAAATATTAAAATAGGACAAGTGATAAAAAAGAGGTCTGGGGCGAGGGGGATTCAAATCCCAGACCTCTCGCTCACTCAATACATACAAACCAGTTGATCAACCACTGGGGGGCAATGCCAATTCATTTAATATATGGCAAGCAATAAATATATAGTAAAACAAGTTCTCAAGCTCAGATGCGTGATGCCCCCTATCTCACTCGTTTCTCAACCATTCCTCATGATCCAAATATGAAAATCGTGCGTTTTTAGATGAGGAACACAATGGCAATACTCAATTTTATTGAAATCAAGTGAATCAAAACATAATCTGATAAAACCTGAAGAACCCTAAAATTGGCATGAACTCAATGAAATGCTATACATGAACTGTAAGCAACAATTGATTAAGGGGAAATGATCTACATACATCCAGAAACACAATGGTAACAAGAAAACATGTTTATGATGCATGATTCATTGAGTTTGAGAGTTCAAGTTTTACCTCTGCAAGTGAGAATCGAATTCTGGTTTGGAGGTATTACAGATGAGTTCCAATGATTTGGATAGCTTCCTTGTACCTCAATGGATGTGTTTGAGTGCTTAGGTTGATTGGAAAACCTCTAGATTGATCAATCTGATTCCTTCTGCAGCAAGTCATGAGTTTTGTTCAATTGAGTGGCCATTTGGTGATTCTGATGTTACAGATGGGATGTAATGGTTTAGATCACTCCTATATGTTGTGTGTGAGGTGTGTGAATCATTGGTTTGAGTTGCATTGGCCTCCAACTCAAAACCCGATAGTGCTTGCTCAAAAACAATGAAATTTCGAGTTTAAGAAGGAAATGAGAGAAAGCAATGTTGTAAGCTGCTTTGGTGTAGTATTAATGATCAGTTAGGACCTCTATTTATAGTGGATCAACTCTTGTCTTGGAGGAATAGTGAATGGCTGCAAGATCAGATCAAATTCAATGGCTTTGGCTTGGTGGCATTTCTTCTCATGCAAGGCAAGCTAGCCTCTCCCAAGAGCAGGGTTATGTCTTGACCAAATCCACATTCTTCAGATGTTTTAATTATTTTTTAAGTGAGCATCTTGACTGAGTAGAGTGGCATTATTGAAAGTGCACTATTTCACATAAATGCCTTTGAATTCAAGGCATAATGTGACAAAATGCATTAACCTCAAGTTGGAAGATCCCTTGGCTTTTTGACTCAGCTTTGTAGGTTGGATCAGATGGATGAGGATCAGATTAGATGAATGTGGCATAGAGATCCTAGGCCTTGACTTAGAAATCATGTAAAGCGAGAAAACATGCAAACTGGTTTTTCATGATAGCCTTGCCATGGTGTTTTGTAGCAGCCATAACTCTTGGCTCAAGCTGAGTTGTTTCATGCCAATGAGCTCCTTGGATTGTAGGCAATATGCACAATAACTTTGATGTTTACCCCTAAACCTGGTTTGACTTGGATCAAGGTGAAAACTGCCCCTACATTTTGGAAAAAGTAAGGCAGATTCTGACTTAGTGAAAATTTCACTAAGTGCTGGAAAAATGTCATTTTCATGTTTTCAGCCATTTTGATCACTCCATAACTTAAAATCCATGAAGAATTGGAATGAGATGTAGTTGACACTTTTAAAGTATGCCATGAGAGCTACAAATCCATTTTGGACCACCCGAAATTGTTGCTTGGATATCAAGTTATGGTCCTTGGAAGTTGGTACCCTTGCCACTTTGTTCCATAACTTAGAAAAATTCTAAGTTTTTTTATGGTTACCCCTTTTACAAGTTAACTCACTTTCTTTGATTTTTCTTGATGAATGATGATTTAAATCACATATTAACATTGTTTTAGGGTCAAAGAACCATAATTGTGAAAAATTCCAAAAAGTCAAACTTGATTTTGTGCACAGTTGACTTTTTATCGGATGAAATCCGAACTGTGCGATCCTTTGTGAAATCAAGTCCTTGACCTAAATCAAACCTAATGGATACATTCCATAGTTGTTATAGGGTATATTTAATCATGTCCCAAGGTTTGGGAACACGTCTTGGTCAAAAGTCAAAGATACACTTGACTTTTTCTTCAAAACCCTAATTGTGGTTCAGATGAAATTGAAACTTGTGAATCAAGCTTCTTGGATCAATCCATTGTTGCAAATGGATCCATGTAGTGTATTGGAGCCCCTCAAATCATGTCTTGAGGTCTTGGTTCATGTTTTTTCCCAAAAGTCAACTTAGGGGTGAATTAGGTCAAGAAACCCTAATTCCTGATTTTTGGGTAAATGCATCCCCTGAGGTTAAATTGACTTGATGATTGGGTCCATGAGGTCCCTTGGAGTATATTGGGTCGTGCTTTGAAGCATTGGCTCATGCCCAGAGGAAAATGTCCATCTGGAGGCCTCAGTCAACCAAAACCCTAACTTGGTGACACTGGCGATCTTGAGGCTTGATCCACTTGGAATGTAGCACCCTTGTGCTTAATTCTTGATGTGGGAGTCCTCTTGATCCTTTATGGATGTTTTGAGAGGTTAGACAAGTTGAAAATCATGTCATTCCTTGATTGATCCTCTATTTAAGTGCCCTGAGAGGGCTCAAAACCCCTGATTCTTGTTTGTGGTGGATGCTCAAACATCTCTGAGGATATTGATGAGGCATGATGGTTCATCCATATTGTGGTAATGATTTTCACAATGATGGAAAATCTTGGTGGTCAAAATTTAGGGTAAGACAGATGCCCCTATTTAATCTTCTTGGACCCGGAGGTGTGAATGGCGAAGGTATTTGGGCATTCAGGGTGCAAGAGGATTAAATATCGGAATACCCGAAATTTTGATGGTGGTTATGAATGGCAGTTTTCTCATCCATCTTCTTTTGCTAAGCAATGATGCATTAGAAAAGGTAAAAACTTCCCCTCGATCCTGGTCTTTAGCAAAGGAACCGGTCTTAGTTTCTTTTGTCAATAAACTTCCCCTCGATCCTGGTCTTCAGCCAAGGAACTGGTCTAAGTTTCTTTTGTCAATAAACTTCCCCTCGATCCTGGTCTTTAGTCACGGAACTGGTCTCAATTTCAGAAATAACTTCCCCTCGATCCTGGTCTTCAGCCAAGGAACTGGTCTTAGTTTCTGATATAAACTTCCCCTCGATCCTGGTCTTCAGCCACGGAGCTGGTCTCAGTTTCTTTTATCAATAAACTTTCTTGACAAGGGACGCTATTTGTAGAGGTTTTCCTCAAACTTCTCGCCAAATTTTCCTGGGGAGATACCATTTGATAGGAAAAAGTTTTGATGTCAGACTTGCTGGGGTAACCCATTTGTCTGAGCTGTAGGGGTGTACAAACTTCTCTGTTGGACACGCCATTTGTTGACTCTACTGGGGAACACGAGTCTCTTGAGAGACTGTTTCCCGCTTGGGGATATTACATCATTCTTTTCCTCGAGATCTTCTCGGAGAAACGCCATTGTATGTAATCCCATTTTGAGGTGCTGATGACCTCATGAACATTAACTCTCCTGGGGAGAAAAATCAATGTGTTGCTGAGAGTCTCTAGTCGCGAGGCTTTCTCTGGGGATTTTCCTTAATCCGGGAAAGTGAAGATATCATCTTCAATGGCGAAGAGTGACATTTGTCAAAGGTTTTCTTGTCTTTCAGAGGTTCAAGTTATCAAAGTGGTCAAGGGTCGTCTCCATTCCAGAAATAAACTGGGGGAGAAAGATTGCTTAGGTGATTCGCTTCCTGACGAGGAAAGAACTGACAACTTGATTGACAAAAGGAATTTACCACTTAGAGTTAAGATTGACTAGAGTGATAGGGATGCAATATGAATATGAATGCCAATCAATAATGCATGATGTATGTATGCATATGCTGACAAAACTGACACGACACAGACTAATAGATGAACACGACTGGATACTCGGCCACTGCAGGGGACAAAGAAATATCGTTCGGTCCAAAATAGAAATTCTGCCTTGCTTAGGAGAGATAGTCCCTGTGAGGAAAACGTTGGTCGGGCTTAGGAGATAAGAACTCTACCGGGGATGTCGGACGGAATATTTACATCCGATACAATTGATCCTTCATTCAGGTGCACTGGCTTAGAAGGAGTACCTTGATTTTGCAATTTGAAGCTTAATCGCCTTTGGAGAAGCAATCAATGTTCTTTCGATGTTCAACAGTAAAAAGAATTACCATCTTTATTTTAAAAGCAGAAAAATTTGACAAGTAAATTCATTTTTGTTTTATTTCAATAATCGTTAATCATGTTAAAAATGTCATTCTGTAAAGCTAAAACAAATAGGAATTGCAAACAAAAGCACTAGGGCTCAAATTTTATTGATAGGATGGAAATCAGCCAAACGTGTGATTCCATAGAGTATTTACAAAGTTAGAAAATGGTAATTTAAGGGAAAAGGGCTACATTGAAACATGACGACCGCTATCCTTCTACCAACTTTGAATTCTTGACATCCTGAGCTTCCGTCGATGATGACCTTGACTAGAGTTTGCCTTGATTGTACTTTGAGATTTCCAATCCATCGGGATGATTTTTTTTTTATTTTGTCTCTAAATTTTGCCTGGACCGCCCTTTCAGGTTTTCAATGCAGCGAAACATTTTTTTTTATTTAGGAGATGTATTTCTTGACTACATCAACATTCGTGGGGTAGGCAAACTCTTCTCCATCCATGGTTGTGAGTCTCAAGACGCCGCCTGAGAAGGCTTTCTTAACCACAGGGGCCGACATAATTCGGAGTCCATTTGCCCCGGGGATCAGTGAGAAATGATTGTATCTTTTTTAGCACAAGGTCTTCTTTCCTGAAGACACGGGGTCGGACCTTTTTGTCAAACGTCTTCTTCATCCTTTATTGATACGACTGACCACGACATAGAGCCGTTATTCGCTTTTCTTCTATCAGATTCAGTTCATCGTGTCGACTTTGATACCACTCAGCTTATGTTAGCTTAACTTCCATCAATACCCGGATTGATGGGATCTCTACTTCTATGGGGAGCACTGCCTCCATGCCATATACTAGGGAGAAAGGGGTTGCCCCTGTGGAAGTGCAGACAGATGTGCGATAACCATGAAGAGCAAAGGGTAACATTTCGTGCCAGTCTTTATAGGTTACAACCATCTTTTGAATAATCCTCTTGATGTTCTTGTTAGCCACTTCTACCGCTCCGTTCATCTTAGGTCGGTAGGGAGATGAGTTATGGTGTTCGATTTTGAACTCAGCGCACAACTCTTTCATCATCTTGTTGTTCAAGTTGGATCCATTGTCAGTAATGATCTGGCTTGGAATACCGTAATGACAGATGAGATTGTTTTTGATAAATCGAACCACCACTTGTTGGGTTACATTGGCGTATGACACTGCTTCGACCCACTTGGTGAAGTAATCAATGGCTACTAGGATGAACCGATGTCCATTCGAAGCCTTGGGTTCAATCATGCCAATCATGTCAATCCCCCATATAGAAAAAGGCCATGGGGAAGAACGGACTTTTAGATGCGTTGGCGGTACATAGATTTTGTCTGAGTATGTCTGACACTTGTGACAACACCTCATGTACTTGTAGCAATTGGATTCCATGGTCAACCAATAGTACCCTGCTCTTAGAATTTTTCTCGCCATTGTGTGTCCGTGGGCATGAGTGCCAAAGGATCCTTCGTGAATTTTTTTTATCAGTATGTCTGCCTCTGGTCTGTCTACACATTGGAGCAAGACCATGTCAAAGTTCCTCTTATAGAGTGTCCAAGTCTAGAGTTTTATCTTTTATACAATGCCCAAGAGGAGGCACTGGCGTTAAGGGATAAGTGTCAACCCTAAAGTGGCCGGAGTTTTGACACTGGAAAGACTGCTCTAGCAAAGAATGACTAAGTTCTATCTTATACCTTTAAGAGGTCGTCAGGGTCCTTATATTAAGCCCAAGAGAAGGCATGAGAACTTCTAAGAAGCCGAAGGGTCCTTGTACAACGCCCAAGAGGAGGCGGGGATGCTTTTAGGAAGCCTGTGGGTCCCCAAACCAAGAGAAGTTCAAGAAATACAATTCACAGAGAAGAGATCATTCCAGGAAAGTTCTTGAATTTGGAAGAAACTCAAGAGATGATATTCACGGAGAATAGATCAACTCTAGGGAGTAGAGTTTCTTTGACAATTTCTAAGAGTGACAGTCTGAGAAAGGGTTCACCGAGAATGTTGCCTTTCTGTTTGTTCCATAATGTTTAACCCCAAGAGAAAGGAAGACTGTGTCTGGTAATCCGACGGGGGATCTAGTTTTGTTTGTATTTAAGAGTGACTAACAAGCTTTGCCTAGTTTTAGACGTAGTTGCCGGGGAAACTCTAAATAACTATACTAGTATTACACAGTTGATATATGTCAAGTATATAAATGGATGTGAAAGAAGACTTACAGTGAAACAGCCCCACAATACAATTTATATACATATGAAAGCGGTAAATGAAAGCGGATAAACACTTACCCGTTGTAGAGCTTCCATGTTGTTTTGTTAGTTGTTCAACAAAGAAAATAAAGAAAGTTTTGATAACAACATATATTTGAATTCAAAATCAAAGGAGAAAGTGCTTTGAAAAGATTGTTGGGGCTTACAGCTCAAGGAGAGGCCCAAATTTTAACTATGATCGCACCGTTGTTTTGAAAACTGTACAGAGGGGCTTATACAATATATGAGGCCCAAAATTGTTTTATTGTACCAGAGATGGGACTTACAGCTCAAGGAGAAGCCCAGGGTTCTTTTGTTTTAAACTGGTGATCACGCCGAGGTTTTTTGAAAACACAGTGGGTCTTATACATGACTGAGGCCCTAAATCATTTTGGTTTCAAAAAGGGGTTGGGTCTTACACTCTATTAGAGGCCCAGAGTTTATTTTTGTACAAGTGGTGGGGTTTACAACTCAAGAAGAGGCCCAAATGAAAAAACAACATTCGCACCGTTATTTTGAAAACTGTACCGGGACTTATACAATGACTGAGGCCCAAAATTATTTATGTACAAATGGGGTTAGGTCTTACACTCTATTAGAGGACCAGAAGTGTTATTTAAAATAAAAGATGGGGCTTACAGCTCAAGGGAGATGCCCATATGATTTTGAAAAGGCGACGATCGTGCCGAACGTTTGAAAATATACAGAGGGACTTATACAATGTGTGAGGCCCTAAAAGGTTTATTTACAAAAGGATTGGGTCTTACACTCTACCAAGAGGCCCAAAGAAATTTAAATAAAAATCATGGGGCTTATAACACGAGGGTAGGCCCATTTGGTTTTGTTAAAAAGGCGACGATCGCGCCGTTGTTTTTGAAAATACAGTGGGACTTATACAATGATTAAGGCCCCAAAAAGTGGTGTATTTACAAAGGGGGTGGGTCTTACACTCAAATAGAGGCCCAAAAAGTTTTTAAGAAAAGAAATGGGTCTTATAGCTCAAGGAGAGGCCCAAATGATTTTAACCTGGCGATCGCGCCGAGATTTTTTCCGTGTCGGGACTTATACAATATCTGAGGCCCAAAATGGTTTTGGTTAAAAAGGGATTGGGTCTTACACTCTATTAGAGGCCCAAAGTGTTTGAAAAAGTTTGATGATGGTTGAATTAATCAAAACCCTAATTTGTTTTCAAAAATATATTTTAATTGAATAAAAATTCAATTAAAATTATCAAAATTGTTAAACATGTGTGAAAAACAAATTGTGATCTTGGATTAATGTTTCAAAAATCATGTTTTAGTCCACAAAATGATTGAAAACCAATTAAATTTGGAAAATCAAGAAGGAAAAAACATTTTACATGTCAAAAAACAAATAAAATATTAATTCTTTGCAAAAATATCAAATATATGAAATAAATAATATTTTTGGGATTTTTGGTAAAATAAAATATTTTAACATTTCTGTGAATTATTAAAAAAAAGAATCAACTCAAAATCATTAAAACTCAGAGAGAAATTAAGTTTTTAATGAATTAAATAAAATCAAAAAATTCAAATATTCAAATATTCAAAAAATAGCGCCAAGAACACGTGCCACCCTCTGTTTCTACAGATTTGCGTTTTCTCTCCAATCTCACTGAATACTTGATGAAATCACACAAACCACGTATCAATCTGCTCGTTTTCACCTCACGATCATGTCTATGGTCTTTAATTTCATTTATTTTTAGCATGGAATAAGAAATCAAAGAGAAACCTCAAGAACCCTAAAACTTGCATGAAGGCTCAGAAATTCCATACACGATTCAAACAAAGCAATTGATTGAGGGTAAATACTCTATGCATGATTATGAACATATGGCAAAATTATTGTGCAGCAAAATATGCATGGATCATAGAGTTAGAAGAGCTCAGGCTTACCTCTTGCAGCTGGTGATCGTGTTTTGTGTTAGAGGTGTTGTAAGCTGGTTCCAATGATTTGTACAGCTTCCTTAGGTGCCAAGTGATGTGTCTGAGTGCTTGGAATGGTTTGAAACAAGCTGGAACTGAAGATGGTACCTCAACTGCACCTCTGTCAAGAACTTGAGCAGTTGGCAAATGATTTTGTGATTTTTGTGTTACAGATGTTATGTGAGTGTTTGGATCACTTCTATATGAGGCTTATGAGGTGTGTGTGTGTGATTGGTTTGGTTGGAATAGCTCTCAAACTCAAAACCCGATAGTGACTTGCTTTGGAAGGAAAATTTGGAGTGAAAGAAGAGATTTTGAGGAAAGCATCTGGTTGATGGCTTTGGTGTACTTAAACTGAGCACAAATGAGCTCTATTTATAGTAGAGCAAGTTTTTTTTGCAAGCAATAGTGAATGGCAACTGCAACAGAGGTTTGGCCAATGTTGATCAATAGGAATCCAAGTCTCCTCTAGCCATTGACTAGAGGTTAGGGCACAGGCTACTGGTTCCCTTGGTTCAGATATTATCCTTGACTCATTCAGTTGGAAATGGCCCAGTTCATGCCACCTTTGTGCATCCATGGAATGCTCCAAAACAAAATTGGAGTCTTGTCCCCTCTTTAGGGATTTCTAGGTTTGGCATGCTATTTTTAGTTCCAAGGACTTGGGAGGCTTATGGATCAGTGTTTGTCCCTCCTTGGTCCCTCACTGAGGTGTTCAAATAGATAAACTTGTTTGTCATTTACCAAAATTGGCCAAATCGAGTAAAATGCACAAATCTGCCTTGCCATGACAGTTTGCAGCAAGGCACATTGGCATTGTCATATCTCATGGCTCAAGTGGAATTTCAAGGGGTTCTTGGCCATTTTGGAAAGCTCTCATATGATACAACATATGTGTGATCATAGTTTGTTTTGATACTTTTTGGATCCAAGTGAAAAATGCCCCTACATTTGGAAAAAAAGCAAGGCAGATTTGTACTTAGTAAAAATTTCACTAAGTGTTGGAAAAAAGTGACATTTTCACTTTTTGTGATTTTGGCCATTCCATAACTTGAAATCCTTGAGGAATTGGAGTGAGGTGTAGTTGACACTTTTAAAGTATGCCATGAGAGCTACAAATCCATCTTTGGATCAGCCCAAATGGTTGCTTGGATCTCAAGTTATGATCCTTGGAAGTTGGTACCCTAGCCACTTTATTTCATAACTTAGAAAATTTCTAAGTTTTTATGGTTACCCCTTTTACAAGTTATCCTACTTTCTTCGATTTTTCTTGATGAATGTTAATTCAAATCACTCATTAACATCATTTTAGGGTTAAAGAACCATAATTGTGAAAAATCTCAAAAAGTCAAACTTTGACTTTTATGCACAGTTGACTTTTTACCAGATGAATTCCAAACTGTGTGATCCCCTATGAAATCAAGTCCTTGACCTAAATCAAACTTGATGGATTTATTTCATAGGTGTTATAGGGTGTATTGAATCATGTCCTAAGGTTTGGGAGCATGTCCTGGTCAAAAGTCAAAGGCACAGTTGACTTTTTCCTCAAAACCCTAATTGTGGCTCTGATGAACTTGAAACTTGGGAATCAAGCTTCTTGGATCAATCCATTGTTGCAAATGGATCAATATAGTGTATTGGAGACCCTCAAACCATGTCTTGAGGTCTTGGCTCCTGTTTTATCCCAAAAGTCAACTTAGGGGTGAATTAGGTTAAGAAACCCTAATTCCTGATTTTTTATGAATGCATCCCCTGAGGCTAAATTGACTTGATGATTGGGCCCATGATGTCCCATGGAGTATATTAGGTTATGCTTTGAAGCATTGGCTCATGCCCAAAGGAAAATTTCCACCTGGAGGCCCTGGTTGACCAAAACCCTAATTTGGTGACACTGTCGATCTTGAGGCTTAATCCGCCTGGAATGTTGCAACCTTGTGCTTAATTCCTTGATATGGGAGTCCTCTTGATCCTTTGTGGATGTTTGAGAGGTTAGACAAGTTGAAGATCATGTCATTCCTTGATTGATCCTTTGTCTAAAGCTCAGAGAGGGCTTGAAACCCTAGTTCTAATTGTAGTGAATGCTCACCCATCTTTGGGGAGACTGATGAGGCATAATGGTACATCAATATTGTGGTAATGATTTGCACAATGATGGGAAATATTAGTGGTCAAAATTTGGGGTATGAAAGATGCCCCTATTTAATCTTCTTGGATCTGAAGGTGTGAGTGGCGAAGGTATTCGGGCATTTGAGGTGCAAGATGATTAAATATCGAAATACCCGAAATTTTGATGGTGGTTATGAATGGCAGTTTGCCAGTCCATCTTCTTTTGCTAAGCAATGATGCTTAGAAAAGGTAAACTTCCCCTCGATCGTGGTTTCCTACCAAGGAACTAGTCTTAGTTTCTGATATAAACTTCCCCTCGATCCTGGTTTCCTACCAAGGAACTGGTCTTAGTTTCTGATATAAACTTCCCCTCGATCCTGGCTTCTTTACCAAGGAACTGGTCTTAGTTTCTGATATAAACTTCCCCTCGATCCTGGTTTCCTTACCAAGGAACTGGTCTAAGTTTCTTTTGTCAATAAACTTTCTTGACAAGGGACGCTATTCGTAGCGGTTTTCCTCAAACTTCTTACCGAATTTTCCTGGGGAGATGCCATTTGATGGGAAAAAGTTTTGATGTTAGACTTGCTTGGGAACCCATTCGTCTGAGTTGTAGAGGTGCACAAACTTCTCTGTTGGAGACACCATTTGTAGACTCTACTGGGGAAAATGAGTCTCTTGAGAGACAGTTTCCGCTTGGGGTCTTACATCATACTTTTCTCGGGATCTTCTCGGAGAATTGCCATATGATGTGATCCAATTTTGAGGTGCTGATGACCTTTTCCTCAGCGGATTTTTTGGAGAAAAAACTGCTGTATTTCCGAATCTCTGCTTAAGAGGCTTCCTCTGGGGATTTTCCTTAATCTGGGAAAGCGAAGATATCATCTTTGATGGCGAAGAGTAACTTTTGTCAAAAGTTTCTCTGGTCTTTCAGAGGTTCAAGTTATCAAAGTGGTCAAGGACCAACTCCATCCCAGAAATATACTGGAGGAGAGAGATTGTTCAGACGCAACATTTCCTGACGAGGAAAGAACTGACAATTCGATTGAGAAGACTTCTATCACTAGAGGATAAGACCGACTAGAGCGATAGTGATGCAAGATGAATATGAATGTAAATCAATAATGCATGATGTATGTATATGCTGACAAAACTGACACAACATACAAACTAATAGATGAACATAACTGGATACTCGGCCACTGCTGGGACGAAGAAGTACCGCTGGTTTAAGATAGCAATTCTGCCTTGCTTAGGAGAGATAGTCCCTGCAGGGAACAACCGTTGGTCGGGCTTAGGAGATAAGAACTCTGCCGAAGATGTCAGATGGAGTATTCGCATCTGACATAACTGATCATTCGTCCAGGAGCACTGGTTTAGAAGGAGTATCTTGATTCTGCACTTCGAGGTTCAAACACCTTTGGAGAAACAATCGATGTTCTTTCGATGTTCAACAGTCAAAAGAAATTGCCATCTTTATTTTAAAAGCAAAAAAGTTTGACAAGTAAATTCATTTTGTTTTATTTCAAGAATCGTTAATCATGTTAAAATGTCATTCTATAAAGCTAAAACAAATGAGAATTGCAAACAAAAGCACTAGGGCTCAAATTTTATTGATAGGATGGAAATCAGCCAAGTGCGTGATTCCATAGAGTATTTACAAAGTTAAAAAATGGTAATTTAAGGGAAAAGGGCTACATTGAAACATAACGACCACTATCCTTCTACCAACTTTGAATTCGGGACATCCTGAGCTTCTGTCGAAGATGACCTTGACTGAAGTTTTCTTTCGATGGATGGTGTAACTGCTCCTGAGGGATTTGCCCCTATTGGACGTAGTTACTTGCCAGTATCCCTAACTTTTTCCTGGATTGTACTTTGAGATTTCTAATCCATCGGAATGATTTTTGATTATGTCCTAATTTTTTCCTGGACCGCCCTTTCGGGTTTTCAATCCACCGAGACGTTTTTTTCTTTATTTTTTAGTTTAGGCGAAGTATTTCTTGACTACGTCAACATTTGTGGGGTAGGCAAATTCTTCTCCGTCCATGGTTGCAAGTCTCAAGGCGCCGCTTGAGAAAGCTTTCTTGACCACATAGGGGTCGTCATAATTCGGAGTCCACTTGCCCCGAGAATCAGTGAGGAATGATTGTATCTTCTTGAGCACAAGGTCTCCTTTCCTGAAGACGCGAGGTCGGACCTTTTTGTCAAACGCCTTCTTCATTCTTTGTTGATACAACTGACCGTGGCATAGAGTCGTGATCCGCTTCTCTTCGATCAGATTCAGTTCGTCGTGTCGACTTTGACACCATTCAGCTTATGTAAGCTTAGCTTCCATCAATACCCGGATTGATGGGATCTCTACTTCTATGGGGAGCACTGCCTCTATGCCATATACTAGAGAGAAAGGGGTTTCCCCTGTTGAAGTGCGGACAGATGTGCGATAACCGTGAGGAGCAAAGGGTAGCATTTCGTGCCAATCTTTATAGGTTACAACCATCTTCTGAACAATCTTCTTGATGTTCTTGTTAGCTGCTTCTACCGCTCCGTTCATTTTTGGTCGGTAGGGAGATGAGTTATGGTGTTCGATCTTGAACTCAGCGCACAACTCCTTCATGATCTTATTGTTCAAGTTAGATCCATTATCCGTAATGATCTGGCTTAGAACACCATAACGGCAGATGAGATTGTTTTTGATAAAGCGGACTACCACTTGTCGGGTCACATTAGCGTATGACGCTGCTTCGACCCACTTGGTGAAGTAATCAATGGCTACTAGGATGAACCGATGTCCGTTCGAAACCTTGGGTTCGATCATGCCAATCATGTCGATTCCCCATATGGAAAAAGGCCATGGGGAAGAGAGAACTTTGAGATGCGTTGGCGGTACATGGATTTTGTCGGAGTATATCTGACACTTATGACACTTCCTCATGCACTTGTAGCAATCATATTGCATGGTCAACCAATAGTACCCTGCTCTTAGAATTTTTCACGCCATTGTGTGTCCGTTGGCATGATTGCCAAAGGATCCTTCGTGACTTTCCTTTATAAGCATGTTTGCTTCTGGTCTGTCTATGCATCGGAGCAAGACCTTGTCGAAATTTCTCTTATAGAGTGTGTCACCGCTCAGGAAGCATCTGCCTGCTAACCTTCTGAGGGTCTTTCTGTCCTTTCTTAGTTCCCCAGGTGGGTACTCTTGTTTCTGAAGGAAGCATTTGATATCGTGATACCAAGGTTTGTCGTCTATGGCTGCTTCGATCGTGAAGATGTAAGCGGGCTGTTCTAGGCGCGTTATGTCGATCTTAGGTACGTCATTCCATTGACCTACACTAATCATGGAAGAGAGAGTGGCTAAGGCATCAGCCATGTGATTCTCATCACGAGGGATATGATGAAACTCAATTATGTTGAAGAAGGGTAATAACCTTCTTGCATAATCTTTGTAAGGAATCAGTCCTGATTGGTATTGTCGCTCCCGGGATTTTCATCCAAGTACAAACGCGAAAGTGGCACGAAAACAGAGTCGCCAGTAATGTGTATTTATCCCAAGAGAGGGAAAGGAAACATTGTGTAAACCTGAGGGAAAAGGAAAGAGCATGGTCTTGCGACCAAGAGAACTAGGTTCGGGAGTCGGTTACGTGAGAGGAAGGTATTAGCACCCCCCACGCGTCCATCGTACCCGATGGGATCCACGCTTGTTGTCTCGATCAAAGGGTGTTGTCGTCTGGAGCTCCACTGCTACTGGAAAGGAGAAGGAACAGGAACGAAAATGAAAGGAGAAACGAAGAAGAAAAGAAAAAGAAGTTACTCGATAGGACGTCCTCGGAGTCCTAGGCCTACGTATTCCCTCAGTGCAATGGGAAAGTCAGAGTCAACGTAGTTCGACGGACTACGAGGAAAGGTTGCTCGTCGAGATATCGCATCTCGTGCCTACGTATCTCCAATCAGACGAGAAAGGAGAATTAGAGCAAACGTAGTTCGGCTCAACAAGGGTTGCTTTGTTTTTGTTTTTTAATGGAACGTTAGAGTGCGCGTTCCAGCAGTTAGGCATTGCAGCTCGCTGTATGGAGACTTAGGTGTTACCTGTTTGTGGTAGAACGGACATGACGAATCCTTTAGAAAGGAGTGAAGAGGTGAGAAGATAATTGTTTGTTTGTTTTTGTATTTTAGAAAGAAGTGTTTTGATTATTTTTGTGTTAGTAACACGTATTGCATTCAAGTCTATAATATAGGATCGGATGCGTTGCATGGTCGTCCTAACAGGACGTATGCTAAACATTCTGGAAAGGTGGAGGGAAACCCTCCTCCTTCCATTTCCCACATGCAAGGCTCACATGCAATATGCATTAGTCTATTATTAAATGTTTTTGCTTTTGATTTTGAGATGAGAAGATAAGAGACTCAAAGGTTAAGAAAGGTAAAAGTCTAAAAGGAGACTAATAACCCAAAGAGTTGTCATGCATGGATGTTCCTAATGGTTAAGTGTGGTTTAGAAACCTAAGTCTAAAAGAAAGGGATAGCACTACCTAATTCTTACCCTACCTCACTTTAATGAAAGATTAAAGATGATCTAGGATCCCTAAGGGTGTGGATAAATTGTACACACAAAGCATTATATCATGCTATTCACAAACACACAAAAGAAATTAAAAGATGAAAGAGAAAGGGGTATGAGTATGGATAAACATCCACATTCTCAAGACTTACCATAGCCCCTACACAAAAATGGTTAGTGTCAAAACAATTCAAATATGAAAGCATAAGTAATAAAGAAGACAACTAAGCATTAAACCACTTACAAGTAATGAAATAAGGAAAGACTAACAAGTAAACATCAAACAAGTTAAGAACTAAAAGAGAAAGGTCCTAAAGGTTGATAAAGTTTCTAAGGCAGAACTTATACCCTAAGGAAGTCCTCTAAGGTTAAGGTACCAAACACAAGCAAACTTTGCACAAACAATGTCTTAAACATCAAAGAAATGCACCATGAAAGTAGTTGGTTAAAGATGAATAAAAATGCAAAATGAACATGTATTTATGCTTAATGAAATGGGAAGGTCAGAAGTATACATCATTTATAAATGTCTTATAATGCATATGAACAGTCATACAAGTCATGGATGAAATGATTCAAGTAAAATAAAATAGATGAAGAAGAAATGAAAAGGAGAGAAACAAGTTTCAATTAGATGCATAAATTTACATGTTAAAGATGCATGACATATAAAATGAGTATGAGTGCATATAGACCAGTAGCATACAATTAATGATATGTAAATGATATTAATGAAATGGCATACACAATGCAAACACAAATCATGTAGAGCACAAGAAGAAATGAGATGTGGAATTAGGTCAAAAATGCAAGTTAAAATGTACAAACACACATCAAAGGTAAACACAAATCAAAAGGTGGCCCAAGTGCCTCATCAAAATCATGTTAGATGGAAGTAAAAGAATATGCACAAATGTTGCTTCAAATGCAAGATATTAAGTAATTACCAAATCACATGAGGAAAAATATGAAAATAGGTCTCAACCAACCGAAGTCAGGGGCTAAACATGGAGCAAGAGCTCATGGCAAAACTAAAAAAGAAACCAATCCAAACAAGTCATCAAAATCACATTAGGTCAACAATGAATAATGCACAATGATATGGCTCAAAAGGTATGCAAAAATGACTTTAAAAATATGATAAAAATGATTTTTAATGCCTTAAGATATTATCCAAATATAACAAAAAGAATGAGTGCAAAAGATTGTGTGAGCTAAGATAAATAAAATGAGAAAGGTCAATTATCAATGAAGAGAATCATTTAAAAAAGAAATTAAAAAGAAATTCTGAAAATATAAGCAAAAAATAATAAAGTTAGAATTAAAAATAATAGAAAATTATTTTTATGTGTTTAGATGTCATGGGAATTTAGTTGGAATTTTCAGAATTGAATTAGTATTTTTAATAAAAGAAAATCAAAACAGTATGAAAAAGAAATTAAAAATAGAATGAAAATAGGAGAGGGGTGTAAGCAGAGTAAAAGCTACGTTGAAAAAGTGATTGGGCTCAAGATGAGGGGGTTCAGATAGTAATATGATCCAAGTCCAAATAAGGCGTGTGTGTGTGTGGTTAAGGTGTACACTCAGTCAAGCATTTGACTCACTCATAGCCATTAGATGCAGTCAAATAGATCAATCAACAAAAGTAATTAAATCCAACAGTCCACAGGGCAAGCACATGATAATTAACACGCACGCACACACATGCAATCAGTCAGAGAGGAAAACAAGGCACGCGTGAGGCACATGTTTCATTTATGCGCTGGCAACTCATTAACCCTTGGATCAAACACAATCAGACGGCCACGTTTTAAAGTTTCTAAACCCTAACTTAAAACCTCCACTGGCCGAAGAAGGACCTCCGGTCATCTTCTCCGGCGAAGCACCACCACCTGTAAATCCTCAAATGTTCCAGAAATTCATATGGCATACATCAATTGAAAGCTGAAGTTACGTAGAATGCAAATCCATACTTAGATTTCACAAATAACGCACAATCAGAGAGAAACGACAACAAACATTTTGCCCTAAGTTTTGAATCTACACCTCTAAAAGGTCTATCAACTAGCCGGATCATGCATAATGCTTCTATTAAGCTAAAATCAACATAAAACACAGCTTAAATAGTAGAAATCATGTGAGAGGCTTTGAATTTCAAACCTGAAACGTGAAACTACTTAGAACACAAGAAAGCCACAGAGGAGAATCATTTGCTCTTGATCTTCCAAAGAGCAAAATAAATGCTCTGAAGCTTGAAATCTTGAAGAGGATAGAGAGAAAATTCGAATTGCAGTGAAGATGTACTTGAGGAAGTGATCTTGTTCTTGCTTGCTCTTGAACAATGATGAACTAGTGATGATGATGATGATGAAATGTGGAAACACTCATGCCAAGAGAGAGAGTTCAAAGAGAAAAAGTGAGAGTGATTGGTGAAATGTGTGAAAGTGAATGAAGCTCATTCTAAAATCTGTTAGAGTTAGCTTATATAGGTGAGGTTAGTCTTTAACTTGTGTGGTTAACAGTTGGAACTCAAGTTAACTGAGTTAGTTAACTGAGTTGTGAGCTAACTAACTGATTTAGGTGGTTAATGGCATGAGTTAGAAGGTTTGAATAATGTGTGGAGTGATCATGCTACTTATGGTGAGAATGATGAAATGAGAGGTGGTGATGTATGTGATCTTGCAGCAAGACTTGTTGGACAAGTTTGTTCATTTTCCCATTTTCATGTATGAAGCAACATGTATGGTACAATGTGTAAGATGGTGGTCTAGCCAAATGAAGTAAAAGGTGGCTGGTATGAAGTGTTTGTGGTGAACCTGAACCAAGACAATGCATGAAACCTCCAAAAAAAACCAGTCAATGCATCAATACAACCATGGAAGTTTGCTGATGAAATTCTCTATGTACACTGCATGAGATGATGAGATTTTGGTGTCATTAGAAAGAGGAGACATAAGAGAACAATTTTGATGTTAATGGCAAGTTGGAATGAATCTTTAAAATGGCTTGAAAATGTCTCTAAAGACATTGGTGTCAAACTGGTTTGGTATCTTGGTAGAATGTCACGCGTGCCTGGCCAATGGCCCAAGGTAAATTCATCTTGGAGCCCTTCACTTTGACTTCCCATAACTCTTAATCCCTTGATCAGATGAAAAAATGATAAACATGAGAGTTGTAGAGCGCATGGAGATGAACAACTTTGATGTTCAACAATTTTTCATTTGAAGCTTTCTTGATGGAGAAAATTGGCTTGACATTTGACACACCACCTGTTTGATGAAATTATGGCCTGGAGGCCTGAACTTGCCTTGCCATGACTTGAGATTTGCCTTGATTTTGTCAAACTTTGATTGATCATAACTCTCTCAATTTTGATCCAATGGAAGAGTTCTTTACATGGATTTGAAGCTTAAGATGTGATATTTAATTGGCTCAACTTGGGACTGAAGTTTGAGGCTTTTATCATGAAGAAAGAATGCCTTGAAGTGTGATGCAAAATGGTCCAAAGTTACCATTTTTGGAAACCCTAAGTTTCTAAAAATGGCAACTTTGTACATTTCTTGATTTTTGATGATTCCTCCAACATTTCTTGATCAAATATTGTCCAATGAACATATGTGACATGAATTTCATGAATTTGACCTTAAAAAGTCAGGAGTTGACTTTTTCCTTTGCCCAGTTGACTTTTCCCCCAAATCTCTTGATTCTCAAGCAATTCACTCACTCATAGCCATTAGATGCAGTCAAATAGATCAATCAACAAAAGTAATTAAATCCAACAGTCCACAAGGCAAGCACATGATAATTAACACGCACGCACACACATGCAATCAGTCAGAGAGGAAAACAAGGCACGCGTGAGGCACATGTTTCATTTATGCGCTGGCAACTCATTAACCCTTGGATCAAACACAATCAGACGGCCACGTTTTAAAGTTTCTAAACCCTAACTTAAAACCTCCACCGGCCGAAGAAGGACCTCCGGTCATCTTCTCCGGCGAAGCACCACCACCTGCAAATCCTCAAATGTTCCAGAAATTCATATGGCATACATCAATTGAAAGCTGAAGTTACGTAGAATGCAAATCCATGCTTAGATTTCACAAATAACGCACAATCAGAGAGAAACGACAACAAACATTTTGCCTTAAGTTTTGAATCTACACCTCTAAAAGGTCTATCAACTAGCCGGATCATGAATAATGCTTCTATTAAGCTAAAATCAACATAAAACACAGCTTAAATAGTAGAAATCATGTGAGAGGCTTTGAATTTCAAACCTGAAACGTGAAACTACTTAGAACACAAGAAAGCCACAGAGGAGAATCATTTGCTCTTGATCTTCCAAAGAGCAAAGTAAATGCTCTGAAGCTTGAAATCTTGAAGAGGATAGAGAGAAAATTCGAATTGCAGTGAAGATGTACTTGAGGAAGTGATCTTGTTCTTGCTTGCTCTTGAACAATGATGAACTAGTGATGATGATGATGATGAAATGTGGAAACACTCATGCCAAGAGAGAGAGTTCAGAGAGAAAAAGTGAGAGAGATTGGTGAAATGTGTGAAAGTGAATGAAGCTCATTCTAAAATCTGTTACAGTTAGCTTATATAGGTGAGGTTAGTCTTTAACTTGTGTGGTTAACAGTTGGAACTCAAGTTAACTGAGTTAGTCAACTGAGTTGTGAGCTAACTAACTGATTTAGGTGGTTAATGGCACGAGTTAGAAGGTTTGAATAATGTGTGGAGTGATCATGCTACTTATGGTGAGAATGATGAAATGAGAGGTGGTGATGTATGTGATCTTGCAGCAACACTTGTTGGACAAGTTTGTTCATTTTCCTATTTTCATGTATGAAGCAACATGTATGGTACAATGTGTAAGATGGTGGTCTAGCCAAATGAAGTAAAAGGCGGCTGGTATGAAGTGTTTGTGGTGAACCTGAACCAAGACAATGCATGAAACCTCCAAAAAAAACCAGTCAATGCATCAATGCAACCATGGAAGTTTGCTGATGAAATTCTCTATGTACACTGCATGAGATGATGAGATTTTGGTGTCATTAGAAAGAGGAGACATAAGAGAACAATTTTGATGTTAATGGCAAGTTGGAATGAATCTTTAAAATGGCTTGAAAATGTCTCTAAAGACATTGGTGTCAAACTGGTTTGGTATCTTGGTAGAATGTCACGCGTGCCAGGCCAATGGCCCAAGGCAAATTCAGCTTGGAGCCCTTCACTTTGACCTCCCATAACTCTTAATCCCTTGATCAGATGAAAAAATGATAAACATGAGAGTTGTAGAGCGCATGGAGATGAACAACTTTGATGTTCAACAATTTTTCATTTGAAGCTTTCTTGATGGAGAAAATTGGCTTGACATTTGGCACACCACCTGTTTGATGAAATTATGGCCTGGAGGCCTGAACTTGCCTTGCCATGACTTGAGATTTGCCTTGATTTTGTCAAACTTTGATTGATCATAACTCTCTCAATTTTGATCCAATGGAAGAGTTCTTTACATGGATTTGAAGCTTAAGATGTGATATTTAATTAGCTCAACTTGGGACTGAAATTTGAGGCTTTTATCATGAAGAAAGAATGCCTTGAAGTGTGATGCAAAATGGTCCAAAGTTACCATTTTTGGAAACCCTAAGTTTCTAAAAATGGCAACTTTGTACATTTCTTGATTTTTGATGATTCCTCCAACATTTCTTGATCAAATATTGTCCAATGAACATATGTGACATGAATTTCATGAATTTGACCTTAAAAAGTCAGGAGTTGACTTTTTCCTTTGCCCAGTTGACTTTTCCCCCAAATCTCTTGATTCTCAAGCAATTGACCACTTGAACTTTTTCTGAAATGAACCCAAGAACAATATTCCATCCTTAGATACTTGACATCATGTAGAAAACATTGAGATCAAGTTTGAACCAAAATTTTATCAGGAGAATACTTGAATCACAAACCTTAATTTAAAATGTTTTTGATAGGAGGTGATGAACTGTCCAATCTCTTGGTAAATTCTCCTCTTCCAATGACTTGTGGTATCAATAGAGATCCTATGAGATGTAAGAGACCCTTGAGGCTTGCTTGAAGGCCCTTGTCTCTGATTCTATGGCTTTGGATGATCAAATCTCTGAAATCCACTGATCACATGCCCTTATGCAACATGAGATGAAATGAGATGTAAATGCAATGCAATGAAACATAAGCTAGGCAATAACAAGAAGGCAAATTTTGGGGTGTTAAAACTTCCCCTATTCCATCATCTGTTAACCTGAGAAGGATGAAAGCAATGGATATTCAGACAATCAGGGTGAACTGTGATTGAATATCAAAACAACCAGAAAATTTGCACGCTAAATGAAGAAGAAAAGGAATATAAACCCTTCTGAAAGTATCAGCAAATAACTGCATAGATTGAAGTATATCAAAATAGGGATACGGACGAGTATCCGTGACCATACGAACGAGTATGGACAGAAAACACGTACATTTGTTGAAAGGGCACGGACGAGTGTCAAAGGTCAACGATGCGGACGAGCATCGGGCAATCATCAAAGGTACACGACAAGTGACCAAGTCGACGATACGGACGAGTATCGGACAATGATTAATAAGATACGGACGAGTATCTCAAAAGTCAATACGGACGAGTATTGACTAAAAGGTTCAAACACGGACGAGTGTTGAACGGACACGGACGGGTATCAAAGGTCAACGATGCGGACGAGCATCGGACAATCATCAAAGGTACATGACGAGTGACCAAGTCGACGATACGGACGAGTATCGGACGATGATTAATAAGATACGGACGAGTATCTCAAAAGTCAATACGGACGAGTATTGGCTAAAAGGTTCAAACACGGACGAGTGTTGAATGGACACGGACGAGTGTCAAAGGTCCACGATGCAGACGAGCATCGGACAATCATCAAAGGTACACGACGAGTGACCAAGTCGTCGATACAGACGAGTATCGGACGATGATTAATAAGATACGGACGAGTATCTCAAAAGTCAATACGGACGAGTATTGGCTAAAAGGTTCAAACACGGACGAGTGTTGAACAGACACGGATGAGTGTCAAAGGTCAACGATGCGGACGAGCATCAGACAATCATCAAAGGTACACGATGAGTGACCAAGTCGACGATACGGATGAGTATCGGACAATGATTAATAAGATACGGACGAGTATCTCAAAAGTCAATACGGACGAGTATTGGCTAAAAGGTTCAAACGCAGACGAGTGTTGAACGGACACGAACGAGTGTCAAAGGTCAACGATGCGGACGAGTATTGGACAATCATCAAAGGTACACGGCGAGTGACTAAGTCGACGATACGGATGAGTATCGGACGATGATTAATAAGATACGGACGAGTATCTCAAAAGTCAATACGGACGAGTATTGAAAAGAAAGATTGTACGATCAAGTGTTATTGTAAGCTTTGCTGGGATTGCATGACAATGTTTTGTCTGTGAACTGCTCTGGCTTACAGGTAAACGGTTGAACCTGGCTTATGTTTCGTATGCGTATGTTTAAGTTTTGCCATAATGCTCCATATCAATGGAATACTACGCTTTAGAAAAATGCTATGCAAACTATATGCAAGTGCAAAAGAAACTCCGGACGAGGAATTCAACTCCACGGGGAAAAGATCATTTTTCGATCCTTCAATTGCTCTGTAGGGATTAACCCTTCTGCCTGGGATAATGCTTGCCACAAATTGCCAAAAATAAATTGGCTAGCAGATGCATTGAGGTGTGATGATCCTGTTGAAGAAGTTTCTACCAGGATGACTCTGCCTTAGAGATATTCTGCTCATGGAACTTCGCTGGGAATGAGAACTTTCTGAATGACGTTCTGCTGAGGAAAAAGAATCATTAAAAATTCTAGTTAGGGAGCTATCAAACCCACGATCCCTTGCGAGGGATAATCAGCCTTCTGACCCAGCTGGGAAATACTCCGATTCTGAAACTACTAGGGAATCAGCAACCATTATCGACACAGAAAAGCTTGTAGCTGTTGGAATTGCTGAATAGAAGAATCGACTTAATAAGATACAATGATACCCAGTGGAAAATAACTTGTCAATATCGAATCTTCGTGGGCGACCGTCGGCCGAATGATGAACTCAGTCGATAAAAGTTATGACAAAAGGGTGACATGATTACCCCGGTATCCTGCCTTAAGGGTGAGTGACCACTTGTCTGGAAGACACGGTCAATGCTCTCGTGTATTTGCAACCGCTTCAATCTTGTTTTGGAGCCTGATACGAGGCTGCTGCCTGCCGGCAAAAGAATATGCACATATGCCCCGTGCTGGATATGACTTTTGCAACTCTGAACCATCACTTGTTGAGGAGAGCACTCAACAAAGCTTTGTGCTGAAGATGACTTCTTGTTAGGCTTCTGCATGTAAACCTGCAACAAAAGAAATGCGCACATGTGTCCCGGAGACTGCATGGCTTGAATCCACCGTTCGGGGTTAATCAACATTCAAAGCAATTTTAAATGTTTTCCCTGCACATGTTATTATAAAGCCTTAACGTTTCAACAATGCAATGTTTTTTATCAAAAACTCGGACGTTTTTTTGCAAACAAAACAGTAAAATGAACACAAACAAGAAACTTTTTGAATGAATAACCAACTTTATTGATTGAAATGCCCAGAATAGGCAAGTACATCAAAAAGCAATCCCAGGAAAGAGGTGATCGCTGAAAATTGAGAAAAAAAAACTATCCTAATGGCAATGTGAAAACGGAATTTCACTGAGTTTCAATTCTGCTATGACCAGTATGTCTTCAAGACTTTCCGATTATCTTCACTTTCTGAAGAGGATGATTGGACTGATCCCTATCCTTGGAGATTGTCAGTTTGAGTGAAATGATGAGGTAGTACAGATGACTCAGATCGCAGTCTTCGCTTAATCCCTCTTTTGCGTGGACCGCCCCTTTCGGGTTTTCAATCCACCGGGATACCCTTTCTTGCCTGAGTTGTCCTTGCGGATTTTCAACTCACCGGGTGTAAAAAAAATTTTGTTTTATATCCCTAATTTTTGTTCGAACCTTTTTATTCTGTTTTTATGGTTCGCCGGGATGCCCTTTTTTGCCTGGATCTTTCTTTTTTTGTCCAGCGGGTCTATTTATGCGAAGTATTTTTTGACTGCGTCTGAGTTGACAGGGGATGGAAAATCTTCACTATCCATGGTTGTAAGCATTAAGGCTCCGCCGGAGAAAACCTTTTTAACCACAAACGGACCTTCATAGTTCAGTGTCCATTTTCCCCTGTGATCTGTGTTTGGAGGATGGATCCTTTTAAGTACCAATTCACCAACTTGATACTCCTGAGGTCGCACTTTCTGATCAAACGCCCGCTTCATCCTTCGCTGATACAATTGACCATGGCAAATAGCTGCTAGTCTCTTTTCCTCAACTAAGCTCAGCTCATTGAATCGGGTGCGAACCCATTCTGCCTCATCTAGTTTGACATCCATCATAACCCTCAGCGAGGGAATCTCAACTTCCACTGGTATGACTGCCTCCATACCATACACAAGTGAAAACGGTGTTGCCCCAGTAGACGTCCTTACGGATGTTCGGTACCCATGCAAGGCAAACGGTAACATCTCATGCCAATCTTTATAAGTCACCACCATCTTTTGCACAATCTTCTTAATGTTCTTGTTGGCCGCTTCGACAGCACCATTCATCTTTGGACGGTATGACGAAGAATTGTGATGCTCAATTTTGAAATCCCGACATAATTCTGCCATCATTTTGTTGTTGATATTAGAACCATTACCAGTAATGATCCTTTCGGGCACTCCGTAGCGACAGATAATATCTCTTTTCAGAAATCTGGCTACCACCTGCTTGGTGACATTAGCATAAGACGCTGCTTCCACCCATTTGGTAAAGTAATCGATAGCGACCAAGATGAAGCAATGGTCGTTGGAAGCAGTTGGCTCAATCTTTCTAATCATATCAATGCCCCACATTGCAAAGGGCCAAGGAGAAGATATGATATTCAACGGACTCGGAGGTACATGCACTTTATCTGCATAAATCTGACATTTATGGCATTTGCGGGCGTATGAACAACAGTCTGCATCCATAGTCATCCAGTAGTACCCCGATCTCAACAATTTCTTTGCCATTGCATGTCCTCCGGCATGAGTACCGAAAGAGCCTTCGTGCACTTCTTGCATCAGCATGTTTGCTTCGTGTCTATCCACGCATCTGAGTAAAACCATGTCAAAGTTTCGTTTGTACAACACATCCTCATTCAAGAAAAAACTACCAACTAACCTCCTTAGAGTCTTTTTATCATTGTTGGACGCTCCAACCGGATACTCTTGACTCTTCAAGAAGCATTTGATATCATGAAACCATGGCTTATCGTCAGACACTGCGTCAACAGCAAACACATGGACAGGCCTGTCAAGACGAGATACCTCAATTTTGGGCACATGGTTCCACCCATTCACTTGAATCATGGAAGATAATGTTGCCAAAGCGTCAGTCATCTGATTTCCATCTCGAGGTATATGGTACAAATTCACTGTTGTGAAGAAAGTCAACAACCTCCTCGCATAGTCTCTGTAAGGAATCAAGTTTGGTTAATGGGTATGCCAATCTCCATTGATCTGATTGATCACTAGAGCAGAGTCCCCAAATATTTCAAGATTCTTGATCCTTAAATCAATGGCCTCTTCAATGCCCATAATGCAAGCTTCATATTATGCTTCATTGTTGGTGACATCAAAAGTTAATCTGGCAGTGAAAGGTATATGAGACCCTTTCGGAGTGATAAGAACTGCCTCAACTCCGCATCCATTCATGCTGATGACCCTATCAAACATCAAACTCCATTTGGATTCAGGGTCTGGCCCCTCCTCCGGGAGTGGATCTTCGCAATCTTTAGCTTTGAGAAACATGATGTCCTCATCAGGGAAATCAAATTTCATGGGTTAATAGTCATCAATTGGATGCTGCGCAAGATAATCTGACAAAATACTTCCCTTGATGGCTTTCTGAGAAGTATATTGGATATCATATTCAGTCAGCACCATCTGCCAACGTGCAACCCGTCTGGTCAATGCTGGTCTCTCAAATATGTACTTGACAGGATCCATCTTTGAAATTAGCAAGGTTGTATGAGTGAGCATATATTGCCTCAATCGCTTAGCAGCCCATGCAAGTGCACAACATGTCCTCTCAAGCATTGAGTATTGTGATTCGCAATCATTGAATTTTTTGCTTAAGTAGTAGATGGCGTGCTCCTTCTTACCCGTCTCGTCATGTTGACCGAGAACACAACCCATGGATCCTTCAAGCATAGTCAAATACATGATCAATGGTCTCCCTGGAACTGGAGGCATGAGAATTGGAGGTTCCCGCAAATATTCTTTTATTTTATTAAAAGCCCTTTGGCAATCTTCATTCCACCTGACCGCTTGTTCTTTTCTTAACAGCTTAAATATTGGTTCACAAGTGGCTGTGAGGTGAGATATGAACCGTGCAATGTAGTTCAATCTACCCAAGAAACCACGTACTTCTTTTTCTGTACTTGGTACAGGCATTTCTTGTATCGCTTTTATTTTGCTGGGATCAACCTCAATTCCTTTTTCACTTACAATAAAACCCAGCAATTTACCGGACCTCACTCCGAAAGTGCACTTGTTCGGATTCAGCCTTAATTGAAACTTTCTCAACCTTTCAAACAACTTCTTCAAGTTGACCAGATGCTCTTCTTCTGTTCGAGACTTGGCAATCATATCATCCACATAACACTCAATCTCCTTATGAATCAAGTCATGGAAGAGTGTTACCATAGCTCGCTGATATGTTGCCCCAGCATTCTTCAACCCAAAAGTTATCACCTTGTAACAGAAGGTACCCCAGGGAGTAATGAACGTTGTCTTCTCCATGTCTTCCGGTGCCATCTTGATTTGATTATACCTGGAGAAGCCATCCATGAAGGAGAATACCGAGAACTGAGCGATGTTGTCGACCAGTACATCAATATGAGGTAAAAGAAAGTCATCTTTCGGACTTGCTATGTTTAGATCTCGGTAATCAACGCACATTCTGACCTTACCATCCTTCTTCGGCACAAGAACAATATTTGCAACCCATGGTGGGTTATTGGTGACGGCCAGAAATCCCGCATCTAATTGTTTTTGTACCTCCTCCTTAATTTTGAGAGCCATTTCTGGTTCAGTTCTCTGGAGCTTTTGTTTGACAGGAGGACAACCCTCTTTCAAACGCAACCTGTGCACAACAATGTATGTATCTAACCCCGGCATATGTTGATACGACCAGGCAAAGATGTCAACATATTCCCGCAGCATATTGATCAGCTCTTTCTTCACTTCGGCCTGCAGACTGGCTCCAATCTTAATCTCTTTCTTGGCGTCCTCGGAACCAATGTTGATAACCTCAATTGTCTCTTGGTGAGGTTGAATGACCCTCTCCTCCTGCTTCAACAATCTAGCCAATTCCTCGGGAACTTCACAGTCTTCTTCATCCCCCTCTCCAGCTTGATAGATTGGATTATCAAAGTCATACTTGGCCATAGCAGAATCGTTATCAATGAAATCCGGGTGATTAAGTCTGCATGATTGAGGGTCATGCTTTATTTTAGAATGAGACTTTTTGAAAAGGAAACAAAAATAAAACATTGCCATTTTATAGTTTTTTCTGCAAAAATAAAAAAAAGAAAGACAAGGAACACAAAATTTGAATGCAAAACTTCCTTTATTAATGATAAAAACCTTGCAAATGCAATTATGAGGCCCTACAAATGGATCTACACACCTTGGACAGAGCGCGAGATTTTAACATGCAACAAAGAAGAACAAAGAAAATTACTCTGTTTGAAGAGTAACTTGAACAATTTCTTCAACAGACCAATTGCAAAGCTCTTGACCCGGTACACACGGGTGCACCCAATTGTAGAGATCATAATCACTGTCGGCGCCATCTTCACTTGCAGCACACATCTGATTTGGATTAATGATTCCTCCGTTATAGAAAGTAATCGGCCCCTTGCGCTCCGTTGTAGCAGCTTGATACGGATTATTGCCTGCACCGAACTTATCTTCCTTTGCAGAGACTTCAATCAATTTGCCCCAGCCTTGGGCATTACCTGCTTTGACAACTTCCACTGCCTGTTTGTAAGAAGCAATAGAAGTACCTACCTGTTCTTCGCCCTGAGAAGATACTGCCTGTGAAGACGAATCACCAATATTGACTGCCTCAAATTCTTGACTCAGCATCTCCTGGATCTCTCCATCCATTTCCATGTACTTAAAGGTAGACAGCTGACTTACGAAGATGTCTTCCTCTCCACATACAGTCACCCCTTGACCATCAACCACATATTTCAACTTTTGATGCAACGTAGATGTCACTGCCCCAGCGTCATGAATCCACGGTCTGCCTAACAAGCAGCTATATGCGGGTTGAATGTCCATCACGTAGAACATGCACTTAAACACTTGAGGACCAATCTTTACTGGGAGCTCTACCTCTCCGAATACAGAACGTTTCAAACCATCGAAAGTCCTCACTACCAAATCGCTTGGTCTTAGAATAATTCCGTCAGCGTCTAACTTCATTAAGGCCTTCTTTGGTAACACGTTCAGAGAAGACCCCGTGTCTACCAATACATGAGATAATACTGCCCCTTTACACTCCAGGGTGATGTGTAATGCCCTGTTGTGATTGCGACCCTCCGTAGTCAAATCATAATCTGTAAAACCTAGCCCATGGCTAGCATTGACACTAGAAACAAAAGACTCCAATTGATTCACAGTAATCTCTTGAGGTACATAGGCCATATTCAAGACCTTCAAAAGTGCCTCTCGATGAGCTGCAGAACACATAAGCAACGACAAGATAGAAATATTTGATGGCGTTTGTTTCAACTGATTGACCACTTTATAATCACTCTTTTTGATAAGTCTCATGAACTCCTCAACCTCTTTCTCAAAAGTACCTTTCTGCACAGATTCAGGAATAACAACCTCCTCTGTAGCCACCTTCTTACCTTTGGCTTTGGCTGCTGCCTCAACTTCAGCATTAGTTCTCAAAGTCTGTGGAGCAAATAGGCGTCCACTTCTGGTAAAGCCACCAAGACCTCCAACATTATCAATACTGGAACTACCCCCAGCTGGAGTTTCCACTTCTTGTTTTTCCCCTTGGTAGTAAATATTTGCACCGTAGTGCCATGGAATAGCCCGCTCACTAGTATAAGGAACTGGTCCTGGTACTGTGATAGTAACAGGACTCACTACATCAGGCACAATGACAGCAGCAGGCGATGGCACTTGAATTTTAGCTGGCGTAAAATAAATGGTAACAGCTGACACATCATCATCCTTTTTGTTCCCCTGATCGAACTGTAAACAACCCTCATCCATCAAATTTTGAATACCGGCCTTCAGTTTATCACAACCATTACTCTGATTCTTGCAATCAACACAACCTTCTTCACAACCAGGGAACACTTGCCCCTTCAACAACCGAGCCTTCACAAAACTCAAAGGAGTCCTCACCCTGTTCACATCAGTTACCAAATTCAAAACCTTCCCATCTTCGATGGCATTTACCTTTGGCACATTATGATCTGGCATGGGATTATGAAGTACATTTGGTGGAGGTGAGAAATTAATTGCCTTGGCATCAATCAAATCATGTACCTTATGCTGAAATGTCTGACACTTTTCAATAGAATGACCTGGAGCCCCAGAATGAAACTCACGGCGGGCATTAACATCATAACCTTTTGGCAATACATCAGGAGCCGGGCCCATCGTACGAAGCTCCACCAGATTAAGCTTTAACAATTGAGGTAACAAAGCTGCATAAGTCAAAGGCAGAGGGTCCATGTGCCTGTCATTTTGTCTCTGCTGATATGATCTCCGCGGCTGTTGATTATTCTGTGGCTGAACATTTTGTTGTTGTGGCTATGATTGAACTTGTGGACTAGGAATGGTCACAGCGGCAACCTGATTATAGGAATCTTGATAGCCTCTGCCTCTTCCTCTGTTCTTATAAACAACACTGGCCTCTCCATCTCTCTTCCTGGTAGCTCCAGCAAATGGCTTCCTCACTCCTGAAGAACTAGCACCACTGACATCTTGTATTTTTTCGAGCTTCAACAAACTTTCAATCCTTTCCCCAGCGATTACAATGTCCGCAAACCCAGTTGAAGGACAGACGGCAAACCTATCAAGATAAGTTCCCCGAAGAGTACCCATAAACATGTCGGCCATCTCTCGGTCCTGCAGTGGAGGTTGAACCATGGCAGCCAACTGGCGCCATCTCTGAGCATATTCTTTAAAACTCTCCTTCGCATTCTGAGCCATACTCTGCAGCTGAGTACGGTTTGGAGCCATATCCATATTGTATTGATACTGCTTGATGAAAGCATGAGCTAACTCCTTCCAGTTCCTCACAGAAGCCTGCTCAACTTCATATACCATTCTTGAGATGCCCCAGTAAGGTTGTCTTGGAAATAATACATCCACAATTTCTCATCATCAGTATGAGCGGCTATCCTCCCCACATAGGATTGAAGATGAGTTTTAGGACAAGTAGTGCCATTGTACTTGTCAAATGTTGGTGGCTTGAACTTGTGTGGGATTCTTACTCCAGGTACCAACCCCAAGTCGGAAACATCAAAACCAAGAGTGTTTTGGGATTCAATAGACCTGATTTTTTCAGCGAGCTCGTCAAATTTGCGAGCGTTCTCATCTTCAGCATCCAACAGAGTGAACTGCTCATCTTGGTTGTCTTCCAGTACATGACGAACCCCAGTATTTCTAGGAGGGTCTCCGCCTGCGTTAACACCAGTCTGATTGCCAGTATCTCTATTATTACCATTGCCATTCTGCACCTCTACTCGTGGCCGCTCAACCATTGCCCTGAGTCTTTCCTGATTTTGGGCCATACCAGTCATTAATGTCATGAACTGGTCCATCCTATTCCTCAGCTCGGTCAATTTAGTCTGCATCTGATCCATGATCTTAGCTTGGTTTCTGCGAGTTGTGTACCGATGGACATGGTTATCAGCTATAGTGCCTGAAACCAAATAAAGGGTAGAGGACCTGCAACGAGTACCTGTCATGCAAAAAATGATATGTGAAATGATATGCAATGCAATGCAAATGCCATGTTTATCATTTTCGAGGTGCCTTATACCCTGATTCCAATCATAACCACAGGAAGCTGAAGATCTCGATATGAAGATACGTGTCGTGATTATGTGCTTGTGTACAGATAATTGCCAACGGAATATTTCTGAATAAACTGCTTGTTTCAATTGGAAAAGAAACCAAACATACGCACAACGTTCAACAATGGGTTCAAACATCATACATCAAAATAGTGGATTGATCAACAAGCCTGATGATATCCATCAACAAAACTACATTAAGAGAATGAGAGAGAAAAGTGTCAATCTGACAACTCCAAGTCCTTTAACTTTTTGCTTGAATACTTGACTTCCTCGAAGAGTATGCGAGTGCGCTGGTGATTTGGTCTTTCGATTAACTCCTTAATCAGAACATCTCTTTTCGCCAGAGCTTCAGTCAGCGAACCCATATCTGGAGAGCTTCATCATCACAGACTCTTTTATGCCTTTTCACGCTGGCTTGCATTTTGAGTTTCCCCATTTCTGCCATAACCTCTTCAAGCTCCTTCTTGGAACTCTTTAGATCCTCTCTGGCGCTTTCCAATTGCTCTTGACTTTTGCCAAGGTTCTCCCGATACTTCCTCTGTTGTTCGTGTGCCTTTTTGAGCTCGTCATCCTTGATCTTCAGCTGTTCCTGCAACTCTAAGTTTTCCATTCTAACCTCATCCCAGGCTTGCTGAAACTTGGCTAACGTGTCTTTAGTCTGGGCTAAGGCCTGTTTGTTCTTCTTATGAGCTTGAGTGGCAGCATCGACACCTTACTAATTTTCTGGAAATGTTGAGCTCTTTTGGCAAAATCCCTTTCTCTTGCTACTAAGATTTGTTCGGCGTCTTGGGCCTTCTGTTCCAATCTTTTGTTGGTATGTAGCGCTTCTTGAAGACGGCTGCTTAGCTCAGAATTCTCTCCTTGGAGCTTTTTCATCGAGGCTTGCAATTTGTCGACGTCTTCCATAGTGGCAGTATTTCTTTCTTTCTTGTCCTCAGGATACAACAGTGGTGCCCTATCAAAAGGCAAGTGAAAATCTTCAACTCTTTTCTTCACCCATTATTCGTATGCTGGATAAGCTCGATTGTTGGGTTTGCCTAGAGCAACTTTCCCTTTCTTTAGCACACTGGCCCAGCTTTCAGAGGCTTTTTGTGCTGTTTCCAAACCATCTGATGTGTGGAAATACATGGACTCCTCTACATCCCTCTTAATGGGCGGACTCGTCAGAGCGTACCCAAATTGCCGGATAGCCAGAGAAGGATTATAGTTGATTTCTCCCATTCTTCCTATTAGTGGAACATTAGGGAACTCACCACAGCTATAGATAATATTCTTGCCGATTAGCCCATGATCTATCCATATGATGTCTTTGGCAACTAGCCCCATTAAGTGCTGACTCCATTCTAGAGAACCTTTAGAATCCACAAAAGCCCCTGATTGCGGTAAGCGACTTGCAAACCACTTATAGAACAAAGGTGCACAGCAACGAACTACCCCTCCTCTTTTCTTTTCGTTTCTATTATATAAGGCATAGTGAAGATCTCCCAACAGTGTTGGTACCGGACTTTTCATCATGAATATCCTAATGGCGTCCGTATCAACAAAGTCGGGCTCGTTGGGGAACAACACAAAAACATATACACAAAGGGCTAGCAATGCATTAAACACAGCCCATTTCTCGCCTTTAGCTGCCTCCTGAGCCTTCTTTATCAAATACCCCAGCTTGTAACCACGGAGCTTTCCTTTGTTAGAGATATTGGCTTCTAACTCTGACTTGCTCAAATAAAGAGCACCAGCCACTTTTCCACAATCCAGATCACCTGTAGACCCAAAGAAAGGAGGCTCCTCCTTAATAGCAATCCCTAGCATGTTGGAATACTCCTCTAAAGTAGGTACCAACAAATAATCTGGAAATACAAATCACCTCAGAGGAGGATCGTAGAACTGCATCAAAGTATAGAGACCCTTGTATTCGTAATCACTGACATTGCAAACAAAAGATAAAATCCATCCATATTTTTCTTTGAAAGCTTCCATCACTTCAGGGCTCACCATTCCTTTCAGGACAATAATAGGGCCTAGAGTAGGCGTGAGGAACTTGTAACTGATGATATTCTTCTTCTCTTTAGTATTCATCCTTGTGAGAACCTGGTGACTGGAATCGAGGGTAAAATACGCACCTGGAAATGAGTAAACATGTAGGTTAGGATATGTAAATGCAATGCAAAGGGCATGGTATCAAGGTGCCAAGTGTCTATGCTGGACTATGAACGGTGTCAGTGTAGCTCTGAGAACAATATGGAACCATAGATAGGAACCATCTGAATACAATAGGATGAACTCTCCTTTTGTGTAATGACAATAGAAAACCGAGTATGTAGGAGGTTATGGTTACCTGCAAACCTGTAAGCAACCTGCCCTTCTCACGTATGGGTACTAAGATCCTCAGTATCCCGGGCTCTCAGATCGAGAAATGATGATACGTTCACCATTTCTGGTTTGGCATCATCATCAATCGAGGAGGCCTCAACCGATTCTCCAAAACGAAAGGTCCTCAGCTTCAGGCAATGAGGTCGAGAAGCAATAGTACATTCATCCCTCGGGGTACAGTACTATCGCCAATCGAGGAGTGCCTCCACTGGTTCTCTTTCAAAAAGGGATATCCTATAGTGAATTCCCAGCATTGGGTCCTCGGATCAAGAATATGTAATGGGTTTGCCATTTCTGGTCTGCCATTATCACATCTCAGGAGGAGTGCCGCAACTGAGTCCTCGGGAATGGTCACCAGAGTCGACGGTTCCTCAAGAGAATAACTACTGGCCTGTATAAACATACAGTAGCAGATAGCTCCTGATAGAACCTCGTCTGGTTGTGGGTCTCATGAACAACAATACGTGGTCTCCACCACGCAAGCGTCATGACTATCCACTCTAATACCTATGTGTATACTCAAGCCTGGGTAGTGGGCTTATCTCTCAGAACACCCTGCCCACCAAACAGAAAAAATCCAGCACAGCACAGTATAATAATAATGTAACGCAGTGAATGCAATAAATACAGTAATGTACAGTAAAGAAGTAATACAGTAAAACAGCAATACAGTAAAACAGTAAATACAGCAAAATACAACATCCAAGTAAACACCCAATGAAAGAAAAACAGACAAGTGCTAGGATTGACTCGCTTAGGGAACCAGAGATTCTGGGTTCGATCCCCAGCAGAGTCGCCAGCTGTCGCTCCCGGGATTTTCATCCAAGTACAAATGCGAAAGTGGCACGGAAACAGAGTCGCCAGCAATGTGTATTTATCCCAAGAGAGGGAAAGGAAACACTGTGTAAACCTGAGGGAAAAGGAAAGAGCATGGTCTTGCGACCAAGAGAACTGGGTTCGGGAGTCGGTTACGCGAGAGGAAGGTATTAGCACCCCCACGCGTCCATCGTACCCGATGGGATCCACGCTTGTTGTCTCGATCAAAGGGTGTCGCCGTCTGGAGCTCCATTGCTACTGGAATGGAGAAGGAACAGGAACGGAAATGAAAGGAGAAACGAAGAAGAAAATAAAAAGAAGTGACTCGATAGGACGTCCTCGGAGTCCTAGGCCTACGTATTCCCTCAGTGCAATGGGAAAGTCAGAGTCAACGTAATTCGACGGACTACCACTACAAGAAAAAAGGAGATTAACGACACTTGAGTTGCGACAGTTATCACAAAACCGTCCTTATTCCTGGGTTGCGATGGTTGTCATGACAGTTAGGGTCAACTGTCGCAGATTTTTTGCGACAGTTATCAAAAAACCATCATTATTCCTGTATTGCGACGGTTGTCACGACAGTTCACTAGTGTCGCAATCATTGAGTTGAATTGTAAGCTATACACAAATAGTTAAGTTTGTCTAATTATGCATAACCTTACTTTCCATGTATTTTAAGTAATAACTAGTTTTTAAAAATATTTTATTGTTTGCCTCAATTTATTTTAAAATATTATAAATATTTTATATATAATTGTTTTGATAAATATTTCTCACTTTTTAAAATATGATTTAAATGATAAAATATTTTGAGTATTTTTCTCAAAATTTTATTTAACAATTTTTAAAAAAATTATATTGTTGTAAATAAATATCAAATAAATTAAGTTTATTTTAAATTTAACTATAAAATTATTAAAATTATTATTTTAAATTTAATAATTCATAAAAATTATTAAAATTTATTAATAATTGAAATTTCTTATTGGAAAAATAAAATTATTTTTTAAACTTTTAGTCAAGAAATTTAATATTATTTTTCTAAGCCAAATCTCATATATTTATTTAAAAACAATATGTAAAATAAAATGATATTTTGTAAATAAAACTCATCTCAAGTGAATATCAAAGGCAACTGTCCTCCTTAACAACGCGAAATAGGATTCACGACGGTTTATGAACGGTCGTCCTAATTAGAGAAATTGGACGAAGAAGGTTGCAACGGTTGATGAACCGTCGTCCCCCAAATATTGTACCGGCGCTACACTTAATTGGAGGAAGAGGGAAAACATTTGTTTTTCATTTTAGGTATTTGGGCATCTCTCAACTCACGTCTCTCTCTCTCAGCTTCCGACAACTGTTTCTGATTTTAGGGTTTTGATCTCACGCACCTCTATCTCAGCTTAATACACAAGCTTCCAATAATTGTCCATAACCGCGCCTTGGTATTTCTCTTTCTCAAATCCTAAATTATTCTTAATTTCAATTTTGCTTCTGATGTGTATCTAATGTTGTTGTTCTTGTAACTTCTACTAACTTTCTTGCTTCTGATTTGTATGTAATGTTGTTGTTCCTAAATGGGATTGAGTCTTGAGAGCAAGATATGCAGGTCATCCTACTCGAGATTGTTTGTTTCAAGATCCTGTAGTGGATGGTAAAAGGTAAGTTAATTCTCCAACGTTTCTATTCGTCACTCGAAGCGTCGTTTCCGCGCCGAAATTGTCGCCATGGCTGCACCAGGATCTGGGCCTGTCCATAAATCAGAGGAAGAATGGGAAGCGATTCTCTCCCCTGAGCAACTTCAAATTCTGAGGGAGAAAGGCACTGAGTACGTAATTCCTTTATCGCATTGTGTTTTTAATATGTTTTCTAGAATTCCTTTATCGCACTCTAAATGTTTGATAAAATGTTTGTGTGTTTTTAACATTTTTTACGGAAGTTTCATATTTTTCTAGGTTGACATATCGTCCGGAGCTAACACGGTTGCAACACTTAGATTGGCTAGTCTTCCTTAGAATAAAGGCAAACTTATTGTGGTAAGAACAATTCTCATTTAAAAGAGCATCAAGCTAAATGTTTAAGGTTAAGTTTCATTCATCAACCTCATTATGCAAGCAATGAAACTTTTCACTTTTTTCATCACAATCTAATTAAAAATTCTGTAAAAATATGCTCTGAACTGTGATTTTAGGCCTAAAAATTGTTTCTAATATTGTCAAAATTGTTGATGGCTTGAATTTTAGACTATTCATCCAAGTTTCGGGGAACAATGCTTGTCATATGTCTTGTACCAAGACCTTAGGACAGAAGCTGAAAACATGCAGCCCGTGTTTGTCGATTAATTTCTTCTGCGAGTTTCGATAAGACTAGAAAGCTTTCTTGTGGAGTTATCGCGTGAAAAACGTTATCGCATTTGGTGTATTTTATATGAGCTTTTATGTCTTATTATTTACCTCCGCATGCCTGTTTGTAGCAGTTTATGTTTGTTTGACATGTTTGCCGTTTTCTACTATCAGCAGTTATGCTGCCTCTTGTAAGACTATGGCTGATTGTTGCCTGTGTTAATGTGTTTGTCAGTATAATCAGATTAACGTGGACATTTATTTTTGGCCTATAACATATACTTAATAGGATGATATCCATTTCATCAATTTATCTAGCTCGACTATTTGGATTGACCTATGGTTTACACAATAAACTTTTAGGGATTTGTATGTACTGCAAGGCGTGCTGCTAGTTTCGTGCGAGGAGACGACGTCATTCACAAACTGTTTACAAAACTGACTTGAGAATTTTACTGGTACTATACTTCACAAGTTCCTTTTTCTAGAAACTACTTTTTCCATGTTTTACTGGTACTAGTTTAGGTTGTTGATGTATATAGGTCGCTCTTGAAAGTTACAAAGCAATGATTCTATATTGATTTTTATAAAGCTGGTATGCTGACAGTAGACTTGTTTTAAGCAGAACCAAAGATTCCACACTTAAGGTAACCATTTTGTTTCTTTGTGTTGCGACACTCTTTATGTTGTTCTGATAAGTACTGTTCATGTATTAGCGCAAATGACTTGGGTCATAACTTATTCTTATTTTTCCAAGTGTTCTAGCTAGTTTGGAAGTGTATAAGTTAAATTATTGTAGGAATGTGACGTAGGAGTGACAGTATCTTAGGAATGTGATGTAGAAGATTTTAATTATGATGGTCTTGTTTAGGATTTAGTAGTTTTTGTGGAAATTACTTTTGCTAATTTGACTAATTTGTTTTGTTGAATTTCTGTTATGGTGTGATTTCCTGTGCACAGATTTTGCTACATATTGAATAAGGATTACTCAGTAGCTGAAGGAAATCATATAGCAAAACAATCCCAGGGTGGTGATGATTGATTCTTTGCAATCATGGTGGTTTTGTGTAAACCAAGCTTCTAATCTGAATTCCTCTGTAAGTCAAATTTAGATAGATATATATACACTTACAGAGTCAAGGTAAAATATACTTCAATTGCAAACAAGCAACATTGAATAAAGAGGCAGATGGTACATCAATTGCAAACCATCCTATCTTAAGCGACACACAAGTAGTTGGATCACCAAATAATCCCGAATCCAACAAGTTACGTGAGCTTAAGCATGATAAAGTAATGACTGATATGGATTATTTCCATAGTAGAGTGATAACAGAGTGCTCTACTATGAAGTGCCAAAGCAGCATCCACACAGTGGCTATATTGCTAAAAATCGGCGGCCTGTGAACAATAGTACTCCATAGTACTTTCCAATCATTGATGAACCCGCTCCTGCAAACTCTACAGAGTCCACAATAAACTATCATAGGCCCGATCGACATTTGTAGAATTAAGGATTCTGTCAAAGCTCATCCATATGCCTTCAAACCAGTAGAGGAACAGATCTTAGGAAATGCGAGTATGGAAGATTTTGGAGAAGTTTCTATTTACTACAATTCAAAAGTCGGTGACTTACAATTCCAGTAACTTTTCCATTTAGCATATGCTAAAACAAGCAGGAAAAGAAATATAGAAACTGCAGTCATAGTCCCAACAATCAGCCAACATATTTTGTTTTTATCGTATAATGAACATGGAATGTTCATACCAAATGCACCAGCTACCAATGTCTCAATAGCAATAGCAAATGATGCAATTGTCAATGTCAGCTGCAGTTGGATAAGCTTATTCCTATGGTTATCAAGTTGGATGTTTGCATAGTCTTCAGTGTAACGGAAGGTAAACCTTCCCAAAGCAATCTCAAACACTTGAAACTCAAACGGAAGCAGAAGCTCAGAAGGTAAACCTTCACCACCCTCAGGAACAGGAAACTCTTGCTCATCACCACCACCAAGAAGTTTGGGCTGAGTTGAAACGAAGAATTTTGTAACAGCTATTCCAGGCATTCTTTTTTACCCCTGAGAAAAGATTGCAGCAGATACAAGAGGTGACAGTGATGAAAACGACAATGACAACAGTGATGATGACAAAGATACTTATAGTTATGGTAGTGAACGTGAAGAAGATTGTGGTAATAACCCTCGTGAAAGAAACCTAAGAAGTGGTGCTGAGTTGAAACGAAGAATTTTGTAACAACTATTCCAGGCATTCTTTTTTACCCCTGAGAAAAGATTGCAGCAGACACAAGAGGTGACAGTGATGAAAACGACAATGACAACAGTGATGATGACAAAGATACTTATAGTTATGGTAGTGAACGTGAAGAAGATTGTGGTAATAACCCTCGTGAAAGAAACCTAAGAAGTGGTGCTCAAGAGTTAGATCTAGAGGGCCAAGAAGATACTTTTGGAGAGGATGTTGCTAACAATAAGTTTCAAGTGGGTGCAACTGAGGATAAGAAACAAGTTTCTAAGTCATGTCGACTGTTTGCCCGTAATCTGCCATACATGACCACGTACTTTCGCAAATTTTCTTATGGATCCATGGTTCATATTGTTTTTCCTACTTTTCCATTTAATATTTTTCTATATATTGAATGTCTTATGATAGTTAATATTTTATGTTAATATTATCTTTCAATTGATCTTCAATTTTTTTTATTTTTAATTGGTTTTATCATTTTATTGTTACTCTGTTACAGGGAGGAGGAACTGGAAGAGCACTTCAGTCAGTTTGGTGGTGTCTCACAGGTTCGTTTAGTTGTTGATAAGGAAGCAAAACAATCCAAGGGAATAGCTTATATTCATTTCACAGTTCCAGATTTTGCTGCCATGTAATAACAACTATTGTTATATTGTAATTAATGCAAGTGAATGAAAATGTTTATCGGGGTGTTACAAGGGGAGATAATTCAATCTTCCAGGGGAGATTATTACATGTTATGCCAACTATACCAAGACGTTCAAACAATGAAGAGTAAGGACTATGTTGCATCATGGAAGATGTTAAATTGGATTATCATGTATTGTCATTTTATGGTTTAAATTGGATTATCTCCTCAAGATGATAAATTCATATTCAACATATATAGAGAAAACCAAAACACAAATTTGGTAAAGCTTTGATCAAGTCAAGTGATGAGAAGAAGAAGCCATTTGATGATGCATTGCAGGACAACCCGGCGGTGCCTTCATTGAAATCAACTCTCGTTGCAAAGAATTTGTTTCGAGATGGCCTATTTTGAATCAAATCACATAATTCTACAATGAATTGAAGAGATTGGCAATAAAAGCTAGGGAGAGGGAAAATACTGAAAATTTGAACCCAATAGAGAGTAAGGAAGAGGTTGTTGTGCATGAGAAGACTCCGCCGGTTAAAGCTTTAGCAGAAAGGAAACCACTGCATGAAATGGCCAAGGTTGAAAGATTGGAGGGGATGAGTGTTAAAGGAAAGCTAACCGAAAGAAGTAAGAATTCTCTCCCCTAGAATCTTTAATTATCTTTAATTTTAGTGAATATATTCACAAAGTAACTTGACCATTGATAATATTTTGATGGTTCAAATCGGTTTGTCTAATTTACGATACGAGATCTTGGTCAAAATATGATGATTATTTGATTGACTATATTTCTATTGGTAGTACCAACACTTCATTTCGTATGCATGAAATAGTGTCTGACTCTGATGCATGATAGTTCGATTGACTACATTTCTATTGGTAGTACCGACACTTCAGTTCGTATGCATGAAATAGTGTATAATGTCTGACTCTAATTCATGTATTGTAGTCACATTCATTTAATTATTACCATAATAGTTTTCAACTGTGCTTTAATGCATACTTTCTGTTGCAAGGTATAAATGGTTCTCTATGCTAATTCAATTTAAGAGAACAAGTTATGGAAGGTATACATGGTTCTGTTGCAAGTTATACATGGTTCTGCTGCAAGGAATGTCATAATAGTTTTCAACCATGCTAATTCAATTAAAGCATAGTTTTCAACCATGCTAATGCATACTTTCTGTTGCAACCTGAATGTAGAAAGCTACATTCAGGTGTGGTATATGTTAGATCATTTATGGTGTGTTTGTGTTCAATTTTGTGCTTGTATGTAGGTATTTAATCGTTATGTTGTGTTCATGTTCAATTTAAGTGTTTTTTAACTATGATCATAGACTTGTTTTGATTAATTGTAGAACAGTGTCTAGCTTGTGTGCTAAATGAAAGTTCTTAAAATGTTTATAAAAATAGGAAAAACTCTTGTTTATGACTCCTTAATGTTACAAGTTTCATTCTGTTAGCTTTACAACCTAAGTTTTATCACTCAATATTAGATTATTATTTTCAGCCTGTTATTTGATTCTTCTTTCTTTCCCTGATTATATGTTTTGATTTATGAATTATTCATAAAATTATTAAACATTACAGGAATGGGAGTTAGTAAAACACATGTAAACTTCAAGAGATTGCTTGCAGCTGCTCCTCAACAGCAAAACCAGACAAAACTTCTACATGTATGTCCTCAAAATTAACTTTCAATTGTTTAAAAATATTTAATATATATCCAAATATAGCTTAGCCCTCTAAAATTCGACCCCCAAACATACCCTTATAGCACCAAGTGTCCTTTTTTAGGTTTATGTTGATCTCAAATACCTATAAGGCTATAACTTATTTGCTAATTTTATTGAAACAATGTTCGGTTGATTCTGTAGTATGTTGCTACTTTGCTTGAACAACTTGAACAATTGGCTGAAGAGAAGACACAAGAAAGCTTGCCAAGGTAGTATGTTTCTTTATTTACAATCTCATATACCTAAACAGAAATAATATTTGGACACAAATGGTATACAAGTAGCTACACCATCTATCTTTTCCTTTATTAAATTTCTACAAGCTTCTGCATGTTTATTCGCATCCCTGATTTGTCAATAATTGTTTTTAGGAATAACATCTTACATACTCCGTGAGCTGTTTCTCTATATTCCACTTGAATATTGCTGCCACATTTTGTTTCCTGTTTTTCCATTTAACTAAAACCCTGAGGCTTGAGCAATAAACTCATGTAGACTTCCTATCCATGATGGTCTGTTCTGTGGGTTTTTTTTGTTGAAGAAATTATCTTTACTATGGACACCTCGACTAATTTTCCTAACTGTAACAACTAGATATGCTAACCTCTAATAGTTCAGCTTCATTGTAATTCAAAACTAACCATCTAACTGTCACAAAATTCAAGTTGTTTTGACAATAAGAATTCAACTATTTCACTAATCTTAACTTCATTAATTTCAAATTCAAACTAATTTCATAACAGGCTCTTCATCCATGTTTCGAAAGTTCAATTTCAAAGACATAAAGAAAGCAACAGAGGGATTTAGCACCATCATTGGCCAAGGAGGATTTGGAGTATAGAGTTGTATAAATATATTATGATATATATGTTTAGTTGAATGAAGAATATGTAATTTTTTGTCCCATTCTGTTCATATTTCTACAATTAATTTTTTTTAATTTTAAAAATAAATTACCTGCGGATTTACCTATGGATAGGATATTTCCTATGAATTTACCTGCAGATGTACCTGTAGATCAGAAAGTTGCGACGGTTTGAACCGTCGTAATCAACAAAAAAAATAAAAAACAAATGGAAATTTACGACGGTTAATAACCGTCGTAATATGCAGATTACGTCAGTTCCCTACCCGTCACGAAAGATAACGACGGTTTGCGTGACGGTTTTGATAACCGACGCGAAACGGCCTCGCGACACACGTTTCAGCGACAATGCTACAACCGTCGTGCATTGCAAATTACGGCAGTTTTAACTGTCGTAACGTGCCAAAAAAACCGTCGCAATTTACCAATTTTCTTGTAGTGTACGGGGAAAGGTTGCTCTTCGAGATATCGCATCTCGGGCCAACGTATCTCCAATCAGACAAGAAAGAAGAATCAGAGCAAACGTAGTTCGGCTCAACAAGGGTTGCTTTGTTTGTGTTTTTTAATGGAAACGTCAGAGTGCGCGTTCCAGCAGTTAGGCATTGCAGCTCGCTGTATGGAGACTTAGGCGTTACCTGTTTGCGGTAGAACGAACATGACGAATCCTTTAGAAAGGAGTGAAGATATGAGAAGAGAATTATTTGTTTGTTTTTGTATTTTAGAAAGAAGTGTTTTGATTATTTTTGTGTTAGTAACATGTATTGCATTCAAGTCTATAATATAGGATCGGATGCGTCGCATGGTCGTCCTAACAGGACGTATGCTAAACATTCTAGAAAGGTGGAGGGAAACCCTCCTCCTTCCATTTCCCACATGCAAGGCTCACATGCAATATGCATTAGTCTATTATTAAATGTTTTTGCTTTTGATTTTGAGATGAGAAGATAAGAGACTCAAAGGTTAAGAAAGGTAAAAGTCTAAAGGGAGACAAATAACCTTAAGAGTTGTCATGCATGGATGTTCCTAATGGTTAATTGTGGTTTAGAAACCTAAGTCTAAAATAAAGGGATAGCACTACCTAATGCTTACCCTACCTCACTTTAATCAAAGATTAAAGATGAGCTAGGATCCCTAAGGGTGTGGATAAATTGTACACACAAAGCATTATATCATGATATTCACAAACACACAAGAGAAATTAAAAGATGAAAGAGAAAGGGGTATGAGTATGGATAAACATCCACATACTCAAGACTTACCATAGCCTCTACACAAAATGGTTAGTGTCAAAACAATTCAAATATGAAAGCATAAGTAATAAAGAAGACAACTAAGCATTAAACCACTTACAAGTAATGAAATAAGGAAAGACTAACAAGTAAACATCAAACAAGTTAAGAACTAAAAGAGAAAGGTCCTAAAGGTTGATAAAGTTTCTAAGTCAGAACTTATACCCTAAGGAAGTCCTCTAAGGTTAAGGTACCAAACACAAGCAAACTTTGCACAAACAATGTCTTAAACATCAAAGAAATGCACCATGGAAGGAGTTGGTTAAAGATGAATAAAAATACAAAATGAACATGTATTTATGCTTAATGAAATGGCAAGGTCAGAAGTATACATCATTTATAAATGTCTTATAATTCATATGAACACTCATACAAGTCATGGATGAAATGATTCAAGTAAAAGAAAATAGATGAAGAAGAAATGAAAAGGAGAGAAACAAGTTTCAATTAGATGCACAAACTTACATGTTAAAGATGCATGACATATAAAATGAGTATGAGTGCATATAGACCAGTAGCATATAATTAATAATATGTAAATGATATTAATGAAATGGCATACACAATGCAAACACAAATCATGTAGAGCACAAGAAGAAATGAGATGTGGAATTAGGTCAAAAATGCAAGTTAAAATGTACAAACACACATCAAAGGTAAACACAAATCAAAAGGACCTATAAGTGAACCAAGAAGGACCTATAATACTCTAAACAACCCCTATAATCTCACACCAAGCAAGCATAATAAGGTGGCCCAAGTGCCTTATCAAAATCATGTTAGATGGAAGTAAAAGAATATGCACAAATGTTGTTTCAAATGCAAGATATCAAACAATTACCAAATCACATGAGGAAAAATATGAAAATAGGTCTCAACCAACCTAAGAAGGGGCTAAACATGGAGAAAGAGCTCATGGCAAAACTAAAAAAGAACCCAATCCAAACAAGTCATCAAAATCACATTAGGTCAACAATGAATAATGCACAATGATATGGCTCAAAAGGTATGCAAAAATGACTTTAAAAATATGAGAAAAATGATTTTTAATGCCTCAAGATATTATCCAAATATAACAAAAAGAATGAGTGCAAAAGATTGTGTGAGCTAAGATAAATAAAATGAGAAAGGTCAATTATCAATGAAGAGAATCATTTAAAAAAGAAATTAAAAAGAAATTCCGAAAATATAAGCAAAAAATAATAAAGTCAGAATTAAAAATAATAAAAAATTATTTTTATGTGTTTAGATGTCATGGAAATTTATTTGGAATTTTTAGAATTGAATTAGTATTTTTAATAAAAGAAAATCAAAATAGTATGAAAAAGAAATTAAAAATAGAATGAAAATAGGAGAGGGGTGTAAGCAGAATAAAAGCTACGTTGAAAAAGTGATTGGGCTCAAGATGAGGGGGTTCAGATAGTAATATGATCCAAGTCCAAATAAGGCGTGTGTGTGTGTGTGTGTTTAAGGTGTACACTCAGTCAAGCATTTGACTCACTCATAGCCATTAGATGCAGTCAAATAGATCAATCAACAAAAGTAATTAAATCCAACGTCACAAGGCAAGCACATGATAATTAACACGCACGCACACACATGCAATCAGTCAGAGAGGAAAAAAAGACACGCGTGAGGCACATGTTTCATTTATACGCTGGCAACTCATTAACCCTTGGATCAAACACAATCAGACGGTCACGTTTTAAAGTTTCTAAACCCTAACTGAAAACCTCCACCGGCCGGAGAAGGACCTCCGATCATCTTCTCCGGGGAAGCACCACCACCTGCAAATCCTCAAATGTTCCAGAAATTCATATGGCATACATCAATTGAAAGCTGATGTTACGTAGAATGCAAATCCATACTTAGATTTCACAAATAACGCACAATCAGAGAGAAACGACAACAAACATTTTGCTCAAAGTTTTGAATCTACACCTCTAAAAGGTCTATCAACTAGCCGGATCATGCATAATGCTTCTATTAAGGTAAAATCAACATAAAACACAGCTTAAATAGTAGAAATTATGGTAGAGACTTTGAATTTCAAACCTGAAACGTGAAGCTACTTAGAACACAAGAAAGCCAGAGAGGAGAATCCTTTGCTCTTGATCTTCCAAAGAGCAAAATAAATGCTCTGAAGCTTGAAATCTTGAAGAGGATAGAGAGAAAATTCGAATTACAGTGAAGATGTACTTGAGGAAGTGATATTGTTCTTGCTTGCTCCTGAACAATGATGAACTAGTGATGATGATGATGATGAAATGTGGAAACACTCGTGCCAAGAGAGAGAGTTCAGAGAGAAATTTCAGAGAGAAAAAGTGAGAGTGATTGGTGAAATGTGTGAAAGTGAATGAAGCTCCTTCTAAAATCTGTTAGAGTTAGCTTATATAGGTGAGGTTAGTTTTTAACTGGTGTGGTTAACAATTGGAACTCAAGTTAACTGAGTTAGTTAACTGAGTTGTGAGCTAACTAACTGATTTAGGTGGTTAACGGCACGAGTTAGAAGGTTTGAATAATGTGTGGAGTGATCATGCTACTTATGGTGAGAATGATGAAATGAGAGGTGGTGATGTATGTGATCTTGCAGCAAGACTTGTTGGACAAGTTTGTTCATTTTCCTATTTTCATGTATGAAGCAACATGTATGGTACAATATGTAAGATGGTGGTCTAGCCAAATGAAGTAAAAGGTGGCTGGTATGAAGTGTTTTTGGTGAACCTGAACCAAGACAATGCATGAAACCTCCAACAAAACAAGTCAATGCATCAATGCAACCATGGAAGTTTGATGATGAAATTCTCTATGTACACTGCATGAGATGATGAGATTTTGGTGTCATTAGAAAGAGGAGACATAAGAGAACAATTTTGATGTTAATGGCAAGTTGGAATGAATCTTTAAAATGGCTTGAAAATGTCTCTAAAGACATTGGTGTCAAACTGGTTTGGTATCTTGGTATAATGTCACGCATGCCTGGCCAATGGCCCAAGGCAAATTCAGCTTGGATCCCTTCACTTTGACCTCCCATAACTCTTAATCCCTTGATCAGATGAAAAAATGATAAACATGAGAGTTGTAGAGGGCATGGAGATGAACAACTTTGATGTTCAACAATTTTTCATTTAAAGCTTTATTAATGGAGAAAATTGGCTTGACATTTGGCACACCACCTGTTTGATGAAATTATGGCCTGGAGGCCTGAACTTGCCTTGCCATGACTTGAGATTTGCCTTGATTTTGTCAAACTTTGATTGATCATAACTCTCTCAATTTTGATCCAATGGAAGAGTTCTTTATATGGATTTGAAGCTTAAGATGTGATCTTTAATTGGCTCAACTTGTGCCTGAAGTTTGAAGCTTTTATCATGAAGAAAGAATTCCTTGAAGTGTGATGCAAAATGGTCCAAACTTGCCATTTTTGGAAACCCTAAGTTTCTAAAAATGGCAACTTTGTACATTTCTTGATTTTTGATGATTCCTCCATCATTTCTTGATCAAATCTTGTCCAATGAACATATGTGACTTGAATTTCATGAATTTTACCTTAAAAAGTAAGGAGTTTGCTTTTTCCTTTGCCCAGTTGACTTTTCCCCCAAATCTCTTGATTCTCAAGCAATTGACCACTTGAACCTCTTCTGAAATGAACCCAAGAACAATATTCCATCCTTAGATACTTGACATCATGTAGAAAACATTGAGATCAAGTTTGAACCAAAATTTTATCAGGAGAATACTTGAATCACAAACCCTAATTTGAACTGTTTTTTATAGGAGGTAATGAACTGTCCAATCTCTTGGTGAATTCTCCTCTTCCAATGACTTGTGGGATAAATTGAGATCATATGAGATATAAGAGACCCTTGAGGATTGCTTTAAGGCCCTTGTCTCTAGTTCTATGGCTTTGGATGATCAAATCTCTGAAATCCACTGATCACATGCCCTTATGCAACATGAGATCAAATGAGATGTAAATGCAATGCAATGAAACATAAGCTAGGCAATAACAAGAGGGAAAATTTTGGGGTGTTACAGGTATGTGTTCCAATATCCTTTGATTTGATTGACGACCAGAGCCGAGTCGCCATATACATCCAAGTTTTTTATCCTTAAGTCGATCGCTTCCTCGAGACCCATGATACAAGCTTCGTATTCGGCCTCGTTGTTTGTACACTTGAATGTTAGTTGGGCGGTGAAAGGAATGTGGGCACCCTGAGGTGTTATGATGATTGCCCCAACTCCATTTCCGTAATGTTTGACAACTCCGTCAAAGATTAGTCCCCATTGGAAACCTGTTTCCGGTCCTTCACTGGGTAGTGGTTCATCGTAATCTTTCATTTTTAAATACATGACATCTTTGTCTGGAAAGTCAAACCCGATTGATTCCTGATCATAAATCGGTTGATGAGCCAAATGATCGGCTAAAATACTTCCTTTAACGGCTTTCTGAGTGTGGTACTCTATGTCATATTCTAATAACAACATCTGCCAACGGGCAATCTTTCCTGTGAGAGCAAGCTTTTCAAAGACATACTTGATTGGATCCATTTCGGAGATTAACCAAGTAGTGAGACAAATCATGTACTAGCGAAGACGTTTGGCTGCCCAAGCCAGAGCGCAGCAAGTTTTCTCAAGCATAGTGTACCGAGTCTTGCAGTCGGTGAATTTCTTGCTCAAATAGTAGATGGCAGACTCTTTCCATTTTGTTTCATCTTGTTGGCCAAGTACACAGCCCATGGAGTCTTCCAAGACTGTTAAGTAGATGATCAGTGGTCTTCCTTCCACCGGAGGTGATAGAATCAGTGGATTCAACAGGTATTCCTTAATACTGTCGAAGGCGGTTTGGTAGTCTTCTGACCAAACGCAGTCCTGGTTCTTTTTAAGTAATTTGAAAATCGGCGCGCATGTCGCGGTCATGAGGAATATAAATCTGGAAATGTAGTTCAAACGTCACAGGAATCCTCTGACTTGTTTTTCAGTTTTTGGAGAAGGCATTTCTTGAGTAGCCTTGACCTTGTCAGGATCAACCTCAATTCCTTTCTGGCTGACGATGAACCCTAAAAGTTTCCCTGAACGGACACCAAAGGTGTACTTGCTGGGATTCAAGCAGAGTTTGTACTTTCTCGACCGTTCGAACAGTTTTGACAGGTGGGTCACATGCTCCTCTTCTGTCTTAGATTTGGCAATTATATCATCGACATATACCTCGATTTCTTTGTGTATCATCTCATGAAAAAGAGTAGTCATGGCCCTTTGATAGGTTGCCCCGGCATTCTTCAAACTGAACGGTATTACCTTGTAACAATAGGTACCCCATGGGGTAATGAACGAAGTTTTCTCCATATCTTTCGGCACCATTTTTATTTGATTATAGCCCGAGAATCCATCCATGAAGGAGAAAATTTTAAACTTTATTGTACTGTCAACCAGCATGTCAATGTGTGGTAAAGGAAAGTCGTCCTTTGGACTAGCCTTGTTCAGATCCCTGTAGTCTACACACATTCTAACCTTTCTGTCCTTTTTTGGAACTGGTATGATGTTGGCTAACCATTGAGGATATTCTGATGTGGCGAGGAAACCCGCGTCAATCTGTTTCTGTACTTCCTCTTTGATTTTGATGGCCATGTCCGGATGAGTCCGTCTCAACCTCTGTTTTACTAGCGGACATTCTGATCTTAACGGTAAATAATGTTCCACGATGCTGGTATCCAACCCTGGCATGTCTTGATAGGACCAAGCGAATACATCGGGAAACTCTTTGAGAAGCTTTTTCAAGTCTTCTTTGACAGTTGGACTGAGTAGTGCCCCAATCTTGATTTCTTTTCTCCCTTCTTCCGAACCCAAGTTGACTGTTTCCAATGGTTCTTTGTGAGGTTCAATGGACCTTTCCTCCTGTTTGAGTAGTCGGGAGATCTCCTCTGGATTTTTGTCGTCAACTTCTTCTTCAGCCCCTAATACCGGGAACTCAAAGTTGGGAGAAAGCATTGGATCGTATGTTTCAATGGGGTTTAAAACAAGCAATCTGCATGACGTGATGATTGTTTTTAGAAGAGATAGAGAGAATGCAAGAGTGTGTGGAGTGTATTTTCTGATAACTGCTTGTTTTTATTATTGAGTTGTTTTTTAGGATTACCATTTTCTAAAAAAATGAAAAAGAAAATAGCAATAAATGCAGAAATTACAGAATGACGTTATTTTATTTATGATTTTGTCGATTCTTGAAACTACAGACCTATAAAACAAAACTCTGTCGCTTTGGGCGAAGCGAAGAGGTACATTTACAGAAAGTGAGCCCTATCAAAACATCCGTTTCACCTGGGCAGGGTGAAAGGTTAAGATAAAAACGACAATTACTTAGACTTATGAACGATCTTCGGAACATCGTCTGCAACCCATTGGCGGCGAACTCCTCGGTGAATCACAAAGTCTGGCGCCTTCTTTCTTGACTTGTCCTCAGAAATGACGCTGATTTATGGCGGAGCAGGATCGTTGGAATTTGTTTCCCAGGCAGAGTTGTCGTAGAAGAACTCTTCTGTTGTATCTTGCATAGTATTTGGGATCTCAGGTAAATCCTCCCATCCAGTTGGCTGGATGTCTTCGAGCCTGATACGAGAGCTTTCAGGAGCGGTGTACTTGACTAAGTAGTCGAATTTTCCACTTGGTTGGCCTAAGGTGTCCCACACTTCTGGAACTGGAGGAATCATCCCTTTCGATGACGTTGACCTCAAGAAAAGCATAGTTGATGAATTCTAGCCCTGCAAGCTTTGCAAATTCATCGTCGTGCTAGATAGGTTCTGAATGCCATGAGTGTTGATCCCATGACATGGTGGGGACGCATGTATTATTTTCAATGATGCTCAGTTGATTCGCATTGTTAGGCTGATTTTCTTGCCCCAAGTCTCTTGGATACGGCTGCCAGATAGGCAGGCCATCCATTGGGCCATAATAGTCGTGGTCAAAGTTGCCTTTCATTAGAGTGTCCTCCTCTAATGAGTTTGGTGGAGCACGACATCTCTTAGGATCACAATCTCCGTATATCATTCTGACGTCTGACCTGGGTATAAATCTCGGACTCTGTGCGGGATAGCAAAATGGCGTAGGCACCTCATCCTGAGACATATAGTTGTCCTCTTTAAGATAGGACTTCCACTCTTCATCAGTATCAGAGGAATCTCCCTCGTTGATGGTATGGACTTCTTGAGATATTGGGTGAAGGAAACCTCCACTGTGGAAGAAATCATGAATGGGATGAAGATTTTCATCGTTAGTAGTAGTCTGGGTACAAGTTGTAGAAAAACCAAGACCCTTCTCTGTTTTGTTATCAGTAGGAATGACAAGTTGTCCCCATCCTTTTGCGCTGTTACTCTCGATCACTTTGAGAGCATCTTTGTACGAGGAAATAGAGGTTCCTTTCTCTGATTGATTCTCATTGCTCACCGAAAGTGCTTGGAACTGGGTTTCAACAACCTCCTCTGGCTCTACACAAGTAGATAATGATAAGTTACTCACGAGCAAGGCTTGCTCTTCGCAGACAGTGACGAGTTGATAGTTCTTGATGAACTTCAGTTTCTGGTTCTGTGTCGAAGTGACTACCCCAGCCTGGTGTATCCAAGGTCTTCCTAATAAACAACTGTATGCTGCCCGGACGTCCATGACCTGGAAAGTGATTAGGAAAGTGTGAGGATAGATAGTTATGGGAAGGTCGACTTCGCTGATAACTGCCTTCCGAGATCCGTCGAATGCTTTGACGACGACCTCACTGCCCATCATCGGGGATCCTTTGAATGATAGTCGCATTAGAGTGGACTTTGCCATAACGTTGATGGCCGATCCAGTATCTACCAGTACGCTGGCTAAGGCATCGTCCTGGCAGTTGACTGTAATATTGAGCGCCAAGTTGTGGCTTTTTCCTCCCTCTGGCAGTTCCTCGTCACTAAATCCTGAGTTGTTGCAGGAAGTGATGATGGAAATGATGCTATCGAATTGTCTTATTGTTACATCCTGTTCCATAAAGGCTTGCTCTATGACTTTCTGTAGAGCCTCTCTGTGAGCTTCGGAACTGATTAAAAGAGATAACACAGAGATTTGTGAAGCAGTTTGCAACAGTTGATCAACAATGTTGTATTCACTCTTTTGGATGAGCTTCAGCATCTCATCATTGTTCTTTGAAAGGTCGGGATCATCGGATTGACCGACTGGTGGATTGGGAACTTCTGTCTGAGGTTCCTTTTCTTTGCTAGGTTCTCTAACTCCTCGGTTGAAGATTCGACCACTCCGTGTTACTCGACTGATGTCTGCAATATTCACGACGGAGGGTAATGGAACTTCCTTTCCATTCTCAATTATTGTTGCACCGTATTTGTAAGGGATCACCTTATCAAACTTGTACGGTACTGGTCCCGGCAGATAGACAACTACAAGAGCCTTCTGATTACTCTGACTGCCGTAAGTAACTTTAATCAGTTCCTGGTTAAGAACCTTCGATTCGTCAAGTAGAGGGATGATAGCACACACATCTTTGGTCCCTTCGCGATCAGAAATTACAACGACATCTTTGATTTGATCAGCGAAGTAGTCGGGCATCAAGTTGATGGACCCTGAAACTGAATATGGTTGAATCTCTTTGCGGTCCAACTGACCTTTGAGGGCTGCTCGCACGACGTAACATCCTTGGTTATTTTCTGAACAGACTCTACAGCGTTCGTAGTTGTGTGGTGGCACCCGGCCACGCCCGCTTTGAATGCAGTGTAACCTCACTAGATCGGTTTTTACTGACCGAACATCCTGACTCTGATGCCTAGTAGGGTTCCCGTTAATCATACTGACTTGTTGCGTGTCTTCATCTAGATAGATCGGAAGCCACCAATGATTTAACAAGTGTTGCAAAGTTCTTTGAACAAGAGCACATCCCTGGTCACTCTCACAACATCCTTTACAGTTCTGATAATTATACGAAGTCAAAAAACCGAGCTGAACTTGCTTAGCGTGTAATTCCACCAAGCTGGTATTCATTAAGCGAACATCGAAGATCTAAATCATGTTAATCTGATAAAGATTTTTATCATGGTAGTCCTGAATCCACCCAAGATCCATCTAACGCTGGAGGGCCTCTTGTACAAAAGAGCATCCCTGATTGTTTACCGAGCAAATTAGATAGGAATTGTAATCATGTCGTGGCAGATTATGATACTGGCTTTGCCTTGAGTGCATTGCCACCAGGTTGACATTCATCGCACGGATGTCGTGGCTCTGAATGATGTTGGAATTCGTATAAGTCATGTTGACCCCCCGAATTCGATGCTCTTGGATCCACTCGAGATCCAATTGTTCCTGTAGAGCTGATTGCACTACAGAACATCCTTGATTGTTCTTAGAGCAGATATCACACTGGTGATAGTTGTGAGGTGGTATATGGCCATACCCGCTCTGTCTGCGATGCATCTTGACCAGATTGGTCCTCAATAAGAGTACATCATGAATTTGATAGCTGTCGTTAGACTCTCCCTCTATCAAATTGACTGCAGATTTCTCGTGTTGAGGTAACGGGTTCGTGAGAACATTTGGATTCGTATCTTTGAAAGATAAGACCCCGTTCCTAACAAGCTTTTGTACATCGAATTTGAGACTGAGACATTTTTCGATGTTATGTCCCGGTCCTCCTTGATGGTAAGGACAAGTCTGATGCGCCTTGAACCAAAAAGGCAGATTTTCTGGTACTGTAAGAGGATACTTGGTTTGGACAGGCCCCTTGACCAGTAGTAATGGAAACAGTTATGCGTACAACATGGGTATAGGGTCGAACCCTGGTGGTTGCATTGTACGGTTGTTGTTGTACGGAGGACGGACCTGCTGAAAAGGTTGTTGTATCCTTTGCTGATATTGTTGTTGATTCGGTTGGCTTTGTGCAACCTGAGGTTGATATGTTGGAACAGGCACTGGGTTAATAGCAGGAGTTACAGCAGCTACTAGTTGGTAATGTCGCCTTTGCATTCCAAGAGAGATATTCCCAATATCCTGCTCTTTTTTCTTAGGGAGAGCACTACCGTATCTTTTTGTACTACTTAATTATCCAGCGTCTTTAACTAAACGTCCTTCTCGAACGGCTTCCTCAAGACGAACTCCCATGCCCACCATCTCGGTGAAGTCACTGGGCCCACTGGCGACCATTCGGTCGTAGTAAAATGAGCTTAAGGTTTTTAAGAAGATCTTTGTCATCTCTTTTTCCTCAAGAGGTGGACAAATCTGAGCGGCAATTTCACGCCATCTTTGAGTGTACTCCTTAAAGGTTTCCTTATCCTTTTGCGACATGGCTCTGAGTTGATCTCTGTCTAGTGCCATGTCCAGATTATACTTATATTGTTGAACGAAGGCAACGCCAAGATCTCTGAAAGTAGCGATCTTAGTGCGGTTTAATCCCATGTACTATTTGAGTGTGGCACCGGTTAAACTATCCTGGAAGTAATGGATCAGTAGCTGGTGGTTCTCTATCTGAGTTAACATCCTTCGCGCATACATTACCAAATGGCTCTGAGGGCAAGAGTTACCCTTGTATTTTTCAAATTTGGGCACTTTGAACTTGTGCGGAACTTTCACATTGGGGACCAAACAAAGGTCTGCAGTGTCCTTTCCAAATAGATCCTGGCCGCGAATGGCTTGCAGTTCTTTCTGCATCTCCAGGAACTGTTCCTGAAACTCATTCATTCTGTCGAACATACTTTTGTTTCCACCAGACGGTATCTGGGAAACCTATCCTTCCGGGACAATGTGTACCACGGGTGGTGGTACAGTCATTATGGCAGAGACTCTTGGTGCTTCCCAAAGTTTGTAACCTTCAGGAGTTGCTGTCATGCCCCTGGCATCTTCGCTTTCCTGAAGTTTGTAACCTTCAGGCCCAATGGTTCCTGTTACAGTTTCCAGATCTTCCATGATCAGCGGAATATATCCTTCTGGGATATAGTTGAGTGGCATGCCCCAGGGACGATCTTTCGGCATTTTATACCTGGGATCAAACTTCTCCACTATGGGCGTAGATGTGATCTCTGAGATCACAGTCCGTTGTTGCTGCATCTGGGCTTCTGCTAGAGATTGCATGTCACTATGAAGCCTTCTCAGATCTTCTTTTAGAGTGTCGATCTCTTCTCTCAACCCTCTATTTTCTTCCTCGAGATTATCCATCTTTTTCTGACGATTGGCCCGAGTATTGTACGAATGAGACACTTTGACTCTAGAATCGAGATGCAAACGTGAGATTCGCAAGGAAGAAGAATGTGTTTATGCGAGAATGATGAATGATATGCAATGATTATATTAATTAATAATGTTAATCAAAAGAAACTTCGACAATTTTGATTGCAAATATCACACAATGGGGGAAACCCCTTTTTATTGAATTTGAAAGATTGCAGAAATGGAAATACAGTAGATTACAAAGTGTTGTAAAAGGAAAATTCTAAGCTAATGGATCCTGAGTCCTCTCTGAGGAGAGCTCAGGTGCTGGTTCTGGTGCTTTCCTTTTCTTTGACCGGGGCTCTTGAGCTCTTGTTGGGTTGGCATTCCTTTACCAAGTGAAAGGAGCAAGCAAATTCCTTTGGTCCCCCTGATTTTCTACAGCATGTTGCTCTAAAATCTCGATCAGAGCATCCTTATCTTTCAAAAGCTGCTGTATTTTCTTACACTCCACATTGAGAATGCGGTACTTGTTCCTCCAAGACCTCTTCTCTTGTTGAACTTTGGTGAGAGTAACCTGAAGTTTTTCCGTATCAGACATAAATTAAAAGGCAGAGTCCCTTAAGGGAAGAACTTCCTGGCGAGGGTAAGGCATCCTCAGCTTGAGAGCTCTAGTTTGTACCCAGTGGAGATAAGGCTCCACCAAGACACAGTCTGGTTTTCCTAGAGACTCTTCCTTTCCTGTGAACATGTTTCCAAGCATGCACTATTTCTGTCTTTAGTGCCCTGTCATTTTCCCCTTCCTTGAAGAAAAGACCTTCCAGATGAGCATTCCGTGGGACATGCCTCATTGGGTATCCGAATTGACGACGAACGAGAATTGGATAATAGTTTATTCCTCCCTTAGTTCCTATAAGGGGTACATTTGGAAAATTTCCACAACGGTCAATGATTCTGATCCCGTCATAGATTTGATTGTACTAATCGATGTCAGAGTTAGTAAGGGCCATGATTCTCTGCGACCAACGTAAAGTATTCCTTTGATCCCAAAATGCAGCAGACTTGGGCAAATAGGAAATGAACCATTTGTATAGCAAGGGTACACAGCATGTGATCATTCCTCCGCTGTATAAATTCCTTAAGTGTACAGAATGATACGCATCTGCGAGTAAGGTAGGTACGGGATTTCCAATCAAACATATCTTAATGGCGTTGATATCTATAAAGTTATCGATGTTGGGAAACAAAAATAACCCGTAGGTGAGCAAGACAAAGATTCTCTCGAATGCAGGCACATTCCCTATACTGGAAAAGTACAGGGCTTTCTTTATCAAAAATTGGGCTGGCAAACTTTGAATTCCACCCTTAGTGGTCATGTGAGTCCTGACTTCCGACTCGTCCAAATAAATTGCTCTTACAATGGTTTAATCTTTTGGAATTTCTTCCAGTCCAGAAAAGGGAGCTTGATCAGTGATATGTAGATCATTCAGGTGAGAATACTCATTCAGTGTTGGTTCTAGCTGATAATCCGGGAATGTGAAACAGTGATAAACCGGATCGTAGAACTGAATGAGCGTAGCAAGTAATCCCTCAATTACATGGATCCTTAACAGAGACAGCAGTCCTCCATACTTAGCTCTGAAAGCCTCAGGGTTGGTGATCATCCTCGCCAAACCTCTTAAATCCTCTAATTTTGGAACCTTGAAGGTATACTTATGAGTCTTTCTTTTACCGAAATCCATAACGCAATCTCTTTCTCTGATATTTGCAAACATTGTCTTAGTTTAATTTGAAAAAGAGAGACTAGAAGAGAAAAAAAAATTTTGTTTTTAATGTTTTTTAAATGAATGTATGAATGCAGCACACAAAAACATAGGGTCAAAGGGTCGGTGTCTTGAAGTCAAGGCTCTACCCCCCCCCCCCCCCCAAAGGTTTATACTGGTGATTTTTTGTACCTGTCTGCAAAATCATTGATCCCTCTTAGGATAAAAACAGCAAGCGGATCGCCAGCGAGCTGATGTATCCTAGAGTGATCTCAAATGAGGGTAGTATCGTGTGACAACTATTTCTGATAGCTTCTGCACTACAAAATGGTTTCAGTCTACTAAAAACCCCAGCTTCTCAGATAACCCAGTCGACCACACTACTTTCAACAACCGAAGTCGTATAGGCAATGTATCTGCAAAGGGAGTCTCCACTGAGTTTGATGGTCGACCGGGGACTCTTAGCTGGGATTCACTCCCAGTATGATTACCCGTATTGCCATCATATATCTTAGGTGTATACTCAATCTTTCCACATGCGGCATCACACGCATTCCCATTAGCAAAAAAATGAACACAGATATCAATTAGGAAAAGCAATATATATATTTGTCTTAATCATCCTAGACCTCTAGTCTTATGATCCTATACAGACAATGACTCCCCAGCAGAGTCGCCATTTCTGTGATACTTTGTGAACTCAAGGTTTGCTAACAAGTGAATGACTCAACAAGAGCGTGCTTTTTATATATGTCTTGTACAAAGCCCAAGGCAGAGGCTAAAAGGTTTGACTCAACAAGAGAGTCTTTTATACTCAACAAGAGAGTGATTTTCTGTGTCGTACAAAGCCCGAGATAGAGGCTAAAAGGAAGATTGACTCAACAAGAGAGTCTTTTATACTCAACAAGATAGTATTTTAGTATCTCGTACGAAGCCCAAGATGGAGGCTAAAAGGGAACTGACTCAACAAGAGAGTCTTTTATACTCAACAAGAGAGTGTTTTAGTATCTCGTACGAAGCCCGAGATGGAGGCTTAAAGGGAAGTGACTCAACAAGAGAGTCTTTTATACTCAACAAGAGAGTGTTTTAGTATCTCGTACGAAGCCCGAGATAGAGGCTAAAAGGGAAGTGACTCAACAAGACAGTCTTTTATACTCAACAAGAGAGTGTTTTAGTATCTCGTACGAAGCCCGAGATGGAGGCTAAAAGGGAAGTGACTCAACAAGAGAGTCTTTTATACTCAACAAGAGAGTGTTTTAGTATCTCGTACGAAGCCTGAGATAGAGGCTAAAAGGGAAGTGACTCAACAAGAAAGCCTTTTATACTCAACAAGAGAGTGTTTTAGTATCTCGTACGAAGCCCGAGATAGAGGCTAAAAGGGAAGTGACTCAACAAGAGAGTCTTTTATACTCAACAAGAGAGTGTTTTAGTATCTCGTACGAAGCCCGAGATGGAGGCTAAAAGGGAAGTGACTCAACAAGAGAGTCTTTTATACTGAACAAGAGAGTGTTTTAGTATCTCGTACGAAGCCCGAGATGGAGGCTAAAAAGAGATTGACTCAACAAGAGAGTCTGAAAAGGTTAGCTCCATTAGGGAGAATCATTGTACAAAGCCCAAGAGGAGGTTATGTTACTGCTGAGGATTAGATCCATAGGCAGGCCAAAGGGTGGGGAACTCTCATGAGAGAGACCGAGTTTTAGAGTGATCAATGTCTTTGCCTATCTTTGAAAGGAACTTGAAAATGTCTTTGAGACTCAAGGGGTTTTAGGTTGTCCAAGTCTAGAGTTTTATCTTTTGTACAATGCCCAAGAGGAGGCACGGGCGTTAAGGGATGAATGTCAACCCTAAAGTGGTCGGAGGTTTGACACTGGAAAGACTGCTCTAGCAAAGGATGACTAAGTTCTATCTTATACCTTTAAGAGGTCGACAGGGTCCTTGTATTAAGCCCAAGAGAAGGCATGAGAACTTCTAAGAAGCCGAAGGGACCTTGTACAATGCCCAAGAGGAGGCGGGGATGCTTTTAGGAAGCCTGTGGGTCCCCAAACCAAGAGAAGTTCAAGAAATGCAATTCACAGAGAAGAGATCATTCCAGGAAAGTTCTTGAATTTGGAAGAAACTCAAGAAATGATATTCACGGAGAATAGATCAACTCTGGGGAGTAGAGTTTCTTTGACAATTTCTAAGAGTGACAGTCTGAGAAAGGGTTCACCGAGAATGTTGTCTTTCTCTTTGTTCCATATTGTTTAACCCCAAGAGAAGGGAAGACTGTGTCTGGTAATCCTACGGGGGATCTAGTTTTGTTTGTATTTAAGAGTGACCAACAAGCTTTACCTAGTTCTAGACGTAGTTGCCGCGGAAAACTCTAAATAACTATACTAGTATTACACAGTTGATATATGTCAAGTATATAAAAGGATGTGAAAGAAGACTTACAGTGAAACAGCCCCACAATACAGTTTATATACATATGAAAGCGGTAAATGAAAGCGGATAAACACTTACCCGTTGTAGAGCTTCCATGTTGTTTTGTTAGTTGTTCAACAAAGAAATTAAAGAAAGTTTTGATAACAACATATATTTGAATTCAAAATAAAAAGGAGAAAGTGCTTTGAAAAGATTGTTGGGGCTTATAGCTCAAGGAGTGGCCCAAATTTTAACAATGATCGCACCGTTGTTTTGAAAACTGTACAGAGGGACATATATAATATATGAGGCCCAAAATTGTTTTATTGTACCAGAGATGGGACTTACAGCTCAAGGAGAAGCCCAGGGTTCTTTTGTTTTAAACTGGCGATCGCTCCGAGGTTTTTTGAAAACACAGTGGGTCTTATACATGACTGAGTCCCTAAATCACTTTGGTTTCAAAAAGGAGTTGGGTCTTACACTCTATTAGAGACCCAGAGTTTATTTTTGTACAAGTGGTGGGGCTTACAACTCAAGGAGAGGCCCAAATGAAAAAACAACGATTGCACCGTTATTTTGAAAACGGTATCGGGACTTATACAATGACGGAGGCCCAAAATTATTTATGTACAAAGGGGGTTGGGTCTTACACTCTATTAGAGGCCCAGAAGTGTTATTTAAAATCAAAGATGGGGATTACAGCTCAAGGGAGATGCCCATATGATTTTGAAAAGGCGACGATCGCGCCGAACGTTTCAAAATATACAGAGGAACTTATACAATGTGTGAGGCCCTAAAAGGTTTATTTACAAAAGGATTGGGTCGTACACTCTACCAAGAGGCCCAAAGAAATTTAAAGAAAAGTCATGGGGCTTATAACACGAGGGTAGGCCCATTTGGTTTTGTTAAAAAGGCGACGATCGCGCCGTTGTTTTTGAAAATACAGTGGGACTTATACAATGACTGAGGCCCCAAAAAGTGGTGTATTTACAAAGCGGATGGGTCTTACACTCTAATAGAGACCCAAAAAATTTTTAAGAAAATAAATGGGTCTTATAGCTCAAGGAGAGGCCTAAATGATTTTAACCTGGCAATCGCGCCGAGATTTTTTCCGTGTCGGGACTTATACAATATCTGAGGCCTAAAATGGTTTTGGTTAAAAAGAGATTGGGTCTTACACTCTATTAGAGGCCCAAAGTGTTTGAAAAAGTTTGATGAGGGTTGAATTAATCAAAACCCTAATCTGTTTTCAAAAATATATTTTAATTGAATAAAAACTCAATTAAAATGATCAAAATTGTTCAACATGTGTGTAAAACAAATTGTGATCTTGGATTAATGTTTCAAAAATCATGTTTTAGTCCACAAAATGATTGGAAACCAATTAAATTGGGAAAATCAAGAAGGAAAAAACATTTTACATGTCAAAAAACAAATAAAACATTAATTCTTTGCAAAAATATCAAATATATGAAATAAATAATATTTTTTGGATTTTTGGTAAAATAAAATATTTTAACATTTTTGTGAATTATTAAAAAAAGAATAAACTCAAAATCATTAAAACTCAGAGAGAAATTAATTTTTGAATCAATTAAATAAAATCACAAAATTCAAATATTCAAATATTCAAAAAATGGCGCCAAGAACATGCCAAGAACACGCGTCACCCTCTGTTTCTGCAGATTTGCATTTTCTCTCCAATCTCACTGAATACTTGATGAAATCACACAAACCACATATCAATCTGCTCGTTTTCGCCTCACGATCATGTCTATGGTCTTTAATTTCATTTATTTTAAGCATGGAATAAGAAATCAAAGAGAAACCTCAAGAACCCTAAAACTTGCATGAAGGCTCAGAAATTCCATACACGATTCAAACAAAGCAATTGATTAAAGGTAAATACTCTATGCATGATTATGAACATATGGTAAAATTATTGTGCAGCAAAATATACATGGATCATAGAGTTAGAAGAGCTCAGGCTTACCTCTTACAGCTGGTGATCGTGTTTTGTGTTAGAGGTGTTGCAAGCTGGTTCCAATGATTTGGACAGCTTCCTTAGGTGCCAAGTCATGTGCCTGAGTGCTTGGAATAGTTTGAAACAAGTGGAACTAAAGATGGTACCTCAACTGTACCTCTGTCAAGAATTTGAGCAGTTGGCAAGTGATTTTGTGATTTTGGTGTTACAGATGTTATGTGAGTGTTTGGATTAATTCTATATGATGTTTATGAGGTGTGTGTGTGTGTGATTGGTTTGGTTGGAATAGCTCTCAAACTCAAAACCCGATAGTGACTTGCTTTGGAAGGCAAATTTGGAGTGAAAGAAGAGATTTTGAGGAAAGCATATGTTTGATGGCTTTAGTGTACTTAAACTGAGCACAAATGAGCTCTATTTATAGTAGAGTAAGTTTATTTTGCAAGCAATAGTGAATGGCAACTGCAGCAGAGGTTTGGCCAATGTTGATCAATAGGAATCCAAGTCTCCTCTAGCCATTGACTAGAGGTTAGGGCCCAGGCTGCTGGTTCCCTTGGTTCAGATCTTATCCTTGACTCATTCAGTTGGAAATGGTTCAGTTCATGCCACCTTGGTGCATCCATTGAATGCTCTAAAACAAAATTGGAGTCTTGTCCCCTCTTTAGGGATTTCTAGGTTTGGCATGCTATTTTTAGTTCCAAAGACTTGGGAGGCTTATGGATCAGTGTTTTTCCCTCCTTGGTCCCTCACTGAGGTTTTCAGCTAGATAAACTTGTTTTTCATTTGCCAAAATTGGCCAAATCGAGCAAAATGCACAAATCTGCCTTGCCATGACAGTTTGCAGCAAGGCACATTGGCATTGTCATATCTCATGGCTCAAGTGGAATTTCATGGGGTTCTTGGCCATTTTGGAAAGCTCTCATATGATACAACATATGTGTGATCATAGTTTGTTTTGATACTTTTTGGATCCAAGTGAAAAATGCCCCTACATTTGGAAAAAAAGCAAGGCAGATTTGTACTTAGTGAAAATTTCACTAAGTGTTGGAAAAAAGTGACATTTTCACTTTTTGTGATTTTGGCCATTCCATAACTTGAAATCCTTGAGGAATTAGAGTGAGGTGTAGTTGACACTTTTAAAGTATGCCATGAGAGCTACAAATCCATCTTTGGATCAGCCCAAATGGTTGCTTGGATCTCAAGTTATGATCCTTGGAAGTTGGTACCCTAGCCACTTTATTTCATAACTTAGAAAATTTCTAAGTTTTTATGGTTACCCCATTTACAAGTTATCCCACTTTCTTTGATTTTTCTTGATGAATGTTGATTCAAATCACACATTAACATCATTTTAGGGTTAAAGAACCATAATTGTGAAAAATCTCAAAAAGTCAAACTTTGACTTTTGTGCATAGTTGACTTTTTACCAGATGAATTCCAAACTGTGCGATCCCCTATGAAATCAAGTCCTTAACCTAAATCAAACTTGATGGATTGATTTCATAGGTGTTATAAGGTGTATTGAATCATGTCCTAGGGTTTGGGAGCATGTCTTGGTCAAAACTCAAAGGCACAGTTGACTTTTTACTCAAAACCCTAATTGTGGCTTTGATGAACTTGAAACTTGGGAATCAAGCTTCTTGGATCAATCCATTGTTGCAAATGGATCAATGTAGTGTATTGGAGACCCTTAAACCATGTCTTAAGGTCTTGGCTCCTATTTTATCCCAAAAGTCAACTTAGGGGTGAATTAGGTTAAGAAACCCTAATTCCTGATTTTTTATGAATGCATCCCCTGAGGCTAAATTGATTTGATGATTGGGTCCATGATGTCCCATGGAGTATATTAGGTTATGCTTTGAAGCATTGGCTCATGCCCAGAGGAAAATTTCCACCTGGAGGCCCTGGTCGACCAAAACCCTAATTTGGTGACACTGGCGATCTTGAGGCTTAATCCACTCGGAATGTTGCAACGTTTTGCTTAATTCCTTGATGTGGGAGTCCTCTTGATCCTTTGTGGATGTTTGAGAGGTTAGACAAGTTGAAGATCATGTCATTCCTTGATTGATCCTTTGTCTAAAGCTCAGAGAGGGCTTGAAACCCTAGTTCTGATTGTAGTGATGCTCACCCATCTTTTGGGAGACTGATGAGGCATAATGGTACATCCATATTGTGGTGATGATTTGCACAATGATGGGAAATCTTAGTGGTCAAAATTTGGGGTATGACACTGGTCAAGTACACTGCTCCTGAAAGCTCTCGTATCAGGCTCGAAGACATCCAGCCTACTGGATGGGGAGACCCACCTGAGAGTGCAAACACTATGCAAGATATAACAGGAGAATCCTCCTATGACAACTCTTCCTGGGAGATAGATTCCAACGATCCTGTTCCACCAGAAATCAGCTTTATTTCTGAAGACAAATCAAGAAGGAAGGTACCAGACTTTGTGATTCACCGAGGAGTTCGCCGCCAATGGGTTGATGTCAATGTTCCGAAAGTTGTTCATAAGTCTAAGTAATTGTCGTCTTTGTCTTAACCTTTCACCCTGCCCAGGTGAAATGGATGTTTTGATAGGGCTCACTTTCGGTAAATGTCTATTTTTGCTTCGCCCAAAGCGATTGAGTTTTGTTTTATAGGGTTGTAGTTTCAAGAATCGACAAGATCATAAATAAAATAACGTCGTTCTATAATTTTCGCATTTATTGCTGTTTTCTCTTTTCGCTTTTTCAGAAAATGGTAATCCTAAAAAAAACAACTCAAATAATAAAAACAAGCAGTTTTCAGAAAATACACTGCACACACTCTTGCATTCTCTCTATCTCTTCTAAAAACAATCATCACGTCATGCAGATTGCTTGTTTTAAACCCCGTTGAAACACGCGATCAAATGCCTCTCCCAACTTTGAATTCCCGGTATTTGAGGCTGAAGAAGAAAATGTTGAAGAAATTCCAGAAGAGATCTCCCGATTACTCAAACAAGAGGAAATATCCATTGAACCACACAAATAGCTGATGGAAACGGTCAACTTGGGTTCAGAAGAAGAGACAAAAGAAGTCAAGATTGGGGCACTGCTCAGTCCAACTATCAAAGAAATTTTGATAAAGCTTCTCAAAGAATTTCCCGATGTATTCGCTTGGTCTTATCAGGATATGCCAGGGTTGGATACCAGCATCGTGGAACATCATCTACCGTTAAGATCAGAATGTCCGCCAATAAAACAAAGACTAAGACGGACTCACCCGGACATGGCCATCAAAATCAAAGAGGAAGTACAAAAACAGATTGACACCGGTTTCCTCACCACATCAGAATATCCTCAATGGCTAGCCAACATAGTACCAGTGCCAAAAAAGGACGGAAATGTCATAATGTGTGTAGACTAAAGGGATCTGAACAAAGCCAGTCCAAAGGATGACTTTCCCTTACCGCACATTGACATGCTGGTAGACAGTACAGCAAAGTTCAAAGTCTTCTCCTTTATGGATGGATTCTCGGGCTATAATCAAATCAAAATGGCGCCGAAAGATATGGAGAAAACTTCATTCATCACCCCATGGGGCACTTTTTGTTGCAAGGTAATGTCATTCGGTCTGAAGAACGCCGGGGCAACCTATCAAAGGGCCATGACTACTCTGTTTCATGACATGATACACAAAGAAATCGAAGTGTATGTTGATGATATGATTGCCAAATCTAAAACAGAAGAGGAGCATGTGACCCACCTGTCAAAGCTATTTGAGCGTCTGAGGAAATAAAAACTCCACTTGAATCCCAATAAGTGCATATTCGGTGTCCGCTCAGGGAAACTGCTAGGATTCATCGTCAGCCAGAAAGGAATTGAGGTTGATCCTGACAAAGTCAAGGCTATTCAAGAAATGCCTTCTCCAAAGACTGAAAAACAAGGATTCCTGGGACGTTTGAACTACATTTCCAGATTTATATTCCTTATGACCACGACATGCATGCCAATCTTCAGACTACTCAGAAAGAGTCAAAGCTGTGTATGGACAGAAGACTCCCAAACCGCCTTCGACAGTATCAAGGAATACCTGTTGAATCCACCGATTCTATCACCTCCAGTGGAAGGAAGACCACTGATCATCTACCTAACAGTCTTGGAAGACTCTATGGGCTGTGTACTTGGCCAACAAGACGAAACGAAAAGAAAAGAATCTGCCATCTACTATTTGAGCAAGAAATTTACCGACTGTGAGACTCGGTACACTATGCTTGAGAAAACTTGCTGCGCTCTGGCTTGGGCAGCCAAACGTCTTCGCCAGTATATGATTCGTCACACTACTTGGTTAATCTCCGAAATGGATCCAATCAAGTATGTCTTTGAAAAACCTGCTCTCACGGGAATGATCGCCCGTTGGAAGATGTTGTTATCAGAGTACGACATCGAGTACCATGCTTAGAAAGCTGTCAAAGGAAGTGTTTTAGCCGATCATTTGGCTCATCAACCGATTGACGATCGGGAATCTGTCAGATTTGACTTCCTAGATGAAGATGTCATGTACTTGAAAATGAAGGATTGCGATGAACCACTACCCAGTGAAGGGCCAGAACCAGGTTCCCAATGGGGACTAATCTTTGACAGAGCTGTCAATAATTATGGAAATGGAATTGGGGCAATCATCATAACACCTCAGGGTACCCATATTCCTTTCACTGCCAGACTGACATTCAAGTGTACAAACAACGAGGCCGAATACAAAGCTTGTATCATGGGTATCGAAGAAGTGATCGACTTAACTATCAAGAACTTGGATGTGTATGGAGACTCAACCCTGGTTGTCAATCAGATCAAAGGAGATTGGAACACATACCAATCAGGACTGATTCCTTACAAAGACTATGCGAGAAGGTTGTTACCATTCTTCAACAGAATCGAGTTTCACCATATCCCTCGTGAAGAGAATCACATGGCTGATGCATTAGCCACTCTCTCTTCCATGATTAGTGTAGGTCAATGGGACGACATACCCAAGATTGGCATTATGCGCCTAGAACGGCCCGCTTACATCTTCGCGATTGAAGCAGTCATAGACGACAAACCTTGGTATCACAATATCAAATGCTTCCTTCAGAAACAAGAGTACCCACCTGGGGCATCAAGAAAAGAAAGGAAAACTCTCAGAAGACTGCCAGGCAACTTCTTCCTGAGCGGCGATACACTGTATAAGAGAAATTTTGACATGGTCTTGCTGCGATGCATAGACAGACCATAAGCGAACATGCTGATTAAAGAAATTCACGAAGGCTCCTTTGGCACTCATGCCAACGGGCACACAATGGCGAGAAAAATTCTAAGAGCAGGCTACTATTGGTTGACAATGGAATCCGATTGCTACAAGTACATGAGGAGGTGCCACAAGTGTCAGATATACTCAGACAAAATCCATGTACCATCAACACATCTCAAAGTTCTTTCTTCCCCATGGCCGTTTTCCATATGGGGAATCGACATGATTGGCATGATCGAACCCAAGGCTTCAAACGGACATCGATTCATCCTGGTAGCCATTGACTACTTCACCAAGTGGGTCGAAGCAACGTCATACGCCAATGTAACCCGACAAGTGGTGGTCCGTTTTATCAAAAACAATCTCATCTTCCGTTATGGTGTTCCGAGCCAGATCATTACTGATAATGGATCTAACTTGAATAACAAGATGATGAAAGAGTTGTGCGCTGAGTTCAAGATCGAACACCATAACTCATCTCCCTACTGACCTAAGATGAACGGAGCGGTAGAAGCAGCTAACAAGAACATCAAGAAGATCGTTCAAAAGATGGTTGTAACCTACAAAGACTGGCACGAGATGCTACCCTTTGCTCTTCACGGTTATCGCACATCTATCCGCACTTCAACAGGGGTAACCCATTTCTCTCTAGTATATGGCATGGAAGCAGTTCTCCCCATAGAAGTAGAGATCCCATCAATCTGGGTATTGATGGAAGCTAAGCTAACAGAGGGTGAATGGTGTCAAAGTCGACACGATGAACCGAACCTAATCAAAGAAAAACGAATAACGGCTCTGTGCCATGGTCAGTTGTATCAACAAAGAATGAAGAAAACGTTTGACAAAATGGTCCGACCTCGCGTCTTCAGGAAAGGAGACCTTGTGCTCAAGACGATACAATTATTTCTCACTAATTCCCGGGGCAAATGGACTCTGAATTATGATGGCCCCTATGTGGTCAAGAAAGCCTTCTCAGGCGGCGCCTTGAGACTCGCAACCATGGATGGAGAGGAATTTGCCTACCCCACAAATGTCGACGTAGTCAAGAAATACTTCGCCTAAAAAAAATAAAAATAAAATGCCTCGGTGGATTAAAAACCTGAAAGGGAGGTCCAGGCAAAAATTAGAGAAATGATCAAAAATCATCCCGATGGATTGGAAATCTCAAAGTACAATCCAGGCAAAAATTAGGGATTAATGGCAAGTAACTACGTCCAACAAAGGGGCAAATCCCCCCAGCAGCAGTCACGCCATCCATCAGGAAAGCTCCAGTCAAGGTCATCTTCGACAGAAGCTTAGGATGTCCAGAATTCAAAGTTGGTATAGGGAATGCAGTCGTTCTATTTCAATGTAGCCCTTTTCCCTTTAATTACCATTTTCTAATTTTGTAAATACTCTATGGGATCACGCGTTTGGCTGATTTCCATCCTATCAATAAAATTTGAGCCTTAGTGCTTTTGTTTGCAATTCTTATTTGTTTTAGCTTTACAGAATGACATTTTAACATGATTAACGATTCTTGAAATAAAACAAAAAATGAATTTACTTGTCAAATTTTTCTGATTTTAAAATAAAGATGGCAATTCTTTTGACTGTTGAACATCGAAAGAACATCGATTGCTTCTCCAAAGGCGATTAAACTTCAAAGTGAAGAATCAAAGTACTCCTTCTAAACTAGTACGCCTGAACGAAGGATCAACTGTATCATATATGATTTTCCCATCTGATATCCCCGGCAGAGTTCTTACCTCCTAAGCTCGACCAACGTTTTCCCCACAGGAACTATCTCACCTAAGCAAGGCAGAATTGATATCTTGGACCGAACGGTATTTCTTTGTCGCCTGCAGTGGCCGAGTATCCAATCGTGTTCATCTATTAGTCTGTATGTCGTGTCAGTTTTGTCAGCATAAACATACATACATCATGCATTATTGATTTGCATTCATATTCATATTGCATCACTATCACTCTAGTCAGTCTTAACTCTAAGTGGTAAAGTCCTCTTGTCAATCGAGTTGTCAGTTCTTTCCTCGTCAGGAAGCGAATCATCTAAGCAATCTCTCCCCAGTTTATTTCTGGGATGAAGACGGTCCTCGACCACTTTGATAACTTGAACCTCTGAAAAGCAAGAAGGCATTCGACAGACGTCACTCTTCACCATTGAAGATGATATTTTTGCTTTCCCGGATTAAGGAAAATCCCCAGAGAAAGCCTCACAACTAAAGACTCTCAGTAACACATTGAGTTTTTTCTCCCCAAGAGAGTCAATGGTAATGAAGTCATCAGCACCTCAAAATTGGATCACATCACATGGCATTTCTCCGAGAAGATCTTGAAGAAAAGTATGATGTAATATCCCCAAGCAGGAAGCAGTCTCTCAAGAGACTCGTTTACTCTAGTAGAGTCAACAAATGGCATCTCCAACAGAGAAGTTTGCATACCTCTACAGCTCAGACGAATGGGTTCCCCAGCAAGTCTGATATCCAAACTTTTTCCCATCAAATGGCATCTCCCTAGGAAAATTCGGCGAGAAGTTTGAGGAAAACTGCTACAAATAACATCCCTTGTCAAAAAATTTATTGACAAAAGAAACTGAGACCAGTTCCGTGGCTAAAAACCAGGATCGAGGGGAAGTTTATATCAGAAACTGAGACCAATTCCGTGGCTAAAAACCAGGATCGAGGGGAAGTTTATATCAGAAACTGAGACCAGTTTCGTGGCTAAAACCCAGGATTGAGGGGAAGTTTATATCAGAAACTGAGACCAGTTCCATGGCTAAAAAACCAGGATCGAGGGGAAGTTTATATCAGAGACTGAGACCAGTTCTGTGGCCAAAAACCAGGATCGAGGGGAAGTTTATAGACAAAAGAAAACTTAGACCAAGTCTGTGGCTGAAAACCAGGATCGAGGGGAAGTTTACCCTTTTCTAAGCATCATTGCTTAGCAAAAGAAGATGGATGAGTAAGCTGCCATTCATAACCAGCATCAAAATTTCGGGTATTCCGATATTTAATCCTCTTGCAGCCCGAAGGCCCGAATACCTTCGCCATTCACACCTTCGAGTCCAAGAAGATTAAATAAGGGTATCTGTCATACCCCAAATTTTGACCACCAAGATTTCCCATCATTGTGCAAATCATCATCACAATATGGATGAACCCTCATGCCTCATCAATCTCCTCAATGATGTTTGAGCATTCACTACAACCAAGAATTAGGATTTTGAGCCCTCTCAGAGCACTTGGACAATGGGATCAATCAAGAAATGACATGATCTTCAACTTTTCTAGCCTCTCAAACACCTATAAGGGATCAAGAGGACTCCCACATCAAGAATCAAGCACAAGGTTGCAACATTCCAAGTGGATCAAACCTCAAAATCGCCAGTGTCACCAAATTAGGGTTTTGGTCGACTGAGGCCTCCAGATGGAAATTTTCATCTGGGCATGAGCAAATGCTTCAAAGCACAACCCAATATACTCTAAGGGGCCTCATGAACCAAATCATCAAGTCAATTTAACCCCATGGGATGCATTTACCAAAAATCAAGAATTTGGGTTCTTTGGCCTAATTCACCCCTAAGTTGACTTTTGGGACAAAGCATGAGCCAAAACCTCAAAACATTATTTGAGGGCCTCCAATATACTACATTGACCCATTTACAACAATGGATTGACCCAAGAAGCTTGATTCACAAGGTTCAATTTCATCAGGACCACAGTTAGGGTTTCGAGGAAAAAAGTCAATTGTGCCTTTGACTTTTGACCAGGACATGCTCCCAAACCTTGGGACATGATTCAATACACCCTATAACACCTATGGAATCCTTCCATTAGGTTTGATTTAGGTCAAGGACTTGATTTTACAAAGGATCGCACAGTTTGGATTTCATCCGATAAAAAGTCAACTGTACAAAAATCCAAAGTTTTACTTTTTGGATTCCAAAATGTAGGGACATTTTTCACCTTGATCCAAGTCAAACCAGGTCTAGGGGTGAACATCAAAGTTAAAGTATGACATAAGGGGTTTCCAACAAGTACCAGATCATCTCCAAATTCAATTTGAGCAAGGAGATACAGCCCTTGAAACATGGCATCATGAACTAGTTTTTCAAGGCAGAATTGTGCACATTTGCTCGATTTGTCCAAATCTGGTAACTCCAAGCCTTGTCATCAATTTGGACACATCAGAGGATTAAATCCAAGGGGGATGATCCGATCTCCAAGCCTCACAAGTCCAAGAATCTACAATAGCCATAGAGAAATGAGAAAGTTAGAGGCTTCACGTAAATGGCCCAAAAGCTAGCCTTGCCTTGCCTTGTCTTGCCTTGCCCAGGCCTAAAACAAGGCACTTCTTATGTATTTATGGGGTGGTTTTGATACACGGATGTATCACCACCCCAGTGGTAGCGCGCATGTGTGTTTGGCTATGAGGTCGTGGGTTCAACACCCACCCAGACCATTTTATCATTTTGCCATTTTTGCTATTTTTCATATTTTTTTTATGGTTTTTGTTAATTAATTCTAAAATTAATTTCTCTCTCAATTTTAATTATTTTTTATTGGTTCTTTTTGCAAAAAATCACAAAAATGTTAAAATATTTTATTCCACAAAAAAATAAAATTTATATTATTTATTTAATATAGTTGATATTTTTGCAAATAAATTCATTTTTTTATTGTTTTAAACATTTCAAAAATGAATTTTCATCTTGGAAATCAAAACCAAATGAGTTTTAATTCATGTTGTGATTAAAACATCATTTTTCAAACCTTAACCAAAAATCACAAGTTGTTTATTCAAATTTATTTGGTATTTTTATCATTTTTTATTAATTTTCTTTGAATAATTACTTTAAAAAATGATGAAATTAGGGTTTTGTTGATTTTCACCCTAACAACCCTTTTTCAAACACTTTGGGCCTCTAATAGAGTGTAAGACCCAAACCCCTTTATAGATAAAATAACTTTGGGCCTCAGGTATTGTATAAGTCTCACTGTAGTTTCAAAAATCTCGACGCGATCGTCAGTTCAAAATTTTCATCTTGGGCCTCTCCCTGAGTTGTAAGCCCTATCATTTGTACAAAAACATCTTTGGCCTTTGATAGAGTGTAAGACTCAATCCTTTGTAAATACAAAAAATAATTTTGTGCCTCAGTCATTGTATAAGTCCCTCTGCGATTCTCAAAACGACGGTGCAATCACTGTCGTTCATTGGGTCTCCCCTCATGTTGTAAGTCCCATCTTTCTGTTTCAAAAACATCTTTGGGCCTCAAATAGAGTGTAAGACCCAATCCCTTTTTCTCAGTCCCGGTACGATCTTCAAAACAACGGTGCGATCACTGTTAAACCTTGGGCCTCTCTTTGAGTATAAGCCCCAACAATCTTTCAAAAAACAACTTCCCTTTTGATTTAGGTTCAAATTTACAGTTGTTATCAAAACTTTCTTTAATTTCTTTGAACAACTAACAATACAGCATGGAAGCTTGCTCGCTTGTAAGTTTTATTAGCTTTCATTTACATGCTTTAATATATATAACTGTATTGTGAGAAGTTGCTCCTCTGTAAGTCCTTCTTTCATATCCTTTTAAATACTAGTCATACATCAACTGTATATATACTAGTATAGTTATTTAGAGTTTTCCCCGGAAACTAGGTCTAGACCTAGGTAAAGCCAGTTGGCCACTCTTTAAATACAGTCAAAACTAGATCCCCATAGGACTTCCAGATACAGTCTTGCCTTATCTTGGGCTTAAACAATATGGACCAAAGAGAAAGGCAGTATTCTCGGTGAACCTTTTCTCAGACTGTCACTATTAGAAATTGTCAAAGAAGTTCATTTCCTCAGAGAGGATTAATTCTCGGTGAAACCTCTCTTGAATTTCTTCAAACCCTAGAACTATTCATTAAAGAAAAGATTATTCTCGGTGAAACTTTTCTTGAACTCTTCTTAGGTTTGGACCCACTGGCTTCCTAAAAGCATCCCCGCCTCCTCTTGGGCTTTGTGCAAGGACCCGCCGGCTTCTTAGAAGTTCTCATGCCTTCTCTTGGGCTTAATACAAGGACCCTGAAGACCTCCTAAAGGTATAAGACAGAACTTAGTCATCCTTTGCTAGAGCAGTCTTTCCAGTGTCAAAACATCCAACCATTTTAGGGTTGATACTCATCCCTTAAAGCACCTGCCTCCTCTTGGGCATCATACAAAGATAAACTCTTCCACATCAATAGACTTGGACAGTCTAAATCTACTCTTGAGTCTCAAAGACATTCTCAAGTTCCCTATAAACATAGGAGAAACCCCAGTCATTCTTGATCAATCTCCAAAGGAGTTAAAACCCATGGGTTCTAAAACCCAGTCTCTCTCCTAAAAAACCCCTAACCAGGGCCAGTTTAGTATCAGGATAACACTATCCCAAATCAGAACCTCAAGGCATCTGATACCTCAACTCTTCTGTAACCCTCAGCAAGAGTTGATTCACCATTTGGACCTGCCTCAGGATCTCAATAATCCCCGGCAGGAGTTAGCCTCCTCTTAGGCTTTGTATAATGATCTTTCCTCAGCATAGTTAGCCTCCTCTTGGGCTTTGTACAATGATTCTCCTCAACGGAGCTAATCTTTTCAGACTCTCTTGTTGAGTCAAAACTTCCAAGACTCTCTTGTTGAGTCAATAACCTTTTCAGACTCTCTTGTTGAGTCAAAACTTTTTTCAGACTCTCTTGTTGAGTCAATCATCATTTTCAGACTCTCTTGTTGAGTCAATCACTCTCTTGTTGAGTCAACCTTTTTAGCCTCAATCTCGGGATTTGTACGAGACAGATAAAAATACTCTCTTGTTGAGTCCAACTTTCAGCCTCCTCTTAGGCTTGATATAAGGATTTCCCCTAGCGGAAGTTAGCCTCCTCTTAGGCTTTGTATAATGATTTCTCCAGCTTGTTCAGCCACAATCCCGGGCTTCGTACAGGGCAGATAAAAGCACTCTCTTGTTGAGTGAAACCCTTTTATCCTCAATCTTGGGCTTTGTACAAGACATAAATCTTCATAACCTTCTCTTAAACTTGGGACAAATATATTCCCCAATGGTGTCAATTCCTCTCAGCCAACTTTTAGGCTTTGAGAAATAGTATCCTCAGTCGAGTCAGTCTCATTTTAGCCTCAATCTTGGGCTTTGTACAAGACAGACAGAACATTTTTCCCAGAAAAATCAAACTTTTAGCCTCCTCTTAGGCATTGTATAATGATATCCCCAAAGAGTTAGTCTTGTTTAGCCTCAATCTTGGGCGTTGTACAAGACAGATAAACACTCTCTTATTGAGTCAGCCATTTCCAGCCTCCTCTTAGGCTTTGTATAAGGGCTTCCTCATTGGAGTCAATCAACCTCTTAGCTTCAACTTTGGGCTTTGATCAAGGCACACAAAAATCAATATCCCTTACAAAGGAAATTATGGCATTGCTGGATTCTCATATCCCAGTTAAAGTAATCCTCCTTTATAAAGAGTCACCCAACAACCATGATAAACAGACAAGATGTCTCCCCTTTAGATATGACAATTTCTCTCTCAGTCAAACCTTTTAGCTTCAATCTTGGGCTTTGAACAAGACACAAATAAACCCTTTTAGCTTCAATCTTGGGCTTTGAACAAGACACCAAAACATCTTTTTCCTCTCTTAGAATAGGAGGAACTACGATTGCTCTGATTTCCCTGTTTCGTTTAAACGGGAATATGTAGGCATAAGATTGCAAAATCTTAGCGAGCATACCAAATCAAACACTCTAGGTCCAGCACCTTCACACATCAATCAAACTTAGGTCCAATACCTTACCAAAAACATCGGGAAAACCCGAATATCAACAAAAACTCACTCTCTCTCTCTCTCATACTTTCCTAAGAAACTTTCCCAACCCCTTAGCGGATAAACACCATCAAGTACAAAGTGAAACCTAAAGCTAACATCCTGTGGATAACCACATATAGGATGGGTAATTCACAACTCCCCATTGTATAACCTGACCCCGGACCCCCAATCTCTTTAAGCGTTTGTTCAGTTAAACATTCGCGTGCAAGGTTATGTTTAGATATCGTCCCTTTCTCTTCCAGCTTCATGGGATAAATAAGAAATCAGAAAGTAGCACCCCCCCCCCCCTCTTCTTCATTGAGGAGAAAACCCAAATTCCGCGATAAGGTGGTCGCGTCACCGACAAAAATCACGCGCTACAGTGCGTAAGTGGTATATTATTTGTAATACTAAAATGTTCACTTTACTTTTGAATAATTTTTATTTATGTTTAAATATTTTCCAACATGCAAATTTATGGAAGGATACAATCTTATGTGTCGTGGTTTAAGAAATAAGAAGTCTCAATTTATTTCCCAAAAGTAAGTGGTATTATTTGTGACATTCTTTTATTTTCGCTAATGTATTAGTTGTACTTTATGTGTGCATTAATCACTATATAAAAAATTACACTACAACATTTTGACTTTACAACAACACAGAAAAACCGTTGAAAAAATTATAAACCTGATAATAAATTTTATCATTCACAGTAAATTTAAAGTTTTTTTATTTATTATTTAAGCTTTTGATTTTTCGACTATATGATCTTTGAATTGTAATCAGCTATGTTATATCCTTCTCTCTAGAGCCGGCAGGGCCGGACCAAAAGCCCGTAAAACAAATATAATACACTAACTACTAATGTTTATATTTTTTAATATAAACACAAATTTTTCACATCACACAATTCAAAGTATTAACAGAAAAAGGAAGTTCATTAGACTCTAATGTTAATGTTGTGTTGTAAGTTCAAGTGCCACTAGCTTGATTGACCCTGTAACTGTAATAGATATTAGTGAAGGCCTCATATTAATATATTAATATTTATTTTAGACTTAAGATTTTGTTAGACATGCTCGGTCCTGTGCCTGCCCTTCTTCTACCGGATATATTTGCTATGCAGTTTCTTTGGCATTAAGCACACATTAGGTAAGTAACTTAACTAAGAAATGTAGTATTTTATCATGTAATCAATCCCTTTATCATTTCTAACTAAACATTGTTTGTTTTTTTGTCTTAAAACATATTTCCAACTTCGTCATCGCCCTCATTTTCTTGAGTGTTATTAACAAGTTCAATATCAACTCCGTGTACTTAGGATTCACAGCAGCTGTATGTGTTCATGTTGTTTTGTACATAGCTGGAAACAGTGTGGAAACAAAAGGCTGCTCGTTGGAAGCAATAGAATGCACAATGAACTCCCAAGCTTGAGAAACTAAGAGATGAACCCTCAAACTAAGGCTTGTCTAATCCTCTAACTACAACAACTAGAGACTGTTTTTTCAGTTTTCAACTCATCCCTAATTATTTACAACTGAGCCTATCACACCTACATGTACACTGGTACACTTCCTAAAAAATTTCACATACTAAGTCAGCTCTAACACAGATATGCTTGAATGCAATTTCTTCCCATTTCCTATAGATTTAAACAACTATATTAAACTAATTCAAACCAATATTGTGCAAAACCAGTATAGCTCTGCTGAACAAATTACTTACACAAGCAAAACCAATATGCATTAGCAGAAAAATTCCTGATACACACAACATTCAAAATATGCCAATTCTCTTAAGGTTGATTTGGAGTCATTCTTAACAAATAAAATACAAGAAGCACACACGATTATTTGCGCAGTAATTGCCACTTACACTACGCCATAAAATACCTAATTTGCGCAGTAATTGCCACTTACACTACGCCATAAAATACCTAAGGAAGCACTTTTTTTGGCCTTTAGCAGCGCTTTAAAGCGCTGCCTAAAGTGGCGTTGCTGTAGGTAAAGGCAGCGCTTTTTTAAATGCAAAAGCACTGCCTTAGGTCCCCTTTAGGCAGCGCTTTTTCAATAAAAGCGCTTTCTTTTGTCCCCCTTTAGGTAGCTCATTTAAAAGTGCTGCCTAATGTATCTTTTCTTCCTACTTTAGGCAGCGCTTTTTCAATAAAAGCGCTTTCTTTTGTCCCCCTTTAGGCAGCGCTTTTAAAAACGCTGCCTAATGTATCTTTTCTTTCTACTTTAGGCAGCACTTTTTCAATAAAAGCGCTTTCTTTTGTCCCCCTTTAGGCAGTGCTTTTAAAAGCGTTGTCTAATGTGTCTTTTCTTTCTACTTAGGGGAGCGCTTTTTATAAAAGTGCTTTCGTTAATCCAATTTAGGTAGCGCTTTTTTTACAAAGCACTTTCTTTTGTACACGTAAAAAGCACTTTTTAAAAGCACTTTTTTAAAAAGCACTTTTTTAAAAAGCACTATTTTAAAAACCACTTTTTTAAAAAGCACTTTTTTTGGAAGCGTTTTTTTGTTATAAGTGTTGTCTATTGTGCTTTTTTTAGGAAGCGTTTTTTGTTAAAAGTGTTGGCATAAGTCTCATTTTTTAATTATAAAATGGCAGCACAAACCATTATAACTTAAATTTTTATCAAAACTTATCACAAACCTATATAATTCAACACAGGCCTTTATTTCAACACATAGGCTTTATATACCATTACAATTCAACATATATACACCATTATAATTCAACACATAAACCTTATAATAACCATTATATATAATTCAACACAAACCTCATACACCAAAATAACCATTATATATAATTCAACACAAACCTCATATACACACCAAGAAAACATCCATAATTCTAATAACAACTTATCCACTTCCAAAACCTTTAACTTCTAAATATTCCAAAACTATACAACAACTTCCATAAACTATACAACAACTTCCATAAACTATACAACAACTTCCAAAACTATACAACAACTTCCATAAACTTCACACAAAAGAAAGAAAGACAATATACCTTATATGATTCTCATCTCAATAATAAATTGACACCATTCCTCCTTAATTTCTTCCAATTTATCTTTCGAGTAAGTAGCACACTTGAATTCATCAAAGTACTACATAATATAACATAATATGCATGATTTAGTTAAAAGTAATTAATTATATAAAATATCCGATAAATATTAAAATAAATCCTAAGTTATAAATCCATACCATGTTTGGAATCTATATTTGATCCAAATGAATAGTTTCTTTCATAAACTCAAAAGAAATAACTGCAATCTATACCATTACGCTGACGAGGACACTACACATAGAAAAAAAATACGAATATATATCAGGATATATAGTTTAACTTGTTTTATCAAGTAGCATCACTATTATAATCAAAATTGTGAAAATATATCTGCACTCTGATCCATGTAATGTTGTTTTCTTTACTCTTTGGTACTCGAGCTTGTCTTTGTGATCGGAATATTTGTATAGTTCTAACATAATATAAACGAATATTTAGAACAATCTCACATAAATAAATAAATATACACACGAATATTTAGAACAATCTCATTACTTATGTATCAACCATCTTCTTCATATCTGGGTATTTTGTTTGATCACCATCTAACGAATTCAGATAATATACTATTTCTTTTATCAGATTAATCGCAACCAACAACCAGTGTCCACTGTAAAATAAAACAAAAGTTTAGATGGAAATTTTCTTCACAACGTCAAAAAATGAAAGATTATAATAAATGAAGTTAGAATGAAAATCTAACACATGGGCAGTATTATATGGTAAAAAATACAACTTCTCTGTATCTTGGTTGGTCATAAATGCATTGAATAAGCAATCTTTGACTGCATTTGCACTTTGATCGATTAAACGTGCGTTGATACAGCTGGGAGATAAGAAAGAGAATCTTTCTGTCAATTGATGCGGGAGCATCAATTTGTCATACAAGAACCTTAAATAAAAACATAATCAACGTTAGAATATTCATTGAAATAAGTAAATAAATTGTTCAATTAATTAAATAAAATTGATGGAGTACCTGATGTATGAATTCATAACACCGATGCCTAATTCAGAATGCTGAAAAATCTAATCCAAATCCTCTTTAACAATTGTTTCTGAATAAGGAAAACCAAAAATACCTTCCTCCATAGGTATTTCACGAATACCACCTTCCATCAAATCTGATGTTCCTAAAAATGTTTCAAGGCACAACCTAAATCGAGAAATAGATTTTTTTTGGCTCGGCCTTTGCAAGATCCTTTTTTTTGTTGGACATGTTGCCTAATTCTGGCTTCTTATTCTTGCTGACTGTTTGCAAATCTTGAGCATGATTCTAAAAATCATATAAGTTAGGTAAAGTATAAAATCATGAATCTTTTGAATTGGGATCATAAAATTAACATTTTCAATGCATATATATCAATGTACCTCTTTTTTTCTATGCAACTGACTCGGTGTGCCCCACAATCCCTTTATCTTTTGATTTGGATTTTGTAGGAGTCTATCATTACCATGTAAATAAAATGTACGTAAATGTAAGCATAACTTACATGGCTTGTAAAACATTTGAATACTAAAAGGTTCATAATGGTTTTCAACATACCTCATCATCTATGAAAATGAAGTTTGACGGCCATGTAACATACTGTCATACCCTAAATTTTGACCACAAGATTTCCCATCATTGTGCAAAACATCACCACAACATGGATATACCTTTATGCCTCATCAATCCTCTCAAATATTGTTGAGCATTCACCTCAATCAAGAATTAGGGTTTTGGACCCTCTCAAAGCACTCAGACAAAGGATCAATCAAGAATTGACATGATCTTCAACTTGTCAAGCCTCTCAAACATCCATGAAGGATTAAGAGGTTTCCCACATCAAGAATCAAGCATAAGAGTGCAACATTTCAAGTGGATCAAGCCTCAAGATCATCGGTGTCACCAAATTAGGGTTTTGATCGACCAAAGCCTCCAGAGGAAAATTTCATCCAGGCATGAGCCAATACCTCAAAACATGATTCAATAAGATTAAAGGGACCTCATGGATCCAATAATAAGTTCAAAATAGCCTCAGGGGATGCATTCATCAAAAATCAGGAATTTAGGGTTTCTTGACCTAATTCACCCCTAAGTTGACTTTTGGAGAAAGGCATGAGCCAAAACCCCAAGGAATGTTTTAAAGACCTCAAATATCTCATATTGATCTTCTTACAAGTTCAAATTGACACCAAGAACTTGATTCATGAGCAATATAAAGATTCAAATTCATCTGAACCATAAACTAGGGTTTCTGAGAAAAAGTCAACCCTACCTTTGACTTTTGACTAAGACATTATCTCAAACCTTGGGAAATGGTTCAAGACACTCTAAAACTCCTATGGAATCCATCCATTAGGTTTGAGTTAGGCCAAGGACTTGATTTCATAGAGAATCACAAAGTTTGAAATTCATCTGACAAAAAGTCAACTGTACCTAAAAACCAAGTTTGACTTTTGAGATTTCTTGACAAACATGGTTCCCTTAAGTCAAAAACAATGTTAATTCATGGTTTGGGTCATCATTCATCAAGAAAAATCAAGAAAATTGAGGTTACTTGCAAAATGGGTAATCTTAAGAAACTTAAAAATTTTCTAAGTTATGAAAAAAGGGTGATTTTTCCCAACTTTGCAAGGTCATAACTCCCAAACCACAAAGTCATTTTCTTCCATCCAAAGCTCAAATGAAAGCTCTCATTACACACTACAAAAGTGTCACATTGCTCCATGAGCCAAAAAAGCTTGGATTTTGAGTTATAGAGCCATGAAGTTAGGGTTTCAAAACTTTTGAACTTGAACACTTAGTGAAATTTTTGGACAGAATCTGTTTTGTGTTTTTACCAACTTTGAGGCCATTTTTCATTATGATCCAAGATGAATCAAGACCAAAGTTAAACATCAAAGTTGAGGTATGATATAGGGGCTTTCTAAAAAATACAAGAGCCTCTCATGATTCAACTTGAGAAAGAAGTTATAAGCTTCCCAAAATGGCCTTTTTCACCATGCATACATGTCGCACCTCGAAAAAATTACTTCATCGAAGACACGACCCTCGCGCGAAACGCGCGGAACGGTTCGACAGAGTCGCCACCGAACTTTATTTATCCCGAAAGAGGGAAAGGAAAATATCGTGAAAACCTTTAAGGGAGGATAAGAACATGGTCATCGCAACCACATTCCGGGTTCGAGAGTCGGTTACGTGAGGGGAAGGTACGCGCACCCCCTCACGTTCGTTGTACTCAACGGGAACCTCTTGATTCGAATTGCGATGCTCATTAGCTAAGTTTGTTTGTTTTCTTCTCAAAAATAAATGTGAAACGGTAAGATAAAAGGGAAAGATGCTACGGGGGAAAAGTGGGTGGTTTTAGGATATGGTGCTCGCCAAGGATTGGGGCCCTTGTGCCTACGTATGCTCATTCGGACGAAAATGAGTTATCAGAGCAATCGTAGTTCGACTACGGGGTAAAGGTGGGAAAAGAAAAGGCATGCTCTCCAATATCATCGCAATCTTGTGCGTACGTATCTTTACTCGGACGAGAATAAAGAATCGAAGCAGTCGTAGTTCGTGGTACGCCCAAGAAAAGAGGGAGAGGAGGTGTCATAGAGACGTCGGTTGCTCACACACGAGTAAAAGAACTCGCACCTAAACAATCGAAGGGAGATCAAAGACTTGAACCCCCATTTTTCACCTTGAGAAGTGTTTCGTAGTTGTTAGTCGTTTTTGAAGTTTATTTGTGAAAATCCGCTTGACATTGGGTCAAGGGTTTATTTGTATGCGCTTGGTTAGTTTGAAAAGAGTTAGAGGTTGATTTTGAAAATGGGATCGACGACGAGTCGAGGGTTTGGTTGAAAAGAAGTTTGTTTGCAAATGGCTCGATGACGGATCGAGAGTTTGATTGAAAATGGGTGTGGATAGATCCTAGTCCCTAGGGGTGCTCCTAGTCACGAAACCACGATGGAGTGCGAAAGGTTGATGCCGAATGCTAATGAGCAATTGAGTTAGGCGGGGTGTTTTGAAAAAAGGGCTCGACGACGAATCAAGAATTAGTTTGAAAATGGCTGTCTATGCTAGTCCCTAGTTGTGCTCCTATTAAACAAACCACAATCAAAGCAAAACGGATGCGTACATCGGAATGCGATAGGGGTACATGTAAAGTACAGGGGATTGCACGAAATAAAAGGTCTCATTGTTGGTGCTCCCGGGATTTTCATCCAGGTACAAACGAAAAAGTGGCACCGAAACAGAGTCGCCAGCAATGTGTATTTATCCCAAGAGAGGGAAAGGAAACACTGTGTAAACTTGAGGGAAAGGAAAGAGCATGGTCTTGCGACCAAGAGAACTGGGTTCGGGAGTCGGTTACATGCGAGGAAGGTATTAGCACCCCCACGCGTCCATTGTACCCGATGGGATCCACGCTTGCTGCTTCAATCAAAGGGTGTAAGGAAAGGATACTGGAAAAGGAACTGCTAGCTGAAGAACTGGAAAAGGAAAGGAGAGAGAAAGAGAAACAAATGTAGGGAAAATAAAAGAAGTGCTCGAATGGGCCCTACCCCACTGCCTACGTATCTCATCGGGAACATGAGAATCAGAGCGACGTAGTTCCCCTCAGCTAAGGGAAAATTGTTTGTGTTTTTTAGTGGAATACGTCATCGTTCGCGTCCTAGCAGTTTAGGTGTTGCAGCTCGCTGTATGGAGACTTAGGCGTTACCTGTTTGTGGTAGAACGGACATGACGCATCCATAAGGAATGAGTGAAGAAGATGAAAAGAGAGTTGTTTGTTTGTATTTGTCTTTTAGAAAGAAGTGTCTTGTTTATTTGGTGTTTTGCAACACATATTGGATTTAAGTCCCTCATGTAAGATCGAATGCCTCGCATATCGACCCAAGACGGGACGCACGCTAAACATTCTAAGAAAGTGAGAGAAGACCCCTCACCTCCTTATTCTCACATGAAAGGCTCAAATACAATATTTGTTATGCCTTTATTAAGTGTTTTTTACTTTTGTTTTGAGATGAGAAGAAGAGACTAAAATGGGAGCAAAAGGTGAAAACTAAAGGGGACTAAGACTCAAACCCTAAAGTTATCATACATGGATGTTCCTATGGTTAATGTGGTTTAAGAAACCTAATCCTAAAAGAAAGGAAAAGAAGAGTGAATTAAACAACTCACTTCTAAAGTAGAAGATGAGTTGCAACTCAAAAGGGAGAGGAAAGAAGTTATTCAAGGAAAGCATATAAATGCTTATCATGATCACAAGTTGAATTATTAAAAGAAATAAGAGAAGATGAAAGAAATAAGTGCATGTGGAAGCATATCCACACACTTACTTACCATTTGCACCTACATGAAAAGGTTAGTTAAAAAACTATTTACAAGTAGTGGAATAAGGAAAGAATACCAAATAATGATCAAACAAATCAAGAACCAATGAATAAAGATCCTAAGAGATGAAACTCAATCAAAGCCAGAACCTAAACTATGAGAATGTCCTCTAATGTTAAGATACCTAATACACACCAACTATGCACAAGCAAAGTCTTAAACATCAAATAAATGCACCTATGAAAGGAATGGATGAAAGATGAGTGGCAATGCAAAGTGATCATGCATTAATGCTCCACAAAAGATCAAAGTCAGAACCAAACACCATTTATCAATGTCTTAAGATGCACATGGATCATCATACAAAACATGAATAAAAGGATACAAGTAGGAGAAGTAAGATGAAGAAGAAATAAGGAAAAGAAACAAGTCCAATTAGATGCACAAAGTGACATATTAGAGATGCATAACATGTGAAATGATTAATGAATGCATATGGACAGTGGCATACCATTGATGAGATGCTAATGGAATGAGGGAAATGTCATACCAAATGCACACATTAAACATGTAGAGCATAAGAGGAAATAAGAGATGGAAACATGTTAAAGTGCAAATTAGAATGCATAAACTCCTATCAAATGCAAACACAAGTCAAAGTGACCTATAATGAAACAAAGATGGCCTATAATATCATAGTTATGACATACAAAAGATGCACAAACAATCATGCCAAGTAAACACAAAAAGTGGCACAAGTGCCTCAACAAAACACATGAGAATGAGATAGAAGAATGAACATGTGTATCCTCAAGTGCAAGGAATTAGACAAATATTAAAGCATATGATAAGTTTGAAAAATTAAGTCCTAAACAATCCAAGTCAGAAGCACAAACATGTATCAAAAATTCATAGCAAAACTCAAAAGGGAAGTGCCTCAAAAGATCTCATTAAAACACATGGAAACACAAAACAAGAATGCTCAAACAAGAACCCCTAAACACATGATAAAATGGCTTTAAAAATCAACAGAAAATTGATTTAGATGCTTTAATGTATTATCTAATCAATGCAAAAAGAATGAGTCACAAATGTGGTATGAGATAGAAGAAATAAAATGCACAAGTTCAAGTGTCAAAGAAATGTCTCATTCAAAAAGAAATTGAAAGAAAATTATACAATTATGCTCAAAAATTAATAAAACCAGAATTGAAAATAAAAGAAAATTATTTAAATGCATAAAGAACACACATGAATTTATTTGGGATTTTTAGAGATGATTTACTATTTTTAAAATCAGAAAATCAAAACAATAGGTGAAATAAAAATAAAAAACAAAAGAGAATGAAATGGGGGTGCAAAGCAAGTAAAAGGCGTGTTGAAAATGAAATGGGCTTGGGATAGGGGTGTGCAAATAGTAATCTGAAATCCAATCCACTTAAACGTGTAATTGTGTGTGATGGAGTGTATGTGCAGTCAACTATTGACGTCAATCATAGGCGTTGGATCAAGTCAACAAGATCAATCTCAAAAAGTAAAAGAATCCATTGATCCAGAACACGTGAACACAGCAATTACCACGCACGCACGCTCATGCAAACAAGTCAAAGTCAGAAAAAGAGAAAAAGAAAGCACGTGAGAGGCATGTGCCTCATTTATGTGTTGGCAGATTATGAGCCTTTGGATCAAAAGCATCCCACGGCTGTGTTTTAAAACTGGCAAACGGCTAGGGTTTCAACCTGAGTAAGAATCAGGTGGTCGGAGAAGACTTCCGGTCGTCTTCTCCGGCGAGTCTCCGGTGAGGTCACATACTCAGGCCAACAAACAAACACAAACCATATACCAAAATGAAGCTGAAGTCAAGAAGAACTCATTTCTAGCCTTTAAATTCACAGATCATGAACATACACAGAGAATCGAACAAAACAAGTTTGCCCTAAATTTCATATCTAAGCACCTAAGGTGCATATCAACTAGCCGGAGATGAATAATGCTTCTATTAAGCTCAAACATCCATCAAAACAAGCATAAATTGACTTAAAATTTCCAGAAAGTTTGAGGATGAAACCTGTTACTTTGAAGATACTTTCGCCACCAGAAATCCAGAGAAAGCTTTGATAGATCTTGGAGATTAAAGACTGGCCAAATAAAGGTAAATTGAACCCTGAGTTGCTTGAAATTCTGAACTGAAAATGAAGAAAAACTTGAGAAGCACTGTCACTACAACTCCTTCACTTTCGTGCACTCTAAATCTTTCGTGCACAACAATCCCACCTTTGGATCAGAATGCAAATGGTGGACTTTAGAGAGGGATATCTCTCACATTAATGAATGGAAATGTGTGATTTTGGTGGCAAATGAAAGAGTAGACATAGGAGAATAAGTTTGATATTGAAATGAGATCAAATGGAGGTTGGTAAAATGATGTAAAATGGCTTAAAACATCAAGAATGTGGGACTGGTTTAAAGGCGTGGCAAGTGGTGGGCTGGCATGGCAACATGACTTGGAAAGTTCAGCATGAACACATCAACTTGGGACCATCATAACTTGCTCAAATGGAAAATTGTCCAACATCAAAGTTGAAGAGGGCATTGAGATGAACGACTTTGATGTTCAACATTTTTTCATTTGAAGCCTCCTTCAATGAGAAAAATGGCTTGATATTTTGCCCACCATGTGTTTGACAAAATTATGGCGCATGGGTCTGGTCTTGCTTGGTCATGACTTGGTTTTTTGACCTAGTTTTGTCAAACTTTGATTGATCATAACTCCCTCAATTTTGATCCAATGGAGGAGTTCTTTATATGGATTTGAAGCTTAAAATGTGAACTTTAATTGGCTCAATTTGGGCCTGAGGTTTGAAGCTTTTATCATGGAGAAAGGAAGCCTCAAAGTGTAGTGCAAAATGGTCCAAACTTGCCATTTTTGGAAACCCTAAATTTCCAAAAAAGGAAACTTTGTACATTTCTTGATTTTCCATGATTCCTCCATCATTTCTTGATCAACTCTTGTCCAATGAATATATGTAACTTGAATTTCATGAATTTGACCTTAAAAAGTCAGGAGTTGACTTTTTTCACTGTACAGTTGACTTTTGCCCCAATTTCTTGATTCTCAAGCAACTGATCAATTGAACCTCTTCTGAAATGAACCAATGGCCAATATTCCATCCTTAGACACTTGACATCATGTAGAAAACATTGAGATCAAGTTTGAACCAAAATTTCATTAAGAGACTGCTTGAACCAAAAACCCTAATTTGGACTGTTTTTGATAGGAGATAATGCACTGCCCAATCTTCTTGAAGAATTCCCATTTTCTCATGACCTGTGGGATCAAATGGGAGGATATAGGATATAAGAGACCTTTAAGGCTTGTTTGAAGACCCTTGGCTCTTATTCTCTTGCTTTGAATTACCAACACTCTGAAGACCACTGATCACATGCCCTTATGCAATATGTATGCTATGTGAGATGAAAATAAGATCTAAATGCAATGCAATGAACATAAGCCAGTAAAAGCTAAAAGCAAGAGGGAAAATTTTGAGGTATTACAATTGTAAGGTAGCCTAAGAGGAAGCCGTGTATGTGCGGAGTGTCCTAAACTAAGCCTTGAGCAAGAGTCGGACAAAAGCTCCATTGTTAGGGTTTCTGTACAAGGTCCAAGTAACCAACAGTCCACCAATTGAGTCTTTTATTGTTTCGATATTTTTAGTGTGTTTTGATTAAGGTATGAACAAGGAAACAAGAAGAGGGTTAGATGAACAAGTATGAATATGATATGAACAATATGAATAATATGATCAAGATATATTGACAAGAAAGTAAAATAAGATAATATTGACGGAAAGTAAAGTTAATTGTTAGTTGTTAGAACGAATGATCCGCGATGGTTAAAACCATCATTGGTCTTGCAAACATAGGTTTAGGACATGAAGAATCATTTTTCGATATGGGACATGTAGCGCTAAACCATCGTAGCAAGATCTATGACGAAGATCATACTATAAGAGGTTGCGCGATTGATCTTTGTGCTAAAACGCGATAGAGAAATGATATTGAGGATCATTCTCCAATGGAATCGTGCCACCCGAAAATAAAAGGTGACAATCTTGTCTTAATCACAAACTTGTGTTAATTAATCAAAGGTAACCTATCACAATCTCAAAGTATAGAAAGTAATCTCAATGATTACTCACTACAGATTTGAAATAATGAAGGTTAATCGCTTCACTAATCAACATTCGTGAATAGAAAGACTTCATCGATTGAAGATGGAAAGAAAATAGAAGAAGAAAATGTGAAATAAGATGGAAATCGAAATGAAATCAAAATGGTCTCGTCTTAATTAAGATTTAATCTAGAAATCGATAATCTATGATTTTTGACTTTCATTGACCAACAAAAATAGAAAATAGCCTCATATTGATCAAGATTTTTATTGATTTGATAAAATCAGCCAATCATATTTTTGTTATATCATTGGCCCAAAAAATGGAAAATAGAATCGAAAATGAAATTTAAAGATAAAAATCAAAATAGAAGTGTAAATATGGGAAAGAAAATAAATAAATCTTGAACAAAACAAGTAGTGAAGACTTACTATATAAAAGGAAAGAAGATTTAAAACTAACAAAGAAAAATATAGAAAATTGTAGCGTGCGATTTTTGTCAGTGACGCGACCACCTTATCGTCATTGGTTGGAATTGGGTGCTACTTTCTGATTTATTATTTATCCTATGAAGCTGGAAAGGAAAGGGAAGCTATCTAAAACTAACCTTGCACACAAATGTTTTCTTTAACAAATGCTAAGAGATTGGGGAGTTCGGGGTCAGGTTATACAATGGGGAGTTGTCAATTACCCATCCTATATATGGTTATCCATAGATTGTTAGCAATCCTACTATTTTCTACTTACTGGTGTTTATCTGTTGTAAATGGGAAAGTTTCTCCTTTGGGGATGTTTGAGAGAGAGTATTTTTGTTGATGTCGGGTTTTTCCGATGTTTTTTTGGTAAGGTACTGGACCTAAGGTTTTTTATTAGTGTGCTCGCAAAGATTTCGCAATCTTATGCCTACGTATTCCCGTTAAAGATAACAGGGAAATCAGAGCAATCGTAGTTCCTCCTATTTCTATGGGAGGAAAAGATATTTGGTGTCTTGTTCAAAGCCCAAGATTGAAGCTAAAGGGTATTTGTGTCTTCTTCAAAGCCCAAGATTGAAGCTAAAAGGTTTGACTGAGAGAGAATTTGTCATCTCTAAAGGAGATATATCATCTGTTTATCGTAGTTATTGGATAACTATTTATAAAGGAGAATTACTTTAACTGGGATATAAGAATCCAGCAATGCCATAATTTCCTTTATAGGGGATTTGTCCTGAAGGAGAAAACTTTAACTCAATGTAGAGCAATGCCATTTTTCCTTAGGAGTCTTTCATGCTAAGAGAGGGACATTAGCTTGGATGTAAATAATCCAGAGGCTTGCCACTTACAACAATTAAATGAAAGAAGAAGATTTACCAGGATAAGAGAGGGACTACAACTTGGATATTTGAATCAACAAGTATGCCACTTACAGCAATTATCTGGAATTAAGGTTTGTTTTAGTTATCTGTTTTGATGTGTGATGTACAGAGAAATGTCTTCCTACAGCGAGATTTTTTATTTCCTCTGAGGGGATTTTGGTTTTTTTGTGTGCCTTGATCAAAGCCTAAGGTTGAAGCTAAAAGGTTGACTCTACTAGGGAGCTTTATTTCTGTCTTGTACAAAGCCCAAGATTGAGGCTAAAAAGAGACTGACTCATTTGGGGATATCATTATACAAAGCCTAAGAGGAGGCTAGACATTTGACTTTTTTCGGGGAAATATTTTATCTGTCTTGTACAAAGCCCAAGATTGAGGCTAAAGGTTTTGACTCTACTGGGGAGAGGTTTTATTTGTCTAGTACAAAGCCCAATATTGAGGCTAAAAAAGGATTAACTCCACTGGGGAAGTTTTATTGGTGTCTTGTACAAAGCCTAAGATTGAGGCTAAAGGTTTTGACTCTACTGGGGAGAGGTTTTATCTGTCTTGTACAAAGCCTAAGATTGAGGCTAAAGGGGATATTTGACTGACTTAGCTGGAGAATGTTTATGGGTGTCTTGTACAAAGCCCAAGATTGAGGCTAAAAAGGCTGAGGGAAAATCATTATACAAAGCCTAAGAGGAGGCTGGTTGGGGAATTCCTTATATAAAGCCTAAGAGGAGGCTAACTTCTGCTGAGGATTATTGAGATTCAGAGACAAGTCCAAATTGGGGAATCAACTCTTGCTTGGGAATGAAGAAGAGTTGAAATATCAGATGCCTTGAGGTTCTGATAAAGGGTTTATTGATAGTAATTTGACCCTAGTTGGGGAAATTTAAAGTGAGAGTTCAAGGATTGAGTTTTAAAACCTATGGAGGTTTTAACTCTGCTAGTGATTGATGAAATGATCAGGGTTTTTTCCTGTGTTTTTAGGAAACTCGAGGGTTTCTAGGGATCCAAAAGGGGATGAGACTGTCCAAGTCTACTGGTATGAAGAGGTTAACTCTTAATTGGAGGATGATCTTTGTATGATGCCCAAGAGGAGGCTAAGACTGTCCAAGTCTGCTTGTATGAAGCCCAAGAGGAGGCTGGTGTTTTAAGAGATGAGTGTCAAGCCTAAATTGGTCTGATGTTTTGACTTTTTGGAAGACTGCTCTAACAAAGGATGATTAGGTTCTGTCCTATACCTGTAGGAGGTCTTTGGGTCCTTGTATTAAGCCTAAGATGAGGCATAAGAACTTCTAAGAAGCCTGAGGGTCCTTGTACAAAGCCCAAGAGGAGGTTGTGGATGCTTTTAGGAAGCCAATGGGTCCAAACTTAAGAAAAGTTCAAGAAATGTTTCACCGGGAATAATCCTTTCTTTAGTGAACAGTTCTAGGGTTTGAAGAAATTCAAGAGAGGTTTCACCGAGAATTAATCCTCTCTGGGGGAAATGAATTTCTTGGACAAATTTCTAATAGTGACAGTCTTGAGAAAAGTTCCACTGGGAATAATGCCTTTCTCTGTTCCATATTGTATAAGCCCAAGATGAGGCAAGACTGTATTTGGAATTTCCTATGGGGAACTAGTTTTGACTGTGTTGAAAGAGTGACCACTGGTTTGATCTAATCCTAGACCTAATTGTCGGGGAAAACTCTAAGCAAATATACAAGAATATATATATATGAAATATATAAACAAGTATGTTGAAGGGTGTAGTAGGACTTACAGGTGAGCAAGCTTCCAGCGTTATAAACAAGTATATATAAATAAGTATGTAAAAGAAAGTTGTTAGGACTTACCGGTGAGCAAGCTTCCATTGTTACAGCTGTATGGTTAGTTATTCAAGAAATTAAAGAAAGTTTTGATAACAACTATGAATTTGAATCTAAATCAAAAGGGAAAGTTGTTTTTGAAATGAAGATTGGGGCTTATACTTAAGGAGAGGCCCTGATGATTTTGTTTAAAAGGCGACGATCGCGCCGCGGTTAAAAAAACAGTGGGATTTATACAATGACTAAGGCCTAAAAATGGTTTGTATTTACAAAAGGATGGGTCTTACACTCTATTAGAGGCCCAAAGTTTATTTTTGTACAAGAGATGGGGCTTACAACTCAAGGAGAGGCCCAAAAATAACAGTGATCGCACCGTTGTTTTTGAAATCGTATCGGGACTTATACAATGACTGAGGCTCAAATTTATTTATGTATAAAGAGGGTTGGGTCTTACACTCTATTAGAGGCCCAAAGTTTATTTTAAGAAAAGAGAATGGGACTTATAACTCAATGAGAGGCCCAATGAATGACAGTGATCGCACCATCATTTTAAGAATCGCAGAGGGACTTATACATTGACCGAGGCCCAAAAAGTTTTCTGTACAACAAGGCATGGGACTTACACTTTATTAGAGGCCCAAAAGTGTGTATGTGAAGTTTGAAAAATAAAAATTTAGAGAAAACCCTAATTTTGAATTTAAAAGATATAATTTTCAAAGGAAATTAAATAAAAAATGATATAAAATACCAAATATATTCAAAAACAAGTTGTACACTTTGAAAAATATTTTGAAAAATCATGTTTAATCACATGAAAGCTTGAAATTCATTTGGAATGAAAAGATCAAAGTGAGAATTTCATTTTAAAATGTTTAAAAACAAATAAAATGAAATAAATTACAAAAATTCTAACTATATTAAATAAATAATATAAATTGGATTTTTTGTAAAATAAAATAATTTAACATTTTTGTGACTTTTTAAAAAAAGAACCAATCAAAAATGATAAAAAAATGAGAGAGAAATTAATTTTTGAAATCAATTAAATAAAATATCAAAAATTCAAAAATTCAAATAATTTGAATTATGGCGCCAACGGTCAAGGGAAGAACACGCGCGACCCTGTTTTTTGCAGATTTGCATTTTCTCACTTTTCTCTCTGATTACTCAATGGTTTTGCACGATTCAAACATCAATCTTGCTCGTTTTTAAACAAGGATGACAACCATATAGATTAATTGCATTTATATTAAGTATGGAGTGAGAGATTAAAGGAAAACCTCAAGAACCCTAGTTTCAGCATTAACACAATGAAATTCCATACACGATTGATTCATGGCAATTGATTGAGAGTTATCACTCTATATACATGCAGGAACAAGATGGTAACTCAAAAATTCATTTATGATGCATGGAATATGGAGTTTGAAGGCTTCAGGTTTACCTCTTGTAGCTGGTGATCGAGCTTGATGAATGAGATGTTACAGATGTGTTCCAATGATCTAGACAGCTTCCTTAGGTGCCAAGGAATGTGTTTGAATGCTTGGAGTGGATTGAAATGAGCTGGAACTTGATGTGGCACCTCAACTGCAAATCTGCTAAAAGCTTGTACAAATGGGGTACTACTTTTGGATTCTGATGTTCCAGATGTTGTTTTAGTGTTTAGATCACCTACATATGATGTATGTGAGGTGTTGGCATGATTGGTTTGGACAGAATTGTTCTCAAATGCAAAACCCGATAGTGACTTGCAAGAGAAGGTGTTTTTTGGAATGAAAGAGAGAGTTTGAGGAAAGCATCAGTTTGGGTGCTTTGGTGTACTCAAACTAATCACAAATGAGCTCTATTTATAGTAGAGCAAGTTTGTTTTGCAAGCAATAGTGAATGGCAACTGGTACAGGTATGTGGCCAATGGTTGCATAAAGGAATTCTAGTATTCCATGATCATTGACTTGAGATTAGAGCACAGGCCTATGGTCTTCTGTTGTAGGCATAAGGCTTGACTCATTCAGTGATTAAAGACTCAGCCCATGCCACCTCAATGGACCTCTTGAATGCCTTGAAACAAAATTGGAGTTTTTGGATTTGGAACATTGAATTCCACATGCCAAAAAAGGGTGGTGTCTTGACTTGCAAGGCTTGTAGATCAAAGGTACTTGCTTGGATAAGATCCTTATATGTTTTCATAAGTGTGACAAGGCTCAAAGTTGCACAATTTGTCCAGCTCGAGCAAAAGTGCACAAAATTGCCTTGTATATGAAAGTTGGAAAGTGCCATTTTGGGAGGATCATATCTCCTTGCTCAAATAGAGTTATGGAAAGCTCTTGGGCTTTTTAGAAAGCCCTAACATGATACAATCCATATGTGATCATAGTTTGTCTTGAAACTATTTGAATCTAAATGAAAAATCCTCATGAACATTGATGTTCAAGGCTGAAAACTCAGGCAGTTTTCACTAAGTGTTTAATCTTTGATTTTTTTACCACTTTGATCCATCCATAACTACAAATATATGAAGAATTGGAGTTTGAGGTAGTTGAAGCTTTTGTAGAATGTAGGAAGACCTACAACTCAGGCTTTGGATCACTCAAAATGGCTGCTTGGATCAAAAGTTATGGTCCTTGGAAGTTGGCACCAAAACCATTCAAATTTAGTAACTTAGAAAAAATTTCAATTTTTCAAGATTACCCCTTTTACAAGTTATCATGATTTCTTGATCAATTCTTGTTCAAATGACATTATAGATCATATTTTATGAAAATATGAGTCATAAGGATCATTTTTGCCAAAAAAAAGTCATGTTTTGACTTTTGGCTCCGGAGCGGCTCGGAGCGAAGAAACCCTAATTCCCGACTTTTGAGGAATGCATCTCTGAGGATGTTTTAACTTTGTAAAGGGACTCCTAGCGTTATCTTGAGCATATTGAGTCATATTTTGAAGCCTTGGCTGAATCCCCTATGAAAATTTCCCTCTGGAGGCCCCAGTCGATAAAAACCCTAATTTGGTGACATCGCATATTTAGAGGCTCGAACCACTTGAAATGTGGCAACTTTGTGCTTGGTTCATGATGTGGGAGTCCTCTTGATCCCTATTGGGTGTCTGAGAGGTTTAGACAAGTTGAAGATCATGTCAATTCTTGATTGATCCTTTGTCTAAATGCTCTGAGAGGGCTTAAAACCCTAATTCTTGATTGCGGTGAAAGCTCAACCATCTTTGAGGAGATTGATGAGGCATGATGGTACATCCATATTGTGGCAATGATTTGCACAATGATGAGAAATTTTGTGGTAAAAATTTGGGGTATGACAAAACTAATTAGACAAATGAATAGAGGATGGAAATAAAGAGTAGAATCATATGGGCTTATTAAAGCCCATCATCTACTCAGCGATACATAAAAATGGAAGGGTGCGTATAAGAAAAAAATGGGCTATTGAATCATGTGAGTTTCAGAAAACCCATCATACACCAAACACCACCACGGTTAGAAGAAAATGATAGAAGGACAAGGTATTTGGGCTTTCAAAGAAAACTTTAGAAATCAAAAAACAAATAGAATGATGGTCCACTTCAGAAAGTAAACGTGGCCTTTTTAAGATAACAACAACAACATCATAAGTCTCACTCAAATTCTCATGAATAACAACAACAGGGCCAGGAAATAAAACAACACCAGATCTACGAATCATGAAGAAGGAATCACCAAGTATCGTTCCAACCTTCTCAACAGATCTCGTCTTCACTCTTGTATAAAAATAACACTTTTGGGCCTCTAATAGAGTGTAAGACCCATCCTCTTTGTAAATAGAATAATTTAGGCGTCAGTCATTGTATAAGTCCCTCTGTGGTTTTCAAAACTACGACGCGATCGTCGCCTTTTCAAAAGAGATCATCTGGGCCTCTCCTTGCCCTAAACTTTCTCTTCCTTTTAAAAACAAATTTCTTTTTTATTCAAATTCAAATTCAATGTGTTTATCAAAACTTTCTTAAATTTCTTGAAAACATAACCATACAGTTGTAGTTAATATGCTTGGGCTTTCATCAAACTATAAGTCCCACTATCTCTTCAATGCATACTTGTTTATATATTTCATCTCTCTCTCTCTCTCTTTCTCTCTCAACAGATCACATCAAGAATCAAGCACAAGGTTGCAACACAACAAGTGGGTCAAGCTTCAAGATCGCCAGTGTCACCAAATTAGGGTGTTGGTCGACCAAGGCCTCCAGCTGAAAATTTGTATCTGGGCATGAGCCAATACTTCAAAAAATGATCCAAGAAGCTCAAAGGGACCTTATGAGCCCAATCATTAAGTCAAAAATAGCCTCAGGGAATGCATTCATCAAAAATCAGGAATTAGGGTTTTTTGACCTAATTCACCCCTAAGTTGACTTTTGGAGCAAAGCATGAGCCAAGATCTCAAGAAGTGATTTAAAGACCTCCAATACATAATATTGATCTATTTACAAGATTGGATTGATTCAAAGAACTTGGTTCATGAGCAATACAAAGATTCAAATTCATCTGGGCCAATTAGGGTTTCCTGATGAAAAGTCAACTGTACCTTTGACTTTTGACCCAGACATAATCCCAAACCTTCGGACATGATTCAAGACACTCTAAAAAATCTATAAAATACATCCATTAGACTTTAATTAGGTTAAGGACTTAATTGCATAGAGGATCACACAGTTTGAAATTCATCTGACAAAAAGTCAACTGTGCCTAAAAACCAAGTTTGACTTTTTGAATTTCTTGACAATCATGGCTTCCCTATGTCAAAAACAATGTTAATTTGTGGTCTTGATCATCATCCATCAAGAAAAAAAAAAGTAGGGTTACTTGCAAAATGGGCAACCTTAAGAAACTTAAAATTTTCCTCGTTATGGAAGAAAAGTGATTTGGTACCAACTTTGCAAGCTCATAACTCCCAAACCAAAAGGCCTTTTTCTTTCATCCAAAGCTCAAATGAAAGTTCTCATTACATACTTCAAAATTGTCAACTACATCAGATTCCAAATCCTTGTGGATTTTGAGTTATGGATTGATCAAAATCACAAAAATATGAAAATTGCCACTTTTTCAAACACTTAGTGAAAATTTTGGACATAATTTGTTTTGGTTTTTCACCAACTTTAGGGTCATTTTTCTTTATGATCCAAGCTGAACCAAGACCAATGTTGGACATCAAAGTTGAAGTATGTCATTGGGGATTTCCAAAAAGCACGAGAACTCACTCTAACTCCACTTGAGTAGGGAGTTACAAGCCTTGAAACATGGCCTAAAAACCTGATTTTTCAAGACAACAAGAACATGTAACTTGGTTCCCACAATTTCTTGATCTAATTTTGGACACTTGCATCATTTCATTTCTGTCCAAAATCAACTTGAGTGATGGAGAATCTGATCACAAAGCCTTTCAAGTCAAGACACCACCTCTTTTGGCATGTAGCATTCAAGTTTCAAATCCAAAACTCCAAACTTGTAATGAGGCATTAAATGGATGCATAGAGCTGGCATGTATCAGTCCATGATCAACCAAATGAGTCAAACCTTATCCCTGCAACACAAGACTCATAGCCTGCAAAATTGACTCAAGTCAATGGCTAAAGGAGACTTGAGATTCTTTTAAATAACCATTGGATAATAGAGTGATCAACCTCCATTCACTATTGCTCCCAAAACAAACTTGCTCTACTATAAATAGAGATTCTTTCTGATTAATTCAAGTACACCAAAGCATAACATCTCATGCTTTCCTTCCAACCTCTCTAAAAACCAGAATTTGTTTCTTTTAAAAGTAACAAGTGAATTTTCAAATAGAGAGCAATTCCATTCAAACCAGTCATCCTAACACCTCACAAAATCAGAAAGTCAACCTCCAAAACCTCAAATTTTGACTTTTCTGCATTTTTCAAGCCATATCTTGATTCAGACACTTTCAAAATCAAACAACACTTCAAATACACTCCAAATATCATCCTCAAACTGTCCCAACAAGTTTCCCTCAACTGTAACACCATTTAAGTGAGTTACTATTTTGGTCACTTTTGCCACTTTTGCAAGAAAGAGTCAGTTCTTGTTCCTGAGGATTCCAGCTGGTTTTGATCATCTGATAAGTGCAAAATGTACCTATTTTTGTATATAAGTTTTGTTGCACTTATCATTACTTTGTGATAAAATTGGTTGAATAAACCCCGCTTTGTTCGTAAATACGTTTACTTTACGTTTTCGGTGTATAGTGCGGTACCGTGTAAATATCATTGAGTTTAATTGATTTTCATTTATTTTTACAGGTGTTCCAGCAATGGGATTTTTCCATATTCATAAAGAGCATTGAATAAGCTTTCCAACGCTTCAAACTGTGCGTCAATCGGAGTTACGGTTCATGAGTTATGATCAAAACAAATTCTGGTTTGCTGTCATGTTCGCACTGCGAACCCCCGTGGCGAGCACTCGCTAGCGAGTTCGCACTGCGAACCCGGGGCGAATAAAAAATGCCTGGAAGCATGAAAAACACCATTCTGGAGGAAGTTAAGGCGGCATATGTTCGCAGTGCGAACGGGGGTTCGCAGTGCGAACCTGGGCAGCAAAAACCACCTATAAACTTCATTTTTCAGCATTTTTTAGAGGATGGTTTTGGGGATTCTTGCTCCAATTCCATCAAACTTCATTTTTCAGTAGATTAGCTTAGAAAACATCATGGAAGCTTGCATGTGGATGATCCGAGGTGGATTTCTCATCGATCGGCTCCGACAATCCATGAAGTGTTTGGTTCATTTCTTTTCTTCTTCATGTCTTTCTTCTTTGTTGGGTTTTGTATATGTATTGACTATGATCTCATGTATATTTGTCGCCCATGGCGTTGTATAAAACTTGCTTTACAAATCTTTATTGGTGATTGTCTCTGATTTTTGCTTTATGCGCGGGGTTTGGGTTGCGTTAGAGATAACCGTCGCAAACTTCGATTAGGGATTATTGTCTGTTAGTTTCTAGATTCTAGAGATAGATTTAGGGCTAACAATCTTCAATAGGCGTCGAAACTTAATGCCTCCGTGCCTTGAGCTAGCGTACGAAAGTATCGGCAATGGTAACACGGTTGTTCTCTCAACTTTGCGTTAGACATAACCTGTGTTGTGAGCGATGCTGGGTGATATTGAGGAGTATTGTAGGTTGAGTATAACTGGTCGGTAAGTTTAAGTTTGTGAGGAGTCGATTATGTGCATGCCGGATAAGTTTGTCTTGCTGAAAAGTGAATTTGTTTTTATGTTTTAATGTTTACTTTTCTGTTTTCATGTTTTAAACCATTTTAATCCAAACTCATTAACGCGAGAGACTGTCGAACGACATTCTTTCCCTCGAACCGATCTCTGTGGACACGACATAAATCCCGGAGGGAATTATTTCCGAAAATAAATATTTTTGCTTGCTTGCCCTATTCTGCATTCAACAAAATGGCGTCGTTGCCGGGGATTGGTTTTGATATTGAATCGCATTGCGATAGTTTCTTTGTTTTTGAGTTTTGTAGATATCGTATATTTTGTATATTTTCACTTGTCTATACTGATACTTGTATATTTTTGTTTCTTTTAATGTTTGTTCAAGTGTTTGGTTAGGACGCTTGCTTTTGGTTGCGCGGTGAGATATCACCATGGCATGAATGAAGGAAGTTACTAATTAAGCACCGTAAAGGCGTCGAGCTTACGACGTAAAACAAGCATATTTTTATAGTTTTTCTTTTCGAATGTTTTTGGTTGTTGTTTGCTCACAAACTTTAATTGACTTATTTGAGGATACTTTTGTGATTTTCCAAGTTGGCGCGTTTCTACTTGCGGATGTATGGTAATGATCTTGTTAAGTTTTGTACACGTCCGAGGTATGTATTTATCGCTTTCTATACTTTAGCATATTCATGATACTTAGGCATTTTACAAACTTCCATGCCATCCATTCTTTTGTGTACTTGTTCTATTGTGAATCACTTTAGTTCCCAACCTTTTTGTGAGGTGGCTTTCCATTGTTCATATATGCGCGGAGAACCAACATTCTTGTTCTAACTGGATTTTATTATGTTGAATCTTTTGTTTGTGTTGATTATATGAATGCATGAAAAGGATCAAGGCAATTGTTTCATTTTGAGCACAACCACCTTAGCCAAATAGTCAATTCACCTTGTGAGTGTGTGACAATTCGTAACCCCTTTGAGCTTTTTTTATCCATGTTTCTATTTGAACTTAATGCTTGTCTATGAGTATTTAGTTCAATTATTTTTGAATGGATTTTGTTTTTTCTTGGACCTCAATTTTGTGTTATTGTATGGATTTTTCCTTGCCTTAGAAAGTAGGGAGTATTCACGTGATAGTGCGGTTGAATTCTAGTTGGGGAGAGAATGATTGTGTACTCATTGGTTGGATTCTATGCGGATTAAAAAAGAAAAGAAAAAAGAGAAAAATTTGTGAAAAAGAAAAAGAAAGAAAAAAGGAAGAAAAAGAAAAATCCTTGAAAAAGGAAACAAAAAGAGTTTCAATAATTGTGCTAAATAAGTATTGTGTGTTGTGTAGCACTTGGGATTTTGGAAGAAGTTGGTTGAAATTTTGTGTGTGAATCTTTGTGAGTTTTCACTCCCTTAGGTTTAGGCAAGTTTTTGTTTCAATTACCTTTAGAAATTGCCCCTCGTTTGTTTACCTGACCACGCTACAACCTTGAAAAGCCCTTGTGATTCTTGCCTTTGTATTTTCAATGTGAATTTGTGGATGTATGCATAATTTAGCCTTTCGTTTGCATGAGTGTTGTGTGAGTGTAAAGTACCTTATTGTGTGTTTTTCATCTACCGATGATTGTTTTTACTAGGTGTGATTCACTTTGTAACTTGTGTTGTTTAAGAATTTTTGGCATAATTTTTGTATTTTGCATTTGTTTCGTGACTATGTTATCGTTGCAGTTTAGTGGTAAGTATTTACTTTTTGTGTGTACCATTTTCATTTGAACCATTCATTCGTTTCCGTTTTTCAAAACCCGTTGATTCGTCATTCTTTGGATATTGCTTGTGCATTTTCAAGTTTGTTTGATTCTTGTTTGTGGACAAACAATTATGTAAGTTGGGGAGAGTTTGATAAGTGCAAAATGTACCTATTTTTGTATATAAGTTTTGTTGCACTTATCATTACTTTGTGTTAAAATTGGTTGAATAAACCCCGCTTTGTTAGTAAATACGTTTACTTTACATTTTCGGTGTATAGTGCGGTACCGTGTAAATATCATTGATTTTAATTGATTTTCATTTATTTTTACAGGTGTTCCAACAATGGGATTTTTCCATATTCATAAAGAGCATTGAATAAGCTTTCCAACGCTTCAAACCGTGCGTCAATCGGAGTTACGGTCCATAAGTTATGATCAAAACAAATTCTAGTTTGCTGTCATGTTCGCACTGCGAACCCCCGTGGCGAGCACTCGCTAGCGAGTTCAAACTGCAAACCCGGGGCAAATAAAAAAGTGCCTGAAAGCATGAAAGACACCATTCTGGAGGAAGTTAAGGCGGCATATGTTCGCAGTGCGAACGGGGGTTCGCAGTGCGAACCTGGGCAGCAAAAATCACCTATAAACTTCATTTTTCAGCATTTTTTAAAGGATGGTTTTGGGGATTCTTGCTCCAATTCCATCAAACTTCATTTTTTCAGTAGATTAGCTTAGAAAACATCATGGAAGCTTGCATGTGGATGATCCGAGGTGGATTTCACATCGATCGGCTCCGACAATTCGTGAAGTGTTTGGTTCATTTCTTTTCTTCTTCATGTCTTTCTTCTTTGTTGGGTTTTGTATATGTATTGACTATGATCTCATGTATATACGTCGCCCATGGCGTTGTATAAAACTTGCTTTACAAATCTTTATTGGTGATTGTCTCTGATTTTTGCTTTATGCGCGGGGTTTGGGTTGCGTTAGAGATAACCGTCGCAAACTTCGATTAAGGATGATTGTCTGTTAGTTTCTAGATTCTAGAGATAGATTTAGGGCTAACAATCTTCAATAGGCGTCGAAACTTAATGCCTCCGTGCCTTGAGCTAGCGTACGAAAGTATCGGCAATGGTAACACGGTTGTTCTCTCAACTTTGCGTTAGACATAACCTGTGTTGTGAGCGATGCTGGGTGATATTGAGGAGTATTGTAGGTTGAGTATAACTGGCCGGTAAGTTTAAGTTTGTGAGGAGTCGATTATGTGCATGCCGGATAAGTTTGTCTTGTTGAAAAGTGAATTTGTTTTTATGTTTTAATGTTTACTTTTCTGTTTTCATGTTTTAAACCATTTTAATCCAAACTCATTAACGCGAGAGACTGTCGAACGGCATTCTTTCCCTCGAACCGATCTCTGTGGACACGACATAAATCCCGGAGGGAATTCTTTCCGAAAATAAATATTTTTGCTTGCTTGCCCTATTCTGCATGCAACATCATCCTAAAAGCTTCTAAGGGATCTATCAAGAGTGTCTAAGGCATTAAATTACTGCTGGCACAAGTATTTTGCAAGATAGTAGCATGAGCTTCAAAGAGGTAAGTGCATAACAACTTGAACTCTTTAAAATATGCATTGCTTTGATGTCCATTGATCATGAACATGTCATACATATCATATGTGTTGTGTTTGAACCAATTTACCATGCTATTGTTGCTTGTATGAAGAGATAGCATAGAACTTGCAAATTTTGGTCTATTTTGAAACCACAATCGGAATTTAAATAATAGGCATCTTTAGAAAATTTTAATACCACCATTGGATTCCTCATGAAATTCTAGGCAGGATCCATCTAAATTTCATCCAATTTCATGGAGAAATGAGGGAGATATGATCCTTTTTGCAAATCCACCCAAACTTGATTTTTGCCTTGGCCAGACTTGAAATTTAGGCCACCCTTATATACATATGGGGTGGTTTTGATACACGGATGTATCACCACCCCAGTGGTAGCAGCGCATGCGTGTTTGGTTAGAGAGCGTGGGTTCAACACCCACCCAGACCATTTTTATTTCCCTCTCATTTTGCTATTTTTCATATTTTTCATGATTTTCTTAATTAATCTCAAAATTAATTTCTCTCTCATTTTTAATTATTTTTTATTGGTTATTTTTTTTTTTGAAAATTCACAAAAATGTTGAAATATTTTATTCCACAAAAAATTTGAATTTATATTATTTATTTAATATAGTTTGAATTTTTGTAATTAATTTCATTTTATTTATTTTCAAACATTTTAAAATGAGATTTCCACCTTGATTTTTCAAAACCAATTGAATTTCAAGCTTTCATGTGATTAAACATGATTTTTCAAAATATTTTTCAAGGCTTACAACTTATTTTTAAATATATTTGATATTTTATATCATTTATTATTTAATTTTCTTTGAAAAATTGTATTTTTGAATTAAAATTAGGGTTTTTCTTAATTTTAATTTCTCAAACTTCATTTGAATAATTTTTGGGCCTCTTGGTAGAGTGTAAGTCCCATCCCTTTGTAAATAAACTTTTTTGGGCCTCATTCATTATATAAGTCCCGATACGATTTTAAAAATCTCGGCGCGATCGCCGTTTTCAAAACAATTTTTATCTGGGCCTCTCCTTGAGTTGTAAGCCCCATTTTTCTTCTTTTTCAATCACTTTTGGGCCTCTAATAGAGTTTAAGACCCACCACCCTTGTAAATAAATAATTTGGGCCTCAGTCATTGTATAAGTCCCGACACGATTTTCAAAATAAACGGTGCGATCGTTGTTTTTCATTTGGGCATCTCCTTGAGTTATAAGCCCTAACTCTTGTATAAAAATAACACTTTTGGGCCTCTAATAGAGTGTATGACCCATCCTCTTTGTAAATAGAATAATTTAGGCGTCAGACATTGTATAAGTCCCTCTGTGGTTTTCAAAACTACGACGCGATCGTCGCCTTTTCAAAAGAGGTCATCTGGGCCTCTCCTTGAGTTATAAGCCCCAAACTTTCTCTTCCTTTTAAAAACAAATTTCTTTTTTATTCAAATTCAAATTCAATGTGTTTATAAAAACTTTCTTCAATTTCTTGAAAACATAACCATACAGTTGTAGTTAATATGCTTGGGCTTTCATCAAACTGTAAGTCCCAGTATCTCTTCAATACATGCTTGTGCCTACGTATCTTTGAAGTAGTCGTAGTTCGTGGTACGCCCACGAAAAGAGGGAGAGGAGGTGACATAGAGGTGCCAGTTGCTCACACACGAGTAAGAGAACTCGCACATAAACAACCGAAGGGAGATCAAAGACTTGAACCCCCATTTTCACCTTGAAAAGTGTTTCGATAGTTGTTAGTCATTTTTGAAGTTTATTTGTGAAAATCCGCTTGATATTGGATCATGGGTTTATTTGTATGCGCTTGGTTAGTTTGAAAAGAGTTAGAGGTTGATTTTGAAAATGGGCTCGACGACGAATCGAGGGTTTGGTTGAAAAGAATTTTGTTTGCAAATTGCCCGACGACGAATCGAGAGTTTGATTGAAAATGGGTGTGGATAGATCCTAGTCCCTAGGGGTGCTCCTAGTCACGAAACCACGATGGAGTGCGAAAGGTTGATGCCGAATGCTAATGAGCAATCGAGTTACGGGGGTTGTTTTGGAAAAAGGGGTCGACGACGAATCGAGAATTAGTTTGAAAATGGTTGTCTATGCTAGTTCCTAGGGGTGCTCCTAGTAAACAAACCATAATAAAAAAACGGATGCGTACATCAGAATGCGAGAGGGTACATGTAAAGTACAGGGGATTGCACGAAATAAAAGGTCTCATTGTAAGGTAGCCCAAGAGAAAGCCGTGTGTGTGCGGAGTGTCCTAAACTAAGCCTTGAGCAATAGTCGGACAAAAGCTCCATTGTTAGGGTTTCTGTACAAGGTCTAAGTAACCAACAGTCCACCAATTGAGTCTTTTATTATTCCGATATTTTTAGTGTGTTTTGATTAAGGTATGAACAAGGAAACAAGAAGAGGGTTAGATGAACAAGTATGAATATGATATGAACAATATGAATAATATGATCAAGATATATTGACAAGAAAGTAAAACAAGATAATATTGACGGAAAGTAAAGTTAATTGTTAGTTGTTAGAACGAATGATTTGCGGTGGTTAAAACCATCATTGGGCTTGCAAACATAGGTTTGGGCCATGAAGAATCATTTTTCGATATGGGACATGTAGCGCTAAACCATCGTAACACGATCTATGACGAAGATCATACTATAGGAGGTTGCGCGATTGATCTTTGTGCTAAAACACGATAGAGAAATGATATTGAGGATCATTCTCCAATGGAATCGTGCCACAAGAAAAGAAAATGTGACAATCTCGTCTTAATCACAAACTTGCGTTAATTAATCAAAGGTAACCTATCTCAATTTCAAAGTATAGAAAGTAATCTCGATGATTACTCACTACAGATTTGAAATAATGAAGGTTAATCGCTTCAATAATCAACATTCGTGAATAGAAAGACTTCATCGATCGAAGATGGAAAGAAAATAGAAGAAGAAATTGTGAAATAAGATGAAAATCGAAATGAAATCGAAATGGTCTCGTCTTAATTAAGATTTAATCGAGAAATCGATAATCTACGATTTTTGACTTTCATTGACCAACAAAAATAGAAAATGGCCTCATATTGATCAAGATTTTTATTGATTTGAAAAAATCAACCAATCATAATTTTTGTTATATCATTGGCCCAAAAATGAAAAATAGAATCGAAAATGAAATTTAAAGATAAAAATCAAAATAGAAGTGTAAATATGAGAAAGAAAATAAATAAATCTTGAACAATACCGGAGATTTTGAAAAACACAGGCAATTTCGAAATTACCGGGAATTTCAAAATTATTGGTAAAACCCCCAAAAAATTTCACACGATACCGGGAATTTGAAATTACCGGTAGTGTAAAAATTTTCAATTTTTTTCTTTTTTTTTTGAAAATTTTTAACTTCCGGGAATTTCAAATACCCCGAAATTTACAGAAAATTTCCGGGAATTTGAAATTCCCGGTAGTGTACAAATTTTCCAAAAAAAAAAGAAAAAAATTAAAAAAATTTACACTACCGGTAATTTCAAATTCCCCGAAATTTCACTCAATACCAGAAATTTAAAAATTCCAGGTAGATAAAATTTATTCACTTTCAACCCAAATTTTTAAGAAACAATATTAGAATTTTGATAGTTTAAGGGGTCCCAGATTTATTTGGGGGGGGGTTTGGATTGGCAGGTAAAATTATCTAAAAAATAGAATCAGATGGGCTTATTGAAGCCCATCATCTACTCGGTGGTACATAAAAATGGAAGGGGTCCGCATAAGAAAAAAAATGGGCTATGGATTCATGTGAGTTTCAGAAAACCCATCATCCACCAAACACCACCACGGTTAGAAGAAAATGATAGAAGGAAAAGGGATTCGGGCTTTCAAAGAAAACTTTAGAAATAAAAAAACAAATAGAATGATGGTCCACTTCAGAAATTAAACGTGGCCTTTTTAAGATAACAACAGCAACAAAAACAGGGTCAGGCAATAAAATAACACCAGATCTACGAATCATGAAGAAGGAAACACCAAGTATCGTTCCAACCTTCTCAACAGATCTCGTCTTCACTCCGTTTCAATCGCTTCAGGTTCGTTTTTGGTTAATCTGATTTTCCGGGTTTTGTTCGATTTTAGGAGTGGGTTATGGAATCTCCTTTCTTCTTTCTTCCTTCTGAGTTGTGTCTGATTTTTAAATCTTCTTCGTCTCTCTTCTCTGCTCACGAGTTGCGATGGTTTTTGGGTTGTGAATGATTAAAGGGATTTGTTATGTGGAAAGGATGGGTTGAAGAAAGTTGCAGGAACTTTGAGGGAGAGGATTGAAGGTTTGTGAGGAGAGTAAAGTTTGGGTTGTGTTTAATGGATAATTTTTCTGGTGGATTTCTTTGCAGAGTAACAGTGCTCTCTCCTCCTCTTTTCAGGTTCTTGAAGGGTGTATATAGGGAAGAAGAAGGGTGAAATGGGAATGAATTGGCGTTGTCGTTTGTACAATATTTTTTGCGTTTTGGTGTGTGTCGTTGTGCCATTCGGTTACGCTAATTATGGGTCACTTGGTGTTAAGGTTTGCGGGTGCAATGTGGAATTGGTGCATTGCTTGCTTAAGGTTATTGCTTCGTGATGTTGTGTAGGAATTACAGGTCATGTAGCTGGTGCGAACGAGGTCACGGCTTTGGTTTTGGTTTTCACTGCAGGGTGGGTCAGGTATTGACAGGTTCGTGTGTGTAGCTGTGTCTTTATGTTGAGTCACTGCAGGTGTTGTTATTTTATGGTTTTGTTTGGCTATGTGCATCATTGCGGGTCGACATTACTTTGTGATTTTTGCTGTAGGTGTATGAATGAATCAAGTGACGTGCTATGGTGTGGTGTTGAAACGGCTGTGCGCAAGGTGTGCGGATCGCAGGTTGAGACTGTGCCATGGTTTGTAATGGTTTTGGCATTTGGCGTTTGGCATTTGTAACTTGCTACTTTTATTTGACTTCAAACTGTATCATGGCTTGCGATTTTTGTGGTTGGAATGGCCTTGTATATTGTTTTGGCTGGTAGCTTCTATGCACAGCAGCAAAATGTGGTGACGAAATATTGTGTGGCATGTAAGCAAAAAGATTAGGTATGTATGGGGTAGTGAACTTGGTCCGTGTGAGGTGGATTGGTTATTGAATGGTATCCTGTGAAATTTTGTTCTTTGTAACAACATAGTCCTTCTTTTTTCAATGTCATGAGCCACTTCTCCTTTTGTGCCATGGACTTTGTATGGTCTTACTTTTAGAATTATTATTATTATTTGCATTATGATAATGGGTTTGGAACTTTTGTATTAACATGGCCTTTATTGTATAAATGAGTTTTCTTGTAGAATTTTTTTGGTATGAATGAGCAAGTACAAAATTTGAAATTTTTTATAGTGATTTATGAAAGAAAAACAAATAAATGGGTTTTGAATGTAATGGGTTTTTTCATATTTTTTTGTAAGAAATGATTGTGGGCTTGTTATAGGCTTAACTCTATTTTTTTGTGAATTTTCAATGGCTAGATTTTTTTTTGTGTAGAAACCTTGGTAATTTTATAATGAGCTCTTGGATAGAAAATGGCAATAGATTTGGAATAAAATGGTAATGGACAATAAATTTGAAATTAAAGTGGATTTGGATGAATGTAATGAACATTTGTTGGACATATTTACAAGTGATCAAAGTGAAATTGGATTATGGTTTAGAATTTGATTTAAAAGAATTGGAATGAATGGATTGGGTTATTGAAAGGAATTAAAACTTGGAAATAGAAAACGAAACTTGAATTAGGTAGAAACTAAATAGAATTAGCCATGAGTCAATTTCTAAATCAATCCTCTGGGAACTTGCCACTTGCACTGCTATAACAAATTTCCACCATGAATTAACTGCTCATTCATCAGTATACCTACTTGTCACATGGATCTCAAACACTGCATAAAACCTTAATGAATCAGTCATTGATGGAGCCTGGCCTATCATGACCTAATAACCTGAACCAAACACCAACAAACTTATACTGGCACAAAGTTCTGATTGAAGCCTCAAACACACACTACTTGAATCAATATATACCTTGGTCTTGATTATGAACAAACTCTTATCTGACCAATTAAAAACGCCACTGCACATACTCTTATTCTAATAAGCCTCAAATGAACCCCAATTTACTTCAACTCAACCTTGTGATACCCTGAGTTTGGACAACAAGCAGGGGCGACATATTTTTTGGGTTTTCTCGAATAACGGTTAGCGGATGAATATACAGATAAAAGGTAATGTACAGGTAGGACAAATTTTGGGTATGACACTAGACAACAGCATTGGTACATGACTTGTATCTCACGATTTCTTGAGCCAATTTTGGACATTTGCATCATTGTATTTCTGTCCAATATCAACATGAATGATGAAGAATCTGAGCATAAGACCACCAAGTCAAAAATCATATCCCTTAGGTATGTGGTAGTAAAGATTCATTTCCAAAAACTTCAACTTTGTCATGAAGCATTGAATGGATGCATAGAGCTGCATTGTATCAGTTTATAACATTACAAATGAGTCAAGATTAGTCCAAGAATCCAAAGACCATAGGCCTGCAAGATTGACTCAAGTCAATGGCTAGAGGAGACTTTGGCTACATGACAAAACTCAATGGATAATAGGGTGATCCAATCCCTAATAATTATTCCTTGCAAAACAAACTTCCTCTACTATAAATAGAGGTCATATGTGATTGATCAAACCACTCCAAAACATTAGAATTCATGTTTTCCTCCAAATCACCTTTCAAAATCAGAATTTCCTTCTTTGGCAAGTAACATGAGAATTTTCAAATAGAGAAGGATTCCACCACAACCAATGATCCTAACACCACACATACATCATATAGAAAATATCCAAACACTTCTCCATCATCTGTAACCTCAAAATCACAAAGCTCAAAATCCAACTCAGGCCTATTTGCAGTTGAGGTACCACAACAAGTTCCAGGTGTTTTCAGTCAATTCCAAGCATCTCAACACACTACTTGAGGTCCAAGGAAGTTGTCCAGATCATCAAAACACTTCTGTAACACCTACAACTGAGGATTCGATTTCCTCTTGCAAAGGTAAGCCTGACACTCTCAAACTCTATGATCCATACATTATAAATGTGTTTTCAAGTTACAAACATGTTTATGTACTTGTATAGAGTGTTTCCCCTCAATCAATTGCTTTGTAGATGTCGTGTATAGGATTTGATAGTGTTCTTGCAGAAATTAGGGTTCATGTGTTCATCACTTGATTTCTCACTCCACACTTAAAATAAATGCAATTAATTGATACCATTGGAATCCTTGTTCAAAAACAAGCAACTTTTATGCTTACAAAAGTCAAAACCATTGAGTAATCAGAGAGATATGAGAGGTTTTGTAAATCTGGCCACGGAGGTTCGCGCGAGGAAGAAGAAGGTGGCCTTGGCGCCTTTTTTGAATTTTTGAATATTTGAATTTTTGTAATTTTTTTTAATTGATTTCAAAAATTAATTTATCTTTGATTTTTAATCATTTTTGATTGATTATATTATTTATTTTATATATTTTGAATTTTTGTAAATAATTTCATTTTATTTGTTTTTAAACATTTTTAATGAATTTTTCCTCTTGATTTTTCAAATTCAAATAAATTTCACACTTTCATATAAATAAAACATGATTTTTCAAAACTTTTTTCAAAGTTCACAACTTGTTTTTAACTATATTTGATATTTTATATCATTTTTTATTTAATTTTCTTTGAAAAATTGTATTTTTAATTAAAATTAGGGTTTCCTTGATTTTAATTCTTCAAACTTCATTCGAAACAATTTTGGGCTTCTTTGTAGAGTGTAAGACCCAATCCTTTTGTACATAAATAATTTTGGGCCTCAGTTGTAACACCCTGATTTTTAACAGCGGAAGTGTATATTTTTTTTTGAATGGCATACATAATATTGACAACTGTCTTTTCAGGAAAATAATAAAAATGATTAATCAGAGTACGAGCTTTCGATCTAAGTCTTTTCCATACATAGGACCAGCGTAATGCCCACTGTTATAAATATTTGTCCATACACATAAAAATAAGCACTCAGCTTTAATAATAACAGCAACAACAACATGGACAACCTCGAAGCATGACCCTAAGCTGATCTTGAATTCCTAGTCCCCAAGACATCGCATCTCACAAGCCTTCACGACACCTGGATACCTTAACTATCACAACTTCTAAACCTGGGTGGTCGTTAGCCACATCATAATAATAGTAGAGGGTCACAATCTAAAAACAACATATATGGAAGAATACACACATGCCAGCAGAACATGATATACATAACAACATGAATAAGATGACAATATGATATCCAGAGCAACATAAATGAGGTGACAGTATGATATATGTAACAATCACAACATTTAATTTAACACACAAATGCAATGCACAAACATCCTAAATGCAGACCTATATGAATTTGGTGGTCCCAATTCGTCGGGTACCCTCACCATGCATGAATCCCGGAATTTAACCTCTCTGCAGAGAGTCGTGATACCCCCTTGGGTCCTCACTAACCGTGCTGCCTCGCAGACACAAAAGTGCTGCCCTTGCAGACACCCGGTGTTGCCTCCCTCGCATTCACTTGACTCAATTTGATCTCAAAGGATCGATGACGGCTCAGTCACATCACCTGGTGCAGTAGAATTCCCTTCGGGATTAGGTGATGATTCAGAACCCATCACCCTGGCCCATTCGGCGCCAACTACCTACACGCAACTATGGTATGCATGAACTCACACATGCAAATGCAACAGTTTATATAAACACAATATGTATAATCACAATTCACAATTCAGTTCGTATATCTATCACAGATCATATGAACAATTCTCGGTACCAACAGGTGGCTCAGACACACCTCGTGTTGTCCTCCTCGACATACACATCAACCGCAATTCATATATTTATCACAAATCATATGAATAATTCTCATTACCAACAGGTGGCTCAGACACACCTCGTGTTGTCCTCCTCGACATACACATCAACAACAAAACATATATTTATCACAAATCATATCAATGCACATCACAAGTTTAGCGTCATAGCATAAACACATATCCCCAACCGGACACACAATCATGAATATAACCACACAACCTCAACTGGCACACAATCATTCAAACATCCCCACAAGGGCACACAGTCATGAATACAAACACACATGCATTCAATCACATAGAATATCGTTAGAAAGTGCCCTTACCTGAGCAAGCTTCCAACCCAAACAACTTACGCTACGTAAGATCGATTTGTCTCTCACGATGAAATCTCGTATCCGATTCACACTTTCAACCTTATAAAATACACAAAGGAGTTAAGTTAAAACCAACTCAGATACATCTACAATAAGGCTGGGTCTTGATCGCTAACCTAAACAATTAGGGCTTTAGGTTTTCACTCCCCGATTACTAACCTAATCGCTCTATAGAAAAACCCACACAATTTAAATTCATTTATTTTGAACAACAATTTGAATTCCAAAAATCTAGGATTCACGCCATTAGGCCACCCACAGTACATCATATAACAGCTCACTGGCTCCACGTTATATAACAAAAGCACAACACACAGTAAAACACCGACCGCACACACTTTACGTGATAAAACCCAACACTTTTTCAAAACCACAAAAACTAAAATCATCTCTTTCCATCCAAACCATTTTTAATAGAAAGAACATCCCGTTAGCTTTCCAACGCTTCGAACGGGGATCAAACCGACTTACTGATCAAAAGATATGAATTTTCGAAGTTTTCGCCGAAACCCCCCTTTTGCCTTGAAAACCTACGGGTTTTGGCCGTTCCACCCGAAAATCCGACCGATTCAATTATTTTCTTCAAAATAACCACATACTCGTACTCACCTAACATATAGCAGTGAATTAGAACCATTAAACACGATTTCTACGACGTCCGTTTTCGATTCAATTCTTAAAACCCTCATTTCTCAAAAATGTCCAAAGTTACGAAATCACCCGAATTCAATCTTACGAGTTTCAATAATCACGGCCTAATATTCCTCGACTAAACTACGCAATTTATTTCGAATTTCATCCGTGAAATCATCGATTTCTATCGATTTTACCAATTTTGCTCAAATATGTAAAACCTAACATTTTCTAACCAAAACCAACCAAACAAACACCTACATATACATATACTATCGTAGGATAATCGAGTTTAGTAAACTTACCCGATTTAATCGAAGATCCGGCTCCGATTCGGATGTTTTCCCCATTTTTCCCTCTTTTCTCTCTTTCTCCTCTCTTCTCCTTTCTTTCCTCTTCTTTTCTTTCCTTTTACTTTCTTTCTCTCTAATCTCTCTTCTTTCTATATATAATCTAAACTTTCCACTTAATCCCCATCATATCCTTTTCTAAAATATCTAATCCGCAAGATTACCGTTTTACCCTTTCGCCTAAATATCTCCTAAACGCTATCAAAACGAGATCAAACGAAAACATCGATGAAAAAGATATATTATAAAATAAAAGTCAAGAATAAAATAATAATATACCCGCCAAAAAAAATATCTAATGGATAGAATAATAATATCTCAACAAAATATCTAATGGATATAATAATAATATCCCAACAAAATATCTAAAAGATCTTATCTTAAAAATATATAATAATAATAATATAACCCAAAAATATCTAGATATTTAATGTCTCACACTTAAAAAATGTACTGACTCAGACGAGTCGTAACTCGCTCACGAACAACTTTTTATGAAAACCGAAAAATTTCACCGTCGCATTTTAATTAAAACCACCCAAAATTTTTGAATAAATTTTATTCCGAATAAATTTTTGTTCCTTAACTAAGAAAGATATATTGAGATTAAATTCTCAATATCGGCGATATATAAAACTCCCATTTAAATTTTGACGACAATCGGAGTCCGTGAAAATTTAAACGACGGGTATAATTTGCCCGTTTTCCCAAAAATCGGCAGAAACACATTTTTGAAATTTCGAAAACATAGAAACATTCGGAATCCAATATAACTACCGTGCCGATAGAAAAAGTCTGATTGAATTAAAAAGAAACCACGTGGATCAATCCAGACCACAACCGAACACCCTAGAAATATCGGGTATAATCTGCTCGCTACTCCAAATTTAGTAGAAAAACAGATTAAAATGATAAAACATCATAATATCATACGGACTAAAATATACGGGTCTTACATTACTACCCACCAAAAAGGAGTTTCGTCCTCGAAACTCGAGGTAAATGTAACAACTTACCAATTTATCACTAACACACTCACTAGAACGACCGCGCACCTATTGCAACCCTCTACAAAGTCACAGTGACTCGGACTCTGGACGCAACGCTAAAACCCCACACTATCTAAGCCGGCAAGAATCATTCATTCCATTCAACACAATCTTGTCTACTATCAACAACAGATTAAGGATGATCAGTTCCTCAATTTGTCAATAGGTAGGCGACAACCATGATGGTGGAATAAACCATCGTTACCAACTACAATAGTGTTCTCCTCATCTTGTTCCCAATTTTATGCAAGACACCAGTGTCCAATAATCACTTCGATGTTTCCTAAATGTTTCCTCCAAATTCCTGTTACTTCACTCTCCAAAGTGAGACACAATTTCCCCAAAACAAGTTACGGTTCCTCTCACGCTCACTTGGCTCGGAACAACCATTGAGTACCCTCCCAAAACAGTAACAGCTAATACCCGAGTACAAATTCAACCTATTTCACTCCAAACAAAGTAGTCATCTAAGTAGAGAACTCCCCATTTTTCCTAATGTCCATAAATCCTTAGTTATTCCTTCCATCTTAATAATATGGCGACCTATGTATGTTCCCATTCAAATTCATTCCAATCACCATCTTAATATTTCCATCCCAACGTCCGGTTGGTGATTGAAACTTCCCTAAATTTTCTTTCATGTGCCCATTATGCCATCTACAAAACACACAAACCCTTTACCCCAGACTTAAACTATCGGATCACACTCTAACATAACTACCTCAGTTCCAAGTCATAACTGAGTTTACCCTCGTATGCCTTAACCTTAAACGTTCTTCATCGTTGGCTATCCCCATTTGACATACCACGTCTTTCGTATCATCCTACATCAGCTTCCAAAAATTCATTGAGTTTCCTTTTCCTCTTACAACTAAATTCTATTTCCCTCACGAGCTCATCAATCAAACCATTTTTTGATTGTTCCCCTATCTCATCTTCTATTGTCAAACTGTTCTCGATGTCAACCTCTGATGTCCAATAATTTCTAAATGCCTATTTTCCATTATGCTTCTCTAGTCTTCATTATAACAAGTACAACGAATCCAAACCTTACTAGTCTCCGCCAAACATTTCCACTTCATCCTTGATTCGTCCAAATAGGCAAATGTTTAATCCTCTCTACTTCCGAATATACCCAATGCACCTTAGGTGACCCAATCTAGTTGTACCTTCAACTCTTAAGCATACATTTACCATTACTTTTTCCGGTTCATGGGCGAGGTCATTTCTTGCACGAATTCTAAATCGCCCTAATCCACCTCTCTAACCGTTCCTCTCACACTTTGTTTTAACGCCTATTTCCCAGAACCAATCTTTTCACTCCACCCATTCGTTCATCAATGACATAATGTACTTAACCTCGTCCAGACTTCTCATGTCTCATGTGGAATCTCCAACAGGCTTTTCACTTAGTAACTCCATCATCCTAATTCTGAATATAATCACCCATCTAGTCACTAATACACTACTCATTAACCTCGTGATATCCAAATTTCCAACCGCAGGATTATTCTCTTACCACTTATACCGCTCCTTAAATATCAACTTTACGTCCGAGCGCAACCCCATCATCTAAAGCATACACTCTTGAGGAAATGCTTAGTATCCATCCCATTTCCATTTGGGCCATATCCTTGGTAGTCCTTCCTAAGCAACGAGGTAGTCAACCTTCTTGTTAAAAATCTGTGTTACCTGAGCACTTTCTTGCTTGCATACTACCTTATTCTTCCTTTGTAACCACCTTTACGATACTGCAACTCCAAAGTCCCTTATACTAGATCCTCTTATAACAACTAGGAGTTTCCAACTTCAAAAATCTTAGCAACCAAACGCCTATAGTCGTTTCCCAACCTACCATGACCTCTATCTTGTCAACTTCAACCCACATCTTTACTCTCCTTCACCCGATCTAAATATCCTCGTTCCAAATCAATGTTCGTCCTATCCAACCTACTCTTCGTTGTTCTATCTATCTTCAATTTCTTATGACTATCCAATGGTCATAATATCCTTTTATAACACAACCCAATCCTCTTTCGCATAAGTTCTTGCTAAACATCAGGACATATCCATTCACTCCTCAGTTTCTTATTCAATCCTAGCTTTTTCTAAGGCATCAACCAACATTATCACCCGACGATCTAACACTCTACGAGAATCATCCTTCCAAAACAGACATATCTTACTCCTCCATCTAGTCACTGAGCACTTACCTCAAATCTTAACGTTTGACTTTTAAAGAGCAACTACCCAATCAAAATTCCTTTGCCAACTTTTCTTTATCCTCAGGTTCGATCCCTAAATCCAAATCTAAACTTTGATCTTCACGAAATCCATATACTTGTTACACCATATAACTCCATTCATTAATTCTTCCTACATGGCTCTGTGTCCTTCCAGATATTAACTTTCAGCGTCTTATCACTCTTCTAACAACCCATTGTCTACCCGCGGTATGATATTTCTAGCAAAACCATGTCCCCTATACTTGAATTGCTTTAGCACTTCTCTACTCTACTCATATGATTACTTAGATCCATGGTACTATCTTCTACCTTTTTCTCCTAGAAACTGTTATACTCCTTCTCTCTCAAACTCCTACTTCTAATCTTTGAAGACAACTCCACTGATGGTCACTTTTACTAAAACTTATCCACGTGATACTTGGTTTCCGTCCTTTAACATCACATGATTCATCCTTACGGTATTTAGTTGCCTATCTAACCTAGCTTAAGAAACCAAATTAAACCCTCAAGCACCTACCACTCGTATAACCTTCCTCCAACTTTCCTAGGTTTCGGCCACTTTCAACGTGCAACCCGCTTTCTTTCTAGAGAAGATGTCCCATTAATCTCCATGTATAGTAATTGTCTCCAAACGACATCTATAGCTGCTCTTTGATTCCAAGAAATATCACCTTTTTCATAGTCCATAAACTGCATCTCCTCTCATTCGGAACTCACCGGAATGAACATCCAATCATTTTCCTCCCAAAAGGTCCTCCAAATCAAGTCCTTACTTACAATCCTTTGAAACCTTGACCTCCACTCATCCCTACTCAACACCTCGGAGTGATAAGAACAAACAAAACCTCTCATCCATAACATTACTGCAGAAAACCTTATAGTTCTTACTCGATTCAATCTCACCACCTCTAGCTCACTACCTCTAAAGAAAACGGAGACACATGTCGACCAACGTCGACAAATGCTCAAGGGGTTTAACTATGCTTCTTACTGAAGTATTATGGGAGACCTCAACTTCAGTTAAGAAACAAACGATTACCTAAACACATAACCTGCTGGACTCAAGACACAAACCACATAACACATAGGACTCCACACATTTACTCCCACTAAACCCGACACTTGATCAGCTTAGGACACCCGACTCACAACCCCATGAAAATCTTAGACCAAAGCTCTGATACCACAATGTAACACCCCGATTTTTAACAGCGGGAGTGTATATTTTTTTTTTAATGCCATACATAATATTGACAACTGTCTTTTCAGGAAAATAATAAAAATGATTAATCAGAGTACGAGCTTTCGATCTAAGTCTTTTCCATACATAGGACCAGCGTAATGCCCACTGTTATAAATATTTGTCCATACACATAAAAATAAGCACTTAGCTTTAATAATAACAGCAACAACAACATGGACAACCTCGAAGCATGACCCTAAGCTGATCTTGAATTCCTAGTCCCAAGACATCGCATCTCACAAGCCTTCACGACACCTGGATACCTTAACTATCACAACTTCTAAACCTGGGTGGTCGTTAGCCACATCATAATAATAGTAGAGGGTCACAATCTAAAAACAGCATATATGGAAGAATACACACATGCCAGCAGAACATGATATACATAACAACATGAATAAGATGACAATATGATATGCAGAGCAACATAAATGAGGTGACAGTATGATATATGTAACAATCACAACATTTAATTTAACACACAAATGCAATGCATAAACATCCTAAATGCAGACCTATATGAATTTGGTGCTCCCAATTCGTCGGGTACCCTCACCATGCATGAATCCCGGAATTTAACCTCTCCGCAGAGAGTCGTGATACCCCCTTGGGTCCTCACTAACCGTGCTGCCTCGCAGACACAAAAGTGCTGCCCTTGCAGACACCCGGTGTTGCCTCCCTCGCATTCACCTGACTCAATTTGATCTCAAAGGATCGATGACGGCTCAGTCACATCACCTGGTGCAGTAGAATTCCCTTCGGGATTAGGTGATGATTCAGAACCCATCACCCTGGCCCATTCGGCGCCAACTACCTACACGCAACTATGGTATGCATGAACTCACACATGCAAATGCAACAGTTTATATAAACACAATATGTATAATCACAATTCACAATTCAGTTCGTATATCTACCACATATCATATGAATAATTCTCGGTACCAACAGGTGGCTCAGACACACCTCGTGTTGTCCTCCTCGACATACACATCAACCGCAATTCATATACTTATCACAAATCATATGAATAATTCTCATTACCAACAGGTGGCTCAGACACACCTCGTGTTGTCCTCCTCGACATACACATCAACAACAAAACATATATTTATCACAAATCATATCAATGCACATCACAAGTTTAGCGTCATAGCATAAACACATATCCCCAACCGGGCACACAATCATGAATATAACCACACAACCTCAACTGGCACACAATCATTCAAACATCCCCACAAGGGCACACAGTCATGAATACAAACACACATGCATTCAATCACATATAATATCGTTAGAAAGTGCCCTTACCTGAGCAAGCTTCCAACCCAAACAACTTACGATACGTAAGATCGATTTGTCTCTCACGATGAAATCTCGTATCCGATTCACACTTTCAACCTTATAAAATACACAAAGGACTTAAGTTAAAACCAACTCAAATACATCTACAATAAGGCTGGGTCTTGATCGCTAACCTAAACAATTAGGGCTTTAGGTTTTCACTCCCCGATTACTAGCCTAATCGCTCTATAGAAAAACCCACACAATTTAAATTCATTTATTTTGAACAACAATTTGAATTCCAAAAATATAGGATTCACGCCATTAGGCCACCCACAGTACATCATATAACAGCTCACTGGCTCCACGTTATATAACAAAAGCACAACACACAGTAAAACACCGACCGCACACACTTTACGTGATAAAACCCAACACTTTTTCAAAACCACAAAAACTAAAATCATCTCTTGCCCTCCAAACCATTTTTAATAGAAAGAACATCCCGTTAGCTTTCCAACGCTTCGAACGGGGATCAAAACCGACTTACGGATCAAAAAATATGAATTTTCGAAGTTTTCGCCGAAACCCCCCTTTTGCCTTGAAAACCTACGGGTTTTGGCCTTTCCACCCGAAAATCCGACCGATTCAATTATTTTCTTCAAAATAACCACATACTCGTACTCACCTAACATATAGCAGTGAATTAGAACCATTAAACACGATTTCTACGACGTCCGTTTTCGATTCAATTCTTAAAACCCTCATTTCTCAAAAATGTCCAAAGTTACGAAATCAACCGAATTCAATCTTACGAGTTTCAATAATCACGGCCTAACATTCCTCGACTAAACTACGCAATTTATTTCGAATTTCATCCGTGAAAACATCGATTTCTATCGATTTTACCAATTTTGCTCAAATATGTAAAACCTAACATTTTCTAACCAAAACCAACCAAACAAACACCTACATATACATATACTATCGTAGGATAATCGAGTTTAGTAAACTTACCCGATTTAATCGAAGATCCGGCTCCAATTCGGATGTTTTCCCCATTTTTCCCTCTTTTCTCTCTTTCTCCTCTCTTCTCCTTTCTTTCCTCTTCTTTTCTTTCCTTTTACTTTCTTTCTCTCTAATCTCTCTTCTTTCTATATATAATCTAAACTTTTCACTTAATCCCCATCATATCCTTTTCTAAAATATCTAATCCGCAAGATTACCGTTTTACCCTTTCGCCTAAATATCTCCTAAACGCTCTCAAAACGAGATCAAACGAAAACATCGATGAAAAAGATATATTATAAAATAAAAGTCAAGAATAAAATAATAATATATCCGCCAAAAAAAAATCTAATGGATAGAATAATAATATCTCGACAAAATATCTAATGGATATAATAATAATATCCCAACAAAATATCTAAAAGATCTTATCTTAAAAACATATAATAATAATATAACCCAAAAATATCTAGATATTTAATGTCTCACACTTAAAAAATGTTCTGACTCAGACGAGTCGTAACTCGCTCACGAACAACTTTTTATGAAAACCGAAAAATTTCACCGTCGCATTTTAATTAAAACCACCCAAAATTTTCGAATAAATTTTATTCCGAATAAATTTTTGTTCCTTAACTCAGAAAGATATATTGAGATTAAATTCTCAATATCGGCGATATATAAAACTCCCATTTAAATTTTGACGACAATCGGAGTCCGTGAAAATTTAAACGACGGGTATAATTTGTCCGTTTTCCCAAAAATCGGCAGAAACACATTTTTGAAATTTCGAAAACATAGAAACATTCGGAATCCAATATAACTACCGTGCCGATAGAAAAAGTCTAATTGAATTAAAAAGAAACCACGTGGATCAATCCAGACCACAACTGAACACCCTAGAAATATCGGGTATAATCTGCTCGCTACTCCAAATTTAGTAGAAAAACAGATTAAAATGATAAAACATCATAATATCATACGGACTAAAATATACGGGTCTTACATCAGTCATTGTATAAGTCTCTCTGTGGTTTTCAAAATCGCGACGCGATCGTCGCCTGTCAAATAAAATTATGGGCCTCTCCCTGAGTATAAGCCCCATTTTTCTTTCTTCACAAACAATTTTGGGCCTCTAATAGAATGTAAGACCCAATCTCTCTTTGTACAAAAACAATTTTGGGCCTCTGCTATAGTATAAGTCCCACAACGTCTCTTGATATCGCAGTGCAATCCCTGTTTTCAAAATAAGTCATCTGGGCTTCTCCTTGAGTATAAGCCCCAATCTTTTGTACATAAACTTTGTTTTAAACAATAAATAACCTCCATGGGCCTCTCCTTGAGTTGTAAGCCCCATACCTCTGTTTTCAAAATCATCTATCTGTTTTTAACTGGTACTAAAAGAAGCATTATTCCCGATGAAACTGCTCTTAGACCACTTGGGCATCTCTTTGAGTTATAAGCCTCAAACATTCTTTTCTTTTCAAACAACTTTCTCTTAAATCAAATTCAAGTTCAAAGTTTTCTCAAAACTTTCTTCAATTTCTTAAAACCCTAACCATACAGTTGTAAATAAATACAATCAATCACCATACACTTGGGCCTCTTCTCTGAGTATAATTCCCAACATCTTTTCAATTCAATGCATACTTATTTACATACCTGTTAATTTATTTATTTGTATATATTCTTGTGCATATTTGTTTAGAGTTTCCTCAGCAGTAAGGTCTACACATAGGTCAAACCAGAGGTTACTTTTTAACTTAGTCAAAACTAGTTCCCTCATAGGAAATTCCCTCAATACAGTCTGCCTCCTCTTGGGCTTATTCAATATGGAACAGAGAAAGGCCTTATTCCTGGTGAAACTGTTCTCAAGACTGTCAAAACTTAGAAACATATATATACAAGAAATTCATTTCCCCAGAGAGGATTAATTCCCGGTGAAACCTCTTTTGAATTCTTCAAACCTTAGAACTGTTCAACAAAGAAAGGACCAACAGGCTTCTTAGAAGTTCCCTAGCCTCCTCTTTGGCTTAGTACAAGGACCCAAATGCTTCCTAAAAGAATAGGGTAGGATTCAGTCATCTCTTGTAGTCCAATCCTCAGGAAAGTCAAAACTTTGGAACATCCAATCATTCAAGGGTTGATCTTCATCCCTTGAACCAACAGCCTCCTCTTGGACATCATATAAAGATCTCTCTCTACACTAGAGTCTACCACTTCTTAAGTGACTTGGACAGTATCAGCCTCCTCTTGGGCTTCATTCAAATAAACTTGGAAAGTCTCACTTATCATAATCTCCTTTTGGACTTAACACACAGAGACCCTCAAGTTTCCTAAAAGCATAGGAAAAGCCCTGACCACTCTACCAATACACCAGTCACCAGAAGAGGTAAAACCCCTAAGGTTTTTAAACTCAACCTTAAACTCCTCTAACCCCCCCCCCCCCCCCCCCAACAAGGTTTAAACTTTCACCTCAAACATCCTAGCCAAGGTCAATTAACCATCAACAAATCCTCAGTGAAATCAAAGCCTCATGGCATCTGGTAATTCAACTCTTCCCTGATTCCCAGCAAAAGTAAATCCTTTGGATTCCCCAATACAATTTGGACCTGCTCCTGGATTTCCATAAATCCTCAGCAAGAGATAGCCTCCTCTTAGGCATCATGTAAGAATTTTCCTCAGTCAGCCTCAATCTTGGGCTTTGTACAAGACAAATAAAAACCTCCCAAGTGGAGTCATTTTCTTTCAGCTTCAACCTTGGGCCTTGATCAAGGCACACAAAAATCAACATCCCCTCAAATGAGACCATGATTCCTCCCTACAGGAAGATATATCCTCTGTACATCACATATCAAAAATAAACAATCAAAGTCTTTTTCCAGATAATTGCTGTAAGTGGCACACTTGTTGATTCAGAATCCAAGCTGGAGTCCTTCCCTTATCCTGGCTAAAATTTATCTTTCATCTAACAGCTATAAGTGGCAAGCCTCTAGATTCTATACATCCAAGCCAATGTCCCTCTCTTAGCATGAAATATTCATAAAGGAAAAAGTGGCATTGCTCTACACTAAGTTAAAACTTCTTCCTTCATGACATCTATCTTATAAAGGAAATTATGGCATTGCTGGACTCAACATATCCCAGTTAAAGTAATTTCCTCTATAACCAATTCTCAATATTTGTGATGAATAGGTGAGATATCTCCCATTAGAGATGACAAATTCTCTCTCTCAGTCAAATTTTAGCTTCAATCTTGGGCTTTGAACAAGACACCAAAAATTCTTTCCTCCCATAGAATAGGAGGAACTACGATTGCTCTGATTTCCCAAATATCTTTACGGGAATATGTAGGCATAAGATTGCGGAATCTTAGCGAGCACACAAATCAAAATTCTTAGGTCCAGTACCTTCCCAAAAACAACAGGAACCCCAAAACAACAGAAACAGTCTCTCAATTCTCCCAAAAGAGAAAATTTCCCAATCCACAGCAGATAAACACAAGAAAGCATTTCAAGTTAACAGAAATACATGCAAAAGAAGGTTCCTATGGATTACCATAGATACATTGGGTGTTAATAGCTTCCCTTTGTATAACCAGACCCCGATCCCCGATCTCTTAGCATTTGTTAAAGAAAACATTTGCATGCAGGGTTAGTTTAAGATATCTTCCCCTTCCTTTCTAGCTTCATAGGATAAATACATGTTGCAGTGAGAATCGGATAACAAGCTATTAATTAACTTGCATCACATTTCTTTGAATTCACAACCGACTTTGATTTATCCAAAGGAAAGGTTCAAGATCGAGAAAAACCTAAAGGGGAGGAGATATAAGGTTCGGGGGTTGGTTACGCCTAGGGAAGGTATTAGCACCCTAAACATCCGTAGTACTCTACGGGAACCTCTTGTTTTAACTTGTAATATCTTACTCGCTTGCAAAGGGTGCTATGCTAAAGATTGAAGCCCTAGGGGTTATTATCTAAGTATACTCGATAAAGCATTGCGCTTTGCGCCTACGTATCCTTACGGGAGTGGAATTAGAGTATCCGTAGTTCACCGATCTAAGGGTGGAGGAAGAGGAACCATTGGCTATGGCCAAAGTTCCAAGGGGAAATGAGTATAAAATCATTGTAGAGTTCACGATAACTCTAAATCTAAGTTATAAAAGGGAAAGTGAGTTCTCATGATGATGAGAATCACATGGAGTTTAAGAACTCCAACCTACCTCTAAGTTGTGATTTCATTGGCTCTCATGAGGCCACGAAATAAGGGTGAACCTAGAAGGATAAGGTAAGATGGTTGTTAGTGACTTCTAGAGTCAATTTGAGGAAGGTCTCCCTTTGGAATGGGGGGAAGGATAACAGTTGTAAAATACTAAGATAAAGAGATTATAATACAAATATGATGATGCAATAATACATGAATAAGATAATGAGATGAGATAAAATCATGATATCCATGCAAAGTGAGAATTATACATGTTAGACAATGATCAAACATGATAGATAGACATAATATGGCATGATGAATAAGAAAGTGCAACAAAAGCCCTAATAAACATTCATAATCTAATCATGCGTAAAGGTCTCAAAAATTAATATTTTTACTAATTTCTTTTTATATTTGAAAAATAGATTCAATGAGGAGAATGTAGCAAAAAGAAGGGAAGAAAAAAGACAAAAATAAAGTAAGTTATGACATTTTGAAAATTGAGCCTCAACTTAAAAATAAAGATAAAGCCAACAAGTAATAAAAATGAGGAAATGACATTTTGAGGGATTGAACTCATGTCATCTCGCTTGCAGCCTAAAATTATCACCACCAGGCCAACGCGCACATTTTAACATACGAGGGATAGTACAAATATATATGTCAAGAAAAGTGAAGTTCAGAAAAATAAATAAAAGGACTGGGGCGAGGGGGATTCGAACCCCAGTCCCAGAGGTAGGCAAGGCGTGTGTTTGTGTGTGCTTGCCACTGGGGTGGCTGGTACATCTGGTATTAAGAACAACTCAATAAACATATAATACAAACACACACGTCTATTTCAAACAAACTATACAAGCCGTCCAACATAAAACCACTCACAATGTTAAAACCCATGCTATGCCATTCATCAGTAATCATTGTCAAACAAAATGCAACAGAAATGAGTAATTTAAACTTGCAGTCACGAAGTTCTATGCGTATTAAACAACAGGCAAGGCCTATTCTTAAAACCCACAAAGTAAGAGCATCTGAAAACACAAACCATGCAGCCATGGCAGCAACAGAAGCAATGCGTGCTATACATTCAGTTGGAAATCAAACAACAACATGTCTTAAATACAACAAACACATGTGTAGACTATAACGGCACAGCAAGCATAAGGCACATTTCAAATTAATCACGATCTTAGTTAACACCAATTGCTCACACAAGAGAAATGTATAGGTCTAAGACATTCAAAATCAGACATAGTCAGGTGAACTGAAACATAAGCAATGATTGTCAATACAAAACCAAGAATTGTTGCACACTAACTGTCACATAAGGATTGAACCATATAAATTGGACATCACATCAATCACATTTGAAGACATCAGATAGGGAGACCATATGCAACCATAGCAAGTAATGATTAGTAAGCATACAACTTTCACATTTGAAAATCACAAGGACACATCTTATGTGCAAATGATAAACAAGCATGTATACTATGGAAAACAGTAGGATATGGTTTGATCATGGGCTACATATTGGCAAGCAAATTAGTACAAACAGCAAAGCAAACTAGAAAATTGACACACAACCCTAGCAGCCATCATGTATCACGTTTAAGAGAGATTTGAATGAAATGGAAAAAATACCTTGAGATGCAATTAATAGGCAATATATAGATACAGGCCAGCATGGTAAGGAGATTAGTTTCATGTATATCAAAAAAACATATTCAAGACCCAACACACTTAGTAGAGAGTAGCAAGGATGTGTTTTAAACATAATAAACATACACACCAGGAGATCCAAAACAGTATGGCATGGTTCTTGAACATAAACCGGATATTTGACAAACAAATTAGCACAAAAAAACAAAATGAACTAACAGCAAGCATCAATCAAATTCAAAAGAGGTTTAAATGAAGTGAAGACCATTTGGAATTTTAAAACAAACACATAGACGTGGCTCAACATAGCAGGTTCAGTTCACACATCAAAGTAATCTCAAGACTTAAGCATGCTTTGGAGGAAAGAAAGGTAGTAGATCTGTGCTAGCATTTAGGTCATATGATTGACAAAATTACAAGTTGAAAAAGCACGAGAAAGAGATATGCTAGGTCATAATAATAAGTCAGATTCATTGATGTTTCTCAAGATTCCAAAAACAGCTCAAGTATGTTGATCCATTTGCAAGAACAAACTTAGGAGATGCCCTAACATGGATCCAATATCAATGATTATTTTAGAAAAAATGCTATAAGGGGAATCATGATGGGATGATATCATAGGGCAGAACATCAACGAGCAATAACACCAGTGCTAACAGGTCAGTCATAGCACATAGGGCAAAGATGGCAAATACCAATGCTAACATACAAAGCAAAATACATCCAGAGCTTACATACCTTCCATGCCTATTTAGGTCAAATTAAGAATGCCAAACAGTCATAATGTAAAACAGAGAAAGCATAGTGTTGAGTCATGAAAACAAGGCTAGGTTTAAAGGTTAACCAAACACATATGACATCAAGACAGGCTATGTAGGTTCAGAGCATTCAGTACATCATAAAACATATATCAACATGAAAATGACATTCCAAACCAAAAATAGCTGACAAACTGAATTACAAGCAGATTATCACACATATGCAAGGATAGGACAAGTTACAAAATAGTATAACAATCTAATTCAAACAAGTGGTAACATTTAGAGATAGGCAGTAGCATATAACATCATAGACCTAACTTGAACAAAATCAAACAGGCACGTTCATCAAGCACACATGTATGAAATCATGATGTCCAAAGGCATAACTTATAAAACAAGGTATTGTCATAAAGCTAGAGTCTAAGCATAGTGGTATACATAATGCCATCTACATCAAATAACAACCAGTCATAAATATCGGATACTCAAGAAAACACATTTATCATGTTGATAAAGGGAAAGAAAGTCAGTCAGGTTATAGTGATAATCACACAAGCCAAATGGTGGTTAACATTCTCACATGTGCTCAAGCATAGGGCATATTATAGACAACATAGCAGCCACATTCAAAATCAGGAAAAGTATCAATTCAATACAGACAAAAGCAAAGGACTTAGTGGAAACCGAGTTAGGCAATATCAAGCAAGCATACCATCACACATGTATGGATTAGGCTCAAGATGGTTTGGGTAAACATTAAAGGCACATAGAGGTAACAAACTTCCATAGACTAGAACACATCAAGGCTAGTAATACATACCATAAAGTTGACATAAAGAGCATAGCTCTGACAGTTTCAATAAAAACGGTTCGAGCATGTACAAGATGAGATAACATAGTATGCCAAGCCAAAGAACAAAGGAGATACATGGTTATTAGCACCACAGCTCTTACCCTAAGCTCCATCTAACCCTAATCATGCTCTACCACTACTAAATCAAAGGATTGCAAATTCAAGAGACTGGATCACTGAGTATCAGAACAGCTTAAAATATCAAGCTCAAACACATGGTCAACAAAAAAAACAATGTCAATACTCATATGAACACATACAAAAGTGTCAAGCACCACAACAACAAAGTTAAAGAACACGACTGAGTATACATGATGCTCGTATATCAATGATGGCAGAAAATGGTACTAATGTTATTTTATCAGGAACAATTTGACAATACCAACAATCATTTAGCCAACAACAAAAATAGGTTCAAATTTAATACAACCCAAGAACATAACAGAACTACAAAGAGAAACACAAGTTCAAAAGTCCTCTGTTTGAAAATCACATTCAAACGCATATGATATCCAAGTGTTTTAACAAAGTCAAACATAAAAACTGTCAATGCAATACCACGATAAAGACTTACAATTGCTACCACTCAAATGAACAACATCAGTAACATTGTAACAAAAAAAACAACATTCATGTGTGCCATATCAATGAAAACATCATCTTGTTTTAAGAGATTCAAGTCACGAGTACATGAACAATATAGTCAAGCATATGTCAACCAGATACGCATGTAAAGAATAATGAAATGCATATGGCAGTGATAACATCAAATGAGCATTATTAAAGAAGGGAAAAGAACACAATACCAAGTGGAATAATGTCCACTATCTTCAAGTATGATGGTTGCCTTCTTTTCCAAAGCAAATCCAAAGCCAACCTCCAACTTGCTCGCTCGAAGCTTTATGGATTTTCAGAGGATTTTTGAGTGTTTGTAAGAAATTGTTGGTGTCTTTGTTGTGTAGAAGAGAGTCCCTTTTATAGGTTGAACCCAAGGGTTGAGTGAGTCCAAACATCAAACACTTGGAGTGCTGAGTAGGAATTGGAGCCAACGTCTCTTTTGAAATTCAAAAACGGTCCACCCCTTGGAGACAAATCCGCTGCTTATGCTGTGCCAAATCTCAGATGTGCAGAGCTAATTCACAATTTCACGTATTGATTCAGAGTTCTCCCTTGATGTCATATGGAGAGGTATCAAAATGAGGCAAAGGTTGGGGATGGCGTGAAGAGGTTCGCAGGTGGTGGCAGATTGAATGCTGAAATTGGTAACTCTTCAGAATCACTTTTATGAACCAAACCGTTGAGAGCTGAAACGGGAATTGCTTCTTGGAGAATTAAAACTACACAAATTGCGCGCCACAGATTGAATTGAAGTGGTTTGAATGAATTAATTCACTTGTTTGTTGTTTTGAATTTCTTTCCTTTCCAATCTAATTTTCGCGAGTATAGACGAGGGAGAAGAACAACTTGGTTGCTTTTTGGTTTCTTTAGTGCCACATGTCGCCTTCTCATTGGTTGGCAAATGAGTTGAAAAGTCAACACAACTATACTTGATTCCTATTGGTTATTGGTTAAGAAATAATCTCAAAATGGTTTGCAATACATACTTTGCACGTTGGGCTCATCATGTGGGCTTGTGAAATAAAATTAAGAATGGTTTTCTATCCCTTGCTATAAAAAAGAAATGAAATATTGAGAAAATAATAATGGTAGATTAATTAATTAGGGTTTTAGATATGGTTTAGGAGAAATAAAATGACAAATTGGATAAAATTGGTTAAATGAAAAGGTTAATGAAATAGGTTTAGAAAATGAAGGTGATAATTGAGGGTAGATAAAGTGGGTAGAAATTTGGTCATGGAAGGGTTAGGGTTATGGAGACATCTCCTTGAAATAAGAGACTTGCTTGGTTCAATGCTCCATCCAAAAACTTGATCCATCCCTCCTCGAATCTCCTTAAGATAATACCTGAAAAAAAGAACAAACGCAAACAAAACCTGATAAAAAGGGTTAGCTATACAGCATGCTTGACCTAAAATGACATGCAAGAGGTCAATGGATCTAAGGGAAAAATTTGGGGTACAAAAATACAGAAATCAGAAAGTAGCACCAATCATGCGGTAAGGTGGTCGCGCCACCAGGAAAAAACCGACGGCTACACATACGATCCTATTGCATCTCCCACCAATGTTGCATCTAAAACATCGTCAGGTATAGGTAGTATCGCATCCCGCTCTAAGGCAATATCAATCGATACTTTCAAGAATCCAACCGGGAGCTGTTTATGGTGAAGTACATCTCCCAAAGTGTTATGCACTTTTCCCTTGCCAACCATGCGATAAGTCGGTGACAATAAATATAGCTAACAAGGTGAAATGCCCTAAACCAATAATAAATATGAAATTGTTAATGTGTATATATGTCAATTAAAAAAATTGTGCTAATTTAATTTCATAATAATATATATAATTACCTCGGGAATTTTCTGTTGAAAATTGATAATATATTTGTCACTAGTATCTTTAAACTCTGAACCGCGACTTTCTGACATATATCTTTCTTTATCCTTTTGCAATTCACGAACTTGAGCTTTTAATTCTTCCAACGTTTCCACCACTTGTTTATTGCTAGGATTTTGGGTCTTTGGACACTTATACAAGGTTGATGGAGTGACCCCATATCCCTTACCCCTCACACGACTAGAATACTCAGGAACATTTAATACTCGACTTAGTATGCTCCTACAATCCTGGTCTTCACCTAGAGTTAAGGACTGAGATAGATTCTCCTGAAATTCATATGCATATCAAAAAATATTAGTGGGGATTAAAAAGTATAAATATTATATATATGTTAATAAACTTTTGATTCAATTAAAGAAATAATGTTATACTTACACATAGCTCAAAAACTTGTTGAACATCTTCCCTAACAACTCCATCCTTTCTCACACGAGTAGCCTTCCACAAAACATGTTCCGGAAGAGATGTTTCTTCACTTTTTTCCTCTTCTAACTACACATTAAGACAAATAATAAGATCAATTATAACACATATGGAACAAGTAAATCATAGCATTTATATATACTTACTATTTTTTGCTGTAAGCGTGCATATCCCAAACACCCTTTTTTGTATGGATACGCGGGTTTTGATGATCGTTGGCGATTTATGTCACTCACATCCTGGATAAACAAGTTTAAGTCATATCGGAACACCTGTGGAACAAGTATATAATACAATGTTCATGACAAATTAACATTACATGGAATTCTTGGGTTCTGCGTTTGGCTACAAAAGTTTCCCATTCTTCAGGTGAAATCAAGTCCGCATACTTCTTTAGACGATCTGCTTCAATAAAGTTTCCTTGGGCATCCTTAAGAAACTTGTTTGTTAGAAATGCTCGAAACCATTTTAGTCTTTTTCCGGATAATTGAAGACAATATTTTTTTCGGTCGTCACCAATGTTAAAAGACCTCTACGAAAAAAATACATACAGTGTGTTAGTATAAGTAATTTAAAGACATAATCATCAACAAAAACAAATAACATCACATATGGTACTTGTATCTCACTCCATATTTTTTCTTTGGCGGGTTTCAACGATGGAACTCTCCAATTATCACAAGTAATTGGAATTTGCAAACGAACAAGTGCACCAATGTAACTTGTCAACATTGCTCCGTGAGGCTCAACTAGTTGGTTCGTTTCATTCCAATGAACGTGATATTGTATTCCTTAATCTCTAGCACGAATGATTCCCTTTATAATAGTTATTCCTCTTGTAATATCTATTTCCGCATCATGAACTGATTCATTTGCATCATTCTTGGAAGTATCGTGTGAGTTTTCCTCGTTACTAGCCATTTGACCTGTAATAAAGAAAAACATAAATATGAAATGAAAAATATAAAAATCCATAATCCATAATCCATAATCCATTGAATATATAAAATGACAAATATATAATTTTATTGAATGATAGAATATATAATTTTACTATTACCTTTTTCACTAAGATCTTTTTCTTTTCTTAGTAGGAATATGATTTACTTGTCTCTTAACAACACGGACGGATGGATTGATCAAAATTCCCTCATTATGATCATTTCTAATAAATGATTCATTCACTCTAATATTCTCATCTTGATCATTTATAATATACGATTCATTCTCAACATCAATATCGCCTTGATCTCCAATGTCATCTTTAATTACTTTGTTAGATAAAAGCACTATAGACCATTTCGTACTTGTCGGATCAGTCACATAGAACACTTGTTTAGCTTGAGAGGCTAGAATAAAAGGCTCATCTTTGTACCCCACCCTATTAAGATCCACTTGCAAAAATCCTGACTTATCCATTCGTATGCCACTATTATTTTCAACCCACTTACAACCAAAGATAGGAATCTGAAACTTCTCATAACCAAACACCCAAATGTGCCCGATAACCCCAAAATATGACATATTTGCATATTTGGGGCTTAAGTCCTTCACACTTGAAATGTGCATTGCTTCAGCTACCAAGGTGACACCACTATTTTGCATAGTACTTTTATCATCTTGTTCTTTGGTATAAAATCTGTATCCATTAATTGCGTATGCACTGTAAGAAAACACATGCAAACTTGGACCATATGCTAAATATCTCAACCTTTCTGTTATTGAAACAGGATCTAAATAAAACTTTGATTAAATATGATCCTTAAACCATGGTATAAAACTTTGATTGTGCTCTCGTACTATCCAATTTTCATTTCTAATCGGATTTAAACCTCGGAGAACATCCTTGTGCATTTCAACATATGGCTCAACCTCATTGTCATTGTGCAGAACATACAAATGCACTTGCTCCCGTTCAGCCCTTGATACTGTCACAATTTTATTTCCAATTAACTTTTTTCCTTCTTTTTTTTCGACAATATGAGATTTGGGGAGTCCAGTAGATTGAACATTGGACAAATATTCAATACAAAACTCAATCGCTTCTTCAATAATGCATCGTTCAACAATACAACCCTCTAGTCGACTTCGGTTTTTCACATACCCTTTTAATATTTTCATATAACGTTCAACAGGGTACATCCATCTCATATAAGCTGGTCCACACAATTGGGTCTCTTTCACAAGATGAACAACTAGATGTACCATTATATCAAAAAATGAGGGAGGAAAATACATTTCAAGCTCACACAAAGTAATAACTATTTCTTTTTGCAATGTTGGTAAGATCGCAGGATCGATCACCTTACTACAAATTGACCTGAAGAAAGAACACAATTTAGTTATTGTGCTTCTTACTTTTTCTGGCAAAAAAGAACGTATACCTATTCGTAGAAAATGTTCCATTATAACATGGCAATCATGTGTGTTTAAACTCTTTAACTTAAGGTCTTTCATAGACACAAGTCTTCTGATATCTGAAGAGTATCCTTCTGGAACTTTAACTTCACTTAGAAACTTACACAATATCTTTTTCTCCTTTCTAGATAGAGTATAAGCAGCAGGTGGTAGATATATTCGTTTTCCTTTCTTCAAGGGTCCTAATTCATTTCTTATTCCCATCGCTATCAAGTCCTTTCTTGCTTTAAGGTCATCCTTAGACTTTCCTTGTTTATTGAGTAACGTACCAATAACACTTTCAAATACAGTTTTTTCAATATGCATAACATCAAGAAATTGTCTTACATACAACGACTTCCAATATGGCAATTTAAAAAAAAATTGACCTCTTCTTCCACCCACGTTTAACAAGCGTATGTGCAAAAGGCATACCAAACTGAGTACTCACATCTTTCACCTTTTCAAAAATTTGGTAATCTATCAATGTAGGTGGAGCTCTACCTTGTTCTGGATTTCCATTTAATGCTTTTCTCTACCCACGGTAGTGATTATTAGAATTTAATAATCTACGATGACCGAGAAATACATTCTTTTGACAAAATTCCAATTGTGTCCAATCTGTGTTTTCTTCACAAATAGGACACTCACATTGACCTTTAATGCTATACCCTGATAGATTTCCGTATGCTGGAAAATCATTAATTATGCCAAACAGCATCGCCCTCAAATTGAAACTTTCTTTCCTATATCTGTAGCACCCCAAAATTTGCCCTACCTGTTTCAACCTTTCTCTGGCTTTTGTTTTGCATTCATCTGCATCTTCATTAGGTCATACCCATATTCATTCATTTGTATGAGCTCCTAAGACGTGGGATCAAAGGAATTTTCTTGTTATTAGTGTTTGCCCTAGGAAGTGGTGATTCAGCCGGATCCTATTTCGGGTCAACGTGAAGCAAGAGGTCGAATTTTCTTCATTGTGATCTTCTTATTCAAAGGTTCATCAAGCTCCAAGGTTTTTCTATTCAGAGGATCCATCAAAAGCATCAGGTCAGGATTTCATTGGTGTGACTCATGGTTTAACTTCTTCTCAGTTCAGATCATCTTCTTCAAGACATTTCATCAGTGTGCATATCAAGGAGGATCAGGATTCTCATTCATGGCTGAATTTGTGGACAGACATCAATTGAAAATCATGAGATTAGGGTTTCATGTTAAGGGGATCAGTGGTCATTAGGACAAGGCATTTGTGAATTGATTTGAAGGGCATTGGGTCATGATCTATTGAGCTTACTGGATTAATTTTTCGAGGATCCATTGAGGATAAGAGATTGTTCCATGGATGGGAAGTCTGACCTTCCGATCATGCCGGATCCTTCTTCCCCAAACTTCGTCCACAACTTTCAGGCCGCCTTGAAGCGCCACCGTCCTATCGGGCAATCCAATATCATTAGGCCAAGACGCACTCTTCTTATTCAACCAAAGGATTCACTCACACGCCGAAACAACGATTCTGAAGCTAGCACTATTGTTAACCCATCTCAAGATGCAAATATTAACACCAAAGTTCCTCAAGAAATGGAATATGTTGAAGGCAACCAACATGAAACTTTAAGTGATGATTCAAAGCAAGCTAAAATTCAGAAGGCTGAGCCTGATGGAGGAGCAAGTTGCTCCGTGTTGCCGACGAGAGGTACAGTTACACGACATAATTTGCACTAGTTCAGAAACTCTCTTAGTAAGCCAGCAACACAGTCTTCGGTGGTTGGACCTTCGTGTGCCACAACTACCTCGGTCAATTCAACTTCAGCTCCTATGATGAATTCAACGACCCATTTGCATTTAGAAAGTGGCCCTAGTGTAGCTTTTGATCCTTTAGGAAAAGCTGAAAGAGTTATGGAATTGGAAAATATAAACACTCGTGTCTAAAAAGCGAATAAATTATCAGTTGATAAGGCTGCAACGGTGGTGCAAACATTTGATTCTTGTGTCGACTCTGAGTTGGCATTCAAACTGAGTGACTGATCTAAGGAGTAACCAGAATGCATGTTAAAATAAAATCACAATTCAAAATATGCTTCTTCTGATGGTGACAAGTTGATCAATGGGAAAGAGCCTGCAGATGTTGCCAGCTTATAGCCTCAGGCTCTGGTGCCTAAAACATCATCTTTGGATGTGAAGTATGAATGTTCTAAGTTAGAAAAACAAGAGAAGGCTGTGAGTAGTAAAAGTTCCTCAGTTGCTAAGGAAAGGACTTATGACCCAGATTTATTTTTCAAGGTCAATGGAAAACTTTATCAACGTCTTGGCAAGATAGGAAGTGGCAGAAGTAGTGAGGTACACAAGGTGATTTCATCAGATTGTAATATATTTACACTTAAGAAGATCAAACTCAGGGGTCGTGATTAGGCTACTGCATACGGATTTTGTCAAGAGATTGAGTACCTTAATAGGCTGAAAGGAAAGGACAATATTATACAGCTTATAGATTATGAGGTGATTGACAAGGCTTTGCTCGAAGAAGTTATGAAAGGCTCTCTTTGTAATAAGAATGGTCGGGTCAAAGATGATGGATATATACACATGGTTCTTGAATACGGTGAAATTGATTTAGCTCACATGTGGTCACAGCAGTGGAAGAAGCTGGGTGAATCAAACGAGATCATAGATGAAAACTGGCTTCGGTTTTATTGGCAACAAATTCTTCAAGCTGTCAATACAATTCACGAGGAATGTATTGTGCACTCTGACTTGAAGCCTGCTAACTTCCTCATCGTCAAGGGTTCCCTAAAACTAATTGATTTTGGCATCGTCAAAGCAATAATGAGCGATACTACTAATATTTAACGGGAATCACAGGTAGATACTCTGAGTTACATGTCTCCATAAGCATTTATGTGTAATGAGAGTGATGTGAACGAAAACATCATCAAGTGTGGATGGCCATCAGATATCTGGTCTTTGGGTTGCATCCTTTATCAAATGGTATATAGGAGAACCCCTTTTTCAGAATTACAAGGCAATTTGGAATAAAAAAAAACTATACCAGATTTGAATAAAATCATAACAGACTTCTTTTCTTTCACTCATAACAGAATAGCACAAGAGATTCCAACAAAAATCCATAACCGAAAAATCTAACAGACCCATCCTAACAAAATCCAATCTCTAACTGATTTTCACTACTCCAAACTTCTAACAGAGTTACATGAAAGTCCAACATAATTTTATAACAGAATTCACTAACCAAAATCCTAACAGTTTTCATAACAGAAAAATTCAATCCAAAAAAATTGCTAACAGATTCTAACAGAAAAATAATAGAGCTCACAAAAAGCCTAACATAATCGAATCTCTAACAAAACTCCTAACCAAAGCTTTCTCCAATCTTCAACTCAATCTTCCTCTTCATCAATCAACCATCTGTAACCAACCTTCAACATCTTCAATTTATCTTCATCGATTCAATATCTGCAGAATTCATCAACACTTCACCTTCCACCACTCATCATCTTCAAATTCTGCAATTCTTCATCAAACATCGAACCTGTAACACTCTTTTCTACCCCCAATAATGTTGCAGCAGAAACAACTTAAATAATCAGAGTAAGGCATAAAAATTTCCCTCAAAGGGTGCACATTTCTCATTAAGTCAAAATAACACACTTGCCCTGTAAACAAAGGGATTTTTCCTCAAAATAACTCAAAAGCCTTCACATGGCAGCGGAACTCAAAATTCTCAATTAAAAGGTTTTCAACAAACATCATAATAATCAAAATAAAACCACATCGTCAAATAACAACAAAAATAAGGAAACAACATAGTTCGACTCAAAGGACCCCAACCCGATGTTACACTATCAGAGCAAGACCCTCTAAATCGACCAAACTGATCACCTGCACTTTACCCACGTGGGGGCAACATTCAAACATGCAGGGTGAGTAATCACAATTCAAAATAATCATTATAAAACAAGATATACATAAAATGACATTATCTTCAAAAACGACATCATCAAGGTCATCCTCAAGGAAAACATCAAGAAACACCATATCACAAATTCATCAATGCCACATAAGATGCAATGCATAGCAAGACTCATGCATGTGGTACCAATCGTCACAAAGGATGGACACCAGGCCATCAACCCTCCAAAGATCCCCGTCAATAGGATCGATCCCACATTTGGAATCGGAGCACGTCATAATTACCTCATATCCGCACAATGGGAATGAAGCGTCGTCACAGAGTATGCATATGAATGTATGATACACAAACGTCAATAATTCATCATCATCATGTAAACATCATTATGTGCATCATCATTCATAAATTCTTCATAAATTTATATCATCATATATTCATCGAAACATCACAAACCAGCACCTCAATATCATCAAGAACATCATGGTAAATCATCATAAATATCACAACATCAAACACCAGAACGACACAGCACAGAAAATGAAATTTTCGCGAAACAACAGTTGTTCGCTCCAGGGTTCGCCTAGCGAACCTGTTCGCTGCGGCCTTCACCTAGCGAAGCTGCCAGCGAACCCCACAGATCTCACACTCAACACCAGAAACCCCACCATCTGTCATGCTCGCTAGTTTGTTCGCTTAGCGAACCTACTCGCTGTTCCCTTCGCCTAGCGAGGCTTCCAGCGAATCACTCCCTCTACTCCAGAATCACCTCTGTACTCACACTCACAATATCGCGCATTCCCTGCGCTGCTCGCCTAGCGAGCCTTGGCGAACATTCGCCTATCGAAGCAATGGTTCGCCTAGCGAACCTGTGATTACAGCAAATCGCTGCTACGCATCAGTAGCTCCCAAACCTCTAAGGTACCTGCAATTACAGCCCCAATTGACTCAAAAACATCCCTATAACAGTTCTAATACATCACAGAATTTAAAGGCCTAAAACCTATGTCTGTTAGGTCGATTCAGGACCCTACGGGAAACCTTAATTTCTCTTAAACCTTCAAGACTCTCAAGCTTCATATAAACTCGTAAATCCTTCACCACAGGGTTAAAACTACAGCAACGGGGAAGTCTTCCCCAAAGGTCTATTTTACCGATTAAATTCGACTCTTATCAATCGTTCTCACAGAATGCCCTCAAAGTCATCAGTTTACCTCAAAACCCATAAACCCTCAAAACCCCAAAATCCCCAACATCCACTTTAATCAATCGAATCCTATAATGAAAACAATGAAAGACACTTACTCCCCATACCTTATATTGTCGATCCGATGAGTTCTCTCTTAAGCCTTTGGAAACCTTCACGAAAATCCTCGCCTTCTCCCTTTTTCCTCAGAGCTCTGCACTTTCTCCTTATTTTCACGATCTCCACAAATGAATCCTAATTCTCCTCAATTCCTCCTTTTTGGTTAATTTAACTCTTGAGCCTCAAAATTGGGCTTTCTCCATAATACCCTCACTAATACTCCTAAAATGTTCATCTTACCCTCAATTCCTCTAATATTATTTTAAATTAATAATAATACTAATATATTCATACTATATACTATTATTAATTAAAATAACCAAAACTTCACCAAAAATACCGACATCGACACCAACCATCAAAAATCACAGAAAACCACGAATATAAAATTTAAATAAATTAAATAAATATCCTTACGAAAATCAGAATGTTACAACTCTCCCCCACTTAAAGAATTTTCGCCCCCGAAAATTACCTCAAGGAAATAGAGTCGGATACGACTCCCTCATCTGATCTTCACGTTCCCAAGTCCAACTTTCGCTAGCTGGTCCACCCCATAACACCTTCACCAAAGCTATGTCTTTACCCTGCAATTGCTTCATCTCTCGGCCGTCGATACGCACAGGCAATGCTTCCACAATCAGATTATCCCTCACTTGTACATCATCCATCTGAATCACATGCGACGGATCCGGAATGTACTTCCTCAATTGAGACACATGGAACACGTCATGCAAATTCGTAAGTGACGGTGGTAAAGCAATTCGATAGGCTACCTCTCTCATCCTCTGCGATATCTGGTATGGACCAACAAAACGTGGAGTGAGCTTCCTAGACTTCAAAGCTCGACCCACACCAGTCACTGGCGTCACTCTCAAAAACACGTGATCTCCCTCTTGGAATTCAAGTGCTTTCCTCCTCTTATCATGGTAGCTCTTCTGACGACTCTGTGAAGCTTTCATCCTTTCTTGTATCTTCCTAATCTTCTCAGTTGTCTCTTGCACAATTTTAGGTCCGAGTACAACACTCTCGCCCGATTCATACCAACACAAAAGAGTCCTACACCTTCTCCCATACAAAGCTTCGTAGGGCGCCATTCCAATACTAGCATGAAAACTATTATTGTACGTGAACTCAATCAACGGAAAATGGCTATCCCACGATCCTCCATGATCCAACACACAAGCCCTCAGCAAATCCTCTAATGATTGGATCATCCTTTCTGTCTGACCGTTCGTCTGCGGATGATAGGCAGAACTCATCCTCAACTTGGTACCCAATGCATCTTGCAAACTCTTCCAGAACCTCGATGTAAACCTCGGATCTCTATCTGACACAATACTCGAAGGTACCCCATGTAACTTCACAATCTCCTCAATATACATCTCGGCTAGCTTCTGCATGGGATGATTAATCTTCATCGGTAAGAAATGAGCTGACTTAGTTAATCTATCCACGATCACCCAAATTGAATCATTTCCCTTAGCAGTCTTCGGTAACCCCACCACAAAATCCATGGAAATACTATCCCATTTCCATTCTGGAATACTCAGCGGCTGCATCATTCCTAAAGGCTTCTGATGCTCAACCTTCGACTTCTGACAAGTCAAACACGGATAAACAAACTCTGCAACATCCTTCTTCATACCTGGCCACCAAAACAATTTTTTCAAATCTTGGTACAGCTTCGTAGCACCGGGATGAATACTAAACATACTTTGATGTCCTTCTTCAAGAATGATCTTCTTAATATCTGGAACATCTGGGAGACACACCCTATCTCTGAACATCATTACGCCATTCTCGTCAATCTGGAAGTCACCTCTGTTACCTTGGTTAATCAAAATCAATTGGTCAACCAACTTTAAATCAGATTGCTGTCCCACTCTGATTTCTTCCAGAATACTACTAGTCAACTTCAACATTCCCAACTTCACACTGTCAGAAGTCGCTTCACACACCAAACTCAAATCTCCGAATTGCTCAATTAGCTCCAACTCTTTCACCATAAGCATCGACATATGCAATGACTTTCTGCTCAACGCATTGGCCACTACATTTGCTTTGCCCGGATGATAACTCAAATCAAAATCGAAATCCTTCAACAACTCTAACCACCTTCTCTGTCTCATATTCAATTCCTTCTGATTAAATAAGTATTTCAGACTTTTATGATCACTGAACACCTCAAATTTAGAGCCAAACACATAATGTCTCCAAATTTTCAACATAAACACCACCGCGGCCAATTCCAAGTCATGTGTAGGATAATTTCTCTCATGAACTCGCAATTGTCTCGAAGCATAGGCAACAACCTGCCCATTCTGCATAAACACTCCACCAAGACCCATCTTCGATGCATCACAATACAACACAAAAGATTCACTCGGATTAGGCAAAATCAACACTGGAGTAGTAGTCAATCTCTTCTTCAATTCCACGAAACTCTCTTCACAAGCTACATCCCACACAAAGGTCTGACCCTTTCGAGTCAACTGAGTCAAAGGTAATGCCAACTTAGAAAACCTTAAATAAACTTGCAGTTGTAACCCGCTAATCCCAGAAAACTTCGTATATCAGTCGCAGACTTCGGAGTCTCCCACTGTAACACAACATCAATCTTAGAAGGATCAACAGCAACACCACCACTTGAAATCACATTGTAACACCCCAAAATTTGCCTTCTTGTTTGTAGCTAACTGGCTTATGTTTCTTTGCATTTCTTGCATTAGCATTTGTGCATGGCTTTGGTTCTTAGCATGGGATCAAGGTACTTGGTTCATCTCAAGTGAGTCTCAAGCCTCAAGGTGGTTTGAGGGGTTCATCATATCTTCATAAGATCAAGGATGGCTAAGGATTTCAAGTGAATCTTTCCCTCCTATCCAGAGGGACCAATTAGGGTTCTTGGTTTCAAAGGACTTCTTGAAGGGCTTTGAGGGTTCAAGCATGGTCTTGTGGGTTCCATATGCTCACAAGCACTCATAGAGGAAGGCTTGGCTAGTGGTTCATTGTGGAAGATGTTCAGTGGATCAATTACTTGTGAAGTAAGCAAAAGTCAACTGTAAGGAGGAAAGTCAACCATGGGTTTTCAAGGGTTCAAATCATGTTTCCCAAACCTATGTACCTTTATTTGGTCAGGGAATAGCATGGATGGCATTATTCATCAAGAATCAAGAGTTTGTGCAAAAGTTACTAAATTTGGAAATGACCTATAATTTGAAACTTTCCATTTTTGGCAGTTTTTCCACTACATTCAACTTGACTTTTCATCATCAAGGAAGCTTCAAATGAATTTTCCTCAAACATGAAAGTTGAAGATCTTTCTCTCCCATTTCTAAAAGGTACTAGATTGTCTCCATATCATTTATGGTTCTCAAGTTATGATCAAGAAAAGGCAAAGTGTTTTTAGGGGTTTTCACATGTATCCATTTTTCCACCTTTTGCATTTTGGTTCAAAATGACTTGTAATTGGTTTTAATGCTTCAAGTCATATTGCCATACTCTAGTACACTTCATGAGGACCACTTTTGACCTTTGAATCAATTCATTTCATGCCATATACCTCACTTATTTCGCATAATGCAAATTGGCAAGATGGATTGAAACTCACAAACCAATCAACCACAAGGCCCAATTTCAATTCCAATGTGATCAGCAAGTGAAATGTGAGTGAATCATGTTTGTTTCATGACCAAGGCACGTGTGGATTAAGAGGTGCATGACAACTTGCATTTTTGCAAATCACCTTGGATAGCTTTAATCAAGGGATTAGTGAAACCCTAATCATGCTCAGAATGTTAACCAAGTCTATATAAGAAGGATCACACGCTCATTCACTCCACATGCACTCTCATTTACTCAGAATTCCAATTTTTGCTCTCACTCTTTCTCTCTTCGAAACTCACTCTCCTTGGAGTTTCTTTGAGATTTTATTTCACATTCTTGATCAGTGAAGTAAATAGAGCAAGAATCAACCATTGATTGGAACTGAGAGTGAGTTTTTCATCATATTCAGTTTTGAAGGTTCAAGTTCAAATCTCAAGATCTAGCACGATTCCAAGCTCTAATTGCATTCATTTTGCAATTAGAGGTTCTAAGGAGTAGATCTGCAGCTTCCAGAGGGTTTTCTTGGTGTATTTTAAGCTCTGCAATTCGCAGGTTAGTGTAAAATTCATCATCATGTAACTTGATTTTATGGTGTGCATTGTGTTCCTCATGAGTTGCTGATCATGCTGATATATCTAGATTTGATTTTGGACGTGTATCATGGTTGTATTGTAGATCTGAAGTTTTTAGATCTAAACTTTATCTCTTCGATTTGCTTTGTGTATTAATGATCTGTTGATTTAAATTGCATATTCTTAATCCTTGTTGAATTCTGAGTGGAATGATGTACGTTTTTGCAATTTCTGGAAAATTTTGAGGTTGTGCTTGCCAGAGAAGGTGACCAGAGCTAGGGTTCCGACACCTGGTTATTTTTCAGGTGGTCTGAGGGATGGAGGTAGGAGATGAAATCACAGCCATTGATGGTCTAGATCTGACGGTCCATGCGTAGCCACGTCATTTAAAATCTTTTTTTATTTTATTGTTTGTGTGTTGCTGATCCATGTTTGTTATCATGTACCACAGATCTGCGCCTTACATCTTGCACGATTTTGTGACTTTTGATTTGATCTCACACGTTGGATGAATCTGATGGTGGTGATTCAGCCAACGCATTAAAAATATCATGTGCCCTTCACGTGTTTTTTATTTTAATTTCTGATGATTTGATATGCGCGTGTGTATGTTGTTATCATGAACTATTGATCTGAGCCGTTGATCTTGTATGATCTTTGATTTTGTTGACTTGATATCATGCATGAGATTAATCTTGTGGCTGGTGTGAGTTGACTAGGTCCTTGTTTCTTGTTTGGTATGCGCTGACTACTTTAGTGGACTGGGCTTGCTTTTTCCACCCCCTCCTTGAGCCCATTTTGCTCTTTCAATGTGTAATTTGCTTGTGTTGCACCCCTGGCTGTTTTATTTTCATTTTATTTTATTTAATTGTTGCATTTTCATTTTTGATATTTAAAAATAGTTTTATGCATAAAAAAATTACCCAAAAAATCATGGATCATATTTGGCATTTTATAAAATTTTGGAAAATTTTATTTTTCATTTTTATTTTATTTTGGTGCCTCTGAATTAATTGTTTGATGATTTTGTTTGTGAATTTCTTCCATTGTGCACACCTTGCCTTGTTGATTTTATTTCTCATCATTGGTACATGATTTGTATCCCATTCTTTTTGCATATGCTAGAGGACATGTTGAGGTTCCTAAAAACATTTTTGTTTCATTTTTAAAACTTTTTCATATTGCATTTTAGTCCCTCTCTTTTGCATGTAGGTTCATGGTTCCTATGTGATCTTTGCCTAATTGTTTGAGGTACTTAAACTTTGAATTTTGGTGTGATCTTTTGGCATGTTGTTAGTCTCTGACCTAGGTTATTTGAGTTCTGATTTCATAATTTTTGAATGTAATTTGATATATGTTTGATTATTTGTGCTTAAGTGAATTTTTGCATGATCATCATATGACATCTCTTAACCCTAATTGATTTGCCATGCCTAATTGATTGAATTTCTTTATGATTCTTTGCATGAGCTTTTGGTATGATGTTTACCCCTGGTTAAGGTCATTTGGGACTTATTTTTGCAATTTGTGGATCATGTTTGGATATGCTTTAAGTGTTTGGACTTTGAGTTTCCTTTTGTGGACTTTCTTTGGTGCATATTGTTTCATGTTTTGATCTTCTTTTGCATATGAGAATTGTTGATGTTGGTATGATCTTGGTTCTGACTTGCTTTCATCTTCATCTTATTTTTCTCATTTCATCTTGATATGAAGTTCATTGGTGCTTAATTGTGCATTTCATATAAGTATGCTTGCATTCTTTCATGATTACCTTTGCATGCTTACTTGAGATGTTTTGCATGATCTTTGAGACTTGTTTAGTGATATGAGTTGGATGTACTTGATATGATGTGCTTTTTGCCCTATCTTGTTTCTTATCTCATCCTTCTCTTTCTCATTCTTCTCTTTCACTCTCTTCCTCCCATGAATCTCAAGACTTGTTTAAGTCTTGGATTCTTTCCCTTTAGAGCTACCTAGTCCAACTTAATTTTTGATTAAGCTTGGAGTAGGATTAGCAGTAGGTTTTAGGTAGTCGTCTCTCCTAAGCCCCACTAACCATAGGTCATCCATGTATGATAACATTAGGACTCTTAGTTTCCCTTTAGAGTTTCCTTTGGGTCTTCTCTCTTCTCATCTCAAAACTTCTTGAAAACACTTAATAAAGATAAAGTGTATTGCGCACGAGCCTTAAGCGTGGGGAATGAGAAATGAGGGGCTTCATCTCATCTTTCTAGAGTGCTTAGCGGGCGTCCTGTCTTGGGACGATTCGTTAAGTAATCGTCCTTGTGCCATAGACTTTGGTGCAATGCAAGTTATGAACTAACTTAAAAACACTTCTGTCTAAAAAACACAAAAACAAATTCAAATCTTTTTATCCTTCGGGATTGTTGGGTTTCAAACTTCATTTTCAGAAAAGAGCTCGTCGCTCACGTAAAAAACACTTACCCATTCGTGGTTGTACCCATGAACTACATTAGCTCTGATTCCTCTCTCTCGTTCGATTGAGGATATGTAGGCACAAGACAACGATTGTCTTGGCGACTAACCTTCCCCCACAGTTCCCATCCGAACTACGTTGACTCTGACTTTCCCATTGCACTGAGGGAGTACGTAGGCCTAGGGCATCGAATATGTCCTACCGAGTCCGTCTTAGTCCCCCAGTCCCCGTTTTCTTTTGTACAGCCATAGATAGTAGGACAGCTCACCCTCCGTTTAGACAACAAGCGTGGATCCCATCGAGTACGATGGATGCATGAGGTGCTAACACCTTCCCCTCGCATAACCGACTCCCGAACCCGGACTATGGTTGCGATGACCATGTCTTTCCCCCTTTCTCTTCAGGTTTTTGAAGTGTTTCCTTTCCCTCTCTCGGGATAAATACACATTGCTGGCGACTCTGTGTTTTCTGCGCCACTCTCGCGTTTGTACCGTTGGATACGAATCTTTCGGGAGCGACAGCTGGCGACTCTGCTGGGGATCGAACCCAGAATCTCTGGTTGACCTCTTGCTGGTCCATCCCCTTTAGCAAGTCGATCCTAGCGTTTGTTTTTTTTCGTTGGGTGTTTATTTGTTGTGCTTTATTATGTTGTATATTACTGCTTTATAGCTTTTATTGCATTGCATTTTATTACTGTCATATTGGATATTGCTGTGTTGTGCTAGATGGTTTCTGTTTGGCAGGTTGGGTTGTTCTGAGAGATAAGCCCAATACCCAGGCTTGAGTACACCCTAGGACTAGAGTGGAGAGTAGTGGGACCTACGTGCCATCTTGGTGCGTTTATGTGTTCACAAAATTCACAACCAGACGAGGCTATCTTGGGACGCATTCTGACGTGTGTGTCTTGTGCATGTTAGGGTGTTGATCTAGAGAGCTGTCGACTCTGGTGACCGTTTCTTCGATACCTCAGTTGCGCCTCTCCTCCCGAGATGTGACAGTGGCAGACCATGTTCCGTGGCAAACCTATTGCACATTGTCGATCCGAGGACCCAATGCTGAGGGACTCGCATAGGATGACCTTATTTTTTAGGGGAATCAGTTGAGGCCTCCTCGATTGATGATGATGCCAAACCAGAAATGGTGAACGTGTCATCATTTCTCGACCTGAGAGCCCGTGATATTGAAGATCCTCGGTTTTTCTAGAACCCACATGAGAGATGGGATGGGTGTTTGCAGGTTTGCAGGAAACTGAAACCTTCAACCTACCCGGTTTTCTGGATTTCTCATCAGTGTTTGATTATTTGGGTTTCTGGTTATCTCAGTGGTTCGGTATTCTAGAATTCTGGTTTTATGGGTTGTGGTTCTCGTTCAGTTAACAACACAGCACATCCAACAGTGATGCCTTGATCCCATGCTTGCATGTGTATATCATTTTTCTTGCATTCTAACATGTTTGACATTTTTTAGGGCTTGCATCTTACTCTTGATTCCGGTTTTCTGAGGTTGCCTTAACATGGACGTCCAGAGAAAGAAGACTGTTACTTATTCGTTCCCAGACCCGACCTTGACGTTGATTCACAAGCTGATTAGTATGGCTGGTCCCGGAGTTCGTACAAAGTTCGTTGGAAAGTATGGGAGACTTCTGAAGTTTGTCTACAGTATCTCCAAGTATGAGAAGGATGCCATTCATACACTTCTTCAGTTCTATGATCCATCTTTGTGTTGCTTCACTTTCCCAGACTATATCTTGGCTCCAACATTGGAGGAGTTCTCATTTATTTTGGGAATCCCCATCAGGCATGACATAGTATTCTTTTCTGAAGAACGTCCCGGGATAAAAGAAATGGCCATTGCTCTTCATATTGGTGAATCCGCTCTGACCAGTAATATTGTGGAGAAACAAGGAGCTAAGGGTTTCTTATTGAAGTTCTTGTTTGATCAAGCTTGCGTACATGTTAAGGAGAGGAATTGGACTGCTTTCCAAGCTATTCTGGCTATGTGCATCTATGGGATTGTCCTGTTTCCCAATGTTCCTGATCTGGTGGATATGCATGCTGTCAGAATCTTTATTTCAAAGAATCCTATACCTACCTTGCTAGGTGATGTGTATCACTCAGTCCACTACAAGAATGAAAATAGGCGTGGAAAAACTGTGAGTTGCTGTGCACCACTCTTATCTACTTGGTTTCTGAGTCATCTCCCCGAAGCTGGCGCTTTCGTTGATACGAGAGATTCTCTGAAGTGGTCAAAGAGGTTAATGGGCTTGACTGCTGACAACATTATTTGGTTCAACCATGACTTGCTAGGGATGGAGATTATTTGTAAGTGCGGAGAATTCCCTAATGTACCCTTGATAGGGAGAAGAGGTGGAATTAACTATAATCCTTCCCTTGTTATCAGGCAGTTTGGTTATCCTTTGAGAGGTCCATATGAAGAGCGAGATATCAGAGAGTCCTTATTCTTCAATGGTACTGTGGATCAAGAGATGATAAGGAAGATTGTGAATGCTTGGAAGCAGGTGACCAAGAAAGGAAAGACTTCATTTGGGAAATGTAATAACCGGGCTTTTCCTTTCTATGAAGAGTGGATTAAGAAAAGAGCAGAAGAGGAGCTTCTTCCTTTCCCGGTGGAACCACCTTTGTATCCTTTGATGATCGAGGCTCCCACGACTGTTGGTATAGAGAAGTAAGATAGGTTATGGGATGAGAAGGAGAAACTCCGAGAGGAGAATCGTGAGCTGGGCAGAGAGGTTGGTCAGTTGAAGCACGAAAAAGGCGAAGCTATCCATGTTGCCAGGTTGAAATCAGAACTTTTGGCTGTGAAGGAGAAAGACTTGTCTAAAGAAGCCACAACCAGAGAAAAAGTGGCTCAAGCGTTGAAAAGTGTTAGCAATGTCCTTTCGTCCAAGAAGAAAGAGTTGGCTTATGCTATGTCAAGAATTCACAGGTTCCATGACCATCGGAATACAGCAATTACTGCCAACAGGTTGAAAGAGGACAAGTATCTGGAGCAGATTGAAGGTTTGAAGACAAAGCTTTGGGAGAAGGATAAGGAGATTTTATCAGGGATCTTTGAGAGGAGAGCAATTGAGGAAAAGCTCAAGGAAACCATGGCAGATATGGAACAACTGAAGATCCAAGCCGAAGTGAAAAGAGCCAGAAGCGAAGGACCAAGTTCAGGTGGAGCTTCTGGAGAAGATGATTGGGAATTGCATAGTCGTTATTTAACAGGGATCTTGCACAGGAGGGATCTTTTGATTCAGGAGTTGATTCAGAGACCAGAGCATCCTAATACCAAGAAGCTTCTCAAGGAAGTGCAGAATTGGTGCAAAAGGAATGACGAATGGGGAATTTTAGCACGGCTGAGTCCTGATGGCATGCCTTAGTTTCCTTGCAGCTGTTTTCTTTGTATTTCCGGGATCACCGCCAGGCTTGTTGGTCGGGGTCTTTGTTTATGCTTATTCAGACTTGTGTTGTAACAGATGCTTATTCTCTTTATATGATCAGGAATTCAGTTCTCTTCTATTGTTAAAACTGGAATCAAGGGATAGATCGCCTTGATAATGTTCATACATGTTTGCATTTGCATTTGCATAATCATCTCATTTTTGCATTGCAGGTTATCTTGGATTCTCTGGTTTTCTTATGCTCTCTCTTTTTGACAGTCAGGATTGATCAACCAACTCATCGGTATTCTACCAGGCTTAATCAAAGTAGAGTGATGGACAAAGTTCAGGAAGACATGGCAGCTATGCAAGCTCGCATCGATCAATTCATGGAGATGATGCAAGGTGGGGTGCAGAGCCAGAATGAATTCAGAACTCTAGTTCAGCCTTTGGTGGCGCAGGTTGATGAAAATGGTATCTTACACGGTGGTCTTCTTAATCGTGTTATTCCTCCAGGCGGAGGTGGTGCTGGTATCAACATTCCTATCCCTGGTGCTGGTGGACAGGGTGGGATTCCTTCAGTGGTTGGAGAGGGAAGCACTGTTCGAGCTATCCATGGCCATCGTTTTGATGATCAACAGGATGATGTTTTTTCAGTCAGAAGCTTAGACACTGGACTTCCCGTGGTCAGTGATGAGAGGATCCATTTAATTGAGGCGCAACTGAAAGGGGTTGTAAAACAGGATAATCTGGGAATAGATTTGGACGACCTAGGGTTAGTCCCTGATATTTTCATTCTGCAAGAGATTTAGATTCCTACGCTGGAGAAGTATAATGGTTCTACCTGCCCGAGAACTCATGTAAAGGCGTATACCAGGAAGATGGCTGCCCATGCCAAGGACGAAAAGCTAATGATGCACTTTTTCCAAGACAGCCTGTCTGGCGCATCTTTGGAATGGTATATGGTGCTGAAAAGTAGAGATGTCCGTACTTGGAGAGAGTTAGCTGCAGCTTTTATTAAGCATTACCAATACAACACAGACATGGCTCCCAACAGAACTCAGTTGTTGAGCATGTCCCAGAAAAATGATGAAAGTTTCAAAGAATACGCGCAAAGGTGGCGTGAATTGGCGGCTAGAGTACAGCCACCAATGCTGGAAAAAGAGATGTTGGATATGTTTATGGACACACTGCCTAAGCACTATTGTGAGAAGCTATTGCCTTGTTCTCTAGGTAACTTTACAGATGTGATTGCTATCAGACAGAAGGTAGAAGTTGGGATTAAGGCTGGAAAAGTTTCTAGTGGTGACGGATCGTCCTCCGGGCATGGAAAGAAGCCATTTGATGGTTATAAGAAGAAAGGAGAGACCAATGTTGTATCATCTTACAAGGGAAAAGGGAAACAACGCCAGAGCAGTAATCAACAAGTAGCATCAGTAACTATCCCAGCAACGTTACCTCCACCACAACAATAAAGGAATAATGTTAATTAGAACAGGCAGCAGGGTCAGTATCAGAATAGACAAAGGAATGCAGAGAGGCATTTTGATTAACCACCAATGTCATATACACAGTTGTTGCAACATTTGCTGCAGTTGCGTCTAGTTGAGCTCCGTACCCTGGCTCCACCAACAGGGGAACTCCCACGAGGCTACGATGCTAACGCACACTGCGATTTTCACTCTGGTGCTCCGGAGCACACTGTGGAGAAGTGTAGGGCGTTTCATTATAAGGTGCAAGACCTTGTAGACTCCAAGGCTATCAATTTCTCGAATGCTGGGCCCAATGTTATTCAAGACCCAATGCCTGATCACAATGGGCCGAGGGTGAATGCGATAATTAAGGAATGTGAAGCTTTAAATTTGATCATGGATGTTGAGGACTTGAAGACTCCGCTGGCTGTGGTTAAAAATAGATTATTGAAAGGTGGCGTCTATCCAGGTTGTGATGAGAACTGCTCAGATTGTTTAACGAAGGATAATGGTTGTGATTCGTTGAAGATGGGTATCCAGAGTATGATTAATGAGGGTTGTTTACAGTTTGATAGAGGTAACCAGCAAGAAGAAGTTGTCAGTGAGAAGGTTGCTACTATCACCATTCCATTCAAAACAATCACTATTTCAGGTCCGGCAAGGCCACCTCCAGTCATTATCACAAGGGCTGGACCCATTCCGTATGAAAGCACTAAGGTTATCCCATGGAATTACGACGCAGAGGTGTTTGTCAATGGACAAAAGTAGGAGTTAATGACTACTTCACTAGTGAGTACTAGTTCAGAGGTTAAGGTTGAAGCTGATGCTATAACGAGAAGTGGTAGAGTGCTTACTCCTATTAATGATCAACCCAGTACTTCTAGGCAAGATAGGGGAAAACAGGCAATGAATGGTTCTGTTCAGACTCCAGTGATTGTGGATTCTACAATAAAGCCGGTTGATGATGCTTTTTCTGAAAATGTAGAGGAGTTCATGAGACTCATCCGGAAAAGTGATTTCAAAATCGTGGACCAGTTACATCAGACCCCGTCGAAAATTTCTATTCTGTCATTGTTATTATGTTCTGAAGCTCATAGGAATGCTCTTATGAAAGTTTTGAATGCGGCCTATGTTCCTCAAGAGATTTCTGTTAACCAGCTGGAAGGGGTTGTAGCGCACGTGAATGCGGGTAATGACTTAGGCTTTACAAATCTTGATTTGACTCCCACTGGGAGGAATCATAACAATGCCCTGCATATTTCGGTTGAGTGCCGTGGTTCACTGATGTCACATGTTTTGGTTGATACTGGATCATCGTTGAATGTATTGCCAAAGAAAGCATTAATGAAGTTGGATACCAGGGGACTTATTTGTACACCAAGTGACTTGGTGGTGCGAGCTTTTGATGGCTCAAAGAGATCTGTCTTTGGAGAGATTGTGCTTCCGATCAAGGTTGGACCGTAAATCTTTGATGCAACATTTTATATAATGGATATTCAGCCAGCATACAGCTGTCTGTAGGTCATCCTTGGATCCATGGTGCAGGCGCTGTAACCTCCACTTTGCATCAAAAGCTGAAATACATGGTTGATGGTCATGTATTGATAGTGTGCGGAGAAGAAGACATAATGATTAGTCAGCTGTCAACCTTCAAATACGTGGAAGTGGATGGTGAAATCCATGAGACGTTGTGTCAGGGGTTTGAGAAAGTGAAGGTTTATGAAGAGGTTATTCAGTTTGAGGATCAGTCCGAGACCATAGAGCAGCCTGCAGGGGCAAATCAACCTGAGGTTTCTATGTCTTTGTTTAAAGACGCCAAAGCTGTGGTTGAGGCTGGTAGCTCACAGAGGTGGGGCCAAGTGGTTGAAGTTCAGCCTAAAGGGAATACTTATGGATTGGGATACAAGCCATCCAAGAGAGACAGGGATCCTCCCAAATTCTATGGCCCAGTCCGTTTCACCAGTGCCGGTGTTTTCTTCGACAGAGTTAATGCCATTGAGGAAGAAAGGGACAGTGATTGTGACATGGATAGCTGGATCCGCCCTTGCGTCCCAGGAGAAAGTCTGTGCAACTGGTCTTCTGAAAAAGTCATTCAAGTGACTGGCTTCGAGTAATTGCTTTGTTTTCCTATTATGTTAATCCTGCATTGTGCCCAAGACGTAGTGATTTTATTTGTAGGGCTTTTAACTGTTGCATGTTTTGCTTTATCATCAATAAAGGACTTTTCACACTCAAATATTTTGATCTCTATCTTTCTGTTTTATTTTTATGCATTAAAAACCCACATCAAAATGGCAATGTGTTTCTTTTGTTGCATACATAATAAAACATACCTCATCAATCATGCATGTCTCTTTGTTCAGATGACACCGATCATGACTCAGCTATAGCTCAGTATGACTTTGACAATCCAATCTATCAGGCTGAAGAAGAGACTGACGAACATTGTGAACTGCCCGAAGAGTTGGCCAGATTGTTGAAGCAAGAGGAGAGAGTCATCCTACCTCATCAGGAGGAAATTGAGATTGTGAATCTGGGAACCAAGGACGCCAGAAAGGAAGTAAGGATAGGGGCTGCATTGGAAGATAGTGTCAAGGGAAGATTGATTGAAATGCTCTGTGAGTATGTGGACATCTTCGTCTGGTCTTACCAAGACATGCCTGGGCTCGATACTGATATTGTTGTACACCGGCTACCACTTAAAGAAGGTTGTGCTCCGGTCAAACAAAAGTTGAGAAGAACTAAACTGGAGATGTCTGTCAAAATCAAGGAAGAGGTTCAGAAACAGCTAGATGCTGGTTTTCTTGCCGTAACAAATTATCCTCCATGGGTTGCTAACATCGTGCCTGTACCTAAGAAGGATGGGAAGGTCAGGATGTGTGTTGATTATAGGGATTTTAACAAAGCAAGCCCAAAGGATGATTTCCCGCTCCCTCACATTGACGTGTTAGTTGACAACACTGCTCAGTATTCGGTGTTTTCCTTCATGGATGGCTTCTTTGGGTATAACCAAATTAAGATGGCCCCAGAGGACATGGAGAAAACAATATTCATAACACCGTGGAGAACTTTCTGCTACAAAGTGATGCCCTTTGGATTGAAAAATGCAGGGGCAACTTACCAGCGGGCGATGGTGACTCTCTTTCATGATATGATTCACAAACAGATTAAGGTCTATGTTGATGACATGATTGCGAAGTCACAGACGGAGGAAGAACATCTGGTGAATCTTCAAAAGTTATTTGAAAGATTGAGAAAATTCAGACTGAGGTTGAATCCAAACAAATGCACCTTCGGGGTGAGATCAGGAAAATTGCTGGGGTTTATTGTTAGTGAAAAAGGTATCGAGGTTGATCCTGCGAAGGTAAAAGCCATACAAGAAATGCCTGTGCCGAAAACAGAAAAAGAAGTTCGTGGTTTCTTGGGGAGATTGAACTACATTGCTAGGTTCATCTCGCATCTCACAGCCACGTGTGAACCAATCTTCAAGTTGTTAAGAAAGGATCAAGCGGTCAGGTGGAATGAAAATTGTCAAAAGGGGCTTGAAAAGATTAAAGAATACTTGCAGGAACCTCCGGTCCTTATGCCACTAGTGCCAGGAAGACCTTTGATTATGTATCTCACGGTTCTTGAGAATTCAATGGGTTGTGTGCTCGGTCAACAAGACGAGTCAGGTAGAAAGGAGCACGCCATCTACTACTTGAGTAAAAAGTTTACTGATCGCGAGTCAAGGTACTCGATGCTGGAGAAAACATGTGCACTCGCTTGGGCTGCTAAGCGTTTGAGGCAGTACATGTTAAACCACACAACCCTCTTGATTTCGAAGATGGATCCGATCAAGTATGTGTTTGAGAAGCAAGCACTTTCTGGCAGAATAGCCCGTTGGCAGATGGTTCTGACAGAATACAATATTCAGTATGTTTCCCAAAAGGCCATTAAGGGAAGTGTTTTGTCAGAATATCTTGCCGAACAGCCAATTGAGGATTATCAACCGATGAAGTTTGAATTTCCGGATGAGCATATCATGTATCTGAAGATGAAGGATTGTGAAGAACCTTTGCTTGATGAAGGACCTGAGATTGGATCTCAGTGGAAGATGGTTTTTGATGGGGCTGTTAATTTATATGGTAATGGAATCGAGGCAATCATTGCAACTCCACAGGGTTCTCATATACCCTTTACTGCCTGATTAGCGTTCATATGCACCAACAATGAGGCGGAGTATGAAGCATGCATCATGGGGTTAGAAGAAGTGATTGATTTAAGAATCAAGAACCTCGATGTTTATGGTGATTCTGCGTTGGTGGTTAATCAGATTACAAGTGAATGGGAGACTTGTCAAGCAAATCTTGTTCCGTATAACAACTATGCCAGAAGGTTGTTACCTTTCTTTGACAGAGTGGACTTCCATCACATTCCCCGGATAGAGAATCAGATGGCTGATGCGTTGGCAACGTTGTCATCAATGTATCAAGTGAATCGTTGGAATGAAACTCCTTCAATCAGAATCATGCGCTTGAACAGACCTGCTTTTGTATTTGCAGTTGATGGTGTATCAGATGGAAAGCCTTGGTATCATGATATCAAAGTCTTTTTGAAGAGTCAGGAATACCCAGCTGGGGCATCTTCCAAGGATAAAAAGACATTGAGGAGGTTATCAGGAAACTTCTTTTTGAACAAAGACGATGTGTTATACAAGAGAAACTTTGACATGGTCTTGCTACGTTGTGTTGATGAACACGAGGCAGGCCTGTTAATGGAAGAGGTTCACGAAGGTTCCTTTGGTACTCATGCCAATGGGCATGCTATGGAAAGAAAATTGTTGAGAGCGGGGTATTATTGGATGACTATGGAGTCTGATTGTTTTAAATATGCCCGGAAATGTCATAAATGCCGGATTTATGCTGATAAGGTGGACGTACCACCTACTCCTCTGAATGTTTTGTCATCACCTTGGCCTTTTGCCATGTAGGGTATTGACATGATTGGAAAGATCGAGCTGACTGCTTCGAATGGACATCGTTTTATCCTGGTGGCTATTGATTATTTCACGAAGTGGGTGGAAGCAGCATCGTATGCCAACGTCACCCGACAAGTGGTAGCCCGATTTATTAAGAAGGACATCATCTGCCGGTATGGAGTCCCGGAAAGGATCATTACTGATAATGGTTCAAATCTGAATAACAAGATGATGAAGGAGCTATGCCAGAGCTTTAAGATTGAACACCACAATTCTTCTCCTTATCGCCCGAAGATGAATGGGGCTGTTGAAGCGGCTAATAAGAACATAAAAAAGATTATGCAGAAGATGGTAGTGACATATAAAGACTGGCATGAGATGTTGCCTTACGCTTTGCATGGATATCGTACTTCGGTACGCACATCAACTGAGACAACCCCTTTCTCACTGGTGTATGGTATGGAAGCAGTTCTGCCATTAGAAGTTGAGATTCCTTCTTTGAGAATTCTGATAGATGTGAAGCTTGATGAAGCTGAGTGGGTGTGTTCCCGGCTGAATGAACTGAACCTCATTGAAGAGAAGAGATTGAAAGCCATTACGCATGGCCGGTTGTATCAGAGCAGAATGAAAAAAGCATTTGATCAGAAAGTGCGTCCTCGGTGTTTTCAGGCTGGTGAATTAGTTCTAAAAAGGATCACTCCTCCTCAAACAGATCACAGGGGCAAGTGGAATCCGAATTACGAAGGGCCATATGTAGTAAGACAGGTTTTCTCTGGTGGAGCCTTATTACTCTCAACTATGGATGGCGAAGATTTTACGTCCCCTGTGAACGCGGATGTAGTCAAAAAATACTTTGCATAAAAGAGACCCGCTGAACATAAAAAGAAGGTTCAGGCAAAAATGGGGCATCCTGGCGAACCATAAAAAGAAAAGGTTCGGGCAAAAATTAGGGATAAAAAGAAAAAAGAAATAAACCCGCAAGGTTGAAAACCTGAAAAGGTAACTTTGGCAAAAATGGGTATCCCGGTGGATTGAAAACCCGAAAAGGGCGATCCAGGCAAAAGTTAAGGATTTAAAAGCAAAGACTACGATCCGCATTCGATCTGTGATCACTATTCACACTTGGAAAATTCGAAGGAAAGGAATCAGTCCAGTCAGTCATCTTCAAAGGCCAAAGCATCTACGGATAAACAAGTCATATGGGTTATAGCTTAGTCGAGTCATGGTGGATGTCTGTTCCCCACATTGCCGACATGTGTATTTTCTTTTACTTTTTGCGCAATTACCTCTTTTCAGGAATTGCTTCCAGATGTAAATGCCTATTTACAGGCTGATCATTCAGTAAGTTTGCATTTCAATCAAAGAGCTTTTGTTTTTGTTTTACCTGTTTTGTTTGTGAAAATGTCCAATATTTTTTATAAACATTACATACTAAATGTTGAGCTTCGTGAAACAAGTTGGAAAACAGTGGCAATTGCTTAGACGATAGTCACTATGATGATAATTAAAGTAATCATTTTTGCACGTAGACCTTTCTGTTTGGTTTTGCAGGATGACAGGTGTACCTCCCCAGTAGAGCTCTCCCCAACTTTGAAGTTTGATCATCCTCAGCAGTTTGCTGCTCTTCCCCATCAGAGTATCGAGGATCGTCTTCCTCAACAGAGTATAAGGAAGTAATTCCCCAAGTGGAGTCGTTGAGGATTGTCCCCCTCAGCAGGATATAAGAGGTTTTCCCCCAGCCAGAGTTGTGATTTGGCTCATCTTTCCTCAGCAGGTAGCCAGAAGTTGTCATTTTTACAGCCTCTCCTGCAAGAGATTGATGGAGTATCTTCTTTGATCAAAGATGGTGTTTCCCCACAGAATATGGGGCAGTCATTTTTTTTCTCAGCTAGTCAGGAAACATTGGTTTATCCCCTAGCAGAGTGGATGTTGACAACTACTATTTTCCAAGCAGAGGTGCCGATGATGATCAGTACTCTTCAGCAGGATAAAGGTGCTTATATCCCCAAGCAGAGTTTGTTGGTGATTGGTATCCCCAGCAGGTCTTAAGTCCAATCGTTTTTGGCAGACGTCAAAGCCAAGTTCTGAAGTATTTGGTGATCCCCAATGGAGGAGTTTCCATTTCTAGTATTTGGTTTCTATCCCCAACAGAGTGGGTTTTCTCTCTCGGAGATTCATCCATCTCCAGCAGAATTGGTGATTGTGATCTTCCCCAGCAAGGTGAAGTTTTTCCTCAACATGTTCTTTGGTTTAATGACAATGTAGTTTGTCGTCCTCGGTGGAGCTGCTTCTGTTCTCAGCGTTTATTTTACTGGGACGGTCTTTTTGCATTGCATAAGCATTTTTTTGCATGGCATCCTCCCAAATACGTAGCATTTCCACTTCGTGTGGAGCGTTACGGCAAAATTCAAACATATGCATCCGAAGTATAAGTCAGGTTTGAGTTTTCCTTCGCCAGGAGAACACGATTTCAGGAGAATATCATTCAACTTTACTCCACAAGTGTTGGGTTTAGTCATTAAAAGCAATATTTGACATTCCCTTGCAGAGTTGTTTGCCAGGATCGTTAATCCATGATTTCATTTTTACCCCTTCGTCCAGGTGGTCCTTCGGTTTATCCCCTCAAGGTTTTTACGGTCAGACATTCATCCGTGTCTCCTTCGGCACCCGTCCGTGTTTAAACCTTTTTGTTTCAATACCCGTCCGTATTGACCTTTTGATGACACTCGCCCGTGTTCCCTTTGGCACCCGTCCGTGTTTTCATGTCCTTTACCCAATACTGTTTTTCTAGACACCCGTCCGTGCTGCCTTCCATTCCCCAGCGAGATTAATCCCCGATAAAAGTCGCTTTACAACTTTTCGATACCCGTCCGTATTGAATCTTTTTACACCCGTCCGTGTACCTTTTCGATACCCGTCCGTATTGAAACTCTTTTTACACCCGTCCGTGTACCTTTTCAGTACCCGTCCGTGTATCTTTTCGATACCCGTTCGTATTGAACCCTTTTACACCCGTCCGTGTACCTTTTCGATACCCGTCCGTATTGAATCTTTTTACACCCGTCCGTGTACCTTTTCGATACCCGTCCGTATTGAAACTCTTTTTACACCCGTCCGTGTACCTTTTCGATACCCGTCCGTATTGAACTCTCTTTACACCCGTCCGTGTACCTTTTCGATACCCGTCTGTATTGAAACTCTTTTTACACCCTCTGTGTACCTTTTCGATACCCGTCCGTATTGAACCTCTTTTACACCCGTCCGTGTATTTTTTTGATACCCGTCCGTATTGAACCCTTTTACACCCGTCCGTGTACCTTTTCGATACCCGTCCGTATTGAACCCCTTTTACACCCGTCCGTGTATCTTTTCGATACCCGTCCGTATTGAACCCTTTTACACCCGTTCGTGTATATTTTCGATACCTGTACGTATCTGATATCTTTGATTCCTTGACACCCGTCCGTGTTTATCCCCAGCATAGCTAACACTAATTTCTGTTTATTTTAAGACATTTCAATACATTGTTTGTATTGGTTTCCAACACTCGTATGTGTTGTGACAGTGCAGCATTTATTGCTTGTTCCCCAGTGGAGTCGTCCCTCCTTTGAGGATTGCAAATTTCAGGTTTCTTTTGGTATTCAATCTCCGTGAATCCTTTGAACGCATGACAGTCGTTGCTATCATACCTTCAGGACCAAGTTGATTGAATATGGGCAACTGTAACACCCCAAAATTTGCCTTCTTGTTTGTAGCTAACTGGCTTATGTTTCTTTGCATTTCTTGCATTAGCATTTGTGCATGGCTTTGGTTCTTAGCATGGGATCAAGGTACTTGGTTCATCTCAAGTGAGTCTCAATCCTCAAGGTGGTTTGAGGGGTTCATCATATCTTCATAAGATCAAGGATGGCTAAGGATTTCAAGTGAATCTTTCCCTCCTATCCAGAGGGACCAATTAGGGTTCTTGGTTTCAAAGGACTTCTTGAAGTGCTTTGTGGGTTCAAGCATGGTCTTGTGGGTTCCATATGCTCACAAGCACTCATAGAGGAAGGCTTGGCTAGTGGTTCATTGTGGAAGATGTTCAGTGGATCAGTTACTTGTGAAGTAAGCAAAAGTCAACTGTAAGGAGGAAAGTCAACCATGGGTTTTCAAGGGTTCAAATCATGTTTCCCAAACCCATGTACCTTTATTTGGTCAGGGAATAGCATGGATGGCATTATTCATCAAGAATCAAGAGTTTGTGCAAAAGTTACTAAATATGGAAATGACCTATAATTTGAAACTTTCCATTTTTGGCAGTTTTTCCACTACATTCAACTTGACTTTTCATCATCAAGGAAGCTTCAAATTAATTTTCCTCAAACATGAAAGTTGAAGATCTTTCTCTCCCATTTCCAAAAAGTACTAGATTGTCTCCATATCATTTATGGTTCTCAAGTTATGATCAAGAGAAGGCAAAGTGTTTTTAGGGGTTCTCACATGTATCCATTTTTCCACCTTTTGCATTTTGGTTCAAAATGACTTGTAATTGGTTTTAATGCTTCAAGTCATATTGCCATACTCTAGTACACTTCATGAGGACCACTTTTGACCTTTGAATCAATTCATTTCATGCTATATACCTCACTTATTTCGCATAATGCAAATTGGCAAGATGGATTGAAACTCACAAACCAATCAACTACAAGGCCCAATTTCAATTCCATTGTGATCAGCAAGTGAAATGTGAGTGAATCATGTTTGTTTCATGACCAAGGCACGTGTGGATTAAGAGGTGCATGACAACTTGCATTTTTGCAAATCACCTTGGATAGCTTTAATCAAGGGATTAGTGAAACCCTAATCATGCTCAGAATGTTAACCAAGTCTATATAAGAAGGATCACACGCTCATTCACTCCACATGCACTCTCATTTGCTCAGAATTCCAATTTTTACTCTCACTCTTTCTCTCTTCGAAACTCACTCTCCTTGGAGTTTCTTTGAGATTTTATTTCACATTTTTGATCAGTGAAGTAAATAGAGCAAGAATCAACCATTGATTGGAGCTGAGAGTGAGTTTTTCATCATATTCAATTTTGAAGGTTCAAGTTCAAATCTCAAGATCTAGCACGATTCCAAGCTCTAATTGCATTCATTTTGCAATTAGAGGTTCTAAGGAGTAGATCTGCAGCTTCCAGAGGGTTTTCTTGGTGTATTTTAAGCTCTGCAATTCTCAGGTTAGTGTAAAATTCATCATCATGTAACTTGATTTTATGGTGTGCATTGTGTTCCTCATGAGTTGCTGATCATGCTGATATATCTAGATTTGATTTTGGACGTGTATCATGGCTGTATTGTAGATCTGAAGTTTTTAGATCTAAACTTTATCTCTTCGATTTGCTTTGTGTATTAATGATCTGTTGATTTAAATTGCATATTCTTAATCCTTGTTGAATTCTGAGTGGAATGATGTACGTTTTTGCAATTTCTGGAAAATTTTGAGGTTGTGCTTGCCGGAGAAGGTGACCGGAGCTAGGGTTCCGGCACCTGGTTATTTTTCAGGTGGTCTGAGGGATGGAGGTAGGAGATGAAATCATAGCCGTTGATGGTCCAGATCTGATGGTCCATGCGTAGCCACGTCATTTAAAATCTTCTTTTATTTTATTGTTTGTGTGTTGTTGATCCATGTTTGTTATCATGTACCACAGATCTGCGCCTTACATCTTGCATGATTTTGTGACTTTTGATTTGATCTCACACGTTGGATGGATCTTATGGTGGTGATTCAGCCAACGCATTAAAAATATCATGTGCCCTTCACGTGTTTTTTATTTTAATTTCTAATGATTTGATATGCGCGTGTGTATGTTGTTATCATGAACTATTGATCTGAGCCTTTGATCTTGTATGATCTTTGATTTTGTTGACTTGATATCATGAGTGAGATTAATCTTGTGGATGGTGTGAGTTGACTGGGTCCTTTTTTTTTGTTTGGTATGCGCTGACTACTTTAGTGGACTGGGCTTGCTTTTTCCACCCCCTCCTTGAGCCCATTTTGCTCTTTCAACGTGTAATTTGCTTGTGTTGCACCCTTGGCTGTTTTATTTTCATTTTATTTTATTTAATTGTTGCATTTTCATTTTTGATATTTAAAAATAGTTTTATGCATCAAAAAATTACCAAAAAAATCATGGATCATCTTTGGCATTTTATAAAATTTTGGAAAATTTTATTTTTCATTTTTATTTTATTTTGGTGCCTCTGAATTAATTGTTTGATGATTTTCTTTGTGAGTTTCTTCCATTGTGCACACCTTGCCTTGTTGATTTTATTTCTCATCATTGGTACATGATTTGTATCCCATTATTTTTCCATATGTTAGAGGACATGTTGAGGTTCCTAAAAACATTTTTTTTTCATTTTTAAAACTTTTTAATATTGCATTTTAGTCCTTCTCTTTTGCATGTTGGTTCATGGTTCCTATGTGATCTTTGCCTAATTGTTTGAGGTACTTAAACTTTGAATTTTGGTGTGATCTTTTGGCATGTTGTTAGTCTCTGACCTTGGTCATTTGGGTTCTGATTTCACAATTTTTTAATGTTATTTGATATATGTTTGATTATTTGTGCTTAAGTGAATTTTTGCATGATCATCATATGACATCTCTTAACCCTAATTGATTTGCCATGCCTAATTGATTGAATTTCTTTATGATTCTTTGCATGAGCTTTTGGTATGATGTTTACCCCTGGTTGAGGTCGTTTGGGACTTATTTTTGCAATTTGTGGATCATGTTTGGATATGATTTAAGTGTTTGGACTTTGAGTTTCCTTTTGTGGACTTTCTTTGGTGCATATTGTTTCATGTTTTGATCTTCTTTTGCATATGAGAATTGTTGATGTTGGTATGATCTTGGTTTTGACTTGCTTTCATATTCATCTTATTTTTCTCATTTCATATTGATATGAAGTTCATTGGTGCTTAATTGTGCATTTCATATAAGTATGCTTGCATTCTTTCATGATTACCTTTGCATGCTTACTTGAGATGTTTTGCATGATCTTTGAGACTTGTTTAGTGATATGAGTTGGATGTACTTGATATGATGTGCTTGCTGCCCTATCTTGTTTCTTATCTCATCCTTCTCTTTCTCATTCTTCTCTTTCACTCTCTTCCTCCCATGAATTTCAAGACTTGTTTAAGTCTTGGATTCTTTCCCTTTTGAGCTACCTAGTCCAACTTAATTTTTGATTAAGCTTGGAGTAGGATTAGCAGTAGGTTTTAGGTAGTCGTCTCTCCTAAGCCTCACTAACCATAGGTCATCCATGCATGATAACATTAGGACTCTTAGTTTCCCTTTAGAGTTTCCTTTGGGTCTTCTCTCTTCTCATCTCAAAACTTCTTGAAAACACTTAATAAAGATAAAGTGTATTGCGCACGAGCCTTAAGCGTGGGGAATGAGAAATGAGGGGCTTCCTCTCATCTTTCTAGAGTGCTTAGCGGGCATCCTGTCTTGGGATGATTCGTTAAGTATTCGTCCCTGTGCCCTAGACTTTGGTGCAATGCAAGTTATGAACTAACTTAAAAACACTTCTGTCTAAAAAACACAAAAATAAATTCAAATCTTTTTATCCTTCGGGATTGTTGGGTTTCATACTTCATTTTCAAAAAAGAGCTCGTCGCTCACGTAAAAAACACTTACCCATTCGTGGTCGTACCCACGAACTACATTAGCTCTGATTCCTCTCTCTCGTTCGATTGAGGATATGTAGGCACAAGACAGCGATTGTCTTGGCGAGCAACCTTCCCCCATAGTTCCCATCCGAACTACGTTGACTCTGACTTTCCCATTACACTGAGGGAGTACGTAGGCCTAGGGCATCGAATATGTCCTACCGAGTCCGTCTTAGTCCCCCCGTCCCCGTTTTCTTTTGTACAGCCATAGATAGTAGGACAGCTCACCCTCCGTTTAGACAACAAGCGTGGATCCTATCGAGTACGATGGATGCGTGGGGTGCTAACACCTTCCCCTCGCATAACCGACTCCCGAACCCAGACTATGGTTGCGATGACCATGTCTTTCCCCCTTTCTCTTCAGGTTTATGCAGTGTTTCCTTCCCTTTCTCGGGATAAATACATATTGCTGGCGACTCTGTGTTTTCTGCGCCACTCTCGCGTTTGTACCGTTGGATGGGAATCTTTCGGGAGCGACACACATGGCCAAGGAAACTCACTTCCTTCAACCAAAACTCACACTTCGACAGCTTTACATACAACTTCTTCTCCTTCAAGACTTGCAACACAGTTCTCAAATGCTCGACATGCTCTTCTTCAGATGTAGAATATATTAAGATATCATCGATAAACACTACCACAAACTTATCCAAATACTCATGGAAAATCCGATTCATATACTCCATGAACACACCAGGTGCATTGGATACACCAAACGGCATCACGATGTATTCATAGTGCCCATATCTCGTTCTGAAAGCCATCTTCGGAATATCATCAGGCTTAACTCGAATCTGATGATAACCCGTCCTCAAATCAATCTTGCTGAACACACAAGCACCTACTAGCTGATCCATCAAATCGTCGATTCTCGGAAGTGGATAATTATTCTTGATCGTCACTTTATTCAACTGCCGATAATCAATACACAACCTCATACTTCCATCTTTCTTCTTCACTAACAACATAGGAGCACCCCACGGAGAAACACTTGGTCGAACAAACCTCTTCTCAAGCAATTCTTCCAACTATTTCTTCAATTCACTTAACTCAGAAGCTGACATCCGATAAGGAGCCATCGACACTGGACTCGTACCTGGTATTAAGTCCACTGCAAACTCTACTTCACGCTCTGGAGGCAAATCACTGACGTCATCTGGAAACACATCTGGAAATTCACAGACAACCGGCAACTCCACACTCGCAGCTTCACGATCAATTTGCAATGATGCAAACATTGCAATCACCAAAGCTTCATCTTCCACAAGTTCGTCTACTTGCTTAGCAGACAAGAACATCAACTCCCCACTATCACCAACCTCAGGAAACTCTACAGTCTTATTATAACAATTGATATGAACACGGTTGAACTCCAACCAGTTCATTCCAAAGATCATGTCAATTTGGTGCAAGGGTAGGCACACCAAATCCATCACAAAGCTCTTCTCAAAAATCGTCACAGGACATCTCAAACACACAAGGGTAGTAGTACCAGAACCATTAGCTGGAGCTTCTATTACCATATTCCCATTCATATCAGATAACTTCAAACCCAATCTATTAGCACATTCAAGCGAGATAAAAGAATGAGTAGCACCAGTATCAATAATAGCAACCAGCTCGATATTATTAATAAAACAAGTACCTCGAATCAGGTTGTCCTTCTCTGGCGCCTTTGCACCACTCAAAGCAAACACTCTGCCACTGGTCTGGGAAGCAGTAGCAGTCTTCTTCGGCTTCTGACATTGAGTAATGATATGACCTTTCTCACCACAATTGAAACAGGTCGGACCCTCATCTTTGCAATCATTAGCTCGATGACCTTTCTTACCGCATCTATAGCACCTCAGCACATTATTGGTACACGCATCAGCACGGTGACCTTGCTCGCCACACTTATGACACTTTCCAGAAGCGGGAGCTGCTCCCCCACTTGACTTTTTCCCCTCTGAAGCCTTCTGTTTCCCTTTGTTAGCTGAAGTTGTATAAGGCTTGCCCCTATACTTCCCTTTCTTCTCACTCAACTGCTTATAGTGAGCAGATCGAGCTCGGCTGTCCTCATCGTAGATTCTGCTCTTGTCAACCAACTCAGCATACCTACGGATCTGCTGATACCCAATACCCTGCTTAATCTCTGGCCTCAGTCCATTCTCGAATTTGAGACACTTAGACATCTCAGCATCAGCACGATTGTAGTGCGAACAAAACTTCACTAGCTTCTCAAACTTCGCAGCATACTCTGCCACAGTCATATCTCCTTGCTTCAACTCAAGGAATTCCACTTCTCTCTTGCCACGAGCATCCTCTGGAAAATACTTCCCCAGAAACTCCTGCTTAAACACCGCCCAAGTTATCATAGTGCCAACATCCGTAAGTCTCTGACGGGTGTTATCCCACCAGTCCTCAGCCTCCTCTCCCAGCATATGCGTTCCGAACTGAACATGTTGCTCATCAGAACACCCCATCACTCGGAAGATCTTCTTGATCGTCTTCAGCCACTTGTGTGCACTTACTGGATCATGCATACCCACAAAAGTCGGTGGATTGTTCCTTTGAAACTTCCCCAAAGCACGAAACTCATCAGGAGCTCCACCATTTAGATTCAGCTGCGCCACCACATTAGCAACTGATTCCAACGCATCAGCAATCGCACGATCATTTCTTCTAGCCATCCTGCACACAACCAACAAGGTTAGAAGAACTACAACATCGACAGTGTACACACACTCGTCGACTGACAGGGACAGACATCAATTAAAAACCTGGCCGGACTGACCGACCTGCTCTGATACCACTAATGTAACACCCTTTTCTACCCCCAATAATGTTGCAGCAGAAACAACTTAAATAATCAGAGTAAGGCATAAAAATTTCCCTCAAAGGGTGCACATTTCTCATTAAGTCAAAATAACACACTTGTCCTGTAAACAAAGGGATTTTTCCTCAAAATAACTCAAAAGCCTTCACATGGCAGCGGAACTCAAAATTCTCAATTAAAAGGTTTTCAACAAACATCATAATAATCAAAATAAAACCATTTCTTCAAATAACAACAAAAATAAGGAAACAACATAGCTCGACTCAAAGGACCCCAACCCGATGTTACACTATCAGAGCAAGACCCTCTAAATCGACCAAAAGTAAATAACTTCAAGTCCTTGAAAGCATTCACAGCTAAACCTGATCACCTGCATGTTACCCACATGGAGGCAACATTCAAACAGGCAGGGTGAGTAATCACAATTCATAATAATCATTATATATACATAAAATGGCATTATATTCATAAACGAAATCATTAAGGTCATCATCAAGGAAAACATCATGAAACACCATATCACAAATTCATCAATGCCACATAAGATGCAATGCATAACAAGACTCATGCATTTGGTACCAATCGTCATAAAGGATGGATACCAGGCCATCAACCCTCCAAAGATCCCCGTCAATAGGATCGATCCCGCATTTGGAATCAGAGCACATCATAATTACCTCATATCCGCACAATGGGAATGAAGCGTCGTCACAGAGAATGCATATGAATGTATGATACACACGTCAATAATTCATCATCATCATGTAAACATCATTATGTGCATCATCATTCATAAATTCTTCATAAATTCATATCATCATATATTCATCGAAACATCACAAACCAGCACCTCAATATCATCAAGAACATCATGGTAAATCATCATAAATATCACAACATCAAACACCAGAACGACACAGCACATAAAACGTAATTTTCATGAAATAGAAGTTGTTTGCTCTAGGGTTCGCCTAGCGAACCTGTTCACTGCAGCCTTCGCCTAGCGAAGCTGCCAGCGAACCCCACAGATCCCACACTCAACACCAGAAACCCCACCATCTATCCTAAAGGTCTATTTTACTGATTAAATTCGACTCTTATCAATAGTTCTCACAGAATGCCCTCAAAGTCATCAGTTTACCTCAAAACCCATAAACCCTCAAAACCCCAAAATCCCCAACATCCACTTTAATCAATCGAATCCTATAATGAAAACAATGAAAGGCAATTACTCCCCATATCTTAGATTGTCGATCCGATGAGTTCTCTCTTAAGCCTTTGGAAACCTTCACGAAAATCCCCGCCTTCTCCCTTTTTTCTCAGAGCTCTGCACTTTCTCCTTATTTTCACGATCTCCACAAATGAATCCTAATTCTCCTCAATTCCTCCTTTTTGGTTAATTTAACTCTTGGGCCTCAAAATTGGGCTTTCTCCATAATACCCTCACTAATACTCCTAAAATGTCCATCTTACCCTCAATTCCTCTAATATTATTTTAAATTAATAATAATACTAATATATTCATATTATATACTATTATTAATTAAAATAACCAAAACTTCACCAAAAATACCGACATCGACACCAACCACCAAAAATCACAGAAAACCACGAATATAATATTTAAATAAATTAAATAAATATCCTTACGAAAATCGGGGTGTTACAGAACCTGCAACAATCTTCATCGTCGTCATATCTTCGTCGAATCAAGATCTGCAAAAACCATTCAACAAAAACAATTCAGCAACGCAACAGCAGGGAATCGCATCAACACACGCGCAACAATTCACAAACAGAATAAGGAGAGAAGAAGAAGTTATGAGCAGGCAACAACATAAGGAAGCAAAAAGGGATCGTACCTGCGAAATTGTCAACGTCATCGGAATCACGCCGGATTCGGTATACATTTCATCGTCGTCATTAATTTATTGACATAGCATGCTTCGCCTCCATCCTCCCTTCAATTCCCTAATCGTAACATAACGTGGAGTTCCATAGCATTGAGTGCGGAAGTGATTCGAAATCGCAGTTGAAATCGAGTGATTCTAAAATCGCGTATGAGTTTGAACCACACAAAATTACGTTTGAGCAATGGAAGCGATTCCAAATCGCGTTTGCGTTTGAACAACAGGAATCACATTTGACAGCAGGAATCGCGTTTGACAGCATGAATCGCGTTTGAACAACATTGAATCGTGTTTGAGAGAGAGAAAACATTGAGGTGTTGAGAGGGAGAGGGCGAAGTTGTTGGAGTTGTGATGAAGAAGAAGAAGTTGAAGCGACGAACAGATGGGAGAAGAGAGTGAGAGTTTAGGGTTTCCTCTTAAAATAACCTATTTGCCTCAGTGCCGTGAACCGTTTTGGACCGGGCCTCCATGAATTCATTTCTACACCACCTTAAGTACTGAGCGCACCCCCATCTTAGCTGCATAATTTCCAAGGCCCGTTGTAAAGTTCTTCTCACACGCCCAAGTGTCCCATTGCACCCTCCTTTGCTTTTAGTTTACTATATATTAATTGATTTGTTTTGAATTAATTAGTTTTAGTTTTGTTATTAGAAATCCTTTTGAATTAATTCTTTTATTAGATTTTAATTAGGTGATAATGCTAGATTTGAATTAATTTTAGAATTAGAGTTTCTCTAAAATTGTTTTAGAATTAGTTTCAATTAGATTTTTTTGATATTAATTTTGAAATAGAAATCAACCTTGTTTTTAATTGACTGTTAACATGGATTGGTAGTTGATTAATTGTATATCAATTTTGGTTAGAATTTGGACTAATTAGATTTAGATAAATAATCATGTTTTTTTAATAATTGTTGTTGGTTTACAATTTTAGAATTAGAACTAACCTGGTTTAGATTTTTGATTGTTTCTCTTGATTTTTTATGGACTATTTTTCATAAACTTGTTTGGACTAATGAGTTGTCTTGGTGCAGATGGTGCTTAGTCCCTGATATCGTTAGGACCATTTCTAGATATTAATTCTAGTTATCTTGGTTGTTTACCTTTGATGATAGTTGCTTACACTTGGTGCTTGTTAAATTCTGACATTGTTTGAACTTGATGTTAGATGCTTGACTACTGGACTTGCTTACTTGTTGGAAGTGCCTGATAGCTTCGAGGCTTGAGTTTGTTGCGCGGTTTGAAGAGGGAACGGACTTTTTCCATTAGGTACCACTTGCACACTTGTATGAAGCATGCTTAGGGTTTAGCGTTTTTGCTTAAAACTTGCTGTTGAGTGAGGAGTTTTCACTCCTAGTGGTATACTTGGCTTGGATGCCAATTCATCGATACTTTGCTGTTGTTTGTCTTACTTTGTGATGGACGAAGAGTCACTCAACTTCCTTATAGTTGAGATCACGACATCGTTTTCATCTTATGGTTGACGAAGAGTCACTCAACTTCCTTATAGTTGAGATCATGACATCGTCTGTTTCTGTTGCCTTTCCTTTTAGTTGAGGACGAGGAGTCACTCAGTTTTACTGCTTAGCTGAGATCACGACATCGTTCATTTTGTGATTGATTTGTCCTGTGTTTACTTGTGCTTTTTCACATGATCCCTTAGGATTCCTAGCTCCACTTAATTTCTAATTAAGTTGGAGGTAGGAGAGACATTAGGCTTTCAATCCAAGCATGACAACGTTAGGTAGATTTCCCTCCTGATCCTGACCTTAGGGCCACAATGCATGATAACTTGTAGGACCGAGTTTCCCTTAGACCTTCTGTGTGTCCTTCCCTTATCTTTTCTCTCGCACCCGTGCGATTGAGATCCTGTTTTCCCGTAGTAGGGTGAACTACGGATGCTCTGATTCCTCTTTCCCGTCCGATTGAGGATACGTAGGCACGAGGTGCGATATCTTGGCGATCACACTAACAACTAATTTCCCTTTTCTCTCGCACCCGTGCGATCGAGACTAACCAGTTAACTGAACCTTTTCTCCCGCCCTAGTGCGATTGAGACTCTTTCACCAAGCAAACAAAACCGACCCTGTAGGTCGAACTACGACTGCTCTGACTTCCTCTCTCCTGTACGACTGAGGATACGTAGGCACAAGACGACGATGTCTTGGCGAGTAACCTTCCCCAACAATCCCGTAGTCCTCCGAACTACGTTGACTCTGACTTTCCCATTCCCGAGGGAATACGTAGTCCTAGGACGACGATGTCCCACCTAGTCACCTTTTGTTTTCTTTCCCCGTTTCTCTGTTTCTCATTCCATTATTTTCTGTTTAGCAGTTGAGCTTCAGATACCCTACGCCCTTTGATCGAAACAATAAGTGTGGATCCCATCGAGTACGATGGACGCGAGAGGGTGCTAATACTTTCCTCTCGCGTAACCGACTCCCGAACCCAGGATATGGTTGCGATGACCATTTCTTTCCCTTTGTTGAGGTTTTCTTCGATTGTTTCTGTTCCCTGCGTCGGGATAAATAACATTCGGCGGCGACTCTTCTGTCTTTTCCGTCGGTTGATTTTTGCAGATGCGATAATATCCATCATAAACCTCCACACCGATTTCCCACAAAATCTTTAAGTCTTCGATTAAAGGTATCAAGTATACGTCTATGTCATTCTCGAGTTGTTTAGGTTTAGAAATTAACATAGATAACATCATGTACTTACGCTTCATACATAGCCATGGAGGTAGGTTATAAATCATAATAATCACAGGCCATGTGGTATGTGAGATACTTTGAAGACCATGTGGGTTTATTCCATCAGTAGATAATGCCAAGCGAAGGTTTCTTTCTTCTTCTCCAAAATCAGGATAATCATTATCAATTTCATCCGCTGTAGTGAATCTGCCAGATGTCGAAACTTTCCATCTATAATTCTTTCATCTGCATGCCAAGTCAAGTGTTTTACATCAGTTTCACTATGAAACATGCGTCTAAATCTCGGAATTATAGGAAAATACCATAAGACTTTTGCTGGAGACAATTTTTCTTATATCGAGAGACTCCGTATTTAGGGCACTCATTTAACGATGCATATTCATTTTGAAACAAAATGCAATCATTTGGGCAAGCATGTATCTTATTATAACTCATGCCAATAGACAACAACATTTTTTTGGCCTCATAGGTTCGATTGGGAAGAACATTATCCTCCGGAAGCATGTCTTTCATAAGGGCTAATAACTCTGTGAAACTTTTATCCGACCATCCATTGCCTGCCTTTAAGTTGTACAACTTTAATACCGTAGACAATCTTGTGAATTTAGTACAACCTTTATACAATGGTTTCTCTGCATCGCTTACCAACCTCTCAAAAATTTTGGGACAGTCCTGAAGATCTTCTTCAAGTGCTTCTGCAATCACTTCGACTCGATCACAATCGTATGTATCTGTGCCCTTGTCGTTTGAAGCATATGTCGTATTATCCCCCTGTTCAACATTCTCGTTACTTATCTCACCGTGTAATATCCAACATTTATAACTTCGATCAATTCCATGCCTCATTAAATGTGATTCCAACTGAACTGCGTCAATCTGACGCCCATAACAGCAACCTAAGCAAGGACATGTGATTCGATTGGGGTCTTTGGCGTGTTCAACAACAAATTTAACGAATTCTGATACCCCATTCTCGTACTTTTGACAATCGATTGGAAGACATCCATTCGAGCATAATTCAATCACCAAAATTATCAATTCCACATTTAAACTCAATAACAACTTCAACCTCAACAATTAATAATTAATTTCATCACTATTCATCATCTTCAACCTCAACAATTAACAATTAATCTTATTATCATTTTCAATCAACAATTAGATTAAAACAAAGTAATCACTAAAAATTATCCATCAACAATGTCATTATCATCAATTAATTTCAACAATTCATCACTAACATTCAACATCAACTTACAAAATTAACACCAATTCTCAAAATAAATTCACCACAAATATCACTATTTATCATCTTCAACCTTACTACAACAACAATTTCAAAATCAAATTCAAACAACAACCACATCAACACTAATTCACCAAATCAACAACAACCACATCAACACTAATTCATCAAAATAAAATTCATACACTAATTTCAAAATCAAATTCAAACAACAACCACATCAACACTAATTCACCAATTCAAACAACAACCACATCAACACTAATTCATCAAAATCAAATTCAAACAACAACCACATCAACCAAATCAACAATAAAATATAATTAGTTTCACATCTTCAACACTAATTCACCTACAATTTCATTCAATCTTCAATTGAATTCAAATAACAACAACATCACAATTGAAGACACTAAATATTTGAGCAAATTTTGGTAAAACAAGTTGCTGCACAAGATGTTCCAACAATAAAGAAGAATCCCGCTAAAAGAAGACATGTCAGATAAGATGTCCCAACAAGATGTTAGGAGATCGTGTCTGTTACTAACTAATTGATGTTTACAGATCAGTTGCAAGATTTAAGGAGCAATCAAAACGTGTATCAAGGAATCATCTAAAAGAAAATTGAAAGTCCAACGCAGTAGAAGGCTATAAAAGAAGACCAAGACCTAGGCCATAAAAGAGAGAGAGAATGACATAGACTTAGGAATCCTATTTTGTAACGTAGGGTTTAGGTTTTGAAAGTCGTAGGTTTCTCTTGTAAGTATCCCTCTATATCGATTTGATACATTGTGGTAGACATAGGTACTTGTACAGATTCAGAAACTTGTAGGTAATGAATCATGTATTGTTCTTGGATGAAGCTTTGAAGCAAATCCAAGTTAACTTGTTAGTCAAGGATGCTTGACTGAACTTTGTATTGAAAGGGGTGTCTTTCAGTAGGATGATGCAGTTATGGTGTAGTAACTGTTAGATAATCACATGTTGTGATTTAGGGAGTGAGACGGGTTTCTCTTATCTAGGATGGAGTTCTTAGATAAAGTTTTCATTGGGTAGTGATAAGTAAATGTGGGTGTTTACTGTAAACCTGAGGTTGTTTACATAAAACTATACTACTGATAGTGGATTCTTCTTTCCGGATTGGTATCCCCTAGATGTAGGTGATTTGCACCGAACTGGGTTATCATATTCTGTGTTGTTTATCATTCTTCAATTTATAGTTCATTTTTTATTAACATGTTGGAACAGATGTCGAAACATCTGTGTTTCTGCAGGTACTAATATCCTGGGTATCAGTTTGCTTTTCTCATCTTGTTTAATAATTATGCAGAACAATGTCTTGACATGTGTTAGGACATCTGTTGTCTGCTATGCTAGAATTTCAATTGGTATCAGAGCAGGCATCCTATCTATTTCTGGATGAGATCTTTGGGAAATACTTTCTGGCGTTTTAAACAAGGAGGAGTTTTGGGGATCAGATCATTCACTCAAACATACTCAAGGGTATTAATGGATGTGATGGATGTTCTGGATCGAAGGTAACAACTTGGTGGTTGTTCATGGTTCTGAGGAAGTTCTACAACAACTGCAAGAGAAGTGGCTAGTTCTCTTGTTGGGGTGCCTTTTAAGATGTTCTGACATCTTACTAGGGCAAGTTGAATTTGTTCCTTGGTGGTTCCTCTGCATATGTTTCTGATGGAAGAACTCTGGTATTTATGGGATTCTGGAGTTGTTACTGAAGACAGATGGTGGAAGATCTCAATCGTCGGCCTCTATATTTGAAAATATTTGCATCTTTTTATTCCAAAGTCGAGAGCGATGGAATGGAGAGAGTTGTTGGTAGATGTCTGTTATGGTGACTTGGTACTTGGAAGCTTGGTTCCATTGTTCATCTTGAAGTCAGTTGAAGAGAAGGGGAGTTGAGATTAGGTTTATCAAGTTCTTGCTCTAGGAATTTGATAAAGTATTGATCGGCTAAGTTGTCAAAGATACTTGAGAATTCTCTCAAGTCCACTCATAAAGGCATCTCAGTCGTGCATCTGGAATCTTCTAGTTATTCTTCTAACTAGAGGGTGTTTCTGGGAAACATAAACCTGAAGAAAGTGGAGGTGATTTATTTTCACTGTCCAAAAGTGCAAGGAAGGGTTCATCTTTCTTAATCCTAAGGATGAATCCAATCTGAATGGAGATTTCAGAACTGTTGAGGTAAATAGGATTCGTTCAGAGAGAATCTTAGTTACTTGAGTCAAAGGTGGCAGCCTTGGTATCTCAACACTTTGTTTGTCAAAGAGGATACTTGAAAATATTGAATACTTGGTAAGTGTTCATGGAGGGATCTGTTGGAGTATGTCTTCAACAGTGACACAGGGTTACTGAACAAGGATTTATGATCAATTGATATTTGTGATACTCACAAGTATTTAATTGATTATCCTTGTATGTGAAGTTCAAGATTGTTGATGTTCAACACGATGTTGAAACATGTCTTCATCTGGTTTGTGCAGAATCATGGGAGGGGTATTGCATAAGCTTTTGGTTCTATATCTCTTGGGTGTTGACCTAAGAATCTGCTTCAGTGTGGTGTGGCAGAAGCATCTGATCTCTGGAGAGTTTCCTGGCATGAAACTGGTCTAGACAATTGTGATATGGAAGATGAAGAAGAAGACATCATAATCTTGATGAATAGTTCTTGGATCAGTTTATTTCTGATCTAGGAGTATTGGAGTGCAGCAGGTATGTTCTAGTTGTTACTAGAAGCATCTGATGTTTATATGGAAAGTATCCCGGCAAGAGACTTGTCCAGAATTTGGTGCTGGTGATGGCACAACTTGGTTCATTTTATTTCTGATATAGGCACATAGAAGCATGTGTCTTGCTCATCTTGGAGGTCAAGGATAAGTGGCAGTTATCTCTGACTCTCTGCAGACTGCTCTACTTAAGGAAAGTGGCACCCTTTGGTATAGTTGTGGTGTAGTCTATGACTACTTCTTTTCTGAAGAAACAGACTTGGCATGTTTGAGTTCTTTGGAGTTGTGAAGCAGATAGTCATCAAGGTGTGAGCTTGAATGGAATACCTGTGATATGATTAAGCAGGATGGAGGTTGTCTACTCAAACTTGGTTATTGAATCAAGTCTATGAGAACATGGTACTCTTGTTCTGTTAAAGGGAGGAGGTTCTTCTGAGTGGCAGAAGGAAGGGCAGAATTCCTCAGCTGGATGTCTGATTAGATGTCGTGACACCAAGCAGAAACTTCAGAGTCTTAGTTGATGTTGTGGCGCATCATCGTAAGATAAGTTGATCTTCTCAGAAATAAATGGAATTAATGCTTCAAAAAGGTCTATCTCATGCAGTTTGCTAGAGCTGTGGAAGGAGAAGATGTTTCATGTCTAAGGCTTGGTGGATCCAAGATGGCTTGCTATGGAGTAAGTAGATCATGTAACTTGAAGATTAGGTTTCATTGGTGGATCAGAAGATTGTCTGAAACTCTGAAGAAAAGTTAAGATGAACCAAACAGTGGCATTTGGTTGATCTTTATTATGCATTCAAGCAGGGTGCTTGGAACTAATTACTCTTGGGTAGAAGGGTAGTTGGTTGAAGACTTAAGGAGGTACTGGTTCAACTCTATCTTGGAGCTTGTGGTAGAAGTTCTAAGCTGATTATGGAAGATTACCTTCTTTTGGTAGATGAGAGTTTATTTCTCTCTGTGGTTATCTAGAGTTCTTATTGATCAATCTGGTGGCGCAGTGTTGTTTGAAGATCTTCAGTTAGATTACTATGCAGATAGTAAGTCCAGTGGTTGAGCATATCAAAAACCATGTTGGTTGGTGTCTGTGATATGTGAAGGATGTCCTAACTGATGTTAGAACATCTTCTAGGTCGGTTATCCTTGGAGTAGGATTCTTAGTTCTGTGTGTGGAACTTGACACTCACATCTTATCTAAGAGGTATTTATCTTGTCATATGGGAGAATGATGGGTAAAGGACTGTCTTAGAAGTCTGATGTGAATGTGGTATCAGACTGAAGTGGATTATGGGTTAATTACATGAAGGTCTGGATTCTGATGTGTTCAGAATATGGAAGCTGATATTCACCAGTTGAATCAGAAGTATTCTATCTTATCATATGGGAGAATGGTAGAAGATTGTCTTGGATCGTGGGGTGTTTATCCAGAAGACTGACTCTTTCTGAAGTCAGAATACTTGTGGAGAAGTGGTTTCTTCTGCTACAAGGCATGCTAGAGAGAAGTGAATCAGTTTGGTGCTTGTGGAGCAAATAAGCTGAGGATTTCTAGAGCATGTGTTTGATGTCCTTCAAGTGTTAAGAACATATGGGGGAACTAGCAAACTAAGGGGCTCTGTATGTCTCTTTGAAGAATGTGAAGCATTCAGATTCAATTGGGTTATATATCAGGGAACAAGGAGATCTATACATGAGAATTCAAGAGGAATTCGTGTGGTGTATGGTTGGTTTCTGGACAAGAGGGATCAATGGTATTTTGGTCTCAATCCAAGAGTTTGTTGGTTGTGGTACAAGGATGTGTTCCTGGTACTCTCACTATATGATCATGAAATTGTCATGGGATATCATGTAGTGATTTTGGGTGTCTCTTTGTGAAGAAGCATCTTTTGAGAAAGATAGGGGGAGAACTTTTATCTGTTAAATGTACTAGTGTGGTACATAGATTGCTTAAGGTTCAAACATTAGGTGAATGCGTTCAGTAAGTGTGTTGAACAGAGCGTGCGCTCTTGAAGACATGAAGATGCGTCTTATGTTTTCCATTCATTCAAGGTGTTCTTCTTGCAAAGGAGCACTGGTTGTCTACGACACGGGGAGTTAGACCTTGGTTGTGGATATGTGGCTGCAGTAGTGCAGATTGAATATCAAGATTGTTTGTGGGTTCAAGCAGTTTCTGATAGATTGCCTCAGGTGAGGATGATATGTCAGACGAGATGTCGTGACATTGCTCTTCTGATATAAGTTCGGGGTGAACTTATCAGGTGATTCTGATTCTGTCATTGGTGTCAATGGATTGAATTAGAAGTGATACAAGTACCTTGAGAGTTTTCTGGGTGTCATTGCTTGTTTCTTAGAGAATTTATTTTTCTCTACAGAAGCAGATAAGGTTTTTTTAGTCTTTGCTGCTGACTGAGAGATGTTTGAAGATATGTTTAAACATCTTGATCAGTTATTCCTAATCTTGGGGCTTGTTGAAAGGGAAGGTGACTATGCTTCAGATGGACTAAACAAAGTCTTACAAGGCGTTAGGAAATTATTTAGGACATGTGGGTGCGCCTTAATTAGCTGATTTGGACAGTGGAGAGAATGTGTCTTACAAACGAGTGTTAAAAACGTGTCTTGAGACATGCACATTCCTTGGACGGTTCCCCTTTAAAGAAGAAACAGTCAAAAGAGTTTTGGCTGGTGTAAATTTTTCTTTGGAAGTTTCATTCCTCATTTAATGTTCGTCTTGAATTGACTTGCATTAATTATCAGTTTGTGGGTCTGTTTAAGCTGGGTTTGGTTCTGTCTTTGACATGTTTATCAATTGTTGGTTAAAAAGGGGGAGAAAAGTACATGGGGTTGAGTCTATCCTTGCAGTTGGTTTGCAAGGATGTTGGACAAAATGTTCTGATATTTTGTCTGAGTCTCAGGTTTCCTATATGTTCTGAATCCTTCCTCGTGTCCTGTGATCTGAGTTATGAACACAATTGTGTCCTATGTTCTGAGTTACCCAGAGTAGTAGTCTGCTTCCTCATGAGAAGAGTGTAAGCTGCCGGCTGAAATGACTTTGGTTACTCTATAAAAAGCATCCTGGGTTTATAGTGCAAAAGGAGTTTTAGCCAAAATTTGTCAAAAGGGGGAGATTGAAGACTCTAAATATTTGAGCAAATTTTGGTAAAACAGATTGCTGCACAAGATGTTTCAACAACAAAGAAGAATCCTACTAAAAGAAGACATGTAAGATAAGATGTCCCAACACGATGTTAGGACATTAGGACATCGTGTATGTTACTAACAACAGGATGTTTGCAGATCAGTTGCAAGATTTAAGGAGCAATCAGAACGTGGATCAAGGAATCAGCTAAAAGAAAATTGAAAGCCCAACGCAGCAGAAAGCTATAAAAGAAGACGAAGACCTAGGCCAGAAAGAGAGAGAGAGAGAGAGAGAGAGAGAGAGAGAGAGAGAGAGAACGACATAGACTTAGGAATCCTATTTTGTAAAGTAGGGTTTAGGTTTTGAGAGTCGTAGGTTTCTTTTGTAAGTCTCCCTCTGTATCGATTTGATACATTGTGGTAGACATAGTGTCATACTCTAAACTTTTACCACAAGATTTCCCATCATTGTGCGAAACATCACCACAATATGGATGTGCCATCATACCTCATCAATTCTCTCAAAGATAGTTGAGTGCTCACCTCAAACAAAGATTAGGGTTTTAAGCCCTCTCAGAGCACTCAAGCAAGGGATCAATCAAGAATTGATATGATCTTCAACTTTTTAGAGCTCTCAAACATTCATGAAGGATCAAGAGGTCTCCCACATCAAGACTCAAGCACAGGAGTGCAACATTTCAAGTTGGTCAAGCCTCAAGATCATCAGTGTCACCAAATTAGGGTTTTGGTCGACCAAGGCCTCCAGAGAGAAATTTTCATCTGGGCATGAAGCCATTACTTCAAAACATGACCCAAGAAGCTCAAAGGGACCTCATGGATCCAATCATAAGTTCAAAATAGCTTCAGGGGGTGCATTCATCAAAAATCAGGAATTAGGGTTTCTTGACCTAATTCACCCCTAAGTTGACTTTTGGAGCAAGGCATGAGCCAAAACCTCAAGGAATGTTTTTAAGACCTCAAATATGTTATATTGATCCTCTTACAAGTTTAAATGGACACAAATAACTTGATTCATGAGCAATATAAATATTCAAATTCATCTGGTCCATCAACTAGGGTTTTTGAGAAAAAATCAACCCTACCTTTGACTTTTGACCAAGACATGATCTCAAACCTTGGGACATGATTCAAGACACTCTAAAACACCTATGGAATCCATCCATTAGGTTTTAATTAGGTCAAGAACATTATTTCATAGAGAATCACAAAGTTTGAAATTCATCTGATAAAAAGTCAATTGTGCCTAAAAACCAAGTTTGACTTTTGAGATTTCTTGACAAACATGGCTTCTTCAAGTCAAAAACAATGTTAATTCATGGTTTGGATCATCATCCATCAAGAAAAATCAAGAAAAGTGAGGTTACTTGCAAAAGGGGTAATCTTAAGAAAACTTGAAATTTCACTAAGTTATGAAAAAATTGTGATTTTTCCCAACTTTGCAAGGTCATAACTCCCAAACCACAAAGCCATTTTCTTCCATCCAAAGCTCAAATGAAAGCTCTCATTACATACTACAAAAGTGTCATAGTGCTCCTTGAGCCAAAAAAGCTAGGATTTTGAGTTATAGAGCCATGAAGTTAGGGTTTCAAAACTTTTGAACTTGGACACTTAGTGAAATTTTGAGACAGAATCTGTTTCATTTTTTTCCCACATCGAGGTCATTTTTCTCCATGATCCAATATGAATCAAGATCCAAGTTAAACATAAAAGTTAGTGTATAATATAGGGGCTTTCTAAAAAGTACAAGAGCCTCCCATGATTCAACTTGAGCAAAGAGTTATGAGCTTCCCAAAATGACATTTTTCACCCTGCCTACACAACAGCATTGGTACATGACTTGTAACCCACGATTCTTGAGCCAATTTTGGGCACTTGCATCATTGTATTTCTGTCCAATATTAACATAAATGATGAAGAATCTGAGCAAAAGACCACCAAGTCAAAAATCCTATCCCTTACGCATATGGCATTCAAGATTCATTTCCAAAAACTTCAACTTTGTCATGAAGCATTGAATGGATGCATAGATCTGACATGTATCAGTTCATAACATTACAAATGAGTCAAGATTAGTCCAAGAATCAGAAGACCATAGGCCTGCAAGATTGACTCAAGTCAATGGCTAGAGGAGACTTTGGCTACATGACAAAATTTAATGGATAATAGGGTAATCCAGCCCCCAATCACTATTCCTTGCAAAACAAACTTCCTCTATTATAAATAGAGGTCATGTGTGAAAGATTAAACCACCCTAAAACATCAGAACTCATGTTTTCCTCCAAATCACTCTTCAAAACCAAAATTTCCTTCTTTGGCAAGTAACATACGAATTTTCAAATAGAGAAGGATTCAACCACAACCAATGATCCTAACACCACACATACATCATATAGAAACTATCCAAACACTTCTCCATCATCTGTAACCTCATAATTACAAAGCTCAAAATCCAACTTAGGCCTATTTGCAGTTGAGGTACCACAACAAGTTCCAGGTGTTTCCAATCCATTCCAAGCTTCCAAACACCTTACATAAGGTCCATTGAAGCTGTCCAGATCATCACACAACATTTGTAACACCTCTACATCATAATTCAAATTCCTCTTGCACAAGTAAGCCTGACACTCTCAAACTCTATGATTTATGCATCATAAATGTGTTTTCAAGTTACAAACATGTTTCTGTACTTGTGTAGAGTGTTTCCCCTCAATCAATTGCTTTGTAGCTATCGTGTATAGGATTCCATAGTGTTCTTGCAGAAATTAGGGTTCATGTATTCATCACTTGATTTCTCACTCCACACTTAATATAAATGCAATTAATTGGTACCATTGGAATCCTTGTTCACAAACGAACAACTTTCATGTTTACAAAAGTCAAAACCATTAAGTAATCAGGGAGATATGAGAGGTTTTGCAAATCTGGCCATGGAGGTTCGCGCGAGGAAGAAGAAGATGGCCTTGGTGTCATTTTTTGAATTTTAAATATTTGAATTTTTGTTATTTTTTTAATTGATTTCAAAATTTAATTTCTCCCTGATTTTTAATCATTTTTTATTATTACTTTTTTCAAAATTCACAAATATGTTTAAATATTTTATTCCACAAAAAAATCAAAAAAATATTATTTATTTAAAATCTTTTGAATTTTTGTGAAGAATTTCTTTTTAATTGTTTTTAAACATTTTAAAAGAGTTCTTTCTCTTGATTTTTCAAATTCAAATGAATTTCAAGATTTCATATGATTAAAACATGATTTTTCAAAACATTTTTCAAAGTTCATAGTTTGTTTTTAAATATATTTGACATTTTATATCATTTTTTATTTAATTTTCTTTGAAAATTTGTATTTTTTAATTAAAATTAGGGTTTTCCCTTGATTTTAAATTTTCAAACTTCATTTGAAACACTTTTGAGCCTCTAATAGAGTGTAAGACTCATTCCTTTTTGTATATAAATAATTTGGGCATTAGTCATTGTATAAGTCCTACTGTGGTTTTTCAAAATCGCGACATGATCGTCGCCTTTCAAATAAATCATCTGGGCCTCTCCTTGAGTATAAGCCCCATTTTTCTTCTTTACAAACACTTTTGGGCGTCTAATAGAGTGTAAGACCCAAACTCTTTTTGTACATAAATAAATTTTGGGCCTCTGCTATAGTATAAGCCCCACAACGTCTTTCGGTATCGCAATGCGATCACTGTTTTCAAATAAGTCATTTGGGTCTCTCCTTGAGTATAAGCCCTAATCTTTTGTACATAAGCTTTGTTTTTAACAACAAAAAGCCTCCATGGGCCTCTCCTTGAGTTGTAAGCCACATACCTTTGTTTTCAAAATCATCTGTCTGTTTTAAACTGGTACTAAGAGGAGCATTATTCCCGGTAAAATTGCTCTTAGACCACTTGGGCCTCTCTTTGAGTTATAAGCCCCAAACATTCTTTTCTTTTAAACAACTTTCTTTTAATTCAAATTCAAATTCAAAGTTTTCTCAAAACTTTCTTCAATTTCTTGAAACCCTAATCATACAGATGTAATCAGTACAATCAATCACAATACACTTGGGCCTCTTTATAGAGTATAAGACCCAACATCTTTTCAATTCAATGCATACTTGTTTATATACCTATCAATTCACTTATTTGTATATATTATTGTGTATATTTTTTTAGAGTTTCCCCAGCAGTTAGGTTTACACTTAGGTCAAATCAGAGTTTACTTCTAACTTAGTCAAAAACTAGTTCCCTCATAGGAAACTTCCCTCAATACAGTCTGCCTCCTCTTGGGCTTATTCAATATGGAACAGAGAAAGACATTATTCCCAGTGAAACTTTTCTCAAGACTGTCAAAACTTAGAAACATATATGTATATACAAGAAATTCATTTCCCCAGAGAGGATTAATTCCCGGTGAAACCTCTTTTGAATTTCTTCAAACCTTATAATTGTTTAACAAAGATAGGACTTATTCCCGGTGAAACCTTTCTTGAACTTTTCTTAGGCTTGGACCCACAGGCTTCCTAGAAGTATCCCCAGCCTCCTCTTGGGCTTAGTAAAAGGACCAACAGGCTTCTTAGAAATTCCCCAGCCTCCTCTTGGGATTAGTACAAGGACCCAAAGGCTTCCTAAAAGCATAGGATAGAAATTAGTCATCTCTACTAACACAATCCCCAGGAGAGTCAAAATTCCAGAACATCTAGTCAGTTAGGAGTTGTTCTCTATCTCTAGAACCCACAACCTCCTCTTAGGCATCATACAAAGATCTCTCTCTACACTAGAGTTTACCACTTCTTAAGAGACTTGGACAGTCTCAGCCTCCTCTTGGGCCTCATACAATTAGACTTGGAAAGTCTCACTCTCATTGTCTCCTCTTGGACTTCACACAGAGACCCTTAAGTTTCCTTAAAGCATAGGGAAAACCCTGGTCATTTTATCAATACACCAGTCTCCAGCACATTTAAAAATTTCTAAGTTTTTTAAAACTCAACCTTAAACTTCTCCGACCTCCAACCAAGGCTTGACTTTCACCTTGAAAACCCCAGCCAAGGTCAGATTGACCTCAATAAAATCCTAACAGAATCAGAGCCTCATGGCATCTGATATTTCAACTGTCTCTAATTCTCCAGAAAGAGTTAGTTCCCCTTTGAATTCCCCAATACAGTTTAGACCCTCTCCTGGATTAAATAATCGTTAGCAGGAGTCAGCCTCCTCTTAGGCTTTATATAATGATTTTCCCCGACAGCCTCAATCTTGGGCTTTGTACAAGACATATATAACATTCCCCAGAGGAGTCACTTTCCTTTAGCTTCAACATTATACTTTGATCAAGACACACAAACATCAATACCCCTCAGATGAGACAAGGAGTCCACTCTGCAGGAAGATACATCCTCTATACATCACATGTCAAAACAAACAAAACCTTTTATCCAGATAATTGCTATAAGTGGCACACTTGTTGATTCAAAATCCAAGCTGGAGTCCCTCATTTATCCTAGCTAAAACCTCTCTTTCACTAACAGCTATAAGTGGCAAGCCTCTGGATTCCATACATCCAAGCCAATATCCCTCTCTTAGCATGAAAGATTCATAAAGGAAAAAGTGGCATTGCTCTACACTGAGTTAAAGTTTCTTCCTTCATGGCATTCCTCTTATAAAGGAAATTATGGCATTATTGGATTCTACACATCCTAGCTAAAGTAATTTTCCTTATAACCAATTACCAGACATTTTGTGTGGACAGGTGAGATATATCCCTTTAGAGATGACAAATTCTCTCTCAGTCAAACTTTAGCTTCAATCTTGGGCTTTAAACAAGACACAAATACTCTGATAGCTTCAATCTTGGGCTTTAAACAAGACACCAACATATATTTTCCTCCCATAGAATAGGAGGAACTACGATTGCTTTGATTTCCCAAATCTCTTTACGGGAATACGTAGGCATAAGATTGCGAAATCTTAGCGAGCACACAAATCAAAAATCTTAGGTCCAGTACCTTCCCAAAAAACAATAGAAAACCCAAAACAACAAAAACAGTCTCTCAATTCTACCAAAGGAGAAACTTTCCCCAATCCACAGCAGATAAACACAAGAAAGCATTTCAATTAGCAGAAATACATGCAAAAGAAGGTTCCTATAGATTACTATAGATACACTGGGTGTTAACAGCTTCCCTTTGTATAACCAGACCCCCGATCCCCGATCTCTTAGCATTTGTTAAAGAAAACATTTGCGTGCAGGGTTAGTTTAAGATATCTTCCCCTTCCTTTCTAGCTTCATAGGATAAATACAGAAATCACAAAGTATCACCAATCATGCGGTAAGGTGGTCGCGTCACCAGGAAATAATCGACGGCTACACATAGGTACTTGTACAGATTCAGAAACCTGTAGGTAATGAATCGTGTATTGTTCTTGGATGAAGCTTTGAAGCAAATCCAAGTTAACTTGTTAGTTAAGGATGTTTGACTGAACTTTGTATTGAAATGGGTGTCTTTCAATAGGATGATGTAATTATGGTGTAATAACTGTTAGATAATCACAGGTTGTGATTTAGGGAGTGAGATGTGTTTCTCTTATCTAGGATGGAGTTCTTAGATAAAGTTTTCATTGGGTAGTGATAGGTAAACGTGGGTGTTTACTATAAACCTGAGGTTGTTTACATAAAACTATACTACAGATAGTGGATTCTTTTTCTTGGATTGGTATCCCCTAGATGTAGGTGATTTGCACCGAGCTGGGTTATCATATTCTGTGTTGTTTATCATTCTGCAATTTACAGTTCAGTTTTGATTAACATGTTGGAACAGATGTCGAAACATTTGTGTTTTTGCAGGTACTGATATCCTGGGTATCAGACAGCTTTTCTGTTCTTGTTTAGTAATTATGCAAAACAATGTCTTGACATGCTATGCCAGAATTTCAACAATCTATTCTATGGCTTGCGAATCCAAAAAAGCAAAAGAAAAAATACCTTGCTCAAAATGAAGTTACGGCAGAGGGAATTACGGTAGAGGGCTTCGTCACGAAGAGAAAAAGTCACAAAACAGAGGGAGTTAGGCGGAGGGAGAAGTCGCGAGAGAGGGAGATACGGCGGAGGGAGCAGCCTTGCGCAGAGAGAGGGAGATACGGTGGAGAGAGTAGTCGCGAGATAGAGAGTTTGAAAGTTAGAATTTAAGACAAACAATAGTTTGTGTTTTATTATTTAGAAATTAAAAGACTTATAGCAGCGCTTTCTGAAAGCGCTTTCTTATGTGATACATTTTGCAGTGCTTTTGAATTAAAAGAGCTTTCTTTTCCTAGGAATATAGCAGCGCTTCACAAAAGTGCTTTCTAATGTGTGGTATAGGAATGGCCTTTAGCAGTGCTTTTCAAAAGCGCTGTCTAAAGTGTGGTCTACGAATGGCCTTTAGCAGCACTTTTCAAAAGCACTGTCTAATGTTAGCCTTTAGCAGCGCTTTCCAAAAAGCGCTTTTTAAAGTGTAGCCTACATCTGGCCTATAGCAGCGCTTTTCAAAAGCGCTTTCTAAAGTCCCCCTTTAGCAGCGCTTTTTTCATTGTTTTTTTTACTTATGGCAGCGTTTTTGGAAAAAAGCGCTGTCTATGTAGTGCTGCCAAAAATCAATTTTGGCGTAGTGTTAAGTGACCTGAAAAACAAAAAGCACCCTGAGCTGGCATGAAAAACACCTCAATTAAACAACAACCCAATAAAAATCCAAATTCCAATAGATGCATTCATAGAAGAAACATGATAAGCAAATAATATTTCCACGATTGAAATCAATTGTTTCAACGACACATTAACTTATTTAACTATTTACAGCACATAACAGAACATATATAAACAATATTTTCAACAAAAAAAATTATATAAACAACATAGGTATTACCAAAGTGAGATGGCTTACTTTAGATGGCTTATTCTAAATAGTTATCATCCCATCAAAAATTTCTATCAATAATACACGAGGACAACACGAAATGGACCATTCAATACACCAAACAGGATCACGAGGAGAATCTACATATAGTGCAACTAATCAAATTTCTGAATGTATAAACGTATTTTTCTACACAAAACAGACAAACAAGGTGAATCCTACCCCTTACTTATAATCACCGCTAAAGTCATATAATCATATCATATCATTATTCAACATGAGACTCAAATTAAAAAAACAAGAAAGTCATATTTAACAAAATATTAAGAAAACAGGACTAGAGTGTTAAAAACAGAATAACTTTGGATTAGTTACACGTGCTTCAGAAGCGAAGGATATAGCATTCATATTTCCAAACCAAGTAACGACACTGGAAATATATAGACAATAGCAGTATTATGATAAGAATCAAACGATACAAACTATTCATAAATGTAAAATTGAAATAAAGAAAATAAAATAGGTGAACTTGAAATTACATGTAAATCCCAAGTTTGTTGAAAGAATGAGAAATAGGTTTTGTGCCAGAGAGACCTCCCAAAAATCAAATAATGAATCAAAACACAAACCTAAAATTAAGAAAAACAAAAACTTTTTATTAACAGAAAGTTTAAAAAACCCAAAATTTATGCTAAAAAATAAATCATTCCATCTGGTTTATAATTAAAATAAAGATAAGAAATGAGAAAATTAGACCTAAAACGAATAACTAAAATTCGCTGTTGGAGAGAGAAGGCACTGAAATTTTGCAAGCAGAAGCATTCAAGAGAAGAGGTAAAAGGGTTTAAAGAGCATAGGTTAACGACCTCACAAACATTGGTCAAATCGAAAATAGAGTTCTGAACATCTTTGAAATGTGGTCGAGCTTCAAACTCAGTAGAGGTTGAGATGCAAACGTCAAAATGTCGTCGAGCTGCCCAAAACGCGGTGGTCAGTTGAACGACGAGTATGGTCAATCTGAGAGGGGAAATGTGTGTTCAAGAAACTGATGAAGAGTCTAGGTGGATGATTGTTCGTGATTTTAGGGTGAAAATTTCTCTAATTACTGAAATTGTGAGTTTGTGAAGAAGTAATTGAATGAATGAATTTTGGAAATTTCTGAGTTCGGGAGGGAAGAGTTGAAATTTTTTAGTTTTTCTTCATTTGGGAGAAATGAGTTTTTCTTCATCGATTTTGAGAGGGAAGAGGATATATTTTGGCATGTAATGGGAGGGAAGAGTTTTTCTTCAATTGAGTTTGGGAGGTACGAGGAAAAATTTTAGCGTGTAATGAATTTTTTTTTTAAGTTGATAGCTCATTACCATATAGGAACGGTCATATGAATTTTTAAATAAGACAACAAACTTTTAAAATTTGTTGCCTATTACACTCTATGAGCACAGTTTTTTTACCTTTTAAAAATTAGGCATTGTCGTAGAGTCAAAATGTTCTAGTGTTATTTGTAGACGCGACTACAACCAGATGGATATATGAGTGTGGATATTATGTTATGAAACATATGTTTGACATTGTTTCTAGAGGCATTAGTGATTCATGGCCTAAGGTAGTCACTTTATTCATATGCATGCAATTTATTTATGAAAGGTTAGCTAGTAAAAGGTTTATGAAAGGTTAATGTTGTTGTTGTTACGTTTATGTTGTTGTTTTGGAGACTGAATATTTAATGTTGTTATTGTGTTTTCCTAATTTAAATTTTATGCAAATTATGTGTTTAACGACAAAACACCATTCAAATAAGAAGATATAAATGACATATGTTCATGTTGCGCCGGTTACTTCCCAAAGTTTTTTTATTTACAAGCACACTAATTTCTCTTAGTTGTTGCCATGTTAATTGGTTAACCATTTGTATATATATTCACTACTAGAAAAAGAACCTAACGTAGCATGGTATTACCTCGGTCATTAAGTCAATCGTAGTATGAGCTCTTATTAGGCGTCTGCAAATTTTTTTCTTTTATTAGTAAGACATTTCACTAAGGTCCATATTAGTAATCGCAATGATTGTTAGAACAAGATTTGTTCTTGACATTTTCACTTTTAGTTTTCCTGATAAAAAAAATATTAAAAGAACAATGGTTTATTTGATGTGTGTTTTATTTATGCAGGTTCTTGTTCTTGTACATCAATAATCAGAATATGTTTTACTTAGACACAATGGAGTTGCTTCATTGCTAGCTTCTGGTGGCAGAGTCTAAAGAACAATTACTAATGTGGTTTGACGCAGACTCTGAACTGAAGGCCTCAGCATTCAGACGAGTTTCTACACTTGGTAATTGTATATCAGCATCTGGTACCATTTAGAGTTGGTAATAAAGTTGTGGAATGTCCGTACTGCTGAAAGCAAGTTGTATTGTCTTATCAACCTGTCAACTCGAGTCTACAAGATTGCAAGGCTCAAGAAAAGCTGGTACGTTCTATGGATGTCTGATCCCAATGGCTCTATCAGTACAAAACCTCTTGAAGACTCAAAGGTTAACCGTGTTACACACTGGATTCAGAATCTTCTATGCATCCATCTTCAACGTTTCTTGTACTATGGAGTAGAGGTAAAGACCTTTGTTCAAGACACTTCCTCAACGAATAGTTTCTGCAAAGGCTATATATATGGATGAAGATTCAAGTTTAAATCTTAACAATGATTTTTCTGTTGAAGGAGTAGCAAGATCAAGCAATTATCAACTCTAATGTAATATGCAAATTTTCTGTTTTAGGTTGTAATTGTAAAAGCCTTAAGATTTCTTATCATTAAATATCTGAGAAATCTTAAGTGCTTTAGGTCTTTGTTATGGTGATTTCCCGTACCTATGATGCTTGCATCATGTACACATTGTTCTCTATTTTGCCGGGCCTTCAATAGTTTAGATTAAGTCTTCTGCTATGTGCTTGAGCAAAAAGTCTTGTCTCATTAGGATTCAAGCAACAAGTCTTGAGCCAAGATGCTTAAGCCACTTAAATCTCATTGCTTAAGTGCTTGAGCTGTGAAAGTATTATTCAGCTAGTCTGATTGAGTAAGTGGGAAAGTCCCCGTGTGAGGGGCGTGAGCAAGAATTCTCGAGTGCAGCTTGAGTAAGGGAAGTTTCAGTCTGGATGGCCAGAAGAGCAGGTGGCTCGACTAGAGGATGTGAGCAAAGAGAAATCTTAGACATGTGCTCTAAGCAAAGAGAAAGTCTTAAACAGATGATAGAAGAGCAGGTGGCTCAGTCATATGGTGTGAGCAAAGGTTAAGTCTTAGACATGTGTTCTAAGCAAAGGAAGTCTCAGAGAGTTGGTCTGAGCAGTTGTAAAAGTCTTATGCAAAAGCATTAGCGATTGTAATCTTGAAGTGGTTATAATGAAAATATCTTGTGAGGCAAGGGGATTGGACTACTCTCAGTTAGGAGAGGAACTAGTATAAATCTTTTGTGTCTTCTGCTATTATTTTATTTATTTCTGTTATATCCGCTGCCAAACGAATTAACTCAAAATCTGGACATCAGTTCTACTTCTGAAACTCTAATAAGAAGTTAAATTAAAAGAGAATGCGAAACACAATTCATCCCCCTTCTTCTGTACTTTTCACACCTTCAATTGGTATCATAGCATGGTATGTGCTTAACACTTAATAGTGGCGAAGATAATGACCCGATAAGAAAAGTATATTTCTTCTTCGAGAAGGAATCAAGTGCCACATGAAAAATATCATACAGCTTTCCTACCATATTCAAATGGGCGATTCCACTGAATTTAAATTATGGAAAAGCTAAACATATTTTTAACTCATTGGACTTGATAAAGGGTTGCTAAAGGTCTATAGAATATGCTTGAAAAAGGTATTACTATAGAAGTTGATGGTGTTAAAGATGATCATCTTAAAAATCTCTTTCACCAACTCAGAAGATGCATATTGAATATCTTCAGAGGTAGTTGCATTCTGGTAGATGCATTATCTCACTTCTGAGTATATCAACATCATTGATATGTCTGATGCTTGGACTATCTTTGAAATCTTGTGCTCGGGTTTGTAGGGGTCAGTTTTTGAAGCTTGAAGTAGTTACACTTCATCTAATATTTTCAACCAAATTCTAAGAAGATTGTTCCTTGACTTAAATCTAAAGTCACAGTATTTTTTAATCTTTACATCTTGAATCTGCTGTGTTCTGAAGGTTTGTCTTGCAGTCTTTAAAGGAAAGAAATGAAGTTGGATAATGAAAAACTATTCAACAGATCACCTTCACTACTACAAATCGCGCAAACAACAATGCCGAGTTTACAACGGATTCATATACACCATTGTAATAGGTTAAAAGTTTCGCGCCCAGTGAGTAGTTAGATTTATAAACAGTAATTTAATGATGGTTGTCTTAAAACATCGTAATAATAAATGATGTGTAGTAAGCTTCGATTCCCAGCAACTACACTTTTTCCATTTTTTAGAGTACATTAAGCGTGTGTAACTTAAGTCCATTATTTAAAAAATAAATTGTAAATAATTTTACAACGGTGAAGTAAACCGACATTTGTTATAGGACTTACGTCCATTATTAAAAAAATAAATTGTAAATGATTTTACAACGGTGAAGTAAACCAAATGTTGTTAGAGGACTTACAATTCCACTACGGTTGGGTTGTTCAACCGCGATTAAAGGGTTTACTGATAAATTAAAACGAAACTTATTTTGTATTTCTTTCATAAGACGCCATAGGCGAACAAGCGAGCCAGAGACAACAACGGTGGCGTAATCTTTACCCTCTTCGTATCCATTCATTTGGAGCTCAAATCTCCACCTTCTTCGTTCATTTGATTCTTCAGGTTCGAAGTACGGTACTCTTCAACATCTTCATTCCATTTTTCTTGGTTTATGTTGTATATGCTCAAATATTCACCCTCTTTGTTCATTTGATTCTTCAGCTACGAAGTACGGTACTCTTCAACATCTTCATTCCTTACGTGCATAAGATTCTTCAGCTTCGAAGTACAGTATTGTTAGTTCTATTATTTTTAGTTCTATTATTGGCTGCAATTTTGGTAAAACAATGTGTTGGTTCAAGATGTCATGTCTGATGTCTTAACTTGTGTTGCTAACATTCTGCTTATGGTTTTGTTACTTAGTGTTGCAGGTCAGTGTTCTGATGTCAAACATGATGTCTTAACATCTTTTGACAGAACATTAGGTTCAGTCTGTTTGTTAGGGTTGTGCTTTATTTACTGTATCTTGAGGATTGTTTGAGAGATTGCAGGCATGATTCTTGGAGGAGATTTTGTTTGATGCAATCGTTCTATATTTCCTTTGAAGTATATTCTATTTCTAGTTTTAGGCCTAAAAGATTTGAAGAGTAATTATGTTTTAAAGTGAGATTCAAATATGGGTGTTAAGGCTGCCCAAGCCCATGAAGAGAGTTGCTCTAAAAAGACGTATCAAACCTAATTGCTGGTTGGAGAAGTTTAATTGAAGAGCTGCATTACTTGTGTTAGGGTTTGAGTCTTTGTGCGTCGTGTGTTATTTGTGAGCCATTCACTCATCTCTTTGATGTTTGAATTGGACTGTTTAATTGAGTTGTAATTTATCCACTCTAAACTTTTAAGCACGAGTGGTTGTTCTTGATCAAAGCTTTTAAGCAAAATCAAGGTGTGTCTTTCTTGTGTGTCTTCTTACATTGTTATTTTCTGTTTTATCACTGCTGTGATTGAGGGGGAGTGAGAGGTGTCTCATATCTAAGAGTGTCTTAGGTAGAAGTGTCATTGGGTAGTGATTAAGTAAGTAGATTATCAACTTGTGTGTTGATTGTGGAGTCTATAAATTGATACTACTAATAGTGACTTTCCTCCCTGGCTTGGTAGCCCCCAGACGTAGGTTGTTAGACCGAACTGGGTGAATAATCCGTTGTGTTGTTTACAACATTTACCTGTTACTATTATTGACTTGTTCATACAACAGATATTGATGTTGTGACATCTCACTTGACATCACATATCTGATACCAGAATTTCAATTGGTATCAGAGCGGGTCATCATGCTCTGCATCTGGGTGAGATCTAGGGTCGTTAGTTTCTGGTGCAATGGACAAGGAGAGTGGTGGATTTGTGAATAGACCCCCTATTCTAGATGGATCAAATTATGACTACTGGAAACCTCGCATGGTTGCCTTTTTGAAGTCTTTAGACAGCAGGGCTTGGAAGGCTGTTTTGACAGGATGGAAACCTGAAGAGGAGTGGACCAAGGAAGAAGATGAACTTGCACTTGGGAACTCTAAGGCCTTGAATGCCTTATTTAATGGTATAGACAAGAACATTTTCAGGCTGGTCAACACATGTGAAGTGGCTAAGGAGGCTTGGGATATTCTAAAAACAACTCATGAAGGAACCTCCAAGGTCAAGGTGTCAAGACTTCAGCTGCTAACAACAAAGTTTGAATGCTTGAAGATGAAAGATGAAGAGACCATTCATGACTTTCACATGAATATACTTGAACTGTCAAATGCTTCTAGTGCCCTAGGAGAAAGGATGTCTGATGAGAAGCTTGTGAGAAAAATTCTCAGATCTCTTCACAAGAGATTTGATATGAAGGTGACTGCTATAGAGGAAGCTCAAGACATCAGCCAGATGAGGGTTGATGAATTGATTGGTTCACTTCAGACATTTGAATTAGGATTGAATGACAGATCTGAAAAGAAGGTTAAAAGCATAGCCTTGGTGTCTAGTACAGAAGATGATGAGGAAGAGTGTGGTCCTGAAACTCAGGAGGAGCTATCCAATGTCATTGTTCTGCTGGGAAGATAGTTTAATAAGGTGTGGAAAAGAATGGAAAGGAGGCATAAACCCTATGTCAAGAACATCACATCTGACATCAACAGGTCAGGTGATCAAAAGAAAACCAAAGCAGAGGAGAAGACTAATAATGACAAAGGGATCCAATGCCATGGTTGTGAAGGTTTTGGTCACATCAGAGCTGAATGCCCTACATACCTTAAACAGAAAAGGGTTTGTCTGTCACTTGGTCTGATGAGGACACTGAAAGTGAGGATGAATCTGCCAAGCATGTCAGAGCTATGACTGGAATATGTGATTCTGATGAAGATTCTAGTGATGGAGAGATTACCTACGAGGAACTAGCTGCATCATATAGAGAGCTATGTATCAGAAGTGAAGAAGTGTGTCAAGAAGGGGAGAAGCAAAAGGAACTCATAATCCAACTCAAGGCTGACAAGGCTGAACTGGAAAAGGAAGTCAGTTTGCTAAAATGCAATCTTGATCAAATGTCCAAATCTCTCAGAATGTTGAACAATGGAACTGACACTTTGGATAAAATCCTTACATGACTGGGCTGGGGTTTAAGGGTGAGAAGAAACCTTCTTTAGATGCTAGTTCTTCTGGTACTAAACAGAACCTGTCTCATCATATGTTTCAACAACATGAAAAATTTCATACTTCTGGACCCAAGCAGAACATGTTCCATCAGACGTCGCAACATCATAGGAAGGTGCATGTTTCTGGACCTAATCATTTTGTGCCTCATCATCGTGGCAGAAGACAGCCTCAACAGTATGGGAGAAGACATCCTCAGGGGAGAAGACATCCCAACCATTTTAGAGGAGGATTTCAAAGATGGAGATGTCATTACTGTGGTAAGATTGGTCACATAAAACCTTTTTGCTTTAGATTGCATAGATTTCCTGAACATGGTCCTCAACCTAGAACAAATCAAAGCATTCCTGCACATGGAAAAAAATGGGTTCCCAAGGTTGTTGTTACAAGCTTATTAGCTCACATGTCTAGTAGAGCCTCAGCTGTGGAAGATTGGTACTTTGACAGTGGGTGTTCTAAACATATGACAGGTGTCAAGAACCTGCTGGTGGATGTCAAATCCTATTCCACAAGTGATGTGACTTTTGGGGATGGAGTCAAAGGTGAGGTCAAAGGGATTGGCAAGCTGAATTGTTCAGTTGGGCCTAGTCTTGATAATGTGTTGCTTGTTAAAGGGTTGACTGCTAATTTAATTAGCATCAATCAATTATGTGATGAAGGTTTCGAGGTCAGCTATACAAAATCTGAATGTTTAGTGACAAATGAAAAGAGTGAAGTTGTTATGAGGGGAGTTAGATCTAAAGATAACTGCTACTTATAGGTTCCTCAAGAGTCCAGTTACTCCACCATATGTACTATTGCCAAAGATGATGATGTGGATTTGGACCATCAAAGACTTGGGCATCTACATCTGAAAGAGGTGAAACAAAGTCTGATTGAGCATAATGTCAAGCAAGATGTCATGACATTACATTATGACATCCTGAGCATATTGATCAGCTGTCTTGTGGGAGATAATGTGACAATTTTGAAACCTGTTGCCACTGAACGAAAGTTGGGTGAGACTGTGGATGCTGGTAAGGTCGAATTCACAAAGAAAAAATTGGGTATCCACATTTGTGAAATCTTATAGCAATTAAAGGCGTGTGGGAAAATCTTTTTAAATTTTAAAAGCCATTTACTGGTTTGTAGAAATATCATTAATTGCCTTTTATGTTTCCAAAAGCAGCCCACCTATTTTAGGCAATCATTTCAATGTAGTTCTCCCACACGCAACACACGTCTCACACCTCATTTGCTCTGCTCGTTCATCTTCTCTCCCGGAGAAAGGAGCTCTTCCAATCATTTGACAACCAGCTGCAAGAAAGTAATAATGTCTCAACTACAACTTTCACCATCCAAGAAATCTGCTACAAAAAATCCTTTGTATGCAAAATCTAGGGTTTCTACTGAAAAGGTCTCGCTTGATGATGCTCTGGATATTGAGCCTCTATCTATGGTTCCTCTCCCTGGTTCTGAAAAGATATGACCAAGCAAGCTACAGGCGAAGAGGTCTACACGTCCTAGTACAGGTAAAACTTCTAGTCCTTCTGAGTCTAGAAAGTTTAATGATAGTGAAGCTAGGAGGGTTGTCACTGGAATTTTGTTTGGAGAAAAATCTGGGAACCCTACTCAAGGTGATAAAAATCTAAGTGAGGAAGAAGAGTATTCTGTAGATAAGAGTCTTGACAGGATAGTTACCAAGGTTCTTGAAAAAGGTATTTCTGTGGCTGGGATATCGAGGCCACTCGCTCAAATGTCTGCCTCTCACTCTGAGGGTACGAGAGATGATAAGCAAACTGCTGAAGACAATCTTCACAGGTTGGATATGTCTGTTCTTGAAGAAGCTGAAACTGAAGGTGGAGCTAATGCTGAAACAGATGTTGGAACATCACCTGCTAAGAAAGGTACCTCTAGTCCTAGAGGAAAGAAGCCAGTTAATGTGGTAGATGTGGATGATTTGTCAGATAATGAGATTATAGCCAATGTGGTGCCTGGGATAGCAAAATGGATGAAGACAAGAAAAGAGAAGGTTGTTGCAATGACAGGGTCTCTTGGTAGTGGTAAGAAGAAGTCTGTGGTTGGTCCTACAAAATCATGGAGCAAGGAGGCTACCAGCTCCAAGAAAAGAAAGGCTAGGTCTGACTCTGACTCTGACTTTGATGTTGAGGAGGATGTCCAGGACATCAATCCTGAGAAGAAAGCTGCTAGCAAGAAGATTGTTGACAAAGTTCCTGATGTCCCTTTAGACAATATTTCATTCCATTATGTTGAAAATGTGAGTAAGTGGAAGTATGTTTATCTGAGAAGAATTGTTCTGGAGAGAGAGCTAGGTAGAGAAGCTCTTGAGATGAAGGAGATTATGGAATTGATCAATTATGCTGGATTAATGAAAACTGTGTCTAGTTTTTCAAAATGTTATGATATGTTGGTTAAGGAGTTCATTGTGAACATCCCTGACGACATTACTGATAGCAGGAGTATGGATTTTAGAAAGATTTATGTAAGAGGTAGGTGTATTGAGTTTTCTCCTACTGTTATTAACAGGTACTTGGGAAGGAGTGAACAAGCAGAGAGTGAGCTAGAGGTCACTGACAATCAGATTTGCAAGGACATTACTGCAAATCAAGTGACTGCATGGCCTTTGAAGGGAAAATTGGTTGCCGGTCTTTTGAGTGTTAAGTATGCTATACTGCATAGGATTGGCGCTGCCAACTGGGTTCCTACCAACCATAAGACTACAATTTTTGTTGGGTTGGGAAAGTTTATCTTTGCAGTTGGAACCAAGAAGGACTTTGATTATGGTTCTTATATATTTGATCAAACAGTCAAACATGCTGGAACAATGGCTGTGAAGTTGCCAATTGCTTTTCCATCCTTAATCTGTGGAATTATTGTGAATCAACATCCTGGGATCTTGGCTGCTATAGATATTGCTTGCAAAAGGGAGTCTGTTTTGTCTCTTCACTCCAAACTCTTTGTAGGACAACATGTTCCTGATATTGTTTCAACATCTGCAACTGTTGGCAACAAGAATACCACCAAAGGTGAGTTAATCAGTGAGTTGAAGGCTACTTGCAAGGAGCTGGAAACAGTGATCAGCATAAATACTACTTGGAAGCTGAAATTAGAAGCCTTGATCAAAAGTTTGGAACAGGTTGATGATGAGGGAGAAGAGGAAGCTGGTGTCTCCAGTGAGGAGACTGATGAATGACTTGGTTCTGGCACTCTACTGTGTTGCTTGATGGTTCTTTTGGTTTTTCTTTTTGTTATTAGTTTTTGTTTTGCACCTTAGGTGTTTGCTATGTAATCTGAACATCTTGGATATTGTTTCCTATATGATTATATGGTTTGGATGTTCCATGACTTGTCTTGACATTCTGTGGCTAACAAGGGAGAGCTAAGTTGACTGACTGGTAGCTAGTATCACTACAAGAAAAAAGGAGATTTACGACACTTGAGTTGCGACAGCTATCAAAAAACCGTCCTTATTCCTGGACTACGACAGTTCTTACGACGGTTTGAGCCAACCGTCGCAGATTTTTTAGGCATGTTGTATAAAATAATTGCGACAGTTACCAAAGAACCGCCCTCTTTCCACACTCGCGACAGTTAAGGCGAACTGTCGCAATTACTTTAGCCAATCATAATCACTATTTTTTTATTCCTTTAATTTCCCAAGCAGAACATGTTCCAACAACATGAAAAAGTTCATACTTCTGGACCCAAGCAGAACATGTTCCATCAGATGTCGCAACATCATGGGAAGGTGCATGTTTCTGGACCTAATCATTTTGTGCCTCATCATCATGGAAGAAGACAGCCTCAATAGTATGGGAGAAGACATCCTCTGGGGAGAAGACATCCCAACCATTTTAGAGGAGGATTTCAAAGATGGAGATGTCATTACTGTGGCATGATTGGTCACATAAAACCTTTTTGCTTCAGATTGCATGGATTTCCTGAACCTGGTCCTCAACCTAGAACAAATCAAAGCATTCCTACACATGGAAAACAATGGGTTCCCAAGGTTGTTGTTACAAGCTTATTAGCTCACATGTCTAGTAGAGCCTCAGCTGTGGAAGATTGGTACTTTGACAGTGGGTGTTCTAAACATATGACAGGTGTCAAGAACCTGCTGGTGGATGTCAAATCCTATTCCACAAGTGATGTGACTTTTGGGGATGGAGTCAAAGGTGAGGTCAAAGGGATTGGCAAGCTGAATTGTTCAGTTGGGCCTAGTCTTGATAATGTGTTGCTTGTTAAAGGGTTGACTGCTAATTTAATTAGCATCAATCAATTATGTGATGAAGGTTTCGAGGTCAGCTATACAAAATCTGAATGTTTAGTGACAAATGAAAAGAGTGAAGTTATTATGAGGGGAGTTAGATCTAAAGATAACTACTACTTGTGGGTTCCTCAAGAGTCCATTTACTCCACCATATGTACTATTGCCAAAGATGATGATGTGGATTTGGACCATCAAAGACTTAGGCATCTACATCTGAAAGAGGTGAAACAAAGTCTGATTGAGCATAATGTCAAGCAAGATGTCATGACATTACATTATGACATCCTGAGCATATTGATCAGAAGTCTTGTGGGAGATAATGTGACAATTTTGAAACCTGTTGCTAGAGCCGTCAAAATGGGCTAGCCCACATGGGCCGGCCCACCAGGCCCGGAGAATCATAGGGCTTGGGCCTTAAAATTAGAGCTCATATTTTTTAGGGCCTTTTTAGCCCAGCCCTAAAAAGCCCGCTACCCATTAGGGCTAGCCCATATGGGCTGTGGGTAGCCCATTAGGCCTATATCACTATAAATTTTAAAAAAATATACTAATACTTATATTATCTTACTCCAAAAACACATTGATTTTTCTCACCTCACTAAATTTTATATATATACGATTCAATATTTCTCTTTTAAATATTATACATTAATATAATCAACACTCTTTTCTCATATTCTATTAGTTTCCCTTATGTTAAATATTCAAGTATTATTTTATACAATTTAGACATGTATTGTATTTAAAAACACATTATAGTATTGATAAAATATAATATAGTACTTAAAAATGTATTATAAAAATGTATTATGTTTAAATAATATAATTTTTAATTTGATTTATAATAAATATTATGGCATTTTTATTTTAATTTTTTATTAAAAAAATCCCATTTAGGGCCGGGTAGCCCGAAGCCCATCTAGGGCCGGGCTCGGGTAGTAATTTTCGAGCCCATATTAGAAATGGGCTTTTTTGGCCCAGCCCTAAAAAGCCCGAGCCCATTAGGGCCAGCCCGTTTAGGGCCGGGTAGCCCATTTTGACAGCTCTACCTGTTGCCACTGAATGAAAGTTGGGTGAGACTGTGGATGCTGGTAAGGTCGAATTCTCAAAGAAAAAATTGGGTATCCACATTTGTGAAAACTTATAGCAATTAAAGGCGTGTGGGAAAATATTTTTAAATTTTAAAAGTCATTTACTGGTTTGTAGAAATATCATTAATTGCCTTTTATGTTTCCAAAAGCAGCCCACCTATTTTAGGCAATCATTTCAACGTAGTGCTCCCACACGCAACACACGTCTCACACCTCATTTGCTCTGCTCGTTCATCTTCTCTCCCGGAGAAAGAAGCTTTTCCAATCATTTGACAACCAGCTGCAAGAAAGTAACAATGTCTCAACAACAACCTTCACCATCCAAGAAATTTGCTACAAAAAATCCTTTGCATGTAAAATCTAGGGTTTCTACTGAAAAGGTCTCGCTTGATGATGCTCTGGATATTGAGCCTCTATCTATGGTTCCTCTCCCTGGTTCTGAAAAGATACGACCAAGCAAGCTGCAGGCGAAGAGGTCTACACGTCCTAGTACAGGTAAAACTTCTGAACCTTCTGAATCTAGAAAGTTTGATGACAGTGAAGCTAGGAGGGTTGTCACTGGAATTTTGTTTGGAGAAAAATCTGGGAACCCTAATCAAGGTGATAAAAATCTAAGTGAGGAAGAAGAGTATTCTGTAGATAAGAGTCTTGACAAGATAGTTACCAAGGTTCTTGAAAAAGGTATTTCAGTGGCTGGGATATCGAGGCCACTCGCTCAAATGTCTGCCTCTCACTCTAAGGGTACGAGAGATGATAAGCAAACTGCTGAAGACAATCTTCACAGGTTTGCTATGTCTGTTCTTGAAGATGCTGAAACTGAAGGTGGAGCTAATGTTGAAACAGATGTTGGAACATCACCTGCTAAGAAGGGTACCTCTAGTCCTAGAGGAAAGAAGCCAGTTGATGTGGTAGATGTGGATGATTTGTCAGATAATGAGATTATAGCTAATGTGGTGCCTGGGATAGCAAAAAGGATGAAGATAAGAAAAGAGAAGGTTGTTGCAATGACAGGGTCTCTTGGTAGTGGTAAGAAGAAGTTTGTGGTTGGTCCTACAAAATCATGGAGCAAGGTGGCTACCAGCTCCAAGAAAAGAAAGGCTAGGTCTGTCTCTGACTCAGACTTTGATGTTGAGGAGGATGTCCAGTGTAACGTCCGTTTATTTAATTAAGTATTTAATTAAATATAATTGTGGTATGTTGTGTTGATTCGCGTTGATTTGAGTATTTGCGTCAATTTGTGTTGATTTACGTTGATTCCGGAATATCGGAATATGATGTTGATGTTTCTAAGTTGGTTCGAGTTGGATTAATTAATCAAGTTGATTTAAGTTGTGGAAAAATAATATTGAATATATTTTCCGTCTATGGTTAAATATGTTGGTTTGGTGGTTTGGATGATTTATTTGATAGTCGGTAATTAGTCAGTTTAATCGGAGAAATAATATTAGAAATAATATTATTATAATGGACTATTATTTAATTAAATTGGCTTTGGTTATTGGGTGATAAATAGCAATTTGGAGGAGGTACGAAGAGTAAGCCCAAATAGATTAAATAATACCATTATTATTATTATTATGAGATTGTTTTGGAAAACAAGAGAAAAGAAGTGGCAGTCAGAAGAAAAGAAAAAGGAAGTTGCAGAAGTAGTAAAGTGAGGGTTTTGGAAGCACCGGCGGTTGAAGAGGAGAACGTGAGAAGTTGAGAACGAGGAAAAGTTGGAGGAAGAGAGATACGAGAAGTTACCGTCGGAAAGCCAAGTCGGCCGGAGATTAGAGCGGCCATCAATTAAGGTAAGGGCGGGGTTCAATCTCTATAACCGGGTATATGGTAGACCGTATGTGGGATTGGGGTTGTATGATTTTTCTACTGAGACTGTGTTAATTTTATGATAATCTGTTCTGGTTTTATGTGCTTGAACTGTGTTGTTGAAATGGTGATCCTACAGTTGTGATGTTGTCTCTGTGTTGAAATTGTTGAAATTGTCGTTGGATGGATTTTGTAAGCAATTCCGTGAACTTGACTGATTCTGTAAAAATATAAATTGATTGATTTTTGTGAAATTGTTGCTGGTGAATTTATGAATGTTGTAGCGAATTTGGAAAGTTTCTGGGAAATGAATTGGGACAAAAACTGTATTTTAGGGGTGGCGCAGGCCACCCACCACACACAAAGGGGTGGCGCCGGCCACCCAAAGGAAAAGAGAACACATGTGGCGGGAGCCACAAGGCATGTGGCGCAAGCCACTTAGTTGGCTAAGTGATGAGTGTGGGCCCGACCACCACAAGTTATGTGTGGCGCCAGCCACCTAAGAAATGTGGCGCAGGCCACTTAACTTTCATAGTAAGGGTGGCGCAGGCCACCCATGAAAATGAGGATTGGCATTTTGTTTTATATGTGCATTAGTCTTATTATTAATCCATGAATGTTAGGATTAAAGAATTAACCAAAACCAATGTCTGCAGTATATAATTTATTAGATGAAAATAAGTAACATGTAGTAAATGTTGAGAGCCACCTAAATGACATGTTGAGAGCCACCCAAAAATATCACGTTGAGAGCCACCTAGACACCATGATGAGAGCCACCTTAAAACCATGATGAGAGCCACATATGGTGGGACCATTTATATGTTATTCTGAGTGGCTAATTAAGTGACTAAATTAGGTGAATTAGTTTAATAGTCAGATTAATAAATTAATTAATGGTTAATCGGATACACCTAGTGAGTAAGTGAATTAGAATTAATGAGTAGAGCTGCTAGTGTAATATATTTGGATTGCTATATCAGTATATTATGTTTTAATAGAAACAAACTGGTTTTCGGCAGAAATAGAATGATGCAAATTTTCATGACAGATGATTTTAAATTATAGCAAGAGTATTGTATCAGAAACCAGAAAAGTCACAGAATTTTATAATTAAGTCGTGTTAATCGTAGAGGTGAAAACAGTACCGATTTAGTCGACCGGGTGAAATTACGCGGTAAAATTAGTTGTTCGGAATTTAACGAAAATTGTCGAGGTAGCTAGTAATAATTAGTAGGTGATTTTAGTCGGTTTATTTTGTTGAATTCGTGTTGTATGTGTAGATTTCTTGTACAGTTGCTTATGTTGTTTTGTCCCGGTTTATGGGCATTTTTAAGTCGTAGGTCGAAGGACCAATGTTGATGTTAAAGTTGTAGGTCGTATGACCAACGTTGATGTATATAAGTTGTAGGCCTATGGCCAAAGTTGAATCGTGTTGAATTAAAGTTGTTATGTGGTTTGTTATATGTTGTTCGGAGTTGGTTGTTGTTTTGTGTTGAGTCGTTGCATCATGGCATTTGCATTTTGTCGGAGCCGTTGCTCACACCACGTTGGCCTGGATTGGCAATTTTTAAGTTGGAGCTGATGCTCACCACGTTGGCCTGGATTGGCAAAATTACTAAGTTGAAGGCTTATGCCTTGCAGATACCTCGATAACCTGGTATATTTTAAGGTGGGAGTTTTACTCCGATGGTACCACATGCATATGCATAGTCGAGTCGCATCCGGTGTCGCATTATTTACGTTGTTTGTGTTGATTGTGTTTGTTGAAGTTGAGTACGTTGTTTATGCTGTCCAAGTTGATAAAGTTGTACAAGTTGAGTAAGTCGATGAAGTTGTTTAAGTTGCTTAAGTTGATGAAGTTGTTTATGTGATCATGTTGATGAAGTTGCTTATACGACTATGATGATGTTGATTATGTTGACTATGTGGTAAGTGTTGCTATGTGTAATAAGTCGATAAAGTATGTTGAGAGATTGTGGATTATTGTTAAAGTTGTGGTTGTTGTTGTTACTAATTTGCATTGATTTGAGTTGTTTGTTGGTTGTTGTATAATTGTCGTTGAAGTGGTGAACTTTGTATGATTCTAATTTAATATACTGTTTATCATATACTTGTTTATGTTGGTTGATATCTCACCCCTTCTGTAATGATGTTACCTATTATGGGTAATTGAGCAGGTACTGAAGAATAGCTGTGGAAGTGAAGTAATTTTATGAAGTCCTTTAGTTGCTGTTAGTTCGAGTTGGTCTTGCTCTGATACGTAGCACTCGGGGGGAATGTTTCTGTTGTTGTTTCTAAGTTGTTGTTATTACTAATTGTTGAATAATTATAAATTGCACGCGGTTTGGTTGAATAAAGTTGTTAGCTGATTTATAAGTTGTGAATCCGAATGCTATGTATCGCTTTTAAATGAAATATAAGTTGTTTGTTGTTTTAAGTTGAAATGTGACATCCCATGTTGTGTTGAAAATTTTTTTAAATACTCTGATATTTTTATTATAATTACCGGGTAGATTTGGGGTGTTACATTAGTGGTATCAGAGCTGGTCGGTCTGTCCGGCCAATGTTGTCTAATGTCGTTTATCCCTTAGTACTCGACATGTGTGGGAAATACTGTCGGTGCTTGTTTGTTAGTTTCTGGTCATTGTCTGCAGGTGTTGGTTTGAATTAAGTGGGGGAGAAGCTTGTCTCCCGGACGTGGTGTTGGTATGTAGAAGTTGGTTCAAGGTGATGTTGATTGCAAGAGTGCAAATGTTGTTGAAGCGATGTTGTTGCGGACCGGCGAGAGTTTAGACTCATGAATTCGTATCGGTCGAGTTTGAGGAGTGTGTGGAATATGGATGAGGAATTGATTGAGAATAAGGAAGCATTCCAATGGAAATGATAAGTTGACGGATCAAGTCGGTAGATTAATATGCCTTGAGTATAGTCGGATTAAAGTTGAGTAATTTTAGAGTTGGATGAAAAGAAAGGATTGTTGGTAGATCTTGGAGCGAGCGGGAGAGAGATGGAACTTATGTTCATCAATCTCAAATTCTGATTTTTGCAATTTTGGAGCAGCTGTCGGTAAAAAAAGGCATAACTTTTTACTCGTGATTCCGATTGAAGCGGTTCTGGACTTTTTGGAAAGCTTACGAAATTCCCTACAGTTTGCATATAAGATTTATCTTCAGGAAGGTTGTGAAGAGGGAGAAAAGTGCGTTTTAATATTTGGGTCTGATGCTGATTGTTGGAAAATTCTGCATACGGGAATTCTGGACCAGTCCCGTTGTATGGCTGATAACTCTTTACTCGTAAATCGGATTTGAGCGATTCTTGAAGTTCTGTAATATACACGAAATTCTCTTCATTTTGGAATATGATTTTGTGTTTGGGAGGTCTGTATTGAAGGAGATATATATGGTTGAAGTTGAGCAACATTTGCTGAAAAATTTGGAAGGATGAAAACAAGTGTGGAATATTATTAAGAATAAAATGTTGGTATTTGTAAGATGTGACTGTATCGGAGAATGCTTGGAGATGCAATTTATATTGAATGAGGATGATTAAGACGATGATGTTAAGTAAAGGTAATGTTGAGAGAGATGTGAATGTTGATTTGTGTTGCTAAGAGTTTTCACCTTGGTTGAAAGTTGTAATTGGAGCAAACTGAATTGGATCGTTATCAATGTTGTAGCGATTTCGGTGTTGGAAAAATATTTAAAGTCGTGTTGTACTATGAACGTGCATAAGAGGATGCGTAATGGATTTTGAACGTTTTTGTATCGTTGACGAAGTTGGAACTAAAGAAACTAAGAGTGGCATTGGTAAGCCTTAGAAAGTTGGTGGAGCATTATGCTTACGGACTTTGGGCATAAGTTGTAGTACGCTATTGTGTTGGGTAATGATGATTTATGCCACTGTTATGGTTGCCGACTGTCTATTGACAAATTGAGGAACTGATCACCCTTAATCTCTTGTTGATAGTAGACGAAATCATAATTGATGGATAGATGTGTCGTGCCAACTAGTATAGTACGTACGTTGAATTGGTTGAAGTCAAGCCAAGTGCTTGTGGATTGTTTATTTTGTCGATGTAGATTCATATATGAGCATATTAGTTGAATTTAAGGATGATGGCATGAGGTTGCGATTTAATTGATGAGTAGTATGGAAACTCGCAGTTGAGTTCTGGGTAATTTGAGATTTGAGTTGCAAGTAGAAAAAGAAGTGAAGTTATAAGTTGAATTGTAAAAGTGGAACTTTTGGTTGGTAAAGATGAGTTACTTGGTTGTGTTAATTCGGATAAGAGTTTATGAAGAATTGGGTCAGTATGAGTAAAAGTCGATAATTTGGTTTGTTGGATTAGTTGGAAAGGAAAAGATGATTTATCTGGTTGAAGTTAATTGTACACAGGTACCCTGTGTGGTTGTAATGATGTTGCGTGTTTAAGATGATTTTCGAGGAACGTGTAAATAGGAGATGGTAGAGTTGTAGTTTATGTTTGATGATAATCGGGAAATTCGTGGAAGTACATGTATATATTATCCAAGATTTGGAAGTAGTCGTCGTTGTAATGGTGTTGAACGTTCCGAGGTGTTGTCTTACGGATCTAAGTTCGAAGTACTCGGTAACTACAAAAGTGTAGAATACCTGTTGGGATGGAAATTCCGAAGAATTAAGTCTAAAGTCGTTGTTATGTCGGTTTGATGATTAGAAGTTAGAGTTAAACTGAGTAGTCTTGATACTTTGCAAGTAATCAGAGTGCGCAGCGAACGCGTGGCATGGTGTCGTTGTTCATGTGTGAGTGACAACGATGTTGGTAGTTTGGTTGTATTGATGTCGTGTTTAAGTTGTGTGTTCTTATGTTGTTGCGTTCTGGTTCTTAAACCGACGAATTCTTAAGTTGGTTACTCTTATGTTATGATGACAAGTTGTAAAGTGTGTTGCATGAGTAGTATTCGGGTTGTTTTCGCCGTTGATGTTATGAATTGTTTGTATTATACGTAGGTTTCCTTCGGAGATGAGAGTTGATTTGTCGGATGGAATCACTTAGTTGGAGTAGTTGTAACGGATGAATTTTCGAGGACGAAAATGTTCTAAGTGGGGGAGAGTTGTAACGCCCGTTTATTTAATTAAGTATTTAATTAAATATAATTGTGGTATGTTGTGTTGATTCGCGTTGATTTGAGTATTTGCGTCAATTTGTGTTGATTTACGTTGATTCCGGAATATCGGAATATGATGTTGATGTTTCTAAGTTGGTTCGAGTTGGATTAATTAATAAAGTTGATTTAAGTTGTGGAAAAATAATATTGAATATATTTTCCGTCTATGGTTAAATATGTTGGTTTGGTGGTTTGGATGATTTATTTGATAGTCGGTAATTAGTCGGTTTAATCGGAGAAATAATATTAGAAATAATATTATTATAATGGACTATTATTTAATTAAATTGGATTTGGTTATTGGGTGATAAATAGCAATTTGGAGGAGGTACGAAGAGTAAGCCCAAATAGATTAAATAATACCATTATTATTATTATTATGAGATTGTTTTGGAAAACAAGAGAAAAGAAGTGGCAGTCAGAAGAAAAGAAAAAGGAAGTTGCAGAAGTAGTAAAGCGAGGGTTTTGGAAGCACCGGCGGTTGGAGAGGAGAACGTGAGAAGTTGAGAACGAGGAAAAGTTGGAGGAAGAGAGATACGAGAAGTTACCGTCGGAAAGCCAAGTCGGTCGGAGATTAGAGCGGCCATCAATTAAGGTAAGGGTGGGGTTCAATCTCTATAACCGGGTATATGGTAGACCGTATGTGGGATTGGGGTTGTATGATTTTTCTACTGAGACTGTGTTAATTTTATGATAATCTGTTCTGGTTTTATGTGCTTGAACTGTGTTGTTGAAATGGTGATCCTGCGGTTGTGATGTTGTCTCTGTGTTGAAATTGTTGAAATTGTCGTTGGATGGATTTTGTAAGCAATTCCGTGAACTTGACTGATTCTGTAAAAATATAAATTGATTGATTTTTGTGAAATTGTTGCTGGTGAATTTATGAATGTTGTAGCGAATTTGGAAAGTTTCTGGGAAATGAATTGGGACAAAAACTGTATTTTAGGGGTGGCGCAGGCCACCCACCACACACAAAGGGGTGGCGCCGGCCACCCAAAGGAAAAGAGAACACATGTGGCGGGAGCCACAAGGCATGTGGCGCAAGCCACTTAGTTGGCTAAGTGATGAGTGTGGGCCCGGCCACCACAAGTTATGTGTGGCGCCAGCCACCTAAGAAATGTGGCGCAGGCCACTTAACTTTCATAGTAAGGGTGGCGCAGGCCACCCATGAAAATGAGGATTGGCATTTTGTTTTATATGTGCATTAGTCTTATTATTAATCCATGAATGTTAGGATTAAAGAATTAACCAAAACCAATGTCTGCAGTATATAATTTATTAGATGAAAATAAGTAACATGTAGTAAATGTTGAGAGCCACCTAAATGACATGTTGAGAGCCACCCAAAAATATCACGTTGAGAGCCACCTAGAAACCATGATGAGAGCCACCTTAATTCCATGTTGAGAGCCACATATGGTGGGACCATTTATATGTTATTCTGAGTGACTAATTAAGTGACTAAATTAGGTGAATTAGTTTAATAGTCAGATTAATAAATTAATTAATGGTTAATCGGATACACCTAGTGAGTAAATGAATTAGAATTAATGAGTAGAGCTGCTAGTGTAATATATTTGGATTGCTATATCAGTATATTATATTTTAATATAAACAAACTGGTTTTCGGCAGAAATAGAATGATGCAAATTTTCATGACAGATGATTTTAAATTATAGCAAGAGTATTGTATCAGAAACCAGAAAAGTCACAGATTTTATAATTAAGTCGTGTTAATCGTAGAGGTGAAAACAGTACCGATTTAGTCGACCGGGTGAAATTACGCGGTAAAATTAGTTGTTCGGAATTTAACGAAAATTGTCGAGGTAGCTAGTAATAATTTGTAGGTGATTTTAGTCAGTTTATTTTGTTGAATTCGTGTTGTATGTGTAGATTTCTTGTACAGTTGCTTATGTTGTTTTGTCCCGGTTTATGGGCATTTTTAAGTCGTAGGTCGAAGGACCAATGTTGATGTTAAAGTTGTAGGTCGTATGACCAACGTTGATGTATATAAGTTGTAGGCCTATGGCCAAAGTTGAATCGTGTTTAATTAAAGTTGTTATGTGGTTTGTTATATGTTGTTCGAAGTATGTTGTTGTTTTGTGTTGAGTCGTTGCATCATGGCATTTGCATTTTGTCGGAGCCGTTGCTCACACCACGTTGGCCTGGATTGGCAATTTTTAAGTTGGAGCTGATGCTCAACACGTTGGCCTGGATTGGCAAAATTACTAAGTTGAAGGCTTATGCCTTGCAGATACCTCGATAACCTGGTATATTTTAAGGTGGGAGTTTTACTCCGATGGTACCACATGCATATGCATAGTCGAGTCGCATCCGGTGTCGCATTATTTACGTTGTTTGTGTTGATTGTGTTTGTTGAAGTTGAGTACGTTGTTTATGCTGTCCAAGTTGATAAAGTTGTACAAGTTGAGTAAGTCGATGAAGTTGTTTAAGTTGCTTAAGTTGATGAAGTTGTTTATGTGATCATGTTGATGAAGTTTCTTATACGACTATGATGATGTTGATTATGTTGACTATGTGGTAAGTGTTGCTATGTGTAATAAGTCGATAAAGTATGTTGAGAGATTGTGGATTATTGTTAAAGTTGTGGTTGTTGTTGTTACTAATTTGCATTGATTTGAGTTGTTTGTTGGTTGTTGTATAATTGTCGTTGAAGTGGTGAACTTTGTATGATTCTAATTTAATATACTGTTTATCATATACTTGTTTATGTTGGTTGATATCTCACCCCTTCTGTAATGATGTTACCTATTATGGGTAATTGAGCAGGTACTGAAGAATAGCTGTGGAAGTGAAGTAATTTTATGAAGTCCTTTAGTTGCTGTTAGTTCGAGTTGGTCTTGCTCTGATACGTAGCACTCGTAGGGAATGTTTCTGTTGTTGTTTCTAAGTTGTTGTTAATACTAATTGTTGAATAATTATAAATTGCACGCGGTTTGGTTGAATAAAGTTGTTAGCTGATTTATAAGTTGTGAATCCGAATGCTATGTATCGCTTTTAAATGAAATATAAGTTGTTTGTTGTTTTAAGTTGAAATGTGACATCCCATGTTGTGTTGAAATTTTTTTTAAATACTCTGATATTTTTATTATAATTACCGGGTAGATTTGGGGTGTTACATTAGTGGTATCAGAGCTGGTCGGTCTGTCCGGCCAATGTTGTCTAATGTCGTTTATCCCTTAGTACTCGACATGTGTGGGAAATACTGTCAGTGCTTGTTTGTTAGTTTCTGGTCGTTGTCTGCAGGTGTTGGTTTGAATTAAGTGGGGGAGAAGCTTGTCTCCTGGACGTGGTGTTGGTATGAAGAAGTTGGTTCAAGGTGATGTTGATTGCAAGAGTGCAAATGTTGTTGAAGCGATGTTGTTGCGGACCGGCGAGAGTTTAGACTCATGAATTCGTATCGGTCGAGTTTGAGGAGTGTGTGGAATATGGATGAGGAATTGATTGAGAATAAGGAAGCATTCCAATGGAAATGATAAGTTGACGGATCAAGTCGGTAGATTAATATGCCTTGAGTATAGTCGGATTAAAGTTGAGTAATTTTAGAGTTGGATGAAAAGAAAGGATTGTTGGTAGATCTTGGAGCGAGCGGGAGAGAGATGGAACTTATGTTCATCAATCTCAAATTCTGATTTTTGCAATTTTGGAGCAGCTGTCGGTAAAAAAAGGCATAACTTTTTACTCGTGATTCCGATTGAAGCGGTTCTGGACTTTTTGGAAAGCTTACGAAATTCCCTATAGTTTGCATATAAGATTTATCTTCAGGAAGGTTGTGAAGAGGGAGAAAAGTGCGTTTTAATATTTGGGTCTGATGCTGATTGTTGGAAAATTCTGCATACGGGAATTCTGAACCAGTCCCGTTGTGTGGCTGATAACTCTTTACTCGTAAATCGGATTTGAGCGATTCTTGAAGTTCTGGAATCTACACGAAATTCTCTTCATTTTGGAATATGATTTTGTGTTTGGGAGGTCTGTATTGAAGGAGATATATATGGTTGAAGTTGAGCAACATTTGCTGAAAAATTTGGAAGGATGAAAACAAGTGTGGAATATTATTAAGAATAAAATGTTGGTATTTGTAAAATGTGACTGTATCGGAGAATGCTTGGAGATGCAATTTATGTTGAATGAGGATGATTAAGACGATGATGTTAAGTAAAGGTAATGTTGAGAGAGATGTGAATGTTGATTTGTGTTGCTAAGAGTTTTCACCTTGGTTGAAAGTTGTAATTGGAGCAAACTGAATTGGATCGTTATCAATGTTGTAGCGATTTCGATGTTGGAAAAATATTTAAAGTCGTGTTGTACTATGAACGTGCATAAGAGGATGCGTAATGGATTTTGAACGTTTTTGTATCGTTGACGAAGTTGGAACTAAAGAAACTAAGAGTGGCATTGGTAAGCCTTAGAAAGTTGGCGGAGCATTATGCTTACGGACTTTGGGCACAAGTTGTAGTACGCTATTGTGTTGGGTAATGATGATTTATGCCACTGTTATGGTTGCCGACTGTCTATTGACAAATTGAGGAACTGATCACCCTTAATCTCTTGTTGATAGTAGACGAAATCATAATTGATGGATAGATGTGTCGTGCCAACTAGTATAGTACGTACGTTGAATTGGTTGAAGTCAAGCCAAGTGCTTGTGGATTGTTTATTTTGTCGATGTAGATTCATATATGAGCATATTAGTTGAATTTAAGGATGATGGCATGAGGTTGCGATTTAATTGATGAGTAGTATGGAAACTCGCAGTTGAGTTCTGGGTAATTTGAGAATTGAGTTGCAAGTAGAAAAAGAAGTGAAGTTATAAGTTGAATTGTAAAAGTGGAACTTTTGGTTGGTAAAGATGAGTTACTTGGTTGTGTTAATTCGGATAAGAGTTTATGAAGAATTGGGTCAGTATGAGTAAAAGTCGATAATTTGGTTTGTTGGATTAGTTGGAAAGGAAAAGATGATTTATCTGGTTGAAGTTAATTGTACACAGGTACCCTGTGTGGTTGTAATGATGTTGCGTGTTTAAGATGATTTTTGAGGAACGTGTAAATAGGAGATGGTAGAGTTGTAGTTTATGTTTGATGATAATCGGGAAATTCGTGGAAGTACATGTATATATTATCCAAGATTTGGAAGTAGTCGTCGTTGTAATGGTGTTGAACGTTCCGAGGTGTTGTCTTACGGATCTAAGTTCGAAGTACTCGGTAACTACAAAAGTGTAGAATACCTGTTGGGATGGAAATTCCGAAGAATTAAGTCTAAAGTCGTTGTTATGTCGGTTTGATGATTAGAAGTTAGAGTTAAACTGAGTAGTCTTGATACTTTGCAAGTAATCAGAGTGCGCAGCGAACGCGTGGCATGGTGTCGTTGTTCATGTGTGAGTGACAACGATGTTGGTAGTTTGGTTGTATTGATGTCGTGTTTAAGTTGTGTGTTCTTATGTTGTTGCGTTCTGGTTCTTAAACCGACGAATTCTTAAGTTGGTTACTCTTATGTTATGATGACAAGTTGTAAAGTGTGTTGCATGAGTAGTATTCGGGTTGTTTTCGCCGTTGATGTTATGAATTATTTGTATTATACGTAGGTTTCCTTCGGAGATGAGAGTTGATTTGTCGGATGGAATCACTTAGTTGGAGTAGTTGTAACGGATGAATTTTCGAGGATGAAAATGTTCTAAGTGGGGGAGAGTTGTAACGCCCGTTTATTTAATTAAATATAATTGTGGTATGTTGTGTTGATTCGCGTTGATTTGAGTATTTGCGTCAATTTGTGTTGATTTACGTTGATTCCGGAATATCGGAATATGATGTTGATGTTTCTAAGTTGGTTCGAGTTGGATTAATTAATAAAGTTGATTTAAGTTGTGGAAAAATAATATTGAATATATTTTCCGTCTATGGTTAAATATGTTGGTTTGGTGGTTTGGATGATTTATTTGATAGTCGGTAATTAGTCGGTTTAATCGGAGAAATAATATTAGAAATAATATTATTATAATGGACTATTATTTAATTAAATTGGATTTGGTTATTGGGTGATAAATAGCAATTTGGAGGAGGTACGAAGAGTAAGCCCAAATAGATTAAATAATACCATTATTATTATTATTATGAGATTGTTTTGGAAAACAAGAGAAAAGAAGTGGCAGTCAGAAGAAAAGAAAAAGGAAGTTGCAGAAGTAGTAAAGCGAGGGTTTTGGAAGCACCGGCGGTTGGAGAGGAGAACGTGAGAAGTTGAGAACGAGGAAAAGTTGGAGGAAGAGAGATACGAGAAGTTACCGTCGGAAAGCCAAGTCGGTCGGAGATTAGAGCGGCCATCAATTAAGGTAAGGGTGGGGTTCAATCTCTATAACCGGGTATATGGTAGACCGTATGTGGGATTGGGGTTGTATGATTTTTCTACTGAGACTGTGTTAATTTTATGATAATCTGTTCTGGTTTTATGTGCTTGAACTGTGTTGTTGAAATGGTGATCCTGCGGTTGTGATGTTGTCTCTGTGTTGAAATTGTTGAAATTGTCGTTGGATGGATTTTGTAAGCAATTCCGTGAACTTGACTGATTCTGTAAAAATATAAATTGATTGATTTTTGTGAAATTGTTGCTGGTGAATTTATGAATGTTGTAGCGAATTTGGAAAGTTTCTGGGAAATGAATTGGGACAAAAACTATATTTTAGGGGTGGCGCAGGCCACCCACCACACACAAAGGGGTGGCGCCGGCCACCCAAAGGAAAAGAGAACACATGTGGCGGGAGCCACAAGGCATGTGGCGCAAGCCACTTAGTTGGCTAAGTGATGAGTGTGGGCCCGGCCACCACAAGTTATGTGTGGCGCCAGCCACCTAAGAAATGTGGCGCAGGCCACTTAACTTTCATAGTAAGGGTGGCGCAGGCCACCCATGAAAATGAGGATTGGCATTTTGTTTTATATGTGCATTAGTCTTATTATTAATCCATGAATGTTAGGATTAAAGAATTAACCAAAACCAATGTCTGCAGTATATAATTTATTAGATGAAAATAAGTAACATGTAGTAAATGTTGAGAGCCACCTAAATGACATGTTGAGAGCCACCCAAAAATATCACGTTGAGAGCCACCTAGAAACCATGATGAGAGCCACCTTAATTCCATGTTGAGAGCCACATATGGTGGGACCATTTATATGTTATTCTGAGTGACTAATTAAGTGACTAAATTAGGTGAATTAGTTTAATAGTCAGATTAATAAATTAATTAATGGTTAATCGGATACACCTAGTGAGTAAATGAATTAGAATTAATGAGTAGAGCTGCTAGTGTAATATATTTGGATTGCTATATCAGTATATTATATTTTAATATAAACAAACTGGTTTTCGGCAGAAATAGAATGATGCAAATTTTCATGACAGATGATTTTAAATTATAGCAAGAGTATTGTATCAAAAACCAGAAAAGTCACAGATTTTATAATTAAGTCGTGTTAATCGTAGAGGTGAAAACAGTACCGATTTAGTCGACCGGGTGAAATTACGCGGTAAAATTAGTTGTTCGGAATTTAACGAAAATTGTCGAGGTAGCTAGTAATAATTTGTAGGTGATTTTAGTCAGTTTATTTTGTTGAATTCGTGTTGTATGTGTAGATTTCTTGTACAGTTGCTTATGTTGTTTTGTCCCGGTTTATGGGCATTTTTAAGTCGTAGGTCGAAGGACCAATGTTGATGTTAAAGTTGTAGGTCGTATGACCAACGTTGATGTATATAAGTTGTAGGCCTATGGCCAAAGTTGAATCGTGTTGAATTAAAGTTGTTATGTGGTTTGTTATATGTTGTTCGAAGTATGTTGTTGTTTTGTGTTGAGTCGTTGCATCATGGCATTTGCATTTTGTCGGAGCCGTTGCTCACACCACGTTGGCCTGGATTGGCAATTTTTAAGTTGGAGCTGATGCTCAACACGTTGGCCTGGATTGGCAAAATTACTAAGTTGAAGGCTTATGCCTTGCAGATACCTCGATAACCTGGTATATTTTAAGGTGGGAGTTTTACTCCGATGGTACCACATGCATATGCATAGTCGAGTCGCATCCGGTGTCGCATTATTTACGTTGTTTGTGTTGATTGTGTTTGTTGAAGTTGAGTACGTTGTTTATGCTGTCCAAGTTGATAAAGTTGTACAAGTTGAGTAAGTCGATGAAGTTGTTTAAGTTGCTTAAGTTGATGAAGTTGTTTATGTGATCATGTTGATGAAGTTTCTTATACGACTATGATGATGTTGATTATGTTGACTATGTGGTAAGTGTTGCTATGTGTAATAAGTCGATAAAGTATGTTGAGAGATTGTGGATTATTGTTAAAGTTGTGGTTGTTGTTGTTACTAATTTGCATTGATTTGAGTTGTTTGTTGGTTGTTGTATAATTGTCGTTGAAGTGGTGAACTTTGTATGATTCTAATTTAATATACTGTTTATCATATACTTGTTTATGTTGGTTGATATCTCACCCCTTCTGTAATGATGTTACCTATTATGGGTAATTGAGCAGGTACTGAAGAATAGCTGTGGAAGTGAAGTAATTTTATGAAGTCCTTTAGTTGCTGTTAGTTCGAGTTGGTCTTGCTCTGATACGTAGCACTCGTAGGGAATGTTTCTGTTGTTGTTTCTAAGTTGTTGTTAATACTAATTGTTGAATAATTATAAATTGCACGCGGTTTGGTTGAATAAAGTTGTTAGCTGATTTATAAGTTGTGAATCCGAATGCTATGTATCGCTTTTAAATGAAATATAAGTTGTTTGTTGTTTTAAGTTGAAATGTGACATCCCATGTTGTGTTGAAAATTTTTTTAAATACTCTGATATTTTTATTATAATTACCGGGTAGATTTGGGGTGTTACATTAGTGGTATCAGAGCTGGTCGGTCTGTCCGGCCAATGTTGTCTAATGTCGTTTATCCCTTAGTACTCGACATGTGTGGGAAATACTGTCAGTGCTTGTTTGTTAGTTTCTGGTCGTTGTCTGCAGGTGTTGGTTTGAATTAAGTGGGGGAGAAGCTTGTCTCCCGGACGTGGTGTTGGTATGAAGAAGTTGGTTCAAGGTGATGTTGATTGCAAGAGTGCAAATGTTGTTGAAGCGATGTTGTTGCGGACCGGCGAGAGTTTAGACTCATGAATTCGTATCGGTCGAGTTTGAGGAGTGTGTGGAATATGGATGAGGAATTGATTGAGAATAAGGAAGCATTCCAATGGAAATGATAAGTTGACGGATCAAGTCGGTAGATTAATATGCCTTGAGTATAGTCGGATTAAAGTTGAGTAATTTTAGAGTTGGATGAAAAGAAAGGATTGTTGGTAGATCTTGGAGCGAGCGGGAGAGAGATGGAACTTATGTTCATCAATCTCAAATTCTGATTTTTGCAATTTTGGAGCAGCTGTCGGTAAAAAAAGGCATAACTTTTTACTCGTGATTCCGATTGAAGCGGTTCTGGACTTTTTGGAAAGCTTACGAAATTCCCTATAGTTTGCATATAAGATTTATCTTCAGGAAGGTTGTGAAGAGGGAGAAAAGTGCGTTTTAATATTTGGGTCTGATGCTGATTGTTGGAAAATTCTGCATACGGGAATTCTGGACCAGTCCCGTTGTGTGGCTGATAACTCTTTACTCGTAAATCGGATTTGAGCGATTCTTGAAGTTCTGGAATCTACACGAAATTCTCTTCATTTTGGAATATGATTTTGTGTTTGGGAGGTCTGTATTGAAGGAGATATATATGGTTGAAGTTGAGCAACATTTGCTGAAAAATTTGGAAGGATGAAAACAAGTGTGGAATATTATTAAGAATAAAATGTTGGTATTTGTAAAATGTGACTGTATCGGAGAATGCTTGGAGATGCAATTTATGTTGAATGAGGATGATTAAGACGATGATGTTAAGTAAAGGTAATGTTGAGAGAGATGTGAATGTTGATTTGTGTTGCTAAGAGTTTTCACCTTGGTTGAAAGTTGTAATTGGAGCAAACTGAATTGGATCGTTATCAATGTTGTAGCGATTTCGGTGTTGGAAAAATATTTAAAGTCGTGTTGTACTATGAACGTGCATAAGAGGATGCGTAATGGATTTTGAACGTTTTTGTATCGTTGACGAAGTTGGAACTAAAGAAACTAAGAGTGGCATTGGTAAGCCTTAGAAAGTTGGCGGAGCATTATGCTTACGGACTTTGGGCACAAGTTGTAGTACGCTATTGTGTTGGGTAATGATGATTTATGCCACTGTTATGGTTGCCGACTGTCTATTGACAAATTGAGGAACTGATCACCCTTAATCTCTTGTTGATAGTAGACGAAATCATAATTGATGGATAGATGTGTCGTGCCAACTAGTATAGTACGTACGTTGAATTGGTTGAAGTCAAGCCAAGTGCTTGTGGATTGTTTATTTTGTCGATGTAGATTCATATATGAGCATATTAGTTGAATTTAAGGATGATGGCATGAGGTTGCGATTTAATTGATGAGTAGTATGGAAACTCGCAGTTGAGTTCTGGGTAATTTGAGAATTGAGTTGCAAGTAGAAAAAGAAGTGAAGTTATAAGTTGAATTGTAAAAGTGGAACTTTTGGTTGGTAAAGATGAGTTACTTGGTTGTGTTAATTCGGATAAGAGTTTATGAAGAATTGGGTCAGTATGAGTAAAAGTCGATAATTTGGTTTGTTGGATTAGTTGGAAAGGAAAAGATGATTTATCTGGTTGAAGTTAATTGTACACAGGTACCCTGTGTGGTTGTAATGATGTTGCGTGTTTAAGATGATTTTTGAGGAACGTGTAAATAGGAGATGGTAGAGTTGTAGTTTATGTTTGATGATAATCGGGAAATTCGTGGAAGTACATGTATATATTATCCAAGATTTGGAAGTAGTCGTCGTTGTAATGGTGTTGAACGTTCCGAGGTGTTGTCTTACGGATCTAAGTTCGAAGTACTCGGTAACTACAAAAGTGTAGAATACCTGTTGGGATGGAAATTCCGAAGAATTAAGTCTAAAGTCGTTGTTATGTCGGTTTGATGATTAGAAGTTAGAGTTAAACTGAGTAGTCTTGATACTTTGCAAGTAATCAGAGTGCGCAGCGAACGCGTGGCATGGTGTCGTTGTTCATGTGTGAGTGACAACGATGTTGGTAGTTTGGTTGTATTGATGTCGTGTTTAAGTTGTGTGTTCTTATGTTGTTGCGTTCTGGTTCTTAAACCGACGAATTCTTAAGTTGGTTACTCTTATGTTATGATGACAAGTTGTAAAGTGTGTTGCATGAGTAGTATTCGGGTTGTTTTCGCCGTTGATGTTATGAATTATTTGTATTATACGTAGGTTTCCTTCGGAGATGAGAGTTGATTTGTCGGATGGAATCACTTAGTTGGAGTAGTTGTAACGGATGAATTTTCGAGGACGAAAATGTTCTAAGTGGGGGAGAGTTGTAACGCCCGTTTATTTAATTAAGTATTTAATTAAATATAATTGTGGTATGTTGTGTTGATTCGCGTTGATTTGAGTATTTGCGTCAATTTGTGTTGATTTACGTTGATTCCGGAATATCGGAATATGATGTTGATGTTTCTAAGTTGGTTCGAGTTGGATTAATTAATAAAGTTGATTTAAGTTGTGGAAAAATAATATTGAATATATTTTCCGTCTATGGTTAAATATGTTGGTTTGGTGGTTTGGATGATTTATTTGATAGTCGGTAATTAGTCGGTTTAATCGGAGAAATAATATTAGAAATAATATTATTATAATGGACTATTATTTAATTAAATTGGATTTGGTTATTGGGTGATAAATAGCAATTTGGAGGAGGTACGAAGAGTAAGCCCAAATAGATTAAATAATACCATTATTATTATTATTATGAGATTGTTTTGGAAAACAAGAGAAAAGAAGTGGCAGTCAGAAGAAAAGAAAAAGGAAGTTGCAGAAGTAGTAAAGCGAGGGTTTTGGAAGCACCGGCGGTTGGAGAGGAGAACGTGAGAAGTTGAGAACGAGGAAAAGTTGGAGGAAGAGAGATACGAGAAGTTACCGTCGGAAAGCCAAGTCGGTCGGAGATTAGAGCGGCCATCAATTAAGGTAAGGGTGGGGTTCAATCTCTATAACCGGGTATATGGTAGACCGTATGTGGGATTGGGGTTGTATGATTTTTCTACTGAGACTGTGTTAATTTTATGATAATCTGTTCTGGTTTTATGTGCTTGAACTGTGTTGTTGAAATGGTGATCCTGCGGTTGTGATGTTGTCTCTGTGTTGAAATTGTTGAAATTGTCGTTGGATGGATTTTGTAAGCAATTCCGTGAACTTGACTGATTCAGTAAAAATATAAATTGATTGATTTTTGTGAAATTGTTGCTGGTGAATTTATGAATGTTGTAGCGAATTTGGAAAGTTTCTGGGAAATGAATTGGGACAAAAACTGTATTTTAGGGGTGGCGCAGGCCACCCACCACACACAAAGGGGTGGCGCCGGCCACCCAAAGGAAAAGAGAACACATGTGGCGGGAGCCACAAGGCATGTGGCGCAAGCCACTTAGTTGGCTAAGTGATGAGTGTGGGCCCGGCCACCACAAGTTATGTGTGGCGCCAGCCACCTAAGAAATGTGGCGCAGGCCACTTAACTTTCATAGTAAGGGTGGCGCAGGCCACCCATGAAAATGAGGATTGGCATTTTGTTTTATATGTGCATTAGTCTTATTATTAATCCATGAATGTTAGGATTAAAGAATTAACCAAAACCAATGTCTGCAGTATATAATTTATTAGATGAAAATAAGTAACATGTAGTAAATGTTGAGAGCCACCTAAATGACATGTTGAGAGCCACCCAAAAATATCACGTTGAGAGCCACCTAGAAACCATGATGAGAGCCACCTTAAAACCATGATGAGAGCCACATATGGTGGGACCATTTATATGTTATTCTGAGTGACTAATTAAGTGACTAAATTAGGTGAATTAGTTTAATAGTCAGATTAATAAATTAATTAATGGTTAATCGGATACACCTAGTGAGTAAATGAATTAGAATTAATGAGTAGAGCTGCTAGTGTAATATATTTGGATTGCTATATCAGTATATTATGTTTTAATAGAAACAAACTGGTTTTCGGCAGAAATAGAATGATGCAAATTTTCATGACAGATGATTTTAAATTATAGCAAGAGTATTGTATCAGAAACCAGAAAAGTCACAGATTTTATAATTAAGTCGTGTTAATCGTAGAGGTGAAAACAGTACCGATTTAGTCGACCGGGTGAAATTACGCGGTAAAATTAGTTGTTCGGAATTTAACGAAAATTGTCGAGGTAGCTAGTAATAATTAGTAGGTGATTTTAGTTAGTTTATTTTGTTGAATTCGTGTTGTATGTGTAGATTTCTTGTACAGTTGCTTATGTTGTTTTGTCCCGGTTTATAGGCATTTTTAAGTCGTAGGTCGAAGGACCAATGTTGATGTTAAAGTTGTAGGTCGTATGACCAACGTTGATGTATATAAGTTGTAGGCCTATGGCCAAAGTTGAATCGTGTTGAATTAAAGTTGTTATGTGGTTTGTTATATGTTGTTCGAAGTTGGTTGTTGTTTTGTGTTGAGTCGTTGCATCATGGCATTTGCATTTTGTCGGAGCCGTTGCTCACACCACGTTGGCCTGGATTGGCAATTTTTAAGTTGGAGCTGATGCTCAACACGTTGGCCTGGATTGGCAAAATTACTAAGTTGAAGGCTTATGCCTTGCAGATACCTCGATAACCTGGTATATTTTAAGGTGGGAGTTTTACTCCGATGGTACCACATGCATATGCATAGTCGAGTCGCATCCGGTGTCGCATTATTTACGTTGTTTGTGTTGATTGTGTTTGTTGAAGTTGAGTACGTTGTTTATGCTGTCCAAGTTGATAAAGTTGTACAAGTTGAGTAAGTCGATGAAGTTGTTTAAGTTGCTTAAGTTGATGAAGTTGTTTATGTGATCATGTTGATGAAGTTGCTTATACGACTATGATGATGTTGATTATGTTGACTATGTGGTAAGTGTTGCTATGTGTAATAAGTCGATAAAGTATGTTGAGAGATTGTGGATTATTGTTAAAGTTGTGGTTGTTGTTGTTACTAATTTGCATTGATTTGAGTTGTTTGTTGGTTGTTGTATAATTGTCGTTGAAGTGGTGAACTTTGTATGATTCTAATTTAATATACTGTTTATCATATACTTGTTTATGTTGGTTGATATCTCACCCCTTCTGTAATGATGTTACCTATTATGGGTAATTGAGCAGGTACTGAAGAATAGCTGTGGAAGTGAAGTAATTTTATGAAGTCCTTTAGTTGCTGTTAGTTCGAGTTGGTCTTGCTCTGATACGTAGCACTCGGGGGGAATGTTTCTGTTGTTGTTTCTAAGTTGTTGTTATTACTCATTGTTGAATAATTATAAATTGCACGCGGTTTGGTTGAATAAAGTTGTTAGCTGATTTATAAGTTGTGAATCCGAATGCTATGTATCGCTTTTAAATGAAATATAAGTTGTTTGTTGTTTTAAGTTGAAATGTGACATCCCATGTTGTGTTGAAATTTTTTTTAAATACTCTGATATTTTTATTATAATTACCGGGTAGATTTGGGGTGTTACATTAGTGGTATCAGAGCTGGTCGGTCTGTCCGGCCAATGTTGTCTAATGTTGTTTATCCCTTAGTACTCGACATGTGTGGGAAATACTGTCGGTGCTTGTTTGTTAGTTTCTGGTCGTTGTCTGCAGGTGTTGGTTTGAATTAAGTGGGGGAGAAGCTTGTCTCCCGGACGTGGTGTTGGTATGTAGAAGTTGGTTCAAGGTGATGTTGATTGCAAGAGTGCAAATGTTGTTGAAGCGATGTTGTTGCAGACCGGCGAGAGTTTAGACTCATGAATTCGTATCGGTCGAGTTTGAGGAGTGTGTGGAATATGGATGAGGAATTGATTGAGAATAAGGAAGCATTCCAATGGAAATGATAAGTTGATGGATCAAGTCGGTAGATTAATATGCCTTGAGTATAGTCGAATTAAAGTTGAGTAATTTTAGAGTTGGATGAAAAGAAAGGATTGTTGGTAGATCTTGGAGCGAGCGGGAGAGAGATGGAACTTATGTTCATCAATCTCAAATTCTGATTTTTGCAATTTTGGAGCAGCTGTCGGTAAAAAAAGGCATAACTTTTTACTCGTGATTCCGATTGAAGCGGTTCTGGACTTTTTGGAAAGCTTACGAAATTACCTACAGTTTGCATATAAGATTTATCTTCAGGAAGGTTGTGAAGAGGGAGAAAAGTGCATTTTAATATTTGGGTCTGATGCTGATTGTTGGAAAATTCTGCATACGGGAATTCTGGACCAGTCCCGTTGTGTGGCTGATAACTCTTTACTCGTAAATCAGATTTGAGCGATTCTTGAAGTTCTGGAATCTACACGAAATTATCTTCATTTTGGAATATGATTTTGTGTTTGGGAGGTCTGTATTGAAGGAGATATATATGGTTGAAGTTGAGCAACATTTGCTGAAAAATTTGGAAGGATGAAAACAAGTGTGGAATATTATTAAGAATAAAATGTTGGTATTTGTAAGATGTGACTGTATCGGAGAATGCTTGGAGATGCAATTTATGTTGAATGAGGATGATTAAGACGATGATGTTAAGTAAAGGTAATGTTGAGAGAGATGTGAATGTTGATTTGTGTTGCTAAGAGTTTTCACCTTGGTTGAAAGTTGTAATTGGAGCAAACTGAATTGGATCGTTATCAATGTTGTAGCGATTTCGGTGTTGGAAAAATATTTAAAGTCGTGTTGTACTATGAACGTGCATAAGAGGATGCGTAATGGATTTTGAACGTTTTTGTATCGTTGACGAAGTTGGAACTAAAGAAACTAAGAGTGGCATTGGTAAGCCTTAGAAAGTTGGCGGAGCATTATGCTTACGGACTTTGGGCACAAGTTGTAGTACGCTATTGTGTTGGGTAATGATGATTTATGCCACTGTTATGGTTGCCGACTGTCTATTGACAAATTGAGGAACTGATCACCCTTAATCTCTTGTTGATAGTAGACGAAATCATAATTGATGGATAGATGTGTCGTGCCAACTAGTATAGTACGTACGTTGAATTGGTTAAAGTCAAGCCAAGTGCTTGTGGATTGTTTATTTTGTCGATGTAGATTCATATATGAGCATATTAGTTGAATTTAAGGATGATGGCATGAGGTTGCGATTTAATTGATGAGTAGTATGGAAACTCGCAGTTGAGTTCTGGGTAATTTGAGAATTGAGTTGCAAGTAGAAAAAGAAGTGAAGTTATAAGTTGAATTGTAAAAGTGGAACTTTTGGTTGGTAAAGATGAGTTACTTGGTTGTGTTAATTCGGATAAGAGTTTATGAAGAATTGGGTCAGTATGAGTAAAAGTCGATAATTTGGTTTGTTGGATTAGTTGGAAAGGAAAAGATGATTTATCTGGTTGAAGTTAATTGTACACAGGTACCCTGTGTGGTTGTAATAATGTTGCGTGTTTAAGATGATTTTCGAGGAACGTGTAAATAGGAGATGGTAGAGTTGTAGTTTATGTTTGATGATAATCGGGAAATTCATGGAAGTACATGTATATATTATCCAAGATTTGGAAGTAGTCGTCGTTGTAATGGTGTTGAACGTTCTGAGGTGTTGTCTTACGGATCTAAGTTCGAAGTACTCGGTAACTACAAAAGTGTAGAATACATGTTGGGATGGAAATTCCGAAGAATTAAGTCTAAAGTCGTTGTTATGTCGGTTTGATGATTAGAAGTTAGAGTTAAACTGAGTAGTCTTGATACTTTGCAAGTAATCAGAGTGCGCAGCGAACGCGTGGCATGGTGTCATTGTTCATGTGTGAGTGACAACTATGTTGGCAGTTTGGTTCTATTGATGTCGTGTTTAAGTTGTGTGTTCTTATGTTGTTGCGTTCTGGTTCTTAAACCGGCGTATTCTTAAGTTGGTTACTCTTATGTTATGATGACAAGTTGTAAAGTGTGTTGCATGAGTAGTATTCGGGTTGTTTTCGCCGTTGATGTTATGAATTGTTTGTATTATACGTAGGTTTCCTTCGGAGATGAGAGTTGATTTGTCGGATGGAATCACTTAGTTGGAGTAGTTGTAACGGATGAATTTTCGAGGACGAAAATGTTCTAAGTGGGGGAGAGTTGTAACGCCCGTTTATTTAATTAAGTATTTAATTAAATATAATTGTGGTATGTTGTGTTGATTCGCGTTGATTTAAGTATTTGCGTCAATTTGTGTTGATTTACGTTGATTCCGGAATATCGGAATATGATGTTGATGTTTCTAAGTTGGTTCGAGTTGGATTAATTAATCAAGTTGATTTAAGTTGTGGAAAAATAATATTGAATATATTTTCCGTCTATGGTTAAATATGTTGGTTTGGTGGTTTGGATGATTTATTTGATAGTCGGTAATTAGTCGGTTTAATCGGAGAAATAATATTAGAAATAATATTATTATAATGGACTATTATTTAATTAAATTAGATTTGGTTATTGGGTGATAAATAGCAATTTGGAGGAGGTACGAAGAGTAAGCCCAAATAGATTAAATAATACCATTATTATTATTATTATGAGATTGTTTTGGAAAACAAGAGAAAAGAAGTGGCAGTCAGAAGAAAAGAAAAAGGAAGTTGCAGAAGTAGTAAAGCGAGGGTTTTGGAAGCACCGGCGGTTGGAGAGGAGAACGTGAGAAGTTGAGAACGAGGAAAAGTTGGAGGAAGAGAGATACGAGAAGTTACCGTCGGAAAGCCAAGTCGGTCGGAGATTAGAGCGGCCATCAATTAAGGTAAGGGTGGGGTTCAATCTCTATAACCGGGTATATGGTAGACCGTATGTGGGATTGGGGTTGTATGATTTTTCTACTGAGACTGTGTTAATTTTATGATAATCTGTTCTGGTTTTATGTGCTTGAACTGTGTTGTTGAAATGGTGATCCTGCGGTTGTGATGTTGTCTCTGTGTTGAAATTGTTGAAATTGTCGTTGGATGGATTTTGTAAGCAATTCCGTGAACTTGACTGATTCTGTAAAAATATAAATTGATTGATTTTTGTGAAATTGTTGCTGGTGAATTTATGAATGTTGTAGCGAATTTGGAAAGTTTCTGGGAAATGAATTGGGACAAAAACTGTATTTTAGGGGTGGCGCAGGCCACCCACCACACACAAAGGGGTGGCGCCGGCCACCCAAAGGAAAAGAGAACACATGTGGCGGGAGCCACAAGGCATGTGGCGCAAGCCACTTAGTTGGCTAAGTGATGAGTGTGGGCCCGACCACCACAAGTTATGTGTGGCGCCAGCCACCTAAGAAATGTGGCGCAGGCCACTTAACTTTCATAGTAAGGGTGGCGCAGGCCACCCATGAAAATGAGGATTGGCATTTTGTTTTATATGTGCATTAGTCTTATTATTAATCCATGAATGTTAGGATTAAAGAATTAACCAAAACCAATGTCTGCAGTATATAATTTATTAGATGAAAATAAGTAACATGTAGTAAATGTTGAGAGCCACCTAAATGACATGTTGAGAGCCACCCAAAAATATCACGTTGGGAGCCACCTAGAAACCATGATGAGAGCCACCTTAAAACCATGATGAGAGCCACATATGGTGGGACCATTTATATGTTATTCTGAGTGACTAATTAAGTGACTAAATTAGGTGAATTAGTTTAATAGTCAGATTAATAAATTAATTAATGGTTAATCGGATACACCTAGTGAGTAAATGAATTAGAATTAATGAGTAGAGCTGCTAGTGTAATATATTTGGATTGCTATATCAGTATATTATGTTTTAATAGAAACAAACTGATTTTCGGCAGAAATAGAATGATGCAAATTTTCATGACAGATGATTTTAAATTATAGCAAGAGTATTGTATCAGAAACCAGAAAAGTCACAGATTTTATAATTAAGTCGTGTTAATCGTAGAGGTGAAAACAGTACCGATTTAGTCGACCGGGTGAAATTACGCGGTAAAATTAGTTGTTCGGAATTTAACGAAAATTGTCGAGGTAGCTAGTAATAATTAGTAGGTGATTTTAGTCAGTTTGTTTTGTTGAATTCGTGTTGTATGTGTAGATTTCTTGTACAGTTGCTTATGTTGTTTTGTCCCGGTTTATGGGCATTTTTAAGTCGTAGGTCGAAGGACCAATGTTGATGTTAAAGTTGTAGGTCGTATGACCCACGTTGATGTATATAAGTTGTAGGCCTATGGCCAAAGTTGAATCGTGTTGAATTAAAGTTGTTATGTGGTTTGTTATATGTTGTTCGAAGTTGGTTGTTGTTTTGTGTTGAGTCGTTGCATCATGGCATTTGCATTTTGTCGGAGCCGTTGCTCACACCACGTTGGCCTGGATTGACAATTTTTAAGTTGGAGCTGATGCTCACCACGTTGGCCTGGATTGGAAAAATTACTAAGTTGAAGGCTTATGCCTTGCAGATACCTCGATAACCTGGTATATTTTAAGGTGGGAGTTTTACTCCGATGGTACCACATGCATATGCATAGTCGAGTCGCATCCGGTGTCGCATTATTTACGTTGTTTGTGTTGATTGTGTTTGTTGAATTTGAGTACGTTGTTTATGCTGTCCAAGTTGATAAAGTTGTACAAGTTGATAAAGTTATACAATTTGAGTAAGTCGATGAAGTTGTTTAAGTTGCTTAAGTTGATGAAGTTGTTTATGTGATCATGTTGATGAAGTTGCTTATACGACTATGATGATGTTGATTATGTTGACTATGTGGTAAGTGTTGCTATGTGTAATAAGTCGATAAAGTATGTTGAGAGATTGTGGATTATTGTTAAAGTTGTGGTTGTTGTTGTTACTAATTTGCATTGATTTGAGTTGTTTGTTGGTTGTTGTATAATTGTCGTTGAAGTGGTGAACTTTGTATGATTCTAATTTAATATACTGTTTATCATATACTTGTTTATGTTGGTTGATATCTCACCCCTTCTGTAATGATGTTACCTATTATGGGTAATTGAGCAGGTACTGAAGAATAGTTGTGGAAGTGAAGTAATTTTATGAAGTCCTTTAGTTGCTGTTAGTTCGAGTTGGTCTTGCTCTGATACGTAGCACTCGGGGGGAATGTTTCTGTTGTTGTTTCTAAGTTGTTGTTATTACTAATTGTTGAATAATTATAAATTGCACGCGGTTTGGTTGAATAAAGTTGTTAGCTGATTTATAAGTTGTGAATCCGAATGCTATGTATCGCTTTTAAATGAAATATAAGTTGTTTGTTGTTTTAAGTTGAAATGTGACATCCCATGTTGTGTTGAAATTTTTTTTAAATACTCTGATATTTTTATTATAATTACCGGGTAGATTTGGGGTGTTACATCCAGGACATCAATCCTGAGAAGAAAGCTGCTAGCAAGAAGATTGTTGACAAAGTTCCTGATGTCCCTTTAGACAATATTTCATTCCATTCTGTTGAAAATGTGAGTAAGTGGAAGTACGTTTATCTGAGAAGAATTGTTCTGGAGAGAGAGCTTGGTAGAGATGCTCTTGAGATGAAGGAGATTATGGAATTGATCAATTATGCCAGATTAAGGAAGACTGTGTCTAGTTTTTCAAAATGTTATGATATGCTGGTTAAGGAGTTCACTGTGAACATCCCTGACGACATTACTGATAGCATGAGTATGGATTTTAGAAAGGTTTATGTAAGAGGTAGGTGTATTGAGTTTTCTCCTACTGTTATTAACAGGTACTTGGGAATGAGTGAACAAGCAGAGAGGGAGCTGGAGGTCACTGATAATCAGATTTGCAAGGATATTACTGCAAATCAAGTGACTGCATGGCCTTTGAAGGGAAAATTGGTTGTTGGTCTTTTGAGTGTTAAATATGCTATACTGCATAGGATTAGAGTTGCCAACTGGGTTCCTACCAACCATAAGACTACAATTTCTGTTGGGTTGGGAAAGTTTATCTTTGCAGTTGGAACCAAGAAGGACTTTGATTATGGTTCTTATATATTTGATCAAACAGTCAAACATGCTGGAACAATGGCTGTGAAGTTGCCAATTACTTTTCCATCCTTAATCTGTGGAATTATTGTGAATCAACATCCTGGGATCTTGGCTGCTACAGATATTGCTTGCAAAAGGGAGTCTGTTTTGTCTCTTCACTCCAAACTCTTTGTAGGACAACATGTTCCTGATATTGTTTCAACATCTGTAACTGTTGGCAACAAGAATACCACCAAAGGTGAGTTAATCAGTGAGTTGAAGGCTACTTGCAAGGAGCTGGAAACAGTGATCAGCATAAATACTGCTAGGAAGCTGAAATTAGAAGCCTTGATCAAAAGTTTGGAACAGGTTGATGATGAGGGAGAAGAAGCTGGTGCCTCCAGTGAGGAGACTGATGAATGACTTGGTTCTGGCACTCGACTGTGTTGCTTGATGGTTCATTTGGTTTTTCTTTTTGTTATTAGTTTTTGTTTTGCACCTTGGGTGTTTGCTATGTAATCTGAACATCTTGGATATTGTTTCCTATATGATTATCTGGTTTGGATGTTCCATGACTTGTCTTGACATTCTGTGGCTAACAAGGGAGAGCTAAGTTGACTGACTGGTAGCTAATATGACTAATTGTGAGTAGAGAGGGCGAGTTCTTGGTACTGACTTGATTTTTTTAACTCTTTGGCCAATTTTGGCTAAAAAAGGGGAGAGTAGTAGCTTGAGCTTTGCTGTTTGCTGTAGCAGGAAGGCTGTTATGCTGTTATGCTGGAGTGGATGTTCTCTGTGAGGTTCTGATGTTGGTTTGAAGTAGTCAGAATTCTTGGCTTGAGGGGGAGTTTGGAGTTTTGATTGTTGTGCAGCTGGTGTTAGATTGGTTTGTTAGATTTGCTTTATCTGCTGCTGGTATCTCTGATGTGTGCTGATATTATTTTAGCCAAAATTAGCCAAAGGGGGAGATTGTTAGTTCTATTATTGGCTACAATTTTGGTAAAACAATATGTTGGTTCAAGATGTCATGTCTGATGTCTTAACTTGTGTTGCTAACATTCTGCTTGTGGTTTTGTTATTTAGTGTTGTAGGTCTGTGTTCTGATGTCAAACATGATGTCTTAACATCTTTTGACATAACATTAGGTTCAGTCTGTTTGTTAGGGTTGCGCTTTATTTGTTGTATCTTGAGGATTGTTTGAGAGATTGCAGGCGTGATTCTTGGAGGAGATTTTGTCTGATGCAATCGTTCTATATTTCCTTTGAAATATATTCTGTTTCTAGTTTTAGGGCTAAAGGATTTGAAGAGTAATTATGTTTTAAAGTGAGATTCAAATCTGGGTGTTAAGGCTGCCCAAGCCCATGAAGAGAGTTGCTTTAAAAAGACGTATCAAACCTACTTGCTGGTTGGAGAAGTTTAATTGAAGAGCTGCATTACTTGTGTTAGGGTTTGAGTCTTTGTGCATCGTGTGTTATTTGTGAGCCATTCACTCATCTCTTTGATGTTTGAATTGGACTGTTTAATTGAGTTGTAATTTGTCCACTCTAAACTTTTAAGCACGGGTGGTTGTTCTTGATCAAAGCTTTTAAGCAAGATCAAGGTGTGTCTTTCTTGTGTGTCTTCTTACTTTGTTATTTTCTGTTTTATCACTGCTGTGATTGAGGGGGAGTGAGAGGTGTCTCATATCTAAGAGTGTCTTAGGTAGAAGTGTCATTGGGTAGTGATTAAGTGAGTAGATTATCAACTTGTGTGTTGATTGTGGAGTCTATAAATTGATACTACTAATAGTGACTTTCCTCCCTGGCTTGGTAGCCCCCAGACGTAGGTTGTTAGACCAAACTGGGTGAACAATCCGTTGTGTTGTTTACTGTAACACCCCAATTCCCATCGCGAATAAATAATACATAATTAAATCAGAGTAAGTAAAAATTTATTTTTCCGACAGAAACAAGGATGCCACAATTAAAGAAAGAAACCACAATCCTTGCTCATAAATTTTCGATACATAACACAATATGGGATAACCTCAAAGGGAAATCTTTTTCCATATAAAAGGAAAGATCAATTATGGAATAAAGCGGAAAGATCCATAACTGACTTGTTTTACAAAACAAATTATGTTATAACATCAAAATATTCATACAAAGGTATTACAAAATAAATCTAACAATTGTATATACAACAACAGCGTTCCCCGACTCCCGTGTTACGTATCAGAGCAGACAGACCGACAAAAGGATGAAGAACTAAGCTTCACAAAAGCCTCCAAGACTACTAATCTGCAATTGCCTCATAGAACAACAAACCACAGCAGAAGGGTGAGAAATAACAACTAAATCAAGATTGCATAATAATATGCAAAACATATAAATTCACGTACATAGTTATTCTCACCACAAGCGTCACACACCAATACATATAGCACGCCACAGATGCATAACATATTTCTAATAATCCTACCACATAGCATATATCAACTATACCAACATAAACACATATTCACACATAAGGCATACCAAAGTTATAACATATGGAAACACACCGCCACATCACATATATTCATACATAGCATATCATCCATAACATAATGCATTTATCACGTATGCACATCAATTCACCAATCCAATCATAAATCTCAACACATACTCAATCAATTCACAATTTCCCACACATAATGTATCCATTCACAATTCTCACACATAATCAATCCATTCATGATTTATGCAAATGCACAGAAACCAACACAACGAGTCTATGCAATGCATATGTGGTACCATCCATCCATTAATCTCATCATCAGTTCACTCAGGAACTATTGGAATCATCGCTTGTTACTTAGTGTAACTCCCTGTCGGGAAAACGATGTTCCCCGTCGCTTTAGTTCCTCTTGGTATAAGGCTCACGACGTTTATGGATCGCTTTAGGTCCTCTCGGTATAAGGCTCACGATCCGATCACTTTAGGTCCTCTTTGTATAAGGCTCACGATCGTCTATAATCATCGCTTTAGGTCCTTTCGGTATAAGGCTCACAATGTTATAGCGGATTCCCTCTGGAATCGTTTCGTCGCTCACACCCACTAGGGCACACGACATCACAAGAATGTATATCATGATGCTTGGCATACAATGACTCATGACATTCAAATACATACATATACACATCCATAATCATGCATATATAATCAAACACAACACAATGCATTTTCTTACCCTTAGGCCACAAACCATCATCACAGCACTTCATCACGTGCATTCACATCATATAACATCACACAAGTCATACGATATATATCAAAAGCATATTGCATGATAACACACCAAATACACACCCTTAAAACGGTAAAAGTCGACAAAACGACACATTTCCAAATTCCCGACATAATTAAATCGGCCAACAATCTCAAAACCATTTAATAAGAAAGAACATCTCAATAGCTTTCTAACGATACCAAGAATGTCTCAAACCGAGTTACGGATCAAAAGTTACGGCATCAGACGCGAAATCGGGAAAGAAATCGCGAAATGACAAAATTCTGCAATCGTGCTGGCCATACGCGTAATGCCCTGAGACATACGCGTATTGCCTTGCTCACTCGCCCATCCATACGCGTATTTCCCAAAGTGATACGCGTATGGGCAGAGACTGATTCTCCCCAAGAAACTCCACTAAACACCTAATACGTGTATTGCCTCACTCTATACGCGTAATGCCTACTCCCATACGCGTAATGCCTACATTTCTTCCTTGCCATACGCGTATTGCCCAACCCAATATGCGTATTGCCTTGCCCTGTACGCGTATGGGCAGCGAAAACCCAGAATTTTCCTGCATAATTTTTCCTGCAAAAATCATCCAATTTCCTCTCCAAATCTCTTCTAAACACTTCCAATTCACCATATATCAACCCAAACATGTTCCAACATAATCAACAAGTATTCTACGTATTTTATATCGAGTTTCTACTGTGAAAACATCGATTTCTAACAATTATTCATCAATTTATCAATTAGAGAAAAAGTCGCGAAACAACCAAAACAATTACAACAAACAACACATATACATACACAAGCAAGATATAATTGAAACTTCTCACCCTTACCTGATTAATCGTGCTGTAAACGGATGAATTCTCGATTTTCCTCTTTCTCCTATTCTCTCTTTCTTTCTTCTCCTTTTCTTTCTCTTCTTTTCCCTTTCTTTTCTCTCTTTTTCTCTCCACTTTCTATTTTATGAAAAATAACCCAGCAAATAGACCAAAATACCCCTACTCTCAAATATCTCGCCAACGCTCTCAAAACGCGATAAAACATAATAACGATGAAATATATTTCGGGAAATAAAAGTTGAAAAGAAATTATAATTTATTGCAAATATTTTACCTATCAGGGAAATTAACCAATTAACTCAATTAGCAGGGAAAATACAATAATTTCACACATTTCACAAAATTCACATAAATGAAATAAATAAATACAATTAAACAAATCGGGGCGTTACAAATCTCCCCCAATTAGACATTTTCGTCCTCGAAAATATAACCGATACGAACAACTCCGGATACGACTCTCGCATCCGACTAACAAACTATCATGCCAACCAAAGGCACACCACGAATAACAGAACTGATAAACCACCTTGCTAACAGCAACTACAACAACGACACGACAATGACAACAACTACAATGACAAGATGCAAAGCCCATACAATGCACTTGACGACCAACCCACTACTCAAAGAATACCCAAGTTACGAACATACAGGTAACACTCCCCTAATTCCCCACACAGGAATTAGCCACCCGCACTTGAACCATCACGATGGAAACGAGGCAACAACACAAACAAGAATACAAGGTCCCACAACCCAACATCGCTTCAACAATCTCTACGTGACCCCTAAACCAACATCCTTGTCACACAACCATATTACAACAATGCTACGATTCCTCAATCGAACATGTAACCAAAACATCCATCTACATAGTAGTCCATGTATAAGATTTAAACCTTCCACCTAACACTTCCATTCTGAAACGTCCAATAGTCTCACCATTCCTACATGGTCCCAATGTTCAACCTATGAATTCTTACAAGTCCCACACGCAAATACAAAATGTGCCACATCACGCTTCCGCTGCGCACTCTGATTACTCGTAGCCATCAAAACTACTAATCTCACGTCCAAAGTCTAACTCTTTCTCATATTCACCAAAAATCACTGTTCACTTTAATATCCCCGACCTCACACTCTCCTGTGTTATCTCACACACCAGACACAAGTCTCTGAACTGCTCAAATAATTTTAATTCTCTGACCATCCAAACAAACATGCATAACAACTTTCGACTTAACTTTTCAGGCACAACCTTAGCTTTTCCCGAAGGATAATCCATGCCAAATTCATAACTCGTCACGAATTCTAACCCTCCTCATTGTCTCATACTCTATTCCTTCAGACCAAACAGTACTCTAAACTCTGGTGATTACTAAACACTTCGAACCTAGAACCGTAAAGATAATACCTCCAAATATTCCAACACAATACAACCGCAATCAATTCCAAATCCAGAATAGTATAGATCCTTTTATGAATCCTCAATTGTCGTAAAGCATAAGCCACGACTTTACCCTCTTGCATTAACACACTGCCTAAACTCATCAAAGACGCATCCCAATACCTCACAAACGGTTTATTAGGATCACACAGAATCAAAACTGGAGCCATAGACAATTTCTACTTCAGCTCACCAAAACTTACTCACAACGAACATCCAAAACAAACGACTCACCCTTTGCAAGTCAACTGAGATCACAAAAGTACGAACTTAACAAAGTCTTCCATAGCCTGCAGTAACAACCAACTAAGCCCAAAAATTTCTAATCTCCTTAACCAACTTCGAAGTCTCTCATTGTAGAGCTGCATCTACTTCCGATGGATCCATAACCATACTCTCATCTGAAATAACATATCCAAGAAAACTAACCTTTTTCAACCCAAATTCTCACTTGAATAACTTAGCATAAAACTTCGTCTCTCTTCAACGCTTGTAATTCAAATCTTAAACATTCTATTTGTTCTCCCTCTGAGTTTATAACAGATCCGAATATCCTCAATCAAAACCACCATGAACTTATCCAATTAAATATGAAAGATACGATTCCTATACTCCACAAACATTCCAGACGCATTACTATCACCGAACAACATCACTGCACCTTGTAATGCCCAACCAAATTCCAAAAGATATAAATTCTTAAATCTTTTGCAAAACTTTCCACTGGGTAACTGGTTACTCACATACAAGCTTAACCGAGTAAATAACAGCCTATCTCGATGATAACAAACATAACCAGTCACATTAAATCGATCAAAGCCTCAACTCACACAATTCACCACTCTTATCAAACATTCCAAACAATTGTAATTTCACTCAATCTCAACCAAACCAATTCCAGTCATCTGTTCATGAAAGTGGACACTTATTCTCAATCGTTACCTTATTCAACTGTTAGTAATCCATACACAATTTCTTCTCTTGACAGTCCAAATTCTCATAAATCTCAACATGTAGTAACCACCAACCAAAAAGAACTCTCAAATATTACATCCACACCTAAGGGTTTTCTCAAGATTTCCATTAATGCTCTAAAACTCCAAAGACTCCAAACCTCACCAGAACTCTAAGTTTGGCTTCCCGTAGTATCAATACCATGATACACATCATACTTGTTATTCCGTTCAATCATCCATCCTTTTTTGTTAATAACACATCTGGAGCTCTCTAAGACGACGCACTTGGTCTCACAAATCCCTTTTCCAGTAAATCTTCCAACCGCTCTTTCAATCTAAGTTTCACTTCCTAAAAGTTCTTCTACTTACCTAGCAGATCCAAACCTCAAATCTTCCCCTTCGTCAAATTTGAGTTCACACTCTACTCGCTGAGAACAACCATTAACGATACCCAATCATTCTCTCTCAATGACTTCCCAACGGGACCAACATACCAAAACCTCTAATCCATCTCATCTTCCGGTATTAGAATCTTCATCGACTCAACAAAATAATCCGTAAGCACTTTACTTAATTCCAAATAATTCATTTCACACACTATCAAAGCCTGAAAGACACGTCTATTCCATCCAACATAATTCCCGTCTGCTATCAACAAGAGATTAAGGGTGATCAGTTCCTCAATTTGTCAATAGACAGCCGACAATCATGATGGGGCATAAATCGTCTTTACCAAACTAGAATACCATTTCTTACTTCTTGGGCACAAAACTACCTAAGGCACAAATCCTTAGTCGACATAAACCTTACCTCCGCATTCCCTCCGGACTCGGGAACAACACTGTCCAAACAACACCTACACTCTTGCAACCAACAACACACACTGAAGCAACTTGGAGAAGCACAAGCTTCTCCCCCACTTATCTCATTCTCAATCCTGAAAATAAAAGATTAGAAAACCAGAAAGCACTGACAGTGTTTCACACACCTATCACGTACTAAGGGACAAACAACACCGACAGTATTCAACTGTCACACCAACTAACTCAACAACTTGGCCGGACGGATCGACCTGCTCTGATAGCACTATTGTAACACCCCAATTCCCATCGCGAATAAATAATACATAATTAAATCAGAGTAAGTAAAAATTTATTTTTCCGACAGAAACAAGAATGCCACAATTAAAGAAAGAAACCACAATCCCTGCTCATAAATTTTTGATACATAACACAATATGGGATAACCTCAAAGGGAAACCTTTTTCCATATAAAAGGAAAGATCAATTATGGAATAAAGCGGAAAGATCCATAATTGACTTGTTTTACAAAACAAATTATTTTATAACATCAAAATATTCATACAAAGGTATTACAAAATAAATCCAACAATTGTATATACAACAACAGCGTTCCCCGACTCCCGTGTTACGTATCAGAGCAGACAGACCGACAAAAGGATGGAGAACTAAGCTTCACAAAAGCCTCCAAGACTACTAATCTGCAATTGCCTCATAGAGCAACAAACCACAGCAGAAGGGTGAGAAATAACAACTAAATCAAGATTGCATAATAATATGCAAAACATATAAATTCACATACATAGTTATTCTCACCTCAAGCGTCACACACCAATACATATAGCACGCCACAGATGCATAACATATTTCTAATAATCCTACCACATAGCATATATCATCTATACCAACATAAACACATATTCACACATAAGGCATACCAAAGTTATAACATATGGAAACACACCGCCACATCACATATATTCATACATAGCATATCATCCATAACACAATGCATTTATCACGTATGCACATCAATTCACCAATCCAATCTTAAATCTCAACACATACTCAATCAATTCACAATTTCCCACACATAATGTATCCATTCACAATTCTCACACATAATCAATCCATTCATGATTTATGCAAATGCACAGAGACCGACACAACGACTCTATGCAATGTGAAATTCTGGTATCAGACGTGTGATGTTAAGGTGCGATGTCACAACAACACACTCTGCACAATGGACAACAATAACAGTAAAATAACACCAAGAATTGTTGACCCAGTTCGGTTACAACCAACCTACTCTGGGGGCTACCAAGCCAGGGATGGAATTCACTACTTGTAGATATAATTTACAGACTCAACAACCCGTTGACAATCTCCTAAACGTATACTCTACTAATGACTTCCTACCTGAGAAACCACTTAGGTATGAGAACACCACTCAATCCCTTACAAACTCTCAAAGAAACCACTTTGAGTAACCTTGATCTTACTTCACAGCTTCGATCAAGCAACCACTCTCTATTGCTTCACAGCTTCTAGAGAGGACAGAAACGCAACTCAGCAATTCACCCTAGAATTCTGGTTATACAACTCGTACAAAATACTCAAGACACTCAGCATATGCTCTTGATCTTCTTTCTGTATTTCTGTCACCTTTTTCCTTTAGTCTTGTGCGCTTTATATAGCTCCTGAATTGGTCTTGGACTTGCTACAATATCTCCCAGATTTGTTATTTAAAACTGAATATTTAAAACAGATTTTCTCCTAAAATCTTTTTAAATCTTCAACCTTTTAAATCTCCTACAAATCTGCACCAGCTCTCCTATGCAGCAACAAATATCTATCCCAAGATATTCGCATCCAATGAGACAGCTTGCTCTCCACAATTCCAGCTAATACGCAACCCTAACAACATCACAGCCTGCTGTTGTTAATTCTGCAGGTCTGATGTTACAACATCACCTATGTGACATCAGACATCCAGCTTCAGCAATTAATTACTTAACACAGCCCAGTGTTAAGACTTCAATGTTGCAACATCAGCACCTTGACATCAACATTGAACATACTTTGTTTTACCAAAATTCCAGCCAATCCAAGAACTAACAATCTCCCCCTTTGGCTAATTTTGGCTAAAACAATCTCTGCACTCTGCACCTTCAGAGACTTCAGCAGCGGAAAACTTCAATCAATAAATCATTTTGAAACTCTTCTCATCAGCAGCAGTTTGACAATTTACATAGTCTTCATCACTTGATCTGCTGCATCACCATCTTCATTATTAACAACAACCAATTGGTGCTCCCCCTCAAAAATATGAACCAGCACCACAGTTGTTCAGTAGCTCACAATGTGCAGCACTTCTCTCCCCCTTGATGTCTGCTTGGCTGCACTCTTCAAATGCTATGATATCTTCACTAGCTCAGTCAAAACTCCCCCTTAATATCTGCATCACATTAGCAGCATTTGGCAGTAACACTCTTTGATACTGTTTGTTAATTCTCTTGGCTATTTCTCCCCCTTTTTAGCCACAATTAGACAAGCTTCACCTGGCAGTTGACTACATATTTTCAAAAATAACTCCAACTGCCCACAACCCCTTTCTAGCACATTTAGTCTTCATAAATGCAGATTCCCAATTTGCTTCTTAACCTTTCAAATTGGTTTGCATCCAAGGCTTTAGTGAATATGTCAGCCAACTGGTTATCTGTGGCTACATGCTCCAAGGTAACAATTTTGTCTTCAACCAGATCCCTTATGAAGTGATGCCTTATGTCTATGTGCTTTGTCCTACTATGCTATATAGGATTTTTAGATATATTAATGGCACTCAGATTATCACAGTATAGTGTCATAACATCTTGTTTGACATTGTATTCACCCAACATCTGCTTCATCCAAACCAGCTGAGAGCAACTACTTCCTGCTGCTATATACTCTGCTTCAGCAGTTGAGAGAGATACACAATTCTGCTTCTTGCTGAACCAGGAAATCAGATTGTTCCCTAGGAAGAAATAGCCTCCTGAAGTGCTTTTCCTATCATCTGCACTTCCAGCCCAATCAGCATCACAGTATCCTCTTAAATCAGTCCCAGAATCATGGCTATATAGCATTCCATAGTCACTTGTGCCATTCACATATTTCAGAATCCTCTTCACTTGATTCAAGTGACTCACCTTAGGATCAGATTGATATCTGGCACACACTCCAATAGCAAAGGAAATGTCAGGTCGGCTTGCTATGAGATACAGTAGACTCCCAATCATACTTCTGTACAAGTTTTGGTCCACACTCACTCCATTTTCATCCTTGGATAGCTTCAAATGGGTGGGAGCAGGTGTCCTTTTGTGATTGGCATTATCCAGGCCAAATTTCTTTACTATGCTCTTAGCATATTTGCTTTGAGAAATAAAGATAGAATCCTCCATTTGTCTGACTTGTAATCTAAGAAAGTAGCTAAGTTCTCCAACCAAACTCATTTCAAATTCTGATTGCATATGTTGAACAAACGTTTTCACCATAGCCTCTGACATCCCCCCAAATACAATGTCATCCACATAAATTTGGGCTACCATTAATTTTCCGCCTTCTTCCTTGACAAACAAAGTTTTGTCAATCCCTCCTTTTCTATAACCATTTGCTACTAAGAATTCTATCAGCCTCTCATACCAGGCCCTTGGAGCTTGTTTCAAGCCATACAACGCTTTCCTCAGTTTGAACACATGGTTGGGGAAGTTTGGATCAGTGAATCCTTTAGGTTGATCTACATAGACTTCTTCATTCAGATAACCATTCAGAAAAGCACTCTTCACGTCCATTTGGAACAGCTTGAATATTAGGTTACAAACCATACCCAAGAGTAGTCTGATGGATTCTAATCTAGCCACTGGAGCAAACGTCTCATCAAAGTCAACTCCCTCAACTTGAGTATAACCTTGTGCAACAAGTCTAGCTTTGTTTCTTGTAACCACTCCAAGCTCGTCAGACTTGTTTTTGTAGATCCACTTTGTTCCAATAACATTCACCCCTTCTGGTCTTGGCACAAGATCCCAGACATCATTTCTTCTAAACTGCTCCGGTTCTTCTTGCATAGCATTTATCCAAAAGTCATCTGTCAGAGCTTCCTTGACGTTCTTTGGCTCAATTTTGGATACAAAGCATGAGCTAGCTATGATTTCTCTTGACCTAGTCCTTACTCCAGAGTTTGGGTCACCTATGATTAACTCCTTTGGATGATCCTTCTGAATTCTGATAGAAGGATCTTTCTGAGGTTGATCAGGCTCAGTATCCGCAGCACCAGGAGATGGATTTCTTTCTTCAACTTCTATAGAGACTTCTTCAGCTGATGTTCCAACATCTTCTATGACATCCTCAACTTCCTGCTTGTCTTCATCATCAATCACAACATTGATTGACTCCATCATTACTTTGGTCCTGGAGTTGAAGACTCTATATGCTCTGCATTTGATGGAGTACCCCAAAAATATTCCTTCATCACTTTTGGAATCCAGTTTCCTTCTCTGCTCTCTATCTGCCAGGATGTAACATCTACTACCAAAAACATGGAAGTACTTAACAGTAGGTTTTCTTCCCTTCCATAGTTCATATAGAGTGGATGAAGTGCCTCTTCTTAGGGTAACCCTATTGTGAATGTAGCAGGCCGTGTTCATGGCTTCAGCCCAGAAGTGATAAGGTAGTTTCTTGGCATGAATCATTGCTCTAGCCAACTCTTGTATAGTTCTGTTCTTCCTCTCAACAAATCCATTTTGCTGAGGGGTGATAGGCGATGAAAACTCATGACTTATACCTTCAGACGAGCAAAATTCTTCAAACTTGCTATTCTCAAACTCTCTTCCATGATCACTTCTTATTCTGATGACCTTACTCTCCTTTTCTCTTTGGAGTTTTTGACAGAGCTCTTTAAAGACATCAAACACCTCAGATTTGTCTTTGATGAAATTCACCCAGGTGTATCTTGAGTAGTCATCCACAACTACATAAGCATATTTCTTTCCACCCAGACTTTCAACCTGCATAGGTCCCATCAAATCCATATGAAGGAGTTCCAATACTTTGGAGGTGGTGTCATGTTGAAGCTTCAGATGAGACATCTTTGTCTGCTTTCCTTTTTTACAGTCTCCACACACCTTTCCTCCCTCAATACTAAGTTTGGGAATCCCTCTGACTGCTTCTGAGGAGATAATTTTCTCCATTCCCTTTAGGTGAAGATGTCCCAACTTCTGATGCCAGATTTTGACATCATCTTCTTTAGCAAGCACACACGTGGAGGGATTTGAGTTTTGCGGCACCCAAAGATAACAATTGTCCTTAGATCTGGCTCCCTTCATAATGACTTCTCCTTTGTCATCTTTCACCATACATTCGGACTTTGTGAAGTCTACTTTGAATCCTTGATCACAAAGTTGACTAATACTAATCAAATTAGCTGTTAGTCCTTTAACAATAAGAACATTCTCCAGCTTAGGAGTACTAGCACAGTTTAGTTTTCCAATCCCCTTTATCTCTCCTTTGATCCCATCACCAAATGTAACATAGCCAGAAGACTGAGGTTTCACATCAACAAGCAGATTCTTTACTCCAATCATGTGTCTTGAACACCCACTGTCAAAATACCAGTCATCTTTGGTAGAAACCCTCAAGGAAGTGTGAGCTATCAAGCTGGTAACTTTAGGTATCCATTGCTTCATCACCTTAGGCCTTACCTCTTGCTGTTTGGGTTGAGGAGCAGAATTAGGATAACCGTGAAGCTTGAAGCACGAGGACTTCATATGACCAATCCTGCCACAATAGAAGCATCTGACTCTGTCGTTTCTAAAGTGGTTAACTCTTCTCCCACTTTGATAATGTTGTGGCTGCCACCCATAATGTTGTCTCCTTATTCCATAGTTGAATTGTCTTCTCCTATACTGATGATGCTGTCTCTTAGGATGTCTTCTATGGTGATGAGGCTTCCTTCTTCCATAAGGCACAACATTGTTGTATCCATAACCATACTAGTTTTCCTGACGTTGAAACCTCTGATGAGACATGTTCTGCTTGAACCTGGCAGTTTGCATACTCTGGTGATATTGGGGAGGCATATACTGACTAGCCCCTTGAGGCTGTATCTTCCTCTGATGAGGACCATTCTTCTTCTCAGCATCCTGGGGCTGAACAACCTTCTTTGGGGTAGGACCCTATTTCATAGGTTGATGTTGAGACAAAGGTTGAGACATCTCCCTTTTTGTTTCTGAAGTGCTGGCCACATATCCTATGCCTGATTTATCTCCAGCAGCTTTCTCTAACTGAAGAATCTTATCAAGATCAGCAGTACCATTGTTCATCATCCTAATGAATTTTGTCATCTGATCCAGTTGGGACTTAACTAGTACAACTTCGTTTTCCCGATCAGCTTTTTCATTTTCAAGCTGAGCAATCTGTTGCTTATGATACTTGTTTTCTTGACAAATCTCAGCACTTTTCAAACACAGCTCTCGATAAGTAGAAGCTAGCTCCTCATAAGTTATTTCTTCATCACTATCATCATCAGACACAACAGTTCATGTTAAGGCTCTAGCATGCCTTGCTGACTCACCATCACTTTCACTATCAGATTCAGACCAGGAAACTGACATGCCCTTCTTCTGCTTCTTCAAAAATGTGGGACATTCTTTCTTGACATGTACATACCCTTCACATTCAAAGCACTGAACACCTCTATCCTGGGCAGTCTTCTCTTCATCTTTCTCTTTTGGCTTGCTGATGTCAGAAGAACTGTTCTTGACACTAGGCTTGTAGTTATTGTTCCATCTTTTTAACACTTTGTTGAACTGCCTTCCCAACATTGCAATGGCTTGTGACAAATATTCCTGAGAATCTTTGACAACCTTATCTTCTGCAGGAGTGGAGACCAAGGCAATACCCTTGGGCTTCTTTTCTGGTTCTTCTTCATTTTACCCAAGCTCAAAAGTCTGAAGAGATCCAATGAGCTCATCTACTCTCATCTTGCTGATGTCTTGAGCTTCTTCAATAGCAGTCACCTTCATCTTGTACCTCTTAGGAAGGGACCTAAGAATCTTCCTTACAAGCTTTTCTTCAGACATTTTCTCTCCAGGAGCACTAGATGCATTGGCCAGCTCAAGAACACTCATGTGGAAATCATGAATAGTCTCATCTTCCTTCATCTTCAGGCTTTCAAATTTTGATGTTAAAATCTGAAGTCTTGACATCTTGACTCTAGATGTTCCTTCATGTGTAGCCTGCAAAATATCCCACGCTTCCTTAGCAACTTCACAGGTATTGATTAACCTAAAGATATTCTTATCCTCTCCATTGAAGATGGCATTTAGATCTTTGGAATTTCCAAGGGCAAGCTCACCTTCCTCTTTGGTCCACTCTTCTTCAGGCTTAGGCTTAGAGGTGCCTTCTTTATCTTTGCAGGCATCATCTTTCTCACACATGACAGGTGCTTTCCATTCTTTAATAACAGCCTTCCAAGCCCTGCTGTCCAAGGATTTTAAGAAGGTGGTCATCCTTGGCTTCCAATAATCATAATTGTATCCATCCAAAATAGGGGGTCTGTTGACGAATCCTCCAACTTCTTTGTCCATCTTTACATCAGAAAGTAACTTCCCTAGATCTCACCCAGAGACAGACAGGATGCCTGCTCTGATACCAATTGAAATTCTGGTATCAGACGTGTGATGTTAAGGTGCGATGTCACAACAACACACTCTGCACAATGGACAGCAATAACAGTAAAATAACACCAAGAATTGTTGACCCAGTTCGGTTACAACCAACCTACTCTGGGGGCTACCAAGCCAGGGATGGAATTCACTACTTGTAGATATAATTTACAGACTCAACAACCCGTTGACAATCTCCTAAACGTATACTCTACTAATGACTTCCTACCTGAGAAACCACTTAGGTATGAGAACACCACTCAATCCCTTACAAACTCTCAAAGAAACCACTTTGAGTAACCTTGATCTTACTTCACAGCTTCGATCAAGCAACCACTCTCTATTGCTTCACAGCTTCTAGAGAGGACAGAAACGCAACTCAGCAATTCACCCTAGAATTCTGGTTATACAACTCGTACAAAATACTCAAGACACTCAGCATATGCTCTTGATCTTCTTTCTGTATTTCTGTCACCTTTTTCCTTTAGTCTTGTGCGCTTTATATAGCTCCTGAATTGGTCTTGGACTTGCTACAATATCTCCCAGATTTGTTATTTAAAACTGAATATTTAAAACAGATTTTCTCCTAAAATCTTTTTAAATCTTCAACCTTTTAAATCTCCTACAAATCTGCACCAGATCTCCTATGCAGCAGCAAATATCTATCCCAAGATATTCGCATCCAATGAGACAGCTTGTTCTCCACAATTCCAGCTAATACACAACCCTAACAACATCACAGCCTGCTGTTGTTAATTCTGCAGGTCTGATGTTACAACATCACCTATGTGACATCAGCCATCCAGCTTCAGCAATTAATTACTTAACACGGCCCAGTGTTAAGACTTCAAAGTTGCAACATCAGCACCTTGACATCAACATTGAACATACTTTGTTTTACCAAAATTCCAGTCAATCCAAGAACTAACACAATGCATATGTGGTACCATCCATCCATCAATCTCATCATCAGTTCACTCAGGAACTATTAGAATCATCGCTTGTTACTTAGTGTAACTCCCTGTCGGGAAAACGATGTTCCTCATCGCATTAGGTCCTCTTGGTATAAGGCTCACGACGTTTATGGATCGCTTTAGGTCCTCTCGGTATAAGGGTCACGATCCAATCACTTTAGGTCCTCTTTGTATAAGGCTCACGATCGTCTATAATCATCGCTTTAGGTCCTCTCGGTATAAGGCTCACGATGTTATAGCGGATTCCCTCTGGAATCGTTTGGTCACTCACACCCACTAGGGCACACGACATCACAAGAATGTATATCATGATGCTTGGCATACAATGACTCATGACATTCAAATACATACATATACACATCCATAATCATGCATATATAATCAAACACAACACAATGCATTTTCTTGCCCTTAGGCCACAAACCATCATCACAGCACTTCATCACGTGCATTCACATCATATAACATCACACAAGTCATACGATATATATCAAAAGCATATTGCATGATAGCACACCAAATACACACCCTTAAAACGGTAAAAGTCGACAAAATGACACATTTCCAAATTCCCGACATAATTAAATCGGCCAACAATCTCAAAACCATTTAATAAGAAAGAACATCTCAATAGCTTTCTAACGATACCAAGAATGTCTCAATCCGAGTTACAGATCAAAAGTTACGGCATCGGACGCAAAATCGGGAAAGAAATCGCGAAATGACAAAATTCTGCAATCGTGCTGGCCATACGCGTAATGCCCTGAGACATACGCGTATTGCCTTGCTCACTCGCCCATCCATACCCGTATTCCCAAAGTGATACGCGTATGGGCAGAGACTGATTCTCCCCAAGAAATTCCACTAAACACCTAATACGCGTATTGCCTCACTCCATACGCGTAATGCCTACTCCCATACGCGTAATGCCTACATTCCTTCCTTGCCATACGCGTATTGCCCAACCCAATACGCGTATTGCCTTGCCCTGTACGCGTATGGGCAGCGAAAACCCAGAATTTTCCTGCATAATTTTTCCTGCGAAAATCATCTAATTTCCTCCCCAAATCTTTTCTAAACACTTCCAATTCACCATATATCAACCCAAACATGTTCCAACATAATCAACAAGCATTCTACGCAGTTTATATCGAGTTTCTACCGTGAAAACATCGATTTCTAACAATTATTCATCAATTTATCAGTTAGAGAAGAAGTCGTGAAACAACCAAAACAATTACAACAAATAACACATATACATACACAAGCAAGATATAATTGAAACTTCTCACCCTTACCCGATTAATCGTGCTTGAAACGGATGAATTCTCGATTTTCCTCTTTCTCCTCTTCTCTCTTTCTTTCTTCTCCTTTTCTTTCTCTTCTTTTCCCTTTCTTTTCTCTCTTTTTCTCTCCACTTTCTATTTTATGAAAAATAACCCAACAAAAAGACCAAAATACCCCTACTCTCAAATTTCTCGCCAACGCTCTCAAAACGCGATAAAACATAATAACAATGAAATATATTTCGGGAAATAAAAGTTGAAAAGAAATTATAATTTATTGCAAATATTTTACTTATCAGAGAAATTAACCAATTAACTCAATTAGCAGGGAAAATACAATAATTTCACACATTTCACAAAATTCACATAAATGAAATAAATAAATACAATTAAACAAATCGGGGCGTTACATTTATAGCTTTTACCTTTTACTATTATTGCCTTGTTCATACAACAGATATTGATGTTGTGACATCTCACTTGACATCACATATCTGATACCAGAATTTCAGGTATTCTTCAACATCTTCATTCGTTTTTTCTTTATTTATGTTGTATATGCTACAGTCAATATGAGAGTACATGTTTCATATGCTTTAAGTTTATATTTGCATATGCATATGCTTAAGTTTTTTGATTTGATTTTGGTGTGTCATTCACATTATTATACGTGTATAAATTTCAGAAGTTGTTATGAATCGCAATTGGATGAAAGTCGATAGATTAGGTCCGGTTTATGAGAATGAAGTTATTGAATTCCTTGAATACGCTAATAAACATCTTCCCGACAATAATGGTATCTTTTATTGTTCTTGTGTTGTTTGCGTGAATATCAAAAAGGGTACAAAGAAAGAAATATTCCATCAACTTTGTTGTGATGGTATATGTCAAAATTATATAATATGGATGTGGCATGGTGAGGTGGATAAAGAGTAAAGTCAGGCGTCACAAAGTCAAATAGTGGATGAAGATGAATATATGGAAGATCAACTAGAGGATATGTTTCGTGATATTCGGGAATCTTCTTCTAAGAATGCTCATATTTATGATACTTTATGTAGTGATAAAGACACCCCTTTATATAAGGGATGCACAGATTTTACACGATTGTAGGCGGTCTTAAAGTTGTTTAATATGAAGGAAAAAAATGGATGGTCAGATAAAAGTTTCACAGAGTTACTTGAATTGCTAAAGAAAATGTTACCAGAAGATAACAAATTGTCGAATCGTTGCTATGAGGCCAAGAAGATATTGTGTTCAATGGGTTTGGAGTATATCAAAATACATGCTTGCCCTAATGATTGCATATTACACCGGAAATAGTATGAAGACTTGTATCAATGTCTGAAATATGGTGTGTCACGTTACAAGCTGAAGGCCAACAATGGTGATGACAATGACTATGAAAATGTTAGTAGGAAGCATCCTCTTGCTAAAGTGTTATGGTACTTGCCAATAATTTCATGATTTAAGAGACTTTTTTCTAATTCAAATGATGCAAAGAATCTTAGATGGCATGCTGATGAAAGGAATCGTGATGGAAACATTCGCCATGTAGCTGATTCGTTGCAATGGAAGAAAATTGATTAGTTGTTTTCGGATTTTGGAGTTGAACCAAGAAACCTTAGGCTTGGACTTGCCACCGATGGAATGAACCCCTTTGGTAATCTGAGCACTAATCATAGTTCATGGCATGTTCTTCTGACTATTTACAACCTATCTCTTTGGTTGTGCATGAAGCGCAAGTATATACTATTAAGTATGATGATTTTTGGACCACGACAACCTGGTAACGACATATATGTTTATCTAAGTCCATTAATTGATGATTTACGACTCTTGTGGGATGAAGGCATTGAAGTTGATAATGCATATTCTGGGGAAAAGTTTAAGATGCGTGCAATGTTATTTTTCATAATCAACGACTTTCCTGCTTATGGTAGCTTGGCTGGATACAGTGTCAAAGGACATACAGTGTGTCCTATATGTGAAGATGATACTTGTTATCACCAACTTGAATTTGGAAAAAAGACCGTTTACCTTGGGCATTGAAAATTTCTAAAACTCGGTCATCCTTATAGTAAATTGCGGAAGGCTTTTAATGGAGAGCAAGAGTTTGATGAGGCTCCTAAACCTTTAACTGGGGATGAAGTTTATCAACAGAAGGAACACATTATTGTTGTCTTTGGGAAGAGAGAAAAAGAAAAAGGGGTAGTTGCAAAAATTATATGGAAAAAGAGGTCCGTCTTCTTTGATCTTCCATATTGGTCAAGTCTTGATGTTAGACATTGTCTTGATGTGATTCACGTGGAGAAAAATGTGTGTGATAGTTTGATTGGCACACTTATAAACATTCCAAGCAATACTAAATATAGTAAGACTTCCCGTCTTGATATGGAGAAGATGGGTATACATAAAGAGTTGGCTCTAATAGAGAAAGGAAAAAAGAACTTATTTGCCTCCAGCATGTCACACTCTATCTAAAAAGGAAAAGAAAATTTTCTGCGAGTGTTTGCAAGGTATTAAAGTTCCACAAGGTTACTTAACAAACATCAAGTAACTTGTATCAATGAAAGATCTCAAGTTAATTGGTTTAAAATCTCATGATTGCCATGTATTGATGCAATAAATTCTACCAGTGGCTATCCATGTGATCCTTCCAAAAATTGTGAGAGTAACTATAACGAGATTATGCTTATTCTTCAATGCCATATGTAATAAAGTTCTTGATTTCACAAAATTAGATGAATTAGAAGATGAGGCTTCCATAATCTTATGTCAATTGGAGATGTATTTTCCTCCATCATTTTTTGACATTATGGTTCACTTACTTGTTCATCTAGTCAGAGAAATCAGAATTTGTGGTCTAGTTTATTTAAGGTGGATGTATCCAATAGAGCGATATATGAAGATCTTTAAAGGATATACGAAGAATCATCATTGACCGAAAGCTTCGATTGTTGAAAGGTACATCACAGAAGAAACTGTTGAGTTTTGTACAAACTATTTGTCGGACGCAGATTCTATAGGAATTCCAAAGTCTCATCATGTTGTCACAGACGAAAGAGGTATTTAAGGTCTAAATGTTAAGTCAATGACTCGGGATGTAATTATTCAAGTAAATTTCTATATATTGAATAATATAGATGAAGTTCAACCTTTCATAGATACTCACAAAAGACTTTTGAGGAAAAAATATCCCCGAATGAGAGACAAGTTATTGTTGATAGAACAAAACAAGAGGTTCATAGATTAGTTTAATAAAAGTGTATCTAATGATCGTAGTGCATCCAATATACTTAAATGGTTTTCGTGCGAGCCAAAATTTTGTGTCATTACTTGGACTGCATACTACATTGGTCATTATACCTTTTATACAAAATCAAAAGATGATCGTAGTACAATGCAAAATAGTAGGGTTATGGTTGAATCCGAATCGATGTATTTCTCTAGTTCGAAAGATAAGAATCTTGTATCGGAAACTACCGCGTTTTATGGTGTCATTGATGAGATTTGGTAGATTGATTATGTTATTTTCAAAGTGGCTTTATTTAAATGCAAGTGGGTTCCCAATAATAGTAATGATGTACACATTGATGACTTAGGATTCACCCGGGTCGAACTTGGCAAGGTATCTTTTATGACCGGACCATTCATCATGGCTTCTCAAGCAAAACAAGTTTTCTATGTTACCGACCCATCGGACATATTGGGGAAATGGTCAATCGTTCTCCAAGGAAAACACATTCCTCTTAGTGATGAAAGTCTTGATATTCTGTCCACACCTTCTTACACAACACAAGTTCCTACCTCATATGATGAAGTTGACGGAGATGTTGTGCATGCTATTCGAATCGATCATGAAGAAGGCATATGAGAAAATTAACAAGTACGTAATTTATTTTTTATTCATAATATATTAATTGTATGTTATAGTTTCTAAGTATTTTTACTAACAAGTATAATTATTTGAAATCATAGGTCTTTAGAGTCAAGACACCAAGTGACAAGAAACTAAAACACCAAGTTACAATTATGTGATGTTATGTAATGTGTAAACTGTAGGTTGTTTGTTCTGATAAATTGTAGGATGTTTGTTCTGATACAATTAAATATGATACAATTATGAGATATTATGAATATGATACAATTAATATTATTATGATAACTTTATCACATATGTGAGTTGTATTTTCTGCTGTGATATGGTGAATAATAATACAGGTTAAAAAATGGGATTAATTATAAAAGCAGGATAATATTTGTTAATTCTGCAGAAAATGTAACAACAGTTATATATCATAACAGTTATAATATCTCGCGCGCTATCCAGAAAAAAATATCAAAACGGCGCAGCTGGGAATCGAACCTAGGACCGTTATTTTTATCACAACGGTATTTTGGAAAACCCGTTGTGATAGGGCGCGCACTTTCCAGTTTATTACAACGGTTACTTGACCGTGATTGTAAGTATTATATATACAACGACACTCTACATAACAACGCATACGCCCACGTGATTATATATCTTTCCCAGCCATTGTTAAATGAGTTTTTCGTAGTAGTGCTTATCTTTTTAGCTTAAGTTCTTTGGAATGACTAATGATAAGAAACATAGGTTTCTTGTCAGAAGGACTTCTATACTGGATGAATGGATTGTGATATCTGTTGATAGAAGAGTAACTTCAAAAGATTTTGAAATATTTGTACTTCAACTTATTTCCAAAATCTGAAAGCAAGAAGAAATACTACTATAACCTAATATCAGATGCTATTCAATGTTTAATCTTTTGAAGTTGATATTAGTGCAGGATGCAGAAGAAAAGAAGCATCTGTGTTCTGAAATAAAAATCAAGTATTGAAAAGCAAGAGATGTTGTTAAAGCTATCTTGTTTCAAAATACTTGATTATATCGAGTTTGTTCTTTAAGGTGATATCTTAAGAAACTTCATTGCTTCTTGTTTGAGGATCATCATGGAAGTTGTTTTAAAAGACATTTCTATGAGAAATCTTCAGCTTCTCTTTGAGTTCTGTCAACCGTACTAGGACAGTACTCTAATCTGCTTTATATCAATTTCTGATAGCTAACACCATCTAGTTTTGAGCTTGCTAGTGATTTCAAAGTCAAAAGATCTAATCCCAGATAATGAGATTATTGACATTTCTTAGAACAAGATTTTGTTCCTATCATATCTCATTCTAGACTCATACTCTGGAGTGACTTATGGTCTACTGTTAGATTGAGATGTACGGCAAAGAAGAGTCTGTTTGTACTTACATGTATGGTCTTATAGAAATATGAGTATCATAATGTATCTCCTACAGATATCAAGGAAAGAAGTAGAGGAATCTTCCATAAGGGTGTTTACAACATTTATTGGAAGAAGAGCCAACATCCCAGATTCAAGAACTGGTGGTACTGAATTTGGTGAGAGTAGTGGAATCATTGGTTACACATCCATTGAATCAGAATCCACTCAAAGCTCAGTTCAGACTCTATTGGTCAAGTCTGAATACTGAATCGAGGTTGGCAAAAAAAAAGTGATATGTTTGTTCTTTTCTGGTTTATCTTTTGATTTAATGAAACATTTGTATAAATATAAATACAAAGTTTATGTTAGACTTCTAGAGAGGTTCTTTTGTAAAGAAGAACTTCAGAAATCTTTAAGAGGAAACTCTGTTGTGTTTGTCTATACTGAATGTCTTATTAAGCCAGATGATGATCACATTTATAAAAACATTTTTCTCACTTTTGTGTTGATACTGTTGCTTGTTAGATGTCTAAAGAAGACAAATCAATATTCATCAATTACTCATTACTCTTGTTTCAAGATAAAGTGATAGTTCTAAATAGAACCTCAGAGACTTATGACTAACAGATGATATCTCTGTCTAAGTCTAAACTTACTAGACTCTGATGGATGATAGCTTCTAAAAGTTGTCAGTTTCCGAGATTCAGAAGAAGATTCTTTTTTACTGTCATAGCAGTTTAAGTAAAATGTTTTCTAAAAGCTTTTATAATACTTAACTTTTCATAAAGGTGAAACTCATCTAGTGGAATTGAAATATTTGTTGGATAAAGAACCTTTGGGTAATGATGTTTTCTCTTTTCGTATTTGCAGTTACTATTCCCTATCTTGTGAAACATCATTGTCTCCTTTTTCTGACAAGATTCTTATTCTTGTAAGATTCTTGTTCAGTTATTCTTCTTCTTCTTCTTTTTCTTCTTCTCTTCTTCTTGGTTATGTGCTGATCAAAACAAACCTAAGATGAGTTCTTCACTTTATTCTCTTCTGAATCAGCTGGTTTTCATCAATGAATAGTTTGTGGATTTTGATGAGTTGCTTAAGATTGGTTTCAACTTCTGGAAGTCTGTGTCTAAACAAAGGTTGAATGGCTACTTTAAGATGCTCTGTGGTGTCATACCCCAAAGTTTTACGCCAATATTTCCCATCATTGTGAGAATCATCACCATAATATGGATGTACCTTCATGCCTCATCAATCTCCTCAAAGATGGTTGAGCATTCACCATAATCCAGAATTAGGGTTTTGAGCCCTCTCAGAGTACTTAGACAAAGGATACATCAAGAAATGACATGATCTTTAACTTGTCTAACCTCTTAAACAACCACAAAGGATCAAGAGGACTCCCACATCAAGAATCAAGCACAAAGTTGCAACATTCCAAGTGGATCGAGCCTCAAGATCGCCAATGTCACCAAATTAGGGTTTTGGTCGACCAAGGCCTCTAGATGGAAATTTTCATTTGGGCATGAGCCAATACTTCAAAACATGACCCAAGATACTCCAAGGGATCTCATGGACCCAAACATCAAGTCAATTTAACCTCAGGGGATGCAGTTACCAAAAATTATGAATTAGGATTTCTTGACCTAATTCACCCCTAAGTTGACTTTTGGAGCAAAGTATGAGCCAAGACCTCAAGACATGATTTCAGGACCTCAAATACACTACATTGATCCATTTGCAACAATGGATTGATCCAAGAAGCTTGATTCACAAGTTTCAATTTCATCAGGACCACAATTAGGGTTTTGAAGGAAAAGTCAACTGTATCTTTGAATTTTGATCAAGACATGCTCCCAAACCTTGGGACATGATTCAAGACACCCTACAATACCTATGGAATCCATCCATTAGGTTTAAATTAGGTCAAGAACTTGATTGCATAAAGAATCACACAGTTTGGATTTCATCTGACAAAATGTCAACTGTGCACAAAATCAAGTTTGAATTTTTGGAATTTATCACAAATATGGTTCCCCTAAGTCAAAAACAATGTTAATGTATGATATTGATCATCATCCATCAAGAAAAATAAAGAAAAGTGAGGTTTCTTGCAAAAGGAGAAACCTTGAGAAACCTAATTTTTCTAAGTTATGGAATAAAAGTGGTTTTTATCCAACTTTGCAAGGTCATAACTCCTAAACCACAAGGCCTTTTTCTCCCATTCAAAGCTCAAATGAAAGTCCATCTGACATACTTCAAATATGTCAACTACAAGAGATTCCAAATTCTCATGGATTTTGAGTTATGGATTGATCAAAATCACAAAAAGTGAAAATGGCCACTTTTTCCAACACAGTGAAATTTTCAATAAGTCGGAATTTGTCTTACTTTCTCCAAAATGTAGAGGCATTTTTCACTTTGATCCAAGCTGAACCAAGACCAACTTTGAACATCAAAGTTGAAGTATGCCATGAGGGCTTTCCAACAAGTACCAGATCATCTCCAAATTCAATTTGAGTTGGGAGTTCCAATCCTTGGAACATGGCATCAATGACTGATTTTGTTCAAGACAGGTTATAGGTCATTTGCTCGATTTGGCCAAATCAGATAATTACAAGCCTTGTCATCCATTTGGACACCTCAAGGGATAAAATCAAAGAGAAATGATCTAATCCACAAGCCTCCCAAGTCCAAGGAACTACATGTAGCCATAAATGCCTTAAAAAGGCTAAAAAGCTCAAAGACTCCAATTTTGTTTCAAAGCATTCAATGGATACATCAAGATGGCATGGACTGGAGCAAACCTAACTAAATAAGTCAAGATTCAGCTCTGAACCAAAGGACTATAGGCCTGGGCCCTAACCTTAAGTCAATGGCTAGAGGAGACTAAAGATGCCTTTTGATCAACATTGGCCAAAGGACTGTCCAAGCTGCCATTCAATATTCCTTGCAAAACAAACTTGCTCTACTATAAATAGAGCTCATTTATGATCAGTTTGAGTACCCCAAAGCACTATAACACTTGCTTTCCTCAAAATCTCTCTCATTAGGCCAAAATGCCTTCTTTTGCAAGTCACCACTGAGTTTTTGAGTTAGAGAGCAATTCCACCACAGCTCATGATCCAAACACATCCAATGTATCATATATAAGCTGTTCAAACACTCACCCTTGATCTGAAACACCAAAATCAGAAAGTGAACCTCCAAAACCTCAAATTTTGACTTTTTTTGCATTTTTCAAGCCATGTCTTGATTCAGTCACTTTCAAAACCAAACAAAGCCTCAAACACACTTCAAATATCATCCTTAAACTGTCCCAATTGGTTTCCCTCATCTGGAGCACCGTTTGAGAGAGTTACCATTTTAGTCACTTTTGCCACTTTTGCAAGAAAGATCCAATTCTTGTTCCTGAGGATTCCAGCTGGTTTTGATCATCCTAAAAGCTTCTAAAGGATCAATCAAGAGTGTCTAAAGCATTGGATTACTTCTGGCACAAGGATCTTGACAGATAACACAAGGAGCTTCAAGAGGTAAGTACCTCACAACTTGAACTCTCTAAATCATGCATTGCTTTGATGTCCATTGATCATGGACATCTCATACATATCATATATGTTGTGTTTAAACCAATTTGCCATGCTATTGTTGCCTGTATAATGAGATAGCGAAGAACATTCAAATCTAGGCCTATTTTGAAACCACTATCGGGTTTTAAAATAAGGACATCTTTAGAAAAATCTAAAAGCACCATTGGAATCCTTATGAAATTCTAGGCAGGATACACTTAAATTTTGTCAAAATCCATGGAGAAATGAGGAAGCTAGAGCCTTCATGCAAGAGGCCTAAAATCAGGCCAGCCTTTGGCAAGGGCCAGACCATGGCGCCTTGGCCAGGCCTAAAACCTTGCCACCCATATATGTTCATGGGGTGGTTTTGATACACGAATGTATCACCACCCCAGTGGTAGCGCGCATGTGTGTTTGGTTGAGAGGTCATGGGTTCAAGACCCACCCAGACCATTTTGCCATTTTCACCTATTTTATTATTTTTCACATTTTTTATGGTTTTTGTTAATTATTTCCAAAATTAATTGCTCTCTCAATTTTAATTATTTTTTATTGGTTCTTTTTTAGAAAATTAACAAAAATGTTAAAATATTTTATTCTACAAAAATTTCACAAAAATATTATTTATTTCATATATTTGGTATTTTTGTAAAGAATTATATTTTTATTTGTTTTTAGACATTTAAAAATATTTCTTTCTCTTGACTTTGCAAATTCAAATCATTCTATGAATAAAACATGATTTTTCAAACATTAATCCAAGATCAAAACTTGTTTTTTCACACATGTTTGACAATTTTGATTAGTTTAATTGAATTTTATTCAATTAAAATGCATTTTTTAATCAAATTAGGGTTTTAATTGTTTTCACCCTCACAAACATTTTTCAAAAAACATCTGGGCCTGTTTATAGAGTGTAAGTCCCATCCTTTTGTAAATAATTTGATTTTTGGGCCTCAGTCGTTGTATTAGTCCCGATACGATTTTAAAAATCTCGGCGTGATCGCCGTTTTCAAAACAAAATCATCTGGGCCCTCCCTTGTGTTGTAAGTCCCATCTTTCTTCATTTTTCAAACATTATTTGGGCCTCTAATAGAGTGTAAGACCCAATACTTGTTGTACATAAACCTTTTTGGGCCTCAGTCATTGTATAAGTCCCGATACCATTTTGAGATCAACTATATGATTACTGTTTTTCATCTGGGCCTCTCCTTGAGTATAAGCCCCAATATTCTTTTTAAAAAAACAACTTTCCCTTTTGATTTAGGTTCAAATTCATAGTTGTTTTCAAAACTTTCTTTAATTTCTTGAACAACTAACCATACATCTGTTACAATGGAAGTTTGCTCACCTGTAAGTTTTAAACAGTTTTCTTTTACATACTTGTTTATACATACCTGTTTATAATGCTGGAAGCTTGCTCACCTGTAAGTCCTCCTACCCTTTTTTACAGACAATATATATTTCATCTGTATATATATGCATGTGTATTATCTGCTTAGAGTTTTCCCCAGCAATTAGGTCTAGGAATAGATCAAACCAGTGGTCACTCTTTCAACACAGTCAAAACTAGTTCCCCATAGAAAATTCTAGATACACCCTTGCCTCCACTTGGGCTTATACAATATGGAACAGAGAAAGGCATTATTCCCAGTGAAACTTTTCTCAAGACTGTCACTATTAGAAATTTGTCAAGAAATTCATTTCCCCTATAGAGGATTAATTCCCGGTGAAACCTCTCTTGAATTTCTTCAAACCCTAGAACTGTTCACTAAAGAAAAGATTATTCCCGGTGAAACTTTTCTTGAACTTTTCTTAAGTTTGGACCCACAGGCTTCCAAAAACCATCCCCAGCCTCCTCTTGGGCTTTGTACAAGGACCCTCAGGCTTCTTTGAAGTTCTCATGCCTCCTCTTGGGCTTAGTACAAGGACACAAAGACCTCTTACAGGTATAAAACATAACTTAGTCATCCTTTGTTAGAGCAGTCTTTCCAAAGAGTCAAAACCTTGGACAATTTAGGGTTGATTCTCAGCCCTTAAGACACCAACCTCCTCTTGGGCATCATACAAAGATAAACCCTTTCATACCAACAGACTTGGACAGTCTCATCTCCTCTTGGATTTCAAAGAAACCCTCAAGTTTCCCAAAAGTACAGGATAAACCCTAATCATCTCATCAATCACCAACAGAGTTTAAACTTTTCACTTCTAAATTTCCCCAGCTAGGGCCAGATCACTATCAATAAACCTCAATCAGAACCTCAAGGCATCTGATACTTCTACTCTTCTATAATCCTCAGCAAGAATTAATTCCCCAATTTAGACCTGTCTCTGGATCTCAATAATCCTCAACAGAAGTTAGCCTCCTCTTAGGCTTTATATCAGAAATTCCCCAAACTAGCCTCCTCTTAGGCTTTGTATAAAGATATTTCCTCATTCTCTTGTTGAGTCGATCACTTTCAGCCTCCTCTTAGGCTTTGTATAAGGATCTTAAAACACTCTCTTGTTGATTCAATCACCTTTCAGCCCCAATCTTGGGCTTTGTATAAGACAGATAAAAACACTCTCTTGTTGAGTCAGTCAAATATCTTTCAACCTCAATCTTGGACTTTGTACAAGACACCATAAAAACACTTTCTTATTGAGTCAGTCAAATATCTTTCAGCCTCAATCTTGGGCTTTGTACAAGACACATATAAAATCTCCCTAAGCAGAATCATCCTCTTTCCAGCCTCAATCTTGGGCTTTGTACAAGACAAATCATACTCTCCAGCAGAGTAAATCTTCTTTTAGCCTCAATCTTGGGCTTTGTACAAGACAGATAAAACCTCTCACCAGTAGAGTCAGTTCCCCATTTCAGCCTCAATCTTGGGCTTTGTACAAGACACATACAAATATTCCCCCAGTGGAGTCAAAAACCCTTTTTTAGCCTCAAACTTGGGCTTTGTACAAGACAGACAAAATATTTCCCCAGAAAAGTCAACTTTTAGCCTCCTCTTAGGCTTTGTATAATGATCTCCCCAAAAGAGTCAGTCTCTTTTCGGCCTCAATCTTGGGCTTTGTATAAGATAGATAATAATCTCCCCAGTGGAGTCAATCAACTCTTTAGCTTCAACCTTGGGCTTTAATCAAGGCACATAAAAATCAACTTTCCCTTCAAAGGAAATCAAAATCTCTCTGTAGGAAGATACTTCTCTGTATATCACACATCAAAACAGACATTCAAAACAAACCTTAATCACAGATAACTGCTATAAGTGGCACACTTGTTGATTCAAAAATCCATGTTGTAGTCCATCTTTTATCCTGGTAAATCCTCTTCTTTCATCTAATTGCTGTAAGTGGCAAGCCTCTGGATTATTTACATCCACGCCAATGTCCCTCTCTTAGCATGAAAGATTCCTAAGGAAAAATGGCGTTGCTCTACACTGAGTTAAAGTTTTCTCCTTTAGGACAAATCCCCTATAAAGGAAATTATGGCATTGTTGGATTCACATATCCCAGTTAAAGTAATTCTCCTTTATAATCAGTCACCCAACAGTTGTGATAAACAGACGAGATATCTCCCTTTAGAGATGACAAATTCCCGCTCAGTCAAAACCTTTTAGCTTCAATCTTGGGCTTTGAACAAGACAAAATACTCAACCTTTTAGCTTCAATCTTGGGCTTTGAAAAAGACACCAAACATCATTTTCCTCCCATAGAATAGGAGGAACTACGGTTGCTCTGATTTCCCTATTTTCTTTAACGGGAATACGTAGCCATAAGATTGCGAAATCGTAGCGAGCACACCAATAAAAAACTCTAGGTCTAGTACCTTCACACCAATCAAAAACTCTAGGTCCGATACCTTCACACCAATCAAAAACCTTAGGTCCAGTACCTTCACTCACAAAAAACATTGAAAAACCCAAAATTAACAAAACTCTCTCTCTCAAACATTCCCAAAGGAGAAACTTTCCCAACCCATGGGAGACAAACACCACTAAGTAGAAAACAACATAGAAATTGTTAATGACCTGTGGATAAGCACATATAGGATGGGTAATTGACAACTTCCCATTCTATAACCTGACCCCGAACTCCCCAATATCTTAGCATTTGTTCAGTAAAACATTTGCGTGCAAGGTTAGTTTTAGATAGCTTCCCTTTCCTTTCCAGCTTCACAGGATAAATAAGAAATCAGAAAGTAGCACCCAAACCCTACCATTGCAGTGAGGAGAAACCAAATGGCGATAAGGTGGTCGCGTCACCGACAAAAATCGCACGCTACAGGAAAATGGCGACTCTGCTGGAGAGTATGAGGCCTTAATCGCCATTTTCCCAACAAGAAAATGGCGACTCTGCTGGGGAAGCCAAACTAGGATAAGAATTCCTAAGAGGTCTAGGTTGTTAGCAATCATACTATATATATATATATATATATATATATATATATATATATATATATATATATATATATATATATATATATATATATATATATATATATATATATATATATATATATATATATATATCGCTTTTCCTACTTGATATCCGTGTTTATTTTTCTGTCAATGGGAATGCGATTGATACGCATGTGGAAAGTTTGAGAGAACCCTAAGATAAGGGGTGGCATAGACGGGTGAACTTACAGGGAGTGATTCCCGAATAAGCGATCCTGGTAGACCACCAAATCAGGCGAGGGCCCGTGTGGATACTATGTTGAACGACCGGTCGTCGTGAAAACAGACGTTACCTCAGTGCGGCACCCGTGACCCTGAGGATTTAGTAGACATTAATCATATGACCATTTAGTAGTGTAGTGACTATCGGGAATACTTGATACGCGATACTACACTCAAATGAGATTACCCTAGGATGCTACAGCTCGCTCGAGTGAACCAGCTTGTTGTTGATATCCCTAGGGGGTTAATGATTTTGGGAACCTTAGGATCCGTTCTACAGGTACAAAAATTGACCAGAATACAACCTTTGGGGATGGGTAGAGCCATGACTCCATGCTCGTGACGTTGAACCCTTGAACCCATGTTTTTTCAATGTTTTTGTGTGTTGCATTCATGCATTCATTTAAAAAAAACTCTTAAACAAAGAAAAATTTCTTCCCTTTTCCTCTTTCTTTCTCAAAATAAACTAAAACAATATTTGCAAATATCAGAAAGATTGCGTTATGGATTTCGGTAGAAGGAAGACGCACAAGTACACCTTCAAGGCTCCAAAACTAGAGGATTTAAGAAGGTTGGCAAGGATGATTACCAACCCCGATGCTTTCAGAACTAAGTATGGAGGACTGCTGTATCTGTTAAGGGTCCACGTTGTTGAGGGAATCCTGTCTATGTTAATTCAGTTTTACGATCCGGTTTATCACTGGTTCACATTCCCGGATTATCAACTAGCACCAACACTGGAGGAGTACTCTCATCTGACTGATTTACCCATCACTAACCAAGCTCCCTTTTCTGGACTGGAAAAAATTTCAAAGGAACAAACCATTGCAAGAGCAATCTATTTAGACGAGTCAGAAGTCAGGACTCACATAACCATTAAGGAAGGAATCCAGGGTTTACCAGCTAAATTCCTGACGGAGAAAGCTCTATACTTTGCCAGTGTAGGAAACATAACTGCTTTTAAAGATATCTTTGTTCTACTCACATATAGGTTATTCCTCTTTCCCAACATCGACAACTTCGTCGATACCAATGCCATTAAGATATTTCTGATTGGAAACCTTGTACCAACCCTACTCGCATATGCTTATCATTCTGTACACTTAAGGAATTTGTACAGCAGAGGAATGATCACATGCTGTGTACCCCGGCTTTACAAATGGTTCACTTCCCATTTACCCAAGTCTGCTGCTTTTGGGGACCATAAGAGTACTCTACGTTGGTCACACAGAATCGTGTCTCTTACCAACTCTGACATAGATTGGTATAATAGGATTTATGAGGGGATAAAGATCATCGACAGATGTGGAAACTTCCCTAATATTCCCCTAATAGGAACTAAAGGAGGAATCAACTATCATCTAATGTTAGTTCGCCGTCAACTCGGATACCCGATGAAGAATATCCCGCATAATGTTCATCTGGAAGGTCTTTTCTTCAAGGAAGGAGAAATTGACAGGGCACTAAAGAAAGAAATAGTGCATGCTCAGAAACACATTCACAAGAAAGGAAGAGAGTCTCTAGGAAGACCAGACTATACCTCCAAGGAACCTTATCTCCACTGGGTACAAACTAGAGCCCTCAAGCTGAAGATGCCTTACCCTCGTCAAGAAGTTCTTCCCTTAAAGGAATCCGTCCTCTATTTTATGTCTGATATGGAAAAACTCCAGGTCGCTCTCAACAAAGTTCAACGGGAAAAAAGCTCTTGGAAAAACAAGTACCAAACCCTAAATGTGGAGTGTACCAAAATTCAAGAACTGTTAAAAGAAAAGGATGCTCTGATTGAGATTCTAGAATAGCATGCTATAGAAGATCAAAGGAACCTGCTCACTCCTTTCACTTGGCAAAGGATTGACAACCCGGCAACGACTGAAGAACCCCGATCAAAGAAAATGAAAATACCAGAACCAGCATCTGAGATCTCCTCAGAGAGGACTTAGGATCCATGAGCTTAGACGTTTTCCTTACAGCACTTTGCAAAATACTGTACTTTTCTTTGTAACATACTACAATCTTTCAAATTCAATAAAATGGGTCTCCCCACTGTATGATATTTGCAATCTATTTGTTGAAGTTTATTTTTGATTAAAACAAAAAAATATATATCATTGCATATCATTCATCTTTCTCACATAACGCGTTCTTCTTATCTTCGAGTCTCACGTATATGTCACGATTCTAGAGTCAAACTGTCTCATTCGTACAATACTCAGGCCAATCGACAAAAGAAAATGGACGATCTCGAGGAAGTGAACAGAGAGCTGAGAGAAGAAGTCGACGCTCTGAAGGAAAGTTTGGAAAAGCTTCACAATGACATGCAATTCCTGGCAGCAGCTCAGAGGCAACAACAAAGGGCTGTGATCTCAGAGATCACATCTACGCCCGTAGTGGAGACATATGATCCTCGGTACAACATGCCTAAAGGTCGCCCCTGGGGCATGCCTATCAACTTTTTCCCTGAAGGATACATCCTACCAGTCAATGAAGAGCCAGAAACTACAGCAGGAACCGCTGGGCCTGAAGGTTACAAACTTCGGGAAAGCGAAGATGCAAGAGTTATAACAGCAACACCTGAAAGTTACAAACTTCGGGGAATGGAAGCACCAAGAGTAACCACCGTAATGACTATACCATAACCAGTGGTACATACTGTCCCGGAAGGACAGATTCCACAAGTAATTTCTGGTGGAAATGAAGACATGTACGAAAGGACGAATGAGTTCCGGGAACAATTCCTGGAGATACAGAAGGAACAGCATGCCATTTGCGGTCAAGAGTTATTCGGAAAGGACGCCGCAGACCTTTGTCTGGTCCCTAATGTGAAAATACCGCACAAATTCAAGGTGCCTGACTTTGAAAAATATAAGGGCAACTCTTGCCCTCAAAGTCATTTGGTGATGTACGCTTGAAAGATGTCAACTCAGACAGAGAATCAACAACTACTAATCCATTATTTCCAAGACAGTTTAACCGGTGTCGCACTTAAATGGTACATGGGTTTAAACCGCACCAAGATTAGTACTTTCAGAGATCTCGGTGCAGCCTTCGTTCAGCAGTATAAGTATAACCTGGACATGGCACCAGATAGAGATTAACTCAGAGCAATGTCGCAGAAGGGCAAAGAAACTTTTAAGGAATATGCTCAGAGATAGCGTGAAATTTCCGCCCAGATCTGTCCCCCTCTTGAGGAAAAAGAGATGACCAAGATCTTTTTGAAAACCTTGAGCTCCTTCTATTACGACCGAATGGTTGCCAGTGCGCCCAGTGACTTCACTGAAATGGTGAACATGAGGGTACGCCTTGAAGAAGCAGTCCGAGAAGGACGATTGGTCAAAGATGCAGAGCCATCTAGCAGTACCAAAAGATACGGTAGTGCTTTCCCAAAGAAAAAAGAGCAAGATATTGGTAATATCTCTCTTGGAAAGCAAAGGCGAAGGTATCAACCAATAGTGGCGATAACTCCCGCTATCAACCCTGCGCCGGCTCCGACTTATGAACCTCAGGTTGCTCAGAGCCAACCAAGTCAACAACAATATCAGCAAAGGACATAACAGCCTCTTCAGAAGCCTCGTCCATAGTACAACAGCAATAATCGTATGACACGACCATCAGGGTTTGACCCTATACCGATGTTGTACACAGAACTATTTCCACTCTTACTGGCCAAGGGGCATGTCCAAACTAGGTCTCCTCTTACAGTACTGGAAAATCCGACTTTTTGGTTCAAAGCGGATCAAACTTACCCTTACCATCAAGGAGAATCGGGGCACAACATTGAGAATTGTATCAGTTTTAAGTCCGATATACAAAGGCTTGTTAGGAACGGTGTCTTATCTTTCAAAGATACCAATACAAATGTTCAAACGAACCCGTTGCTGCAACATGAAAAGGCTGCAATAAGTTTAATAGAGGAAGAATTTAACCGCAATTATCAAATTCACGATGTACTCCTATTGGGAACCAATCTGGTTAAGATGCATTGCAGATAGAGTAGGTACGGTCATGTACCACCTCACAATTATCACCAGTGTGATATCTGCTCAAAAAATAGTCAAGGGTGTTTCGTAGTGCAATCAACTCTACAAGAACAGATGGATCTGGGTTGGATCCAAGATCACCGAATCCGGGAAGTCAACATGGCCCATGCGCATCCCAACATTATTCAGAACCACAACATTCTTGCAATGAACGTCAATTTGGTGGCGATGCACTCAAGGCAAATTCAATACCATGGCCTGCCACGACACAATTACGACACTTGTTTGATCTGCTCAATAAGCAATCAGGGATGCTCTTTTGTACAAGAGGCCCTTCAGCGTCAGATGGATCTCGGATGGATCCAAGACTACCGTGAGAGAAATAACCATCAAGTCAATATGGTTCAGATCTTTGACATCCGCTTGATGAATACCAGTCTAGTAGAATTACACGCTAAGCAAGTCAGGCTCGGCTTTCTGGCTTCACATGATTATAAAGACTGTGAAGAGTTTTGTGAGAACGACCAAGGGTGTGCGCTTGCCCAAAGAACACTTCAACACTTGTTGGACCACTGGTGGCTTCTGATTTACTTGGATGAGGCTACACAACAGGTTAGCTTGACTGATGGAAATCCTGATAGGCATCAAAGTCAGGATGTCCGCTCGATGGAAACAGATCAAGTAAAGTTGCACTGCATACAAAGCGGACGTGGCCGGGTGCCACTACATAATTATGAGCGTTGTAGATTTTTCTCATAGAACAACCAAGGATGTTATCTTATGCGGTCAGCTCTTCAAAATCAATTGGACCGGAAAGAGATTCGACCATGTTCAAGTTCTGGTTCGATCAACGTGATACAAGATTATCTTCCTGATCAAAGCAAAGACGTTGTCATAATATCTAATCACGAAATAGCCAAAGACGTATGTGTCATAATCCTTTTACTCCATGAATCAAGACTCCCTCTTGATAGTAGAAAAAATCTCAACCCCTGACCAATTGAGGCTGCCTACAACGGTCAGAAAAATCAGAAGGCTCTTGTGGTTACCTATCTGCCAGGACCAATACCGTACAAATCTGATAAGGCTATCCCTTACAAGTACGGTGCAACAACTATTGAAAATGGAAAGGAAACTCCATTACCCTCCGTCGTAAACATTGCCGACATCAGTCGAGTAACATGGAGCAGCCGAATCTTCAAAAGAGGAGTTGGAGAACCCGCCAAAGAGAAGGAACCTCAAACAGAAGTTCCCAATCAACCAGTCGGACAATCCAGTAATCCAGAACTGGTAAAAAACAATGATGAGATGCTGAAGCTCATCTAGAAAAGCGAGTACAACATTTTAGACCAACTGTTGCAAACTTCTTCGAGAATCTCTGTGCTATATCTCTTGATCAGTTCCGAAGCTCACAGGGAAGCTTTGCAGAAAGTCTTGGAGCAAGGTTTTGTAGGACAAGATGTGACGATAAGACAGTTTGACAGCATCATCTCCAACACCACTTCCTGCAACAACTTAGGATTCAGTGATGAAGAACTGCCAGAAGAAGGCAAAAATCACAATATGGAGCTTAACATTACAGTCAACTGCCAGGACGATGCTCTAGCCAGCGTACTGGTAGACACAGGATCAGCTCTGAGTGTTATCCCAAAATCAACTTTAATACGACTATCATTTCAAGGAGCTCCGATGAGAGGCAGTGAGGTCATCGTCAAAGCTTTTGACGGATCCAGGAAAACAGTTATCGGCGAAGTCGACCTTCCTATAACCATTGGTCATCACACTTTCCAAGTCACTTTTCAGGTCATGAACATCCGGGCAGCATACAACTGTTTATTAGGAAGACCTTGGATACACGAAGCTAGGGCAGTCACTTCGACACTTCACCAAAAGCTGAAGTTTGTCAAGAATGACAAGTTTGTCACAGTATACGGAGATCAGGCCTTAATCGTGAGCAACTTATCATCATTCTCCTGTGTAGAACCCGAGGAGGTTGTTGGAACCCAGTTCCAGGCACTCTCGGTGAGAAATGAGAATCGATCAGAAAGAGGTACATCGATTCCCTCATACAAAGATGCTCTCAAAGTGATCGAGAGTAATAACGTAAAAGGATGGGGACAACTCGTAACTCCTACGGATAACAAGACAAAGAAAGGTCTTGGTTTCTCCTTAGCTTGTACCCAGACTGCTACTAAAGATGAAAGTTTTCATCTCATTCAGGACTTCTTCCACAGTAGAGGCTTCCTCCACCCAGTGTCTCAAGAAGTACAAACCATCAATGAGGGTGACTCCTCGGATACAGATGAAGAGTGGAAGACCTATCTCAACGAGGATGGTTATATGTCTCAGGGAGAGACACATACGCCATTTTGCTTTCCCACGCAGAGTCCGAGATATATACCAAGATCAGACGTCAAGATGATGTACGGAGAGTGTCATCCTGAGGGATGCCATGCTCCACCAAACTCATTAGAAGACGATCCGATGAAGAACAACTTCAACTACGACTATTATAACCAACTGGATGACTTGCTTATCCGGCAGCCGTACCTATAAGACTTGGGGCAAAAGAGTCAGCCAAACGATGCTTATCAGCTGAGCAATATTAAAAAGAATACCTGTGTCCCCACTAAATCATGGGATCATTACTCAGGACATTCCAAAGATATCCAGCACAACGATGAATCTGCAAAGATTACAGAACAAGAGTTCATCAAATATGTTTTTCCTGATGTCAACGTCATCGAGGAGGATAACTCCTCTTCTCCCACCGAAGTATGGGACACTTTAGGACAGCCGAGTGGTAAGTACGACTTCTTAGTCAAGTACACTGCTCCTGAAAGCTCTCACATCATATACGAGGACATCCAACCCACTGGATGGGGAGATCCTCTTGAGAGTGAAAACATTAAGGAAAACACAACAGAAGAGTTCGTTTACGACAACTCTGCATGGGAGGAAGGCTCCAATGATCCTGCTCTGCCAGAAATCAGTGTCATTTCTGAGGACAAATCAAGAAAGAAGGTACCAGACTTTGACATTCACCGAGGAGTTCGTCACCAATGGGTTACTGTCGATGTCCCGAAAGTCGTTCATAAGTCTAAGTAATTGTCGTCTTTGTTTTGACCATTCACCCTGCCCAGGTGAAACGGATGTTTTTATAGGGATCACTTTTCTGTAAATATCCCTCTTTGCTTCGCCCAAAGCGACAGAGTTTTGTTTTATAGGGCTGTATTTCAAGAATCGACAAATCATAAATAAATAAACGTCGTTCTGTCATTCCCGCATTTATTGTTGTTTTCACTTTTCGTTTTTTCAGAAAATGGTAATCCTAAAACAACTCAAAAATAAAAACAAGCATTTTTAAGAAAATACACTGCACACACTCTTGCATTCTCTCCATCTCTTCTAAAAAAAATCATCACGTCAAGCAGATTGCTTGTTTTAAACCCCGTTGAAACATACAATCCAATGCCTTCTCCCAACTTTGAATTCCCGGTATTTGAAGCTGAAGAAGAAGTGGACGAAGAAATTCTAGAAGAGATCTCTCGATTACTCAGACAGGAGGAAAGGTCTATTGAGCCTCACAAAGATTCGTTGGAAACGGTCAACTTGGGTTCAGAAGAAGAGAGGAAAGAAGTAAAGATTGGGGCACTGCTCAGTCCAACTGTCAGAAAAGGCTTGATAGAACTTCTCAAAGAGTTTCCAGATGTGTTTGCTTGGTCCTATCAGGACATGCCAGGGTTGGATACTAGCATCGTGGAGCATCATTTACCGTTAAGATCAGAATATCTGCCGGTGAAAAAAAGGCTGAGACGGACTCACCCAGATATGGCTATCAAAATCAAGGAGGAAGTGCAGAAACAGATCGACGCAGGTTTCCTTGCCACCTCAGAATATCCTCAATGGCTAGCCAACATAGTGCCAGTTTCGAAAAAGGACAGAAAAGTCGGAATGTGTGTAGACTATAGGGATCTGAATAAAGCCAGTCTAAAGGATGACTTCCCCTTACCACACAAATACATGCTGGTAGACAGTATGACAAAATTCAAAGTCTTCTCCTTCATGGATGGATTCTCGGGCTATAATCAAATCAAAATGGTGCCAGAAGATATGGAGAAAACTTCGTTCATCACCCCATGGGGCACCTTTTGTTACAAGATAATGTTGTTCGGTTTGAAGAACGCCGGGGAAACCTATCAAAGGGCCATGACTACTCTGTTTCACGACATGTTGTACAAAGAAATCGAAGTGTATGTCGATGACATGATCGCCAAAACTAAAACAGATGAAGAGCATGTGACACACCTGTCTAAGTTATTCAAGCGTCTGAGGAAGTACAAACTCCGCTTGAATCCCAACAAATGCACGTTCGGTGTCCGCTCAGGGAAACTTTTAGGGTTCATCATCAGCCAGAAAGGAATTGAGGTTGATCCTGACAAGGTCAATGCCACTCAAGAAATGCCTTCACTAAAGACTGAGAAACAAGTCAGAGGATTTTTGGGACGTCTGAATTACATCTCAAGGTTTATATCCATCATGAACGCGACATGCACGCCAATTTTCAAACTACTAAAAAAGAATCAAAGCTGCGTATGGACAGAAGATTGCCAAAAATCTTTCGATAGCATCAAGGAATATCTGTCGAATCCACCGATTCTGTTACCTCCAGTGGAGGGAATACCACTGATCATCTACTTAACAGTCCTGGGAGACTCTATGGGGTGTGTACTTGGCCAACAAGACAAAACCAAAAGAAAGGAGTCTGCCATCTACTATTTGAGCAAGAAATTTACCGACTGTGAAACTCGGTACACTATGCTCGAGAAAACTTGCTACGCTCTGGCTTGGGCAGCCAAACGTCTTTGCCAGTACATGATTTGTCACACTACTTGGTTAATCTCCGAAATGGATTCGATCAAGTACGTCTTTGAAAGGCCTGCTCTCACGGGAAGGATCACACATTGGCAAATGTTGTTATCAGAATACGACATTGAGTACCATGCTCAAAAAGTCATCAAAGGAAGTATTTTAGCCGATCATTTGGCTCATCAACCGATTGACGGTCAGGAATCAGTCGGATTTGACTTCCCAGACAAAGATGTCATGTACTTGAAAATGAAAGATTGCGATGAACCGCTACCCAGTGAAGGGCCAGAACCAGGTTCCCAATGGGGACTAATCTTTGACGGAGCTGTCAACACTTACGAAAACGGAATTGGGGCAATCATCGTAACACCTCAGAGTACCCACATTCCTTTCACCTCCCGATTGACATTCAAGTGCACAAACAACGAGGCCGAATACGAAGCTTGTATCATGGTCTCAAAGAAGCAATTGACTTAAGGATTAAGAACTTGGATGTGTATGGAGACTCAGCCCTGGTTATCAATCAGATCAAAGGAGATTGGAACACATACCAATCAGGACTGATTCTTTACAAGGATTACGCGAGAAGGTTGTTACCATTCTTTAACAAAATTGAGTTTCACCATATCCCTCGTGAAGAGAATCACATGGCTGATGCATTAGCCACTCTCTCTTCCATGATTAATGTAGGTCAATGGAACGACGTACCTAAAATTGACATAATGCGCCTAGAACAGCCCGCTTACATATTTACAATTGAAGCAGTCATAGACGACAAACCTTGGTATCACGATATCAAATGCTTCCTTCAGAGACAAGAGTACCCGCCTAGGGTAGAAAAGACAGGAAGACTCTCAGAAGATTGGCTGACAACTTTTTCCTGAACGGTGATACACTCTATAAGAGAAACTTCGACATGGTCTTGCTCCGATGCATAGACAGACCAGAGGCAAACCTGTTGATGAAAGAAATTCATGAAGGATCCTTTGGCACGCATGCCAACGGACACACAATGGCAAGAAAAATTCTGAGAGCAGGATACTATTGGTTGACCATGGAATCTGATTGCTACAAGTACATGAGGAAGTGTGACAAATGTCAAATATACGCTGACAAGATCAATGTACCGCCAACACATCTCAAAGTTCTTTCTTCCCCATGGCCTTTTCCCATATGGGGAATCGACATGATTGGCATGATTGAACCCAAAGCTTCAAACGGACATTGGTTTATCCTGGTAGCCATTGACTACTTCACCAAATGGGTCGAAGCAACGTCTTACACCAATGTAACCCGACAAGTCGTGCTCCGATTTATCAAGAACAACCTCATATGTCGTTATGGTGTTCCAAGCCAGATTATTACTGACAATGGATCTAACTTGAACAACAAGATGATGAAAGAGTTGTGTGCTGAGTTTAAAATCGAACACCATAATTCATCTCCCTACCGACCTAAGATGAACGAGGAGGTAGAAGCGGCTAACAAGAACATCAAGAAGATTGTTCAAAAGATGGTTGTAACCTACAAAGACTGGCATGAAATGCTACCTTTTGCTCTTCACGGTTATCGCACATCTGTCCGCACTTCAACAGGGGCAACCCCATTCTCTCTAGTAGAGATCCCATCAATCCGGGTATTGATGGAAGTTAAGTTAACGGAGGCTGAATGGTGTTGGAGTCGACACGACGAGCTGAATCTAATCGAAGAAAAACGAATAACGGCTATGTGCAATGGTCAGTTGTATCAACAAAGAATGAAGAAGGCGTTCGACAAAAAGGTTCGACCTCGTGTCTTCAGGAAAGGAGACCTTGTGCTCAAAAAGATACAATCATTCATCACTGATTCCTGGGGCAAATGGACTTCGAACTATGACGACCCCTATGTGGTCAAGAAAGCCTTATCAGGCGGCGCCTTGAGACTTGCAACCATGGATAGAGAAGAATTTGCCTACCCCATGAATGTTGACGTAGTCAAGAAATACTTCGCCTAAATAATAAAAAAACGTCTCGGTGGATTGAAAACCCGAAAGGGCGGTCCAGGCAAAAATTAGAGACATAAGCAAAAATCATCCCGATGGATTGGAAATCTCAAAGTACAATCTAGGCAAAAGTTAGGGATTCATGGCAAGTAACTACATCCGACAAGGTTAAATCCCCAGCGGTAACACTATTCGTCGAAAAACTTCCAATCAAGGTCATCTTCGACAGAAGCTCAGGATGTCCAGAATTCAAAGTTAGTAGAAGGATAACGATCGTTATGTTTCAATGTAGCCCATTTTCCCTTAAACTACCATTTTCTAAACTTTGTAAATATTCTATGGGATCACGCGCTTGGCTGATTTCCATCCTCTCAATAAAATTTGAGCCCTAGTGCTTTTGTTTACAATTCTCATTTGTTTTAGCTTTACAGAATAACATTTTTAACATGATCGATGATTCTTGAAATAAAACAAAAATGAATTTACTTGTCAAAATTCTTATGCTTTTAAAATAAAGATGGCAATTCCTTTTGACTGTGAACATCAAAAGAACATCGATAGCTTCTCCAGAGGTGATTGAACTTCAAAGTGCATAATCAAAGTACTCTTTCTAAAACCAGTGCACCTGAATGAAGGATCAACTGTTTCAGATGCCATGTTTCATCTGAGATCCCCGACAGAGTTCGTATCTCTTAAGGCCGATTGACGATTATCTCCCCCCCACGGGGATCGTCTTTTCTAAGCAAGGCAGGATTGCTATTTTGTACCAGTGATACTTGTCATTCCCCACCACGGCCGAGTATCTAGTCGTGTTCATCTATTAGTCTGTATGTCGCGTCAGTTTTGTCAGCATAAACATACATACATCATGCATTATTTATTCATATTCATATTTATATTCATATTGCATTACTATCACTCTGGTCATATTCATTCCCCAAGTGATAAAAGTCCTCTTATCAATCGAGTTGTCAGTTCTTTCCTCGTCAGGAAATGTTTTGTCTGAAAAATCTCTCCCCAGTTTATTTCTGGATTGGAGACGGTCCTCGACCACTTTGATAACTTGAACCTCTGAAAGGCAAGAAGACATTCGACAAGCGTCACTCTTCACCATTGAAGATGATATTTTCGCTTTCCCGAATTAAGAAAAATCCCCAGAGAAAGCCTTTCAACCAAAGACTCTCGACAATACATCGGTTTTTCTCCCAAAAAAGTCGATGTTAATGAAGTCATCAGAACCTCAAAATTGGATTACATCACATGGCATTTCTCCGAAAAGATCTCGAAGAAAAGTATGATGTAGTATCCCCAAGCAAAAAGTGGTCTCTCAAGAGACTCGTTTTCCCCAGTAGAGTCAATAAATGGCATCTCCAACAGAGAAGTTTGCACACCTCTACCGCTCAGACAAATGGGTACCCTCAGCAAGTCTGACCTCAAATATTTTCCATCGAATGGCATCTCCCCAGTAGAAAACTTGGTGAGAAGTTTGATGAAAACCGCTACACATAGCGTCCCTTGTCAAGGAAGAAACTCGGCAAGAAGAAACTGAGACCAGTTCCTTGGCTGAAAACCAGGATCGAGGGGAAGTTTATTTCAGAAACTTAGACTAGTTTCTTGGCTGAAGACCAGGATCGAGGGGAAGTTTATTTCAGAAACTGAGACCAGTTCCTTGGCTGAAAACCAGGATCGAGGGGAAGTTTATTTCAGAAAACTGAGATCGGTTCCGTGGCTGAAAACCAGGATCGAGGGGAAGTTTATTTCAAAAACTTAGACCAGTTCCGTGGTTGAAGACCAGGATCGAGAGGGAAGTTTTACCATTTTCTAAGTAATAGTGCTTAGCAAAAGAAGATGGATGAACAAATTTCCATTCATAACTACAGTCAAAATTTTGGGTATTCTGATATTTAATCCTCTTGCACCCTGAATGTCTGAATATCTGTGCAATTCACACATTCGGGTCCAAGAAGATTAAACAGGGGCATCTGTCATACCCCAAATTTTGACCACCAACATTTCCCATCATTGTGAGAATCATTACCACAATATGGATGTACCTTCATGCCTCAGCAATCTCTTCAAAGATGGTTTAGCATTCACCACAATCTAGAATTAGGGTTTTAAGCCCTCTCAGAGTACTTAGACAAAGGATCCATCAAGAAATGACATGATCTTAAACTTTTCTAACCTCTTAAACACCCATAAAGGATCAAGAGGACCCCCACATCAAGAATTAAGCACAAAGTTGCAACATTCCAAGTGGATCGAGCCTCAAGATCGCTAGTGTCACCAAATTAGGGTTTTGGTCGACCAAGGCCTCCAGATGGAAATTTTCATCTGGGCATGAGCCAATACTTCAAAACATGACCCAAGATACTCCAAGGGACCTCATGGATCCAAACATCAAGTCAATTAAACCTCGGGGGATGCAGTTACCAAAATTCAGGAATTAGGGTTTCTTGACCTAATTCACCCCTAAGCTGACTTTTGGAGCAAAGTATGAGCCAAGACCTCAAGAAATGATTTGAGGACCTCAAATACACTACATTGATCCATTTACAACAATGGATTGATCCAATAAGCTTGATTCACAAGTTTCAATTTCATCTGGACTACAATTAGGGTTTTGAAGGAAAAGTCAACTGTATCTTTGACTTTTGATCAAGACATGCTCCCAAACCTTGGGACATGATTCAAGACACCCTACAACACCTATGGAATCCATCCATTAGGTTTAAATTAGGTCAAGAACTTGATTACACAAACAATCACATAGTTTAGATTTCATCTGACAAAAAGTCAACTGTGCACAAAATCAAGTTTGACTTTTTGGATTTTTTTCACAAATATGGTTCCCCTAAGTAAAAAAACAATGTTAATGTATGATATTGATCATCATCCATCAAGAAAAATCAAGAAAAGTGAGGTTTCTTGCAAAATGGGCAACCTTGAGAAACCAAATTTTTTCTAAGTTATGGAACAAAAGTGGTTTTTACCCAACTTTGCAAGGTCATAACTTCTAAACCACAAGGCCTTTTTCGTCCATTCAAAGCTCAAATGAAAGTACATCTGACATACTTCAAATATGCCAACTACAAGAGATTCCAAATCCTCATCGATTTTGAGTTATGGATTAATCAAAATCACAAAAAGTTAAAATGGCCACTTTTTCTAACACTTAGTGAAATTTTCAATAAGTCATAATCTATCTTACTTTTTCCAAAATGTAGAGGCATTTTTCACTTTGATCCAAGTTGAACGAAGACCAACTTTGAACATCAAAGTTGAAGTATGCCATGAGGGCTTTCCAACAAGTACCAGATCATCTCTAATTTCAATTTGAGTTGGGAGTTCCAACCCTTGGAACATGGCATCAAGGACTGATTTTGTTCAAGACAGATTATAGGTCATTTGCTCGATTTGCCCAAATCAGATAATTACAAGCCTTGTCATCCATTTGGACACCGCAAGGGATAAAATCAAAGAGGAATGATCTGATCCACAAGCCTCCCAAGTCGAAGGAACTACAAGTAGCCATAAATGCCCTAAAAAGGCTAAAAAAGCTCAAAGACTCCAATTTTGTTTCAAAGCATTCAATTGATACATCAAGGTGGCGTATACTGGAGCAAATCTAACTGAATGAGTCAAGATTCAGCTCTGAACCAAAGGACTATAGGTTTGTGCCCTAACCTCAAGTCAATGGCTAGAGGAGACTAAAGATGTCTTTTGATCAACATTGGCCAAAGGAGTGTCCAAGTTGCCATTCACTATTCCTTGCAAAACAAACTTGCTCTACTATAAATAGAGCTCATTTGTGATCAGTTTGAGTACCCCAAAGCACTACAACACTTGCTTTCCTCAAAATCTCTCTCATTAGGCCAAAATGCCTTCTTTTGCAAGTCACCACTGAGTTTTTGAGTTAGAGAGCAATTCCACCACAACTCATGATCTAAACACATCCAACGTATCATATATAAGCTGTTCAAACACTCACCCTTGATCTGAAACGCCAAAATCAGAAAGTCAACCTCCAAAACCTCAAATTTTGACTTTTTTGCATTTTTCAAGCCATGTCTTGATTCAGTCACTTACAAAACCAAAAAAAGACTCAAACACACTTCAAATATCATCCTCAAACTGTCCCAATTAGTTTCCCTCATCTGGAACACCATTTAAGAGAGTTACCATTTTAGTCACTTTTGCCACTTTTGCAAGAGCCAATTCTTGTTCCTGAGGATTCCAGCTGGTTTTGATCATCCTAAAAGCTTCTAAGGGATCAATAAAGAGTGTCTAAAGCATTGGATTACTTCTGGCACAAGGATCTTGACAGATAGCACAAGGAGCTTCAAGAGGTAAGTGCATCACAACTTGAACTCTCTAAATCATGCATTGTTTTGATGTCCATTGATCATGGACATCTCATACATATCATATATGTTATGTTTGAACTAATTTGCCATGCTATTGTTGCCTGTATAATGAGATAGCATAGAACATGCAAATCTATGCCTATTTTGAAACCACTATCGGGTTTTAAAATAGGGACATCTTTAGAAAAATCTAAAAGCACCATTGGATTCCTCATGAAATTCAAGGCAGGATACACCTAAATTTTGTCAAAATCCATGGAGAAATGAGGAAGTTAGAGCCTTCATGCAAGAGGCTTAAAATCAGGCCAGCCTTGGGCAAGGGACAGGCCATGGCGCCTTGGCCAGGCCTAAAACCTTGCCACCTATATATGTTCATGGGGTGGTTTTGATACATGAATGTATCACCACCCCAGTGGTAGCGCGGATGTGTGTTTGGTTGGGAGGTCGTGGGTTCAAGACCCACCCAGACCATTTTGCCATTTTCCCCTATTTTGTTATTTTTCACATTTTTTAGGGTTTTTGTTAATTAATTTCTCTCTCAATTTTAATTATTTTTTTATTGGTTCTTTTTTTAAAAATTCACAAAAATGTTAAAATATTTTATTCTACAAAAATTTCGCAAAAATATTATTTATTTCATATATTTGGTATTTTTGTAAAGAATTATATTTTTATTTGTTTTTAGACATTTAAAAATATTTCTTTCTCTTGATTTTGCAAATTCAAATGATTTTCAAATCATTATATGAATGAAACATGATTTTTCAAACATTAATCCAAGATCACAACTTGTTTTTTCACACATGTTTGACAGTTTTGATCATTTTAATTGAATTTTATTCAATTAAAATGTATTTTTTAATCAAATTAGGGTTTTAATTGTTTTCACCCTCCCAAAAAATTTCAAAACACATCTGGTCCTATTTGTAGAGTGTAGGTCCCATAATTTTGTAAATAATTTGATTTTTGGGCCTCAGTCGTTGTATAAGTCCCGATACGATTTTAAAAATCTTGGCGCGATCGCCGTTTTCAAAACAAAATCATCTGGGCCCTCCCTTGTGTTGTAAGTCCCATCTTTCTTCATTTTTCAAACATTATTTGGGCCTCTAATAGAGTGTAAGACCCAATCCTTGTTGTACATAAACCTTTTTGGGCCTCAGTCATTGTATAAGTCCCGATACCATTTTCAGATCAACGGTACGATTACTGTTTTTCATCCGGGCCTCTCCTTGAGTATAAGCCCCAATCTTCTTTTAAAAAAACAACTTTCCCTTTTGATTTAGGTTCAAATTCATAGTTGTCATCAAAACTTTCTTAAATTTCTTGAACAACTAACCATACAGCTGTTACAATGGAAGCTTGCTCACCTGTAAGTTTTAAACAATTTTCTTTTACATACTTGTTTATAATGCTGGAAGCTTGCTCACTTGTAAGTCCTACTACCCTCTTTTTCATACAGTATATATTTCATCTGTATATATATATATATGCTTAGAGTTTTCCCCGACAATTAGATCTAGGAATAGATCAACCCAGTGGTCACTCTTTCAACACAGTCAAAACTAGTTCCTCATAGGAAATTCCAGATACAGTCTTGCCTCCTCTTGGGCTTATATAATATGGAACAGAGAAAGGCATTATTCCCGGTGAAACTTTTCTCAAGACTGTCACTATTAGAAATTTGTCAAGAAATTCATTTCCCCCAGAGAGGATTAATTCCCGGTGAAACCTCTCTTGAATTTCTTCAAACCCAAGAACTGTTCACTAAAGAAAAGATTATTCCTGATGAAACTTGTCTTGAACTTTTCTTAAGTTTGGACCCACAGGCTTCCTAAAAGCATCCTCAACCTCCTCTTGGGCTTTGTACAAGGACCCTCAGGCTTCTTAGAAGTTCTCATGCCTCCTCTTGGGCTTAGTACAAGGACACAAAGACCTCTTACAGGTATAGGAAATAACTTAGTCATCCTTTATTAGAGCAGTCTTTCCAAATAGTCAAAACCTTGGACAATTTAAGGTTGATTCTCATCCCTTAAGACACCAGCCTCCTCTTGGGCATCATACAAAGATAAACCCTTTCATACCAGCAGACTTGGACAGTCGCATCTCCTCTCGGATTTCAAAGAAACCCTCAAGTTTCCCAAAAGTACAGAATAAACCCTAATCATCTCATCAATCACCAACAGAGTTTAAACTTTTCACTTCTAAATTTCCCCAACTAGGGCCAGATCACTATCAATAAACCTCAATCAGAACCTCAAGGCATCTGATACTTCAACTCTTTTGTAATCCTTAGTAAGAGTTGATTCCCCAATTTGGACCTGTCTCTGGATCTCAATAATCCTCAGCAGAAGTTAGCCTCCTCTTAGGCTTTATATAAGAAATTCCCCAAACTAGCCTCCTCTTAGGCTTTGTATAAAGATCTTTCCTCACTCACTTGTTGAGTCGATCACTTTCAGCCTCCTCTTAGGCTTTGTATAAGGATCTTAAAACACTCTCTTGTTGAGTCAATCACTTTCAGCCTCTATCTTGGGCTTTGTATAAGACAGATAAAAACACTCTTTTGTTGAGTCAGTCAAATATCTTTCAGCGTCAATCTTGGGCTTTGTACAAGACACCATAAAAACACTCCCTTGTTGAGTCAGTCAAATATCTTTCAGCGTCAATCTTGGGCTTTGTACAAGACACATATAAAATCTCCCTAAGCAGAATCATCCTCTTTCCAGCCTCAATCTTGGGTTTTGTATAAGACAAATCATACTCTCCAGCAGAGTCAATCTTCTTCTAGCCTCAATCTTGGGCTTTGTACAAGACATATAAAACCTCTCACCAGTAGTGTCAGTTCCCCATTTCAGCCTCAATCTTGGGCTTTGTACAAGACACATACAAATATTCCCCCAGTGGAGTCAAAAACCCTTTTTTAGCCTCAATCTTGGGCTTTGTACAAGACAGACAAAATATTTCCCCAGAAAAGTCAACTTTTAGCCTCCTCTTAGGCTTTGTATAATGATCTCCCCAAAAGAGTCAGTCTCTTTTCAGCCTCAATCTTGGGCTTTGTACAAGATAGATAATAATCTCCCTAGTGGAGTGAATCAACTCTTTAGCTTCAACCTTGGGCTTTAATCAAGGCACACAAAAATCAACTTTCCCTTCAGAGGAAATCAAAATATCTCTGTAGGAAGATACTTCTCTGTATATCACACATCAAAACAGACATCCAAAACAAACCTTAATCCCAGATAACTGCTATAAGTGGCACACTTGTTGATTCAAAAATCCAAGTTGTAGTCCATCTTTTGTCCTGGTAAATCCTCTTCTTTCATCTAATTGCTGTAAGTGGCAAGCCTCTAGATTATTTACATCCACGCCAATGTCCCTCTCTTAGCATGAAAGATTCCTAAGGAAAAATGGCTTTGCTCTACACTGAGTTAAAGTTTTCTCCTTCAGGACAAATCCCATATAAAGCAAATTATGGCATTGTTGGATTCACATATCCCAGTTAAAGTAATTCTCCTTTATAATCAGTCACCCAACAGTTATGATAAATAGACGAGATATCTCCCTTTAGAGATGACAAATTCCCTCTCAGTCAAAACCTTTTAGCTTCAATCTTGGGCTTTGAATGAGACACAAATACTCAACCTTTTAGCTTCAATCTTGGGCTTTGAACATGACACCAAACATCGTTTTCCTCCCATAGAATAGGAGGAACTAAGATTGCTCTGATTTCCCTGTTTTCTTTAAGGGGAATACATAGGCATAAGATTGCGAAATCTTAGCGAGTACACCAATCAAAAACTCTAGGTCCAGTACCTTCACACCAATCAAAAACCTTAGGTCCAGTACCTTCACTCACCAAAAACATCGAAAAACCCAAAATCAACAAAACTTTCTCTCTCAAACATTCCCAAAGGAGAAACTTTCCCAACCCATGGCAGACAAACACCAGTAAGTAGAAAACAGCATAGAAATTGCTAATGACCTGTGGATAACCACATATAGGACGGGTAATTGACAACTCCCCATTGTATAACCTGACCCCGAACTCCCCAATCTCTTAGAATTTGTTCAATAAAACATTTGCGTGCAAGGTTAGTTTTAGATAGCTTCCCTTTCCTTTCCAGCTTCACAGAATAAATAAGAAATCAGAAAGTAGCACCCAATCTCTACCATTGTGGTGAGGAAAAACCAAATGGCGATAAGGTGGTCGCGTCACTGACAAAAATCGCACGCTACATGTGGTTTCACTTATGCAAGTCTTGTCAAAGAGTTTTCGATCAATGCCTCCATTTTTTAGCTGAATTCTGAGTATGTTTTTATGTCTAGAGTAACTGGTGTTTCTATGACAGTAACCTCTAAAGCGATTGCAAATGTGATAAATTGTGAGGAGATTGGAGAAATCCCAAAAACTCTTATTTGGGAACACTATTTTCCTACTTGGCGTATCTTTATAGATCCATCTAATACATCACTGGTTTCAAATCTTCTTCCTGATGCTGTTATTTGGAATCAGATTCTGAATTCAAACTTACTGCCTAAGGATAAAGATTTAGACCAAGTGGACCCTATTGAAAAAGACCTGCTTCTACTTCTTAATTCAGATTTGAAGACTGATCTTGCTCAAGTTATGTTTGACCATCTGAAAGGGTATCTTTCTTCTTTTCAAAAGGGAAAGATCTTCTTCATTTCTTATGGATGAGTTATTTCTAAAATACTTGTTCAACAAGGGGTTAACATAAGTTCTAAGGCTAGTTCTTCCAAGATTTGGAGAGACAAGTTTGAAGCTATCTATGAAAGATTTTGATGTTAGATTTCTACATAGTTATGCTTTGTATTATTGTTGAAATCTTTGTATTATGCATCTTATTAATAAATTAAGAGTTTGTTCATGCTTGTGTTTAGTTTTAACTGATTAATATTTATTCTTGTTGTTCACTGAGAATTTGAAATAGATAAAAGAACTCAAATGTTTACAACTTATTTTATTAATAAAAAAGAAGCTATTACAAGACAGTTATATTTTTCTAGTCTAAGGGATGTGTCCTAAGGAACTCCCTAGGATCATCTGACATGTCTCGATTGTCTAAGAAATCTTGTCATTCTTCCTTAGCAAACTTCAAAGCCTTCTTTCTCAGTTTGTTTATGCGTCTGGATCCAGAAGATCTTCTTCTTTTGTGTGTCTTCGCAAAGGATGCTGAAGAGGAGAGCACTTCTGAAGTTGTATGCTTGCTTTCAGGTTCTTCAGTTGCTGCCTTGCTTTGATTTGCTTGATTTGCTGCATTGAGTAGTGTTGCCTTCCTGAAATCTCTCTTTGGAACCCAAATTTTCTTTTGCTTATACATCTTGGTGTTTTAAGGATTAAGTGATGATGGACGAAATCTTACTAGAGGCCTTTTATAGACGTGTTACATTCATTATCTTGAGTTTAATATTATTTAAGTGCTGATTAAATTTTATACGTATTTTAATAATGACTCCTGGAAATGTGATCTAGCAGCCTAACCTATTAAGATTCTCTAAATAACTATGAGTTTATGTTTGATCTGCTTTAACTGTTGTTTTTGTGTCATTTTCACTTTGATAGTGTACCTTCAGAAAATCTAAAGAAATTCTGGAATGTAAATGCATGCTAAAGTAGTATTGGTCAGAAAAAAATTTTCATTAATTAAACTGATGGATTACATTTAAAAAAAAAAGGTACAAGATGATTTCAAGAATTGATCCCCTAGCTAGTGCATCTCGTGCTCAGCAGCGTCCACTGTTGTTATAGTCTACCTCCTCATCTTCAGAATCAATCACTTCTTCCTCTTCTATATCTGGAAGAGAGCGATAAAACTTCTTGTTGACCCTCTTTTTCTTCTTCTTTGACCTCTTTATGCTTTTTCTCTGAGGCTTCAAAGCATCTACTATTGAACCTCCTTCTGAAGGTCGTTCAGGTATTGTCGAAGTTGCTTCTTCTGTAGAAAGTATTGTTGAAGGCAGAGGCTCAGTTGTAGAGGACTCAGAAGTAGCTCGCCTCTAAGGGGATTGGATTGCCAAGCTTGTAGAGCTCCCGGTTGCGTCTGTTAAGACGGGTGCATTATGACTCTTAGTTGCTGATTCAATATCCTTAGGTTAGTGATTGATGAAAGTGACTTAGGAGCTGGATGCTTTTATAATGACTTTTGTGGATACCAAGAGTCTAAAATTAATCCTTATTTAATTCTTGGAATACTAACAACCACTAAGACTTCAAAGCGTGCACTTTACAAACGTTAATGACTCTTATTACTTGACTATTCTTCCTCTTTGGAATCTAATCTTGTAATGATGATCTGAGTTACATTTATTAGTGATATTTTTTTTCTCTTTCCTTCTTTTCCTTGTATTCTTTTTTATGTGACAAAGGGGGAGAAATAATAGTAAGTATTTAAGTAGAAACTGATCCCATTGAATATCTGTCCTATACATATTGGTCATTTATTTTGTTGTCATTTATTTTTTTGTCATTTATTTTTTGTTTTTATGGTTACCTTGCCCATGGCATATTTTTAACTTTCTTGTACATATGTCTAAGGAAAAGCTTACAAACCTCAGACTTAGCCTATCAGACCCAGAAGGAGCTTACAAACCTCATATTCTGGTGTTGCCAAAGAAAGTTAAAAAGGGCAACATATTTTAACTCTCTTGTACATAGTGTTAAGTAAGAGTTTACAAACCTCTGACTTGGCCTATGAGACTCAGAACGAGCTTACAAACCTTGTATTCTGATGTTGCCAAAGGAAGTTAAAATGTTGTTATTTTGGTTTTCTTAAATATGGAACTAAGGGGGAGCTTACAAACCTCAACCTTGGAACTGTTTGGCTCAAGGGGAGCTTGCAAACCCCAGACCCTGATGTTACTAAGAAGGCAAATTTATTTTTTCTTGAAAAGTAGTTCTTGGTGTTAGAGTCAATTGAACTCAGCTGTGGACTATCAGACTCATGGGGAGCTTTCAAACTTCATACCCTGTTGTTGCAGAGAAAATTAAATGCCCAACATTATCCTTTAAATACTTGTGTTTGTCACCATCAAAAAGGGGGAGATTGTTAGAACAAGATTTGTTCTTGATATTTTCTCTTTTATTTTTTATGATAACAAAAGTATTAAAAGAACAATGGTTTATTTGATGCGTGTTTTATTTATGCATGTTCTTGTTCTTGTACATAAATAATCAGAATTTGTTTTACTTAGACACACTCGAGTTGTTTTAGTGCTAGCTTCTGGTGGCAGAGTCTGAAGAATAATTGATAGTGTGGTTTGACGCAGGCTCTGAACTGAAGGCCTCAGCATTCAGACGAGTTTCTACACTTGGTAATTGTATATCAGCATCTGGTATCATTCAGAGTTGATGATAAAGTTGTGGACTGTCCGTACTACTGAAAGAAAGTTGTACTGTCTTATCAGCCTGTCAGCTCGAGTCTATAAGATTGCAAGGCTCAAGAAAAGCTGGTACGTTCTATGGATGTCTGGTCCCAACAGCTCTATCAATACAAAACCTCTTAAAGACTCAAAGGTTAAACATGCTACACACTGGATTCAGAATCTGCTGTGCATCCATCTTCAACGTCTCTTGTACTATGAAGTAAAGCAAAGACACTTGTACAAGACACTTCCTCAATGGCTAGTTTCTGCAAAGGCTATATATATGGCTGAAGATTGAAGTTTGAATCTTAACAAGGATTCTTCTGTTGAAGGAGTAACAAGATCAATCAATTATCAACTCTAATGTAATATGCATATTTTCTATTTTTGGTTGTAATTGTAAAACCCTTAAGATTCCTTATCATTAAATATCTGAGAAATCTTAAGTGCTTTAGGTCTTTGTTATGGTGATTTCTCGTACCTCTGATGCTTGCATCATGTACACCTTGTTCTCTATTCTACTGAGCCTTCAGTAGTTTAGATTAAGTCTCCTACTATGTGCTTGAGCAAAAATTCTTGTCTCATTGGGATTCAAGCAACAAGTCTTGAGCCAAGATGCTTAAGCCACATAAGTCTCGTTGCTTAAGTGCTTGAGGTGTGAAAGTCTTATTCAGCTAGTCTGATTGAGCAAGTGGGAAAGTCTTCATCTGAGGGGCGTGAGCAAGAAGTCTCGAGTGCAGTTTGAGCAAGGGAAGTCCCAGTCTGGATGGCCAGAAGAGAAGGTGGCTCGGCCAGAGGATGTGAGCAAAGGGAAGTCTTAGACATCTGCTCTAAGCAAAGGGAAAGTCTCGACCAGATGACAGAAGAGCATATGGCTCAGTCAGATGGTGTGAGCAAAGGTTAAGTCTTAGACATGTGTTCTAAGCAAGGGAAGTCTCAGACAGTTGGTCTGAGCAGTTGTAAAAGTCTTATGCAGAAGCACAAGCGATTGTAATCTTGAAGTGGTTATAATGAAAATCTCTTGTGAGGCAAGGGGACTAGACTACTCTCAGTTAGGAGAGGAACAAGTATAAATATTTTGTGTCTTCTGCTGTTATTTTATTTACTTCTGTTATATCCGCAGCCAAACGAATTAACTCAGAATCTGAACATCAGATCTGATTCTGAAACTCTAACCAGAAGTTAAGTTAAAAGAGAATGTGAAACACAATTCAATCCCCCTCCTTCTTGTGTACTTTTCACACCTTCAGTTATATGTTAAGATATGCATGCTTCGAATTTCAGTACTAGCAGTTTTCCTTTTTTTGTTACAAAATGGGCGTGTCACTTATAATCATAATATTTGTTTTATAACTAAATCACCTTTCACCATGGTCTATAATAGCAACTGTTATAAAATGTGCATGCTTGTTATCACGATCATTTATATCAACCGTGGTGAAAAATATAACATATATTTAAGCGAACGTTCGCTCACTCAGGACATAACGTGATCGTCTCTCTCAAAACGAAGCCCTAATAGTCTCTCACGCCTCATCCTAACTCTGTGAATTGTTGCATACCACTTCTTCACAAAATTCCAACATATCTTCTTCATCTTTTATGGATCAAGGAAATGTGTTATACGAAACTCATTTCTTTCACTTACTCGTCACATTTTAGGTACGTGGGATGTTTCCACATTTTATGTTGTTGTTTATTTTATTTTTATTGATATGTTTTGTATGATGTTGTTGATAAAAGTTGTATGTTTATTGATAATGTATGTTGTATGTTGTTTAAGGTATGTTGTTGATGATTTTGTTTTTCTTAATAAAAGGTGTATGTATTATGTTGTAAGTTATTTAAGGTATGTTATTGTTGATCAAAGTTGTATGATGTTGGTAATGTGTGATGTGTTATATGTTGCTTAATGTATGTTGTTGATGATTTTGTTTTAGTTGATATAAGTTATATGTTGTTGTTAATGTATGTTGTTATTGATAAAAGTTGTATGTTGTTGGTAATAAAAGTTGTATGCTGTATGTTTTTTAAGGTATGTTGTTGATGATTTTGTTTTTGTTAATAAAAATTATATGTTTTATTTTGTATATTGTTTAAGTTTTGTTGTGGATGTATGTTATTGGTAAGATTTGTTTAATGATATATCTTCTAATTTGTAGCTTCATTACGTTCAGTCTACATGTCTTAGAAGATAAGTTTATTGTATCGTATGTGGTTTGAGTATTTTTCCAACCCCTTATCAAATATAAAACATTTCAAATTGAATTAGAAAATTATAATATGAGATATAAAGTTATATTAGAAAATAAATTACACTAATCAATGTTATACGAGATTTCTTCAGCGCGTTATCTGCATTTCGCTCTTTAACCGTTAGAACTTGTTTAAGTTCTTCTACTTCTTCAACTACCCCTTCCTTCACCTATAATTTCGTATGCAAAGTAAATAATATTTTGCAAAATGAACTAGAGGTGACGAAATGAGTAGTTGAAAAACTAGAAGCATTGAAATAAGTTCTGACAGTTAAAGAGCGAAATGCAAATTATGGACTGCAGAAAGCTTGCGCAACATTGACTAGTGTAACTTGTTCTTATAATATAACTTCATATCTCATATTATAATTTTTTAAATGATATTGAAAGATTGCAGTTGGTTAAATAAACATTCCACATAAGTTATAATAAGCTCAAGTAAGCATATCACCACGGTTGTAATCAAGGATCGTGGTGATATGGTATGCACTAAATCATTCACTACACTGGTTTCTAGAACCGTACGGTGAAATGTGTGAAATATGGAAAAAAATGCAGGCACTTGGAATCGAACACATGACCTTAACATTTCACCACAGTTGTTTTAAACAACCGTAGTGGTACGTAACGTGCTATTGTCTTTTTACCAAGGCTAGTAGCTTGTGGTTGTAAATAGAGCACATACAATCACAAGCTACCTTACCGCAGGTCACCGTCTATAGTAGAATCTTTCTCCCAACTGTGGTAAGATATGTATTCTATAGTAGTGATTTTATTTTTTTTGTAAAAGAAATATTTATGTGCCATTTTGAGTTTGGTGTAAACAATGTGTTTTGGTACATATAATGCATATATAGTTGTTGAAATTCTAGTTAAGCAGATCACTAAGATGTCGGACAGGATGTCGTGACACTTGATCTCTGCTTCTCACACAAGGATATGAAGAACAGAATGCAAACAGCAGAAAGAAAACAACACACCAGAATTGTTAACCTAGTTCGGTGATCAACAACACCTACGTCTGAAGGCTACCAAGCCAGGATAAGTAGAATTGGTTCTAAGCTAAACTCTAACGTTTACAACTTGACACCTAGAAAACTACCCGTACTAGATTTCTACCTAAGACTCTCCTAGGTATAAGACCCTTCTCAATTCCCTTTCAATCACAGCAGTGACTGAAAAATTACAACTCAATAAACTGTCCAACTCAGGTATTCACACAATACAAGAGAGGCTCACAAAAGTGCAAATCCTAGTACTCAATAACAGTTGTATATCTTTAGTGACTATTCTAGGTTAAATCCATTCTATTTATGTTACTAAACAGAACTGGAATTGGGCTTCAGAATCGCAGCAATTCAGCTCCACAGAATATGCGACATATTCTTCTCTAGAATAATTTCTTCAACCCTAAGTTTCCAAAAATGTCTCCATACTTGGAAACCGCATATTCCTTTTAGAATTAGAATCTCTGATTCCTCAATCTCAAATGCCACCTAGGACCAAATCATATTCCAATCACACCTGGAAAACAGACACAATTATTCCAAACTGTAACAAACAAAGATGTCGAATCAACATGATAGGACATCTTGTCTAACACCTTAACCTGCAGTTAGTTCATCATGTCGGGACATCTTGTCCAACATATTTCTGCTAAGTTAGTTTTACCAAAATTGATGCCAACCTCAAAGGCTTGAACTCATCAGTTGTTTCACAAATGTGCTATTTGGTTATGTTTCACAAAATGTGTATATAGGTTATGTGTATAAAAAAGTACATGTTAAAAAGAAAATTATGCAAAAGTGATTTCCCCTTGGTCGGAACTCTCAATCGGGGGTAAAAACTCACATTTTTACATCGGGTATTAAACGCAATCGAGAGAAAAAGCGAAGCGCTTTCTAGTTTTAAAAATACAAAAAAAAAAGGTATGTTGTTGGGGATCGAACATATGACCAGTGCCACTTTTCCCCTTAGTTGACAGTTCAACCGAGGGAAAAAGTGGTGCACTTTCCATAACACTCTTCGTTACATCATACATAAAACCGAGGTAAAATCCTTTTCCCAACCGAGGTAAAAGTCCTTATTCGTAGTAGTGAAGTTCATTATAAAAATGTATAATTTATCGTAGTGAACACACTTTTATTTATTTGGCCACTTTCCTTAAAGCAACTTTGAGGGCTTTTGTCCCAAAGTAAAACTCTCGGCCCTCAATCACACAAGTGAAAAAATTCTTGTAAAATTCACACATAGATATTTTGCTCTTACTCACTCGTACACCAGAATCATTGTTGGTCTAAATATGTATCTTATCTCTTGTGAATTAATCAAGAAGTTCATTGATTCCTCTTTATTCACAAGAAAATTTTATTCAAATAACCAACTTTTTCAAATAAATACCCAAACTAACCCACTTTGCCACCTATTTTCCAAACTAACCCACATCAAAAAAATAAAAATTCAACAAAAAGGAATCGCCAATCCAATTGGCAACAGTATACAAACACATAAGAACAGTCGTCAATCCAATTGGTGATAGTGTACAAGCACAAAGGAGAAAGAATGTACACTGTCACCAATTAGATTGACGACTGCTCTTATGTGTTTCTATACTGTCGCCAATTAAATTGATGACTCCTCTTTGTTGAATTTTTATTTTCTTAAAAGTTGATTAATTTAAGAAATAGATGAAAAAGTGAGTTAGTTTGGATATTTATTTAAAAAAATTAATTATTTGAATTAAAGTTTCATATTCGCAAATACTCTTGTCCGGCTACAATATTAAATTAAAAATATTTTAGCAAAATAAGTTTGAAAACTCTCTACAATGGAGAATATGCTCTCAAAAAGTGTCTAGGTAAAACCATAGACATATTACACGTGTTTATTTCTTGTATGACGAAAATTATACTACTTCATAGTTGATTTTGACTCCTCCAAAATAAAACCATGCATATACCACAAGAATACTAAAATCATGCTGGAAAAGTTGAATAAAAACTATACATTTGAATATTTAAAATAATGGTCAGAAAGCTCCAAACTCACATTGCCGTTTAACCAACCACACATTTTAAAATAATAGATTATGAACAGAGAAGGTGTTCTACATGACAAAAACCCAACATGTGGGACATAAAAGTAAAGCCAACATTTTCCACCATTTTCATGGTGATACATGAATCTCTCCTACTCACCACAAATAAGTTATTTAATTCTCAAACTCACTTATACATAAAAAGCGTTTATTGAGTGGTCGACATTTCATTAATGCAAGCTTAATTAGTGGAGTCCTTTCAATGAATAAAATGATTGATTACCTTACACGAGGGGAATATTATTTGTTTTATAATATCGCCATTCATTGATATAGAATGATTATAATATATAGTCTCTAATTATTGGCTTATTAGAGGGGTCCATTGATTAAAATTGAGACTTTAGCTTAAGAATGTTGTAACCAAGTTGCTCACAATAATTAAATTAAATAATCAAGGATTAGGAACTAATACACGTGGTTTCACGTGAAGTGGGTCCTTTTGCTTTGCCTATAGGATCCTTCGGGCACTTATTAAAGTTGAATTTCCTTTTATAGTGTTGATTACAATTAATTGAAGTAGGTCAAGTTTAGGTAAGTTTGGTTAATTAATTAATTTATTATTTTTAATCAAGTTTTTACTTTCTGCTTTCGAATTAACTAAAGTTATATGCTATTCACATGAACATTTGGATAAGTATATAATGTGTTTTAATCGGGAAAAAGTTTTATCAATGTCTATGTTATATTCTTTTATTAATTCTGTTAAAAGAGTAATATTATATCAAATATAATAAAGTACAATAATGTTTGTACAAATAAATAAATAAAGTGCTATAAGATAAAATATCATTATTGATCCTATATAAAACTTACTTCCTCCGTCCCACAATAAGTGACCTAATTGATTTTTCATACAGATTAAGAAAAAAATAATAAATGAAGGAGAGAAAATGATATTTTTACTAAAGTACCCTTATGATGTATTGGGAATGATGAAAGAATTAGAGGGTAAAATAGGAAAAGTTGCATTGAAAATTGAAATGGGTCATATATTTTGGGATACCATTTTATTCCAAATGGGTCACTCATTGTGGGACGGAGGGAGTACTAAATATAGTTCGTATAATATTTCAAATTGAAAACCCTACTTAAATTAGTTTATTGTTCTCACTAAGAAGGCACGTGATTCGTGTTTTTGTTGTGATTCTCGGAATTTTGAATGATTGATCAAGAGGTATGTCCACGCACCTAGTGGAGAGTAACTTAATAATCTGAGTTGAGACATCGAGAAATTGAGTGTTGTTCACAAATCTTATGTAGTGATCTTATATCCTATAAAAAGGTTTAAATACACTTTTAATTCCTGTAAGTTAGTGAATTTTTGAGTTTAGTCTCTGTATTTTTTTTTTTGTCTGAGTCCCTATATCTCATTTTTTGCGTGCGTTTTAGTCTCTAAAGCCAAAATCCGCAGGAAAATCCGTCAGAAACCTTACGACATACATCATATGTCATCGAGCACAATGCGGTTAAGAGCAACTCAAAATGGATTGGTTGCCTGATTGCCTCTGAGCGGGATGATCGAGCACGCATGTGGCAAAGCCTTAGAGTAGTCTTCCACATATGCTAAGCCGACGAGACGTGGAAAATAGCGGTGGATCCATTCTTGAAAATGGAAAAAATGAAATATTAGTAATTGTGTAGCGCATGTATTATGACATTAATCTAAGTAAAAGTGCAAACAAATTATCATAAATAGACAGTTGTTTCCTGTCAAGTGTCAAGTCTTTCATAAATTATCTTTAACTAGTTTGAAGTAGAGGTATACCAGACAAGAACCCCCCACCCCAGTTGTACTCGTGAATCATCTCCAAGTCAATGGAATATCTAAGGTATATAACATTGACATAGGTTGCACTTTTTCCATAAAAGTGGATGTGGTGACAAAAACTAAGAGGTATGACCTCAATGTGTATGCTCTGTAGTATACAACTCATGCATCATTACCATCAACATCCACAACTGCAACCAGGTGGTGTTCATACTGATCAACCAAAAATGAAACCGACCATAAAATCTTCTTGTGTCATCTATCTCTTGTTGCACTTTTCCTTGGCCAGCTCCCAAATATGTCCCCATCAGGTCTAGTGCCTCGTGTCAGCTAGTTTTGGAGTAGTTTACTAATTTTCCCACGATCGAAAATTGTAGGAGGCATGACACATCATCAAATGTGATGGCCATATGAACAATCTGAAGATGAAACGATGACGTCTCTGTGAGTCATATCTCCACAAAAGTAGATAATAAGTCATGGTTAACATAACCATATCTGGTCCTGAATAAATCCTGCAACCCATTGATAGGCGGTAAACGTATAATGTTTTTAGCTTGGTTTTCCTTTGATTTCATGTGTGTTTTCTTCATTCCTCTTCGATTTCATTCGTTTTTGCTTCCAGTTTGTGTTTTTAGGTAATAAGAGGTCAATAGAGCAAATCAAGACGAAAAGGCCGAAGATAGCATAAAAGGAGCGTTTGCAATACAAATTTCCCGAGACCAACACGTCATGGCCGTGTCCTATGACATGGGTCGTGGTGTCCCCTTTGAAGCCTATTTATACAAGCAACCAGAGGCTAACATGAGTAACTTGTGTTCCTTAACACGACCCGTGTCAGCCCCCCAACCAGATACGAACTCTTTGATTTTTGGACTTTTTGGCTTCCCTAACCCCCTAGGCTTTGTGTTAGTTTGTAATTAAGGTCTTAACTCAAAATAAGTGTAAATTATTGGTTGTTTATGGTCTAGTTTAGTATAAATAGAGGTCTATAGCTTGAGATAAAGGGGGGGGGGGGGGGGGAAGGCGTGGGAGAAACCTAAGGGTGACACTTAAGGATCCATCATTTGCTACTTTTCTCTTGTTGTTTGATTCCATTTTGAGCTTAGGTTCTTGTTTTCCTTTGTAATTTCAACAACTTTGGTATTATAATTCTTGTTTTTCTTTATTTTAAGTTGATTTTCATTTAGTCTTGTTGCATTACTTTATTTTATTTAAAATGATTTCCATGTTTTTATATTGTTTATCTTTTGTCCATCTCACCATGAGTGAGTAGATCCATAGGAACATGGGGTCATGGGAGTCTATCTAATGGTAAACCCTAATTGAATTATCCATTTTTAATGAAGAGCATTGTAAGTTTGATTTATTTTAAAATTTAAACTCTTGACCATGTCTATAATTCAAGCCTCATATCAAGTAAACCCAAGCAAGTGTGTACAAGAAAGGAACATTTGACAAATCTTGAAGTATATGGAAGTATGTGAAAGCCAACCTCGACACATCTGAGTGAACATATTGTAAAGCATAAGGGAATTCTCATAAAAGTATATGACTAAATCACACACACATGAAATTGTTTTAAAACTTATTTTTCACAAGAAAACCTTTTTCAAAAATGTCTTCAAGCCATGCTAGATTAGTTAGGAGTTGTCAGAAAAGCTCTGGAAGTATTTTTTGTCTCTACCAATTGATTAACACTCTTCCAATTGATTGGAACAATTCTAAAATGTTACATAAGAGATTAGGAGAGCTTCTTAATGGTGTTCAACGACTAAATATCTTTCCTTTCCATTTTGGGCTCGGTAATCGATTAACTTAGGGTAACCAGACGATTGGCAATATGTATCAATTGATTGAAAATTCTTAAAAAGCCTTAAAATTATTTTTGTTCCAACCTTTATCCTATAAATAGAAGTCCATTTCCACCCTTTTTCACTTCCAGAAACATAGTTTTCACTTCACAACTCTCTTTGTCTCTCTCTAAAAATATTTTTGTTTACTTTCTCATGCTAAAAAATTAGCTAAAGTGCTTTTAGAGAAAGTTCTTTTGTTAGTTAGGAAAGTGTAATTCTAGAAGGATAGTTTTGTAAGTTCCCCAAGGAAGTTTTGTTTATACCTTGCTTGAACGTTTTATCCACTTAGGGATCGCCTGTTTGGGTTCGAAGTTAAACCCGTAAAAAGCTTAGGTTTGAGATTTGTGTGATCAAGTATCTTATTTAGGTTTCAGACCAGCCTGTAGTAATATCTCATAGGTTCTTGGATAGTCTATGATAAAACCAAGTTTAGGTTAAAGCTTAGTCCGGTATTAAAAGCTTTTTTGGGTTCGAGATCAACCCGGTGGTAAAATCTCGCAGGTTATTGGTTAGCCCAGTATAAAACCAAGGTTTAGATTCAAGAGCTCATCTTGGTGTTAAAATCTCCCAAGGTGTATTTAGAATCTTAAAGACTAACCACTCCAAGATTCTTGAGGAAAAAGGAGAGACCGCTTTGATCCATCATTTGCAAGGAAGACTCACCACTTCACTCCTCAACTAATTGTTTGTTTAGAAGTTAGCCATAAACTTCATTTTCCTTGTATAAGGGGGTTCATGAGTTACACATACTAAAAGCTTTCAAATTTATTAGATACACTTAAGAACAATGCTTGGGGAGAGGATTCAGTCTTTTTCTCTTTCCTTAACTTTTTATATTCCCGCATTCTATAATTTCCAATGTCTTCTCTCTTCCCTTAACGTTTTATATTCCTGCATTTTATCTTTTGCATTTTATTTTCCGCTGGATAACTTTAAAAAATTTCTAAAATGTTTTTAAACTCTAATTTTAATCCCAAAAACTTTTCAAATCCATGTTTTTTTTTCAGAAACACACAATTCAACTCACCCCCCTCTTATTTATGAAGTCATGTGTTCAACAAGTGGCATCAAAGCCTAACTCCTATTTAAGGACTAATCGTTCCAGGAGAAAGATGAATTCTTACAAGAGATATTTTCTAAACACACCACCACTTTATAATAGTAGATTTGAGATATGCAAGCTATGTTTAGAATTTTTCTTCAAAGTATAAATCATGAATTGTGGGAAACTATAATCAATGGTCCGTTTATCCCTACTTACCAAGTAGATGGAAAAGTAGTAGATAAACCTGATTCTCTTTGGATGGAAGAAGAATAAAGAAGATATGAAATAGATATAACTATGTCTCTAGATGATAGTAAATTTCTGTTTGATCATCATTGAAATGATATATGGAGTTTCTCCAAGTATCAAGCAAGAGGAGATGAATACATAAAGCGAAGAAGATGAAGATGTCACTCTTAATTTTTTTTTCAAAACATAGAAATATTAGAAGTTGTATTAGAAGTTTTGTAACTAATGAATGTCTAAGAGTTAAGAATTGGAAGCATAATCAAATCCTTAAATCAAAAGATAGGAACCTTCATGAATTTTAGGAAAAATCCAAGAAGAAGGAAATTATAGAGAAACTGAAGGAACTGTTTCAATTAATCAGAAGTGAAGATATGAGTGGTGAAAACAAAGAATCATAAACTTCATCATACTCCTATCATACAACTCCGTTGGAATCCTTCAAAAGAATACACTCAGTAGGTGAACGATCCTCAGAAGATTCAAGATCAAATAAAGTAACCTTATGTTTAAGGAACTATAAAGAAGAAGAAGTATGTTCAAGTGAAATCTTTGAAAGGAAAAATGGAGGAGAAACATCAAACTCAGGGAGAAACATGAAAGAACCATCTTCCAACGAAGAAGACAAAGTTTGCTGAAAAGCAACCTACGAGGTACATATTGTTCAGGTAACTAAACCACCTTATGAACAACTATTTAGAACGAGCAGTCAGTTAGTTAAGAAAATAAGAAATTGAGATAGCGCAACTTAGGTCTTAAGGAGTCTGTTAGATATCTTGAAGAAATCAATAAATTATTTAAGATAGAAATAAATAAGATTAGAAATTCAAGAAAATATTGTAGGAGTTGTGTCTCCTTGATAAAGGAAGCAGTTGACTTACATGAATCCCTAGGTAAATTTACCCATGGGAAAGAAAAGCTTGACTTAATTCTTTCTAGTCAAAGACCTTCCTTAAACAAAAATGGACTAGGATTTAAAAAGGATAGAAAACCTAGTAAAAGTATAAAATACAAGAAAAATAATCCTCCAGTTTATAAATGCACACACTGTAAAAGAGACATTCATTTAGAACCTTTTTGTTTTGATAAATTGACAAGATAAAAGGCAACAACGTTAGATCTTTTGGAAATAGTGTACCTGGGCCTAAGAAGATGTGGGTACCAAAGGTGAAACCTTAGTGTTTTGCATGTATGCTCTGCAACTGGAAGTTTTAAAAGGATTATCAATGGAGTTGTGGAAAGCCAGAGTATACTTCCAAGTATACAGATTTTACAATGTCTATGATCCAAAGATGCACGATGATGGAAAACAATAAATGAGATCAAAGGTTTTAAGAAGATCTCAATATTTATGATAAACAGTGATAAGTTGAGAGAATATGCCTGTAATGGATGTATTCATTTTGTTGATTATACCAACTCTCGCATCCAACAATGTGTAGAGAAAGATATGCCATAATATGATTGGTGTAATATTTGAGACCGACAAAGGCGGTGAGTGGCCGCCGGTGCATAAGGAGTGACAATGAGCGGCTCTTGGAAAATTCTAGGAGAAAGTCGAATTCACATCAGTATAAGAGAGGTCTTGAGATTGTGCGGGTATGAGATTGCATAGTTGAAGGAAGGCTTATAAGGATTGATTGGTACTACCTATACCAATAAGATGCATCTTCTTTTCAGTAGTCTAACAAATAAAAACTCCATAGTTAAGCGTGCTTGAGTTTGAGTAGTATTTGGATGGCTGACCTTTTAGGAAGTTTCCTGGAAAGTGAGTGAGTGAGGATAAAGCATGTTAAAAAGACATGTGATAGTTTGTGGGTCAGTTGGTAATCCTAAAAGCACTCTGCGGCGTTATAAATGGTATTAATTCATTGTTTCTCATAGTACGATGTAGTTCGGGGACGAACCAAGTGGAAGCTGGTGGACATGTAACACCCGAAGCCAACAAGGGCGGGGAGTGGTTGTCGGTACACAAGGCATGACAATGAGCATCTCTTAGTAGCTTCTAGGCAAAAGCCAAATTCATATCAGAATGAGAGAGATCATGAGGCTGTGCAGGTATGGGACTGCATGGTTGAAGGAAGGCTTATAAGGATTGATTGGTATTTCCTATACCAAAATGATGCATCTTCTTTACGGTAACCTAACAAATAAGAACTCCATAGTTAAATATGATTGATTTGGAGTAGTATTTTGATGGATGACCTTCTTGAAAGTTTCCCGAAAAGCATGTGAGTGAGGACAAAGCATGCTGAAAAGACCTATGTTGGTTTGTGGGGTCAGTCGACAATCCTGAAATTAGTCTGAGTGTTATAATTGGTGGAAATGTTTCACGTACCAGAAATGTGATGAAGAAGTCAAAGAAACGAGTTTCATGTTTCCTTCTTGCAAGTTTTGTGTTTCCTTTCGTTTATCCATGCAAGTTGAAGAAGATATGATGATGGTTAGTGAAAAATGATGGTTCAAATGTTACGTTTATGCATATAGAGTTTCACTAGGGGCGCTCTTTTATTCTGAGGGGACATAAACTTCATTTATATGTGTAATCTATTTTAATATAACATAAAAAAAGATTGGAACAACTTTTCACCTCGGCCAAATTTAACAACCGCAAAGAAATGTCCCTCATGGACACGCTTTGAAGAGTGTTCATGAGGAACATTTCCCCACGATTGTTAAATACGACCGAGATGAAAAGTTGTTTAATGTTAATTTTAAAATAAAAATAAAGGGAGCACGCCATTTTTATAATGAATAAAATACAAACTTATTGGTACTGGGATTCGAAATGTGTCCCTTAAGGACCTTTCCTCACGGTTGGTACCATTGACCGAGGGAAAAACTAGCTTAAAAATTAAAATTAAAGAAAGACGTCTAATGGAATTGATTTTACCTCAGTGGAATAATTGGTTGAAGTAAAAGTTCTTTATGAAATTTACTATTTGCAGTAATGTTAGATGAGCTGTGGAGGCCACTGTATCTAACGCCACAAGTAATGGTGTCCCTAGGAAGACATTGTATATGCTTTCGTATGGAATTACCAAGAAACATGTGTTCACGTTGCTTTCGCTCTTTCCTTATTTGATAGAAACTTGTAACTCTATGGTCCTGCACGGATGACTAGAGGAGTCATTGAACACTAAGAAATCCCTACCTTCATATGACGTGAGATCCCACTCACATAACGTTAACCTCTTGAAGATGTTGATGTACATAACGTTGCAAGAACTTCGATTGTTGATAAGGATCTCTAACACTAAGTGATTTGCTACAATAACCGTTATGACCAATGGGAGTGCCACAATAGAAGTTTCATCCACTTTCTCGCGGTCTCGAAACTCTAGAATAGGTTTGTCTCCTTCTAGCCTCCCAATTACCACTAGCAGTCTTGAAGAGTTTTGTGCTAGATGCTTCTCATTCCCCTATGCTCACCAAGTAATCCACCATCATTCAAAGAAATGGAAGGGTAAATGGGTGATCTTTGAGATATTATCTTCTTCATTCGAGCGAAATTGCAGTCAGGATTCGTGACTTTGAGATTAGAAGAATGTGATCGTGGAAATTTGTAAGAATTAGACGTCGATTCCCACAGCACTGTTCTAAACTGGAACTAGAAAGATGTGGAGATTAAATGGAACCGAGTTTTGATGCGATGGAGTGAGCTTTTGGTACGACGAAGCAGGGGTAAACCTGTAAAATTAACATTTTAACGACCAAGTTAGTGAATGAATGAGAAAATAGCAGAAATGAATGAATGAGAGAATACCTGTAAAGATGAGATTTATATAGTGTGGATGGTTAAAATTGTTCTCGTGTGATGCGACTTCTTACACGAGGACTGTCCGTTCGTATCCAACAATAGACGATTTTTTAGGATAAAGATCATGTGCATAACCCCATGTCGCGAGACTCCTGAATCCTCAACGTCTTTGCCATCATGCTCTTGTAATGAGACTCGTCATAATTGGACTTTCCTTTCCTTGGTCATATGGCCTGTATGAAACAATTAACTTGCATCAATCAACATTCATGATTTATAGTTCAACTATTGATATGAATTTATTTGAAAAATTTATTCCTTAAAGCAGGGACGGATCTATATACATGTCTAAGGGGGCAGGTGCCCCCACAAAGTTCCTAGTTTCTAAAGCATTTTTATAAGTGCATATATAATAGTACCTAGGCCTAAAATATTAAATAAAAAAATTATTTCAATAACATACATTCCTTCACAATTTACATTCTTTACTATGATATCTATTTCTATAAGGAGGATTTGGCTTTGAATCCCCTCATTTTAACTTCTAAATCAATAACTTAAAGAAAAAATAAGTGTAAGATTTTTTGCTATGAATATTTTTAAAAAGAGATTAATTCCTATGCACTGACAGTATAAAAAGTTTTATATTGTCAATACATCACCATCATCCGTTTGGGTTATTTTACAGATTATTAAATTAAAAGTCAAACTTCTTTTTACATCCAACGGTTATAATTATCTGACAGTGTAAAATCCTTTTACACTGTCAGTGCATTTCACTTAAATCTTTTTAAAAATAAAATGAAAAGTTACATGATAGATAACTTCTAAATCAATAACTTTAAATAAATAATAATATATGTACGATTTTTTTTGCTATGAATATTTTTAAAAATCAAATGAAAAATTACATGATAGATAACTTCTAAATCAATAACTTTAAAAAATAATAATAATAAATGTACGACTTTTTCGCTATAAATATTTTTAAAAATTAAATGAAAAATTACATGATAGATAAATTATTTATACAAGTTGCTAATATATGTAGAGAATATTTTTACAGGGAATATTGCTATGGTAATAAAAATAGAGAAATAACCCCATTTTGAGATTATGAACCTATGAAAATATTTATACTTGAATAAACTTTTGCATCATTAATATTATAAACTTATATATAAATTTAACCCCACTCCTTAAAAGTTCTGGATCCGTCTCTGCCTTAAAGTTACTATCCATCGTTTTTTAAATTACTCTCATTTTCTATAAGATAATTTTATCATTTGAACTAGTTTTAATTACCTCGCTTGACATCTATAATATTTAGAAAATGGAGCACAGCCTAAATATTTTTGCATTCACGTACATGTTTTGTACTTCCGATATAAATTGTACATATTTATAAGACAGGCTAAAAATTGCAAAATATTAGGAGGAGCGATAAAGCACAAAATCACGGTAAAATCTTGTTTTCTAGTTTTATTCGTAGTGCCTGTTTGGATCTGCGGAAAGGAGAAAAGACAACTTTCTTTTTCATGTTTCTTGTCTTGAAAGATTAAAGTTGTGGATGGGGTGGATTTTATTATTCATCCATAATTATTTTCAATGTCACTTCATTGTTTTGTTGTTATTTGATATTGATTAACTATACTAAATTATAAACCCTTTATGCACTACTAACGATGCAATCTAGAAAAGGTGATACATAAATTAAATGTTTTATATTTATATGCACATAAATGTCAAATTATATGAAATCAAATTTAAAAAAAATATTAGTTGTGTTGATTTTAATAATAAAATTATAATTAATTATTAAAATATTTTTATTAATCATAATTAATAGAGTAATTAAATGGATGAAAATTAACAATAAAAAAAAATAGTTATAGTATAATATTAATATTTTAAAGAAACAATTATTTTTGAACAAAAATAAACATGAGACACGATTTCTAAATTATTGGTATCTCTAGCACTTATACATGTTGTGAGTACAATATACACTATCTTATTTGCGTTGTTGAGCACATGAGGGACTTGTTCTATCATGTGAAAAATAAATAGATTGTTCAGCTGCATAATTGGGATATTTATAGACGTTTTTATTTGATTGAAGAGTCATTGGGATGACTGACTTTAATGCTTGTGAATTCGGCGACGCGCCCTCGACTTCAGTCTAATGGTGGGAGTGAATGGAGTTAGTCATCCCAAAAAATAAGAGGTCTGTTTATCGTATGAGACCCGAGATCTTTTGATTATTTACCTAACATGTGGCTTGACCCGATCTCCCTCAAGTCAGAATGAAGGAGTAATGGGTTGGACTAAATCACATGCTCGTCGTTTGATCCTGTCCTTTTGTGCCCAAATATCATTTATGTTATTTATAGGTTGAAGTCTTGATGTGTTGAGTCCTTTTGGGAAAATCAAAATTATTTTAGTCCACATATATGGGCGAAATGATTAAGATATGATATTCCATTCTACAGTCCCTCGAGCAAGGAGTTTGTAGAGTGCAAAGTGATTAAGGTAATAGATTCTAGTCCACAATCCTTCAAGATCAATTCATGTAGGGTGTTGGTGCGGTAAAGCGACAAGAAACAAAAGTTTTTGGAAGTATTTATCCGAGAAATTATCGTGTTCACAGAGATTAGTGTTGTTGAACTGTCGTTCGACAATTTAAATGTTATTGAGTTTGGGTTTAAAATGGGTTTAAATTAAATGCGGGAAATAAAACTTATGAACATAAAAAGAATTCATTTTTTGGAGAGTAGAGAACTCTCGGGTTTGCATTTCATCTACCTTATCAAATACTTAAACTTACTACCCAGTTGTACGCAACCTAAATCACTCGTCAACATTATCGCGTATCTCTCACACAGAGGTTATCTCTAACACAGAGTGAGACACCGACCGTATTACTCGCGTCGGCGATCTCTCAGTGCAACACAAACAACACATAAGCATTAAGTTCCAATACGCAAGTGAATATTAAGCCTAAATCTATCTCTAGAATCTAGAACATAATAGATGTTCATCCTAAATCCGGATTCAACCCGTCCATGTCTGCAACAACTCAAACCCTAATAAAGAAAGCAATCATCAAAATTAATTTGTAAAATGAGTTTTAAACAACACCATGAGCAATAAATATACATATAATCACGGTAAACTTACATACAAACTCACAACAAATGGAAACTACAAAGGGAAAAGAGAAGAGGAATCAAAATCTATCGCGGTGTCAATCACGATCCAAGAATCATCCATCCCAATTGTCGAGTTGCAACCTCCATTGATACTTTTCTATCGCGGTATTTTTACATATACACCTTAGGAAACTTATTAATTTATTTAACAAGTTAATTTTATGCCAAAAGTATTTTTGAACAAAGGATCCTGGGTCAAAAATGCCTTTACAACTAATAAATTAAACTTTTTTCTCTCAACAACAATAACAACATTAAAGCATTTTATAACAACAACATAAATTACTAACATAGTTAGTGAAAATGTTACTCATGAGAGGCATAATTGGTCTTGCCATGATAAATTTTGATAAGGAGGTAGGCCATACTTGATCCACATTTTAAGATTCAAACATAATATAATGATTAAAAATTATTAGAAGATGGATATGGAAAGGATAACAACAACAAATATTACTAACATAGTTAAATCTTCGATCTCAACAACAACCATAACATTAAACATTTTATGACAACAACAACAACTAACATTTATAAGTTACATGCATGTATAAAGTGATTTACATACCAGAAATGTGATGGAGAACAAAAAGATAGTGGTGGAGGAAGCTTCATTTCAAGTTTCATTTTATTTCCTTGCTTCTTTCGAGTTTTTTTTTTGTGTGTGTTTTCTTCGTTTCAAGTTTGTTCGAGTGATCATCAATGTCGTTAATGGCATTCAAGAAGTGAAAATGAAATTTTGAATACGTTTATCAAAGAGATGAAGTTTATTATGGAAGAAGTGATGTTTGGACACGATGAAGTTTTGAAACTCATTATGGGATAAATGAATTTTCAAGTTGTTCGGAGAAGATGATGTTTCGATGGAGAAGATGCAAATTCATTTTAGGATTCGTTTGATTTCGAAAGAGAAATGAAAATAACGTTTGTTCTAAAAACTCTTTTTGTAGAAATACAATTTTGTTTGAGTTTTCTTATCAGTCGGGAGAATAGGTAATATTTTACCTATCAGCTGCCTCCCCAACGGAGAGAATATGAAACCTAGTTTTAATTTTAAAAAAATAAAAAAATGAAAGGTGCCTAGTGAAAACTTTACCTATCGGTTGTCATACCAGTCGATGTAATAGGTAGTAATTTTTAAAAATATAATTAAAAAGCATAGTTGCTTGAAATCAAAGACGTTTTCTGTTGAAACTTTTCACATCGTTTCATAGCTTAAATGAGGGAATATGTAGTCTTTTTTAAATAATTAAAAAAAAATTAAAAGTGGCACCCTTATGGATTACAACTCGGTTGATTATTGCCCGAGATGAAACTTTGTTATAAAATCTATTATTTGCTATAGTTTAATTTATTGTAAAATACACAATACTTCAATAACATTTATATTTCTCATTTTAGACTAAATTTATCGAATACACATTTAATGTATTCAATAACTCTCATTAGGGTTTAGAAATTAGTATCACCCTAGATTAAATACAGAATTGAGACATTCATGTTCATTTTTCATATGCAATAATTACTAATTCAAACTGATATAGAACACCTTTACCTTATTGTCCCATAAAGGTCATTTTGGTTTTAAGATCAAAATAAAGTATGATAATACATCCAAAAGGTCAAAAATCAATAGACTAAGACAACCATTATAAAAGAGAATTTTGAATAATAAAAAGATTAAATATTACCTAGAATAATGGTCATAATAGGAAAATGGGTATTGGTAAAGAAGGTGGATATCTATACACCCTTATTGTCTCATACATGGAAAAATCCTCAAAGAAAAATTCAAAATTAAATTTGGTGAACATACCATTTGAAAAGGTACTTGTAATTATGAAAATAGACAAGGAACAAAAATTGTAAAATTGGATTTACAAGGATGGATATGGATTTCAAAGGAACTCTATGTGACAAATGTTAATAATGATGGATGAAGTCATGGTGATTTTAGTGAGAGAAAAGAAAGGCTAATTGTTTGGTCTTTTGGATTACAATAATGGTGTTAGTTGATTTCAATGATATGGAAATTAGAGAAATAAGGTTAGAATTTCTTCGAAAAAACTCATGTAAATATTGAGATGAAGAGGTATAGTATCGCATTTCTTTTTTCACTTCAGAAATATTAAAGTTCTTTGCTTTGCGTGGGCAAGTCTTTGACTTCACACACTAAAAATTACTTAACACGTGAATCTAAGACATGTTAAATTTATGCACTAAAGAAAAAAACAAGAAACTGTCCCACATGCAAATGATGACACATAAAATGCACACACACAAGAGCACAATCCACATGTGCTACTAGGTTAGAAAATGAAATTTCTCCAAAATTAAGCCACCTTAGGGCCTATTAATCCAAAAATGTCTAATTTTAAGTCTTTCAAAGGTAAGTCGATTCATTTATGGTCTATACATCCTTCACTAAAATCATAAGGAGACTTAGATGAGTTTTGGGTGTTACATATATAAGATAGTGATATTGTAATTTAAAAGCTTGTTTTATTTGACAAAAATGCCATTACATATATAGAGAACAAATATGCGGCTATAAAAAGGAATAGTTGATACAAATAAATATAATAATTATTATAATAAATAAAATAGGAGATATGCACATAATGGCACAAGATGTAATTGTAACAAATTAGAAATTCTTGTGATTTGATTGCGGTCCAATACGCTCCCTCAAGATGAAGGTACCATCAATGACCTTCATCTTGCTCGTAAGTTCTTGAAATCATGGTATTGGTAATGGCTTTATGAGAAGGTCGACAATTTGATTCTTTGTTGACACATGACTAACTGAAAGTTTTCTTGCCTAAACTTTGATGCAGTCGTAAGTGCACGACTGGGAGAAGTAATAAAATAGATATTGAACCACAAAGACCAATGGTTTAAGTACCAAATTCTTGTCCTATCAGTGTATATTTAGAGAAATCGAAAATGTGGATTTTGGTAAACTACTTAACCGAAAAAGCAATTAAATGAAAATAACTTATTTATATAATCACTTAAATCTCAATTAGGGAAAACAAGACCTACGGTTACGGTTCATACTCTAACACAATCACACGATCCACGTTACTTCTAATACGAGAATTCCACATAAATTCTAGAAAATAAATAATTACGGGCAATACCTGCTTTTGCCAGTGCATTTTCCTATCAACGACAAATAATATGTATGCTTTCGCACGACCAAACTATTCTACGTCGATTCGTTACTTATGCTCAACTATATGTTTTCTCAAATTCTCCCAAGCGCTTTCGCTGTTTTGAACTAGGTTGTTTAAAAATTTGCGCTCCGGTATCGACACATATCTTTTCAGACTACGATCGATACCTGAGAACCACTTACTTTCGTAACGAAGTTGAAATGCATGAAGTTAAATTTTAAAATAAGTTTAAACCAAAACTCTCGCAATCGATAATAACAGATCATACAAGAGGTCATAAAATAATCCTCATAATCCCTAGTTCCTAATGAACTACTCACTCATGGTGAGGGCAAACATAATTAAATCGGTAATCATCATCAGACTCATATCAAACAATCACAATAGATGAATAATTTAAGAAGAATGAATTCGAAAACTCGAATTATGATTAAACCTTGATCCATAATTGCTTCCTAGGGAACTTGAGTTACATAGAAACACTACTACGAAAAACCCATTTAACAACGGTTGGGAATGACATATAATGACGCGGGCGAAGGCGTTATTATGTAGATTGTCGTTGTAAGTTCGATGTTTCTACAACGGTCTGGAAACCGTTGTTGAAAGGCAGGACGAGCGCTATATATCACAACGGTTATGATAATAAACCGTTGCGATACATACACTTAAGTTCTGGGTTCGAAACCCATAGGTAGCGAATTTATATAAAACATAAATTACTTATGATATCGGTTACAATATATAACCGTTGTTGTAAGTACCCTAAGTTTATTATATTAAATGTAGATTGCTTGTTTTCCAAACACCTCACTAAATAAATATACATGGATTAAATTTGATGAAGATGTCTATAATCTGCAAATTAAACTGTTCTTGAAAACCAACTTAAACAAACCAATGTTGTTTTCTGATTGCATTCGTCTCATCGTGCATTTCACGCTCTTTTACATATATTGTAGTTTATTGATCTGACTCCTTCGATATATCGCTATCTTCGATTATAGTTAAATTTCCATAAGATAAACAAGACATTGGATAATTTGCCTCATCTTTGATTTAACTATATTGGAAGATGGCGATGCATCTAAGGAGCGAGATCATTATACCATAATCTATATATAAAAGAACGTGAGATAAATGATGAGAGGCATGCAATCAGAAAACAACATTGGTTTGTTTAAGTTGGTTTTCAAATACAACTTAATTTGCAGATTATAAGTATCTATGTCAAATTAACTGAATGTATTTTAAGTGAGGGTTAGTGAAACAAACAATCTACATAGAATATAATAAACTCAAACAAAATTTTATACCAGATCCAGATATTATAAACTCATATAATACGCTTGCTACCACCAGCAAACTTTAAGTGAGAGTTAGTTAAACAAACAATGTAAATAGAATATGATAAACTCAAACAACATTCTATACCAGATCCAGAAATTATAAACTGATATAATACACTTGCTTCCACCAGCATCATCACCCTGTATCATCCCCTTAACCTGAAAGGAAACAAAGCAAACTTCAAAAATGAGCATCCTCAGTTGAAAACAAACCCTAAAACCATAATCCAGTGATGAGTAAAGAGAGGAGCAGGAATAACGCACCTTTTAATGAAACTAATCGCGGAACAGGAATCAATTATGATGTTGAACTAGTTTGGGAAGCCATGAAAAAGAAATATAAGGAGGAAGAAGCTTACACAAAAGCTTCATACTTCTTATACTTCTTTTCATTGCTTCTAAAACTAGATAAAGTTTGCTTACACTGTTGTTTCTTCATTTACTAACATCTTGTTCGTGATGCTATGAAGAAAAGGTACAAGGTGGATGAAGTTTCCATCATAGCTTCATGCTTCTTATACATTTTTCCATAGCAACACAAACATTATGAAGTTTCCAAAGTATGGTCTTTGTTAAGGTAGTGAAAACGAATCTGAAAAAATGAGAACAATCAACAAAAACAACATGCAACAAACGAGATAATGGGAAATATATAACAATAGATGCAAGAAGAAGAATACCTTAATGTATGAAGCACAAGATTCACGGCTAATGGTGAAAACAAAGAGAAAAAATGGGTTCTAGGGTTTCACTTTGAAGGCAACGACGTTACTGTCAATTAAGTGAAAGTTATTTCACTTATATATGGGTAAACTATTTCACAACGGTTAACAATAACAACCGTATATATATGTATTTATTTAGTATAAATATATCACTACGGTTTAGCAGAATAACCGTAGTGCTAACCCTTTTATCTGTGAATTTTAAAATAAATAAAAACCGTATACATAGGTATTTATTTATTATAAATATATCACTACGGTTAACCAGAAGAACCATAGTGATAACCCTTTTATTTATGAATTTTAAAATAAATAAAAAAGAAAAGGTGCGCCTTAACTTCTAACTTAATGCATCTGCAGTTTAAACATCAACAATGTAATTCACAATGCATCTGCAGTTTAAACATCAACAATGTAATTCGAACTCTAATTCAACTATTACATTTCATAACAAAGTAAATATTAAACATAAAGGAGACAAAAAAACATAACATCTTGATATTTCCAGAAAATATCTCTGATTTCACTTTGTTCTTCAAATTCTTGTTCTTTTTCTTTAAATCCTCATACATAACCTTCAGATAGCCCACAACTTCCAACTCTGACTCCATAATGCTCTCATCGTCATTTCCATCTCTTTATCCCACGTCTTCATCCCATATGAACAAATTACATGTTTCATCGCTCCTCCAAAATGGACATCTCCAAAAAAGCCTTCCTTTATTTTGTCCCTTCTTGCATTGATACGAAACCATACGACCATCACAACCACAAAAATTTCCAGATCGAGATTTTACACTGGAACAAGACGTAGAAACACCTTTGGATGATTTTGTCTTCAAATGTGACATTGCAACACCTTAAAGTAGAACACTTTGTTGTTGTTGTTGTCTTCTTCCCGACAATGGTGACGGCGTTGGTGTTAGGGTTGTTTCAATGGATAAATTGATATATATATATACTTGGTGTTTAAAATACATAAAAAAAAGCTTCAATTTGTAACAACGGTTTTGATAAATATCCGTCGTGATATCCTTATTAGTTTTTAGTTAAATATTAATAAAACTTAAAAAGGGAGCATTTACATCAAAGGGATAAACTATTTGAGGGCGATGAGGTTCGAACCCATGATAGCTAGATTGTATCACCACGGTTTTCATAAAAACCGTTATTATACCCTTGAGATTTGTAATTAAAATAATGCGCGCACATCCAGTACGCACTATAAGAACGGTGTATATGATGCCGTTGTAAACATGGCGTTGTTGTTTTGCCGTTTTTTAGTAGTGAAAGAGAAGACAAATAATACGTAGAAACTTTCAGAATAAAAATTGGGATCCAAAAATTCATAACAGGCTATGAGTTTTATAGATAAAAGTAAAAGTGCATAAAATCTTTGGCTTAGTTACTATTGAATAAGGATTGTATCAGATCAAATATTTTCTCAGATCCACAATAAAAGAGAATCGGTCTAAATATGGAAACATAACAATTTTCTCTCGCCTCTTGCTACGGTACGTAGCAGCTGCCACGGGTGGTCGTAGCAGGTATCTGACTTTTGTACCAAAAGAGCTTTCAAGGGGGCGCCTATGGTTTCTGCTGCTACAGGTGACCGTAGTAGCCTTATGGTTTTTGTATGGGAAAAATTGTCTTTGTCGTTTTGCCTCGTTTTTCTTGTCTTTGATCCCTCTTGGTCTTGGAAGCTCATTAGACCCTGAAATTAGAAAGAATGGACAAACCAAAGCATAAAATATGGTAATTGAAAGTAAATCAAACAAAATGCGCTAAAATACTAAGACAAAATGACTAGAAATAATGATGTAAATACCACTTATCAGACTCCCCCAAAGTTAGATCGTTGCTTGTCCTCAAGAAACAAAGCTTTCCTTTACGAGTTTTCGGTTTAAGTGATTAACATCGTGATAGAGCATATGAAAACTAAGTCAACGGTACTCATACGTGAGTCTTTGTTCTGATCGGCTATGCCTAGTTCTCTTGGTAATCTCTTGAAAATAAAGGTATTCGATAGAATACTAACTGCGGTAGAGCCACAAACCTAAGTGTGCCTTTCATACACCTCTTCAACTATGCTTTGAGCTTAAATCTCTTTTTCCGATTTTTTTCCTTCCCCTTTCATTCGGACAACCAATATCAAGGCAATTTATTTATTTTTGTCGCCGCATACACAAGATTGGTTGGAAGTTTTTACTTTAGGCACCTTTTTATTCTTTTTCTTTTTTGATGAATTTATGGAATTTAGCGTTTATTGGTACACTTTGGGACGTCACTTTAAGGATTCAACCACCATAAGACTAAATAACAGGGTGAGGGTTATCCAACTTAGAAGGTAGTTGCCTTTTTATTGTCTTTTCATAAATTTGGTGCCCAAGATTATGGTTTCCCAACCAATCATACATGTATACAGGTCTAAGTTATGTCAGACTGTCACTTAGAATTAATTAGAGGGTACTTTTTAGAAGCTAAGTAATATGGCACAAATCTACATGTTGGACTCGTGTCCTACTCTAGGGGACCTAGGGTGTTTGGATAATACCTAGGTTTTCAAACATTCCCAATGTCCCTAGTCCTATTCTTTCTTCCCTTAAACTTTATATACTTTCGCGTTTTCCCCATAACCGAAGCTTATCATGAATTTTTTTTTGTAAGACACTAGTTTGGGAAAAGCTTTGAAAAAAGGTCTTACTGAAACAAACAAATTGAAAATAGCTAAAAATAAGAAAGAAACATGAACATAAAAATTCAAGAAATAAAAATGCAATAAAAATAAAGAAGTACCCCCCCCCCCCCAAACTTTAACCAAACATTGTCCTCAATGTTTTAGCGCAAGAAAGAGGGAGTGGAACTCACAAGAACCTCACTTTGGAGGTGGGAACCGCAACATGAGTTATTGCATCATTGCTTGGACGTCATCCATCCTAGACTACTCGTTGCCTATTTTGTTCCACCTTCATCCCATGGATCTTCGATTGGACCCACTCCCATCTATCTTGGTTTACATTCGAAGTGCCCGCTACACATTAGATGGGAAGTGTGGGTGGAGGAACAACGTCCTCGTCCATTACAGTACCTGCAAAATGGTTAGAATTTTATGGCTCGCCCTCATCCTCGGATGAGCTATCCAGAGAGGGGACACCCTCTTGATAAAGCCAATTATTCGGAATATCAATTCTCACTTTTCTTGGATTAGGAAAGTCAAGAACGAACTTGTTTCATATCATCATCGTATAGGTGTTTCCGTCCACATAAATCACCCCTCGATGAACAAGGGCTTCCATATCAATTTTACTCTTCCCCTCAACAACATGGTCCTCGTTCAAATTGAACTCAAAACCAAGGAACTCGGAAATTTGGGTAATCATACCTCCACCGAAATGTCTCTGATGGCCGCTCGAGTAACCTTACCCAAATGGTTTGCCGTAAATGAGGAGGCCTTAAGGATTCCATTAGTGGTCATGCAATGCAAGAAAAAGAGCTCCATTTGGGTAGCCACTGTGGTGTTATCACCTCGTCCGAACAAGGTGTAGGCAAATGCATTTTGCTCATATCGAAAGCATGGATTTTGGATAGTGGATGCCTTAGCCCCCACGACAGTATAGAAGCGATCGTCAGAAATAAAACACCAAAAACTCTTAGCATCAAACTTCTTTGGGACATCTCCCGACCCATAGATAGGTAATTAGAGCATATTCCCCAACTCCTTTACACTCAGTTGTTGGTTTTGGTTAAGTAGATGGAATTCGATAGCACCATAGTAGTATCTCATTCCGTCGATATACTTCTTTTGCAACTTAAAGTCTAAGGTGATAAGAAACTCAAGGGTGATGCACTCAAAGGTAGGCATTTCCTTTTGTATGAAATCATGTAAACCAATTGTGTGGAATATCCTATCTATTTCGGCTTTAAGTCCAAGAGTAGTAAGAGTATTTTCACATATGTACCTTGACAGGGTGATCCTCCATTTTTTGGCGAGTGCGCAGGACGTTCCGACGGGCCACAACCCGTTTTGTCACCCCTACTTTAGAACACCAAAAATGTATAAGCAAAAGACAATCTGGGTTCCAAAGAGATATTTTAGAAAGGCAGCAATACTGAAAGCAGCAACTCAAGCAAGCGAGAAAAATGTAGCAACTCAAGCATCTTCAAGTAAGTAGATTTCTTCAGAGGCACATACATCTACAACAACCTTTATTGAGACACAGAGAAGAAAATGAACTTTTAGGTCAAAACGCAAAATTCTTCTGAAGAAGGAGGCTATCGAGTTTGGAAAGAAAGATTGAGAGGATTATTTAAACAATCTAGATATGTCAGATGAGCCTAGGGAATTCCTTATTACAGGTCCAAATGTCTAGAAAGTTTTTTTTTTATAATATGTAATAGCTACCAATCTTTCAATGAGTATGTTGCAAGTTTTTTGAGTTTTAGTCCTAATTTTTTTCATTCTCCAAACAACATAAGAAATGCACATATAACAATTAAGAAAAACAAGAATATGAACAAGAACATGAACAATTTTTTAACAACAAGATTGCTTAATACAAGATATCTAACTATTACAAGGCATATATTTGCAAAAATCCAACATTAGAATCTCTCAAAGATAGCTTCAAGCTTTTCTCTCCAGATTTTAGAAGTATCATCCTCAAAACTTATGACAACTCCCTATTGGATCAGTACTTCAGAAAGAACTCGTCCATAAGAAAAGAAGAATGTCTTTCCCTTGTGAAAGGATGAAAGAGTCTTCTTCAGATAGTCAAACATAATTTGAGTAAGATCAATCTATAAGTCTGAATTGAAAAGAAGAAGTACATCTTTTTCAATAGAGTCCACAAGGTCTAGATCCTTGTCCTTAGGTAGCAAGTTTGAGTTCAGAATCTGATCGCAAATAATTGCATTAGGACAAATAATAGAGAGTTGAGAGAGGCTTGATGGATCTACAAAAGTAGGCCAAATAGGAAGATAGTATTCCCAAACAAGAGTACCTGGGATTTCTCCAATCTCCTCACAGTTGATTACATTAGCAATCGTCTTAGAGGTTACTGTTATTGAAACACCAGAAACCTTGGAAAAAATAAAATACTCAGAATTTAGCTCAACAATGGAAGCATTAACCCAAAATTCTTTGACAAGACTTGGATAAGTAAAACCACAGAGCATATCGAAGTATCCATTCCAGCCTTGTTTAGAAACAGTCTTCCAGAAGTTAAAACCTAGCTTAAGCAACTCTTCAAAATCCACAAACTTTTCATTGATGACACCTAATTAATTCAAAGGAGAATTGACTAGAGAATTCATCCCAGGTTTGGTTTGTTAAACACACAGAAGAAAAACAAATAAAAAGAAAAGATCTGAACAAGATTCTGACCACAGAGGAATAAGAATCTTATTAGAGGGACATAAAAGGTGACACGAAATGATGTTTCACAAAGACAAGGGATAGAGACCATAAACATATAAAATAAGAAAACATCATTGCCCAAAGGTTCTTACTCAGCAAACTTCTTGAACACACTAGATGATTTTCAGCTTTATGGAATTTAAGTAAGACAAAGGTTTTTAAAAGAATTTTTCTTTTACTTAAACTGCTTATCAGAAGTAAAGATTCCTTTTCTGAATCTCAGAGACTAATAATTTTCAGAAGCTATATGTCATCATAGTCTAGTAGGATTGGACTTAGAGTGAGACGTCTTCGTTAGTCATTAGTCTTTAATATTATATTTAGAGTCAAGTATTTTTTTCTTGAAACTAGAGTTATGCTTGATTTATGAATATTGAATTGGTCTCGTTGACTACTAACTAGTAGTAGTATTACAAAAAATGTGAGAATAATGTTTCCATAAATATGATCATCATCTAGTTAATGACATATTCAGTATAATCAAATACAACATAGTTTCTTCTCAGAGATTTCTGAAGATTCTTTTGTTGTCAACAAAAAGAATTTCTCTAGAGATCTAACAGAGACTTTGTATTCACTCATACTTAAATAGTTCATTTAATTAAGAGGTTTGCAAGAGTAAAGAACTGAACATACCTTTATTTATAGTTTTTATTGGCCAGGCTTCAGGCAAGTATTCAGATTTGACCATGGAATCTTAATCTTGTCTTCAAGTGGGTTCTGAGTCAATGGCAATTAAACCAATAATTCAACTTTCTTCTCCAAACTCCATATATTTTGCATTCTTCAGCTTTTGAGTTTGGTGTGCAGGTTTTTCTTCCATCACAGGTTGTAAGCAACCATTGATCAATGTCATGGAAGATTCCTTGCTCCTTTCTTCTGTGATACCTGCAATAAATACAATTTAGGATTTTGGTACCCATATTTTTGTGGGTCCAGAAATGTTATTCCTGACAGAATTTCTTTTACTTCATGCCTTAGTTTGATAGTAATACCAAGATTAATTCTAGAACAGAGTCTAGGATGAGTTATGGCACTTAACAAAATCTTGTTTTTAGAAGAGTCTTTGATTTCATTATCTTGGATTAAATCTTTTGACTTCATAATCCTTGATTTTGAAATTTCTAACTAGCATAGAAACAGATAGTGTTTACTATCAGAGGTCAGCATAAAATAAGTTTTCAACACTATCATAGTATTGCCAGAAAACAAAATAAGAAATGAAAGGTTTCTCACATAATTGTCCTTTAACACAGATTCTATGATAGCCTTCAATTTCCTTAGGAGAAATGGAGTCACTTAAGATTTTATCTTGAGAAGCAAACTTCTAATTATCAATATTGAAGCAAGATAGATTAGAAATTACCTTTTTCTCTTCAATAATTGATTTATTTCTAGATTTAGATGCTTCTTCAGAAAATGTAATGGTTAGCAGTTCCAGATTACACTTTTCATCGGATTCTGATTCCTCAACTTTGCCAGCTTCATTAGAATATGCTTTGAAGATCTCTGACATTTTCTTTTTGGGTTTTTCTGTCTGATAGCTTTTCTCCTTGTTCTTAAGATTGGGATAATTAGTTGAAATATGAATATTTCAGAAGCTTTTAAAGTTATTCTTTCATCAATATATATCACACTCCATTTACCTGACTAAAAGAATCTTTTTATAAGGAAGGAAAATTCCTTATCATCAGACATTCCATAGGAATTTTCTTCAACAAACTTGAGGAAGGTTGATATTTTTTACAACTTTTCTTCATCTAATTCCATTTCTTTACTTTGAAGGTTGCTAATTAAACATTCAAGACTCATCATACTCAAGTTTATGACTTCTTGAATAGCTGTGACTTTTGGTCTGAATCTAGCAGACAAACTTCTCAGTATTTGCTTGGAAAAATTAGATGAAGTGTAACTAAATAAGCTTCTAACTGATTCCCTTCAAATTTAGAACACAAGGATTCAAAGATAGTCTTAGCAGCAGATATATCAATGATGTTGATATACTTAGAATGAGGTAGAGCATCTACCAGAATGCTATTAAACCCAAAATGATTCTTGTAAGGCTTCTTCTAAGCTGGTGTAAGAGATTTTCTATTTTTGATCATATCTACACCATCAACTTCTATAGTAATACCTTTCTCAAGAGTACTCTATAGACCTTCATCAAAACCCTTTTATCAAGACCAAATATGCTTGGCTTTTTCCATCATTAAAATTTAGCGAAGTCGCCATTGAATATGGGAGGATTGGAAAAGTAATATTTTTATATGGTACTTGATTCCTTCTTGAGAGAATGTCTTTAGCAAATATATTTTTTTTCATTGGATCATTATCTGCACCACTGTTAAGTGTTATGCACAAACCATGCTCTAACGCCAAATGAAGGTGAGAAAAATACACAAGAAGGGGGGGGGGGGGGTTGAACTGTGTAATCCATTTTTACGTTGCTTTTGAACAGAGTTCAGATTCTAAACTAAAGTTCAGATTCTGATTAATAAGTTGCAGCAGATAATAACAAAATCAAATAAATAAAAATAGAACACACATAGATTTATCCTAGTTCCTCCCAAACTGGGAGTAGTCCAGTCCCCTTGCAACACAAGAGATTTTTCACTATAATCAAATCATAATTACAATTGCTTATGCACTTAAGCATAAGACTTTTCTGCTCAGACCTTTAGCCCGAGACTTCCTGCTTAAACTCCTCAAGTTCAAGACTTCCTGCTTAGACCCTCAGCCCAACACTTCCTGCTTAAATCCCACAGACTCAAGACTTCCTGCTCAAACCCCTTCAAGACTTTTGCTCAGATCCATGGTCCAAGACTTCACTGCTGAAATCCCACAGATTCAAGACTTATACTCAAACCCCTCAGGTTCAAGACTTCTGCTCAGACCCACGGTTAAAGACTTCCTTGCTCAAATTCCACAGATTCAAGATTTATGCTCAAACCCCTCAGGTTTAAGACTTCTGCTCAGACACACGGTCTAAGACTTTATTGCTAAAATCCCATGGATTCAAGACTTCTGCTTAGACCTATAGTCCAAGACTTCCTTTCTTAGTCAACAACTGATCAAGACTTCAATGCTCTAGCACATAGCAGGATACTTAGTTTTCCCAGGCTCACAACAAGAGATTTGGATGCTCAAGCACATAGCAAGAGACTTTATCTAAACTACTAAACAACTTGTTTAGCTGGAATAGAGAACAAGGTGTACTTGATACATAATCAGAGGTACAGGGTAAATAACCATAACAAATATCATAGCACTTAAGATTTATAAGATATTCAATGTTTAAGAAATCTTAAGGCTTTATACAATTTACAACGTATAACAGAAAATTGTATACTCGATTATATTGCCATTGTTGATCTTGTTATTCTTCCATTCTGATATAAGCGTGAAACGCTTCTTTCTTCTTGACTATCCTTATTTATTTTCCTTGTTCCTTGTTGATTCCAAATTGAATCTTCAACTACTCATATAGAAGTTTCAGAATGATATATGTTGGAAGAGATAACTTGTACAAGTGTCTTTATTACTCCATAGTACAAGAGACGTTAAAGATAAATACACTAAAAGATCTTTATCCATTGTGTAACTCTTTTAAACATAACGTCTTCCTTGTGATCTTGTACTATATATTTGTTGAAAGTAGATATCCGTAAAGCATGTGAACTCTTCTTGAGCCATGTGAACACAGACTCTAGCTAACAAACTAATTAGACATTATATCTTGCTTTCTGCAGTACGAATAACTTAGCTTAGTCCTTGGTTCTGAATGATCACCAGAAGCTGATACATTCACTAAGTGTAGAGATAATATATTATTCTTCTGATGCTGATACCTTCCGCCTCAGAGTCTTTGCAAACTTATATCATCATACTTCACTTAATAATGTGCATCAGTTCTGAACCACCAGAACCAATAACTCAGCTTCTCTCAAGTGCGTCCTTATATCAGATTCTGAATGATTTCTTCTGAAGCTTTAGAACCTGCAAACATAGAACACACATTAGATAACACCATTGTGTTAGACGATGACAATTGATTTAGAAGGGGGGTAGAATATATCACTACATTTTAATGGAGAGTCGGCGCTTAAATTTGATTTTAAAAATTATTTGTGGAAGCAGGCGAGGACTATATCGTCTAAACGAACTGGTTACCGAAAGTACCGGATATGCGTAAGCCAAATAGAACGATAGGCTCGATAAGAAAATTGAATCACAACTTTTACTATTAATCAATTTACCAACAACACTCAATGTTATGCAATTTCCAACGAACAATAAAAAATTAAACCAAATTGACAATTTATCAAACACCTTGTAAGCGTTCAATTTATCGAGCACTTGGAGTGCGAAACACTCCAATCTATAACTTCTATGTTAGTAAGTGCAGAATTTTCACCAAGCACAATCCAAAATGATTGTGCAATATTTCAAATCAGTTTTTCTGCACTATACTATACCAGAATTTTTTTCGATCAATTGAGCAATCACAAGCGTAAACAGTTCAAAAATTTAAAGAGATAAGGAAAGAGAAATGACACCAAGTTTGTTTAGGCAGTTCCCCTTTCGTCCTCGCTTCGGGTACGTCTGCCCCCAATTCTAAATCTAGAATTGAGATATCTATAATCTTATTACAAATTATTTTTACAAGAGAAGCCTTAGCTATCACACACTCAAGAAACTCTGTTGATGCTGATACTATGTCTTCTCTTCCCTTGATTTGAGTCGAATCAAGTGCCTCGAACTTGTTGAATGAACCTCTGGTTGACGCTACTAGATCGACAGAACCCACCGTTCTTCGATCACCTTCGCTCGACTGATTACACTTCACACACGGTTCGATCCCAAACCTATGTTGCACAATCCTCCGGTTGACGCTACTAGATTGACAGAACCCACCGTTCTTCAATCACCTTCGCTCGGCTGAATTCAATGCACACAAAGATCTGAACCAAAAAAACCCAAATCCAATTGATCTTGGAGGACAAAACCCTAGTGGTTTTATTCAAGAAAAACCCCACTGAAAAACTCACCCCAAACAAGATACATTTCTATGTTTGGACGTTATCACCTCATGATGTAAAAGATCAACAAAAAAGGTTATGTGTATTTGTTGAGAAAATGGACGAATGGGAATGAAGATGATGAGAGAAAATTTCCAGTGTAAATCTTTCACTTTTTCTTGTTGTTGTATAAAAAATTAGGAACAAAGTATTAATATGATGCAAGGACCAACTACCAAAAGTAACATCATTTTGAAACTTAGAAAAACCAGAACAATGACCCTCATTTAGGAAAGAGTCGACCTAACTTTTATGAGGGTCAGCATGCACTGAACCGTGGGCAAAACTGTGCAAGTTTGAGTACCTTGCGTCGATCGCCACAGGGCCATGCGTCGACACAAGGCTGATGAAAAAGCATAATGAAGAATTAGCTCCAGTATGCGTCGACCGGTGGGTCGGCGTGAGCTAACCCGAGGGAAATGCAACAAAGACAACATTTCATGAGTCGACCAAAGCTTGGTTTGGGTCGACTCAAACTTCCAAAACTCTCAAAATTTTGTTTTTGCACATGTTTTCATATACCTAGGCCATGTTAATGCATGCCTATGACACATAGCATGATCACACACACATATATTGGATGTATAAGACTCTTCCTATATGTTTGGACACATGATTATTGATTGTTTATGCATTGCGAAATACAGATGCCGACAATGATGAGATGATACTGTCCAAATTACATACTACGAGCTAGTACATATTTTGACATCATTAAAATAAAGATCGAGTGTAAGACACCTTGCCCTCACATACTCCCCCTTTTTGATGATGGCAAAACTTCTTTATCTTGTCTTGTAATTTGAAGCTCATCCTCCCCCTAACTTTGTGCATTCTTCTAAAATTCAAATTTGATGCTGCTTTTGCTTGTAGATACCATTCTCCCCCTTTGACAACATCAAAAAGAGAGAAAGACATTGTCAAAGAATAACATACTATATACTTATGAATTTACTCATCAATTTGCAGCCAAGATACATTAACACACATCCACATATAATGATGTTAATGCAAAGATAACATGGATAAATAAAGCAAAATAACGCATATATAGAAACTCAAGGTACATTCCATAACCATAAAATGTCAACAAACTCCAAGTCATACAAAGTACAAAAGTAAATCCAAACACATAAAATAGTCATGCAACATAAAACAAAATATGAAATGCATTAAGCTAAACATCCTAGTCCTCAAGGTCTCCTCCCCCTAAAGTGGTGACCCTTTCCTCTGAAGTAATGGTCTGGAGGTGGAGGAAGTGGTTGCTCATCCAAACGCTCGTTAAGCTCAAACGCAACCTGGTTAAGAGTATTGAGACTGTTAGTCAAACACCGAGTCTGACTTTCAGCAGTTGTAGTCAGAGTGTCAAATCTAGTCATTAATGCAGAGGCAAACCAGTTAAATTTCTCATTCTGAGCTTCTAACTAGTTTGTGAGAGCAGTGTGCCTCTCCTCCTGAGCAGTCATAAAGGTCTGTTGCTGGAGCTGCATTGATCGCAACATTTCTAGGACTTCCTCATTGTTCTGTTGCGGTTACGGTGTAGGAGCAGGAATGTAATACTCTTGCTGGTGCCACTCATATTCTTGTTAGTGCCACTCATTGGTTTGAGGATTATAGGATAAACCAAGTGAATTCCATCCAGTATGTTGCCACTCACCCCATCCCTGATTAGCATAGGGATCTTGAGAGGGAGAGTGACCCATCCACTCAGCATTGTCCTGTTTCGTATTTTGCTCATATGTTTGCATTTCATCACCAGCTTCTTCTTCTTGCTCATTTTCTTTTTCATCTTCGTATTCATCCTCGTCAACATATTGAACATCTAAATGTATAGTTCTATGTTGAAACTTGTACTTTTTTCTCTTGATTATCTTAGAAATATCCCATCATGGTGATAGTTTTCTGGCTGAACTCTTGATCAGAAGTCAATGACATATAAGGAATACCTTGAAATACTACTTCATCCTTGTTCAAAATACATTGAATAAAAGATGCATAACATAGGGTCGTACCTCGACTTGAGTCACGGAGAGCAAACATCCGACTTGTGATATAATGAGGCCAGTCAATACGCTTCTTATTTTTCAGCAAATAGATCAGATGAATCTCAGCCTGATCAACCCGGGAGTATCCTCTCTTTTTAGGACGGAGAATGTGAGCAACTATTTACTGTAGGATCCTATCAATTGTTTTCAAACATCCTGTGGTAACAGTCTTAGGAAACAAATTACTATTCAAAATGCTGTCAGGATAAGGATCTTGCAGCATGGAGTTCAAAGCAGTCTTAAATTCATAATCATCAACAAACTTAGAATCAGTAACCTTAGGAAGAGTGGATCCCTGTGGATCTATATTGATCAAATTCTTCCAAACAATTGCATTAACCGAGTACATTTTACCACCCATCTCATACTTAAAAGCAGAACCTTCGAACTTACACTGAATTACTGTGTAGAATAACTTAACCAAGTCCTCACTGTACTTGGTAGCACACTCCAAGAATTCATCAAAGTTTTGAAAATTCAGCAGATTAATAACTTCAGTCAAATGCATACGCTCAACCCTCAAAGGATAATAAGAAAATTGTTTGACAATGGACCAGTTACGAAAATTCCTATTGTAGGTCTCAGTTAAATTTTCAGATAATAGAGAGAGAGAGAACATTTACCAGCATATTTGACGTTCCCGCTCTTGAAGTAGAAGCTCTTGATGTTCTCTTTCCGGTGATCCTTGTGGAAGCCATTGAAATATACCCTTTTTGACACAGATGAAAAATACACGAAATTTTTGATGATGATGAACAGTGTTCAAACCTTGATGAGGATGATGAACAGAATAGGAAACCTTGATTTTATGTTGAGAGAACCCTTGAAAACCTTTTTATTGTGGAACTCTTGTATTCTTGAGGAAGTATTTGTAATGGGTTTCTAGGGTTTTTGGAAGTTTGAAGGAGAGGAGAGGAATGAGGAAAGTTTGTAGATGCAATGTATAATGATGATGATGAATTGGAAAATGCAACAGACCATTAAATTGGTCAAGTTTTCTTACACACAAAGGGGGTGCGCGCCTTTCCAAGAAAAAAAATTCAGATTCTGTCAGCGACGCGTCGACCTAAACAGGTGTGCGTCGACGCATACTGAAAGAATTTTCATAATTTCAAAATTTTAAAATGATCCGTCGACCATAAGGTCGACTTGCGCTAACCTGCTTCAAAGTGTGAGAAATGTTGACATCCATGAGTCGACCCATGCCCTGTTTTGGTCGACTCAAACAGTTAAAACATGAAAAAATGCACATTTTGAGCACTTTATGCATCAAGTAGAGATAAATAACAAGCCACACACATACCAAACTTAAAAAATGGATCAAAATTACATCTAAACATGAAATAAACATCAATTCAATCCACATTTTGGCACAATAGGTTACACATATAATTGACCAAGATTAGTAATATAAGAAGGAACAATATTACCTTCGACGATTGATGATAGATGCCCTCACATGTAGCTTAATCTTTTCAATTATTGTTAGTAAAAAAAAATATAGACAAGCAATAGTGTAGAGCATGCAGTCATATATACATAATCAAACACGATCAGAGATATCGAGAACACCAAGTTCCCTACGGATATTAAAGAAAGGCTCCGTCGCAAGAGGTTGGGTGAAAATATCCGCTAGTTGATTCTTAGAATCAACATGCTCAAATACCACATCGCCTTTCTCTACATGATCCCTAAGGAAATGATGGCGTATTTCTATATGTTTCGTGCGAGAATGTAATACCGGGTTTTTTGTTAGGTTAATGGCACTTGTATTGTCACACAAAATAGGAATACGTTCAAGTTGAACATTGTAGTCGAGTAATTATTGCTTAAGCCACAAGACTTGAGCGCAACAACTACCGTCCGCAACGTATTCCGCCTCGACTGTTGACAAAGCAACGTAAACTTGCTTTTTGCTATGCCAATTCACTAAGGAATTTGAGAAAAAGTGACAAGTACCACTAGTACTTTTCCTATCCGATTTGTAACCGGAAAAGTCGGAATCGGAATAGCCAACCAAAGAGAAATCGCTTCCCTTGGAATACCAAAGCCTATACTTTGGAGTACTGCATAGGTACTTAAGTATGCACTTCACAACTTTTAAATGAGATTCCTTGGGACACGATTGGTACCTAGCACACATGCAGACACTAAACATGATATCTGGTCGGGATGCGGTAAGATAGAGGAGAGAGCCAATCATACCTCTATATCTCTTCACATCTACATCCTTACCATTCTCATCTCGACTCAAGTTGACGCAAGTAGGCATCAGAGTGTCAATAGCCTTTGAGCTAGCCATGTCGAAGCGCTTGAGTAGCTCAAGATAATACTTTGTATGGCTCACGAATGTCCCTTCATCAAGTTACTTTATTTGTAATCCAAGGAAATAGTTTAGCTCCCCCATCATGCTCATCTCAAACTCTCCCTGCATTAACTTAGAAAACTCCTTAACCATATTTATGTTAGTAGAACCAAATATAATATCATCTACATATACTTGTACCAAAATTTGGTGTTTTCCTTGACGTTTAATGAATAGGGTTGTGTCCACCTTCCCTCTAGAATACCCTTGATCAAGTAGAAATTTTCTAAGACGCTCATACCAAGCCCTAGGGGCTTGTTTGAGACCGTACAAAGAACGTTTTAGCCTGTAAACGTGATCGGGATACTCATGGGATTAAAATCCAGGAGGTTGGGCTACATAAACCTCTTCATTAATGTAACGGTTTATAAAAGCACCTTTTTACATCCATTTGAAATAATTTGAAGTTTTTCGCACATGCGTAGGCAAGCAATAGGCGTATAACCTCGAGTCGGGTAACAGGCACATAAGTTTCCTCATAGTCTATGCCTTCCTCTTGGTTATACCCTTACGCAACTAAGCGCACTTTATTTCTAGCTATAACTCCATTTTCATCGAGCTTGTTCCTAAACACCCATCGGGTGCCGATTACTCGATGGCCTCGCAGAGGAGGGACAAGGTCCTACACCTCATTTCTTTTAAATTGATTCAACTCCTCTTGCATTGACGAAAGCCAATGTTCATCGAGTAAGGCCTCTTTTGAGTTTTTAGGCTCAATTTACGAAACGAAAGCGGAGTAATAACAAAAGTTACTTAGCTTGGAACGAGTTGTTACTCCATTTGAGATGTCACCGAGAATGTTGTCGATGGGATGGTCTTTGGAAGACTTCCAAGCTAGAGGAAGGTCGTCTTTATTAGACTAATGATCCTTCTCACTCTTCACAGGTTGGTGATCTTTTTCCTTCTCAACATGCACTGCTTCAGGTTGATCAGTCCCTTTATCAGTGTCCTTGAGTATGTCTTCTGAAGATACACCTGCACCATGAAAAGAACTACCCTTTCCGACATTTTTTGGATAAGACTCATCAAAAGTAATGTGTACCAACTCCTCAACAGTAAGTAACCTCTTATTGTAAACCCTATATGTCTTACTAGACTGAGAGTATCCAAGAAAGATACCTTCATCGGCCTTAGCATCAAAATTACCAAGTGTCTCTTTACCATTATTCAACACGAAACAATTACAACAAAAAACGTGAAGGTGTTATACGTTGGGCTTCCTCCCTTTTAAAAGCTCATACGGTGTTTTGTTTAGAATAGGACGGATGAGCACCCTATTCAAAACTTAACAAGCCGTACTAATGGCATCAGCCCAAAAGTATTTTGGAAGGCCACTCTCATTGATCATAATCCTTCCTAATTCTTCCAAAATTCTATTTTTACGTTCCACAACCCCGTTTTGTTGAGGGGTACGTGGTGCGGAAAAATTATGATCAATCCCATGGCTTTTGCAAAATGCTTCAAAAAGATGATTTTCGAACTCACCTCCATGATCACTTCTAATTGATACAATGTTTGTGTTCAATTTGTTTTGAGATAACTTGGAAAATTTCTCAAAAGCCGAAAAAGTATCGCTCTTGCTTGCTAAGAAAATAGTCCAACAAAACCTAGAATAGTCATCAACAATCACAAAATCATAATAGTTACCACCTAGGCTCTTAATCCTAGATGATCCAAAGAGGTCCATATGGAGGAGCTCAAGGGGTGTCGTGGATGAAACAATGTTTTTAGACTTAAACGAGATCCTTGTTTGCTTTCCCATTTGGCACACATCACATAAGTGATCCTTTATGAATTTGATTTTGGGTAAGCCGATTACTAGGTCTTTAGAAACTATTTTATTAAGTAAATCAAAATTGACATGCGCCAAATGTCTATGCCATAACCATGAATCTTCACTCATGGTGACTAGACACTTGTCGCTACTCAACGATACCTCATTCAAGTCTAGCATATAGACGTTATTGACCCTTAGGCATTTAAACACATCCTTTTTATCACTATTTTCAATTATGCAACAATCTTTTGAAAATGATACTTTATAATCCTTGTCACATAATTGACTAATGCTTAACAGGTTGTGTTTAAGACCCTCAACAAGAAGTACGTCTGAGATAGTAGTAGAAGAGGGATCACCTACACTACCTTTGCCGAGTATTGACCCTTTATTGTTGTCTCAGTAGGTAACAAATCCCTTTTTCTTCGCCACAAAGTCGATGAAAAGAGATATGTCTCCCGTCATATGTCTTGAGCAGCCACTATCAAGAACCCATCTTCTCTCTGTGGTCTCAAGACGTTGTACCTACACAATCAATCAAGGGAAATAGGTACCCAATTCTTATTGGGTCCTTGGTTGTGAGTGAAAACAGGATTGCATTTGGGCAACCAATGATAAATGCCTTTAGGAACTAAAAACCTCCTAAAACGACATTTTGCAATTGTATGACCCCTTTTGCAACAATACAAGCAAGTAAGGTTAACACGAGAATCACTTTTTCTAGGTTGATCTCTAATCACATAAGTGTATTTTTGATATGGAGTAATCATGCTTTTCTTAAAATGTGATCTATCAATAGCAAAAGTCATTTTTGGTTCTAGAGCCTTTTCAAGTTTGGCCTTTAGAGTTCTAACCTCTTTTTGCCAAATATGACAAGTATCACAACCAAAGTTTAACCATTTACTCTTGTCTTCCTCAACATCTACTTTTGTTACTTCCACCATAGACTTTTTGAGAGCCTCTAATTCCTTTTCGAAATCGGAGATCTTTTGCTCCAAATGAGAAAATATTTGTTTATTTGGAGCTAAACGTTTAAAGGCTTCCTTAGCCTCATGGTGTAGAGTATCAAAAGCATGTTGTAATTCAGGATAAGACATTGAATTAAAGTTATCATATTTAGAATGTCTTACCTTTTTGTTCTTTTTTCTTTGGTGAGCGGAAAGGCAAAGGTTAACGGACTCTCCTTCGTCACTTGAACTCTCATCACTAGATGATTCACTATCAATTTCCCAAGCGATATAGGCTCTTCTAGGTTTACCTTGTTTCTTCCCTTGACAATTTTTATCCTTTCCTTTGTCCTTTTTCAACAATGGACAATCCGGCTTATAGTGGCTGAATTTTCCATAGTTATAGCAAGGCCCCTTAGTTTTTCCACTCTTTTTGTCTTCATTCTTGGAAGACCTTGATTGTTTTCTAAAGTTGACGAGGTTCTTTTCTGAATGTTGAATACCATTTTTCTTTATATAGCGATTGTATCGCTTCACAAATAATCCCATGTCTTCATTCAAATCTTCTTGCTCGTCATCACTAGATTCACTCTCGCTTATCTCATTTGCGGAGGACTTTGAACTAGAAGCCTTTAGAGCTATTGACTTCTTTTCTGCATATTTGGTCTTGGCCTTTCCCCTTGCTTCATGTGAAAGAGGTCGAACTCTTGAGTGAAAGTATTGATTCTAGCCAGCTTGACGTCGTTAGTTCCCTCATGGGCAACTTGTAACGCGTCGCACATAGCTTTAGCACTCATACAATGTGAAACTCTATAATACTCATCAACACCCAATGAGGAGATCAGAATATTCCTAGCTTTCCAATCGTAGTTGTACTTTTTCTCATCTTCTTCATTCCATTGTGCTTCCGGCTTAGGTACTACCACGTTATTCGCATCGGTCATGGTAATTTCCATTGGACCATTTTATATAACGCTCCATACATTCCTATCAATAGAATTGATATGCACACGCATACAATCCTTCCAGTAATACTACTAGAAAATTGCAATTTAGATGCCAGTATTTAGCGTCGGCCACCGACACCGAGGCTAAACCCAAGATATAGCGTCGGTCGAACAGACCCTACGCCCAAGCTACGTGCCATTCTGAGTTTATGCCGTATTTTAGATTATTTTATTCGTTAGTGTCGGTATATATTGCAATTTTTTTTTATTGTTGACTATATAGACACGGTGGAGCCCCAGTTAAACACTCATTGGCTGAATTTTTAAATAAATTTATTATTTATTAAGTAATAGCATAGGCCTGGCCGAGGCTACTCTTTAATTATTTCATTTTACAAATAATTTATTTATTTATTTCATTTCCCTCTTTTTTTTGGTTTGGTGCTGGAATATAAATTTTTAATCATTTCAGATATAGCGTCGGTTAGCCGACGCTAATGTTTAATTAATTATTTATAAAATAATTTATTTGTTAATTTTCCCTCTTCTTTTTTCGTTTGGTGCTGAAATATTTATTTTTTATATTATTTCACTATTAGTGTCGGTCTGACCGACGCTATGTTATATTTAGTTGTTCATTTTTACTTAAATGATTTATTTTCTTATTTATGTATTTAATCAATAATTAATTTTAATAAATAAACAATTAATTATAATTTTTTAAAACAAATAATTTGCTTAATTCATTTATTAAAATAATGTTTAAAATTTATTTTTCTATTTTATTTCATATAATTAAATCATTTGTATAATTATTTTTTTCAATATAAAATTAAACTAATTATTTATTTAATATTAAGAAACCAATTAATTATCACTAAAAAAAAATTATACTATATTATTTTAAGAAACAAAATATTTGTTCATTTATGTTGTTCTTCAGATAACCCAAACGAAATTCCCTTCTGAAACCCTCTCAAACGAATCCCTTCGAAAAAATCACAGCGAAATCCTTTGAAATCCTTCAAAATCATTGTCGCGAAAATGAACAGGGAAGCTGATCGGTAGCATTTCGTCTGTGTTTTTGATAATATTTCTTCACTATTTCTTCGATAATGCAGATAGAAACAATATTTACTATTTCCTCACTATTTCTTCACTATTTAAATTTGCAGATAGAAACAATTCTCAAGCTTATCAGAAAAGAGTTGTGTCTATAATATTTACTCTGAAGGTTATTAGGTTAGATGTATGCCTCTTTCCCTGTACTTCTTGTTGATGTTGATATTTTAATTTCCTTGTAAATTTCTTACAAGTTATCAACTGTTTAGGTTGCAAAGAAATTTTTTAATTTAATTGTGATTGGTGCTTATCAGCAAGAGTTGTTGCTGGAGCTTATCGGCAAGAGTTTTGCAGCGTAGCATCAAAGTAAGTTATTATAGACTGTTTACAACTAATGCATCCCTCCATTTACTTCTGTTTTGTAATGTTAAGCATGTTCTGTTTTGTAATGTTTAACATGTTTTTCAACTTATATGATGTGTATGTATGTGTTCAAGTGAGCTAATAATGCTTCTGTACAAAGCTATTTGTCAGTATTGATAGGGTGTGGAGTTAATGTGGTTTTGATTTCTCAGTAGTTGCTTGTTTTTGTGAAACTGATATTTGTTGAATTTTGTTATGCCGTTGTAGAACCAATTTATATATTGGTGATTGACTTGTGAATTATAAATATTTTGTAGCTTGTTCTCATAAATTAATTAGATATATGAATGAGTTCTTGTAATGAAGCATGCATGTGCAGTTGAGGGTTTGGTATTTTTTAGCCTATGAAATCTATGTAGGATGCTGACTTAGATGTTTTCGTCACTAAGCTCCACAGATTTTAAGCTTGAGACTTTGGTTTTTGGTATTGCCCAATGATCAAATGGGCAACTTAGATGGATACACTGAAGTAGATTTATTGATGCGATCTACAATTACTAGATTGTAATTTTAATGAACATATATCAAAGTTTTATTTATTGAAGCGACCTTTAGATACTATCAAACAGAAATGACATTTGATGCAAAACATACCTTTCAACTTCTTGCATCACAATTTATATGTAAGGCAGCTGAAAGGTAGCTGCATCTCTCAAGCTTGCACATTTTGGTGCAATTGGTATGATAGCTTTTACTGTTGTTTAAAGGTAAAGGAAGACCAATCAAATGCCTTTACTGGATGTTGTAGTTGCAAATCATACTATGAATTGAAGATAGAAAAGAAAATTTGATAATGTCACTTGGAGTTTTTTGTGATAGTGTCAATCTTGCTTTAACAGTGGTATCTCTGTGAGTAAGGTTGAGGTTTGTTTAAGAATGAAGTCACGTTGCTGTTAACTTTTCGTGATTGACTTTGACTTTAGAGTCGGCTTGACGGATGCTAAAAGGTTCTATTGACTTTTATCGGTTGACTATAGAGTTGGCAGAACCTATGCTATTTGGATCACTTAGAGTCGGCTAGGCCGCCGCTAAAAATAATATTGGTTTTTTTTGTGTGTAGACTATAGAGTCGGCAGACCGATTCTAAACATATCCATTGACTTTTTTTGTTGACTTTTGAGTCGGCTAGATCAACGCTATGATTTTTTAATTGACTTTAATAAGTTGACCTTAATGTCGGCTGACTGAGGCTACTATAAAATATTGACTCTTGTTTGTTGACTTTAGAGTCGGCTTGTTCAACGCTAAGCATAATCGTTGACTTCCCATGCTTTTGAAACATTATAACGTCAGATAGTTTAGTGTCCATTTAGCCTCGGTTTAGCCGATGCTATACAGCCTCGGTGTAGTTAAAGCCGACGCTACCCAGTAGCTTCGCACCTTTTATCCTAGGCCTGACACCGACTCTAAACCGACGCTAAAAACAAGTTAGCGTCCGTTTTTTAGCCTTTAGCGTTTGCAAATGGCCGACTCTAAAAACTGTTTTTCTAGTGGTGTAACTATATTTCTCACCGTTAAAAACCGGTCCTCTATTGTAAACCTCATTCGGTTCGTTTGCCATTTTCTAAAAAGTTATATTTGAAGCACTAGATTAACCGGTGATCCTGATACTACTTGTTAGACGACGGCAATTGATCTAGAAATGGAGGGGGTTGAATAGATCACTACTTTTTAATGGAGAGTCGGCGCTTAAATTTGATTTTAAAAATTATTTGCGGAAGCGGCCGAGGACTATATCGTCTAAATGAACCGGTTACCGAAAGGACCGGATATGCGTAAGCCAAATAGAACGATATGCTCGATAAGAAAATCGAATCACAACTTTTACTATTAATCAATTTACCAACAACACTTAATGTTATGCAATTTCCAACGAACAATAAAAAATTAAACCAAATTGACAATTTATCAAACACCTTGTAAGCGTTCAATTTATCGAGCACTTGGAGTGCGAAACACTCCAAGCTATAACTTCTATGTTAGTAAGTGCAGAATTTTCACCAAGCACAATCCAAAATGATTGTGCAATGTTTTCAAATCAGTTTTTCTGCACTATACTATACTAGAATTTTTATCGATCAATTGAACAATCACAAGCGTAAACAGTTCAAAAATTTAAAGAGATAGGAAAAGAGAAACGACACCAAGTTTGTTTAGGCAGTTCCCTTTTCGTTCTTGCTTCGGGTACGTCTGCCCCCAATTCTAAATCTAGAATTGAGATATCTATAATCTTGTTGCAAATTGTTTTTACAAGAGAAGCCTTAGCTATCACACACTCAAGAAACTCCGTTGATGCTGATACAATGTCTTTTTTTTCCCATTGATTCGAGTCGAATCAAGTGCCTCGAACTTGTTGAATGAACCTCTGGTTGACGCTACTAGATCGACAGAACCCACCGTTCTTCGATCACCTTCGCTTAGCTGATTACACTTCACACACCGTTCGATCCCAAACCTATGTTGCACAATCCTCCGGTTGACGCTACTAGATTGATAGAATCCACCGTTCTTCAATCACCTTCGCTTGACTGAATTCAATGCACACACAGATTTGAACCAAAAACCCCCCATATCCAATTGATCTTGGAGGACAAAACCCTAGAGGTTTTATTCAAGAAAAACCCACTGAAAAACTCACACCAAACAAGATACACTTCTATGTTTGGATGTTATCACCTCATGATGCAAAAGATCAACAAAAATGGTTATGTGTATTTGTTGAGAAAATGCAAGAATGGGGATGAAGATGATGAGAGAAAATTTCCAGTGTAAATCTTTCACTTTTTCTTGTTGTATAAAAAATGAGGAACAAAGTATTTATATGATGCAAGGACCAACTACCAAAAGTAACATCATTTTGAAACTTAGAAAATCCAGAAAAATGACCCTCATTTAGCAAAGAGACGACCTAACTTTTATGAGGGTCAGCCTGCGCTGACCCGTGGGCAAAACTGTGCAAGTTTGAGTACCTTGCGTCGACCGCCACAGGGCCATGCGTCGACGCAAGGCTGATGAAAAAACATAATGAAGAATTAACTCCAGTATGCGTCGATCAGTGGGTCGGCGTGAGCTAACCCGAGGGAAATGCAACAAAGACAACATTTCATGAGTCGACCAAAGCTTGGTTTGGGTCGACTCAAACTACCAAAACTCTCAATAATTGGTTTTTGCACATGTTTTCATCTACCTAGGCCATGTTAATGCATACCTATGACATATAGCATGATCACACATATATATTGGATGTATAAGACTCTTCATCTATGTTTGAACACATGATTATTGATTGTTTATGCATTGCGAAATACAGATGCCGACAATGATGAGATGATACCGTCCAAATTACATACTACGAGCTAGTACATGTTTTGACATCATTAAAATAAAGATTGAGTGTAAGACACCTTGCCCTCATACATTGTTCTTTCAACACTTTGTTATCATCAAAACTCAAAGGATATATGTCATGAACAAATCTTGTTCTAACAATCTCCCCCTTTTTGATGATGACAAAAATAAGTATTTAAAGAACAATGTTAGACTATTTTAATTTTTTTGGCAACGTCTGGGTCTGAAGTTTGTAAGCTCCCCTTGAGTCTAATAGTCAAAGGTTGAGGTTTGTAAGCTCCCCCTAAGTTCTATATTTAGAAAACTAAATTAAATCAATGTTGAGCTATTTTAATTTTCTTAGCAACATCAGAGTCTGAGATTTGTAAGCTCCCTCTGAGTCTAATAGTCCAAGGTGAGCATTTTAGATAAACTCACACTTGAGAGAGGGAGTGTTAAGAACAACAAGTGTGACTAGTGTGGGGAAGTCTCACATTGATTATAAATGTGAAGATTTGAACATTTATAAGTGAAAGAACTCACACACCTATCATCTTAAGATTTTAGGTGAATATGTGGTGTGTCTATAAAAAAAAAGTGTTGCTCTAAAAAAAACCTAAAATATAAAATACTCCATCGTGTTAACCCCCGAATTGAACCCTAATAACATGTAAAAAAATAACCTTTCACCATGATTCATATCCACATCCATGCATCATCATATTTTAGAAACTATTCACAAAAGATATCCTCAATATGCTCCACAAAGATCAATCCAATATAGAATCCCATGTTTACACTTTGATATTATTACTTTATTATCTTGTAATGACCCTTAATTTACTTCAACAATTAAGAAGGACAAAAACAACCATTACAATATCATTATTAAAAGGTTAAATATTTTTGGGGTTATATTAAATTTAAAAAATTTGACCACGTAGCATGTCCTGTTATATTGTCACACTTGTATTATTACAAGTATACTCAATCACAAAGTTTTTTCACATAACATATCACAGTTAGTTTTTATTAACAAACGTTAACAAAATAACTAAAAATGTAGACGGAAACATTAGAATGAGAACTCTTTCAAGAATTTTTTTTATAATAAACTATGAAGATAATTTGAATAATGTGAAATGAGAGACTTTGCATTATTATGCACATGAAGCCAACGACCTCTCCCTCTCCATCTCTTTCCATGCCTTTTGAAATACCAATATTTTAAACCCAAGACATTTAGGCATGGACAGAAAATCCTCCATTCTGCCAAAATAAGCTTTATCATGATTTTTAGGTGGATTGATCATGTTCCTAAACACGTGGGTGGGATGACAAAAGTGTCTGATATTTGATGAAATCGAAGTACAAAGAATATAGCCATATTTCAAACATTTGGCAGCTTCGACTAAAACAAACAGGATAATGTCCGGCAAGGTTTGCAGCACTTTAATGTGTGCAATACTGAAGTCATGTGCATACCAAAAACTGAATATTTTTGAATTTCTATAAATACTTTTGGTTTTTTATACTCTATATTGCTGCTTAATTATGAACCATTTTTAAAGAAAATATTGTTTCCTAAAAAATAAGTTTCAATATAATTTACTTCAGTTTAAAATTAGAGCACATTTTATATGAATTTGGTCCAACGTAAAATTATTCATGAATTTTTCACACAATTACTAGTGTTTTCGCCGTTATGGTTCCCCCAATTTGACTAGGACTTTAACCTGCCTCTTTTTGTGATTGACTTCTATTTTAACTTGTCTATTTTTCTCTGTATATTGGCTTTGAATTCATATGCTCTTTTTCTAAAATTGGAATCCATTTATGATTCCAAGGTAGTTTAATCCTTTTTTATCCTGACACAAATGTCTGCACCAACCAGATTTGACTTTATGTTTTTTGAAGTACTTTTCTTACTCAAACTTAAGTTATTTCAATCTTTACTTTTGAATTTGGGATATCTCTTTTACTCTGTCGAAATTTTTACCCAAATAATCATGTTTCTCTATAATATTATCTAATATACCACATTTTCAACAAATATTTTAAACTATCCAAATTTTTAAAAAGAAAATCTGAGAAGGAATGCGTCAATAGAACTGGCTTTCTCTTTAAAATCCAAAGAGGGAGCGTCAATAGGGTTGCAACCTCCTTTATAATGTAGAAAGGAGTGTCAATAACATTGGAGTCACCTTTTAAATTTTAAAGGGAGAGCCAATAGCATTGTAATCACCTTATAACGTGATAAAATCTTTAATTTTTAATATTTCATATATTATATAATATTATTTTATTTTATTTGAAATTTTCCTTGTATAAATAGATGTCATGACTTACATATTCTTTCACACTTAAATTGTCATTGTTTCTTACAATTTTAACAGATTCAATCATGTATCTTAGAAGATATGGGCATGTCATTTTTTCAAGAACCAAAGCCTCCGATAAGGATGTTATTTTGGAACATCCAAAGTTTAGAGCAACTACGAAGGAATTTGAATCGTTGGTTAGAAGGAGACATTTCAGATGGTGAAAGAATTAGAAGTATTGAAAGACTTGTTTCGTATTTCTCGATTGCAGGTGACAATATATAGCGTGAGTGGGTGCGAATAAAGATTACAACGACGTTAGGGCTATGATGTTTGGAAATGATGATATTGTTTTGATTGTTGTTATATCTTAGTTTATGTTGTATTAATCTCTATATTTTTAATGGTTTGTGTTGTTATTTTAGAAGTATTTTAGTTTGTTTTCTTTTAACCAGAAGTTGTTATAAATATTAAATGTGAAGGTTACAACTTTTTTAATGACATAAGTAAATCTATCTAGTACTTGGTCCAATATTGGGACAACGTTTCCTTGTATGCCTGAGAAGACGACATATTCCACACAATCTTTCCATTTTCTCACTTGTATCCATTTTGGTTCTAATTCGCGTGCTATTGGGGCGACCCTTTTTGTTTCTTCTCATGTTTTCATTGTGGTAAATTGTGTCCCCATGATAGGTTGGCCAATAGTCCTCACTAGCTACCACTGGAAAGCTATTATTGTAGATACAGAATAAGTTCACGAGTAAACTTCTGATAGTTACAAGAATGGATCCTGACGAACACTGGAACATGCCGCAATGACATGTGAACAAGGCATACAGAAGGTTTGAAACTTTTCGCAGTCGCACCAATTTTTATGAATTTCTACCCTGTAGTATCCCATTGGCCGACCCACATTGTGATCCCCTGTCTCGTCAATAATGAAGTTATAATCATGACAGTTAAATGCTCTAACTCGATGTGAGGTCGCTTTAACAGTTTCCTCCTTCATATATTTCATGCAAGTTTCGCTGAATAATTGCCCTGATTCCAAAACAACACTCCATTTTTTGCCTCTTGTCGCAAATAGTGACCCCAACCTATAATATGTTACTCTTATCAACGCAGTGATGAGGAGGTTTCTAGTTCCCTTAAATACGTCGTTCCAGAATTCCACAAGGTTTGTGGTCATGTGTCCCCATTGGCATCCTCCATCAAATGCCCTTGTTCACTTCTCTATTGGAATGTTATCCACCCAGCTTAATGCTTCCACGTTTGGCAGTTTTATTTCTTCGCGATAATACATGAATGATGGTTGGTTTAAGGCATACCCCGTGTTCACAAATTTTTTACGGAGGTTTCTGTCTTTGATTTCTCGCATAAAATTATGAGTAATGTGTCTTATACAATAAATATGAATAGAATGAGGATTGTGTCAACCATTAGCAGGATTATTGTAAGCGCTCACAATAGAGGGATGTCTGTCGGAAATCAGACATAAGTTGGGTTGCGGGGCGACATGTGTTCTGAGATTCCTGAGGAAGAAACTCCAAGCTTCACCAGTCTCACCTTCGACCAGAGCAAAGGAAATTGGAAATATATTATTGTTTCCGTCTTGTGCAACCGCCATCAGCAATGTTCCTTTGTATTTTCCATACAACCATATTCCATCAACTTGAATAACAGGTTTGCAGAATGCAAAACCTTTGATACACGGTTGAAATGCCCAGAAGAGGCGAGAGAATATCCTACTTCCATTAACACACGTTTCATCAGGAGTGTATGTTGGAAGGGACACCAATATTACAACCGTTCCAGGAACATATTTTTGAAGTGCTAGCAAATACTGTGGAAGTTGATTGTAAGAATTTTCCCAATTACCATATACATGTTCAACTGCTTTAATTTTTGCAATCAAAGCTTTCCTGTACAATGGAGTATAGTTGAATCGTGCAACAACATGAAAGATAATCGTGCTCACCTTCACAGATGGATCACCCCACAAGATGCAAAATCTCTTGGCATATTAATTGAGAGCTTAGTTTACCATGATCTTGCTGAAGAATGTTGGTTGTGCAACTATGAGGTGGATCAATCGAACCTATCTCCCAACAATCACTTCTCTTCCGATAGGACGCTGCTAATCGAAACTTGCAAAGTATGTTACGACATACTATGACATAGTGTTTTGAATCATTGCGGTTTAATTCAAAATCAACAAAATTATCCATGTGAAACCTTATTATAGCTTGCATGCACTCTGCTTTTGTGCGGTACTGGTTCCCCAATTTTAAGACACCTTCGCTTTGTTGAGAAGGATCGTAGAACAAATCCGAGGATGGCTCGTCTCCACTCAATTGCAAGTTAGCCATGTGTTGGGGAGGACAATAGACATGATTTAATGGTAATGCCTCTTGATCTACGTCTTCAAGTGGAGTGATTGCGGTGTAGTCCCCAGTCCCAAACAAATTCACCATTTGATGAACCATGGCCTCAAGTTCTTCTTCCTCCTCGTCGACTGCATCAACTTCATCTTGTTCCAATGACTGTGACTGATCTATTACCTGAGATTCACCAAACATTTGGGATTGTTGAGTCTGACATAGTAATAGATACAACTCGATATAGTCGAACCCAGAGTGTTCATGGCTATCAAACATGCGTTGAACGTCCTCATCATCTCGTATATTCTGTTGAAAATACTTGACCTGTCTATTTTTTAAAAAAATGGGACTTCTATATATGATTTGAGATATTGGACCGGACAACATCTTTGACTTTATCCGCTCTTTGAAATGCAAGAAATTTGATTTCTTGCTTATTTTTAATCGGGTAACATCAGTATTTTGAAACCCGAAACCAGAAATATCAGAGACGTATGTGTCTCCATTAAAATGAGCATGAACATTATAATTTGTTGTTCTAGACATATTTGAATGCAATGAAATGTAGTTTAGATTATATTTACCCTCTTTAATGTGTACTAATACATATAATAAATGATGTAGAATATAATAATAATTTCACTTTTAAAGGTGGCGTCATTTGAAGGACAACCCCTTCATTAATTAGAAACGAGGGCGCCATTTGAAGGACAACCCCTTCATAAATATTAACACAAGGGCATCATTTGAAGTAAAGTCACTGAAGGTGTGAGAAAGACACAAGAAAGGGGGAGGGGTTTGAATTGTGTTCTAACTATTAAAGTCTTTTTGCCTCTTATCGTTAGCGATGCGTCATTCAGATTGTGTGATGCATAAAGCATAAGCAACAAGGAGAATCTGAATTAGCGATGCATGAATCAGACTTGCAATGCGGAAGTTTATCAAAGTTGAGTTGCAAGGTTCTGATAACCGATACAGAAACATAAACAGTAAATCAAAGCATAAGCAAGAGTAATGAACACACGATATATCCTGGTTCCCTTGAGTAATTCTCAAGTTAGTCTAGTGCACCCTTCCAAGGTGATTTCGCCTTGATCACAAGGACTTAATCCACTATAATCAGAACCGATTACAGATGCACGGGTTAACGCCGGTGACTAACAACCTGCACAACCGCAGTTGTGACTAACCCACAATGAACCGTTCAGTGATCCAAGTTAATGGATATAACGAACATTGACCTAATAGAATCCAATCTCGCAAGATCTCCTATCTGGATTTTCACAGCTAAACGTTCAGTGATCCGAGTTAACGAATATAACGTTTACTGACTATTCTTCCAGGATTTTCAATGAGAGCCATCAGTGATCTCACAAGAGTCTGACTCACAATTGGTCCTCTTTGAGATATGACTATCATTGACCATATTTCAGGATTTCCACAATGACACCCAGCCATTGTCTTCTCAAGTCTCCAATCACACTGATCACTTGAAGAATCCTAATTCACATTGAATTAGTTGTTCTGGAGATTACATTGATTGCTTCTAAATAAGCTGATAAACCCCTAAGTTTAAGTACATGTGAACACATAGTGTTCTAGCAAGCTATGAGCAACAACTCCTTGCTATCTTCAGATTCTACAACGATGTATGTTGATTTGACAGTTGGTGACATCCTGCAGATCTTCTTTATCTTCTTCGTTGAGCAAGCTTCGAGCAATAACTCCTTGCTTCTAATCTTCAATATAGCTCAGATGATGAAATGGTTGATGACTTGATTGTTTTCCAACAATGTCTTGGTTCATCAACTTCTGTACTTCTTGATTGTTGTTGTGTTGATAGATGATTCTTTATGTTTCAACAACAATGGTCGTGTTTACATTTTAACAGCATCAGCTGTGTTTGACGATGGTCGACACACACGATCCACAACTACGCAGAAACACTTTCTTCTTTCCCTTATATAGCCAAGTGAAACATAGAGCAGTTAAAGAGCCGTTGGCTATTTAAAAAGATTTGTTATGCAATGATGAAAGTTGTATTGCTATATCTTCTTTTTACTGTAGAAGTGATGGGATAGATCTTTTTAGTACTGTGTACAGTCATTGCTAACGGTAACATTTGTCTTCAAATCTTCAGAGGCTTCTGATGGTATTTAGTTGAAGCATGAGTAGAGACTTTAGTTGGGTCTTCAGAATCTTAAGTCTTCAGTCTTCAGTACTTGCTCATTCCGAGTCTTGTCTTCAGAACTTCAGCACTTGTCTTGAAACCCTTTGTCTTCATAGCTTCAAGTCTTCAGAGTCTTCAGAACCTTGTTCACACAAAACGTGTCTTCATAGTCTTCAGCACTTGATCATTTAAATCTTAATCTTCAGAACACTTCAGTCTTCAGAGTCTTTCTGCACTTGGTCTTCAGAGCCTTCAGCCTTCAGAACTTCAAGTCATTAGAGTCTTCAGCACTTGGTTCTTCAGAAGATTATTTCTCCAGAAGCTTTGCTTAACTTCAGAATCTGAAACACCTTCAGAACAGAATCCACAAGAGCATTGTAACAGAAATATCGACATCCTTGGATCTTTCTGCTTGTTTCCAGATTCATAAGCAAACTTGCTTCTTACGACTTGTGTTACACATAGTAACTCGCATGTAATCTTTTATGCACATCTTTGCACATGTTTGTTTGATCTAATATTTTCAATAATTATGATCTGCACAGAAACAAACATTAGAACATAAAATAGTTCTTTCACAAATACTCATTGTTATCATCAAAACATAGAGATGACTTACAAAGACAACTCTTGTTCTTACAGTCACCCTTTAAAATAACACTAGGGCGCCAATAGGGGTAGAGTCACCCTTTAATGCGTCAGAATTTGGTATCTTGCATACATGCAGTCTGCCAAATGTTACATTTCTTCTTCAATATCATCTAACTAATTAATTTTTATGCATGGCAATGAATGTAACATTAATTTTTTTATCTACCTCAATACAAAATTTTACTATAAATACATGTTAGATTTCAATGTAATATTCATATCCTCTCCAACAAATACATTCTTGTTATAATCACATTCTTATTTCGTGTAGAAAAATGTCCCTTTAAACATGGGAGAAGAGCATAGAGGAACACCAAACAACATTGCTTCTTATGTAAGTATAACGTTTCAATGTAACTATTTTTTAAAGATGTTGTAGCTTACTATTTTAAGTTGTATGTAACAATTTTTATTTTACGATGTTGAAGCTAACTTTTTCTTTTTTTTTTGCTTAGAACCCTCATGACTTCCGAACTCGTGCGCATAATTATTTCCCACACGACGAGTTAATTGAACCATATTTAGAGTGTGTAGGATTTGGAGAACTGATAAAAATCAAAAGTTATTCAGTGGATACAAAGTTCATCCTAGCACTTCAGGAAAGGTGGCGACCCGAGACACATACATTCCATCTTCCAACAGGTGAATGTACTGTTACTCTCGAAGACACTTACATGTTGTTAGGTTTACCTATTAATGGTAAGGCGGTAAACGGTCTCACCAATCTTAATACTAATGTGTCAGAAGAACTTTTAGGGGTCGCCACGACCCCAAGAGATTTGAGGGGTCAAAAACTATTACTATCATGGTTCAAAAGAATTTATAAAGCAATAAGATTAACCGTAGACTCCTATGAAATCTTTAAAATTAAAAAAAAAAACGAGAATTTATATTATGCTACTAATAGGTTTATTTTTATGTCCGGATGCAAGTGGTAACATTGTTCATCCTATGTATTTACCTTTATTAGAGGACATAGATAAAATAAAAACATATAGTTGGGGTCCTCCATGCTATCGTACCTATATAGGTCTTTGTGTAACAATGCAACAACAAATTGGTCTACTTTTACTGGATGTGTTGTTCTTCTTCAAGCTTGGGGTTGGTCAAGAATGACCAATCTAGTGCATATCAACCACAATAATTTTAGATTTCCATACGCAACAAGGTACTTTATGCACCAATTCTTTGAAAACAAATTATTCTCTTATTTAATTTATACTATTATTAACAAATTATTCCTTTTCGATTTGTAGGTGGTCTGCACTTGGGATGAATTATGACAAATGTCCCCATTACAGCATCACCCAGTACCGAAATCTTCTGGATCATTTGGGTCAAGATGATGTACCATCACTAACCTACCTATTCAAAATAGAGTCACCTTTACTATTAACATATTATTAACATATACTAAATATTGTTTTTTCTCCTACAGTTTATTTGGCGGCCATTTCTTGGTCTAGAAGCCATTCATGAAGTTAACCAACACCACTCTACGGTGTGGAGTGCAAAGGTATCGATTATCAACTTCACTGTAGTAAAAATGCACAACAGTGATCGTGTCAAGCTTTAGTTTGGAATGCTACAGGATATTCCATGTCCACCAAGATGCATCCCCGACAAATACCACACAAATAAAGTCTCCGGCCAATAGGACTACCCCGAATGGACCCACTATGCAAAAACTGAGTATCGTGAATGGAAGCATCGTCGTCATTTGGTTATGTCCGACAATGTGGTGCTATTTGAGAGAAAACCATATATCCAATACATGAATTGATATAGATCAGTTACCATTGGTTTCATTTCTCTTCCAAGATATTTGGTTGACCTGCGCCAACAAGCCTCATCGTCACAAACCCAACCGCCAACCCAGCCCCTAACCCAACCCCCACTCACACAACCCTAACTCCATGAACATACCCCTTACCAATCCACCCCATTCCAACAGAGTTATTCCCAGTCCCAATACCAACAAAACCCACCACCATACCAATCTTACTCCTACAATACTACAGACCAATTTAACATGGAGTATCAAACACCACATCAAACCTTACCCACCCAAACATTTACACCAATGTCACCTTAAGACCAAGTCGGCTATCATCCCGACATAGCCTCATCAAGCCAACCACCCTAACAAAATTATAAAGGCTTGGGCAACCCCTTCAATCTGGATGACTTTACTGACCTCAACTCATCATCATGGGCCCAAATACGCGACTTTCTTGATAGCGACCCAACACAAACATCGATAGAGGTTTCCTATCAAACACCCCTTGTGGACCCAACGTCACAACAAAGACCACTGAGAGACATATGACCTCGAGGATGCGGTACCGGCGAACATTTATTTTGACCTAGTCGTAGTATTTAGTGTACAATGTTTCACCTATGTAATCAATTTATTATTAAATGAAATTGTTTATTATTTATTCATTATTATATAATATGTTATTTATTAAATATTACTAAAAAAATTCATTTAAAATAGGCTCCAGGGCTATTGGCGCCCCCTCCTAATTTATAAAGGTTACTGCACCCCTAATGACGCCCCCTCATTAGCCTTTAAAGGGGTCGCCACCCCTATTGGCGCCTCCCTTCGACGAAACTATTTTTTTTGAAACTAGGGTATTTTGGAAAATATGATAGGGAAAGGTGGTTATATGGGTAAAAATTTCCTCTCCGTCATTAATTTATTTATCAAGTCAAAAATGAAAGAAAACCCTAACAATAGATAAATTAAATATCAAAGACTATTTAATTTGAAGAGGTGGATTATACAATATTTCAAACCATCGAGCTTATAAACGACAGTAACCTTTATTTTATTGTAACCTCTTTCACCATTGCCGGCATCGACAGAAGCCTCATCAGTATTGTCATCGACAATAGTTTCATCTGATTTAAACTTGAAGTTCATGTCAGTTTTATTGAACACCACAGTTAACGCCAATAGTATTTACAAAAAATAAAATAAAATAAACTCTGTTTGCAAAAGCAATCATAAGAAGATTAACTTTTTCACATAATCAAAGTAAAACCCTCTTGTGATCGCTTTCGTGGGAAGAGACATCTTCATTGTACATTTTAAAAGTAAAATCCTAAAGAATTTATAAGAAATTACATTCTAAAACATGAATGGAAGATAACGAATATATCAACTTCTAATTAAAATGATGGTTAAATTATTTTCAAATTTTATTGTCTAAAATTGGTCTCTACCTTTCTTCATTGTTATTCTAGTAATAACTCATTTAAATTAGGAGTAACAATTGCAAAATTATTTCCTTTCCTCGTATTTCTACATTTCTCCACTTCGTTCACAATTTGGAATATTCAAATTTTGGACGAACATGGAAAAATACTTAGTAAGTTCATGTACTATTGAAACTTGTTATCTAATACAACATTGATTAATATATTTGCAGGATTCTCGTTAGTATGTATTTTAACTAGTGAAATAATATCATCTTGTATGACATACCGTACAAATAAATATTTAACATTATATTTGCAAAAAGTACAATAGAGGTAACTGTGAGTTGGCTAAGTGTAGATATCAAAAGATTTTGTATACTAGAGTTTTATGGAATTAATGAATGAATCCTCCAAGACCTAGGGATGGAGTATTTATGGGGACCTTTTGGGTTTGATCAGGAGGAGAGAAACGAGTTTCTCCTAGTTTCCTGGTGAAAGCGTGGAAACAAGGAAAGGTTGGCCCTTCTTTATATCGTGGGGGATATGACGCATATCTTGAATCGGGCGGGGTGTTTTAGACGATGGCTATGGATCTAGAAGGGGGGTTGATTGGATCCCTTGAGTTTTACACGCAAAAGGTTATAAAAAATTTAGTTTTAAAATTGTTTTAACGGAAGCAACCACTGGATAGAACGTATACCACGAACCTTCTACTAAAAGGATCGGATATACACGAATATATCGAGAATGAGTATCGAAGAGAAAAATTCAGTTTGATTACTACACTTAAGAAACACAGTCAACAAAATATTGCTTGCTTGATGTTTAATCCAAACCAATGAGGTAAAGTGATAAGCAATTAAGACAACGTGTTCAAATTTTGCTTTGAAACAAATTATCAAACACCTAGTGTGCGTAAACACCCTAAGTGCAAAATTTCTATGGAATGTAATGTAAACCTGCTCCAAAATACAATTCAAGGAATTTTATCAATTTAGAAAATAGTTTCTCAGCTCAAAATTACACTACGATAGAAATTTTGATAAATTGCGACTTCACGAATTCGAACAAACTGAAATGTAAAAGAGTTAAGGGAAAGAGAGAACACACGAGATTTTATTAGGCAGTTCCCCAATCGTCCTCGCTTTGGGTACCTCTGCCCCCAATTTCACAATTGGAATTGATATATATATATATATATATATATATATATATATATATATATATATGTAGCTGTTGCAAATTGTTTATTACAAGAGAAAACTATGAACATTCAAACCCTCAAACGTCTTCGATCGTTGATGCAGAATTTTCTCTCCCCTTGATTCAAGATGAATCAAGTGCTTCGAATATGGTTGATCCAATTACCGTCTCACGCTACTAAACCGAAAGAAGCCTCCGTTCTTCGGTTACCTTCACTCGATCAATTGCGATCTACCAAACTTCGAACCCAAACCTCTCTTCTACGATCCTCCGATTACAGCTACTAAACCGAACAATTGCTCCAATTGTCGGTTACCTTCGCCCGGCTGAATCCCTGTAGAACGAAGTGGTTTGTGCAAAACCCCCAAAATCTTCCCGATTTTTGGAGGAGAAAACCTAGGGTTTTATTCAAGAAACACCTACCAAAGTCTCAACTCAGAAATAAAGATCACGCGCTTCCAAAATCTGAACGTTATCACCTTGAAACAATGAACAACTCAAACAAAGATTGTTATGTGTAATTGTTTGTTCACTCAATATTGAAGATGAAGATGAAGAGAAATGGCAATGTAATTTCACGTTTCTTGTTCGTTTGTAGAAAAAATGAGCTAAAATGATATATATACTATCTTGGACAATACAATAGAAATAAAAGAATTTTAAAATGAATAACATGACAAAATTTAGGTGACATTCAGCGAGAGGTCGACCTATACAGATGGTATAGTCGACCTGAGCAAGGCAGCGCGCTCACTGCGCAAAACTGCATGTTATGCGTCGACCGAACCAGGCTATGAGTCGACTCATAGCTCCCAATTTTGGGCAAACACAAATGCAGAAGGTGTGAGTAGACCGGTAGGTCGACGCGAGCACTCTCGCTGGTTGTACTAACATATGCCACATGTTTAGGCCGACCAATACAGGGCTGTGAGTCGACTCACACCCTTGGAACATGCAAAAATCCATTTTTGACTTTCCTAAAAGTGTTAAACCATATCTAATGAACCTAGACCATTACTAATCATGATCAAACACTCTTAGACCACTTAATGAGCATTTCATATGACGTTTTTCACTTGAATCTCTATATTCTAATCATGATAGTTTTGACATCATTAAAATCAAGTACATAGAGAGAATCTTCCCTCATATACTCCCCCTTTTTTATGATGGCAAAACGGTCATATGTTGATGGAAAAACGGTCATATGTCCTCCCCCTGACTTTATGCATCCACTATTGTTTGATCATCTCAATACCTGTTATGTCCTTGTTCTTCTCCCCCTTTGACAACATCAAAAAGAGAGAAAGATAAAGTGTCAAGAATAGAAAATTGAGAGCTGCATTTTGAACACAATTGCAACAATTACCATTAACGTACATTCACATATAATGCAAGCTAATGAAGAAGTAAATAAAATAAAACACTTAAGAAGCACAAATTTGATGAACAGTACATTGTCACTGCATGGAATAGCCATAAGGAACAATAAAGCAGTACGGACATAAGGCACATATAACGCCCTGTTTTGTCCGATTTATTTAATCGAGTCGATTTAATTATTTTTGTTTTTATATTATTTTATTCTTGACTTTTATTTGACAATATATTATCTTTCATCGTTATGATGTTTTATCACATTTTGAGAGCGTTTGCGAGATATTTGAGTGTAGGGGTATTTTGGTCTTTTTACATGGTAAGATATTTTCTTTATATAAGAAATAGAGATTTGAGAGAAAAAGAGAGAAAAGATAGTAGAGAAACAGAAGAGAAGGAAAGAAGAGAAAGAAAAGAGAGAAGAGGAGAAAGAGGAAAAAGTGAAGAAACTCCGTTCAAATCGCGATTAATCGGGTAAGGGTGAGAAGTTTCGATTATATTTCGATTGTATATGTATATGTATGTGTTTGTTTGGTTGAAATATGTATGCTTTCTATTTGGTTAGAATTGTGAACAATTGATAGAAATCGATGTTTTCGCGGTTAGATTTCGGAACTGTTCGTGTAGAATAGTCGAGCGAGGAGTGAGTTTAATCGAAAAGGCACGTTGGTGAGATTTGAGGGGTTTTGTGTCGAGTTATCGAGAATTGGAGTTTAGTGCATTAATGGTTAATCAAATAGAAATCGATGTTTTCACGGTTAGAATTTGGAATAAGTTGTGTAGTATTGTCGGGTGAGGATAGGAATTAATCGGGAACGGTTGTTTGTGTGTTTTCGAGTGGTTTTGAGCGAGTTTGGAGTTGGGATTAATGGATAAAATTATGTTTCAAAATATTTCAAAAATATAAAATGTGTTGGATGGCTTTTTGATAGTGAAAATATTGTAGTACGTTGAATTCTGAGATCGCCGCTTTTTACGGAATCGAAATCGGAGGTCCGGAAGGCATTTAACGATCGAAAACTGAGTTTTTAGCAAAATCTGCGCAGTATGCATCGACTCATGGGATTTTGGGTCGACTCATAGTACCCTTGTGTCGACTCATGAATCGACCTGAGCATTCCTGCGCGTGACACAAATTTTCCAAAATGTCAGATTTTGTTTTCTTCATAACTTTTGAACCGTAAGTCCGTTTTGATCCCCGTTCGAAGCGTTGGAAAGCTAATGAAATATTCTTTCTATTAAAAATGGTTTGGAGGGTGAAAGATGATTTAATTAATTTGTGTTTTTTAGAATTAGTCGGGCGGTCGGGTGTTCTTATCGCGTACAATGCGTGTGGTCGGTATTTTATCGTGTGTTGTGCTATTGTTATATGACGTGGAACTTTTATGTGGTTTATATGATGTTGAAGCATGTGATAAGTTTTTGTAATTGTTGTGTCCTCATGGCAAAATACTTTGTTGAGTTGAATACAAATGTATGGTATTAATGTATGTTGCTGTGGGTAGCCTTCGTGGCGTGAATCCTAGTGTTGTGAGTATCATTGTATGATTGTAGGATTGTTGTGGTTGATGGTGAGTAATTCTTGAAGCAAATTGATATGAGTGTATGTGCTAAAGTGCTAATTGTTGTGGTTGGTGGCCTTTATGGTTTGAAATGCATTGTTTGAAGTGTTTTCAATGCATGAATAATGATGATGAGATAATTCATATGGTTGAATTGTGAAGATGCATTTGATTGTCATGAGTTCTTGTGTGTCAAGCATCATGATATGCATTTTATAATGTCGTGTGCCCGTGTGGGGTGTGAGCGACGAATCGATTCCAGAGGGAATCCGTTATAATGTCGTGTGCCCGTGTGGGGTGTGAGCGATGATTATAGATGATCATGTTCCTGTGTGGGGTGTGATCGATCGGGTCGTGTGCCCGTGTGGGGTGTGAGCGATCCATAAACGTCGTGTGCCCGTGTGGGGTGTGAGCGACGGAGAACATCGTATGCCCGACGGGGAGTTACATTAAGTAACGAGCGATGATTCCAATAGTTCCTGAGTGAACTAGTGATGAGATTGATGGATGAATGGTACCGCATACGCATTGCATAGAGTCGTTGTGTCGGTCTCTGTGCATTTGAATAAATCATGAATGGATTGATTATTATGAGAAATTGTGATATGCATTTGTGATAAATGTATTGTGCATGTTTGATATGCCTTTGTGAATGGAGTAATTATGTGTTGAGCTGCGATTGGATTGGTGAATTGATATGCATTCGTGTTAAATGCATTTGGTTAGGAATGACATGTTTTGTCTATGGACATATGCATTATGTGTGAACATGTGATTATGTGGGGATAATTGATATATGCTATGTTTTGTGGCGATGTGGTGGTGTGGTTCCATAGGTCATAATTGTGGCATGCTATATGTGTTAGTATGTGATGGTATGGGTGAGATGATTTATACATGTGTTTGAATGTGTGTTTGCATATTATTATGCAATCTTGATTTAGTTGTTATTTCTCACCCTTCTACTGTGGTTTGATGCTCTATGAGGCATTTGCAGATTAGTGTCTTGGTGGCTTTTGTGAAGATTAGTTCTCCATTCTTTTGTCGGTCTTGGTGTCTGCTCTGATACATAGCACGGGAGTCGGGGAACGATTATGATATATATGTATATAATTGTTGAGTATATTTTGTATTACTTTTGTATGTATATTTTGATGTTATAAAATGATTCATTTTGTAAAACAAGTCGGTTATGGATCTTTCCGCTTTATTCCATAATTGACCTTTCCCTTTATATGGAAAAATTTTCTCGTTAATGATTTTTTTCTACTATGTGTTATGTATCAAATAATTGAGCAGGGATTGTGTTTTCTTACTTTAAAATGTGGCATCCTTGTTTCTGTAGGAAAAATAAACTTTTAGTTACTCTGATTTTATAATGTGTTATTTATTTGCGATGGGAAAAGGGGTGTTACATTAGTGGTATCAGAGCAGGTCGGTCCGTCCGGCCAAGTTGTTGAGTCAGTTGGTGTGACAGTTGAATACTGTCGGTGTTGTTTGTCCCTTAGTATGTGATATGTGTGTGAAGCACTGTCAGTACTTTCTGGTTTTCTAATCCTTTGTCTTCAGGATTGAGAATGAGATAAGTGGGGGAGAAGCCAGAACTTCTCCAAGTTGCTTCGGTTGTGGAGCGTGGGCTCAGTGTGCCGTTGGTTGCAAGAGTGTAAGTGTTGTTTGGACAGTGTTTTCCCGGTTCCGGAGGGAATACGGAGGTAAGGTTTATGTCAAATAAGGATTTGTGCCTTAGGTAGTTTTGTGCACAAGATGCAAGAAATGCTATTATAGTTTGGTAAAGACGGTTTATGCCCCATCATGATTGTCGGCTGCCTATTGACAAATTGAGGAACTGATCACCCTTAATCTCTTATTGATAGCAGACGAGAATTATGTTGGATGGGATAGGCGTGTCTTTCCGGCTTTGATAGTGTGTGCAATGGATTGTTTGGATTTAAGAAAATGATTACGGATTGTTTCGATGAGTTGATGAAGATTCTTATACTGGAAGATGAGACGAATTAGAGGCTTTGGTATGTTGGTCTAGTTGGGAAGTTTTTGAGAGAGAATGATTGGGCATCGTTAATGGTTGATCTCAGAGAGTAGAGTGTGAACTCAAATTGGACGAAGGTAAGGGTTTGAGGTTTGGATCTGCTAAGTAAGTAGAAGAACTTTTAGGAAGTGAAACTCAGATGGAAAGAGCGGTTGGAAGATTTACTGGAAAAGGGATTTGTGAGACCAAGTGTCGTCTTAGAGAGCTCCAGTATTGATAGTAATACAAGGGAATGATGATTGAATGGAATAACAAGTATGATGTGTAGGATGGTATTGGTGTTGAGACTATGGGAAGCAAAACTTAGAGTTCTGGTGAGGTTTGGAGTCTTTGGAATTGTAGAGCATTAATGGAAATTTTCAGAGAACCCTTAGGTATGGATGTAATATTTAAGAGTTCTTTTTGGTTGGTTGTTGCTACATGTTGGGATTTGTGGAATTTGGATTGTCCAGAGAATGAAATTGTGTATGGGTTACTGTTAGTCGAATAAGGTAACGATTGAGCATAAGTGTCCACTTTCATGATTAAATAACTGGAATAGTTTGGTTGAGTTTGAGTGGGATTGCAATTGTTTGGAACGTTTGATAAGAGTGGTGAATGGTGTGAGTTGAGGCTTTAATCAATTTAATGTGACTGGTTATGTTTGTTATCGGAATAGGCTGTTATTTACTCGGTTAAGCTTGTGTGTGAGTAGCTAGTTACCCAGTGAAAGGTTTTGCAAAAGCTTTAAGAATTTATATCTTTTGGAATTTGGTTGGGCATTACAACGTACAGTGATATTATTGGGTGTTAGTAATGCGTCGGTAATATTTGTGGAGTAGAGGAATCGTATCTTCCATATTTATTTGGATAAGTTCGTAAGGGCTTTGATTGAGGATATTCGGATCTGTTGTAAACTCAGAGGAAGAACAGGTAGAGTGTTTGGGATTTGAATTACAAGTGTCAAAAAGAGACGAAGTTTTATGCTAAGTTATTCGAGTGAGAATTTGGGTTGAAAAAGGTTAGTTTTCTTGGATATGTTATTTTCGATGATGGTATTGTTATGGATCCATTGGAAGTAGATGTAGTTCTATAAGAGAGGTTCCGAAGTTGGTTAAGGAGATTAGAAACTTTTAGGCTCAGTTGGTTGTTACTGCAGGCTATGGGAGACTTTGCTAAGTTCGTACTTCTGTTATCTCAGTTGACATGCAAGAGGGTAAGGTCGTGGCTTATGCTTTACGACAATTGAGGATTCATAAAAGGATCTATACTATTCCGGATTTGGGATTGGTTGCGGTTGTATTGTGTTGGAAGATTTGGAGGTATTATTTTTATGGGTCTAGGTTCGAAGTGTTTAGTGATCACAAGAGTTTAGAGCACTTGTTTGGCCTGAAGGAATAGAGTATGAGACAACGAGGATGGTTAGAATCCGTGACGAGTTATAAATTTGGCTTGGATAATCCTTCGGGGAAAGCTAATGTTGTGCCTGAAGAGTTAAGTCAAAAGTTTTTATGCATGTCTGTTTTGATGGTCAGGGAGTTAGAATTAATTGAGCAATTCGGAGACTTGTGTCTGGTGTGGGAGATAACACAGTAGAGTGTGAGGGTGGGTATATTAAAAAGGGAACAGTGATTTTTGGCGAATATGAGAAAGAGTTAGACCTTGGGCGTGAAATTGGTAGTTTTGATGGTTACGAGTAATCAGAGTGCGCAACGGAAGCGTGATGAGGCACAATTCATATATAAGTGTGTGACTTGTAAGAGTTCGTAGGTTGAACGTTGGAAACATGTAGGAATGATGAGACCATTGGACGTTTCAGAATGGAAGTGTTAGGTGAAAGGTTTAAATATTATTCATGGGCTACTATGTAGATGGATGTCTTGGTTTTATGTTTAATTGGGGAATCGTAGCATTGTTGTAATAATGTTGTGTGACAAGGATGTTGGTATTACGGTTATATAGAGGTTGTGGAATCGATGTTGTGTCATGGAACTTGTGTTCTTGTTTGTGTTGTTGCCTCGTTTCTATTGTGTTGGCTCTAGGGAGAGTAGCTAATTCCTTGTGGTGAATTAGAGGAGTGTTACTACGGTGATGGTAACGATCTTGTTGTGTTTTGGTTCAAGAGTGAACCTGTGTGTTCGTAACTTGGGTATTCTTGGAGTCGTGAGTTGGTCGTCAAGTGCATTGTATGGGATTTGCATCTTGTCGTTGTAGTTGCCGTTGTTGTCGTGTCGTTGTAGTAGTTGCTGTTGGCGAGGTGGTTTGTCAGTTTGTATTATTCGTGGTGTGCTTTTGTTGGACTGATAGTTCGTTAGTCGTTTGCGAGGGTCGTATCCGGAGTTGTTCATATCGGTTAGATTTTCGAGGACGAAAATGTCTAAGTGGGGGAGAGTTGTAACGCCCCGTTTTGTCTGATTTATTTAATCGAGTCGATTTAATTATTTTTGTTTTTATATTATTTTATTCTTGACTTTTATTTGACAATGTATTATCTTTCATCGTTATGACGTTTTATCGCATTTTGAGAGCGTTTGCGAGATATTTGAGTGTAGGGGTATTTTGGTCTTTTTACATGGTAAGATATTTTCTTTATATAAGAAATAGAGATTTGAGAGAAAAAGAGAGAAAAGATAGTAGAGATAGAGAAGAGAAGGAAAGAAGAGAAAGAAAAGAGAGAAGAGGAGAAAGAGGAAAAAGTGAAGAAACTCCGTTCCAATCGCGATTAATCGGGTAAGGGTGAGAAGTTTCGATTATATTTCGATTGTATATGTATATGTATGTGTTTGTTTGGTTGAAATATGTATGTTTTCTATTTGGTTAGAATTGTGAACAATTGATAGAAATCGATGTTTTCACAGTTAGATTTCAGAACTGTTCGTGTAGAATAATCGAGCGAGGAGTGGGTTTTATCGGAAAGGCACGTTGGTGAGATTTGAGGGGTTTTGTGTCGATTTATCGAGAATTGGAGTTTAGGGCATTAATGGAAAATCGAATAGAAATCTATGTTTTCACGGTTAGAATTTGGAATAAGTTGTGTAGTATCGTCGGGTGAGGATAGGAATTAATCGGGAACGATTGTTTGTGTGTTTTCGAGTGGTTTTGAGCGAGTTTGGAGTTGGGATTAATGGATAAAATTATGTTTCAAAATATTTAAAAAATATAAAATGTGTTGGATGGATTTTTGATAGTGAAAATATTGTAGTACGTTGAATTCTGAGATCGCCGCTTTTTACGGAATCGAAATCGGAGGTCCGGAAGGCATTTAACGATCGAAAAGTGAGTTTTTAGCAAAATCTGCGCAATATGCGTCGACTCATGGGATTTTGGGTCGACTCATAGTACCCTTGCTTTGACTCATGAGTCGACCTGAGCATACCTGCGCATGACACAAATTTTCCAAAATGTCAGATTTTGTTTTCTTCATAACTTTTGAACCGTAAGTCCGTTTTGATCCCCGTTCAAAGCGTTGGAAAGCTAATGAAATATTCTTTCTATTAAAAATGGTTTGGAGAGTGAAAGATGATTTAATTAATTTGTGTTTTTGAGAATTAGTCGGGCGGTCGGGTGTTCTTATCGCGTACAATGCGTGCGGTCGGTATTTTATTGTGTGTTGTGCTATTGTTATATGAAGTGGAACTTTTATGTGGTTTATATGTTGTTGAAGCATGTGATAAGTTATTGTAATTGTTGTGGCCTCATGGAAAAATACTTTGTTGAGTTGAATACAAATGTATGGTATTAATGTATGTTGCTGTGGGTAGCCTTCGTGGCGTGAATCCTAGTGTTGTGAGTATCATTGTATGATTGTAGGATTGTTGTGGTTGATGGTGAGTAATTCTTGATGCGAATTGATATGAGTGTATGTGCTAAAGTGCTAATTGTTGTGGTTGGTGGCCTTTATGGTTTGAAATGCATTGTTTGAAGTGTTTTCAATGCATGAATAATGATGATGAGATAATTCATATGGTTGAATTGTGAAGATGCATTTGATTTTCATGAGTTCTTGTGTGTCAAGCATCATGATATGCATCTTATAATGTCGTGTGCCCGTGTGGGGTGTGAGCGACGAATCAATTCCAGAGGGAATCCGCTATAATGTCGTGTGCCCGTGTGGGGTGTGAGCGATGATTATAGACGATCGTGTGCCCGTGTGGGGTGTGAGCGATCGGGTCGTGTGCCCGTGTGGGGTGTGAGTGATCCATAAACGTCGTGTGCCCGTGTGGGGTGTGAGCGACGGGGAACATCGTATGCCCGACGGGGAGTTACATTAAGTAACTAGCGATGATTCCAATAGTTCCTGAGTGAACTAGTGATGAGATTGATGGATGGATGGTACCGCATATGCATTGCATAGAGTCGTTGTGTCGGTCTCTGTGCATTTGCATAAATCATGAATGGATTGATTATTGTGAGAAATTGTGATATGCATTTGTGATAAATGTATTGTGCATGTTTGATATGCCTTTGTGAATGGAGTAATTATGTGTTGAGCTGCGATTGGATTGGTGAATTGATATGCATTCGTGTTAAATGCATTTGGTTAGGAATGATATGTTTTGTCTATGGACATATGAATTATGTGTGAACATGTGATTATGTGGGGATAATTGATATATGCTATGTTTTGTGGCGATGTGGTGGTGTGGTTCCATAGGTCATAATTGTGGCATGCTATATGTGTTAGTATGTGATGGTATGGGTGAGATGATTTATACATGTGTTTGAATGTGTGTTTGCATATTATTATGCAATCTTGATTTAGTTGTTATTTCTCACCCTTATGCTGTGGTTTGATGCTCTATGAGGCATTTGCAGATTAGTTTCTTGGAGGCTTTTGTGAAGATTAGTTCTCCATTCTTTTGTCGGTCTTGGTGTCTGCTCTGATACGTAGCACGAGAGTCGGGGAACGATTATGATATATATGTATATAATTGTTGAGTATATTTTGTATTACTTTTGTATGTATATTTTGATGTTATAAAACGATTCATTTTGTAAAACAAGTCGGTTATGGATCTTTCCGCTTTATTCCATAATTGACCTTTCCCTTTATATGGAAAAAGTTTCCCGTTAATGATTTTTTTCTATTATGTGTTATGTATCAAATAATTGAGCAGGGATTGTGTTTTCTTACTTTAAAATGTGGCATCCTTGTTTCTGTCGGAAAAATAAACTTTTAGTTACTCTGATTTTATAATGTGTTATTTATTTGCGATGGGAAAAGGGGTGTTACAGCACACATAGCTAAAATCAACATATTGAAGTCATAAACCTAAACAGTGCAAGAAACAAAGCATGAAAAGACATGATGCGAAATGTAAGGATGATTCTCATGGCCTCCTCCCCCTAAATGAGTGGCCCCTCCCGCGAAACTGGTGAGGATGATGAGGTGGTGGAGGTTGAATATCCATCTGTTCAGTCAACTCTAACACGGTTTGATTCAGGATGTTAAAGCTGTTGGTGAGAGCACGGTGCTGAGTTATAGAAGTCTCTTCCATGGTATTGAACTTACCTATCACATTAGTAGCAAAAGCGTCAAAATTGGTGGTGTGATTATGAAATTCTTCATGCAAGGATTGAAACCTTTCCTCTTGAGATGTGGCAAACCTCTGTTGGTCAAGTTGCATAGACCTCATTAGTGCAAGAATATCCTCATGGTTTTGTTGAGGACGCGAAGGTGATGGAGGAGTGTAGTAAGAGTCTTGGTGATCAAAGCCTTGCGTGGATGGCATGTAGTGAGAGCCAAGAGTGGTCCAGCCATTATATTGCCATTGACCCCAGCCTTGATCAACTTCATCTTCCATAGGAGAAGATTGAGGCATGTAGTTTTCTGTGTATTGCCATTGGTTGCATTATGGGGCTTCCTCCGACACCATAGCAGACGAGTTAGGCATCCAAGCACTATTGTCTTCAACACCAATATCCATTTGTTATTGTTGTTCATTATCCCCTTGTTCCTCTTCAGCTTCTTCTTCATCTTCGTCGTCCTCGTCTTCTTCTTCCTCATCGCTTTCGTCAGATTCTTCTGCCAATACAACAGTGTTTGCTTTCACCACATACTTATACCTTTTATCTTTGACATCCCAAACATGACTCATCATAGTTAATGTTTTCTATTAGAATTCTTGATTGATAGTGATAGATTTGTACTGAATACCCGGAATAACTATTTTAGCATGGTTGAGTACCTTTTGAATGAATGATGCGTAGGATAACGCAATTCCCCTACCGGAGTCGCGAAGAGAATACATTCTGCTTGCAATATAATAGGGCCAACTAATCCTTATTTTATTCTTCAAAACATACTTCAACTGAACCTCAGGTTGATCCACCCTAGAGTAACCTCCTATCTTTGGTCTAAGAATGTGAGAAACAATCCACTGCAAAATCCTTACGGTAGGAGTCAGTTTCCCTGTTGTCACAGTTTTGGGAAAGAGACTGCTAGCCACAACCTGATTCGAGTATGGTCTCTTTAACATAGAGTTCAGTGCTTGTTTAAAATCATAGTCTTTAACATGATCAGTATTAGTTATATGCTGAGTAGATTGAGCATATACGTGTTAGTTCTGTTATTGGCAGCAATTTTGGTAAAACAATGTGTTTGTTCAAGATGTCATGTCTGATGTCTTAACATGTGCTTCTATCATTCTGCATGTGCTGCAGTTGTTTTGTGTTTGTGATGTCAAGGCAGATGTTCTAACATTTGATGACAGGACATTATACATTCTGTTCAGAATGTGTTGTTTTGTGTGGTGCGCTATTTTAGCAATCTTCAGTGTGATTTGTGTTCTGATTATTGCGAAAATCATGGAGTATTTTATTTATGTGAAGCAATCTTTTTCTACTTTTTTGAAGAATCAATTTGTTACTAATTTAGGGGAAAGATATTTGGAGAATAAATATGTTTTTTTGTTAATTCAAATCTGAGATTTTATTCTGCCCAAGCCCATGAAGATTGTTCTATTTAAAGGCGTATCAACCCTACTTGCAGGGTAGAGAGGTGTGATTCTAAGAGCTGCGTTACTTGTGTTAGGGTTTAAGTCTCTCTTCGTGTTTTATTAATTGTGAGCCATTCACTCATCTCTTTGATGTTTGGAATTGGACTGTTTATTTGAGTTGTAATTTGTCCACTCAAAGCTTTTAAGCACGAGTGTATTGTTCTTGATTGAAGCTTTTAAGCAAGATCAAGGTGTGTCTTTGAAGAGTGTTCTTCTATACTTTGTAATCATTCAATTGTTATCACTGCTGTGATTGAGGGGGAGTGAGAGGTGTCTCATATCTAAGAGTGTCTTAGGTAGAAGTGTCATTGGGTAGTGATTAAGTGAGTAGATTGTCAACTGATGTGTTGGCTGTAGAGTCTATGAATTAATACTACTAATAGTGAATTTCCTCCCTGGCTTGGTAGCCCCCAGATGTAGGTAATTAGACCGAACTGGGTGAACAATTCTCTGAGTTTATTTATTGTTCTTCTGTACTATTTTTTTGTCTTATGCATACAACAGATATTGATGTTGTGACATCTCACTTAACATCACATATCTGATAGCAAAATATCAATTGGTATCAGAGCAGGTCATCCTGCTCTGTATTTGGGTGAGATCTAGGGCTTTTACTTTCTGGTGCTATGGACAAGGAGAGTGGTGGATTTGTGAACAGACCCCCTATTCTAGATGGATCAAATTATGACTATTGGAAACCTCGCATGGTTGCCTTCTTGAAATCTTTAGACAGCAGGGCTTGGAAGGCTGTTCTGAAAGAATGGAAACATCCTGTCATTGTGGGAAAATATGGTGTGTCAAAGCTGAAACCTGAAGAGGAGTGGACCAAGGAAGAAGATGAACTCCCTCTTGGGAATTCTAAGGCCTTGAATGCCTTATTTAATGGTGTTGACAAGAACATTTTCAGGCTGGTCAACACATGTGAAGTGGCTAAGGAGGCTTGGGATATCCTGAAAATAACTCATGAAGGAACTTCCAAGGTCAAGATGTCAAGACTTCAGCTGCTAACAACAAAGTTTGAAAGTTTGAGGATGAAAGATGAAGAGACCATTCATGACTTTCACATGAATATACTTGAACTGCCAAATGCTTCTAGTGCCCTATGAGAGAGGATGTCTGATGAGAAGCTGGTGAGAAAAATTCTCAGGTCTCTCCCCAAGAGATTTGGTATGAAGGTGACTGCTATAGAGGAAGCTCAAGACATCATCCAGATGAGGGTAGATCAATTGATTGGTTCCCTTGAGACATTTGAGTTAGGGTTGAATGACAGATCATAAAAGAAGGCCAAAAGCATAGCATTGGTGTCTAGTACTGAAGATGAAAAGAAAGAGTGTGATGTTGAAACCCAGGAGGAGCTATCCAATGCAATCGTCATGCTGGGAAGGAAGTTTAATAAGGTGTGGAAAAGAATGGATAGGAGCTATAAACCTTATGTCAAGAACATCACATCTGACATCAACAGGTCAGGTGATCAGATGAAGAAAACCAAAGCAGAGGAGAAGCCTGATAATGACAAAGGAATCCAATGCCATGGCTGTAAAGGTTATGGTCACATCAGAGCTGAATGCCCTACATACCTTAAACAGAAAAAGGGTTTGTCTGTCACTTGGTCTAATGAGGACACTGAAAGTGAAGATGAATCTGCCAAGCATGTCAGAGCAATGACTCGAATATGTGAGTCTGATGATGATTCAAGTGATGGAGAGATTACCTATGAGGAGCTAGCTGCATCATATAGAGAGTTGTGCATTAGAAGTGAAGAAGTTTGTCAAGAAGCGGAGAAGCAGAAGAAAATTATAATTCAACTAAAGGCTGACAAGGCTGAACTGGAGAATGAAGTCACTCTGCTGAACTCCAAACTTGATCAAATGTCCAAATCTGTTAGGATGCTGAACAGTGGAACTGACACTTTGCATGAAATCCTTCAAGCTGGAAAGATGGCAGGAGATATGATAGGGCTGAGATTTGATGATACTAAGAAGAAATCCATTACAGATGCTAGTTCATCTGGACTTAAACATAACATGTCCCATCAGACGTCTCAACATCATGGGAAAGTTCATGTTTCTGGACCTAATCACTTTGTGGCTCAACATCATGGGAGAAGACAGCCTCATCATCATGGCAGAGGACAGCCTCAACATCATGGGAGAAGACACCCTCAAGGTAGAAGACACCCCAACCATTTCAGAGAAGGATTTCAAAGATGGAGATGTCATTATTGTGGAAGGTTTGGTCACATAAAACCTTTCCGCTTCAGACTGCATGGATTTCCTGAGCCTGATCCTCAACCTAGATCAAATCAAAGCATTCCTACAAATGGAAAACAATGGGTTCCCAAGGTTGCTGCAAACTACTTGATAGCTCACACGTCTCCAGAAGATTCTACCATAGGAGATTGGTATTTTAATAGTGGATGTTCTAGACATATGACAGGTGTCAAGAACCTTTTGGTGGATACCAAATCTTACTCCACAAGTTATGTGACCTTTGGTGATGGAGCCAAGGGAGAAATCAAAGGTGTTGGAAAAATGAACTGTTCAGGAGTGCCTAACCTTGATAGTGTGTTGCTGGTTAAAGGATTGACTGCCAATTTGATCGGCATCAGTCAACTGTGTGATGAAGGGTTCAAGGTCAACTTCACAAATTCTGAATGTTTGGTTACCAGTGAAAAGGGTGAAGTAACCATGAAGGGTGTCAGATCTCTAGACAATTGCTACTTGTGGGTTTCTCAAGATGATAAAGGTAAACTGTGTCATTAACAAGAGATGAAAAGGATCACCTCCTTGGGAGATGTCAGAGGAATACCTAAGCTAAAGTTGGAAGAATGAAGAGCTTGTGGGAAGCAAACTAAGAGTAAGATGTTACACCAGAAGTCTCCACATCTCACTACTTCAAAAGCATTGGAACTATCTCACTTGGACCTAAGGGAATCTAGAAGTGATGAGGAGATGATTAAACATTGTGTTCAGCAAAAGCAGTCAGAACCTGAGATGTGCCTGGGTGATAAGTTAACTTGTTGTCTTAAACAGATGGATGGTTTTACTCTCTTATCTCAGAGTAGATATGCCAAGAATATAGTCAAGAAGTTTGGAATGGAGAATGCTAGTCATAAGAGGACCCCTGCTCCTACTCATATGAAATTATCCAAAGATGAAAAAGGTGTGATTATTGATCAAAGTCTATACAGAAGCATGATTGGTAGTTTGCTATATCTTATAGCTAGCAGACCTGAGATTTCCTTTGCAGTGGAGGTGTGTGCCAGATACCAAGCTGAACCAAGAGTCAGCCATATAAATCAGGTGAAAAGGATCCTAAAGTATGTGAATGGTACAAGTGACTATGGTATGATGTACAGTCATGGAACTGGGTCCATGATGAGTGGATATTGTGATGCTGATTGGGCTGGAAGTGCTGATGACAGAGAAAGCACATCAGGTGGTTGCTTCTTTTTGGGAAGTAATCTTATTTCATGGTTTAGCAAGAAGCAAAATTGTGTGTCTTTATCTACTGCTGAGGCTGAGTATATAGCAGCAGGAAGTAGTTGTTCTCAACTAGTGTGGATGAAACAAATACTGTCTGGGTACAATGTCAAGCAGGATGTCATGACATTATACTGTGACAACCTGAGTGCTATCAATATATCCAAGAATCCTATACGTCATCACTTCATCAGAGACCTAGTGGAAGACAAAGTGGTTACCTTGGAACATGTTGCCACTGAAAGACAACTGACTGACATTTTTACTAAGGCTTTAGATGCAAATCAGTTTGAAAATTTAAAGGGAAAACTAGGCATTTGCATATATGAGGATTTGTAGCAATTAATAAATTTATGGAATGCTGCACTAAAGTACAACATTATGATGATTTGTCTTGAAGGAAAATCTGCAGATGTATTATGTGTGCAAGTTTATTTCTCTCTATGGTGTTCAGGTGTTTATGGTAACCTGAATAAACTGCTCTGGCTGTGTTTTATTGGGAGCCTCTTGAAGGACTTCTATGCGCAATGAGTCCTTTGAATGGTGATGGGAAGCTGATGTCTCAAGTGAGGTTGTAACATCATGATCGTTGATGGTTATATTTGGAAGATGATTGAGATTGTGCATGTGGTGTTGGATGCTCAAGCATTATTATAAGAGGTGTTTCTGAATATGTGGATTAGAATGTGGAGATTCTGATCTTGGTTTTAGTAGTATGTTCTGCCAAAGCATGACTACTAATTTTGAAGACTTCACTAGTATCAACAACTACTAGTGGATGTAATGGTAGAGGTATTGTGTTAGATGGTGTGATCTATTCAGAATGTTTTTTTTAAGAGCTGTTCTTTCTTCTGCTACAAGTATCTCTTGAAGGGATTGGATCTCAGTAAAGCCTTGAAGTAAGTTGAGAATTCATGGATTTCTGAGCAGTGTCACACCAGTCAAGGTACTTGGAGGTGTTCTCCAGGAGTGATAGTACAGTATGTGCATGTGCTCAGCAAGTGTGTAAAGATCTGGTGCTCAAATGTTCATCTCCATCAAGAGCATTGGTTATCCATGACAGGGGGAGTACTTGCTATGGTTTTTGCTACAAAGGTGCATATATTATGAAGCTTGCATGCTGATCAAGATTGTGGAGATTGGTTGCCTCTACAGATTTTGGAAGAACTCTGTGAGGGTCTTTGTTGATGGGAGATGTCACACTTGTCTTGGTGTGTGTTATTAATTCTAAGTAAGAGGAGTTTACTTAGTGTTTAGTGGAAGCATTCTTGACTGGAAGGTTGAAGACGTGTTCTCCTTGATCCATACAAGGAAGTATTGTGGACGGTGCTGTCAGGACGATGTGTAAAATGGAATGTGTGTCTTTCGCTGTGCCTATGCCTCTGATGTGAGAGTTGAAACAGTTCAGGGTTGCTTGGAGTTATCATCAAGGAACAAGGTTGTTTGTGTCTGAGAGAATGTAGTGAGTGTATGGGGAGCTTTAATTATGTGTGACAGAGGGAGTTGTGTACTTGTTTGTGGTGTTGCTGCATTGGTACAGCCTATACAAGGCTGGCTTGATTCTTAGGCAACTTGTGTTCTTGTACCTCTGGGGAGATTGTGATGTCAGACAAGATGTCTTGACTTTGTGGTGCTAGTGGTCTTGGAAGTATGGTTATGGTTCTGGATGTTCTAGCTTTGTGAGGCTGATGGTTTGAACTAAGTTTTTTTTCTTCTTTTCATACTTCTTAGGATGGATATAGTCTAGGAGAATTTGTGCTGAACCTAGCTGAACGAAGTAAGGTTTGTCTAATTGTGGCTAAAATGGGGGAGAAGTGAGTAGTGATTTTTGGCTTTATCATTGCTGTAGTGGATGTAGTGGGTGTTCTGTGATGTTGATTTTTGGTTGAAGTAGTTGGATTTCTAGTTGTTGCTGGTTTCTTGGCTTGAGGGGGAGTTTGAGTTTTGCTTGGTGTGCAGCTGCTGAATGATAGTGTTATGTGTGTTTTGTGTCTGCTGCTGGTATCTCTGATGTGTGCTGATATTGTTTTAGCCAAAATTAGCCAAAGGGGGAGATTGTTAGTTCTGTTATTGGCAGTAATTTTGGTAAAATAATGTGTTTGTTTAAGATGTCATGTTTGATGTCTTACACATGTGCTTCTATCATTCTGTATGTGCTGCAGCTGTTTTGTGTTTGTGATGTCAAGGCAGATGTTCTAACATTTGATGACAGAACATTATACATTCTGTTCAGAATGTGTTGTTTTGTGTGGTGCGCTATTTTAGCAATCTTCAGTGTGATTTGTGTTCTGAATATTGCGAAAATCATGGAGTATTTTATTTATGTGAAGCAATCTTTTTCTACTGTTTTGAAGAATCAATTTGTTACTAATTTAGGGGAAAGAGATTTGGAGAATAAATCTGCTTTATTGTTAATTCAAATCTGAGATTTTATTCTACCCAAGCCCATGAAGATTGTTCTATTTAAAGGCGTATCAACCCTACTTGCAGGGTATAGAGGTGTGATTCTAAGAGCTGTGTTACTTGTGTTAGGGTTTAAGTCTCTCTTCGTGTTTTATTAATTGTGAGCCATTCACTCATCTCTTTGATGTTTGGAATTGGATTGTTTATTTGAGTTGTAATTTGTCCACTCAAAGCTTTTAAGCACGAGTGTATTGTTCTTGATTGAAGCTTTTAAGCAAGATCAAGGTGTGTCTTTGAAGAGTGTTCTTCTATACTTTGTAATCATTCAATTGTTATCACTGCTGTGATTGAGGGGGAGTGAGAGGTGTCTCATATCTAAGAGTGTCTTAGGTAGAAGTGTCATTGGGTAGTGATTAAGTGAGTAGATTGTCAACTGATGTGTTGGCTGTAGAGTCTATGAATTAATACTACTAATAGTGAATTTCCTCCCTGGCTTGGTAGCCCCCAGATGTAGGTAGTTAGACCGAACTGGGTGAACAATTCTCTGAGTTTATTTATTGTTCTTCTGTGCTGTTTTTTTGTCTTGTTCATACAATAGATATTGATGTTGTGACATCTCACTTAACATCAAATATCTGATACCAGAATTTCAATACGGAACAAATCTCTCCAAATAGTTTCATCAACAGCGACAGTCTTATCCCCTAGTTTGCAGTTAAACATGTAATCCTCAAAATTTCCAACTAAACCAGAATAGAAGATTCGAACCAAATCTTCATTGTACTTAGTATCACATGATAAAAACTAATAAGTCTAAGATTTCTGCTATGTGCATGCGTTCAACAGTACCATGATAGCAAATGAATTGCTTAATAACAGACCGTTTGCTCAATTTTTCTTCATATAAATCAGCATACTTATCAGAGAGAAGAGATGAAAGTGTTACCGGTTGATTTGAGGGAGGTTGAGAAGTACCCGCTTGAGATGAAGACTCTCTTGTTACTCTTTTTCGAGAAGTTCTTCGAGAAGCCATTGGTAGTGATGCGAGAAAGAGATGAACAGTGACGAATTTGTTCAATTTTTGTGAATCCCAAATGTTGTTTGTAGGAAGGTGAAATTAGGGTTTGTGGAGAGAGGAGTTAGAGGAGAGGAGGAGATGAGATAATGTGTTGGAACAATGCATATGATTTGTTTATACCACATAGAAAATTAGAAAAATATAAAAGAGGAATTAAATGGGTCAAAAACGCACAGTGACCAAGAATTTTTCGCAGCTTTTTAGCGAACGGTCGACCTATAGTTCTCTGTGCGTCGACGCACACTGTGGTATTTCTTATATATTTGAAAATTTGAGCTATGCATCGACATATGGGTCGACCTGAGCATTCCCGGCCAGACATGTTAACAATGCAACAATAGTGAGTCGACCAAAAGCATTTGTGAGTCGACCCAAACATTAAAATTTTGAAAAAATCAAATGTTTGTGACATTTAAGATATGATATTGAATAAATAGAAAGCCAACACAAATATCAAACATCTAAATGGATAAATTGTGCTTAATATGAGCAACAAACATCAATGTAATCACTCAACATGTTACATTTAATTAGAGAGAATTTTTGAAACAGAACGATATTACCTTGATCACTATTGACGATGAGAGCCCTCACATATAGCTAAATATTTCTTTGCATTGTTAGTTAAAAGAATAAACAAGCATGTATATATGTGAGGATCACTATCTTAAAAGATTATTAAGCACAATCCGAGATATCGAGAATGCCAAGTTCCCTACGGATGTGAAAGAAAGGCTCTGTAGCTAATGGTTTTGTAAAAATATCAGCAAGTTGATTTTTAGTGTCAACGTGCTCAAAAATCACATCACCTTTCTCTACATGATCCCTAAGAAAATGATGGCGTATTTCGATATGCTTGGTGCATGAATGCAATACGGGGTTCTTAGTTAGATTAATCGCACTAGTGTTATCGCACAAAATTGGAATACGCTTAAGTTTTAAGTTGAAATCAAGCAATTGTTGTTTAAGCCATATGACTTGAGCACAACAATTACGCGGCAACGTATTTTACCTCGGCTGTTGACAAAGCAACGGAAACCTGTTTCTTGCTATGCTAACTCACCAAGGAATTTGCGAAAAGGTGACACGTGCCACTAGTGCTTTTCCTATCCAACTTGCACCCGGCAAAGTCGGAATTGGAGTACCTGAGAGGTATCGAAGTATGCGCTTAACTGCCTTTAAGTGGGATTCCTTGGGATGTGCCTGATACCTCGCACACATGCATACACTGAACATAATATCGGGACGTGATACGGTAAGATAGAGAAGGGATCCTATCATACCTCTATACATTTTTACCTCTACGTCTTTACCATTCTCGTCACAATCAAGGTTCGCACTAGTCGTCATTGGAGTATCTATTGCTTTGCAGTTTAGCATATCAAAACGTTTTAGAAGCTCAAGACAATATTTCTTTTGACTCACGAATGTGCCCTCTTCGAGTTGTTTGATTTGCAATCCGAGGAAATAGTTGAGCTCCCCCATCATGCTCATTTCAAACTCCCCCTGCATCAAACTAGAAAACTCCTTGACCAAGGTCATGTTAGTAGACCCAAAAATGATATCGTCAACGTAAATTTGTACCAAAATTAAATGTTTTCCTTGACGTTTAATGAAGAGAGTCGTGTCAACATTTCCTCTTGAATACCCTTGATCAAGTAAAAATTTGCTTAGACGTTCATACCAAGCCCTTGGGGCTTGTTTAAGTCCATATAAAGCTCGTTTAAGTTTATAGACATGATCAGGATATTCGTGGGATTCAAAACCCGGAGGTTGGGCTACATAAACCTCCTCATTTATGTATCCGTTAAGGAACACACTTTTAACATCCATTTGGAATAATTTGAAGTTCTTTGTGCAAGCATAGGCAAGTAGAAGGCGTATAGCCTCGAGTCGGGCAATCGGCGCATAAGTTTCCTCATAGTCGATTCCTTCCTCTTGGTTATAGCCTTGCGCTACAAGCCGCATTTTGTTACGGGTTATTACTCCATTTTCATCAAGTTTATTCCTAAACACCCATCGGGTGCCGATTACTGATGATCTCGTGGAGGGGGGACAAGGTCCCAAACCTCATTTCTCCTGAATTGGTTTAACTCATCTTGCATTGATAGAAACCAATGCTCATCGAGTAACACCTCCTTTGCGTTTTTAGGTTCAACTTGGGAGACAAAAGCAGAGTAATAACAAAAGTTACTAAGTTTAGAGCGAGTGGTTACTCCCTTAGAGATATCACCGAGAATGTTCTCAATTGGATGGTCTTTTGAAGACTTCCAAGCTGGAGGAAGTTCATCTTTATCAGAATGATGATCATCCTCACTTTTCACAGGTTGGTGATCCTTTTCCTCCTTAATATACACTGCTTTAGGCTGATCAGTTCCCTTATCAGTGTCCTTGAGTATGTCTTCAGTAGGTACACCTGCACCATGAAAAGAACTACCTTCTCCGACATTTCTCGGATAAGACTCATCAAAGGTAACATGAACCGACTCTTCAACTGCACGTAACCTCTTATTATAAATTCTATACGCTTTACTTGACTGAGAGTATCCAAGAAAAATACCCTCGTCGGCCTTGGCATCAAACTTACCAAGAGCCTCTTTCCCATTGTTTAACACAAAGCATTTGCAGCCAAATACATGAAGGTGAGAGATGTTTGGCTTACGCCCTTTTAAAAGCTCATACGGTGTCTTATTTAGAATAGGCCGGATGAGCACCCTATTCAAAACATAACAAGCCGTACTTATGGCGTCGGCCCAAAAGTATTTTGGTAATCCACTATCATTGATCATAGTCCTTCCAAGTTCCTCCAAAACTCTATTTTTACGTTCCACTACCCCATTTTGTTGAGGGGTACGTGGTACGGAAAAATTATGATCAATTCCGTTGGAATCACAAAATGCTTCAAACAAATGATTTTCAAACTCACCCCCATGGTCACTTCTAATTGACCCAATGTTTGTGTTTAACTTGTTCTGAGATAACTTAGAAAATCGTTCAAAGGCCGAAAAGGTATCACTCTTATTTGCTAAGAATATAGTCCAGCAAAACCTAGAAAAGTCATCGACTATTACAAAACCATAATAGTTACCACCTAGGCTTTTAACCCTAGATGGTCCAAAGAGGTCCATATGGAGGAGCTCAAGGGGTCTCATAGTTGAAACGATGTTTTTAGATTTGAATGAGATCCTTGTTTGCTTCCCTATTTGGCACGCATCACAAAGGTGATCCTTTATGAATTTGATTTTGGGCAAACCGATGACTAGGTCTTTAGAGACTATTTTGTTGAGCAAATCAAAGTTGATGTGAGCTAACCGTCTATGCCACAACCATGAATCTTCATTCAAAGTGACTAGACATTTGTCTCCATTCAACGATACTTCATCTAAGTCTAGCATATAGACGTTGTTCACCCTCATGCCCTTAAACACATTCTTTTTGTCACTATCTTCAACTATGCAATAATCCTTTGAAAAAGATACTTTATAGTTCTTGTCACATAGTTGACTAATGCTTAAAAGGTTGTGTCTAAGGCCTTCCACAAGAAGTTCATCAGAGATAGTAGTAGATGAGGGGTTACCTACACTACCTTTACCAAGTATCTGTCCCTTTTTGTTAAACCCATTTTTCTTCGCCACAAAGTCGATAAAAAGCGATATGTCTCCAGTCATATGTCTCGAGCAGCCACTATCCAGAACCCATCTTCTTTCGGTGGTCTCAAGACTTTGTACCTACAAAAACAATCAAGGGAGAGTAGGTACCCAATTCTCATTGTGTCCTTTAAGGTGAGTGAAACCAAGCCCGCACTAGGGCAACCATTGGTAGATGCCTTTCGGAACAAGAAACCTCCTGAAGCGGCATTTTGCAATAGTATGACTAGGCTTACAACAGTAAAGACAATTACGGTTCATTTGGAATTTACCTTTGCTATCACTATCTTGAATCACATAGGTATACTTTTGATATGGATTATTCATGCACTCACAAAAATGTGCTCGATCGATAGCAAACGTAACTTTTGGCTTAAGAGCCTTGTCCAATTTGGCCTTGAGGGTTCTAACCTCTCGTTTCCAAATGTGACAAGTGTCACAGCCCCAATTGAACCAAGAGGTAGGGTCCTCTTTGTAACACCCCACATTCCCATCGCGAATAAATAATACATAAATAAATCAGAGTAACTAAATTTTTTTTTTTTCGACAGAAACAAGGATGCCACATTTTAAAGTAAGAAAACACAATCCCTACTCAATTATTTGATACATAACACATAATAGAGAAAATCATTAACGGGAAACTTTTTCCATCTAAAGGGAAAGGTCAGTTATGGAATAAAGCGGAAAGATCCATAACCGACTTGTTTTACAAAATAAATCATTTTAGAACACCAACTGTATATACAAATGTACTACAAAATACATTCAACAAATGTATACATACATACATATATATATATATATATATATATATATATATATATATATATATATATATATATATAATCGTTCCCCGACTCCCGTGCTACGTATCAGAGCAGACACCAAGACCGACAACAGAACGGAGGGCTAATCTTCACAAAAAGACCTCTAACAACTCTAATCTGCAATGCCTCATAGAGCATTATAAAACAGCAGAAGGGTGAGAAAAACAATCATAATACAGTTGCATATAATTATATATTAACACAGAAATGCATAAGTAAAATATTCTCACCACAAATGCACCACCATCAATTACAACACAACACATTACACTTATCAAGTATTCCATACCAACGCACATCAGTCATACACAATACACTCATCATCAATACAATTATACATATTCCATCTCATTAATCACATTCACAATTCCATACACAATTAATCCATGATTTATGCAAATGCACAGAGACTGACACAACGACTCTATGCATATGCCATGCGGTACCGACTTCCAATATTTCTCATCACTAGTTCACTCAGGAACTCTGCTGGAACCATCGCTCGTTACATCACTGTAACTCCCCGTCGGGCATACGATGTTCCCCGTCGCTCACACCCCACACGGGCACACGACGTTTATGGATCGCTCACACCCCACACGGGCACACGACCCGATCGCTCACACCCCACATGGGCACACGATCGTCTATAACCATCGCTTTCAGTCCTCTTATTTTTAAGGCGATTCATTCCTCTTATTTTTAAGGCGCACGATGTTATAGCAGATTCCCTCTGGAATCAATCTGTCACTCAGGACGTCACAAGAATGCATATCATGATGCTTGGCATACAATGACTCATGACATTTAAAATGCACACATATATGCACTCATCTCAATCAACAAAATCATGCTTTACACTCAAGCCCAAAACAATGCATTTTATTTCCATACGGCCACAAACCATCGTCACGATATTCAAACACATGCATCCAACATATATCACAAGCAAATCGTATGATAACCCATCAATTACACCCCATTAACCGGCAAAAGTCGACAATAATACCACACATTTTCTAATTCCCGACATAATTTAATCGGCCAACAATCACAAAACCATCCTCATAAAAAAAAGAACATTTTATAAGCTTTCTAACGCATCAAACCACGCCTCAAACCGAACCACAGATCAAAAGTTATGCAGAAAACAACATTGCAGAAACAGCCCTGTTCGCTAGGCGAACCCTCTAGCGAGCATTCGCTACCACCTTCGCTAGGCGAATGTCCAGCGAACCCACTACCAGCTAGAAAACAGATACAAAGTTCGCTAGGCGAACCCCTTGGCGAACCAAGGCAGCAACTACCAGCCCCAAAAACATACAAAGTTCGCTAGGCGAACAACTCAGCGAACCTTTGCTGACCTTCGCTAGGCGAACCCGCGAAAACATCACTCGCTACTGCTTCGCCCCAGGTTCGCTAGGCGAACCAAGGAAAACTCAGAATTTCTCAGCGCTGTGTGGAAACCCAAAATGATATTTTCTACTACCAAAACATTTCCAAAACATCATATATCAATCAAAACTCAATACAATCATGGCAACAAGCATTCTACCACATTTACGTCGATTTCCAACCGCGAAAGTATCGATTTCTCACAAAATTCTCATTTTCAACCTAGAACTCTAAAGCTATGGAAGACAAGCAAACATACAAGAAAACACATACATAATCATACACAAACATAGTATAATCGAGTTTCGCACCCTTACCCGATTAAATCGATTCTAGAAGTTGATTTGATCCAACCTAGCTTTTCCTCTTTTTCTCTCTTTTTCTCTTCTCTTCTTTTTCCTTCTTCTCTTTTTCCTCTTCCTATTTCTTTCTCTCTATTTTTCTCTCCTTTCTATGTTTATCTCTTTTCTTTCTAAGTTATAAAAATATAATATAAAATGACTAAAATGCCCCTACTCTCAAATACCCCGCAAACGCTCCCAAAATGCTATAAAACATAAACATACCGATGAAATATATTTCGGGAAATAAAAGTTGAAAAGAAATAATAATTTAATACAATTATTTTATCTATCAGAGAAATTAACCAATTAGCTCAATTAGCAGGTAAAATACAATAAATCCACCCATTTCACAAAATTCACATAAATGAAATAAATAAATACAATTAAACAAATCGGGGCGTTACACTCTTCAACCTTGGCTTTTGATGTGTCCACTATAGAGTTTTTGAGAGCTTCCAATTCCTTTTCGGAATCGGAAACCTTCTTCTCCAAATACGAGAAAATCTTTTTATTTGAGGCTAAGCGTTGAAATGCTTCCTTAGCCTCATAGTGTAACATGTCAAAATCCTTTTGTAACTCTAAATGCGACATAGTATTAACATGATCATATTTAGAATGCTTTACCTCTTTTGCTTTGTTGTGGTGTGCCATAAGACAAAAGTTAACGGAATCACTTTCGTCGCTTGATGAATCATCTTTCGCCGACTCACTATCGCTTTCCCAAGCAATGTATGCTCTTCGAGACTTGTTGGACTTTTTGTTTGAGCGACTCTTGTCATTATCCTTATCTTTATCTTTCTTTAGAGATGGACAATCTGGCTTGTATGGCCCAGATTTTCCACAGTTGTAGTACGTCCCTTTTACCTTGTCATTCTTATTTCCTTCGCTTCTAGATTGCTTCCTAAACTTGACTAGATTTATGTCCGAGTGTTGAACCTCGTTCTTACGAATGTATCTATTGTACCTCTTCACAAATAAGCCTATATCATCACCGGATTCTTCATCTTTGTCATTATTGGCTTCATCATCACTTAGCTCTTGATGTGTGGACTTTGAACAAGAAGCCTTAAGAGCTATCGATTTTTTCTTCGTATCTTTTGCCTTCTCTTTCTTGATACTCTTTTCATGTTTGTCCAAGCTAATGAGCACTTGCTCATGCTCATCGAGTTTGCAAAAAAGTGTTGTGAGGTCTAGTGTAGCAAGATTGTTGGCCTCCTTGATAGCGGTGACCTTCGGTTGCCATTCCCTGTTTAAACACCTCAAAATCTTGTTAGTAGCAACCTCATTTGGAATTTGTTTACCAAGAACATGCAATTTGTTGATAATGTGAGTAAATCATTTTTGCATATCCGCAATGGTTTCCCCTTGATTCATGTAAAACAAATCAAACTATTGCGTTAGCGTATTAATACGAGCCATCTTAACATCATTAGTGCCTTCGTGGGCTACTTGTAAAGCATCCCACATGGCTTTGGCCGTTTCACAATGGGAGACTCGATAATACTCGTTAACTCCCAAGGAGGAGATTTACATATTACGAGCCTTCCAATCATAGTTGTACTTTTTCTCGTCCCCCTCATTCCATTGAGCTTCAGGTTTAGGAACGACAATGCCTTCCGCATTTGTCATAATAATTTCCATGGAACCGTTTAAAATAACGTTCCAAACCATCTGATCTATGGAATTTATATGAATGCACATACAATCCTTCCAGTAGCTGTAATTTTCGCATGTAAAAACTGGAGCTCTATTATAAGCCCCTTTAGGTTCGTTCGCCATGATCCAAGAAGTTTTACCGAAGCACCAAAATTAACCGGAGCTCATGATACCACTTGTTAGACGATGGCTATGGATCTAGAAGGGGGGTTGAATAGATCCCTTGAGTTTTACACGCAAAAGGTTACCAAAAATTTAGTTTTAAAATTGTTTTAATGGAAGCAACCACTGGATAGAACGTCTACCACGAACCTTCTACTAAAAGGATCGGATATGCACGAATATATCGAGAATGAGTATGGAAGAGAAAAATTCAGTTTGATTACTACACTTAAGAAACGCAGTCAACAAAATATTGCTTGCTTGATGTTTAATCCAAACCAATGAGGTAAAGTGATAAGCAATTAAGGCAACGTGTTCGAATTTTGCTTTGACACAAATTATCAAACACCTAGTGTCCATAAACACCCTAAGTGCAGAATTTCTATGGAATGTAATGTAGTGCTCCTCCAAGATACAATTCAAGGAATTGTATCAAATTAACAAAATAGTTTCTCAGCTCAAGATTACACTACGACAGAAATTTCGATGAATTGTGACTTCACGAATTCGAACAAACTGAAATGTAAAAGAGTTAAGGGAAAGAGAGAACAAATGAGATTTGATTAGGCAGTTCCCCAATCGTCCTCGCTTTGGGTACCTCTGCCCCCAATTCCACAATTGGAATTGAGATATATATATATATATATATATATATATATATATATATATATGTGTGTGTGTAGCTGTTGCAAATTGTTTATTACAAGAGAAAACTATGAACATTCAAACCCTCGAACGTCTTCGATCGTTGATGCAGAATTTTCTCTCCCCTTGATTCAAGATGAATCAAGTGCTTCGAATATGGTTGATCCAATTACCGTCTCACGCTACTAAACCGAAAGAAGCCTCTGTTCTTCGGTTACCTTCACTCGATCAATTGCGATCTACCAAACTTCAAACCCAAACCTCTCTTCTACGATCCTCCGATTACAGCTACTAAACCGAACAATTGCTCCAATCGTCGGTTACCTTCGCCCGGCTGAATCCCTGTAGAACGAAGTGGTTTGTGAAAAAACCCCCAAAATCTTCCCGATTCTTGGAGGAGAAAACCTAGGGTTTTATTCCAGAAACACCTACCAAAGTCTCAACTCAAAAATGAAGATCACACGCTTCTAAAATCTGAACGTTATCACCTTGAAATAATGAACAACTCAAACAAAGACTGTTATGTGTAATTGTTTGTTCACTCAATGTTGAAGATGAAGATGAAGAGAAATGGCAATGTAATTTCACGTTTCTTGTTCGTATGTAGAAAAAATGAGCTAAAATGATATATATACTATCTTGGACAATACAATAGAAATAACAAAATTTTAAAATGAATAACATGACAAAATTTAGGTGACTTTCAGCGAGAGGTCGACCTATACAGATGGTATAGTCGACCTGAGCAAGGCTATGAGTCGACTCATAGCTCCCAGTTTTGGGCAAACACAAATGCAGAAGGTGTGAGTCGACCGGTAGGTCGATGCGAGCACTCCTGCTGGTTGTACTAACATATGCCACATGTTTAGGTCGACCAATACAGGGTTGTGAGTCGACTCACACCATTGGAACATGCAAAAATCCATTTTTGACTTTCCTAAAAGTGTTAAACCATATCTAATGAACCTAGACCATTACTAATCATGATCAAACACTCTTAGACCACTTAATGAGCATTTCATATGACGTTTTTCCCTTGAATCTCTATATTCTAATCATGATAGTTTTGACATCATTAAAATCAAGTACATAGAGAGAATCTTCCCTCACAGGGCGATCCAGACTTAGTCGGGCGACCTGGTGCATAGATCATATGCATGCAAATGCATTTAACCTTGAATATTTTTCTCTCTCTATTTGCAGGCGCACACGTATGCTAGATCAATCATTGCTACAAAATATATCTCTGATAGCACAATATTACTACGACCATTTTGTTAAACGTAGTAATATCTCATTTTTAACATGCATGTTTTTTTATTTTAGTAAAAAACTTTTCATCATGGTTCCTAATAACAATCGTGGTTATAGAATATGGGTAACAAACTTCGAATCCCAGTATCAACATTTTTCCATTTTCAATAAAAAAATGCATGTCCCTTAACATTATCGTTATATAAAAATTAAAAGTAGAATAACGACGGTTGTTTCAATCAACCGTGGTTATATTTTCCATATTTCACTACGGTTGTTATTTGCAACCCTTGTGAAATTCTTTCATACAAAATTAAAACATAACATCTTCTTTATTTCGTTCATAACACACAAGGGTGCCCCAGCGAACAAGACAACAACGATAGCGAAATATTTATCATCTTCATTCATTTCTTGGAAAGAATATCATTTCTTGGTCTCTTCCTCCTCTACAAAGTACGAGACATTACTGATAAGTGCCAAAATGTTGTGTTTGAGTAGTAGTTTTGCGGCACTTATCGATTCATTTGTATTGAATTCTTTGAATAAAACCCCATTTTGTTTGTAAAAGTGTATATTTAGTGTATACTAGTATTTTTGTGTAAATATCATTGAGTTTAATTGTTTTTATCTTATTTTTGTAGGTATTCAACCATTGATATTTAGTCATTGTTAGATAGAGCATTGAATAAGCTTTCTAACGCTTTCGACCGGGCCTCAAACAGAGTTACGATTTGAAAGTTTTAAAGAAAACAAGATGCTGAAATTTTTTTACTGTTAGCTCTCGCCCCGAGCTCGCCGGGTGAGCTTGAAGCGAGCCAGAAATTCTAGAAGTTACAAAAAAATCCGCCTAAGTTCGCTGGGCAAACCGTTGCTTCGCCGGGCGAATTTGTCTGGGAAAAAACACATTAAAAGGGGTAAAAACACTTTTTTTAGGTGATGTTTTGGGGTATTTGTTCCCAATTCATCAAACCTTCATTTTTTAGTAGATTTACCTTAGAAACAACACATGGAGCGTGCATCTTGATGATCCGGAGTCGAATCCACTTCAATCGGAGTTGACAAACAGTGAGATTTGCGTTCTTCTTCTCTATTCTCTTTGTACCCTCTATTTTTTGTGGTTTTGTAAGTAAATTTATCTTGATTGTATGTATATTTATGGATCTTTGTATAAACTCTATTTTACAACTCTTTATCGATGGTTATCTTTGATTTTTTACTTAATGGATTTGGATTGCTATAGACTTATACGGTTTGAACTCGATCTAAGATGAACATTTGTTAGATTCTAAACTTAGGTCTAATATTAGCGTTGGTATTGAATCTTAATGCTCCGTGTTGTTGAGTTGCGTGAGACATCACCGATGAGATGATACGGTTGATCTATCGACTTTGCGTTAGATATAACCTCTGTTGTGAGCGATATGTGGGGGTATTGACGAGTGATTTAGGTTGAGTGCATTTGATCCATATATTTTTTAGTATATGATGGGTAGAACGAAATACAACTCCTGACGAGATTTCTCATGTCTTAAGAATGTATTTATTTTCTTGTTTTATGTTTTTCCTTTTGCACTTTTATTCCAAACCATTTAAACCCAAACTCAATAACATTTAAATTGTCGAACGGCAGTTCAATGACACTAATCTCTGTGGACACGATAGTTTCCCAGATAAATACTTCCAAAAACTTTTGTTGCTTGCCGCTTTATTGAACCAACAATTACCTTTCTTTCTTCATTGTTCATTATTCATAGTTCATTTCTTGGTCTCTCTCACGCGTTGTGGTGTCGTTTTCCTTTATGTGATGTAGATTTTTGTTTTGTTGCAATTGGATTACTTTGTGTTTTGGGTTTATTCAGATATTGTGATGTTTTCATTGTTTCAAAGCTATGTGTTATTGTCATGTGTCATGTTCTAGTGTTGTGATGTTTTCGTTTTGAATATTTAGTGATGCTTCTGTTGTTTTAGTTTTGGTGTTATAACTCTATTGCAAATGAAGAAATAAATGTGGTTATGAATATGCCTTAGGTTTTGGTGTTATATTGTTATGATGGTTATGCATATGCATATATCATATTAGTATATTGTATGTGTAGCATTAATGTGTCATTCACATTAGTCTTTTAATATAAATTTCACAATTTGTTATGGATCGTAGTTAGATGATATATTAGGTCTGATGTATGAGAAAGGAGTTCTTGAATTCCTTGAATCCTCTGAACAAAAAATTCCTGGTAATTATGGTGTATTTTACTGTCCTTGTGTTTATTGCACGAATATCAAAAAACGATTAAAGAAAGAAATATTACATCACCTATGTTGTGATGGAATGTGTTAAAATTATACAACATGGATAAAAAACGAAATACGACTTCACAAATGGATGAAGATGATGAAGATATGGATGATCGACTAGAAGATATGATCTGTAATATTAGAGAATCGTCTTATATGAAAGCCCATATTAATGATAATTTATGTAATGATAAAGATGCGCCTTTATATGAGAGGTGCGCAAGTTCTAAACGATTGTATGCTTTGTTAAAACTTGTTTAATCTGAAGGAAAAAAGTGGGTGGTCGGATAAAAGTTTCACAAAATTGCTTGATTTGTTGAAACAAATGCTACCGGAAGATAACCATTTGTCGGATCGTTATTATGAGGCCAAAAAGATGTTGTGTCCAATGGGTTTGGAGTATATCAAGATACATGCTTGCCCTAAGGATTGCATACTATATAGGAAAGAGTATGAAAATTTGGATCAATGTCTGGAATGCGATGAGTCGTGCTACAAGTTGAAGGACAACAATGGTGATGACAATGACAATGTTAGTAAGAAACGTCCTTCTGCTAAAGTGTTATGGTACTTGCCAATAATTTCAAGGTTCAAGAGACTTTTTGCTAATGCGAATGAAGAAAAGAATATTATTGTAATTCCTGTATAATAAATATCTAGAATAATATCATACAAGTATTATTACCTGGTGTTGACACCATCATAAGTGCCTATTGGCATAATTTACATACTTGACCATTTTACAAAACATAAAAGAACAACAATGGTACAAGATATGGAAAGTGCCAGACAATAAAAATCTAAGATCTGAGCACAATGTCCATCATTATACAAGATACATAATACACAGTGGAAAACATAATCTAAGCTTCTCTTGAAACATCCATGCATAGCTCCACTTGTAAACTAAACCTGCAAACAATACCTAAAATGCAACAACAATAATGGGGTGAGATAATAATCTCAGTGAGTTCCCCTATCTTATGGGTCCACTCGGCTCTACAGGGTTCTAATCAAATTCTACCTAAAGTCAAAAGGGAAAGGGATATGACTTGAGTTCACACAATTCACAATGTATGGAAACATGTCCCTTGATTTCATCAACTTAAAAGATCACTAATCAGAAACCATAACAAGGTAAACTTCCCCGCCGCCTCACCTACATCTAGGACTTTTAGCGTGGGTCACGGATCCTTATAACATACTTTGACATACGAATGGATTCAGATTCAAGGTTATTCCCACATGAATCATCACTTCCCAAGAGACCACCCCCATCTCATGTATTTTACCCGTAGGCTCCATCCGTACACATGAGATAAATGAATGGATTCAAATTCAAGGTTATTCCCACATGAATCGTCACTTCCCATGGGACCACCCCCGTCTTAAGTCTCTTACCCGTAAGCTCCATTCATTTAAGGGAACTTCTCTCAAAGTAATGGTACGTATATCCCAAAGGAGCTCTACATAAGCGTTAATTCTTGGGATGGTACAATTCAAGGGTTGTTTCTGACTACATGATAAAACAAACCACAACATGATTTTATTCGACAATCACAAGGTGAACACATTCACCTTAATCACAAGGTAATACATTGACCATTGATCAGTATATTTTAATGCACATTCTATTATGTTTGTACTTAGGCATTTCCTTAGTTTGTTTTGTTTATTTTACTGTTTTATTGTGTTTTTAGAATTAATTCTTTGTTTGCCTTTAATCCATTTTCGCAGCTTATTTTCAGCATTAGCGGTTATTTGATACTTGTCCACTGTTCGGATCATAACTAGAGCTACGAGAATCAGATTTACGCGTTCAAATAGGCGTTGGAAAGCTGAGACAAAGAGCTACATCTTTCATGTTGTAGGAAGAAGCTGATTCGGAGTGTAGCATACTCGAATAATTCGTTGAAGTCAGAACCCAATTTTGTGATGCTTTACTATACCTAGCAGCCGCACACTGTTGACATTTTTTGCAACCTTCTTTTCACGATTTTACTTTGCTTTTTACGATTGTAATGGAGAACTAATTCCCGAAGGCAAATCCTTCTGCTTACAGGTTCCATCGCTTTGAGGTTATTCTAATAGCAATTTAATTCAACTTCTTTTCAATTCTTTTTTATAAAGTCATTTGCTTAATTTGATTGCAATCGTTTTCTTATTTCGATTGTGTTCATAGGATAAAATTGATTAAATTCGATTGTATGCATGTTCCTAAATATAATTGTGTGTTATCGTTTGCTTAATTCGTTAACTCATCATATTCTTAACCGTTTGCTTAATTCGGTAAACAAGAACATAATTCATTTGATTTTTATAAGCACTTGTCTAATTGATCTCATAATTGAATAGGATCGAAGCCGCTTAGGGATTGGTGTTATAATAGGCGATGATAAGTCGGAATCCGAATCAGTAGGATTAGCCATTTTAGCTTAATTGATAATCACTTTTTTCTCTTGTGTTATAAATCGAAAATTAAAACCCCCATAAATAAGACATCCGAGTGTCGCTTCCCTTTACTACTTTTTCAAAAATACTCGTTTTTGATTCGTGCGCGACAGCGGATCAAATTGGCGCTGTTGCCGGGAATTCTTGTTGTTGTTAGCCAATTTTAGAATTTTAGTTTAGAGTTTTGTTAGATTTTTTGTTAATTTTCAGGGTTACAGTACAATGGTAAGCATTCCAGCCTGTCAGGTAAGTTTGAAAGCTATTGTTTCGATTTGCTCCAATTTTTTACAGAAAATCAGAGAAAAAAATCGCTGAACAATACTCATTTAGAATAAAATTCTAATAGATTTTGACCATGAAAATCGCAAATTCCTTATTTTCTTATTTTATTTGATTTATTTGCTATTTTCATATTTTCAAAAAAATCCAAAATATTTTGTAAAGGCTTATTCTGATTTGATTTGATTTTTATTTATATTTTCATAATTTTTAGATTTTATTTTATTCGCTTTTCTATTTTTCCATTTTTTTTCTTAATAGGGACATTGTTGGTATTTTCCTAATTGTTGCTGCATTGCTGAATTAGTTCCGTGTTTTCTTTTTGTTTGTTGTTTTTTTCCTATTAAATTTAATATGGCTAACCAAAGAACTCTTAGAGAACTTGCTGCCCATAATATGAATTATAATGCTTTATGTATTAAATATCCTGCTGTTACTGTACCTTTCGAATAGAATTCTGGTTTAATACACTTGTTGCCAAGGTTTCATGGTTTTGCAGATGAGGATCCGAAGAAACATCTGAAGGAATTCCAAATTATGTGCTCTACACCTTCCAGACTTTCACTAGAGGACCTTGTCAAGCAAATGGCTATAAATGATATCCAATTTCAGCAACGAACAGATTCTAGTATTCAGGCTTTGTAGTCACAGCTTGTCACTTTAGTGAATGCCATGCAACAAGCTCAAGAATCAAATCAACTACCTGCCCAAACAGTAGTGAATCCAATAGAGTTACTGTCTGATTTAGTTGATGATACTTATCCTAAGTTGTTATCTCATTTTCCATCTTTATTGGATTATGATCACACTTACTCTTGCGATTTATGTACTGACACTAACATTTGCTCTGTTTGTGCTGAGATTAATGCTGCTGTGCAGGGTGATGTTTTTCATGCAGATGAAGTTATAGATGAAGTTGTTTATGCAGCTGAAGCTCTTGACATAACGACTGCCCCGACTATGCCTTCCGTTGAACAACCTCCTTCCTTAGAGCTTAAACAACTTCCGGACAATCTAAAATATGCCTATTTAGAGAGGAATGAAAAGCTATATGTTATAATTTCTTCTAACCTTGATTTTGATCAAGAAAATAAACTTTTGCAGGTTTTGAATAAACATAAGAAGGGAATTGGATGGACCTCGATGGAAGATGGAAGAAAAGCAGTTAGGCAACCCCTTAATCCTTAAATCTCTGATGTTGTGGAAAAGAAGATCACTTTCTCGTGCCCATTTGATACTTTTACTTATCGAAGATTCTTCTTTGATCCTGGAATAAAAGACGAAGGAACTAATAATAATTTCAAGTTCAATGGATGTTGCCCAGAGCTACTGCATGAGATTCCCACTTTGGAAGAGGAGCCTGTAGAATATCTCTCTTTGGGAAAGGCTGATTATGCGATCACCTATCCACCTTTACTACTCGGATGTGTTCTTTCCTTTCCTCTCATTCTTATTTTATATTTATGCTCTTTCATTAAGGACAATGTATGTTTTAAGTGTGGGGAAGGGAACCATTTCTTTGTTTTGTTTTCTTTCCGTTTTCTTTGTTTTGTTCTGTTTTCTTTAAGTGAATTTTTTTTTTAAAAAAACAAAATTTTACTTAGAAACATAATGCATCTTTTGAATTTTTTAGGCTATAGATTAATTTGAGGTTAGATTGTGGAGACTTGGGAAAAATTCATAAGACCGGTTCCGTTTTAACACCTTAAGTCTCCCGAATGTAGAGACCAATTTAAATACTTGTTATGACATAGCCTTGAGTTCTCATCCTTTAATAGCTCTTAAGTAGTTTATCTAGCAGTCAACACCATCTAGAAATCACACACTAAGTAATTAAGCCAATGCAAATAAGTGAATGATCATGTGCTTAATAAGAATTCTAAATAGGAATCCGCCTTTTTAAGTTAGGTGACCCTCACCCGGTCACTTAGGCTAACGGTTGTGAAACCTTAAAAAAAAAGAAAAAAAAATATTGTCGTTGCTAAAGTGGTTAATTTTGAATTGTTGACAAGATATGCATCATAGTCACTAACATGCTTTTTTACCATGTGTATGAATAGATAACGGGCTTAATGTGATTGCATTAGAATGAAAGAGAGTAAAAAAGAGGATGAGTAAGTTAGGCTTAAGCATAATAAAATGATTTAGATTGGTTTGTATACTAGGGAGGTTTATGACCGCACAATTATGGATTTGTGTTCTTACGATATCCTTAGTGTGTAAAATTAGTACCTATCGATGCAATCTTGACCGAAGAAGAGTTTGTAGCCTAGAATGAGTATCTGAATGCTATTTTTTTCATGAGTCTTAATCTTATTTTGTTCAAAGTGTAAAAGTTCAAGTGTGGGGGAATTTGACCAGTGCTTTTTAAAGCACATTCTCATATGTTTGTACTTAGGAATTTTCTTAGTTTGTTTTCTTTATTTTACTGTTTATTGTGTTTTGAGAATTAAGTCTTTGTTTGCCTTTAATCCATTTTCGCAGCTTATTTTCAGCATTAGCGGTTATTTGATACCTGTGCACTGTTTGGATCATAACTGGTGCTAAGAGAATCAGATTTATCCGTTCTAATAGGCTTTGGAAATCTGAGACAAAGAGCTACAACTTTCATGTTGTAGGAAGAAGCTGACTCGGAGTGTAGCAGGCTCGAATAATTCGTTGAAGTCAGAACCCAAATTCTGCCTTTAGGAATATTTAGTTTTGGGACCGATTTTTAATTTTTTCCGACCAAGTTGGGTTAGAACCGGATTTTGTGATGCTTTACTATACCTAGCATCCGTGCAATGTTGACATTTTTTTTTCAACCTTCTTTTCACGATTTTACTTTGCTTTTTACGATTGTAATGGAGAACTAATTCCCGAAGGCAAATCCTGCTGCTTACAGGTTCCATCGCTTTGAGGTTATTCTAATACCAATTTAATTCGATTTTTGTTCAATTCTTCTCTATGAAGTCATTTGCTTTATTTGAATGTAATCATTTTCTTAATTCGATTGTGTTCATAGGATAAAATAGATTAAATTCTATTGTATGCAAGTTCCTAAATTTAATTGCGTGTTATCGTTTGCTTAATTCGTTAACTCATCATATTCTTAATCTTTTGCTTAATTCGGTAAACAGGAACATAATTCATTTGATTTTGATAAGCGCTTGTCTAATTGTTCTCATATCGAATAGGATCGAAGCCGCTTAGGGATTGGTGTTATAATAGCCGATGATAAGTCGGAATCCGAATCAGTAGGATTAGCCGTTTTAGCTTAATTGATAATCACTTATTTTAATCTCTTTTTTCTCTTATTTTATAACTAGATACTTAAAACCCCCATAAATATTTTCAATAGTTGGTTGAAATAATGCAAGAATCCTTGCAATACGACATCCACGTGTCGCTTCCCTTTACTACTTTTTCAAAAATACACGTTTTTGATCCGTGTGCGACAGCAGATCAAATTGGCGTTGTTGCCGGGAATTCTTGTTGATGTCGGCCAATTTTAGAATTTTAGTTTAGAGTTTTGTTTGATTTTTTTTAGCGTGTTAATTTTCAGGGTTGCAGTACAATGGTAAGCATTCCAGCCTGTCAGGTATGTTTGGAAGCTACTTTTCGATTTGCTCCAAAAAAATTCAGAAAATCTGAAGAAAAATAAATTCGCTGAACAATACTCATTTAGAATATAATTCTAAAAGAATTTAACCCTGAAAATCGCAAATTCCTTATTTTCCTATTTTATTTGATTTATTTTCTATTTTCATATTTTAAAAAAAAATCCAAAATTTTTTGTAGAGACTTATTCTGATTCGATTTGATTTTTAGTTATATTTTCATAATTCTTAGATTTTATTTTATTCGCTTTTCTATTTTCAATTCATTTTCTTAATAAGGACATTGTTGGTATTTTCCTAATTGTTGCCGCATTGCTGAATTAGTTATGTGTTTTCTTTTTGTTTGTTGATTTTTTTTCCTATTAAATTTAATATGGCTTACGAATGACCTCTTAGAGAACTTTCTGCCCATGATATGAATTGTAATGCTTTATGTATTGAATATCCTACTGTTGTGTACCTTTCGAATGAAATTCTGGTTTAATACACTTGTTGCCAAGGTTTAATGGTTTTGCAGGTGAGGATCCGAATCAACATCTGAAGGAATTCCAAATTGTGTGCTCTACACCTTCAGACCTTCACTAGGGGACCTTGTCAAGCAAATGGCTAAAAATGATATCCAATTTCAGCAACGAACAAATTCTAGTATTCAGACTTTACAGTCACAGCTTGTCACTTTAGTGAATGCCATGCAGTAAGCTCAAGAATCAAACCAACTGCCTGCCTAAACAGTAGTGAATCCAAAAGCGTTATTGTCTGATTTAGTTGATAATACTTATCCTAAGTTGTTATCTGATTTTCCATCTTTATTAGATTATGATCATGCTTACTCTTGCGATTTATGTACTAACACTAACATTTGCTCTGTTTGTGCTGAGATTAATATTGTCTTGCAGGGTGATGTTTTTCAGGCAGATGAAGTTGTTTATACAGCTAAAGCTCTTGACATCACGGCTGCCCCGACCATGACTTTCGTTGAACAACTTCCTTCCTTAGAGCTTAAACCACTTCCAGACAATCTAAAATATGCCTATTTAGAGAGGAATGAAAAGCTATCTGTTATAAATTCTTCTAACCTTGATTTTGATCAAGAAGATAAGCTTTTTCAAGTTTTGAATAAACATAAGAAGGGAATTGGATGGACCTCAATGTAAGATGGAAGAAAAGCAGTGAGGCAACCCCTTAGTCCTTTAATCACTGATGTTGTGGAAAAGAAGATCACTTTCTCATGCCCATTTGACACTTTTACTTATCGAAGATTCTTCTTTGATCCTGGAATAAAAGACGAAGGAACTAATAATAATTTCAAGTTCCATGGATGTTGCCCAGAGCTACTGCATGAGATTCCCACTTTGGAAGAGGAGCCTGCAGAAGATCTTTCTTTGGGATAGGTTGATTATGCGATCACCTATTCACCTTGTTGCTCCCGGGATTTTCATCCAGGTACAAACGCGAAAGTGGCTCGAAACAGAGTCACCAGCAATGTGTATTTATCCCAAGAGAGAGAAAGGAAACACTGCGTAAACCTGAGGGAAGGAAAAAGCATGGTCTCGCGACCAAGAGAAATGGGTAAGAGAGTCGGTTACGCGAGGGGAAGGTATTAGCACCCCCATGCGTCCATCGTACTCTATGGGATCCATGCTTGTTGTCTACATCGAAGGGTGTTGTCATCTGGAGCTCCACTGCTACTGGAAACGAAAAGGAACGGGAACGGAGAAGAGCGAAGAAACGGGGGAGAAAGAAAAAGAAGTGACTCGGTAGGACATCGTCGGAGTCCTAGGTCTACGTATTCCCTCGTGCAATGGGAAATTCAGAGTCAACGTAGTTCGAACACGAACTAAGGGGGGAGGTTGCTCGCCAAGACATCGCCTTCTTGTGCCTACGTATCCTCAATCTAACCAGAGAGAGGAAATCAAAGAAGTCGTAGTTCGACCTAACGAGGTCGGAGTGTTTTTTATGAGCGACGTTAATTTCGCGTCCGGCAGTTAGGGTCGATGCCTGTTTGTGACGAGACGGAAGTAATGTGCCCTTTTTTGAAAATAGGTTTGAAACTTAACGATCCCAAAGGATAAAAAGGTTTGCGTTTATTTTGTATTTTTTAGACAAGAAGTGGATTGAAGTTAGTTTGTAACTTGCATTGCACCCAAGTGTACAACATAAGGACGAATATGTCGCGTATCGTCCCCAACAGGACGTACACTAAGTACCCTAGAAGAATGAAGGGAGATCCCCCATACCTCACTTCCCATATATAAGGCTCATGCGCAATACACGTTAACCTTTATTAAGTGTTTTAGAGAAATTATGAGATGAGAATAGAAGACTCAAAGAAGAAGAAAACACTAAGGGGATTCTCTCCTAAAGTTGTCATGCAAAAGATGGTCCTAAAGTCAAGGTTTAAGAACAACCTAAGTCTAAAGAAGAGAGAGGGATAGCACTACCTAATGCTTATCCTACCTCACCTTAATCAAAAATTAAGGATGAGCTAGGAGCCCAAAGGGTGTGAGAAAGTTGTACACAAAACATTATATCATGTTATTCACAAAAGTAAAAGACAAGGAAGATAGATGAGAGATGAAAGAAGAGATGAACATGGATAACCATCCACATGTTCAAACACCTTACCTCTGCCCCTACATAAAAGGTTAGTACCAAATGATTACAAGTAATGAATACAAGTATCAAAAGTAAACCAAACAAATGCTAGTTGCTTTAAGAAGACAACTTGAAAAGCAAACAAAGTTCAAATCAAAAGAGAAGAGTCCTAAGAGTTAAAGAACATATAAGGTAAGTAGGTACCTACCAAGGGATCCTACTAAGTTAAACATGCCAAAAGAAAGCAAATAAAATCAAACTTTGCACTAAAAGTTCATGCAAATGTAAGTTAAGTAACAACTATGCAAGATGAAAGCAAATGGTTCATAAACATGAATGAATGCATATGTAAACATCAAAGTCAGAATTTAAGGACATTTAAGAATGTGTATAGATGTCATTAAGATAGAATGAGATTCATAAATGCAAACATTGATCAAGTAGGAAGAAGTGGGAGCAAACATCATTCAAGTTCCAACAATGAAGCATACTTGTAATGCAAGTCAGAAATGAAGATGTAAGATGAACAATCATGTAATATGAATGCAAGTCAGTAGCATATGGCATTGGAGATTACATTTAGAAGTCAAGAATGTATGCACAAAGTCCACACAAGTATCATGTTGAAGTACATTGAAGATTAGAAGCAAACATGGTTCAAACTAGGTTAAACAAGTTCAAACAAACACCCTAAGATTTATGAACTTAAGAGACATGTGAGGTGATGTTAGAAGCCATGGCATAGGGTCAATAATGATTACAAACAGAAGTGGAATCATGTCAAAGTGAATGTGCAAGATCATACAAGATTTGATACAAACATGTGCTCAAAGAAGGTCAAGTGAGAATGCACAATTACACAACCCATTTCAAGTTAAAACATGTGCATACAAGTCATGTAAGGATGAACTTTGAGTGACATATAACATGAGAAAGAGGACCTATAACGTTCATACAACATGTATTAAAAGGTCTCAACAATTGTCAAAGAAGATTGTACACAATGCATATTAAAACCCTAGCACAAGTCTTCTAACATCCACACAAACAAACATGCTTTTATATAATCCCTAAGGTCATGTTAGAAGGATGAGAAAATTGAAATATGCAAGTATTATGAATTGCAAACAGTGTGCAAACATGTGTAAAAAATATGGATCAAAATCAATTACCAAACATGCACAAACATGCTTCACAAGTTCACATAAATGACACAAAGATTAGGCACAAACATGGTATTCAAACATCAACCAAAATTGCCTTTAAAAATCCAAAAAAATTCCATTAGATGCCTCAACATACCATACAATCATGTATCAATTTACATATGAAAAATCAGATCATAACTATGTCAAACAAATCATCAATGCATCAAGTATCATGAAAGGATGTTCACACAAAAGAAAATAAGTGGAAATTCATGAAAATATAGCAAAATAAACCACAATCAGAAATAAAAATAATCAAAAATTATTTAAATGATTAAGAATGCCTCATGATTTTTTGTGGAATTTTTGTATGCCTGGAAGTAATTTTAGAAATTAAAAATGAATCAATTATGAAAAAGAAAAAAAATAAAAAAAATGAAAGAAATGAGCCAGGGGGTATGACACTAGCAATTATTCAGTTAACATTGCATTGGGCCTGGAAAAGAGGGGTGCGCGTAGCAAAAACAACCCAGTCCAATACCACGTGTTCAGAAGAGGGTGTATATCATGGAAAGCAGTCAATCATTGACTCCATAGTGGCCACAGGATCAAGTCAAGATCAAATAATCAAGAAAGTACACAAATCATATGGACATGATGCAGGCACATGATAACTAAACACACACCACACACACGTGAAGACCAAATTCAAATTAAATCAGAAAATGAGAGCACGTGACTCCCACCTCTCTCATTAATGTTCTGGCACGCTCGTGGCCATTAGATCAAAACAAATCAACGACCATGTTTTAAACTGAGGAAAGGCCTAGGGTTTTCACACAGTTGAACTTTCAGGTGGCCGGAGAAGACTCCGGTCGTCTTCTCCGGTGAACCACCACCATGCTCAGGTTCCAACCACCATAGGAACTCACAAACCACACATCAAAATAAACATCAAGCCATGTAGATTCCAAATCCAGCTCCAATATTCACAAACAAATCACACACAGAGAGAATCGAAGCCATGAAGTTTGCCCTAGAATTTTGAAACTATGCACCTATGGTGCCTATCAACTAGCCGATGATCACATGGCTCCTATTGAGCTCCAAACAAGCAGAAACAAGCAAAATTAAAGCATAATGAGAGCAAGAAATTATGAACTGAACCTGTACTTTGAAGCTGCTTCTAATCAAAAGAATACCAGAGAGGAGATTCCACTTGCTTCTTGAACTTCAATATAGCCAAATAAAGGCTATACAATGCTTCGAATCAATGAGATTTCTTGAAGTAGAAGATGCAATTTGAAGATTCAATGTTAACAGTTTCAAGATCCCTTGATGATGATGATGAATCTTGAAGAAGAACGAACAACAAGTTCGAGTGAGAGAGAGAGAGAGAGAGAGAAAACTCAGAGTGAGAGAGAGAATTGGTGAAATGTGAAGAATGAGTGAGCCCCTTTTGTAATTTTCTGTTAGAGGTGCTTTTATATCCTTGGTTAAGCTCTAACTGTCATGGTTGACTGTTAGAACCAGGGTTAACTGAGTGAGTTAAGCAAAATGAAGTAAAAGAGAGTGAGTTGTGTATGAGTTGTCACGATTTGTTATTGTTTTGCTCGTGTGTGGAGAAATCATGGCATGTTATGGTGTGGAGTAAGGATGAAAGGTGATGATGTACAGATGATAGCAGCAATGCAGCTTGCTCTGCAAGTTTCTCATTTTCTTTTATGTTTGAATAAATGAGGAATGGAAGTACATTGACATGTATGATATGTAAGGAACATGTTTGCCTTGAAATGGCAAAGTTTGATGACATGGGATGATACATACTCAACATGCGCATGAGAATGATAAGGACAAAGCTCTTTTTTTTGACTGAATTTGTTTACTTGAGAATGAAGAAACCATATGGCAAGAGGGTGACTTTGAAGCATGATATCTTCATGACTTTGGAATTAAATGACATGGAAAAGGGTGATTTGGAAAGAGGAAATGAAGGACAACAACATTGGTGTGGAAAACATTTGCAAATGAAGTCTCTAACAATGTGAAAATGTCTCATGAAAATGTTGATACACAACTGATGTAGCATGCCAGCCTGACCTGGCCTTGAACTACCATGGCGTGTGAAAGAGATCAGTTGGAGGTCACCTACTTTGATCTACCATATCTCTTAGTGAGCTGATCAGATGAAAAATCTTTCAACACCAAAGTTGAAGGGGAGATGGAGAGGAACAAGATTGATGTTGAACAATTTTTCATTTGGAGTCTCCATCATGGAGAAATTTACCCTTGAACTTGGATAGAACATGCACACAAGGTGTTTGTGGAAATGAATGCACGCTGGCTCGCCCATGACCTGCCTAGCTGCCAAAAATGTCATGATTTGTCTCAACTTTGAAGCACCATATCTCTCTTGAATTTAATCCAATGGACATGTTCTTGGTATGGTTTTGAAGCTTGGAATGTGAACTTTTGATAGGCTTCCATAAAATTTCAATTTGGAGCTTGGATCCTGGAGAAAGAATGCCCTAAAGCTAGGTGCTCACCTTGCCAAAACTTTCCATAAATGGAAACCCTAATTTCTATTTTTGGCAACTTTGCACATCTTTTAATTTTTGATGAATCCCTTGATATTTCTTGACCAAATCTTCATCCATAAACATATTTGAGATGAGGAACATGAAATTGACCTCTAAAAGTCAAGAGTTGACTTTTTCCTCTGCACAGTTGACTTTTCCCCAATTCTCCTGAATTTCAGTCAATTGATCAATTGGAACCCTTCCAAACCAAATTGATGGACAATTTTCCAATCTTAGACTCTTAAGGACATGAGGAATACCATAGAATCAAGTCTTTCCCAAAAAGTCAGAAATAAACTGATTTTATGGCAAACCCTAATTTTGGTGTCTCTAGTCTAGGAGGAATCAACACATCTTCCAAATCCAAATTCCTCTGAGTATGATGTGTATCCTCTCAAACAAAGATGATATGTGACATTTGGTGATGATAGAAGCTTAAGGATCTTGCTCATTGGGGTGTTATACTCATGAATTCCAAAAACCCTAATTTTGCACTGGTTAGGAGAAGGTGATTCCCTTGAAATTTCTTGTCAAACTTGAGCATATGATAAGGAGATGAATCTCTTAAGATATCTTGAGGCTCAAGGTTCCCTTGATTGGATTTAGACACCTTGATCCCATGCTAAGGCCAATGATATGCAAAGATGATGATGCAAGAATGCAATGAAACATAAGCCAGTCAAAGCTAAAGCACGGGGGCAAATTTTGAGGTGTTACAGCTGCCCCTATTCAAACTTCTTGGATCCGAGGGTATGATAGCAACGGCTTTCAGACCATCAGGATACATGGGGTTTGAATACCAAAATAACCTGGAAATTTGTGACCTGTGGGGAGATGCAAAATAAGTGTTTGCCAACCGAAGGTGAACTTAGAAACAATAGAGACCAACCAATAGTTGGGACAAACAACAGAGACTAACCACAAGTTGGGTTGAAATATACTAACCAAACGTTAGGATAACGGGGACGCCAACCAAAGGCGTACTCACCACGAAGAACACCAACCAAGAGTTGGAATGAAATACACTAACCAAAAGTCAAGACAACAAAGGAGACCAACCAATAGTTGGGACGAAATACACTAACCAAAAGTTAGGATAACGAGGACGCCGACCAAAGGCGTACTCACAACAAAGGAGACCAACCAATTGTTGGGATGAAATAGACACTAACAAAAAATTAAGATAACGAGGACGCCGACCAAAGGCGTGCTCACCACAAAGGAGCCAACCAATAGTTGGGAAGAAATAGACACTAACCAAAAGTTAAGATAACGAGGACGCCGACCAAAGGCGTGCTCACCACAAAGGAGACCAACCAATAGTTAGGAAAACGGATACTAACCAAAAGTTAGGACAACGAGGACGCCGACCAAAGGCGTACTCACAACAAAGGAGACCAACCAAGAGTTGAGAAAACGGATACTAACCAAAAGTTAGGATAACGAGGACGCCAACCAAAGGCGTACTCACCACAAAGGAGACCAACCAAGAGTTAGGAACACCTATACTAACCAAAAGTTAGGATAACAAGGACGCCGACCAAAGGCGTACTTACAGCAAAAGAGACCAACCAAGAGAGAGACCAACCAATAGTTATGACAAAATACACTAACCAAAAGTTAGGACAACCCAGGAGACCAACCAAGAGTTGGGACGAAAGACACTAACCAAAAGTTAGGATAACGAGGACGCCGACCAAAGGCGAACTCCTAACAAAGAATACCAACCAAGAGTTGGGAAAGAAGAGGGGACAAACCAAGAGTCGGGATAACAGTCGGAAGTGCACAGGAAGTAGAATCAACGGACTTATGACCTGAAAAGAATATGACTCCGCTGGGGATAGAGAAATCTACACAGACAACTCTGTGGGGGAGTATAGGAGGGAACAACAGTAAGAAGGACGAATCCACTGGTTGTAGTGTAATGTTAAACAACATCTCATTAATTACATCTCTTTCTGCTGGGGAAAGAAACTGGTAATAGATATCAAACCTGGCTTATGCTTCGAATGCATATGTTTGAATTTTTCTATGGCGTAATGCTCCATAGAAAATGGAAATGCTACGCGTTTGGGAGGATGCCATGCAAAAATTCTTATGCAATGCAAAAGAGGCGCTCTAGCAAAATAAATGTTGAAGACGAAGGCAACTCCAGCGGGGATGACAAACTAAATTGTCCTCTGAATTAAAAGATCCTGCTGAGGAAGATTTCACCGAACGACTTCCCGATCACAAACTCTGCTGGGGATGGAAACTCTGAGAGAAATTCCACTCTGTTGGAGATGGATAAAAACAAATATTGAAGGTGGAACCCAAAGAAAATTTTCTTCCTGGGGATTACCAATGACTTCTACCGAAGTTAGAACTCAAAACCTGGATCTAAAAGATGCCAATGACAATTGGACTTAAGACATGTTGGGGATGTCAACCGCTGTTGAACAAACCACTATGAAGATCACCACCAAACTCTGCTTCGGGAGACAAGTCAATAATACCGAACCTGCTTGGGGATATTACTAAACTTAACCTGCTGTTGGGAGATGTCCTTATCTTCACCCTGCTGGGGAATATCAGCCACTATTAGCAAACCTGCTTAGGGAATGGTGACTGACGACATCAACTCTACTAGGGGATATCATCAAGCTTACTCCTCTGTTGGGGATCAGACCATACCGTTGCTGATGAGAAAAAACACTCTCTGACTAGCTGAGGAAAATGAGTGCCACGACTCTGTGGGGAAATAACCTCTTTGTCCAAAGAAGATATTCCATCAGTCTCTTGTTGGGGATGCAGAAGTATCAACTTCTGGCTGTTTGCTAAAAGGGTAATAAATCAATCACAACTCTAGCTGGGGAAATAATCCTCTGTACTCTGGTTGGGGAGAGTAATAACCTGCTGAGGAGGATGAAATTCACTGCCGAGGAGAGTAGCTCTACTGGGGAGAAACAAACTTGTTACCCAGCCTGACCTGTCTCTATGGTCATAAACGGCCCTTTGAACTCTCCATTTGCCCCAGACCATCAGGTTTAAAGGAAGAAATCATCTCAAGAGGATTTTATAGAAGACCGGGCATTCACACTGCCCCAGGGTCTTCAAACTCTTGGAGAGATTTATCAGATCTCGACGCAACTGCCCCAGACTTGATAATCCATGAAGTAAATTACCTCGAAAGGATTTGTAATGACTTGGAATATTCTGCCCCGGTATCTCGTACCTTGACAAGATGCTTTCAACTGACCGTCCTCGGGAAAGGATAACTTCTCGTGCTCTAGAGGTGGCCTGCCCCAATACGAGCCTTGAAGTGAATTTGCCCCGACTGACTGGTCTTCGAGAGATTTGCCCAAATCTTAACGTGATTGCCCCTGTTTGGCTGCTTTAGGGAGAGTTTTCAATATGGCTGCTCCAGATTGGTTGCATCTTATCACCATTTATCGGGAACGTCTGGGCTACGCACAGCCTCTTGGCGACATACCCCTTGACATGACTGTCCTTTGGAGTTTTCACCATCTCAACTTGGCGTGATCAAGCTTCTCGACTAACGTTCATTGTGTAAGCTTCTTTGATGTCAAACACATGCAAGCAGAAGATGTTTATTGTGAGAATGACAATTCTAATGCAACACTCGTGTTAACCTTGAAATTTTATTGAAAATGCGTCGCCATGCCTTGTGAACGAATCACTAGATGGGATGCGACATTGATTTTTGAATGGAAAACAATACGCACATGCAATACCAACAAAAATATTTTTAGCATAACTCATAGGAGTCAGGAACGGTATCTCGCTAAAGTGCACTTTCTGAATAAACCCTGCTTCAATTAGGACTTTTAAGGGTTGTAACGTGGTCGGGTTCACGGTTTTGAGAAAAAAGGATTTAAGGCTCAAAGTTTATCGGTGCCCACCCATTCTCCTTGATGTTCTCCAGTCCTACATTCAGCTAATCTGACACAAGCTCTCATCCCCCATAAAGATTTTGTGATCTTTAAGGAACCCATGCAATTGATGGTTTGACACCTAATGAGGTTTTAGAGTGACAGACACCCCTTTCTGTCTTTTGTTCGTAGTCACACGACTTTGTTCTTGTTTGAGGATTTTTCTTTTGTAATCCTTTTAGCTTTTCGCTTTCTCATTCTTTTACTTTTTGTTCCCTAATTCTTGCCTGGACTGATTCTTTTTTAATCTTTCGATCTTGAAGTCCAGCGGGATGCCCTAACTTTTGCCTAAGTCGTTTATTTTCAAGTTTTCGACTTAGCGGGCTTTCTTTCTTTTTTTTTTAAACAAATCGTGTGACACTGGCTTGTCTGACTTATTTAAAAGGGTTATGACTGCCTCACTCCTTGATTGTTGATGGATAACCATTGTGGTTTCACATCTTCTGACCTTTTGATGGTGTGGAATAAAAGTAATGGATCCTCAGATGCACATTCCTTTTGAAATTTGAACGCTCGGTCAAATTAACTGACGCCTACCATGCCCCTGGGTTAAGTGTGAGGGTTTTTTCGTACGAAAGAAACTCCTACTTCAAGGCTCAAAAGGGTTAACGAGGGTCTATCTCCCTTATATCTCCAGTGTTTAGGGATTTGAAACAATGCCTGTACATCCTCAACAGGGTTTTATCCAAAAGAACACAACCAAAGATTTTGCATTCTCACTTCATCATCCTCCCTCAAGAGTTCAAGACAAGAAAGTTGGTATTGCAGTGCATATTAACATGATATGAGTGCATAAAAGTAAGGTACTTCAAGAACAACACATTCATTGCATTAAAATCTACATTCAAAACACAAACAAGTTTTTTCATGCAAACATTGTTTAAACAAACAAATAAAAGCTACATATGAAAATGCAGTAAAGGAAGCTGATGATTGCCATTGAGGAGGCTTGACTCCGTCTGGACTTATTGCTTCTGATGACACTCTTGCAGTCCCAAGTGCCCACTTGGGAAGTTTCAGTTGAAATGCATACAATCTATAGTGAAAGTAATGACTCCTGAGTCGACCAGATCTTGCACCTTGTGCTTAAACACATTGCAATCTTCAATTGAATGGCCCGGCGTGTCCGAGTGATACTCACATCTAGCATCCAGATCATAATCAGGAGGAATGAGGTCAGGAACAGGCTTGGCATCCCTTAGTTGAACCAAAGAACTCTCAAGTAGCCGGGCAAGAACATGACTGTGAGGAACAGTAATGAGATCAAACCTTCTCTCATACCTTCTGGACCTTTATTGACTCCTCAGAGGATAGCTCTATTGCTGATACCGACTTGTGCCTTCCTCTCGCTCAGGCGCTTTTCTCCTCAGACTTAATCGAGGAGTAGGCAGCAGTTGCAGACGTGGGATTCTAAGACCAAGGACTGCAGGAAATGCCCCTGACTTGTTGTAGCTTTGGGAGAGGCAACAAGAATATCCCCTTCTTTTTCCACAGCTAGAGTATGACCGCCTTGTATGCTTACGCCGCTCGGCGTGAATTCAATTACCTTTGAATCAATCAGATCCTGGACAGCATGCTGAAATGCCCTACAATCTTCCACATTATGCCCCGGCGCACCAGAGTGAAAACCACAGTGGGCTCTTGCGTCATGACCGGGTGGGGGAATACCAGTAAGAGGAGGCAGAGTCCTTTTCTGCACCAGTTGCAACTGAAGGAGATGCTATATTAGCTGAGAATATGGCACTGGTGGAGTCTCAAAGTGCCAGTTCATCTTTTGTCTATCCTGACACCGACGAGGAGCACTTAAACAACGAACAACAAGCTCGAGTGAGAGAGAGAGAGAGAGAAAAAAAAACTCAGAGTGAGAGAGAGAATTGGTGAAATGTGAAGAATGAGTGAGCCCCTTTTGCAATTTTCTGTTAGAGGTGCTTTTATATCCTTGGTTAAGCTCTAACTGTCATGGTTGACTGTTAGAACCAGGGTTAACTGAGTGAGTTAAGCAAATTGAAGTAAAAGAGAGTGAGTTGTGTATGAGCTGTCACGATTTGTTATTATTTTGCTCGTGTGTGGAGAAATCATGGCATGTTATGGTGTGGAGTAAGGATGAAAGGTGATGATGTACTGATGATAGCAACAATGCAGCTTGCTCTGCAAGTTTCTCATTTTCTTTTATGTTTGAATAAATGAGGAATGGAAGTACATTGACATGTATGATATGTAAGGAACATGTTTGCCTTGAAATGGCAAAGTTTGATGACATGGGATGATACATACTCAACATGCGCATGAGGATGATAAGGACAAAGCTTTTTTTTTTACTGAATTTGTTTACTTGAGAATGAAGAAACCAGATGGCAAGAGGGTGACTTTGAAGCATGATATCTTCATGACTATGGAATCCTAAATAGGAATCCGCCTTTTAAGTTAGGTGACCCTCACCCGGTCACTTAGGCTAACGGTTGTGAAACCTTCCAAAAAAAGAAAAAAAATATTGTTGTTGCTAAAGTGGTTAATTTTGAATTGTTGACAAGATATGCATCATAGTCACTAACATGCTTATTTACCATGTGTGTGAATAGATAACGGGGTTAATGTGATTGCATTAGAATGAAAGAGAGCAAAAAGGAGGATGAGTAAGTTAGGCTTAAGCATAATAACATGATTCAGATTGGTTTGTATATGAGGGAGGTTTAAGGCCGCACAGTTGTGGATTTCTGTTTTTACGATATCCTTAGTGTGCAAAATTAGTACCTATCGATGCAATCTTGACCGAAGAAGAGTTTGTAGCATATAATGAGTATCTGAATGCTATTGTTTTTCATGAGTCTTGATACTATTTTGCTCGGAGTGCAAAAGTTCAAGTGTGGGGGAATTTGATTAGTGCATTTTGATGCACATTCTCTTATGTTTGTACTTAGGCATTTCCTTAGTTTGTTTTCTTTATTTTACTGTTTTATTGTGTTTTTAGAATTAAGTCTTTGTTTGCCTTTAATCCATTTTTGCAGCTTATTTTTCAGCATTGGCGGTTATTTGATACCTGTAAAGTGTTTGGATCATAACTGATGCTAAGAGAATCGGATTTACGCGTTCAAATAGGCGTTGGAAAGCTGGGACAAAGGGATACAACTTTCATGTTGTAGGAAGAAGCTGATTCGGAGTGTAGCAGGCTCGAATAATTTGTTGAAGGTAGAACCCGAATTCTGCCTTTAGGAATATTTAGTTTTGGGCCAAGTTTTTTATGTTTTTCGACCAAGTTGGGTTAGAACCGGATTTTGTGATGCTTTAGTATACCTAGAAGCCGTGCACTGTTGACATTTTTTTAACCTTTTCACAATTTTACTTTTCTTTTTAGGATTGTAATGGAGAACTAATTCCCGAAGGCAAATCCTGCTGCTTACAGGTTCCATCGATTTGAGGTTATTCTAATACCAATTTAATTTGATTTCTGTTTAATTCTTTTCTATGAAGTCATTTGCTTAATTTGATTGCGATCGTTTTCTTAATTCGATTGTGTTCATAGGATAGAATTGATTAAATTTGATTGTATGCATGTTCCTAAATTTCATTGCGTGTTATCGTTTGCTTAATTCGTTAACTCATCATATTCTTAACCGTTTGCTTAAATCGGTAAACAGGAACATAATTCATTTGATTTTGATAAGCGTTTGTCTAATTGATCTCATTATCGAATAGGATCGAAGCCGCTTAGGGATTGGTGTTATAATAGCCGATGATAAGTCGGAATCCAAATCAGTAGGATTAGCCATTTTAGCTTAATTGATAATCACTTATTTTAATCACTTTTTCCTCTTTTTTTTATAAATCAAAACTTAAAACCCCCATAAATCATTTCTTTAGTTGGTTGAAATAATATAAGAATCCTTGCGATGCGACATCCGAGTGTCGCTTCCCTTTGCTACTTTTTCAAAAATACTCGTTTTTGATCCGTGCGCGACAGCGGATCAAATTGGCGCTGTTGCCGGAAATTCTTGTTGATGTTAGCAAATTTTAGAATTTTAGTTTAGAGTTTTGTTAGATTTTTTTTTGTGTTAATTTTCAGGGTTACGATAGAGTGGTAAGCATTCCAGCCTGTCATTTAAGTTTGGAAGCTACTGTTTCGATTTGCTCCAAATTTTTTCAGAAAATCAGAAAAAAAATATTGCTGAACAATAGTCATTTAGAATACAATTCAATTAGATTTTAACCCTGAAAATCGCAAATGCCTTATTTTCCTATTTTATTTGATTTATTTTCTATTTTCATATTTTCAAAAAAATCCAAAATTTTTTGTAGAGACTTATTCTAATTTGATTTGGTTTTTAGTTATATTTTCATAATTTTTAGATTTTATTTTATTCACGTTTCTATTTTTCTATTCTTTTTCTTAATAGGGATATTGTTGGTATTTTCCTAATTGTTGTTGCATTGCTGAATTAGTTACGTGTTTTCTTTTTGTTTATTGATTTTTTTCCTATAAAATTTAATATGGCTAACCGAAGAACTCTTAGAGAACTTGTTGCCCATGATATGAATTATAATGCTTTATGTATTGAATATCCTGTTGTTACTGTACCTTTCGAATGGAATTCTAGTTTAATACACTTGTTGCCAAGGTTTAATGGTTTTGCAGGTGAGGATCTGAATAAGCATCTAAAGGAATTCCAAATTGTGTGCTCTACACCTTCCGGACCTTCACTAGAGGACGTTGTCAAGCAAATGGCTATAAATGATATCCAATTTTCGCAATGATCAAATTCTAGTATTCAGGCTTTGCAGTCATAGCTTGTTACTTTAGTGAATGCCATTCAGCAAGCTCAAGAACCAAACCAACTACCTGCCTAAACAGTAGTGAATCCAAAAGAGTTACTGTCTGATTTAGTTGATGATACTTATCCTAAGTTGTTATCTGATTTTCCATCTTTATTAGATTATGATCATGCTTACTCTTGCGATTTATGTACTGACACTAACATTTGTTGTATTTGTGATGAGATTAATGCTGCCATGTAGGGTGATGTTTTTCATGCAGATGAAGTTATAGATGAAGTTGTATATGCAGCTGAAGCTCTTGACATCACGGCTGCCCCGACCATGCCTTCCGTTTAACAACCTTCTTCCTTAGAGCTGTAGTGTGCGATTTATGTCGGTGACGCGACCACCTTATCGCCATGGTTGGAATCTTCCCACAATGGTTGGAATGGGGTGCTACTTTCTGATTTCTTATTTATCCTATGAAGCTGGAAAGGAAAGGGAAGCTATCTCAAACTAACCTTGCACGCAAATGTGTTCTTTAACAAATGCTTAAGAGATTGGGGAGTTTGGGGTCAGGTTATACAATGGGGAGTTGTCAATTACCCATCCTATATGTGGTTATCCATAGGTCGTTAGCAATTATACTTACTGTTTTCTACTTACTGGTGTTTGTCTGTTGATTGGGAAAGTTTCTCCTTTGGGAGGGTTTGAGAGAGAGAGAGAGAGTTTTTGTTGATTTTGGGTTTTCCGATGTTTTTGGTAAGGTACTGGACCTAAGGTTTTTGATTAGTGTGTGAAGATACTGGACCTAAAGTTTTGGATTGGTGTGCTCGCTAAGATTTCGCAATCTTATGCCTACGTATTCCTGTTAAAGATAAACAGGGAAATCAGAGCAATCGTAGTTCCTCATATTCTATGGGAGGAAAGATGTTTAGTGTCTTGTTCAAAGCCCAAGATTGAAGCTAAAAAAGTTTATTTGTGTCTTGTTCAAAGCCCAAGATTGAAGCTAAAGATTTGACTGAGAGAGAATTTGTCATCTCTAAAGGGAGACATCTCGTTTGTTTATCACAACTGTTGGGTGACTGATTATAAAGGAGAATTACTTTAACTGGAATATATGGATCCAGCAATGCCAGAATTTCCTTTATAGGGGTGTTGTCCTGAAGGAGAAAACTTTAACTCAGTGTAGAGTAATGCCATTTTTCCTTAGGAATCTTTCATGCTAAGAGACGGACAGTGGCGTAGATGTTTGTTATTCATAGGGTTTGTTTTGAATGTCTGTTTTGATGTGTGATGTACAGAGAAATGTCTTCCTACAGGGAGGTTTTTGATTTCCTCTGAGGGGATTTTGGTTTTTGTAGGTGCCTTGATCAAAGCCCAAGGTTGAAGCTAAAAGGTTGATGGACTCCACTGGGGAATTATTATCTGTCTCGTATAAATCCCAAGATTGAGGCTAAAAAAGAGACTGACTCTTTTGGGGAATATCATTATATAAAGCCTAAGAGGAGGCTGGACATTGACTCTTGGGGAAAGGTTTTATGTGTCTTGTACAAAGCCCAAGATTGAGGCGAAAAAGCCTTATTGACTCCACTGGGGATATATTTGGGGTGTCTTGTACAAAACCCAAGATTGAGGCTAAAAGGAGATTGACTCTGCTTAGGGAGATTAATTCCCAAAGCCTAAAAGAAGGCTGGGAGGAATTAACTCCGTTGGGGAGATAATTTAAGAGAAGGTTTAGAAGGATTTGACTTTGCCGGAGAAAGTTTATATATGTCTTGTACAAAGCCCAAGATTGACGTTAAAGGGAGATGATTGACTCAGCTGAGGATATTTCAGGTGTCTTGTACAAAGCCCAAGATTGATGCTGAAAGAACTGACTCTACTGAGGAAAATCATTATACAAAGCCTAAGAGGAGGCTGAAAAAGTTGACTCAACAAGAGAGTGTTTTAAGAAAGAAGATTGACTCAACAAGAGAGTGTTTTTTATCTGTCTTGTACAAAGCCCAAGATTGAGGCTAAAAGAACTGACTCGATAAGAAAGTGTTTTTTATCTGTCTTGTACAAAGCCCAAGATTGAGGCTGAAAGAACTGACTCTACTGAGGGAAATCATTATACAAAGCCTAAGAGGAGGCTGAAAAAGTTGACTCAACAAGAGAGTGTTTTAAGAAAGAATATTGACTCAACAAGAGAGTGTTTTGTTTGTCTTGAACAAAGCCCAAGATTGAGGCTTAAAAGGACTGACTCAACAAGAGAGTGTTTTTAGGTGGTTGACTCAATAAGAGAGTATTGGAAGGTGATTGAGAAGGAATCATTATACAAAGCCTAAGAGGAGGTTGGCTGAGGAATTTCTTATACAAAGCCTAAGAGGAGGCTAACTTCTACTGAGGATTAGTGAGATCCAGAGATAGGTCCAAATGGGGAATCAACTCTTGTTGAGGATTATAGAAGAGTTGAGGTATCATATGCCTTGAGGTTCAGATTTTGGCTAGTGTGGTATTGATGATAAGATGACCATAGCTGGGGAAATTTAGGATAAAGATTGAGTTTTAGAACCTATGGGGTTTTTAACTCTACTGGAGATTGATCAAATGACCAGGGTTTCTCCTGTGTTTGTAGGGAACTTGAGAATGTCTTTGAGATCCAAGAGGAGATTAGACTGTCCAAGTCTACTGGTATGAAAGAGTTTATCTTTGTATGATGCCCAATAGGAGGCAGGTGTTTTAAGGGATGAGAATCAACCCTTAATTGGTCTGAGGTTTTGACTCTTTGGAAAGACTGCTCTAACAAAGGATGACTAAGTTCTGTCCTATACCTTTAAGAGGTCTCGGGTCCTTGTACTAAGTCCAAGAGGAGGCTGAGAACTTCTAAGAAGCCTGAGGGTCCTTGTACAAAGCCCAAGAGGAGGCTGGGGATGCTTTTAGGAAACCTGTGGGTCCAAACTTAAGAAAAGTTCAAGAAAAGTTTCACCGGAATAATCTTTTCTTTAGTGACCAGTTCTAGGGTTTGAAGAAATTCAAGAGAGGTTTCACCGGGAATTAATCCTCTCTGGGGGAAGTGAATTTCTTTGACAATTTTCTACTAGTGACAGTCTGAGAAAAGTTTCACCTGGAATAATGCTTTTCTCTTTGTTCCATATTGTATAACCCCAAGAGGAGGCGAGATTGTATCTGGAATTCCTATGGGGAACTAATTTTGACTATGTTTAAAAGAGTGACCATTGGCTTTATCTAATCCTAGACCTAATTGCCGGGGAAAACTCTAAGCAGATATATACAAGCATATATATACAGATGAAATATATACAAGTATGTAAAAGAGGGTAGGAGGACTTACAGGTGAGCAAGCTTCCAGCACAAACAAAAAAACAAAATATATATATATATATATATATATATATATATATATATATATATATATATATATATATATATATGCAAGTATGTAAAAGAAAGTTGTTTAAAACTTACAAGTGAGCAAGCTTCCATTGTAACAGCTGCATGGTTAGTTGTTCAATAAATTAAAAAAAGTTTTGATAACAACTATGAGTTTGAACCTAAATCAAAAGGGAAAGTTATTTTGAAAAGATTGGGGCTTATACTCAAGGAGATGTCCAAAGTATTATTTGTGTACAAGAGATGGGGCTTACAACTCAAGGAGAGGCCCAAAGAATTATTTAAAAGAAAAGAGAAAGGGACTTACAACACGAGGGGAGGCCCAAAATGATTTTATGTACAAGGGGGTTGGGTCTTACACTCTATTAGAGGCCCAAAGTGTTTTTGAAATGTTTGAAAAAGATCAAAATCAAAGAAACCCTAATTTCATTTCTAAAGGTAATTTTTCAAAGAAAATTAATTAAAAAATGATAAAAACACCAAATAAGTTTAAATAAATCACTTGTGATTTTTGGTTAAGGTTTGAAAAAATGATGTTTTAATCACAAGATGACTTAAAATTCATTTGGTTTTGAAAAGATCAAGAGAAAAGAAATATTTTCAAATGTTAAAAAAACAAATAAAATAAGTTCTTTTTGAAAATATTAAATATATAAATAAATAATATTTTTGTGTGAATATTTTATAAAATAAAGTATTTTATCATTTTTGTGAATTTTCTGAAAAAGAATAAATCAAAAGTGATAAAAAATGAGTGAGAAATTAATTTTTGAAGTTATTAAAAAGATGGTGAAAAAGTGAAAAGAAAACTAGTGGTAAAAATTTAGAAATGGTCCCCCCAAGGCTTGAACTCACGCCCTTAGGGTGGAGAGCTTAAAATTCTACCATCTGAGCCATGTGCGTGGGTTGAAAGAGGATGGCAACAATGAATAATATGTGATAAATCCTTTTGAAAATAGTTTAAAAAAATACCAGTGTTTCCACTAATACTAGTTGATTCAAACATAATATGGCAAGTATATAATATATATATCAAAACTAGTTGATTTTCTAAAGAATGGCGCCATGACCATCTTCTTCCTTGGGCAAGCTACATGAAGCCTCCTATCTCACTCATTTCTCAACCAAGCTACCAAGGACTATCGTGCGTTTTTAAACAAGGAACACAATGGCAATATTCAATTTTGTTTAAATTAAGTGAATCAAAAGATAACAAGTTGAAATCAGATGAACCCTAAAATTTGCAAGAGCTTAATGAAATCCTATACACGAACTATAAACATCAATTGATTGAGGGTAAATGATCTACAAACATTCAAAAACACAATGGTAAATGGAAAATATGTTTATGATGCATGATCCATTGAGTTTGAAAGTTTGAGGCTTACCTCTGCAAGTGAGAATCAAATTCTGGTTTGGAGGTGTTACAGATATGTTACAATGATCTAGACAGCTTCCTTAGGTGCCAAGGAGTGTGTTTGAATGCTTAGAGTGGATTGAAATGAGCCGGAACTGGATGTGGTACCTAAACTGCAACTCTGTCAAGAACTAGAGCAATTAGCTGGTGATTTTGTGAATTTGATGTTCCAGATGCTGTTTTAGTGTTTAGATCACCTACATATGATGTTTATGAGGTGTTGGTATGATTGGTTTGGTTTGAATCGCTCTCAATCCCGATAGTGACTTGAGTTAGAAGGCAAATTTGGAGTGAAAGAGAGATTTTGAGTAAAGCATCAATTTGGGTGCTTTGGTGTACTCAAATTGATCACAAATGAGCTCTATTTATAGTAGCAAATGTTGATCTAATGGAATCTCAAGTCTCCTCTTGCCATTGACTTGAGGTTAGAGCACAGACTATGAGTCTTCTGTGGCAGGGATAAGGCTTGACTAAACTTGGATAACATTGTCTTGATGAATGCCACCTCTATGCATAAGTTAAATGCTTGGAAACAAAATTGACCATTTGAAGCATCTTGAATTTTAGGGGTGTCATGCATAAACATAAATCCATGGACTTGTGAGGCTTGTGGATCAGTGTTTGTCCCATGGTTGTTCCCCCCTTGAGGTGTGCAGATGGATAACCATGCTTGTCATTGCACAAGAACAAGAAATTCGACCAAGGACCTATAATCTGATTTGTGAAAATTTGGTTTTGGAGGCCAACTTCCCATGAATGTATCTCTTAGCTCAAGTTGAATTAGAAAGACTTCTTGTACTTTTTGAAAAGCTTGAATGATGTATTAAAACATTGAATTTTAGGGTTTTCTTTGATTCATCTTGGATCAATGTGAAAAATGCCTTGCAAGTTTGATGTTTCATGTTGAAATTACAAGGCAGAATTTTCACCACTTTGATCCACTCCTAACTAAAAATCCATGAAGAACTAGAGTTTGATGTAGTTGAAGCTTTTGTAGAGGGTGGGAATACCTACAAATCAGGCTTTGGATCACCCAAAATGGCTGCTTGGATCAAAAGTTATGATCCTTGAAAGTTGGCACCAAAACCATCCAAATTTAGTAACTTAGAAAAATTTTCAATTTTTCAAGATTACCCCTTTTATAATTTATCTTGTTTTCTTGATCAATTCTTGTTCAAATGACATTATAAGTCATATTTTATGAAAATATGAGTCATAAGGATCATTTTTGCCAAAAAAGTCATGTTTTGACTTTTGGATCCGGAGCGGTTCGGCGCGTAAAACCCCTAATTCCTGACATTTGGGGAATGCATCCCCTGAGGGTAATTTAGCTTTGAAAATGGATTCTTAGGGTTATTTTGAGCATGTTGAGTCACATGTTGAAGTCTTGGCTCATCCTCTTGTGAAAATCTCACTCTGGAGGTCCCAGTCGTCCAAAATCCTAATTTGGCGACATCTGGTGTTTCGAGGCTCAAAACACTTGGAATATGGAAACTTTTGTGCTTGATTTTTGATGTGAGGTGTAACATGTAACACCCCTAATCTATACCCCCAATTAAATAAAGCAGTAAAAGAAAATTCAAAATTTCAACAGAGTATATTTAAAATTCACAGCATAGACCGAGGGGTCACATCAACTTGAGACAAACATACAACACCTGCTCATACAGATATGCAACAACTCAGGTAGTAATACACCCACAATCCAATTACAGAATAAAAGCGGAAAATCCGTAACTGAATCTCATATATATATATATATATATCATAAAAAGTTTGTCATACATCAAGACATACATGCACACGCCAATAGATATATATACATATGCACATCAAACTACAAAACGATCCCCCTGACTACCCGGTGCCACATATCAGAGCCGACCGACAAAAGAATGAAGTCCTAAGCTTCACAAAAATACCTCCAGCAATCTAATCTGCAATGCCTCGTAGAGCATTATAAACAGCAGAAGGGTGAGAAAAACAATCATAATATATTTGCATACAATTATATATAACACCAAAAATACACATATAAACGGTTCTCACCACAAATCATACCATAATTCAAATACAAAACAATACAATGTATATTTCATATTTCCATCACCAAGGTATACCAACCATACACAATACAAGTATCACCAACACATATCCATATATCAATTTATCAATTTTATCCACAATTCCACCCATAAACAAACCTTAATGATTTATGCAAATGCAAGAGACCGACACAACGACTCTATGCATATGCACATGCGGTACCGACTTCCAATATTTGTCATCACTAGTTCACTCAGGAACTCTGCTGGAATCATCGCTCGTTACATCACTGTAACTCCCCGTCGGGCATACGATGTTCCTAGTCACTCACACCCCACACGGGCACACGACGTTTATGGATCGCTCACACCCCACACGGGCACACGACCCGATCGTTCACACCCCACATGGGCACACGATCGTCTATAACCATCGCTTTCGGTCCTCTTATTTTTAAGGCGATTCATACCTCTTATTTTTAAGGCTCACGATGTTATAGCAGATTCCCTCTGGAATCCATCCGTCACTCAGGACGTCACAACAATGCATATCATGATGCTTGGCATACAAGGACTCATGACATTCAAATGCACACATATATGCAACCATCTCTCTTAACATAAATCATGCTTGCAATCCAAGCCCAAAACAATGCATATATTTGCCTTACGGCCACAAACCATCATCACACCATCTAACCACATGCATTTATGTCATATAATCCGCACACAAGTCATACAACTATATCTCAAGCATGTTGTGTAATAACGCCTCAAATACACACAGTTAAAATGGCAAAAGTCGACACACAACACATTTCTAGGTTCCCGACATAATTAAATCGGCTAACAATCTCAAAACCATTACAATAATAAAGAACATTTCACAAGCTTTCTAACACATCAAACTACGCCTCAAACCGACTCACGGATCAAAAGTTATAAGGAAAACAAATTGGAATAAACTGCCATGTTCGCAGTGCGAAGCTCCTAGCAAGTCCTTCGCTTCTTCATTCGCAGTGCGAATGTCCCAGTGAACAGTGGCAGAAGCAAAATAGCCTAGAAAATTCCCAACGTTCGCAGTGCGAACCATCCAGCGAATGCTCGCTACCCCATTCGCAATGCGAATCCTCCAGCGAACAGTGGCAGAATGAAAAATAATACAACGTTCGCAGTGCGAACCTCACGCGAACGCTCACCACTCCATTCGCTAGCCATTCGCAGTGCGAACCTGCGATTTCAGTAAAACTCAGCAGCGCATCAGATCATCCAAAAATGATATTTTCTCAACCAAAACATTTCCAAACCAACATATAACAATTAGAACATAACTCAAACATGGTAACAAGTATTCTACTACGATTACACCGATTTTCGCCCGCGAAACCATCGATTTCTCATTATATTTCTCATTTCAACCTAGAATCCAAAACTAGAGAAAGACCATAGCATATGCAAACACATACATACATAATCATACACAAGCATAAGATAATCGAATTTCACACCCTTACCCGATTTAATCGTGTTCTAGAAAGTCGATTGATTAATTTCCAAGTTTTCTCAAATTCTCTCTTTTTCTTCTCTTCTCCTTTTCTTTTCTTCTTCTCTTCTTTTTCTTTCTCTTACTATTTTTCTCTCTTTCTATTTCTATTATATTCTATCTTAACAAAATAAATCAAAATGCCCAAAATACCCCTACACTCAAATATCTCGCAAATGTTCCCGAAACGCTACAAAATATATTCACGATGAGAAATAACATATTTTCACATAAAAGTCAGAAATAAAATAATATAATAATAAAATACTCAAAACGACTCAAATAAATAAAACGACAAAATTGGGGCGTTACATAACACCCCAATTCCCATCGCGAATAAATAATACAGAAACAAATCAGAGTGAATAAAAATTTATTTTTCCGACAGAAATAAGGATGCCACATTTAAAGAAAGAAAACACAATCCCTGCTCATAAATTTGATACATAACACAAATTGGAATAAACGTGAAAGGGAAACTTTTTCCATACAAAAGGAAAGTTCAATTATGGAATAAAGCGGAAAGATCCATAACTGCCTTGTTTTACAAAACAAATTGTATTATAACATCAAAATATTTGTACAGAGGTAATACAAAATAGATCCAACAAATGTATACATATATAACAAAAGCGTTCTCCGACTCCCGTGTTACGTATCAGAGCAGACAGACTGACAAACGGATGGAGAACTAATCTTCACAAAAGCCTCCAAGACTACTAATCTGCAATTGCCTCATAGAGCAACAAACCACAACAGAAGGGTGAGAAACACAATCATAATATAGTTGCATACAATTATATAATAACATAAAATACTCATGTAAAACATTCTCACCACAACTTACACCATAATTCAAATACAAAACACCACAATTCATATCTCATACATCCATCACAACGGCATATCAATCATGCTCAATGCATTTATCACAAACATATATATATATATATATATCAACTCATCAATTCCATTCACAATTTCACACATATAATCAATCCATTCATGATTTTCCACACATAATCAATTCATTCATGATTTATGCAAATGCACAGAGACCGACACAACGACTCTATGCAACGCAATGCGGTACCGTTCCATCCATCATTCTCATCATTAGTTCACTCAGGAACTATTGGAATCATCGCTTGTTACTTAGTGTAACTCCCCGTCGGGCAAACGATGTTCCCCGTCGCTCACACCTCTTTGTATAAGGCACACGATGTTTATGGATCGCTCACACCTCTTTGTATAAGGCACACGACCCGGTCGCTCACACCTCTTTGTATAAGGCACACGATCGTCCAGAATCATCGCTCACACCTCTTTGTATAAGGCACACGATGTTATAGCGGATTCCCTTGGGAATCGTTTCGTCGCTCACACCCACTAGGGCACACGACATCACAAGAATTCATATCATGATGCTTGGCATACAATGACTCATGACAATCAAATGCATACTCATATACAACCATGTGAACCATTTCAACATCCATAATCATGCATATACAATCCAACATAACACAATGCATTTCTTTGCCCTTAGGCCACAAAACATCATCACAACATTTCATCACATGCATTCACATCATACAACAGCACACAAGCTATACGATATATATTAAAAGCATACCACATGATAACACATCAATCGCACACAATTACAACGGTAAAAGTCGACAAAATGACACGTTTCCAAATTCCTGACATAATTAAATCGGCCACCAATCTCAAAAACCCCTTTTATAAGATGGAACATTTCATATGCTTTCAAATGGTACAAAGAACGTCCCGATCCGAGTTACGGATCAAAAGTTACGAAATTTAGAAAACAGATTTAATTTTTGAAGTTCCAGGTCACGCTAAGCGGGCTCCTCCCCGCGCTGAGCGCGCTCCTCACTGCCTGGTGAGGTTGCGAATTTTCAAGACCGCGCTAAGCGGGAGGCTACGCGCTGAGCGTGCACTGCGAAATCCAGAAAAATGAACTCTTCGCAAATCCAACCCAAAAATCCTATTTTTCATCCCAAATCAATTCCAACAGCAAAATACGCATCAGCAATTGTTCATAAACACAGTGTGATCATGCAACGCGATTTATATCGATTTTCAACCGTGAAAACATCGATTTCTACTCGTTTATCTCACTTCGACCTATATTTGAAAAACTAGTAAAACTTCCAACACACACATACATAATCATACGCAAACATAGAATAACCGAGTTTCGCACCCTTACCCGATTAATCGCGCTTCAAAGTGTCGGTTGAATCGGTTCCTAACTCTCCAAGTTTTTCCCCTTTTCTTCTTTTCTTTTCTCTTTTCCCTCTTCTCTTTCTCTTCACTTATTTCTATTTTTCTCTCTTTCTAACCTCTATTTTCTATTTTATGAAAAATAACCAAGCAAAAAGACCCAAATACCCCTACACTCAAATATGTCGCAAACGTTCCCAATACGCGATAAAACATAACAACGATGAAAAATAATATATTGCCAAATAAAAGTCAAGAATAAAATAATATAATAATAAAAATAATTAAATCGACTCGATTAAATAATTCTAACCCAAAAACTAAGGCGTTACAATTCTCTCCCACTTAGAAATTTTCGTCCTCGAAAATATAACTGAGACGAACGATTCCGAATACGACTCTCGCATCCGACTAACCCACTCTCATGCCAACAAAAGGCAACACCACGAGTAACACAAACTGACAAACCACCTCGCTAACCACAACTACAACAACGACACAACAACGATGACAAGATGCAAAGCCCATACAATGCACTTGACGACTAACTCACGACTCAAGGAAAACCTTGTTACCAATACTCAGGTAACACTCCCCTAATTCCCCACACCGGAATTAGCTACTCGCACTCGAACCATCACGATGGAAACGAGGCAACAACACAAACAAGAACCTAAAGTCCCACGACACAACAACGTCTCAACAACCTCTACATAACCACAATACTAACATCCTTGTCACACAGCAGTATTGCAACAATGCTACGATTCCCCAATCGAACGTATAACCAAAACATCCATCTACATAGTAGCCCATGAATAATATTTAAACCTTTCACCTAACACTTCCATTATGAACCGTCCAATTGTCTCATCATTCCAACATGTTCCCAATGTTCAACCTATGAACTCTTACAAGTCCCACACACAAATACAAAATGTGCCACATCACGCTTCCGCTGCGCACTCTGATTACTCGAAACCATCGAGTTTACCAATCTCACGTCCAAAGTCTAACTCTTTCTCACCTCTGCCAAAAATCACTGTTCACTTTAATATTCCCAACCTCACACTCTCCTGTGTTATCTCACACACCAGACACAAGTCTTTGAACTGCTCAAATAATTTTAATTCTCTGACCATCAAAACAGACATGCATAAAAACTTTCGACTTAACTTTTCAGGCACAACCTTAGCTTTTCCTGAAGAATAATCCAAGCCAAATTCATAACTCGTCACGAATTCCAACCCTTCTCGTTGTCTCATACTTTATTCCTTCAAACCAAACAAGTACTCTAAACTCTTGTAATTACTAAACACTTCGAACCTAGAACCATAAAGATAATACCTCTAAATATTCCAACACAATACAACCGCAACCAATTCCAAATCCAAAATAGTATAGATCCTTCTATGAATCCTCAATTGTCGTAAGCATAAGCCACGACTTTACCATCTTGCATTAACACACTGACTAAACTCATCAAAGACGCATCCAAATACCTCACAAATGGTTTATTAGGATCACACAAAATCCTAACTGAAGCCATAGACAACTTCTACTTTAGATCTCTGAAACTTTCCTTACAACGAACATCCCAAATAAATGACTTACCTTTTACAAGTCAACTGAGATAACAGAAGCACTAACTTCGCAAAATCGTCCATAACCTGCAGTAACAACCAACTAAGCCCAAAAGTTTCTAATCACCTTAACCGACTTCGGAGCCTCTCATTGTCGAACTGCATCTACTGCCGATGGATCCATAACAATACCATCATCAGAAATCACATATTCAAGAAAACTAACCTTTTTCAACCAAAATTCTCACTTGAATAACTTAGCGTAAAACTTCGCCCCTTTTCAACACTTGTAATTCAATTCTCAAACACTCTACCTATCCTTCCTCTGAGTTTATAACAGATCCGAATATCCTCGATCAAAACCACCATGAACTTATCCAATTAAATATGGAAGATACGATTCATATACTCCACAAACATTCTAGGCATATTACTAGCACCGAACAACATCACTGCACCTTGTAATGCCCAACCAAATTCCAAAAGATATAAATTCTTAAAGTTTTGCAAAAATTTTCACTAGGTAACTGGTTACTCACATACAAGCTTAACCGAGTAAATAACACCCTAATCTGATGATAACACCCATAACCAGTCACATGAAATCGATCAAAGCCTCAACTCACACAATTCACCACTCTTATCAAACATTCCAAACAATTGTGATTTCACTCAAACTCAACCAAACCATTCCAGTCATCTATTCATGAAAGTGGACACTTGTTCTCAATCGTTACCTTATTCAACTGTCAGTAATCCATACACAATTCCTTCGCTTAACAGTCCACATTCCATAAATCCCAACATGTAGCAACCACCAACCAAAAAGAACTCTCAAATATTACATCCACACCTAAGGGTTTTCTCAAAATTTCCATTAATGCCCTAAAACTTTAAAAACTCCAAAACTCACCAAAACTCTAAGTTTTGCTTTCCATAGTCTCAATACCATTATACACATCATGCTTGTTATTCCGTTCAATCATCCTTCCTTTTTGCTACTAACAAAGCTGGAGCTCTCTAAGATGACACACTTGGTCTCACAAATCCCTTTTCCAGTAAATCTTCCAACCGCTCTTTCAATCTGAGTTTCACTTCCTAAAAGTTCTTCTACTTACTTAGCAGATCCAAACCTCAAATCTTCCCCTTCATCAAATTTGAGTTCACACTCTACTCTCTGAGAACAACCATTAACGATACCCAATCGTTCTCTCTCAATGACTTCCCAATTGGACCAACATACCAAAGCCTCTAATCCGTCTCATCTTTCGATATTAGAATCTTCATCGACTCAACAAAATAATCCGTAATCATTTCCTTAAATTCCAAACAATTCATTGCACACACTATCAAAGCCGGAAAGACACGTCTATTCCATCCAACATAATTCCCGTCTGTTATTAACAAGAGATTAAGGGTGATCAGTTCCTCAATTTGTCAATAGACAGCCGAAAATCATGATGGGGCATAAACCATCTTTACCAACCTATAATAGCATTTCTTGTATCTTATGCACAAAACTACCTAAGGCACAAATCCTTAGTAGACATAAACCTTACCTCCGCATTCCCTCCGGAATCGGGAACAACACTGTCCAAATAACACTTACAATCTTGCAACCAACGCTCCACAACTGAAACAACTTGGAGAAGCACCAGCTTCTCCCCCACTTATCTCATTCTCACACCTGAAGACAAAGGCTTAGAAAAACCAGAAAGTACTGACAGTGTTTCACACACATATCACATACTAAGGGACAAACAACATCAACAGTATTCAACTGTCATGTCACACAGACTCAACAACTTGGCCGGACAGACCGACCATCTCTGATACCACTAATGTAACACCCCAATTCCCATCGCGAATAAATAATACAAAAATAAATCAGAGTGAATAAAAATTTATTTTTCCGACAGAAACAAGGATGCCACATTTAACGAAAGAAAACACAATCCCTGCTCATAAATTTGATACATAACACAAATTGGAATAAACGTGAAAGGGAAACTTTTTCCATACAAAAGGAAAGTTCAATTATGGAATAAAGCGGAAAGATCCATAACTGTTTTGTCTTACAAAACAAATTGTATTATAACATCAAAATATTCGTACAGAGGTAATACAAAATAGATCCAACAAATGTATACATATATAACAAAAGCGTTCCCCGACTCCCGTGTTACGTATCAGAGCAGACAGACTGACAAACGGATGGAGAACTAATCTTCACAAAAGCCTCCAAGACTACTAATCTGCAATTGCCTCATAGAGCAACAAACCACAGCAGAAGGGTGAGAAACACAATCATAATATAGTTACATACAATTATATAATAACACAAAATACTCATGTAAAACATTCTCGCCACAACTTGCACCATAATTCAAATACAAAACACCATAATTCATATCTCATACATCCATCACAACGGCATATCAATCATGCTCAATGCATTTATCACCAACATATATATATATATATATATATATATATATATATATATATATATATATATATATATTAACTCATCAATTCCATTCACAATTTCACACATATAATCAATCCATTCATGATTTTCCACAATTAATCAATCCATTCATGATTTATGCAAATGCACAGAGACCGACACAACGACTCTATGCAATGCAATGCGGTACCGTTCCATCCATCATTCTCATCATTAGTTCACTCAAGAACTATTGGAATCATCGCTTGTTACTTAGTGTAACTCCCGGTCGGGCAAACGATGTTCCCCGTCGCTCACACCTCTTTGTATAAGGTACACGATGTTTATGGATCGCTCACACCTCTTTGTATAAGGCACACGACCCGGTCGCTCACACCTCTATGTATAAGGCACGCGATCGTCCATAATCATCGCTCACACCTCTTTGTATAAGGCACACGATGTTATAGCGGATTCCCTTGGGAATCGTTTCGTCGCTCACACCCACTAGGGCACACAACATCACAAGAATGCATATCATGATGCTTGGCATACAATGACTCATGACAATCAAATGCATACTCATATACAACCATGTGAACCATTTCAACATCCATAATCATGCATATACAATCCAACATAACACAATGCATTTCTTTGCCCTTAGGCCACAAAACATCATCACAACATTTCATCACATGCATTCACATCATACAACAGCACACAAGCTATACGATATATATTAAAAGCATACCACATGATAACACATCAATCCCACACAATTACAACGGTAAAAGTCGACAAAATGACATATTTCCAAATTCCTGACATAATTAAATCGGCCACCAATCTCAAAAACCCCTTTTATAAGATGGAACATTTCATATGCTTTCAAATGGTACAAAGAACGTCCCGATCCGAGTTACGGATCAAAAGTTACGGAATTTAGAAAACAGATTTAATTTTTGAAGTTCCAGGTCACGCTAAGCGGGCTCCTCCCCGCGCTGAGCGCGCTCCTCACTGCCTGGTGAGGTTGCGAATTTTCAAGACCGCGCTAAGCGGGAGGCTGCGCGCAGAGCGCGCACTGCGAAATCCAGAAAAATGAACTCTTCGCAAATCCAACCCAAAAATCCTATTTTTCATCCCAAATCAATTCCAACAGCAAAATATGCATCAGCAATTGTTCATAAACACAATGTGATCATGCAACGCGATTTATATCGATTTCCGACCGTGAAAACATCGATTTCTACTCGTTTATCTCATTTCGACCTATATTTGAAAAACTAGTAAAACTTCCAACACACGCATACATAATCATACGCAAACATAGAATAACCGAGTTTCGCACCCTTACCCGATTAATCGCGCTTCAAAGTGTCGGTTGAATCGGTTCCTAACTCTCCAAGTTTTTCCCCTTTTCTTCTTTTATTTTCTCTTTTCCCTCTTCTCTTTCTCTTCACTTCTTTCTATTTTTCTCTCTTTCTAACCTCTATTTTCTATTTTATGAAAAATAACCAAGCAAAAAGACCAAAATACCCCTACACTCAAATATCTTGCAAACGCTCCCAAAACGCGATAAAACATAACAACGATGAAAAATAATATATTTCCAAATAAAAGTCAAGAATAAAATAATATAATAACAAAAATAATTAAATCGACTCGATTAAATAAATCTAACCCAAAAACTGGGGCGTTACATGAGGGTCCTCTTTATCCTTGGTGGTTGTTTTAAGAGGCTAGACAAGTTGAAGATCATGTCATTTCTTGATTGATCTTTTGTCTAAATGTTCTGGGAGGGCTCAAAACCCTAATTCTTGATTGTGGTGGATGCTCAACTATCTTTGGGAGATTGATGAGGCATGAAGGTACATCCATATTGTGGTGATGATTTGCACAATGATGGGAAATCTAGGTGGTCAAAATTTGGGGTATGACAAGAGCTTAAACCATTTCCGGACAATCTAAAATATGCCTATTTAGAGAGAAATGAAAATCTATCTGTTATAATTTCTTCTAACCTTGATTTTGATCAAGAAAATAAGCTTTTGCAGGTTTTGAATAAACATAAGAAGGGAATTGAATGGACCTCAATGGAAGATGGACGAAAAGCAGTTAGGCAACCCCTTGATCCTTTAATCTCTGATGTTGTGGAAAAGAATATCACTTTCTCGTGCCCATTTGACACTTTTACTTATCGAAGATTCTTCTTTGATCCTGGAATAAAAGACGAAGGCACTAATAATAATTTCAAGTTTAATGGATGTTGTCTAAAGCTATTGTATGAGATTCCCACTTTGGAAGATGAGCCTGTAGAAGATCTCTGTTTGGGAAAGGCTGATTATGCGATCACCTATCCACCTGGACTACTCGCATGTGTGCTTTCCTTTCTCTCATTCTTATTTAATATTTATGTTTTTTCATTGAGGACGATGTATGTTTCAAGTGTGGGGGAGGGAACCATTTCTTTGTTTTGTTTTCTTTCAGTTTTCTTTGTTTTGTTCTGTTTTCTTTAAGTGGGAGTTTTTTTTTTAAAAAACTAAATTTTACTTAGAAACACAATGCATCTTTTGAAATTTTTAGGCTATAGATTAATTTGAGGTTAGATTGTGGAGACTTGAGAAAAATTCATAAGATCGGTACTGTTATAACACCTTAAGTCTCCCGAATGTGGAACCCAATTTAAATATTTCTTATGACATAGTCTTGAGTTCTCATCCTTTAATAGCTCTTAATTAGTTTATCTAGCAGTCAACACCATCTAGAAATCACACACTAAGTAATTAAGTTGATGCAAATAACTGAATAATCTCGTTCTTAATAAGAATTCTAAATAGAAATCCGCCTTTTAAGTTAGGTGACCCTCACCCGGTCACTTAGGCTAACGATTGTGAAACCTTCAAAAAAAAAGAAAAAAAAATATTGTTGTAGCTAAAGTGGTTAATTTTGAATTGTTGACAAGATATGCATCATAGTCACTAACATGCTTATTTACCATGTGTGTGAATAGATAACGGGCTTAATGTGATTGTATTAGAATGAAAAAGAGCAAAGAGGAGGATGAGTAAGTTATGCTTAAGCATAATAACATAATTCAGATTGGTTTGTATAGGAGAGAGGTTTATGACGGCAAAGTTATGGATTTGTGTTCTTACAATATCCTTAGTGTGTAAAATTAGTACCTATCAATGCAATCTTGATCGAAGAAGAGTTTGTAGCCTAGAATGAGTATCTGAATGCTATTATTTTTCATGAGTCTTGATACCATTTTGCTCAAAGTGCAAAAGTTCAAGTATGGGGGAATTTGATCAGTGCATTTTAATGCACATTCTCTTATGTTTGTACTTAGGCATTTCCTTAGTTTGTTTTTTTTATTTTACTGTTTTATTGTGTTTTTAGAATTAAGTCTTTGTTTGTCTTTAATCCATTTTCGCAGCTTATTTTCAGCATTAGCGGTTATTTGATACCTGTCCACTGTTTGGGTCATAACTAGAGCTAAATGAAAAAGAGATATGTGTTCTAATAGGCATTGGAATGCCGAGACAAAGAGCTACAACTTTCATGTTGTAGGAAGAAGCTGATTCGGAGTGTAGCAAACTCGAATAATTTGTTGAATCAGAACCCGAATTCTGCCTTTAGGAATATTTAGTTTTGGCCCAGGTTTTTAATGTTTTTCGACCAAGTTGATTTAGAACCGGATTTTGTGATGCTTTATTATACCTAGCAGCCGCGCACTATTGACATTTTTTTAACCTTATTTCCACGATTTTACTTTGCTTTTTACGATTGTAATGGAGAACTAATTCCCAAAGGCAAATCATGTTGCTTACAGGTTCGATCACTTTGAGGTTATTCGAATACCAATTTAATTCGATTTCTATTCAATTCTTTTCTATGAAGTTATTTGCTTAATTTAATTGCAATCGTTTTCTTTATTCGATTGTGTTCATAGGATAGAATTGATTAAATTCGATTGTATGCATGTTCCTAAATTTAGTTGCGTGTTATCGTTTGCTTAATTCGTTAACTCGTCATATTCTTAACTGATTGCTTAACTCGGTAAAGAGGAACATAATTTATTTGATTTTGACAAGAGCTTGTCTAATTGATCTCATTATCGAATAGATTCGAATCCGCTTAGATATTGGTGTTATAATAGCCGATGATAAGTCGGAATCCGAATCAGTAGGATTAGCCATTTTAGCTTAATTGATAATCACTTATTTTAATCATTTTTTTCTCTTGTTTTATAAATCGAAACTTAAAACCTCCATAAATCTTTTCTTTAGTTGGTTGAAATAATACAAAATCCTTGCGATACGACATCCATGTGTCGCTTCCCTTTACTACTTTTTCAAAAATACTCGTTTTTTATCCGTGTCCGACAGTAGATCAATCATACATGTTCCATACAACGCATCTCACTCACAACTATGGCAACCATTCATCCATGACACACACCTAGGTATCCTAGCATGAATGTCACCCTATGGTGTCGCCTAAGTCATACTTGCAACCTATTTCTCTTTTTAATCCATTTCCTAGTTTAAGGACTAGGTTTCCTCACTTATCTTTATATTGTTTTAAGCATTTTATCACATAATCAAACATATGAACATATACATATATCATACATAAAACACATATGAAGACATAATAAGTCGAGTATAAATAATGAACACAAGGCATATGATCATCATAATGAAATAGTACCTTTGGGGCTAAGCCCCTCACCAAAATAGGACTTTTAGGACAAAGGTCCCTCACCAATTATCAAAATATTTCACATGGTGCTCATCACAATATTAGGTGTTCATCTTCACCTGTTCACATATTATTCCATATTCATTCAATCCATTACTATTCAATTAATCTAACATCTATATCCATATTTCACTTTATATCACGTAGAGCATTGAAATCGCTTCCCAAGGCTTCTGACCGCGCCTCAATCCGAGTTACAGTTTACAAGATATGAATGAAATAAGAAACGGGATAACAAAATTATGTCATGGTCACTGTTCAATGGGAAAGCGAGGCTGGGTCACTTTGAGTTCGTTGTGCGACCCCTGAGCGAGGCTTGGACAGATCCAAAACATTACCATAATCTATGTGCGAGCTCTAGGCGAGAAGCTCACTTTCAGCTCGTTGTGCAGCCCATACGAAATCCAGAATTCCAATAGCTTGAAAAGCAGGTCTTCCATGGCCAAAACTTCCACCCAAACCACCAAAATACATCCAATCACTCTAAGAAACATGGTAGAACATGATTAAACATAAAATTCATCAAATCATCATGCATCAACATCAAATTTCACATTTAAACATATTTTTCACACAAAACCTAACCCACCAATTTCTCATATTTTTTCCCCAATGCTATGCTATCTGATGGAACTCACCTTGCAACAGAAAAAAATGAGATGGATTGATGATGATGAATTCCTCTTCTTCCTCTTCCATGAATTTCTTCTCCTCTTCTTTCTCCTTTTCTCTTCTCTTCCTCTTTTCTTCTATCTTTCTTTCTTCTTACCAACTTTCTTCTTTCTCTTTAATATATATATAATAGTGTGAAATATCTCCATTTGATATTTTGTCATCTAACACCAATTGACCAAATATTAGAGTTACCAAAATGTTCTCTCTTATACTTATTAATATTAGTCTGTCTCTTTCATCAATAATTGATCTCTTCAAAGTTCAGTAGTTACTCTATTGATCCCAATTGACAACACTCAAAGTACTTAGGAGCTCTAATTATTCCAACTGACAACAGATAGAGTACATAGGAACTCAATTGATATCAACTGATATCCAATTGAGCATTTAAGGGAATATGGGGTATTATATTCTCCCCCCATTAAATTGGAATTCGCCCCTGAATTTCCTCTTATCAACCATAACCACTCCTTATATCACCATCTTAGATCCACACTTAACCTTACTTTCGTCAAAATCTTCTGACGTTCTTAAATTCCAACTTGTCTTCACGGACCAATTCCCTTCTTTCATAGATTCTAAAACATCATGATCTTAACCATACTCTCGTTCTAATGTTGGTTTAAATTCTAACTTTCTTTTCCTTAATTCATCTGTCATGTCATTCTAACACACTTGGGCACATTCTACTTTTGGAATATACAACTCCATATACTTCTACTAAGTCACAAGAACATAACCGTGACACCTCATCTTAGTTTACGATATTCAACACTCCTCAAATCTTCACGAGACAATTCAATGATTCCTTATCTTCATGCAAATACAGAAAACTATCCTTTTATAAATCCTTTAACCTTTAGAACAACTTCATAAACTGTCAATTCACATCCTTAACAATCCCACTTGGTCTGATACTATATAGTTCAACTATTTACACCTTATGCTTCATTTCTCCCGTATTTTACCAATAAAGTGTTACCTTAGAAAGAGATGGTCTTACTTTCATTCTAACAATTAATCATCTCTCTGGTTCCTATTAACTTGGTTGAACTCTTCCACCCGTCACCTTCCACTGTGGTATTCTAATTCCAACAGTGGAACACCTCAAATTCTTAAGCACTACCCGATAGCTAACAGTCTTCGTAGAAGCATAATTATCCACCAGAGTGCCTACTAACCAAATGGTACAAGAACCTTACTGACATCCACTAGAGGGATAACTTCCTTGCTAACACCCAACCACTTAGTATAGGGTCAACATTTTCCAGACGATAGATATGTAGGAGTTATATGACTACCCTCGTCAACATATACAACCTTCAGAATCATCCTAAGCTTGAAGCAATTTATCCAAAATGGTTAGACAACATTCGGTTATGGCTATCATATTCCATATCAAAACTTCTTATGGTATCCTGACTCATTCAAGACTTCCATTGACATGAGACCTCAACTAATAACAAAATAACTCTATAACGAAACTTCAATCCTTCACGAGTCACCACTGCCAAACTTAAGTCATCTAGGACTTAACTGCGAGTTTCCACACTACTCACCGATTCACACACAATGCTTCACACATTTTTGGAGAGTACATTACACATCTTATCAAAATCCACCTCTCTCCATCATCCTATCCCATATACGATCCAAGTTACATGTTTAACTTCAGAACATCTAATTCCCACTCTTGCTTGGAAGGATGACTTCCAAATCCATTCAACTGGAAAAAGCACAACTGCATGCATCCAGTACCACTCTCACAAAGTCTACATCTGATGCCATGAAATTGCGAGAATTAACAACCATCATTTTCTGACTATCCACTTATACCATACTAACTCATGCAAAAGCTACTGAACTGTTCTCTATAAGGTCACCACAAGTCTTTTCCAACTTCACTCTTAAGGTCCTCAGTAGTTATAATAATGATACATCCAAGACTTAATCACACTGGGCATGGTTTATTAGATTGTTTCCCCAAACTTCAAACTCTCTTGACATCTACTCAGATGATCATCACGCAACACTTTTCTAGATAATCCAATTTCAAAAACACTAATCCGGCTTGCATTAACTTGCAATTCCATTCCTACTCGTACAATACCCACCAACCATAATAGTCAATATGAGGTAACATAGAGCAAGGCTAACATGAAAATGAAACACTTTGAACAAGAGACAAGGAAATTTCCCAAAGTTCTGGCATGGTCGCACAACAAGTAGGCAGCGAGAAAGCTCTCTTTCCGTTCGCTCAAGCTCACACAGTAACTAGAGCAAAAATTCAGCAAATGCTAGCATTCAAGGGTTTCTTACCACAAACTTATACTTGATTCACCCGCATGCAACCACCACCACACTACTCCACACGATACCAGATTAATCATGAACACATTACATAAAGCATACAATCTCATCCTCTCGCTTGATTCCTTGGTGAGAATAAAGATAACAAACTTTCCTAATTCGACAAAAGGTATATTCTAAATACTTCCACCATCCACAATTACGGGAAATTGTCCTACATACTCATCGACTGAAATCCTTTTCCCATTCAATATCCACTACACACTATACCACCCCTAAGCCACTGATTGAAACACTTGTAACCGTCAACTCTCATCAACCACTTACAAGACCATCCGGTATAGTCCATTCCACGACCTACACTTAGTCCGTACTAAAACTCGGTTTGCTCCTCATTGCTTACCACAATCTCACTGCTTAAAAAAAGTGCGCTACTTCACATCCGTCTCAAGACTAAGGATCCATTGCGTACACTCGAGGCCACAATGCTACTACTACGTATCTCATAATACCAAGGTGTAACTTCTTCCACTCTACTTCACCCCCTAAAAATCTTCGTAGGCGAACATTGACAAATTACACATTCCTGCTTGGCCCTAACAAAAACTTAGTAACTCCATGGTACACCCATCTAAGATACATCCTAATACCAGTTTCATATTACGACGTCAACATTGTTCTCCCTTCTGCGTTCGCTTCTCCCACTATGGTATTTCTCTTAATTCCAATTATAATGCCATCTTATTAGAATTTCCTTAGATCCAAATCACTTGCTCTATCTCTTGACATGAAACATCTCCAGCCCATATAACTACATCTTCCGTTTCTATATAATGCTCGTTTCCTCTCTATCATAATCCCTCATAAATGATCTTTGAGCAACTTAACCTTCCAAATTGGTCTCTCACTAAATACTGAATTCCTTGCAAACTATCATGTACCTGCTCTCCTTTCCATAACTGAATTTACTTAACTCATCCCCTACTCCTCGTCGGATATACATGCTTCACTTGGAACATATAGTCGTGTCTTCGTGTCTCGCCGTAGACTTCACTACTACCTTAGGTTCCTAACAAAACTAAATGTCCTTAACTCTCTATCTCTCAATCACTTAGAAGTTACCATTCTGAACATCCTCTATGCAATACCCCAGTTCTTCTAAGATGCCATATCGACTTTAGAACTGAAAAACTGACAACTTTCTCACTTCCGAGCCTTATGTCACACGCTCCACAAAACATCCTTCCTTCCTTACTGAATGGGATTACTTGAAATTCTTGTCCACACTAATGGTCAATCCAGTTACACTAGTCAATATGCATATTCCTCAATACCCTAACCATTCATCCAGTGGAGATCCTTAACTTTCCGACTTCATCAACACTACAGGATTGCTTGAACCATACACTGCTCTTCAACTTCATATCACTCGAAACACAACTTCTACTAAGACTTCAATTGAGCTGGTTGATTCTCCTTACCTCTAACTCTCGGCTTGAGCCTACCCTTAAGGCACTAGTTCCGACAATACTTCGGAGTCCTCGTGGTTGCTCAACCATGATTCTAACTACCACACACATAGCATTAGGTTGATCAGGCCCAATACTACATAACATGACATTAAGAATCATGTCGGCAAGACACACTTGTGAGGCAGAAATAGATTTACTTATGATGTTTCAAGGCTAGGTCGAGGATACGACCTGTTCTAATACCAACTGTAACGCCCTGTATTATAGATATCTAGAATAATTCATAAGAATATTATTACCTGGTACTGACACCATCATAAGTGCCTATTGGCATAATTTACATACTTGACCATTTTACAAAACATAAAAGGACAACAATGGTGCAAGATATGGAAAGTGCCAAACAAAAAAAATCTAAGATCTGAGTACAATATCCATCATTGTACAAGATACATAATACACATCGTAAAACATAATCTAAGCTTCTCTTGAAATATACATGCATAGCTCCACTTGTAAAATAAACCTGCAAACAATACCTGAAAAGCAACAAAAAAAATGGGGTAAGATAATAATCTCATTGAGTTCCCCTATCTTATGGGTTCACTCGGCTCTATAGGGTTCTAATCAAATTATACCTTAAGTTAAAAAGGAAAGGGGGAAGACTTGAATTCACACAATTCGCAATGTATGGAAACATGTCCCTTGAGTTCATCAACTCAAACTATCACTAATCGGAAACTGTACCAAGGTAAACTCCCCCGCCGGCTCACCTACGTCTAGGACTTTTAGCGTGGTTCACAGGTCCTTGTAGCATACTTTGACATACAAATGGATTCGGATTCAAGGTTATTCCCACATTAATCGTCATTTCCCATGGGACCACCCCCCTCTCATGTCTCTTACCCATAGGCTCCATCCGTACATATGGGATAAATGAATGGATTCAGATTCAAGGTTATTCCCACATTAATCGTCATTTCCCATGCGACCACCCCCATCTCAAGTCTCTTACCCATACACTCCATTCATTTAAAGGGAACTCGTGGGAAGGAAGAAGTCAAGGGTTGTTTCCGACTATGTGATAAAACACAACACAACGTGATTGTATTCGACAATCAAAAGGTGAACACATTCACCTTAATCACAAGGTAATACAATGACCATACATGTTCCATACAACGCATCTCACTCACAACTATAGTAACCAATCATCCATGACACACACCTAGGTATCCTAGCATGAATGTCACCCTATAATGTCGTCTAAGTCTTACTTGCAACCTATTTCTCTTTTTAATCCATTTCCTAGTTTTAGGCCTAGGTTTCCTCACTTATCTTCATATTGTTTTAAGCATGTTATCACACAATCAAACATATGAACATATACATATATCATACATAAAACACAAATAGTGACATAATAAGTCGAGTATAAATAATTCACACAAGGCATATGATCATCATACTGAAATAGGACTTTCGGAGCCAATCCTTTCACCAAAATAGGACTTTTAGGACAAAGGTCCCTCACCAATTATCAAACCATTTCACATGGTGCTCATCACAATACTAGGTGTTCATCTTCACCCGTTCACATATTATTCCGCATTCATTCAATCAAATACTATTCAATTAATCTAACATCTATATCCATATTCACTCTTTATCACGTAGAGCATTGGAATAGCTTTCCAATGCTTCCGACTGCACCTCAATCCGAGTAACAGTTCACAAGATATGAATGAAATAAGAAACAGGAAAACAAAATTATGTCATGGTCACTGTGCAAGGGGAAAGTGAGGCTGGGTCGCTTTGAGTTTGTTGTGCGACCCCTAAGCAAGGCCTGGACAGAACCAAAATGTTACCATGGTCGCTGTGCGAGCACTAAACGAGGAGCTTGTTGTGCGACCCATACGAAATCTAGAATTTGAGAAGCGTGAAAAACAGGTCTTCCATGGCCAAAACTTCCACCCGAAGCACAAAAATACATCCAAACACTCTAACAAACTTGGTAGAATATGATTAAACTTAGAATTCATCAAATCATCATGCATCAACAACAAATTTCACATTTAAACATATTTTTCACATAAAACCTAACCCACCCATTTCTCATATTTCCCCCCAATGCTATGCTATCTAATGGAACGCACCTTGCAATGGAAAAAATGAGATGAATGGATGATGATGAATTCCTCTTCTTCCTCTTCCATGAGTTTCTTCTCCTCTTCTTTCTCCTTTTCTCTTCTCTTCCTCTTTTCTTCTTTCTTTCTTTCTTTCTTCTTACCAACTTTCTTCTTTCTCTTCAATATATACATAACACACACACACACACACACACACACACACACACACACATATATATATATATATATATATATATATATATATGTATATAATATAATAGTGTAAAATATCTCATTTTGATATTTTGCCATATAACACCAATTGATCAAATATTAGAGATACCAAAATGTCTTATCTTATACTTATTAATATTGGTTTATCCCTTTCATCAATAATTGATCTCTTTAGAGTTCACTAGATACTCTATTGATCCCAATTGACAACACTCAGAGTACTTAGGAGCTCTAATTGTTCCAACTGACAAGAGATAGAGTACGTAGGAACTAAATTGATCTCAACTGATATCCAATTGATCATTTAAGGGAATATGGGGTATTACAACTATATGGCATGCATATGAAAGAAATGAGATGGAAACATTCGCCATGTAGCTGGTTCTTTGCAATGGAAGAAAATTGATTCGTTGTTTTCAGATTTTGGCCTTGTGCCAAGAAACCTTAGGCTTGGGCTTTCCACTGATGGAATGAACCCCTTTGGTAATCTAAGTACTAACTATTCTTTATGGCATGTTCTTCTCATTATTTACAACATATCTGAATGGTTAAGCATAAAACGCAAGTATATGTTGTTAAGTATGATGGTTTGGACCAAAACAACCTGGAAACGACATAGATGATTATCTAACTCCGTTAATTGAAGATTTAAGACTTTTTTGGGAGGAAGGTGTTGGAGTTGATGATGGATATTCTTGTGAAAAGTTTAAAATGCGTGCAATGTTGAAAATAGTCTCGTCATACTGACAGATTTAGAGGTAGAGAGGTACTCATGGTTTAAATGTTAAGTCAATGGCTTGGGATGTAGTTCTTGAAGCATATTTCTATATGTTAGATCTACGGTTTTAAGATTGGCAACAATTTTGCTAAAACATGGGTCACAACAAGATGTTGTGTGAAATGTTCAAACTTTTTGGTCTATCAACATTGAAGACAGATGTTGTGACAGATATTGTGACATGTTGTACCAGAACATCAGTACAGGCTGTAGTTTTATTCTTGACAGGTTTGATTTGATTTTGTGAGATTTTTTTTGGATATTCCTCACTTATTTTCGCAGGTCAAGAAGATTTAAGCTGGAACATTTGATTTGATCTCCAACTGTTCATAAGTTTCCAAAATTGGATGTTGAGACAATTTAGGAAACTTGATGGTTTGTTCCAAGATTTAAGGATACTTTTCTGCATAATTGATGCAGCCCTCAGCGTGTGGATTAAGCAATATCTAGGTGAAGTTTTCGAAGCCCATGGACTGCTGAGGAGTATTTAAATAGCAACCTAAACCTAATGAAGATATGACTTTTACTTTTGTAAAAATAACTGGAGGTTTTAGAATCTTCAAATTTGAGAGTCTCTTTGTCTCTTTAGTGTGACTTTGTAAGTCACCCTTGTATCTTTTGATACATTGAGGTAGACTGATTATGTATTGTTAATTGTCCACTCTAAAGATTTTAAGCAAGAGTGTATTGTTCTTAGTTGAAGCTTGTAAGCAAAACTAAGTATTGTAGTTGGAAGAGCCTTCTTCTTCTTTTTGGTTTCTTGAGGTATTGTCACTGGGATTGTGACTGATTAGGAAGTGAGAGAGGGATCTCATATCTAGAGGGTTTCTAGGTAGAAGTTTCATAAGGTAGTGATTAGGAGAGAAGTTGTAAATGGGGGAGTTTAGTTTTGAACTAATTCTATCATAATGAATTTCCTTCCTGTCTTGGATGCCCCTAGATGTAGGTGATGTCGCACTGAACTGGGTTACCAATTGACTATGTTTTTATATTTCTGTAATTTAGTTCCAGTCTGGTTTATTTGTTCTATCAGACAGAAAGAGGTTGTAACATCTATCTTGACATTATGTTCTGATGTGAGGACATCAGTATTAACATGTGTTAGAGTGCCAGAATTTCAATTGGCATCAGAGATGGAACCCTAGTTAGTTTTTGGGTGAGCTTCTGGGAGTTTTTTTTTTGGTATTGAATGATCATTGGAAGGCTAGATTTGTAGCTCTATTGAGATCAATGGTCAACAGCTCTTGGAAATTTGTCATCAAAGGGTATGTGTGGATTGTTCCTGGTGAGGAAAAGTATGAGTTGTCTCTTGTTTCTTTGAAAGACTCTATGGAGTTTATACTAATGTGCCCAGCTTGTTAAATACATGTATAGTGATCAAAGATGCTTGGGAATTTCTCAAGATCATTCTTGAAGACACATCTAGTCAGCAGGATTCTGAGGTCTCAAGTCAAGAGTTTTGTCTTGAATGTGAATGTTGTTGTAAAAGAAGATTTGTACATCATTAGCATAGATGGATCTGGTTAGGTCATATTTGTTTTTGAAAGAACAGATCTGAACAGGAGGACAAGGGAATGTGTTTTGTAGAAGCTTGTGACTTTGTGAAGAGCTACTCAGTACTTGACTTGGGAGGAAATTCAATCAAACTCTGTGGATAGTTGATAAAAGGTCAAGATCCAATATGATGAACATCAGTGCTGACACTTGTAAGAACTAGGATGTTCTAAATGTATGCACTCAGTGTTTTGAAGAATGCTACTGTCTTCTCTAGAAGATGGTCTTTGATGCGTCTGCAAGTTCACGGAAATATTGAAGTAATATAAAAGATTGTCGAACCCACAGAGACCAATCTCAACCTACCGTTATCTATTGCTTCGATGTAAAGCTAAAGATAATGATTATTTGGTTTAAACGGAATTAAAATGAAAACTAAAATGAAACTTAGAAAATATAACAATAAGGAGAGGTCGGAATATAGGTTCCGTGTTCCTAAGGGACTCTGTAGATTTTAGGCAATAATTCTAATTAAACTACGTTCAATAGAAAATATCAATTTAAAGACTCCGTCTCACACTCTCGCGCTATTGACTAAAGCCATACTCCCTAACCACAGGATTTCGCTCTCGCTCGCCCATTTTAATTAGAAATCGTATTTTGAAAACCAATTAGATCCTAATCGATACCTAAAGTACTCTCACTGTTTTTAGGATCGATTCCTAGTTTCCACTATCCGGTTCAATCCTCGCACTCTCGCGCTATCGGCTCAAACCTTAGTTTATACCTCACTCTCTTATCGAAACAGTAAGACTTACAATTAGAAACTAAAACCAAAACAGAATTTATTATCGTTTCGCGCCTATTATTTTCTACTGAGTCCCATCGGTAACGACAATCCTCATATATCGGTCTCAAGACAATGTAGCCAAACATGGTTGCGGAAAAAAATAAACAATTTTGGGTTTTTGAATTAAATAAAAACATAATAAGCAGTTTAAATTAGTTTAAAGCGGTACTTGAAGAAAACGGTAAAAGCTTGAGAAGATAACAATGGCAGAAAGATAAAGCATAAATAAAAATTGCGGAAAATAAAAGCAGTAAAATAAAATGTGGTAAAAGTAAATGAACCTGAAATAAAAACTGAAATTAAATTGAAGGCAAGATTGTTGATCAAAGAGTACAGGACAAAACAAAATACATAATTGTGACAATCCCTCGATGTGAGCGATTGTCACTTTTACAAGTAATTTTAATGTCTAAAACTACAAAACGAAAATGACAGCGTTTCCGCACAACTTGGATGCCTTGGAAAGTGTCCTAGAGGTCCTATATATAGAGAAATATCCCTCTGAAAACCGCTCCCCACGTTCTGAAGATGGAGGGAAATTTGAACTTCGAAAACTGCTGCAACTGCTGAAAACTTGCAAAAACTGCTACTGCGAACCAATGGCAAACGCCGTGGGGTAATGGCGAATGCCATGCCTGGGAAATGGCGAACGCCATCTAGGGACGGCGAATGCCATTTGCTCACAGCGAACACCGTATCTGTAAAATGGTAGAATTTTCTCTTTTTCTCCATTTTCTTGCTCTTTTCTTGGTTTTCTCACACGGATGCTCTTATTCGACAAATACCTGAAACACAAACATAACATAACATAATAATACGAAAAACTAGTAAAATGAAATTAAATTGCATGTGATTCGAGTCGAAATAAATGATTATATTTTCACGTTATCAATACCCCCACACTTAAACCATTGCTTGTCCTCAAGCAATCAACCAACACGGTAAAAATATTATAAGCACGGTTCGAAACATAGGCATAATAGGACTCTAATCATACGTGGCTGCTAGGATAATGTTTGATCGATAGGTACTAAATATCAATACCAAGGATACCGTAATGACACAATTTCAAAAACTCCCTCCTTATGCAAACCAATCTGAATCATGCCATTATAACTCAACCTATATCTCTTGCTCTATTTCACCCCATTTCATTCTAGTGCAATCACATTAAGCCCGTTATCCATACACATACATGGTAAGTAAACCTGTTAGTGACTATGATCTCATTTTTATTTCATTTTTTCCGGCAAATATGCTTAAGCATCAATTAAACTTAAAGAATTTATACAGTTGGGCTAAGTGGTCGGGTGAGGACCACCTAACTTAGAAGGAACAAATCTTATCATTCACTTTTTCATTCATTTTTTCCTATTAATTTCTCATTTTAAACTAGAGATCATACACTTATTTGCATCGGCTTCTTACTTAGTGTGTGCTTAGGATGGTACTGACTGCTTAATTAAACTACTTAGGGATTACTTTGAAAACTAAGCTTAGGGTTTCAGCATAGTGGGTACTCAAATTGATTTTGCATATTTAAGGGGTTTAGGGTGTCAGGACGATATCGATTTTATCGAAACTTTCCCAAGTCTCTCTAACACAGCCTAAACAACCTATATACTTTCAGAGTGTCGTGCTATGAATCGAAACAAAAAATAGTTGGAGGTTAAAGTTTTTAAAAATTGCGGGAAATTGAATAACAAGTGAAAACCACGCATAAAGACTCGACAACACATGCAAAGACTCAACAAAACATTAAAAAAAGATAAAATTCCTAAAAGCATGAAATAAACTAGAAAATGATAAACCTAACTAGAAAGCGGTAAAATCAAAGCTGTAAAGTTCCCCCCTCCCCCCCCCCCCCCCCCACACTTAAACAAACATTGTCCTCAATGTTTTGATAAAAGGTGGAAAAAGGAAAGATAGAACCTGTATGAATGCTACTGCGTGCCAAATCCTCTATGATCCTATTCTTGTTATCCATGTCTACGCTGACCATTTGTGCTTCGGCGGCAGGCATTTTGAGATACCTTCGCTTGTGTAATTCTTGAACCAGCTCATCATATTGCCCGCTTCCGGAGGAAGTACCTACAAAACTGTTGGAAAAATATGGTGCGGTGTGTGCAGGTGGAACCAGACCAGGGGAAGAACGAGGAAGAGGTGAGTTACTAACGGGAGAGACATGCTCTCTTATATCACACTCATCATCGGTGTCACCACCAGCAGCGACATTTGTAGGAATGTCTGTGGGCACCAGCTCATCTCTAAGATAGTCATCTAGAGAATTTTCGCCTAGCTATAGCTGAGACATGACAAGCGGTACATTTCTTTATTTTCAGCAAATTCAAGCAAACAAACATAAAAACTTAAAATAAAAACCCTGTGGGTTGCCTCCCACACAACGCTTTGTTTCGATTGCTCGACGGTTAAAGAGTGCAAGCACTCAAGGTAGTTCTTTCGAGGATGGATCCTCGATCGAACTTTTAGTAGTCTTCGGCTTCCATGGCCACTTATCAAGCCATCTCTCATATCCCTCACCTTTTCTTTTCTTCCTTCTGTGGGGTGGTTCATTCTTTTGAACTTCTGGTGGTGGTTCTGGATCTATCCTAAGTATCAATTTTTCAAGTTTGGGTTTAGTTCTTTCATCCACCGCCTCAAAATTTAACCTTACCCTCTTAACAGTAATGATATCCCTAGTTTCATGGTCCTCAAGTTTTCTCTTTTTATGCAGGACCTCAGACAAAGGTGCATCGGTGTGGATATTTTCCAATACCTCCACATACGTTTTGGATTTGAAGTCTACCTTAACTTATACAAACCTTTGCGGGAAAGGAATTGGTGGGGTATAGGGAGGAGGAACAACAATAGATGTTTTCTTCTCTACCACTTCGACAACCTCCCTTTCGGGTGGCGTCGGTGGATTTTTCTTAATCTCTAAGCTTTTCTCACAAGAACTCTCCTCAACTTCATTATCACTCTCCCTAAGATTTTCTATTTGTTCTTCACTACTGGTTGTTACAATATCCACATGTCTCTCAGGGGAGGGTCCTATAGGTGTCTGTGCAAGCAAAGAGATTTGAGTCTCCAATGCCTCGTTGTGAGTCGCGAGGGACTCGACCACAATGTTCATCTCCCTAAAGGTTTCATAAGTATCAAGATGTTGTTTTCTACACTCTTCATTTTGGAGAGTTTGTGTCTCCACAAAGCACTCCATCATAGATTCTAGATTAGAATTAGTTGTTGTTTCAATGAAATCCTCCATTAATGTTTTGAGGTTGGAATTATGGGATTCTTGTGGTTCCTCAAAATATTGAGAGTGGTGATTTGGGTGAGAATGAGTTAGTGTAGCGTTGAAATCCTCCATTAGTATTTCGAGATTGGATTTATGGGATTCTTGTGGTTCCTCAAAATATTGGGAGTGGTAATTGTGAAGGAAAGTTGGGTGATACATAGTAACTGATATAAGAGTGCCTTAGTCTATATGGTGAAACAACGAAATCACAATATTGACTGTAGGTCCCCGGCAATGACGCCAAAAACTTGATGCGTATGCAAGTGCACGAAAATATCTAAGTAATATAGAAGATTGTCGAACCCACAAAGACCAATGTCCACCTACCGTTATCTATTGCTATGAGGTAAAGCTAAGGCTAATGATTATTTGGTTTAAATGGAATTAAAACGAAAACTAAAATGAAACTTAAAAAATATAACAATAAGGAGAGGCCGGAATATGGGTTCCGTGTTCCTAAAGGACTCTGTAGATTTTAGGCACTAATTCTAATTAAACTACGTTCCGTAGAAAATATCAATTTAAAGACTTCGTCTCCCACTCTTGCGCTATTGACTAAAGCCACACTCCCTAACCACAGGATTTTACTCTCGCTCGCCCGTTTTAATTAGAAAGTGTATTTTGAAAACCAATTAGATCCTAATCGATACCTAAAGTGCTCTCGCTGTTTTTAGGATCGATGCCTAGTTTCCACTATCCGGTTCAATCCTCACACTCTCGCGCTATCGGCTCGAACCTTAGTTTGTTCCTCACTTTCATGTCGAAATAGTAAGACTTACAATTAGAAACTAAAACCAAAACATAATTTATTATCGTTTCGTGCCTATTATTTTCTACTGAGTCCCATCAGTAATGATGGTCCTCATACGCCGGTCTCAAGACAATTTAGCCAAACATGGCTGCGGAAACAAATAAATAATTTTGGGTTTTTGAATTAAATAAAGACATAATAAGCAATTTAAATTAGTTTAAAGCGTTACTTGAAGAAAATGGTAAAAGCTTGAGAAGACAACAATGGCAGAAAGATAAAGTATATATATAAATTGCGGAAAATAAAAGCGGGAAAATAGATTGCGGTAAAAGTAAATGAACTTGAAATAAAAACTGAAATTAAATTGAAGTCAAGATTGTTGATTCAAGAGTACAGGACAAAACAAAATACATAATTGTGACAATCCCTCGATGTGAGCGATTGTCATTTTTACAAGTAATTTTAATGCCTAAAACTAGAAAACGAAAACGACAACATTTCTGCACAACAATGATGCTTCTGAAAGTGACCTAGAGGTCCTATATACAGAGAAATATCCCTTTGAAAACCAATCCCCACGTTCTGAAGATGGAGGAAAATTTGAACTTCGAAAACTGCTGCAACTGCTGAAAACTTGCAAAAACTTATCCTGCGAACCAATGGCGAACTCCGTGGGGTAATGGCGAATGCCATGCCTGGGCAATGGTGAATGCCATCTAGGGACGGTGAATGCCATTTGCTCACGGTGAACATTGTTTGCCCACGGTGAACACTGTTTGCCCACGGCGAACACTGTATCAGTAAAATGGCAGAATTTTATCTTTTTCTTCATTTTCTTGCTCTTTTCTTGGTTTTCTCTCACGGTTGCTCTTATTCGACAAATACCCGAAACACAAACATAACAAAACATAGTAATATGAAAAATAAGTAAAACAAAATTAAATTGCATGCGAATCGAGTCGAAATAAACGATTATATTTTCACGTTATTAGGCTTCTGATGTAGTTCCTAATATTGGAGAATCCATTCATGTTGAGTTGGTTTCTTCTTCAAGGTTTTTGCATCAAGAGTAAAGAAGGAATATAAAACATGACTATCTTTTATCTTCTGGTTATAAGTAAAGAATGGTTATCTATCACCTGTAATATGAGGTGACTGTTTTGACCTCCGATCTTGATTTCATGATCAAGTCTATGAGGATGTTAACTACTGTTCTAATGTTATTCTGGTTGAGGAGTTGACTGGAAGCCTAAAAGGGATAGGGGTGCTTAAAGCTTTATAAAGCAAGGTAGAAAAAATATCCCCAAATAAATGACAAACGGTTGTTGACAAAGGATAACCAGAAATTCATAAGTCGGTTAAATAAGAGGATTTCTAATGACGATAGTGCATCCGAGATAATTAAATGGTTGTCATACATGCCAAAATTTAATGTGATAACTTGGACTGCATACAAAACTTCTAATATTTTCTTTTATACAAAATAAAAAAATGATCGTAATACAATGCAAAATAGTGGGATTATGGTTGAGGCCAAATTCATGTATTTCTCTAGTTTGAAAGATAAGAATCCTATTTTGGAACCTAACGCGTTCTATGGTGTCATTAAGGAGATTTTGGAGATTGATTATGTTATTTTCAAAGTGCCTTTATTTAAATGAAATTGGGTTCCCTATAATAATGGTGTACAAAATGATGAATTAGGATTCACACGGGTTGACCTTGACAAGGAAAATTATATGACTGAACCATTAATCATGGCTACTCAAGCAAAACATATTTTTTGTGTGACAGACCCTTCGGACATATCGAGTAGATGATTAATTGTTCTCCAAGGAAAATACATTCCTCATAGTGATGAAAAATTTGAAATTCCTTCCGCTCCTTCTTTCACAACACAAGTGCATACTTCATATGAAGAAGTTGATAGAGATGATGTGCATTATATTCATAACGAACATCAAGAAGGTATATGGGAAAATTAACAAGTATTTTAAATTCTTCGTTCATAATTTAATGTAAGTTATAATTTCTAAGGTTATTTACTAACAAGTATTATTATTTGAAATTATAGGTGTTTAAAGTCAAGACACCAAGAGACAAAACACCAAGACACCAAGATATTATTATTTGATGTAAGGATGTATAAACTGTATGTTGTTTTGTGCCATTTTGGTATTGGTGTAATATACAATTTTTGGTTCTTAATGGAATTTTGTATTTGATCTAATACAATTTTTGGTCTAATTCAAATCTTAAACGGGTGTGTTGTTGTTTTTGGTCTGATATGATCCAGAAAAATTCAGGTTAAAAAATTAGGAATTCTGTAAAAAATATATATTAAAAAAAAATTTCACAATAGTTGTTTGATAAAACCATTGTTATAAGCAGAGAGCTATCCAGAATAATAAACACCAAAAATGGTTTTGTTGGATATTAAACCCAGGACCTATAAATTATTTTACAATATTTGTTTAAAACAATCGTTGTTATATGTAGCGCGCTATCCTGTTTACTACAATAGGCAATAGGCCATTGTTGTAAACTACACACTTACAATCACACCCAACCTCACAATGGTTTTCAACCGTGATGGTATCCCTTTACCAACCATTGTGAAATGTGTTTTCCGTAGTGGTGCATGATGCCCTTCGGGACCTAGGCAGTTTCATCATTACTTAACCGGTGAGAGAATTTGTTCCTCTTCACTTTCTTTCAAATTCCCTAGCTTCTTCCTAGTAAAAGACTTCCCTAGATATTTATCCCATGATTGATCTCTCATTTTTCTTTTATCCTTTCATTTACCTTTTCTAGTGATGGCTATTATTAGGAATTCATATGAGAGTGGTAATGTGATCGAACGTTCTACCGACAAAGATCTTAAGAACATGTGGTAATATTGCATGAATAACTCTATGTGTGTTGATGAGACAATTTGTTACATGAGTTTTTACACAGGGATGTTTGGGAGTTATGAGAGTGCCTCTGATTGTGATATTGATAGTGATAGTGGCTAATTTTTTTTGTTCTATTTTATAAAAAACTTTAAGGCTATTGATGGAGTCGACCTAACCCAAAAGATCACGGGTTGAATATTGTTATACACTGTATACAACGCAAGGGAAGATGAACTATTTCCATGAGGGCTTGCATTTGTCCGACTCATGGGATAAGGATGACATTATTTTGTTGTCTTGTGCTAAAGACCAAGGGATTAATATGACACCCTCTAACGAATTAAAGAGTGTCTTCTTCTATATGTATCTTCCTGTAATCAAGTATTTTGGGGTTTTTATCCCCTTCACTTTGTTTGATTCTAAGGTTCTCAAAACAATCAATGTCTCCCCACATAACTGAGGCCCAATTGATAGGCCTTTATTAGGGTGCTTGATATTTTATGGAGGAATCTAGATATCTCTCCCACTGTGGGTTTATTCTTTTCCTTCTATGGAACCAAGATAGCTAGCAAGGGTGGCTAGGTCACCTTAGGCGCCATGCCCGAGAGAGTTCTATCCTCCCCCACTTAAACAATTATAAAAATAGGAAAGATAGGCTCTTGAGAGTGAGGGATAAAGATAATTGCTTTATGTTAATGTTTATGAGAACTGCAAAGATCGATTTCCATTCTATTTGATGGAAAATTCTATGGCGATAACATGTTTAACTATGAATTCATTACCAAAACAAAAAAAAAAAGGAGATCTTTGACATATTGGATGAATTTCTCATCATGAGTTCAAGGGGGTTCCCCAGGTATTTGTATATTTTGACTAACGTCTATTATTTTGGTTACCAGACATATGATGCCCCTAGATATTAAGCAAAAGAAGTATATACACATGCCAAGCAAAATGCTGCCCACAATGAGCTAAAAGAAATATTTTCAAGGGCTGAGCTAACGAACCGATTAGAGATTTTACAGGCTGGTCTCAATAACCAAACATAACTTTCCTAGGCTAAGTTCTAGGTCTAAAAAGAGATTTTAAGACTGAATAATCTCAAAAACCAAGCTCTATTCTTCAAGAGTATCACACACTTAAACGTATCAATAATGGCATAACACCATTACATCTCTTTCGTCGCAAATGGTTTTCACTAACAAGGCACTAAGACAACTTTGGTGAAAAGGAAATATTGAGAGAGAGAGAGAGAGAGAAATTAAAAAGTACTAGAGAAATCATAATTTTTTGTGTGAAAGAAGAAATGAGAAGCCACATTTATATAGGAAAAAAATTTGCTCAAATAGGAAATGTATCCATGGGACAATTAACTCACATAATCAATTAGGTTTTGAGTCAAATCGATTAGGTACCACAAATAATCGGTTATTTATGTCTTATTTGGAAAATTTGGGTAGAGAGTCGTTACCAATCATTAAGACATTTTCATAATCAATTTTATAATCAATTTTACTTCATCTAATCTATTAGCATTAGGATCTAATCAATTAGGTTGTTCAGAAATTTCTTCTAAGGAAGATTATAGTCTCCTAATCATTTGAATAATGCTTAAAAATATTTTTAGGTTTTTTGTTAGGTAAATGGAGGTTTAAAAAAATTGAGTGTGTGTGTGTGTGTGTGAGAGAGAGTGTTTCTTTAGTATCGTAGAAGTTACTCCGTCACTTTTACAAGACTCTGGTCACTCAGAGAGATACGAACCAGGCGAACTTTCATATTTCCTCTCTTTCACTACTTTGAGCCTTTCAAGTTCCTTTTCCAGATACACATATCATGTAACAACTTAATGGAATCTTAAGTATCCTACTTTATTAGGCATGAGGTATCTTCAAGTTTATCACCATCATCAAAGAGTTGTACATATTTTACCACCGAATTCAACAATCATTAGTGTCATCATCATCAAAACATATAGGAAGGTTGTTGACAAGAGCATTAGCTTCATACCTGTAAGCACATAGAGACATATTATCCCCTTTTTTGATGAAGACAACATATCTCTAATGGAGGTGGTAAAAGAAAAGAAAAAGGAAGGTAAAGTTTGGAGTGGTTAAACTCCCACTCACATGAATAAAAAGTATATTCTACTCCCCATAGAGTATACTTATCCCCCTTTGTCATAAGTAAAAAGGAAGGAAACAAAAAAAGCACATAGATCTTAAAACATCATACAGATAAAGGGAAGAAGAATAAGGACAAGAAACACATAAGCATACCAATCCATGAATGATTTATTTAAGATTCCTAGTTCAGTTCTTATGCAGAAGAAACTTTCTTTAGGAAGTCATTTTGTTAAAATATCTACAAGTTAATTACACGAAGTCACAAATTCAAGTATGCATTCCTCTTTTTCAACATGATCTCTATTAAAGGGGTTCCTAACCTCAATGTGTTTCTCCCGTGAGTGAAGTATCATGCTTTTAGCAAGGTTTATGACGCTAGTGTTGTCGTATCTTATCGGGACAACTCCATGATTAACATTGTAATCACTGAGTTACTTTTTCATCCAGATAATTTGAGAGCAACAACTACCCACAAGAACTTATTCTTCATCATTTGTGGATAATGTGACACTTGCTTCTTCTTTTTTATGCCAGGAGAAGAGTGATTTCCCAAGCAAGTGACACATACTATTGGTACTTTTCCTATTCAATCTGAACCCATCAAAATCAAAATCGGCGTGCATAACTAAGTCACAATCTATTCCCTTGAGGTACCATAGACCATTTGTTTTGTGCCAGTGAGATATATCATGATGAGTTTAACCACACTAAGATGTGATTATTTCGAGTATTCTTCAAAGAAAGAACATAGACATATATCAAACACGATATTAGGATGAGATGCATTTATATAGAGAAGAGAGTCTATAATACTTCAATTTTTGCTTTCTTCAACTTGTTTTCCATTTTCATCCTTGTCAGGGTTGCATGATGTTTACATTGATTTTGCTATTACTTTATACTTCTCCATGTCAAACAACTTTAGTAGTTCTTCATAGTATTTTCCTTGATTAGTTAAATTTCCTTCCTTATTTTAATGAATTTTAAGTCTTAGGAAGTATCGAAGTTCCACCATCATTGAAATTTCAAATTCGTTCTGTATCATTTCATAAAATTCCTTGCACGAGGATTCATTAGTAGTACCAAATGTGATATAATCGACATAAATTTGAACTTAAAAAATTTCATATTTGGTTGTTTTATGAAAATAGGTTTATCGACTTGTCCTCTTTAGAACTTTTTGTCAAGCAAAAATTTGCTTAGACAGTAATACCAAGCTCTAGGAGCATGTTCCAGACCATATAAGGATTTATTGAGCTTGAGAGCATCATCAGGAAATGTTGAGTTGATAAAACATGGTGGTTGATCAATGTATACCTCCTCTTGGATGTAGCAATTTAGAAAAGTGTTTTTCAAATCCATTTGAAATAGTTTGATTGTAATCTATTCCTTCCTATTGATTGTAATCCTTCGCAACAATTCTGGATTTATTTCTTAAAGCATTTCATCTTCGTCCAGCTTGTTGTGAAAGACCCAATCAGGTACTAATCACTAGATTAGTTAAAGCTATAGGAACGAGTTCCCAAATGTTGTTTCATTCAAAATTATTTAATTCTTCTTACATTAAAAGAGACAAGTGTTCATAAATGCTAGCTTTGTTGATTCCTTTTGGTTCAATTTGTGAAACAAACTCCACAAAGTTACATACCTTATTAAGGGATCGTCTAGTAGAGAATCCCTTAGAGATGTCTCAAATAAAATTTTGAATGGGATGGTCTTTTTCTGTCCTCCATTATTTTGGAAGATCTTGTTGATTTGAAATAGTATCTATGTTTTGATCCTGAACAGGTTCTTCATCTATGATTTGATTATGACTTTGAGCTTGTTCTGTTTCTTGATCATTTTCTTCTAGATTTGTCTTTCTTAAGATACACCCACAATCAATAACTTCTACTTCTAATGGTTTAGGGTTAGTTTCATCAAAAGTAATGTAAACTATTTCTTTTATTGTTAATGATATTTTTTAAATAATCTAAAAGCTTTTCTCAAAATGGAATATCCTATGAATATTCAGTCATCATCTTTGCGTCTAATTTTCCGAAGTTATCTTTCCCATTGTTAAGGATAAAGCATTTGCATCCAAAGACATGTAAGTAAGAGATATTCAGCTTTCTTCCTTTATATATTTCATAGGGAGTCCGCTTTAGAATTGGTCTTATCAAGACACGATTCATGAAATAGTAATTAGTGGTTATTGCAGTAGCCCAAAAATATTTAGGAAGATTGGTCTCATTGAGAATCGTCCTCACAAGCTTTTCTACATATCTATTTTTCCTCTCCACTACCCTCATTTTGTTGGTGAGTTTTTGGAGTGAAAAAGTGTCGAATGGGATTCTCGTTATAGAATTTATAGAGTTCCTCATCTTTCAAATTTTTCAAAAAGGTCTCGGTGGATCCAGAGGAGGCCCTCAAGAAGAGAACACACCAACTTTGGAGGATACTCCTTCACAATAAGATGAGGAAGTTCTAGAGGAGCCTAAAAATACCAAACTTTAGTACTTAGGTATTTTTGTCTTTTAATGAAAATATCATTGCCCTTGGAGCCCCCTTTTGTAATCGTGACCTTCAAGGCTTATTAATGTAAACTCTAAGACTTTATGCTGGTTCCTTTTGTGATATATGAATTTATTCGTAGTTAATTAATCGTTAAGTTTTTTATATTGCCTTTCCCGCACATATTTCTAGTTTGAGATTAGTCCCTCAAGTGCTGCTTATGGTAAATCCCTCAAGCATTTCTTGGGGCGAGTCCTTTAAGTGGTGCTTGGGGTTTTTTAAGTTTATCTTGGAAAAAATCCTTTAGTGAAAGCCTAACATCAATATGCATCATAGGGCATAAAGGATCCTTAATTAAAGGTATATCATCGATATGTCTCATAGAGTGGAAAGGATCCTTCATAGAAGTTCCAACATTAAAATGCCCCATAGAGCGATAAGGATTCTTCAGTGAAGGTCTAACATCAATATGCCTCATAGAGAAGTAAGAATCCTTTAATTAAGGTCCAACATCAAAATACCTAATAGAGCGACATAGATCCTTTAGTGAAGGTACAAAAGTAATATTCCTATAGAGAAAAAAGATCCTTCAATGAAGGTCAAACATCAATATGCGTCATAGGAAGACAATGATCCTTCAGTTAAAGTCCAACATCAAAACACCTAATAGAGTGACATAGGTCATTTAGTGAAGGTACAACAATAATATTCCTTATAGAGCAAAAAGGATCCTTCAATGAAGGTCAAACATCAATATACCTCATCAGGTGAAAATGATCCTTCTGTGAAGTTTTGATGTCATTAATCTTCACAAGGCGGTAAGGATCCTTTAGTAAAGTTCCATCATTTATCTACAATGATTTATAAAGATAACCAAACTAGACGATATGTCAAAAGAATAGGGTGCCTCATTAAAACTCATCCCCTTATAGCAGAAAAGAGAGCCACTTTATTCCCTTGAATTATTGGATAGTAAAATGATAGTTCATACATTAGAGGGATAAAATCAATTTCTTTATTCGATAGATAAAAGCATAATCATAAATTGTAGTAATATCTCAATTTACTAAGTTCCAAGTTTTAGGGATAAGTTGTCCATCCAATTCTTCATGTTTATAGGCAGAATGTGGCAACTTCTGGTCTATGTGGTGAAATTTCCTAATTAGGCAACAACTTCTTAAGGCGAGTAGGCGCAACGACTTGTTTAAGTCTGAGATATCCCTCCTTCATCTCCCTTAGGAACACCTTGGAGTTGTATTGCTTTACGACTCTTTGCTTTTCTACAAATTCATGTATATAGGTGATTGATTTGGATTCATGGATCGTGTTAGAAGTGACCCTCATTCATGCTTCATTCTCTTCCTCAATGAAATGCTCATGACACCTTGTGGGTCTGTCAATATCCAATAGCACCATGGTTTTAGTGCTATAAATAATCTTGAATAACTCTTCCTTGGTGGTTGAGTTTGGCGTCATGTGATACAACCATTGAACCGTAGAAGACAATATATTAAGTACCACTGCACCTCTAATGGTTAATTTGTATACGTGCAAGTATATACGGTAAAATTAGTAGTAAGTGATAAGAAAGAGTATTGATCCCTCATAGATTATATTAAGGATAATGATTTTCATACAAGAAGTTGTAAAGTAAACATGAGCAAAGGTAATAAAATAATTTTGTGTGTCTCGTGGTTAAGAAAGTTGAAAAACATATAAGATAGTTAATGGGTTAACACAGAGTGAAAGAATATGTTGGACAATGTTCCATTTAATGAATTTATCTAATGTATGTGTTTGATATGTTCTGTCATGATAGATGAGGCAGAAAGTTATATAGTGGTGTATGTCTACAACATCAAAGCATATGCATTAAGTTAGGGGAACAACTCTTAAGGTCTCACAACAAACTTAAAGCATGTCTAGTTTAACTTTTGATTCCCCTATGGTTGTAGTCATTTATCACTAAAGTGACTAATCTAGTGAATATGTCTATCCTACTATTTTTAACCACATTTACTTATGAGTTCCACTAGTTAATAGATCTCTCAATCATCAACCAACTTGTATCTACTCCCAAGGTGGCCAGATAAAGGAATAAATAAATGATATGAATTCACATGAGTAAAATTTATCAAGACAAATCATTCATAACATTCAAAATGTTACTAATTCATTAAACTTCACATTATCCAACAAAGAAAGTTTAAATCATTATGAGCAAAATAATCACAATACAAAAACATATTAAGTTACACATTCCTAAACAAGAAGATATAAATGATAAACCTAAGGATGAAACTTCGATCACTTGCAATATTTAAATCAGTAAGTGTTGTCTTTTGTCACGCTTCCCAGTGTTGTTTCCTTCAAAATGGAGAGACCGGAGTCGCGTTAGAACTCTTTGTACTCCTAAATTTCTCTTATGTTGAATTCTTTCCAAATTTTAGAACCCATTTCTTCATTGCATTAAAATTACCATGTTTGTTTGAATAATCCTATTTGCAGGCAAACTTTCCTCATCGAGAAATTTTCAAACAGTTGAGAAACTTGGTCAATGATCCTATCAGGGGCACATTACTTCCAGATTCTGTTGTGAATCAGTTCAAGATTTGTTGCTCAATGCAAGTTATTCTCAGAATTGGTTAGCCAGAAGACCTCTTTCAAGATTCATACTGAGTTTAGCCTTCTCAACATTCATTTCAAGAACTGAAGTCATGATCAGTTCATCCCCAACAATAGTCAACCTGAAGCCATGATCAGTTTATTCTCAACAATCATTTCAAAAATTGAAGCCATGATCAGTTCATTCTTCCCCTGCAGCAGTCAAACTGAAGCTATGATCAGTTTATCTTTATCAGTCAATCAATCTGGGGCAGTCTTCTTCAAGAACCCTCAAGATTTCTTTCCTCAAAAGACCATCAGCCTGATATAATTCAGAGATGTGTTCAACATCTTCTCTCCAAGAAGAATGGGCAGTGTTCCCTGTGTTGAGGAATCAGAGTTCCATTCTTCCCTCACAAAAGAATCTATCTCAGTTGTCTCTATAATCTGCATTGCATACATAAATCATTCATCTACCATACATAGAAAGGTTTTCATAGCTCGAAGTGTGCTTCGCGCTCATATGCATTTTTCCGAGGTCCTGTTGATATCAACATCTTACCTTGTGGTAAAAGTCCAACTTACTTGGCTCCTAACAAACTTTTACCTGCCTTTTCATTCAGTGTCATTCCTGATTGTTGTCGTTTATCCTTCTTCTTTCTTTCCAGTGCCATTCCTGGATATTGTTGTTTCCCTGTGTGTGTATTACTGTTGTTAGATGTTTGTTTTCTTTCACTCCAGTGCCATTCCTGGATGTCTGTCTCTTTTGATCTCCAGTTCTATTCCTGGATACTTTGTTCCTCTTGTTTCTCCCAGTGCTATTCCTGGAAGTTTTGCCTCTCTTCTATAATCCCCACAGATTTGCTTGGATATCTTTCAGTGTCATTCCTGAAAGTTTTATCTGTTCATTCAGTGCCATTCCTGAATGAGTTTTCTCCTTTGCATTCAGTGCCATTCCTGGATGTCTTTCTCACTATCATTCAATGCCATTCTTGAATATAGTGATTTACCTTTACTTTCAGTGCCATTCCTGAAAGTCCTTCCTTTATCCAATGCCATTCTTGGATATATTTTCCTCAACAGAGTCCAATGCCATTCTTGGATATCTTTTCCTCAACAGAGTCCAATGCCATTCTTGGATACTTCTGATATATTTTCCGGAACTTTTCTCACTTCATTCAATGCCGTTCTTGGATGTTGTGATTTCTTCTGTCCAATGCCATTCTTGGACACCTTTTCCCCAACCAAGTCCAATGCGATTCTTGGATGTCTATGATGTTTGTTGTTGCCCCATTCAATGCCATTCTTTAATGTTGTAGTTCCCTTTATCCAATGCCATTCTTGGATATCTTATCCCCAATGTAGATGTTTTTCACCTCAATCCAATGCTATTCTTGGATGACGTTGTTGTTTTTACCAAAAACTTTCTTGTTGCTGTCCAATGGCATTCTTGGACATCTTTTGACAAACCTTTTGTCTCGTTCGTAGTGTCAATTCCATGCCATTCATGGATGTCACTACTTATCTTCCCAGGGTCTTGTCCCTCTCTTTCCAACTATTGATGGATACTTCTTGTCACCTTGACAGATCTCCAGAAATAGCTTGTGTTCCCCGGCGTGTCTTTTCACGTCATCTCTCTCAATTTACCGTACCTTTTGTTTCAAGTTTCCCCGCAGTCTGTTTCATCCTTTGCATTCATATCATCTTGTGGCATCTTAGGGCTTAAAAATGTAGCTTTATGTATTTAAGTATCTTCATATCTCCCGATAGAAGAGACTTAAATAGGGGCAGCTGTAAGACCCTAATTTTTGACCCCTAAGATTCCACATATCATTCACATCTCATTTTGCATCTTTACCACAAACAAGATCACACATTGGTTCCCTTGTCTCTCTCATTCTTTGGGTTTACCGAGCATCTGTGTGTTTCTTATTCGCTTTATTTGTTACTAACCTTAATCAAAATCCAAAAATATTTTGTTTTCTCTTTACTGACATTTTCAGGGGAAGAACAGGTTAAAAATGCCAAAACAACAGTCCTTCAGCTCGATTGAATTTCACCTGACAAAGTCAAAGTTGATCTGCAAACAATTCAAAAATTCATCTGATCAAGAGTCTCCGAGATTTAATTGATTTTTATTTGAGAGATTCCAAGGTTCATATGTTTATGTCCATGCCTTCTTTGACAAGCAAGAAAAATCGAGTCGGAATCAAAACAACACATCAAAAAGCCAAATTTCCCAAATTTTCATTGTGTTAATCAATTAACACATTGGTTAATCGGTTAACGCGTGCGAATTTTGAAAAAAATGGCAGCAAATTCAAATTTCAGCAATTGGCACCAATTTTCATCATTTTGGAATATTCCATACCATCTCATTTTAATTCCCTACATCACTTTGATCATTTCATACCATACACCTTCACTAATCACCACTCTTTTATGAATTTCTCTCCAAATTCAAATTTCAAGCCTAATTTTAATTTCCAAACGAAATTCCAATCCACCAAATTTTCCAAGCCTAAACTCTATAAATAGAGCCCTCATTTCATTCATTCTTCAAGTTTTTGAGAGCCAAATTCACCTTGTCAAAATTCTTCTTGACTCTTTCAACTTTCTCAAACCACAAATTCACCAAAGCTCTTATTTCTTCTTTTGAAAGTTAGTAAGAATTCACATTGATTCTTGCTTAACTTTGAGCTAAACCTTCATCCATTCACTTTTTCATCATCAATTTCAGTAGATCAAGACTTTGGAGTTTGGATCTTGGAGTACTTTGAAGCAATTTTCTGATTTGGAGTGGTAATCTATTTTCCACCATTTTTAAAGCTTCATATTAATCATTCAAGATGTAGATCTTTGGTGCTTCTTGTTGTTGATCCTTTGGATCATATATTGTTGTTTAATTGCAGGTTTCTTTGTCTATTTTTACTGTAAAATTCATTCAAATTCAGTTCATGATCACAAGGTGTTTGAAAAATGTTTTGAAAGAAGATCATGCTGAATTTTGCACATTTTTTGGCTTCTGGCGCAGTGTTAACCGATTAACCAGATACAGTGTAAATTGGTTAACCGATTAACACCCTGTTTTGCGCAGAAATTCAAAATCTGCACTGGTTAACCGATTAACCAATGTGTTAACCGATTAACCATTGTCCAGAATGCTATTTTGGCCCTGTTTTGGGATTGTTTTGGTTCTTTTGCCTCTTCTTCCCTTTCCTTTTGTTCTTAGCCTTAGATCACATATTTTTGTGGTTTAATTTGGCACTCTCTTCATCTATTTCTCCTTTCTTTTTTATCGATGAAAGTCTTATGGATCATAGAATTCCTCTTATTGAATTTTGATCAAGACGAGATCGTTACCATTTTTCTTTTCGTGCGGTATTGCTTTCGGATGACGATCTACATATCGTTCATCTAGCATGCATTAGCACAAAGAGCTATTGACCGGCCTCATTATAGGGTAATTACTCCGTAAATTACTCGGCGATTGCTTAACATAGCGCAATATTTGTCCCGCATCGGAAAACGATCAAAATTGTTGATTATTTGTCTTTTGGTTCAAAACTTATAAAGCTTGTTGTTGTAGAGGCTTTGATTCTATCAATCTTCTAAGAAGTCTTCATTAACCTTGACCTAAGTACACTATTCAATCATTATTGATCACTTACTCTAACGACTAACATTACTAACTTCTAACTTCTTTACAATTCCTTCTTGCTCCCTATCTCTCTTTTACTTTTATGCTCCATCTTTTATCATTTCATATCATGTTTATGCTTTCCGCAATTTTTCCTTTGTCCGTTGGACACATGTTTATGTTTCCGAAATTTTTCCTTTGTCCGTTGGACACATGTTTATGTTTCCGAAATTTTTCCTTTGTCCGTTGGACACATGTTTATGCTTATGCCTTTTTCTCTTTGTCCACTTGGACCAAAAACATTAATAAAGGCCTAAACCTCTAAAAAACTTGTGCTTCTAATCTTGGACTATGGTTACTATCCTTTGCAATGGACATGGAGTTTTGCACCTAGACCTTGGACTTCAATGCTATTCTTGAATCCTTGAACTTAGACCTTGGACATCCAATGCAATTCTTGGAACCTTGGACTTAGAATTAGGACCTTTCTCCCTTTGCTTTGGAATTATGGTTCGAAGACTATGGAGCTTACTTGTGTGGTTAGGCTATTCTTATCCTTCGCTTTTACTTTATGCTTTAGGATAGCCACTTCTTCTCCTCCCCATTCTTCAATTTTCAAAACTCTCTCTCTTTTTCAAAACATTCTTGATTTCAAAACTGTCACCTCTTTCATAATCAAACCTTGACTTTGTCAAGTGATTTTGACTCTTTTCCTTTCATTTCTTAACAAATGCTAAACTACATAAGCATATCGACACCTTTTTCAAAAGACTTAAAAAACATCAAACTCATCACTCTCTTTTTGTGCCCTCGTGCACTTTCTCCTTTAACTTTTTCATAAGTTTAGACATGATTTATTTCTTTAAGCGGAATTATTCGCTTGGAAATGAAGACTTGTCTTTACATTTAAAAATAACCAAAACAAACAAATTTCATTCTTTGTACCACGAACTACGGGGTTTTGATCCTACATTGCACATCGGGGGTACGCAGGCATGAGACGACAAGTCTCTCCAAACACAAAAATAAATTAAAAAAAAACAATTTCTCTTCTCATCTCCTCAATCACTTTTCAAGCAAACTTTTTCAGACCAAAAGCGGTAGATGTTTCAAAGGGCTCCTATAGAGTACTATAGACGTTTTGGGTGCTAACACCTTCCCATTGCGTAACCAACCCCCCTTATCCAGTCTCTCTTCACTTGTTCTTGTTGTAGAGCTTGTATAGATTTTGTTCGCTCTTTTTCCTTTCCTTTTTGGATAAAATAAAAGTGCGGTGGCAACTCTTGCTTTTCGAGTTAAGTTAATAAATAGCTTACATTCACGATTTTGCCGCTACAGGCATCCTTTAGCTGGATACAATTATCAGTGTTGTTGTTGTGACCTTTATGAAAGCGACAAAACTTTGATTTATCTGGCTGAGACGACTCTCAAATAGGAAAAGACAGTCTGATTCCTCCTCTCCAGAATTATGTGTTAGCATAGTCCTGGTAGATCTTCTCTTGGGATATGTTTTGTGGCGTGTACTCGTCGTACCGTTAATGCATTCCTCTGTAGGACTCGTGCTTCCGCCGATGAAAATATCTTATGATTGGGCGACTAAAGATGACATCGACGGAGGCGAGATTGTCGAACTGCAAGTTCAACTTCTCATCCAGGATCATGTAAGACTAAGCCATGCTCAGTATCTCCTGAATGGTTCTCACCTTCTTCCTTTCGATATTCAATATGAAGGGAAGATCGCACACAAGGCCATTCTCGAAGATCCAACATTTTAGGCCTCCTTCAGCACCCTATACCTCAACAGGAACTTGTACAAAACTGTCGGTATAAAACGCAAGCTCTTTTTCTTCCCTTGAACGATCCCTCTCAAGGTAGCTACCGTCATAGGTTTCCTCTTCAGGGCCCTAAAATATGTAGAGAACCATTTGCATAATTCGTTCTTGATTCAATGCTCCCGTCTAGTAGACCATTGAACCATAGCCTGGTCGGGCCGACTAGGGTTAATGCAAACAACTTGCTTTTGGAGGCTTCGTCCATGTTAAAGTAATTCAGTCGATTGTTGAAAAGTTGCACATGCTTTTCTAGATCTCCCTTCCCATTGTCCTCTCCCAGCTTGGGAGACTTCTCCATGGATTTTAGTATTTTATTGTCCAAGGCGAAGCAACCTTTCTTCTTTTGCTTATGAAATTTGTTTCCAAACAATGGTATACATGCTTTTTAGCAGCTTGTTAGTGCCTTGCAGTCCAAGGTTAGCTCGCATTAGCTAGAAGTCCGGTAAGGCTTCAGGTTATGAGGCTGGAGGTGGAATCATAGGTGCGATCAGAGGAACTTGGAAAGATCCAGCAATCTGAGGAATCTGGACTAGATATAGATGTAACAAAACATCTTTTCCTGGATTTGTAATGTTTTGCAAGGGAGGTGGAGTTGATTGATCAATCGCTACTTGAACTGCGACAACAACAACGACATCGGTATCTCGCATAAACGAGTGACTTTGGATTCAACCATTATTTGGAAGCGTGGAATTCATAGATCTAGAAGTTCAACAAATCAAAGTTGAAATAATGCTTAACTGGATCAAACACGATGGATCTTCGTGTTAGATTTCAGAGGCTCTTGATTTGGTGATTTGAGAAGGTTGTGAATTGGAAAATTGAAGAGCGATTTTGAAATCGTAGAAAACACAAGAATCAGAAGTCGATTCTCATAGAAGGCGCTACTATTCCATACTGGAACCAAAAATGGAGTAAGGATCGGGAGTAATGATTGATCTGAACTTCTGGCACGGCGAAGAGGGAGCTCACCTACAAGGTTAGCACAATAACGCTCAAGTCAGTATGTGAGAGAGAATAGTAAATTTAAATTTAATTTGAAACTTAGTATCTGAATTGACGCTTTCTCAATATATAATAAAGATGAAATAACTTACTTGCTATTAGTTAGGCGTGAATAGCAGGGAGTTGTTGGATGCATTTGAAGCTTAGATCTCACGTACGTGCTAGCAGAATAGTTCTCGTGTGCTTAGAACAGTTTATACTTTAATCCCAACCAGGCCCAGGATCTAAAGATGATCACAGACAAACAGTTATCAAAACTAAAAACAGAGATGTTATAAGGCTCATATTATTGACTGAGACTTTTTTATAAAATATAGTATATAACTTTCATCGAGAACAATATTTTTTTAATAGAGATGTTATTTTATAACTATATATATCTAGCAAACTTACTTTTTTAATGGCAAAACAAATATATTAATAAATGAATAGAAGGGTTACTCTTACCCCAGCCATAAACAACTGCTCCTAATTATGAGGATTCAAATGATATACCTAGCATAGAATAAGCAACACAGAGATAGATAGCTTTGAGAGTTTCCTTTTTATAATATTAAAGAGAGAGAATAAGGAGAAGAGCTACATAATAGCCATATATGTCTTCAGTACTTGATATGTTTTGCATTCACACAAGCAAAGAACACATGCAATGCAACGCTTAAATCCACAAACCCTAAGAATCTGTTCTTAGACAAGTCTTATGTGAAAAATTGAATGAGAAACAAATCACTTAGGAATCTTTTCTATCATATTTTATTTCTTTCCACCAGAAACACAAGAAACACAGTATTCAGGAGTAATAGAAGAAACTAATGTTTAAAACCTATAAGAAAATTATATGAGTAAAATAATAATAAAAATTAAAGAAACCAAGCAACATACAAGTAAAAAAATACTCGATCATGGAGAATATAAACATGATAAACAATTGAGAAACCAATTAAAATAACAAAAAACAAAACCCATCATCATCTTTTTTATTCCAAAACTCAGAACCAAAAGAGAAACATACAGAAAGTTGTTACTTAATAATCATATACACATACATAGAGAGAGTGAGATAAATAAATTATAATATAACATTGCTTCCTCTTCTCACTTCTCATCACATTTTATCACAAACAAACACTACAAAACAATATAACTATATAAATATCCAATTTCATGACATCAGATTCATATCATTTGTTTCAGTATGGTGGCCTAATTCCATGAGGCCATGGAAAAGCTTCATGTCCCACATGGCCACCGTTAGGAAGAAGATTTGGTGGCAGGTTATACAAAGGCAAAGAAGATGGATCTGGAAGGCCAGACTGCATATGGCCCCCACCACCGTCACCGCCACCGCCGCCGCTGCCACTAACATGATGATGTCCTTCATGGATCCCACCATCATCCTCTTCTTCCTCCTCAAGTGGTAATCTTTCATAAGTAGCATTAGCAAAAGTAGCGGCGATAACCATAACAGGTCCAGCAGCAATCAAAGATCCAACAACACTTCCACCAAAAACCTGCCCTTGTCCACCAGCTAAGTAAACGGTGAGTCCGGTAGCACCGGGAGGAGCCGGACCTGGTAGAAAAGCTCCGGTTAACGATAGAATCTCGAACCTTCCATGAAGTGCTACAACGGCTCCGGGTGCGGCTGGTTGTTTGAGGGTAACATTTGCTACTGATCCGCTACCGCTCAAGACACAAACTCCGCGCTGTCGCCTTCTTGCAAACTGAGCTACGCTCTCGGCTATATCAGCTCCGGAGGACACTTCCATCACATGGCTTTTTAGTGAATTTGGACTGTCTCTTGTTATAAAGATGGGTGGTTTTGGTTTGTTTTTTGAACCTGGTGGTCTTCCTCTTGGTCTTCTGTTTCCGATTTCGACCGCACCTTCTTTTGGTTCGTCGTCGTCTCTTTCTTCATCGTCTTCTTCTTCTTTTCTTTTGGTTTCATTGATGAAAAGTTCCGCGTGGTGGCGTTTGTTTACACCAGGTGAATTGTCGGATGGGTGGTGGTGATGATCCGCCACCCCAGACAATCCTACCTGTTGATCTGCCCACCACGGATTAGCCAGAATTGCTGATATTTTTTAACAGCGACGTACAAGAGATACTCAAACCGGGAGAATAAAGAAAATAAGATGATGGCGTTGTTGATGTGATTCAGATAAGAGAAATTCAATTTAAAGCTCAAAGTTTGCTTCTTACAGAACGCAATTGACTGATTCTACATAGGGCTCCAATTTCTTGTTGCAACTTGCTGGGAAAATTTAGCAAATAGAAGAATGATTATTAAATTCTTTGTCTATTTTGATTTTAAGAGACAAGGAAAGTCAAACCTTAACAGCTCATCATATATGAAAAAGAAAGGGTTTGTTCTTGTATCTATCTATTACCTAACAATAACATATATGAAATACATATATGCTCTTTCACTAGTTATACAGATAATTTTAAAGAGAGAGAAAAGAAAGGAGAGACTAAAGAGAGGTGCTTAGAAGTTAGAGGATTGGAATTAGATTCAAAGACTCATAGGAATCAAGTAAAGGAGTGTGTGTGATATGAAAGGGATATTAATTAATTATTAATTTAGTAAGGAGTACTAGTAGTGATTATTGATCACACTATTATAGCAAGTGTGTTCAACTTTATTAGGGTTTTGTCTTATAGACCTCTCAAAAATATTCAAGATGAGATTTGGCAAAAAACATGCCCGATCCTTGGATTTGTCGGTTTTATCTGCAATTTTTAACATATCGGTTTAAGGTTTTAAACTCGCATTTTTTTATTATGTTCCATTTACGTCTGTCGAATTCTTTTGCTACTTTTGTTGTGCGCAAATATTAACATGAATTTTACAAGTTTTAGACTTAGAGATGTTGAGTCTGCGGTAGCTTCATTTTTTTTAGGACACCTAAGGACGATGCAATGTTTTAGACCCACATTTCTATACTTCTATTATGCTCATCGTGTCCCATTTTTTTTTTCTAACTTTACGAAACAGATATGATTGTTTGCCACAACTCATATTTTAATAAAAATTAGTCTTATAATAATAAAAAATGGAAAAAAAATATTATATATATATATATATATATATATATATATATATATATATATATATATATATATATATATATATATATTAAATTTACTATTATAGATACACCTTTAGACTAGCACCATACTAAATGCCCATACTTCATTATTAATAATTACTTGTTTCACTGTATAATATTTATAAGGGTTGCTAACACGTGCCTAAAAAAAATAAACAAATAAGTATTTAAAGAATTAAACTATTAAAGAATTAAATATACAAATACAAATATTAAGATAATATATATTATATTCAGTATTTTAGTACGTGTCATGTGTCTTCCGTACACATGTAACATTTTACACTTAAATAATACAATATAATATTAAGGGCCGATAGTGGACAACTTGGAAACGGGTGAAAAACATTTCACATTACATTTCATTTTACAGGTATGCTACCTTGACACTACTTCTCTACATTTACATCGTATGTATTGTTCATCCGTATATGAATAGTGCATATAAATAGTAAATTCGTACATGAACAGTGACCGTGAACAGTAAATCGTACATGAATAGTGCCGTGAACAGTACCATGAACAGTATCTGTGAACAGTGTCTTTTAATAGTAAATCAAACTTGATTAATGAAATGTAAAAGCTTGGTTAATATAGTGATGAAGTTGATTAATAAAAGTCCAGATATTAAAAATAATTTTTACTAGTAAAATAAAGTTGGTTAATACAATGTAAAAAGTTGGTTAATGAAGTTATGAACTTGGTTAATAAACGTCCAGGTGTAAAAATAATTTTTAATAGTAAAATAAAGTTGGTTAATGCAATGTAAAAAGTTGGTTAATGGAGTGATGAACTTGGTTAATAAATGTCCAGATGTAAAAAATAATTTTTAGTTGTAAAATTTTCTTTTTATAATTAAAAAAAAAAGTATTATTATAATATTTTACTATTCACCTATTGATGAACAGTAAAATACGATATAGGTATAGAAAAATGGTGACAAAATAACATTTGTGTTCTTTTTATAAGTAGATGATTTATCAATAACCATCTATAACTCTTATATACAATTGCAGTTGTCGGGTTTGAATTTAAAACAATATGTTCATCTTACTCAGTTTGATATTTTGTTTTAGTTTATTAGTAAGGATTCTGTTATGTTTGTTATAACTAATAAATATAATTTGTTATATCATGTAGATTAATTTGTTAGGTGGCTATTAAATAGTTCATGCACTTATATAGCCCCGAAGCATTGTTTGTAGTTTTCACAATTGATGGAAGCCATGGAAGTAGATGTGCAAAATCCTTTATACATTCATCAATCCGATCATCCCAATCCCCTTCTCGTTTTGCACATGACGGAAGACACTTATCCATCCTTGCGTCGTTAATAATAGGAGTGTTTAAATTAACTGGTTCATATCTATATTTAAATTTATTTGTTAAAAATCGGTTAATTATTAGTATAGTTTTAATCAAATTCATATTTTAGATACGTTATTAATATAATTTTAATCAAATTTATATTTTGAACATCAATATCTAAAATAAAAGTCAAGTTAATTTTTCTTAAATTGAAAAAAAAACTTTTATTCCTTCTAAAAAATTATATTTTTTGTTTTTTTTTTATTTTGAAAAAAAAAATTTAAAACATATATTTTTTTCAGTAAATAAAAAAATGAAAAAAAAAACATTAAATTTATTTTCAAAATTTTTTTTCTGAAAATAAAAAATAAATTTTTTTATGTTTGAAAATAAATATTTTTTCTTAAAATAAAAAAAAAGATTTTTTTTATATAAAATTTTGTTTATAAAAAATTATTAAAAAAAATCAAAACTAATCATAAAATTAGATATATAATCAATTAATTATTGATTTATAACCATTTTACAAAATTAAAATTCAAGATAATTGGTTTTAATAATCGATTATAACATATACTTCATCCGTCTCAAAATGAAAGTCTTTTAAGGTTGTTTCACATAGATTAAAAAGAGTAATGACTGAAAAATTAAATGTAACAATTTTACTAAATTGCTCTTAATTATTATTGGTTGTCATAAATATGTAATGTGATATAATATTTTGAAAGTTATATAGATAATTATTTATTAGGAGTAAAGTTGGTAAGAATCAATTATTATTTTCTTGAAAACATAAAAATACTCTTATTTTGAGATACATTTTTTTTATTAAAAAAATTCTTATTTTGAGACATAGAAAATAAATTATTTATGATTATAAAATAGTTATAGAAATTAACTCCGCATAAGCATCCCTATGTAATGTAATGCTCATTGCTCTAGGTGTGAATTACAAGATGGAGTTTTTCGATGTCATTGATAATGATCCTCCATTTTTGATTTGGCTTCACAATGATAATATCGTTGCATTTTGACTTCTCAATTCCGTTTCTAAGTAACTAGCTGCAAGCATCACCTATTCCTCTATCGCGACATTCATTTGAAGTGATTGAAGGAATGTTTTCTGCAAAAACAACGGTCCAAAATTGTTTCAATTGTGCAAAAATTTCATCACTAGAACTCAAGGTTCTATTTCAGCATGTGAATATTACTCCAAGATAAAAAATCTTTGGAAGGAATTGTCTGAATTTCTCCTAAATCACCAATGTGATTATGAAAGAGTTGAAACCTTGGTCAACCAAATTCATAATGAGTGCACCTTGATCTTTCAATTAGGCTTGAATGAATCATTTAATCAAATTCAAGTAAATTAAAAAAATCTCTTTCTCTATCTCTAAAACTATTATTCCCTCCGTTCCACAATGAGTGACCCAGTTGATTTTTCATATAGATTAAGAAAAAAAGAATAAATGAAAGAGAGATAATGATATTTTTATTAAAGTACCTTTATGATGTATTGAGAATGATGAAAATAATATTAATTAGAGGATAAAATAGAAAAAATTGCATTGAAAATTAAAATAGATCATATATTTTAGGACACCCTTTAATTTTAAATAGATCACTCATAATGAAACGGAAAGAGTATTTTTTTTCTTTGAATTTGAGAATAAAAACCTACGGAAAGAAATAGACAGTATTAAAGAGAACAAAAGTATTTTAATAAACTCTTTCTCTATTATATCAAATAATGTAAATAATATAATATTTTAAAAAATAAAATTGATGATCTACATAACATACTTAATAAATTTATTAAAGAAAGAGACCACTTGAATCTTTTTTTAGAAAATTAAAGAGCCCCACATAACAAAGCTTGTCGGTTATGAACTTAAGAATAATGTCAAAAAGCTTAGTAACATATGTCATGTTAATAAAACTTATAAATGTAAATATTGTAATAAAAATAGTCATATTACTTTATTTTGCTTTGGTAAAAGAAGCCATTACTCGATTGAGGACTTGTCCAATTGATTAAAAGCAATGAGAAACGCCTTCTAATTTATTAGAAAAGCTATTAATCGATTAAAATATATAACCATTTTAAGTTTTCCTTTTCTAGATTAGGGTTGTCGTTTTTGAAGGTGTTTTAATCGATTAAAATATGTGTTAATTGATTAACATATTTATTTGTCCAATTGATTATTTTCCTTTTTGAATATATACCTCTCTATTATATTTTTACTCTTTGTTTCTGAAGTTTCCTTTTCACTAAAATTGACGTAGTGCTGAAAGACTTAAAAGCTCTTTTGAGAGTTGTGTTGTATTTGTAGTGTGCTTAATCTATTTTATTCAAGACTGTGATTATCTTGTGCAATATCTTTGTAAATATTTTGAAGGTTGCAAGTTAAATCTAAATAATGCTTAGGTGAAGGTTCTTGAGCTAAACTTGTGTAAAATCTCTGTTTGAAGGTTCTTGAGATAAACCTATATAAAAGTTATGTTTGTTATTAAAGGTTCGTAGGCTAATCCGGTGTAAAAGCTCAAGTTGTACTAGATAGTTATTTGAGCTAATAATGTAAAAGCTCAAAGTTGTTTTTAGTGGAACTCTTAAGAGGAAGCTCTTCGGGACAAGAGTGGGCAAAGTGGTTACGTCTAACCTGTATAAATCTCTGGTGCAGTCTCCATGTTTATTTATATCTTCTAAAATAAACGATTTCGAAAATTAAAGTTTTTATAAATACATCTCGAATTTCGAATAACACGATTCATTTCCCCTGTGGAGTTTCAAGTCAACTGGTCAACATCCTTGTCTTCTTTATTCTACTTTAGTGTTCTCATCATCTCCATCCCTAAAAATTTCACAAAAAAGAGTTTGTACTACCAGTAATTCATCTACTCTTGACTATATTTTGATGATTTCTTATCACAATAGAAGGATACCAACTTCCTCAATTCCTTTTTCCAATTGTCGACTCATTCATGTCCGATAGGTGGATGAGAGATAGTTTGAGAGATTTGAGTTCTTCAAATCCTTTGGTCATGCTAAGTTGAGAAATTTTATCTGCAACAAGCCTAGGGAAATGTTTCTAAAGCTAGTAAAGATGTTCTACGCACATCTCCGCTACAAGGACGAGGTAATCACTAATGTGGTATGTAAGGCTAAAATTTCTCTTTCTTTTGAGGAGTTTGTTTTTGTTTACTCTACACCAGACCCATCTACACCTCTAGGCTCCTAGTTCACTAGAAGATTTTGACTTTTTCTCTTCTTATCAATCACTTCTCTTTGACCCAACAATAAGTCACATATTCTCTTACTATGAGATTTTTAACTCAGAATGTCTGTACCATTCATTGGGTCTAATGGGGTACTCCAAACTTGGGTAAGTCTCTAATAGAGATGTAGTGATCACATGGTTACTATCTAACAAGATTGAAACTAGTTGGGCTAATGGGGTACTCCAACACAAGATTGAGGGTCGTAGAAAGGGAAGTGTATTGTTATCATATGGTGACTTGATTATGTAAATGTTGTTTTATGTTGGATTTAATTTAGTATTGGAAGAGTCGATTAAGAGTAGGACTCAAATTGGGAAGCATTCCTTGAGTCAGATACAAATCAAGGATCATAATGGAGTCTTAGTGCATAATTTCCCCCAAGACGAAAAAGAAAACACCACAATAAGCATCCCAGCGAGCAGAGAATTCAAAATTGAAGGACTTTGATTATGAGATCCCTCAATCTCTTTCCACTAAAGTTTTTATCAACGCCATCATTACCAGCCTACAAGCATATACTTGGACCATGAACCAGATGGTTGCTCAAGTCGCATTTCATGCTCCCAACCTTGCTGGCCTCTGACTACCTATGCCTCATAGGCTTTTTGGTGATAATAACGATGGAAACAATTAGTAGCATTAGTATGTTGTTGTTGATTTATTTTCTTGTTTGTTTTTTATTTGTTTCCCATTTGTAACTCTCTCATTTTTTCAATATATGGATGATGTTTGTGTTAAATGCATATATGTGATTTCTGAGTTTTATGTGTTGTTTGATTTTTATCCAACTTTTTTATAATGCCAAATGGGAAGAATATTTTTAGGAGGATTAGATTATACTATCTTTACCTGTGAAGGGGAATTTAACCACTCCAAATCCTTTAACTATCTTTTCTATTGTATCATCTCCTTGAGAGATACGTTGTCTTCATAAAAAATGGGGAGAGTATGGTTTTATGTGATATGACTGTATTATGAAAATTAAATTGTGGTTTCGTTTGTGAAAATATTTTGGTTTCAATGTTGATACTTATCAAGTGTATTGATGAAAACTACCAAGTATTTATATCATTTGTCAAAGTTGTTTTTATCAAGACGACTCTTCAAATGATTCTTGATTATGACATCTAATCAAATAAGAAATTTCTTAAGCCTCATTTGTTAAAGAGATAAAGTTCAAGTCAACGTGTTAGTCATTGATGAATCAAGAAAAGAAATTTGATGCCTTGAAGTTATGATCTTGAAACTTGAATACTTGAAGGTGCGAAAGTGTAAAAGTTTGTATGCTTTTACACTTAGGTTTTTCCTAGTCTTGATCATTTTATTTTAAAAGGTATAAAAATAAGTATTGAGGTACTAGAGCAATGCACACATACACAGACACGCACAAAATGTTTTTAAACCTCTTATATTTTTCAATATATCTGAAAACCATTCCTGACAAGCGCTTAATTGAATATAATTTTTTAATTAATTAGGAAGGTATTATACACTATCTAATCTATTAAAGGTCCTTCTAATCTATAAATATCAAAGTGAAATGCCTCCTAATTAATTACGGATGTTAATAATTGATTAAGTGACATATTTTTACAATTTTTTTAATTTATTAAAATGGATTGTGAATTGTTTTCTTTTTGAGCCAATTTTTTTTTCAATATAAAGGACAATTCTCCTCATTTCAAAATACACCGAATTTTCTGAATTGAATTTCTTCTATCATTTACTTCTCTCATTTCCTTTATAATTTTTTTCACTAAAGTTCCCTTATTATCAAGACTAAAAAATTCCTACTAAGATTTGTTGCATTGGTGTTGTGCTGAAAGTTTTATTATAGATTATAGTCTCTTGTAGTCAATTTATAATAGTGTTTTGATATTAGCCTGTATAAAATTTCAGGTGAAGGTTGTTAACATAAACCTATGAAAAGCTTGGGCTTAGATTTTGAGTTGAGCCGTATAAAAGCTTTGTTTGATTGTGGAAGCTCGTTGGGTTAATCATGTGTAAAAGCTCAAGTTTTTATGAAATTCTTTTGGGATGATCCTATGAAAAGCTTAAGTATTTTTAGTGTAAATCCCAAGAGAAAAGTCTTAGGGACCGGCATAGGCCAAATGGTATTCTGAACTAGTATAATTGTCTCATGTGATCACTATATCATTTATGTCTTTATTTTTTTTGTTATTCACATTATTTAACTGCTTATCTTTTTGTCTTTTCTCATTTCTATCTCTCTGCTCCTTTATATCTGCTTTTTTATTTCTTCTAAAATAAATATTTTAATATCAAAAGTTTTCATAAGCCGATTTTATTTGGAAATTGAATATCAAAATTCACCTTCTCTCTCAAAATAAAAATAACAACAAAGCATAGGAGATACCAGACCACCCCTCAATAAAATAACAAAAAAACGAAAAGAAAAAAACCAGTGAAAGCCAAGGAGAACAACTACCAACGGGAAACCGCAAAATTAAAAAAAAAAAGATCCACCCAATAACAAACCACAATAGAGAAAAACCAACAAAACCTCTACATAACTGATCGTACCTGATCAGAAAGGAACTAGTGGCCAGCAGCGTCGTGAGCTCTTCAACTCCGGTGGTGATGAAACGGCCGGGGGTGGTGTACCTGCAAGGTACTCCGATGCCAAACTCAGGAAAAGGGAGTAAGCAAGTACAGAAAGAAAAGAGTGGGTTAGAAAGTATTGTATAACCTGACCCTCTCAAGCGATAGGGTATTTATCGGTTGCCCCCATTGCGGGGCCAACGGTCACCTGGACTGGACTGGATTGCAAGGCCCAATTCAGGTGACTGTCAGGGCTTACGTGGCGTAAGGAAAACCAGCACGTGGTCTTCGCCTTGGGGTAACGGTCCCGAGATCTTCGGAAGAAGGGCATACCGATTTTTTCGGAGGTGGGAGGTTACATGGTGATGTGTCCTCACGAGGAGCACCATGTGGAGATCGTGGAGGAAAGGTGTGGCCTCTCCTCGGTGCGTGCAGTCTCTGCTCGACAAAGTCTGCTAGCATGTCCTCGACGGCGAGGAGGTTTGAGCGTGCTCGGTACTGAGTGGACTTGGGTCTTATTGGGCCACACCAGTATTGGGCTGGGCCTGCCCGAAGGATGGGCAGGCGCCAACCCAGTCTAGAACAGGAGCCCCCCAAGTCGTTGCTCCGAAGTGTCGGAGTAATGACTTAAGGGTCAGCCGGGACGTCGAGGACATAGTAAGGGTCATCCTTTGTCAAGGACATTCGTCACATAGGGCAGCGTTCCCGTAATAACGATATGGCAACACTGTCAAGAACAAGGGGTGCTCGATGGGCAGGAATCTCGGAGATGATAGTCTTCCCGAGTTTCCGACGACGTTGGTGGGCGACGAAACGGGGAGGTGAGGAGACGTGGATTCGGGCACCGAGGCAAGAGAAAGGACGCACGCGGGAATCCGCGTGCCACATGTCACTCGCCATTATTACATAGGGATTCGCACGTGGATTCAACACCAATCCTCTTTGTTATCCCCATCGGAGTTTCTTTCATTCTTGGTTTTGACACCATTCTTTTTCTAGTCTCTTGTGCAATCGCTCTTACTGTGTGGTCTTCCCCAGTAGAGTTTTTCTTTCACTCTTTCTCTTGGTTTTGACACCACTTCTTTTGTTTTCCTATCTCTTTCTTGTTTTGTTTTCCGTTTGGTTCCCCGAACTACGGAAGCTCTGATTGTGCATTCTGTCAAACGTATGATAAGTAGGCACGAGACGCGATGTCTTGGCGAGCACACTTCCACCTTTCTTTCCTTCTCCCTTTCCTCCTTCCTCTCTGTCTACTGGTTCTCTGAACTACGACGCTCTGATTTCCTCATTTCACTATAAGGGTACGTAGGCACGAGGGCCACAATCCTCCGCGAGCACTTTCTTTCTTTTCTTTCTTTTTCCACTTTCTTCTCTCTCCTCTTTCTTTTAGCTAGAAGCCTTTAGATAGATAACCCATCCAAGCCTAAAAGCAAGCGAAATGGTTCCCGTCGAGTACGACGGATGCGTAAGGTGCTAGTACCTTCCTTTCGCATAACCGACCCATGTTCTCGTTTCTCTTCCCCTTGGGTTTTATCGATATTTTCCCTGTCCTTTGGGACTAAATAAAGTTCGGTGGCGACTCTGTGTTATCTTTGAGTGAGCAATTCATTCAGGTATAAACCAGCCATCTTCAGCTGGCGACTCTGCTGGGGAGTCCTTGCGCTTGCAGGTTGGGGTCTCGCCTAGTTTTGTTTGCTTTCTTGCTTGTTTGGGTGTTTATCTTCTGCGCTTTACTAGTTTTATCTTGACGCTTTATTTGCTTTATGTTTATTTACCGCATTTCTTTACTGGTTTAAATATTCATATGCTGTATATTCTGGATATCTGCTTTTTTCTTTGCTGTTGTCGGTTGGGTTGCTACTTGAGAGATAAGCCCAATACACAGGTTTGAGTATACACCTAAGATTAGAGTGGAAAGTAGTGGGACCTACGTGCCATCTTGGTGCGTTTGGTGTTCACGAAATTCACATCCAGACGAGGTTTTCTTGGGAGATGCTCTGACGTGCGTGTCTTGCGCATTTCGGGGTGTTGATCTAGAGAGCTGTCGACTCTGGCGACAGTCCCGAGGACTCAATTGAGGCACTTCTCCCAAGGAGCGATAATGGCAGACCAGAAATGGCAAACCCATTACGCTTCTTGATCCGAGGACCCAAAGCTGGGAACTTGCCATTGGATGACCTTTTTTGGGGGAATCAGTGGACGACCTCTTTGTTTGGCGATAGTATTGTACCCCGAGGGATGAATGTACTATTGCTTCTCAAATCGAGAATCCAAAACTGAGAATCCCGCTTTTTATATCATACCTGTGAGGGGGATATTGGGTTTTTCTGCAGGAAACCAAGACTCTTCCAACCTTTGTTCTCTCATACGTCAGATCTCGCACCAACACGACACTACCTTTGCAGATGTTCAGATTTGACTATTCAGACTATGCTGGCTTGTTGATTCTGGTGTTGCATATCATCTCATCATGTCAAATTAATTTTTCCATAAGCATTTTAAAACTTTATTTTTGCATAAATTGCATTCATTCATGCCCGCATATGCACGTCCTTCATCCGGGAACCTTTGCTTACTCTGATCATTTCCGGCTTGTAGCAAAACGACGACTCGACATCGGTATTTCACTCGCTCAAGTAAATCCAGGATCATGGCTGACTTCGAAGCTGAGAACGCTGCTTACAAGGAAACTTTGGCTCAATTTCAAGGTCGGATGGATCAGTTCCAGACGAACATGGATGTCATCATGGAACTCCTTCGTACTCAAAGGGACGCCACTGCTGCTGCCACTGTTGTTCCAACCCCTACTGATGCAACTGTTGTCACGCCTGTTGTGAATGTTCCTCCTATTGTTACGGCCACTCCTGCTGTTGTTGTTCCTTCTCCTGCTATGGTTAAAGTACCAGTGGAGCCTGTGAATCAGCCTGTTGTACAACCCGGTTTGAACCAGATGCCCAGTGGTTTTCCTTGGGGCATGCCTCCGATTTACACTCCTCGGATTACAAATAATGGTAGTGTCTTCATGCCATATCAGCCTTTTGTTTCGCCCATGCCTAATGGGAATGATGTCGCATATCCATGGGTCATGCCTGCTCCAGTCCTGCCTCCAGTGGTGAATGATGATCCTGAGAATCTTCAGGTTCAAACTCATCAAATTGCTGGATTGGCTGCCACTGAAACTCCTGATGAAGAAGAACATGTGTATAGAGGTCCTCCTATTCATGTTCCGGTTTCATCTCAAGCTGCTCAAACTGCTGTTTCGAATGTTCACCCTGGGATGTTCTACCCTTGGGCATCTTCCTCAGCTGCTGGGGTGCCTCCTCTGAATTATCCGTATGGTGTTCCGATGGGTCAGAATGCTGGTCATATGGTTAATCCGAGTTTGGTATATCCTTCTCAGTTTGCTACTCCGCAAGTACACGCTCCCACCGCTTCTCAGTTTCCAAATCCTCAGATTCTTGTCAGGCCCACTAATCAGAATAGACCTGCTGACTACAAGTTGTTGGAAGACCGTATCAGAGCTATTGAAGGGCTTTCTGCTTTTGGCTTGGAGGCCAAAGATTTGTGTCTGGTTCCAAATGTTGTGCTGCCGCAGAAATTCAAGATACCTGATTTGCCAAAGTATAAAGGTTTAAGCTGCCCGCGTAGTCACATCACTATATACTGCAGGAAGATGGCATCCCATATTGATAATGATGAATTGCTCGTTCATTGTTTTCAAGATAGTTTGCCTGGTGCTTCATTGGATTGGTACATGGGCTTGGAGCGCAGTAAAATCCGTACTTTGAGGGATCTATCTGAAGCGTTCATGAAACAATACAAATATAATCTTGATCTGGTGCCCACTAGATTACAATTACAGAATCAGTCTCCCCAAAGATGGGTGAGCATTCACTACTATAAAAAATTAGGGTTTCAAGCCTTCTCTGAGCCTTAGACAAAGGATCAATCAAGAACTGACATGATCTTCAACATGTATAACCTCTCAAACATCCACAATGGATCAAGAGGACTCCCACAGCAAGAATCAAGCACAATGTTTTAGCATTCCAGGTTGATTAAGCCTTAAGATCGCCAGTGTCACCAAATTAGGGTTTGGTCGACCATGGCCTCCAGATGGAAATTTTACTCTGGGCATGAGCCAATGCTTCAAAGCATAACCTGGTATGCTCCATGGGACATCATGGACCCAATCATCAAGTCAATTTGGCCTCAGGGGATGCATTCATCAAAAATCAGGGATTAGGGTTTCTTGACCTAATTCACCCCTAAGTTGACTTTTGGGACAAATCATGATCCAAGACTTCAAGAGAGGATTTGAGGGTCTCTAATAAACTACATTGATCCATTTGCAACAATGGATTGATCCAAGAAGCTTGATCACCAAGTTTCAGTTTCATCTGAACCACAATTAGGGTTTTGATGAAAAAGTCAAACTGTAGCTTTGACTTTGGACCAGGACATGCTCCCAAACCCTAGGACATGATTCAATACACCCTATAACACCTATAAAATGAATCCATCAAGTTTGATTTAGGTCAAGGACTTGATTTCATAGAGAATCACACAGTTTGGAATTCATCTGACAAAAAGTCAACTGTGCACAAAAGTCAACTTTGACTTTTTGAGAATTTTCACAATTATGGTTCTTTGACCCTAAAATGATGTTAATGTGTGATTGGAATCATCATTCATCAAGAAAAATTGAGAAAAGTGGGATAACTTGTAAAAGGGGTAACCATAAAAACTTAGAAATTTTTCTAAGTTATGGAACAAAGTGGCTAGGGTACCCACTTTGGAGGATCATAACTCCTAAACCACAAGGCCATTTTACCCCATTCAAAACTGGATTTATAGCTCTCATGGCCCTCTACAAAAGCTTCAAACACAACTCATTCCAATTCCTCATGGATTTTAAGTTATGGAATGATCAAGATCACAAAAAGTGAAAATGTCACTTTCTTCCAACACTTAGTGAAATTTTCACTAAGTCAGAATCTGTCTTACTTTTTCCAAAATGTAGGGGCATTTTTCACTTGGATCCAAAAAGTATCAAAACCAATTATGATCAAACAGTTGTTGTATCATATGAGGGCTTTCCAAAATGGCCAAGAACTCCATCAAAGTCCACTTGAGCCATGAGATATGACAATGCCAATATGCCTTGCTGCAAACTGTCATGGCAAGGCAGATTTGGGAGTTTTGCTCGATTTGCTCAAATTTTGCAAAGGGCAAGTAAATCTATCCATCTGAACACCTTAAGGGGGGACCAAGGAGGGACAAACCCTGATCCATAAGCCTCCCAAGTCTTTGGAACCAAAAGTAGCATGCCAAACCTAGAAATGCCTAAAAGAGGGACAAGACTCCAATTTTGGTTTGGAGCATTTAATGGATGCACCAAGGTGGTATAGACTGAGCCATTTCCAACTGAATTCAGTCAAGACTTATCCAAGACCATGGGAACCAGTAGCCTGTGCCCTAACCTCTAGTCAATGGCTAGAGGAGACTTGGATTCTCATTGATCAACATTGGCCAAACCCCTACTATAGTTGCCATTCACTATTGTAGCCAAAACAAACTTGCTCTACTATAAATAGAGCTCAATTGTGTTCAGTTTTAGTACACCAAGCACTACAACACTTGCCTTTCTCAAAATCTCTTTCTCTAGGCAAAAATACCTTCTTTAGCAAGGTAACTCAGAGTTTTTGAGTTAGAGAGTAATTCCACCACAGCTCATGATCCAAACACATCCAATATGTCATATCTAAGCTGTCCAAACTCTCACAAGTGACTTGTAACACCAAAATCACAAAGTCACCTCTCAAAACCTCAAAATAGGACTTTTGTGCATTTTTCAAGCCATGTCTTGATTCAAGCACTTTCCAAACCAGATAAAACCTCAAACACACTCCAAATACCATCCTTGAACTGTCCCAAATGGTTCCCTCCATCTCGAACACCATTTGAGAGAGTTGCTATTTTGGCCACTTTTGCCTCTTTTGCAAGAAAGAGCTCAAACTTGTTCCTGAGGTTTCCAGCTGATTCCAAACCTCCTAAAAGCTTCTAAGGGGTCATTTGAGGTTGTTCAAAGCATCAAATCATTTATGGAACAAAGCCCTTGGCAGATTGTACAGAAGCTCTAAAAAGAGGTAAGCATCACAACTTGGATTCTTTGAATCATGCTTTCTTTTGATGTCCACTGATCATGCATCTCTTATACATGTTATATGTGTTGTGTTTGCACCAATTTATCATGTAATTCATGTTTGTACCAAGAGATGGCACAGAAAATGCAAATCATGGCCTATTTTAAAACCCCTATCGGGTTTTTCAATAGTAGCATGATCTGAAAAAAAAACACCACCACCATTGGATTCCTTGTGAAATTCTAGGCAGGATAGACCTAAATTTTGTTCCAATCCATGGAGAAATGAGAAAGTTATGGCTTTCACGTTTTCAACCAAAACCTTGCCTTGCCTTGCCTTGGCTAGGCCTAGAAAACAAGGCAAGCCTTGTATATTTGTGGTTTTGTTTCAATCAACGGATGTATCACCACCCCAGTGGTAAGGCGCGCGCCCTATACACAAGAGGTCTGGGGTTCGAATCCCCCTCGCCCCAGATCCTCTTTTTGCTATTTTTTTCCACTTTTTAATGTTTTTCTTATTATTTTTAATGATTTGAAAAATTAATAACTCTCTCAATTTTAATTATTTTTTATTGGTTCTTTTTGCAAAAAATCACAAAATGTTGAAATATTTTATTCCACAAAAAAATCAAATTTATATTAGTTATTTAATATAATTAGTATTTTTTGAATAAATTTCTTTTTTATTGTTTTTAAACATTTAAAAGTGAATATTTACTTTGAAAATCAAAACCAAATAAGTTTAATTCATCTTGTGATTAAAACCTCATTTTTTCAAACCTTAAACAAAAATCACAAGTGGTTTATTCAAACTTATTCGGTATTTTTATCATTTTATTTAATTTTCTTTAAATATTTACTTTTAAAGGAAAACAAAATTAGGGTTTATGTGATTTTCACCCTCGCAAATCATTTTCAAACACTCATGGACCTCTATTAGAGTGTAAGACCCATCCCCATTGTAAATACACCACTTTTTGGGCCTCAGTCATTGTATAAGTCCCACTGTATTTTCAAAAACAACGGCGCGATCGTCGCCTTTTTTAGCAAAATCATCTGGGCCTCTCTTTGAGCTGTAAGCCCCACCACTTGTACAAAAATAAATCATTGGGCCTCTAATAGAGTATAAGACCCAACCCCTTTTTTAACCAAAACTTTTTGGGTCTCAATGCATTGTATAAGACCCAGTATGTTAAAGAAATCTCGAAACGATCGCCAATTCAAAAAACAAATCATCTGGGCCTACCCTCGAGTTATAAGCCCCATTCTTTTTCTTTAAACACCTTTGGGCCTCTTGAGAGAGTGTAAGACCCATCCCTTTGTACAGAAAACCTTTTTGGGAATCAGTCACTTGTATAAGTCCCTGTACAAAACAACAGTGCAATCACTGATAAAATTTTGGGCCTCTCCTTGAGCTGTAAGCCCCAACAACCTTTTCAAAGCACTTTCTCCTTTGATTTTGAATATAATATTGTTATCAAAGCTTTCTTTGTTGAACAAACTAACAAAACAGCATGGAAGCTCTACAACCGAGTAAGTGTTTACCCGCTTTTTTTATCCGCTTTCATATATATAACTGTATTGTGGGGCTACTCACTGTAAGTCTTCTTTCGCAAACTTTTATATACTTGTCAAATATCCACTGTGTAATACTAGTATAGTTATTTAGAGTTTTCCCCGGCAACTACGTCTAGCACTAGGTAAAGCCCGGTTGGTCACTCTTAAATACAAATAAAACTAGATCCTCATAGGATTACCAGACACAGTCATCCCTCCTCTTGCGGTTAAATAATATGGAGACGTGAAAGGCAGCATTCTCTGTGAACCCTTTCTCAGACTGTCACCCTTAGACATTGTCAAAGAGACTCTACTCCCCAGGGATGATCTTTTCTCCGTGAATGGCATCTCTTGAGTTTCTTCCAAATTCTCGGACTTTCCTGGCTTGATCTATTCTCGGTGAATGGCATGTCTTGAACTTCTCGGGGTTTGGGGACCCACAGGCTTCTTAAAAGCATCCCCGCCTCTTCTTGGGCGTTGTACAAGGACCTTTCGGCTTCTTAAAAGCTTTCATGCCTTCTCTTGGGCTTAGTACAAGGACCCAGAGACCTCTACAGGTATAGGAACAGAACCTAGTCATCAATTTGCTAGAGCTGTCTTCCTGAGTCAAGTGTCAGACCAGTTAATGGGTTGACCTTCATCCCTTAACATACCAGCCTTCTCTTGGGCATCATACAAAGATAATTTCACTACCCGAGAATCGATTTCTCAAAACACCAATAGACTTAGACAATTACAATACCCTTTGGATTTTCCATTTCCTTAAAGAACTGGAAATAACCCTGATCCTCTGATCAATACCAAAGCACAAAAATACCTTTAATCGTTCCCTTTATAAGAACTGATTTTCTCTTTTATCCAACATACTGGACCTGTCACTAAACTGAAACAGTCACCAGCACAATAGCCTCCTCTTGGGCTTTGTACAAATGATTCTCCCCGGCGGAGCTACCCTTTTCAGACTCTTTTGTTGAGTCACCCACTTTCAGCCTCCATCTCGGGCTTCGTACGAGATACAAAAACACTCTCTTGTTGAGTATAAAAGACTCTCTTGTTGAGTCAACCTCCTTTCAGCCTCCATCTCAGGCTTCATACGAGATACCAAATCACTCTCTTGTTGAGTATAAAAGACTCTCTTGTTAGGTCAAACCTGTTTAGCATCCATCTCGGGCTTCGTATGAGATACAAAAACACTCTCTTGTTGAGTATAAAAGACTCTCTTGTTGAGTCACTTCCCTCTCAGCCTCCATCTCGGGCCCCGTACGAGATACAAAATCACTCTCTTATTGAGTATAAAAGACTCTCTTGTTGAGTCAAACCTTTTAGCCTCTCTCTCGGGCTTCGTACAAGACATATAAAAGACTCTCTTGTTGAGTCAAACCTTTTAGCCTCTCTCTCTCGGGCTTCGTACGAGACACCTAAAAGTACTGTCTTGTTGAGCTAACCCTTTTAGCCTCTCTCTCGGGCTTCGTACGAGACACATAAAAGCACCCTCTTGTTGGGTCAATAGCCTCCTCTTAGGCTTTGTATAAGAAAACCCTGGTTGAGTCAATCAACCTTTTAGCATCAAAATCTGTGCCTTGCTCACAGTATACAAACATCAAAAACTCCTTTTCCTTCATCTAAATTGCTGTAAGCGGCAAGCCTCTGGATTATTTACATCCACGCCACTGTCCCTCTTTTAGCATGAGAAATTCCTAAGGAAAGATGGCATTGCTCTAAACTGAGTTAAAGTCTTCTCCTTCAGGTTAAAAATCTCCTATAAAGGAAATTATGGCATTGCTGGTTTCACATATCCCAGTTAAAGTAACTCTCGTTTATAACCAGTCACGCAACAGTTGTGATAAACAGACCAAATATCCCTCTTTAGAGATGACAAATTCTCTCTAAAGTCAAAACCTTTCAGCTTCACATCTTGGGCTTCGAACAAGATACAAATAGACCATTTAGCTTCACATCTTGGGCTTTGAACAAGATACAAACCACATTTAGCTTCACGTCTTGGGCTTTGAAAAAGACACCAAAACAACCTTTTTTTTCCTCCCATAGAATAGGAGGAACTACGATCGCTCTAATTTCCCTGTTTCGTTAAACGGGAATACGTAGGCATAAGATTGGAATAATCTTAGCGAGCATAGTAATCAAAAACCCAAAACCCAGTATCTCCACCAAATCAACCCAATAGCATCAAATCTAAACACATTAGCATCTTACCTCACAAATAGTCCAAACACTGTGTTCTTAACAAAATAACCTAAGAGAGACCCACAATCTTAATAGCATATGTAAACCAACAGTCATCTGTTTAAACTTAGTATGCAAGCAGGGTTGATTAGAGACATCTATTTCCCTTCCTTAATCAGCTTCAATAGGATAAAAAATGAATCGAACTGTAGTACCCCAAAGCGATAGTGCTTCGGAATCACGCAAAAATTCGCGCTACAGAAAAATGGCGACTTCAATGGGGACCGCAAGATCTTGTTCTCTTCCCATCTCTTAGGTAGAAACCTTAAGAAAGTACCATAGAAAAAATGGCGCCCACCGTGGGGCCCGTCTTCTCTTTCCTACAATCTTCGGTGAAAACCTAGAGTTCACAAAATGTCACAGAAATGGCGACTCTACTGGGGAGTCATTGTCTGTATAGGATCATAAGACTAGAGGTCTAGGATGATTAAGACAAATATATATACTGCTTTTCCTAATTGATATCTGTGTTTATTTTTCTTCTAATGGGAATGCGTGTGATGCCGCATGTGGAAAGATTGAGTATACACCTAAGATAGGTGATGGCAATGCGGGTAATCTTATTGGGAGTGAATTCCAGTTAAGAGCCCCCGATCGACCATCAAACTCAGTGGAGACTCCCTTTGCAGATACATTGCCTATACGACTTCGGTTGTTGAAAGTAGTGTGGTCGACTAGGTTATTTGAGAAGCTGAGTTTTTTAGTAGACTTAAGCCATTTTGTAGTGCGGAAGCTATCGGAAATAGTTGTCACACGATACTACCCCCATCTGAGATCGCTCTAGGATACATCAGCTCGCTGGCGATCCGCTTGTTGTTGTCATCCCAAGAGGGGTCAATGATTTTGCGGACAGGTACAAAAAATCACCAGTATAAACCTTTGGGGGGGGGGGGGTAGAGCCTTAACTTCATGACACCGACCCTTTGACCCCATGTTTTTTCTATGTTTTTGTGTGCTGCATTCATGCATTCATTTAAAAAACATTAAAAAAAATATTCTCTTCTAGTCTCTCTTTTTCAAATTAAATTAAGACAATGATTGCAAATGTCAGAGAAAGGAAATTGCGCTAATGGATTTCGGTAGAAAAAAAACTCATAAGTACACCTTCAAGGTTCTAAAGTTAGAGGATTTAAGAGGTTTGGCGAGAATGATCACCAACCACAAGGCTTTCAGAGCCAAGTATGGAGGACTGTTGTCTCTATTAAGGGTCCATGTAATCGAAGGAATCCTGTCCACACTAATCCAGTTCTACGATTCGGTCTATCACTGTTTCACATTCCCAGATTATCAGCTTGCACCAACGCTGGAGGAGTATTCTCACCTGACTGATTTACATATTACTGATCAAGCTCCCTTTTCTGGACGAGAAGAAATTCCAAAGGATCAGACCATTACAAGAGCAATTTATTTGGACGAGACTCACATGACTACTAAGGGTGGCATCCAGGGTTTGCCAGCCCAATTCTTGATAAAGAAGGCTTTATACTTTGCTAGTATAGGGAACGTGGCCGCTTTCGAGAGCATCTTTGTTTTGCTCACCTACGGGTTATTTTTGTTTCCCAACATCGATAACTTCGTAGATATCAACGCCATTAAGATTTTTCTGATTGGAAACCCCGTACCGACCTTACTCACAGATGCGTATCATTCGGTACACTTAAGGAATTTATACAGCGGAGGAATGATCACGTGCTGTGTACCCTTGCTTTATAAATGGTTCACTTCCCATTTACCCAAGTCTGCTGCATTTTGGGATCAAAAAAATACTTTACGTTGGTCGCAGAGAATCATGTCTCTTACCAACTCTGACATCGATTGGTATAATCGAATCTACGAAGGGATCAGAATCATTGACCGTTGTGGAAAATTCCCAAATATACCCCTTATAGGAACTAAGGGGGGAATCAACTATCATCCAGTGTTAGTTCGTCGTCAATTTGGATACCCAATGAGGCATGTCCCGTGCAATGCTCATCTGGAAGGTCTTTTCTTCAAGGAAGGAGAAAATGACAGGGCACTAAAGACGGAAATAGTGCATGCTTGGAAACACGTTCATAGGAAAGTACGAGAGTCTCTAGGAAAACCAGACTGTGTCTCAATGGAGCCTTATCTCCACTGGGTACAAACTAGAGCTCTCAAGCTGAGGATGCCTTACCCTCGCCAGGAAGTTCTTCCATTAAGGGACTCTCCTCTTTATTTCATGTCTGAGACGGAAAAACTTCAGGTTACTCTCAGCAAAGTTCAGCAGGAGAAGAGGTCTTGGAGGAACAAGTACCGTATTCTCAATGTGGAGTGTAAGAAAATACAACAACTGTTAAAAGAAAAGGATGCTCTGATTGAGATTTTAGAGCAACATGCTGTAGAAAATCAGGATGACCAAAGGAATTTGCTCGCTCCTTTCACTTGGCAAAGGAATGACAACCCGACAACGGCCCTAGAGCCTCGGTCAAAGAAAAGGAAAGCACCCGAACCAGCACCTGAGCTCTCTTCAGAGACGACTCAGGATCCATTAGTTTAGATTTCCTTTTTCAGCACTTTGTAATCTACTGTATTTCCATTTCCGCAATCCTTTGAATCCAATAAAACGGGGTTTCCCCACTGTTTGATATTTGCAATCCAATTGTCGAAGTTTACTTTGAATAAACAAAAATAATTAATAATCATTGCATTCATCATTCTCATAAACACATTCTTCTTACCTACGAATCTCATGTTTGCCTCTCGATTCTAGAGTCAAACTGTCTCATTCGTACAATACTCGGGCCAATCATCAGAAAAAGATGGATGATCTCGAGGAGCAGAACAGAGAGTTGAGAGAAGAGATCGACACTCTGAAAGAGGATCTGAGAAAGCTTCATAACGACATGCAAGCTCTAGCAGAAGCTCAAATGCAACAACAAAGGACTGTGATCTCGGAGATCACATCTACGCCCATAGTGGAGAAGTATAATCCTAGGTACAAAACGCCGAAAGATCGTCCCTGGGGCATGCCTATTAACTATATCCCGGAAGGATATGTTTCGCCGATCAATGAGGATCATGGAACCGCAGCAGGAGCCGCTGGGCCTGAAGGTTACAAACTTCGGGAAAGCGAAGATGCCAAGGGTATGACAGCAACTCCTGAAGGTTGCAAACTTCGGGAGGCACCGAGAGTCTCGGCTATAATGACTATACCACCGCCCGTGGTACACACTGTCCCGGAAGGACAGGTTCCACAGATACCTACTGGTGGAAATAACAGCATGTTCGACAGAATGAATGAGTTCCAGGAAGAATTCTTGGAGATGCATAAGAAACTACAAGCCCTTCGCGGTCAGGATTTATTTGGAAAGGACGCCGCAGACCTTTGCTTAGTCCCCAATGTGAAAGTCCCGCACAAATTCCAGGTGCCCGATTTTGAAAAATACAAGGGTAACTCTTACCCTCAGAGCCATTTGGTGATGTACGCTCGGCTAATGTCAGCTCAGACAAAGAACCAGGAGCTACTAATTCATTACTTTCAAGATAGTTTAACCGGTGTCGCACTCAAATGGTACATGGGTTTAAACTGCGCTACGATCGGCACATTCAGAGATCTTGGTGTTGTTTTCGTTCAACAAAATAAATACAATTTGGACATGGCACCGGACAGAGATCAACTCAAATCAATGTCACAAAAGTACAAGGAAACCTTTAAGGAGTATGCTCAGAGATGGCGTGAAATTGCCGCCCAGATTTGTCCACCTCTTGAGGAAAAAGAGATGACAAATATCTTCTTAAAGACCTTGAGCTCATTTTACTACGACAGAATGGTCACCAGTGCGCCCAGTGACTTCACCGAGATGGTGGGCATGGGGGTTCTTATTGAGGAAGCCGTCCGAGAAGGACGTTTGGTTAAAGACGCTGGATCCTCAAGTAGTACAAAACGATACGATAGTGCTCTCCCTAAGAAAAAATAGCACGATATCGGGAATATCTCTCTCGGAAAGCAAAGGCGACGATATCAACCAGTAGCAGATGTAACTCCTGCTATCAATCTCGCGCCTGTTCCTACGTATCAACCTCAGGTTGCTCAGAGCCAACCTAATCAACGGTAACTTCAGCAAATGACACAACAGTCTCTTCAGCAGACTCGTCCTCTGTACAACAACAACCGTACAATGCAACCACCAGGGTTTGACCCTATACCCATGTTGTACACGGAGCTGCTTCCATTATTACTGGTCAAGGGGCATGTCCAAACTAAGTCTCCTCTTACAGTACCGGAAAACCCGCCTTTTTGGTTCAAAATGGATCAGACGTGTCCTTACCATCAAGTAGGACCAGGGCATAACATAGAAAATTGTCTCAGTTTCAAATACAATGTGCAAAAGCTTGTTAGGAACAGGGTCTTATCTTTCAAAATACAAATCCAAATGTTCTCACAAACCCGTTGCCTCAACATGAGAAAGCTACAGTCAATTTGATGGAGGGAGAGTCTAACAACATCTATCAAATTCATGATGTACTCTTGTTAAGAGCCAACTTGGTCAAGATGAATTGTAGACAAAGCGGGTGTGGCCATGTGCCACCTCATAATTATCACTAGTGTGATATCTGCTCTAAAAAAAATCAAGGATGTTCTGTGGTGCAAGCAGCTCTACAGGAACAATTGGATCTCAGATGGATCCAAGAGCATCGAGTTCGTGGAATCAACATGACCTATACGAATTCCAACATCATTCAGAACCACGACATCCGTACAATGAATGTCAACTTGGTGGCGATGCACTCAAGGCAAAACCAGTATCATAATCTGCTGCGGCACGATTATAATTCCTGTCTGACTTGCTCGGTAAACAAACAGGGATACTCTTTTGTACAAGAGGCCCTCCAGCGTCAGATGGATCTTGGATGGATCCAGGACTACCATGATAGAAATCCTTATCAGATCAACATGATCCAACTCTTTGATATTCGTCTGATGAATACCAGCTTGGTGGAGTTACACGCCAAGCAAGTCCAACTAGGTTTTCTCACTTCACATGATTATCAGAACTGTAAAGGATGTTGTGAGAGTAACCAAGGGTGTGCTCTCGTTTAGAGAAGTTTACAACACTTGTTAAGCCACTGGTGGCTTCCAATCTATCTGGATGAAGACACACAACAAATCAGTGTGCTTAATGGAAACCCTACTCGGCGCCAAAGTCAGGATGTCCGATCTATGGAAACAAACCTGGTAAGGTTGCACTGCATTCAGAGCGGGCGTGGCCAGGTGCCACCACACAACTATGAACGTTGTAGAGTCTACTCGGAGAATAACCAAGGATGCTACCTTGTGCGGGCAACCCTTCAAGGTCAGTTGGATCGTAAAGAGACTCACCCGTATCCGAGTTCCGAGCCAATCAACTAGACACCAGACTACTTCGCTGATCAAATCAAAGATATGGTTGTAATCTTTGATCATCAACAGAACAAGGATGTTTGTACCATCATCTCTCTACTGGACAAATCAAAGGTTCTTAGCCAGGAACTGATTGAAGTTACTTACGACAGTCAGAAAAATCAGAAGGCTTCTGTAGTTATTTATCTGCCATGACCAGTGCCGTATGAATCAACTAAGGCGATCCCTTACAAATACGGTGCAATAATAATTGAGAATGGAAAGGAAATTCCATTACCCTCTGTCGTGAATATTGCAGACATCAGTCGAGTAACACAGAGCGGTTTAATCTTCAACCGAGGAGTTGGAGAACCTAACAAAGAAAAGGAACTTCAGACAGAAGCTCCTAATCCGCCAGTCGGTCAGTCCAGTGATCCCGACCTTTTGAAAACAAGGACGAGATGCTGAAGCTCATCCAAAGGAGTGAATACAACATTGTTGATCAACTGTTACAAACTCCTTCAAAGATCTTAGTGCTATCACTTTTACTTAGTTCCGAAGCCCACAGAGAGGCTCTACAGAAAGTCAAAGAGCAGGCCTTTGTGGAACAGGATGTGTCAATACGACAGTTCGATAGCATCATCTCTAACGTCACTTCCTGTAACAACTTAGGATTCAGTGATGACGATTTGCCAGAGGGGGACAAAAGTCACAACATACGCTCAATATCACAGTTAACTGCCAGGACGATGCTTTAGCCAGCGTACTGGTAGACACAAGATCGGCCATCAACGTTATGCCGAAGTCCACTTTAATGCGACTATCATTCAAAGGGTCCCCGATGAGGGGCAGTGAGGTTATCGTCAAAGCCTTTGACGGATCTCGGAAAGCAGTTATCGGCAAATTTGACCTTCCCATAACTATCGGTCCTCAAACTTTCCTAATCACTTTCCAGGTCATAGACATCCGGGCAACATACAGTTGCTTATTAGGAAGACCTTGGATACACCAGGCTGGGGCAGTAACTTCGACACTGCACCAGAAACTGAAGTTCGTCAAGAAAGATCAACTTGTCACGGTTTGTGGAGAACAAGCCTTGATCGTGAGTAACCTATCATTATCTACTTGTATAGAACCCGAAGAGGTTGTTGGGACTCAGTTCTAAGCACTTTTGGTGAGCAATGAGAATCAATCAGAGAAAGGAACCTCGATTTCCTCATACAGAGATGCTCTCGAAGTGATCGAGAATAACAATGCATAAGGATGGGGACAGCTTGTCATTCCTACTGATAATAAAACAAAGAAGGGTCTTGGTTTTTCTGCGACCTGCACCCAGACAGCTTCTAACGATGAAAGTCTTCATCCCATTCAGGACTTCTTCCACAGTGGAGGTTTCCTTCACCCAGTGCCTCAAACAGTCCATACCACCAACGAGGGAGATCCCTCCGATACGGATGAGGAATGGAAGTCCTATTTCAACGAGGACGGTTATATGTCTCAGGAAGAGGTGCCTACGCCCTTTTGCTATCCCGCACAGAGTCTGAGATTTATACCGAGGTCAGATGTCGAAATGATATACGGAGATTGTGATCCGGAAGGATGCCGGGCTCCACCAAACTCATTAGAGGAAGACACTCTGATGAAGGATAACTTTGACCACGACTATTATGGCCTAATGGATGGCCTGCCTATCTGGTAGCCGTACCCAGGAGACTTGGGGCAAGAAAATCAGTCGAACAATGAAAATCAGCTGAGAGTCATTGAAAAGAATACCTGCGTCCCCACCATGTCATGGGATCAACACTCAGGTCATTCAGAAAACGTCCAGCGCGATGATGAATTTGCAAAATTTGCAGGACTAGAATTCATCAACTATGCTTTTCCCGAGGTCAACGTCATCGAAAGAGATGACTCCTCCAGTTGCAAAGAAGTGTGGGACAGCTTAGCACAACCGAGTGGAAAATACGACTTCATGGCCAAATACACCGCTCCCAAAGGCTCTCGTATCAAGCTCGAAGACATCCAGCGAACTGGATGGGGAGATTTGCCTGAGAGCACCAATACTCTGTAAAATACAATAGAGAAATCCTCCTACGGCGACTCTGCCTGGGAGACAGATTCCAATGATCCTGCTTTGCCAGAAATCAGCGTCATTTCTGAAGACAAATCAAGGAAAGTACCAGACTTTGTGATTCACCGAGGAGTTCGCGCCAATGGGTTGCTGTCGATGTTTCGAAGATTGTTCATAAGTCAAAGTAATTGTCGTCTTTAACCTTTCACCCTGCCCAGGTGAAATGGATGTTTTGATAGGGCTTGTTTTCTGTAAATATCCCTCTTTGCTTCGCCCAAAGCGACAGAGTTCTGTATTATAGGGTTGTAGTTTCAAGAATCGACTTGTTCATAAATAAAATAACATCGTTCTGTGATCTCTGCATTAATTGTTGTTTTCTCTTTTCGCTTTTCTCAGAAAATGGTAATCCTAAAAAACAATTCAAAATAAACAAGCAGTTTTTCAAAAAAAAAATACACTGCATACACTTGCATTTTCTCTATCTCTTCTGAACACAAATCATCACGTCATGCAGATTGCTTGTTTTAAACCCCGTTGAAACATACGATCCGATGTCTTCTCCCGACTTTGAGTTCCCGGTATTTGGGCTGAAGAAGAAGTTGACAACGAAATTCTAGAAGAGATCTCCCGATTACTCCGACAAGAGGAAAGGTCTATTGAACCTCACAAAGAGTCGTTGGAAACTATCAACGTGGGTTCAAAAAAAGAGAGAAAAGAAATCAGGATTGGGGCACTGCTCAGTCCAACTGCCAAAGAGAGTTTGACAAAGCTTCTTAGAGAATTCCCTGATGTATTTGCTTGGTCCTATCAGGACATGCCAGGGTTGGATACCAGCATCGTGGAACATCATCTACCGTTAAGTTCAGAATGTCCGCCAGTAAAACAGAGGTTGAGACGGACTCACCCGGACATGGCCATCAAAATCAAAGAGGAGGTACAAAAACAGATTGACGCAGGTTTCCTCGCCACGTCAGAATATACTCAATGGTTAGCCAATATCGTACCCGTTCCAAAAAAGGATGGAAAAGTCAGAATGTGTGTCGATTACAGAGATCTGAACAAGGCTAGTCCAAAGGATGACTTTCCTTTACCACACATTGACATGATGGTTGACAGTACAGCAAAGTTCAAAGTTTTCTCCTTCATGGATGGATTCTCGGGCTATAATCTGATCAAAATGGCACCGAAAGACATGGATAAAACTTCCTTCATCACCCCATGGGGTACCTTTTGTTACAAGGTAATGTCGTCCGGTTTGAAGAACGCCGAGGCAACCTATCAAAGGGCCATGACTACTTTGTTTCATGACATGGTACACAAGGAAATCGAGGTATATGTCGATGATATGATTGCTAAATCTAGAACAGAAGAGGAGCATGTGACCCACCTGTCAAAACTATTTGAGTGGTTGAGAAAGTATAAACTCCGTTTGAATCCCAATAAGTGCACATTCGGTGTCCGTTTAGGGAAACTCTTAGGGTTCATCGTCAGCCAAAAAGGAATTGAGGTTGATCCTGACAAGGTCAAGTCCATTCAAGAAATGCCTTCTCCAAAAATTGAAAAACAAGTCAGAGGATTCCTGGGACGTCTGAATTACATTTCCAGATTCATATTCCTCATGACCGCAACATGTGCGCCGATTTTCAAATTACTTAAAAAGAACCAGGACTGCGTTTGGACAGATGACTGCCAAACCGCCTTCGATAGTATCAAGGAATACCTGTTGAACCCACTGATTCTATCACCTCCAGTGGAAGACTTAACAGTCTTGGAAGAATCAATGGGTTGTGTACTTGGCCAACAAGACGAAACAAAAAGGAAGGAGTCTGCCATCTACTATTTGAGCAAGGAATTCACCGACTGCGAGACTCGGTATACTATGCTTGAGAAAACTTATTGTGCTTTGGCTTGGGCAGCCAAACATCTTCACCAGTATATGATTCGTCACACTACTTGGTTAATCTCAGAAATGGATCCAATCAAGTATATCTTTGAAAAACCTGCTCTCACGGGAAGAATTTCCCGTTGGCAGATGTTGTTATCGGAATATGACATTGAGTACCACGCTCAAAAAGCCGTTAAGGGAAGTATTTTAGCCGATCATTTGGATCATCAACCGATTAACGATTAGGAATCAATCGGGTTTGACTTCCCAGACGAAGATGTCATGTACGTGAAAATGAAAGATTGCGATGAACCACTACCTAGTGAAAGGCCAGAACCAGGTTCCCAATGGGGACTAATCTTTGACGGAGTTGTCAATCATTACGGAAACGAAATTGGGGCAATCATCATAACACCTCGGGGTACCCACATTCCTTTCACTTCCAGACTTACATTCAAGTGAACAAACAACGAGGCCGAATACGAAGCTTGTATTATGGGTCTCGAAGAAGCGATTGACTTGAGGATTAAGAATTTGGATGTATATGGCGACTTAGCCCTGGTTATCAATCAAATCAAAGGAGATTGGAACACATACCAATCAGGACTAATTCCTTACAAAGACTATGCGAGAAGGTTGTTACCTTTCTTCAATAGAATCAAGTTTCATCACATCCCTCGTGATGAGAATCACATGGCTGATGCCTTAGCCACTCTTTCTTCCATGATTAGTGTAGGTCAATGGAACGACTTACCTAAGATTGACATAATGCGCCTTGAAAGGCCCGCTTACATCTTCGCGATTGAAGCAGTCATGGACGACAAACCTTGGTATCACGATATCAAATGCTTCCTTCAGAAACAAGAGTACCCATTTGGGGCACTAAGAAAGGACAGAAAAACCCTCAGAAGGCTGGCAGGTTGTTTCTTCCTGAGCGGTGATACACTCTATAAGAGGAACTTTGATATGGTCTTGCTCCGATGCGTAGACAGATCTGAAGCAGACATGCTGATAAAAGAAATTCACGAAGGATCCTTTGGCACTCATGCCAACGGACACACAATGGCGAGAAAAATTCTGAGAGCAGGGTACTACTGGTTGACAATGGAATCCGACTGCTACAAGTACATGAGGAAGTGTCACAAGTGTCAGATACACACAGACAGAATCCATGTACCGTCAATGCATCTCAAAGTTCTATCTTCCCCATGGCCTTTTTCCATATGGGGAATCGACATGATTGGTATGATTGAGCCCAAGGCATCAAACGGACATCGGTTCATCCTGGTAGCCATTGATTACTTCACCAAGTGGGTCGAAGCAGCATCGTACGCTAATGTAACCCGACAAGTGGTGGTCCGATTTATCAAAAACAATATCATCTGTCGTTATGGTGTTCCAAGCCAGATCATTACTGATAAGGGATCTAACTTGAACAATAAGATGATGTAAAAGTTGTGTACTGAGTTCAAGATCGAACACCATAATTCATCTCCCTACCGACCCAAGATGAATGGAGCGGTAGAAGTAGCTAACAAGAACATCAAGAAGATTGTTCAAAAGATGGTCGTAACCTACAAAGATTGGCACGAGATGCTACCCTTTGCTCTTCACGGTTACCGCACATCTGTCCGCACTTCAACAGGGGCAACCCCTTTCTCTCTAGTATATGGAGGCAGTGCTCCCCATCGAAGTAGAGATCCCATCAATCTGGGTATTGATGGAAGCTAAGATAACAGAGGCTGAATGGTGTCAAAGTCGACACGACGAACTGAATTTGATCGAAGAGAAACGAATAACGGCACTATGCCATGGTCAGTTGTATCAGCAAAGAATGAAGAAGGCGTTCGACAAAAAGGTCCGACCTCGCATCTTCAGGAAAGGAGACCTCGTGCTCAAAAAGATACAATCATTTCTCACTGATTCCCGAGGAAAATGGACTCCGAATTATAACGGCCCCTATGTGGTCAAGAAAGCTTTCTCATGCGGTGCCTTGAGACTTGCAACCATGGATGGAGAGGAATTTGCTTACCCCATAAATGTTGATGTAGTCAAGAAATACTTCGCCTAAACGAAAAAAAACGTCTCGGTGGATTGAAAACCCGAAAGGGCGGTCCAGGCAAAAATTAGAGACATAATAAAAAAATCATCCCGGTGGATTGGAAATCTCAAAGTACAATCTAGTCAAAAGTTAGGGATAATGGCAAGTAACTATGTCCAACAAAGGGGCAAGTCCCTCAGCAGCAGTTATGCCATCCATCAGAAAACTCCAGTCAAGTTCATCTTCGACAGAAGCTCAGGATGCCCCGAATTCAAAGTTGGTAGAAGGATAGCGGTCGTTATGTTTCAATGTAGCCCTTTTCCCTTAAATTACCATTTTCTGAACTTTGTAAATACTCTATGGAATCACGCGTTTGGCTGATTTCCATCCTATCAATAAAATTTGAGCCCTTGTGCTTTTGTTTGCAATTCTTATTTGTTTTAGCTTTATAGAATGACATTTTAACATGATCAGCGATTCTTGAAATAAAACAAAAATGAATTTACTTGTCAAACTTTTTCTGCTTTTAAAATAAAGATGGCAATTTCTTTTGACTGTTGAACATCGAAAGAACATCGAACGCTTCTCTAGAAGTAAGCGAACTTCAAAGTGCAGAATCAAAGTACTCCTTCTAAACCAGTGCGCTTGAACGAAGGATCAGTTATGTCATATGCGAATACTCCATCTGACATCTCCATCTGAGTTCTTATCTCCTAAGCCCGACCAACATAGCTCCCCACGAGGACTACTTCTTATAAGCAAGGCAGAATTGCTATCTTGAACCAGCGATACTTTTTATCTCCCACTGTGGCCGAGTATCCAGTCGTGTTCATCTACTAGTCTGTATATCGCGTCAGTTTTGTCAGCATATACATACATACATCATGCATTATTGATTTACATTCATATTCATATTGCATCACTATCACTCTAGTCGGTCTTGTTCCCTAGTGATAAGAGTCCTCTCAATCAAGTTGTCAGTTCTTTCCTCGTCAGGAAATGTTGCGTCTGAACAATCTCTCTCCTCCAGTTTATTTCTGGATTAGAGTTGGCCTTTGACAACTTTGATAACTTGAACCTCTGAGAAAACCAGAGAAACTTTCGGCAATACAGCAGAGAAAGCCTCTTAATCAGAGATTCGACAATACAGCAGTTTTTCTCCGAAAAATCGGCTGACGAAAAGGTCATCAGCACCTCAAAATTGGATCACATCATATGGCATTTCTTAGAGAAGATCTCTGAGAAAAGTATGATGTAAAATCCCCAAGCGAAAGCAGTCTCTCAAGAGACTCGTTTTCCCCGATAGAGTCAACAAATGACATCTCCAACAGAGAAGTTTGTGTACCTCTACAACTCAGACAGCTGGGTTCCCCAGCAACTCTGACATCAGATCATATATCCATCAAATGGCATCTCCCCAGGAAAATTCGGCAAGAAATTTGAGGAAAATTGCTACGAACAACGTCCCTTGTCAAGAAGTTTATTGACAAAAGAAACTGAGACCAGTTCCTTGGTAGGAAACTGGGATTGAGGGGAGGTTTATTTCAGAAACTGAGACCATTTCCTTAGTAGGAGACCAGGATCGAGGGGAAGTTTATTTCAGAAACTGAGACCAGTTCCTTGGTAGGAAACCAGGATCGAGGGGAAGTTTATTTCAGAAACTGAGACCAGTTTCTTGGTAGGGAACCAGGATCGAGGGGAAGTTTATTTCAGAAATTGAGACCAGTTCCTTGGTAGGAAACCAGGATCGAGGGGAAGTTTATTTCAGAAACTGAGACCAGCTCCTTGGCTGAAGACCAAGATCGAGGGGAAGTTTTTACCTTTTCTAAGCATCATTGCTTAGCAAAAGAAGAAGGATGCGTGAACTACCATTCATAACCACCATCAAAATTTCGGGTATTCTGATGTTTAATCCTCTTCCACCTCGAATGCCCGAATACCTTCGCCATTCACACCTTCGGGTCCAAGAAGATTAAATAGGGGCATCTGTCATACCCCAAATTTTGACCACTAAGATTTCCCATCATTGTGCAAATCATCATCATAATATGGATGAACCATTATACCTCATCAGTCTCCCCAAAGATGGGTGAGCATTCACTACTATAAAAAATTAGGGTTTCAAGCCCTCTCCGAGCCTTAGACAAAGGATCAATCAAGAATTGACATGATCTTTAACCTGTCTAACCTCTCAAACATCCACAATGGATCAAGAGGACTCCCACAACAAGAATCAAACACAATGTTGCAGCATTCCAGGTGGATTAACCCTTAAGATCACCAGTGTCACCAAATTAGGGTTTGGTCGACCAGGACCTCCAGATGGAAATTTTCCTCTGGCCATGAGCCAATGCTTCAAAGCATAACCTAATATGCTCTATGGGACATCATGGACCCAATCATCAAGTCAATTTGGCCTCAGGGGATGCATTCATAAAAAATCAGGGATTAGGGTTTCTTGACCTAATTCACCCCTAAGTTGACTTTTGGGACAAATCATGAGCTAAAACTTCAAGAGAGGATTTAAGGGTCTCTAATAAACTAAATTGATCCATTTGCAACAATGGATTGATCCAAGAAGCTTGATCACCAAGTTTCAGTTTCATCTGAACCACACTTATGGTTTTGATGAAAAAGTCAACTGTAGCTTTGACTTTTGACCAGGACATGCTCCCAAACCCTAGGACATGATTCAATACATCCTATAACACCTATAAAATCAATCCATCAAGTTTGATTTAGGTCAAGGACTTGATTTCATAGAGGATCGCACGGTTTGGAATTCATTTGACAAAAAGTCAACTGTGCACAAAAGTCAACTTTGACTTTTTGAGATTTTTCACAATTATGGTTCTTTGACCCTAAAATGATGTTAATGTGTGATTGGAATCATCATTCATCAAGAAAAATCGATAAAAGTGGGATAACTTGTAAAAGGGGTAACCATAAAAACTTAGAAAATTTTCTAACTTATGGAACAAAGTGGCTAGGGTACCAACTTTGGAGGATCAAAACTCCTAAACCACAAGGCCATTTTTCCCCATTCAAAGCTGGATTTGTAGCTCTCATGGCCCTCTACAAAATCTTCAAACACAGCTCATTCCAATTCCTCATGGATTTTAAGTTATGGAATGATCAAGATCACAAAAAGTGAAAATGTCACTTTCTTCCAACACTTAGTGAAATTTTCACTAAGTCAGAATCTGTCTTACTTTTTTCAAAATGTAGGGGCATTTTTCACTTGGATCCAAAAAGTATCAAAACCAATTATGATCAAACAGTTGTTGTATCATATGAGGGCTTTCCAAAATGGCCAAGAACTCCATCAAAGTCCACTTGAGCCATGAGATATGACAATGCCAATATGCCTTGCTGCAAATTGTCATGGCAAGGCAGATTTGGGAGTTTTGCTCGATTTACTCAAATTTTGCAAAGGGCAAGTAAATCTATACATCTGAACACCTCAAGGGGGGACCAAGGAAGGACAAACCCTGACCCAAAAGCCTCCCAAGTCTTTGAAACCAAAAGTAGCATGCCAAACCTAGAAGTGCCTAAAAGAGGGACAAGACTCCAATTTCGGTTTGGAGCATTTAATGGATGCACCAAGGTTGCATGGACTAAGCCATTTCCAACTGAATTCAGTCAAGACTTATCCAAGACCAAGGGAACCAGCAGCCTGTGCCCTAACCTCTAGTCAATGGCTAGAGGAGACTTGGATTCTCATTGATCAACAATGGCCAAACCTCTGCTGCAGTTGCCCTTCACTATTGCAGCCAAAACAAACTTGCTATACTATAAATAGAGCTCAATTGTGTTCAGTTTGAGTACACCAAAGCACTACAACACTTGCTTTCCTCAAAATCTCTTTCTCTAGGCAAAAATACCTTCTTTAGCAAGGTAACTCTGAGTTTTTGAGTTAGAGAGAAATTCCACCACAGCTCATGATCCAAACACATCTAATATGTCGTATCTAAGCTGTCCAAACTCTCACAAGTGACCTGTAACACCAAAATCACAAAGTCACCTCTCAAAACCTCAAAATAAGACTTTTGTGCATTTTTCAAGCCATGTCTTGATTCAGTAACTTTCCAAACCAGATAAAACCTCAAACACACTCCAAATATCATCCTTGAACTGTCCCAAATGGTTCCCCCCGTCTGGAACACCATTTGAGAGAGTTGCTATTTTGGCCACTTTTGCCCCTTTTGCAAGAAAGAGCTCAAACTTGTTCCTGAGGTTTCCAGCTAATTCCAACCATCCTAAAAGCTTCTAAGGGATCATTTGAGGTTGTTCAAAGCATGAAATCATTTCTGGAACAAAGCCCTTGGCAGATTGCACAAAAGCTCCAAAAAGAGGTAAGCATCACAGCTTGGATTCTTTGAATCATGCTTTCTTTTGATGTCCACTGATCATGCATCTCTTATACATGTTATATGTGTTGTGTTTGCACCAATTAATCATGTAATTCATGCTTGTACCAAGAAATGGCACATAAAATGCAAATCATGGCCTATTTCAAAACCCTTATCGGGTTTTTCAATAGGAGCATGATCTGAAAAAAACACCACCACCATTGGATTCCTTGTGAAATTCTAGGCAGGATAGACCTAAATTTTGTCCCAATCCATGGAGAAATGAGAAAGTTATGGCCTTCACGTTTTCAACCAAAACCTTTCCTTGTCTTGCCTTGGCTAGGCCTAGAAAACAAGGCAAGCCTTGTATATTTGTGGTTTTGTTTCAATCAATGGATGTATCATCAACCCAGTGGTAAGGCGTGTGCCCTATACACAAGAGGTCTGGGGTTCGAATCCCCCTCGCCCCAGATCCTCTTTTTGCTATTTTTTTCCACTTTTTATTTTTTTTCTTATTATTTTTAATGATTTGAAAAATTAATAACTCTCTCAATTTTAATTATTTTTTATTGGTTCTTTTTGCAAAAAATCACAAAAATGTTGAAATATTTAATCTCATAAAAAAATAAATTTTATATTAGTTATTTAATATAATTAGTATTTTTGTGAATAATTTCCTTTTTTATTGTTTTTAAACATTTAAAAGTGAATATTTACTTTTAAAATCAAAACCAAATAAGTTTAATTCATCTCGTGATTAAAACCTCATTTTTTTCAAACCTTAAACAAAAATCACAAGTGGTTTATTCAAACTTATTTGGTATTTTTATTATTTTATTTGATTTTCTTTAAATATTTACTTTTAAAGGAAAACAAAATTAGGGTTTCTTTGATTTTCACCCTCGCAAATCATTTTCAAAGACTCATGGGCCTCTATTAGAGTGTAAGACCCATCCCCATTGTAAATACACCATTTCTTGGGCCTCAGTCATTGTATAAGTCCCACTGTATTTTCAAAAACAACGGCGCGATCGTCGCTTTTTTTAGCAAAATCATCTGGGCCTCTCCTTGAGCTGTAAGCCCCACCACTTATACAAAAATAAATCATTGGGCCTCTAATAGAGTATAAGACCCAACCCCTTTTTTGACCAAAAATGTTTGGGCCTCAATGCATTGTATAAGACCCAGTATGTTAAAGAAATCTCGGCACGATCGCCAATTCAAAAAACAAATCATCTGGGTCTACCCTCGAGTTATAAGCCCCATTCTTTTTCTTTAAACACCTTTGGGCCTCTTGAAAGAGTGTAAGACTCATCCCTTTGTACAGAAAACCTTTTTGGGAATCAGTCACTTGTATAAGTCCCTGTACAAAACAACAGTGCAATCACTGAAAAAACCTTGGGCCTCTCCTTGAGCTGTAAGCCCCAACAACCTTTTCAAAGCACTTTATCCTTTGATTTTAAATATAATATTGTTATCAAAGCTTTCTTTGTTGAACAAACTAGCAAAACAGCATGGAAGCTCTACAACCGAGTAAGTGTTTACCCGCTTTCTTTATCCGCTTTCATATATATAACTGTATTGTGGGGCTGCTCACTGTAAGTCTTCTTTCACAAACTTTTATATACTTGTCAAATAGCCACTGTGTAATACTAGTATAGTTATTTAGAGTTTTCCCCGGCAACTACGTCTAGCACTAGGTAAAGCCCTATTGGTCACTCTTAAATACAAACAAAACTAGATCCCCATAGGATTACCAGACACAGTTTTCCCTCCTCTTGGGGTTAAACAATATGGAGATGTGAAAGGCAGCATTCTTTGTGAACCCTTTCTCAGACTATCACCCTTAGACATTGTCAAAGAGACTCTACTCCCCAGGGATGATCTTTTCTTCGTGAATGGCATCTCTTGAGTTTCTTCCAAATTCTCGGACTTTCCTGGCTTGATCTATTCTCGGTGAATGGCATGTCTTGAACTTCTCGGGGTTTGGGGACCTACAGGCTTCTTAAAAGCATCCCCGCCTCCTCTTGGGCATTGTACAAGAACCCTTCGGCTTCTTAAAACCTCTCATGCCTTCTCTTGGGCTTAGTACAAGGACCCAGAGACCTCTACAGGTATAGGAACATAACCTAGTCATCAATTTGCTAGAGCTGTCTTCCTGAGTCAAGTGTCAGACCAGTTAATGGGTTGACCTTCATCCCTTAACATACAAGCCTTCTCTTGGGCATCATACAAAGATCATTTCACTACCCGAGAATCGATTTCTCAAAACACCAGTAGACTTGGACAGTCTCAATACCCTTTGGATTTTCCATTTCCTTAAAGAACAGGAAATAACCCTGATCCTCTGATCAATACCAAAGCACAACAATACCTTTAATCGTTCCCTTTATAAGAACTGATTTTCTCTTTTATCCAACATACTAGACCTGTCACTAAAATGAAACAGTCACCAGAACAATAGCCTCCTCTTGGGCTTTGTACAAATCATTCTCCCCGGCGGAGCTAACCTTTTTAGACTCTCTTGTTGAGTTACCCACTTTCAGCCTCCATCTCGGGCTTCGTACGAGATATAAAAACACTATCTTGTTGAGTATAAAAGACTTTATTCTTGAGTCAACCTCCTCTCAGCCTCCATCTCGGGCTTCATACGAGATACCAAATCACTCTCTTGTTGGGTCAAACCTATTCAGCCTCCATCTCGGGCTTCGTACGAGATACAAAAACACTCTCTTGTTGAGTATAAAAGACTCTCTAGTTGAGTCACTTCCCTGTCAGCCTCCATCTCGGGCTTCGTACGAGATACAAAATCACTCTCTTGTTGAGTATAAAAGACTCTCTTGTTGAGTCAAACCTTTATCCTCTCTCTCGGGCTTAGTACGAGACATATAAAAGACTCTCTTGTTGAGTCAAACCTTTTAGCCTCTCTCTCGGGCTTCGTACGAGACACATAAAAGTACTCTCTTGTTGAGTAAACCCTTTTAGCCTCTCTCTCGGGCTTCGTACGAGACACATAAAAGCACCCTCTTGTTGGGTCAATAGCCTCCTCTTAGGCTTTGTATAAGAAAACCCCGGTTGAGTCAATCAACCTTTTAGCATCAAAATCTGTGCCTTACTCACAGTATATAAACATCAACAACTCCTTTTGCTTCATCTAAATTGTTGTAAGCGGCAAGCCTCTGGATTATTTACATCCACGCCACTGTCCCTCTTTTAGCATGAGAAGTTCATAAGGAAATATGGCATTGCTCTAAACTGAGTTAAAGTTTTCTCCTTCAGGTTAAAAATCCCCTATAAAGGAAATTATGGCATTGCTGGATTCACATATCCCAGTTAAAGTAATTCTCCTTTATAACCAGTCACGCAACAGTTGTGATAAACAGACCAAATATCCCTCTTTAGAGATGACAAATTCTCTCTAAAGTCAAAACCTTTCAGCTTCACATCTTGGGCTTCGAACAAGATACAAATAGACCATTTAGCTTCACATCTTGCGTTTTAAACAAGATACAAACCACATTTAGCTTCACGTCTTGGGCTTTGAACAAGACACCAAAACAACCTTTTTTTTCCTCCCATAGAATAGGAGGAACTACGATCACTCTGATTTCCCTGTTTCGTTAAACAGGAATATGTAGGCATAAGATTGGAAAAATCTTAGCGAGCATACTAATCAAAATCCCAAAACCCAGTATCTCCACCAAATCAACCCAATAGCATCAAATCTAAACACATTAGCATCTTACCTCACAAATAGTCCAAACACTATGTTCTTAACAAAATAACCTAAGAGAGACCCATAATCTTAATAGCATCTGTAAACCAACAGTCATCTGTTTAAACTCAGTATGCAAGCAGGGTTAATTGGAGACATCTATTTCCCTTCCTTAATCAGCTTCAATAGGATAAAAAATGAATCGAACTGTAGTACCCCAAAGCGATAGTGCTTCACAACCACGCAAATTCGCGCTACACAATGCTCAGCTGAAACATTCAAATAGTATGCACAAAGATGGCGTGAGATGGCATCTCGTGTGCGATTGGCTCTCTCTGACAATGAGTTGGTTGACATCTTTATGGGTACCTTACAAGGATCTTACTATGAGAAAATGGTGGGTAGTTCTTCGTCGAACTTCGCTGATGTTGTAACGATTGGTGAACGGATTGAAAATGGTTTGAAGATTGGAAAGATTCCTGGAGTTGCTTCCCAGCAGCCGGCCACTAGAAAGTCTCAGAACAGTCAGTCTAAGAAGAAGGATGGTGAAGCCAACGCTGTGACAACTCAAGTTTCTCCTCAGTATCAAGCTCCCATGCCGTATTATCCATATCCATACATTGCTGCTGCACAGTATCAATAACCTCCATATCAGTATCATCCACAGCAACCAGTTCAGAATGCTCAGAATCAGCAACAGAATCAACAGAACAACAAAAGTCAGCAGAATCAGAACCGTCAGAACAACAACAGTCAAGGAAACCGTAAGCATCCAAATTTTGATAGAATTTCGGTGTCATACACGGAATTATTTCCTTATTTGGTTCACCAAGGGGCAATTGTCCCCAAGCAGATTGCACTTGCAATTCCTCCATTTGGCCTGAAGCATAATCCAAATGCATCATGTGTTTATCATGCTGGATACATAGGACATGCAACAGAGGATTGCTTTGTTTTCAAAACCAAGGTTCAGGAACTCATTGATAAGAAGGTTCTGACTTTCGCCGAGGAAGGACCTAACATTCAGAATAATCTGTTGTCGAATCACGGTGGACCTGCAGTTAACATGATTGGGGATAGTTCAAAGGCTGAATTAATCACGGACGTCGACGAAGTAAAGACTCCGATGGCTGTGGTTTTCAAGAGGTTGAATGAACACGGGTTGTTGAAAGGATTGCATGGTAAGTTTCAGATTTGTGACGATAATCCTAATCAGTGTCGAAGGTTGAAGGGTTGTGTTCAAATTCGGATGAACCGTGGCGAAGTGCAATTTGCCAGATCTAAACCTGTTGAGGAAGTTGTTGCCATTAAGCCGTTCACCATTGTCTATAGGAAGCTTCCAGTTGAATCCCCTAAGCAGAAGAAGGTGCAGCCCATCGTTGTTTGTCCGCCAAAGCCGTTTCCGTATCAGAATTCTAAGGAGGTAGTCTACCATATTTTCTGGAGGTCAAGAGATAAGGTTCGCAAAATCTGAGATCGTAAATGTTACAGCTGATGGAGGTATGACTCGTAGTGGACGAGCGTTCGCTCCGAAGGTCACTATGAAGCTTGTGCAAATTCCAACCGTTGTTCCTCCCAAGGAGACACCTGCATCTGCAACCCCTTTTGTTCAATAATGGGCATCATCTACTGCCATTCTAGTATCGACTATCCCGTCTGAGGATGTTTCAAAGAGCAAAGATCCCCTTGATGATCAAGAGTTCCTTAAGTTGATCAAGAAAAGTGACTTTAAGATTGTGGATCAGCTGGGTCAGACTCCCTCGAGGATCTCAATTTTGTCCTTACTTATGAGTTCGCCTGCGCACAGATCAACTTTGTTGAAAGTCTTGAACAGTGCCCATGTCATGCAAGATATACCTGTCGTCGAGTTTGATGATGTAGTGGCCAACATAACTGCAAGTCGGTATTTGGGCTTTAATGAATCAGAATTACCTCCTGAAGGAATTGCCCACAATAAAGCACTGCACATATCTGTAACCTGCACAGACACCCTGTTATCTCGTGTACTAGTGGATACCGGTTCTTCCCTCAATGTGATACCCAAGGGAACATTGAGTCAATTACTGGTGGAAGGAAATGAGATGAGACCAAGTGCCTTAGTTGTTAGAGCCTTTGACGGGTCTCGAAGGCAAGTTATTGGAGAAGTGGACTTACCCATCAATATTGGGCCGCATTTGTTCACCATTTCCTTCCAGGTGATGGATATCAATCTGGCGTACAGTTGCCTATTGGGTCGTCCATGGATCCACGCCACAGGGGCAGTTACCTCCACTTTGCATCAGAAGTTGAAGTTCATGTTTGATGATCAGCTTGTCATCGTCTGTGGTGAAGAGGATTTGATTGTAAGCGAGTTATCATATTTTCGATACGTCAAGACCGAGGAAGGCATAGCTGAGGTGCCGTTGCAGTGTCTCAAGTTCAAAGATGTCAGTTCTGCTTCAACTAGTCAAAGTAGATCACCACAATTGACTTTAGCGTCTGCTAAGAGTGCTAAGGAGACTATCTGGAAAGGTGCTTTGTTAGGATGGGGGCATGTGATTGATGTGGTTGAGAAGCATAATCGGTTTGGATTGGGCTACCATCCTGGTTGTCAATCTAGTTCCTCCTGTCAAAAGCAGTGCAACATTAATCAAGTTCAATAGCGCGAGTTTCCAACAAGGTGACATCGTGGCAGCTATTAATGATGCTGGTCCCAGTAATCAGACCTCAAGCTTTGTGCGCAAGTGTCCTCCGGGTTTCAAGCTCAACAATTGGACATCTACCGTGATTCTTGTGGTTTTCCCATATAACATGTAATGCATTTTGCTTTCTCATTCCACTGTCCTCGCCCGAGACAAGTGGATAGCTTGTAAAGTGCCTCGCGCTTTTGTAATATTATGTGATCAATAAATAAAAGTTTTTGCATTCAAAATCATGCTTTATTTTCTTTCTTTATTTTACTTTTTCACAAATAAATGGCAAAAGTTTCTTTTGTTTTTCACTTTTCAAAATAGTTCATTCTATTCATAAACATGTAGAATTAATAAAAGCATTGATAACAACGTGGCAAACATCCATTGTAACTCGAGAATTCCAATTAACCAAGCCGGAGAAGATGGTGAGGGAGATTGTGAATTACCGGCTGAACTAGCAAGGCTCCTTGAGCACGAGCGTAGAGAGATTCAACCACACAAAGAGCCAGTGGAAGTTGTCAATCTTGGTACTGATGAGGTCAGAAGAGAAGTCAAGGTTGGCGCATCCCTCGCAAAGCATGTACACTCCGAGTTGGTCAAGTTGTTGAAAGAGTATGTTGATATCTTTGCCTGGTCCTATCAAGATATGCCTGGGTTGGTACCAGCATCGTTGAACATCACTTACCACTCAAGCCCGGATGTCCTCCTGTCAAGTAGAAACTCAGAAGGACTAGACTCGACATGGGTCTCAAAATCAGAGAAGAGGTAAAGAAGCAGCTTGATGTTGGGTTCCTAGCCACTTCCGAATATCCTGAATGGATAGCCAACATCGTCCTAGTTCCCAAGAAAGACGGGAAAGTCATAATGTGTGTGGATTATCGAGATCTCAACAAGGCGAGCCCGAAGGATGATTTTCCTTTGCCTCATATTGATGTCTTGGTAGACAACACAACGCAGTTCTTTGTCTTTTCCTTCATGGACGGTTTTTAAGGATATAATCAGATCAAAATGTCCCCAACTGATATGGAGAAGACTACTTTCATCACGCCATGGGGTACATATTGTTACAAAGTCATGCCATTCGGTCTAAAGAATGCAGGGACAACATACCAACGTGCCATGACAACCCTCTTTCACGATATGATCCATAAGGAGATTGAGGTTTACGTGGACGATATGATTGCCAAGTCCAAAACTGAGGATGATCACCTGGTTCATCTGAAGAAACTATTTGACAGACTCCGGAAGTTTAGATTGCGGTTGAATCCTGTGAAGTGTACCTTCGGAGTTCGATCTGGTAAACTGTTAGGCTTTATTGTAAGTCAGAAGGGCATTGAAGTTGATCCTAATAAGGTTCGGGCAATTCAGAACATGCCGCCTCCCAAAACGGAAAAAGAAGTCAGTGGCTTTCTGGGCAGACTCAATTACATTTCAAGGTTCATTTCCCATTTGACGGCTACCTGTGAACCAATGTTCAAACTACTAAGAAAAAATTAATCGGTTGAATGGAATAATGATAATCAAGAAGCATTTGACAAAATAAAACAATACTTGCAAGAACCACCGATCTTAGTACCGCCGATTCCTGGTAGGCCTTTAATCATGTATCTCACCGTTCTCGATGAATCAATGGGATGTGTATTGAGTCAACATGACGACACTGGAAGAAAAGAACATGCAATATACTATCTGAGCATGAAGTTCATTGATTGTGAGACCAGATATTCACTCTTAGAGAAAACTTGTTGTGCTCTGGTCTGGGCTGCTCGACGCCTACGACAATACATGATTTGCCATACTACTTTGTTGATATCCAAAATGGATCTGATAAAGTACATATTTGAAAAGCCTGCTGTCTCTAGAAGGATTGCTCGATGGCAGATGCTGTTAACTGAGTATGATATCTAACATGTTACCCAGAAATCAATAAAAGGGAGTGTCCTGTCTGACTACCTTGCCCATCAACCTATAGAGGGTTATCAACAGATGAAGTTTGACTTTCCCGATGAGGATGTTCTGTTCATCAGAGATTATGAGACTCCAGACCCTGACATAGGACCCGAACCAGGGCCGCGATGGACGCTCGTGTTCGATGGTGCCTCCAATTCTAAAGGTCGTGGAATCGGTGCTATCCTCATCTCTCCAATAGGTTTTCACCTTCCCTTCACTGCCAGATTATGTTTTGCATGCACCAACAAAATGGCTGAATACGAAGCATGCATCTACGGTATTGAAGCGGCTATCGACATGAGAATCAAGATTCTTGAGGTCTATGGAGATTCTGCCTTGGTCATCAGTCAAGTCAGAGGGAATTTTGTGACTCGGAATTCCAAGTTGGTTCTGCACCAACAACACATTACGAAGTTGATTCCTTACTTTGATGAGATTTCTTTTCATCATATCCCCAGAGAAGAAAATCAACTAGCTGATGCTCTTGCCACTCTAGCATCCATGTTCAAGGCCAAGTGGAAGAATAAAGCTCCTCATATCCGCATTGATCACTTGAACAAACCAGCACACTGTTTAGCAATCGAGGATGAGTTTGATGACAAGCCTTGGTTCTACGACATTAAAAGATATCTGGAAAAACAGGAATATCCTGAGGGTATCACTATCACTGATAAGAGAGCTCTTAGGCGGCTTTGCGCCAAATTCTTCTTAAGTACTGTGCAAAAGGAATTATGACTCCGTGTTTCTCAGATGCATGGATAGACACGAAGCAAACACGATCATAAGGTCCATACATGAGGGTTGCGAGGGTGTGCATGCTAAAGGTCCTGCTATGACCAAGAAGATCCTTTGGGCTGGGTATTACTGGACAACATGGGAGGTAGATTATTACAACTTTGCCAAAAGATGTCACAAGTGCCAAATCTACGGAGACAAGATCCATGTGCCTCCAACTCCATTGAATGTTTTGACTTCACCTTGGCCATTCTCCATGTGGGGTATAGATATGATTGGAATGATCGAGCCGAAGGCTTCCAACGATCATCGATTCATTCTGGTTGCTATCGACTACTTCACCAAATGGGTTAAAGCTGCTTCTTATGCAAATGTTACACGACAAGTGATTGCCAGATTCATCAAGAAAGAGATAATATGTCGTTATGGCATTCCTGGCAGCATTATCATGGACAATGCAAGCAACCTGAACAACAATATGATGAAGAAGTTATGTCAAGAATTTAAGATCAAGCACCACAACTCTTCACCATATCGGCCCAAGATGAATGGCGCCGTTAAAGCAGCAAACAAAAACATCAAGAGGATTTTCTAGAAAATGGTCAAGACTTACAAGGATTGGCATGAAATGCTTCCCTTTGCATTGCATGGCTACCGAACTTCAGTTCGCACTTCTACTGGGGCAACTCTGTATTCGCTAGTGTATCGTATAGAGGCAGTTTCACCCATTGAAGTCGAAATTCCTTTGCTTAGAGTCATCATGGAAGCAGGTCTTGACGAAGCTGAATGGGTTCAATCCAGATACGACCAGCTGAATCTCATCGAAGAGAAGCGCTTTACAGCCGTTTGTCATGGTCAATTGTATCAGAGACGTCTTAAGCGAGCATTTGACAAGAAAGTTCTTCCTCGAACATTCTGTGAAGGCGAACTCGTGCTCAAGAGATATTCACCTGTTCACTCGGATCCACGAGGCAAATGGACTCCCAACTACGAAGGACCCTTTGTTGTCAAGAAGGCCTTCTCAGGCGGAGTCCTGATCCTCACCACCATGGATGGGGAGGAGTTGCCATCGCCTGTGAACTCCGATGCAGTAAAAAAATATTATGCCTGGAAAAAAAAGGATAAGAGTCCGCTAGATTGACATCCGCAAGGACAATCTAGGCAAAAATGGAAGTCCCGATGGACCAAAAAAAAGAGATGTCTATGCAAAAGTTAGGGACAATGAAATAATAATAGCAGCCCGCTAAGTTGAAAACCCGAAAGGGCGACTTAGGCAAAAATGGGTATCCCGGTGGACGGAAAAAAATAGGAAAACATGTCCAGGCAAAAATTAGGGATAAAGGCATTGACTGTGAACACTTGAGCCTCTCTTCATCATGGCTAGACCTCAGACGGTAAAAGAACATTCCAATTATCATCAACCGGTGCAAGGCGTTAGAACCTAGACTTACAGTGGATGATGGCCAATGTTATAATCAATGCAAAGCATGATTTCCCTTTGCCATTTACATTTGTTTTTCAATTTTATTGCAAATTTCCTCATCAAGGATTTTTGCATCTTTGTACACATCTTATGTACAACCTTCTTTCCATTTCAATAAAAATTCATCATTTCACTTCTTAATCGTTTTATTTTCAGTATTTTGTTTGCAAAATAAACAATTATTTGTGATCACATAATACTAAAAAACGTTGAGAAAAATAAAAGCTAAATCAATCGAGAAAGCATTATGCATTGCATGTGTTACTGGTAACTCCTGCAGGATAATCAATAATATCCATTGGTAAGCCTAACGCCTGGCCAGCAATGTGATGGTTCTTTGAAGAAGTTGTTATTTCCTCAGCAGTTCCTCAACAGAGTCATCATTCCCTCCAGCAAGCGTCACTACGATTTGTCGAAAGGCTTGTTTGTTTACATCTCTTTTCTCCGACAGATTTGTAATGTCGTTAGGCAGGTTGCCGAAGTATTCCCAGTAAAGACACTTTGCTCGCTTTTCTCCAGCAAGGGTTGTACATCATCTCCAATAATTTGAAACTATCTGTCCCCAGCAGCAATGGTTTCTCCTCAACAAAGTCAACATGATTTGGAAGGGTGTATTTCCCCACGCAGAGTCTGTCTTGGTAGGAAGGATCGATTTGATTCTTTCATCCGCAGCAGTGACAGACATGGTGACTTAGAAACCTGAGATGTTCTCGGTTTCTTTTCCCAGCAGAGTCATCATCCGTTGTGAACTCGCATCCTCAGCAGAGATTGTCTTTATCTGCGGGTCCTCTCCCCAACCAAGGGTGTCGAAGTCGTTTTGCAACAATTTTCTGTCTCACCGCTTCACATTATGCCTTTCCTTGCGCCTTTTCATTGCATGGTATCAAGCATCATGTAGAAACGCATACATAGCATATGCATCGACCATACTCCCTCTCTTTTTGCCTGACTTATCTCCCAGCATATTTTCAGCCAAACTTTGCACTTATCTATTCTACCTTTGCACCGCTCTTTTTGCCTCCGTCGACCAAATTCTCGAGCTACTCTTTTATTTAATCCCCTTTTACCTCGAATCAGCGAAAAGCTAGTGCAATTCGTACATTCAGGTCCAAGAGGATTAAATAGGGGCAACTGTCGTAATCCGAAATTGTACCTCTCTCTTTTGGCCTTTTGCATGAGCATAAGCATTTGCATCATTAGCATACACATTCACACTTTTCTTTGTGTGTTTCCTGTTGCAGAATATTCAGGTTTTCCAAGCCCGATTAATCACATCCTCACAAGGTCATCACATCATCAAGACAAGCACAAAATGAGGGTTTCTATGCGTATTCATCATTACAAGAAGTGGAAAATCGAAGTCGGGACCACAACACATTTTTTTAGGCAAATTGGGCATATTTTGGCCTGGTTAATCGATTAACCATTTGCAGTGCAATTGTGTTAATCGATTAACACAGGCAGAATAGGCACAATTTGCTGCTTTTGCATGACAGCGCCTTTGGACACACTTTGGTCTTGGATTCTACAGTAATCTAGCAGCATGGGGAATATTCTAGACATCTCTAGACATTGCAAAGCTCTTCAATTCATTCCAAGTGCATTTGTTCTAATGTTTCACTTCAAAGTAAGTACACCATATTCCTTGTTTTCCAAGTAATGTGGATCTTTGGATGTTGGAGTTCACCTTGGGATTGTTACCGAGTTGGTTCTAACTAACCGAGTTAACCGTCTTGACTCGGTGAGTCAAGTCCAACTAACTCCTAGCCTAGTTCCAAACCCAAAACTAATTCCAAACCAAATTCCAAACCTTTCACACTCCAAACCTAAAATCTATATAAACACACCTTCACTCACTTTTCAATCCCTCAACCATTCTCTCCCATTTTTCACACAAATTTCTCATATTTCACTCTCAGTTCTCTCACATTCTCTCTGATTTTTTTTCTGCTACATCTTCATCTTCATCTCACTTCTCTTCCAAAACCTCACTAAAAGCTCTTAATTCTTGAAGGATAATCACTTTTCACATTGAAAGTGATTATTTATTGAACTTAACCTTCATTGCCATTCCATTATACTGGTTTTTGTGGAGTTTCAATAGCTTTTGGATTCATCTCAAGTGATTGATTCAAGTTTCTTCAGTGACAATTCGCATTTTGGAGTTTTCGTCGCGATTTGATCGGTTTCGATACGTTTCGGCTATAATTGAAGATTCCTCTAGTTTTCTTTGATTATCTTCATCAAGATCACATTGCAACATTTACCAAGGCACATCTCAGCCTTGTAGGTTGGTGGATCTCATTCATTTTTCTGTTTCGATCGTTTTCGTATCATTCGCGATGTAGTTTCGATGTTTTTGCATGTGAATTGATTATACCATTGCTTGATCCATGATCTTAATGGTTTAATTGATTCTATTGTTGATCATTTGCTGCTTCTAAACTTGATTTTTCGTGCATAATTGTTTGCCCTAGTATTGGAGTGATTACACAATCAAAAAGTTGGCCAAAAGCACTTTTCCAAACTGATTTTCTGCTCCATGTCCAGTGTTAATCGATTAACACTTTGCAGTGCAATAATGTTAATCAATTAACCAGTATTTTTTGCACTTTTTCAAGTGTTAATCGATTAACACTTTACAGTGCAATTATGTTAATCGATTAACACTGAACCAGAAGGCCGTTTTCTTGCATTTTCAAGTGTGTTTGCCATGCTTTCTTCATTTTAACTTCCATTAATTCTCATGATTGATTTTATGGATGTTTTAAATGTCATTTAACTTCTGTTTGAAGCTTATTCGTGAACTTTTGTTACACACTTTCAATTATTCAAATTGTTCATACTTTTGGCATCATGTGAATATAATCATTCTTGCATTTCTCTTTGATCACATCACATGACTTTGTGTTGTACATTTGTTGATCATTTGGTACTGTTTTGTACTCCCTTTCTTGGTTTTGCATTAAGTTCATTCTTCATGGATGAGCTTAATCTTGTATAATCAATAATTCGCACCTTTTGCCTTAATGATTTTTCGCTCTCTTTGGAAAATTGTTGGCATGGTCTTTCCCATTGATTAATTGATCGAAACCATGTTTCGATTAGTTGATCCTCCCCTTTCCTCTCTTTAGGCTTCCTTTAGAGCTTTCTCTCTCGATCCCTTGTGGAGTTGGAGTTTCGCGCTACGCCTTGCATCGGAGCACTGTACAATTGAAGCTGTTAAGCTGTCCGTTTCTCCACGCATGAGTACTGTACAAATTGGGGCAGTTACGCTATCTGTTTCCTTTGCCACACTATACTTTGGATGCTAGAGAAGGAATGAGGATGGATTTTTTCTACCCTCATTCTGGCTATTTCTTTGGTAAGGGCATCTTGTCCTCTCCTCGAATAGTCACCTCTATCCTCGAGCTATAGTGTTTCTCATTCCCCAGTCGGGTCGATCCTTGATCACTTTTTGCACCTCTCAATCTCTCTCTTGATTAATCACCATCCTTCTTGGTTAAGGTCATTTTTTGTCTTGAGTTGGCATTCTTCTCCTTAGTCTCAACATTCTTTTTCTTGTGGCCAATCATTGATATTTTGATTACCTTGAAGAGTCTAACCCTTTTTTTTCGGTTAATCATATGTTTACTGTTAAAACCGAATCCCCAGGAGTTCGCAACCTTCTTTTGGTTCTTCTCTCTTTGTTTGGTTAACCACTGCTTGTCAGTTAAAACACCAATTTGCACTTTCTTTTTTTCAGTTAAACACAGTCCGTCTGTTAAAATACTGAGTTTCTTGGGTTAATCACCTTTTCTTGGTTAACCACCCGTCTCTTCAGTTAAACACAGTCCGTCTGTTAACATACTGAGTTCCTTGGGTTAATCAACTTCTCTCGGTTAATCACCCTTTTCTACAGTTAACCACATCATGTTTGTTAAAATACTGAACCCTTTTTGAGTTAATCACCTCCTCTTGGTTAATCACTCATTTTTCTCGGTTAATCACTGTGTTCTGTTAAAAACCGAACCCCAGCGGTTAGCAACCTCTTTTGGTTCAATACCCTTTCTTCGTTGGTCAAGTGTTGTTTGTTCAGTCAATACCAACACACCTTTTGGGTTACGACCTTCGATCGGTCCCACACCCGTTCTTCTGGTTAATCACAGTTTTCTCTGTTAAAACCACTGCTTCTCTATCCCCACAGAGTTACAGTCCTTTTCCTCTTCGATTAACCACTGCCAGTCAGTTAATATATCGATACCCCTTCAGAGTCAAACACTTTCCCTTGGTTCAGCACTCTCTCTCTTGGTTTATCACAGTTCGTCTGTTGACACCATCCTCTTTTCCCCGCCAGAGTCTTACTCTCTTTCTTCGGTTAACCACTGTCAGCCAGTTAATATACCGAGTCTCCCTCTTCTCTTGGTTTTGACACCATCCCTTTATTTGGATTCCCAATCGGGTCGCTTACCATTTAATTCCTAGCAGTTCTTTTATATTTTCTCCCCCCAGGGGAGCCTTTTCTTTTCATTTTGCTCTCACTTTCCTGGTTTCAACACCAATCCTCTTTGTTATCCCCAGCAGAGTTTCTTTCATTCTTGGTTTTGACACCATTCTTTTTCTAGTCTCTTGTGCAATCGCTCTTACTGTGTGGTCTTCCCTAGTAGAGTTTTTCTTTCACTCTTGCTCTTGGTTTTGACACCACTTCTTTTGTTTTTCTATCTCTTTCTTGTTTTGTTTTCCATTTAGTTCCCCGAACTACGGAAGCTCTGATTCTGTATTCTGTCGAATGTATGACACTTAGGCATGAGACACGATGTCTTGGCGAGCACACTTCCACCTTTCTTTCCTTCTCCCTTTCCTCCTTCCTCTCTGTCCCCTGGTTCTCTGAACTACGACGCTCTGATTTCCTCATTGCACTATGCGGGTACGTAGGCACGAGGGCCACAATCCTCTGCGAGCACTTTCTTTCTTTTCTTTCTTTTTCCCCTTTCTTCTCTCTCCTCTTTCTTTTAGCTAGAAGTCTTTAGATAGATAACCCATCCAAGCCTAGAAGCAAGCGAAATGGTTCCCGTCGAGTATGACGGATGCGTAAGGTGCTAGTACCTTCCTTTCGTATAACTGACCCCCGTTCCCGTTTCTCTTCCCCTTGGGTTTTATCGATATTTTCCCTGTCCTTTGGGACTAAATAAAGTTAGGTGGCGACTCTGTGTTATCTTTGAGTGAGCGATTCACTCAGCTATAAACCAGCCATCTTCAGTCCACACCATTGAACAAGGCATTCAAGGCTTTGGAATTTCCTTAAACAAGCTTATCATCTTCATCATCCTAGTCTTCTTCAGGTTTCAGCTCATCAGTGACCATAGACTTCCAAGCTTTGCCATCCATGGACTTGATAAACGCCACCATGCGTACTTTCCAATATTCATAATTGGAACCATCAAGTATAGGTGGTCTATTCAGAATTCCCCCTTCTTTATCCATCGAACCAGAAAATATCGTCCCTGAATCTCACCTAGATATAGAGCAGGATGCCTTCTCTGATACCAATTGAAATTCTGGTCAATCAGATCACTAAGATGTCAGACAAGATGTCATGACACTTGATCTCTGCTTCTCACAAGGAATAAGGAATAACAGAAACTAACAGCAGAAAGAAAATAACACACATAAATTGTTAACCCAGTTTGGTGATCAACAACACCTACTTCTGGGGGCTACCAAGCCAGGAATGAAATTAACTAAGTAGAATTGGTTATAAGCTAAACTCCAACGTTTACAACTTAGCACCCAGAAACTACCCTTCCTAGATTTCTACCTAAGACACTCCTAGGTATGAGACCCTTCTCAATTCCATTCCAATCACAACAGTGACTGAAAATATTACAACTCAATAAATTGTCCTCCTATGGTATTCACGCAATACAAGAGAGGCTCACACAAGTACAAACCCTAGTACTCTATAACAGCTGCAATATTCAACCCCTATACTAGGTTAAATCCAACCTATTTATATTGTAAAACAGAACTGGATTTTAGCTTTAAAAACGCAGTAATTCTGCGCCACAGAATCTACGACCTATTCTTTTCTTCAATCCCAAGTTTCCAAAAATGTCTCCTTACTAGGAAACTGCATATTCCTTTTAGAATCAAAATATCTGATTCCTCAATCTCAAATGCCACCTGGGATCAAATCATATTCCAATCACACCTAGAACAAAAATACAGTTATTCCAAAACTATAACAGACAAAGATGTCGAATCCACCTGATAGGACATCTTGTCTAACATCTTAACCTACAGTTAGTTTATCATGTCATGACATCTTGTCCAACATCTTTCTGCTAGATTAGTTTTACCAAAATTGATGCCAACCTCAAAGGCTTGGACTCATCAAGTTTGATGACACATCAAGGAGAACATATCCTATCAATACTTCAAATCACTTACATGTGACACTCAAGTGTTTTGTTTCCTGAAGACCGTTATTAGGGTACCTCTGAAAATATATTTGAAACATATAGCACATTAAAGGTGCGAATTCACAAGAAACAGTAACAATTTCTCTTTACACTTCATGTCTACTAAAATAATGATCGGCGGACAAGACAAATATGAAAAACTCTTGCACTGCCATGCATAACATAAGGGCTTGGGTGATACTGTTCAGGGCCAACCAGAATGGTCTTCGGCCGATGCCTCAAACAAAGTTATATTTTGTTTAGCGCGCTCACAACGCAGGAGGCGATCCATATTTAAGATCCATCTAACGACTCCTCATATCACATGCCCAACAAATAGCAAGTTATTATGACAACACCGTTATATAAAGGATACACGTGTAGAATTCAGGTACACAATTTCAAATTCAATATTCATTCACTCTCCTTACTCACATACTAACTTGAGCGTTAGAGTGCTAACTTTGCAAGTCAGCCTCTTCTCTACCGCATCGAAAACTCAAATCTTCTGTTACTTACTGCAACTGTCGGTTAACCAAACAATTTTGGTTCTACAATGGAACAACCACAAACAACCCTAACACCTCTGGCATCCCTACAACTCCAGGGGTTTTCACGTATTATACTTTTAGCAAATACAATAATATTGTTTTTCTAAAATTGTATTGTTTGATTCTATTTTATAATAAAATATTCAAAAGATAAAAATTATTATTATTTTAACTAATTCCAATACTTTTAAGATTATAATAGAGCCTCTTAATTGTTTGAACCGACCCTGCAAAGACTACCATAAACAAAACTCTCCAAAAAAACTATAAGAACACTCCATCATAGAAGATATGACGAAAAATACTAGATCTTTATTGGATCTGGAGGAGAACATGGATTTGGAGTTAGTTGGAGAAAGAATAAGAATAGGTAATAGACCTACAAAAATAAAAATTTCAAGATGAGAAAAGACTATTATCTTCCAAATCCTTCATGTTTATAGGTTTTTCTTACAAAAAAACATCATTCAGGGATTTCCAAAATCATCACACAATTGAATGCCATACCATGATTGCCCACTTCTAATACTAGCCCAATAAAGTGGAACTCAAAGAGCTAAATGAGTTTTCTATGGACAACTAGAGACCGCCATAGCCACGAAAAGATCGTATATTGCCCGAAGCTACCACCTCGCAAGAAACAAACAAATAAGAAACCAAACTTAAATTCTCAACATACAAACCAAATAAAGCACCTACAAAATCACATAAAGCACGACACTCAACCAAATTCTCTCTAAGAGGAAAACTTATCGAGGATGAGTTGTCAAGAAAAAATAACCACTTTAAATGGAGCCAACTATCCTAGATTTAGGGAAGAATCATATCCACCAAATGATAAGGGGAATATGTAACAAAATTAGAAATAAGGAGGGGTTTATAAGCCAATGCAACTGAGTATAACCCATCTTTCACATGATGTCGCCACCACCATTCTGTATCTAAGGAGAGACTAGTTCCTTATATAACCAAAAGGAGATTGTAACTTCCCTTCCTACACAAAAGGAGATCGAATCCATTGAAAATCCCATATCAAGGTACCTTTCACTTTAGTACTGGCTTCTTCCACATTTATATTGTTGTGATCAGAAATAAGGTGGGCCTTATGAAATCTAACTTTCTAGAGAATATGCCCTACCTATGGGTCATCCCAAAATGAGGTAAGCATGTCAATCCATATTTTGCTTGTAATGCTCTCCACATAATAATTCGAGGATTCACCCACTTTAGAAACTAAAAGAGACACACATTTCCACAAGGAAGAAGTAAAACATACATTATAGGATCATTTACCACTAAGGAAGGAAACGACATATTACTCGTGCCTAGTGGAAATGATATCATTATATAGACTAGAAGAACTCAAGATTAACCTTTAATGCAGGGTTGACCAAACGAATACCACCAACACCCAATCCATATTTTCTTTTAGATTTACAAACATCATACCAATTAACCAAGACATCACCTCTTCACCTTTGACCCTTACCCATAGAAACCTTCTATAGATCTTCACAATTATTTTCCAAAACATAATTGACATTTTCAATAAAGACAAAAAGAACACAATGATATAATTAAGTACCGAGTTGAGAAGGATCTCTCTACCCATCAAGAAACATACCTATGACGCCAGAAAAGTAACCTTCATAAGAGAAGACTAATGAAAATCTCCAAGTATATTCAATAAGGGGGTTGCACCCACCGAGAGGATAAGGTATTATATAAATGGGCTATAGATTTCAATGAAGAAATTCCCCCCACCCAATTCATAAACTTTGGGTCCTTATTAACATCAATCTGACAACTCTTCGCTAAATAAATACGTAGACCCGAGGCAAGCTCAAATCTCTAGAGGATTGCTTTAATAATTCAAAGGTTATCATCTAAGGATTCAACCAAAATAAGAGTATCATCCTCATATTGAAAATGGGAGACAACAAACTCAAAAGAACCCACCCTTAATGTACAAAAGAGATCCATCTCTCAAGCCTTACAAAAAATCCACTAATCTCTTCTGCCACAAGAAGAAAGAGAAACGAGGCATGATTGTCACCTTGCTTCAACCCCTTCTAATTACTTATCTCTTGCATTGGATAACCATTCACCAAAAAAACAAGATTACTAAAAAATACACACATCTGTAACCAGGCAAACCATGTGACATCAATCCCACATCTCTTTATAATATAATCCAGAAAATCCCAACTAAATGGACCATAATGTTTTCAAATTCACCTTGAAGATGAGACGATATTTATTAAAGTTCTTAGATAAATCCACCAACTCATTCACCTTACTTACACCATCTACCAAAATCCTCCTCTTAAGAAAAGAATATTGAGTAGTATAAATAAGTTTATCCATAAACTTAGATAACCTGGTCGCCAAAATATTGGCGACAAGATTATAAAGAGACCTTAATTGATAAAATAGATAAAAAAAACCTTATATGGGATAGGGACCCAAACGCAAGTATCAAGATCAAAACTTAGGAGGAAAAGCTTCAATATAGAGTAGCTAAACTATAGAACTTATCAAACATGATCCTAGATCATTCCCTAAGGAAATGCAAAAATCTCTTCAAGAAGGAAAAATTAAACTCATCAGGAATAAGACTTTTATTACCATCGCGCCAAAATACCTTCATATCAATCTCAAAGATGAGAAAATGAGAAGAAAGACTATAATTGTTCTCCTTGAAAAAATGTGAGACACAAAACCATCAATAAGATAGAAATCAACTAAAGGTTCATGAAAGTGTTGAGTAACATAACTCGTCACCTCCTTCTTGGTCTCAATTACTCCTTTTATCCAACTATCACTCACCCGAATGACCAAGATGTCATTCCTCTTACTCTTGATTTTGATAGAAGAATGAAAATAATCTAAGTTGACATTACCTTCTTTAAGTCACTTGGAATTATACCTTTGAAACTATTGGGAGGCTTTAGTCCTAAGAAAGGACCAAAGATCCACAACGTCCCGATACCTCTTAATAGACTCAACTTATTTCTAGAAACCCAGATCCGTCATAACATTCAAGGATCCAACCTTCTCCCTAAGAATATCAATTTGAAACTCTAACTTACGAAATACCTCCTTACTCCACACTTTTTGAAAATCAGTGAGAAATTTAAGATTTTCTTTAAGAACAAAGGTTTTCCAGCCAAAGGAAAAAGAATTGGTCTAAGTAGACAGAACCACCTCACAAATATTACTATGATAAGACCAATGATTATTAAATCTAAAAGGTTTTAGCTCCCAAATCTTATTAGCATTCAAAAGGATAAAATAACATTGATCAGAACCATCTTTAGTAAAACCCACTAAGACACCATCCCTATGAGCCCACGTCATCCATACAATTCGAGAATCTTGTTTAGCCTAACCCCCCTTCATTTGGCTAAAACTAAGTGAACTTTCTATACAAAAGGGGGAGATTAATCAAGTCCATTCACAAGGTAAAGCTACTGAAATCAAGACAATATTTTATTTCAATTTTTAATGGTTGTTTTCCATTAAAAGAAACACTATTAATTAAAAATAGTTATTTTCCATTATAAAAATAATATATGTACTTTCAAAACTACTCTTGATTTTTTTAAAAGTAAAATAATATATTAATAATAGTGGGTAAAAAACCTAAACAAAGTACAAATGAGTAGGCGACTGGCATAAGATGTAACTAAAGATGATATAAAATAACCAATCAAATATAAATAAAGGGAGAAAAAGGCTCCAAAGGCAAACATCAAACAAGTTACAACACACCAAAACTAAAGAACCACCAACTAAAAACTACAACCCAACGAAGAAGCAAATTAGAGATCAATCCATCTAGACCACAAACACCGAACCAAATACCACCAAAAGAAGTGTTGAGAAACACAACCACTCTTAAAATGTATGAAATCTCGACCCGCCATTGATTAATCAAGAGGATATGATTCTTAAGCATTATGTGAAGGTGCACGATTTCTCTATTGATCTGTCCATAAAACATTTTAATGCCAATAAATATTTCTCCTCCACTTCTTCCACGTTTATAGAAGACCCAAAAAACATAAGCTCATTTTAAGTCCTCTAAATGATCTAAACCACAACATGCCAGATCATAGAAAAACCCTTAGACTTTGCCATATGACCTAAAGAAAGGAAACGCTAAAAAAGAAGACCAAATTCCTTAGGAAGAATTATCTGGAAACCCAACATGCTAAAAGTCCTATATTAGACATCGCTAACGGCCATGACGCGAAAAATACCTGACCATACGGACGTTGGAAATAAAAACAAAGTCACCACCGAAGTTTAGTTTTTTAAGGGGAAAACTTCAATAAAACCCTAAAAGAACAAAAATATGGTCGTCGCAACCAAATTCGGGTTCGGGAGTCAGTTATATATGGGGAAGGTATTAGCATCCCGCACATATGTTGTACTCAACGGGAATTGTTTAGCCAGCTTTGTGAATATGAGTGTTAGCGTACGTTATTTGATTTCTTCTAAATATCATGCATGTATTTAACTTAAAGAAAGACGAAGGGATTAATTTTTTATTAAGGTGATTGACAAGATTACGAGTTTTGCTCCTATGTATCCTAAGATAAGATGAGGAATTCAAAGATACGTAGTTCTTTGTAGCAAAACTTGTGTGTTAGTTGTTTTTACTAAATGATGTTTAGGTCGCATTCAAGCGGTTAAACATTGTTTGTTGCTCGTGCATGGGAGGGTGAAGCTTTTGTTTGTTCACGTTGGAATGGATCTCGCTTGGATCGCATTCGAGTGGTTAAACGTTGCTTGTTGCTCATGAATGAGAGGCTGAAGCATTTTTGTTCACGTAATAGAACATCATAAGTTTATGAAAAGCTTGATTTTTGATGGCACTAAGGTGGAAAAAGTAGGTTTGATGAGTTGAGAGTTACTTATTTTATAATTAATTAATTTAATTTATCCAAATTAATTAAATATCAACTAGTCAAAAGAAAATAAATCGGGGTGTAAACAAGCATATAGTGGCATGATTATAAAAATGAGAAATGGGCTTGAGGTCCAAAGAAATAAAAAAAAAAAGGTGCAATTTGGATCAGGGAAATGACACGAAGTAAAAAATAAAAATGATCCCAACTAGGAGGCCCACTCGGTCAGCAATAAGGAAAAAAACAAAAAAAAGGGTCAAGATGAAACAGACGGTCCATATCAAATTTGGAAAAAATCATCTTCTTCCTCCCTCATGCTTGAAAACGCAACAACACTGCAAGCAACACAAAATCCAAAAATTGCAAATGTTCAAGAAATCAAACAACCAAATATGAAAAAATGATCTACGAGTTGTCACGAACATGAATCCATAATCAACACATATCAATCATTACAAAATAGTAGCGGTTTCGAGGAATCCAAAAGTCCTGAGTTCCATTAAAAATGCTTTGATCCCGTTTTGTTTTAATGATTTAAGCAAAAAAAAAATATTGATTATCATTTAGACTACCGTTGCGAATCGATTTGTGTTGTTGTTTGTTTGAAAAACGCTGGAATTCGCAAATCTAGGTTTATGTTCTTGAGTGTTCAAGAACACTCATGAACATTGAACCCTCAATTTTCCAAAAATCAAAATTGAAGGTTTTTTCATGAAATTAGTTGAGGCATTAGGTTCGTATTAAGTGTACAAACAAGTTAACACAAAGAAATTAGCAAAATCAAGCAGTTTAAGGACTACCTAAGTGAAGAACGCGATGAGTTTTTTGGCCAAAAAACCAAATTTCGGTGAAGCTCTGACCAAGCTCTGACGAGGTGGTTTTTTGTTTTTCTTTACATATTTGAGCTCTCTGTGACCCCTCTTCCTTAATTTAGCATTACTTCACAATTTTGACAACTTTTTTCAAAATCAAGTTCAAAACGAATTTGAATGAATATGAGTTCTGTGTGTGGTATTTGGTAGGGATTATGATGGTAATAATGGTTTTTTGAAGGGAAATAGATGGAAATTGAATCAAGATGGAAGAATTTTTTCTCAAATTCAAAGTTTCTTCAAGATGAAGAAACTTGAACTTTGATGATGAATTTGATGCAGAATTTTGACTAAGCTAGTAGTGAATTGTTGCTTTTTTTTTTGCTGATAAGAATGGCTTGATTTATAGGCTTAAAGATTAGGTTAATGGTTAGTCTAAGGATTATGTAAAAATGCACAAAGTGTGAACAAAATTTTGAATGTAATTTGGTGAAATTTGTAATGCATTTAAATTCAAACTGAAAATATCTGAATTGTGATGTGAATTGGTGCTGATATATTGTGAAATTGGTGGGAAATGAGATGATGTATGGATGTATGATCATGCATAGTTAGTTAGGCAAAACAAATGTCATCAATTTTTTTTCCTTTTGTGCCAAAATTCTTGACTTTTGTTGACTTTTGCTTTGTGATATATGATGATGATTATGTAATGATAAATGGAATGGATTACTATGATTAGAATAAATTAAAATGCACTCTTTTTATTTTGTCTTTTATGAAAGTTAGAAACTTGATGAAAAAAACCACATGAATGCATATGCACATGACCATTCTTATTAAAAGAAATAATGATTTATTTTGTAATAAAATGTATGTGGCTAAAATATAGAAATGAGCCATGCTATTTTAAATTAAAAATTAAAAATGAATAATATCACAATATGGATAAAATGCAAAAATATGAAAATATGACAAAATGCAAAAATGACCAGATGAATCAAAAATCAATGGACAAAATTTGGGTATGACACTAACTAAGTCACGAGTAAAAATAAGTGAGAAGTCGACTCGACATACACACCGTAGATAGGACATAAGGTAAAACTAGGATCAACAATAACTTTTCTCTTTAATAAATTTTATCAAGAAGATAACATATCAATGATAAATTGCCAAGAAAAAATCAATCACATTATAAGGTGATAACTTTCCCCAAATGCAAGGTAGAGTGAAATTTTCTATAGAATAAGACTGAGAAGAAGAAGTCAAACTAGAATGATAATCCTAATACACCAAGAAAATTTAGACGTGGACTTGAAACAGATGGAATGAACCCCTTTGCTAATTTGAGTACTATCCATACTTCATGGCATGTTCTTCTCAGGATTTACAACATATCTCATTGGTTTTTTAAAAAAAGGAAATACATGTTGTTATCTATGATGATTTTAGGGCCAAAACAATATGGAAACAACATAGATGTTTATCTAAGTCCAGTAATTGAATATTTTAGAGTTTTGTGGGAGGAGCGCATTGACGTTGATGATGCGTATTCAGGAGAAAAGTTTAAGAAAAGGGTTATATTACTTTGCACAATCAACAACTTTCCTGCATATGGTAATTTGGATGGATACAATGTCAAGGGACATAAAGTGTATCCTCTATGTGAATCTAATACGTGTTTCAACCAACTTTTGTTTGGAACAAAAACCATTTATCTTGTGCACCAAAAATTTCTAAAACCCAATCATCCATATCGTAGATTATGAAAGGCTTTTAATGGAGAACAAAAGTTTGATATCACTCCTAAGCATTAATGTTGTCTTTGGAAATAATAAAAAAGATCCTGTTGAGAAAAATATTTGGAAAAAGAGGTCGGTGTTATTTAATCTTCCATAGTGGTCTAGCCTCAACGTAAGACATTGTCTTGATCTGATCCATGTAAAGATAATGTGTGTGATAGTTGATTGGAATAATTTTAAACATTCAAAGAAAGACTAAATATAGTAAGAATTCTCGCCTAGATATGGTGGAGATGGGTATACGACAACTGTTTTCTCCAGAAGAATTAGAAAAAATAATTTATTTGCCTCTGGTATATCACACCCCATCTAAAAAGAAAAAGAATTTTTTTTACGAGTGTTTGCATGGTTTCAAAATTCCCCAAGGGTACTCATCAATCATCAAGAAACTTGTATTAATGAAAGATCTCAAGTTAAATGGCTTAAAATCTCATGATTGTCATCTCTTGATGCAACAACTTCTACTAGTGGCTATTTATGGCATCTTACCAAAAAGTGTATGGTAACTATAACCAGATTGTGCTTATTATTTAATTCTATATGTAATAAAGTACTTGATTAAAAAATAGATGAATTGGAAGAGGAGGCTGCAATAATCTTGTGTCAATTAGAGATGTATTTTCCTCCATCATTTTTTGACATTATGGTTCACTTAATTGTTCATCTAGTCACAAAAATAAGATTTTGTTGTCTAGTTTATTTAAGGTGGATGTATCCAATTGAGTGATACATGAATATATTTAAAGGATATACAAAGATTCACCATTGACCGAAAGCTTCGATCATTGAAAGGTACATTACAGAAGAAGTTGTTGCGTTAAGTTCAAACTATTTGTCAGAATTAGAGTCTATAGGAAGTCCAAAGTCTTGTTATGGTGACACATATGGAGCTAGAGTTACTCAAAATTTAAATGTTAAGTCAATGGCTTATAATATAGTTCTTCCAGCACATTTGAATATATTGAATAATGTTGATGAAGTTCAACCTTACTTATCTACTCAAAAATGACTTATCAAGAAAAAATATTCCTGAATGAGTGACAAGTGGTTGTTGAAAAAACATAATAAGAATTTCATAAGTTGGTTTAATGAAAGGATTTCTAATGATGGTAATGCATCAGAGATAATTAAATAGATGACATACATGCCTAAATTGAATGTAATAATTTGGACTGCATACGACATTAGTAAGTTTTCCTTTTATACAAAATCAAAATAAGATTGTAGTACAACGCAAAATTGTGGGGTTATGGTTGAGGCCAAATTCATGTACTTCTCTAGTTTGAAAGATTAAAATCCTATAATGGCATATAGAGCGTACTTTGGGGCCACTTAGGTAATTCAGAAGATTGATTATGTTTTATTCAAAGTGTCTTTATTTAAATGAAAGTGGGTTGCCAATAACATTGGAGTACAAATTGATGAGTTAGGATTTATACAATTTGACCTTGGAAAGACAACTTATATGACTGAACCATTCATCATGCTCTACTAGAAAAAGTGCTTTTAAAGTCGGACGCGAAATGCATTTTTTCTTGGCTGCTGTAGTGAGGTAACGAACGTCTTCATGAAAAGTAAAAGCTTATAACCTCAGTTATTTAAACACTGAGGGGTAAATTAATTTGCACATGTTCGAACCCCAGCATCTGCATTTTTATTATTTACAAAACTTGCGCCTCATATATCTCGGTTTACAAATAAATCGAGGGGTAAGTTAGATTGTTTTTTATTAAAAATTCATTACATTGTTTATACAGAAAACAAATAAAAATATTTTGCTTACAAACCTAAATGTTTACCCAGAATATTACATTGTTTACACAGAAAATAAATAAAAATAATTTGTTTACAAACTTAAATGTTTACCCAGAATATTACATTGTTTACACAGAATATTAAAATAAAAATTAACTTATCCTTGAAGATCATATGTTGGATCTTCGACTCCTTGATATTTAAGCAAGGTCAAATGCTTCACCTAAAAAGTATTTGTTTCTAATATGAAACAATATAAGGGTTAGAAAAAAAAATATAAAAATAAATGATGTTCTGCTCAAATGAATATTTAAAAATACAAACCTTAAACCCAAATAATTTTCTGCACTTGCAATCCATCGTTAATGACAAAAGTTAAAGTGGAGGATATAGATAATTTCAATCGCTTCATGATGTTTTATCAATTTTAGATATCAGAAAGTCTTTATAATGGAACGTTTTTAGGTATCACGCGGATCACTAATGGTAGTTTCTTGAGCGTTGATAATCATGAAATGAACGTCAAATATTTGTTTAATAACACTAAATTATCCCCTTGGTTTCTATAAAAAACGAGGTGAAAATATTTTTTTAATTATATTATTTACATAGAATATTAAAAAAAACAACAAAACCAGAATTTTGGTGTAAGAAGTTATCTGGTCCAAATATTGCATGCATTCAGTTTCTAAAGAGTTATATGGTCTAACCATTGAATGCATTCAACTTATATTAAAAAAATGTTTTTCTGCACTTGTAAACCATCATAGAGAACTTTACAAGCTTCTAAATACAATAACATCAACACCATTTTGTGAGATGGATCCCAAAAGAATGATGTGATTTCTACTTCTAACGAGTTTGGAATGGCTAGATATAAGTTAGAATTAGGGTAAAATGTGTCTAATGAGTGCTTTTATAGTAAAATGTTACGTATCTTATACCTCGGTTATTAAAGAAACCCACAGGATATATCATTTAGTTTACAAAAAAAAAATATTACAATAAATAAAAATAGTTTCCTGAATTGTTTTTCCCCTCGGAGTTTTTGAAAAATCGAGGTAATATGTGATTTCTACTTCTAAAAAAATAAATCACGGCGCGCGTTGTAATCATATCTACTAGAATGACCTTGATCATCCATATTCAAAAATGTAACGTATCTTTTGGATTTTCAAGGCGTTTGAGCTTCTCTAATTGTTTCACTTCTTATTCTCCACTTTATTTAAGCATTATTCCTTTTTTCAACGTCTCATTTATAACTCTTTGTGTCTTCAAACCTAGTTTCAAAGTCTTTTATTTTCTTCAAAAATGTCTTCAACAACCTTAGATGAAAATCTTTTGTTCGTAATCAATAAAAAGTTTGTCGCTTTCGATGATTTGAAAGACAATGGTTTTGATATAAGGACAACTATTCGCAAGCAAAAGTTGAACGGTTACTTTGACATTCTTAATGAACCCATTTACATTAATCTCATTAAAGAGTTCTAGTTAAATTCCTCAGTTAGGTCATATGGTCATGATGTTGAGTCAATCCAATCCTATGTCAATGGATTTCCTATCACAACTACTCAGTCACTTATAGCTCAAACAATAAAATGTGAAGAGGAAGGTGTTTGTGTTGAACATTATAGATTCAACAATGTCTTTAAAGATCACCTTTGCCTAATTTATGCAACCAACGATAATCTCAGCAGTGTTACTAGTCTACGACCAATTGGAAAAGTTTTGTATCAACTTATAGTGTCAAATCTCCGTCCAAGAGAGAAATAACTAGAAACGCTTACTAGGAATGACAAGCATCTATTGTTATTCCTTACCAAGAATATCATAGTTAATCTTCCTCTTACCATTTTTAATTTCTTAAAGGAAATGATAATCATCTCTAGGGATGACATGACTTTCCTCATACCATATGGAAGAGTTCTTTCTGAACTTTTCTCTAAGTTAGGGATAGTTAATAGTGATACTATTAAAGTTGAGTGGAATAAAAAATTTGAATATGTGGAATAGTTATTTATTGTCCCGTTTTTAATTAATGAAATATTTCCTTTCATATTATTGCCTATTCGTTTTTTATTAATAACAAAAAATTTTGAGAATTACTAATTAATAAGAAAAAAATGAAGAAAAAATTAACTAAGAAAAAAAGGGAAGATTGGAAGGCGACAAGTGAGAAATCATTGAAAAAAATCTTACCTAATAGTTATGTTACCTCGGTTTTTAAAAAACACCGAGGTATTAGGTTTAATATTATTTTTTCAGAAGATTTCACGCTCACTTATTAATGTATTACCTCGGTTTTATATAAAACCGATGGAAAAAATTGTTATAAAAAAAATCAAACATGTCGCTTACAGGACCTATAAGCTCGGTTTTTGGCATGTTCGGGGTGAAACCTTAGTCATCAAAAGTATTGTTTGTAGTAGTGATGGCATCCCAAACAAAACAAGTGTTTTGTGCCATTGACCCCTTTGACAAAAGATGGTCGATTATTCTTCAAGGAAAACACATTTCTCATAGTGATGAAAATTATTATTTAAAATTTGATATTACTGCGAATCCTTCTTATGCAACACATGTGCCTACTTCATATGAAGAAGTTGATACAAATAATGTGCATGCTATATGTTATGATCATGAAGAAGGCATATGAGAAAATTAATAAGTAAATATTTTTTATTATTTATTCATATTTTATTTTCAATATTATAATTTCTAAGCGTTATATAGTAACAAATATTATTATTTGAAATTATAGGTGCTTAGAGATAAGACACCAAGAGACGTCTTTGGTCACGTTGTGGATCTTGATTCCTTCAAAATAATGAAAGTGTTGCAAAATATTTTTGTATGGTGATTGCTTTCTTATTTGATGTAATGATGTGTAAATTATATATTGCTTTAGTGCCATTTTGGTTTTGCTGTAATACAGTTTTTGTTTCTTAATAGTTGTAAACTTGTTTTTGATTCACAAATATATTATGTTGTTGCTTCTGGTCTATTTCTGAATTATTAAAATAAAAGATAAAAAATGAGAATTATGTAAAATAAAAAAAAAATTATATTTTAAAAATAACAAAATATTTCACCATAGTTGGTCATTGCAACCATTGTGATATGTAACGTGTTATCCAATTTAATACTCTCTCATATCATTTATAAGTGTCATTTTTGGAATAATTTTTTGTTCCATTTTAATTGTCACTTTCAAAATTCAATGTAGTCTTAAATGCATTTTTGTCAAAATTACCTCTAGATAATTATTAGAGAGAGAAAAAAAGTAAAATGAATGTAATAAATAATTAAGGGTATTATAGGTAAAATGATAATTATTGTATAAAAAGTAATACTATTAATTAATTTTTTTGGTATGCGTAAAAAATCAAAAAGTAACACTTAAAAAGGAATGGAGGGAGGAAATGTAATAAAAATGACATTGTTGGGTATCGAATCAATGCCTTTCAATTTTTTTAGTACAATTTCTTATTCCAATTGTGATGATATGTAGTGTACTTTCTAGTTTACTACCCCAACCACTAGCCCGTGATTAGCCCGTTATGTCAACTATTTCACTTACTACCACATCCTATGTTATCAGGAACCATTAATTATAGTCAAATATATATTCCAACCGTTGTGAAACATATATTTTTAAATAATGAATTAATCTGTTTTCAAGGAAGAAGCTATTTTGCGCCTGTTTGTTTTGTCTTATTTTTAAAAATGATTTTTACAGTGCAACAAAAATTTTATGTACTTTACTCTGTTTTCACTCTTTGACTATGATTTTATTCTTTTCTCTTTTGTTTCTCAATTTTTTTTAGAGAAATATTATTTTTACACAATTTCTTACATTTATATCGTATTTTACTATTTACCAATACGGTGAACAGTGAAATATAATAATATTAAATATATTTTTTAAAAAAAATATAAAAAAATATAATTTTTTTATTTTTAAATTAAATAATACTAATATGAAATTGTGTTATTAACCAACTTTGTTTTACTACTAAAAATTATTTTTATATCTGGATGTTTATTAACCAAGTTCATAACTTCATTAACTAACTTTTTACATTGTATTAACCAACTTTATTTTACTAATAAAAATTATTTTTAATATCTGGACCTTTATTAACCAACTTCATTACTACATTAACCAAGTTTTTACATTTTATTAACCAAGTTTGATTTACTATTAAAAATTACTGTGCACAGATACTGTTCACAGACACCATTTACAGTACTGGTCACATCATTATTCATGTACTATTTTACTATTCATAGTTACTATTCATGTACCATACTACTATTTACAGCACTGTTCACAATATTTATGAATAGTGCATACGGTGGTGTAAGTATAAGTGTGGTGTAGGAATACCATGCTGTTTTTTATATAAGCAAGATGTATTAAAACTATATATAATCGTCACAATGGCATCATGGAAACACAAGTTACAACAAGCTTTACTTTTTCCTGTAGAAAAAAGCTCTGCTTTTGGAGGGTATTGGAAATTAGGGTTTTGTGGGGTAGCATAGTGTGCAAGGTGCCAGGTGGGGAGGACGTTGTTTTCATGGCCCCCTGTTTTAATGCCTCTGAGGAGAAATTCTTACCCTTTTTTTCTAATCCCAAAAAGTATTCATTAAAAATTAATATGAGGAATAAATTAGAAGTTATAAGTTATGTAATTTATATTAGTAAAACTCTAATCTCTTTCTCCCTTGAAATAATTAGAAGTAGGAATAAATTAGGATGGATGTGTGAGAAAATGGGCAGTACACTTAGCAATTTAAAATTTGGTTGGCCCGTATATGGAATTATAAACTTAATAGAGGTGTATGAGTGACTAAGGAGTACACTTTGTAATTTTAAAGAAACAAGTAAGAAAACAAACACACATTCACCAAAATAAAAATCAGTAGAAAGAAATAAAAACGTATGTATAAGAGAGAAATAAATAGGAGACGCAAGAATCAAATCATTAATCATTATTAACCATCTTCTTCTTCTCCACATGATAAGAGGTGGACTATCCTTCCTTCCTTATGTATTAGGTAAGGGTTTATGCAATTAGGGTTTGGAGATTTTGGTTTTAGATTATAACATGATTCATGTGTAATATTCTTAGGAATCTATATTGTTGTATGGTTTATTTGTATAATTACATTTGCTTGAGTATGTTTAGTGATTATGTGTATTGTTGTGAATTGATTTCGTCAAGAACAAATTAAAATATGAGAAAAAAATTGAGTTTTTTGAACAAACACAAGAAAACCTATTAGATTTTTCAAAAGGGAGAGAAGAAGGAAGAAGTAGAATAAAGAATTGGTTAAAAATGTTTTCTATTCACTTTCACAATAAGAGTTCAAAGATTACAAGTGAATACCAATAGTTAACCTGTCTCAACAATCTGAGAGAACTAGTCTATTTATAGACTACTAAGTTAACTTAGGATACAAGCTAACTTAACGATTAACCTTAGAAGCAAGACCCAATTTGACATACTAATTTAAATTACAAGTTAATATATTTTGACATTATGCTCGAACAGACTTCGACTACATCATACATAACTCCTGTTGAACCATGAAGCTAATCTTGTCGACACTAGAGTTCGATCCAAATACCACAAATCTCCACCTTGGAACAAACTCTATAATAAGGGAACAAACTAGCTTTCACCTTCATAACATCTTCGACACTGTTGCTTGCTATGAGGATGTCATCCAGATAAAGAAACAAAATAACAAGTGAATTTCTATGTCGAAATATGAAATAAACATGGTGGTCGAACTGGCTCCTAGTGAAACCAATGTGTGCAACGACCTTGTCGAATCTCCTAATTCATTGTCGAGGAGATTGTTTAAGGCCATACAAAGATCTATTCAGCTTGCACACATAATCTTCCTTTCTCTTTTCTGCATACCCTTCACGTTGCCTCATTAGGCTTATTTCATCTAGATCACCATACAGGAAGGTTGTCTTCACATCCATCTATTCAAGTTTTAGGTCGAAATTTTCCACCATGGCTAATAAAATTCTAAATTATCTATGCTTTACATCAGGTTAGAGCACATCATTGAAGTCTACACCTTCTTTCTGAGTGAACCCCATAGCAACCAACCTTTCCTTAAAACGCATCGACATCACTCATCCGATTCCTTCCTTAACCTTAAAGATCCACTTACAGTTGACTAACCTGGCCCCTGCAAGTTTCTCTATCAACTCCCAAGTGTTATTATCATGAAGAGATTTCATCTCATCATCCATGGCTTTCATCTCATCATCCATGGCTTTCAGCCATTCAGTCTTGTCTCGACTCCTCATAACTTCCTTATAGTCTCTAGGTTCTTCGTCCAGAACCTCACTTGCAGAGATTAAGACATAAGCTATAAGATCTGCATAACCAAGTGTCTGAGGTGGCTTGATGATTCTTCTCGACCTGTCTCTTTCCAGCAGGTAGTCATTATCAATTTCCTCATCTTCATCAGCAACTTGAGATTCTTCTTTGACTTCATCTGGGTTATGCAATTCAGCATCACTATTCTCCACCTCAACATGAATCTTTTCGTGTTCCAGCTCTTCTTTAGAGATCTTCGAACTTCGACCAATGTCATTTGTTTTCTTGAAAGCCATCTTAGCTTCATTGAAAAATACATCTCGACTTGTGATACACCTCATGTGACTTGGCTCTAGGCACCACAACCTATAAGATTTGACTCCTTATGGGTATCCAAGAAATATACATCTTAGAGCTCTAGGTTCGACCTTGTCTTGCCTAATATGAGCATAGGCTAAACAACCAAATACTCTAAGTCTGTCGAGACTAGATGGATGTCCCGACCAGACTTCTTCAGGTGTCTTCATTCCCAAGGTTGTCGAGGGACACCTATTTATCAAGTATGTTGCAGTCACAATAGCTTTTGCCCAAAACACCTTCTTTGATCATGCACTTACCAATATCCACCTCACCCTTTCTAGAACGGTTCGATTAAACCTTTCAGCCAAACCATTTTTTGGGGAGTCCCTGCAGTAGTTTTGTGCCTTGCAATACCATATGCAACACAATAGCTGTCGAAAGTCTCATTGTCGGTCCTCAACCTCTTGACCTTTCTGCCAGTTTCGTTTTCGACCAAAGTCTTCCAACTTTTGAATTTTTCAAAAGTTTCATCCTTAGTCTTCTGGATGATACCCATAACATTTTGGAGTAATCATCAACTATGGATAGAAAATACTTTGCACCTGAGTGTGAAGGATTCCTTGCAGATCCCCAATGATCATCATGAATGTAATCAAGGGATCCATGTATTCTTTGTTTACCTTTGTTAAAGTTCATTCTACAGGATTTACCAAATACACAAGGTTCATAAAAATCCAGTTTTTCGACCTTGTCACCACCAAGCATATTTTGTTTCGACAATTCGACCATGCCTATTTCACTGGCATGGCCAAGTATCTTGTGCCATAGCTCAGTCTTCGACATATGTTTCGTGGATGCCACATTTTCTGAACCACTTACAACCTCAGCCTCAATGGTATACAAGCCTTGTTTCTTGACACCTCTCAAGACTTCCTTCGACCCCTTCATTACCCTTAGGATGCTTGTCTCTCCTTTGAAAACATATCCTTTCTTATCGAATTCACCTAGAGAAATCAAATTCATCGTAAGATCAGGTACATGCCTAACATCAGTCAATAGCCTTATTGACTCATCAGGGAGTTTGAATCTCACAGATCCAACACCTGAAATTTTGTAAGCTTTGTTATTTCCCAGTAGCACTGATCCGCTATTTTGATCACACAATTCTTCAAACACGTCTTTGTTTGGATTCATGTGCCAAGTACACCCTAAATCCATAATTCACTCCTTGATAGAGTCACTGCTTGAAACCACCAGGACATCAGATGATTCATAACCATCTTGCACAATGGTTGCATTACCATTATCCTTCCCACCGTGATTGTCATGTCGATCAGGGCATACTTTTCTTGTGTTACCCTCCTTCTTACAATGATAACACTTAATAGTAGGAGCATTACCATCATAATAATTCTGTAGAACTTTACCTTTCTTCTTCTCAAACCTACCATCTTTCTTCAAGAACTTACCTTTAACGGAAAAATCTTCACCAATAGAAGATGGATTGTGCTCCTTTCATTCATCCAAATCCTTAGAGTACAAGGCATATTGAACATCATCAAAGGTCAATGACTCTCTTCCATACAAGAGAGTTTCTTTGAAGTTGGCATGCGACTTAGGTAAAGAGCACAACAACAGCAACACTTGATCTTCATCATCAATCTTGACCTCAATATTTTCGAGATCAAGAATTAACTTGTTGAACATATCCAGCTACTCAGCCAAAGCTTTGTCTTCACCCATCTTGAACGAATACAAAACTTGCTTTAGGTAGAGACGATTAACCAACGATTTCGTCATGTACAAACCTTCAAGTTTCATCCACACACCTGCTGCAGTTTTCTCATTTGAAACCTGTCGAAGAACCTTATCACCAAGGCTCAACACAATGGCGCTATGGGCTTTTTCAACCATGTTTGTCTTCTCCTTCTCTAATAGGGAAACATCCATCTTCTCTGGTCCTTTCAACGCTTCTAATAAACCCTTTTAAACAAGAAGGGCTTGCATCTTCAAGCGCCATAAACCGAAATCATTCACACTAATGAATTTCCCAATCTCATACTTTGTTGATGACATCTTCTCCTCTATGCTCACCGCACCAGTTTGTTGTGAATTGATGTCGTCAAGAACAAACTAAAATATGAGAAAAAGATTGAGTTTCTTGAACAAACACAAGAAACCCTATTAGGTTTTTAAAAAGGGAGAGAAGAAGTAAGAAGAAGAATAAATAATTGGTTAAATATGTTTTTCTATTCACTTTCTCAATAAGGGTTCAAAGATTACAAGTGAATACCAACAATTAACCTCTCTTAACAACCTGGGAAAACTAGTATATTTTTAGACTACAAAGCTAACTTAGGATACAAGGTAACTTAACAATCGGGCTAAGATGCAAGGCCCAATTCGACATACTAACTTAAATTACAAGTTAATATATTTCGACATTATGGTCGAACAAACTTCAACTACAACATACACAACTCCTGTTGAAACATGAAGCTACCCTTGTCGACACTAGAGTTCGATCCAAATACCACATGTATTGATTATAAATCATAAAATGCTACCGTAAATTATATTGATTATGTGTTGAGTGTAGAGTTGTATGAATCGTAAAATACAACCATATTTTGTCTTGATTATGTGTTAGATTAAGAAATATAGGAGAATAGTCAATTAACTAGGTGAATGAGATTAGAGAAGAGATTATAATTTTCCAACTTGGAATCTGGACACCCTATCAATATTTTTAAAATAACTCAAGATACATAGATCATTTAAGAGTTAAACTCGAACCATTCGAAAGTGGACATAATTTATCAAGATTTAGACTTTGGAATGACTTTAATTTGTAGTTGAATCAATTATTCAGGATTGACAATATGTTTTGATCAGTGATAATCAAACCATCTCCATTTAAGTTCATCTGAATCCTTATGAAAAAAAGTCTGATAGTAATCTTTAGACGTGCAAGAGGAGTTGAATCTAATTAGTGTATGATTGATCGTATGTTAAGCTTATGATATTGTTGTTGTTGATTACTAATAATTTTCGTGTGCAGCACGTTAAGTCGAGATTGTCTAAATTGGTATGATTGTTTTAACCTTTCTTTTTTTGTGTAATCATGTTATAATTATTTGAATGCCTAAATGTTCTGTTTGTTTGAACCTTTATTTCTATTATTAAAAACCATTTTTGCATTCTCATTAAAGTTGTTTATCATTAAAAATCATTATTCAATTTTTACATCTCATTAAAATCCATTCTTCAAAGCATTAACTTTTTAATTAAAATATTTCAAAATTTGACTACTTGATTTGAATCACTCTTTTAACATGATTCAAATCAGAAGTCTCGGAGTTGGTGAGTTTTGGTGTTGTTCAATTTGATTCGAGTCAAGCATTGCACATGATTCGAATCAAAGTGTTTTTTTTCTCAAAATAAAAAAATCCATGATTCGAATCACAATTAACACCTGATTCGAATCACAAACCCAAAAGTCACGTTACTTTTTAAATATTGTTTAGTTTTTCAAATTATTTTCATTTCAAAATTTTCTCATCCTTCTCAAATCCATTTTCATGAAATTCATCTTCATTCATAAATATTCAAAATCCATTCATCAATTTACCATCCATCATCATTTTGCTCTTTCATCATCATCAAATCCATTTTCTTCCATCAACATGTCTTCAAGTTTCCCTCAAAAACAAATTTTCAAAGAAGCAACAGGGCAAGAAACATGTTTCATTATCAAGCTCTCCACTTCCTCATATTCCAAAATGGTAAGAAGAAAAGTTCAAGCAAGTAAAGAAACATATGATACAAGAATGAGCAAGACGTTAAGTAAGAAATCCTTTCATAATCGAGCTATCTCTGCCCTTTTCCACAAGATAAAGCATATGCTGCCTAAGGATAGTATGAAATTGTACTATGAGAAGTTTTTGAATAAGTCTATTGAACATGAATATTATGTTTACAAAACCTCTTGAAGTTGAGTTGAGGGAAAAATTCTTTAAATCGTTTGCCAATCACAAATTATTAAAGTTCATTAGTTTGAATAATAAGTATAACCATGATTATGTCAATGCCTTCTACATTAATCTTGAACAACTCCTGGAGGTATTGAAAGTAGATTTAATGACCATGTAGTTAAGTTTAGTTATCTGGATTTTACTAATTATTTTGATAAGAAATCAGAAGGTCTGAGTGTTATTGTTTCCAAATTAACTAAGCATGATAGGATTTCGTTTGTTCAATCAACTTTTAAGTTTGTTTGTGATCAACTTGGCATGGTAATTTTACATATCAATCAAGTTAGGTTTGATGTCCATATTCTCCAATGGATTATTGTTAATGTGTTCTACGGGAAGAATAAAAATTATGTTAGGGCTGATGATTCTGACCTATACTTGATGTGAGCACTTCTTTCTGACCTAAATTTTAACTGGGTAAAATTCTTCATTGAAAGGATGCTACATTAAAAAGAAAATCCTAGTAGGTCTTTATTCTTCACCTCGTTTTTGAACTTAATGGATTTGTGTCTAAGGAAGAAGACTTGGTAGAAGCTCCAAAGATTATGGATGAATCTGGAGTTTCTACGATGAGATATTATCAGGATACAGATGTGTAGCGTGTGATTTTTGTCGGTGACGTGACCACCTTATCGGCATGGGTTTCTCCTCACCGCAATGGTAGGAATGGGGTGCTACTTTCTGATTTCTTATTTATCCTATGAAGCTGGAAAGGAAAGGGAAGTTATCTAAAACTAACCTTGCACGCAAATGTTTAACTGAACAAATGCTAAGAGATTGGGGAGTTCGGGGTCAGGTTATACAATGGGGAGTTGTCAATTACCCATCCTATATGTGGTTATCCACAGGTTGTTAGCAATTTTCCTTACTGCTTTCTAATTACTAGTGTTTGTCTGTCGTGGGTTGGGAAAGTTTCTCGTTTGGGAGTGTTTTTGAGGGAGAGTTTTTGTTGATTTCGGGTTTTCCGATGTTTTTGGTGAGGTACTGGACCTAGGGTTTTTGATTGGTGTGAAGGTACTGGACCTAAAGTTTTTTATTGGTATGAAGGTACTGGACCTAAAGTTTTTGATTGGTATGCTCGCTAAGATTTCGCAATCTTATGCCTACGTATTCCCGTTAAAGATAACAGGGAAATCAGAGCAATTGTAGTTCCTCCTATTATATGGAAGGAAAAGATGTTTGGTGTCTTGTTCAAAGCCCAAGATTGAAGCTAAAAGGTTTTACTGAGAGAGAATTTGTCATCTCTAAAGGGAGACATCTTGTCTGTTTATCACAACTGTTGGGTGACTGATTATAAAGGAGAATTACTTTAACTGGGATATGTGTATCCAGTAATGCCATAATTTCCTTTATAGGGGATTTGTCCTAAAGGAGAAAACTTTAACTCAGTATAGAGCAATGTCATTTTTCCTTAGGAGTCTTTCATGCTAAGAGAGGGACAATGCGTGGATGTAAATAATCCAGAGGCTTGCCACTTACAATATTTAGATGAAAGAGGAAGTTTATTTACCAGGATAAGAGATGGACTACAGCTTGGATATTTGAATCAACAAGTGTGCCACTTACAGCAGTTATCTGGAACTAGGGTATGCTTGATTTTCTATGTGATATACAGAGAAGTATCTTCCTACAGAGAGTTTTTTTTTCATTTCCTCTGAGGGGATGTTGGTTTTTGTGTGCCTTGATCAAAGCCCAAGGTTGAAGCTAAGAGATTGATTAACTCCACTGGGGAGATTATTATATGTCTTGTACAAAGCCCAAGATTGAGGCTGAAAAGAGACTGACTCTTTGGGGGATATCATTATACAAAGCCCAAGATTAAGGCTAAAAGTTGACTTTTCCGGGGAAATATTTTGTCTGTCTTGTACAAAGCCCAAGATTGAGGCTAAAAGGATTTTTTTTTATTCCACTAGAAAATATTTGTATGTGTCTTGTACAAAGCTCAAGATTGAGGCAAAAAGGGGAAACTGACTCTACTGGTGAGAGGTTTTATCTATCTTGTACAAAGCCCAAGATTGTGGCTAAAAAGAGATTGACTCTGCTGGAGAGTATGCTTTGTCTTGTACAAAGCCCAAGATTAAGGCTAAAAAGGGATTGACTCTGCTTAGGGAGATTAATTCTAAAAGCCTAAAAGAAGGCTGGGAGGAATTGACTTTGCCGGGGAAGATATTTATCCAGAGCTTTAAGAGAACGTTTAGAAGATTTTTTACTTTGCCAGAGAAAGTTTATATATGTCTTGTATAAAGCCCAAGATTGAGGCTAAAAAAGAGAATGACTCAACAAGAGAGTGTTTATATGGTGTCTTGTACAAAGCCCAAGATTGAGGCTGAAAAAGAGAATGACTCAACAAGAGAGTGTTTATATGGGTGTCTTGTACAAAGCCCAAGATTGAGGCTGAAAAAGAGAATGACTCAACAAGAGAGTGTTTATATATGTGTCTTGTATAAAGCCCAAGATTGAGGCTGGAAAAGAGAATGACTCAACAAGAGAGTGTTTAGAAGGTGATTGACTTAACAAGAGAGTGCTTTAAAAAGCTAACTCTACTGAGGAAAATCATTATACAAAGCCCAAGAGGAGGCTGGCTTCTGTTGAGGATTATTGAGATCTAGAGGCAGGTCCAAAATGGGGAATCAACTCTTACTGAGGATTACAGATGAGTTGAGGTATCAGATGCCTTGAGGTTCTGATTTGGGATAATGTTATACTGATGATAAGCTGACCCTAGCTGGGCAAACTTAGGATGAAGATTGAATTTTAGAACCCATGAGTGTTTTAACTCTACTGGAGGTTGATTAAATGGTCAGGGTTTTTTTCCTGTGTTTGTAGGGAACTTGAGAATGTCTTTAAGATCCAAGAGGAGATTAGACTGTCCAAGTCTACTGGTATGGAAGAGTTTATCTTTGTATGACGCCCAAGAGGAGGCTGGGGTTTTAAGGGATGAGAATCAACTATTGACACTGGATTTCGACTCGCGGTGGGATCCAGAGACTCCAGGGCGTGTCGGTGCAAAGGGGCACATCAAGGTATCGAATCGACACCAGCAGAAAGGCACGTCGAAGAAACGGAAACAAGCCTCGGCGTCAGAAGGAAATGAGGCGACAAGTTGATTTTGACTTCAAGGCATAAAGCGTTTAGGTGGGAGAAATTTGAAACTTCCAAGACTATGGGAAGTTAAAAAGAAAGTGGGGTGCCAGGTGTCAGCTTCAGGAGACATCTGGGAAAACAAACAGTTACATTTTAGGCCTATATAAGGCGCTGTACTTTTCATTTTAGGGGTCGCATTTTTTCACATTGTAAGGGAAAATACTCAAAGTACCAAGCTTAGAGAGAAACGAGTTCACTCCCGCAAACAAATGTACATCTGCGTCCAAATTCTACTTAATGCAATTTACTTCCAGTGTTTAATTTAAATCATTGTTTTTTCTTGTTTTACTCAGCCTTTCCTTTATTTCTTTATTGTTGCGCCAAACCCGTTGATCGTTAGAACACTCTTTACGTCACCAAGGTCACCTCAGCGTGACAACTCTCACTAAAAAATCGAGAAACTAAAAACGCACCATAAACATACGCTTCTAATCACCACTGTTCTAGGATTTGTGTGGCCTATCCCGCGAGCAAACCTGCGACGGAAGGCCAGCGGTTGTTCGCACAGGCGAACAATGTGGCACGCCCGGTGGGACCCGTGTGAATTGAGTATATGTTTTTGCGTAGTGGTAAGATGGTAACACCACGACCGAATGAAGAACCGCCTCCGGCGGAAACTGCGGTGGGAACACAGACAACTGATGTTGGCTCTGGTACCATATCAGCGGCGTCAACCTCTCCTAGCGAACCAATTGCAATACCGCGTCGTAACGACCCGAGATCGACAATGGCAGGGACTCGGGGCAATATATGCCTAGTATCACCATGCCTATACCTAGATCGTATGGAATACCGCCAGAGTTCATGTCAAGTTTGCATTCTAGCAGACAGTTATTTGGGGAAATTCGTCCCCAATATTTTTGACTTATCAAGGGACAGGACACGTGTCGAACCAAATGATTCGACCCCCAGGATTCAACCTTGTCTCTCAGTCCATACCAACCTTTACCTCTAGTTCCGTCGCGGTCATGAGGCAACAGATGGACGAGAGTAATCACGAGATAGTCCACATGTTGACCCAATAGATGAGCACAATATTAAGACCACTGATACAAGAGTCAACCCAGAGTTACCAACAACTGGCGACTCAGATGACACGAATCGGTGACTTCTTAGGTGCTCCTAGGGCTCAGGGTCGACAGACCCCACCGCCTCGACCAGAGATGCCTCATCATCAGGACGAATTCTTCGACAAAACTATAGAACAACCTCGTGAGTTCAAGGAGATCCCTAGGAGAGTTCAAAGGCCTCCGGTGATTGTCCATAGGAACCAAGATCCAGATTTTGTTGTCCAGCAGGTTCGACAAGACGCCTTAGCTGGAGAACATAACTTGGAGGCCGTAGTCGAACGTATCATGGTCCGTAATGGGGCGAACCCAGGCCTTCGACGGCCAACATATACATCCCCCTTACCTGATTTTGTATTACAAACAGAATTACCCAGGCGATGGAAAGTGCCTAAGTTCATCAAGTTCGCTGGGGAAACGGAAGAGTCCACGATCGAACACGTCGCGAGGTATCAAACCGAAGCAGGCAACATAGCGAACAATGAGGACTTGAAAATGAAATATTTCCCAAGTTCCCTCACAAAGAATGCGTTCACGTGGTTTACCACGTTGCCCCCTCAGTCCATTCACACATGGGTACAATTGGAGAGATTGTTTCACGAACAATTTTATATGGGACAGTCGAAAATAAGTTTGAAAGAGTTGGTAAGCGTCAAACGCAAGGCCACAGAGTCAGTAGACCAGTACTTGAATAGGTTTAGACTTTTGAAAGCACGGTGCTTTACTTGAGTCCCTGAACACGAATTGGTCGAAATGGCCGCTGCGATAAGAAAGAAGTTGGACACGCAGTATCTTAGAGATATGGCGCAACTGGCTGACAGAGTTCGCCAGGTCGAACGTCTGAAAGCTGAAAAGGCCCAGTCTAACAGATATCGTAAAAAAGAAAAAGTATCTTATGTGGCTGCTGACGAGTATTCGTTCGACGATGAAGAATCCGTCGACGAAAGTGAGATCCACGTGGTTGAACTTAAGCCGGGAACTCCCTATACATGCAAACTATTGAAACCATCGAACGGGAAAATCCCACCGAAACTAACAAGACGGATAAACACGTCGCTAAAACTTATACTTTTGACGTTTCCAAATGTGATGAAATATTTGATTTACTAGTTAAAGATGGTCAGATAATTATTCCATCTAGTTTGAAAGATCCCCCTCTAGAAGAAAAGGAAAAGAGGGGATTTTGTAAGTTTCATAATTTCCTTGGTCATAAAACAGCTCAATGTGTTATTTTCAGGGATTTGGTGCAGAAGGCTTTGAAGGAGGGTCGAATCCAATTTGGCGAGAGGCTGAAGATGCAGGTTGACACCGACCCACTGAAGGTTGAAGAGGCTTTGTATTCAGAAGTGTACGAATGTCTGATGGTCGAATCTACTGAGGGCCTTGAAAAACCACCCACGACTGAAGTGGTAGAGTGCATAATGGTCGAAACTACTGAAGGTTCTGACAAGAGGGCAGAGGGCAAACTTGAAGCAGTGTACCCCCAAGCTGGTGAAAGTTTGGAAGATTTTCAGGAAAAGTGCAGGATAAGCGGCTCGAAAGCCGTACTATGCCCCAGATGCAATGCTGTGTTCGATGAGAAAGTTGCTGAGAGGTATGAGGCAAGCAAGAGAGAAGTGCTGCCAGAAAGCAAGCCACCTGTCCCAAGGTTTATGTTCCATAGGAGCGGGGCTCCTCGTCGAAATGAGGTGTACCGAAAGCTGTTCCAAGGGGGAAGGCCTAAAACTTTCGTGCCCCCATCAGACTCTCCACAGGAAATATGGATGGCCCCAGTGAATCAGAAGGGAAGCAAAAGACCAAAGTGGAAAGCTCTTGATTTGGAAAAGGAGGCGAATGTCGCCGACAAAGGGGTCGAACAAGCAGGATATCGGGTGTCCCCCAACTACAAAGGGAAAAACCCTATGACTAGGACCCAGTGGAGGCACTATCACCGCAATAAGAAGGCTGAAAGAGAGGCTACGACTTTGAAAGTGAAGCCTGTTGGAACATCTGGGCAGAAGCGCCAATACCCAAGAGAAAGATGGGTAGAAAAGAACAAGGTGGCGACGAACTAGACCATGGCAGTGACTGTGAACGCTTCGGGAGAAACGGAAGTGGTGTCGACCCAGAGCTCAAAGTGTACTTCGCCGACGGAGAAAAAGGAAGAGCCAGAGTATACTCCTCAATCAGATGAAGAGGAGCATATACTCCCCTCAGTCCGATGAAGAGTATGACCCATCACCTGAAGGGGATTTTGACGAAGACATGTACGACGACAACAATGATGACACCTATGGCGAAGACTTCGTGGTAAACTGTGGTATCATGTCGGTTCTACCAGCTGAGTATGATGTGGTATCTGAAATCTCTGAGACTGAAGAAGACTTCGTCACAGGTGAGAATGCGGATGACAAGCCGCTATGCTATTATGTGATGAACAGTGGAATGGTCGAGGGACAAACGACTATGCTTGAACGTCCTAGCCCTGGGATGATGTACCATTTAAAGCCGTTGTTCATAAAGGCGAAGATTGATGGGGTGCTTGTCAACAAGGTGTTTGTAGATGGTGGAGCGACTGTGAACCTAATGCCTCACAGTCTGTTTAAGAAAATTGGGAAGACGGAGGCTGACCTCCGACAGCACAACATGGTTTTGTCCAACTACGAAGGCAAGACCAGTAACATCCTGGGGGTCGTCCAAGTGGACTTGGCAGTAGGTACGACCAACAGGCTGACACTTTTCATGGTCATCAAATCGAAAGAAAACTTCAATCTGTTGTTGGGACGTGAGTGGATCCATGAAATTGGGGCAGTACCATCAACAATGCACCAAAGATTGATCATTTGGAGAAAGGATGGCATCGTCGAAAATATTGAGGCAGATCAAAGCTATTACAAAGTCGACGAAGCCAAGGGTACCAAGAAATCTTTTGACTAGAACTTAGCAAATGTGGCTCCTTGTGATGAAGGATCAGGATCGTACACCTCCGTCGACACGGGTCGTGTCCTGAACTTAGACCCCGACTACGGGTTCATCTGGGACGCTACCGATGAAGGTATGGAGCCAATGGAAATGCCACCAACGGGGTGGTCCACTACTGGTGAAAATGACGACTGAGTCAGAAAGCATGACTAGGATTTCGGCCTATCTGGCTGAAAACAGGAAGATGTCGGCACTCGAAAAGGACGAGACTCTCCAAATGACTAGGGGGGCCGACCATGACAAAAAAGCTAATGGCTCACAAGACCAAAGGGAAGCTGTAGAAAATCAGAGGCTCGATGGTAATTATGATGATGAGCCTTTAGGATTCGAAAAGGGCCCAGATCATGAACTACAGAGAATGCAAGCCCAAGACCCCCTTGAGGAAGTCGACTTAGGGGATGGAACAACCAAAAGGCCCACATACGTGAGTTCCAAGGCAGGACCGACAGTGAAAGCCAAATTGGTCAAAGTGTTGAAAGAATACAGGGAGTGTTTTGCTTTGGATTATGGCGAAATGCCTGGTTTGAGTCGGAGCGTAGTGGAGCATCGCCTCCCAATCCAGCCAGGAAAAAGGCCAGTAAAGCAACACCCTCGATGTTTCGCCCCGGAAGTGACGTCGAAGATCAAGTGGGAAATTGAAAGACTGCTCAAAAGTCGGTTCATCAGAATTGCAAGGTATGTAGAATGGATAGCAAACATAGTTCCTGTTATTAAGAAAAATGGGACCCTTCGAGTATGCATCGACTTTAGGGATTTGAATAACGCTACTCCTAAAGACTAATATTCAATGCCTGTGGCAGAGATGCTAGTTGACTCAGCCGCGGGATTTGAGTATTTGAGCATGCTCGACGGATACTCCGGTTATAATCAAATTCTCATAGCCGAAGAGGATGTCCCCAAAACCGCATTTCGATGCCCAAGGGCTTTGGGGACATATGAATGGGTGGTGATGCCTTTTGGGTTGAAGAACGCTGGGGCAACCTACCAAAGGGCTATGAATGCTATATTCCATGATTTTATTGAGGATTTTATGCAGGTGTACATTGATGACATAGTCATAAAGTCGTCATCAGAGGATGGTCATCTCGACCACCTCCGACGCTCATTTGAGCGAATGAGGAAATATGGGTTAAAAATGAATCCACTAAAATGTGCCTTTGGTGTTCGTGCAGGGGATTTTTTGGGATTCGTAGTCCACAAGTGAGGCATCGAGATCAACCAGAACAAAACAAAGGCCATCCTGGATCTCAAGCCTCCAACGACAAAGAAACAGCTCCAGTCTTTGTTGGGGAAGATAAATTTCTTGAGGAGGTTCATCTCAAACCTAAGTGGCAAGACGAAAGTGTTTTCACCACTGCTCAAGACCAAGAAGGAAAGTGAGTTCCGCTGGGGACAAGAGCAACAAAAGGCTTTCGACGCAATTAAAGAATACCTTACGAAGCCTCCAATCCTATTACCACCTAGTATAAATAAAAGCATGAAGTTGTACATTGCAGCGTCGGATACGACCATAGGCAGTATGTTAGCACAAGAGGATGATGGTGGCGTCGAAAGACCCATCTATTACCTTAGTAGGATATTGATAGATGCTGAGACTAGGTATACTATGATTGAAAAGCTATGCCTATGTTTGTACTTCTCATGTATGAAATTGAAACAATATATCAAACCAGTTAATGTTTATGTTTCGTCGCACTTTGATGTTATTAAGCATATGTTGTCCAAACCTATTTTGCATAGTCGAATTGGGAAATGGGCACTAGCGTTAACTGAATTCTCCCTGACATATGTCCCTTTGAGGGTGATGAAGGGTCAAATAGTGGCGGACTTCATTGTCGACCACGCTGTAGTCGAAACGTCGATACATAGCATCGACGTCGCCCCGTGGAAATTGTACTTTGACGGGTCGAGCCATAAAAACGGGGCAGGTGTGGGAATCCTGATAATATGCCCACAAGGGATCCCAACTACCTTTAAATGCAAAGTTGATGGCAAGTGTTCAAACAACGAGGCAGAATTCGAAGCCTTAATCACTGGTCTCAAGATACTCAAAGACTTGGGATCCAAAGAGCTTGAGATAAAAGGAGATTCAGAGTTGGTGATTAAACAAATCACGAGGGAATATAAATGTTTAAAGGAGCATCTGTTAAGTTACTTTTCGTTGGCGAAGCGTTTATTGGGACATTTCAAAATTGTCAACATCTCACATATGCCAAGAATAAAAAACCAGAAAGCTAACGAGCTGGCACAAATTGCCTCTGGTTACAAAGTGTCGGAAGGCAAGTTGAAAGGCTTCGTCGAAACTAGGAAAAAGATGGTGTCGAACGTACACGCACCATTAAGTTGGTCAATATCCAAAGTTTTAATGAGCTTGGTCGAAGGTTTAGAAAGTTGTGAGGTTTTCGTTAACGATATGCCACCAACAGACTGGCGGAGGTCAATTATAGAGTATCTAGAAAACCCGTTGGGCAACACCGATCGAAAGACTAAGTATAGAGCAATGAGTTATGTCCTAGTAAGAAACGAGTTGTTGAAGAAAACCCCAGAAGGGGTCTTGCTCAAGTGTCTAGGAGATACCGACGCATATTTGGCGATTTCTGAGTTCATAATGGGGCTTGTGGAGCTCACCAGGCTGGCCAAAAAATGAAATGGCGTTTGTTTCGACAAGGATTCTACTGGCCCAGCATGCTTAAGGATTGTATAGATTTCGCGAGAGGATGTCAGGACTACCAAAAACACGCAAACATCCAGCATATCCCAGCCAGCAAATTACATGGGATTGTCAAACCATGGCCTTTTCGAGGATGGGCTTTAGATGTAATAGGGGAGATTCGGCCCGCGTCGTCAAAGCAGCAAAGATTCATCCTTGTAGGAATAGACTATTTCACGAAATGGATAGAGGCTGTGCCTTTGGTTAAAGTGGATCAAGAGGTCGTGATAGATTTCATCCAGAATCATATCTTATGTAGATTTGGGATACCTGAGACAATCATGACAAATCAAGGTTTTGTGTTTGTGGGGCAGAGGATGCAGGAGTTTGCGGCGGAAACATGCTTTAAGTTGGTTACTTCGACGCCATACTATGCTCAGGCGAATGGTCAGGTCGAAGTAGCTAACAAGATAATAATTGGTTTGATCAAGAAGCACGTGGCAAAAAAGCCAAAAAACTGGCATAAGACGTTGAGCCAAGTGTTGTGGGCTTGTCGGACGTCACCCAAGGAGTCGACCAACTCTACTCCATTCCGTCTAACCTACGAACACGACGCTGTGCTACCCGCAGAAGTATGCTTGCAGTCCGTTAGAGTGCAACGACAGTATGAGATTCCATCGGAGCAATACTGGGAAATGATGTTAGACGAACTCGTGGACTTAGAGGAGGAAAGAATAGTGGATTTACAACAAGAAAGTCAAAGGGAAAACCTTTGCTGCAAACGACTTTGTTTGGAAAGTGGTATTGCCCCTGGATCGACGAGATCGAACGATGGGGAAATGGTCGCCCAACTGGGAAGGGACATTTCAGGTAACACGAGTGTTTAGTAATAACGCATATGAAGTACAGGAGTTGGGAGCAGACCAACGAATCTTAAGAGTAAATGGGAAATATTTGAAAAGATACAGACCCATGTTGCAAGAGGTTCACATCAAAATATAGTTTCCATTAATTTAGGGCCAAGAATGGCTTACAGAATATGGTTCATTACATTGTACCAACATACAAACTAAGGAAATTCAGGAAATCTAGCTTTAAAATCATCAAAGAGGACCTTCTCATGAACTATCTTGCTCTCAAGAAGAATCTTTCGTCGCTGCATGCGGCTGATAGCATCTTTAATCTTCATAGCCGCTTCGACGTGAACAAGTCCTTGAGCCACTTCATGGTCGATGGCTTCTTGTGAAGGCAGAGGTTCAGCTGAGTCTAGAAAAGCCTTTTGATGTTCAACCTCGGCAATATTTTTGGTCAGCTCCGTTATCTGGGCTTGGTATTCAGATATCTGTTGGTCGAAAGCCTGGCGCTTGTTGGAGTGCTCTTGTTTTTTGGTCTCATAGGCCCCAAGTTTTTGTTCACAAACTGAGCTAAGGTGCCACTCACGTTTCATGTCGTTGTGGCGGAACCAGATTTGGGCGTCGGCCTGATGATGCATGGCAAGGTCTTTGGCCAGTTGAGTAAAAAAGGCTTCGAACTCGATCAGATATGTGGCCATGGGGGCGGGGAGCCGGAATTCAGAAAGTTCATCGAGGAGTTTGAAGATGTCGTTGGCTACGGCGGAGTCCTCGGCAACAGCCGCCAGAAACTGTTCCTAAAAAAGATAGGACCGCAGCTGCTGAAGTTTGAGATTGAAAGAAGCATCCACTTCTGGAGTTGGGATTGCGGTCGAACCAGTGGGTTGAATCTCTTCAGCTGCCTGGCGAAGCTTGTGTAGTGCCTTCAGAGTTGCTGCTGGATTTGCCGCCTTGGCTGCCAAGAGTGCTTTCGGAGTGAGAGATTCCTCGACAGCAGCCGAAGCCTTCTCTGTTCGATGTTCAGGGATTTCGAATGTCTCCCCGACGTCAGTATCCACGACGGGCGAAGGATTGACAGTCACCCCAGGGAATGCATCGTCATGCTCCAAGTTATCAGTTGCAGCAGGAGGCGTCTTCACCAAGTTTTCCTCAGGGATAAGTGGGTGAAACTCATCAATCTTTTGGGGACTTGGCGTAACGACGACGTTGGTAGTAGGAGCGTCTGCAGCTAATTCAGTATCGCCCTCACCAACAGTGGTCGAAGTGACCACATTTTCCTGCAAAAGACAAAATGCCAGTGAGCTTCGTCACCCCAAGGTCGTCTAGGACACAAATAAAGTTAGAATACCTGCACAGGAGTTGTTATCTTGGGGAGGGCGATAGAGGGAATTGGTTCGAAAACATCTTCAAGATTTCTTAGGACGACTGGGGCCACCGTCGAGACGTTGGATTTGGAGGGTGTCCTTCGCGTTATAGCCTTTTTCTTCCTCACCAAAGGGGTCGATGGAGGAGACGCTGGAGCTGCTGCAGTAAAGACTCGAGAGTGAGTGCTCTCATTCGATTCAGTCCTTTCTGGGGAAGGTACTTTCTCAGCAACCTGCGCAGAAATGATGCAAGAACAAAGGGAAGTCGAGGACGCAGAACAAGAAATTGAAAAATACCTGTAGAAGGTTGGCCTTAGGTTTTTTGGTAGGTCTGGTGGAAGTCGACGCAGCCGTCGTTTCTCGTTTGCGCCCCTGAAAGCAAAGCTGAAACTAGTTAGTTAAGACCTAGGGGCATACAAAATCAAGAGTCCAGGATCTACCTTTGTCGAAGTATCCTCTGCAGGGTCAGCATCTATGATAGGGGTTGTAGTCGACGGTTTAGGGATACCAGCTGTAGAAGCAAAAGCGTCAACCACGTTTGCCAGGAAAAGATTGGGAGTAAAAGCTTGAGTTTGGTACTCCGACCACCACGCCTCAAATTCCTGAGTAGTGAAAAAGGTAGGCTGGAAGGAGAAAACCGGTAGTTCCAAGTGTTGGGAGGCTCTGACAAACCTCATGCAAGCTTTGTGACCTACATGTGTTAAACGTCGACCAGACCATACTATATCCTCAGGATGCCTCACTAAGGGTTTTGGCAACATCTGGCTCAAGCCAAATTGTCGAGCCACCAAATTTGGACAGTAGTTCATGAAACCATATCCATTGTTCCCCGTCTCAATGCCAAAAGAGATCATGGTGGGAGTGAGGAACGCCCGCCATATAGCATTCGACAGCGCAGCAGCTTGAGGTGAGACTCCAGGGAACGGTTGTCTGAACCAGTCAGGCCCAAACTTACGCTCCACAAATGGCGCCATGTCAGGGACGAAAGAAGAGGTTTCCACAAACATACTGAGATACCTCATAAAGAGGGCTTGTCTTGGGGCTTCTTGGGTAGTCATCAAGGCTAGTCGCAGTCCCTCGACAGAACGTGCTTTATTCAGATGCTCAATTGTTGCAGAGGCTGGATATCCTAATTTGTGCTCGAAAGTAGCGTTGAGCCAATGTTGCAACAACCACATAGGCCCTGAAATGTTGAAGGCTTTAGTGGTTTGGTGGAGGAGTTTCAGTCTCATGGTCGACAGGCCAAGAGAATGGTAGAGGGAGGCCAACAGAAGTTTGGCCAGAGATATCTGTCGGCCTTCGTGGATTTGAATGGCCAGACTGATGAAACTTTTGGCTATTTACAAGGAACCAGGGAAAAACATATAATATGACAACCAGAGGGTCAGGAAGGAAATATGCTCTTCATTAGAGACTTCTGTAGAGCGTCTGTCATGATGATCTTCGATGTAGTTTCGGAAGCTAGCGCGTTAGAAGTCGAAGGCGTTGTCCGTCTCCAAAGTCGGGTCGAACGTCTCACCCAGTGGCGAAAGGCCAATGATGGCCGCCACATCGAAAAGTGTTGGCGTGAACATGCCACAAGGAAGGTGGAATGTGTTTGTTGATCCTTCCCAAAAATACATCGACGCCAGCAGCAAGCAAGGGTTCACTCTGTGGGCGGTCTTGGAGAGTTGGATGGCGTCGAAGATGCCACATTCCTTCCATTGCTTCTTACGCTGCCCTTCGGCTCTGTCAAGCCAGGTAAGGTAATCTTTGTTGCCTGGAGTGGGCATAGATCTGAAAACTCGAGATTTGGGTGCCATATATTTGAGGTCCAAGGTGCCACCTTTCTCGAAAGCAGGAGGAATCGTTTGGTCGAAGCAAGGAAAGAACTTCTGGAGTTCTTGTGGGTTAGGTTTGTTGTCTGGAAAGGGGCCATGGAAACCACACAGCTTATTCTCAACCGCGAATGGGATGACCATTTGACGGCCCCAATTAGCCACCACCGTCTCATCAATGGAAGATGGTTGAGGAAGAGGATGGTGTGTTTCCGCTTCAGAGATTACGTACGCGACAGGGTTGTTACTGGTAGTTTGAGGAATGTGAGTTGTAGGGGTTCTTGATGAAGCCATTGGAAGAAAGAACGCAAAGGGTGCTCTGAGACGGTAAAAGCTTTAGGTAAAGGAAGTCAAAGCCTGAGTTTTTGAGGAGCAAACGACGGTTTCGTGAAGAAGGAGTTATGAAATGTGGCAAGTTCCTAAAGAAGACTATTTATAGGGTGCATGCAGGAAAATGAAAGATAAAAAAACTTTTCAACTTCTGTGAGTAAGTGGAGTTTGATTTCGAGGCCTATGACTTAGATGGGACTAGCCATCATGGCGTTTTCCTGGGAATCGTGGGATTGAGATTGCCATCATCATGTCAGACGGCGCTTGCCACGTGTTGAGAGTAAAACCAAAACGATTGGCAAAGGCGTCAAAATCCTATAAGAAACCAAAAAGCCAGATTTCTCCATCGACACAGTATTCAGTCGAAACTGGCCTTTTGGGGGGGCAATTTGTTGACACTGGATTTTGACTGGCGGTGGGATCCGGAGACTCCAGGGCGTGTTGGTGCAAAGGGGAACGTCAAGGTGTCGAATCGACACCAGCAGAAAGGCACGTCGAAGAAACGGTAACAAGCCTCGGCATCGGAAGGAAATGAGGCGACAAGTTCATTTTGACTTCAAGGCACAAAGCGTTTAGGCGGGAGAAATTTGAAACTTCCAAGACTATGGGAAGTTAAAAAGAAAGTGGGGTGCCACGTGTCAGCTTCAGGAGACATCCGGGTAGACAAACAGTTACATTTTAGGCCTATATAAGGCGTTGTACTTTTCATTTTAGGGGTCGCATTTTTTCACATTGTAAGGGAAAATACTCAAAGTACCAAGCTTAGAGAGAAATGAGTTCACTCCCGCAAACAAATGTACATCTGCGTCCAAGTTCTACTTAATGTAATTTACGCCCAGTGTTTAATTTAAATCATTGTTTTTTCTTGTTTTACTCAGCCTTTCCTTTATTTCTTTGTTGTTGCGCCAAACCCGTTGATCGTTAGAACACTCTTTACGTCACCAAGGTCACCTCAGCGTGACAACCATCACTAAAAAACTAAGAAACTAAAAATGCACCATAAACATATGCTTCCAATCACCACTGTTCTGGGATTTGTGTGGTCGATCCCGCGAGCGAACCTGCGACAGAAGGCCAGTGGTTGTTCGCACATGCGAACATCAACCCTAAAATTGATCTGAGTTTTTGGCTCTTTGTAAAGACTGCTCTAACAAAGGATGACTAAGTTTTGTCCTATACCTTTAAGAGGTCTTCAGGGTCCTTGTATTAAGCCCAATAGAAGGCATGAGAACTTCTAAGAAGCCGGAGGGTCCTTGTACAAAGCCCAATAGCAGGCTGGGATGCATTTAGGAAGCATGTGGGTCCAAACCTAAGAAAAGTTTCACCGAGAATAATCTTTTCTTTAGTGAACAGTTCTAGGGTTTGAAGAAATTCAAGAGAAGTTTCACCGGGAATAAATCCTCTCTGGGGGAAATGAATTTCTTTGACAATTTTCTAATAGTGACAGTCTGAGAAAAGTTTCACCGGGAATAATATCTTTCTTTTTGTTCCATATTGTATAAGCCCAAGAAAAAGGCAAGACTGTATCTGGAATTCCTATAGGGAACTAGTTTTGACTATGTTTAAAGAGTGACCACTGGTTTGATCTAATCCTAGACCTAATTGTCGGGGAAAACTCTAAGCAGATAATATACAGGTATATATATACAGGTGATATATATACTGTATGTAAAAGAGGGTAGGAGGACTTACAGGTGAGCAAGCTTCCAGCACAAACAAATATATATATATATATATATATATATATATATATATATATATGTGTGTGTGTGTGTGTGTGTGTGTGTGTGTGTGTGTGTGTGTGTGTGTGCAAGTATGTAAAGAAAGCTATTTAAAACTTACAGGCGAGCAAGCTTTCGTTGTAACAGCTGTATGGTTAGTTGTTCAAGAAATTAAAGAAAGTTTAGATAACAACTATGAATTTGAACCTAAATCAAAAGGGAAAGTTATTTTTGAAAAGAAGATTGGGGCTTATACTCAAGGAGATGCCTAGATGAAAAACAGTAATCGTACCGTTGATCTGAGAACCGTACTGGGACTTATACAATGACTGAGGCCCAAAAAGATTTTATTCACAAAGGGATGGGACTTACACTCTATTAGAGGCCCAAAAGTTTATTTTTGTACAAGAGATGGGGCTTACAACTCAAGGAGAGGCCCAGAAATAACAATGATCGCACCGTTGTTTTGAAAATTGTACTGGGACTTATACAATGACTGAGGCCCAATTTATTTATATACAAAAGAGGGTTGGGTCTTACACTCTATTAGAGGCCCAAAGTGTATTTAAAAAAAAGAGATGGGACTTACAACACAAGGGGAGGCCCAGATGATTTTTGTTTTGAAATGGCGATCGCGTCGAGATTTTAGAAATCACAGTGGGACTTATACAATGACTGAGGCCCAAAAAAGGTTTTTAATTACAAGGTATGGGTCTTACACTCTATTAGAGGCCCAAAGTGTTTTAAAATTTAAAATCAAGAGGAAACCCTAATTTTAAATAAAAATGTCATTTTTCAAAGGAAATTTAAATAATAAATGATAAAAATATCAAATATATTCAAAAACAAATTGTATACTTTGAAAAATATTTTGAAAAAACATGTTTAATCACATGAAAGTTTGAAATTCAATTGGTTTTGAAAGATCAAAGTGGGAATTTCATTTTAAAATGTTTAAAAACAATAAAAAATGAAATTAATTACAAAAATTCTAACTATATTAAAAAAATAATATAAATTGGATTTTTTTGTAAAATAAAATATTTAAACATTTTTGTGAATTTTGAGAAAAAGAATTAATTCAAAAACACAAATATTCAGAGAGAAATTAATTTTTGAATCAATTAACAAAAATATCAAAATATTCAAAAATTCAAAAATTTGAAAAAGGGCGCCAAGAACACTAAGTTCTTACCCGCGTGCCCTGTTTCTGCAGATTTGCATTTTCTCACTTTTCTCCATGATTTCTCAATGGTTTTGCACGATTCAAGTACCAATCTTGTTCGTTTTTGAACAAGGATCACAACCATATAGTTTAATTGCATTTATATTAAGTATGGAGGAAGAAATCAACAGAAAACCTCAAGAACCCTAATTTCAACATAAACACAATGAAATTCCATACACGATGGATTCATGACAATTGATTGAGGGTTATTACTCTACATACATGCATAAACAAAATGGTAACTCAAAAATTCATTCATGATGCATGGATCATAGAGTTTGAAGGGTTCACGCCTACCTCTTGCAGCTGGTGATCGAGTTTGATGATGGAGGTGTTGCAGTTAGGTTCCAATAATCTGAACAGCTTCCTCAGGTGCCAAGGAATGTGTTTGAATGCTTGGAGTGGATTGAAATGAGCTAGAACTGGTTGTGGTACCTCAACTGCAACTCTGTCAAGAACTTGAGCAATTGGCTGGTGATTTTGTGAATTTGATGTTCCAGATGTGATTTTGTGTTATGGATCACTCATACATGATGTTTATGAGGTGTGTGTGTGATTGGTTTGGTTGGAATCACTCTCAATCTCAAAACCCGATAGTGACTTGAGTTAGAAGGCAAAATTGGAGTGAAAGGGAGATTTTGAAGAAAGGATCAGTTTGGGTGCTTTGGTGTACTCAAACCGATCACAAATGAGCTCTATTTATAGTGTGTCAAGTTTGTTTTGGCAGCAATAGTGTGTGGCAACTGCAGCATGTCTATGGCTAATGGTGATCAAATGGAATCTCAAGTCTCCTCTAGCCATTGACTTGAGGTTAGAGCACAAGCCTATGGTCTTTTGGTTTAGAGATAAGGCTTGACTCATTTAGTTAAGTTTGCCTTAGTTCATGCCACCTTGATGTATCCATTGAATGCATTGAAACAAAATTGGAGTCTTGGCACTTTTTAGCCTTTTTAGGTTTGTTATGGCTATATGTAAATTCTTGGACTTGGGAGGCTCGGGGATCAGATCACTCCTCTTTGATTTCATCCTCTAATGTGTCCTAATGGATGACAAGGCTTGAATTTGTCTGATTTTTCCAAATCGAGCAAAATACCAGATTCTGCCTTGTATAAGACAGTTGGAAATGGTGATTTTGAGGGGATCATATCTCCCTGCTCAGGTTGAGTTATGAGAGGCTCTTGTGCTTTTTAGAAAGCCCTCATATGATACAATACATGTGTGATCATGGTTGGTCTTGAAACTATTTAAATCCAACTGAAAAAACCTCATGAACTTTGATGTCCAAGGCGGGCAACTTAGGCCGATTTTCACTAAGTGTTGAAAAATGTCATTTTCTTCATTTTTGTCATTTTGATCACTCCATAACTTAAAATCCATGAAGAATTGAAGTTTGAGGTAGTTGAAGCTTTTGTAGAATGTAGGAAGACCTACAAATCAAGCTTTGGATCACCCAAAATGGCTGCTTGGATCACAAGTTATGATCCTTGGAAGTTGGTACCAAAATCATACAAATTTAGTAACTTAGAAAAATTTTCAATTTTTCAAGATTACCCCTTTTACAAGTTATCTTGGTTTCTTGATCAATTCTTGTTCAAATGACATTACAAGTCATATTTTATGAAAATATGATTCATAAGTGAAATTCTGGTATCAGACGTGTGATGTTAAGGTGTGATGTCACAACAACATACTCTGCACAATGGACAGCAATAACAATAAATAACACCAAGAATTGTTGACCCAGTTCGGTTACAACCAACCTACTCTGGGGGCTACCAAGCCAGGGATGGAATTCACTACTTGTAGATATAATTTACATACTCAACAACCCGTTGACAATCTCCTAAACTTATACTCTACTAATGACTTCCTACCTAAGAAACCACTTAGGTATGAGAACACCACTTAATCCCTTACAAACACTCAAAGAAACCGCTTTGAGTACCCTTGATCTTACTTCACAGCTTTGATCAAATCACACAACTCTCTTTGCTTCACAGCTTTAGAGAGGATAGAAACTCAACACCTATTCAAACCCTAGAATAGTGTAAATACAAGCACTTTAAACAAACTCTAGACACAAAGCCTTCTGCTCTTTAGCTACCACACATTCATCTTTGGTGTAGCTTACCTTGTAACCTTCATCACAAAGTTGACTTATGCTAATTAAATTAGCACTCAACCCTTGAACAAGGAGCACATTATCAAGAGTACGACCATCATGATTCTTCACTCTTCCAACTCCTTCTACTACTCCTCTTTCACCATTGCCAAAAATAACATCATTTGCATGGCAAGGATTGAACTCTACCAAATGCTTCTTGGATCCAGTCATGTGCTTTGAACATCCACTGTCAAAGTACCATGCATCCATAGCAAAATGTCCATCTGATGTGTGAGCCAATAGACATGTGACCTGAGCTTTAGGAACCCATTGTTTAACAACGTTGGGCCTGAACTCTCTCTATCTATTTTGAGGTTGAGGGTATCCATGCAGCTTGTAGCAAGAGTACTGCATATGTCCAAATCTTCCACAATAATAGCATCTCACCCTTTCATCTGTGAATCGTCTGCCATGATGAGATTGCCTATGCTGCCATCCATGATGTGGTCTCCTCCTACCATAACTGCCCTGCCATCTATTCTGTTGATATCTTTTCCCATAAGACGACTGAGAATGCTGTTTCCTGGATTGTCTCCCATGATGGTGTGGCTTTCTTCTTCCATATACATAAGGAACAACATTGGTGTATCCATACCCATAACCATACCAGTTGTCCTGATGTTGAGACATCTGATGAGACATGTGCTGTTTGCTCTCATGGTATTGAGGGGGCATATACTGACTAGCTCCCTGTGGCTGCTTCCTCTTCTGATAGGGACCATTCTTCTTCTCAATCTTCTTAGGTTGTGAAACATCAGCTTTCTTAGGGGTAGGATCCTACTTCTTTGGCTGATGTTGAGATGAAGGTTGTGACACTTCCTTCTTTGAACCTGAAGTGCTTCATTCTGAAGTTCCCTTGTCCTCAGCCACATAATCTATCCCAGCTTTATCTCCAACAGCTTTTTCTGACTGAAGTATCTTGTCAAGTGTGTCTGTACCACAGCTCAGCATCCTAACAGACTTGGTCATTTGATCAAGATGAGCTCTAACTAGCACTACTTCATTTTCAAGATCAGTCTTTTCATTCTCTAGCTGAGCAATCTATTGCTTGTGGAACTTGTTTTCTTGACAAATCTCAGCACTCTTTAAACACAACTCTTGATAGGTGGATGCCAACTCCTCATAAGTTACTTCTCCATCACTAGAATCATCATCAGAAACAACAGCTCCTGTTAAAGCTCTCACATGCTTTGCTGACTCGCCTTCACTTTCACTATCAGAGTCAGACCAGGAAACTGTCATGCCCTTCTTCTGCTTTTTCAAGAAGGTGGGACATTCTTTCTTGACATGTCCATACCCTTCGCACTCAAAGCACTGCACTCCTTTATCTTGGGCAGCTTTCTCTTCATCCTTCTTGCTGGTGTCAGAAGTCATGTTCTTGACATTAGGCCTGGAGTTATTATTCATTCTCTTGAATACTTTGGTGAACTGTCTTCCCAACATCACTATGGCCTGAGATAAATCCTCCTGGGATTCAGAACTCTTTCCTTTATCTTCTTCATTATTTGACACCAGGGCTATACTCTTTGGCTTCTTTTCTGGTTCTTCCTCATTCAACCCAAGCTCAAAGGTTTGAAGAGATCCAATGAGCTCATCTACTCTCATCTTGCTGATGTCTTGTGATTCTTCAATGGCAGTAACCTTCATCTTATACTTCTTAGGTAGGGACCTAAGTATCTTCCTCACAAGCTTTTCATCTGACATCTTCTCTCCAAGAGCACTAGATGCATTGGCCAGCTCAAGAACACTCATGTGGAAATCATGAATAGTCTCATCGTCCTTCATCTTTAGGCTTTCAAATTTTGATGTTAAAATCTGAAGTCTTGACATCTTGACTCTAGATGTTCCTTCATGAGTATCCTGCAAGATATCCCATGCTTGCTTAGCAACTTCACAGGTATTAATTAACCTGAAGATGTTCTTATCCACTCCATTGAAGATAACATTCAGAGCTTTGGAATTTCCAAGGGCAAGCTCATCTTCCTCCTTGGTCCACTCTTCTTCAGGCTTTAGCTTAGAGGTGCCTTCTTTATCTTTACCAGCATCATCCTTCTCACACATGACAGGTGCTTTCCACTCTTTAATAACAGCCTTCCAAGCCCTACTGTCCAAGGATTTTAAGAAGGTGGTCATCCTTGGCTTCCAATAGTCATAATTGGATCCATCCAAAATAGGGGGTCTGTTGATGAATCCTCCAACTTCTTTGTCCATCTTTTCACCAGAAAGTAACTTCCCTAGATCTCACCCAGAGACAGACAGGATGCCTGCTCTGATACCAATTGAAATTCTGGTATCAGCCGTGTGATGTTAAGGTGTGATGTCACAACAACACACTCTGCACAATGGACAACAATAACAGTAAATAACACCAAGAATTATTGACCCAGTTCGGTTACAACCAACCTACTCTGGGGGCTACCAGGCCAGGGATGGAATTCACTACTTCTAGATATAATTTACAGACTCAACAACCCGTTGACAATCTCCTAAGCTTATACTCTACTAATGACTTCCTACCTAAGAAACCACTTAGGTATGAGAACACCACTCAATCCCTTACAAACACTCATAGAAACCACTTTGAGTACCCTTGATCTTACTTCACAGCTTCGATCAAATCACACAACTCTCTTTGCTTCACAGCTTTAGAGAGGACAGAAACTCAACACCTATTCAAACCCTAGAATAGTGTAAATACAAGCACTTTAAACAAACTCTAGACACTAAGCCTTCTGCTCTTGATCTTCTGAATGTTTTCTGTCCCTTTTTCCTTTGGTCTTGTGCGCTTTATATAGCTCCTGAATTGGGCTTGGACTTGTCACAATATTTGATCAGATTTGTTAATTAAAACTGAATCTTTAAAACAGATTTTATCCCCAAAATCTTTTTAAATCTTCAACCTTTTAATTCTCCAACAGACCTGCAATCAAATCTCCCATGTAACAGAAAATATCTATCCCAAGGTATTCTCATCCAATGAGTCAACCACTCTCCACAATTCTAGCTAAGACGCGTGCCCTAATAACATGTCCTGCTGTTATTAATTCTGCAGGTCTGATGTTACAACATCACCTGTGTGACATCAGACATCCAACTTCAGCATTTAACTACTTAACACAGCCCAGTGTTAAGACTTCAATGTTACAACATCAGCACCTTGACATCAACATTGCTCATACCTTGTTTTACCAAAATTCCAGCCAATCCAAGAACTAACAATAAGGATCATTTTTGCCAAAAAAGTCATGTTTTGACTTTTGGTTCCGGAGCGGTTCGGCGCGTAAAAACCTTAATTCCCGACTTTTGGGGAATGCATCCTCTGAGGCTAATTCATCTTTGCAAATGGATCCTTAGGGTTATTTTGAGAATATTGAGTCACATGTTGAAGTCTTGGCTCATCCTCTTGTGAAAATCTCACTCTGGAGGTCCCAGTCGTCCAAAACCCTAATTTGGCGACATCGGGTGTTTCGAGGCTCAAAACACTTGGAATGTCACAACTGTGTGCTTAATTTTTGATGTGAGGGTCCTCTTAATCCTTTGTGATTGTTTTAAAGAGGTTAGACAATTTGAAGATCATGTCATTTCTTGATTGATCTTTTGTCTAAATGCTTTGAGAGGGCCCAAACCCTAATTCTTGATTGTGGTGGATGCTCAACTATCTTTGAGAAGATTGATGAGGCATGAAGGTACATCCATATTGTGGTAATGATCCTCACAATGATGGGAAATCTTGGTGGTCAAAATTTGGGGTATGACAGATGCCCCTATTTAATTTTCTTGGACTCGAAGGTGTGAATGGCGAAGATATTCGGACATTCAGGGTGCAAGAGGATTAAATATCGGAATACCCGAAATTTTGATGGTGGTTATGAACGGCAGTTTGCTCGTCCATCTTATTTTGCTAAGCAATGATACTTTGAAAAGGGTAAAACTTCCCCTCGATCCTGGTCTTCAGCCAAGGAACTGGTCTTAGTTTCTTTTGTGATACCTCCCCTCGATCCTGGTTTTTTGCCACAGAACTGGTCTCTGTTTCTGATATAAACTTCCCCTCGATCCTGGTTTTTTAGCCACGAAAATGGTCTCAGTTTCTGATATAAACTTCCCCTCGATCCTGGTTTTTAGCCACGGAACTGGTCTCAGCTTCTGATATAAACTTCCCCTCGATCCTGGTCTTCAGCCATGGAACTAGTCTCAGTTTCTTCTTGTCAAGTTCCTTCCTTGACAAGGGATGCTATGTGTAGCGGTTTTCGTCAAACTTCTCGCTTAGTTATTACTGAGGAGATGCCATTTGATGGGAAAAAGTTTTGATGTCAGACTCGCTGGGGGTACCCATTTGTCTGAGCTGTAGAGGTGTACAAACTTCTCAGTTGGAGATGCCATTTGTTGACTCTACTGGGGAAAAATGAGTCTCTTGGAAGACTGCTTTTCGCTTGGGGATACTACATCATACTTTTCTTCGAGATCTTTTCGGAGAAATGCCATGTGATGCAATCCAATTTTGAGGTGCTGATGACTTCATTAACATTGACTTTCTTGTGAGATAAACCAATGTGTTGCTGAGAGTCTTTGGTTGAGAGGCTTTCTCTGGGATTTTCCTTAATCTGGGAAAGCGACAATGTCATCTTTAAGGGTGAAGAGTGACGTTTGTCGAATGTCTTCTTACCTTGCAGGGGTTCAAGTTATCAAAGTGGTCGAGGACCGTCTCCAATCCAGAAATAAACTGGGGGAGAGAGATTGTTCAGACAAAACATTTCCTGACGAGGAAAGAACTGACAACTCGATTGATTAAGAAGACTTTATCACTTGGGGCCGAGACTGACCAGAGTGATAGTAATGCAATATGATTATGAATGTGAATCAATTATGCATGATGTATGTATGTTTATACTGACAAAACTGACGCAACATACAGACTAATAGATGAACACAAAGGGATACTCGGCCATGGTGGGGGATGAAAAGTATCATTGGTTCAAAATAGCAATCCTTCCTTGCTTAAGAAAGACGGTCCCTGTGGGGGTGAAAATACTGTTTAATCGGTCTTAAGAGGTAAGAACTCTGTCGGGGATGTCAGATGAAACATTTGTATCTGACACAGTTGATCCTTCATTCAGGAGACTGGTTTAGAAGGAGTACTTTGATTCTGCATTTTGAGGTTCAATCACCTTTGGAGAAGCTATTGATGTTCTTTTCGATGTTCATCAGTAAAAAAAAAATTGCCATTTTTATTTTAAAAGTAGAAAAATTTAACAATTAAATTCATTTTTGTTTTATTTCAAGAATCGTTGATCATGTTAAAAATGTCATTATGTAAAGCTAAAACAAATGAGAATGGCAAACAAAAGCACTAGGGCTCAAATTTTATTGATAGAATGGAAATCAGCCAAGCGTGTGATTCCATAGAGCATTTACAAAGTTTAGAAAATAGTAATTTAAGGGAAAGGGCTACATTGAAACATAACAACCGTTATCCTTCTACCATCTTTGAATTCTGGACATTCTGAGCTTCTGTCGAAGATGACCTTGACTCAAGTTTTCGTGATGGATGGCATGACTGCTGAGGAGTTGAAATGATCAGACGTAGTTACTTGCCATTAATCCTTAACATTTGCCTAGATTGTACTTTGAGATTTCCAATCCATCAGGATGATTTTTTCTTATGTCTCTAATTTTTGCCTAGACCGCCCTTTCGGGTTTTCAATCCACCGAGACGTTTTTTTTATTTAGGAGAAGTATTTCTTGACTACATCAACATTTGTAGGGTAGGCAAACTCTTCTCCATCCATGGTTGCAAGTCTCAAGGTGCCGCCTGAGAAGGCTTTCTTGACCACATAGGGGCCGTCATAATTCGGAGTCCATTTGCCCCCAGAATCAGTGAGGAATGATTGTATCTTTTTGAGCACAAGGTCTCCTTTCCTGAAGACATGGGGTCGAACCTTTTTGTCGAACGCGTTCTTCATTCTTTATTGGTACAACTAACCATGGCACAGAGCCGTTATTCGCTTTTCTGTGATCAGATTCAATTCATCGTGTCGACTTTGACACCATTCAACCTCTGTTAGCTTAGCTTCCATCAATACCTGGATTGATAGGATCTCTACTTCTATGGGGAGCACTGATTCCATGCCATATACTAGAGAGAAAGGGGCTGCCCCTGTTGAAGTGCGGACATATGTGTGATAACCGTGAAGAGCAAAGGGCAGCATTTCATGCTAGTCTTTGTAGGTTACAACCATCTTTTGGACGATCTTCTTGATGTTCTTGTTAGCCGCTTCTACCGCTCCGTTCATCTTAGGTCGGTAGGGAGATGAGTTATGGTGTTCGATCTTGAACTCGACGCACAACTCTTTCATCATCTTGTTGTTCAAGTTAGATCCATTATCAGTAATGATCTGGCTTGGAACACCATAACAGTAGATGAGATTATTTTTGATAAATCGGACCACCACTTGTCTGGTTACATTGGTGTATGATACTGCTTTGACCCATTTGGTGAAGTAGTCAATGGCTACCAGGATGAACCGATGTCAGTTTGAAGCCTTGGGTTCGATCATGCCAATCATGTCGATTCCCCATATGGAAAAAGGCCATGGGGAAGAGAGAACTTTGAGATACATTGGCGGTACATGGATTTTGTCAGCATATATCTGACACTTGTGACACCTCCTCATGTACTTGTAGCAATCGAATTCCATGGTCAACCAATAGTATCTTGCTCTCAGGATTTTTCTCGCCATTGTGTGTCCGTTGGCATGAGTGCCAAAGGATCATTCGTGAATTTCTTTCATCAGCATGTTTGCTTCTGGTCTGTCTACACATTGGAGCAAGACCATGTCGAAATTTCTCTTATAGAGTGTATCACCACTTAGGAAGAAACTGCCAGCCAGTCTTTTGAGAGTCTTCCTGTCTTTCCTGGATGCCCCAGGTGGGTACTCTTGTTTCTGAAGGAAGTATTTGAAATTCTGGTTAAGCAGATCACGAAGATTTCAGACAGGATGTCGTGACACTTGATCTCTGCTTCTCACAAGGATCTAAGGAAGAACAATAATAAACAGCAGCAGGTAAAGAACACACAGAAATTGTTAACCCAGTTCGGTGATCAACAACACCTACGTCTGGGGGCTACCAATCCAGGAATGAAATCACTAAGTAGAATTGGTTCTAAGCTAAACTTGAACATTTACAACTTAGTACCTATAAACTACCCTTCCTAGATTTCTACCTAAGACACTCCTAGGTATGGGACCCTTCTCAATTCTCTTCCAATCACAGCAGTGACTGAAAATATTACAACTCAATAAAACAGTCCTTCTCAAGTATTCGCACAATACACGAGAGGCTCACAAGTACAAACCCTAGTACTTCTAAAACAGCTGCGATGATCAATCCACAAACTAGGTTAACTCTAACCTATTTATATTGCAAACCACACCTGGACTCGGGCTTCAAAAGTGCAGCAGATATCTTCCTCAGAATTAGCGACCTAATTCTTTCTTCTATCCCAAGTTATCAAAAATGTCTCCTTCACAAGGAAACCGCAAATTCATTTAGAACCAGAATCTTTGATTCCACAATCTCAGGTGCCACCTGGAACCCTAGTCATATTCCAATCAGACCTGGTATCAAAAACAGTTAGTTCAAAACTGTAACAGACAAAGATGTCGAATCCTCTTGATAAGACATCTTGTCTAACAATTTAACCTGCAGTTAGTTCAACATGTTGGGACATCTTGTCCAACATCTTTATGTTAAGTTAGTTTTACCAAAATTAATGCCAACCTCAGAAACAGGGACTCAACAATCTCCCCCTTTGGCAGATTTTGGCTAAAACTAACTCTCATATACCTGCAGAAACAGAACATCAGGGAGACTACTATTAGAGTAACAGCAGAATCAAAACATGTCTCCCCTTCAATCAGATCTACTCCCCCTCAGTGGTAGACACTCAGCAGCAGCAGCAGCAGTGGTTAGTAATGTTAGTAATTCTCCCCCTTTTTAGCCACAATATGACAAAGGTAGAAAGACTAACACAAAAACCAAAAGAATAGTTCAAAGTAAACTTAAGTTACACACCCAAAAAATATCCTGGGCAAACAACCCTTACACAACCAAAAGGAAAAAAAAAAAAACATAAAGAAAAAAATAAAGAAAATACAGATAACAGAGAAGATAACTCTCAGAGGTCATCTTCAGTCTCTTCATCATCTTCTTCTCCTCCTCCATTTTCCCCAGTCCCATTTTTAGCATCTTCCTCTTCTGCATCATAGTTTTCCTCATCACCATTCTCAGCTCCCTCAGCATTGCCTGCAATTCCCTTGGTCTGTTTGCCAGATAGAACTTGTATTAGTTGTTCAAGCTTTTCTTTTCTCGCAGTGCTAACTTTGATCGTATCATCAAGATCTTTGCAGGCTTTCTTCAATTGAGCAATGATGTCCTCTTCTGAGACTGTAACTCTTGATGTTGAAGTGGATGTTGAGATAATGTCTGGAGCATGCTTGCCAGTGAACAATTTGTAGTGCAGAATTAAGGGAGATACTCGTTTCATTACTTGATCTGTAGAGTCAAGAACTTTTGGGTACTGATTCATAATTATCCCACATATAAGTGAAGGATAACATATAGGAAGTTTTATAGCAGTTGATGTAGATTGTTTAACAATTTGATTGAAGATGTGGGTCCCAAAGTCAAACTGTCTTCCTTTTCCAATCATATAGATAAATCTGCCTGGACTGGCAGAGATGTTTGATGTATGATTGGTAGGTATCCAGTTGACTGTGCCAATTCTATGCAAGATTGCATACTTCACACTCAGGTTCCCGGCTGGAAGCTTTCCATTTCTAGGCCACTCCTTAACAGTGTTGCAAGTGAGCTCTTTGCAGACTTGGTCATCAGTGTCTTCACAATCAGGTCCAGAATCTTCAGATCTTTCTAGAAACTTATTTATCATTGTGGGAGAAAATGTCATAGCATTTCCTCTGACATATATTATCCTGTTGGTTGCATCACTGTAATTATCAAGAATGTTCACAATGAATTCTTTCACTAGCTTTTCATAACATTTTCCCAGCTCAGTGACTTTCCTTTTTAGCCCTGCATCATTAATCAGTTTCATGACCTCACGAAATTCTAATGCATTTTTTCCAAGTTCTCTTTCCAGTGCCACTCTTCTATGATACACATATTGCATTCTGTGAACATACTCAGGTGCGTGCAAAGAGATATTATCTAGAGGGACCTTGGTAATGCTCACAGTTTGTTTCTTTGCACATGGAACCTTTGTGGGAGTCATGTCCTGGATATCATATTTTGACTCAGTGTCAGACCCCACCTTTCTTTTATCAGACACAACATCAACCTTGCTCCAGGATTTCTGCGGTCCAATAGCAATTTTAGTGCTTCTTTTATCAGCTTTGCTTTCAGTATCCCTAATTTTCCTTTTTCTTGTTTTTAGTTTCTTGACAACATTACCTATGATCTCATCATCTGATGGAGAATTATCCAGGTTGATTTCTGTATCATTTCTCCTTTCCGTGACTTTCTCCAGTGTTTGTGCTAGGGATGAGGGTGTTTCCTTTTCAAGTCCACAATTGTTGTAGCTTGACTCAATGCCTTCATTGGTATTTTTACCATCCTCTTGTTCCTTACCAGGAGCTAATGTGACTGACACACTCCTATCAGTATTCACTTTGCATTTAATATTTAGTTCCTCAGCAACAAGTATTCTCAATCTCTTATCAGTCTCAACATCAATTGCGTTATTATTCCTAGAATCAAAACAAGGATGAAGAGATTCAGACATATTACCTGTAGGGAAGGTTTTAGCTTTTCGTGCAGGAAATTTCTCAGGCTTGCATGGCACCATAGACAAAGGAACAACATCAATTGCATTTTCAGTTGACATCTTTCCTGATTTAGCCCTAGCTGCAGGAGATGTAGAAATTTCTTTAATTCCTCTTTGTTGGTGCGACATCATGTGAAGATTGAATTTTTTTTCGTACTGCGGAATCGTGGTTACTGAGGAGACATGAGTAGGTTTAGCGCGGTTTGTGTTGATTTGAATTGATCTCTTTTGAAACCCTCTTTTAATTTGTTGAGAAGTTACACATTCCTGACCAGTCCCCTTACAAGTTAGTCTGTTTAGGCCCCACATAAAACAAAGCCCTACTTTGCCTTTTAGTTTTCCAAGCTTATTTTTTAGGATATCAAAAGTACTCAGGTTATCATGAGAAAATGTCACAGCATCCTGTGTGACATTTTCCCTTGTTGCTGAGTCAATGGTGGCCACAAATGCACATCTACTTTCTTCCCAATCATTATTGCGAAGAAGGTCCTGTATCCTTGAGATAGTCTTTCGGGGTGTAGTTTTGTTTAATCTTCCAATTTCCCATTTATCAAGATCTAATGTTGATGTCATACCCTAATTTTTGACCGTAAGATTCCACCTCTTAGTGCATCATTTTGCATATCTGCATGCTTTATCACTAACGGGTTTGTGCAGGAATTTTATTTTCAAGTGGGGATGGTTTTCGTTTTCTCAGTTATATTTCAAGATGTGACCGTTGGATTCTGATTCAAAAGTCCTAAAATTTCTACTGGTCATTTTCCTCAAGGTTTCTTCAGTGCGTGCCCCAAAGATTTAGGGTTCTCCTGCTATTGGTATTGAGCATGGTCGTTTGAAGACTGGTTATGATTTGTGTGGTTTGTGTATCAAGGTTCATCATCATCCAAATATTTCTTTGATTGTGCGAGTAATGAAAAAATAAGTCTAATGCGAGGAAGATTTTGGTCTTATTCATAAAGTGGAACCGTGATTTGCTCTTTGGATTTCAAAAGAAAAAGTTGGTGATTCGTGAGCAATATGCTTTGAAGTAATAAAATTTGAGAATCTTGAATCAAATGTTGGCGAGAAGCTATCAAAGTGAAGTTCATGTTCTTTACAAAAGTTCGAATCGATTCATTGTCTTTTACAAGCTTCAAGTTCAAATTAAAAGTGTGTTAAAGGATTTCAAATATTCATGTTTTATTATCCATCCCCAAGTTCAATTTATGAGTGATTTGGTTTGAGTTGCAATGTTCAAAAAGCACCATTCAAGAATTCAAGCTCATTCGAAAGGTGCAAAAATTCATATCGCCGTGAGTTTCAAATTGCAAAGTGTATATGTTATGACACCACATTCAATGGCTTTTACAAGGTTCAAAGTCTACATGCTCTTTACAAGACAAGTAAGTTAGGCTAATTACAAATTCAAAATCTCATGAAATGAATGGTGGTCTAAAAAATGAAGCAAGCTGCACGCCCTCCTGCAAGAATATGAACGAGTTCCTTGCTTGCCAAATACTCTCCAATTGTTCAAGAAAAAATGAACTCCACTCAAGTCCTGCTATTAGCTTCCAACATGCCACTTTAAATGACACCATACAAAGTCCAAGCTGCTACCTTATAAAGAAGGCGGTGTCGAATTCCTAAGCTAACGTGCTCAAAGCATGTTGCTGCACCGTGACCCCCATATCCACGTGATGTTGAATATTTCCTGCAAATAAGATGTATAGCAGCAAATCAATTAGCAAAATCAAATGTGGGTCCAAGACATTTCTCAAATTATAATTAAGTAAAATTGGAAATTCATTCATCAGGATATGATATACAATCATCATCATCAAAAGTAATCAGAGCACGTGAATAAAAAACTACCAAAACATAACCAGACAAGATGAATCAAAATTGGAAAATTTTTATGATGACATATCAAGTGTTTTGAGCTTAAAAAAAGGAAAGTTTCAGTCACGGTGTTGGCAAGGATTAAAAGTGAACATCAAAATCAAAACGTGATAATGTGAAAAAGGCAAGTTCTATTACGGTTTTGGAAAGAGTTAAGTGCCGGCATCAAATTTCTCAAACATAATCAAGCAAAGATGGAAAGTTTGAATCATCACTACAAAAAATTTCAAATTGTTCCCAAAGCAAGATCAAGCAGCTCTTGACATAATTAAACACGATATGCTGAAAAGGGAAAATTGTGAACTAGTGTTCAATTCAAGAATCGTGATATAAATGCCTTCAAGCCTATAAAACCGAAGTTCACATACTCACACAAGGGGGGGAATGCTCAGATACACCAGTTCAGAGCAAAAGAAAAAAATTCACAAAAAGAAAAAGTCACACCAATAAAGATATTCACATCAGATAAAAATATCACACCAGAATCTGCAGCCCCTTTACACCAGAAAAGAGTCACAAACACTCAGTTCATTCACAGAGAGCATTTGCAACAGATTCACGCAGAGCATTGCCCACACAGTTTCAATTTGTCGGCGACGACAACGCAAGCATACAACAAATCACAGCGAGATCGGAATTCACAAACACACTCCCACAAAATTGAAGGGTGGCATAGCAGTGCAGAGGATCATACACAAACAATAACACAAAAATTCAGAGATTCATATACACACATAGCAGAAAAATTCAATCACAAAAAAAAACTTCAAAGATACACGATTTCACAAAACCAACAACAACTCACATCCATACACGATTTCACAAAACCAACGACAACTCACACCAGCACCACAGAGCATTCACGATCATAGAAAAAGCAACACATTCACACGCGGAAAAGAGAAGAAGACGGCGAAAAGAGGAAATTACGAACCTGAACGGAAACTTGCCGTAGCTCGCCGGAATCAAAACGCATCCATTGTCGAAGCTCACCGGACCTCTGTTCTTCACCAATCTCCGCCGCGAATCTCAGACCTCGCCGCATCGAAATCGTCGTCGTAACCACCGCGGTACGTATTTCTGTATTTAATTGCTGTGAATTTTTGCATCGCAATGCTGTGTTTGGTTGGTTCCATTGCTTGTTTTTTCGAATTCGCGATCGAGAGAAATTGAGAACCGCGAGGACGAGTGAGTTGGGTGGAACGGAATCGCAGAGAAGAAGATACGAGAGAGAGAGAGAGAGAGAGACGGAGGGTTGAGGGAAGAGAATTGCAAAAGAGAGATTGAGGGTTTGTACAGCAAGAGAGAAGAGAGAAGGATGTAGCTGAGAGAAGAGGAAAGGGGGTAATGGCGTAGGATTGGGTTTCTGACCCTTTGGTCTTTTTGTTTTTATTTTTATTTTTTTTATTGTTTCATGATATGGGTGTGGGTCAGACGAGAGGGATGAAACCCGGCCCAGAATTAAGTTTTTTTTATTTATCTTTTTATTATTTAGTTTTTTTATTTTATTCAATTGTTTGCTTTAAATTTAATTATGAATTTTTAGGACTTGGTTATGGTCTTAGTTAGATTTTGGCTTTCAATTAATAAAAATACAAAAATCTCAAAATATTGTCTTTAAAGATTTTCATTATTAGTCTTTTTTTTTCAAGAATATGTTTTATTATCTTATTTCGTCAAGGAAAAAAACTCAAAAAAATTTTCTATTTCATTAGTCATTTGAATCATGTTTAGATTCTATTTTTTAATCTTTAACCACTTAGATTTTGTTTAATTTCCATCAACCTTTAAATCACTTTCCTTAGCACATACCCTTAGCAAGCGAGCAATAAATAACATAAATACTAACAAGAGGTTCCCGTAGAGTACTACGGACGCTTAGGATGCTAATACCTTCCCTAGACGTAACCAACCCCCGAACCTTAGATCTCTTATTAGGTTTTTTTTCGATCTTTAACCCTTTCCTTTGGATAAAATAAAGACCGATGGTGAATTTAAAAAATTGTGATTCAAGTTAATCCAATAGCTTGGTATCCAATTCTCACCGCGACAGAAATGGCGACTTCACTGGGGAGAATTTCGAGGGTTTCCCCTAACTTGTTTATATCTATGTTATTTATTTTCTTATTTGCCTATATATCTTTATATCTGTATATATACCTGTTTTGCTTGGTTTTTCTGTGTGCAGGGTACTATTTGTGTGGTGAGACAAAGTCCTACACCCGGACTAGAGTGAAATTAAGATAGGAAAACGGTGAGACTTCAATGATACTTTGAGGGAGTCGATTCCTGAAAAAGTAAATTGAGACTTCACCACTCAGTCTAGGCCCTCTCGAATAAAATATTTGTCCAACGAGTTCATTCGTGAAGACGATATGGTTTCGATCTAAAGGCCCTCGGGACTGGGGACCGTAGTTACCTTTAACCTAACTTGGCCTATTAGGATGTAGTGCGGGGACTATGCAGGAGTCTATTTCTGCAATAGTCGCTACGCGATACTACACTCAGACGAGATTCTCTTGAGAATATTATTGACTACCAAGTGATTTGGAAAATCGATAATATCCGAAAGATGGATTGTAGACTCTGGGAACTTTGTAGAACCCGTTCGGCAGGTACAAATAAACCTCTAGTACATACCTTGGGAAGGGTAGACCATGGCTCCATGCTCGTGATCTTCAAACCTAAGCCTTGCTTGTTTACCTGTATATGTGTATATGTGTGTTTATGCATCCATCCATTCATGCATTCATGAATAACCATTTGGTTTCAAGAAACTCAATTGTTTTTTCCCTTGCAAAATCAAAAAAAAAAAAAAATCATGGATTATAAAATGAAACCTTTTTCCGAAATGTTTGCAACCTACTTTTGAGTTCCTTGAAACCATTGCATTGCATTGCATATCATTTGCATGCATCTGTTTGTCCAGCAGCTCATTTCCAGCTATCTTTATCGCAGTGTCACCTGTGAGTTGTCAAGCTGATTCCTCGACATCGATACCAGACTAGAGCTAACTATAGACGCATAATGGCAGAGCAAGAAGCACACAATGCTGAGATGCGAATGGAGATCGACGACCTTAAGTCAAGCATGGCAAAGCTCACTGAAATGCTCCAAGTTCTGATTGCTAGAGGAGAGCAACCCCAAAGGACTGTCATCCAAGAAGTTTCAACTGCTGATCCTCAACATGTTCAGGTGCCACCTTCAACTTGGCCAGAGTTTGGTTTACCTCCCAACTACTCTCCACCTCTTGCATCTACTGCTATGATTGGTCAGACTTCTAGACCAGTGTTTCAAGCTCCAGTTTTCTCCGAGCCTAGACCTGTGGTTCATGCTGTTGCCCCAACTACTCGACCTCCTTTTGAAAACCCTCTCTATGAGTACAATGCTGACATTGCTCAGGGTGAAGACCATGAAGATTTTGTTGAACCCGCGATTGTCCGTGAACATTTACAAACCATAGACAAGAGACTCAAAGCAGTAGAGGGTACTGATTTCTTCAACATTGATGCAGAAAACATGGGTTTGGTTTCTGACCTTGTTATGCCTGCTAAGTTCAAGGCTATCGATTTTGTGAAGTACAAAGGTGATTCTTGTCCAAGAGCTCATTTGGTCATGTATACCCGAAAGATGGCTGCTCATGCCAAGAATCAAAAGTTGCTTATCCATTGTTTTCAAGATAGTCTGAGTGGAGCTTCTCTCAAATGGTATATGAATCTTGAACAGAACAGCATTCACTGTTTCCAGGATCTTATTAATGCCTTCATGAAGCAATATAAGTATAACCTCGACATGGCTCCTGATCGTCGTCAGCTTCAAAACATGTCTCAGAAGGATAAAGAGTCTTTCAAGGAATATGCTCAGCGCTGGAGAGAGTTGGCTTCCCAAGTTGAACCTCCTTTGGCAGAGAAAGAATTAACTGGACTGTTTATGGACACCTTGTCTCCATTCTACTGGGAGAAGATGATTGGCAGTGTTTCATCCAGCTTCACTGATTTGGTTACTATTGGTCAGAGACTCGAGGAAGGACTTAAGAATGGTAAAGTATCCAAAGCTGCTGAATCTTCTAATGGTGCTAAGAAATTCTATGGGAATTTCCAGAAGAAGAGAGAAGATCAGACCAATGCTGTTATGTTTGAAACTAGAAGGCCTCGTCCTCGACCACAGTATGCTGACCACCCTAATATTGCCGCTGTTACTCCTGTTTTTGCTGCTCCACGACCAGCTCAAACCCCTCAACGTCCGACTGTTGGACAAAATCAGTACCGTAATAGGAATAATTTTGATCCTATTCCAATGACATACACTGAACTTTATCCTGGGCTAGTTCAAAAAGGTTTGATTACCACAAGGCCTTTGCCTCTTCCTCCAAATCCTCTTCCAGCCGGTTATAGGGCCGATCTTCATTGTGAATACCATCAAGGTGGCGCAGGCCATGACTTGGAACATTGCTTTGCATTGAAGGCTAGAGTACAAGAGCTTATCAGAATTGGTATTCTCTCCTTTCGTGACACCAATCCAAATGTCAAGAACAATCCTTTGCCAGAGCACGCTAAGTGAAGCTTCAGTTGACTTCAGCAGACCTCAGTGTTTCAGACAGGACAGCCCACTCCTGTTTTTGATTAGTCACTAGACTTTTGTTTCTTGTTGTTTACATTTTCCTTATCTTGTATTAGCTGTTTGCTTTCAAATTATGTTTGTACTTTCATAATTAATAAAATGAGCATTGCAACTTTTGGATTCAATTCATTTGCTTTTGTTATTTACATCCTTACGCTTTATCTTTTAAAAAAAAAAAAAAAAAAAAAACAAAAACAAAAACAAAAAAAATTATCTCTTTTCCACTTTCCTTCTGATTATGCAAAGATTGGAGGGAGGATGATGAAAACGTAAATACCCATAATTGTTGTTGGTATGCTTTCAAATCAAAACTTTGCTGAGGATGTAAGGCATTGTTTCAATTCCCAAACACTGGAGAAATAAGGAAGATAACCCCTCGTCAACCCCTTTGAGCCTTGAAGTAGGAGTTTCTTTTCCTTACAAATAAAAACCCACAATCTTAACCTGGGACAGGGTAGTTCTCAGTTAACTGGATTGTGCATACAAGAGTTTCATGCAAGACATCTTTCAACCAAAAGGTTGCATTCTCAATTTTTCCTTCGCACGCAACAAGCAAGTGTCGAAGATGTCTTCCAAGTCAAACGCCAATGATGGTTCGCCGTAATCATTAAGCCAGACAGTCACAAACTTTCAACTCTTCCAAATTAAATGTTGTACAAGTTGTTCCCAAAGTGATAAACAAATAAGGATCCTCAAGAAATCCTTATTCAAAGAATGAGCCGAGTCCCTTTCGAGGCAAAAGCTAAGAAAGATGGGAAGCTCATGACCTTACCTTCTACAAAGAGAAATAAGAACAAGCTTGTATGACGACCAAAAGTTGTAAGGAAGAAGTGACTACCATCTCAAGTTCATTTCTGAACCATCATCATTATCATCAGTACAATTCCTAACTTATGGGAACCTGAGTGCATAGTCTAAATTAACTGAGCATAGGACTGGAGATCATCACGAAGATTGGGTGGGCACAAATAAACTTTGAGCCTTTATCCTTTGTTTCTTAAACCGTGAACCAGGCCACGTTACAACCCTCAAAAGACCTAATTGAAGCAAGGTTATTTTGAAAGCATACAACGAGGTTGCGTAAACTGACTCCTAAAGATCTTTGCAAATCATTTTTTTTGGCATCACGCCTTTTTGCTTTATCTTTCACTTTTAAACGTCTTGAACCACCGTGTTCTGACCAGTGACCCTATTGTTTTACCTTTTTCCAAAAATGATTTTGATTTCAAAAGTTGCATGAACTTTGCATTTACTATGTTTGTATGAACACTTTTGTTTGCAATCTGGCTTCCGCTTAAGGAATTTTCAAACATTTGAGAAACTTGGTCAGTGATCCAATCAGGGGCAAGTTCCTTCCAGATCCTATTGAGAATCAGTTCAAGATTTGTTCAGTGCAAGTCCTTCTCAGAATTGGTTTATACAGAAGACTTTTTCAAGACTCATACTGGGGCAAGCTTTCCAAGCGTACAATAATTCAGTCACTTCCAAAATCATTCCAGTTGAAGTAATTATCAGTTCATCTACAACAGTCGGCTAATCTAGGGCAGTTTACTTGAAAAAATCCCCAAGCAGCTCTCATCCTTCCTACAGGGATCGTCAACTTGATACAATTTACCAGTGTGACAGAGATTGTGTTCAGTAGCATCTGTAGTCCCAAAGAAGAATGGCATTGATCTCCGTGTTGAGGAATCAGTCTTCCAGTCTTGTCTTCTCCATAAAAGAGTCAAGTCGTCTGCATTACATCTGCATTTACATTTGCACTTGATCATATATCATGGCATAATTTATATACATATGCATAGCAAGAGTGACATCCTAATTTTCACTCATTTTCATTCTCCATGGGTCGTGATGTTATCCACGTCTTACCTTGTCGTCTAAGTCTAACTCACTTGGCACCTACCAAATAGATATTGTCACGTCAATCCAATGCCTTCTTGGATTTCACCTTTTGTCTAATTTGCATCTGATGCCTTGTCAGATATTATGAGTCATACCTTTCATTCAAAGCTATTATTGGATGACTGGTTTCTTTGCATTCAATGCCATTCTTGAATGTAGTCTTTGTTCACATTCATCTAAAGCCATTATTAGATATTGTGATTACACCTTTCATTCAAAGCCATTATTGGATAATCGGTTCCTTTGCATTCAATGCCATTCTTGAATGTCATCTTTGTTCACAATCATCTAAAGCCATTATTAGATATTGTGATTGTACCTTTCATTCAAAGCCATTATTGGGTGTCTGGTTTCTTTATCTTGTTCACTTTGTCTAAAGCTATTATTAGATATTGTGATTTTACCTCTCATTCAAAGCCATTATTGGATGTTTTGTTTCTCTACCTTGTTCACTTTGTCTAAAGCCATTATTAGATATTGTGATTTTACCTTTCATTCAAAGCCATTATTGGATGTCTGGTTTCTCTACCTTGTTCACATTCATCTAAAGCTATTATTAGATACTATGATTTTACCTCTCATTCAAAGCCATTATTGGATGTTTTGTTTCTCTACCTTGTTCACTTTGTCTAAAGCCATTATCAGATATTGTGAGTATACCTTTCGTTTAAAGCCATTATTGGATGACTGGTTTCTTTGTGTCCGATGTCTTCTCGGATTACATTATTTTGTCTCATTCTCATCTGTTGCCTTCTTAGATATTGTGAGTTTACCTTTCATCCAAATCCATTATTGGATGTTTGGTGCTTTTTTTCATCCAATGCCATTATTGGATGTTTGGTGTTTTTTTTCATCCAATGCCATTCTTGGATGATGTTTTCCAGATACTTTGCGTTGTTTCAATTCGTTTCTGACACAATTGTAACACCTTTTTCTCCTGTGGTACCCTTCCCCATAGGCTTCTCTGTCTTGCACTCATTTCATATCATATCATTTCATGTCATATCATATGCATGTGTGGCATCTTAGGGCCAAAAATTGTGCATGTTTATATTTAAATCTCTTATATCTCGCCGAGACGAAGATTTCAATCTCCATATCTGCGGATAGAAGAAACTTAAATAGGGGCATCTGTCATACCCTAATTTTTGACCGTAAGATTCCACCTCTTAGTGCATCATTTTGCATATCTGCATGCTTTATCACTAACGGGTTTGTGCAGGAATTTTATTTTCAAGTGGGGATGGTTTTCGTTTTCTCAGTTATATTTCAAGATGTGACCGTTGGATTCTGATTCAAAAGTCCTAAAATTTCTACTGGTCATTTTCCTCAAGGTTTCTTCAGTGCGTGCCCCAAAGATTTAGGGTTCTCCTGCTATTGGTATTGAGCATGGTCGTTTGAAGACTGGTTATGATTTGTGTGGTTTGTGTATCAAGGTTCATCATCATCCAAATATTTCTTTGATTGTGCGAGTAATGAAAAAATAAGTCTAATGCGAGGAAGATTTTGGTCTTATTCATAAAGTGGAACCGTGATTTGCTCTTTGGATTTCAAAAGAAAAAGTTGGTGATTCGTGAGCAATATGCTTTGAAGTAATAAAATTTGAGAATCTTGAATCAAATGTTGGCGAGAAGCTATCAAAGTGAAGTTCATGTTCTTTACAAAAGTTCGAATCGATTCATTGTCTTTTACAAGCTTCAAGTTCAAATTAAAAGTGTGTTAAAGGATTTCAAATATTCATGTTTTATTATCCATCCCCAAGTTCAATTTATGAGTGATTTGGTTTGAGTTGCAATGTTCAAAAAGCACCATTCAAGAATTCAAGCTCATTCGAAAGGTGCAAAAATTCATATCGCCGTGAGTTTCAAATTGCAAAGTGTATATGTTATGACACCACATTCAATGGCTTTTACAAGGTTCAAAGTCTACATGCTCTTTACAAGACAAGTAAGTTAGGCTAATTACAAATTCAAAATCTCATGAAATGAATGGTGGTCTAAAAAATGAAGCAAGCTGCACGCCCTCCTGCAAGAATATGAACGAGTTCCTTGCTTGCCAAATACTCTCCAATTGTTCAAGAAAAAATGAACTCCACTCAAGTCCTGCTATTAGCTTCCAACATGCCACTTTAAATGACACCATACAAAGTCCAAGCTGCTACCTTATAAAGAAGGCGGTGTCGAATTCCTAAGCTAACGTGCTCAAAGCATGTTGCTGCACCGTGACCCCCATATCCACGTGATGTTGAATATTTCCTGCAAATAAGATGTATAGCAGCAAATCAATTAGCAAAATCAAATGTGGGTCCAAGACATTTCTCAAATTATAATTAAGTAAAATTGGAAATTCATTCATCAGGATATGATATACAATCATCATCATCAAAAGTAATCAGAGCACGTGAATAAAAAACTACCAAAACACAACCAGACAAGATGAATCAAAATTGGAAAATTTTTATGATGACATATCAAGTGTTTTGAGCTTAAAAAAAGGAAAGTTTCAGTCACGGTGTTGGCAAGGATTAAAAGTGAACATCAAAATCAAAACGTGATAATGTGAAAAAGGCAAGTTCTATTACGGTTTTGGAAAGAGTTAAGTGCCGGCATCAAATTTCTCAAACATAATCAAGCAAAGATGGAAAGTTTGAATCATCACTACAAAAAATTTCAAATTGTTCCCAAAGCAAGATCAAGCAGCTCTTGACATAATTAAACACGATATGCTGAAAAGGGAAAATTGTGAACTAGTGTTCAATTCAAGAATCGTGATATAAATGCCTTCAAGCCTATAAAACCGAAGTTCACATACTCACACAAGGGGGGGAATGCTCAGATACACCAGTTCAGAGCAAAAGAAAAAAATTCACAAAAAGAAAAAGTCACACCAATAAAGATATTCACATCAGATAAAAATATCACACCAGAATCTGCAGCCCCTTTACACCAGAAAAGAGTCACAAACACTCAGTTCATTCACAGAGAGCATTTGCAACAGATTCACGCAGAGCATTGCCCACACAGTTTCAATTTGTCGGCGACGACAACGCAAGCATACAACAAATCACAGCGAGATCGGAATTCACAAACACACTCCCACAAAATTGAAGGGTGGCATAGCAGTGCAGAGGATCATACACAAACAATAACACAAAAATTCAGAGATTCATATACACACATAGCAGAAAAATTCAATCACAAAAAAAAACTTCAAAGATACACGATTTCACAAAACCAACAACAACTCACATCCATACACGATTTCACAAAACCAACGACAACTCACACCAGCACCACAGAGCATTCACGATCATAGAAAAAGCAACACATTCACACGCGGAAAAGAGAAGAAGACGGCGAAAAGAGGAAATTACGAACCTGAACGGAAACTTGCCGTAGCTCGCCGGAATCAAAACGCATCCATTGTCGAAGCTCACCGGACCTCTGTTCTTCACCAATCTCCGCCGCGAATCTCAGACCTCGCCGCATCGAAATCGTCGTCGTAACCACCGCGGTACGTATTTCTGTATTTAATTGCTGTGAATTTTTGCATCGCAATGCTGTGTTTGGTTGGTTCCATTGCTTGTTTTTTCGAATTCGCGATCGAGAGAAATTGAGAACCGCGAGGACGAGTGAGTTGGGTGGAACGGAATCGCAGAGAAGAAGATACGAGAGAGAGAGAGAGAGAGAGAGACGGAGGGTTGAGGGAAGAGAATTGCAAAAGAGAGATTGAGGGTTTGTACAGCAAGAGAGAAGAGAGAAGGATGTAGCTGAGAGAAGAGGAAAGGGGGTAATGGCGTAGGATTGGGTTTCTGACTCTTTGGTCTTTTTGTTTTTATTTTTATTTTTTTTATTGTTTCATGATATGGGTGTGGGTCAGACGAGAGGGATGAAACCCGGCCCAGAATTAAGTTTTTTTTATTTATCTTTTTATTATTTAGTTTTTTTATTTTATTCAATTGTTTGCTTTAAATTTAATTATGAATTTTTAGGACTTGGTTATGGTCTTAGTTAGATTTTGGCTTTCAATTAATAAAAATACAAAAATCTCAAAATATTGTCTTTAAAGATTTTCATTATTAGTCTTTTTTTTTCAAGAATATGTTTTATTATCTTATTTCGTCAAGGAAAAAAACTCAAAAAAATTTTCTATTTCATTAGTCATTTGAATCATGTTTAGATTCTATTTTTTAATCTTTAACCACTTAGATTTTGTTTAATTTCCATCAACCTTTAAATCACTTTCCTTAGCACATACCCTTAGCAAGCGAGCAATAAATAACATAAATACTAACAAGAGGTTCCCGTAGAGTACTACGGACGCTTAGGATGCTAATACCTTCCCTAGACGTAACCAACCCCCGAACCTTAGATCTCTTATTAGGTTTTTTTTCGATCTTTAACCCTTTCCTTTGGATAAAATAAAGACCGATGGTGAATTTCAAAAATTGTGATTCAAGTTAATCCAATAGCTTGGTATCCAATTCTCACCGCGACAGTTGAGAGCCCTTGTTGATGCTTCCTGATTGTCATTTGGGAGAGATCAGTTGGTACGGGAGTCCAAACGTAGCAGTTGTCTGTTGATTTGACACCCTTCATAAGAACTTTATTTTTACCATTTACAACCAAGCATTCTGATTGTTTAAAGTTTACCTTCAGCTGTTGATCACAGAGTTGGCTGATACTGATAAGATTTGTAGATAATCCTTCTACATACAACACATTATTTAGTCTAGGATTACCAACTTGAACCGTTCTCCCAATTCCTTTAATTTGTCCTTTGGAACCGTCTCCAAAGGTTACATGGTTAGGAGAATGAGCTTTCACATTTACTAGATAGTTTCTGACACCTGTCATATATCTTGAACATCCACTGTCGAAGTACCACCTTTCTCTAGTGTGCTCCTTTTATGAAGAATGAGCTATTAGAGCCATATATTCATTCTTAGATCTCCTTTTCTTTTCAACAGGCCTACCCTTAGGATATTCATGTAGTTTGTAGCAGTAGCGTTTAATGTGGCTATATTTGCCACAATAATGACATTTCCAGTCTTGTCTCCTCTGATGTCTGTAATGATGTTGAGACACTCGATTGAACATATTATGTCCTCTTTCAGAGTTTCTTTTCTTGCTTGACAGTTCTTTATCTGTGCAAACAAGTTCTCTGATGTTTCTAGTATTTTATCCAACATGTGGTATCTTATCAGATCTGTCTTTGATCATTTCGTCATTGTTAAGTTTGGATTTCAGCAAAGCGATTTCCTCCTGAAGATTTGATATGATACCAAGATGCTTCAATCTTTCAATCTCAAGAATCATGATAATCTTATGTTGATCTTCTCCAAATTGGCGGATTTCTGCAATTCTTGCGTACAATTCCTTATAGGAATTGACTAATGCATCATGAGGTAGATCTTCAATGTCTAATCCTACATGAGTGTCGAACACCCCTATGAGTGCAGAAACTTTCTTTGGTGATTCCTCGTCACTAGTAGAATCATCTTCTGACCAGGACGTAATGAGCCCTTTCTTTTCTCTCTTGAGAAATGTAGGGCACTCCCATTTCGTGTGTCCAAATCCTCCACACTCAAGACACTTTGTCCCTTTCCCTTGGTTGGATTTCTCATCATAGCTAGGTTTTCTTTCAAAGCTTCTTGGTCTATAGAAGTTGGAAGTTTGAGCCGGTTTTCTTTCAAAGCTTCTTGGTCTATAGATGTTGGAAGTTTGAGCCTTGACATTTGTCTTAGACTTCTCATCTAATTGTTTTGCCAGTTGATGAAACTGTTTTTCAAGGAACCCTACAGTTTTAGACAAACCCTCCTTGGTGTCACCTTCTTCTTGATTTGTCACTAGGACAAAACTTCTATTCTTATCATCCTTCTCGTTGATAGCCATTTCAAAGGTTTGGAGGGACCCCATAAACTCATCTACCTTCATGGTATTTATGTCCTGAGCTTCTTCAATGGCTGTCAGTTTCATGTCAAACCTCTTGGGAAGAGACCTTAGAATTTTCTGAACCAACTTGGCTTCAGAAATTTTCTCACCAAGGTCACTGGATGTATTGGCTATATCAACAATATTCATATGAAAGTCATGTATACTTTCATTTTCTCTCATCCTCAGGTTCTCAAACTTAGTGGTAAGCAGCTGAAGTTTTGAGGTTTTTACACGAGAGGTACCTTCATGTGCGGTCTTCAGGATTTTCCGTGCATTCTTTGCAACAATGCAATTTTTAATGAGTCTGAAGATGTTCTTGTCCACCCCATTTAACAAGGCATTCAAGGCTTTGGAGTTTCCTTGAGCAAGTTTATCATCTTCATCATCCCAATCTTCTTCTGGTTTCAGCTCCTCAGTGAGCTTCCTATCTTTGTCTTTGATCTTTGGTTGATCCCACCCCTTTACCACAGACTTCCAAGCCTTTCCATCCATAGAATTGATAAACGCCACCATGCGAACTTTCCAATAATCATAATTGGAACTATCAAGTATTGGTGGTCTATTCAGAATTCCTCCTTCTTTATCCATCGTACCATAAAGTATCATCCCTGAATCTCACCCAGATACGGAGCAGGATGCCTGCTCTGATACTAATTGAAATTCTAGTTAGGCAGATCATGAAGATGTCAGACAGGATGTCGTGACACTTGATCTCTACTTCTCACAAGGATCTAAGGAAGAACAATCGTAAACAGCAGCAAGTAAAGAACACACAGAAATTGTTAACCCAGTTCGGTGATCAACAACACCTACGTCTAGGAATGAAATCACTAAGCATAATTGGTTCTAAGCTAAACTCGAACGTTTACAACTTAGTACCAAGAAACTACTCTTCCTAGATTTCTACCTAAGACACTCCTAGGTATGAGACCCTTCTCAATTCCCTTCCAATCACAACAGTGATTGAAAATATTACAACTCAATAAAAAAGTCCTTCTCAAGTATTCACACAATACACCAGAGGCTCACAAGTACAAACCCTAGTACTTCTAAAACAGATGCGATGATCAATCCACAAACTAGGTTAACTATAACCTATTTATATTGCAAACCACACATGCACTTGGGCTTCAAAAGTGTAGCAGATAACTTCCTCAGAATTAGCGACCTAATTCTTTCTTCTATCCCATGTTACCAAAATGTCTCCTTCTCAAGGAAACCGCAAATTCATTTTGAATCAGAATCTCTGATTCCACAATCTCAGGTGCCACCTTGAACCCTAGTCATATTCCAATCACACCTGTTATAAAAAACAATTAGTTCAAAACTGTAACAGACAAAGATATCGAATCCTCCTAATAGGACATCTTGTCCAACAACTTAACCTGCAGTTAGTTCAACATGTTGGGACATCTTGTCCAACATCTTTCTGCTATGTTAGTTTTACCAAAATTAATGCCAACCTCTGAAATAGGGACTCAACAGTATTTGATATCGTGATACCAAGGTTTATCATCTATGACTGCTTCGATCGCGAAGATGTAAGCGGGCCTTTCAAGGCGCATTATGTTAATCTTAGGTATGTCATTCCATTGACCTAAACGAATCATGGAGGAGAGAGTGGCTAATGCATCAACCATGTGATTCTCTTCCCGAGGGATATGATGAAACTCAATTCTGTTGAAGAAGGGTAACAACCTTCTCGCGTAATCTTTGTAAGGAATTAGTCCTGATTGGTACGTGTTCCAATCTCCTTTGATTTGATTGATAACCAGGGTTGAGTCTCCGTACACATCCAAGTTCTTGATCCTTAAGTCGATTACTTCTTCGAGACCCATCGTATTCGGCCTCGTTGTTTGTGCACTTGAATGTTAATCTGGAAGTGAAAGGAATGTGGGTACCCTGAGGTGTTACGATGATTGCCCTAATTCCTTTTCCGTAATTATTGACAGCTCCGTCAAATATTAGTCCCCATTGGGAACCTGGTTCTGGCCCTTCGCTGGGTAGCGGTTCATCGCAATCTTTCATTTTCAAATACATGACATCTTTGTCTGGGAAGTCAAATCCAACTGATTCCTGATCGTCGATCGGTTGATGAGCCAAATGATTGGCTAAAATACTCCCTTTGACAGCTTTCTGAGCGTGGTACTCGATGTCGTATTCTGATAACAACATCTGCCAACGGGCAATTCTTCCCGTGAGAGCAGGTTTTCCAAAGACATACTTGATTGGATCCATTTCGGATTAACTAAGTAGTGTGATAAATCATATACTGGCGAAAACGTTTGGCTGCCCAAGCCAAAGCGCAGTAGGTTTTCTCAAGCATAGTGTATCGAGTTTCACAGTTGGTAAATTTCTTGCTCAAATAGCAGATGGCAGACTCTTTTCGTTTTGTTTCGTCTTGTTGGCCAAGTACAATACCCATTGAGTCTTCCAAGATTGTTAGGTAGATCATCAGTGGTCTTCCCTCCACTGGAGGTGACAGGATAGGCGGATTCAGCAGATACTCTTTGATGCTATCGAACGTTTTTTGACAATCTTCTGTCCATACGCAGCTTTGAATATTTTTGAGTAGTTTGAATATTGGCGCACATGTCGCGGTCATGAGGAATATGAATTTTGAAATGTAATTCAGACGTCCCAGAAATCCTCTGACTTGTTTTTCATTCTTTGGTGAAGGCATTTCTTGAATGGCCTTGACCTTGTCAGGATTGACCTCAATTCCTTTCTGGCTGACTTTCCCTGAGCGGACACCGAACGTGCATTTGTTGGGATTCAAGCGGAGTTTGTACTTTCTCAGACGCTCGAATAACTTTGACAAATGGGTCACATGCTTTTCTTCTGTTTTAGATTTGGCGATCATGTCATCGACGTACACTTCGATTTCTTTATGCATCATGTCGTGAAACAGAGTAGTCATTGCCCTTTGATAGGTTGCCCTGGCGTTCTTCAAGCCGAACAACATTACCTTGTAGCAAAAGGTGCCCCATGGGGTGATGAATAAAGGTTTCTCCATATTTTTCGGCGCCATTTTGATTTGATTATAGCCCGAGAATCCATCCATGAAGGAGAAGACTTTAAACTTTGCTATACTGTATACCAGCATGTCTATGTGTGGCAAGGGGAAGTCATCCTTTGGACTGGCTTTGTTCAGATCCCTGTAATCTACACACATTCTGACTTTTCCGTCCTTTTTCGAAACTGGCACTATGTTGGCTAGCCATTGAGGATATTCTGAGGTAGTGAGGAAACCTGCGTTAATCTGTTTATGCACTTCCTCCTCGATTTTGATGGCCATATCTGGGTGAGTTCTTCTCAACCTTTGTTTTACTGGCGAACATTCTGATCTTAATGGTAGATGATGTTCCACGATGCTGGTATCCAACCCTGGCATGTCCTGATAGGACCAAGCAAACACATCTGGAAACTTTTTGAGAAGTTTTATCAGGTCTTCTCTGACAGTTGGATTGAGCAGTGCCCCAATCTTGACTTCTTTCCTCTCTTCTTCTGAATCTAAGTTGACCGTTTCCAACGGCTCTTTGTGAGGTTCAATGGACCTTTCCTCTTGTATGAGTAATCGGGAGATCTCTCCTAGAATTTCTTCGTCCTCTTCTTCTTCAGCCTCAAATACCGGGAATTCAAAGTTGGGAGAAGGCATTGGATCGTATGTTTCAACGGGGTTTAAAACAAGCAATCTGCATGACGAAATGATTCGTTTTTTAGAAGAGATAAAGAGAATGCAAGAGTGCGTGTAGTGTATTTTCTGAAAAATGCTTGTTTTTATTTTGGGTTGTTTTAGGATTACCATTTTCTGAAAAAGTGAAAAGTGAAAACAAAAATAAAAGCGGAAATTACAGAATGACGTTTATTTATTTATGATTTTGTCGATTCTTGAAACTACATCCCTATAAAACAAAACTCTGTCGCCTTGGGCAAAGCGAAGAGGGACATTTATAGAAAAGTGAGCCCTACAAAGACATCCGTTTCACCTGGGCAGGGTGAAAGGTTAAAACAAAGATGGCAATTACTTAGACTTATGGACGAATTTCGGGACATCAACAACAACCCATTGGCGACGAACTCCTCGGTGAATCACAAAGTCTGGTACCTTCTTTGTTGGTTTGTCCTCAGAAATGACGCTGATTTCTGGCAGAGCAGGATCGTTGGAGTCTTCCTCCCATGCAGAGTTGTCGTAAACGAACTCTTGTATTGTATTTTGCACAGTGTTTTCATTCTCAGGCGGATCTCCCCATCCAGTTGGCTGGATGTCTTCAAGTCTGATACGAGAGCTTTCAGGAGCGGTGTACTTGACCAAGAAATCGTACTTGCCACTCGGCTGTCCTAAGGTGTCCCATACTTTGGTGGGAGAAGAGGAGTCATCTTTCCTGATGACGTTGACCTCAGGAAAAGCATAGTTGACGAACTCTTGTCCTGCACTCTTTGCAGATTCATCGTTGTGCTGGATATCTTCGGAATGCCCTAAGTAATGATCCCATGACTCGATGGGGACACAGGTATTCTTTTCAATATTGTTCAGCTGGTAAGCGTTATTTGGCTGACTCTTTTGCCCCAAGTCTTCTGGGTATGGCTTCCAGATAGGCAAGTTTTCCAGGGGATCATAATAGTCATAGTCAAAGTGGTCTTTCATTGGAGTGTCCTCCTCTAATGAGTTAGGCGGAGCACGACATCCTTCTGGATCGCAATCTCCGTACATCATCTTGACATCTGATCTTGGTATATATCTCGGATTCTGCGTGGGAAAGAAAAATGGCGTATGAGTCTCTCCCTGAGACATATAACCGTCCTCGTTGATATAAGACTTCCACTCTTCATCTGTATCGGAGGAGTTACCCTCATTGAGGGTATGTACTTCTTGAGACGCTGGGTGGAGGAAGCCTCCACTGTGGAAGAAGTCCTGGACGGGATGAAAACTTTCATCTTCAGCAGTATGGGTACCGGTTGAAGAAAAACCAAGACCTTTCTTTGTCTTGTTATCCGTAGGAAATACGAGTTGTCCCCATCCCTTTGCGTCGTTACCCTTGATCACTTCGAGAGCATCTTTGTATGAGGAAATCGACGTTCCTCTCTCTGATCGATTCTCATCGCTCATCGATAGTGCTTGGAATTGAGTCCCAGTAACCTCTTCTGGTTCTACACAGGAGGACGATGATAAGTTGCTCACAATTAAGGCATGCTCTCCGCAGACTGTGACTAGCTCGTCATTCTTGACAAACTTCAGCTTCTGGTGAAGTGTCGAAGTGACTCCCCCAGCCTCGTGTATCCAAGGTCTTCCTAATAAACAATTGTATGCTGCCCGGATGTCCATGACCTGGAAAGTGACTTGGAAAGTGTGAGGACCGATAGTTATGGGAAGGTCAACTTCGCCGATAAATGTTTTTCTGGATCCATTGAAGGGTTTGACGATGACCTCACTGCCTCTCATCGGAGATCCTTGAAATGATAGTCGCATCAGAGTAGATTTTGGCATAACATTCAGAACTGATCATGTGTCTACCAATACGCTGGCTAAAGCATCGTCCTGGCAGTTGATTGTAATGTTAAGCGCCATGTTGTGATTCTTGCCTTCTTCCAGCAGTTCTTCATCATTAATCCTAAGTTGTTGCAGGAATGATGTGTCATACCCCAAATTTTGACCACTAAGATTTGCCATCATTGTGCAAATCATCATCACAATATGTAGGAACCATCATACCTCATCAGTCTCCCCAAAGATGGGTGAGCATCCACTACAATCAAATTTAGGGTTTCAAGCTCTCTCAGAGTTCTTAGACAAAGGATCAATCAAGGAATGGCATGATCTTTAACTTGTCTAGCTTCTCAAATATCCACAAGGGATCAAGAGGACTCCCACTTTAAGGATTAAGCACAAGGCTGCTCCCTTTCAGGTGGATCAAGCCTCAAGATCGCCAGTGTCACCAAATTAGGGTTTGGTCGACCAGGGCCTCCAGATGGAAATTTTCCTCTGGGCATGAGCCAATGCTTCAAAGCATATCCTAAAATACTCCATGGAACCTCATGGGCCCAAGCATCCAGTCAATTTGACCTCAGGGGATGCATACATAAAAAATCAGGAATTAGGGTTTCTTGACCTAATTCACCCCTAAGTTGACTTTTGGAACAAATCATGATCCAAGACCTCAAGATAGGATTTGAGGGTCTCCAACATACCACATTGATCCATTTGTAACAATGGATTGATCCAGGAAGCTTGTGCAGCAAGTCTCAATTTCATCAGTACCACAGTTAGGGTTTTGCGAGAAAAGTCAACTGTATCTTTGACTTTTGACCAGGACATGCTCCCAAACCCTAGGACATGATTCAATACACCCTATAACACCTATGAAATCAATCCATCAAGTTTGATTTAGGTCAAGGACTTGATTTCATAGAGGATCGCACAGTTTGGAATTCATTTGACAAAAAGTCAATTGTGCACAAAAGTCAACTTTGACTTTTTGAGATTTTTCACAAAAATGGTTTTTTAACCCTAAAATGATGTTAATGTATGATTTGAATCATCATTCATCAAGAAAAATCAAGAAAAGTGGGATAACTAGTAAAAGGGGTAACCATACAAACTTAGAAAATTTTCTAAGTTATGAACAAAGTGGCAAGGGTACCAACTTTGGAGGATCATAACTCCTAAACCACAAAGCCATTTTTCCCCATCCAAAGCTTGATTTGTAGATCTCATTACCCTCTACAAAAGCTTAAAACTGACCTCCCTCCAAATTCCTCATGGATTTTGAGTTATGGAATGATCAAAATCACAAAAAGTGAAAATGTCACTTTTTTCCAACACTAAGTGAAATTTTCACTAAGTCAGAATCTGCCTTCACTTTTTTCCAAATGTAGGGGCGTTTTTCACTTGGATGCCAAAAGTATCAAAACCAAATATGATCAAACAGTTTTTGTATCATATGTGGGCTTTCCAAAATGGCCAAGAACATCACCAAATTCCACTTGGGCCAAGAGATATGATAATGGCAATATGCCTTGCTGAAAACTGCCAAGGCTAGGCAGAATTTTGTATTTTTGCTCGATTTGGCAAAATCAGATAATTCCAAGCCTTGTCATCACTTTGGACACATCTAAGGATCAAATCTAAAGGGGACAAACACTGAGCCAAGCCTCCAAAGTCCTTGGAACAAGAAGTAGCATGCCAAACCTAGAATTGCCTAAAAGAGGGACAAGACTCCAATTTTGGATTGGAGCATTCAATGCATACACCAAGGTGGCATGGACTGAGCCATTTGCAACTGAATTCAGTCAAGACTTATCCAAGACCAAGGGAACCACAACCCTGTGCCCTAACCTCTAGTCAATGGCTAGAGGAGACTTGGATTCCAAAGTGCAACCATTGGCAAAACCTCTGCTGCAGTTACCATTCACTATTGATCCCAAAACAAACTTGCTATACTATAAATAGAGCTCATTTGTGCTCAGTTTGAGTACACCAAAGCCATCAAACAGATGCTTTCCTCAAAATCCCTCTCTTTAGGCCAAAATGCCTTCTTTAGGTAACTCTGAGTTTTTGAGTTAGAGAGCATTTCCATCATAACTCATGATCCTAACACCTCATAAACATCATATGTAGGTGATCCAAACTATCAAAAGTAACCTGTAACACCAAAATCACAAAGTCACCTCTCAAAACCTCAAAATAGGCCTTTTGTGCATTTTTCAAGCCATGTCTTGATTCAGTCAATTTCCAAACCAGATAAAACCTCAAACACACTCCAAATAACATCCTTGAACTGTCCCAAATGGTTCCCCCCATATGGAACACCATTTGAGAGAGTTGCTATTTTGGTCATTTTAACCCCTTTTGCAAGAAAGGGTCAGTTTGTGTTTTTGCAGGTTCCAACTGATTCCAACCATCCAAAAAGCTTCTAAGGGATCATTTGAGAGTGTCCAAAGCATCAAACCATTTCTGGAACAAGAATTTTGGCATATTGCACAGAAAACTCCAAAAGCTCAAAAAGAGGTAAGCATCATGACTTGAACTTTCCAAAATATGCATTGCTTTGAAGTCCACTGATCATACACACCTCATACATGTTATATATGTTGTGTTTGGACCAATTCATCATGTAATTCATGTCTGTATCAAAGTGTAGCATAGAAAATGCAATTATAGGCCTTTTTCAAAACCATTATCGGGTTTTGAGGAGGGAGTATGATCTGAAAAAAATACCACCACCATTGGATTCCTTGTGAAATTCTAGGCTAGATGCATATAGATTTTGTCCCCAACCATTAAGAAATGAGAAAGTTATGGACCTTCCCGTTTCTTGGCAAAACTTGCCTTGCCTTGCCTTGACCAGGCCTAGAAAACAAGGCATGCCTTGTATATTTGTGGTTTCACTTCAAGCAATGGATGTATCACCACCCCAGTGGTAAGGCGCGCGCCTTATAACCTTGAGGTCGTGGGTTCAAACCCCACCCATGCCATTTTGTGTTATCTCACATTTTTGCTATTTTTTTCCAATATTTTCATGTTTTATTAATTAATTGGAAAATTAATAACTTCTTCAATTTTAATTATTTTTTATTGGTTCTTTTTGCAAAAAATCACAAAAATGTTGAAATATTTTATTCCACAAAAAAAAAGTTTATATTATTTATTTAATATAATTTGTATTTTTGTGAATAAATTCCTTTCTAATGTTTTTAGACATTTTAAAAGTGAATATTTACTTTGAAAATCAAAACCAAGTGAGTTTTAATTCACCTTGTGATTAATCCCTCATTTTTAAAACCTTAAACAAAAATCACAAATGGTTTATTCAAACTTATTTGGTATTTTATTTGATTTTCTTTAAATATTTACTTTTAAAGAATAACAAATTAGGGTTTCTTTGATTTTCACCCTTATCAAACAATTTCAAACACTTTTGGGCCTCTAATAGAGTGTAAGACCCAATCCTTTGTAAATACAAACCTTTTTAGGCCTCACTTATTGTATAAGTCCCGGTGTATTTCAAAAAGTTTGACGCGATCATCGTCCGTTGAAAAACAAACCCTGGGCCTCTCCTCGAGCTATAAGACCCATTCAAAATCATTGGGCCTCTATTAGAGTGTAAGACCCAACCCCCTTTGGAAACCAAACCATCTTGGGCCTCAATGCATTGTATAAGACCCACCGCATTTTCGAAAAATCACGGCGCGATCGCCATTTTCAAACAAATGACCCTGGGCCTCTCCTTGAGCTGTAAGCCCCACCACTTGTACAAAAAAAAATCTTTTGGGCCTCTATTAGAGTGTAAGACCCAATCCCCTTTTAACCAAAACTTTTAGGCCTCAAACATTATATAAGTCCCCATGCGTTAAAAGAAAACCTCGGCGTGATCGCCAATAAAAAAAACCAATCATCTGGGCCTACCCTCGTGTTGTAAGCCCCATTCTTTTTCTTTAAACACTTGGGCCTCTTGAGAGAGTGTAAGACCCATCCCCTTGTACAGAAAACTTTTTGGGCCTCAGTAACTTGTATAAGTCCCTTTGTACAAAACGACAGTGCGATCACTGATAAACCTTGGGCCTCTCCTTGAGCTGTAAGCCCCAACATCTTTTCAAAATACTTTCTCCTTTAAATTTTGAATATACTATTATTTTCAATCTTTCTTTGTGGAACAACTAACCAAACAGCATGGAAGCTCTACAACTGAGTAAGTGTTTATATGCTTACTTTATCCGCTTTCATATACATATAACTGTATTGTGGGGTTGTTTCACTGTAAGTCTTCTTTCATAAACTCATATCAACTGTGTAATACTAGTATAGATATTTAGAGTTTCCCCGGCAACTACGTCTAGCACTAAGCCCTGTTGATCATTCTTAAATAGACAAAATTAGATCCCCATAGGATTACCAGACACAGTCTTCCCTCCTCTTGGGGTTAAACAATATGGAGACGTGAAAGGCAGCATTCTCGGTGAACCCTTTCACAGACTGTCACCCTTAGACATTGTCAAAGAAACTCTACTCCCTAGAGATGATCTTTTCTCCGTGAATGGCATCTCTTGAGTTTCTTCCAAATTCTTGGACTTTCCTGGCTTGATCTATTCTCTGTGAATAACCTGTCTTGAATTTCTCGGGGTTTGGGGACCCACAGGCTTCCTAAAAGCATCCCCGCCTCCTCTTGGGCGTTGTACAAGGACCCTACGGCTTCTTAGAAGTATTCACAGCCTCCTCTTAGGCTTCGTATAAGGATTCTTCCTTCGGGAAGAGAGCCTCCTCTTGGGCTTCGTACAAATTGTCCCTCGGCTTCTTAAAAGTTTCCAGCCTCCTCTTGGGCTTCGTACAAATTATCCCGGCGACCTCCTGAGGTATAAGAACGGAAATTGGTCATCTTAATAGAACAGTCTTTCAAAGAGTCTAGATCTTTCTACCGTGAGCGTACTACTACTGTTTCTTTAAGCATAGTACAAAAGATAAAACTCTAGACTTGGACAGTCTAATCTCCTTGAGTCTCGAAAGCATTCTCAAGTAGGGAGAAACACCAGTAGACTCGAACAGTCTCCAATACCCTCTGGATTCCCCATTTCCTTAAAGAACAGGAAATAACCCTGATCCTCTGATCAATCCAAAAGCATAGCCTTACCTTTAATCAGTCTCTTTTTAAGAACTGATTTTCTCTTTTAACCCACCTACTGGACCTGTCACTCAACTGAAACAACAATCCTTTTAGCCTCTATCTCGGGCTTCGTACGAGATACAAAAAGACTCTCTTGTTGAGTCAATAATCCTTTTAACCTCTATCTCGGGCTTCATACGAGATACAAAAAGACTCTCTTGTTGAGTCAACCTCCCTTTTAGCCTCCATCTCGGGCTTCGTACGAGATACAAAAACACTATCTTGTTGAGTATAAAAGACTCTCTTGTTGAGTCAACCTTTAGCCGCCGTCTTGGGCTTCGTACAAGACACATCTAAAAGCACTCTCTTGTTGAGTCAACTCCTTTTAGCCTCCCTCTCGGGCTTTGTACGAGACACAAAAGCATCCTCTTGTTGAGTCAATAGCCTCCTCTTAGGCTTTGTATAAGGAAAACCCTGGTTGAGTCAATAAACCTTTTAGCATCAAGACTGTGCCTCGTTCACAGGATACAAACATCAACAACTCCTTTCATCTAATCGCTGTAAGCGATAAGCCTCTGGATTATTTACATCCACGCCACTGTCCCTCTTTTAGCATGAGAAATTCCTAAGGAAAGATAGCATTGCTCTACACTGAGTTAAAGTTTTCTCCTTCAGGTTAAAACCCCCTATAAAGGAAATTATGGCATTGCTAGGATTCACATATCCCGGTTAAAGTAATCCTCCTTTATAGTCAGTCACCCAACAGTTGTGACAAACAGACCTCCTTTAGAGATGACAAATTCTCTCTAAAGACAACACCCCTTCAGCTTCACATCTTGGGCTTTGAACAAGATACAAACCACCTTTTTAGCTTCACGTCTTGGGCTTTGAACAAGACACCAAAACACCATTTCCTCCCATAGAATAGGAGGAACTACGATCGCTCTGATTTCCCTGTTTCGGTAAACGGGAATACGTAGGCATAAGATTGAAAGAAAAATCTTAGTGAGCACACTAATCCAAAACCCCAAATCCCCTACCTTCACATATCAAATGAAAAGCATCAGTCCTAGCATCCTAACAAAACTCCCCATGAACATTCCCGGTGTTTCGTTCTAAACAAAGTAAGAAGACAAAGGCCCCATTACCATATAGTATCCGTAACCTAACAGACCAATATTTAAACTCAGTATGCAAGCAGGGTTAATTGGAGACATCTATTTCCCTTCCTTAGTCAGCTCAATAGGATAAAAAATGAATCGACCTGTAGTAACCCCAGAGTGACAGTGCTTAAGAAACACGTCCAAAATCGCTCGCTACATGATGTTGGAGATGATGCTGTCAAACTGTCTTATCGTCACATCTTGTTCTATGAAAGTTTGCTCTAAGACTTTTTGCAGAGCTTCCCCGTGAGCTTCGGAACTAAGCAAGAGAGATAGCACAGAGATTCTCGAGGGAGTTTGCAACAATTGGTCTACAATGTTGGACTCGCTCTTCTGGATGAGCTTCAACATCTCATCGTTGTTCTTTGAAAGGTCAGGATTACTAGATTGTCCTACTGGTTGATTGGGAACTTTTGTTTGAGGTTCCTTTTCCTTGGTGGGTTCTCCAACTCCTCGGTTAAATATTCGACCGCTCCATGTTACTCGACTGATATCGGTAATGTTTACGACAGAGGGTAATGGAATTTCCTTTCCATTTTCGATTGTTGTTGCACCGTACTTGTAAGGGATAGCCTTATCGGATTTGTACGGTATTGGTCCTGGCAGATAGATAACCACATGAGCCTTTTGATTTTTCTAACCATCGTAGTCGGCTTCAATTGGTTCAAGGTTGAGAATCTTTCTACTATCAAGAGGAATTCTTGATTCATGGAGTAGAGGGATTATGGCACATATGTCTTTGGCCATTTCATGATTAGAGATTAAGACAACGTCTTTGGTTTGATCAGGGAGATAGTCAGGTATCCCGTTGGTCGATCCAGAACTTGAACATGGTCGAATCTCTTTTCGGTCTAACTGATTTTGAAGAGCCGCTCGCATGAGGTAGCATCCTTGGTTGTTCTCTGAACAAACTCTACATCGCTCGTAGTTGTGTGGTGGCACCTGACCACGTTCGCTTTGTATGCAATGCAACTTTACTAGATCTGTTTCCATTGAGCGGACATCCTGACTTTGATATCTAGTAGGATTCCCATCAGTCATACTGATCTCCTGTGAAGCTTCATTCAAGTATATTGGAAGCCACCAGTGGTCCAACAAGTGTTGAAGTGTTCTTTGGACGAGTACACAGCCTTGATTGTTCTCACGGAATTTTTCATAGTCTTGATAAACATGTGAAGCCAGAAAACCGAGCTTGACTTGCTTAGCGTGTAATTCTACCAGACTGGTATTCATCAAGAGAATATCAAAGATCTGAATCATATTGACTTGATGGTTATTTCTCTCCTGATAGTCCTGAATTCATCTGAGATCCATCTGACGCTAGAGGGCCTCTTGTACAAAAGAGTATCCCTGATTGCTTATTGAGCAGATCAGACAGGAATTGTAATCGTGTCGTGGCAGATCATGGTATTGACTTTGCCTTGAGTGCATTGCCACCAAGTTGACATTCATCGTCAGAATGTTGTGGTTCTGAACAATGTTGGGATTTGCGTGAGCCATATTGACCTCACGGATTCGATGATCTTGAATCCATTCGAGATTCATTTGTTCTTGTAGAGCTGATCGCACTACGAAACACCCCTGATTATTCTTTGAACAGATATCACACTGATGATAATTGTGAGGTGGTACATGACCGTACCCGCTCTGCCTACAATGCATCCTGACCAAATTGGTTTCTAATAGGAGTATATCGCGAATTTGATAACTGCGGCTAACCTCTTCCTCTATCAAATTTACTGCAGTCTTCTCATGTTGAGGCAACAGGTTTGTTTGAATGTTTGGATTAGTATCCTTGAAGGATAAGACCCCGTTCCTGACAAGTTTCTACACATCAGACTTGAAGCTGAGACAGTTCTCAATATTGTGCCCCGGCCCTCCTTGATGGTAAGGGCAAGTTTGATTCGCTTTGAACCAAAAAGGAGGATTTTCCGGTACTGTAAGAGGAGACTTGGTTTGGACGTGCCCCTTGACCAGTAGCAATGGAAATAGTTATGCGTACAACATCGGTATAGGGTCAAACCCTGGTGGTCGTGTAGTACGATTGTTTTTGTTGTACTGAGGACGAGCCTGCTGAAGAGGCTGTTGTGTCCTTTGCTGATACTGTTGTTAATTTGGTTGGCTCTAAGCAACCTGAGGTTGATACGTTGGAGCCGGCGTAGGGTTGTTAGTAGGAGTTACTACTGCTACTGGTTGATACCTTCGCCTTTGCTTTCCGAGAGAGATATTACCAATATCTTGCTCTTTTTTCTTTGGGAAAGCACCACCGTATCTTTTGGTACTGCTTGATGACTCAGCACCTTTGACCAGACGTCTTTCTCGGACTGCTTCCTCAAGGCGCACTCCTATGTTCACCATCTCAGTGAAGTTGCCTGGCGCACTGGAAACCATTCGGTCGTAGTAAAATGAACTTAAGGTTTTTAAAAAGATCTTTGTCATCTCTTTCTCCTCAAGAGGGGGACAGATTTGGGCGGCAATTTCTCGCCATCTCTGAGCATACTCTTTGAAAGTTTCTTTGTCCTTCTGTGACATTGCTCTGAGTTGATCTCTGTCTGGCGCCATGTCCAGGTTATACTTGTACTGTTGCACGAAGGCTGCGCCAAGATCTCTGAAAGTAACGATCTTGGTGCAGTTTAAACTCATGTACCATTTGAGTGCGGCACCAGTTAAACTGTCTTGGAAGTAATGGATCAGTAGCTGTTGATTCTCTGTTTGAGTTGACATCTTTCGAGCGTACGTCACCAAATGACTTTGAGGGCAAGAGTTGCCCTTATATTTTTCAAAGTCAGGCACCTTGAATTTGTGTGGGATTTTCACATTAGGGACCAGACAAAGGTCTGCGGCGTCCTTTCCAAATAAATCCTGACCGCGAATGGCATGCAGTTCCTTCTGCATCTCCAGGAATTGCTCCTGGAACTCATTCATTCTTTCATACATGTCTTCGTTTCCACCAGAAATTATTTGTGGAATCTGTCCTTCCGGTATAGTGTGTACCACGGGTTGTGGTATAGTCATTACGGCGGTGACTTTTGGTGCTTCCATGCCCCGAAGTTTGTAACCTTCAGGAGTTGCTGTCATCACTCTCACGTCTTCGCTTTCCCGAAGTTTGTAACCTTAAGGCCCAGCGGTTCCTGCTGCAGTTTCTGGGTCTTCAGTGACCGGTTGAATGTATCCTTCAGGGACAAATTTGATAGGCATGCCCCAGGGGCGATCTTTAGGCATGTTGTACCGAGGATCATATGTTTCCAATATGGGTGTAGATGTGATCTCTGAAATCACAGTCCTTTACTGTTGCCTCTGAGCTGTTGCCAGGGATTGCATGTCACTGTGAAGTTTTTTCAGATCTTCTTCCAGAGCGTCGATTTCTTCTCTCAGCTCTCTGTTCTCTTCCTCGAGATCGTCCATTTTCTTTTGTCGATTGGCCCGAGTATTGTATGAGTGAGACAATTTGACTCTAGAATCGTGACACATACGTGAGACTCGAAGATAAGAAGAACGCGTTATGTGAGAACGATGAATGATACGCAAAGTTATATATATTTATTATTGTTTGCTTTAATCAAAAAGAAACTTCAACAAATAGATTGCAAATATCATACAGTAAAGGGTGGAGACCGTGTTTTATTGAATTCGAAAGATTGCGGAAATGGAAAATACAGTATTTTACAAAGCGTTGTAAAAGGAAATGTCTAAACTTATCGATCCTGAGTCCTCTCTGAAGAGAACTCAGATGCTGGTTATGGTATTTTCCTTTTCTTTGACAGGGGCTCTTCAGCCGTTGTCGGGTTGTCAGTCTTTTGCCAAGTGAAAGGAGTGAGCAAGTTCCTTCGGTCTTCTTGATTCTCCACAACATGTTGCTCTAGTATCTTAATCAGAGCATCCTTTTCTTTTAACAGTTCCTGAATCTTAGTACACTCCACGTTGAGGATTCGGTACTTGTTTTTCCAAGAGCTCTTCTCACGTTGAACTTTGTTAAGAGCTACCTGGAGTTTTTCCGTGTCAGACATGAAATAAAGGACAAATTCCTTTAACGGAAAAACTTCTTGGCGAGGGTAAGGTATCCTCAGCTTGAGGGCTCTAGTTTGCACCTAGTGGAGATAAGGCTCCATGGAGATACAATTTGGTCTTCCTAGAGACTCTCTTCCTTTCTTGTGAATATGTGCCAAGCATGCACTATTTCCTTCTTTAGTGCCCTGTCATTTTCTCCTTCCTTGAAGATAAGACCTTCCAGATGAACATTATGCGGGATATGCCTCATTGGGTCTCCGAGTTGACAGCGAACTAAAATTGGATGATAATTGATTCCTCATTTAGTTCCTATGAGGGGTATATTAGGGAAATTTCCACAACTGTCGATGATCTCTATCCCCTCATAAATCATATTATACCAATCTATGTCAGAGTTGGTAAGAGACATGATTCTCTGTGACCAACATAGAGTACTCTTACGGTCCCAAAAAGCAGCAGACTTGGGTAAATGGGAAATGAACCATTTGTAAAGCAAGGGTACACATCATGTGATCATTCCTCCGCTGTACAGATTCCTTAAGTGCACAAAATGATAAGCATCTGCGAGCAAAGTCGATACGGGGTTTCCAATCAAAAACATCTTAACAGCGTTGGTATCAACGAAGTTGTCTATGTTTGGAAAAAGGAACAACCCGTATGTGAGTTGGACAAAGATATCCTCGAAAGTAGTAACGTTCCCTATACTTGCGAAGTACAGGGCTTTCTCCACCAAAAACTTGGCTGGCAAACCTTGGATTACTCCTTTGGTGGTCATGTGAGTCCTGATTTCTGACTCGTCCAAATAAATGGCTCTTGCGATGACCCGATCCTTTGGAATTTTTTCCAGTCTAGGAAAAGGAGCTTGATCAGTGATAGGTAGATCAGTCAGATGAGAGTATTCTTCTAATGTTGGTGCCAGCTGGTAATCCAGGAATTTGAAGCAGTGATAAACCAGATCGTAGAACTGGATCAGTGTAGACAGGATTCTTTCAACTACATGGACCCTTAACAAAGATGACATCCCTCCGTACTTAGCTCTGAAAGCATCAGGGTTGGTGATCATCCTTGCCAACCCCCTTAAATCCTCTAGTTTTGGAGCCTTGAAGGTGTACTTGTGCGTATTTCTTCTACCGAAATCCATAACGCAATCTTTCTCTCTGATATTTGTAATCATTGTTTCAGTTTAATTTGAAAAAAGAGAGAGGAGAAAAGAAATTTTTTTTCTTTATTTAAGAGTTTTTTAAATGAATGCATGAATGCAGCACACAAAAACATTGAAAAAACATGGGTTTATGGGTTCAACGTCACGAGCATGGAGTCATGGCTCTACCCATTCCCAAAGGTTGTATTCTGGTCAATTTTTGTACTTGCCGAACGGATCCTAAGGTTCCCAAAATCATTGACCCCCCTAGAGATAACAACAGCGAGCTGGTTCACCCGAGCGAGCTGTAACATTCTAGGGTAATCTTATTTGAGTGTAGTATCGCGTATCAACTATTTCTGATAGTCACCGCACTACCAAGTGGTCATAAGGTTCATGCCTACTAAATCCTCAGGTTCACAGGCGCCACATTAGGAAAACTCTGCTTTCAACAACGATCGTGATCAACAGGTTGAATCCTACGGGCCCTCGCCTGATTTGGTGGTCTACCAGGTTCGCTTATTCGGGATTCACTCCCTATAAGACCCCATCTATGCCACCCTTTATCTTAGGTTTCTCTCAAACTTTCCAGATGCGTATCAATCGTATTCCTATTGACAGAACATAAACATGGATATCAAGTAGGAAAATCAATATATATATATATATATATATATATAGTAAGATTGCTAACAACCTAGACCTCTTAGGATTTCTAATCCTAGTCCTAGTCTGGCTCCCCAGCAGAGTCGCCATTTTTCTGTTGGGAAAATGGCGATGAATTCCCTAAAGATCATCCTAAAGACTTCCCAGCAGAGTCGCCATTTTACTGTTGGGAAAATGGCGATGAATGCCCTAAAGATCATCCTAAAGACTCCCCACCAGAGTCGCCATTTTACTGTTGGGAAAATGGCGATGAATGCCCTAAAGATCATTCTAAAGACTCCCCAGCAGAGTCGCCATTTTACTGTAGCGTGCGATTTTTGTCGGTAACGTGACCACCTTAGCGCCATGGGTTTCTCCTCACCGCAATGGTAGGAACGGGGTGCTACTTTCTAATTTCTTATTTATCTTATGAAGCTGGAAAGGAAAGGGAAGCTATCTAAAACTAAACTTGCACGCAAATGTTTAACTGAACAAATGCTAAGAGATTGGGGAGTTCGGGGTCAGGTTATACAATGGGGAGTCGTCAATTACCCATCCTATATGTGGTTATCCACAGGTTTTTAGCAATTTTCCTTACTGCTTTCTACTTACTGGTGTTTGTCTGTCGTGGGTTGGGAAAGTTTCTCCTTTGGGAGTGTTTTTGAGGGAGAGTTTTTGTTGATTTCGGGTTTTCCGATGTTTTTGGTGAGGTACTGGACCTAAGGTTTTTGATTGATGTGAAGGTACTGGACCTAAAGTTTTTGATTGGTATGAAGGTACTGGACCTAAAGTTTTTTATTGGTATGCTCGCTAAGATTTCGCAATCTTATGCCTACGTATTCCCGTTAAAGATAATAGGGAAATCAGAGCAATCGTAGTTCTTCCTATTCTATGGGAGGAAAAGATGTTTGGTGTCTTGTTCAAAGCCCAAGATTGAAGCTAAAAGGTTATTTGTGTCTTGTTCAAAGCCCACGATTGAAGCTAAAAGGTTTTACTGAGAGAGAATTTGTCATCTCTAAAGGGAGACATCTTGTCTGTTTATCACAACCGTTGGGTGACTGATTATAAAGGAGAATTACTTTAACTGGGATATGTGTATCCAGTAATGCCATAATTTCCTTTATAGGGGATTTTTAATAAAGGAGAAAACTTTAACTCAATATAGAGCAATGCCATTTTTCTGTAGAAGTCTTTCATGCTAAGAGAGGGACAGTGGCGTGGATGTAAATAATCCAGAGGCTTGCCACTTACATCATTTAGATGAAAGAGGAAGTTGATTTACCAGGATAAGAGATGGACTATAACTTGGATATTTGAATCAACAAGTGTGCCACTTAAAGCAGTTATCTGGAACTAGGGTATGTTTGATTTTCTGTGTGATATACAGAGAAGTATCTTTCTACAGAGAGTTTTTTTTATTTCCTCTGAGGGGATGTTGGGTTTTGTGTGCCTTGATCAAAGCCAAAGGTTGAAGCTAAGAGATTGATTGACTCCACTAGGGAGATTATTATCTGTCTTGTACAAAGCCCAAGATTGAGGCTGAAAAGAGACTGACTCTTTGGGGGATATCATTATACAAAGCCTAAGAGGAGGCTAAAAGTTGACTTTTTCGGGGAAATATTTTGTATGTCTTGTGCATAGCCCATGATTAAGGCTAAACGGATTTTTTTTATTCCACTGGAGAATATTTGTATGTGTCTTGTACAAAGCCCAAGATTGAGGCAAAAAGGGGGAACTGAATCTACTGGTGAGAGGTTTTATCTATCTTGTACAAAGCCCAAGATCGTGGCTAAAAAGAGATTGACTCTGCTGGAGAGTATGATTTGTCTTGTACAAAGCCCAAGATTAAGGCTAAAAAGGGATTGACTCTGCTTAGGGAGATTAATTCCCAAAGCCTAAAAGAAAGCTGGGAGGAATTGACTTCGTTGGGGAAGATATTTATCCAGAGCTTTAAAAGAAGGTTTAGAAGATTTTTGACTTTGCCAGAGAAAGTTTATATATGTCTTGTATAAAGCCCAAGATTGAGGATAAAAAAGAGAATGACTCAACAAGAGAGTGTTTATATGGTGTCTTGTACAAAGCCCAAGATTGAGGCTGAAAAAGAGAATGACTCAACAAGAGAGTGTTTATATGAGTGTCTTGTATAAAGCCTAAGATTGAGGCTGAAAAAGAGAATGACTCAACAAGAGAGTGTTTAGAAGGTGATTGACTTAACAAGAGAGTGCCTTAAAAAGCTAACTCTGCTGAGGAAAATCATTATAAAAACCCTAAGAGGAGGCTGGCTTCTCCTGAGGATTATTGAGATCCAGAGGCAGGTCCAAAATGGGGAATAAACTCTTGCTGAGGATTACAGAAGAGTTGAGGTATCAGATGCCTTGAGGTTCTAATTTGGGATAGTGTTATACTGATGATAAGCTGACCCTAGCTGGGGAAACTTAGGATGAAGATTGAATTTTAGAACCCATGAGTGTTTTAACTCTACTGGAGGTTGATTAAATGGTCAGGGTTTTTTTCTGTGTTTGTAGGGAACTTGAGAATGTATTTGAGATCCAAGAGGAGATTAGACTGTCCAAGTCTACTGGTATGGAAGAGTTTATCTTTGTATGATGCCCAAGAGGAGGTTTTGGTTTTAAGGGATGAGAATCAACCCTAAAATTGATCTGAGTTTTTTACTCTTTGGAAAGACTGCTCTAACAAAGGATGACTAAGTTCTATCCTGTACCTTTAAAAGGTCTTCAGGGTCCTTGTATTAAGCCCAAGAGAAGGCATGAGAACTTCTAAGAAGCCAGAGGGTCCTTGTACAAAGCCCAAGAGGTGGCTGGGATGCTTTTAGGAAGCCTGTGGGTCCAAACCTAAGAAAAGTTCAAGAAAAGTTTCACCGGGAATAATCTTTTCTTTAGTGAACAGTTCTAGGGTTTGAAGAAATTCAAGAGAGGTTTCATCGGGAATTAATCCTCTCTGGGGGAAATGAATTTCTTTGACAATTTTCTAATAGTGACAGTCTGTGAAAAGTTTCATTGGGAATAATTCCTTTCTCTTTGTTCCATATTGTATAAGCCCAAGAGAAGGCAAGATTGTATCTAGAATTCCTATGGGAAACTAGTTTTGACTGTGTTTAAAGAGTGACCACTGGTTTGATCTAATCCTAAACCTAATTGTCGGGGAAAACTCTAAGCAGATAATATACAGGTGAAATATATATTGTATGTAAAAGAGGGTAGAGGACTTACAGGTGAGCAAGCTTCCAGCACAAACAAATATATATATATATATATATATATATATATATATATATATACATACATATATATATATATATATATATATGTGCAAGTATGTAAAGAAAGTCATTTAAAACTTACAGGCGAGCAAGCTTCCGTTGTAATAGCTGTATGGTTAGTTGTTCAAGAAATTAAAGAAAGTTTTGATAACAACTATGAATTTGAACGTAAATCAAAAGGGAAAGTTGTTTTTGAAAAGAAGATTGGGGCTTATACTCAAGGAGAGGCCCAGATGAAAAACAGCAATCGTAGCGTTGATCTGAGAACTGTACTGGGACTTATACAATGACTGAGGCCCAACAAGATTTTATTCACAAAGGGATGTGACTTACACTCTATTAGAGGCCCAAAAGTTTATTTTTGTACAAGAGATGGGACTTACAACTCAAGAAGAGGCCCAGAAATAACAATGATCGCACCGTTGTTTTGAAAATTGTACTGGGACTTATACAATGACTGAGGCCCAAATTATTTATATACAAAAGAGGGTTGGGTCTTACACTCTATTAGAGGCTCAAAGTGTACTTTAAAAAGAAAGACGAGACTTATAAAACATGGGGAGGCCCAGATGATTTTTGTTTTGACATGGCGATCGCGCCGAGATTTTAGAAAACACAGTGGGACTTATACAATGACTGAGGATCAAAAACGGTTTTAATTTACAAGGGATGAGTCTTACACTCTATTAGAGGCCCAAAGTGTTTTAAAATTTAAAATCAAGAGGAAACCCTAATTTTAAATAAAATTGTCATTTTTCAAAGGAAATTTAAATAATAAATGATAAAAATATCAAATATATTCAAAAACAAATTGTATCCTTTGAAAAATATTTTGAAAAATCATGTTTAATCACGTGAAAGTTTGAAATTCAATTGGTTTTGAAAGATCAAAGTGGTACTTTCATTTTAAAATGTTTATAAACAATAAAAAATGAAATTAATTACAAAAATTCTAACTATATTAAAAAAATAATATAAATTGGATTTTTTTTTTGTAAAATAAAATATTTAAACATTTTTGTGAATTTTGAGAAAAAGAATTAATTCAAAAACACAAATATTCAGAGAGAAATTAATTTTTGAATCAATTAACAAAAATATCAAAATATTCAAAAATTCAAAAATTTGAAAAAGGGCGCCAAGAACACTAAGTTCTTGCCCGCGTGTCCTGTTTTTGCAGATTTGCATTTTCTCACTTTTCTCCATGATTTCTCAATGGTTTTGCACGATTCAAGTACCAATCTTGTTCGTTTTTGAACAAGGATCACAACCATATAGTTTAATTGCATTTATATTAATTATGGAGGAAGAAATCAACAGAAAACCTCAAGAACCCTAATTTCAGCATGAACACAATGAAATTCCATACACGATGGATTCATGGCAATTGATTGAGGGTTATTACTCTACATACATGCATAAACAAGATGGTAACTCAAAAATTCATTCATGATGCATGGATCATAGAGTTTGAAGGGTTCAGGCCTACCTCTTGCAGCTAGTGATCGAGTTTGATGATGGAGGTGTTGCAGCTAGGTTTCAATGATCTGGACAGCTTCCTTAGGTGCCAAGGAATGTGTTTGAATGCTTGGAGTGGATTGAAATGAGCTGGAACTGGTTGTGGTACCTCAACTGCAACTCTGTCAAGAACTTGAGCAATTGGATGGTGATTTTGTGAATTTGATGTTCCAGATGTGATTTTGTGTTATGGATCACTCATACATGATGTTTATGAGGTGTGTGTGTGATTGGTTTGGTTGGAATCACTCTTAATCTCAAAACCCGATAGTGACTTGAGTTAGAAGGCAAAATTGGAGTGAAAGGGAAATTTTGAGGAAAGCATCAGTTTGGGTGCTTTGGTGTACTCAAATGATCACAAATGAGCTCTATTTATAGTGTGTCAAGTATGTTTTGGCAGCAATAGTGTGTGGCAACTGCAGCAGGTCTGTGGCCAATGGTGATCAAATGGAATCTCAAGTCTCCTCTAGCCATTGACTTGAGGTTAGAGCACAGGCCTATGGTCTTTTGGTTCAGAGATAAGGCTTAACTCATTCAGTTAAGTTTGCCTCAGTTCATGCCACCTTGATGCATCCATTGAATGCATTGAAACAAAATTGGAGTCTTAGCACTTTTTAGCCTTTTTAGGTTTGTTATGGCTATATGTAGATTCTTGGACTTGGGAGGCTTGGGGATCAGCTCATTCCCCTTTGATTTCATCCTCTGATGTGTCCAAATGGATGACAAGGCTTGAATTTGTCTGATTTTGACAAATCGAGCAAAATACCAAATTCTTCCTTGTATAAGATAGTTGGAAATGGTGATTTTGAGGGGATCATATCTCCCAGCTCAGATTGAGTTATGGGAGGCTCTTGTGCTTTTGAGAAAGACCTCATATGATACAATACATGTGTGATCATAGTTGGTCTTGAAACTATTTGAATCCAACTGAAAAAAACTCATGAACTTTGATGTCCAAGGCTGGCAACTTAGGCAGATTTTCACTAAGTGTTGAAAAATGTCATTTTCTTCATTTTTGTCATTTTGATCACTCCATAACTTAAAATCCATGAAGAATTGGAGTTTGAGGTAGTTGAAGCTTTTGTAGAATGTAGGAAGACCTACAAATCAAGTTTTGGATCACCCAAAATGGTTGCTTTGATCACAAGTTATGATCCTTGGAAGTTGGTACCAAAATCATTCAAATTTAGTAACTTAGAAAAATTTTCAATTTTTCAAGATTACCCCTTTTACAAGTTATCTTGGTTTCTTGATTAATTCTTGTTCAAATGACATTACAAGTCATATTTTATGAAAATATGATTCATAAGGATCATTTTTGCCAAAAAAGTCATGTTTTGACTTTTGGCTCCGGAGCGGTTCAACGCGTAAAAACCCTAATTCCCGACTTTTGGGGAATGCATCCTCTGAGGGTCATTCATCTTTGCAAATGGATCCTTAGGGTTATTTTGAGCATATTGAGTCACATGTTGAAGTCTTGGCTCATCCTCTTGTGAAAATCTCACTCTGGAGGTCCTAGTCGTCAAAAACCCTAATTTGGCGAGATCAGGTGTTTCGAGGCTCAAAACACTTGGAATGTCACAACTGCGTGCTTAATTTTTGATGTGAGGGTCCTCTTAATCCTTTGTGGATGTTTTAAGAGGTTAGACAAAGTTGAATATCATGTCATTTCTTGATTGATCTTTTATCTAAATGCTTTTAGAGGGCCCAAACCCTAATTCTTGATTGTGGTGGATGCTAAACTATCTTTGAGAAGATTGATGAGGCATGAAGGTACATCCATATTGTGGTAATGATCCTCACAATGATGGGAAATCTTGGTGGTCAAAATTTGGGGTATGACAAGATGGTGTGTATTATTTTTTGGAGAAATCAGGCCAAAAGGTGTATGATGATAAGATTGTGGAGCCAGAGAAACGTTCCACTTATTAGGCTGGTTCGTCTTGTGTTGGCTTATTCTCTGTTGATGTGAGATCTTATTTTAATGAGTTGTTTAGGATGATCATGGAAGATAATAACGTTCGAGAATACTGGATCATGAGTGGGATTGAATTCGTAGCAAAGGAAGATGGAGAGGATAGGGAGAAGTTGAAGGAAGAGATCTAGACTGAGATGAAAGCAAGTGAAACTCGAAGTTCTGCCTCAAGTAGAATCTGTAAAAGGTGTTGTTGAACATCTTAGTAGTTTCACTTTTATATTTCCTCTTGATCCTTCATAGCTTGATCCTGAATCTGCTGGTGCTGCTTTAAATCATACAGTTGTTGCCTCTCCTACTGACGCTACGGCTGATTTACCCTGATTTTCTTTTCCTTTTCATGCATATCTAATCGGAGAAATAACAAGTGTACTATTTTCACCGATGTAGTAATAAGTGGGGTAATCCCCAGAGTCGATCTCTCGAGGACTGCGTATAATGTGTAAGTGTAGATGTTATTTCAATTAAACAAAAATGACTTATGGGGTTTTGTTTGGGTTAATAATTGATATAATAACAATATAAAATAAACAGAACAATTAAAAGTGCTTTTAACAATTATGATGAAATATGCTAGGGAAAGGTGAGTTTGGGACTCGTATTGCACTAAAGTCTATGATATAAGAGCGAATGCGTCGCAAGATCGCCCCCAAACATGTAAGGAGAGACTGCCCACTCATCATTTCCCATATACTTAAGGTTTGTGACGCACAATACTCGTCGTATTTATTAAGTGTTTTGATTTTGTTTTGAGATGAGAAGAAAGAGGACTCAAAGGTTGAAAAGAAAACAACTAAAGGAAACTGACTCCTAATTTTGTCATGCACAATGATCCTAAAGTTGGGATAGAAAGGGATTTCTACTTAGTGTTAGCATGCAAAGAGATGGACCTAAGGTTAAGGTTCGAAAATGACTATCCTAATTGTTATCATGCAAAAGATTAGCACCTAATGTCTATCCTACTCCAAGCTTAATAAAAAATTAAGTTGGACTAGGGAATCCCAAGGGAACATGCAAAAGTAAACCAAAACCAAGAAAATAAACCAAAAACAATAGCTACAACAACGCTCCATCTCAGAACAACAGTGAATTCCAGCCCACAAGCCAGACAACATTTAGCAGCACATACTTTCAGCACAAAACAAATGTAAAATGCAGCAGGACAGAATGTCCACATTTAACAGCATGCATAACTCAGGATAGGGCAGGTGTAAATGCACATGAAACATGTATGTTCCACAATGAAACAAGTAAACATGAACATGAACACGCATCGAAACTGCAACGATCAACAATATACGAACATGTAACAATCATCAACCGTGTCGAACAAAAAAACAAGTAACAACATGCTCTCGATTAAACGTCACAAGCAAAAAATCAAGAATGCAAGCAATGATCATGTTAATGCTTAAGCAAACATATGAGCATGTGAACCATCATGAACGTGTATAATCAATGAACATGGATGATGAACTAACATGAAGAAATTGCAACCACATTGCCTACTCAAGTATTTAACAACACAACATGGATATTCAACAATAAACATTCGCTTCAAACGATCAGACATTTATGGAATCAGAATCAAACACGAGCATGTACCAAGAATCAAGTATATTATGCAGCAAGAATATTGCAATCACGATTATACAAATGGTTATGCAACATGAACAACACACCAAGAATGCAACACAAAAGAATCAAGGACATGCATCAAGGAAACCAAATATCTCATGTCGAAGAATCACATTCATACTGTCATGTGAGGTGAAACAGCTCAAAAATAATCTACAAATAAGCATCATATCAATCCATGAGGTTTAGAGGGGGATAAGGACCCAAACAAGCTTAAAAAAGCAAGAAAAACACACTCTGTCACAGTGGTAATCGATTACCCTGATTGTGGTAATCAATTACCCTCTTAAAAAGCTTAAAAAATATGGAAAAAAGAACAGGGTAATCGATTACCTTGATGGTAGTAATCGATTACCACTGTGACAGTGGCAGAAATTCAACTTTCTAAAAGCACTTTTAGTAGCAAATCACTTGTCCAATCATCCAAATGAATAGGTATGCAATTGTACACGAAAAATACACCAAATATCAGTAATAAAACACCAATTGCATCAATTAAACAACAAGATCCAGAATCAAATCCAACAATGGATCAATTCACACCAACAATTCAAGGATCTACATTGCAAAACCTGTAAATAAGCTAGAATCAGTTTGGATATGAAGTTTACCAACCTACAAAGCGGAGAATTGCTTTGGTTAATGTTGGAAAAAAATGGACAGATCAAGCTAGGAAACTCCAAGGTCCAATGAATTCCTAGCAAGAAACTTCAAGAACAATGCAATGTGATGAACTTGCTTCAAAGTTTCTTCAAGAAAATGCTTCCAAACCTTGAACCTAGATCCAAATCACTTCCCACTGCAGAATTTATGTTGATGAGAGGAAATGATGAAGGTTTAGCTCTAGAATTCACAAACTCCAATGAAGAATTTGGGAATTCTAATGGAAGAGCTCTAGTGAAGGTTGAAGATGAAAATGGAGAGTGAAAAAGTGAGAGAGAATTGAGAGAAAATTTAGAAAGTGAGGGTGAATGAGAGTGAATGAGTGAGGTTTGGAGTAAACTTTTTTAAATAATCCCTAGGTTAGGAACCAAAATGTGGTTTGGAGTGTGGGTTAGTGTTTGGAATGGAAATTAGGAGTGGAATTAGGAATGGAATGCTTGAATTTTGGAGGGAATGAAATTAATTTGTGAAAATGAACCAAATTTTGAACCAATTCTAGATCCTTCTACTAATGCACATGAGAAATCACATGACCAAAATGCAATCCAAATTCTACAGTGCTGAAAAATGAAGTATTTGGGAAAATTTCACTTGTGGTAATCGATTATCTAGATTGTGGTAATCGATTACCCCATTAAAAAATTCAAAATTGGCGCCACAAAGAGGGAAACTTGGAGAATCGCCTATCGCCACTTGTTTTGAGCTTTGTTATGCCTCCGAAACTTGTCATTTGATATTGCCACTGAATAATACCTGAAATAACCTGTGAATGCTCTCCTGCACTTGAAATGCCCGGCTGGAAAAATACGGTCCGATGCTGGATCACCGAGCAAAATAAATGCCGGAGCTTCTGATGCTTGCTGCTTAAAAACTTTGAATAAAAGGAAGTCTGCAGCCTCGGAAACCACTTGATCCCATTTCTCAAGAGCCAATGCCATGATATGATTAATGATGCAAATGGATGAAGCATAAGCTAGTTATGGTTAGAAACGAGAGGGAAAATTTTGGGGTACTACAGTCAGGTATTCCAAAATCACCCTAAGACATTCTAACTTTGTACTTGCCTTCTCCTCTTCCGATTCTTACTTTGGCATCGGAGTGTCTTGCAGGTACACCCCATCCTCCTTGGATTCCTACATCGAAAACGAAGTCTCTGGCCCACTTCAGGTTCTGATCAACCAGAAAGATCATTTATTAATAAAAAATATAACACAATAATACGATTGAAAAGGAAAGGAAAAATTCCATCGATAATCAGGCAAGCAGGGTAATAGATAACAAAAAAATAGGACATCATATCACTATTCCACATATTCAAACTTCTGACTCCACTAAACTTCAATAGTTAATCCTGCTGTTTTTATCCTTATAACAATCCCTAACTAAGAGAAAAGTTCAAAAAGAACTCTTCCATATGGTATAAGGAAAGTTTTTCCCTCCCGAGAGGTCACAACCATTTCCATTAAGAAGTTTAAAATAGTAAGAGGAAGATTAATTTTGACGTTATGGATAAGGAAGTACAAAAGATGCTTGTCATATGAAGTAAGCGTTTTTAGTTGTTTCTCTCTTGGACAAAGATTTGACACTAGAAATTGATCTCAAACCTTTGCAATTGGGATGAGAGTAGCAAGACTGGTGAGGTTATTGTAGTTGGCATAAGTTAGGAGATGGTGGTTTGAGACGACATTGTTGAATCTATATTGTTCAACACAACTACCTTTCTCTTCACACTTTATTGTCTGAGTAATGAGTGATGGAGTAATGGTGATAGGAAAGCCATATACATTGGACTGTATTAACTTAGCATCCTCACCAGATTGCTTAACTAAAGCTTTTAACCAAAACTTTGTTACGAGATTAGTGTAGATGAGTCCATGAAGCATGTCAAAGTAACCTTTGAGCTTATGTTTGGAAATAGTTTTCATTAGATCAAAACCTTGGTATTTTTAGTCATCGAAATCAACAAACTTTTCATTCATAACGAGCGAAAGATTTTCATCTTCGTTGAAAGTTTTTGTAGACATTTTTTTGAATAAAAAGAAAATACTTTTAAAACTAGATTTGAAGACACAAAGAAATGGAAATGAAATGAGGCTTGTGTTAGAACAAGATTTGGTTCTGCAAGATATCTCTAAGTTTTGATAATAACAAAATTTTATTTATGTGAGAACAATTTTGATACTCTAACGTTTGTTTTCTAAAGTATTGACAAACAGGATCCGACTCTGATAAAGATAGACCTGACTCTGATAAAGATAGCTCAGACTATTATAAAGATCACGTGGAACGTTACTCTCAATTGATTTAAAGTCTCTTCTGCGTCAAAGAAGCAGGTTTGCTTCTGATCGGCTTCAGAAAGATTCTAAGAAAACAAAATGTTGCTGCTGCAATGTTCTCTTGGATTCTGGATCTGAATATGACTCTGATATTAATCTTCTGAAGATTAAGTGCTAAAGACTCTGAAGACAAAGGTTCTACTGAACAACATTCTGAAGACTCTGAAGACTTAAGTTTCTAAAGTCTAAGTGCTGAAGACTCTAAAGACAAGGTTCTGCTGAACAACGTTCTGAAGACTTAAGCTTCTAAAAACCAAGGGTTCTGAAGAAGGAGTGCTGAAGACTCTGAAGACAAGGTTCTGCTGAACAACATTCTGAAGACTCTAAAGACTCAAGACTCTAAAGACCTAGTGATCAATTATTCTGATCATGCTTCAACCATATCTATTCAGAAGCCTCTGATAAATAGAAGAAGATGAAATGTTTGCAAGGGAAAATAGTACATAATGTAGATCAAACACGTTCTTTTCCACTACCATTCCATTACCCTGATTTGATGGTACAAATGACAACTTCAATGTACGATTTTCATCCCAGCATAATGACATTATTTCAAGTCGCCAGCAATTTTAATGATATTCCTGATCTGCCCTTCAACTGATCTTTTTCTGGCTATATAAAGACTTGATCACTTAAAGAATTAAGAAGAGACATATATGTTATGAGAGATATATATGTTGTAAGAGACATACAAGTCTATGCTAAAATTTATGAGTGATATACAAAAGTGAAAACACTTATATGAGATAGAGAAATCAATGAGTGAATAGTAAAGAACTACAATACAAAGAATAAAAATTGTTCATACTTTATAGATTTTCTCTAAGTTAGTTTGAGCTAGAAATTGTGTTTATATCAGCTTGTGTAGAAGCTTTTCATTTTAAACATCATATTTGATCAAACAGTTGTTTGTATTCCTTAAGGGACCAGTTAGGTCAGAATCCTTAAGAAGAGACGGTTAGTCTGAGTATGTTAGTCACTACTAGTTGCTAGTGCAGTTGTAATCAGTTTGGTTATGGTGGATTAAGTCCTTGTGTATAAGGAAAATCACCTTGGCGGGTGGACTGGAATAACTTGATAGTTTCCAAGTGAACCAGGATATATTGTGTGTCTTTCTCTATTGCTAGTTTATTTGTGATCTTTGTTTGAGTTTCACTAAAAGCTTTCATTTTGAAAACCCAATTCAACAACTCCCCTTTCTTGTGTTTTCTCACACCTTCAATTGCCATCAGAGCTTCGGTTCTGATTGTGATAAAAAGATTTATCAACACTTCACCGTGTTCAATACCGATCCAATATTTGTGTGAGATATCATGGCTGCACCTAATGTTAATCCTGCTGTAGAAGAGAAAGATCATTACAGTGCCAAACCACCAGTTTTTGATGGTGAAAAGTTTGACTACTGGAAAGATAAAATTGAAAGTTTCTTTCTTGGTTATGATGTAGATCTTTGGGATCTTGTAGTCGATGGATACATTCACCCAGTTGATGCTACAGGTGTTAAAGTGTCTAGAAGTGCTATGACCAACCAACAAAAGAAAGATTACAAGAATCATCACAAGGTAAGAACCATATTGCTAAATGCTATCTCTTATACTAAGTATGAGAAGATAATAAATAGAGAAACTGCCAAATCCATTTTTGATTCTCTGAGAATGACTCATGAAGGAAATGCTCAAGTTAAGGAGACAAAGGCGCTGACCCTAACCCAGAAATATGAGGCATTCATAATGGAGGATGATGAAACAGTTGAGACTATGTTTTCAAGGTTTCAAATGCAAGTCGCTGGACTTAAAGTTCTGGACAAAGGTTACTCAACTGCTGATCATGTTAAAAAGATCATCACAAGTCTTCCCAAGAAATGGAGGCCTATGGTAACAACTCTAAAGCTATCCAAGGATCTTAACAACATAAGTCTTGAAGAACTTGTTAGTTCTTTAAGAAGTCATGAAATAGAGTTGGAAGAAGATGCACCTCAGAAGAAAAGTAAATCAATTGCTCTTAAGTCTAAACCTGAAAAGGCAAAGGCTTATCAAGCTGAGGAAGAATCAGAAGATTCTGATGAAGAATCAGAAGATGAGCTGTCACTTATCTCCAGAAGGATCAACAAAATCTGGAAACATAGGCAAGAAAACTTCATAGGATCAAGGAGAAACAAAGGATGTTCTGAGTCATCATCTGGACAAGAGAAGCAGAACTCTGGAAAATAAGTCATCTGTTATGAATGAGTGTCCAAAGCTTAAGAATGAGCTAGGTCATTACAAGATTGAGTGTCCAAAGCTTAAGAAAGACAAGAAGCCTAAGAAGAACTTCTCCAAAGCGAAGAAGGGACTAATGGCAACTTGGGATGACTCTGATTCTGAAGAAGAAGATTTTGATGAAGAAAAAGCAAACGTTGCGCTAGTAGCAACAATTGACGCTGAAGTTTCTGGAGAACCTGAAGACAAAACATCATCAGAACCAGAATCAGACCCAGACTATGATTCAGAGGTATTATCTAAACTCTCTCGTTGTGAATTAAAGTCATGTCTTTCAGAAATGCTGGAAAAGTATCAAACTCTTTAGAGTAAATACAAGGATCTTAAAAGATCGCATGTAATTTCCTATGAGGCAAAAGATAAGCTTGAGCAGAATAATTATTCTCTAAATGAAAACATTTTTTCCTTAAAAAATAGTAATTGTGCTTTGAAAAGAAAAATTTCTAAATTAGAAGAAGAATTAATCTCCAATGTCTCTGACACAAGCTGTATCAACAAGTATGATAAAGCATTCTAATATTTTCTAGCTAAAAGCATAGATAGAAGCAGAATAGCTTCCATGATCTATGGAGTTAGCAGAAATGGTAAGAAAGGTTTGGGGTGTACAGAAACATTTGAAATTGGCGAAAGTCAGCCTGTTAAACCAAAACCTCTCTATGACCATTTTGTGCCTTCCGATACTGGCTTGTTTGCTCTGAGCTTGCACAAGAACCCCCACAGACATAAAAATTTATTTCTAAAGCCAAATATCATGCACAAATTCCACTTGATTATCCTGTTGCACATAAACCCAAAGTTGTTAAACACTCTGGGAAAACTAACAAAAGAGGACCCAGAAAGTGGGTACCTAAGGACAAGATAATCTATGTTGCAGATATCCTTAGTAGCTCAGTTGAAACACCAATCATGGTACTTGGACAATGGTTGCTCGCGATACATGACGGGAAGAAGGGATATGTTCCAAAGTCTGGAACTTAAGCCTAGAGGCTTCGTTGGTTTCGGAGGAAACCAGAAAGGAAAATCATTGGCTCTGGAACTGTTGGTAATGGTAACCTTCCTTCTATTACTGATGTTCTTCTGGTTGATGGTTTGATGCATAATTTATTGTCAATTAGTCAACTTAGTGACAATGGTTATGATATCATCTTTAATCAAAAGTCCTGTAAGGCTGTAAGTCAGAAAGATGGCTCAATCCTGTTTGTCGTAAAGAGGAAAAACAACATTTATAAAATTAGACTTTCTGATCTCCGATGAACAGAATGTCAAATGCTTAATGTCTGTTAATGAGGAGTAATGGGTATGGCATAAACGTTTAGGCCATATTAACATGAGGAGGATTTCTCAGCTAAATAAGCTTGAACTAGTCAGAGGCTTTCCGAATCTGAAGTATGCTTTAGATGCTCTTTGTGAAGCTTGTCAGAAAGGAAAGTTCTCTAAAACTTCCTTTAAAGCAAAAAATGTTGTGTCCACCTCTAGACCGTTAGAACTTCTACACATTGATTTGTTTGGACCAGTGAAAACTGCTTTAATAAGTGGAAAGAAGTATGGATTAGTTATCGTTGATGATTATAGTCATTGGACATGGGTAAAATTCTTGAAATACAAAGATGAGTCACATTCTGTTTTCTCTACCTTTTGCTCTCAAGTGCAAACAGAGAAGGATTGTAAAATAGTCAGAGTCAGAAGTGATCAGGGTGGAGAATTTGAGAACAGATACTTTGAGAATCTTTTTTATTCCCATGGCATTTCCCATTATTTCTCCTGTCCCAGAACTCCACAACAAAATGGAGTAGTGGAAAGGAAGAATAAGACTTTGCAAGAAAGGGCTCGTACCATGATCCAAGAAACTGACATGGCTAAGAATTTCTGGGCAGAGGCAGTAAATACAACATGTTACATTCAGAACAGGATCTCAATTAGACTTATTCTAGGTAAGACTCCCTATGAATTGTGGAAGAATAGAAAACCCAACATTTCATATTTTTATCCTTTTGGCTGTATTTGTTTTATGTTGAACACTAAAGAGAATCTTGGCAAGTTTGACTCCAAAGCTCAAAAGTGTTTATTGTTAGGATACTCTGAACGCTCTAAAGGCTACAAAATCTATAACACAGAAAAATGAATTATTGAGGAATCAATTCATGTCAGATTCAATGATAAGCTTGACCCTGAAAAGTCAAAGCTAGTTGAAAAGTTTGCAGATCTGAAGATTACCTTATCAGAATCCAAAGAAGAAGATTCAAAAGAAGGAGACAAAGATGCAAACTCTCCAGATTCAGATACAACCTTACCAGAAACTGAAAATAGTCCATCTCATCAGAAGAAGAATAGACTAAAGACTTCTCATTTTGAAGAATTGATTATGGGATACAAAGTTGATCCATTCAGAACTCGTTCATCATTCAAACCTTCTGAAGAAACTCTTATGGGTTTGGTGTCTTTGATAGAGCCAGCATCAGTTGATAAAGCTCTTAGGGAAAATGAAAGGATTCTAGCCATGCAAGAAGAGCTGAATCAATTCACTAGAAATGATGTCTGGAGTCTTGTTCAGAAACCCAAAGATGTCCATGTCATTGGAACAAAGTGGGTATTTAGAAGCAAGCTAGATGAAAACGGTGAGGTCGTAAGAAACAAAGCACGACTGGTAGCATAAGGTTATAGTCAGCAAGAAGGGATAGACTATACAGAAACCTTTGTACTAGTTTCCAGGTTAGAATTAATTCGTATTTTAATTTCATTTGTTATGAATCATGACATTACTTTATATCAGATGAATGTAAAGAGTGCATTTTTAAATGGATATATTTCTGAAGAAGTGTATGTGCACCAACCTCCTGGTTTTGAGAGTTTTGAAAACCCATATTTTTTTTTTCAAACTTAAAAAACCGTTATATGGTCTGAAACAGGCTCCCAGAGCTTGGTGTGAAAGGCAAAGTAACTTTCTTTTGGAAAATGACTTTACTAGAGGAAAAGTAGATACAACACTCTTTTGTAAAATCTTTAAAAATGACATTCTGGTTGTTCAAATATACATTGATGATATTATATTTGGTTCTGCTAATATTTCCTTGTGCAAAGAATTTTCTAAGTTAATGTAGGCTGAATTTGAAATGAGTCTGACGGGAGAACTCAGATTCTTTCTAGGAATTCAGATTGATCAACGTCCAGAAGGAACGTGCATTCATCGGAGTAAATATGCAAAAGAACTTCTGAAGAAGTTTAATATGTCAGAAAGTAAACCTGCTAAGACTCCTATGCATCCGACATGCATTTTAGAGAAAGAAGAAGTAAGTAAAAAGGTTTGTCAGAAGCTCTATTGTGGTATGATATGCTCTCTTCTATATTTGATAGCTTCTCGTCCAGATATTCTGTTCAGCGTATGTCTTTGTGCTCGTTTCTAATCAGATCCAAGGGAAACTCACTTAACTACTATTAAGAGAATCCTAAGGTATCTAAAAGGAACAACTAACCTTGGCTTGATGTATAAGAAAACATCAGAGTACAATCTGTCTGGTTATTGTGATGCCGATTATGCTGGAAACATATTGGAAAGGAAAAGTACTTCTGGAAACTGTCAGTTTCTGGGAAGTAACCTCGTCTCTTGGGCAAGCAAAAGACAATCATCAATTGCTCTCTCAACTGTAGAAGCAGAATGTATCTCAGCATCTCTGTGTAGTATTCAGATACTCTAGATGAAGAATCAACTTGAAGATTATCAGATACACGAGTGTAACATTCCTATCTTCTGTGATAATACTTCTTTCATTTGCTTATCTAAGAATCTTATTCTATATTCTAGGGCAAAACATATTGAAATAAAACATCACTAAATTTGTGGATACAGATCACCAGTGGGCTGATATTTTCAAAAAAACCCCTTGCTGAAGATATATTCATATTCATTATGGAAAATATATTTATTAAACCTTGTCCAGAATGAGAAGATGATATTTTGATGTGTCAAGTCACCAGAACTTTTGATATAAGATTCTGATGTTAAGCATAGTGTTTTTTAATTTTATTATGACTTTCTGATTAATGATACTTCTACATGTTAGAAGATGTCCAGATCAGAAACTAGTCCAGTCAAACACCTCTTGGTATTTTTGACTTTGGGAATATCAAACGTGCTCTCTTGAAAACAAACAATTATGATTATTTATGGCACCTGTCCAAAATCAAATCATACCAACTGTTGAAGAGATACCTTGAGCGTTGTGATTTCGTGAGAGGTTTCAAATAATTATTTCCTATTACTTCCACCTTATTATCATCATTAATATATTGTTATAAATATGCACTCTCTCACTTTCACACACTACGCTACTTCCCACACTTTCTCTTAGAAACCCTAAAACCATCTTTGTGCTTTGTAACTATATCATCTTCTTCAAATGGATCCTCAACAACAAAACGTTTTTGAATATTCTCAACAACATCAACAATCAGAATCGTCCTCAATAGTTTCATCGACAACTGCTCAAACGGAATCAACTTCACTTCATCAATCACTATCCACTTTTCCGAAACCAACTGAAGTTCACATCTTGGATCGCCCTGCTCATGTTCATCTGGCTGCTCCTTTCTCAAAACTAGAGGTTCTAAGTGAATGGCTAGTAGACTTTGATAACCTGACGGAAAATGGAATAGACTTGTCTGAGAATCTAAATGCTCAAGGTTGGAAAACCAATTTTGATCGTCTCTACGGTCCCATTTATTCAAATCTCATCAAGGAATTCTGGAGATTTGCTGACCCTGATGCACACTTCATTGAGTCACATGTTCTGGGAAACAAGTTCATCATTATAGAGAAATCCATTGCCACGCTACTTGGAATGGAAAAATCTGGTGGAAAGCGAATTTACAAGATGAATTCTAAATCAAAGTTTCTCTCTGATGTGGTCATCCCATCAATTTTCACTAAATCATCCAGTGGAAAACCACCTTTTAAGACTCAAGATTTATCAAAGGAGCTTCGTGTCTAGCTGAAAATTATTCTGGGATGCATCTACCACAGACCAAATTCAATTTCTTCTGATTTTCTTAATGCCGAACATAAATTCAAGCTTTACTATCTAATGAAAGGAGAGAAAATATGCCTCCCCTCAGTTCTATTCAGACACCTCAGAGACTCAGTAAGAGAAACAAGACATCAATTAAAGAAATATGAGAACTACATTCCTTTTGGTCGATTGATCTCAGATATTCTGGTTGAGAGTGGAATGATTGACCATCTGTAAAAAATGCCAGTCACAAATGAATTAGACATCATAACTAGAACACCTTTGAACTGCAAAAATCTAAAGAGAATGCAAATTATTGAAGAAATTAGAGTTGAACCGAGCATAGCAACAGATTGGGAGAGTCTGAAGTAAAAAAGACTGATATTAGATGGATATCCTCTGTTCACCAAACATGATAATCCAGTAGTTGTAGCTGAATACATACGTCTTCGAGAAGCTGAAAGTTGTAATGTATCTGACTTCAGAATTGAGGATCTGATGGATAATCCTCCTGATATGATGAAAAAGAAGAGACCCATCGCCAACACATCTCTTCATACAAAAACTGCAAAGAAGCTGAAGAAAAATATTGGAGAAGCCAACACACAAAACATTTCACTGGCATTATATCCATAACAACAAAGTAAGTCTTCTGAATCTCCCTCTTTAACTGCACCTGTTATTATTAATAGAATTTTATCTTCATTTTTTCCCATATCATCACCACCTCCTACAACTCAACCATTATTCTCCACTCCTCCACCAATATTTTCTACTGTTGTCACCACCTCTCCAACACCCATTTCTGAATCACCTACTGAAATAATCCCATCTTCTGCACCATCCGTACAGTTTGCACCAACAATACTAGAAATTATATCAACTCAACCATCTTCCACCATATCTATACAACCAAACCCCATCATTACTGAACAACCATCTCCACTCATCTCTCTACAATTAACCACTTCAGTCACCGCTCCACAAATCATACCAGAAGTCATAACAAGTAATTCTGAACCTTCTTCAAACAAAGATACCACCGATCTTGGTGATTCTGTTGAAGAAAATCAACCTTTACTTGAGAATCAACCCTCTGACCTTCCTCCTAACCTAGATGAAGTAATATCTGTTTTTAAGGATAGTGTGGTTATGAGATTCAAGACACTCTCTGATGAATCAAATTCTAGCGAAGACCCTTCTACTTTGGGTGCTCCGTGGGATCAATTCAATCAGTGGATGTATGAGGAATTTCAGAAGATTCAAAATCTTTCTGTTCAGATAAACGATTACTTTGTTTAGCAAGCTGAAAAGAGGTTGAAAGAGAAGAAGGAAGTTGAAGCTAAGCTAGCTGCTGAAAGAGCATTAGCTGAGAGGTTAGCCAAGGAAGCTCTAGATAGAGAGGTAGAAAGGTTGGCTAAGGAAGCTAAAGATCAAGATGAGAGAGAAGCTGCTGAGAACTCTTCCTCTGATCCTGTGTTGAAAACTCTGGCTACCATTCAGAAGCAGCAAGAGTTGTTCAGAACAAGAATAGACAAGCAAGATGAAGTCACTGTCAACATTTAGAATGTACTTGCTCAGATCCTTCAGAGGCTCCCTCCTCCTTCTCATCCTTAGGTACCTTTTTTTTAGGCTAACCCGTAGTTTGTCCTTGACTGTTTGTTTATCTTGTTGTACTTTGAATTATCTTTTTGACTACCCTTTTTGATTATGACAAAAAGGGGGAGTATTTAAATGGAAAGTTATTTTGATAAATATCTTGTCTCTGAATCATATCTCTAACATTCTAACACTTTAATTGCAAAATATTCTTAGAATACTTTTTAGGAACAATTTATATTGGCAATATGACTCTGATATTAATCAGACTCTGATTTAACTAATCAAGCTCTGTTATCAGAATGCATTACCATTATAATCAAGCTCTGATATTTTGGATCTGACTAGATCCTTACAATTAGGCTCTGGCACCCAAATCTGATAAGATTTTTTTTACGTCTTAGACTCAGGGGAGTTTGATAAAGGGATGTTTACTTTGAACTTATCTGAGTCAATTCTTATTAATTATCTTCGTACAAAATTGTGTTATCAAAATACATTATTTTGTCATTATCAAAAAGGGGGAGATTGTTAGAACAAGATTTGGTTCTGCAAGATATCTCTATGTTTTGATAATAACAAAGTTGTATTTGTGTGAGAACAATTTTGATACTCTAACGTTTGTTTTCTAAAGTATTGACAAACAGGATCTGACTCTAATAAAGATAGATCTGACTCTGATAAAGATAGCTCTGACTCTGATAGAGATCATGTGGAACGTTACTCTCAATTGATCTAAAGCCTCTTCTGCGTCAAAGAAGCAAGTTTGATAGGGTAGTTCCTCTCATGAATCTTCAATTGTTGTAAAGCATAAGCTACCACCTGTCTATTATGCATAAGTACTCCACCTAAACCCATCTTGGATGCATCACAATAAACAACAAAAGGTTATGTCAAGTCTTGTAATATCAAAACTAGAAATCACATGGCCAAGAAACCCCGCTTCTCGCAACCATAACTCACACTTAGATAAATTGGCGTACAACTGCTTCTTCCTCAATACCTGTAACACAACTCGCAGATGTCCCGCATGTTCTTCATTTGATTTAGAATACACCAGGATTGTTGTCTATGAACACCACGAAAACTGGTCCAAGTAAGGATGGAAGATCATATTCATATATTCCATAAACATATCTAGGGCATTAGATGTAACGCCCTGTTTTATTTTAATTAAAATTTTTCGTAATTAAAGTTAGGTGTTGTTGTGTATATATGTGTTATTGGTGTATTTGATGTGTTGGGATACCCTGTGGTAGGGGGTAGTGACCTTAGAATTATAGACTCTGAGGGTGAGGGGTGTATGACCAATTGCTTAGAACTTGGTGGTGTGGTGAGAGTGGATAATTAACATAATATTAGTAATATTAGTTGGATTTTACTAATTTAAATTATTAGGGAATATTATTATTATTATTATTATTATTATTATTATTATTATTTAGTTGTGGAATAATAATAATAATAATAATAATAATAATAATAATAATATAAGAAATAGAAAAGGGGAAGTTGGGAAGTTTTTAGTCAGTACGTGTTTTGGGAGAAAATGAACAAAGACCGTGAAGTGAGAGCTAGGGCAAGGGAAGAGGAATCTATTGTTGAGGAAGAGGAAATGATCATCGCAAGAACTCTAAGGTAAGGGTGGATTTATAACTAGATAAGGGTTAATATGATGATAATCGTGGGTAGATTCCTTTATGTAGGTTTTGAGCTTTTCCCCTTTATTCATACTTTTAATGGAATGATTTTGGTAAATTTGGTTGATTATGATAAATGTTGTATCTTGTTGTTGGAACTATTGTAGTTGATAAAATTATTGCTTTGTTGTTGTTGTTGAATTGATTAATTTTCGTTGATTGTTGTTATTGAGGTTGTGGTTGTGCGAAATTGTGAGTAAGAGTCGAAACAGTTATTTTGGGTGTTTTCGGGGAAAGAAATCGGGGTTTTTGTGTTGATGAAAACTGGTTTTCTGAGTAAAACAATGGATTACACGTTTTGTATGAAAAATGGTATTTTGGGAGGGGTTAAAAAGTGCATTTTATACTGATAAGCAGCAGAAAAGTGCTTCTACTGCAGGTGTAATCGGCTACCAGAAGTAGGGTAACCGGTTACACTGTTGAAAAATAGTGTTTCTGGGCAAAACTGTGAGTGTGTAATCGGTTACCCTAATTTAGGTAACCGGTTACACTATGTATTTTTGGTGTGGCAATAGCTGGTTACCATGGGTGTAACCGCTTACCTCATTTTGAGTAAACGGTTACCTTGAGACCAAATTTTAAAAAACTGTAAAAATTCATAACTTTCATTCCAGGAGTCTGATTCGAGTGCCATTCGAAGCGCCGAGAAGCTGACGTAACGAACTTTTGTAGAAAAATAGTTTTGGTGACAGAAGTTGAATAATTATGTCGTTAGTTGTATTTAATGCATTATTATCATTTGTTGTGGTGTAATATGATTTTAATTACATTGAAAATGCTTGCCGTGTTATATGTCGTTGTTGCTAGACTGTATGGCATTGTTGTTGATGGCCTGTAGTGGCATGTTGCATTGTTAAATGGTCGTTGTTGTTGTTGTTATCATGCATTTCATGGTTGCATGCGTTGTGAGATAAGCCGTGTGCCCATGCGGGGTGTGAGCGTCTTATCCGGATTCTAATTTCAGAACCGTATTATTTTTTTGAGGTGACCGCGTGCCCATGTGGGGTGTGAGCGATCATGATAGTTATGTGCCCATGTGGGGTGTGAGCGACAATATGGAAATTCCGACGGGAATTGTGATCCTGAAATAGGGGTCGGGTTCTAAAATAAGGACTGATGGTACCATATGCATTGAGTCTGGTGGCGAGTCTCATTGCATCGCATATTGGTTGCATCTGTTGTTGTGTGGTATGTTGTAGTTGTATGCAGAATATTGTAGTTGTATGTTGGATGTTGTAGTTGTATGTGGAATGTTTTAGTTGTATGTTGGATGTTGTTATTGTATGTTGAATGGTTGTTGTTGTGTTGGATGGTTATTGTGTTGGTTATCGTGGAATGGGTGTCTGAGCATGAGAAATCTAATACTTTCTTTAATATCATGCTTTACTTTATCTATTTATGATATCTCACCCCTTATGTTTGAACGTTGCCTTTACACGGGCATCGTGCAGATAACTCGTAGTAGAGGAGTTGAAGTAAGTAGAAGATGAAGTCTTCTATTTTCCCTTTTATGTCGGCGTCTGCTCTGATGTGTATTACCGGGGTCAAGGAACATTGTGTCCTGTTGAGTTTGATAGAGATTTTTGGATATCTCTAAAATATTTGTTTTTTATGTTGTTTTGAATGATAATTGCATATGTTGATTGCTTCCGTTTTTTAAATAAAGTGTTGAGGTTTTAGACCCGTTGAGCTGTTATAATTATTATAAATAACTTTTCTTTTACTAAATTGCATGTGTTACATATCTAGCTTTGTGATCAATTTTGTATGAATTGGTTGACATCCTAAATATGAAATGTTTGAATTCACTCTATTTTTAATTAAACACGCGGGGTATATTTGGGGTGTTACATTAGTGGCATCATTGCAGGTCGGTCTGTCCGACCAAGTTATTGAGTCATAGTGTTGTGACAATTGAATGTTGTCGTTGTTGTCTTCTAACCATAATTGCTGTTTATGGTGAAAAAACAGAAATGACTGGAATGAGAGATGGTGCTGGTATTGTTGTTGCTTTGCAGGTTGTTGCTCAGGTTATTCAGAATCACCCAAATGGCGGTGAGAATGATGAGTTCCGTTACTTGGGAAAGTTCTAGAAGAATAATCCGCCTACTTTCAAGGGTAGGTATGATCCGGATGAAGCACAGGCGTGGCTCAAGGAGATTGAAAGGATCATTCGAGTGATGAATTATTCTGAAGAGAAAAAAGTAGAGTTTGGTACTCATATGCTAGCTGAGGAGGCTGATGACTGGTGGGTCAATACTCGTCAGGTGTTAGTGACGTCAGGTGAAGTTATTAACTGCGATGTGTTTCGTTGGGAGTTCCTGACGAAGTACTTTCTTGAGGATGTTTGTGGTAAGAAAGAGATTGAGTTTCTGGAGCTGAAGCAGGGTAATCTGACTGTTATTGAGTATGCTGCCAGGTTTGTGGAACTTGCTAAGTACTATCTGCATTATAGTGAGGTGACTGTTGAGTTCTCAAAGTGTGTCAAGTTTAAGGATGATCATTAAGGGACCAGCTAGGTCAGAAGCATTTCATTGTAAATATCATATTTGTAGAAGTATTTCATTGTGTAGAAGCATTTCATTGTAAACATCATATTTGATGAAACTGTTGTTTGTATTCCTTAAGGGACCAGCTAGGTCAGAATCCTTAAGAAGAGACGGCTAGTCTGTGTATGTTAGTCACCAGCAGTTGCTAGTGCAGTTGTAATCAGTTTGGTTATAGTGGATTAAGTCCTTGTGTATAAGGTGAAATCACCTTGGCGGGTAGACTGGATTAACTTGATAGTTTTCAAGTGAACCAGGATATATCGCGTGTCTTTATTTATTGCTAGTTTATTTGTGATCTTTGTTTGAGTTTCACCAAAAGCTTTCATTTTGAAAGCCCAATTCAAACCCCCCTTTCTTGTGTTTTCTCACACCTTCAGCCTGGATAGTGTATAAATAAATTGGAAAAGAGGAAGAGAAACAATCAGAGAAGATCAAACGCCTCCTTTAAAATTCAAAAGATATGTTACGTTTTGAATAGGGATGATCATTACTATTCTAGTGATATGATTCCAAGGCACGATGTTTTATTTTTTTTAAAAATAAAAACAACATATTACCTCGGGTTTTTCATTTAAATGAGGGGAAAAACCAAGAACCAAAATCCAGGAACATTTATTTTTTATTATATTTTTTATTTGTAAATATTATTTGTAATCAATGAAATGTAAAAAAAAAGGTTATTTACCTCGGTTTTCTATTAAAACGAGGGTTAAAGTATTTTACCTAAATTACACATAATAATTCATTAGTGATTCTGTTGATCAAATATATGTTGTACATTTCATGACATATCAACGCTCAAGACACTACCATTAGTGATCCGCCTGAAACATAAAAATGTTCCATTATAAAAACATATTTATGAATATGATGAAGCAGGTGAAGCATCATGAAGCGCTTGGAACTATCTACACCCATATCTATAAGGTTTGCAAGATCATTTGCCATGAAAAGATCGCTAAGATGAAAGCAAGAGCAGAAAATCATTTGGGTTTAAGTCTTGTGTTCTTAAATATTTATTTGAGCAAAAATCATTTATTTATCAAACCTTTTTTTATCAACCCTTTTTTTGTTTTATATCAGAAAAAAATTAATATGAGGTAAAGCCATTGAGAATATAGTCTCACCCAGCATTTGATCTTGCCCAAATAACAAGGATTCGAAGATTTGACATATGATCTTCATGAACTAATTAATTTTTATTTTTATATTATGTGTAAATAGTGTAATATTATGGGTAAACATTGTAGTTTGTAAATAAATTATTTTATTAACATTTTGTGTAAACAATGTAACGAGTTCTAATTAAAAAACAATCTATCTTACCCCTTAGTTTTGTGGATAAACCAAGATGTATGAGGAATTATTTTAGTAAATAATAAAAATGCAGATGATGGGGTTCGAACCCATGATCAGATAACTTTATCCATCGGTTTTTCATTAACCGAGGTGTTAAATGGCATCTTTTTATGTCACCCTTCGCTACGACGCCTCGGTAGACGAGGTTACGTCTCTTTCCCGTGCGACGTTAAAAGTGGTATTTGTAGTAGTGTATATAGGGACATCTGTCATACCCTAATTTTCCCCTAGATCAATAAACTAATTCATTCATCATGACATTTACATCATCTGCATATCATGACATGCATTCATGAAGGCACAAATTCCAAAAAGTCAACCAAAATAAATTTTTGGTTTTTCAGACAGACCGATTGAAGAAATTTTCAATTACGTGTAAAATTAGAGGGCAAAATATTTCAAGTTCGGGCCTATAACTGTCTGTTTTATTGATCTACGTTCATAGTTTAATATGGAATGCTCGTTTTATTTTTTCGCGCGTTCGCATTTTGATATGTCTGAGCCTTTTCATCTGAGCATTTTTAACTGCAAGATTTTTAATGCGTTCATTTTATTTTTTTGGCGCGTTTTGGCATTCAATTTTTAATCATTTTAATTCCTTTTATTTTTGTATTTTTATAAAAAAATACCAAAAAATAGAGATAAATAAATAATCAGTTTGATTTTTATTTGCTTTATTAAAAATATTTGAATTTAATTTAATTTAATTTTTTAAAACTCATTTTTGATCACATAGTAAAATATCTAAGGGGAAATATTGACTTTGAATAATTTTTAAAACCCTAAAAAATTTAGTATATAAATTAACCTTTTGCCAATAATAAAAATGCAGATGATGGGGTTCGAACCCATGATCAGATAACTTTATCCATCGGTTTTTCATTAACCGAGGTGTTAAATGGCATCTTTTTATGTCACCCTTCGCTACGACGCCTCGGTAGACGAGGTTACGTCTCTTTCCCGTGCGACGTTAAAAGTGGTATTTGTAGTAGTGTATATAGGGATATCTGTCATACCCTAATTTTCCCCTAGATCAATAAACTAATTCATTCATCATGACATTTACATCATCTGCATATCATGACATGCATTCATGAAGGCACAAATTCCAAAAAGTCAACTAAAATAAATTTTTGGTTTTTCAGACAGACCGATTGAAGAAATTTTCAATTACGTGTAAAATTAGAGGGCAAAATATTTCAAGTTCGGGCCTGTAACTGTCTGTTTTATTGATCTACGTTCATAGTTTAATATGGAATGCTCGTTTTATTTTTTCGCGCGTTCGCATTTTGATATGTCTGAGCCTTTTCATCTGAGCATTTTTAACTGCAAGATTTTTAATGCGTTCATTTTATTTTTTTGGCGTGTTTTGGCATTCAATTTTTAATCATTTTAATTCCTTTTATTTTTGTATTTTTATAAAAAAATACCAAAAAAATAGAGATAAATAAATAATCAGTTTGATTTTTATTTGCTTTATTAAAAATATTTGAATTTAATTTAATTTAATTTTTTAAAACTCATTTTTGATCACATAGTAAAATATCTAAGGGGCAATATTGACTTTGAATAATTTTTAAAACCCTAAAAAATTTAGTATATAAATTAACCTTTTGCCAATAGTAAAATATCTAAGGGGCAATATTGACTTTGGATGGTTATTGTGTTGGTTATCGTGGAATGGGTGTCTGAGCATGAAAAATCTAATACTTTCTTTAATATCATGCTTTCCTTTATCTATTTATGATATCTCACCCCTTATGTTTGAACGTTGCCTTTACATGGGCATCGTGCAGATAACTCGTAGTAGAGGAGTTGAAGTAAGTAGAAGATGAAGTCTTCTATTTTCCCTTTTATGTCGGCGTCTGCTCTGATGTGTATTACCGGGGTCAAGGAACATTGTGTCCTGTTGAGTTTGATAGAGATTTTTCGATATCTCTAAAATATTTGATTTTTATGTTGTTTTGAATGATAATTGCATATGTTGATTGCTTCCGCTTTTTAAATAAAGTGTTGAGGTTTTAGACCCGTTGAGCTGTTATAATTATTATAAATAACTTTTCTTTTACTAAATTGCATATGTTACATATCTAGCTTTGTGATCAATTTTGTATGAATTGGTTGACATCCTAAATATGAAATGTTTGAATTCACTATGTTTTTAATTAAACACGCGGGGTATATTTGGGGTGTTACATTAGTGGCATCATTGCAGGTCGGTCTGTCCGACCAAGTTATTGAGTCATAGTGTTGTGACAACTGAATGTTGTCGTTGTTGTCTTCTAACCATAATTGCTGTTTATGGTGAAAAAACAGAAATGACTGGAATGAGAGACGGTGCTGGTATTGTTGTTGCTTTGCAGGTTGTTGCTCAAGTTATTCAGAATCAGCCAAATGGTGGTGAGAATGATGAGTTCCGTTACTTGGGAAAGTTCTAGAAGAACAATCCGCCTACTTTCAAGAGTAGGTATGATCTGGATGAAGCATAGGCATGGCTCAAGGAGATTGAAAGGATCATTCGAGTGATGAATTATTCTAAAGAGAAAAAAGTAGAGTTTGGTACTCATATGCTAGCTGAGGAGGCTGATGACTGGTGGGTCAATACTCGTCAGGTGTTAGTGACGTCAGGTGAAGTTATTAACTGCGATGTGTTTCGTTGGGAGTTCCTGACGAAGTAATTTCTTGAGGATGTTTGTGGTAAGAAAGAGATTGAGTTTCTGGAGCTGAAGCAGGGTAATATGACTGTTATTGAGTATGCTGCCAGGTTTGTGGAACTTTCTAAGTTCTATCTGCATTATAGTGAGGTGACTGTTGAGTTCTCAAAGTGTGTCAAGTTTGAGAATGGATTCTGTCCTGAGATCAAGCAGGAGGTTGGATATCGACTGATCAGGAGATTTCCAGAGTTGGTGGATAGCTGTAGAATTTATGAGGAGGATAGCACAGCTCGGTCAGCTCATTATAAGAGTCTGAGTGAGAAGAAGGGAAAGCAGCATGTGAAATGTGGGAACCCTTACAATACTCCAGTTGATAAAGGTAAACAGAGAGTTACTGATGGTAAGAGGCCAAGTGGGGGAGGTGCTCCTATTCCTCTTAAGTGCTACCTGTCACACCCTCATTTTAATCCTAACCTTAACCTTTCATATCACAACATTTTCATCATATAGGCATCCCTCTAGGTCATAATCATCCATGCTTTGCTCTGGTTCTAAAGGCTTTGATCAAGGCATCTTGGGTATTGTTGAACCCTAATTTTTACCCCTAAGATTTCGCACATTTCATTTTGCATCTCATACCACAAACAAGATCACGATCTTTGTTTATCCTGAGCATCTGTGTATTTCTCATTTGCTAACCTCTAACCAAAATACCAAAAAAAATTGCTGCAGTTTTTCTCTGTGTGTTGTGCAGGTTTGTCAGAACGAGAGCATAATTTCAAATCAAAGGTGGATGTTTGTTCTTGGTCAAGTTCAGATGGATGTTTGACCTAATCTTGGTTAAATTATCAAGTTTGCTTCATCTGCCTGTCATTTGTGCCAATGGTCTGCTTCTCAAGCATTGATTATCAAGTTGTTGTGTGGTGATATTCATCAGGTTCAACGGAGTTCAATATTCAACTGTGTTCATCTGTGAATATATTTTCCCAGATAAACTGGTTCAGACAAGTTAAAACAAATTCAAATGGCTATTGTTCAGTTGTGGTTTGTTCAGTGGAAGCTGTGTGCACTTTATCTGAGGCTTGTGAGAAAGTTTGGTTATCCATCTGCTATATCCATTTCCATATCCATTTCTCCTAAACCTTTATTAATTCCTAAAATCCAATATCCAATTATCCACAATTATCCATATCACTTTTTTGTATTTTCCAATAACCATTTTTTTAATCCATTTTTATCCATATCCTTTTTTTTGCATATATCTATATTTTAGAGTTTATCCATTAATACCCATTATCCACTTTTTAATATCCACTTCATAAACCATTTCTCTTTTTAAACCAATTTCTAATCCATCCACATTTCCTAATCCAAGTTCCATTATCCAATTTCCAATTAAATCCATACCATTTTATCATTTTTCATTTCTATATCCATTTTCCAACCAATTTTTAACCCATTAATCCATAAACCAATTCCATTTTTTTTTATTTTCATTCTAAAAAAATAATTTCCATTTATCCATATTTTAGTGTTATTCATTATTACCTATCCAATTTTTATTCATGCCAATTCAGCACATGATACAAAAAAAAAAATGAGAAACAACTACAAACTCATGAGAAGCCCACATCACACTAACCCATTGATTGATAAAATAAAAAAATGGAAATAAAATTCTGCCCACATGCCCTGTTCCTACCACATGAAACACCACGACCCACTTTCCTTCTTTCACATTTCAACACACTAGCCCAGCCAACGCACTAGCCATGAGCCACAATACAAACCCGGTACAAATTGCTATTCCAGTTGCAAGATAAAATCAAGCATCCAAGCTACCAATCCAAGCCATATAAAGTAAGCATCACAAGCAGCCGTGTAAACAAGCCACTTTAAACCACATCATGCACAACACGCTGCAGCAATGGAATAAAAACGCAGCTGAGTTTCAATTAAAACGACATCCAGCCGAGACACAAAACGCAGCCGTCGCAGCTGCAAAGCAACACGCACATGAACAATCAAAACAAACAGCTCCAAAACGCTGCAACAACAACACAAAACGACTTACACAACGCAAATCCTCAAATTCAAAACGGCAGCAAATTCACTCCTCAATTCTATAAATAAGAGCCACTCCTCTTCAATTTCTCCAAGCTTTCACAGCCAAAAATACTCTACCAAATTAAAAAAAAAAAGCTTTAATTCACCTTCATCAATTCTCACATTCAATCTTCAACCTCAAACCTTCCATACTCTTCAAACTCCAACATTTGTTTTCTCTACAAAAATCAAACAAATACGATACAAGTTCTTCAATCAATTCACATCAATATTCCAAATTGTAACAACACCGCAACGCACCTCAGATTCAACAACAACAACGTTTTCGCACAAGAAGGAGAGGAAAAGAAGAATTGGAAGTATTATTCACTTGCAATTGAAGGTAATTGGAGTTTTCGGTGTAAATCTCGCAATCTTGATTCACACTTGTGGTGAAGCTTCGTTCAAAATCAAAGACATATTTGAGTAGAGGAATGAATTTCGATCACAATCGCGTAAAAATTGTATCCCGTCGCATCCGTATGATGGAGCTTCAATCGCATCTCCCTTCGCCATGAATAGTGACCGCGGGTGCAAGATGGAAGAAGAAGATGATGAATCTTGTTTTCTGATTCTCGTTTTCTTTTCATTTTTTATTTTGTTTTTTTTATTTTCTTAAAATAATTTCAATTAGAATTTGGACTTGGCCCATGCGCGTTTCATCTACACACCATCACCATCATTCTTTCTTTCACCTCCCTCTCACTTTATTTTTTTTTTCTTTATCATTCATTTTATTTTAGTTTTTTTTTATAAAAATTCTTCTTAATCTTTTCTTTATCTTAAATTTTTGATTTACTACTTGAATTTTGTTTTTAAAACATTTTCTTGAAAAAATTATTAAAAATAGTCTTGATTTTTATTTTCTTTTTCTCATTTTAATCCTCATTGTTGGTTGTGTGGATCATAAAGGTTAGATCCACTTCTCTTCATCTTAATTCTTTTTCTTTTTGATCGATGAAAGTCTAGGAGATCTTGGAATTCCTTTATTGAATTTTGATCAAGACTAGATCGTTACCATTTTTCTTTTTGTGCGGTATTGCTTTCGGATGACGATTTACATATCGTTCATCTAGCATGCATTAGCACAAAGAGCTATTGACTGGCCTCATTTGTAGGGTAATTACTCCGTAAATTACTCGGCGATTGCTTAACATAGCGCAATATTTGTCCCGCATCGGAAAACTATCACGAATAGTTGATTATTTGTCTTTTGGTTCAAAACTTATGAAACTTGTTGTTAGGAGGCTTTGGTTTTATCAATCCTCTAATGAGTTTTCATTAACCTTGGCCTAAGTACAATTATTCAATTGTTATTGATCACTTACTTTAACTACTAATCACTAACTTACTAACAATACTATTGTACTAATCTTTTTCAATTCCTTCTCGCTCCTTATCTCTTTTACTTTTATGCTTCATTATTATCATTTCATATCATGTTTATGCTTCCGCAATTTTTCCTTTGTCCGTTGGACATATGTTTATGCTTCCGCAATTTTTCCTTTGTCCGTTGGACACATGTTTATGCTTATGCCTTTTTCTCTTTGTCCACTTGGACCAAAAACATTAATAAAGGCTAAAACCTCTAAAAAAACTTGTGCTTCTAATCTTGGACTATAGTTACTATCCTTTGCAATGGACATGGAATTTTGCATCTAGACCTTGGGCTTTAATGCTATTCTTGAATCCTTGGACTTAGAACTTGGACATCCAATGCAATTCTTGGAACCTTGGACTTAGACTTAGGACCTTTCTCCCTTTGCTTTGGAATTATGGTTCAAAGACTATGGAGCTTACTTGTGTGGTTAGGCTATTCTTATCCTTAGCTTTTACTTTATGCTTTAGGATAGCCACTTCTTCTCCTCCCCATTCTTCAATTTTCAAAACTTTCTCCCTTTTTCAAAACTTTCTTGTTTTCAAACTTTCACCTCTTTCATAGTCAAACCTTGACTTTGTCAAGTGATTTTACTCTTTTCTTTCCATTTCTTAACAAATTCTAAACTACATAAGCATGTTGACACCTTTTTCAAAAGACTTTAAAAAATACCAAACTCATTAACCTCTTTTGTGCCCTCTGTAGCGAGCGATTTTGGACGCGGTTCTTAAGCGCTGGTCGCTCTCTGCGGTTTGAGCTTAAAACTACAGGTCGATTCATTTTTTATCCTATTGAAGCTGATGAAGGAAGGGAAATAGATGTCTCCAATTAACCCTGCTTTGCATACTGAGTTTAAACAGCGGTCTGTTAGGTTACGAATGCTATCAATGTAGGGGGCCTTTGTACTGGTTATTTGTATTTTCGCCAATACTGGTTTCTTTTTTTTTTTATCTAGGCAGGATGTTTCTGGCGGGGAACAAGGATTAGGATGTTAGGACTGGTGTTTTTGAATTACTGCTGTTGATATGAGATTTGGTTTTTTTTGTTGATTGTGCTCGCTAAGATCTTTTCTTTCGACCTTATGCCTACGTATTCCCGTTTACCGAAACAGGGAAATCAGAGCGTTCGTAGTTCCTCCTATTCTATGGGAGAAAATGGTTGTTTTTGGTGTCTTGTTCAAAGCCCAAGACGTGAAGCGAAAGGTGATTTGTATCTTGATCAAAGCCCAAGATGTGAAGCTGAAAGGTCTATTTGTATCTTGTTCAAAGCCCAAGATGTGAAGCTGAAGGTCGTAACTTTAGAGAGAATTTGTCATCTCTAAAGAGGGGGTTGTATGTCACGACTGTTGGGTGACTGACTCTAAAGGAGGATTACTTTAATCGGGATTTGTGAATCCGACAATGCCATAATTTCCTTTATAGGGTTTTAACCTGAAGGAGAAAACTTTAACTCATTGTAGAGCAATGCTATCTTTCCTTAGGAATTTCTCATGCTAAAAGAGGGACAGTGGCATGGATGTAGATGATCCAGAGGCTTGCCGCTTACAGCGATTAGATGAAGAGGAAGGAGTTGTTGATGTTTGCGTACTGTGAACGAGGCACAACTTTGATGCTAAAAGGTTGATTGGATCAACCAGTGGTTTTCTTATATAAAGCCTAAGAGGAGGCTATTATGTGTCTCGTACAAAGCTCGAGAGAGAGGCTAAAAGGTTTTGACTCAACGAGGGAATCTTGTGGTATCTCATATAAAGCCCGAGAGGGAGGCTATTTGACTTAACAAAAGAGTTTTTTTGTATCTCGTACGAAGCCCGAGATGGAGGCTAAACGTTGTTTGACTCAACGAGGGAGTCTTTTGTATCTCGTACGAAGCCCGAGATGGAGACTGTTTATTTATTTGGCTCAATAAGAACCTTTTTGTATCTCGTATAAAGCCCGAGATGGAGGCGGAAGGGGGATTGACTCAACGAGGGAGTCTCTTATGTGTCTCGTACAAAGCCCGAGAGAGAGGCTAAACATTGTTTGACTCCGCTGGGGAGAATCATTGTATAAAGCCCAAGAGGAGGCTAACTTCACTGGAGAAGGATCATTATACAAAGCCTAAGAGGAGGCTATGGCGACAGGTCCAGTATACTGATTTTGAAAGAGAAAATCAGTTCTTATATGAGCAACACTGTACTCAGGGATTTGATTCAAGGATCCAGGTTATTCCTGTTCTTTAAGGAAGCGGGAAATCCGGAGGGTATTGAGACTATCTGAGTCTACGGGTTTCCTTCCTATTTAACGAAGGGGTCACTTGAGAATGTCTTTGAGACTCAAGGAAGTTAGACTGTCCGTGTCTCAAGTTTCATCTTTTAGACTGTGTTTTGAGAAACAGTAGTAGACTCTTTGAAAGGACTGTTCTATGAAGATGACTAGGTTCTGTTCCTATACCTCTAGGAGGTCGTCGGGACAATTTGTACGAAGCCCAAGAGGAGGCTGTAAACTTTTAAGAAGCCGACGGGTCCTTGTACTAAGCCCAAGAGAAGGCTATCATTCTCGGAGGAAGATATCATTATACGAAGCCTAAGAGGATGCTGTGAATACTTCTAAGGAGCCGTAGGGTCCTTGTACTAAGCCAAGAGGAGGCGGGGTTGCTTTTAGGAAGCCTGTGGGTCCTTGTACGATGCCCAAGAGGAGGCCGATTGCTTTTAAGAAGCCGATGGGTCCCCAAACCCTGAGAAGTTCAAGACAGGCTATTCACGGGGAATAGATCAAGCCAGGAAAGTTTGAGAATTTGGAAGAAACTCAAGAGATGCCATTCACGGAGAAAAGATCATCTCTGGGGAGCAGAGTTTCTTGACAAGTGCTTTTAAGAATCCTGTGGGTCCCCAAACCCCGAGAAATTCAAGGCAATGCTATTCACCGAGAATATATCAAAGTCAGGAAAGTCCGAGAATTTGGAAGAAACTCAAGAGATGCAATTCACGAAGAAGAGATCATCCCTGGGGAATAGAGTTCACAGAGAATGAAAGGGTTCACAGAGAATGCTGCCTTTCATGTCTCCATATTGTTTAACCCCAAGAGGAGGGAAGACTGTGTCTGGTAATCCTATGGGGATCTAGTTTATACTATTTCTAAGAGTGATCAACGGGCTTAATGCTAGTGCTAGACGTAGTTGCCGGGGAAACTCTAAATATCTATACTATTATTACACAGTTGATATGAGTTTATGAAAGAAGACTTACAGTGAAACAGCCCCACAATACAGTTATATGTATATGAAAGCGGTAAATGAAAGCGTGTAAACACTTACTCGGTTGTAGAGCTTCCATGCTGTTTGGTTAGTTGTTCAACAAAGAAAGATTGAAAACAACAATATATTCAAAATCAAAGGAGAAAGTGCTTTGAAATAAAAAGATTTGGGGCTTACAGCTCAAGGAGAGGCCCAAGGTTTTATCAGTGAGCGCACTGTTATTTGTACAGAGGGACTTATATAAGTGACTGAGGCCCAAAATGTTTTATGTACAAAGGGATGGGTCTTACACCCTTTCAAGAGGCCCAAGTGAGTTTTAGGAAAAGAGTGGGGCTTATAACATGAGGGTAGGCCCAGATGATTTTTCCGTTTGAAATGGCGATCGCGCCGAGATTTTCTTTTAACGCAGAGGGGCTTATACAATATCTGAGGCCCAAAGTGATTTTGGTTAAAAGGGGGTTGGGTCTTACACTCTATTAGAGGCCCAAAGTGTTTTTGAATGGGTCTTATAGCTCAAGGAGAGGCCCAAGGGTTATTTTGAAAAGGCGACGATCGCGCCGTTTATTTTTGACGGTATCGGGACTTATACAATACAATGAGGCCCACAAATGTTTTGGTCAAGAAAGGATTGGGTCTTACACTCCATTAGAGGCCCAAAGTGTTTTAAAAATGATTTATGAGGGTTGAATTAATCTAAAAACCCTAATTTGTTTTCAAAAATGTATTTAATTGAATAAAAATTCAATTAAAATGATCAAAATTGTTTAACACATGGAAAATAAATTGTGATCTTGGATTAATGCTTCAAAAATTAAGTATTGACCTCTAAGCCGTGACAGCAAGTGCAATGTGATTTTTGATTTGGAGGTGTTACAGATGAGTGGTGATGATCTGAACAGCTTCCCTACACCCTATGGAGTGTGTTTGAATGGTTGGACTTGATTGAAATTGGCTGGATCAATTTGTGGTACCTCAGCTGCACTTTGGTTAAAACCTTGAGCAACGAGCTGGTGATTTTGTGAAATTGGTGTTTTAGAAGTGATCTAAGTGTTTGATTAGCTCATATGTGATGTATGTGAGGTGTGTGAGTGATTGGTTTGATTGGAATTGCTCTCAAACTCAAAACCCGATAGTGACTTGCCTTAGAAGGCAAAATTGGAGTGAAAGAAGAGATTTTGAGGAAAGCATCTGTTTGATGGCTTTGGTGTACTCAAACTGATCACAATTGAGCTCTATTTATAGTAGAGCAAGTTTGTTTTGCAAGGAATAGTGAATGGCAGCTGGTAAGTAGGTTTGGCCAATGTTGGCAAATGAAAATCCAAGTCTCCTCTAGCCATTGACTAGAGGTTAGGGCACAGAGCTTTGGTTCCCTTGGTCTTGGATAAGTCTTGACTGATTTCAGATGAGAATGGCTCAGTCCATGCCACCTTGATGCTTCCATTGAATGCTTCAATCCAAATTTGGAGTCTTGTCCTTATTTTGACCATTCTAGGTTCAACATGCTATTTCTTGTTCCATGGACTTTGGAGGCTTGGCTCAGTGATTATCCCCTTTAGATTCAATCCTCAGATGTGTCCAAGTGGATAGGAGCATTTGAATTTGGCTGATTTTGGCAAATCGAGACAAAATGCAAAATCTACCTTGCCTTTGACAGATTTCAGCAAGGCAACTTGACAATGTCATATCTCATGGTGTAAGTTGAATTTGGCAATGTTCTTGGCCATTTTGGAAAGCCCTTACATGATACAACAACTGTTTGAACAAGTTTGGTTTTGATCTCTTTTGATTCCAAGTGAAAAATCCCTCTACAATTGGCAAAAAGTGAAGCAAAATCTGACTTAGTGAAATTTTCACTAAGTGTTGGAACAAAGTGTGATTTCTTGATTTTGATCACTCCATAACTCAAAATCCTTAATGAATTGGACTTAGGTATAGTTGAAGTTTTTGTAGAGGGTAATGAGTGCTACAAATCCATCTTTGGATGAAAATAATTGGCCTTGTGGTTTAGGAGTTATGGTCCTCCAAAGTTGGTGCATTAGTGGTACTTTTTCCATAACTTAGAAAAATTTCTAAGTTTTATGGTTACCCCTTTTACAAGTTATCCCACTTTCTTTGATTTTTCTTGATGAATGATGATTCAAATCATACATTAACATCATTTTAGGGTTAAAAATCCATTTTGGTGAAAAATCTCAAAAAGTCAAAGTTGACTTTTTATCAGATGAATTCCAAACTGTGCAATTCTTCATGAAATCATGTCCTTGACCTAAATCAAACTTGATGGACATGTTCCATGGGTGTCATAGGGTATATTGGGGCATGTCCTAGGGTTTGGGAGCATGTCCTGGTCAAAAGTCAAAGTTACAGTTGACTTTCCTCGCGAAACCCTAATTGTGGTGCAGATGAAAATGAGACTTGTTGCTCAAGCTTATTGGATTAATCCATTGTTCCAAATGGATCAATATAGTTCATTAGAGACCCTCAAATCATGTCTTGAGGTCTTGGCTCTTGATTTGTCCCAAAAGTCAACTTAGGGGTGACTTAGGTCAAGAAACCCTAATTCCTGATTTTTGATGTATGCATCCCCTGAGGTCAAATTGACTTGATGAATGGGTCCATGAGGTTCCATGGAGTATATTAGGTTGTGTTTTGGATCCTTGGCTTGTGCCCAGATGAAATTTTTCATCTGGAGGCCCTGGTCGACCAAAACCCTAATTTGGTGACACTGTCGATCTTGAGACTTGATCCACCTAGAAGGGAGCAACCTTGTGCTTAATCCTTGAAGTGGGAGTCCTTTTTGATCCATTGTGGCTGTTTGAGAGGTTAGACAAGTTGAAGATCATGTCATTCCTTGATTGATCCTTTGCCTAAAAGCTCTAAGAGGGCTTAAAACCCTAATTTTGATTGTAGTGGATGCTCACCCATCTTTGGGGAGACTGATGAAGTATGATGGCCCATCCATATTGTGATGATGATTGACACAATGATGGGACATCTTCGTGGTCAAAATTTGGGGTATGACACCCTCGCGCACTCTTTCCTTTAAAACTTTTTCATAAGTTCAGACATGACTCATTTCTTTAAGAGGAATTATTTGCTTGGAAATGACGACTTGTCTTTAAATTTAAAATCAACCAAAACAAACAAATTTCATTCTTTGTACCACGAACTACGGGGTTTTGATCCTACATTGCACATCGTGGGTACGTAGGCATGAAACGACAAGTCTCTCCAAACACAAAAATCTTAAAAAAAACAATTTCTCTTCTCATCTCCTCAATCACTTTTCAAGCAAACATTTTCAGATCAAAAGCGGTAGATATTTCAAAGGGTTCCTATAGAGTACTATAGACGTTTTGGGTGCTAACACCTTCCCATTGCGTAACCAACCGCCCTTACCTAGTCTCTCTTCACTTGTTCTTGTTGTAGAGCTTACGTAGGTTTTGTTCACTCTTTTTCCTTTCTATTTTAGATAAAATAAGGGTTAATACCCATTTTGCCCCCTGCCATATAGGCGCTTTTTGAAAAACCCCCCTGTAAAAAAAAAACTTGCAAAAAAAACCTTAACATTTGAAGATTCTCTCAATTTTGACCTTCACCACATTCAGTCACAAAAAACCTACCATTTTGACCCCTGCCATTTTGGCAGCATTTTTATTTTGACCCCTGCCATTTTGGTAGCGTTTTCATTGTGACCCCTGCCATTTTGGCAACGTTTTTATTTTGACCACTGTCATTTTGGCATTTTTAGTGAGTGGATGTGATGAAGGTCAAAACTGAGAGAATCTTCAAATGTTAGGGTTTTTTTTTTGCAAGTTTTTTTTTACAGGGGGTTTTTCGAAAAGCGCCTATATGACAGGGGGCAAAATGGGTATTAACCCATAAAATAAAAGTGCGGTGGCGAATCTTGCTTTTCGAGTTAAGTTAATCAATAGCTTAAACTCACGATTTTGCCACTATAGAAAAGTGGCGACTCTGCTGGGGACGGATTGACCTCTTGCTGGTCCATCCCCTTGAGGGGTTTAGCCTACTTTGATTTATTTACTACCTTTTGCCTGATTTGCTTGTTACTTGATTGTTCTGTTTTGGAGTTCCTCTGTGTGTGAGATAGGTTCTATACCCGGACCAGAGTGTACTTTGAGATATGAGGATGGTATAGTCAAGGGATCTTTGAGAGAGTCGAATCTCGAAAAAGCAGAACTTGAGAATCCATCCACTCGGTGGTTGCCTCTTTGGAATTACTGATGCCGATCGAGCAATCGTGAAGGCATTACTTTTTCCATAGAAGCCTATAACACTGAGAACCGTAGTAACCTTTAACCCATCTTAGACTTTTTAGGATCGTGGCGCGGAAGCTATGAAGATGCAAATCTGACTTAGCTGTTACGCGAAACCACACTCGGGTTAGATTCTCTTGAGGATAACTACCAACCTCCGAGTGAATCGGTGCACTGGTGTGTCTGATAGTGAATTGTGGACCCTGGGCACTCTGTTAGAACCGCTGTTTTCTGCAGGTACCATGAAGACAAACCTTAGCACATACCTTTTTGTGGGTTGGTTCTTAACCCTGGCTTCATGCTCGTGACTCAAACCTTTGAACCCGTGTGCTTTGGGTGATCTTGTTTGTGGTTGTTGCATCCATGCACTCTTGCATCCATGAGCATACATATGCATTCTTCCGAGTTGTCTCAGAAACTCATGTCAACTATCTCCTTCTCCAGTTATCTGTTCACCGTCAAGCTGTTTGCTCAACACAACTACGGAACTAGAGCTGCTGTTAGATTGAGAATGGAAAACCAAGAATAACACAACGCCGAAGTCAGAATGGAAATTGATGAGTTGAAGGTCGGCATGACCAAGCTCACAAAAATGCTGCAAGTTCTGATTGCTAGAGGTGAACCACCTCAGAGGACTGTGATTGTTGAAACTTCACCTGCTGCTGTTGACCCTCCACTGACTCAGCAACCAACTTCGACTTGGCCAGAATTTGGGTTACCTCCGAATTACTCCCCACCCTTTGCAACTACTCATGTGTTTATCTCTCCAGTATCTTCAGCTCCATTGTTCATTGAACCTTAGCCTATTGTGCATTCTGTTGCTCAAGCTATTCCTGAGAATCCTTTTGTGTATCATGTTGCTGGTCCACAATCTGAAAGTCAGGGAGAACCTGGATACATTGAAGAAGTCAGAGAGCAATGGCAAACTCTAGACAAAAGGATAAGAGCCGTGGAAGGAAGTGATGTCTTTAATGCTGCCGCAATGGACATGTGCTTGGTTTCCGACTTGGTTATTCCTCCAAAATTCAAGACTCCTGATTTTGAGAAATACAAGGGGCACACCTGTCCCAGAATCCACTTGGTGATGTACTACCGCAAGATGGCTGCCCATGCCAAAAATGACAAACTGCTCATTCACTGTTTCCAAGACAGCTTGAGTGGGGTTTCAATGAAATGGTATATGGGACTTGATAAGAACTGTGTCCAAAGCTGGAAGGACTTGGGTGATGCTTTCTTAAAGCAATATAAGTACAATCTAGTCATGGCACTTGATCACCGTCAATTGCAGAACATGTCTCAGAAAGAAAAAGAATCCTTTAAGGAGTACGCTCAGCGCTAGAGAGAGCTAGCTGCTCAAGTGGAGCCACCCTTGGCTGAAAAAGAATTGACTGGATTGTTCATGGACACTCTTCAGCCACTCTTTTGGGAAAAGATGATAGGCAGTGTATCATCTGGTTTTGCTGACCTAGTCACTATTGGAGAAAGACTGGAAGAAGGTATCAAAAAAGGAAAGATTGCTAATGCTGAAGCCTTTAGTGGTGCTAAAAAGTATGCTGGTAATTTTCAAAAGAAGAAGGATGGCGATACCCATGCTGTTTCAGTTGAAGGTAAACCTCATCATAGGCAACAACAATATGTAGCTGCAGTTACTCCTGTTGTCAACGTTTAACCAGTTCAAGCTACTCGTCAGGCTGTTAGACAAAATCAGAATCGCAATAGGGTTAACTTTAATCCTATCCCGATGTCCTACACTGAGCTATATCCATATCTTGTGCAAAAAGGTTTGATTACAACGAGGGATCTACCTCCTCCTCCAAATCCTCTCCCAGTCGGCTATAGGGCTGATCTTCACTGTGAGTTCCATTGAGGTGGGGCAGGCCATAAATTGGAAGGCTGCTATGCATTGAAAGCTAGAGTATAATAATTGGTGAACTCAAAGATTATGTCCTTTGCTGATGATAATCCCAATGTTGTCAACAATCCTTTGCCAGAGCATGCCAAGTGAAGTTTGAGTCAGTTCAGACGGATCATCTCCTAAAGCCGGTGTTTCAGACAGGACAGCTCATCCTTGTTGCTGATTAGTCACTAGGCCTTGTTTCTTTCTGTTTGCAATTTTCTTTGATTGTATTGATTGTTTACTTTCGAACTTTATTTGTACTTTCATGGTTGTTAGTTCCTGGATTGGCTGGAATTTTGGTAAAACAAAGGTTATTCAATGTTGATGTCAAGGTGCTGATGTTGTAACATTGAAGTCTTAACATTGGGCTGTGTTAAGTTGTTAAATGCTGAAGATGGATGTCTGATGTCACACAGGTGATGTTGTAACATCAGACCTGCAGAATTAATAACAGCAGGATATGTTATTAGGGCACGCGTATTAGCTGGAATTGTGGAGAGTGGTTAACTCATTGGATGAGAATATCTTGGGATAGATATTTTCTGTTACATGGGAGATTTGATTGCAGATCTGTTGGAGAATTAAAAGGTTGAAGATTTAAAAAGATTTTGGGGATAAAATCTGTTTTGAAGAATCAGTTTTAATTAACAAATCTGATCAAACATTGTGACAAGTCCAAGCCCAATTCAAGAGCTATATAAAGCGCACAAGACCAAAGGAAAAAGCGAAAGAAAACATTCAGAAGATCAAGAGCAGAAGGTTTAGTGTCTAGAGTTTATTTAAAGTGCTTGTATTTACACTATTCTAGGGTTTGAATAGGTGTTAAGTTTCTGTCCTCTCTAAAGCTGTGAAGCAAAGCGAGTTGTGTGATTTGATCGAAACTGTGAAGTAAGATCAAGGGTACTCAAAGTGGGTTCTTTGAGTGTTTGTAAGGGATTGAGTGGTGTTCTCATACCTAAGTGGTTTCTTAGGTAGGAAGTCATTAGTAGAGTATAAGTTTAGGAGATTGTCAACGGGTCGTTGAGTCTATAAATTATATCTACAAGTAGTGAATTCCATCCCTGGCTTGGTAGCCCCCAGAGTAGGTTGGTTGTAACCGAACTGGGTCAACAATTCTTGTTGTTATTTTACTGTTATTGCTGTCCATAGTGCAGAGTGTGTTGTTGTGACATTACACCTTAACATCACACGTGTGATACCAGAATTTCAATTGGTATCAGAGCAGACATCCTGTCTGTCTCTGGGTGAGATCTAGGGAAGTTACTTTCTGGTGATAAGATGGACAAAGAAGTTGGAGGATTCGTCAACAGACCCCCTATTTTGGATGGATCCAATTTTGACTATTGGAAGCCAAGGATGACCACCTTCTTAAAATCCTTGGACAATAGGGCTTGGAAGGCTGTTATTAAAGAATGGAAAGCTCCTGTTATGTGTGAGAAGGATGATGCTGGCAAAGATAAAGAAGGCACCTCTAAGCCAAAGCCTGAAGAAGAGTGGACCAAGAAGGAAGATGAGCTTGCCCTTGGAAATTCCAAAGCTCTGAATGCTATCTTCAATGGAGTGGATAAGAACATCTTTAGGTTAATCAGTACCTGTGAAGTTGCTAAAGAAGCATGGGACATCTTGCAGGCTACTCATGAAGGAACATCTAGATTCAAGATGTCAAGACTTCAGATTTTAACATCAAAATTTGAAAGGCTGAAGATGAAGGAAGATGAGACTATTCATGATTTCCACATGAGTATTCTAGAGCTGGCCAATGCATCTAGTGCTCTTGGAGAGAAGATGTCAGATGAAAAGCTTGTGAGGAAGATCCTTAGGTCCCTACCTAAGAAGTATAAGATGAAGGTTACTGCCATTGAAGAATCACAAGACATCAGCAAGATGAGAGTAGATGAGCTCATTGGATCTCTTCAAACCTTTGAGCTTGGGTTGAATGAGGAAGAACCAGAAAAGAAGCCAAAGAGTATAACCCTGGTGACAAATGGTGAAGAGGAGAAAGGGAAGAAATCTGAATTCCAAGAGGATCTGTCTCAGGCCATAGTGATGTTGGGAAGACAGTTCACCAAAGTGTTCAAGAGAATGAATAATAACTCCAGGCCTAATGTCAAGAACATGACTTCTGACACCAACAAGAAGGATGAAGAGAAAACTGCCCAAGATATAGGAGTGCAGTGCTTTGAGTGTGAAGGGTATGGACATGTCAAGAAAGAATGTCCCACCTTCTTGAAAAAGCAGAAGAAGGGCATGACAGTTTCCTGGTCTGACTCTGATAGTGAAAGTGAAGGCGAGTCAGCAAAGCATGTGAGAGCTTTAACAGGAGCTGTGGTTTCTGATGATGATTCAAGTGATGGAGAAGTAACTTATGAGGAGTTGGCTTCCACCTATCAAGAGTTGTGTTTAAAAAGTGCTGAGATTTGTCAAGAAAACAAGTGCCACAAGCAACAGATTGCTCAACTAGAGAATGATAAGACTGATCTTGAAAATGAAGTGGTGCTAGTTAGAGCTTATCTTGATCAAATGACCAAGTCTATTAGGATGCTGAGCTGTGGTACAGACACACTTGACAATATACTTCAGTCAGAAAAAGCTGCTGGAGATAAAGCTGGGATAGGTTATGTGGCTGAGGACAAGGGAACTTCAGAAGGAAGCACTTCAGGTTCAAAGAAGGAAGTGTCACAATTTTCATCTCAACATCAGCCAAAGAAGCAGGATCCTACCCCTAAGAAAGCTGATGTTTCACAACCTAAGAAGATTGAGAAGAAGACTGGTCCCTATCAGAAGAGAAAGCAGCCACAGGGAGCTAGTCAGTATATGCCCCCACAATACCATGAGAGCATGCAAGCTGCCCAGTTCAAACAGCACATGTCTCATAAGATGTCTCAACATCAGGACAACTGGTATGGTTATGGGTATGGATACACCAATGCTGTTCCTTATGGAAGAAGACAGCCACACCATCATAGGAGACAATCCAGGAAACAGCATTCTCAGCCGACTTATGGGAGAAGATATCAACAGAATAGATGGCAGGGCAGTTATGGTAGGAGGAGACCACATCATGGATGGCAGCATAGGCAATCTCATCATGGCAGAAGATTCAGAGATGAAAGGGTGAGATGCTATTATTGTGGATGATTTGGACATATGCAGTACTCTTGCTACAAGCTGCATGGATACCCTCAGCCTCAAAACAGATGGAGAGAGCACAAGCCCAAAATTGTTAAACAATGGGTACCTAAGGAGAAGGTGAAGTGCTTATTGGCTCACTTGGATGACAAAGAGGCTAAAGAAGGAACATGGTATTTTGACAGTGGGTGTTCCAAACACATGTCTGGATGTAGATCCATGTTTGATGATCTTAGACCTTGTCCCTCTCATGAAGTCATATTTGGCAATGGAGGAAAAGGTGTTGTTGCAGGAGTTGGGAAAGTGCAAGGTGATGGTAGACCTGAACTTGACAATGTTATGTTTGTCAATGGCTTAAGTGCAAATTTGATCAGCATAAGCCAGTTGTGTGATGAAGGTTACAGGGTAAACTACACTAAGGATGGGTGTGTGGTTTCTGATGAACATAATCAGGTTATTATGAAGGGTACCAGAACCAAAGACAACTGTTATCAGTGGATCTCTCTTGAAGGAGATTCAACTAATGATGTTGATGTCATAACATCAGACTATGACATCAGGATGCTGAAAGGACACTCAGTGTTAATGAGTCCTGATGAAAAAGGAAAGTCTTTATGGAGGGAGAAAATTAGTAATTGGTCTTTAAAGAGTATTCAAAATCAGGCGCCTTACCATATTGATACTACATCAAGACTTACCAAAGCATTCTCATCGCAACGTTTCATCTCCCCAAATCTCAATAGAATAGAAGGTTCTTCTCCAAACCTAGTCTGTCACAAAGGAACGATGTCTGTCCCTTCCAAGAACTCTGAGCAGGTACGAACTGGGGTTTCTTCCGAAGAACTCATTTCCAGTGCTCTTCCCGAGTCAGGTAACCCTAAACCCTCGACAACGGTGAATAAACCTGAAGCTAGGTCATCATCCTCTCAAGCTGTTGAGGAGAAGTTTGATGTAGACGAGCATTTGGAACAGCTTGCCACCAAAATCCTTGAGAAGGGGATACGGGTGAAAGGGATTTCCGTCCCTCTAAGGCAAATGCCTGCTGAACAAGTCGACTCTCAAGGAGAGGACAAAAATCTTCAAAGCCAGGCCCTTAGTCAAGAAGCGGAAGGTGAAGATCCTGATGACACTGATGTCAGTCTTGATGTCAGAACATCATCCCCTAGGAATGAAAGCCACAGGGGTAAAGGGAAGGAGCAAGTTGAGGTTATAGAGATTGAGGACTCATCTGATGATGATAGAATTGGAAGAGGGAAGGATAAGAAAAGGACTTCATCTACAGACTGTCCCAAGTCATGGAGCAAAGGTGCCAGGTCTGGCAAGAAGAGGAGAATCAGGGAGGAGGAAGATTCTGAGAGTGATGCTCAAGACATCAATCCTGCTACAAATCAAGTGCCTGATAACACCTCATCTCACAGTGCCAGAAGTGCCTCCTTGTGGAAGTGTGTGAGCCTAAGAAAGGTAGCTCTGGAAAGAGAGGTTTTAGCAAAGGACTTAGAATCTACTGAAATTATTGACCTAATTAAGCTTGCTGGTCTCATAAGGACTGTGTCAGGGTTGGCTGATTGCTATGATAGACTGGTCAGGGAGTTCATAGTGAATATACCTGAAGCGATAAATAACAGTAAGAGCCGAACTTTCAGAAGAGTTACCCTCAGGGGTAAGTGTGTCTGGTTTTCTCCTGAGATGATCAATGCCTACTTAGGAAGAAATGAGGAAGATTATGGGGAATTTGAAGTCTCCAACAATGTTATATGCAGAGAAATCACTGCTGGTCGAGTAGATTTTTGGCCCGTAGAAGGAAAGCTGTTAGCCAGTTTGTTGAGTGTCAAATATGCTTTTCTGCACAGAATAGGTATTGCCAACTGGGTTCCTACTAGTCACAAGACCACAATTTCTGTTGAATTGGGGAAGATAATCTATGCAGTTGGGACAAAGCAAAGAATTGACTATGGCTCCTACATCTATGATCATACTATTAAGCATGCTGCTACAAATGCTGTGAAGATGCACATTGCTTTTCCCTCTCTCATTTGTGGGATTATCGTGTCTCAACATCCTGGAATTCTACAGCATTCAGATGTAGTATGCAAAAGGAAGCCTGCCTTGTTACTTCATTACAAGTTGAAACATGTTCCTAACAATGTCAAGACATCTGCTTCAACATCACAACAGTCACCAGCCAAGACTGGGGTGATTGCAGAACTAGAGGAGGCTTGCAAGGAGTTAGATGAAGTCATAAGAGTTAGTACTGAAAGGAAACAAAAATTTGAAACACTTGTCATGACTCTGAGATTGGCAACAAAGGGAGGTGAAGCTGTCAAAACAAGGAAGGATGCTGTTGATGAAGACGATAATGATGATCTCAGCTTAGAAGATTCAAGCTTTTAATGATTGCCTTTTATTTCAGTAGGGTTAGCTTTATTTGTTTTAGAACTTATAGTGCTTGGTTTTGTAACTTGAATATTGTGCTGTTTTATGCACTGTTTATGCTTTTAGTTTCCTTCTATGATTTGTTTGCCTGTTTACTAACTGAGAGGCTAACAATGAGAGCTAGGGTATACTGAATATAATTAATAGGGCTTCTTATAGAAGCTTGCCTAATTATGGCTAAAAAGGGGGAGAAGATAGCCAAGATAGTCAAGAGGATCATTGCCAAATGCTGCCAGTGCGGTGCAGATATTAAGGGGGAGATAAGCTGTTGCTGTTAAAAGGTGTTTAGTTGAAAAGTGGTGATGCAGTTATTGAGGGGGAGTATTGAAGATATAATGACATGTGAAGAGTGCAGCCAAGCAGATATCTAGGGGGAGTAAATTGCTGCACATTATGAGCTACTGAACAGTTGTGATGCTGGTTCATGTTTTCAAGGAGGAGCACCAATTGGCTGTTGTCAATAATGAAGATGGTGCTGCAGCAGATCAAGTGATGAAGACTATGCAAATTCTCAAACTGCTACTGGTTGTGAGTTTTAAATTTCTAAAGATTATTCCGCTGCTGAAATCTCTGAAGGTGCAGAGTGCAGAAGTTGATTGCAGAGTGCAGAGGTTGTTTTAGCCAAAATTAGCCAAATGGGGAGATTGTTAGTTCCTGGATTGGCTAGTATTTTGGTAAAACAAAGGTTATTCAATGTTGATGTCAAGGTGCTGATGTTGTAACATTGAAGTCTTAACACTGGGATGTGTTAAGTTGTTAAATGCTGAAGATGGATGTCTGATGTCACACAGGTGATGTTGTAACATCAGACCTGCAGAATTAATAACAACAGGATATGTTATTAGGGCACGTGTATTAGCTGGAATTGTGGAGAGTGGTTAACTCATTGGATGAGAATATCTTGGGATAGATATTTTCTGTTACATGGGAGATTTGATTGCAGATCTGTTGGAGAATTAAAAGGTTGAAGATTTACAAAGATTTTGGGGATAAAATCTGTTTTGAAGATTCAGTTTTAATTAACAAATCTGATCAAATATTGTGACAAGTCCAAGCCCAATTCAGGAGCTATATAAAGCGCACAAGACCAAAGGAAAAAGCGACAGAAAACATTCAGAAGATCAATAGCAGAAGGCTTAGTGTCTAGAGTTTGTTTAAAGTGCTTGTATTTACACTATTCTAGGGTTTGAATAGGTGTTAAGTTTCTGTCCTCTCTAAAGCTGTGAAGCAAAGAGAGTTGTGTGATTTGATCGAAACTGTGAAGTAAGATCAAGGGTACTCAAAGTGGGTTCTTTGAGTGTTTGTAAGGGATTGAGTGGTGTTCTCATACCTAAGTGGTTTCTTAGGTAGGAAGTCATTAGTAGAGTATAAGTTTAGGAGATTGTCAACGGGTCGTTGAGTCTGTAAATTATATCTACAAGTAGTGAATTCCATCCCTGGCTTGGTAGCCCCCAGAGTAGGTTGGTTGTAACCGAACTGGGTCAACAATTCTTGGTGTTATTTTACTGTTATTGCTGTCCATAGTGTAGAGTGTGTTGTTGTGACATCACACCTTAACATCACACGTCTGATACCAGAATTTCAATTGGTATCAGAGCAGGCATCCTGTCTGTCTCTGGGTGAGATCTAGGGAAGTTACTTTCTGGTGATAAGATGGACAAAGAAGTTGGAGGATTCGTCAACAGACCCCCTATTTTGGATGGATCCAATTATGACTATTGGAAGCCAAGGATGACCACATTCTTAAAATCCTTGGACAGTAGGGCTTGGAAGGCTGTTATTAAAGAATGGAAAGGTCCTGTTATGTGTGAGAAGGATGATGCTGGCAAAGATAAAGAAGGCACCTCTAAGCCAAAGCCTGAAGAAGAGTGGACCAAGGAGGAAGATGAGCTTGCCCTTGGAAATTCCAAAGCTCTGAATGCTACCTTCAATGGAGTGGATAAGAACATCTTCAGGTTAATCAGTACCTGTGAAGTTGCTAAAGAAGCATGGGACATCTTGCAGGCTACTCATGAAGGAACATCTAGAGTCAAGATGTCAAGACTTCAGATTTTAACATCAAAATTTTAAAGGCTGAAGATGAAGGAAGATGAGACTATTCATGATTTCCACATGAGTATTCTAGAGCTGGCCAATGCATCTAGTGCTCTTGGAAAGAAGATGTCAGATGAAAAGCTTGTGAGGAAGATCCTTAGGTCCCTACCTAAGAAGTATAAGATGAAGGTTACTGCCATTGAAGAATCACAAGACATCAGCAAGATGAGAGTAGATGAGCTCATTGGATCTCTTTAAACCTTTGAGTTTGGGTTGAATGAGGAAGAACCAGAAAAGAAGCCAAAGAGTATAGCCCTGGTGACAAATGGTGAAGAGGAGAAAGGGAAGAAATCTGAATCCCAAGAGGATCTGTCTCAGGCCATAGTGATGTTGGGAAGACAGTTCACCAAAGTGTTCAAGAGAATGAATAATAACTCCAGGCCTAATGTCAAGAACATGACTTCTGACACCAGCAAGAAGGATGAAGAGAAAACTGCCCAAGATAAAGGAGTGCAGTGCTTTAAGTGTGAAGGGTATGGACATGTCAAGAAAGAATGTCCCACCTTCTTGAAAAAGCAGAAGAAGGGCATGACAGTTTCCTGGTCTGACTCTGATAGTGAAAGTGAAGGCGAGTCAGCAAAGCATGTGAGAGCTTTAACAGAAGCTGTGGTTTCTGATGATGATTCAAGTGATGGAGAAGTAACTTATGAGGAGTTGGCTTCCACCTATCAAGAGCTGTGTTTAAAAAGTGTTGAGATTTGTCAAGAAAACAAGTGCCACAAGCAACAGATTGCTCAACTAGAGAATGATAAGACTGATCTTGAAAATGAAGTGGTGCTAGTTAGAGCTCATCTTGATCAAATGACCAAGTCTGTTAGGATGCTGAGCTGTGGTACAGACACACTTGACAAGATACTTCAGTCAGAAAAAGCTGCTGGAGATAAAGCTGGGATAGGTTATGTGGCTGAGGACAAGGGAACTTCAGAAGGAAGCACTTCAGGTTCAAAGAAGGAAGTGTCACAATTTTCATCTCAACATCAGCCAAAGAAGCAGGATCCTACCCCTAAGAAAGCTGATGTTTCACAACCTAAGAAGATTGAGAAGAAGACTGGTCCCTATCAGAAGAGAAAGCAGCCACAGGGAGCTAGTCAGTATATGCCCCCACAATACCATGAGAGCATGCAAGCTGCTCAGTTCAAACAGCATATGTCTCATCAGATGTCTCAACATCAGGACAACTGGTATGGTTATGGGTATGGATACACCAATGCTGTTCCTTATGGAAGAAGAAAGCCACACCATCATAGGAGACAATCCAGGAAACAACATTCTCAGCCGACTTATGGGAGAAGATATCAACAGAATAGATGGCAGGGCAGTTATGGTAGGAGGAGACCACATCATGGATGGCAGCATAGGCAATCTCATCATGGCAGAAGATTTAGAGATGAAAGGGTGAGATGCTATTATTGTGGAAGATTTGGACATATGCAGTACTCTTGCTACAAGCTGCATGGATACCCTCAGTCTCAAAACAGATGAAGAGAGCACAGGCCCAAAATTGTTAAACAATGGGTACCTAAGGAGAAGGTGAAGTGCTTATTGGCTCACTTGGATGACAAAGAGGCTAAAGAAGGAACATGGTATTTTGACAGTGGGTGTTCCAAACACATGTTTGGATGTAGATCCATGTTTGATGATCTTAGACCTTGTCCCTCTCATGAAGTCATATTTGGCAATGGAGGAAAAGGTGTTGTTGCAGGAGTTGGGAAAGTGCAAGGTGATGGTAGACCTGAACTTGACAATGTTATGTTTGTCAATGGCTTAAGTGCAAATTTGATCAGCATAAGCCAGTTGTGTGATGAAGGTTACAGGGTAAACTACACTAAGGATGGGTGTGTGGTTTCTGATGAACATAATCAGGTTATTATGAAGGGTACCAGAACCAAAGACAACTGTTATCAGTGGATCTCTCTTGAAGGAGATTCAACTAATGATGTTGATGTCATAACATCAGACTATGACATCAGGGTGCTGAAAGGACACTCAGTGTTAATGAGTCCTGATGAAAAAGGAAAGTCTTTATGGAGGGAGAAAATTAGTAATTGGTCTTTAAAGAGTATTCAAAATCCGGCGCCTTACCATATTGATACTACATCAAGACTTACCAAAGCATTCTCATCGCAACGTTTCATCTCCCCAAATCTCAATAGAATAGAAGGTTCTTCTCCAAACCTAGTCTGTCACAAAGGAACGATGTCTGTCCTTTCCAAGAACTATGAGCAGGTACGAACTGGGGTTTCTTACGAAGAACTCATTTCCAGTGCTCTTCCCGAGTCAGGTAACCCTAAACCCTCGACAACGGTGAATAAACCTGAAGCTAGGTCATCATCCTCTCAAGCTATTGAGGAGAAGTTTGATGTAGACGAGCATTTGGAACAGCTTGCCACCAAAATCCTTGAGAAGGGGATACGGGTGAAAGGGATTTCCATCCCTCTAAGGCAAATGCCTGCTGAACAAGTCGACTCTCAAGGAGAGGACAAAAATCTTCAAAGCCAGGCCCTTAGTCAAGAAGCAGAAGGTGAAGATCCTGATGACACTGATGTCAGTCTTGATGTCAGAACATCATCCCCTAGGAATGAAAGCCACAGGGGTAAAGGGAAGGAGCAGGTTGAGGTTATAGAGATTGAGGACTCATCTGATGAGATAGAATTGGAAGAGGGAAGGATAAGAAAAGGACTTCATCTACAGACTGTCCCAAGGATATGTTATTAGGGCACGCGTATTAGCTGGAATTGTGGAGAGTGGTTAACTCATTGGATGAGAATATCTTGGGATAGATATTTTCTGTTGCATGGGAGATTTGATTGCAGATCTGTTGGAGAATTAAAAGATTGAATATTTAAAAAGATTTTGGGGATAAAATCTGTTTTGAAGATTCAGTTTTAATTAACAAATCTGATCAAATATTGTAACAAGTCCAAGCCCAATTCAGGAGCTATATAAAGCGCACAAGACCAAAGGAAAAAGTGACAGAAAACATTCAGAAGATCAAGAGCAGAAGGCTTAGTGTCTAGAGTTTGTTTAAAGTGCTTGTATTTACACTATTCTAGGGTTTGAATAGGTGTTAAGTTTCTGTCCTCTCTAAAGCTGTGAAGCAAAGAGAGTTGTGTGATTTGATCGAAACTGTGAAGTAAGATCAAGGGTACTCAAAGTGGGTTCTTTGAGTGTTTGTAAGGGATTGAGTGGTGTTCTCATACCTAAGTGGTTTCTTAGGTAGGAAGTCATTAGTAGAGTATAAGTTTAGGAGATTGTCAACGGGTCGTTGAGTCTGTAAATTATATCTACAAGTAGTGAATTCCATCCCTGGCTTGGTAGCCCCCTGAGTAGCTTGGTTGTAATCGAACTGGGTCAACAATTCTTGGTGTTATTTTACTGTTATTGCTGTCCATAGTGCAGAGTGTGTTGTTGTGACATCACACCTTAACATCACACGTCTGATACCAGAATTTCAATGGTAATTTCAATGAAATGAGCATTGCAATGTTTTGATTCAATTCATTTATATCCACAATGTGTGCATCTTTATGCTTTCTTTTTCACAAAACAAAAATTTATCTCCTGTTCACTTTCTTTATCAAGCTTTTGTTTATACAAAGATTGGAGGAAGGATGATGAAAACAAAATACCTGAAATTGCTAAACTGTATGCTTTCAATTAAAACTTGGCTGATGATGTACATGCACTGTTTCAACTCCCAAACACTGGAGAAATAAGGAAGTTAATCCCTTTGTCAACCCCTTCGAGCCTAGAAGTTGGAGTTTCTTTCTTTACGGAAAAACCCACAATCTTAACCTGGGGATGGGTAGTTCTTAGTTAATTTGACTGTGCATGCAAAACACCTTCCAATAAAGGTTGCAATCAAAAGTTTTCCTTCGGACACATCAAAGAAGTGTCAAAGATGTATTTCAAATCGAAAGCCAATGATGGTTCACTGTAATCATTAAGCCAGATAGTCACTATCTTTAAAAAAAAAAGAATGAAAAAAATCAAAAGAAAAGCCCGCTAAGTCAAAACCTATGAAGGAGATTTAGGCAAAATTGGGGCATCCCGCTGACTGTAAGCTCAAATGACACAGTTCAGGCAAAAGTTAGGGATAACAAAAGAAAAATCAAGAGGTTACCAAAATCCTCAAAGACAAAACAAGTTGACTGAGGTCCTCATCAAAAACAATAAAATGTTGTAAGAAAGAGTGACTACCATCTCAAAAATCTCTTGAGCCATCATTATAACAGTGTTGCAATTCCAAAATCTCCTGGAACCTGAATGCATAGTTTGAATTAACTAAGCATAGGACTGGAGATCATCATGAAGAATGGGTTGGGTACAAATAAACTTTGAGCCTATATCTTTTGTTTCAAAAACCGTGAACCAAACCACGTTACAATCTTCAAAAGACCTAATTGAAGCCAGGTTTCTTTTGAAAGCATACTACAGCAAGGTTGCGTAAACTGACTCCTATGTTTGTTGCCAATCATTTGCTTTGATGTCTTACCTTTTCTTTCTCTTTCACTTTGCATGTATTAACCGTCGTGTTTTGACAAATGTTTCATTTGCTTTACATCAATAATATCATTCCAAAAATGATTTTTGATTTCAAAATTGCATTGAGCTTTGCATTAAAATTACCATGTTTGTTTGAATAATCCTATTTGCAGGCAAACTTTCCTCATCAAGAATTTCAAACAGTTGAGAAACTTGGTCAGTGATCCTATCAGGGGCACATTACTTCCAGATCCTGTTGTGAATCAGTTCAAGATTTGTTGCTCAGTGCAAGTTATTCTCATATTTGGTTAACCAGAATATCCCTTTCAAGACCCATGCTGAGTTTAGCCTTCTCAACAGTGATTTCAAGAACTGAAGCCATGATCAGTTAATCCCCAGCAGCTGAAGCAATGATCAGTTTATTCTCAGCATTCATTTCAAGAATTGAAGCCATGATCAGTTCATTCTTCCCCTGCAGCAGTCAAACTAAAGCTATGATCAGTTTATCTTCATCAGTCAATCAATCTGGGGAAGTTTTCTTTAAGAATCCTCAAGATGTCTTTCCTCAAAAAGACCATCAGCCTGATATAATTCATAAGTGTGACAGAGATGTGTTCAACATCTTCTCTCCAAGCAGAATGAGCAGTGTTCCCTGTGTTGAGGAATCAGAGTTCCATTCTTCCCTCACAAAAGAGTCTATCTCAGTTGTCCCTATCATCTGCATTGCATACATAAATCATTCACATATCATACATAGAAATGTTTTCATAGCTCAAAATGTGTTTCGCGCTCATATGCATTTCCCGAGGTCCTGTTGCTTTCAACACCTTATCTTGTGGTCAAAGTCCAACTTACTTGGCGCCTACCAAAACTTTTACCTGCCTTTTCGTTCAGTGCCATTCCTGAATGTTGTCGTTTACCTGTCTTCTCTCTTTCCAGTACCATTCCTGGATATTATCGTTTCTCTGTGCATCTATTGCTGTTGTTAGATGTTTTTTTCTTCCATTCTAGTGCTATTCCTAGATCTTTGTTTTCTCTCACTCCAGTGCCATTCCTGGATGCCTGTCTCTTTTGATCTCCAGTGCCATTCCTGGATATCTTGTTCCTCTTGTTTCTCCCAGTGCTATTCCTGGAGGTTTTGCCTCTCTTCTGTAATCCCCAACATATTTTGCTTGGATATCTTTCAGTGCCATTCCTGAAAGTTTTATCTGTTCATTCAATGCCATTCCTGAATAAGTTTTCTCCTTTGCATTCAGTGCCATTCCTGGATGTCTTTCTCACTATCATTCAATGCCATTATTGAATGAAGTGATTTACCTTTATCTTTCAGTGCCATTCCTGAAAGTTTTATCTGTCCATTCAGTTCCATTCCTGGATGAGTTTTCTCCTTTGCATTCAGTGCCATTCTTGGATGTCTTTCTCACTATCATTCAATGCCATTCTTGAATAAAGTGATTTACCTTTATCTTTCAGTGCCATTCCTGAAAATTTTATCTGTCCATTCAGTGCCATTCCTGGATGAGTTTTCTCCTTTGCACTCAGTTCCATTCCTGGATGTCTTTCTCACTATCATTCAATGCCATTCTTGAATGTAGTGATTTACCTTTACCTTTCAGTGCCATTCCTGAAAGTCCCTGCTCACTTTGTTCAATGCCAGTCTTGAATATTGTGAACTCTTTTTATCCAATACCATTCTTGGATACTTCTGATGTATTTTCCAGAACTTTTCTCACTTCATCCAATGCCATTCTTGGATGTTGAGATTCTTCTTATCCAATGCCATTCTTGGATGTTGAGATTCTTTTGCCCAATGCCATTCTTGGACACCTTTTCCCCAGCCAAATCCAATGTTATTCTTGGATATCTCTGATGTTTAAACCTTGCCATCCAATGCCATTCTTGAGTGTCCCCGGTGAAGTTTTCAAATGGAATTTTGTTTATATCCAATGCTATTCTTGGATGACTCTGATGTTTGTTGTTGCCTCATTCAATGCCATTCTTGAATGTTGTAGTTCCTTTAATCCAATGCCATTCTTGGATATTTGACCCCCAATAGAGTATTTTTCACCTCCAACCAATGCTATTCTTGGATGACGCTGCTGTTTTTACCAGAAATTTTCCTATTATTGTCCAATGCCATTCTTGGACATCTTTTGACATACCTTTTGTCTCATTTGTAGTTTCCATCCAATGCTATTCTTGGATATTACTACTCGTCTTCCAGGGTCTTGTCCCTCTCTTTCCAACTATTGATGGATACTTCTTGTCACCCTGACAGATCTCCAGAAATAGCTTGTGTCCTCCGGCGTATCTTTTCATGTCATCTCTCTCAATTTACCCTAAACCTTTTGTTTCAAGTTTCCCCGCAGTCTGTTTCATTCTTTGCATTCATAACATCTTGTGGCATCTTATGGCTAAAAATTTGGTTTTCTGTATTTAAGTATCTTCAATATTGTCGAGACGAAGTTTTTAACTTTCATATCTCCTGATAGAAGAGACTTAAATAGGGGAAGCTGTTGAACCCTAATTTTTACCCCTAAGATTTCGCACATTTCATTTTGCATCTCATACCACAAACAAGATCACGATCTTTGTTTCTCCTGAGCATCTGTGTATTTCTCATTCGCTAACCTCTAACCAAAATACCAAAAAAAATTGCTGCAGTTTTTCTCTGTGTGTTGTGCCGGTTTGACAGAACGAGAGCATAATTTCAAATCAAAGGTGGATGTTTGTTCCTAGTCAAGTTCAGATGGATGTTTGACCTAATCTTGGTCAAATTATCAAGTTTGCTTCATCTTCCTGTCATTTGTACCAATGGGCTGCTTCTCAAGCATTGATTATCAAGTTGTTGTGTGGTGATATTCATCAGGTTCAGCGAATTTCAATGTTCAACTGTGAATTTATTTTCCCAGATAAACTGGTTCAGACAAGTTCAAACAAATTCAAATGGCTGTTGTTCAGTTCTGGTTTGTTCAGTGGAAGCTATGTGCACTTTATCCGAGGCTTGTAAGAAAGTTTGGTTATCCATCTGCTATATCCATTTCCATATCCATTTCTCCTAAACCTTTATTAATTCCTAAAATCCAATATCCAATTATCCACAATTATCCAGATCACATTTTTGTATTTTCCAATAACCATTTTTTTAATCCATTTTTATCCATATCCTTTTTTTGCATATATCTATATTTTAGAGTTTATCCATTAATAACCATTATCCACTTTTTAATATCCACTTCATAAACCATTTCTCTTTTAAAACCAATTTCTAAACCATCCACATTTCCTAATCCAAGTTCCATTATCCAATTTCCAATTAAATCCATACCATTTTATCATTTTTCATTTATATATCCATTTTCCAACCAATTTTTAACCCATTAATCCATAAACCAATTCCATTTTTTTTATTTTCATTCTAAAAAAACAATTTCTATTTATCCATATTTAAGAGTTATTCATTATCACCTATCCAATTTTTATTCATGCCAATTCAACCCATGATACAAAAAAAAAAAGAGAAACAACTACAAACTCATGAGAAGCCCCCATCACACTAACCCATTGATTGATAAATAAAAAAATGGAAATAAAATTCTACGCACATGCCCTGTTCCTACCACATGAAACACCACGACCCACTTTCCTTCTTTCACATTTCAACACACTAGCCCAGTCAACGCACTAGCCATGAGCCACAATACAATCCCAGTACAAATTGCTATTACAGCTGCAAGATGAAATCAAGCCTCCAAGCTACCAATCCAAGCCATATAAAGGAAGCATCACAAGCAGCCGTGTAAATAAGCCACTTTAAACTACATCATGCACAACACGCTGCAGCATTGGAATAAAAACACAGCTGAATTTCAATTAAAACGACATCCAGCCGAAACACAAAACGCAGCCGTCGCAGCTGCAAAGCAACACGCACATGAACAATCAAAACAAGCAGCTCCAAAACGCTGCAACAACAACACAAAACGACTTACAGAATGCAAATCCTTAAATTCAAAACGGCAGCAAATTCACTCCTCAATTCTATAAATAAGAGCCACTCCTCTTCAATTTCTCCAAGCTTTCACAGCCAAAGATACTCTGCCAAATTAAAAAAAAAAGCTTCAATTCACCTTCATCAATTCTCACATTCAATCTTCAACCTCAAATCTTCCATACTCTTCAAACTCCAACATTTGTTTTCTCTACAAAAATCAAACAAATACGATACAAGTTCTTCAATCAATTCACATCAATATTCCAAATTGCAACAACACTGCAACGCACCTCAGATTCAACAACAACAACGTTTTCGCACAAGAAGGAGAGGAAAAGAAGAATTGGAAGTATTATTCACCTGAAATTGAAGGTAATTGGAGTTTTCGGTGTAAATCTCGCAATCTTGATTCGCACTTGTGGTGAAGCTTCGTTCAAAATCAAAGACATATTTGAGTAGAGGAATGAATTTCGATCACAATTGCGTAAAAATTGTATCCCGTCACATCCATATGATGGAGCTTCAATCACATCTCCCTTCGCCATGAATAGTGACCGCAGGCGCAAGATGGATGAAGAAGATGATGAATCTTGTTTTCTGATTCTCTTTTTCTTTTCATTTTTTATTTTGTTTTTTATATTTTATTAGAATAATTTCAATTAGAATTTGGGCTTGGCCCATGCGCGTTTCATCTACACACGATCACCATCATTCTTTCTTTCACCTCCATCTCACTTTGTTTTTTTCTTTTTCTTTTATTTTATTTTAGTTTTTTTTATAGAAATTCTTCTTAATCTTTTCTTTATCTTAAATTTTTGATTTACTATTTCTCTTGTTTTTTTAAATTTTGATTTACTACTTGAATTTTGTTTTAAAAACATTTTCTTTTTCTCATTTTAATCCTCATTGTTGGTTGTGTGGATCATAAATGTTAGATCCACTTCTCTTCATCTTAATTCTTTTTCTTTTTGATTGATGAAAGTCTAAGAGATCTTGGAATTCCTTTATTGAATTTCGATCAAGACTAGATCGTTACCATTTTTCTTTTCGTGCGGTATTGCTTTCGGATGACGATTTACATATTATTCATCTAGCATGCATTAGCACAAAGAGCTATTGACTGACCTCATTTGTAGGGTAATTACTCCGTAAATTACTTTTCGATTGCTTAACATAGCGCAATATTTGTCCCGCATCGGAAAACTATCAAGAATAGTTGATTATTTGTCTTTTGGTTCAAAACTTATGAAACTTGTTGTTAGGAGGCTTTGGTCTTATCAATCCTCTAATGAGTTTTCATTAACCTTGGCCTAAGTACAATTATTCAATTGTTATTAATCACTTACTTTAACTACTAATCACTAACTTACTAACAATACTAATCTTTTACAATTTCTTCTCGCTCCTTATCTCTTTTACTTTTATGCTTCATTATTATCATTTCATATCATGTTTATGCTTCCGCAATTTTTCCTTTGTCAGTTGGACATATGTTTATGCTTCCGCAATTTTTCCTTTGTCCGTTGGACACATGTTTATGCTTATGTCTTTTTCTCTTTGTCCACTTGGACCAAAAACATTAATAAAGGCTAAAACCTCTAAAAAAACTTGTGCTTCTAATCTTGGACTATGGTTATTATCCTTTGCAATGGACATGTAATTTTGCACCTAGACCTTGGACTTCAATGCTATTCTTGAATCCTTGGACTTAGAACTTAGACATCCAATGCAATTCTTGGAACCTTGGACTTAGACTTAGGACCTTTCTCCCTTTGCTTTGGAGTTATGGTTCGAAGACTATGGAGCTTACTTGTGTGGTTAGGCTATTCTTATCCTTAGCTTTTACTTTATGCTTTAGGATAGCCACTTCTTCTCCTCCCCATTCTTCAATTTTCAAAACTTTCTCCCTTTTTCAAAACTTCCTTGTTTTCAAACTTTCACCTCTTTCATAGTCAAACCTTGACTTTGTCAAGTGATTTTACTCTTTTCTTTCCATTTCTTAACAAATGCTAAACTACATAAGCATGTTGACACCTTTTTCAAAAGACTTTAAAAAACACCAAACTCATCAACCTCTTCAGTGCCCTCGCGTACTCTTTCCTTTAAAACTTTTTCATAAGTTTAGACATGATTCATTTCTTTAAGTGGAATTATTCGCTTGGAAATGACGACTTGTCTTTACATTTAAAATCAACCAAAACAAACAAATTTCATTCTTTGTACCACGAACTACGGGGTTTTGATCCTACATTGCACATCGTGGGTACGTAGGCATGAGACGACAAGTCTCTCCAAACACAAAAATCTTAAAAAAACAATTTCTCTTCTCATCTCCTCAATCACTTTTCAAGCAAACATTTTCAGACTAAAAGCGGTAGATATTTCAAAGGGTTTCTATAGAGTACTATAGACGTTTTGGGTGCTAACACCTTCTCATTGCGTAACCAACCCCCTTACCTAGTCTCTCTTCACTTGTTGTTGTTGTAGAGCTTGTGTAGGTTTTGTTCGCTCTTTTTCCTTTCCTTTTTGGATAAAATAAAAGTGCGGTGGCGACTCTTGCTTTTCGAGTTAAGTTAATTAATAGCTTACACTCACGATTTTGCCGCTACAGGTATCATCAATCAAGGAAGAAGAGTTGATCCTTCATGGCAATGAACAAGAAGATGTTCTCAGTGACATGAACCTCTCAAGATACAAGGTCTTTACATGTGTCAACAAAGTCACATGGGTGCCCAACAACAAGAATTTTCATGAGATAGGAGGATGATCTTTGCTCTTACCCTATAGCTCTGGGCTAAGGTTTTCTAGGCAAAGCCACCCATGGTGGAATTCTATGGAAAGACACATCTCCATGGCTCAAAATACACCTCAAGGCATCCATACAATCCTCAAGTATCATTACAAGTCATGTCAAGGACTTCTCATGTGCATAGGGGAGTGTTCAAGATTTTCATCTAGCCAAAAGTCAATTGTAGCTCCACAAAATATAGGACTTGGATTTTAAGGTCAACCATGGGTATGATATGTCCTTTTGAGTGGTATATTGTGTTTGAGTCAAAGAGCATCAAGGAGGAAAATAAAATCAGGATAGTGGGTGAATTAGGGTTTTAATGGAGAATTTTCTTAGTGTGAAAATCTTAATTTCTAGCCATTTGGCAACATCCATAAAATTTTCATCCTAGATCCAAATAGGGCAAACTTGTTATCAAATTAAAGAGGACATCATGAACTACAAGTTTGAAGAAGGCATGATGTTCAAAAGATCAAAGGATAATAAGTTATGAAGTCATAAATTTGAGAAAAAGTGAAAAAGTGAACTTTAGTACTTAGAATTTTTTTCTAAGTGTCATTTGTCAAGTTTAACAAGGGTTCTTCAAGGCCATTTTTCTCTATGATCAAGACCTCATCTCATTTTCCTGCAAACATAAGATTTGTAGAACATTCTCCAAGCTTTCTTTTGAGTACAAGAACTCCTCCATTGGATGTGTGGAACTCAAATAATGAAGTCACAAAGTTAAGGTTTTCATTATGTCCAATTTTATGAGGCTAACTTCAAGAGCGTTTTTCGTGAACTTCCAAGCTTCAAATAAACTTTCTTCCCACATGAAGTTTTTTCCCCTTGCTCCAAGCTTTCCATGGATAACAAGAACTCCTTCATTGGATCAATATAGAGCAAGATATGTGGCTTCAAAGTCAAGGTTTCAAAATGGGCAAAATTCATTAACTTAGAATTTTTTTTCTAAGTCATTTTTGACATGATTATGGACACAACTTCAAACCATTTTTTTCTCATGGATCCAAGCCTTATTTCAATTCATTTTGAACATGGAACTTGTTCATCATCCTTCTTACTTTCATTTGGTACCAAAAACTCATCAATTGAGCCAAAATTCATCAAGTTATAATTGCTCAAAGTTGGCCATATGGACATGGTTTTTTTGGTGTAGCATGTTGTTACTTCTTGGCATGCCTTGATTCTTTGCAACATATTTCCATCCTTGTATCAAAATCTCATGTATTACACCATTTTTTTCTTGCCCTAAATAGACAAACACACACCTATCCCATGCACCCTTCATGCTAATGTCTTCCCAAAAGAAGGAAAATGCCAAAAAACAATGAAACTTGCTCACCACTCATCATCACATGCCAAACCCCCTCACACTCTTATTCTGATCCTTTTTCCACTCACAAAAAACAACCATAACAACCTCATGCAAGGTTACCACTTGTACCACCACCTTGATACCATCCCATTTCGTTTTTTTAAAAGGGAATTAACCACAATATTTAACCTCAGTAATTCCTTTTTAACCATACACAAAACCCCTATAAATGCTAAAAAAGAAACCCTAGAGGAGAGAGATCTGATTGTGCAGCCAACTGAGCCAAAAACTCTATCTCACTTTCCAACTTTTCCACTCTTCGAATCACATTTTCTCAAGCTCTTCTTTTTATTTTTCTCATCCCTTTCATCATCCACGAAGCTCAGAGGATCATTTGGACAAGTTTAGTGGAGCTTTGAAGCAGAAACAGAAACCTCAAGGTGCTACATTTGGGTAACATTTCCTTAACTCATTTCTCTATTTTCAGTGCTCGTTTTGACATGTGATAGTTGCATTTTGCATACTTGGAGCACAAGGATCTTGTTGACATTATTGTTGTTCTGTTTTGTGGAGTTTGCGGTTTGTATGTTTCATTTTCGTGGCTAGATTTAGCACGTTTAGAGTGTTTAAAAATAAAAATGGATGCTAAAAATGGATTCTACATTGAAAACTGAGTAGGTTAGTGTATTCGCACGACCGTTCTGATGATGGCTGGACTTGCAACTCCGATGCGTTGCCTGGAGAAGACGACCGGAGCTTTGCTCCGGCGTCTAGGGCTCAGGTCTGAGTTAGCACCTGGCTGACCCGTTGACCAGCCCAAGTGGCGATGGCCTGCACGCCACGTCAATTAATGAGGTATACGCATGGCCAGACTTGTTTTTTTTCCTTCTGATTTTTTGTTTGGATCATTTCCTCATGGGCCTAGCATAATTGCTTATGACACCTCCCTTTTTTAGGCCATTAACGCACATAACATAAATCCTCTGTTTTGGGTTTTACTTCAACACCCCCTTCTCTTTTCTTTTACATTTTATTTTTATATTTATCTTTGCTTTGATTTTGATTTTATTTACTTTTCCTTTAATGATACAAATCCCCAAAATTATTTTTTACACACTTTAATGCCTTAGGTTTATTGTAATATTTTTATTTTGTTTTGAAAATTTATTCTTCTATTTTATTTGGATTTATTTTTAAGAGTGTTTCCTAAAATGCCCTTGGACTAGGGTTTTGTATCTTAATGCCTTGTGTTGCTTCTCTTGAGCTAATTTTTCTAGTTTATTTTGACACTTAATTGATCTTTGTTTGAGTGCTGGTATAGCCATTAAATGTTGCATTTTGATTTTTTTTCAAGTGATTTAATTTGACCCTCGATTTGTGCTCGATAAGTTTAGTACCCTAAGCTTGTTGGTTGGTTGTGTGTATGCTCTTGTGCCTTCCTTTTAGAAACCTTTTGCACATACACACTTGAGTATATGACCATGGGTTTAAGATTTTAATTTTAATTTATTTGATCATTTTGCAATTTTTGAATGTTGCTTCAAGTTGATGATATTTGAGCATGATGCTTGTATGCCTTTGACCTAGTTCTTGAACTTGTGTTCTTGCATGGATCCTTTTGATGCTTGTTGATCCCAATTAAATTGAAAGCTATGCTTAAGCTTTTGATTTCCCTTGGCTCATTGTGTATTGCTTGCCTTTTGAATTCCTTTACTTGTATGTGGATGTTTGAATCCTTTTGGGGTTGATAAGGAATGATGTATGCCTAGTTCTTTGCTCATGTTTTGAGGGTAATTCTTATTGAACTTCTTTGATGTCTTGGTGTTGAATATACATTGAAATGTTTGTGTTTGCTTCTGACCTCCCATGTTCACATGATTTAATTGCATAAGCTTGGCCATTGTTGCATTGTTTTCATGAACTAAATGTTTACATGTGCTTAACCTTTGCTTTGATTCATGATGAATGCTCTTGTGCATCTTTTCTCATCTTTGGAACATGTTAACCATGATATGACTTAGGTTCTGACCTTGATTGTTTTTCCACTTTGCTTGATTCACTTTGTCTTGGTTTTCTCAAAGTTGATATCTTGTTAATTTCTTAAGGCATGTATACTTGTGCACTAATCATTTGACTTTGCCTAATTGTTTGAGTTATGCTGTGTGACCTCTTTAAGAATGTTTAGATGATTTGAATGTGTATGAGTGTTCACTTGTATGCCTCCTTGTTACTTTGATTAAATTTGGGAATGTGCTTTGCATTGCATACTTGTTTGCCATTCTTATTTGTTTTGATTGAAGTTTTCTTACCTTGTGTTGGCATAGTTTATTCTTGATGGCATTCTCTTTCATATTTGATGCATTCCTCTACCTATTTCATTACTTTACATTTCAATTCCCCCATTGGTGGGTATCATGTCTCCCTCTTCCCCATTACAATGTAATAGCTTAGTTTATTTTTATGCTTGCTTGCTTGATTGTTAAGAAAGATAAAATTGAACTAGGCTAGCTCACCATTTCAAAATAAAAGACAAATAAGACTTAATCCAACTTCAAGCCCTTTTTCAAAACTCATTAACATGATTCACACCTTAGGGTTTTCTCTTCTCTTCTCTTTCTCATCTCTTATCTCTTCCATTAAAACCCCCACACTAACCTTGTATGTATTTCACCCTTGTAAGTCGATCGCCTTGAGCATAGTCATCAACCTACCTTGCTCTATTCACCACCCATGCATTTCAAAACATTTTCTCTATTTCTTTTGTCTCCTTGAGCCTAAAAACCTTAGTCTTGTACCAAGCTCACTTTCAAAACCTTTTCTTAATAATCTTAGATGGTCATGGAGTGGTTAGGTGAAGGCATTCTCCTATCTCGAGTGCTTGATGTTACCTTTAGGGTTCACTGTCGCAAAGCACTTACCATCTAAATCCAAAACACTTTAAATAAGAGAATAAGTTTCTCTTTTTATTGAACTAAAGAGAGAGGATTGGGTGAAGACTTCTTCCTTTTCGAGTATTAGGATTCTCACTTTAGAGTGTGTGGTCCCAATACTCGTCTTTCAATACAAAGACGTGGCTATATTCGCCACACAATTTTCATAACAAACCTTTTGAGATAAAGAATTGGGTACTACCCGCAAGGGGTTACTATCCGAGTACTTATTTCACCTTTAAAATAAATTTTCAACAAATCAAATGTGACATCTTGCCTCATTGGCGAAAACTCCTTCTTTTCAAAAAGGGCACGCTATTTCCGTTCTACCGCAAACAGGCATCAACCCTAATAGCTAGAACGCGAACTTAGCGTCGCTCATAAAAAACACTAATAAACGGTAGTCACAAACTATGGACGCTCTGATTCTTCACTTCTTTGAAGTGAAGATACGTAGGCACAAGATTGAGATGATCTTGGCGAGCATCCTTGCATTTTCTTCACTCGTAGTCCTCTGAACTACGTTGACTATGACTTTTCCATTGCACGAGGGAATACATAGGCGTAGGACCGTGAGGTCCTATCGAGTCACCTTTTGTTTCCACCCTTTCCTTTTCCTTTATTTCTCATTTTCTTTCAATCTTTGTTTCTCACCCCGTCTCTCTTCCTCTTATAACACTCTTTTAGAAATCAATATCCTTAGCAAACATCCTTACACATACACAAGCGAATGGTTCCCATCGAGTACGATGGATGTGCGGGGTGCTAATACCTTCCTTTTGCATAACCGGCTTCTGAACCCGTAATTTGGTTGCGAGACTATCTTATCCTTTCTCCTTGGGGTTTTCTCGATGTTTTCCCTTCCCCTCATGGGATAAATAAAGTTCTATGGTGACTCTTCGGTTTCTTACTCTTTCGCCTCCGGTCGACTATTTTTTGAGTATCGACAACTAGCGACTCTGCTGGGGATTGGTTCACCCTAAGCAATCCAAGCCTAGTTTTTTATTGTCGTATGTGTGATTTGTTTGCTTTTATTGCTTATTTATGCTGCGTTCTCTTATCTGTTGGGTTTATTGGGGATGGTTTGTGAGGAGAAAGGCTTTCTACCTGAGCTTTTTGAGTATACACTAAGCTAGGAGGTGGTTGCTTACTGATTTGCAAGACTTAGGACTCTTTGAGTCGGTTTGACTTCCACCACTCAGATGAGGCCTCTTTTGGAATATTTATGTCTTACGATTAGTTGTAATGGCGTCTTTGTTTTCGACCTGGGAGTCCGTGATTCTAAGGACTTTTTTAGTCCAAGGTTGCTAAGACATAACTCTGTGCTCATCCTTTGAGGGGTTTAACATCTTACGAATCGTCGTTATAATGGAAAACTTTTGAGGGTTAGTGCATGGGACATTATTTCAAAACCAGTGGAATGCCCAGTTATAACCCAATAGATTGACTACCCGAGGTGAGACATATATTGTTATGTTGTCCTGCTGAACCTGTGATGTTGACCCTTGTGCTGTGAACCCGTTCGAAGGAAATGCATTCATGACATTGCATACCATTTTTGCATATCAAGGGACTTAAAAGACTATGGTTATCTCAGGTATTATTGAAAGAATGGCTTATCCTAAGAAGAGAAGCACCAATTCACTGAAGTTCAGAGAGCCAAAGTTAGATGTTATCCATGATATTTGGCTAGATGTGCTAAAAGTAATGAAGATCAAATTCCAAGGGGAACATGGGAAATTTATTGATCTCCTCAATACCAGAGTGGGTACTTGGGCATTGTTTGCGATGGTTCAGTTCTATAATGCTCCACTACGATGCTTCACCTTTCGGAATTATTAGTTGGCTCATACTCTTAAGGAATACTCCCATCTGCTGAATATCAAGAATAAGGATCAACCCATTTACACAGGTTTGGAAGAAGAAAAATAAATTTACAACGTGTCACTTAAGTCACTTAAGAAGAAAAATAAATGTAGCAAGCTTCAATTCCCTGCAATTAAATTTTTTTTCCATTTTTTAGAGTACATTTAGCGTGTGTCACTTAAGTCCATTATTTAAAAAATAAATTGTAAATGATTTTACAACGGTTAAGATGAACAACTGTAGTAATAAATGAAATGTAACAAGCTTCGATTCCCTGCAACACATTTTTTCCATTTTTAGGATACATTTAGCATGTGTCACTTAAGATTCCACTACGGTTTGTTTCTCCAACCGAGATTAAAAGCTTTACTGATAAATTAAAACAAAACTTATTCTGTATTTCTTTCATAAGATGCCCTAATCGAACAAATGAGCCAGAGACGCACTAACCTTTACCCTCTTCGTATCCATTCATTTGGAGCTCAAATATTGACCGTCTTCATTCATTTGCTTCTTCAGCTTCGAAGTAAGGTACTCTTCAACATCTTCATTCCTTTTTTCTTGGTTTATGCTCAAATATTGACCATCTTCATTCATTTGCTTCTTCAGCTTTGAAGTAAGGTACTCTTCAACATCTTCATTCCTTTTTTCATGGTTCATGCTCAAATATTGACCGTCTTCATTCATTTGCTTCTTCAGCTTCGAAGTAAGGTACTCTTCAATATCTTCATTCCTTTTTTCTTGGTTTATGCTCAAATATTGACCGTCTTCATTCATTTGCTTCTTCGGCTTCGAAGTAAGGTACTCTTCAACATCTTCATTCCTTTTTTCTTGGTTTATGCTCAAATATTGACCGTCTTCGTTCATTTGATTCTTCAGCTTCGACGTACGATACTCTTCAACATCTTCATTCCTTACGTTCATTTGATTACAGCTTCGAAGTACGGTATTATTCAATATCTTCATTCATTTTTTCTTTGTTCATATTGTATATGCTCAAGTCAGAATGAGATGTTTCATATGCTTTACGTTTAGTATGAGAGTACATCTTCATTGATTTTTTCTTTATTCATATTGTATATGCATATGCTTGAGTTTTTGGATTAGATTTTGGTGTGTCATTCACATTATTATACATGTATAAATTTCAGAAGTTGTAATGGATCGTAGTTGGATGAAAGCCAATAGATTAGGTCCGGTTTATGAGAACGGAGCTCGTGAATTCCTTGAATACGCTGATAAACATCTTCCCGACAATAATGGTATCTTTTATTGTCCTTGTGTTGTTTGCGCGAATATCAAAAAGGGTACAAAGAAAGAAATACACAATCACCTTTGTTGTGATGGTATATGTCAAAATTATATAATATGGACGTGGCATGGTGAGGTGGATAATAAGGAAAGCCGGGCGTCACAAAGTCAAAGAGTGGAGGAAGATGAATATATGGAAGATTAACTAGAGGATATGTTCTGTGATATTGGGGAATCTTGTTTTATGAATGCTCATATTTATGATAATTTTGTAGTGATAAAGATACCCCTTTATATAAGGGATGCACAGAGTTCACACGATTGTCGACGGTGTTAAAGTTGTTTAATCTGAAGGCAAAAAATGGATGGTAGGATAAAAGTTTTACGAAATTACTTGAATTGCTACAACAAATGTTACCAGAAGATAACAAATTGCCGGATCGTTGCTATGAGGTTAATAAGATATTGCGTCCACTGGGTCTGGATTATATGAAGATACATGCTTTCCCTAATGATTGCATATTATACCGGAAAGAGTATGAAGACTTGTTTCAATGTCCGAAATGTGGTGTGTCGCGTTACAAGCTGAAGGCTAACAATGGTGATGACAATGATCACTATGACAATGTTAGTAGGAAGTATCCTCCTGCTAAAGTGTTATGGTACTTGCCAATAGTTTCAAGATTAAAGAGACTTTTTGCTAATTCGAATGACGCAAAGAATCTTAGATGGAATGCAGATGAAAGGATTCATGATGGAAACATTTGCCATGTAGTTAATTCGTTGCAATGGAAGAAAATTAATTCGTTGTTTCCGAATTTTGGAGTCGAGTCAAGAAACCTTAGGCTTGGGCTTGCCACCAATGGAATGAACCCTTTTGGTAATCTGAGCACTAATCATACTTCGTGGCCTGTTCTTCTCACTATTTACAACCTATCTCCTTGGTTGTGCATGAAGCACAAGTATATACTGTTAAGTATGATGATTTCTAGACCACGACAACCTGGTAATGACATAGATGTTTATCTAAGTCCATTAATTGATGATTTACGACTCTTGTGGGATGAAGGCATTGAAGTTGATGATGCATATTCTGGAGAAACGTTTAATATGCGTGGAATGTTGTTTTGCACAATTAACGACTTTCCGGCTTACGGTAATTTGGCTGGATACAATGTCAAAGGACATAAAGTGTGTCCTATATGTGAATATGATACTTGTTATCACCAACTTGAGTTTGGAAAAAAGACCGTTTACCTTGGGCATCAAAAATTTCTAAAACCGGGTCATCCTTATTGTAGATTGCGAAAGGCTTTTAATGGAGAGCAAGAGTTTGGTGAGGCTCATAAACCTTTAACCGGGGATGAAGTTTATCTACGGCAGGAACACATTAATGTTCTCTTTGGGAAGAGAGAAAAAGAAAAAGGTGGGAAGAGAGAAAAAGAAAAAGGTGGGAAGAGAGGAAAAGAAAAAGGGGCAGTTGCGAAAAATATATGGAAAAAGAGGTAAATCTTGTTTGATCTTCCTCATTGGTCAAGTCTTGATGTTAGAAATTGTCTTGATGTGATGCACGTGGAGAAAAATGTGTGTGATAGTTTGATTGGCACACTTCTAAACATTTTCGGAAACACTAAAGATAGTAAGACTTCCCGTCTTGATATGGAGAAGATGGGTATACGAAAATAGTTAGCTCCAATAGAGAAAAGAAAAAGAACTTATCTGGCTCCAGCATGTCACACTCTATCTAAAAAGGAAAATAAGATGTTCTGCGAGTGTTTACAAGGTATTAAAGTTCCGCAAGGTTACTCATCAAACATCAAGAAACTTGTATCAATGAAAGATCTCAAGTTAATTGGTTTAAAATCTCATGATTGTCATGTATTGATGCAACAACTTCTACCAGTGGCTATCCGTGGGATCCTTCCAAAAAATGTGAGAGTAACTATAACAAGACTGTGTTTATTCTTCAATGCCATGTGTAATAAAGTTCTTGATTTCAAAAAATTGGATGATTTAGAAGATGAGGCTGCCATAATCTTGTGTCAATTGGAGATGTATTTTTCGCCATCATTTTTTGACATTATGGTTCACTTACTTGTTCATCTCGTAAGAGAAATTAGAATTTGTGGTCCAGTTTATTTAAGGTGGATGTATCCAATAGAGCGATATATGAAGATCTTTAAAGGATATACGAAGAATCATCACCGACCAAAAGCTTCATTTGTTGAAAGGTACATCACAGAAGAAGCTGTTGAGTTTTGTACAAACTATTTGTCGGATGCAGATTCTATAGGAATTCCAAAGTCTCGTCATGCTGACACAGACGGAAGAGGTATTCAAGGTCTAAATGTTAGGTCAATGGCTCGGGATGTAGTTATTCAATCACATTTCTATATATTGAATAATATAGATGAGGTTCAACCTTACATAGATACTCACAAAAGACTTTTGAAGAAAAAATATCCCCGAATGAGTGACAAGTTGTTGTTGATAGAGCATAAAAATATATTCATGGATTGGTTTAATAAAAGTGTATCTAATGATCGTAGTGCATCCAAGATACTTAAATGGTTGTCGTACGAGCCAAAATTTTGTGTCATTACCTGGAGTGCATACGACATTGGTCATTATACCTTTTATACAAAATCAAAATATGATTGTAGTACAATACAAAATAGTGGGGTTATGGTTGAAGCCGAATTGATGTATTTCTCTAGTTCTAAAGATAAGAATCCGGTATTGGCAACTACCGTGTTTTATGGTGTCATTGATGAGATTTGGGAGATTGATTATGTTATTTTCAAAGTGGCTTTATTTAAATACAAGTGGGTTCCCAATAATAGTAATGTTGTAGACATTGATAACTTAGGATTCACCCGGGTCGACCTTGGTAAGGCATCTTTTAATACATAACCATTCATCATGGCTTCTCAAGCAAAACAAGTTTTCTATGTTACTGATCCATCGGACATATCGGGGAAATGGTCAATCGTTCTCCAAGGAAAATACATTCCTCTTAGTGATGAAAGTCTTGATATTCCATCCACACCTTCTTACACAACACAAGTTCCTACCTCATATGATGAAGTTGATGGAGATGCCGTGCATGCTATACGACTCGATCATGAAGAAGGCATACGGGAAAATTAACAAGTACTTAATTTATTATTTATTCATAATATATTAATTGTATGTTATAGTTTAGAAGTATTTTTACTAACAAGTATAATTATTTGAAATCATAGGTATTTTGAGTCCAGGCACCAGGCCAAGAGACAAGACACCAAGAGATAAGATACCAATACACCAAGTTACAAGTATGTGAAGTTATGTAATGGGTGTAAACTGAAATATGGTATATGTTTTATTTTATTTATGTAGGTTGTTTGTTCTGATAAACTGTAATGTGGTATATGTGATATTATGAATATGACACGATTAATATTATTATGAAAACTTGATCACAAAACGTGAATTGTATTTTTCTGCTGTGCTGTGATATGGAGAACAATAATACAAGTAAAAAATGGGATTAATTATAAAAGCAGGATCATATTTGTTAATTTTGCAGAAACTTTAATTACGGTTATGCTTCATAACCGTTATAATATCTGGCGCGCTGTCCTGGAAAAAATAAATATCAAAACTGCGCTGCATGGAATCGAACCGAGGATAATTATTTTTATTACAACTGTGTATTGTAAAATCCGTTGTGATAGTTAGCGCGCTTTCCAGTTTATTACAATGTCTACTAGTCTGTGGTTATAAGTATCATATATACAACGATAATCTACATAACAACGCTCTCGCCCATGTCATTATATGTCATTCCCAACCGTTGTTAAATGGGTTTTTCGTAGTAGTGATTGCTCATGCACTTCACATTACCAAAGAAGAGGTTGTTTCTGGGTTGGTCCATAAAGGAGGTACTCATGGGTTCCCTCTGAAATTCCTTCTTGACAAGGTAGCTAGTATAAGGCCAATGAATATTGGGAGAGATTTGGAATCTTTCTTGCTCTGATCATATATGGAATTATTCTCTTCCCCAATATAGATAACTTCATAGACATTGCCGCTATCACTCTCTTTATTCAGACGAATCCGGTTCCCACGCTTCTTGCAGAAACTTACCACTCCATTCATTGGAGGAGTGAGAAGAAAATAGGGATGGTCCAATGTTGTACCCACCTGTTGTACAAGTGGTATACTTCTCATTTGCCTAATGATGACCCTTTTTAGAGAACAAGCATAAGCTGAAATGGTCCAACTGTATCATGTCTTTAGTAGCTGATGACATTGTGTCATACCCCAAATTTTGACCACAAAATTTCCCATCATTGTGAGGATCACTACCACAATATGGATGTGCCATCATACCTCTTCAATCTCCTCAAGGATTGTTGAGCATTCACTACAATCAAGAATTAGGGTTTTGAGCCCTCTCAAAGCACTTAGGCAAAGGATCAATCAAGAATTAACATGATCTTTAACTTGTCTAACCTCTCAAACACCCATAAAGGATCAATAGGACTCCCATATCAAGAATCAAGCACAAGGTTGTAACATTCCAAGTGGATCAAGCCTCAAGATTGTCAGTGTCACCAAATTAGGGTTTTGGTCAACCAAGGCCTCCAGATGAGAATTTTCATCTGGGCATGAGCCAATACCTCAAAAAATGATCCAAGAAGCTTAAAGGGACCTCATGGATCCAATCATCAAGTCAAAACAACCTCAGGGGGAACATTCATAAAAAATCAGGAATTAGGGTTTCTTGACCTAATTCACCCCTAAGTTGACTTTTGAGACAAGACATAAACCAAGACCTCAAGACATGATTTGAGGGCATCAAATACACCACATTGATCCATTTACAACCATAGATTGATCCAATAAGCTTGATTCATAAGTTTCAATTTCATCTGGACCACAATTACGGTTTTGAAGGAAAAAATCAACTGTATCATTGACTTTTGACCAAGACATGTTCCCAAACCTTGGAACATGATTCAAGACACCCTAAAACACCTATGGAATCCATCCATTAGGTTTGAATTAGGTCAAGAACTTGATTGCATAGAGGACCACACAGTTTGAAATTCATCTGACAAAAAGTCAACTGTGCCTAAAATCAAGTTTGACTTTTTAGATTTTTTTCACAAATGTGGTTCCCCTAAGTCAAAAACAATGTTAATGTATAGTTTTGATCATCATTCATCAAGAAAAATCAAGAAAAGCGAGGTTTCTTACAAAAGGGGCAACCATAAGAAACTTAAATTTTTCTAAGTTATGGAACTAAATGGATTTGGTACCAACTTTGCAAGGTCATAACTCCCAAATCCTAAGGGCTTTTTCTTTCATTCAAAGCTCAAATAAAAGTTCACATGACATACTTCAAAAGTATCAACTACAAGAGATTCCAAATCCTCATGGGTTTTAAGTTATGGATTGATCAAAATCACAAAAAGTGAAAATGACCACTTTTACCAACACTTAGTGAAATTTTCAAGTCAGAATCAGTTTCATTTTTTGCCAACTTTGAGGCATTTTTTCACCTTGATCCAAGCTAAACCAGGTCCACTGGTGGACATCAAAGTTAAATTATGTCATGAGAGCTTTCCAAAGAGTATATGAACTCCCGTTAATTCAACTTGATCAAGGAGTTATGGATCTCACAACATGCCTAGCTCAAACTGGTTTTCAAGGCAGATTTGGTTTATTTCTTGTGCCACACGATTTCCATTTCAATTTTTTTCATCTTGCAAGCTTTGTCGTCGATCAGAGGGAATCTTGATGACTCACTTGATATTTTCAAGCTTGGACCATTGAGTCAAGGATCCTATCCTTTGGCTTGTGATCATTCAAGTTTCAATTCCAAAAAAACTTCAACTGTCATTTGGAATTGATGTGGTGCTTAGAGCTGTCATGAACCTGAGCATATCAGTTCAATTGAGTCAAGGTTGTTACAAAGATCAAAAGACCTAGAGCTACCAAGACCAGCTCAAGTCAATGGCCAAGTGAAGACTTGGTACCTTGGCATTTAAGGAAGTGATACATGGGCATATCCATTGGATAATAGAGTGAACCAGTTGCCATTCACCATTCCTTCAAAAAAAACTTCCTTTACTATAAATAGAGGTCATTTTTTATGTTTCAAACCACACCAAAACAATACCAAAGCCTTGTTTTCTCACACACTCTCTCTCTCTCTCTCTCTCTCTCTCTCTCTCTCTCTCTCTCTTTCTCTTTCTCTCTTACTTCAATTTCAAGTCACATTGGAGCAATTTGGGAATTCTTGAAACCAGAGCAAAAACCACTCAAATAACCATCCAAATACATCATAAATCATCCATCGGTGGTGTTCAAACCTTCATCCTCATTGTACAAAATCAAAATCAGAAAGTCAACCTCCAAAACCTCAAATTTTAACTTTTCTGCTTTTTTTAAGCCATGTCTTGATCCAATCACTTTCAATACCAATTAGCCCTTAAAATACTCTCCAAATATCATCCTTAAGCTGTTTCAACAAGTATCTCTCAACTGTAACACCATTTGAGTGAGATACCATTTTGGTCATTTTTGCCATTTTTACAAGAAAGAGCCAATTCTTGTTCTTGAGGTTTCCAGCTGATTTTAATCATCCTAAAAGCTTCTAAGGGATCAATCAAGAGTGTCTAAAGCATTGGATTACTTCTGGCACAAGCATCATGACAGTTAGCACAAGGAGCTTCAATAGGTAAGTGCATCACAACTTGAACTCTTGAAATATGCATTGCTTTGATGTCCATTGGTCATAAACATGTCATATATATCATATATGTTATGTTTGAACCAATTTATCATGCTATTGTTGCTTGTTTGATAAGATAGCATAGAACTTGCAAATCTTGGCCTATTTTGAAACCACTACCGGGTATTAAAATAGAAGCATCTTTAGAAAATTCTGAAATCACCATTGGATTCCTCATGAAATTCTAGGCAGGATCCATCTAAATTTCATCCAATTCCATGAAGAATTGAGGAAGTTATGGCCTTTATGCAAATTCACCAAAAACTTGGTTTTTGTCTTGGCCTGACCTGAAATTCAGGTCACCCTTATGTATTCATGGGGTGGTTTTGATACACGGATGTATCACCATCCCAATGGTAGCAACGCGCGTGTGTTTGGTTGGAGGTCATGGGTTCAAGACCCACCCAGACCATTTTTGCTATTTCTCTCATTTTGCTATTTTTCTCATTTTCATGATTTTTATTAATTAATCTCAAAATTAATTTCTCTCTCAATTTTAATTATTTTTTATTGATTATTTTTTTTTAAATTCACAAAAATGTTAAAATATTTTATTCCACAAAAAAATTGAATTTATATTATTTATTTAATATAGTTTGAATTTTTGTAATTAATTTCATTTCTTTATTTTCAAACATTTAAAAATGAAATTTCCACCTTGATATTTCAAAACCAATTGATTTTTAAGCCTTCATGTGATTAAACATGATTTTCCAAAATATTTGTCAAAGCTTACCACTTGTTTTTAAATATATTTGGTATTTTAAATTTAATTTCCTTTGAAAATAATATTATATTAATTAAAGTTAGGGTTTCCGTCGATTTTAATTTTTCAAACTTCATTTCAAATACTCTTGGGCCTCTTGATAGAGTGTAAGTCCCGATACGTTTTAAAAATCTCGGTGCGATCGCCATTTTCAAAACAATTTTCAACTGGGCCTCCCTTTGGGTGTAAGTCCCATTTTTCTTCTTTTTAAAACACTTTTGGGCCTCTAATAGAGTGTAAGACCCAACCCCCCTTTGTACATAAATAATTTGGGCCTCAGTCATTGTATAAGTCCCAGTATAATTTTCAAAATAACGGTGCGATCACTGTTTTTCATCTGGGCCTCTCCTTGAGTTGTAAGCCCTATCTCTTGTATAAAAATAAACTTTCGGGCCTCTAATAGAGTGTAAGACCCATCCTCTTTGTAAATACAAATAATTTGGGCCTCTGTCATTGTATAAGCCCCAAAACTTCCTTTTAAAAAATAACCTTCATTTTGATTTAGATTCAAATTCAAAGTTATATCAAAACTTTCTTCAATTTCTTGAATAACTAACTATACAGCTGTGGTTACAATGCTGGAGCTTGCACATCTGTAAGTTCCACTATCCTTCTCTATATATGCTTGTTTATATATTTTATCTGTATATACTTGTATATATTTGCTTAGAGTTTTCCCCAGTAGCTAGGTCTAGGTTTAGATCAAACCAGTGGTTGCTCTTTTAACACAGTCAAAACTAGTTCCCCATAGGAAATTCCAAATACAGTCTTGCCTCCTCTTGGGCTTATACAATATGGAACAGAGAAAGGCATTATTCCCGATGAAACTTTTCTCAAGACTGTCACAACTTAGAAATGTGTGTACAAGAAATTCATTTCCCCAGAGAGGATTAATTCCCGGTGAAACCTCTCTTGAATTTCTTCAAACCCTAGAACTGTTCACTAAAGAAAGGATTATTCCCGGTGAAACCTTTCTTGAACTTTTCTTAGGCTTGGACCCAAAGGCTTCCTAAAAGCATCCCCAGCCTCCTCTTGGGCTTTGTACAAGGACCCTCAGGCTTCTTAGAAGTTCTCAGCCTCCTCTTGGGCTTAGTACAAGGACCATAAGACCTCCTACAGGTATAGCACAAAACCTAGTCATCTTTTGCTAGTTCAATCTTCCAGAGAGTTAGAATTCCAAAACATCATATCAGTTTAGGGTTGATTCTCATCCCTTAAAACATCAGCCTCCTCTTGGGCATCATACAAAGATCATCCTCTAACTAAGAGTTAACCTCTTCATACCAGTAGACTTGGAAAGTCTCATCTCCTCTTGGATCTCAAAGAAACTCTCAAGTTTCCAAAATGCACAGGAAAAATCCTGATCACCTGATCAATCTCCATCAGAGTTAGAACCTCCATAGGTTTTAAAACTCAATCTTTAAGCCTTCAGTTTAAATTCCCCAGCTAAGGTCAAATTACCACCAATAAACCCTCAAAAAAGTCAGAACCTCAAGGCATCTGATATTTCAACTCTTCTTCACTCCTCAGCAAGAGTTGATCCCCTAACTTGGACCTATCTCTGGATCTCAATAATCCTCAGCAGAAGTTAGCCTCCTCTTAGGCTTCATATAAGAAACTCCCCAACCAGCCTCCTCTTAGGCTTTGTATAATGATTTTCCCTCAGCAGATTTAGCCTCAATCTTGGGCTTTGTTCAAGACAGACAAAATATTTTCCAGCCGAGTCAACTTTTAGGCTCAATCTTGGGCTTTGTACAAGACAGATAAACACTCTCCCCAGTGGGGTCAATTCTTTTAGCCTCAATTTTGGGCTTTGTACAAAACAGACCAAACTTTCCCCGGAAGAGTCAATTCTTTTCAGCCTCAATCTTGGGCTTTGTACAAGACAGAAATAAAACTCCCTAAACAGAGTCAACCTTTTAGCTTAAACCTTGGGTTTTGATCAAGGCACACAAAAATCCACACCCCTCAAAGGAAATCAAGATTTCTCTGTAGGAAGACATTTCTCTGTACATCACACATCAAAACAGATAATCAAACAAACCCTAAATCTAGATAACCGCTGTAAGTGGCACACTTGTTGATTTCAAAAATCCAAGCTGTGGTCCCTCTTTTATCCTAGTAAACTTCCTCTTTCATCTAATTTCTGTAAGTGGCAAGCCTCTGGATTATTTACATCCAAGCCAATGTCCCTCTCTTAGCATGGAAAACTCCTAAGGAAAAATGACATTGCTCTACACTGAGTTAAAGTTTCTTCCTTTAGGACACTTCCCTTATAAAGGAAATTATGGCATTGCTGGATTCCATACATTCCAGTTAAAGTAATTCCCCTTTAAACCAATCCCAACATCTATGATGAATAGGTGAGATATCTCCCTTTAGATATGACAAATTCTCTCTCAGTCAAACTTTTAGCTTCAATCTTAGGCTTTAACAAGACACCAAACATCTTTCCTCCCATAGAATAGGAGGAACTATGATTGCTCTGATTTCCCTGTTATTTTTACAGGAATACGTAGGCATAAGATTGCAAAATCTTAGCGAGCACACAAATAAAAAACCTTAGGTCCAGTACCTTACCAAAAACATCAAAAAAACCGAAAACAACAAAAACACTCTCTCAACATTCCCAAAGGAGAAACTTTCCCAACCCATAAAAGTAAACACCAGAAAGTATTTGAATATGCCAAAGAAGATCTATGAATAACCATATATATGCTGGGTAATTGACAACTTCCCTTTGTATAATCTGACCGCGGACCCCCTAATCTCTTAACATTTGTTAAAGAAAACATTTGTGTGCAAGGTTAGTTTTAGATATCTTCCCTTTCCTTTCCAGCTTCATAGGATAAATAAGAAATCAAAAAGTAGCACCCAATTCCAAACATTAAGGTAAGGTGGTCGCGTCACCGACAAAAATCGTACGCTACACATTGCATGTTACTTTCATGAGTATTATGACGTGGAAATAATCTTCAGTTGTGGAGAGTTTCGTAATGTACCACTGATTGGGAGAGTAGGATGTATTAACTATAATTTGGTCATGGTAGTACGACAACTTGGCCATGCAATTGAGGATGAGCTCGAGGCAGAAAAGATCCAAAGTTTCTTCCTAACTAACAAAGCAGATGATCCTGAGTTTGTTTACATTTCAATTCCCCCCTTAGTGGGTATCATGTCTCCCTCTCCCCCATTACAATGTAACAACTTAGTTTATTTTTATGCTTTCTTGCTTGATTGTTAAGAAAGATAAAATTGAACTAGGGTAGCTCACCATTTCAAAATAAAAGACAAATAAGGCTTGATTCAATGTCAATCCCTTTTTCAAAACTCATTAACATGATTCACACCTTAGAGTTTTCTCTTCTCTTCTCTTTCTCATCTCTTATCTCTTCCATTTAAACCCCCCACACTAACCTTGTATGTATTTCACCCTTGTAAGTCGATCGCCTTGTGCATCTCCATCAACCTACCTTGGTCTATTTACCACCCATTGTTTTCAAAACCTTTTCTCTATTTCTTTTGTCTCCTTGTGTCTAAAAACCTTGGTCTTGTACCAAGTTCACTTTCAAAACCTTTTCCTAATAAACTTAGATGGCCGTGGAGTGGTTAGGAGAAGGCCTTCTCTTATCCCGAGTGCTTGACATTACCTTTAGGGTTCATTGTCGCAAAGTACTTACCATCTAAAACTAAAACACTTTGAATAAGAGAATAAGTTTCTCTTTTTATTGAACTAAGTAGAGAGGATTGGGTGAAAAATTCGTCCTTTTCGAGTATTAGGATGCTAACTTTAGAATGTGTGGTCCCGATACTCGTCTTTCAATACGAAGACGTGGCTATATTCATCACACAATTTTCATAACAAACATTTTGAGATAAAGAATTGGGTACTACCCGCAAGGGGTTACTATCCAAGTACTTATTTCACCCTTAAAATCAACTTTCAACAAATCAAGCGTGACATCTTGCCTCGATGGCGAAAACTCCTTCTTTTAAAAAAGGGCACGCTATTTCCGTTCTACCACAAACATCCATCGACCCTAACTGCTAAAACGCGAACTTAGCGTCGCTCATAAAAAACACCACCAAACCGTAGTCACGAACTATGGACGCTCTGATTCTTCACTTCTTTGAAGTAAAGATACGTAGGCACAAGATTGCAATGATCTTGGCAAGCATCCTTGTATTTTCTTCACTCGTAGTCCTCTGAACTACATTGACTCTAACTTTCCCATTGCACGAGGGAATACGTAGGCATAGGACCGCGAGGTCCTATCGAGTCACCTTTTGTGTTCACCCTTTTCTTTTCCTTTATTTCTCATTTTCTTTCAATCTTTGTTTCTCACCCCTTCTCTCTCCCTCTTAGAACACTCTTTTAAAAAGCAATATCCTTAGCAGACATCCTTACACATACACAAGCGAATGGTTCCCATCAAGTACGATGAATGTGGGGGGTGCTAATACCTTCCCTTCGCATAACCGGCTTTCGAACCCGTAATTTGGTTGCGAGACCATCTTATCCTTTCTCCTTGGGGTTTTCTCGATGTTTTCCCTTCCCCTCATGGGATAAATAAATTTCGATGGTGACTCTTCTGTTTCTTACTCTTTCGCCTCTGATAGACTATTTTTCGAGTAGCGACAGCTGGCAACTCTGCTGGGGACTGGTTCACCCTAAGCAAGCCAAGAATAGTTTTTTGTCGTATGTGTGATTTATTTGCTTTTATTGCTTATTTATGTTGTGTTCTCTTATCTGTTGGGTTTATTGGGGATGGTTTGTGAGGAGAAAGGCTTTATACTCAAGCTTTTCGAGTATACACTAAGCTAGGAGGTGGTTGCTTACTGATTTATGAGACTTAAGACTCGTTGAATCAGTTTGACTTCCATCGCTCAGATGAGGCCCCTTTGGGAATATTTATGTCATACGATTAGTCATAATGGCGTCTTTGTTTCCGACCTGGGAGTCCGTGATTCTGAGGATCTTTCTAGTCCAGGGTTGCTAAGACATAACTCCGTGCTCATACTTTGAGGGGATTACTGTCTTACAAATCGTCGTTATGATGGGAAACTTTTGAGGGTTAGTTCATGCGACCTTGTTTCAAAACCCGTGGAATGCCCTATTATAGCCCAGTAGATTGACTACTCGAGGTGAGAGATATCTTGTTGAGTTGTCCTACAGAACCTGTGATGTTGACCCTTGTGCTGTGAACCTGTTCCAAGGCATTACATACCATTTTTACATATCAAGGGACTTAAAAGACTATGGTTATCTCAGGTATTACTGAAAGAATGGCTGATCCTAAGAAGAGAAGCACCAATTCACTGAAGTTCAGAGAGCCAAAGTTGGATGCTATCCATGATATTCTGCTAGATGTACTGAAAGTAATGAAGATCAACTTCCAAGGGGAACATGGGAAACTGCTTGATCTCCTCAATACCAGAGTGGATACTTGGGCGTTGTTTGCGATGGCTCAGTTCTATGATGCTCCACTACAATGCTTCACCTTTCATAATTATCAGTTGGCTCCTACTCTTAAGGAATACTCCCATCTGCTGAATATCAAGATTAAGGATCGACCCATTTACATAGGCTTGGAAGAAGAACTACAACCTCCAGCCATTGCTCATACACTTCACATTACCAAAGAATGGGTTGTTGCTGGGTTGGTCCATAAAGGAGGTACCCATGGGTTCCCTCTGAAATTCCTTCTTGACAAAGTAGCTCAGTATAAGGCCAATGAAGATTGGGAGAGATTTGGGATCTTTCTTGCTCTGATCATCTATGGAATTATTCTCTTCCCCAATATAGATAACTTCATAGACATTTCCGCTGTCACTCTCTTCATTCAGAAGAATCTGGTTCCCACGCTCCTTGCGGACACTTATCACTCCATTCATTGGAGGAGTGAGAAGAAGACAGGGATGGTCCAATGTTGTACCCACCTGTTGTACAAGTGGTATACTTCTCATTTGCCTAAGGATTGCCCTTTTGTGGAGAACAAGCAGAAGCTGAAATGGTCCAACTATATCATGTCTTTAGTAGCTGATGACATTGCATGGTACTCTCATGAGTAGTATGACGTGGAAATCATCTTTAGTTGTGGAGAGTTTCACAATGTACCACTGATTGAGAGAGCAGGATGTATTAACTATAATCTGGTCATGGCATTACGCCAACTTGGCTATGCAATGGAGGATGAGCCCGAGGCAGAAAAGATCCAAAGTTTCTTCCCAAATAACAAAGCAGATGGTCTTGGGTTTGTGAGAAGGATCTCAAGAGCGTGGAATAAGATCCATACAAGTGGGAGAAAGGACTTAAAAGCAAAGAACTGTGTGGCCAAAGAACCACACAATAGGTGGCTGTTGGCAAGGTTTGCAGAAAGTTTGTTACCATTTCCTTATGAGGCTCCCATGTATACTAAGCCTCCTGTACCCACACATGTTCCTATGGAAGAGTATAACAAGCTGAAGTTGTTGGTGGAGAAATTGACTAAAGAAAATGAGGAGTTACAAGCCCAAATCTATCAAGCTTGTGGGGAAACAAGTAAGTTCAAGACAAAGGCTGAGATGGAGCACGATCAAGTAGATGTGAGTAGCAAGAGATTGAAAGCAGAAACTAATTTGAGGGTCCTGTATCAGAATGGCTTTGAAGGGGCTGACACATCAGTGAAAACCCTCCAAAAATGCATGAAAGAGGCCAAAGACTCTTGTGGTAGAGCTTGGCACCTATATGAAGAGGTTTCTAATGCTAAGAAGAAAACCAGAGAAAAGCTTGAAGCTAACATTAATGAGCTCAAAGGACGATTGAGGAGTGAATTGACATAGGCTAGAGATGAGCGTCGCCTCAAAGAAGAAGCCATGAGATCTTCGCACTATACCCCTGAAATGTGGAACGACAAGTGTAAGGAGTTGGAAACTTCTAAAGAGATGGTGGAGCATTGGTGTCATACCCCAAATTTTTACCACTAAGATTTCCCATCATTGTGCAAATCATCATCACAATGTGGATGAACCATCATGCCTCATCAAATGCCTCAAGGGTTGTTGAGCATTCACTACAATCAAAATTAGGGTTTCAAGCCATCTCTGAGTGCTTAGACAAAGGATCAATCAAGGAATGACATGATCTTCAACTTGTCTAACCTCTCAAACATCCACAATGGATCAAAAGGACTCCCACTTCAAGGATTAAGCACAAGGCTTCTCCCTTCTAGGTGGATCAAGTCTCAAGATCGCCAGTATCACCAAATTAGGGTTTTGGTCGACCAGGGCCTCCAGATGAAAAATTTCATCTAGACACAAGCCAAAGATCCAAAACACAACCTAATGTACTCCATGGAACCTCATGGACCCATTCATCAAGTCAATTTTGCCTCAGGGGATGCATACATCAAAAATCAGGAATTAGGGTTTTTTGACCTAATTCACCCCAAAGTTGACTTTTGGGACAAATCATGAACCAAGACCTCAAGAGAGGATTTGAGGGTCTCTAATGAACTATATTTATCCATTTGGGACAATGGATTGATCTAAGAAGCTTGAGCAACAAGTCTCAATTTCATCTGCACCACAATTAGGGTTTTAAGGAAAAACTCAACTGTAACTTTGACTTTTGACCAGGACATGCTCCCAAGCCCTAGGACATGCCTCAATATACCCTATGACACCCATGGAACATGTCCATCAAGTTTGATTTAGGTCAAGGACATGATTTCCTGAAGAATTGCACAGTTTGGAATTCATCTGATAAAAAGTCAACTGTGCACAAAAGTCAACTTTGACTTTTTGAGATTTTTCACCAAAATGGATTTTTAACCCTAAAATGATGTTAATGTATGATTTGAATCATCATTCATCAAGAAAAATCAAGAAAAGTGGGATAACTTGTAAAAGGGGTAACCATAAAAACTTAGAAAATTTTCTAAGTTAAAAATAAAGTGGCAAGGGTACCAACTTTGAAGGATCATAACTCCTAAACCACAAAGCCATTTTTTCTCATCCAAAGATGGATTTGTAGCCCTCATTACCCTCTACAAAAACTTCAACTAGACCTAAGTCCAATTCATTAAGGATTTTGAGTTATGGAGTGATCAAAATGGCTGAAAAGTGAAAATGTCACTTTTTCCAACACTTAGTGAAATTTTCACTAAGTCAGAATCTGCCTTCACTTTTTGCCAAATGTAGAGGTATTTTTCACTTGGATTCAAAAGAGATCAAAACCAAATATGTTCAAACAGTTGTTATATCATGTAAGGGCCTTCCAAAATGGCCAAGAACATTGCCAAATTCCACTTGAGTCATGAGATATGACATTGGAAAGTTGCCTTGCTGAAATCTGTCAAAGGCAAGGAAGAATTTGCAACTTTGCTCGATTTGCCAAAATCAGCCAAATTCAAATGCTCCTATCCACTTGGACACCTCAGAGGATTGAATCTAAAGGGGACAATCACTGAGCCAAGCCTCCAAAGTCCATGGAACAAGAAATAGCATGTTGAACCTAGAATGGCCAAAATAGGGACAAGACTCCAAATTTGGATTGAAGCATTCAATGGAAGCATCAAGGTGGCATGGACTGAGCCATTCTTGTATGAAATCAGTCAAGACTTATCCAAGACCAAGGGAACCACAACCCTGTGCCCTAACCTCTAGTCAATGGCTAGAGGAGACTTGCATTTCCATTGGCCAACATTGAACAAACACCTGCTGCAGTTTCCATTCACTGTGGATCCCAAAACAAACTTGCTCTACTATAAATAGAGCTCAATTGTGATCAGTTTGAGTACACCAAAGTCATCTAACAGATGCTTTCCTCAAAATCTCTTTCTCTTGGCAAAAATGCCTTTCTTAGCAAGATAGCTATCGGGTTTTGAGTTTGAGAGCTTTTCCAATCAAACCAATCACTCACACACCTCACATACATCACATATGAGCTGATCAAACACTTAAACAACAACTGGAACACTGATTTCTCAGAATCACCAGTCAATTGCTCAAGGTTTTAACGAAAGTGCAGTTGAGATGCCATGAAGTGATCCAGCCAATTTCAATCAAGTCCAAGCATTCAAACATATTCCATAGGGTGTAGGGAAGCTGTTCAGATCATCACCACTCATCTGTAACACCTCTAACTCAAAAATCACATTGCACTTGCTGTCACGACCTAGAGGTAAGCCTAAACTTGGGCATCTCTCAATCCATGCAATTTTTGCTGCACAATAATTTGGCCATATGTTCATAATCATGCAAGGAATGTTTTCCCTCAATTAATTGCATTGTTTGAATCGTGTATAAAAAATCCTAGCCTTCATGCAGAAATTAGGGTTCTTGAGGATTTTTCATGATTTCTTGTTATATGTTTAATTTAAATGAAATTAATGGACATAGACATGATCGTGAGGTTGAGACGAGCATAATGATATGTGGATTGCATGTTATAATCAAGTATTCAAGGAGATTGGATAGAAAATGCAAATCATCCAAACCCAGAACACGCGCGTGTTCTTCAGCTGTTCTTGGCGTCATTTCTTTCAAATTCAAATATTTGAATTTTGTGATTTTTATTTAATTGATTCAAAAATTAATTTCTCTCTGATTTTTAATGATTTTGAGTTGATTCTTTTTTAATAATTCACAAAAATGTTAAAATATTTTATTTTATCAAAAAATCCCAAAAATATTATTTATTTCATATAATTGATATTTTTGCAAAGAATTAATATTTTAATTGTTTTTGACATTTTAAATATTTTTTCTACATTGATTTTGCAACTTTTAATGCTTTCTAATTATTTTGTAGGTCAATACTCAATTTTTGAAGCATTAATCCAAAATCACAATTTGTTTTTCATATGTTAAACAATTTCGATCATTTTAATTGAATTTTTATTCAATTAAATACATTTTTGAAAACAAATTAGGGTTTTTGGATTAATTCAACCCTCATAAATCATTTTCAAATCACTTTGGGCCTCTTGAGAGAGTGTAAGACCCAACCCACTTGTACAAAAATATTTTGGGCCTCATTCGTTGTATAAGTCCCTCTGTACATTTTCAAATAAGCGGCACGATCATCGCCTTTTGAAAAATAACCTTGGGCCTCTCCTTGAGCTATAAGACCCATTCAAAAACACTTTGGGCCTCTAATAGAGTGTAAGACCCAATCCCCTTTTAACCAAAACCTTTTGGGCCTCACTTATTGTATAAGTCCCTCTGCGTTAAAAGAAAACCTCGGCGCGATCGCCATTTTAAATGAAAAAATCAATTGGGCCTACCCTCGTGTTATAAGCCCCACTCTTTTTCTTTAAAACTTTTTGGGCCTCTTGAGAGAGTGTAAGACCAATCCCTTTGTACAGAAAACAAATTTTGGGCCTCAGTCACTTGTATAAGTCCCTCTGTACAAATTCAAACAGTGCGTTCACTGATTAAACCCTGGGCCTCTCCTTGAGCTGTAAGCCCCAAATCTTTCTTTTTCAAAGCACTTTCTCCTTTGATTTTGAATATACTGTTGTTTTCAATCTTTCCTTGTTGAACAACTAACCAAACAGCATGGAAGCTCTACAACAGAGTAAGTGGTTATTGCTTTCATTTACCGCTTTCATATACATATAACTGTATTGTGGGGCTGTTCCACTGTAAGTCTTCTTTCATAAACTCATATCGACTGTGTAATAATAGTATAGATATTTAGAGTTTCCCCGACAACTACGTCTAGCACTAGGTAAAGCCGTCTCGATCACTCTTAAATAGTCAATACTAGATCCCCATAGGATTACCAGACACAGTCTTCCCTCCTCTTGGGGTTATACAATATGGAGATATGAAAGGCAACATTATCTGTGAACCCTTTCATAGACTGTCACTCGTAGAAGTTGTCAAAGAAACTCTATTCCCCAGAGATGATCTTTTCTCCGTGAATGGCATCTCTTGAGTTTCTTCCAAATTCTCGGACTTTCCTGGCTTGATCTATTCTCGGTGAATGGCATGTCTTGAACTTCTCGGGGTTTGGGGACCCACAGGCTTCTTAAAAGCACTTGTCAAGAAACTCTACTCTCCAGAGACGATCTTTTCTCCGTGAATGGCATCTCTTGAGTTTCTTCCAAATTCTCGAACTTTCCTGACTTTGATCTATTCTCGGTGAATAGCATTGCCTTGAATTTCTCGGGATTTAGGGACCCACAGGCTTCCTAAAAGCAACCCCGCCTCCTCTTGGGCTTAGTACAAGGACCCTACGGCTTCTTAGAAGTATTCACAGCCTCCTCTTAGGCTTCGTATAATGATCTCTTCCTCCGGGAATGATAGCCTTCTCTTGGGCTTAGTACAAGGACCCGTCGGCTTCTTTAAAGTTTCCAGCCTCCTCTTGGGCTTCATACAAATTGTCCCGACGACCTCCTAGAGGTATAGGAACAGAACTTAGTCATCTGCATAGAACAATCCTTTCAAAGAGTCTACTACTGTTTCTCAAAGCATAGTACAAAAGATGAAACTCTAGACTTGGACAGTCTAACGTCCTTGAGTCTCAAAGACATTCTCAAGTGACCCCTTCGTTAAATAGGAAGGAAACCCGCAGACTCGGACAGTCTCAATACCCTTTGGATTTCCCGCTTCCTTAAAGAATAGGAATAACCCGGATCCTTGAATCAAATCCTTGAGTACAGTGTTGCTCATATAAGAACTGATTTTCTCTTTCAAAATCAGTATACTGGACCTGTCACTTAACTGAAACAGTAACCATAGCCTCCTCTTGGGCTTTGTACAATGATCCTCCCTAGAGGAGTCAAGCAACGTTTAGCCTCTCTCTCGGGCTTTGTACAAGACACATAAGAGACTCCCTCGTTGAGTCAATCACCCCTTTCTCCTCCATCTCGGGCTTTATACGAGATACAAAAAGGTTCTTATTGAGCCAAACAAACAACAACCTCCATCTCGGGCTTCATACGAGATACAAAAAAAAAACTCCCTTGTTGAGTCAAATAGCCTCCATCTCGGGCTTTATACGAGATACCAAAAGATTCCATCGTTGAGTCAAAACCTTTTAGCCTCTTTCTCGGGCTTTGTACGAGACACATAATAGCCTCCTCTTAGGCTTTGTATAAGAAAACCACTGGTTAATCCAATTAACCTTTTAGTATCAAAGCTGTGCCTCGTTCACAGTACACAAACATCAACAACTCCTTCCTCTTTATCTAATCGCTGTAAGCGGCAAGCCTCTGGATCATCTACATCCATGCCACTGTCCCTCTTTTAGCATGAGAAATTCCTAAGGAAAGATAGCATTGCTCTACACTGAGTTAAAGTCTTCTCCTTCAGGTTAAAACCCCCTATAAAGGAAATTATGGCATTGCCAGATTCACAAATCCCGGTTAAAGTAATTCTCCTTTATAAACAGTTGTGACAGACAAACCCTTCTTTAGAGATGACAAATTCTCTCTAAAGTCGAGGTCTTTCAGCTTCACATCTTGGGCTTTGAACAAGACACAAATAGACCTTTCAGCTTCACATCTTGGGCTTTGAACAAGATACAAACCACCTTTTAGCTCCACGTCTTGGGCTTTGAACAAGACACCAAAACAACCATTTCCTCCCATAGAATAGGAGGAACTACGAACGCTCTGATTTCCCTGTTTCGGTAAATGGGAATACGTAGGCATAAGGTCGAAAGAAAAGATCTTAGCGAGCACACTAAACAAAAAACCCAAATCCCATATCTCCATCAATCAAAAGCAGTAATTCAAAAGCACCAGTCCTAACATCCTAATCCTTGTTCCCCGCCAGAAACCTTCTGTCTAGATAAAAACTAGTATTGGCGAAAATACAAATAACCAGTACAAAGGCCCCCCCACATTGATAGCATCCGTAACCTAACAGACCGCTGTTTAAACTCAGTATGCAAAGCAGGGTTAATTGGAGACATCTATTTCCTTTCCTTCATCAGCTTCAATAGGATAAAAAATGAATCAACCTGTAGTTTAAGCTCAACCGCAGAGGGCGACCAGCGCTTAAGAACCGCGTCCAAAATCGCTCGCTACAATTGGAAGAGTCGATTTGAGGACTTTAAGAGAGATAGCTCCTAATGGGTCAAAAGGGAGAAGAACCTCAATCAGTTGCTCAACACTCATGTGGAGTCTCTGAACATTTGTCAGCCCGCTTTGGATATGTATCGTGCTAGGTACAATGGTCTTGTGGAATACTTCAATCTCTTGATTAGGGATGTACCTTGGAGGTTGGAAAGTGCAATGCAATACTTAGATGGCAATAACACCCCTTCCTCGATTAACCACTTAATTCACCTTTGTGATCAGATGATTGGGAGATTCTTGTTCAAGTCGAAGAAGCTTGAAGAACGCATCCGAAAGAAGACCATTTAATTATTGTTTTGTATTCTCATGTCTTGTTGCAAAACTTATGTACTCATTTAATGAACGTGCTTAATCCTGTGTACTTGGTCTTCCAGTGAACTAATGAAAAGCTTCTTTTGTTCTCAAAGTTGTGCAATTCATATTGTCTGTTCACTTCTATAATACCTGTGATAACCGCAAGTCTCGAGGTTCCCCTTGAACATCATTCTAGCATTGCATATGCATTCATATATCATCTTGAATTTCATCAAACCCCGAACTCACAACCACTTGGCCTTCTGCAGTAGGACAAGCTGACTTCCCGGCACTCGTACAACACAAGAAGCAATCAAAGGAGAATCATGGACCAGTTGGAACAAAATCAAGCTGTCATGCGCGAAGAAATACAAAACATATGGAACTAGATTACTCAGCTGATGGAGGTCATTCAAAATATGGCCAGATGATAAGAAGAAATGAGGCAAGCTGCCAAAAGAAACGCTGCCATTCCAACTCCTGTTGCTGGAGCCATTCCAATCCCTGATGGTGGGGATATTCCAACCCCTGTTGGTGGAGGTATTCCAACTCCTATTGGTGGAACCATTCCTATCCCAGTTGGTGGAGGTATTCCAACTCCTGCTGGGGCGATTCCCACTCCTGTTCATTTTGATGGTCATAAAAGCTTTTATAGCCCTCGTGACGATTCAGTCATAGACGCTTTTGGGCCCCCAAATACTGACTTGGAGAAGAAGGTGCTTTCCCTACAAGAGACTCTAAAAGGCTTACAAGGACCGAATACGTTTGGTTTAGATGCTGATGATATGTGCCTGGTGCCTAGCATCAGGATCCCTCCCAAATTCAAAGTCCCTGACTTTGAGAAATACAAGGGACTCAGTTGTCCGAAGACACATATTCGATCAGTGCAGGAAAATGGCCGCACATTCTGATGACGAGAAATTTCTTATGCATTTCTTTCAAGATAGCCTCAGTGGGGCTTCCTTTGAATGGTATATTCAATTGGAGCATACCAATATCAGAACATGGAAGGAATTAGCTGAAGCCTTCTTAAAACATTACCAATACAAATTAGACATGGCGCCTAACCGCACACAACTCCAAGGTCTGACTCAGAAGTCTGGCGAGTCATTTAAGGACTATGCTCAGAGGTGGAGAGACTTAGCTGCAAGAGTGCAACCACCCCTCATTGACAAAGAACTCACTGACATGTTCATGGGGGCTCTCTAAGGACCTATCTTGGAGCGCCTGGCAGGAAGTACATCGTCTGTATTCTCCAATTTGGTAATGGCTGGAGAAAGGCTTGAGGGCATAATGAAGCAAGGGAAAATTCAGAATGTTGCTGGAGCTTCCAATGGAAGTAAAAAGCCCTATCAAGGTTTCTCGAAGAAGAAAGAAGGTGAAGCAAATGCTGCTTCTGGGGATAGGGGAAAGCCTAGAGCATATCAGGAATATCATCATGTGGTTGTTGTTACCACTTTGACTATTCCTGCAAGCCAGCCTGCTGTTCAACAACAAGCACCTCAGCGTCAAAACTATTATCAAGGTCCGCCCAGACAGAGGAGACCCGATAAAAAGCTTGACCCCATTCCCACAATTTATGCCAAATTACTTCCGTTTTTGCTTAAGGGTTCATTGGTACAATTAAGAGAGATGAAGGCTCCGCATGCTACTTTACCTCCTGGTTACGATGCGAATGCTCACTGCGAGTTCCACTCTGGAGCTCCCGGGCACAACATCGAGAATTGTAAGGCCCTGAAATACAAAGTTCAAGATCTCATTGATTCGAAGGCCATCAATTTCACCAGAAATACTCCCAATGTTACTAATAACCCAATGCCGAATCATAACCATGCCACAAATATGATTGAAGAGTCAAGAGGAAAGAAGTGGGTGTCGAAGTTTGACGAGATGAAGACTTCTTTTGCAATTGACAAAGAACAACTACTGATGCAAGACATATTCCCAAGATGTTCTGTGGATTGCCAATATTGTTTGACAGATCCCCTAAGTTGTGATGACTTGAAGATGGGAATTTAGAAATTGCTAGACCAAGGCATTCTCTTGGTAGAACAGATATCACCTGCTGAAGAGGTGGTAACTCTAGATATCCCTTATGATCCTGTTGAAATTCCCTATGATGATGAAACATTGAATATTTCATATGGTCAAGTGTGTGTGCCACTAGAGATTCCATGTGATGATGATGTGACATTGGCAATGCCGTATAATCAACCCCGTGTACCGCTAGAGATCCCGTGTGATTATGATTGGTATCCTACTCAAATCCCTTGTAATCCAGTGTGTGTGTGCCTCTTGAAATCCCCTATGATTCAATTGAGATTCCAATATCACTACCTTCATTGGCTCCATTGACAATAATTGTGCCTTCCCCGTACCCTTTCGAGAGCACCAAGGTTGTGCCTTGGAATTATGATTCAACTGTCTACATCAATGGATAAAAAGTGGAAGAGGATCCAGTTGTTATTAAAAGTTTTGTGGAAAACCTCGCTGGAACTGGAGGTGTGACAAGGAGTGGAAGGATTTTTGCACCTGCACCACCGCCAAATAATAACTCTGGGCCTATGGACAAGGCAAATGGAAAGCAGTCAACAATTGAGCAAGGACAATCCTCTACTCAGAAGGAAAGTCCTAGTGATGAAGCAAAAGAGTTTTTGCGCATTATCGAAAAAAGTGACTATAAAGTGGTTGACCAGCTCAACCAAACACCTTCCAAGATTTCAATGTTGTCATTGCTAATGTGCTCGCCTGCCCATTAGGAGGCGTTGTTAAAGTTTTTAAAGGCTGCCCACGTTCCTTAAGAGATCTCCGTTGTCGAGTTTGAAGGAGTGGTGTCAAACATTGGATCTAAGCGTGTTTTGAGCTTCATTGATGAGGAATTGCCCCCGGAGGGGAAGAGCCACAAAATAGATTTACATATATCCATTGAATGCATTGATGTTGTTTTGTTGAGAGTTCTAGTGGATATTAGCTCTTCACTAAATGTTTTGCCCAAGAATTCTTTGTCCAAGCTAACCATTGAGGGATTAATGATGAAGCCGAGTTTGATGATAATGTAGGATTTTGATGGCGCTAGGAGAACTGTGATAGGGGAGGTTGACCTCCCTATCAAAATTGGACCTAAAACTTTCATCATCACATTCTATGTGATGGATATTTATCCCGCCTACAGTTGCCCCCTAAGGCGCCCCTAGATTCACGTTGCTGGCGCAGTGACATCCACACTCCATTAGAAACTAAAATTCATGATCAACAACCAGCTTGATGTTATTGATGGGGAGGAGGATATTCTGGTTAGCCACTTAACCTCATTCTGTTACGTTGAAGTGGGAGGGGAAGTTCATGAGACCCCTTTCCAAGCTTTCGAGGTTATAAATGTGGAGATGATCTATGCTGAGAAAGAGAAGAAGAAGCCATAAAAGACTGGGTCCCAGATGATTACTTGGAAGGACGCAAAGACAGTGATTGAAGCCGGCCACCCTGAAAGATGGGGAAGAGTGTCGGAGCTACCATTTAATAGCAACAAAGCTGGCTTAGGATTCCCAAGCCATCTGAAATCTCAACAGAAGACAACCTCTGACAAAGGAAAAGGACCTGTTCCTCCTCCTGTCTTCACTAGTGTTGAACATCTTGTCGATGGCCAAGTTACTTGTGTGGAAGCTGAAGATGATGTGCCTGATGAAGTCTGCATGGTGTACCTAAGAGCACCAAATCAACAACTCAATAACTGGACTGTCGTGGAAATGCCGGAAGTCACCCTAGGAGAAGAGTAATTTTCCATATTTTGTTTCCAAATATCCTATGCTCTACCCAAGGCATATGGATTTAAGTTTGTAGGGCCCCTTGCTTTCAAAAGCTTTGCTTATCATCAATAAAATGAACCTTTTGCATTCGATTGTGTTCCCTGTCTTTCTTTTTATTTTTTCATAAACAAGATGGCAATGTTTTTTCTTTGCATTTTCCTTTTTCCTCCTCTTAAAAATAAAAGCATAAAATCATCATCGTGCAGATCCACCTCGGATTCCATTGATAACGATTCTGCTATGGCTGGATATGACTTTGATAACCTAATTTACCACGTTGATGAAGACTGCGAGGAAGATTGTGAGCTCCCAGAGGAGTTAGGCAGACTGCTAAAGCAAGAGTCAAAGGTCATCCAACTGCATCAAGAATCGGTAGACATCATCAATCTTGGGACCGAAGATGACAGAAAGGAAGTCAAGGTAGGCGCTACTTTAGAAGAATATGTGTAGTACCCTAAATTTTGACCGGTATTTTTTCATTTTTTGTGCTACCAGGGGGTCTCTATTAGATGTCATAGGGCTTCTGAGTTTGCTAGCACTTTTGGGCCCATTTTGGATTTGGTTTGGTAAGGGGTTTTTATTTGTTTTATTTAAGGGGAGCTAGTTTAATTTTTTTTTTAAAAATGTTGTTAGGATTTATTTTATTTATAATTATTTTAATTAGGAAGTTGGGGCCTTTTTAGTTCAATAGTAATAATAAGGATTTTATTTTAGAATTAGTTATTTTTAAGTTATTTTTGGAAATTGTTTTGATTTATTTTTGGAGGTTTATTTATGTTTCCTAAGGCTCATTAGAATTAATTAAATAGGTTTAAAAATTAAGTATATTATTTTTAATTATTAATTAGGAATAGTTTTTATTAAGTTTTAGAGATTAAGTATATTATTTCAAATTAATTAATGATTAGGGATAATTTGTATTTTTGGTTTTGGATGATATCAGGATCTACTAAGTTAAAGAGACTAGTAGTTCATTTCATTTTTTATTCATAATAATTATTTATTTTATTATTATCCTTTTTAGTTATTGTATTTAGGGTTTTTATTATTGTTATTTATTAATTAAGGTTGTGTTATTAGTAATTAGGGTCAGTTTTTTTGCTAATTAAATTTTTTTGTGACATTTTGATCTAATTAGGAGAGGGACCGGTCTATTAACATTATTAGGATTAATATGTTATTGTCATTTTTATTATTTTATTTTAATCAGTAATTATTATTTTTATTTTGTCGTTTCTTGAAATTAGGGGTTAGGGTTCATCTTCTGAGGGTTAGGGTTCTAGGGACTGGGGGTAGGGTTCTTGAAATTGGGGGTTAGGGTTCATCATTTTGGGGTTAGGGTTCATACGGGATGAAGGTTCCGGTTGAAGCTCAACCGGAAACCTGGGTTTAATGGTGGTTTAGAGGGTGGGAGATGGCGGCCGGAGAAGCTCACCGGAGAAAGAAATTTAGAGATAGGAGAGAGCGTTGGGAATAGAGAGAGAGTGAGAAGTTTAGAGAAAGAGTGGAAGTGAGAAATGAGGGGAGTCTGAAGGAACTCCGCCTTATGTATGCTCTCTTGGACGCTTCTGATCCGTGCCATGTGGCGCTCAGATGTCTCTCGGATGAGTTGACTATCTAGTCAACTAAGGGATCCGGTGTGTGGGATTGCATGGTGAGTCTGCGCTGACTTTCCATCGCGTCCGCACGATCAGCTTACTCTAGGATCAAATGGGGGATGTCCAAAGGAAAGGTGATCGTCTGATCATCATCAGACGTCTCTGAGGGAGTCAACCATTGACTCTCTCCAGGGTGTTTTTTTTTTCTTTTTTTCTCTCAGACCTTGGACTTTGGTAAATGGGCCTTGCGCCCAGAATGATATTAGCACCCCCAACCTGGCCCATTATTAAGTTCAGTAGAAAATACACCCCCAGTTATTATTTTGGATAATTAAGTTAATTACTTAACTTAATTGTTTAATTAGGTTTTAATTTTTTTAATTAGGGTTTAGAAATAGGGGTTTAGGGTTTTAATAATTAAATTAATAACTTAATTTAATTATTTAATTAGGTAAAGTTTTAATCAGGGTTTAGGGTTTTTAACTAATTACATTAATAACTTAATTTAATTAGGTAATTGGGTTAATCTTTTTAATTTAGGATTTTTCTCAATAATTAAATTAATAACTTAATTTAATTACCTAATTAGGATAAAGATTAAATGTTTTTATTTTTGATTATTTTCATGATAAATAGTTTTATATATCTAAAATAATTTATTTGAGGAAATGGGGATTTAATTTTATGAGGGCTTTAGGGATGATTTTTGGGTTGGATTTTAATGGGTATATTTAAAAATGTTTGGGTTTCTACTTTTAAAAAACAGGATTTAAAATTCTTTTATTTTGGGATTAAGTTAAAACTCTTTTAAATTGGAATATTTTGGGATTTTATTTTGCTATGTTGCTTAGTAAATAGCATTGTGGGTTTTATTACTTGGGGATTTGAGGATCTTGTTATTTTAAATAAGGGATATAAGAGGGATTTTAAGGATTTAAAGCTTGGGATAAAACTCTTGATATCCGAGAGTATAAACAAATGGATTAGGGATAGAACTCTTGATATCCGAGAGTATAAATAAATGGATTAGGGATAAAACTCTTAGGTTCCAAGAGTAGAAATATAGGCCAAGGGATAAAGGATTTTGGGATAGAACTCTCCATCTGAGAGTATAAACAATGGATAAGGGATAGAACTCTCCATTCAAGAGTATAAACAATGCATAAGGGATAGAACTCCTAATCTAGGAGTATAAACAATATATTAAGGGATAGAACTCCTTATCTAGGAGTATAAATATAGATAAAGGGATAGAACTCCTTATCTAGGAGTATAAATAATAGATTTGGGGATAAAACTATTTATCCAAGAGTATACATAGTGGATTAAGTTTGGGATTAGGGTTAGGAATAGGATTAGGGGGTAGGAATAGGGGAGGTGAACTACGGTTACTCTGATCCTTCAAATTGAAGGTATGTAGGCATAGGGTTGTAAACCCTAGCGAGTATAACTAATAAAAAACTTAGGACTCTTTTGTACACAAGTGAATTTAGACAAACAAACAAGCATACCCTAAAATCTAAGGAGGATCCCATTGAGTACAATGGAAGTGAGGGGTGCCTAACACCTTCCCCTCACTTAACTGACTCCCGAACCTTAGGAATCTCTACCCTTAGGATTAGGATTTTTTTAGGTTTATCATTTATTTCCCTTAGAAAAAATATGTTGGCGACTCGATATTTTTGCTGGCCGCGACAATATGTAAAGAGAAGACAGGTCGAGTTGCTACAACAGTATAAGGACGTGTTCGCTTGGTCTTACCAAGACATGCCCGGGTTGGATGAAGACATTGTAATGCATAGGCTACATCTCAAGGAAGGATGCTTGCCGGTGAAGCAGAAGTTGAGAAGGACCCGACATGAGATGGCAATCAAAATTAAAGAGGAAGTCCAGAAGCAGCTAGACGCAGGATTCCTGGATGTATCCAACTACCCACAGTGGGTCGCCAACATCGTTCCCGTGCCCAAGAAAGATGGCAAGGTATGGATGTGTGTAAACTACAGATATCTCAACAAGGCCAGTCCCAAGGACGATTTTCCTTTGCCACATATTGATGTACTGGTGGACAACGACCTAATTCTCTGTCTTTCCTTTTATGGATGGATTTTCTGGATACAATCAGATCAAGATGGCCCCGAAAAATATGGAAAAGACTACCTTCATCACTCCTTAGGGAACCTTTTGCTACAAATTTATGCCATTAGAACTAAAGAATGCAGTCGTGGCATATCAACGAGCGATGGCAACACTCCTCCATGACATGATTCATAAAGAGATTGAATGTTATGTCGATGATATGATCACAAAGTCAAAAACTGAGGAAGAAGACCTCACTCATTTGGAGATGTTGTTTGCAAGACTGAGGACATTCAGATTGAGACAAAATCCTAACAAGTGTACTTTTGGTGTAAGATCTGGCAAATTGCTAGGTTTCATTGTAAGTCAAAAAGGGATCGAAGTCGACCCAATCAAAGCTATCCAAGAGATGCCTGTACTGAAGACTGAGAAGGAAGTCCGTGGGTTCCTGGGGAGATTGAACTATATTGCTCGATTCATATCCCATATGACGGCCACCTGTGAGCCCATATTTAAGCTGCTCCGAAAGGATCAAGCAGTCGTGTGGAATGACAATTGTCAGAAGGCTTTTGAGAAGATAAAAGAATATCTGCAAGAACCACTGATCCTGATACCTCCTATGTGGGTGAAACCTCTCATAATGTACTTGACTGTGTTAGATGGATCCATGGGATGCGTACTAGGGCAGCAAGATGAGACAGGTAGAAAAGAGCATGCTATATACTACCTGAGCAAGAAATTCAATGATTGCGAAACGAGATATTCGTTGCTCGAGAAAACTTGTTGTGCATTGTCTTGGGCTGCTAAACGCCTAAGACAATACATGCTCACCCATACAACTCTCCTGATCTAAAAAATGGATCCCATCAAATACATCTTTGAGAAACCTGCACTCACCGAACGAGTTGCGTGCTGGAAGATGGTGCTAACAGAGTACGACATTCAATATGTCACACAAAAAGCCATCAAAGGAAGTGTACTATCTAATTATCTTGCCCACCAGCCTGTGGAAGACTACCAGCCCATGCGTCTCGATTTTCCCAATGAAGATGTTATGTTCGCCATAGATTATGAAATGCCAGGCCCAGATGACGGACCCGAATCAGGATCACGATGGACGCTCATGTTCGATGGTGCCGCAAATGCTCAAGGCAGTGGAATTGGGGCAATAATTACATCACCCACTGGATTTCATATCCCCTTCACTGCTAGGCTGTGCTTCAAATGTACTAACAACATGACCGAATATGAGGCCTGCATCTTTGGAATAGAGGTTGCCATTGACCACATGATCAAAATCCTAAAAGTCTATGGGGACTCTGCTTTGGTCATCAGTCAAATAAAAGGGGATTATGTGGCTCGTGATAGCAAGCTCATCCCATACAGAGATCATGTCTTGAAGCTGATCCCATACTTTGATGAAATTACTTTCAACCACATTCCCAGAGAAAGTAATCAATTGGCAGATGCCCTAGCCATGCTAGCATCCATGTTTAAGGTCAAGTGAAAGAATGAAGCGCCAGCTATTCGTCTTGAGTACCTTGATGAGCCAACCTACTGTTTGGAGAATGAGGCCACAGAGCCTGAAACTGATGATCATCCTTGGTTCTATGATATCAAGCGATATCTAGAAACACAGGAGTATCCAGAGAACATCAGCATCACTGACAAGAAATATTTAAGGAAGCTTTCAACAAAATTCTTCCTAAGTGGGGATGTACTCTATAAGAGGAACTATGACTCGGTTATGCTCAGATGCATGGATAGACACGAAGTAGACCGAATCATAAATGAAGTTCATGAGGGTTTTTCGGGACGCATGCCAGTGGGCACACCATGGTTAAAAAGATCTTGAGGGCGGGATACTACTGGATGACAATGGAAACTGATTGTTATCTCCACGTGCAAACGTGCCATAAATGCCAGATCTACGCAAACAAGATCCATGCTTCACCGCTTCCTCTAAATGTGTTGACATCGCCTTGGCCATTCGCCGTGTGGGGCATAGACGTGATTAGACGTATCGAGCCCACTGCTTCTAATGGACACTGTTTCATCTTAGTGGCCATTGACTACTTCACTAAATGGGTGGAAATTGTATCTTATGCCAACGTCACTAAATAAGTGGTGGCTCGCTTCATCAATAAAGAGATCTTCTATATATATGGGGTTCCAAATCAAATCATTACTAATAATGGTTCGAACCTCAACAACAAAATGATGAAGGATTTGTGCAAAAGCTTTAAAATCGAGCACCACAATTCAACGTCGTATTGTCCAAAGACGAATGGAGCTGTCGAGGCGGCCAACAAGAACATCAAAAAGATTGTTCAGAAGATGGTGAAGACATATAAAGACTAGCACGAGATGTTTCCCTTTGCTTTACATGGCTACCGCACGTCAGTGCACACTTCTACTGGGGAACCCCTTTTTCTCTCGTGTATGGCATAGACGTAGTACTGCCTATAGAAGTAGAGATTCCTTCCTTGAGGATTTTAATAGACGTCAAGCTTGATGAAGCTGAATGGGTGCAAGCGAGACTCGACCAACTCAATCACATTAATGAAAAGCAAATGACAACCATCTATCACGATCAGCTATACCAGAAGCGGTTGAAGAGAGCCTTTGACAAGAAAGTTCACTCTCGACATATCGAAGTAGGAGATCTAGTTTTGAGGAAAATTCAACCAATTCCCACCGACCCAAGGGGAAAATGGGCACCAAACTATGAAGGTCCATATGTGGTCAAAACGGTTTTCTCTGGAGGAGCCTTGATCCTCTCCACTATGGACGACGATGATCTCCCATCCCTTGTGAATTCAGATGCAGTTAAAAAATATTATGCCTAAAAGATAGACCCGGTGGACCAAAAAGAAAATCCACGCAAAAATGGGCGTCCTGGTGTACTATGTAAAAAGAAGAAGGTCTAGGAAAAAATTAGGGACTAAAAAAATAGAAATGACACGCTTAGTTAAAAACCTGCAAAGGTAATTTAGGCAAAAAAGGGTATCCCGGTAGGCTGAAAACCCAAAAAGGGCGGTCTAGGAAAAAATTAGGGATTTAAAAGGCAAAAAACTGCATTTTGTGAAAACTGGTGAATTTTCCTCCTTGATCATGAAACTCCGATTGGGAAGGATCAATGCAATCTTTGCACTCAAAATCAAGGCTTAAAAGGGTCTTCAGAGATATATGGGTCATAGCAGAACTGAAACTCGATGGAAACCGGTTTCAACATTTCCATTGCTTTTTTTATCCATTTTCTTTCAAAGTGATTACCTCTTTTAGGAATTTCCTCCTCTTGTAATTCGCCCATTTAAGGGTCTTCATCAATAAAAACTATTTTCATTAGAAAATTTTTCTCTTTCAATTTTACTCCGTGATTGAAAAATTTGTTTTATTTGTGATAAGCATTGAATTTGAATTCTTATGGAGAATAATGTTGTGGTAGAAAGAAAATGCGAGATTACTCTTTCTGTTAAGGTGTCTGTAGGGTGACCATGATCCCTGAGTAACATGTAGAAACACCATTGAAGCCACAAAATAACTTGGCCAAAACAAGAGCCATCCAGCCCAGGGTGAATTGGCGCAAAGCAACATGGAGTCCTAACATCTCCAGAATCTGATTGCATCATGAAGAAGTGGTGTTGGGAAGTCAAGCTTGTTCCCCATCCAACCCAAAGCTCAATCATATTTGGCACTTTTATTGTAAAGCCTTCAGCCGGCTTTTTCTTGTAAAGCCACCGCTGACCGGTACCCTTCACTTTACATACCTCCTTTTCCCCAGCAAGCCCAACCACGCTTGGCACGACCGTCACTCCAAACTCTCATATCCCCTACTATTTTTCATACATTTTTGCATCATTTGCACGCTGATTTAGCCAGTTCCTGTAGAGGGTAGGGCATTCCTGTGGACTTTGTCTCCCCCATCACTTACTACTTGCAAGTTTCCTCTGCCTTTCGCATGAGTTTATTTCCTTACTTTACCTTTCGTAAGGGATTTCATGGCCTTACGCGTGAAATCTTATTTGTTCGCTTTCCTTTCGTAAGCGTTCTCGCTGCCTTACGCATGTAATAGAACTTTGTATTAGGTATCTTTGATTAATTTGGACGCTTGATGCCTATGTGGCCAAGAACTTAATGGTCGCTACTCAGAGAATGTCACCTCCGCCGTTGTGCCTGTGAGGTCAATGATGTTCTGATACCCTTTTGCAAGTTCCCTATTCCTTTTACATTAGAGTGGTTATTACCCTTGACTTCCATTTTGTAAGTCCATTCCGTGTCTCCTTACCTTTCGTAAGGGATTTCATTGCCATACGCGTGAAATCATATTCTTCTGCTTTCCTTTTGTGAGCGTCTTCGCTGTCTTTTACTAGTGAAAGAACTTTTTATTAGGTATCTTCGATCAATTTGGACACTTGATACCTACATGGCCAAGAACTGAATGGTCGCAACTCATAGAATGTCACCTCTGTCATTGTGCCTGTGAGGTCCATGATATTCTGGTACCCTATGCAAGTTTCCTCTGCCTTATGCAGGAGGATGGTTATTACCCCAACTTGCCTTGGTGAGTCTTTCGTGTCATTCTTCACGATGTATCTCCTCCTTGCCTTTTGCAATGTGACCAACTTACCTTTAGTAAGAGTCTTCCCGTGCCATTTGCATAACTTCTTCCCAACTTACTTTTTGTAGGTCTCCTCTACCTTTCGTAGAAACGATTTGTGTCCTAACCTTTTTTCAGGGGTCCTTCCTACCTTTCGTAGAAAGGAATTGTCTCCAAACCTTTTGTTTTGGGGTCCTTCCTACCTTTTGTAGAAAGGAATTGTCTCCAAACCTTTTGTTCTGGAGTCCTCTTTACCTTTTGTAGGAGAAATTATTCTCCAAACCTTGTGTTCTGGAGTCGTTTCTGCTTTTGCAGAAAATATTACGATCGTCTTCTCCTAAGTGAGTTTTGTTATTTCATCGAGCCTTTTGTTCCAGGGTCCTTCCTACCTTTCGTAGAAAGGAATATTCTCAAAACCTTTTGTTCTGGGGTCCTTCCTACCTTTCGTAGAAAGGAATTTTCTCCAAACCTTTTGTTCTGGGGTCCTCTCTACCTTTTATAGAAGGAATTTTTCTCCAAGCTTGTTGTTCTGGAGTCCTCTCTACCTTTTGTAGGAGGAATTATTCTCCAAACCTTGTGTTTTAGAGTTGTCTCTGCTTTTGCAAAAAATAGTATGATCGTCTTCTCCCAAGGGAGTCTCCTCTACTTGTTGTAGCAAGAATCTGTTTCTCTCCAAACCTTTCGTTTGGGGTCCTCTCTGCCTTTGTGGAAGAAACTTTTTCTCCTAACCTTTTGTTCAGGGGTCCTCTTTGCCTTTTGCGAGAGGAGAACCAATTTTTTGAGTCCTCTTTACCTTTCGTAGGAGAAATATCTCATCTTTATTTCTTGAGTCCTCTTTACCTTTCATAGGAGGAATATCTCATCTTTGTTTCTTGAGTCCGCTTTACCTTTCTTAGGAGGAATATCTCATCCTTTATTCCTGAGTTCTATTTACCTATCATAGGAGGAATATCTCACTCTTTATTCTTGAGTCCTCTTTACCTTTCGTAGGAGGAATATCTCATCCCTTATTCTTGAGTTTTCCTTACCCTTTTGTGGAAGGAGTATCTCATTACTTTATTCTTGAGTCCTATCTACCTTTCGTATAAGGAATATCTTAACCTTTTATATGTTCTCAGGATGCTACAGGGATGCCTCCCCTTTCAAGACTGGCAAAGCAATCATGTTCATTTCGCATTGCATTTCAAGCATTTCATTATATCCCTCATAACCAATTACCTCTTCCCTCTGACAGGTGCCTCTTTCAAGCCATCCCACTAATTCATCACTTCCATTCCATTCCTTTTCCAGCTGAAAACTCCGGGTATTCTTATATTTAATCTCCTTGTACCTTGACTGTAAGAAAGCCTCTGTCACTCTCACCTTCAAGTTCAAGAAGATTAAATAGGGGCATCTGTCTCACCCTTATTTTCATCCAAACCCTAACCTTGCATATCATAACATTTTCATCATATAGGCATCCCTCTAGGTCATAATCATCCATGCTTTGCTCTGGTTCTAAAGGCTTGGATCAAGGCATCTTGGGTATCATCAATCAAGGAAGAAAAGTTGATCCTTCATGGCAATGAACAAGAAGATGTTCTTAGTGACATGACCCTCTCAAGATACAAGGTCTTTACATGTGTCAACAAACTCACATGGGTGCCTAACAACAAGAATTTTCAAGAGATATGAGGATGATCTTTGCTCTTACCCTATAGCTCTGGGCTAGGGTTTTCTTAGCAAAGCCACCCATGGTGGAATTTTATGGAAATACATGTCTCCATGGCTCAAAATACACCTCAAGGCATCCATACAATCCTCAAGTATCATTACAAGTCATGTCAAGGACTTCTCGTGTGCATAGGGGAGTGTTCAAGATTTTCATCTGGCAAAACGTCAACTGTAGCTCCACAAAGTTAAGGACTTGGATTTTAAGGTCAACCATGGGTATGATATGTCCTTTTGAGTGGTATCTTGTGTTTGAATCAAAGAGAATCAAGGAGGAAAATAAAATCAGTAGAGTGGGTGAATTAGGGTTTTAATGGAGAATTTTCTTAGTGTGAAAATCTTAATTTCTAGCCATTTGGCAACATCCATAAAATTTTCATCCTAGATCCAAATGGGGCAAACTTGTTATCAAATTAAAGAGGACATCATGAACTACAAGTTTTAAGAAGGCATGATGTTCAAAAGATCAAAGGATAATAAGTTATGAAGTCATAAATTTGAGAAAAAGTGAAAAAGTGAACTTTAGTACTTAGAATTTTTTTCTAAGTGTCATTTGTCAAGTTTAACAAGGGTTGTTCAAGGACATTTTTCTCTATGATCAAGACCTCATCTCATTTTCCTGCAAACATAAGATTTGTAGAACATTCTCCAAGCTTTCTTTTGAGTACAAGAACTCCTCCATTGGATGTGTGGAACTTAAATAATGAAGTCACAAAGTTAAGGTTTTCATTATGTCCAATTTTATGAGGCTAACTTCAAGAGCGTTTTTCGTGAACTTCCAAGCTTCAAATCAACTTTCTTCGCACATGAAGTTTTTTCCCCTTGCTCCAAGCTTTCCATGGATAACAAGAACTCCTTCATTGGATCAATATAGAGCAAGATATGTGGCTTCAAAGTCAAGGTTTCAAAATGGGAAAAATTCATTAACTTAGAATTTTTTTTCTAAGTCATTTTTGACATGATTATGGACACAACTTCAAAGCATTTTTTCTCATGGATCCAAGCTTTATTTCAATTCATTTTGAACATGGAACTTGTTCATCATCCTTCTTGCTTTCATTTGGTATCAAAAACTCATCAATTGAGCCAAAATTCATCAAGTTATAATTGCTCAAAGTTGGCCATATGGACATGGTTATTTTGGTGTAGCATGTTGTTACTTCTTGGCATGCCTTGATTCTTTGCAGCATATTTCCATCCTTGTATCAAAATCTCACGTATTACACCATTTTTTTCTTGCCCTAAATAGCCAAACACACACTTATCTCGTGCACCCTTCATGCTCATGTCTTGCCAAAAGAAGGAAAATGCCAAAAAACAATGAAACTTGCTCACCACTCATCATCACATGCCAAACCCCTCACACTCTCATTTTGATCCTTTTTCCACTCACAAAAAATAACCATAATAACCTCATGCAAGGTTACCACTCGTACCACCACCTTGATACCATCCCATTTTGTTTTTTTAAAGGGAATTAACCACAATATTTAACCTCATTAATTCCTTTTTAACCATACACAAAACCCCTATAAATGCTAAAAAAGAAACCCTAGAGGAGAGAGATCTGATTGTGCAGCCAACTGAGCCAAAAACACTATCTCACTCTCCAACTTTTCCTCTCTTCGAATCACATTTTCTCAAGCTCTTCCTTCTATTTTTCTCATCCCCTTCATCATCCACGAAGCCCAGAGGATCATTTGGAGAGGTTTAGTGGAGCTTTGAAGCAGAAACAGAAACCTCAAGGTGCTACATTTGGGTAACATTTCCTTAACTTATTTCTCCATTTTCAGTGCTCGTTTTGACATATGATTGTTGTATTTTGAATACTGGGAGCACAAGGATCTTGTTGACATTATTGTTGTTCTATTTTGTGGAGTTTGCGGGTTGTATGTTTCATTTTCATGGCTAGATTTAGCACGTTTAGAGTGTTTAAAAATAAAAATGGATGCTGAAAATGGATTCTACATTGAAAACTGAGTAGATTAGTGTATTCGCACGACCGTTTTGATGATGGATGGACTTGCAACTCCGACGAGTTGCCCAGAGAAGACGATCGGAGCTTTGCTCCGACGTCTAGGGCTTAGGTCTGAGTTGGCACACGGCTGACTCGTTGACCAGCCCAAGTGGCGATGACCTACGCGCCACGTCAATTAATGAGGTGTATGTATGGACAGTGTTTTTTTTCGTTTGTTCATTTCCTCATGGGCCTAGCACAATTGCTTCTGACACCTCCCTTTTTTTAGCCCATCAATGCACATAACATAAATCCTCTGTTATGGGTTTTACTTCAACACCCCTCCACTTTTCTTTTACATTTTATTTTTATATTTTTCTTTGCTTTGATTTTGATTTTATTTTTACTATTCTTTTAATGATAAAAATCCCCAAAATTATTTTTTACACACTTTAATGCCTTAGGTTTTTTGTAATATTTTTATTTTGTTTTCAAAATTTATTTTTCTGTTTTATTTTGATTTATTTTTAAGAGTGTTTCCTAAAATGTCCTTGGACTAGGGTTTTGTACCTTGATGCCTTGGGTTGCTTCTCTTGAGCCAATTTTTATAGCTTATTTTGACACTTAATTGAGCTTTGTTTGAGTGCTGGTTTGGCCATTGAATGTTGCACTTTGATTGGTTTTCAAATGATTTAATTTGATCCTCGATTTGTGCTCGATAAGTTTAGTACCCTAAGCTTGTTGGTTGGTTGTGTGTATGTTCTTGTGCCTTGCTTTTAGAAACCTTTTGCACATACACACTTGAGTATATGAACATGGGTTTGAGCTTTTAATTTGAATTTATTTGATCATTTTTCTATTTTTTAATGTTGCTTCAAGTTGATGATATTTGAGCATGATGCTTGTATGCCTTTGACCTAGTTCTTGAACTTGTGTTCTTGCATGGATCTTTTTTATGCTTGTTGATCCCAATTGACTTGAAAGCTATGCTTAAGCTTCTGATTTCCCTTGGCTTCTTGTGTATTGCTTGCCTTTTGAATTCCTTTACTTGTATGGGGATGTTTAAATCCTTTTGGAGTTGATAAGGAATGATGTATGCCTAGTTCTTTGCTCATGTTTTGAGGTTAATTCTTACTGAACTTATTTGATGTCTTGGTGTTGAATATATATTGAAATGTTTGTGTTTGCTTCTTACCTCCCATGTTCACATGCTTTAATTGCATAAGCTTGACCATTGTTGCCTTGTTTTCATGAACTAAATGTTTACATGTGCTTAACCTTTACTTTGATTCATGATGAATGCTCTTGTGCATCTTTTCTCATATTTGGAACATGTTGACCATGATATGACTTAGGTTCTGACCTTGATTGTTTTTCATATTGTTTGTTTCACTTTGTCTTGGTTTCGTATAGTTGATATGTGGTTAACTTCTTAAGGCATGTATACTTGTGCACTAATCATTTGACTTTGCCTAATTGTTTCAGTTATGTTGTGTGACCTCTTTGAGCATGTTTAGATGATTTAAATGTGTATGAGTGTTCACTTGTATACCTCCTTGTTGCTTTGATTCAAGTTGGGAATGTGCTTTGCATTGCATACTTGTTTGTCATTCTTATTTGTTTTGATTGAAGTTTTCTTACCTTGTGTTATCATAGTTTGTTCTTGATGGCATTCTCTTTCATATTTTATGCATTCCTCTACCTCTTTCATTACTTTACATTTCAATTCCCCCCTTGGTGGGTATCATGTCTCCCTCTCCCCCATTATAATGTAATAGCTTAGTTTATTTTTATGCTTGCTTGCTTGATTGTTAAGAAAGATAAAATTGAACTAGGCTAGCGCACCATTTCAAAATAAAAGACAAATAAGGCTTGATTCAACGTCAATCCCTTTTTCAAAACTCATTAACATGATTCACACCTTAGGGTTTTCTCTTCTCTTCTCTTTCTCATCTCTTATCTCTTCCATTTAAACCCCCACACTAACCTTGTATGTATTTCACCCTTGTAAGTCGACCGCCTTGTGCATCGCCATCAACCTACCTTGCTTTATTCACCACCCATTCTTTTCAAAACCTTTTCTCTATTTCTTTTGTCTCCTTGAGTCTAAAAACCTTGGTCTTGTACCAAGTGCACTTTCAAAACCTTTTCTTAATAAACATAGATGGTCGTGGAGTGGTTAGGCGATGGCCTTCTCCTATCCCAAGTGCTTGACATTACCTTTAGGATTCACTGTTGCAAAGCACTTACCATCTAAAACCAAAACACTTTAAATAAGAGAATAAGGTTCTGTTTGTATTGAATTAAAGAGAGAGGATTGGGTGAAGACTTCTTCCTTTTCGAGTATTAGGATGCTCACTTTAGAGTGTGTGGTCCCGATACTCGCCTTTTAATATGAAGACATGACTATATTCGCCACACAATTTTCATAACAAACCTTTTGAGATAAAGAATTGGGTACTACCTACAAGGGTTCCTATCCGAGGACTTATTTCGCCCTAAAAATCAACTTTCAACAAATCAAACGTGACATCTTGCCTCGTGGCGAAAACTCCTTCTTTTCAAAAAGGGCATGCTATTTCCGTTCTACCGCAAACAGTCATCGACCCTAACTGCTAGAACGCGAATTTATCCTCCCTCATAAAAAACACCAATAAACTGTAGTCACGAACTACGGACGCTCTGATTCTTCACTTCTTTGAAGTGAAGGTACGTAGGCACAAGATTGCGATGATCTTGGCGAGCATCCTTCCATTTTCTTCACCCGTAGTCCTCCAAACTACATTGACTCAGACATTCGCATTGCACAAGGGAATACGTAGGCATAGGACCGCAAGGTCCTATCGAGTCACCTTTTGTTTCCACCCTTTTATTTTCCTTTATTTCTCATTTTATTTCAATCTTTGTTTCTCACCCCTTCTCTCTCTCCCTCTTAGAACACTCTTTTAGAAAGCAATATCCTTAGCAAACATCCTTACACATAGACAAGCAAATGGTTCCCATCGAGTACGATGGATGTGGGGGTGCTAATACCTTCCCTTGGCATAAATGGCTTTCGAACCCGTAATTTGGTTGCGAGACCATCTTATCCTTTCTCCTTGGGGTTTTCTAGATGTTTTCCCTTCCCCTCACGGTATAAATAAAGTTCGATGAGGACTCTTCTGTTTCTTACTCTTTCGCCTCCGGTCGACTATTTTTCGAGTAGCGACACTACTAATGTGGTTAAATGGTTCATTGTGTTAGTGAGTGCAAGAGTTATGTGAAGAAGTATTACAAGTGTGGGCAGTCCGGACATCTGATTGCTGACTGCAAAGTTAATGTGGTGACTTGCTACAATTGTGGAGAACCTGGATATATCAATACCCATTGCCAGAAGCCGAATCAAGCTTCAACTGGAGGAAATGTGTTTGATCTGTCGGGAACCCAAACTTCCAGTGATGACAGGTTGATCAGAGGTATATGTTATATTAATAATACTCCTTTGATTGCTATTATTGATTTTGGTGCTACTCATTCTTTTATTGCTGCTGATTGTGTGAAAAGGCTAGGCCATATTGTTTTTTCTATGAAAGGAGAAATGGTTATCGAAACTCCTGCTAAGGGATCAATGACTACTTCAATGGTTTGTTTAAATTGTCCTCTGTCAATCTTTGATAGAGATTTTGGTGTTGATCTTATTTGCTTACCGTTGGGAAATCTTGATGTTATTTTGGGAATAAACTGGTTGGAGTTCACACTATTACAAAATGCGTAAACAACAACATCGGGTTTATAACAGATTTATCTAAACCGTTGTAATAGGTTAAAATTTTCGCGCCCAATAAGTAGCCGTATGTATAAAAATAAATATAATGACGGTTATTTTAAAAGACCGTAGTAATAAATATTGTGTAGCAAGCTTCGATTCCCTGCAATTACCCTTTTTCCATTTTTTAGAGTACATTAAGCGTTTGTCACTTAAGTCCATTATTTATAAAATAAATTGTAAATGATTTTACAACGGTTTTGTAAAACAACCGTTGTTATAAAACTTAACTCCATTATTTTAAAAATAAATTGTAAAATATTTTACAACGGTGAAGTAAAAAACCGTTGTAAGAGGTCTTCAATTCCACTACGATTGGGTTTTCCAACCGTAATTAAAGGTTCACTTAAAACAAAACTTATTCTGTATTATTTCTTTCAAAAGACGCCCTAGTTGAACAAGCGAGCCACCAGAGACGACAGCGGCGGCGTAAACTTTACCCTTTTCGTAGCTCAAATATTCACACCCTCTTCGTTCATCTGATTCTTCAGCTTCGAAGTACTGTATTCTTCAACATCTTCATTCCTTTTTTCTTTGTTTATATGCTCAAGTTAGTATGTTTATGTTGTTTATGCTCAATTCAGTATTAGAGTAAATGTTTTATATGCTTTAGGTTTAGATTTTCATATGCATTAAGTTTTTGGATTACATTTTGGAGTGTCGTTCACATTATTATATGTGTATAAATTTCAGAAGTTGTTATGGATCGTAGTTGGATGAAAGTCGATAGATTAGGTTCGGTTTATGAGAAAGGAGTTCTTGAATTTCTTGAATACGCTGATAAATATCTTCCCTAAAATAATGGTATATTTTATTGTCCTTGTGTTCTTTGAGCGAATATCAAAAAGTGTAGAAAGGATGAAATATTCCATCACCTTTGTTGTGATGGTATATGTCAAAATTATAAAATATGCACGTGGCATGGTGAAGTGAAGGAAAGTCGTGCGTCACAAAGTCAAGGAGTCAATGAAGATGAATGTAGGGAAGATCAACTAGAGGATATGTTCCGTGATATTGGGGAATCTTCATTTAAGAATGCTCATATTTATGATACTTTATGTAGTGATAAAGACACCCCTTTATATAAGGGATGTACAGATTTTACACGATTGTCAGCACTGTTAAAGTTGTTTAATCTGAAGGCAAAAAAGGATGGTCGGATAAAAGTTTAACGGAATTACTTGAACTGCTAAAGGAAATGTTAACAAAAGATAACAAATTTCCAGATCGTTGTTATGAGGCCAAGAAGATATGGTGTCCAATGGGTCTGGAGTATATCAAAATACATGCTTGCTCTAATGATTGCATATTATACCGGAAAGAGTATGAAGACTTGTATCAATATCCGAAATGTGGTGTGTCGCGTTATAAGATGAATGCCAACAATGGTGATGATTATGACTATGACAATGTTAGTAGAAAGCATCCTCCTGCTAAAGTGTTATGGTACTTGCCAATAATTTCACGATTTAAGAGACTTTTTACTAATTCGAATGATACAGAGAATCTTAGATGGCATGCAGATGAAAGGACTTGTGATGGAAACATTCGCCATGTTGCTGATTCATTGCAATGGAAGAAAATTGATTTGTTGTTTCCGGATTTTGGAGTTGAGCCAAGAAACCTTAGGCTTGGACTTGCCACCGATGGAATGAACCCCTTTGGTAATCTGAGCACTAATCATACTTCGTGCCCTGTTCTTCTCACTATTTACAACCTATCTCCTTGGTTGAGTATGAAGCACAAGTATATACTATTATGTATGATAATTTCTGGACCACGACAACCTGGTAACGACATAGATGTTTATCTAAGTCCATTAATTGATGATTTACGACTCTCGTGGGATGAAGGCGTTGAAGTTAATGATGCATATTCTGGGGAAAAATTCAAGATGCGTGCAATGTTATTTTGCACAATCAACGACTTTCATGCTTACAGTAACTTGGCTGGATATAGTGTCATAGGACATAGAATGTGTCATGTATGTGAAGATGATACTTGTTATCACCAACTTTAGTTTGGAAAAAAGACTGTTTACCTTGGGCATCGAAAATTTCTAAAACCCGATCATCCTTACGTAGATTGTGGAAGGCTTTTAATGGAGAGCAAGAGTTTGATGAGGCACCTGAACCTTTAACCGGGGAAGAAGATTATCAACGGAAGGAACACATTAATGTTGTCTTTAGGAAGAGAAAAAAAGAAAAAGGGGAAGTTGCATAAAATATTTTGAAAAAGAGGTCCATCTTCTTTGATCTTCCGTATTGGTCAAGTTTTGATGTTAGACATTGTCTTGATGTGATGCACGTGGAGAAAAATGTGTGTGATAGTTTGATTGGCACACTTCTAAACATTCCAGGCAAGACTAAAGATAGTAAGACTTCTCGTCTTGATATGGATAAGATGGGTATAAGAAAACAGTTGGCTCCAATAGAGAAAGGAAAAAGAAATTATCTTCCTACAGCATGTCACTCTCTTTCTAAAAAGGAAAAGAAAATTTTCTGCGAGTGTTTGCAAGGTATTAAAGTTACGCAAGGTTACTCATCAAACATCAAGAAACTTGTATCAATGAAAGATCTCAAGTTAATTGGTTTAAAATCTCATGATTGTCATGTATTGATGCAACAACTTCTACCAGTGGCTATCTGTGGGATCCTACCAAAAAATGTGAGAGTAACTATAATGAGATTGTGCTTATTTTTCATTGCCATATGTAATAAAGTTCTTGATTTCAAAAAATTAGATGAATTAGAAGATGAGGTTGCCATAATCTTGTGTCAATTGGAGATGTATTTTCCTCCATCATTTTTTGACATTATAGTTCACTTACTTGTTCATCTATTTAGAGAAAACAGAATTTGTGGTCCAGTTTATTTAAGGTGGACATATCCAATAGAGCGATATAGGAAGATCTTTAAAGGATATACGAAGAATCATCACCGACCAGAAGCTTCAATTGTTGAAAGATACATCACGGAAGAAGATGTTGAGTTTTGTATAAACTATTTGTCGGACGCAGATTCTATATGAATTCCAATTTCTCGTCATGCTGACACAGACAGAAGAGGTATTCAAGGTCTAAATGTTAAGTCAATGACTCAGGATGTAGTTATTCAAGCACATTTCTATATATTGAATAATATAGATGAAGTTCAACCTTTCATAGATACTCACAAAGGACTTTTGAGGAAAAAATATCCCCGAATGAGTGACAAGTTGTTGTTGATATAGCATAACAAGAGATTCATAGAATGGTTTAATAAAAGTGTATCGAATGATCGTAGTGCATCCGAGATACTTAAATAGTTGTCGTACGAGCCAAAATTTTGTGTCATTACTTGGACTGCATACGACATTGGTCATTATACCTTTTATACAAAATCAAAAGATGATTGTAGTACAATGCAAAATAGTGGGGTTATGGTTGAAGTCGAATCGATGTATTTCTCTAGTTCGAAAGATAAGAATCCTGTATTGGCAACTACCACGTTTTATGGTGTCATTGATGAAATTTGGGAGATTGATTATGTTATTTTCAAAGTGAGTTTATTTAAATGAAAATGGGTTCCCAATAATACTAATGGTGTACACATTGATGACTTAGGATTCACACTGGTCGACCTTGGCAAGGCATCTTTTATGACCGAACCATTCATCATGGCTTCTCAAGAAAAACAAGTTTTCTATTTACCGACCCATTGGACATCTCGGGGAAATGGTCAATTTTTCTCCAAGGAAAACACATTCCTCTTAGTGATGGAAGTTTTGATATTCCGCCCACACCTTCTTACACAACACAAGTCCCTACCTCATATGATGAAGTTGATGGAGATGACGTGCACGCTATTCGAATCGATCATGAAGAAGGCATATGGGAAAATTAACAAGTACATAATTTAGTCTTTATTCATAATATATTAATTGTATGTTATAGTTTCTAAATATTTTTACTAACAAGTATAATTATTTGAAATCATAGGTCTTTAGAGTCAAGACACCAAGAGACAAGAAACCAAAACACCAAGTTACAATTATGTGATGTTATGTACTGTGTAAACTGTAGATTGTTTGTTCTGATAAATTGTAAGATATTTGTTACAATTGAATATGATACAAATATGTGATGTTATGTAATATGTAAACTGTAGGTTGTTTGTTCTGATAAATTGTAAGATATTTGTTACAATTGAATATGATACAATTATCTGATGTTATGTAATGTGTAAACTGTAGGTTGTTTGTTCTGATAAATTGTAAGATATTTGTTACAACTGCATATGATACAATTATGTGATATTATGAATATGATACAATTAACATTATTATGATTTTTTTTATGACAAACATTATTATGATTACTTTATCACAAATGCTAGTTATATTTTCTGTTGTGATATGGTGAATAATAATACAGGTAAAAAAAGGGATTAATTAAAAAATCAGTAATCTTTTTCTTAATTCTGCAGAATATGTAACAACGGTTATACATCATAATCATAATAATATCTTATGCTTTAACAACTATTATATTAAACAACAGTTATAATATCTCGCGCGCTGTCCAGAAAAAAAATAAATATCAAAACAGCGCAGCTGGGAATCGAACCTAGGACAATTACTTTATCACAACGGTTGTTTGTATCAACCGTTATAATAGGTAGTGATTTTTCCGGTTTAATACAACGGTGACTGGTCCGTGATTGTAAGTATCATATATACAACGACATTCTACATACAACGTATGTACATGCGTGATTACATACCTTTCCCAACCGTTGTTAAACAGGTTTTCTGTAGTAGTGTCAATCACGTTCATATCAATTGTTATAACAAGTCGGTGCAGTTTCTTGCTCTTGATGATGAGAAAGAAACTGGTTTCCTGTTTGCTAGAGAGTTGAAGGAGCTTTTGGAATAGGAAGCTCAAGTTCTTGTGTTGTTTGCATCTAAAATTCTGGCATATGCAGACAACAGATGTCCTAACACATGTCAAGACATTATGCTACATAATCATTTAAACACAGAGGCGCAACAGTAGACTGATACCTTGAATATCAGAACTGCATAATCACAGATGTTACGACATCTGTTCCAATATGTTTATCATGAACCCTAACAGAAAATGTAAATCTGCATAATGATAAAGAGCACAACAATTGTTAACCCAGTTCGGTGCAATTCACCTACATCTGGGGGATACCAATCCAGGAAGAAGACTCCACTATCTGTAGAACTGTTACAAAGCTAAACTATAAGGTTTACAACTCTGATATGAGATATGCCACTCACTTCCTTTAATCACCAACTGTGAGATCTACATCATCCCTGTCAATACATAAATCTATCAAGCCTTCTTGACAAACAAGCTAACTCAGATTCGCTTAAAAGCTTCATCCAAGAACAATACACAATCCAATATCTCAAGACTTATGGATTTGTGTGACACCTATATCTGTCACAATGCATCAACTAATACAAAGGGAGACTTACAACCTAGAGAGCCAACGACTCTCAAAACCCTAAACCCTTATTTCTTACGCAAGAGAACTAGGTTACAAAAGGCATATAAAATCCTAGGTCTAAGTCTTCTATTTATAGAGTCTTCTGTTTCCTTGGGCTTCAAATATTCAAACAAATCTTTCCTTGATCCACTGCTAGAAGCGCCTAGAAACCTGGAGCAGATTTGAAATAGATTTAAGAAAAATATTATAGTAGTCCAGATGTCTAGTCTACACGTTGTGACATCTCCTTCGACATCACTTCTTCTGAAGAATTATTCAGCTTGTTCTCCATGTTGAGTTAACATCATGTTTTACCAAAATTTGTCCAAAACACCAGAGCTTTCAATCTCCCCCTTTTTGGCAAATTTTAGCTAAAACATATCTGCACGGTAAAACTCCAGATCGATGGTGCATGTAGTGAGGTCTCCAAGTAATTTTAAGGCCTACACCTTACCCACGATGGATTTCATGAGAGAGAAGATGCAAAACACTCCCCCTCAACCCATGAACCAATACTTGTCACGAAGAGATATCATTTCTTCTTTAAAGGCATAAGAAAATCATTAGGAAAAAGCAGTAGCAATACCCTTAGCAGCAAAGTAATTCCTTGGGTAACTCAGAACACAGGACATAACTGTGTTCATAACTCAGATCACAAGACGCAAAGGCCCATTTGAGAACTGAGATCCAGAGACAATGCTATAACATCCTTTTGAGCATCTTTGCCAGGCCGCTTTATCATATGTGAGATTCTCATGAGAAGATTAGAGCATTTCTCCCCCTTTTTAGACATAATTTGACAAAAATTACCAAGGCATATCCAGATCCAAAGAGTGCTCACCCAGAACCTTATATAAGCTATAAAGACGACAGCAAGAGTGGCACAACAATGCATAAGATGAACTTTGAGACCCCCTTATTTGAATTGTATCAACCACTACCCGGTCTTCATGTCTTTATTCATTTTTGGATTGATTCTTCTTGAAGTATAAGTTCCAACACATGTGAATGCATATTCAAGGACAAGATTTTACACATCCTCATGACAAGTATACACCCCAAGCATTTTCCCAGGAAGGAATCAATACCCCTATCATCAGACTGTCAGAGATTCTCCCGACACTCTCCACTCATATGTCCTACGATGACGTCCTTGATCATGTCATACCCAACATGGTTTCCAAAAACTTCTGTATTGATCAATAACTTCACAGTCTTAAGATCACAGTCTGCTGAGAAAAATAAATTCCCCTAGACTCAACCAATGATTCTTAGGCATCCATTAAGAATCATGTAACTTGCACTACCAAGTCTCACCCAGCTTGCAACAATACAAATGTCAAGACATCCTCATTGACATCTCATCCTCCTAATATGGACACATAATCACAGCTTGCTTGACGCACAACACAAACTGGAACCTGAGCTGCACCCCCACAGTAATATATCTTAGATCAAGGAGCAACTCCCCCTATCTAAGATAACCAGTGCTCCTCCAATGAACACTAAGCTGATGAATGGAAAACATAAGACGCATCTTCATGTCTTCAAGAGTGCACCCTCAGTCCAAATGACTTACTGAACACAATCATTAACCCTCTTATTGCTTCTTCAGACAAGAACCAATAATCACTCAAACATGAACACCATTATGCTACCCGTGATGACATATTAGGATCACCATCCTACCATAACAAACTCTTGGATTGAGATCAAAGCTCCATTAATCCCTCTCATCCAGAAACTATCCATACACCACACGAATTCCTTTTGAATTCTCATGTATAGACCTCCTTGTTCCTTGAGATGCAACCCAATTGAATAAGAATGCTTCACATTCCTCAAAGAGACACGCAGGGCGCCTTAATTTGTTATAACGATGTCAGATATTATATACATGCTCCAGAACTTCTCAGCTTGCCAAACTGATCCACTACTAGCATGACTCGCAGTAAGGGGCAGTATTCCCTTTACAAGATTTTCCACTAACCTTAGCAAGGCTAGCAACTGAGATAGACACCCCATAATCCAAGACAGTTATTCCTTCATCATTCTCCCGTATGATAACCTGGAATACTTCTGATTTTCCTGGTGAATATCCACTTCTGAACGCATCAAAGTCCAGACCTTCATACAATTAACCTGTGATCCACTCCAGTCTTGCCAAAACCCTTACATCAGACTTTCAAGGTAGATACTTCTTAGACATGATGCAGGTAACCAGTTCCTCACAGAACTCCAACCTAAAAATGTTCTAACATCATTTAGTACATCCTTCACACACCATAGACACCACACACCATGGTTCTTGATATGCTCCACCACTGGGCTTACTATCTACATAGTAATCCAAACTGAAGATCTTCACACAACACTGCACCACAAGCTTGAGCAAAGAGAACTTCATAAACCCAGAGAGAAATAAACTATCATCCACCAAAAGAAGGTAATCTTCCATCCTCAACCTTGAACTTCTACCACAAGCTCCAGGAGAACCAGAACATCCTTACGTTTTCAACTAACTACCCTTCTGCACAAGAGCAATCAGTTTCAAGCATCCTGCTTGAATGCACACTATGAAACCAACCAAATTCCACCTTTTGATTGATCTCACTCTTCTTTAGAACTCCCACAAGATACACTGATCCACCAATGAAATCAGATCTTCAAGTCACATGAACTACTTGCACCATAGCAAGACATCTTGGATCCACCAAGCCTCTAGACATGTAACATCTTCCCATCCACAGCTCCCGTAAACTATATGAGATAGACCTTTTTAAAGCATCCATAACTTCCATTCTCCTGTAGATCACCTTGTCTTAAGCTGATGTGCCACATCACCAGCTGAGATTCTAATGTTAAGCTAGATGTTAGAACATTCTGATATGACATCCAGCAGCTGAATTCAGCTCCTCCTTTTGCCACTAAGAATAACCTCCTTCCTATTACAGAACAAGAGTTCCATGCTCTCATAGACTTGATTCAACAACCAAGTTTGAGTAGACAACCTCCATGCTGCTTTGACACTCCAAAGACTTCACACATGCCACGTCTGAACCTTCGAAAGATAAAGTAGTCCTATACTACACCATAGACATACCAAAGAATGCCACTTTCCTTAGTAGAGCAGACTGTAGAAAGTCAAAGATAACTGCCACTTAACTTTGACCTTCAAACTGAGCAAGATCTCATGCTCCCAAGTACATAGATCATAAATAAACTGATCTAAGCTGTGCCATCACCAGCACTCCAACCCTCCTAGATCAGAAATAAACTGATCCAAGAAGTAACCATCAAGATTATGATGTCTTCACCTTCACCTTCAACAGCACCAAAGTACATACCAGTTTCTTGCCAGGAAACTCTCTAGAGAACACATGCTTCTGTCACACCCGACTGAAGCAACTTCTTAGGTCACCACCTAAGATCAAAACAGATGCTAAAGCTTATGCAGTACCCCTCCCATGATTCTGCACAAACTCTGATGACGAGATGTTCCAACATCTTGTTGAACATCAACAATCTTGACTTTCAAGGATAATCAATTAAATACTTGTGAACTCCACAAATAGCAATTGATCTTAAATCCTTGTCCAATAAACTTTCTTCACTGTTGTAGCTAAGCTCCACCAGATCACTTCATGAACACTTATCAAGTATTCAATCTATTGCAAGTATCTTCTTTGACAAACAGTGTTAAGATACCAAGGCTGTCACCCTTGACTCAAGTAACTAAGATTCTCTCTGAACGAACCTTATTTACCTCAACAATTCTGAAAGCTCCAATCAAATTGGATCCACCCTTAGGTTTAAGAGAGATGAATCCTTCCTTGCTGTTTTGGATGGTGAAAATAAATCACCCCCACTTTCTTCAGGTTGTGTTTCATAGAAACACCTCCTAGTCAGAAGAATAACTAGAAGACTCCAGATGCACGTCTGAGACGCCTTTATGAGTGGACTTGAGATAATTCTCAAGTATCTTTGACAACCTGGACGATCAATAATTTATCAAACTCTCTGAGCAAGAACTTGATAAACTTAAACTCAACTCCTCTCCTCTTCAACTGACTTCAACTGCACCAAGAAACCAAGCTTCCAAGTACCAAGTCACCATACCAGATATCTACCAACAACTCCCTTAATTTCATCGCTCCTGAATTTGGAATAAAATAATGCAGATATCATCACATATAGATGCCGATGATTGAGATCTTTCACCAACTGTCTTCAGTAACAACTCCAGAATCCCATAATTCTAGAGCCCTTCCATCAGAAACACATGCAGCGGAACCACCAAGGAACATATCCTGCTTGCCCTAATAAGATGTCAGAAAATCTTATAAGACACCCCAACAAGAGAACTAGCCACTTCTCCTGCAGTTGTTGTAGAACCTCCTCAACAACATGAACAACCAACGGGTTGTTACCTTCGATCCAGAACATCTATCTCATCCATTAATACCCTTGAGTATGTCTGAGTTGATTGATCTGATCTTCAAAACTCCTCCTTATTTAAATGCTAGAAAGTATCTCCCAAATATCTCATCCAGAACCAGACAGGATGCCTGCTCTGATACCAATTGAAATTTCGGCATATGCATACAGTAGATGTCCTAACACATGTCAAGACATTGTGCTACATAATCATTTAAACAAAGAGGCGCAACAACGGACTGATACCTTGAATATCATAACTGCATAATCACATATTTTACGACATCTTTTCCAACATGTTTATCATGAGCCCTAATAGAAAATGTAAATCTGCATAATGATAAAGAACACAACAATTATTAACCCAGTTCGGTGCAATTCACCTACATCTGAGGGATACCAATCCAGGAAGAAGACTCCACTATCTGTAGAACTGTTACAAAGCTAAACTTCCCCTGTTTATCCATTTATACCTAACATCTACCCAATGAATAGCTTTACTAAAGCTAAACTCTAACGTTTACAACTCTGATATGAGATACCCCACTCACTTCCCTTAATCACCAACTCTGATTTCTACATCATCCTTGTCAATACATAAATGTGTCAAGCTTTCTGGATAAACAAGCTAACTCGGATTTGCTTAAAAGCTTCATCCAAGAACAATACACAATCCAATATCTCAAGACTTATGGATCTGTGTGACACCTATATCTGTCACAATGCATCAACTGATACAAAGGGAGACTTACAACCTAGAGAGCCAACGGCACTCAAAACCCTAAACCCTTGTTTCTTACACAAGAGAACTAGGTTACAAAAGGCATATAAAATCCTAGGTCTAAGTCTTCTATTTATAGAGTCTTCTGCTTCCTTGGGCTTCAAATCTTCAAACAAATCTTTCCTTGATCCACTGCTAGAAGCGCCTAGAAACCTGGAGCAGATTTGAAACAGATTTAAGCAAACTGTTATAGTAGTTCAGATGTCTAGTCTACACGTTGTGACATCTCCTTCGACATCACGTATTCTGCAGAATTATTCAGCTTGTTCTCCATGTTGAGTTAACATTTATGTTTTAGCAAAATTTGTCCAAAACACCAGAGCTTTCAGCATCCTTATCCGTGGAGAGTCAAGTTGTGATTGATGAGTTGTAAGTGGTGCATGAATTTCAAGATGTATTTTTAGATGATATTTCAAATGTGCCGCTAGAGAGAAAGGTAGAGTTTTCTATTGATCTTGCCCCTGGTACCAAACCTATTTCTCTGGCACCATATAGGATGTTAGCATCGGAGTTAGCAGAGTTGAAGAAACAATTAGAAGAGTTGTTTGAAAAGAAATTTGTGAGACAAAATGTATCGCCTTGGGGAGCTCTGGTGTTGTTGGTAAAGAAAAAAGATGGCAGTATGAGGGTGTGTGTGGGTTACAGGAAGTTGAATAAAGTAACGATAAAAAACAAGTATCTGCTTCCTAGAATAGATGACTTAATGGATCAGTTGGTGGGTGCATGTGTGTTTAGTAAAATTTACTTGAGGCTAGGTTATCATCTGATTCAAGTGATAGATGATGATATTCAGAAGACGACTTTCAGGAATTGGTATGGACATTATGAGTATTTGGTAATACCGTTCGGCGTTTCTAATGCACCTGGTGTGTTTATGGAGTATATGAATTGAATCTTTCATACTTACTTGGATCGATTTGTGCTGGTTTTTATCAATGACATTCTGATCTATTCTAAATCAGAAGAGGAACATGCTGAGCATTTGAGGATTGTATTGCAAGTGTTGAAAGAGAAGAAGCTTTATGCAAAGTTGTCGATGTGTGAATTCTGGTTGAAAGAGGTGAGTTTTCTTGGTCATGTTATTTCAGGTGATGATGTTGTTGTGGATCCAATCAAGGTAAATGAAGTTCTACAATGGGAGGCTTCGAAGTCGGTTATTGAGATTAGAAGCTTTTTGGGCTTGGCTGGTTACTATCACAAGTTTATTGAAGGCTCTTCTAAGTTAGCAGTTCCGTTGACGCAGTTGACTTGCAAAGATAAAGCTTTTGTGTGGGATATTCATTTTGAAAAGAGTTTTATTGAGCTGAATAAGAGGTTGGCTACAACTCTGGTTTTGATTTTACCTGAACCAAATGAACCATTTGTGGTGTATTGTGATGCTTCTTTGATGGTCTTAGGTGGTGTGTTGATGCAAGAAGGAAAGGTTGTAGCTTATGCTTTGCGACAACTGAGAGTTCATGAGATAAACTATCCAACTCATGATTTGGAGTTGGCTGCAGTGGTTTTTGTGTTGAAAATTTGGAGGAATCATCTCTATGGTTCCAGATTTGAGGTTTAAAGTGATCATAAGAGCTTAAAGTATTTATTTATTCAGAAATAATTAAATAGGAAGAGAAGATGGTTGGAGTTCTAGAAGGATTATGACTTTGGATTGAATTATCATCCCGGTAAAGCTAATGTCGTGGTTGATGCTTTGAGTCGAAAGTATTTGCATATGTCTGCTATGATGGATAGAGAGTTGGAATTGATTGAGCAGTTCAGAGACTTGATTTTGGTCTGACACCGCAAAGTGTGATGTTGGGTATGCTGAAGATGAACAATGATTTTTTTAATAATATTGGAGAGAGTCAAAAGCTAGATGTAAAGTTAGTGGACTTGATGATTGGAAGTAATAAGACTGAGGATAGTGACTTTAAAGTGGATGAGCAAGGTATGCTGAGGTTTCGTGACAGGATTTGTATTCCGAATGATTCTGAGTTGAAAAGAATGATTCTGGAGGAAAGTGATAAGAGTAGCTTGAGTATTCATCCAAGAGCTACAAAGATGTATCAGGATTTGAAAAAAAAATATTTTGGTGGCCTGGATTAAAAAGAGATGTGGCGCAATTTGTGTATGCTTGTTTGAATTGTCAGAAGTCGAAAGTTGAACATCACAAACCTGCAGGGTTGATGCAACCATTAGACATTCTAGAGTGGAAATGAGACAACATTTCTATGGATTTTGTGACTGGATTGCTGAATACTCTGAGAGGGCATGATGCCATTTGGGTGATTGTTGATAGACTGACGAAGTCGGTGCATTTTATTCTGATTAACATCGATTTTTCTTTATAGAAGTTGGTAGAGATTTATATATGTGTGATTGTGAAGTTGCTGGAATTCTGTTGAGTATTGTGTTCAAAGAGGGAGACTATGTATTCCTGAGAGTCACTCTGTGGCCGGTGTCAAATGTGCTTTGAAGTCGAGGAAACTTACTCCTCAGTTTATTGGTCCATATCAGATATCGGCAAGAGTTGGAACTGTTGCTTAAAGAGTGGTGTTGCCACCAAATTTATCGAATTTGTATGATGTGTTCCATGTTTCACAGCTTCAGAAGTATGTTCTGGATCTGTCGCATGTGATTCCGATGGATGATGTTCAGGTAAGGGATAATCTTACAGTTGATGCTTTGCCTGTGAAGATTAAAGACTGTGTGGTGAAGCAGCAGAGAGGCAAAGATATTGCTCTCGTGAAGGTAGTGTGGGGGGCACTGCCGGTGGAAGTATGACTTGGGAGTTAGAGAGCAGGATGCGTGAAGCATATCCTGAGTTGTTTGGATTAGGTAAATTTTCGAGGACGAAAATATTCTAAGTGGGGGAGAGTTGTAACGCCCTGCTTTATTTTAATTAATCTTTTCGTAATTAAAGTTAGGTGTTTTTGTGTATATATGTGTTATTAGTGTCTTTAATGTGTTAGGATACCCTTTGGTAAGGGGTAGTGACCTTATAATTATAGACTCTAAGGGTGAGGGGTGTATGACCAATTGCTTAGAACTTGGTGGTGTGGTGAGAGTGGATAATTAACATAATATTAGTAATATTAGTTGAATTTTACTAATTTAAATTATTAGGGAATATTATTATTATTATTTAGTTGTGGAATAATAATAATAATAATATAAGAAATAGGAAAGGGGGAGTTGGTAAGTTTTTGGTCGGCACGTGTTTTGGGAGAATCGAACAAAGAACTTGAAGTGAGAGCTAGGACAAGAGAAGAGGAATTCATTGTCGAGGAAGAGGAAATCATCGCAGTAACTCTAAGTTAAGGGTAAGTTTCTAACTAGCTAAGGGTTAGTATGATGATAATTGTGGGAAGATTCCTTCATGCCGATTTTGAGCTTTTTTCCTTTTGTTCATACTTTTGATGGAATGGTTTTGTTAAATTTATTTGATTATGATAAATGTTGTATGTTGTTGTTAATAAAATTATTACTTTGTTGCTATTGTTGAATCAATTAATTTTAGTTGATTGTTGTTGTTGATGTTGTGGTTATGTGAAATCGCGAGTCAGAGTCGGAACAATTGTTTTGGGTTTTTTTCGGGGAAAGAAATCGGGGTTTTTTTGTTGATGAAAACTGATTTTTTGAGTAAAATAATGGATTACACGTTCTGTATGAAAAGTGGTATTTTGAGAGGGGTTAAAAAGTGCTTTTCGTATTGATAAGCAGCAGAAAAGTGCTTATGCTGTAGGTGTAATCGGTTACCAGAAATAGGGTAACCAGTTACAGTGTTGAAAAATAGTGTTTCTGGGGAAAATTGTGAGTGTGTAATCGGTTAGCTTGATTTAGGTAACTGGTCACACTATGTGTTTTTGGCGTGGCAGTAGCTGGTTACTATGGGTGTAACCGGTTACCTCTTTTTGAGTAATTGTCGTACCTCAAAAAATATGTTCGAATAGAGTCGCCACTGAAATTTAATTTATTCAAATGAAGGAATAGTAAAATATCAAGAAAACCTTTTTTATGAATGGAAAATGGTCATCGCAACCATATTCGGGTTCGGTAGTCGGATACGTGAGCAGAAGGTATTAGCACCCCCTCACATCCATTGTACTCAACGGGAACCTCTTAGTCTAATTAGTTATTGAATGTTAACTTATTCTATTTGTTTTCTTCGAATAATAAAAGGATTTGCGGAAGATTCTAGCTATGGTTACTTTGTTAGGGGAAAATGGTTGGTTTTTTTATTAGGGTGCTCGAAAAGGATAGGGTCCCTTATGCCTACGTATTCCCTCGTGTAATGGGAAAGTCAGAGCAATCGTAGTTCGGCACTACGCTTTGTTAGTGTGTTTTATAGATATCAATCGCCTGAACACGAGAAAGATATATCGTACCCAAATAATTGAAAGAGAGGAATGAAAGACTCCACACCCCCTGTTTTATCTTTAGTGAAATAATGTTAAGATATGATTAGGTATTTTAAGGAAATAGTTGTTTGAACACGAGAAAGATATCTCGCATCCAAACAATTGAGGAGAAATTTCGAAGACTCAAAATCCCTCCCTTTATTTTTAATAAAATTTTGTTTAAATAATGATTATAAATCTTGAATTGTTTAAGGAAAATACTCGATGTTGATCGAGGTTTGAATTTGTGTGATGGCGATGCAAAAGGCAATCGACTTACAAGAGTTAAGGAAGTAAATCACTTGACGTTGGATCAAGGGTTTACTTGGTTGATGGCGATGCAAAAGGCAATAGACTTACAAGTTGGGGTAGGGCTTAATATATGAATGAAGAATGTTTTGGGTTTGGTTGATGGCGATCATAGAAACAATCAACTTACAAGGGTTTAAAAATGGCTTTATTAAATCAAGAATTAGTTTTAAAAATAATTTAGGTGTGAACGGAAATAAGATGCATACACAATATTAACATCACACATCCATAACAAATGAATCAAAACATAAATTAAAAAGAAAAGTGCACAGATTAAAATCATGACGCAAGTACGTAAATCAAAGCTACGTATGTGAAAATATGCAAGGCTACCGCAAAGAATTAAATCCGATCTAAAGCCAACGACATTGGATCGTTGAAAATTAGCACAAATTGAAATAGCAAATTGCTACCGCTTTAGTGGTCATCGCAAATCGAATCAAGAAACAACAAGATAATAAAATCAAAGAAAATCACAAATTGCAAATCGAAAACGCGAATCAGTAAGTGCAAAAAGTGGATTGTCACTATGCTAAACCATCGAACGCGTGCAAAATTGAAATACAAGGATAAACAAATATAGCACATTGCACATAAACTGATAAAAATCACTACTAGCTTGCTACACTTAACGTGATCATTGCAAGAGGGACCAAAAATTGTGTGGATACAAATTTATCAAAAAGGAGAATAAAGCAAAAGGAGTTTTAAAACGCTAAAACAAACAACGTTGCTGACACAAAAATGAGATCATTGCAACCGGATCAACCCGGAACAAATGTCACGCATCGTGTACACCAATGTGCAAACAGCGTATTGACACAGTCCGATCAGAAAAAATCACAACAATAAAATTCAATATTATCATACTACAAATATATGTATACATATATCTTTAAGATGCATATGCATGTTCATGTATATATAAAACAAAACATCTTTAAAGTATATAATATAGATGAATTACTACAGGAACTGCAGGTTATATATACTGTATGAAGATATACTTGTATGCAAATGAAGAAAATAGATGTTTCACTCTCCCTTCTTTCTATCTTTCTGTCCTTTTCTCCGCCTTTTTTCTTTCGTGGCTTCTCTTTCTTATATCCTCAAGATTATGCCACAAATGGAATTGGACAAAACCATTTACTGACATTATGAGCTTTGTCCGCCAAGTTTTAATCCCCTTTCAATTTTGGTTGATCTTGTCATGAAGTTGTTTTGGAAAGTTTGATGATCTTGTCATGTGAATGTTTTGGAAAGTTTGAAGATCTTGTCATGTGAATGTTTTTGAAAGTGTTGACAATCATAATATATAAATCTAATACTATAATAATAAAAAAAGAAAAATTAAAAATTAAAATTGCAATTTATTTTTAGTTTTTGTGAAAAATAGAATTAAATGTAAAAAGAGAAAAATGTACTAAAAAAAGGGAAACCTGAGATTCAAACCCATGACCTTATGCTTGAATATCCTTGAATTCTCATTTCACTACCAAATGGGCTATCTTTTTTATTCGAAATAAAATATGATTAAAACCCATATAATATTAAAGTGCCCGGACAAAATTGGGGTATGACAGATGCCCCTATTTAATTAACTTTAACTAGAAGGTATGAATGACAGAGATTTTCATACATTCGTGGTGGAAGATAATTAAATACTAAAAGACCCCGAATTATGTCTAAGAAAGTGTGATGAGTTTTAAAAGAAACCAGATCAAGATTGACCCTCGAGTGGACACTAACAATTATAGAAGTTTAACGACATAAAAAAGATGACGATAAACTCAAAATGGAAAAGACCACTAACTCCAAAAGGATATCAGTAAGATCAACAAAAATGGCTATCACCAAAAGGATGATAGTAAGCTCCTAAAGCCTTCCAAAATTGCCAACACCAAAAGGATGCTGGTTAAACTAAACCTTAACGACTGTCATCACCAAAAGGATGATGATTAGGAATCAAGACCAAAGACAACATCACCAAAAGGATGATAGTAAGACCCACGACTCACAGATTGCTATTACTAAAAGGATAACAACCATCACCAAAAGGATGATGAATAATTAAAAATGACAAAGATCGCTACCACCAAAACGATGATAGTTATCACACTGAAACTTGTTATTACCAAAAGGATAATAGTAAGATCAATACACAAAGCTTTCTATCAACAAAAGGATGATAGTTAACTCGATCGTCTTCAAAGATCACCAACATCAAAATGATGAAGGATAAATCAGAATGACAAAGAACGCCATCACCAAAAGGATGATGGTTAGATCACAAATGACTCATGTTAGCACCAAAAGGATGACAGTAAGGCCACAAATTTGCAAGCATCGCCATTGACAAAAGGAATATGGTGAGATCATAACTATAAAGAATGTCGACACTAAAAGGATGACAGTTCTATCACCAAAAGGATGTCAATAAACACACACAACTCGCTATTACCAAAGAGATGATAGTAAGTACAGACAAAAATCTCCGACATCAAAAGGAAGACGGATCTATCACCAAAAGGAAGATAGTGAACACATAACTCGCTATCACCACAAGGATGATAGTAAGCCCCGAATCTTCAAAGATTACCGACACCGAAAGGATGAAGGTAATGACACAATTCCATATCACCAAAAGGATGATAGTAAATTCCTAACTCTAAAGATCACCGACATCAAAAGGATGAAGGTACTGACACAATTCACTATCGCCAAAAGGATGATAGTAAATTTTTAACATTAAAGATCATCGACATCAAAAGGATGAAGGTGATGACACAATTCGTTATCACCAAAAGGATGATAGTAAATTCCCAACTTCAAAGATCACCAACATCAAAAGTATGAAGGCAATAACATAATTTGCTATTACCAAAAGGATGATAGTAAATTCCCAACTTTAAAGATCACCGACATCAAAAGGATGAAGGTAATAACACAATTCACTATCACCAAAAGGATGATAGTAAATTCCCAAATTTAAAGATCACTGACACCGAAAGGATGAAGGTAATAACACAATTCGCTATCACCAAAAAGATGATAGCAAATTCCCAACTTTAAAGATCACTGACATCAAAAGGATGAAGGTAATAACACAATTCGCTATCACCAAAAGGATGATAGTAAATTTCTAAATTTAAAGATCAATGACACCGAAATGATGAAGGTAATAACACAATTCACTATCGCCAAGAGGATGATAGAAAATTTCCAAATTTAAAAATCACCGACGTCAAAAGGATGGAGGTAATAACACAATTCGCTATCACCAAAAGGATGATAGTAAGCACATACTTTCAATGACCTCCCTCACTAAAAGGGATGAAAGTAAGGTAAACAACATTTGGTATCACCAAAAGGTTGATAAAATACCCACACTTCAATGATCACTATCACCAAAAGGATGAAGGTAACGACTAAACAACAAAGCTTGCTATCACCAAAAGGATGATAGTGACCACATGATTTCCATGACCGCACTCACCAAAAGGATGAAAGTAAGGTCGAACAAAACTTGGTATCATCAATATGATGAAAGTAAGGTTGAATAAAACTTGGTATCACCAAAAGGATGATAAAAAACACATACTTTAATGATCATTATCACCAAAAGGATGAAGGTGAAATAAAAACCACAAATTTTACTATCACTAAAAGGATGGCAGTAAGGCTGGCTTGGGGAGATTAACAAAAGGTTGAAGAATTCATCAAGGAAAACCATCCTTATCAATAAAAGGTTGAAATGAATTAACTCATCGGGGAACGCCTAATAAGTAAGGTAGGAATCATTCTTAGAAATACCACTGACTGATTTGAAGATAGGGATTTCATCAACAAAAGGTTGAAGAGAACAACTCCATGGGGAACGCCCATTGAACAACGTCTGATAAGAAATATGCTTGGAGAAACACCAATGAAAGGTCGGAAGATAACCACTGCATCAACAAAAGGTTGGAGAGAACAACTCAATGGGAAAATCCCATTGGCTTAGCTGAGGATCGGCATGGAATCTCGTGATTGATCCAGGATCCTGACTTATGCATGTATGCATGTTTGATTTTGTAAAGGGTACTCCACATTGGATGGAAATACGATGCAAATTCTAATGCACTGAGATGTATGTAGGGATGCAAATGTTGGGGATCTATATAAATTTTGGCTCATGTACGCAATGATGCTTATGATGCATATGGAGCTTGAATGCAGATAGGTGATTGGATAAGTTTTATGAAGGTTCCAGAAAGGTGGAATTTTATTCGGTAGTTGCTAATGAGGATTAGACTTTGGTTGATGAAAGGGTTTGACTTCCTAACACTCAATCTTTAACGATACCATGATCGTAAGATGGATCTGGATGCTCTTGGTTCCCTAAGTTTGATCACTTGCTGATAAGTTGTGTATTCGTTCTTGAGAGAAGCACAACTCTTATGCTTGAGGGTCAGGAAGGCCTGAGAATGAGCGTACCGACGTAATCAACGCCTGCAGATTTTTCTTTTGCTCTGAAATAAATGGTTGCTAGTGTCTGGCAAGATCTGCTTATCCAACTTGAAAGTACATAGAGGACCTGCCCCTTGCAACTTGTTTTTCCCGAGTCTGTTGGGTTCTTGAAAGAATTCTGCTGGGGAACTTAAAGAGTTACCACGACATGATTTTCCCTAGTATCTGAATATGGTAGGAGTCTGCCCCTGATTGAGCCTTTGAGATGATTTGCCCTTGATTGACTGATTCTTAAGATGGTTTAATCTTTGGAAGTTGAGGTTTGATGAGCTCTTGAGATGACTTGCCCTTGATTGAGCTCTTAAGGTAGTCTTGATTCATGACAACACCAACGAAAGTTCAAATTCTTCTCTGATTGCCCCTTGTTGGAATCTCCTTGTGTCGAGTACTGATTTGCAGTTAAAAATTGTTCATCCAAAAATGGTAATTTTAAAGCGATGTTCATGCAAGTTTAGAAAAATCATCATTTATTTGAATGATCTGGAAGTGTGTGGCGAATGGACAATTAGTCCAAACGTAATGCTGATTTAGCTAGTGTATGAAAGATACAGTGAGAATATGACACCAAAACAGAAGATTTAGAAAATCTATAGGAGTCAGTTTACACAATCTTGTTGTATTATGCTTTCAGAATAAACTTTGCCTCAATTAGGTCTTTTGAGGGTTGTAATGTGACTTGGTTTATAGTTATTTGAAACAAAGGATATAAGGCCCCAAAAGTGTTTTAACCCACCCCTTCATCATGATGAACTCCAGTCCTACGTTCAGTTATTTTGTCACACACATTCATCTTCCAAGAGAGTCGACGGTGTAAGAGTTAATGTGATGATTCTCTTGAAATGACAGTCACCTTTTTTTTATGTCAGTAACCATTTTGATTTTGGATATGGTGGTCACTAAATCTTATTTTGTTTTTGCTGAGGATTTACACGACCTCTTTTGATTTATTTGGATCCCTAACTTTTTCCTAGAATGCTTTCTGAAGCTTCTAGTCCACCGGGATTGCCTCAATTTTTTGCCTAAGTCATTGAAGGATTGTGACTGCCAAGTCATTGGTTATTGAATAACAACTGACATATCTTTTGGGTTTTGCATGGCTCCTTCGACACTTCAGATGTGTGTGAAGAATAGCTTATGGTTGATCCCTAGATGGGATGCTTCATCTTTTAATTCGAATGCATATTCAGATTAACTAAACACTACCTTGCCCCGGTTTAAGCATGAGGGTTTGTAGATCCGAAAGAAACTCCTACTTCTAGGCTCGAAGTGTTTAACTAGGGACTAACTCCTTATCTCTCTGGTGTTTGGGGATTTGAAACAATGCATGTACATCATCAACAAGATCTTATCCGAAAGCATACCACAACAGTTATGGGTATTTTGTTTTCATCATCCTCCATCCAATCTTTACTAAAACAACAATTTGATAAAAAAAAAGTGAAGTGGGGAAATATTTTTGTGTATTTTGCGATAATATGAGAAAAGATGAGTGAATACGAAAAGATTAATTCAAAACATGGATAATCATCTTATTAATAAAACCAAATACAAATAACAATGCTTAAAGAAAACAGTACTTAGAAAACAAGAAGAAAACAAAAGAATGCAAAAATGGAAACATGGCATAACAACTACCTTCATTTGAGGAACTGAACTCCTCTTGATTGACAGGCTACTGAACTAGCTTCTTCAGAGACCACTCTGCTTGTCTTCAACAACCCCTTCAATAGCATTCACTGATGGACCACGTGCGATGACATGGGGTTTGTTGCAACATTTGGGTTGTTTGGTGTGAAAGTGAGCTCCTTCGAGTCAATCAAGTCTTGAACTTTATGCTTGAAAGCTTTGCAATTCTCAATTGTGTGCCCCGGGGCACCTTTAGGATACTCACAGTGAGCATTGGCATCATATCCTGGAGGGATAACGGTTGGAGGTGCTAGATCTCTCAAGGCAACCGATCAATCCTTTAGCAGGTAAGGGAGGATTTTGCCATATCGTACAGGCAGAGGATCAAAATGTCTCTCTGGCCTCCTTGCCCTTTGCTGGTTAGGTTGGCGCTGTTGTGGAGCATGTTGTTGTTGATTCTGGTGTTGTTGTTGATACCCTTGTTGTTGATATGGCCGTTGTTGTTAGTAAGTTGGATGCTGGTATGAAATAGGTGTAATGACAACAACTTGATGATATGGATTTTGTTGTTAAGGTATTTGAGCAGGAACTGGAGTTGGAACAATTTGCTGATAAGGCACATGTGCATATTGCGCAACTGTAACATATGGGTGTTGGTAGTAAGGTACTGAAATAGGCGCCCTCTATTGTGTTTCCCCTCTTTAAGAAGAGATTGCATTTGTTTCACCCTCTTTTTTCTTATACCCATTGAAAGGCTTCTTGGTTCCATCCTTGCTGTTAGAACCTCCTTGAATCTTTCCACTCTTCAAATCTTCTTCAATTCTCTCACCAACTATTACCATGTCTAAAAATCCTAAAGACACACTACTGATAAAATTTTCATAATATTGGCCTTGTAAGGACCCATGAAAATATCAATCAATTCACGGTCAACCCATGATGGATGCACTCTTGCAGCTAACTCCCTCCAGCGTTGTGCATATTCTTTAAAGGATTCATTGTCCTTTTGAGCCATACTCTAGAGTTAAGTATGGTTTGGAGCTAGGTCAGTGTTGTATTTGTATTGCTTAACAAAAGCTTCAGCCAACTCAGCCCAAGTACACACACTACTGCATTCCAGCTGCATGTACCATTCTAGTGATGCTCTAGATAGGCTGTCTTGGAAGCAATGGAACATAAACTTGTCATCTTTGACATAGGCAGCCATCTTTCGGCAGTACATCATCAGATGAATATTAGGACAACTGAGGCCCTTATATTTTTCAAATTCTGGCACCTTGAATTTTGAGGGAATCACAACATCTGGCACTAGGCACATCTCCAAGGAATTCAAAGAGGTTGGGTTATGTCTTTCCATAACTAGAATTTTTTCAGCTAAAGCACGACACATCTTGATGGCATTAGAATCTTGAGCGGCGTGAGGATTGATAATGGAGAAAACCTCATGATAATTTTCCACGTCGTATTCATCTTGTTTCTCTTCTTCAGCACGAGGAATAGGAATTTAAGTAACAGTAGGTTGAGCTTGTGGGATAGAACCCACAGTAGCTCCAGATGCAGGAATTGGTTGAGCAAAAACTCCTTCATATGATGGAGTGTATTTTGGTGGCATACCATAGATCATGGGATTTGGAACGAGAACTAAAGTCAATGAGGTAGATCCTTGCACATGGGCGATGTTCCTTGCGGTAGCAGCGGTGTTGCGAAGTTCATCTTCTCTTTTAGCTTGAGAAATTATTGCCTCAAAAATCATACCGATCTTGCTTTTGACAGGGTCCATCTCTTCTCTAAAAGCAGCTTGTTCTTCTTGAATCTGATCCATCATTCGTCTGGTATTGGCTCGAGTAGCATACTGGCATCGGGGAATCAACTTGATTTACTAGAGACTAATAAAGATGAAATGAAATGAGTTTTGGTTTGGAATACAGGGTGCACAGTTAATGCATATGCAATATGAAATGATATGCGTGGATGCAATGTTAAAATGCAAGATCTAGGATCATGCGATCAGTCAAGTTCTGATGTTGGTCATAACAACGGGTAAATAACCGGTATCAGATTAAGGGAACCCCATGGTAGGCTCTAAAATGGGTAGGTGCCTAAAATCATGGATCCTTTTCACAGACATTATTTCCATGACGAAGGTTCATCAGACAATATTACCCTTGAAACAATCTCTTCCAAGTGAGGTTTTCATATCTTCCCACAAGGAAGGAACCTTGTAGGCTTCTAATACACAACCATCGACACAAGGTTTCTAAAGCAGGGTTCTCAGAGTCATAGATTGAGGTTGAACCCATTACTGTCAACTAGTAATACATTCAAGGGATCTCATCTGATTGGGGCTTTGGTATTAACCCAACGAGCCCAGAGGTCTCGCAGGTTAACACTACATAACCATCGTGGATATAATGGGTTAAAGGTCCTTAGAGTCAAAGATTCAGGCTTGAAAACATTGTCGTCATGACAAAGGTTCATCAAAACAATAACATTTCCAAGGGAATCAACTCTAAGTGGGGTTTTTGTATCATCCTCATGAGGAAGATTCCTCGCCAGTCTCTACTACACAACCACCATCCTACTCTTATGTTTTTTCTCAGGCTCGGGTATAGGGCCTATCTCACAAAGCTCGTGATTAGAGAACCCAACATCATAATAATAATACATAAACATAATATCAGAAAATAATAAAATAAAGAAGCAATAAAATAAAAGAGAAGAAAACAAACAAATGAAAAAGAAGACAACTAAGCTAAGTTAAGACTCCTCACAAATTAACCTAAGTTAGGCTCGACTCTCTCTTGCATGGAGCAATTATGTGTCCCCAGCAGAGTCGCCATCTGTCGTACCTCGAAAAATATAATCCTCGCGATGGACACAGAAAAAATATGTTCAAATAGATTCCCCGATGAATTTTAATTTATTCCAATGAAGGAATAGGAAAATATCGAGAAAACCTTTTTTAAGAATGGAAAATGATCATCGCAACCATATCCGAGTTTGGGAGTCAGTTACGTGAGGGGAAGGTATTAGCGCCCTCTCACATCCGTTGTACTCAATGAGAACCTCTTAGTCTAATTAGTGATTGAATGTTAACTTATTCTACTTGTTTTCTTCGAATAATAAAAGGGTTTACGGAAGATTCTAGCTATGGTTACTTTGTTAGGGGAAAATGGTTGGCTTTTTATTAGGGTGTTTGTAACACCCCAGTTTTGTCAGTTTTATTTATTTGAGTTGTTTTGAGTATTTTATTATTATATTATTTTATTTCTGACTTTTATGTGAAAATATGTTATTTTTCATCGTGAATATATTTTGTAGCGTTTTGGGAACATTTGCGAGATGTTTGAGTGTAGGGGTATTTTGGGCATTTTAATTTATTTTGTTAAGTTAGAATATAATAGAAAATAGAAAGAGAGAAAAATAGGAAGAAAAAGAAGAGAAGGAGAAAAGAAAAGGAAGAAGAGAAGAAATAGAGAGAATTTGAGAAAACTTGGGAATCAATTAACCGACTTTCTAGAACACGATTAAATCGGGTAAGGGTGTGAAATTCGATTATCTTATGCTTGTGTATGATTATGTATGTATGTGTTTGCATATGCTATTATCTTTCTCTAGTTTTGGATTCTAGGTTTAAATGAGAAATATAATGAGAAATCGATGGTTTCACGGTCGAAAATCGGTGTAAACGTAGTAGAATACTTGTTACCATGTTTGAGTTATGTTCTAATTGTTATATGTTGGTTTGGAAATGTTTTGGTTGAGAAAATATCATTTTTGGATGAACTGATGCGCTGCTGGGTTTTGCTGAAATCGCAGGTTCGCACTGCGAATGGCCAGCGAAAGAGTGGCGAGCGTTCGCGTGAGGTTCGCACTGCGAACGTTGTATTATTTTTCATTCTGCCACTATTCGCTGGAGGATTCACATTGCGAATAGGGTAGCGAGCATTCGCTGGATGGTTCACACTGCGAACATTGGGAATTTTCTAGGCTATTTTTCATTCTGCCACTGTTCGCTAGGACATTCGCACTGCGAATGGAGAAGCGAAGGACTCGCTAGGAGCTTCGCACTGCGAACATGACAGTTTTTCCCAATCTGTTTTCCTTATAACTTTTGATCCGTGAGTCGGTTTGAGGCGTGGCTTGATGCGTTAGAAAGCTTGTGAAATGTTCTTTATTATTGTAATGGTTTTGAGATTGTTAGCCGATTTAATTATGTCGGGAATCTGGAAATGTGTTGTGTGCCGACTTTTACCGTTTTAACTGTGTGTATTTGAGGCGTTATTACGCAACATGCTTGAAATATAGTTGTATGACTTGTGTGTGGATTATATGATATAAATGCATGTGTTCAGATGGTGTGATGATGGTTTGTGGCCGTATGGAAAATAAATACATTGTTTTGGGCTTGGATTGCAAGCATGATTTATGTTAAGAGAGATGGTTGCATATATGTGTGCATTTGAATGTCATGAGTCCTTGTATGCCAAGCATCATGATATACATTCTTCTGACGTCCTGAGTGACGGATTGATTCCAGAGGGAATCTGCTATAACATCGTGAGCCTTAAAAATAAGAGGTATGAATCGCCTTAAAAATAAGAGGACCGAAAGCGATGATTATAGACGATCGTGTGCCCATGTTGGGTGTGAGCGATCGGGTCGTGTGCCCGTGTGGGGTGTGAGCGATCCCTAAACATCGTGTGCCCGTGTGGGGTGTGAGCGACGGGGAACATCGTATGCCCGACGGGGAGTTACAGTGATGTAACGAGCGATGATTCCAGCAGAGTTCCTGAGTGAACTAGTGATGAGAAACATTGGAAGTCGGTACCACATGTGCATTGCATAGAGTCGTTGTGTCGATCTCTATGCATTTGCATAAATCATGGATTAATTGTGTATGGAATTGTGATTGGGATTGATGAGATGGAATATGTATAGTTGTGTTGATGATGAGTGCATTGTGTATGATTGATATGCATGGGTGATGGATACCTGATAATTGTACTGTGTTGTGTTGTATTTGTTTGTGGTGCATTTGTGGTGAGAATATTTTACGTGTGCATTTCTGTGTTAATATATAATTATATGCAATTGTATTATGATTATTTTTCTCACCCTTCTACTGTTTTATAATGCTCTATGAGGCCTTGCAGATTAGATTGCTGGAGGTATTTTTGTGAAGCTTAAGACTTCATTCTTTTGTCGATCGGCTCTGATATGTGGCACCGGGTAGTCAGGGGGGCCATTTTGTAGTTTGATGTGTATATGTATATATATCTATTGGAGTGTGCATGTATGACTTGATGTATGACAAACTTTTTATGATACATATATATATATGAGATTCAGTTACAGATTTTCCGCTTTTATTCAGTAATTGGATTGTGGGTGTATTACTACCTGAGTTGTTGCATATCTGTATGAGCAGGTGTTGTATGTTTGTCTCAAGTTGATGTGACCCCTCGGTCTATGCTGTGAATTTTAAATATACTCTGATGAAATTTTGAATTTTCTCTTACTGCTTTATTTAATTGGGGGTATAGATTGGGGGTGTTACATTAAGTGGTATCAGAGCCAGTCTGTGTCACTTGTGTCAGTCCTTGTCGGTCTTGGTGTTTGGAGGAGCTGTTTGTTTAACCATAGTTGCTGTTATTGGAAATGAACAGAATATGGCTGGTAGGAATGATGCTTCTTTGGCTGCTGCGATGCAAGCTATGGCTCGGGCTGTGCAGGGTGCACCTAATGCTGCAGGTAATGATGAGTTCAGGAAGAACAAACCGCCTATCTTCAAAGGAAGATATGATCCTGATGGTGCACAGATTTGGCTGAAAGAGATTGAAAGGATTTTCTGAGTGATGGATTGTGCTGAGGATCAGAAGGTGAGACTGGGTACTCACATGTTACTGGAAGAAGCTGATGATTGGTGGGTTACTACACGTCATGTGTTGGAAGCTGCAGAGGAGGAGATCACATGGGCCGTGTTTAGCATTGAGTTTCTGAGGAGGTATTTTCCTGAAGATGTAAGAGGAAAGAAGGAAATTGAGTTTTTGGAGTTAAAACAAGGTAATATGTCTGTTGTTGATTATACTGCTAAGTTTGTAGAGCTTGTGCAGTTTTATCCTCATTATGCTGAAGCGACCGCGGAATTTTCTAAGTGTGTAAAGTTTGAGAATGGATTGCGTCCTGAGATAAAGCAGGCAATTGGTTATCAAAGGATTCGGAGGTTTTTTGATTTGGTGGATTGTTGTAGGATCTATGAGGAGGATAGTAAGGCTCGTTCTACGCACTATAAGAGTGTGAGCGAGAGGAAAGGGAAGCAACAGTTCTGTGGTGGTTCGTATGTAACACCAGCTGATAAGGGTAAACAAAGGGGGAATTTTGAGAAAAGGTCAAGTGGAGGAGGAATGTCTGGTCCTCTGAGGTGTTATAAATGTGGTGAGTTGGGACATCGTCAGTTTAAGTGCAGGAAAGATATGAGGAAGTGTTCTAATTGTGGAGGTTTAGGACATGTCGCAGCTGATTGTGCAAGGAAGAATGTGGTGAAGTGTTTCAACTGTGGTGAACCTGGTCATATTAGTACAAATTGTCTGAAACCGAAGCAAGCTCCAGCTGGTGGGAAAGTTTTTGCATTAGCGGGAACTCAGACTTCCAGTGCAGACCATCTGATCAGAGGTACTTATTTTATTAATAGTACTCCTTTAGTTGCTATTATTGATACTGGAGCGACTCATTCATTTATTTCGTCTGAGTGCGCTAAGCATTTGAATCTTGTGTTGTTTTCGATGGGTGGTGAGATGGTTATTGATACTCCAGCAATGGGGTCAGTAACTACTTCTTTGGTTTGTTTGAGTTGTCCTTTGACAATTTATGGTAAAGACTTTGAGATGGATTTGGTGTGTTTACCGTTGGAGGGTTTAGATGTGGTTCTGGGAATGAATTGGTTGCAGTTCAATAGGGTTCATATTGATTGTTATCATAAGCTGGTAAGGTTTCCTTCTCTTGAGGAAGACGAAGACTCGAGTTTCTTATCTACCAAAGAGTTGAAGAGACTTTTGGCGGATGAAGCTCAGTTGTTTGGGTTGTTTGCATATTTGACTGTGGAGAGTCAAGTTTCACTGGATGTGTTTCATGTTGTGTGTGAATTTCCGGAAGTGTTTCCCGAGGATATTTCAGACTTGCCGCCACCGAGAGAGGTGGAGTTTTCTATAGATCTAGTTCCTGGTACTAGACATGTTTCTATGGCACCTTATCGTATGTCGGCATCTGAGTTGGTTGAGTTAAAGAAGAAGTTGAATGAATTGTTGGAGAAGAGGTTTGTGAGGCCAAGTGTTTCTCCTTGGGGTGCTCCAGTTTTATTGGTGAAAAAGAAAGATGGAAGTATGCGGTTGTGTATTGATTATCGCCAGTTGAATAAGGTGACGATTAAGAATAAGTATCCTCTTCCGAGAATTGATGATTTGATGGATCAATTGGTTGGTGCTTGTGTGTTCAGTAAGATTGACTTAAGGTCGGGATATCATCAGATTAGGGTGAAAGAGGACGATATTCAGAAGATGGCTTTTAGGACACGTTACGTTCATTATGAATATTTCGTGATGCCGTTCGGGGTTCCTAATGCGCCAGGTGTGTTTATGGAGTACATGAATTGTATTTTTCACAAGCATTTGGATCTATTTGTTGTTGTGTTTATTGATGACATATTGATTTATTCTAAGTCTTGGGAGGAGCACGCAGAGCATTTGCGTATTGTTTTACAGGTTTTGAAGGAAAAGAAGCTTTTTGCCAAATTATCTAAGGGTGAATTCTGGTTGTCGGAAGTGAGTTTTCTTGGACACGTAATTTCAGGTAATGGTATTGCTGTGGATCCATCTAAAGTAGAAGCAGTTCTACAATGGGAGGCTCCGAGATCTATTACTGAAATTCGAAGCTTTTTGGGTTTGGCCGGTTATTATCGAAGGTTTATCGAAGGTTTTTCTAAGCTAGCACTTCCTTTGACCCAGTTGACTTGTAAAGGGCAAGCGTTCATTTGGGATATTCGGTGTGAGGAAAGTTTTAATGAGCTGAAGAGAAGATTGACGACAGCTCCGATTTTGATTTTGTCGAATCCTAATGAATCGTTTGTGGTGTATTGTGATGCGTCTTTGATTGGTCTAGGTGGTGTGCTAATGCAAGACGGTAAGGTCGTGGCGTATGCTTCGAGGCAGTTGAGAGTGCATGAGAAGAATTACCCTACGCATGATTTGGAATTAGCGGCTGTGGTTTTTGTGTTGAAAATTTGGAGGCATTATCTTTTTGGTGCGAGGTTTGAAGTCTTTAGTGATCATAAAAGTTTGAAATATTTGTTTGATCAGAAGGAGTTAAATATGAGGCAGCGTAGATGGTTGGAATTTTTGAAGGACTACGACTTTGGCTTGAATTACCATCCTGGTAAAGCTAATGTGATAGCCGATGCATTGAGCCGAAAATCGTTGCATTTGTCCGCTTTAATGGTTAAGGAGTGGGAACTTTTGGAATCGTTTAGAGATTTGAGTTTGGTTTATGAAGTGACGTCGGATAGCGTGAGGCTTGGAATGCTAATGATTACTAATGATTTCCTGATGACGGTAAGTGAGAAGCAGAAGTTGGATGTGAAATTAGTGGATTTGATGTTGGTTGGCGGAAAAGATGCGAGTGGTGATTTTCGAGTGGATGTTAATGGTGTTTTGAGGTTCCGACGTAGAATTTGTATTCCGGATGATTCGGATTTGAAAAGGATGATTTTGGAAGAAGGACACCGGAGTAATTTGAGTGTACATCCAGGAGCGAACAAGATGTACCAAGATTTGAAGAAGATTTTCTGGTGGTCTGGATTGAAGGGAGATGTAGCTCAGTTTGTTTATGCTTGTTTGACGTGTCAGAAATCGAAGGTAGAACATCTGAGGCCTAGTGGTTTGTTGCAACCGTTGGATAATCCGGAGTGGAAGTGGGATAGCATTTCCATGGATTTTGTAACAGGGTTGCCGAATACACAGCGAGGGCATAATGCTATTTGGGTGGTTGTTGATAGGCTGACTAAATCGACTCATTTTATTCCGATTGACATCAGTTTTACCTTGGAGAGGTTGGCTGAGATTTACATCAGTGTGATTGTGAAGTTGCATGGGGTTCCATTGAGTATTGTTTTGGATCGAGATCTGAGGTTTACTTCGAGATTTTGGGAAAGTTTACAGAAGGCATTGGGTTCTAAATTGAGATTGATTTCGGCTTATCATCCGCAGACGGATGGACAGACGGAGAGAACGATTCAGTCTTTAGAAGATTTGTTACGAGCTTGTATTTTGGAACAAGGTGGTGCGTGGGATAGTTATCTTGCATTGATTGAATTCACGTATAATAACAGTTTCCATTCCAGTATTGGAATGGCACCGTTTGAAGCACTGTATGGACGAAGATGTCGAACACCGTTGTGTTGGCACGAATCGGGTGAGAGTTCGGTAGTTGGACCAGAGTTGGTGCAACAGACTACGAAAAAAGTGAAGATTATTCGTGAAAAAATGAACGCTTCTCAGAGTAGGCAAAAGAGTTATCATGATCGGAGAAGAAAAGATCTTGAGTTCCAAGAGGGCGATCATGTATTTTTGAGAGTTACGCCAGTAATGGGTGTTGGTCGTGCGTTGAAATCGAAGAAGCTTACTTCTCGGTTTATTGGTCCTTACCAGATATCTGCGAGAGTGGGTGCTGTGGCTTATAGGGTGGCGTTGCCGCCGAATCTGTCGAATTTGCATGATGTGTTCCATGTTTCACAGCTTCGGAAGTATGTTCCGGATCCGTCGCATGTGATTCCGATGGATGAGGTTGAGGTAAGGGAGAACCTTACGGTTGAGGCATTACCAGTTAGGATTTTGGATCGAGAGTTGAAGAGGTTGCGGGGCAAGGATATTGCACTTGTGAAAGTGGCGTGGGGAGGCGCTGCTGAGGGCAATTTAACTTGCGAGTTGGAGAGTCGGATGCGGGAGTCGTATCCAGAGTTGTTCGTCTCAGGTATATTTTCAAGGACTAAAATTTCTAAGTGGGGGAGAGTTGTAACACCCCAGTTTTGTCAGTTTTATTTATTTGAGTTGTTTTGAGTATTTTATTATTATATTATTTTATTTCTAACTTTTATGTGAAAATATGTTATTTTTCATCGTGAATATATTTTGTAGCGTTTTGGGAACATTTACGAGATGTTTGAGTGTAGGGGTATTTTGGGCATTTTGATTTATTTTGTTAAGTTAGAATATAATAGAAAATAGAAAGAGAGAAAAATAGTAAGAAAAAGAAGAGAATGAGAAAAGAAAAGGAAGAAGAGAAGAAATAGAGAGAATTTGAGAAAACTTGGGAATCAATCAACCGACTTTCTAGAACACGATTAAATCGGGTAAGGGTGTGAAATTCGATTATCTTATGCTTGTGTATGATTATGTATGTATGTGTTTGCATATGCTTTTGTCTTTCTCTAGTTTTGGATTCTAGGTTGAAATGAGAAATATAATGAGAAATCGATGGTTTCACGGTCGAAAATCGGTGTAAACGTAGTAGAATACTTGTTACCATGTTTGAGTTATGTTCTAATTGTTATATGTTGGTTTGGAAATGTTTTGGTTGAGAAAATATCATTTTTGGATGAACTGATGCGCTGCTGGGTTTTGTTGAAATCGCTGGTTCGCACTGCGAATGGCCAGCGAAAGAGTGGCGAGCGTTCGCGTGAGGTTCGCACTGCGAACGTTGTATTATTTTTCATTCTGCCACTATTCGCTGGAGGATTCACATTGCGAATGGGGTAGCGAGCATTCGCTGGATGGTTCACACTGCGAACGTTGGGAATTTTCTAGGCTATTTTTCATTCTGCCACTGTTCGCTAGGACATTCGCACTACGAATGGAGAAGCGAAGGACTCGTTAGGAGCTTTGCACTGCGAACATGACAGTTTTTCCCAATCTGTTTTCCTTATAACTTTTGATCCGTGAGTCGGTTTGAGGCGTGGCTTGATGCGTTAGAAAGCTTGTGAAATGTTCTTTATTATTGTAATGGTTTTGAGATTGTTAGCCGATTTAATTATGTCGGGAATCTAGAAATGTGTTGTGTGCCGACTTTTACCGTTTTAACTGTGTGTATTTGAGGCGTTATTACACAACATGCTTGAAATATAGTTGTATGACTTGTGTGTGGATTATATGATATAAATGCATGTGTTCAGATGGTGTGATGATGGTTTGTGGCCGTATGGCAAATAAATGCATTGTTTTGGGCTTGGATTGCAAGCATGATTTATGCTAAGAGAGATGGTTGCATATATGTGTGCATTTGAATGTCATGAGTCCTTGTATGCCAAGCATCATGATATACATTCTTGTGACGTCCTGAGTGATGGATTGATTCCAGAGGGAATCTGCTATAACATCGTGAGCCTTAAAAATAAGAGGTATGAATCGCCTTAAAAATAAGAGGACCAAAAGCGATGATTATAGACGATCGTGTGCCCATGTGGGGTGTGAGCGATCGGGTCGTGTGCCCGTGTGGGGTGTGAGCGATCCCTAAACATCGTGTGCCCGTGTGGGGTGTGAGCGACGGGGAACATCGTATGCCCGACGGGGAGTTACAGTGATGTAACGAGCGATGATTCCAGCAGAGTTCCTGAGTGAACCAGTGATGAGAAACATTGGAAGTCGGTACCACATGTGCATTGCATAGAGTCGTTGTGTCGATCTCTATGCATTTGCATAAATCATGGATTAATTGTGTATGGAATTGTGATTGGGATTGATGAGATGGAATATGTATAATTGTGTTGATGATGAGTGCATTGTGTATGATTGATATGCATGGGTGATGGATACCTGATAATTGTATTGTGTTGTGTTGTATTTGTTTGTGGTGCATTTGTGGTGAGAATATTTTACGTGTGCATTTCTGTGTTAATATATAATTATATGCAACTGTATTATGATTGTTTTTCTCACCCTTCTGCTGTTTTATAATGCTCTATGAGGCATTGCAGATTAGATTGCTGAAGGTATTTTTGTGAAGCTTAGGACTTCATTCTTTTGTCGGTTGGCTCTGATATGTGGCACCGGGTAGTCAGGGGGATCATTTTGTAGTTTGATGTGTATATGTATATATATCTATTGGCGTGTGCATGTATGACTTGATGTATGACAAACTTTTTATGATATATATATATATATATATATATATATATATATGAGATTCAGTTATGGATTTTCAGCTTTTATTCTGTAATTGGATTATGGGTGTATTACTACCTGAGTTGTTGCATATCTGTATGAGCAGGTATTGTATGTTTGTCTCAAGTTCATGTGACCCCTCGGTCTATGCTGTGAATTTTAAATATACTCTGATGAAATTTTGAATTTTCTTTTACTGCTATATTTAATTAGGGGTATAGATTGGGGGTGTTACAGTGTTCGCCAAGGATTGGGTCCCTTGTGCCTACGTATTCCCTCGTGCAATGGGAAAATCATAGAAATCGTAGTTCGGCACTACGCTTTGTTAGTGTGTTTTATAGATATCAATTGCCTGAACACGACAAAACATATCTCGTACCCAAACAATTGAAAGAGAGGAATGAAAGACTCCACACCCCCTGTTTCATCTTTAGTGAAATAGTGTTATGATATGATTTGGTATTTTCAGGAAATAGTTATTTGAACACGAGAAAGATATCTCGCATCCAAACAATTGAGGAGAAATTTTGAAGACTCAAAATCGCTCCGTTTATTTTCAACAAAATAGTGTTTAGATCATGATTATGTATCTTGAATTGTTTAAGGAAAATACTCGATGTTGATCGAGGTTTGAATTTGCGTGATGGCGATGCAAAAGGCAATTGACTTACAAGAGTTAAGGAAGTAAATCACTTGACGTCGGATCAAGGGTTTATTTGCTTGATGACGATGCAAAAGGAAATCGAATTACAAGTTAGGGTAGGGTTTGATATATGGGTTTACTTGGTTGATGACGAATCAAGAATGTTTTGGGTTTGGTTTATTGCGATCATAGAAATAATCGACTTACAAGGGTTTAAAAACAGCTTGATTAAATCAAGAATTAGTTTTAAAAATAATTTAGGTGTGAACTGTAACACCCTTCTAACCCAACATATATTTATCGTAACATATGGGAATTAAATAAAATAAAATCACCACTCAAGGGTGTCACACTTCATAGAAACATCATAATTATCATCTTGCTCTGTAACATGGGTTACATCATGTAGAAATAACAACTTATTATAGATCAACACATCTTTTAAAAAGCAAAAATATTGCAGCGGAATCATCCTCATAATAAGCTCCTCGATAAAAAAAACTCATAATAATTTTAGTCCCATCCAATTAGGAATTATAATAGTTCGACATCTTCAAAATCCTCATAAAATATGTTAGTCAAGGAAACACAACATTCGCATAACTAGCATTCTCAACCCGATGTTACATATCAGAGCAAGACACCTTCTAATTTAAGAAAACTAATAAAATAATCCAAAGCTATCTTCAACACTTCTACAAGCTACTCCATAGCATCTGCGCGTTACCCATGTGGAGGAAACATTCAAACAGGCAGGGTGAGTATTCATAGTTCATTATAAAAGATATTAGGAAAGATTTAGTAGTTGAAAATATCATTATGTCAACATATATTATACATCAATACATATTGCTCACCAACACAACATCACAACAATAACACATCTTTCATCATCAAATTCATCATATACTTACATAGTTCGCAAGGATCATCACGTCACAACTCATGAACAACAGTTTATGCAATGCCACTTAAGATGCAACAACATTTTGAATAAAATGCATGTGGTGCCAATTATTTATGAACACCTGTGATGAGTCCAAGCCTTTGAGGTTGGCATCAATTTTGGTAAAACTAACTTACCAGAAAGATGTTGGACAAGATGTCCTAACATGTTGAACTGACTGCAGGTTAATTTGTTAGACAAGATGTCATATTATGTTGATTCGACATCTCTGTCTGTTACAGTTTGGAATAACGGTTATCTGATTTCCAGTTTTTATGGGAATGTGCTTTTGTCCTAGCTGGAATCCGAGATTGAGGAATCATAGATTCTGATTCTAAAAGGAATATACTATTTCTAAGTGTGGAGACACTTTAGGAAACTTAGGTTTGAAGAAACTATTCTAGAGAAGAATAGGTAGCAGATTCTGTGGAGCTGAATTGCTGGGATTCTGAAGCCCAAATCCAGTTCTGTTTAGTGATATAAATAGGATGGATTTAACATAGAATAGGCACTGAATATACACAACTGTTATTGAGTACTAAGGTTTGTACTTTTGTGAGCCTCTCTTGTATTGCGTGAATACCGGAGTTTGACAGTTTTATTGAGTTGTAATTGTTCAGTCACTGCTGTGATTGAAAGGGAATTGAGAAGGGTCCCATACCTAGGAGTGTCTTAGGTAGAAATTTAGCACGGGTAGTTTCTAGGTGACAAGTTGTAAATGGTGGAGTTTAGCTTAGAACCAATTCTGCTTAGTGAATTTCATACCTGGATTGGTAGCCCCCAGAAGTAGGTGTTGTTGATCACCGAACTCAGTTAACACTTCTTGTGTGTTGTTTACTATTTGTTGTTTGTATTCTGTTTCTCATTATCCTTGTGTGAGAAGCAGAGATCAAGTGTCACGACATCCTGTCCGACATCTTAGTGATCTGCTTAACCAGAAATTCAATTAGTATCAGAGCAGGCATTCTGCTCTTTATCTGGGTGAGATTTAGGGACAATACTTTTGGGTTTAATGGATAAAGAAGGAGGAATTTTAAATAGACCACCCATACTTGATGGTTCCAATTATGAATATTGGAAAGTGAGCATGGTGGCGTTTATCAAGTCCATGGATGGTAAAGCTTGGAAGTCTGTGGTTAAAAGGTGGGATCCACCAAAGACCAAAGACAAGGATGTTAATATCACTGATGAGCTGAAACCTAAGGAAGACTGGGATGACAAAGATGATAAGCTTGCTCAAAGAAATTCTAAAGCCTTGAATGCGTTGTTCAATGGTGTGGACAAGAACATCTTCAGACTCATCAAGAATTGCACTGTTTCAAAGGATGCCTAGGAAATCTTGAAGACTGCTCATGAAGGAACCTCTCGAGTTAAATCCTCAAGACTTCAACTTCTCACCTCCAAGTTTGAGAACTTGAGAATGAAGGAGGATGATAGTATTCAGAAATTTCATATGAATATTGTGGATATAGCCAATACCTCAAGTGATCTTTGAGAAAAGATTTCAGAAGCAAAGCTTTTCCAAAAAAATTCTAAGATCTCTTCCTAAGAAGTTTGACATGAAGGTGACAGCCATTGAAGAGGCTCAAGATATCAACACCTTGAAGGTAGATGAACTCATGGGTTCTCTACAAACTTTTGAAATGGCACTGACTAAAAAGACTGAGAAAAAGAAAAGCCTAGCCTTGGTGTCTAATCGTGATGAAGGAAAGACAAACTCCAAAGAAGAGATGTCTAAGGCTGTTGTGTTTCTAGGAAAATAGTACAGTCAATTGCTGAAGAAAATAGAGGGGGAATCAAGAGCTAATATCAAGTCTTAGTCATTCAACAATAATAAAAGGAATAATTTTGGAAGAAACTCTAAGTATGAAGAGAAAGATGACAAAGGAAGGGGATCAAGTACTTTGAATGTGAGGGATTTGGACACATTAAATATGAGTGTCCTACTTTTCTCAAGAAAGAAAAGAAAGGCCTTACTACATCTTGGCCTGAAGATGACTCTGCAAGTGATGAAGAATCACCAAAACAGGTTTCTACTCTTACAGGGATATTTGACTCTGATATAGAATCAGAAATTGGAGATCTATCATATAATGATCTAATCAAATCCTTCAAGGAGCTTTATAAGAGATGTACTGAAGTCTTCCAGCTAGGAGAAGATCAACATAAGGTTATTAGGCTCCTTAAGGCTGAAAGATTAAAATAACTTGATGTCATCTCTGATCTTGAAGAAGAAGTTGGTGCGCTTAACTCCAAACTTGACAATGTAACCAAAAATGTGAGGTTGCTCAACAATAGTTCTGATGTTCTAGATGAAATACTACAGGTTGAGAGAAATGCTGGAGATGTCAGAGGACTTGGCTACAATGATCAAGTAATGTTTAGCAAGAAAAGAGATCCAGGATGCAGCCTTAATCAGACCGAAAGAAGACAGAATATGTCTAACAGAATGTCTCAACATCAGTACAGACATCAGAAACATACCCCAAGTAAAAGGAGACAAGATTGGAAATGTCATTATTGTTGCAAGTATGGTCACATTAAACGTTACTGCTACAAGCTACATGGATATCCTAAGGCAAGTAATGTCGGAAAGAAAAGGAGTTCCAAGAATGAGTCTGTGGCCGTAATAGCTCATTCCTCGCAAAAAGGGTACACTGAAGAGAAGTGGTACTTTGATAATGGATGTTCAAGACACGTGACTGGTGTCAAGAACTATTTGGTGATTATAGAGCCTCATTTCTCCAACTATGTCACCTTTGGAGATGGATCCAAGGGAAAGATAAAAGGAGTTGGAAGATTGGATCAAGCTGGGAATCCTAGACTTGACAATGTGCTATTTGTTAAGGGATTAATTGCAAGTTTGATTAGCATAAGTCAACTTTGTGATGAAGGTCTAAAAGTTAACTTTACCAAATCTGAATGTTTGGTTGTGGATGATAAAGAAAGGATTATCATGAAAGGTGTCAGATCAAAGAATAATTGTTATGTATGGACGTCTTTGCAGATAGAGTGTTCATTAATGTCAAATGAAAAACATCATAAACATTCCTCAGATCTGAACATGGATGAATTACAAATTGGAAGGTTAACCAAGATGACATATAAGAGGTTGCAACATCAGACTATCTCAAGGATTGAGAATCTTCTTTAAAAGGCCTCTATGATTGATAAAATTGCAAGAACTAGATGTTCTTATGCTGTCACAAATGACTCAATCATAGAAACTAAAGAAAAAACTACAAAGAATGGTTGTTTTCAGATCACTGGAGTCAGACTTTTGCTGTTCTGGCATAATGTCACACTAGATGTCATGACATCTTTCTGTGACGACTTGAACCTTCCTAGTGGTAAAAAAATTCAGGAAAAGATTTTGAAGGACAAATTAGGGTTTTACTCGTTGTGTGGAAACACTATTCAAGGGTATGCATGGTTTCAAAATCAATCATTTCAAATCAACCAAACCCGCTTCTGCGATACATACCCTCACTCTACACTATTCTTCTCAAAATCCTCCACCTTTAAGATTTAAGAAAAGGCAAATCTTGTTCACTCTACGATGTCACAACAACAATCGCAAATAAGAGCAAGCAACAAGGATACTGCAGCGACATCCTCTACTAGGTTAAAACCTGAGGAGCTGCATGCTAAAGATGCAATTGATGTTGTTCCCCTTGCGGTTATCCCATGCAAAATTGACAAACTTCTTGTAAGAAGATCAAAGAACATTTCACCAGGTAATCCTTCGAACACTTCTGGTGCTTTCTCTAACCCTTGGAAGGCAATAAAAAAGTTTAACACGAATGAAAGGATTGACAGTATAGTGAATAAAATCATAAGTCAAGGGGATAGAATGAATGTTGCTAGAATCACTAGATCACTAGCTTAGATTATGCCAACAAACTCAATTCATGATGATGATATGACTGATAGAAATGCTGATATTGGAGAAGATGGTGATGAAGCGTCAGAGGGAATTTGCACACCCTTGCTGACTCTTGTCATACCCCAAATTTTGACCACTTAGATTTCCCATCATTGTGCAAATCATCATCATCAAGAATTAGGGTTTCAAGCCCTCTCAAAGCCTTAGACAAAGGATCAATCAAGGAATGACATGATCTTCAACTTGTCTAACCTATCAAACATCCACAATGGATCAAAAGGACTCCCACTTCAAGGATCAAGCACAGGGCTGCTCCCTTCTAGGTGGATCAAGTCTCAAGATCGACAGTGTCACCAAATTAGGGTTTTGGTCGACCAGAGCCTCCAAATGGAAATTTTTCATCTGGGCACAAGCCAATGATCCAAAATATAACCTAATATACTTCATGGGACCTCATGGACCCAATCATCAAGTCAATTTTGTCTCAGGGGATGCATTCATCAAAAATAAGGAATTAGGGTTTCTTGACCTAATTCACCCCTAAGTTGACTTTTAGGGCAAATCATGAACCAAGACCTCAAGAGAGGGTTTGAGGGTCTCTAACGAGCTATATTGATCCATTTGGAACAATGGATTAATCCAAGAAGCTTGAGCAACAAGTCTCAATTTCATCTGCACCACAATTAGGGTTTCGCGAGGAAAGTCAACTGTAACTTTGACTTTTGACCAGGACATGCTCCCAAGCCCTAAGACATGATTCAATATACCCTATGACACCCATGGAACATGTCCATCAAGTTTGATTTAGGTCAAGGACATGATTTCATGAAGAATTGCACTGTTTGGAATTCATCTGATAAAAAGTCAACTGTGCACAAAAGTCAACTTTGACTTTTTGAGATTTTTCACCAAAATGGATTTTTAACCCTAAAATGATGTTAATGTATGATTTGAATCATCATTCATCAAGAAAAATCAAAGAAAGTGGGATAACTTGTAAAAGGGGTAATCATAAAAACTTAGAAAAATTTCTAAGTTATGGAAAAAGTGACACTAATGTGCCAACTTTGGAGGACCATAACTCCTAAACCACAAGGCCATTGTTCCCCATTCAAAGCTTGATTTGTAGATCTCATTGCCCTCTACAAAAGCTTCATACTGACCTATGTCCAAATTCCTCATGGATTTTGAGTTATGGAGTGATCAAAATCAAGAAAAGTCACTTTGTTCCAACACTTAGTGAAAATTTCACTAAGTCAGATTTTACCCTACTTTTTGCCAAATGTAGGGGGATTTTTCACTTGGATTCAAAAGAGATCAAAGGCAAACATGTTCAAACAGTTGTTGTATCATGTAAGGGCTTTCCAAAATGGCCAAGAACATTACCAAATTCAATTTGAGTCATGAGATATGACATTGGCAAGTTGCCTTGTTGAAATCTGTCAAGGCAAGGCAGATTTTGCATTTTTGCTCGATTTGCCAAAATCAGCCAAATCCAAATGCTCCTATCCACTTGGACACCTCTGAGGATTGAATCTAAAGGGGACAATCACTGAGCCAAGCCTCCAAAGTCTTTGGAACAAGAAATAGCATGTGAACCTAGAATGGCCAAAATAGGGACAAGACTCCAATTTTGGATTGGAGCATTCAATGGAAGCATCAAGGTGGCATGGACTGAGCCATTCTCAACTGAATTCAGTCAAGACTTATCCAAGACCAAGGGAACCAACAGCCTGTGCCCTAACCTCTAGTCAATGGCTAGAGGAGACTTGGATTTTCATTTGCCAACATTGGCCAAACCTACTCAGCAGTTGCCATTCACTATTCCTTGCAAAACAAACTTGCTCTACTATAAATAGAGCTCAATTGTGATCAGTTTGAGTACACCAAAGCCATCAAACAGATGCTTTCCTTAAAATATCTTATTTCACTCCAATTTTTCCTTCTAAGGCAAGCCACTATCGGGTTTTGAGTTTGAGAGCTTTTCCAATCAAACCAATCACACACACACCTCACATACATCATATAGAAGTGATCCAAACACTCACATAACATCTGGAACACAGATTTCACAAAATCACCAGCCAATTAAGGGAGGAACACAGATTTCACAGAATCATTGAGGCATATAGGAACTAAGGGAGGAAACTTCCCCAACGTACCCCTTATAGGAACTAAGGGAGGAATCAACTATCATCCAGTTCTCGTTCGTCGTCAATTTGGATACCCGATGAGGCATATTCCGCTGAATGCTCATCTGGAAGGTCTTTTCTTCAAGGAAGGAGAAAACGACAGGGCACTAAATATGGAAATAGTGCACACTTCAAAACGCGTTCATAAGAAAGGACAAGAGTCTCTAGGAAAACCGGGTTGTGTCTCGGTGGAGCCTTATATCCACTGGGTATAAACTAGAGCTCTCAAGCTAAAGATGCCTTATCCGCGTTACGAAATTCTTCCGCCGAGAGAATTTGTCATGTACTTCATGACGGAAACTGAAAAGCTTCAGGTTACTCTCAACAAAGCTCAAAAGGAGAGAAGGTCTTGGAAGAACAAGTACCGCACCCTCGACATAGAGTGCATCAAAATACAACAATTACTAAAAGAAAAGGATGCTCTGATTGAAATTTTGGAGCAACATGCTGTAGAGAATCAAGATGACCAAAGGAATTTGCTCACTCCTTTCACCTGGCAAAGGAATGACAACCCGACAACGGCCCAAGAGCCCCGGTCAAAGAAAAGGAAGATACCAGAATCAGCACCCGAGTTCTCTCGGGACCCCTTAGCTTAGGTTTCTGCTTCTGCATCTTGTAATCTACTGTATTTCCATTTATGTAATCCTTTGAATTTCAATAAAAAGGGGTTTCCCCACTGTTTGATATTTACAATCTAATTGTCGAAGTTTATTTTGATTAAACCAAAAAAAAATTAATATAATCATTGCATTCATCATTCTCACATCGCGTATTCTTCTTACCTACGAATCTCACGTTTGTGTCTCGATTCTAGAGTCAAACTGTCTCATTCGTACAATACTCGGGCCAATCGTCAGAAAAAGATGGATGATCTTGAGGAAGAAAACAGAGAGTTAAAAGAAGAGATTGACGCTCTGAGAGAGGATATGAGAAAGCTTCATAACGACATGCAAGTCATGGCAGAAGCTCAGCTACAAAGAACTGTGATCTCAGAGATCACCTTGACGCCCATAGTGGAGAAGTATGATCCTAGGTATCAAATGCCAAAAGATCGTCCTTGGGGCATGCCTGCTAACTATATCCCAGAAGGATATGTTCCGACGATCACTGAAGATCAGGGAATCATAACAGAAGCCGCTGGGCCTGAAGGTTACAAACTTCGGGAAAGCGAAGATGCCAGGGGCATACTAAAGACTCCTGAAGGTTACAAACTTCAGGAAACGCCAAGATTCGCTGCCGTAGTCACGGTACCACCTCCTGTGGTGCACATTGTCCCGAAAGGACAGATTCCACAGATACCTTCTGGTAAAAAGGAAACCATGTTCGACATAATGGATGAATTCCAGGAGCAGTTTCTGGAAATGCAGAAGGAGCTGCAAGCCATTCGCGGTCAGGATTTATTTGGAAAGGACGCCGCAGACCTCTGCTTGGTCCCCAATGTAAAAGTTCCGCACAAATTTTAAGTGCCCGACTTTGAAAAATACAAGGGTAACTCTTGCCCTCAAAGCCATCTGGTGATGTACGCTCGGCGAATGTCCGCTCAGACGGAGAATCAGGACCTACTGATTCACTTCTTTCAGGATAGTTTAACCGGTGCCGCATTAAAATGGTACATGGGTTTATACCGTGCCACAATCAGCACATTCAGAGATCTTGGCACTGCCTTCATCCAACAATAAAAATACAATTTGGATATGGCACCCGACAGAGATCAACTCAGATCGATGTCGCAAAAGGACAAGGAAACCTTTAAGGAGTATGCTCAAAGGTGGCGTGACATTGCCGCTCAAATTTGTCCACCACTTGAGGAAAAAGAGATGACAAAGATCTTCTTAAAGACCTTAAGCTCATTTTACTATGACCGAATGGTTGCCAGTGCGCCCAGTGACTTCACCGAAATGGTTGGCATGGGCGTACGTCTTTAGGAAGCTGTCTGAGAGGGACGTTTGGTAAAAGACACTGGATCGACGAGCGGTACTAAAAAATACGGTAGTGCTCTCCCTAAGAAAAAAGAGCAAGATATTGGGAATATCTCTCTCAGAAAGCAAAGGCGATGTTATCAACCAGTAGCAGCTGTAACTCCTGCTATCAGCCTTGCGCCTATCCCTACGTATCAACCTCAGGTTGCGCAAAGCTAACCTAATCAGCAAAGGACACAACAGCCTCTTCAGCAGGGTCTTCCTCCATATAACAACAACCGTACAACACGGTCATTAGGGTTTGATCCTATACCCATGTTGTACGCAGAGCTGTTTCCATTACTACTGGCTAAGGGGCACATCCAGACTAAGTCTCCTCTTACAGTACCGGAAAATCTGCCTTTCTGGTTTAAGGTGGATCAAACTTGCCCTTACCACCAAGGAGGATCAGGGTATAACATAGAGACTTGTCTCAATTTCAAGTCCGACGTGCAAAAACTTGTTAGGAGCGGGGTCTTATCCTTCAAGGATACAAATCCTAATGTTCTCACGAACCCGCTGCCTCAATATGAGAAGGCTGCAGTCAATTTGATAGAAGGAGAGACTAACGGTGTCTATCAAATTCACGATGTACTCTTGTTGAAAACCAATCTGGTCAAAATGCATTGTAGACGAAGTGGATATGGCCATGTGCCACCTCATAATTATCATCAATGTGATGTTTGCTCTAAAAACAATAAAGGATGCTCGATAGTGCAATCAGCTCTACAGGAACAGATGGATCTCGGATGGATCCAGGAGCACCTAGTTTGTGGAGTTAACATGGTCTATACGAATTCTAATGTCATTCAGAATCACGATATCTCTGCGATGAATGTCAACTTGGTGGCGATGCACTCAAGGCAAAGCCAGTATCATAATCTGCCACGGCACGATTACAGTTCTTGTCTGACTTGCTCGGTAAACAAACAGGGATGCTCTTTCATACAAGAAGCCCTCCAGCGTCAGATGGATCTTGGATGGATCCAAGACTACCATGATAGGAATTCCTATCAAATCAACATGGTTCAGATCTTCGATATTCGCATGATGAATACCAACCTGGTAGAGTTACATGCTGAGCAGGTCCGACTCGGATTCTTAATATCACACGACTATCAAAGCTGTAAAGCAGGTTGCAAAAACGATCGAGGTTGTACCCTTGTCCAAGAGGCACTTCAGCACTTGTTAAATCACTGGTGGATGCCAATCTACATGGATGAAGATACTCAGCAAATTAGTATCAGTAACAGGAATCCTACTCGGCGTCAGAGTCAGGATGTCCGATCTGTGGAAGCTAACCTAGTGAGGTTACATTGTATTCAAAGTGGGCGTGGCCAGGTTCCACCACACAACTATGACCGTTGTAATGTCTGTTCAGAAAGTAACCAAGGGTGTTACCTTGTGAGAACGGCTCTTCAGGGTCAGGTGGATCGTGGAGAGATTCGCCCATATCCAGGTTCTGGACCCATCAACTGGACGCCGAACTACCTTGCCGATCAAGTTGAGGATGTTGTCACGATCTCTGGTCATCATAATGTCATACCCCAAATTTTGACCACTAAGATGTCCCATCATTGTGTCAATCATCATCACAATATGGATGGGCCATCATACTTCATCAGTCTCCCCAAAGATGGGTGAGCATCCACTACAATCAAAATTAGGGTTTTAAGCCCTCTTAGAGCTTTTAGGCAAAGGATCAATCAAGGAATGATATGATCTTCAACTTGTCTAACCTCTCAAACAGCCACAATGGATCAAAAAGGACTCCCACTTCAAGGATTAAGCACAAGGTTGCTCCCTTCTAGGTGGATCAAGTCTCAAGATCGACAGTGTCACCAAATTAGGGTTTTGGTCGACCAGGGCCTCCAGATGAAAAATTTCATCTAGGCACAAGCCAAGGATCCAAAACACAACCTAATGTACTCCATGGAACCTCATGGACCCATTCATCAAGTCAATTTGACCTCAGGGGATGCATACATCAAAAATCAGGAATTAGGGTTTCTTGACCTAATTCACCCCTAAGTTGACTTTTGGGACAAATCAAGAGACAAGACCTCAAGACATGATTTGAGGGTCTCTAATGAACTATATTGATCCATTTGGAACAATGGATTAATCCAAGAAGCTTGAGCAACAAGTCTCATTTTCATCTGCACCACAACTAGGGTTTCGCGAGGAAAGTCAACTGTAACTTTGACTTTTGACCAGGACATGCTCCCAAACCCTAGGACATGCCACGATATACCCTATGACACCCATGGAACATGTCCATCAAGTTTGATTTAGGTCAAGGACGTGATTTCCTGAAGAATTGCACAATTTGGAATTCATCTGATAAAAAGTCAACTGTGCACAAAAGTCAACTTTGACTTTTTGAGATTTTGCACCAAAATGGATTTTTAACCCTAAAATGATGTTAATGTATGATTTGAATCATCGTTCATCAAGAAAAATCATGAAAAGTGGGATAACTTGTAAAAGGGGTAACCATAAAACTTAGAAATTTTTCTAAGTTATGGAAAAAGTACCACTAATACACTAATTTTTGGAGGATCATAACTCCTAAACCACATGGCCATTTTTTCTCATACAAAGATGGATTTGTAGCTCTCATTACCCTCTACAAAAACTTCAACTAGACCTAAGTCCAATTCATTAAGGATTTTGAGTTATGGAGTTATCAAAATCAAGAAATCACACTTTGTTCCAACACTTATTGAAAATTTCACTAAGTCAGATTTTGCTTCACTTTTTGCCAAATGTAGAGGGATTTTTCACTTGGAATCAAAAGAGATCAAAACCAAACTTGTTCAAATAGTTGTTGTATCATGTAAGGGCTTTCCAAAATGGCCAAGAACATTGCCAAATTCAACTTACACCATGAGATATGACATTGTCAAGTTGCCTTGCTGAAATCTGTCAAAGGCAAGGCAGATTTTGCATTTTGGCTCGATTTGCCAAAATCAGCCAAATTCAAATGCTCCTATCCACTTGGATACATCTGAGGATTGAATCAAAAGGGGACAATCACTGAGCCAAACCTCCAAAGTCCACGGAACAAGAAATAGCATGTTGAACCTTGAATGGCCAAAATAGGGACAAGACTCCAAATTTGGATTGAAGCATTCAATGGAAGCATCAAGGTGGCATGGACTGAGCCATTCTCATCTGAAATCAGTCAAGACTTATCCAAGACCAAGGGAACCAGCAGCCTGTGCCCTAACCTCTAGTCAATGGCTAGAGGAGACTTGGATTTTCATTTGCCAACATTGGCCAAACCTACTTACCAACTGCCATTCACTATTCCTTACAAAACAAACTTGCTCTACTTTAAATAGAGCTCAATTGTGATCAGTTTGAGTACACCAAAGCCATCAAACAGATGCTTTCCTCAAAATCTCTTCTTTCACTCCAATTTTGCCTTCTAAGGCAAGTCACTATCGGGTTTTGAGTTTGAGAGCAATTCCAATCAAACCAATCACTCACACACCTCACATACATCACATATGAGCTGATCAAACACTTAGATCACTTCTGAAACACCAATTTCACAAAATCACCAGCTGGTTGCTCAAATTTTCAACCAAGTTGCAGCTGAGGTACCACAAAATGATCCAGCTAATTTCAATCAAGTCCAACCATTCAAACACACTCCATAGGGTGTAGGGAAGCTGTTCAGATCATCACCACTCATCTGTAACACCTCCAAATCAAAAATCACATTGAACTTGCTGTCACGGCTTAGAGGTAAGCATATACTTGGTCATCTCTCAATCTATGCATATTTCCTCGCACAATAATTTGTCCATATGTTCATAATCATGCATGGAATGTTTTCCCTCAATTAATTGCATTGTTTGAATCGTGTATCAAAAATCCTAGCCTTCATGCAGAAATTAGGGTTCTTGAGGATTTTTCATGATTTCTTGTTATATGTTTAATTTAAATGAAATTAAGTGTTATAGACATGATCGTGAGGTTGAGACGAGCATAATAATATGTGGATTGCATGATATAATCAACTATTCAGTGAGATTGAGGAGAAAATGCAAATCAGCCAAACCCAGAACACGCGCGTGTTCTTGGTGTGTTCTTGGCGCCATTTTTGAATAATTCAAATATTTGAATTTCGTGATTTTATTTAATTGATTCAAAAATTAATTTCTCTCTGAGTTTTAATGATTTTGAGTTGATTCTTTTTTTAATAATTCACAAAAATGTTAAAATATTTTATTTTATCAAAAAATCCCAAAATTATTATTTATTTCATATAATTGATATTTTTACAAAGAATTAATATTTTAATTGTTTTTGACATATTAAATATATTTTCCACATTGATTTTGCAACTTTTAATGCTTTCTAATTATTTTGTAGGTCAATACTTAATTTTTGAAGCATTAATCCAAGATCACAATTTGTTTTCCATGTGTTAAACAATTTTGATCATTTTAATTGAATTTTTATTCAATTAAATACATTTTTGAAAACAAATTAGGGTTTTTGGATTAATTCAACCCTCATAAATCATTTTCAAAACACTTTGGGCCTCTAATGGAGTGTAAGACCCAACCCACTTGTACAGAAATATTTTGGGCCTCATTCGTTGTATAAGTCCCTCTGTACATTTTCAAATAAATGGCACGATCATCGCCTTTTCAAAATAACCCTTGGGCCTCTCCTTGAGCTATAAGACCCATTCAAAAACACTTTGGACCTCTAATAGAGTGTAAGACCCAACCCCCTTTTAACCAAAATCACTTTGGGCCTCAGATATTGTATAAGCCCCTCTGCGTTAAAAGAAAATCTCGGCGCGATCGCCTTTTCAAACGGAAAAATCATCTGGGCCTACCCTCGTGTTATAAGCCCCACTCTTTTCCTAAAACTCACTTGGGCCTCTTAAAAGAGTGTAAGACCCATCCCTTTGTACAGAAAACATTTTGGGCCTCATTCACTTATATAAGTCCCTCTGTACAAATAACAGTGCGCTCACTGATAAAACCTTGGGCCTCTCCTTGAGCTGTAAGCCCCAAATCTTTTTATTTCAAAGCACTTTCTCCTTTGATTTTGAATATATTGTTGTTTTCAATCTTTCTTTGTTGAACAACTAACCAAACAGCATGAAAGCTCTACAACCGAGTAAGTGTTTACACGCTTTCATTTACCGCTTTCATATACATATAACTGTATTGTGGGGCTGTTTCACTGTAAGTCTTCTTTCATAAACTCATATCAATTGTGTAATAATAGTATAGATATTTAGAGTTTCCCCGGCAACTACGTCTAGCACTAGCATTAAGCCCGTTGATCACTCTTAGAAATAGTCTAAACTAGATCCCCATAGGATTACCAGACACAGTCTTCCCTCCTCTTGGGGTTAAACAATATGGAGACATGAAAGGCAGCATTCTCTGTGAACCCTTTCATAGACTGTCACTCGTAGAAGTTGTCAAAGAAACTCTATTCCCCAAGGATGATCTCTTCTCCGTGAATTGTATCTCTTGAGTTTCTTTCAAATTCTCGAACTTTCCTGGCTTGATCTATTCCCCGTGAATAGCCTGTCTTGAACTTCTCGGGGTTTGGGGACCCATCGGCTTCTTAAAAGCAATCGGCCTCCTCTTGGGCATCGTACAAGGACCCACAGGCTTCCTAAAAGCAACCCCACCTCCTCTTGGGCTTAGTACAAGGACCCTACGGCTTCTTAGAAGTATTCACAGCCTCCTCTTAGGCTTCGTATAATGATCTCTTCCTCCGGGAATGATAGCCTTCTCTTGGGCTTAGTACAAGGACCCGTCGGCTTCTTAAAAGTTTCCAGCCTCCTCTTGGGCTTCGTACAAATTGTCCCGACGACCTCCTAGAGGTATAGGAACAGAACCTAGTCATCTTCATAGAACAACCCTGTCAAAGAGTCTACTACTGTTTCTCAAAACACAGTCTAAAAGATGAAACTAGAGACACGGACAGTCTAACTTCCTTGAGTCTCAAAGACATTCTCAAGTGACCCCTTCGTTAAATAGGAAGGAAACCCTCAGACTCAGATAGTCTCAATACCCTCCGGATTTCCCGCTTCCTTAAAGAACAGGAATAACCCGGATCCTTGAATCAAATCCCTGAGTACAGTGTTGCTCATATAAGAACTGATTTTCTCTTTCAAAATTAGTATACCGGACCTGTCGCCATAGCCTCCTCTTAGGGTTTGTATAATGATCCTTCTCCAGTGAAGTTAGCCTCCTCTTGTGCTTTGTACAATGATTCTCCCCAGCGGAGTCAAATAATGTTTAGCCTCTCTCTCGGGCTTTGTACGAGACACATAAGAGACTCCCTCGTTGAGTCAATCCCCCTTCCGCCTCCATCTCGGGCTTTATACGAGATACAAAAAGGTTCTTATTGAGCCAAATAAACAAACAGTCTCCATCTCGGGCTTTGTACGAGATACAAAAGACTCCCTCATTGAGTCAAACAACGTTTAGCCTCCATCTCGGGCTTCGTACGAGATACAAAAAAACTCTCTTGTTAAGTCAAATAGCCTCCCTCTCGGGCTTTATATGAGATACCAAAAGATTCCCTCGTTGAGTCAAAACCTTTTAGCCTCTCTCTCGGGCTTTGTACGAGACACATAATAGCCTCCTCTTAGGCTTTATATAAGAAAACCACTGGTTGATCCAATCAACCTTTTAGCATCAAAGTTGTGCCTCGTTCACAGTACACAAACATCAACAACTCCTTCCTCTTCATCTAATCCCTGTAAACGGCAAGCCTCTGGATCATCTACATCCATGCCACTGTCCCTCTTTTAGTATGAGAAATTCCTAAGGAAAGATAGCATTGCTCTACAATGAGTTAAAGTCTTCTCCTTCAGGTTAAAACCCTATAAAGGAAATTATGGCATTGTCGGATTCACAAATCCCAGTTAAAGTAATCCTCCTTTACAGTCAGTCACCCAACAGTCGTGACATACAACCCCCTCTTTAGAGATGACAAATTCTCTCTAAAGTTGGGACCTTTAGCTTCACATCTTGGGCTTTGAACAAGATACAAATAGACCTTTCAGCTTCACATCTTGGGCTTTGATCAAGATACAAATCACCTTTCGCTTCACGTCTTGGGCTTTGAACAAGACACCAAAAACAACCATTTCCTCCCATAGAATAGGAGGAACTACGAACGCTCTGATTTCCCTGTTTCGGTAAACGGGAATACGTATGCATAAGGTCAAAAGAAAAGATCTTAGCAAGCACAATCAACAAAAAACCCAAACCCCATACTCCCATACCAAAAGCAGTAATTCAAAAGCATCAGTCCTAACATCCTAATCCTTGTTCCCCGCCAGAAACCTTCTGTCTAGATAAAAACCAGTATTGGCAAAAATACAAATAACCAGTACAAAGGCCCCTCCACGTTGATAGCATCCGTAACCTAACAGACCGCTGTTTAAACTTAGTATGCAAAGCAGGGTTAATTGGAGACATCTATTTCCCTTCCTTCATCAGCTTTAATAGGATAAAAAATGAATCGACCTGTAGTTTAAAGCTCAACCACAGAGAGCGACCAGCGCTTAAGAACCGCGTCCAAAATCGCTCGCTACAGAAAAATGGCGTCCACCGTGGGGCGTGTTCAAAGTTAGGTCTAGGCACGGTCATCCTTTTCTTCACTTGTGTGAATACCACAGATTGGGGCTTCCGCCGGGGAACCCAATTTCTGTCAGGAACTTAGGATTCTTATCTTTAAAGGTCTAGGATGATTAGGATAAATATATATACTGCTTTTCCTAATTGCTATACATGTTTATTTTTCTGCTAATGGGAATGCGGGTGATGCTGTATGTGGAAAGAATGAGTATACACCTAAGATAAGTGATGGCGACGGGGTTGACCATCAACCTCAGTGGAGGCTGACCAACGCAACCCATTCTCTCACCTAGACAATGGGCCGGTTGTTAAGTCTGAGAAGCTGAGGAGCCAAACCTTTTCGTAGTGCGGAAACTATCGGAAATAGTTGTTACGCGATACTACCCTCATTTGAGGCTGGTGATCTATTCTCGGTGAATGGCACTTACTCTAAGATTGCACTACAACTCGCTGGCGATCCGCTTGTTGTTTTGCTTTCCTGGGAGGAACTAATGATAATGAGTACAGGTACAAAAATCACCCTAGTATAAACCTTTGGGGATGGGTAGAGCCTTGACTTCATGACAACGACCCTTTGACCCCATGTTTTTTCTATGTTTTTGTGTGCTGCATTCATGCATTCATCTAAAAAACATTAAAAAATTCAAAAAATTCTTCTCTTCTAGTCTCTCTGTTTTTTTCAAAATAAACTAAGACTGTGATTGCAAATATTAGAGAAAAGGATTGCACTAATGGATTTCGGTAGAAGGAGAACTCACCAGTATACCTTCAAGGTTCCAAAACTAGAGGATTTGAGAAGGTTAGCAAGGATGATCACTAACCCAGAGGCTTTTAGAGCCAACCACGGAGGTTTGCTACCACTATTAAGAGTCCATGTGATTGAGGGACTCATGGATGCACTAATCCAGTTCTATGATCCGGTCTATCACTGTTTCACATTCCCGGATTACCAGCTTGCACCAACGCTGGAGGAGTATTCTCACCTAATCGATCTACACATTAAAAATCGAGCTCCATTTTCTGGACTGGAAGAAATTCCAAAGAATCAGACAATTGCAAGAGCAATTCATTTGGACGAGTCTGAGGTCAGGACTCACCTAACCACTAAGGGTGGCATCCAAGGTTTGCCAGCCCAGTTCTTGACAAAGAAAGCCCTGTATTTTGTCAGTATAGGAAATGTGACTACTTTTGAAAGCATCTTTGTCTTGCTCACCTACGGGTTATTTTTGTTTCCCAACATCAATAACTTCGTCGATATTAACTCCATTAAGGTTTTTCTCATTGGAAACCCTGTGCCGACTTTGCTCGCAGATGCGTATCATTCTGTACACTTGGGAAATTTGTACAGCGGAGGGGAGATCACATGCTGTGTGCCTCTGCTTTATAAATGGTTCATCTCCCACTTGCCCAAGTCTGTTGCTTTTTGGGATTGCAAGAGTGCCTTACGTTGGTCGCAAAAGATCATGTCTCTTACCAACTCTGATATAGATTGGTGTAATAGGATTTATGAGGGAATTAGGATCATTGATCGTTGTGGAAACTTCCCCAACGTACCCCTCATAGGAACTAAAGGAGGAATCAACTACCATCCGGTGTTGGTTCGCCGTCAATTTGGATACCCGATGAGACACATCCCACTGGGTGTTCATCTGGAAGGTCTTTTCTTCAAAGAAGGAGAAAAAGACAGATCACTAAAGATGGAAATAGTGCACGCTTGGAAGCATGTTCATAAGAAAGGACGAGAGTCTCTGGGAAAACCAGAATGTGTCTCGGTGGAGCCTTACCTCCATTGGGTACAAACTAGAGCTCTCAAGCTAAAGATGCCTTATCCTCGTTACGGAATTCTTCCGCTGAGGGAATCTGTCATGTACTTCATGACGGAAACTGAAAAGCTTCAGGTTACTCTCAACGAAATTCAGAAGGAGAGAAGCTCTTGGAAGAACAAGTACCGCACCCTCGACATAGAGTGCATCAAAATACAACAATTATTGAAAGAGAAAGACGCTCTGATTGAAATTTTGGAGCAACATGCTGTAGAGAATCAAGATGACCAAAGGAATTTGCTCGCTCCTTTCATCTGGCAAAGGAATGACAACCCGACAATGGCCCAAGAGCCCCGGTCAAAGAAAAGGAAGATACCAGAATCAGCACCTGATTTCTCTTCAGAGAGGACTCAGGACCCATTAGTTTAGGTTTCTGTTTCTGTACTTTGTAATCTACTGTATTTCCATTTCTGTAATCTTTGAATTTCAATAAAAAGGGGTTTCCCCACCGTTTGATATTTGCAATCTAATTGTTAAAGTTTATTTTGATTAAAAAAAAACAATTAATATAATCATTGCATTCATCATTCTCACATCGCGTATGCTTCTTCCCTGCGAATCTCATGTTTGTGTCTCGATTTTAGAGTCAAACTGTCTCATTCGTATAATACTCGGGCCAATCGTCAGAAAAGGATGGATGATCTTGAGGAAAAAAAAGAGAGTTGAAAGAAGAGATCGACGCTCTAAGAGAGGATATGAGAAAGCTTCGTAACGACATGCAAGCCATGGCAGAAGCTTAGCTACAAAGAACTGTGATCTCAGAGATCACCTCAACGCCCATAGTGGAGAAGTATGATCCTAGGTATCAAATGCCAAAAGATCGTCCTTAGGGCATGCCTGTTAACTATATCCGGAAGGATATGTTCCGCCGATCACTGAGGATCAGGGAATCACAACAGAAGCCGTTGGGCCTGAAGGTTACAAACTTCAGGAAAGCGAAGATGCCAGGGGCATGTTGAAGACTCCCGAAGGTTACAAACTTTGGGAAACGCCAAGACTCACTGCCGTAGTCACGGTACCACCCCCTGTGGTGCACACTGTCCCGGAAGGACAGATTCCACCAACACCTTCTGGTAAGAAGGAAACTATGTTTGACAGAATGGATGAATTCCAGGAACAGTTCTTGGAAATGCATAAGGAACTGCAGGCCATTCACGGTCAGGATTTATTTGGAAAGGACGCCGCAGATCTCTGCTTGGTCCCAAATGTGAAAGTCCCGCACAAGTTCCAAGTTCCTGACTTTGAAAAATATAAGGGTAACTCTTGCCCTCAAATCCATCTGGTGATGTACGCTCGACGGATGTCAGCCCAGACGGACAATCAGGACCTACTGATTCACTACTTTCAGGATAGTTTAACCGGTACCGCACTTAAATGGTACATGGGTTTAAACCGTACTACGATCAGCACATTCAGAGATCTTGGTACTGCCTTCGTCCAACTATACAAATACAATTTAGACATGGCACCCGACAGAGATCAACTCAGATCGATGTCGCAAAAGGACAAGGAAACCTTTAAGGAGTATGCTCAAAGGTGGCGTGAAATTGCCACTCAAATTTGTCCACCTCTTGAGGAAAAAGAGATGACAAATATCTTCTTAAAGACCCTAAGCTCATTTTACTATGACCGAATGGTTGCCAGTGCGCCCAGTGATTTCAGTGAAATGGTCGGCATGGGCGTATGTCTTGAGGAAGCCGTCCGAGAAGGACGTTTGGTAAGAGACACTGGATCGACGAGCGGTACTAAAAAATACGGTAGTGCTCTCCCTAGGAAAAAAGAGCAAGATATTGGGAATATCTCTCTCAGAAAGCAAAGACGACGTTATCAACCGGTAGCAACTGTGACTCCTACTATCAACCCTGCGTCTATTCCTACGCATCAACCTCAGGTTGCGCAGCGCCAACCTGACCAGCAAAGGACACAACAGCCAATTCAGCAGGCTCGTCCTCCATATAACAATAACCGTACAACACGGCCGCCAGGATTTGATCCTATACCCGTGACGTACGCAGAACTGTTTCCATTACTACTGGCTAAGGGGCACATTCAGACTAAATCTCCTCTTACAGTACCGGAAAATCCGCCTTTTTGGTTTAAGGTGGATCAAACATGCCCTTATCATCAAGGAGGTTCAGGGCATAACATAGAGACTTGTCTCAATTTCAAGTCCGACGTGCAAAAGCTTGTTAGGAGCGGGGTCTTATCCTTCAAGGATACGAATCCTAATGTTCTCACGAACCCGCTGCCTCAACACGAGAAGGCTGTAGTCAATCTGATTGAGAGAGAATCTAACGATGTCTATCAAATTCACGATGTACTCTTGTTGAAAACCAATTTGGTCAAGATGCATTATAGACAGAGTGGATATGGCCATGTGCCACCTCATAACTATCACCAGTGTGATATCTGCTCTAAAGACAATCAAGGATGTTCTGTGGTGCAAGCAGCTCTACAGGAACTAATGGATCTCGGATGGATCCAGGAGCACCGAGTTCGTGGAGTTAACATGGTCTACACGAATTCTAACGTCATTCAGAACCACGGCATTCGTGCAATGAATGTCAACTTGGTGGCGATGCACTCAAGGCAAAGCCAGTATCATAATCTGCCATGGCACAATTACAGTTCTTATCTGATTTGCTCGGTAAACAAACAGGGATGCTCTTTCATACAAGAGGCCCTCCTGCGTCAGATGGATCTTGGATGGATCCAAGACTACCATGATAAGAACCCTTATCAGATCAACATGGTTCAGATCTTCGATATTCACGTGATGAATACCAACCTAGTATAGTTACATGCTGAGCAGGTCCGACTCGGATTCTTAATATCACATGATTATTAAAGCTGTAAAGCAGGTTGCGAAAACGATCGAGGTTGTACCCTTGTCCAGGAGGCACTTCAGCACTTGTTAAATCATTGGTGAATACCAATCTACATGGATGAAGATACTCAGCAGATTATTATCAGTAATAGAAACCCCACTCGGCGTCAGAGTCAGGATGTCCGATCAGTGGAAGCTAACCTAGTAAGGTTACATTGTATTCAAAGTGGGCGTGGCCAGGTGCCACCACACAACTATGACAGTTGTAGTGTCTGTTCGGAAAGTAACCAAGGGTGTTACCTTGTGAGAGCAGCTCTTCAGGGTCAGGTCAATCGTGGAGAAATTCACCCCTATTCGGGTTCTGGACCCATGAACTGGTCGCCGAACTACCTTGTCGAGCAAGTTGAGGATGTTGTCACGATCGCTGGTCATCACAAGACCAGGGATGTTTTTGCCATTATTCCTCTACTTGACGAATCCAAAGTTCCCAATCGGGAACGGATTGAGATTACTTATGATGGTCAGAAAAATCAGAAGGCTCCTGTAGTCATCTATCTACCAGGACCACTACCGTATGAATCAGCTAAGGCGATCCCTTACAAATACGATGCAACAATAATTGAAAATGGAAAGGAAATTCCATTACCCTCCATTGTGAACATTGCAGACATCAGTCGAGTAACACGGAGTGGTAGAATCTTCAACCGAGGGGTTGGGGAACTTAACAAGGAAAAGGAACTTCAGACAGAAGCTCCCGATCCCCCAGTCGGTCAATCCAGTAATCCCGACCTTTCGAAAAATAATGATGAGATGCTGAAGCTCATCCAAAGGAGTGAATATAACATTGTTGATCAGTTGTTACAGACTCCTTCAAAGATCTCGGTGTTATCACTGTTACTCAGTTCAGAAGCCCACAGGGAGGCTCTACAGAAAGTCTTGGAGCAAGCCTTTGTGGAACAGGATGTAACAATCAGACAGTTCGATAGCATTGTCTCTAACATCACTTCCTGCAACAACTTGGGATTTAGTGATGAAGAATTACCCAAAGAGGGTCGCCGTCATAATATGGCGCTCAATATCACAGTTAACTGCCAGGACGATGCTTTAGCCAGCGTACTGGTAGACACAGGGTCAGCCCTGAATGTTATGCCGAAGTCCACTTTGATGCAATTATCATTCAAGGGCCCTCCGATGAGAGTCAGCGAGGTCGTCGTCAAAGCATTCGACGGATCCAGAAAAACAGTTATCGGCGAAGTTGATCTTCCCATAACTATTGGTCCTCATACTTTCCAAGTCACTTTCCAGGTCATGGACATCCGGGCAATGTACAGTTGTTTATTAGGAAGACCTTGGATACATCAGGCTGGAGTGGTTACTTCAACCCTCCACCAAAAGCAAAAGTTCGTCCAGAACGATCAACTTGTCACAATTTGTGGGGAACAAGCCTTGCTTGTAAGCAACTTGTCATCATCTACTGGTATAAAACCCGAGGAGGTTATTGGAACTCAGTTCCAAGCACTGTCGGTAAGCAAAGACAATCAGTTCAAAGAAGGAACTTCGATTTCTTCATACAAAGATGCTATCAAAGCGGTCGAGAGTACCGATACAACTGGATGGGGACAACTTGTCATTCCTACTAGCAATAAAACAAAGAAGGGTCTTGGTTTTTCTGCAACCTGTACCCAGACAGCTGCCAGTGATGAAAGTCTTCATCCCCTTCAAAATTTCTTCCACAGTGGAGGTTTTCTTCACCCAGTGTCTCAAACAGTTCATGCTGTCAATGAGGAAGGTCCCTCTGACACAGATGAAGAATGGAAGTCCTACCTTAACAAGGACGGTTATATGTCTCAGGAAGAGGTGCCTATGCCTTTTTGCTTTCCTACAGAAAGTCCGAGAATTATACCAAGATCAGATGTCGAGATGATCTACGGGGGTTGTGATCCGGAAGGATGCCGTGCTCCGCCAAATTCATTAGAGGAAGACACTCTGATGAAAGACAATTTTGACTACAACTACTATGGCCCAATGGATGGTCTGCCAATGTGGCAACCTTACCCAGGAAACTTGGGGCAAGAAAGTCAGCCGAGTAATGAAGCTAAGCTGACCGTCATTGAACGGAATACCTGTGTCCCCACCATGTCATGGGATCAACACTCAGGTCATTCAGAAACTACTCAACAGGAAGATGAATTCGCAACATTTGCAGGACTTGAATTCATTAACTATGCTTTTCTCGAGGTCAACGTCATTGAGAGAGATGACTCCTCCAGTTCCAAATAAGTTTGGGACACCTTGGGATAACCGAGTGGAAAATACGACTATATGGTCAAGTACACCGCTCCCGAAAGCTCTCGTATCAGGCTCGAAGACATCCAGCCAACTGGATGGGGAGATACATCTGATAGCACAAATGCTATGCAAAATACAACTGAGGAATCCTCCTACGACAATTCTTCCTGGGAGACAGATTTCAATGATCCTGCTCCACCAGAAATCAGTGTTATTTCTGAAGACAAATCAAGGAAGGTGCCAGACTTTATGATTCACCGAGGAGTTCGCCGCCAATGGGTTGCTGTCGAGATTCCGAAGGACGTTCATCAGTCAAAGTAATTGCCATCTTTAACCTTTCACCCTGCCCAGGTGAAACAAATGTTTTGATAGGGCTCACTTTCTGTAAATTTCCCTCTTCGCTTTGCCCAAAGTGACAGAGTTTTGTTTTATAGGGCTGTAGTTTCAAGATTTGACTTGTTCATTAATAAAATAACGTCGTTCTTTAATTTCCGCATTAATTGTTGTTTTCTCTTTTTTCTTTTTCAGAAAATGGTAATCCTAAAAAACAAAACTTTAAAAACAAGCAGTAAAACAAATACACTGCACACACTTTCATTTTTCTCTATCTCTTCTAAACACGAATCATCACGTCATGCAGATTGCTTGTTTTTCACCCCGTTGAAACATACGATCCGATGCCTTCTCCTAACTTTGAGTTCCCGGTATTCGAGGCTGAAGAAGAAAATGACAACGAAATTCCAGAAGAGATCTCCCGATTACTCAGACAAGAGGAAAGGTCCATTGAACCTCACAAAGAACCGTTGGAAACGGTAAACTTGGGTTCAGAGCAAGAGAGAAAAGAAATCAGGATCGGGGCACTGCTCAGTCCAACTTCCAGAGAGAGTTTGATAAAGCTTCTCAGAGAATTTCCCGATGTATTCGCTTGGTCTTATCAGGATATGTCAGGGTTGGATACCAGCATCGTGGAACATCACTTACCGTTAAGATCGGAATGTCCACCAGTAAAGTAAAAGTTGAGACGCACTTACCCGGACATGGCCATCAAAATCAAAGAGGAGGTACAGAAATAGATTGACGCGGGTTTCCTCGCTACAGCTGAATATCCTCAATGGTTAGCCAACATCGTACCCGTTCCCAAAAAGGACGGAAAGGTCAGAATGTTTATTGATTACAGAGATCTAAATAAGGCAAGTCCAAAGGATGACTTTCCTTTACCACACATTGACATGTTGGTTGACAGCACAGCAAAGTTCAAAGTATTCTCCTTCATGGATGGATTCTCGGGCTATAACCAGATCAAAATGGCGCCGAAAGACATGGAGAAAACTTCGTTCATTACCCCATGGGGTACTTTTTGTTACAAGGTAATGTCGTTCGGTTTGAAGAACGCCGGGGCAACCTATCAAAGGGCCATGACTACTCTGTTTCATAACATGATACATAAGGAAATCGAGGTATATGTCGATGATATGATTGCAAAATCAAAAATAGAGAGTGAGCACGTTGAACATCTGTCAAAATTGTTCGAACGTTTAAGAAAATTCAAGCTCTGCTTGAATCCCAACAAATGCACCTTCGGTGTCCGTTCAGGGAAACTACTAGGGTTCATCGTCAGCCAGAAAGGAATTGAAGTTGATCCTGACAAGGTCAAGGCCATTCAAGAGATGCCTTCTCCGAAAACTGAAAAACAAGTCAGAGGATTCTTGGGACGTTTAAACTACATCTCCAGATTCATATTCCTTATGACCGCCACCTGTGCGCCGATTTTCAAATTACTGAAAAAGAACCACGATTGCGTTTGGTCAGAAGATTGCCAAACTGCCTTCGACAGTATTAAGGAATATTTGTTGAATCCCCCGATTCTATCACCTCCAGTGGAAGGAAGACCACTGATCATTTACCTCACTGTCCTAGAGGACTCAATGGGATGTGTACTTGGCCAACAAGACGAAACCAAAAGAAAAGAGTCTGCCATCTACTATTTGAGCAAGAAATTCACCGACTGTGAGACTCGGTACACGATGCTTGAGAAAACTTGTTGCGCTTTGGCTTGGGCAGCCAAACGTCTTCGCCAATACATGATTCGTCATACTACTTGGTTGGTCTCCGAAATGGATCCAATCAAGTACGTATTTGAAAAACCTGCTCTTACGGGAAGAATTGCCCGTTGGCAGATGCTGTTATCAGAATATGACATAGAGTACCACGCTTAGAAAGTCGTTAAGGGAAGTATTTTAGCCGATCATTTGGCTCATCAACCGATTGACGATCAAGAATCAATCGGGTTTGACTTCCCAGACGAAGATGTCATGTATTTAAAAATGAAAGACTGCGATGAACCACTACCCAGTGAAGGGCCAGAACCAGGTTCCCAATGGGGACTTATCTTTGACGGAGCAGTTAATCAATATGGAAATGGAATTGGGGAAATCATTCAGGGCACCCACATTCCTTTCACTGCTAGACTTACGTTCAAATGTACGAACAACGAGGCAGAATACGAAGCTTGTATTATGGGTCTCGAGGAAGCGATTGATTTAAGGATCAAAAACTTGGACGTATATGGCGACTCATCCTTGGTCATCAATCAGATAAAAGGATATTGGAACACATACCAATCAGGATTGATTCCTTACAAAGACTATGCAAGAAGGTTGTTACCCTTCTTCAACAGAGTTGAGTTTCATCACATCCCTCGTGATGAGAATCACATGGCTGGTGCATTAGCCACTATCTCTTCCATGATTAGTATAGGTCAATGGAATGACATACCTAAGATCGACATAATGCGCCTTGAATGGCCCGCTTACGTCTTCACGATTGAAGCAGTCATAGATGACAAACCTTGGTACCACGATATCAAATGCTTCCTTCAGAAACAAGAGTACCCATCTGGGGCACTCAGAAAAGACAGGAAAACCCTCAGAAGATTGGCTGGAAACTTCTTCCTGAGCGGTGACACTCTTTATAAGAGGAATTTTGACATGGTCTTGCTCCGATGCGTAGACAGACCCGAAGCAGACATGCTTATGAAAGAAATTCATGAAGGATCCTTTAGCACTCATGCCAACGGACACACAATGGTGAGAAAAATTTTAAGAGCAGGGTATTACTGGTTGACCCTGGAATCCGACTGCTACAAGTACATGAGGAGGTGTTACAAGTGTCAGATATACTCCGACAAAACTCATGTACCGCCATCACATCTCAAAGTTCTCTCTTCCCCGTGGCCTTTTTCCATATGGGGAATCAACATGATTGGCTTGATTGAACCCAAGGCTTCGAATGGACATCGGTTTATCCTTGTTGCCATTGACTACTTCACCAAGTGGGTCGAAGCAGCGTCATTCACTAATGTAACCCGACAAGTGGTGGTCCGATTTATCAAAAACAATATCATCTGCCGTTATGGTGTTCCAAGCGAGATCATTACTGACAATGGATCTAACTTGAACAACAAGATGATGAAGGAGTTGTGCGCAGAGTTCAAGATCAAACATCATAACTCATCTCCCTACCGACCCAAGATGAACGGGGCGGTAGAAGCGGCTAACAAGAACATCAAGAGGATTGTTCAAAAGATGGTTGTAACCTACAAAGACTGGCACGAGATGCTACGCTTTGCTCTTCACGGTTATCGCACATCTGTCTGCACTTCAACAGGGGCTACCCCTTTCTCTCTAGTGTATGGCATGGAAGCAGTGCTCCCTATAGAGGTAGAGATCCCATCAATCTGGGTATTGATGGAAGCTAAGCTCACCGAAGCTGAATGGTGTCAAAGCCGACACGACGAACTGAATCTGATAGAAGAAAAGAGAATCACGGCACTATGCCACGGTCAGTTGTATCAGCAGAAAATGAAGAGGGCGTTCGACAAAAAGGTCTGATCTCGTGTCTTCAGGAAAGGAGACCTCGTGCTCAAGAAGATACAATCGTTTCTCACTGACTCTCGGGGCAAGTGGACCCCAAATTATGATGGCCCCTATGTGGTCACGAAAGATTTCTCAGGTGGCGCCTTGAGACTTGCAACCATGGACGGAGAGGAATTTGCGTATCCCACGAATGTTGATGTAGTCAAGAAATACTTCGCCTAAAAAAAAAAACAAAAAACCTCTCGGTGGATTGAAAACCCGAAAGGGCGGTCCAGGCAAAAGTTAGAGACAAAATAAAAAAAAATCATCTCGGTGGATTGGAAACATCATAGTACAATCCAGGCAAAAATTAGGGATAATGGCAAGTAACTATGTTCAACAGAGGCAAGTCCCTCAGCAGCAGCAGTTACATCATCGGAAGAAAACTCCAGTTAAAGTCATCTTCGACAGAAGCTCAGGATGTCCTGAATTCAAAGTTGGTAGAAGGATAGTGGTCGTTATGTTTCAACGTAGCCCTTTTCCCTGTAAATTACCATTTTCTAACTTTGTAATTACTCTTTGGAATCACGCGTTTGGCTGATCTCCATCTTATCAATAAAATTTGAGCCTTTGTGCTTTTGTTTGTAATTCTTACTTGTTTTAACTTTACAGAACGACATTTTAACATGATCAACGATTCTTGAAATAAAACAAAAATGAATTTACTTGTTAAAACTTTTACTGCTTTTTAATAAAGAAGGCAATTTCTTTTGACTGTTGAACATCAAAAGAACATCCACCGCTTCTCCAGAAGTAAGCAAACTTCAAAGTGCAGAATCAAAGTGCTCCTTCTAACCCAGTACGCCTGAATGAAGGGATCAACTGTGTCAGAGACCTTGTTTCATCTGACATGCCTCGGACAAGTTCTCATCTCCTAAGCCCGATCAACGGTGCTCCCAACGGGGACTATCTCTCCTAAGCAAGGTGGAATTACTATCTTGAACCAGTGATATCTTTATACGCCCTGCGATGGCCGAGTATCCAGTCATGTTCATCTTTTAGTTTGTGTGTCGCGTCAGTTTCGTCAGCATACACATACATACATCATGCATTATTGATTTGCATTTACATTTCATATTGCATCGCTATCACTCTAATCGGTCTTATCCCCTAGTGATAAAAGTCCTCTCAATCGAGTTGTCAGTTCTTTCCTCGTCAGGAAACGTTGTGTCTGAACAATCTCGCCACCAGTGTATCTTTAGATCAGAGTCGGCACTCGACCACTTTGATAACTTGAACCTCTGAAGAGCCAGAGAACCTTCAACAGATGTCACTCTTCGCCATTGAAGATGATATCCTTGCTTTCCCGGATTAAAGAAAATCCCCAGAGAAAGCCTCTTAAGCAAGGGTTCGGCAGTACATCAGTATTTCTCCGAAAAGATCGTTGATGAAAAGGTCATCGGCACCTCAAAATTGGATCCCATCATATGGAATTTCTCAGGAAAGATCCCGAGAAAAGTATGATGTAAGACCCCAAGCGGAAGCAGTCTATCAAGAGACTCATTTTCCCCAGATAGAGTCGACAAATGGCGTCTCCAACAAAGAAGTTTGTGTACCTTTACAACTCAGACGACTGGGTTCCCCAGCAAGTCTGACATCAAAACTTTTTCCACTCAAATGGCATCTCCCCAGGAAAATTCGGCGAGAAGTTTGAAGGAAAGCCGCTACGAATAGCGTCCCTTGTCAGTAAAGTTTATTGACAAAAGAAACTAAGACCAGTTCCTCGGTAGGAAACCAGGATCGAGGGGAAGTTTACATCGGAAACTAAGACCAGTTCCTTGGTAGGAAACCAGGATCGAGGGGAAGTTTAAATCAGAAACTAAGACCAGTTCCTTGGTAGGAACCTGGGATCGAGGGGAAGTTTGTTTCCGCAACTAAGACCAGTTCCTTGGCTGAAAACCAGGATCGAGGGGAAGTTTACCTTTTCTAAGCATCATCGCTTAGCTAAAGAAAATGAATGCGTAAGCTACCATTCATAACCACCATCAAAATTGTGGGTATTCCGATATTTAATCCTCTTGCACCCCGAATGCCCGAATACCTTCGTCATTCACACCTTCGGGTCCAAGAAGATTAAATAGGGGCATCTGTCATACCCCAAATTTTGACCACTAAGATGTCCCATCATTGTATCAATCATCATCACAATATGGATGGGCCATCATACTTCATCAGTCTCCCCAAAGATGGGTGAGCATCCACTACAATCAAAATTAGGGTTTTAAGCCCTCTTAGAGCTTTTAGGAAAAGGATCAATCAAGGAATGACATGATCTTCAACTTGTCTAACCTCTCAAACAGCCACAATGGATCAAAAAGGACTCCCACTTCAAGGATTAAGCACAAGGTTGCTCCCTTCTAGGTGGATCAAGTCTCAAGATCGACAGTTACACCAAATTAGGGTTTTGGTTGACCAGGGCCTCCAGATGAAAAATTTCATCTGGGCACAAGCCAAGGATCCAAAACACAACCTAATGTACTCCATGGAACCTCATGGACCCATTCATCAAGTCAATTTGACCTCAGGGGATGCATACATCAAAAATCAGGAATTAGGGTTTCTTGACCTAATTCACCCCTAAGTTGACTTTTGGGACAAATCAAGAGCCAAGACCTCAAGACATGATTTAAGGGTCTCTAATGAACTATATTGACCCATTTGGAACAATGGATTAATCCAAGAAGCTTGAGCAACAAGTCTCATTTTCATCTGCACCACAATTAGGGTTTCGCGAGGAAAGTCAACTGTAACTTTGTCTTTTGACCAGGACATGCTCCCAAACCCTAGGACATGCCCCAATATACCCTATGACACCCATGGAACATGTCCATCAAGTTTGATTTAGGTCAAGGACATGATTTCCTGAAGAATTGCACAATTTGGAATTCATCTGATAAAAAGTCAACTGTGCACAAAAGTCAACTTTGACTTTTTGAGATTTTTCACCAAAATGGATTTTTAACCCTAAAATGATGTTAATGTATGATTTGAATCATCATTCATCAAGAAAAATCATGAAAAGTGGGATAACTTGTAAAAGGGGTAACCATAAAACTTAGAAATTTTTCTAAGTTATGGAAAAAGTACCACTAATACACTAACTTTGGAGGATCATAACTCCTAAACCACATGGCCATTTTTTCTCATCCAAAGATGGATTTTTAACCCTCATTACCCTCTACAAAAACTTCAACTAGACCTAAGTCCAATTCATTAAGGATTTTGAGTTATGGAGTGATCAAAATCAAGAAATCACACTTTGTTCCAACACTTGGTGAAAATTTCACTAAGTCAGATTTTGCTTCACTTTTTGCCAAATGTAGAGGGATTTTTCACTTGGAATAAAAAGAGATCAAAACCAAACTTGTTCAAACAGTTGTTGTATCATTTAAGGGCTTTCCAAAATGGCCAAGAACATTGCCAAATTCAACTTACACCATGAGATATGACATTGTCAAGTTGCCTTGCTGAAATCTGTCAAAGGCAAGGCAGATTTTGCATTTTGGCTCGATTTGCCAAAATCAGCCAAATTCAAATGCTCCTATCCACTTGGACACATCTGAGGATTGAATCTAAAGGGGACAATCACTGAGCCAAGCCTCCAAAGTCCATGGAACAAGAAATAGCATGTTGAACCTAGAATGGCCAAAATAGGGACAAGACTCCAAATTTGGATTGAAGCATTCAATGGAAGCATCAAGGTGGCATGGACTGAGCCATTCTCATATGAAATCAGTCAAGACTTATCCAAGACCAAGGGAACCAAAGCTCTGTGCCCTAACCTCTAGTCAATGGCTAGAGGAGACTTGGATTTTCATTTGCCAACATTGGCCAAACCTACTTACCAGCTGCCATTCACTATTCCTTGCAAAACAAACTTGCTCTACTATAAATAGAGCTCAATTGTGATCAGTTTGAGTACACCAAAGCCATCAAACAGATGCTTTCCTCAAAATCTCTTCTTTCACTCCAATTTTGCCTTCTAAGGCAAGTCATTATCGGGTTTTGAGTTTGAGAGCAATTCCAATCAAACCAATCACTCACACACCTCACATACATCACATATGAGCTGATCAAACACTTAGATCACTTCTGAAACACCAATTTCACAAAATCACCAGCTGGTTGCTCAAATTTTCAACCAAGTTGCAGCTGAGGTACCACAAATTGATCCAGCCAATTTCAATCAAGTCCAACTATTCAAACACACTCCATAGGGTGTAGGGAAGCTGTTCAGATCATCACCACTCATCTGTAACACCTCCAAATCAAAAATCACATTGCACTTGCTGTCACGGCTTAGAGGTAAGCATATACTTGGTCATCTCTCAATCTATGCATATTTCCTTGCACAATAATTTGGCCATATGTTCATAATCATGCATGGAATGTTTTCCCTCAATTAATTGCATTGTTTGAATCGTGTATCAAAAATCCTAGCCTTCATGCAGAAATTAGGGTTCTTGAGGATTTTTCATGATTTCTTGTTATATGTTTAATTTAAATGAAATTAAGTGTTATAGACATGATCGTGAGATTGAGACGAGCATAATGATATGTGGATTGCATGATATAATTAACTATTCAGTGAGATTGAGGAGAAAATGCAAATCAGCCAAACCCAGAACACGCGCGTGTTCTTGGTGTGTTCTTGGCGCCATTTTTGAATAATTCAAATATTTGAATTTTGTGATTTTATTTAATTGATTCAAAAATTAATTTCTCTCTGAGTTTTAATGATTTTGAGTTGATTCTTTTTTTAATAATTCACAAAAATGTTAAAATATTTTATTTTATCAAAAAATCCCAAAAATATCATTTATTTCATATAATTGATATTTTTACAAAGAATTAATATTTTAATTGTTTTTGACATATTAAATATTTTTTCCACATTGATTTTGCAACTTTTAATGCTTTCTAATTATTTTGTAGGTCAATACTTAATTTTTGAAGCATTAATCCAAGATCACAATTTGTTTTCCATGTGTTAAACTATTTTGATCATTTTAATTGAATTTTTATTCAATTAAATACATTTTTGAAAACAAATTAGGGTTTTTGGATTAATTCAACCCTCATAAATCATTTTCAAAACACTTTGGGCCTCTAATGGAGTGTAAGACCCAACCCACTTGTACAGAAATATTTTGGGCCTCATTCGTTGTATAAGTCCCTCTGTACATTTTCAAATAAACGACACGATCATCGCCTTCTCAAAATAACCCTTGGGCCTCTCCTTGAGCTATAAGACCCATTCAAAAACACTTTGGGCCTCTAATAGAGTGTAAGACCCAACCCCCTTTTAACCAAAATCACTTTGGGCCTCAGATATTGTATAAGCCCCTCTGCGTTAAAAGAAAATCTCGGCGCGATCGCCATTTCAAACGGAAAAATCATCTGGGCCTACCCTCGTGTTGTAAGACCCATCCCTTTGTACAGAAAACATTTTGGGCCTCAGTCACTTATATAAGTCCCTCTGTACAAATAACAGTGCGCTCACTGATAAAACCTTGGGCCTCTCCTTGAACTGTAAGCCCCAAATCATTTTATTTCAAAGCACTTTCTCCTTTGATTTTGAATATATTGTTGTTTTCAATCTTTCTTTACTGAACAACTAACCAAACAACATGGAAGCTCTACAACCGAGTAAGTGTTTACACGCTTTCATTTACCGCTTTCATATACATATAGCTGTATTGTGGGGCTGTTTCACTGTAAGTCTTCTTTCATAAACTCATATCAACTGTGTAATAATAGTATAGATATTTAGAGTTTCCCCGGTAACTACGTCTAGCACTAGCATTAAGCCCGTTGATCACTCTTAGAAATAGTCTAAACTAGATCCCCATAGGATTACCAGACACAGTCTTCCCTCCTCTTGGGGTTAAAAAATATGGAGACATGAAAGGCAGCATTCTCTGTGAACCCTTTCATAGACTGTCACTCGTAGAAGTTGTCAAAGAAACTCTATTCCCCAGGGATGATCTCTTCTCTGTGAATTGCATCTCTTGAGTTTCTTCCAAATTCTCGAACTTTCCTGGCTAGATCTATTCCCCGTGAATAGCCTGTCTTGAACTTCTCGGGGTTTGGGGACCCATCGGCTTCTTAAAAGCAATCGGCCACCTCTTGGGCATCGTACAAGGACCCACAGGCTTCCTAAAAGCAACCCCGCCTCCTCTTGGGCTTAGTACAAGGACCCTACGGCTTCTTAGAAGTATTCACAGCCTCCTTTTAGGCTTCGTATAATGATCTCTTCCTCCGGGAATGATAGCCTTCTCTTGGGCTTAGTACAAGGACCCGTCGGCTTCTTAAAAGTTTCCAGCCTCCTCTTGGGCTTCGTACAAATTGTCCCGACGACCTCCTAGAGGTATAGGAACAGAACCTAGTCACCTTCATAGAATTGTCCTGTCAAAGAGTCTACTACTGTTTCTCAAAACACAGTCTAAAAGATGAAACTCGAGACACAGACAGTCTAACTTCCTTGAGTCTCAAAGACATTCTCAAGTGACCCCTTCGTTAAATAGGAAGGAAACCCGCAGACTCAGATAGTCTCAATACCCTCCGGATTTCCCGCTTCCTTAAAGAACAGGAATAACCCAGATCCTTGAATCAAATCCCTGAGTACAGTGTTGCTCATATAAGAACTAGTTTTCTCTTTCAAAATCATTATACCGGACCTGTCACCATAGCCTCCTCTTAGGCTTTGTATAATGATCCTTCTCCAGTGAAGTTAGCCTCCTCTTGGGCTTTGTACAATGATTCTCCCCAGTGGAGTCAAACAATGTTTAGCCTCTCTCTCGGGCTTTGTACGAGACACATAAGAGACTCCCTCGTTGAGTCAATCCCCCTTCCGCCTCCATCTCGGGCTTTATACGAGATACAAAAAGGTTCTTATTGAGCCAAATAAACAAACAGTCTCCATCTCGGGCTTCGTACGAGATACAAAAGACTCCCTCGTTGAGTCAAACAACGTTTAGCCTCCATCTCGGGCTTCGTACCAGATACAAAAAAACTCTCTTGTTAAGTCAAATAGCCTCCCTCTCGGGCTTTATATGAGATACCAAAAGATTCCCTCGTTGAGTCAAAAACTTTTAGCCTCTGTCTCGGGCTTTGTACGAGACATATAATAGCCTCCTCTTAGGCTTTATATAAGAAAACTACTGGTTGATCCAATCAACCTTTTAGTATCAAAGTTGTGCCTCGTTCACAGTACACAAACATCAACAACTCCTTCCTCTTCATCTAATCACTGTAAGCGACAAGCCTCTGGATCATCTACATCCATGCCACTGTCCCTCTTTTAGCATGAGAAATTCCTAAGGAAAGATAGCATTGCTCTACAATGAGTTAAAGTCTTCTCCTTCAGGTTAAAACCCTATAAAGGAAATTATGGCATTGCCGGATTCACAAATCCCGGTTAAAGTAATCCTCCTTTACAGTCAGTCACCCAATAGTCGTGACATACAACCCCCTCTTTAGAGATGACAAATTCTCTCTAAAGTTGGGACCTTCAGCTTCACATCTTGGGCTTTGAACAAGATACAAATAGACCTTTCAGCTTCACATCTTGGGCTTTGATCAAGATACAAATCACCTTTCGCTTCACGTCTTGGGCTTTGAACCAGACACCAAAAACAACCATTTCCTCCCATAGAATAGGAGGAACTACGAACGCTCTGATTTCCCTGTTTCGGTAAACGGGAATACGTAGGCATAAGGTCGAAAGAAAAGATCTTAGCGAGCACAATCAACAAAAAACCCAAACCCCATACTCCCATACCAAAAGCAGTAATTCAAAAGCATCAGTCCTAACATCCTAATCCTTGTTCCCCACCAGAAACCTTCTGTCTAGATAAAAACCAGTATTGGCGAAAATACAAATAACCAGTACAAAGGCCCCCCCACGTTGATAGCATCCGTAACCTAACAGACCGCTGTTTAAACTCAGTATGCAAAGCAGGGTTAATTGGAGACATCTATTTCCCTTCCTTCATCAGCTTTAATAAGATAAAAAATGAATCGACCTGTAGTTTAAAGCTCAACCGCAGAGAGCGACCAGCGCTTAAGAACCGCGTCCAAAACCGCTCGCTACACATAGGACCAGGGATGTTTTTGCCATCATCCCTCTACTTGAAGAATCTAAAGTTCCCAACCGGGAACGGATCGAGATTACTTACGATGGTCAGAAAAGTCAGAGGGCTCCCGTAGTCATCTATCTGCCGGGACCACTACCGTATGAATCAGCTAAGGCGATCCCTTACAAATACGGTGCAACGATAATTGAAAATGGAAAGGAAATTCCGTTACCCTCCGTCGTGAATATTGCAGACATCAGTCGTGTAACACGGAGCGGTCGAATCTTCAACCGAGGAGTTGGAGAACCTAACAAGGAAAAGGAACTTCAGACAGAAGCTCCCGATCCATCAGTCGGTCAATCTGGTAATCCCGATCTTTCAAAAAATGATGATGAGATGCTGAAGCACATCCAAAGGAGTGAATACAACATTGTCGATCAACTGTTACAAACTCCTTCAAAGATCTCGGTATTATCACTGTTACTCAGTTCAGAAGCCCACAGGGAGGCTCTACAGAAAGTCTTGGAGGAAGCCTTTGTGGAACAGGATGTAACAATTAGACAGTTTGATAGTATTGTCTCTAACATCACTTCCTGCAACAATTTAGGATTTAGTGATGAGGAATTACCTGAAGAGGGTCGTCGTCATAACATGGTGCTCAACATTACAGTTAACTGCCAGGACGATGCTTTAGCCAGCGTACTGGTAGACACAGGGTCAACCCTGAATGTTATGCCAAAGTCCACTTTGATGCAATTATCATTCAAAGGCCCTCCGATGAGAATCAGTGAGGTCGTCATCAAAGCGTTCGACGGATCCAGAAAAACAGTTATCGGCGAAGTTGATCTTCCTATAACTATCGGTCCTCATACTTTCCAAGTCACTTTCCAGGTCATGGACATCCGAGCAACGTACAGTTGTTTATTAGGAAGACCTTGGATACATCAGGCTGGAACAGTTACTTCAACCCTCCACCAAAAGCTAAAGTTCGTTCAGAACAATCAACTTGTCACAGTTTGTGGAGAACAGGCCTTGCTCGTGAGTAACTTATCATCATCTACTTGTGTAGAACCCGAGGAGGTTATTGGAACTCAGTTCCAAGCACTGTCGGTGAGCAAGAACAATCAGTTCAAAGAAGGAACTTCCATTTCTTCATACAACGATGCTATCAAAGTAGATGAGAGTACCGATACGACAGGATGGGGACAGCTTGTCATTCCTACTAGCAATACAACAAAGAAGGGTCTTGGTTTTTCTGCAACCTGTACCCAGACAGCTGCCAACGATGAAAGTCTTCATCCCCTTCAAAAATTCTTCCATAGTGGAGGTTTCCTCCATCCAGTGTCTCAAGCAGTACATGCTATCAATGAGGAAGATCCCTCTGACACAGATGAAGAATGGAAGTCCTACCTTAACGAGGACGGTTATATGTCTCAAGAAGAGGTGCCTACACCATTTTGCTATCCAGCACAGAGTCCGAGATTTATACCCAGGTCAGATGTCGAAATGATATACGGGGAATGTGATCCGGAAGGATGCCGTGCTCCGCCAAACTCATTAGAGGAGGACACTCTGATGAAAGACAATTTTGACTACACCTACTATGGCCCAATGGATGGTCTGCCAATGTGGCAGCCTTACCTAGGAGACTTGGGGCAAGAGAGTCAGCCGAGTAACGAAACTCAGCTGACCATCATTGAACAGAATACCTGTGTCCCCACCATGGCATGGGATCAACACTCAGGTCATTCAGAAACTACTCAACATGGCGATGAATTTGCAATGTTTGCAGGACTTGAATTCATCAACTATGTTTTTCCCAAGGTCAACGTCATCGAGAGAGATGACTCCTCCAGTTCGAAAGAAGTGTGGGACACCTTGGGACAACCAAGTGGAAAATTCGATTTTGTGGTCAAGTACACCGCTCCCGCAAGCTCTCGTATCAGACTCGAAGATATCCAGCCTACTGGATAGGGAGATACAGCTGAGAGCACAAATGCTACACAAAATACAATTGAGGAATCCTCCTACGACAATTCTGCCTGGGAGACAGATTCCAATGATCCTACTCCACCCTAAATCAATGTCATTTTTGAATACAAATCGAGGAAGGTGCCACTCTTTGTGATTCACCGAGGAGTTCGCCGCCAATGGGGTGCCGTCGAGGTTCCGAAGATCGTTCATCAGTCAAAGTAATTGCCATCTTTAACCTTTCACCCTGCCCAGGTGAAACGGATGTTTTGATAGGGCTCACTTTCTATAAATTTCCCTCTTCGCTTAGCCCAAAGCGACAGAGTTTTGTTTTATAGGGCTGTAGTTTGGAGAATCGACTTGTTCATTAATAAAATAACGTCATTCTGTAATTTCCTCATTAATTGTTGTTTTCTCTTTTTGCTTTTTCAGAAAATGGTAATCCTGAAAAACAATTCAATAATAAAAACAAGCAGTAAAATAAAACACTGCACACACTTGCATTTTCTCTATCTCTTCTAAACACGAATCATCACGTCATGCAGATTGCTTGTTTTAAACCCCGTTGAAACATACGATCCGATGCCTTCTCCCAACTTTGAGTTCCCGGTATTTGGGGCTGAAGAAGAGGTTGACAACAAAATTCCAGAAGAGATCTCCCGATTACTCAGACAAGAGGAAAGGTCCCTTGAACCTCACAAAGAGCCGTTGGAAACGGTAAACTTGGGTTCAGAACAAGAGAGAAAAGAAATCAGGATTGGGGCACTGCTCAGTCCAACTGCCAAAGAGAGTTTGATGAAGCTTCTCAAAGAATTCCCCGATGTATTCGCTTGGTCCTATCAGGACATGCCAGGGTTGGATACCAGCATCGTGGAACATCACTTACCGTTAAGGTCAGAATGTACGCTAGTAAAGCAAAGGTTGAGACGGACTCACCTGGACATGGCCATCAACATCAAAGAGGAGGTACAGAAACAGATCGACGCAGGATTCCTTGCTATGTCTGAATATCCTCAATGGTTAGCCAATATCGTACCCATTCCGAAAAAGGACGGAAAGGTCAGAATGTGTGTTGATTACAGGGATTTGAACAAGGCTAGTCCAAAGGACGACTTTCCTTTACCACACATTGACATGCTGATAGACAGTACAACAAAGTTCAAAGTCTTCTCCTTCATGGATGGATTCTCGGGCTATAATCAGATCAAAATGGCACCGAGAGACATGGAGAAAACTTCATTCATTACCCCATGGGGTACCTTTTGTTACAAGGTAATGCCGTTCGGTTTGAAGAACGTCGGGGCAACCTATTAAAGGGCTATGACTACTCTGTTTCATGACATGATACACAAAGAGATACAGGTATATGTCGATGACATGATTGCAAAATCTAAGACAGAAGAGGAGCATGTGACCCACCTGTCAAAACTATTCGAGCATTTTAGGAAGTAGAAACTCCGCTTGAATCCCAACAAGTGCACCTTCGGTGTCCGTTCGGGGAAACTCTTAGGGTTCATCGTCAGCCAGAAAGGGATTGAGGTCGATCCTGACAAGGTCAAGGCCATTCAAGAAATGCCTTCTCCGAAAACTGAAAAACAAGTCAGAGGATTCTTGGGACGTTTGAACTACATCTCCAGATTCATATTCCTCATGACCGCGACCTATGCGCCGATTTTTAAATTACTCAAAAAGAACCAGGATTGCGTTTGGTCAGAAGATTGCCAAACCGCCTTCGACAGTATCAAGGAATATCTGTTGAATCCTCCGATTCTATCACCTCCAGTGGAAGGAAGACCACTGATCATTTACCTCACAGTCTTGGAAGACTCAATGGGATGTGTACTTGGCCAACAAGACGAAACTAAATGGAAGGAGTCTGCCATCTACTATCTGAGCAAGAAATTCACCGACTGCGAAACTCGGTACACGATGCTTGAGAAAACTTGTTGCGCTTTGGCTTGGGCAGCCAAAGTCTTCGTCAATACATGATTCGTCATACTACTTGGTTAATCTCCGAAATGGATCTAATTAAGTATGTCTTCGAGAAGCCTGCTCTCACGGGAAGAATTTCCCGTTGGCAGATGCTACTATCAGAATATGACATAAAGTACCACGCTCAGAAAGCCGTTAAGGGAAGTATTTTATCCGATCATTTGGCTCATCAACCGATTGAAAATCAAGAATCAATCGGGTTTGACTTCCCAGACGAAGATGTCATGTATCTAAAAATGAAAGATTGCGATAAACCGCTACCCAGTGAAGGGCCAAAACCAGGTTCCCAATGGGGACTTGTCTTTGACGGAGCAGTTAATCATTATGGAAATGGAATTGGGGCAATCATTGTTACCCCTCAGGGTACCCACATTCCTTTCACTGCCAGACTTACGTTCAAATGTACGAACAACGAGGCCGAATACGAAGCTTGTATTATGGGTCTCGAAGAAGGAATTGATTTAAGGATCAAAAACTTGGACGTATATGGTGATTCAGCCTTGGTTATCAATCAGATAAAAAGAGATTAGAACACATACCAATCAGGATTGATTCCTTACAAAGACTACGCAAGAAGGTTGCTACCTTTCTTCAACAGAGTTGAGTTTCATCATATCCCTCGTGAGGAGAATCACATGGTTGATGCATTAGCCACTCTCTCTTCCATGATTAGTGTAGGTCAATGGAACGACTTACCTAAGATCGACATAATGCGCCTTGAAAGGCCCGCTTACATCTTCACGATTGAAGCAGTCATAGACGACAAACCTTGGTATCATGATATCAAATGCTTCCTTCAGAAACAAGAGTACCCACCTGGGGCACTAACAAAGGACAGAAAAACCCTCAGAAGATTGGCTGGAAACTTCTTCCTGAGTGGTGACACTCTCTATAAGAGAAATTTTGACATGGTCTTGCTCCGATGCATGGACAGGCCAGAAGCAGACATGCTTATGAAAGAAATTCATGAAGGATCCTTTGGCACTCATGCCAACGGACACACAATGGCGAGAAAAATTCTGAGAGCAGGGTATTACTGGTTGACCATGGAATCCGACTGCTACAAGTACATGAGGAGGTGTCACAAGTGTCAGATATACTCCGACAAAATTCATGTACCGCCATCACATCTCAAAGTTCTTTCTTCCTCGTGGCCTTTTTCCATATGGGGAATCGACATGATTGGCTTGGTCGAACCTAAGGATTCAAACGGACATCGGTTCATCCTAGTAGCCATTGACTACTTCACCAAGTGGGTCGAAGCAGTGTCATTCGCCAATGTAACCCGACAAGTGGTGGTTCGATTTATCAAAAACAATATCATATGCCGTTATGGTGTTCCAAGCCAGATCATTACTGATAATGGATCTAACTTGAACATCAAGATGATGAAAGAGTTGTGTGCAGAGTTCAAGATTGAACATCATAACTCATCTCCCTACCGACCCAAGATGAACAGAGCGGTAGAAGCGGCCAATAAGAACATCAAGAAGATCGTTCAATAGATGGTTGTAACCTACAAAGACTGGCACGAGATGCTACCCTTTTCTCTTCACGGTTATCGCACATCTATCCGTACTTCAACAGGGGCAATCCCTTTCTCTCTAGTGTATGGCATGGAGGCAGTCCTCCCCATAGAAGTAAAGATCCCATCAATCCGAGTATTGATGGAAGCTAAGCTCACCGAAGCTGAATGGTGTCAAAGTCGACACGAAGAACTCAATCTGATCGAAAAGAAGCGAATAACAGCACTATGCCACGGTCAGTTGTATCAACAGAGAATGAAGAGGGCATTTGACAAAAAGGTCCGACCTCGTGTCTTCAGAAAAGGAGACCTTGTGCTCAAGAAGATACAATCATTTCTCACTGATTCTCGGGGAAAGTGGACTCCGAATTATGATGGCCCCTATGTGGTCACGAAAGCTTTCTCAGGCGGCGCCTTGAGACTTGCAACCATGGACGGAGAGGAATTTGCCTACCCCACGAATGTTGATGTAATCAAGAAATACTTCGCCTAAACTAAAAAAAAAAGAAAAAAAAACGTCTCGGTGGATTGAAAACCCGAAGGGCGGTCCAGGCAAAAGTTAGAGACATGAAAAAAAATCATCCCGATGGATTGGAAATCTCATAGTACAATCCAGGCAAAAATTAGGGATAATGGCATGTAACTATGTTCAACAGAGGCAGGTCTCTCAGCAGCAGTTACACCATCCATCGGAGGAAAACTCCAGTCAAGGTCATCTTCGACAGAAGCTCAGGATGCCCCGAATTCAAAGTTGGTAGAAAGATAGCGGTCGTTATATTTCAACGTAGCCCTTTTCCCTGTAAATTAACATTTTCTAACTTTGTAAATACTCTTTGGAATCACGCGTTTGGCTGATCTCTATTTTATCAATAAAATTTGAGCCCTTGTGCTTTTGTTTGTAATTCTTATTTGTTTTCGCTTTACAGAACGACGTTGTTAACATGATTAATGATTCTTGAAATAAAAAAAAAAATGAATGTACTTGTTAAAAAAATTTTCTGCTTTTTTTAATAAAGTCGGCAATTTCTTTCGACTGTTGAACATCAAAGGAACATCGGTCGCTTCTCCAGAAGTAATCGAACCTCAAAGTGCAGAATCAAAGTACTCCTTCTAACCCAGTACGCCTGAATGAAGGGATCAACTGTGTCAGAGACCTTGTTTCGTCTGACACGCTTCGGCCGAGTTCTCATCTCCTAAGCCCGATCAACATAGCTCCCAACAGGGACTATCTCTCCCAAGAAAGGCAGAATTGCTATCTTGAACCAGCGGTACTTCTTCGCCCTGCAATGGCCGAGTATCCAGTCGTGTTCATCTTTTAGTTTGTATGTCGCGTCAGTTTTGTCAGCATATACATACATGCATCATGCATTATTAATTTGCATTTACATTTCATATTGCATCACTATCACTCTAGTCGGTCTTGTCCCCTAGTGATAAAAGTCCTCTCAATCGAGTTGTCAGCCCTTTCCTCGTCAGGAAGTGTTACGTCTGAACAATCTCTCTCCTCCAGTTTTATTTCTGGATTGAAGTTGGGTCCTCGACCACTTTGATAACTTGAACCTCTGAAAGACCAGAGAGCCCTCAGTTAACATCACTCTTCGCCGTTGAAGATGATATCCTTGTTTTCCCGGATTAAAGAAAATCCTGAGAGAAAGCCTCCTAAATCGGAGATTCGGCAGTACGGCAGATTTTCTCCGAAAAACCCATTGATGAAAAGGTCATCGGCACCTCAAAATTGGATCACATCATATGGCATTTCTCCGAGAAGATCTTCGAGAAAAGTATGATGCAAAGACCCCGAACGAAGGCAGTCTCTCAAGAGACTCGTTTTCCCCAGTAGATTCGACAAATGGCATCTCCAAACAGAGAAGTTTGTGCACCTCTACAACTCAGACGACTGGGTTCCCCAGCAAGTCTGACATCAAAACTTTTTCCACTCAAATGGCATCTCGCCAGGAAAATTCGGCGAGAAGTTTGAAGGAAAGACGCTACGAATAGCGTCCCTTGTCAATAAAGTTTATTGACGAAAGAAACTAAGACCAATTCCTTCGTAGGAAACCAGGATCGAGGGGAAGTTTACATCAAAAACTAAGACCAGTTCCTCGGTAGGAAACCAGGATCGAGGGGAAGTTTACATCAGAAACTAAGACCAGTTCCTCGGTAGGAAACCAGGATTGAGGGGAAGTTTAAATCAGAAACTAAGACCAGTTCCTTGGTAGGAAACCAGGATCGAGGGGAAGTTTACCTTTTCTAAGCATCATTGCTTAGCAAAAGAAGATGAATGTGATCTGCCATTCATAGCCATCAAAATTTCGGGTATTCCGATATTTAATCCTCTTGCACCCTGAATGCCCGAATACCTTCGTCATTCACACCGTCGTGTCCAAGAAGATTAAATAGGGGCATCTGTCATACCCCAAATTTTGACCACTTAGATTTCCCATCATTGTGCAAATCATCATCACAATATGGATGTACTTTCATGCCTCATCAATCTCCTCGAGGATTGTTGAGCATTCACTACCATCAAGAATTAGGGTTTCAGGCCCTCTCAGAGCCTTAGACAAAGGATCAATCAAGGAATGACATGATATTCAACTTATCTAACCTCTCAAACATCCACAATGGATCAAAAGGACTCCCACTTCAAGGATCAAGCACAGGGCTGCTCCCTTCTAGGTGGATCAAGTCTCAAGATCGACAGTGTCACCAAATTAAGGTTTTGGTCGACCAGGGCCTCCAAATGGAAATTTTTCATCTGGGCACAAGCCAATGATCCAAAACATAACCTAATATACTTCATGGGACCTCATGGACCCAATCATCAAGTCAATTTTGTCTCAGGGGATGCATTCATCAAAAATCAGGAATTAGGGTTTCTTGACCTAATTCACCCCTAAGTTGACTTTTAGGGGAAATCATGAACCAAGACCTCAAGAGAGGGTTTGAGGGTCTCTAATGAGCTATATTGATCCATTTGGAACAATGGATTAATCCAAGAAACTTGAGCAACAAGTCTCAATTTCATCTGCACCACAATTAGGGTTTCGCGAGGAAAGTCAACTGTAACTTTGACTTTTGACCAGGACATGCTCCCAAGCCCTAAGACATGATTCAATATACCCTATGACACCCATGGAACATGTCCATCAAGTTTGATTTAGGTCAAGGACATGATTTCATGAAGAATTGCACAGTTTGGAATTCATCTGATAAAAAGTCAACTGTGCACAAAAGTCAACTTTGACTTTTTGAGATTTTTCACCAAAATGGATTTTTAACCCTAAAATGATGTTAATGTATGATTTGAATCATCATTCATCAAGAAAAATCAAAGAAAGTGGGATAACTTGTAAAAGGGGTAACCATAAAAACTTAGAAAATTTTCTAAGTTATGGAAAAAGTGACACTAATGTGCTAACTTTGGAGGACCATAACTCCTAAACCACAAGGCCATTGTTCCCCATTCAAAGCTTAATTTGTAGATCTCATTGCCCTCTACAAAAGCTTCATACTGACCTATGTCCAAATTCCTCATGGATTTTGAGTTATGGAGTGATCAAAATCAAGAAAAGTCACATTGTTCCAACACTTAGTGAAAATTTCACTAAGTCAGATTTTACCCTACTTTTTGCCAACTGTAACTTTGACTTTTGACCAGGACATGCTCCCAAGCCCTAAGACATGATTCAATATACCCTATGACACCCATGGAACATGTCCATCAAGTTTGATTTAGGTCAAGGACATGATTTCATGAAGAATTGCACAGTTTGGAATTCATCTGATAAAAAGTCAACTGTGCACAAAAGTCAACTTTGACTTTTTGAGATTTTTCACCAAAATGGATTTTTAACCCTAAAATGATGTTAATGTATGATTTGAATCATCATTCATCAAGAAAAATCAAAGAAAGTGGGATAACTTGTAAAAGGGGTAACCATAAAAACTTAGAAAATTTTCTAAGTTATGGAAAAAGTGACACTAATGTGCTAACTTTGGAGGACCATAACTCCTAAACCACAAGGCCATTGTTCCCCATTCAAAGCTTAATTTGTAGATCTCATTGCCCTCTACAAAAGCTTCATACTGACCTATGTCCAAATTCCTCATGGATTTTGAGTTATGGAGTGATCAAAATCAAGAAAAGTCACTTTGTTCCAACACTTAGTGAAAATTTCACTAAGTCAGATTTTACCCTACTTTTTGCCAACTGTAACTTTGACTTTTGACCAGGACATGCTCCCAAGCCCTAAGACATGATTCAATATACCCTATGACACCCATGGAACATGTCCATCAAGTTTGATTTAGGTCAAGGACATGATTTCATGAAGAATTGCACAGTTTGGAATTCATCTGATAAAAAGTCAACTGTGCACAAAAGTCAACTTTGACTTTTTGAGATTTTTCACCAAAATGGATTTTTAACCCTAAAATGATGTTAATGTATGATTTGAATCATCATTCATCAAGAAAAATCAAAGAAAGTGGGATAACTTGTAAAAGGGGTAACCATAAAAACTTAGAAAATTTTCTAAGTTATGGAAAAAGTGACACTAATGTGCTAACTTTGGAGGACCATAACTCCTAAACCACAAGGCCATTCTTCCCCATTCAAAGCTTAATTTGTAGATCTCATTGCCCTCTACAAAAGCTTCATACTGACCTATGTCCAAATTCCTCATGGATTTTGAGTTATGGAGTGATCAAAATCAAGAAAAGTCACTTTGTTCCAACACTTAGTGAAAATTTCACTAAGTCAGATTTTACCCTACTTTTTGCCAAATGTAGGGGGATTTTTCAATTGGATTCAAAAGAGATCAAAGACAAACATGTTCAAACAGTTGTTGTATCATGTAAGGGCTTTCCAAAATGGCCAAGAACATTACCAAATTCAATTTGAGTCATGAGATATGACATTGGCAAGTTGCCTTGTCGAAATCTGTCAAAGCAAGGCAGATTTTGCATTTTTGCTCGATTTACCAAAATCAGCCAAATCCAAATGCTCCTATCCACTTGGACACCTCTGAGGATTGAATCTAAAGGGGACAATCACTGAGCCAAGCCTCCAAAGTCTTTGGGACAAGAAATAGCATGTTGAACCTAGAATGGCCAAAATAGAGACAAGACTCCAATTTTGGATTGGAGCATTCAATGTAAGCATCAAGGTGGCATGGACTGAGCCATTCTCAATTGAATTCGGTCAAGACTTATCCAAGACCAAGGGAACCAGCAGCCTGTGCCCTAACCTCTAGTCAATGGCTAGAGGAGACTTGGATTTTCATTTGCCAACATTGGCCAAACCTACTCAGCGGTTGCCATTCACTATTCCTTGCAAAACAAACTTGCTCTACTATAAATAGAGCTCAATTGTGATCAGTTTGAGTACACCAAACCCATCAAATAGATTCTTTCCTCAAAATCTCTTCTTTCACTCCAATTTTGCCTTCTAAGGCAAGTCACTATCGGGTTTTGAGTTTGAGAGCTTTTCCAATCAAACCAATCACACACACACCTCACATACATCATATAGAAGTGATCCAAACACTCACAGAACATCTGAAACACAGATTTCACAAAATTACCAGCCAATTGCTCAAGTTCTTGACAGATTTGCAGTTGAGGTACCATCTTCAACTCCAAACCATTTCAATCCATTCCAAGCATTCATACACACTCCATGGCACCTAGGGAAGCTATCCAGATCAATGGAACCTATCTGTAACACCTCCAACACAAATCACGATCACCAGCTACAAGTAGTAAGCATGAGCTCTTCTAACTCTATGATCCATGCAATTTTTGCTGCACAATAATTTGTCCATATGTTCATAATCATGCATGGAATGTTTCCCCTCAATTAATTACATTGTTTGAATCGTGTATCAAAAATCCTAGGCTTCATGCAGAAATTAGGGTTCTTGAGGATTTTTCATGATTTCTTGTTATATGTTTAATTTAAATGAAATTAAATGTCATAGACATGATCGTGAGGTTGAAACGAGTTGATTGGTATGTGGATTGCATGATATAATCAAGTATTCAATGAGATTGAAGAGAAAATGCAAATCTGGGCAAACCCAGAACACGCGCATGTTCTTGGCGCCATTTTTTGAATATTTGAATATTTGAATTTTGTGATTTTATTTAATTAATTCAAAAATTAATTTCTCTCTGAGTTTTAATGATTTTGAGTTGGTTCTTTTATAATAATTCACAAAAATGTTAAAATATTTTATTTTCCCAAAAAATCCCAAAAATATTATTTATTTTATATAATTGATATTTTTGCAAAGAATTAATGTTTTAATTGTTTTTGACATTTAAAATATTTTTTCCACCTTGATTTTGCAACTTTTAATGCTTTCTAATTATTTTGTAGGTCAATACTTAATTTTTGAAGCATTAATCCAAGATCACAATTTGTTTTTCCTATGTTAAACAATTTTGATCATTTTAATTGAATTTTTATTCAATTAAAACACATTTTTGAAAACAAATTAGGGTTTTGGATTAATTCAACCCTCATAAATCATTTTCAAAACACTTTGGGCCTCTAATAGAGTGTAAGGCCCAATCCTTTTTTTTGACCAAATCATTTTTGGGCCTCAGTGTATTGTATAAGTCCCGATACCGTAAAAAACAAACGGCACGATCGAAAAATAACCTTGGGCCTCTCCTCGAGCTATAAGACTCATTCAAAACTTTTGGGCCTCTAATAGAGTGTAAGACCCAACCCCCTTTTAACCAAAAACATTTTTGGGCCTCACTTATTGTATAAGTCCCTTTGCGTTAAAAGATAACCTCGGCGCGATCTCCATTTTAAACGGAAAAATCAATTGGGCCTACCCTCGTGTTATAAGCCCCACTCTTTTTCTTTAAACCTTTTGGGCCTCTTGAGAGAGTGTAAGACCCATCCCTTTGTACAGAAAACCTTTTTTTGGGCCTCAGTCACTTGTATAAGTCCCTCTGTACAAAACAACAGTGCGCTCACTGATAAAACCCGGGCCTCTCCTTGAGCTGTAAGCCCCAAATCTTTCTTTTTCAAAGCACTTTCTCCTTTAATTTTGAATATACTGTTGTTTTCAATCTTTCTTTGTTGAACAACTAACCAAACAACATGGAAGCTCTACAACCGAGTAAGTGGTTATTGCTTTCATTTACCGCTTTCATATACATATAAATGTATTGTGGGGCTGTTTCACTGTAAGTCTTCTTTCATAAACTCATATCAACTGTGTAATAATAGTATAGATATTTTGAGTTTCCCCGACAACTACGTCTAGAACTAGGTGACGCCGTTTCGTTTATTCGTAGAAATAGACAACTAGATCCCCAATAGGATCACCAGATACGGTCTTCTCTTCGGCTGTCCTCATTAGGAATTGTCAAGAAACTCTACTCCCAGAGATGAATGTATTCTCCGTGAATGGCATCTTTGAGTTTCTTCCAAATTCTTGAACTTTCCTGACTTGATCTATTACTTGTGAATAGCTTGCCTTGAATTTCTCGGAGTTTGGGGACCCACGGGCTTCTTAAAAGCATCGGCCTCCTCTTGGGCATCGTACAAGGACCCACAGGCTTCCTAAAAGCAACCCCGCCTCCTCTTGGGCTTAGTACAAGGACCCGTCGGCTTCCTAGAAGTATTCACAGCCTCCTCTTAGGCTTCGTATAATGATTCTTCCTCCGGGAATGATAGCTTCCTCTTGGGCTTCGTACAAGGACCGATCGGCTTCTTAAAAGTTTCCAACCTCCTCTTGGGCTTCATAAAAATTGTCCCGATGACCTCCTAGAGGTATAGGAACAGAACTTAGTCATCTGCATAGAACAGTCCTTTCCAAGAGTCTACTACTGTTTCTCAAAGCATGGTACAAAAGATAAGACTTTAGACTTGGACAGTCTAATCTCCTTGAGTCTTAAAGACATTCTCAAGTGGCCCCTTCGTTAAATAGGAAGAAAACCCGTAGACTCGGACAGTCTCAATACCCTTCGGATTTCCCAATTCCTTAAAGAACAGGAATAGCTCGGATCCTCGAGTACAGTGTTTCTCATATAAGAACTGATTTTCTCTTTCAATCAGCATACTGGACCTGTCACTCAACTGAAACAGTAACCATAGCCTCCTCTTAGGCTTTGTATAATGATCATTCTCCAGTTATAATAGCCTCTCCCTTGGGCTTTGTGCAATGATCCTCCCCAGCAGAGTCAAACAACGTTTAGCCTCTCTCTCGGGCTTAGTACGAGACACATAAGAGACTCCCTCGTTGAGTCAATCACCCCTTTCGCCTCCATCTCGGGCTTTATACGAGATACAAAAAGGTTCTTATTGAGCCAAACAAATTTTTGCCTCCATCTCGGGCTTTATACGAGATACAAAAAGGTTCTTATTGAGCCAAACAAATTTTAGCCTCCATCTCGGGCTTTGTACGAGATACAAAAACACTCTCTTGTTGAGTTTAAATCACTCTCCTGTAGAGTCAACCTTTTTTGCCTCTCTCTCGGGCTTTGTACGAGACACATAATAGCCTCCTCTTAGGCTTTGTATAAGAAAACCACTGGTTGATCCAATCAACCTTTTAGCATCAAAGCTGTGCCTCGTTCACAGCATACAAACATCAACAACTCCTTCCCCTTCATCTAATTGCTGTAAGCGGCAAGCCTCTGGATCATCTACATCCATGCCACTATCCCTCTTTTAGCATGAGAAATTCCTAAGGAAAGATAGCATTGCTCTACACTGAGTTAAAGTCTTCTCCTTCAGGTTTAAAACGCCCTATAAAGGAAATTATGGCAATGCTAGGATCCGTGTATCCCGGTTAAAGTAATGCTCTCTTTATAACCAGTCGCCCAACAGTTGTGACAAACAGACCCGTCTTTAGAGATGACAAATTCTCTCTAAGGTCAACACCTTCAGCTTCACATCTTGGGCTTTGAACAAGATACAAATCACCTTTCGCTTCATGTCTTGGGCTTTGAACAAGACACCAAAACACCCATTTCCTCCCATAGAATAGGAGGAACTACGATCGCTCTGATTTCCCTATTTCGGTAAACGGGAATACGTAGGCATAAGATTGAAAGAAAAATCTTAGCGAGCATACTAAACAAAAACCTAAAATCCCATACTTTCATACATTCGTCCTAACATCCTAACCGATAGCCTAAAGCACCCCTTCGTCAACAAAATAACCTAGGAGAAACCCCGAATCTTTGTAGCATCTGTAAACCAACAGTTTTGACTGTTTAATCTCAGTATGCAAGCAGGGTTAATTGGAGACATCTATTTCCATTCCTTCATCAGCTTTAATAGGATAAAAAATGAATCGAGCTGTAGTACCAGAGCGATCGTGCTTCACAACCACATCCAAAAATCACTCGCTACAACTCTGTTGTGAGAAATGTTGAGACAGATGATGGAACATCTCCATCTACAAAGGTGTCTCAAGAACAGTCATCTAGGGGGATTGCTGAGAAAGTTATCAATATAGATGACTTACCTTCCAATGATGAAATCATTGCAATAAGTCTCAATCCTAGTGTGGCGGAAAGATTGAAGAATAGAAAATATAAGGGTGTGGACACTAAAAACACCCTTAACAAGCAAAATAAGAAATCTGTAGTTGGCCTCAACAGACCTTGGAGCAAGGTTGTTGTTGTATCCAAAAAGAGAAAAGTTGGGTCTGATACGGAGTCAGATTATGATGTTGCAAAAGATGTCCAGAACATCATGCCTATTAAAAAACCAGTCTCTAAGAAAAAGGTTGTTACTATCCCTAAAGCTCCCATGGACAACATCTCATTCCATGATGTTGTAAATGTAAATAGGTGGAGGTATATTTACCACATAAGAGTTGCTCTAGAGAGGGAATTGGGCAAGAATGCCCTCAACTGTAAGGAGGTGATGAATTTGATTGAAGCTGTTGGCTTATTAAAGACTGTCACTCAATTTAGCTCATGCTATGAGAGACTGGTCAAAGATTTTGTGGTAAATATTCTAGAGGGATACAATGATCGAAAAAGTAAGGATTACCTGAAGGTATATGCCAGGGGAAATGTTGTGACATTTTCTCCTGCTGAGATCAACAAGTTCCTTGGTAGACCTGAAGGTCCTCAAGCTGAAATTGAAGACTCTGATGATTAGATTTATAGGGAAATTACTGGAAATACTGTGAAGAATTGGCCCAGCAAAGAGAAATTGTCAACTGGGAAGCTGAGTGTTAAATATGCAATTCTTCATAGGATTAGAACTGTGAACTGGGTCCCTACAAATCACACCTCAACCATTTCTACTGGGCTTGGAAGGTTTATCTATGTTGTTGGAAAAAGAAAGCCATTTGTCTCTTCTGTTATAAAGATGCCTATTTGCTTTCCTTCGCTCATCTGCAGAGTGATTCTTCAACAACATCCTGGGATAATTCTACCTATTAATAATGTCATGAAGAGGGAGTCCCCCCTGACTCTGCACTATAAGTTATTTGTTGGAAGCCATGTCCCAGATATTGCTTCAACATCTACTGCAACAAATTCAGAGGAGGAAACTATTGCTCAACTGAAGGAGACATGCAGGGAGCTTGATGCCATCATCAAGGCCAGTACAACCAGGAAAGAAAAATTGGAACGATTGATACAAGCCTTGTCTGCTGAGCAGAACAAGGACATTGGAGCTAACACTAGAGATGTTGAGAAGCATGCTAGTGAGGAAAACAATGATGAAGTTGAAGAAGATGTTGTTGTTGCTAATGGTTGTGGTGCAGAAGAAGATGATGACGGGGAAACAGAAGATGACTACTGAAAGTTGTATTCATTTTCTTCTTTTATTAGTTTTTTTGTTTTGTTGTTTTGGTTTTGTAAGGGCTTAATGCCCAAGATAATTTACTTTCGGTTGGGTGTGTACTTTAAATACTCTATATTGTTTAGTTGGTTTTTGAGTTAGTCTTTCTGCCTTTGTCATATTATGGCTAAAAAGGGGGAGTAATACTAACTTTACTAACAACTGCTGACTGCTACTAACCATTGAGGGGTAGTGCTGCTTGCAGAAGAAGGTACTGGTTAAGGAGGAGACAAAGTTTTTTCCGCTGCTGTTTTGATGATCTGGTCTCCCTGTTCTGAATAATTCTGTCTGCAGGTAAATTGTAGTTAGTTTTAGCCAAAATCTGCCAAAGGGGGAGATTGATGAGTCCAAGCCTTTGAGGTTGGCATCAATTTTGGTAAAACTAACTTAATAGAAAGATGTTGTTGGACAATATGCCATAACATGTTGAACAGACTGCAGGTTAAGTTGTTAGACAAGATGTCCTATCATGTTGATTCGACATCTTTGTCTGTTACAGTTTGGAATAACTGTTATCTGATTTCCAGTTTTTATGGGAATGTGATTTTGTCCTAGGTGGCATCTGAGATTGAGGAATCAGAGATTCTGATTCTAAAAGTAATATGCTATTTCTAAGTGTGGAGACACTTTAGGAAACTTAGGATTGAAGAAACTATTCTTGAGAAGAATAAGCCACAGATTCTGTGGAGCTGAATTGCTGCGATTCTGAAGCCCAAATCCAGTTATGTTTAGTGATATAAATAGGATAGATTTAACCTAGAATAGGCACTGAATATACACAACTGTTATTGAGTACTAGGGTTTGTACTTTTGTGAGCCTCTCTTGTATTGTGTGAATACCTGAGTTGGATAGTTTTATTGAGTTGTAATTGTTTAGTCACTGCTGTGATTGAAAGGGAATTGAGAATGGTCTCATACCTAGGAGTGTCTTAGGTAGTTTATAGGTGACAAGTTGTAAACTGTGGAGTTTAGCTTAGAACCAATTCTGCTTAGTGGATTTCATTCCTGGCTTGGTAGTCCCAGACGTAGGTGTTGTTGATCACCAAACTGGGTTAACAATTCTTGTGTGTTGCTTACTTTTTCCTGTTTTTATTCTGTTCCTCATTATCCTTGTGTGAGAAGCAGAGATCAAGTGTCACGACATCCTGTCCGACATCTTAGTGATCTGCTTGACCAGAATTTTAACCTGGTTCATCACCCTCCAAAGATCCCTACCATAGGATCGATTCCCTCTTAGAACTGGAGCATAACATAAACGCACTCAATCCGTGCAATGGGATTAAGGCTCAACATAAGCGGACCAACGTCCAAACAACACGGGCGGACCAACGTTCAAACAACATGGGCAGACAACCGTCCAAAATGTTATGAATGCATGATGCACAACAACATTAATAATTCGACCACGGCTAGCCAATTGTATCCTCATTCACGTATTCATCATATAATCAACATAACATAGCATGTATACACATTAAACATGCACATCATCAATTTTAATCATCATAACAACATCACCAACATCAACATCTCAGCAACCTCATCAACATCACATCATAACAACAACATCAAACTTCATCATAACAATAACATCAACTTCATCATTTCAATATCTCAACAACGTCATCATAATAGTATCAACATAGCAACATCATTATCACATAATATTAGCACAACAATACAACGATTCAATATCCGAACATGTAAACTAACACTTCATCAATATAGTAGGCATAGAAATAATATTTAAACATTTGACTTATTACTACTATGATATATCTTTGAGCGTTATCTTTCTAACACTTTAAGAGGCTCGTCAATTGGATACATGGTTAAGAAGATATAACAAAAATCGTCGGAAGATAAACAAGTTTCAAGTTCAACATTTCTTTCATCTATCAAAAGCATCAACTAATTATCATGACCAGTATCTGGAAATAATTTCAATTGATAGTAACTCGTGTTAGCTTTCCAACGCTTCGAACGAAACTCGATTTGGATTTACGGTTCAAAAGTTATGGCCAAAACGATTTCGGAGTACAAAGTCCCGAGAGCTGTTACGGCCACCCGTAATGGCTGTTACGACCCGTAATGCTCCTAGTCCAAAATTTAATGTTTTTTCCCGTTTTTTATACCAGAATCAGAGGGCTATTGCGGCCACCCGTAATAGCTGTTACGGGCCGTTATCTTGCCCATAAAAACATTTTTTCACGCGTTTTTGTATGATTTTAAGCATTTCAATAGACCCCAAACCCCATGTTTTGACCTCCAACAACCCCAAAACATATCATAACATATAGCAAATCATCCAAGGGGAACGTTTAATGAAGTTACTCAGATTCCGGTGCTTCAATGAAGTTTCCGGCAAACGTTCGCAGTTTCCGGTGAAGCTTTGCAGTTTCCGGTGAAGCTTCGAACGGGAACTAGGGAGTGGCTCAAGGAGGTTCCTCGTGCGGGAGTGGTTTATCCCGAGCGTCTCCTCGTGGGAGACTCTAGAGTTTTTTTTTATGTTAGGGCTTAGGCTAGGGACGTCGTCCTCAGCCTTTTGCGCGCCTTTTCACTTGACTAGCGTTGGAAGGGTGGATTTGATTCTTCGTCGAATTCACTTTTTTCTCTGCTTTTTAGGTGATTGACATGGCGATGAGGCCTGATGAGGAGATCGTGATAGACTCATCCGAGGAGAGCTCCTCGGAGAGCAGTAGTACGGAGGCCTCAACTGTCCCCAGTGAAGTCGGGGAGGAGGAGGTTGTTGAGGAATCAACGGAGGAGTGGTCGGTGGCTGAGCCTGCCAAGCACGTATCTACTTTTGCGACATATTTGGGATATGTATTTATGGTGTTTGATCCAGAAGGGGAGTGGAAGGTGCACTTCCCCTCCGAGGAGGATAGGGTTTGCACCGAATTCGGGGAGCGTTTCGCCATGTACAAATACGCATTCAAAGAGCTTGGATTGAGACTTCCCTTCACCGATTTTAAGCAGTCAATCTTCATGCACCTGGACCTGGCTCCGTCGGAGCTGCATCCCAACTCGCTGGTGTTTATCCGTGCCTTCGAGTTGACGTGCGAGTCCTCCCTTTGTTTTTCACTGTCTTTCATCTTCAGCGGCAGTTGACGGGGAGGACGTATGGCTGGGTTTCGTTGAAACAGCCCCGCAAACTATTCAAACCCTTTTCCTAGTCAATTTGGACGTTCAAAGAAAGGTTTTATATCATAGAGCCTATGTCAGAGAGGGCCCAAGATAGTACGTACGTCTGGGCGGTGTCCATTGACGAGGACGACAACGACCTGCACGACGAGGAAGGGAAGGTGGTTGCAGTACGGGAGTTCAAGTTTCCTTTTCACTGGGGCCCTAGCCACTTCTCCAAGGAGCCCAATGAATATGTTGCTCAGCCGCACATGCTGTACGGGCAGGATGCGGTTGGCTACGAGAAACTTGTGAAGTACATTAACTCTTTCTGACTCACTCAATGCTGGATGAAGAATGGATCCCCGATCTTCGACGAGGATGGTAGCCAGAGGGTGGAGTACCGTTTTATTAACACCAAGGCGCTTTTAGAGTGCAAAACTTCTGTGGAAGTTCATAAGCTGCTCGGTATTTTTAGTCATTTTAACTTGCCCGAATTATGTTTCCTTCATTGTTTAACATGTTTGTTTTGTTTTTGCAGGTGAGATGCCTTCCGCTCATGAAAGAATGGTAAAGAATGCTATCGCGAGGAACAAGCCCGGTACTGCTGCTCCCAAGACTCGATTCACCCTATGTGCTCCTACTCCTCCCCTACCTGATGCAGGGACCTCCTCTCCTACTCCTCCCCAAGGGTCTCCCTTGCCTCTGGCCTCATGGTCCAAGCGGTTCAGGGCCACTGAAGGGGTAGATCTCACCCAGGCGCCAGAAAAGGGGAAGTTCGAACTTCCTCCATGCATTCTTGACAGACGGTTCTTTGAGGGGACGTCGTTGGTCGTGCCGCGGGCAGAGTCTCTCCAGTTGGAGGGCATGGACCGCCCAAGAAAAAGGGCGCTGGTGGCTTAAGATGCCTCTGCACTGGTCAGAGTTTTGGAGATGGCGGCCATTTATATGAAGGGGACTCTGCAACTGAGGCTGAACTAAGAGCTGCCTGGGCCACCATGGCATCTCTTGAAGAGACGGCGAGGAAAGCCAAGGAGGAGGCTAAGAGTGCTAATGATGCCCGAAAGAAGACGGACGAGGAAGTGACCAGGCTAAAGGGGGAGAACTCTACGCTGGCCGCGGAGAAGAAGGCAGCTGAGGAGCTGGTCTAGCAGCTGAGGTCGGTAAGCGCTCCGGGCAAGGATGAACCTGAGGATGTCTAGGAAATGAAGACTATGACCGAGCTAGTTGCTCGTCTGCTGAAAGCCGAGGATGACACCATTGTCATTGGGGACGAGTCTTTTAAGAATGTTGTGGCCCAACTACGCGTGGTCAACCCCAGGGTTGAGTTCTCCACCGAGGGTACCCACTACCTGTCTCATGTCGAGGATGGCAGGATAGCCAGTCTGAACTCCCTTCTTGGTGGTGACGAGCATGCCAAAGTTTTGAACGAGGAGATCCAGGGGCCTGAAGCCAACCTCGAACAGCCTGAGCGGATGGAGGAGTGATGGTGTTTTTATCTTTGTTGTAATTTGTCCGGCCTACGCACTGTGTATCTTTGTAACTTATTTTGAATAGGGGCGTGGCCCCCAGTTTATGTAACAAGCACAATTGTGGTCCTTGCGACCACTTATTACTTTTAATTATGTGTCCGGTCCTTGTGGCCAGTTTTGTGATTTGCATGGCATTATCTGCTTTAAATTTTGCTAAGTGTTTTACTTTATGCTCGTCATGCATGTATGCCCATAATAGGGGTTACTTTGATTTGCTTCAAGTTTCAGGGAATTGCTCGTTGTAGATGTGTTCGGCAGTGAGGGGTACTGGTCGAACGGTCGGGGAATGTCCGGGCGAGGATGCGGAGCTCAGGTCGCGTTTGAGGCCTGATTTTACGGCGTAAACCTCCCATCGCAAGCTGAGTGTTTTTCCTGTCGTGGTACTTTGACGTCGGCAGTGTTCGATTGAGGGACCGCTGTCGAGCAGAGACCTGGCTCGTTCTTGATTGGGGTTCTGCTTTACTGGCATGTGACGCTTATACCTAGGCGTGCATTGTGGTCGGTAGGTGATGCTCGTCATCGTGACGAATCAAAGCAAAACTTAAGGTCTTAGCTATAGTATTGTTTCAGCTTTTTGGCGTTCCATGGTTGAGCAAGTTCTTCCTCGTTGAGATGTTCTAGGTAATAGGCCCCATTTTCCGTTTTTTCCCGGACACGATAGGGTCCTTCCCAGTTGGCGACTAGTTTGCAATCGCGAGAGTCTTTGTGGTTTATTCTTAGGATGAGGCCGCCCACGTCGAACTCTCATCGTATGACTTTGGCGTTGTGCCTGATGGCAATTTTTTGTTTTAACGAGGCTTCGCGGAGAGTTGCCCCTGTTCGGACTTCCTCGACGAGATCGAGTTCCTCCGTTAGTGCCTCGTCGTTCATTTCCTCGTCCAGGGGTGATTCTGTCTGCCTGAAGGGTACGTGAACTTCAATTTGAATCATGGCCTTGGTCCCGTAGGCTATACGAAAGGGTGTTTCCCTGGTTGAAGAGTGTGGAGTTGTACAGTATGCCCATAGGATGCTGTGCAGCTCCTCGACCCAAGTCTTCTTCGTTTTGTCCAGCCTTCGTTTGAGGCCTCGAAGGATGACTCGGTTCGTCTCTTCAGCTTACCCATTTGTTTGAGGATGTTCGACGGATGCAAAGTGTTACTTCGTGCCCAGCTGGGCGACGAAGTCCTAGAACTTCCTGTCCATGAACTACGTCCCATTGTCCGTAACTATCGCTTGGGGATGCCAAAACGTGTGAGGATGTTTCGTTTATAGAAATGCAGTATGTTAAGGGTAGTTATCTTGGCAAGAGCCTCCGCTTCTATCAATTTTGTGAAGTAATCCATGCCTACTATTAAGTATTTGTTCTGGTTTGATCCTACCACGAAGGGTCCTAGGATGTCCAGGCCTCACCAGGCAAATGGCCACGGGGAGGACATAGCCTTGAGCTCGTTAGGAGGTGCTAGGCGCATGTCCCTGTGCCGTTGGCATTTATCGCATTTCTTCACGTGTTCTTTGGCATCATGCTGCATGGTTGGCCAGTAATACTCTTCTCAGAGGGCCTTTCGTGCAAGGGACCTTCCTCTGAGATGTTTGGCGTTGATTCCTTTGTGGATTTCGCGCAAGATATGTGCGACCATTTCTTCCTCGACACACTTGAACAGCGGGATGGAGAACCCTCGCCTATAGAGTTTATCTTCGACTAGGGCGTATGAGCAGGCCCTTCGCCTAACTACGATGGCCTCTTTGGGGTCGGACGGAAGTTCGTCTTTAGCGAGGTAGTTGTAAACAGGGGTCATCTAGCAACTACTGTCGCCGATCACTTACACGTCGAGGGTCGGGGAAGCCTTCTCGATGCTAGGTCGAGGAAGTACTTCCTGTATGACGGACTTGTTTCCGCCTTTCTTCTTTGTGCTGGCTAGTTTGGACAAAATGTCTGCCCGGACATTGTGTTCGCGGGGAACATGTTTTACTTCTACCGCTGTGAACTTCGTCATCTTCTTCTTGGCCAGGGCTAAGTATTCGGTCAGGTTGTCGTTTTTGTCTTGATATTCTCCTCGGACCTGAAGGGCCACGAGTTGCGAATCTGTGCAAATGACGACTTCCTCTACGCCAAGGTCCTCGGCTAAGCGTAGCCCGGCGAGGAAGGCTTCGTACTCAGCCTAGTTGTTAGAGGTGGGGAAGGACAGGGTGAGTGATACCTCAAAGATGATTCCCTCATCACTTTCCAGTATGATGCCCGCCCTGCTTCCCACCGAACTGGAGGCTCCGTCTACGAAAATGGTCCATTTACGTGCTCCGCAAGTGTGGGAGTCTGCGAACGTCATTTCTGCGACGAATTCAGCCAGGGCCTGGGCCTTGAGGGCTTTTCTGTTCTCATACTGGATGTCAAATTCGGATAGCTCTAGCGACCATTTGAGCATTCTACCTGCCATGTCTGGTCGTCCTAACAGCTGCTTCACGGGTTGATCTATTCGAACCATGATTGTGTGGGCTAGAAAGTAGTGTCTCAGTCTTCTGGCTGCGTTGATGAGGGCCAGTGCCACTTTTTATATCTGCTGGTACCTCAGCTCTGGTCCCAGCAGTGCTTTGCTCATGAAATATATGGGCTTCTGCCCATCAGGTGTCTCGCGGATAAGAGCGGCGCTCATTGCCTCGGTTGCTACGGCGAGATACAGGTATAGAGTCACACCGTTGTCCGGGCGTGAGAGGACTAATGGCTCTGAAGGTGCCTGTTTTAGGTGGAGGAGAGCCTGGTCACATTCCTCGGTCCATTCAAACGCCGCCTCCTTGCGGAGGAGTTTAAAGAATGGTAGGGTGTGCTAGGCAGATTTGGCCACGAAACGGGATAATGATGTGAGCATCCCGTTGAGGGACTGGATGGATTTCTTCGACTTGGGAGTTGGAAACTCGGAGAATGCCCGACACTTGCCAGGGTTGGCTTCGATTCCCTGCTCTGTTAGGTAGAAACCGAGGAATTTTCCTGCTCGAACACCGAACGTGCACTTCTCCAGGTTCAAACGCATCTGGTATTTCCTGGCCTATTCGAAGACCTTCCTCAGATGGGCAGTACGATCGGTTTCCTCATGGGATTTAACGATTATGTCATCCATATAGACTTCGAGCATGTCGCGTATCTCTCCCCGGAAGACCTTGTTCATCATCGTTTGATAGGTCGCGTCGGCGTTCTTTAGGCCAAAAGGCATTACGTTGTAGTAATAGTTGCCTGATTTGGTCATGAAGGTCGTGTATTTTTTGTCACTCATTTCCATAGGTATTTGATTATATCCCGAGTAGGCGTCTATGATTGATAAAAGTTTAAAACCGACAGAATTATCAACAAGTTTATCAATATTGGGGAGGGGGTAGGCATCCTTCGGGCATGCCTTATTAAAGTCGGTATAGTCAATGCATATTCGCCATTTGCCATTAGATTTTTTTCACAAGTACAACGTTGGACAGCTAAGTGGTGTACTTGGCTTCCGAGATAAATTTGGCCTCGAGGAGGTCCTTTACAGCTTTTTCTGCAGCCTCTGTTTTCTCCGAAGACTACTTCTTCCTACGTTTTGCTACTGCTTTGACTGTTGGGTCAATCGTGAGCTAATGGCAAGCGACGGATGGGTCCAGGCCGGGCATCTGGGCGGAACTCCAGGCGATCAGATCAGCGTTCTCACAGAGGCAAGCTTTGAGTTGCTTCCTTGCGATGTCTGGGAGATCCGCTCCAATCTTTACTCCCCGCTGGGGGTCATCGCCGAACAAGACAAACTCGAAGTCGCCATCCGGGATGGGACGCGTCGGATGGGAGTTGCTGCTGGTCGGGGCAGATGAGCTGCTCGAGGCTGCATGGTCCTTCTTCTGGTCCTCTTCGGGGAAGCGGCTGTCGAGGTCGATGGTGTCGACCTGAGGCAGCGACTTGGCTTCCTCGGAGCTGCTGGGCAAGGCTGGCTTGTTAGTTACCTTTGGCTTGGACGCGATGGCATTGAGTCCCTTCGTGGCTGCTTCAAAGCATTGTTGTGCGGCTTCGATGTCGCCGTGAAGTGTGGCGACCATCCCCTTTGAAGTATAGTACTTCATCTTGAGGTGGACGGTTGAAGGCACAACTACCAACTCGGCCAAGGTTGGTCTTTCGATGATGCACTAGTACAGAGACGGGCAATCAATTACCATAAACTGTACCTTAATGGACCTGGCCGTCTCTGCTAACCCAAAAGTTACGATCAGTTTGACGTATCCCCAACGTTTGGTCATTGATCCATTGAATTCTTTAGTGTCAGAACCCACAGAGAGAGTGAGGTGTGATTCGTCCAACTGGAGCGTTGAAAACAGCTGGGAGTACATAATGTTGACCGAGCTGCCTTGGTCGACGAGAATCCTGCGAACATTGAAGTTTGCTATCCAAGCTCTGATGAGCAGAGGAATGCTCGAGTTTGGAGATCCCCTGAGGAGCTCTTCCATGTAGAAGGAGATGGGGATGAAGCCCTTCTGGGATTGGTCGAGTGTGATTACCTTGCTGGAGCTCGTGCTGATTAGGTGCTCGAATTTCCTTTTTACGGAGCCTACCATGTCTTTATTGAAGCCTCTGCCCGAGATGACCATGGCAGAGAGAAACGTTTCCCACGGGCTATGGGCCGCGAAGTAGGCAGGAGCGCTGAGCTCATTAGGGACGTAGAAGTCCTCTGGTCGTGATACAGACATGGCGACCTGGATGTTGGCCTCTTCCGAGGAAGGAACCTCTTCCTCTACCTTTTTATGAACTGCTTCAGGTGGCCATCCCTGATCAGTATTTCAATAGCATCCTTCAAATGGATGCAATCCTTGGTGGTGTGACTGTGACTTTTATGGTAACGGCAGTACTTTGACTTGTCGGCGTTGGGCTTGGCCGATATTTGTTTGGGGAAGCGGACCCCTGCTTGTTTGAATTCCGAATTCGTGCATTCAGACAACATCTTCTCCCTAGAGATAGTCAGGGGGTGTAGTCGTGGAATCATCTGGAGGGTCCCTTGCTGTCTCGGGAGTCCCGACGACGGTTTTCGCGCTTCCTTTCTCCTCGACGGGATGTCAAGGCTTCTTCGCCTCTGGAGGCCCGAGAGTTCTCCTGGTGGCGGGAGGCTCGGACGGAGTTGGTCGCTTCCTTCTCCTCGTACTGAATGTGCAAATGTGCAACTGTTTCTTAGTGGTGCGAGGCCGACGGCTTTAGAAAATTCTGAGCCCGGGCGGAGTCCTTGCTCGAGCAGAAATTTTTTCATCTCGTCCGTTGTAGGGACCTGTACCGCTTCTTTGTTGAACCTCTCGATGTATGCCTAGAGAGGTTCGTCCTTTCCTTGGATTATGGCCCCAAGGGAGGCTTCAGTCTTGGGGTGACGGCGCGACGTAGTGAAATTCCGGGAGAACATTCTTCCCAGTTGCTTCCACGATGTAATAAATTCTTCGGGCAACTGCTTGTACCACGTCATTGCTCCCTTCTGGAGTGTAACGCCCCAGTATTATCCGTTTTATTTAATCGAGTCGTTTTGATTATTTTATTATTATATTATTTTATTTTTTACTTTTATTTGAAAATAAATTATTTTTCATTGCTGGGATGTTTTATCGCGTTTTAGGAACGTTTGCGAGATATTTGAGCGTAGGGGTATTTTGGTCATTTCACTTTAATTTTTCTTAAGTTAATAGAAATAGAAATAGAAAGAGAGAAAATAGAAAGGAAAGAAAAAGAGAAGAAGAAAAAGAGGAAGAAAGAAAAGAAGAGAAGAAAAAGAGAGAAAAGTTGGAAAATCTAGGAATCGATCAACCGACTTTTCTAAACACGATTAAATAGGGTAAGGGTGTGAAACTCGATTATATTATACTTGTGTATGATTATGTATGTTTGTTTTTGGTTGATATTGGATTGAAATGGAAATATAGAGTAAAACAATAATATGTGGAAAGTGTTAGAAATTTGATCCAAATGTGTCTGAAATCATGTTTTAGTGTTCCTTATTGTTGATACATGATAGATACATGTTGTTAGGTATTTTATTGGTAATTCTGGATTTTTCGCTGCCCATACGCGTAACACGCAGGGCAATACGTGTATTGGTTTGGGCAATACGTGTATGGCAATGGGAATTTTGGGGCATTATGCGTATGGAAGTTCATTTTGTCGGCCATCTGCCCATTTGCGTAATGGTACGCGTAAGGTTAAGGGCAATACGCGTATGAAGTAAGGCAATACGCGTATTGGAGTTTTTAGTGGGACTTTTAGGAGGAATTGGTCTCTACCCATACGCGTATCAAGTTGGGCAATACGCGTATGGAATGGGCGAAGGAGCAAGGAAATACGCGTATGGCTCAGGGCAATACGCGTATGGCGAGGAAGATTGCAGAATTGTGTTTTTTCGCGATTACTCTTCTTGTTTAGTCCGTAACTTGTGTTCCGATTATCCGTTTTTAACATTCTTGGTATCATTGAATAGCTATTGAACTGTACTTTCTTATGATGATGGTTTTGAGATTGTTGACCGATTTAATTAAGTCGGGAATTTGGAAATGTGTCGTTTTGTCGACTTTTACCATTTTAATTGTGCGTAATTGATGTGTTATCATGCAATGTGCTGGTGATATATGTTGTATGACTTGTGTGCTGATTATATGAGGTGAATACATGTGTTTAAATGTTGTGATGAGGGTTTGTGGCCTTATGGAAATTAAATGCATTGTTTTGGGCTTGAGTGCAAAGCATGGTCATTGTTGATTGAGATGATTGCATATATGTGTGCATTTGAATGTCATGAGTCATTGTATGCCAAGCATCATGATATGCATTCTTGAGATGTCGTGTGCCCTAGTGGGTGTGAGCAACGAATCGATTCCAGAGGGAATCCGCTATAACATCGTGTGCCTTATACAAAGAGGTGTGAGCGATGATTATGGACGACCATGTGCCTTATACAAAGAGGTGTGAGCGATCGGGTCGTGTGCCTTATACAAAGAGGTGTGAGCGATCCATAAATGTGGTGTGCCTTATACAAAAGAGGTGTGTGCGACGGGGAACATCGTTTGCCCGACAGGGAGTTACTTTAAGTAACAAGCGATGGTTCCAATAGTTCCTGAGTGAACTAGTGTTGAGATTGACGGATGGATGGTACCGCATTTGCATTGAGTCATTGTGTCGGTCTCTTTGCATCTGCATAAATCATGAATGGATTGATTTTGTGTGGATTTGTGAATGGAATTGATGAGTTGAGATACATATATATACGTTGTTGATAAATGCATTAAGCTTGATTATATATGCCTTGGTGATGGTTATATGAGATATGCATTGTGTTGTTTTATGTTTGAATTCTGGTGTAAGTTGTGGTGAGAATATTTTATATGTGCATTTTTGGGTTATTATATAATTATATGCAATTATATTATGATTGTGTTTCTCACCCTTCTGCTATTTTTGAATGCTCTATGAGGCATTGTAGATTAGATGCTGGAGGTCTTTTTGTGAAGCTTAGGTCTTCATTCTTTTGTCGGTCGGCTCTGATATGTAGCACCGGGTAGTCGGGAAGACCGTTTTGCTTTATGTGTATATGTATAGATATCTTTTGAATTGTACATGTATGGATCTGTGTATGACAGACAAACCTTTTATGTGATATATATATATATATATGAGATTCAGTTCAGATTTTCCGCTTTTATTCTGTAACTGAATTGTGGATAGTAGGAACTAAGTTCCTCTATTATTGCTACCTGATTGTTGCATATCTTTATGAGCAGGTTTATTATGTTTTGTCTCAATTGATGTGACTCCTCAGTCTATGCCATGAATGTTTTAATTATACTCTGATGAAATTTTTATCGGTTTTATTTTTTGGGGGTATAGATTGGGGGTGTTACATTAAGTGGTATCAGAGCCAGTTCGTGTCAGTTTGTGTCAGTCCTTGTCGGTGTTTGTGTTTGGGTGAGCTGTTTGTTTAACCATAGTTGTTGTTATTGGAAATGAACAGAATATGGCTGGTAGGAATGATGTTGCTTTGGTTGTTGCTATGCAAGCTATGGCTCGGGCTTTGCAGGGTGCACCTAATGCTGGTGGAAATGATGAGTTCAGGAAGAACAAACCGCCTGTCTTCAAAGGGCGGCATGATCCTGATGGTGCTCAGATTTGGCTTAAAGAGATTGAAAGAATCTTTCGAGTAATGGATTGTGCTGAGGAACATAAGGTGAGACTAGGTACTCACATGTTGCAGGAGGAAGCTGGTGATTGGGGGGTAAGTATGCGTCATGTGTTAGAAGCTGGAGATGAAGAAGTCACTTGGGCTTTGTTTAGCAGGGAGTTCTTGAGGAAGTATTTTCCCGAAGATGTTAGAGGAAAGAAAGAGATAGAGTTCTTGGAACTGAAACAAGGTAATATGTCTGTTGTAGATTATACTGCTAAGTTTGTGGAGCTTGTGCAGTTTTATCCACATTATGCTGAAGCTACTGCAGAGTTTTCTAAGTGTGTGAATTTTGAGAACGGATCGCGTCCTGAGATCAAGCAGGCAATCGGTTATCAAAGGATTAGGAGGTTTTCGGATTTGGTGGATTGTTGTAGGATTTATGAGGAAGATAGCAAGGCTCGTTCTACTCACTATAAGAGTGTGAACGAAAGGAAAAGGAAGCAACCGTTTCGTAGTGGTCCTTATGTGACACCAGTTGATAAGGGTAAGCAGAGAGGTAATTATGAGAAAAGGCCAAGTGGGGGAGGAATGTCTAGTCCTCTAAGATGTTATAGGTGTGGTGACCTAGGACATCGTCAGTTCGAATGCAGGAAAGATATGAGAAAGTGTTCCAATTATGGAGGTTTAGGACATATTGCAGCTGATTGTAAGAGGAACGTGGTGAAGTGCTTCAATTGTGGTGAACCTGGACATGTTAGTACGAAGTGTCTGAAACCAAAGCAAGCTCCAGCTGGTGGGAAAGTTTTTGCATTGGCAGGGACTCAGACTACAAGTGCAGACCGTCTGATCAGAGGTACTTGTTTTATTAATAGTACACCTTTAGTTGCTATTATTGATACTGGAGCGACTCATTCGTTTATTTCGTCTGAGTGCGCGAAGCGTTTGAATCTTGTGTTGTCTTCGATGGGTGGAGAGATGGTTATTTATACTCCAGCAATGGGGTCAGTAACTACTTCTTTGGTTTGTTTAAGTTGTCCTTTGACCATTTATGGTAAAGATTTTGAGATGGATTTGGTGTGTTTGTCGTTGGAGGGTTTAGATGTGGTTATGGGAATGAATTGGTTGCAATACAATCGAGTTCATATTGATTGTTATCATAAGCTGGTAAGATTTCCTTCTCTTGAAGAAGACGAAGAGTCAAGTTTCTTATCTACCAAAGAGTTGAAGAAACTTTTGGCGGATGAAGCTCAGTTGTTTGGGTTGTTTGCATCGTTGACTGTGGATAGTCAAGTTTCACTTGATGTGTTTCCGGTTGTGTGTGATTTTCCAGAAGTGTTTCCTGAGGATATTTCGGACTTGCCGCCAAAGAGAGAGAGGTGGAGTTTTCTATAGATCTAGTTCCTGGTACTAGACCTGTATCTATGGCACCTTATCGTATGTCGGCATCTGAGTTGGTTGAGTTAAAGAAGCAGTTGAATGAATTGTTAGAAAAGAGGTTTATGAGGCCAAGTGTATCGCCTTGGGGTGCTCCAATTTTATTGGTGAAAAAGAAAGATAGAAGTATGCGACTGTGTATTGATTATCGCCAGTTGAATAAGGTGACGATTAAGAATAAGTATCCTTTTCCGAGAATTGATGATTTGATGGATCAGTTGGTAGGTGCTTGTGTGTTTAGTAAGATTGATTTGAGATCAGGTTATCATCAGATTAGGGTGAAAGAGGAAGATATTCAGAAGACGGCTTTTAGGACACGATATGGTCATTATGAATATTCTGTGATGCCGTTCGGGGTTTCTAATGCGCCAGGTGTGTTTATGGAGTACATGAATCGTATTTTCCATGACATTTGGATCGATTTGTCGTTGTGTTCATTGATGACATATTAATTTATTCTAAGTCCCGGGAGGAGCACGAGGAGAATTTGCATGTTGTGTTTCAAATTTTGAAGGAAAAGAGACTTTTTGCTAAGTTGTCCAAGTGTGAGTTCTGGTTGTCGGAAGTGAGTTTTCTTGGTCACGTGATTTCAGGTAATGGTATTGTTGTGGATCCATCTAAAGTAGAAGCAGTTCTACAATGGGAGGCTCCTAGATCCGTTACTAAAATTCGAAGCTTTTTGGGTTTAGCTGGTTATTATCGAAGGTTCATTGAAGGTTTTTCTAAGTTAGCACTTCCTTTGACCCAGTTGACTTGTAAAGTTAAAGCGTTCATTTGGGATATTCGGTGTGAGGAAAGTTTTAGTGAGCTGAAGAGAAGACTGACTACAGCTCCGATTTTGATTTTGCCGAATCCTACGGAACCATTTGTGGTGTATTGTGATGCGTCTTTGATTGGTCTAGGTGGTGTGTTGATGCAAGAAGGTAAGGTGGTGGCTTATGCTTCGAGGCAGTTGAGGATGCATGAGAAAAATTATCCTACTCATGATCTGGAATTAGCGGCTCTGGTTTTTGTGTTGAAAATTTGGAGGCATTATCTCTATGGTGCAAGATTCGAAGTCTTTAGTGATCATAAAAGTTTGAAATACTTGCTTGATCAGAAAGAGTTGAATATGAGGCAACGTAGATGGTTGGAATTTTTGAAGGACTACGAATTTAGCTTGAATTACCATCCTGGTAAAGCTAACGTGGTAGCCAATGCATTGAGCCGGAAGTCGTTGCATATGTCTGCTTTGATGGTTAAGGAGTGGGAACTTTTGGAACCGTTTAGGGATTTGAGTTTGGTGTGTGAATTGACGTCTGACAGTGTAAGGCTTGGTATGTTGAAGGTTACTAATGATTTTCTGTTGACCGTTAGCGAGAAACAGAAATTGGATGTGAAATTTGTAGATTTGATGTTGGTTGGAGAAAAAGATGCGAGTAGTGATTTTAGAGTGGATGATAATGGTGTTTTGAGATTCTGTGGTAGAATTTGTATTCATGATGATGCGGAGTTGAAAAGGATGATTTTGGAGGAAGGACACCGGAGTAATTTGAGTATACATCCGGGAGCTAATAAGATGTACCAAGATTTGAAGAAGATTTTCTGGTGGTCTGGATTGAAGCGAGATGTGGCTCAGTTTGTGTATGCGTGTTTGACGTGCCAAAAGTCGAAGGTAGAACATCTGAAGCCTAGTGGTTTGTTGCAGCCATTGGATATTCCTGAGTGGAAATGGGATAACATTTCAATGGATTTTGTAACAGGGTTGCCGAATACACTGAGGGGACATAATGCTATTTGGGTGGTTGTGGACAGACTGACTAAATCGGCGCATTTCATTCCGATTGACATCAATTTTTCTTTGGAGAGGTTAGCTGAGATTTATATCAGTGTGATTGTGAAATTACATGAGATTGAGTTCGGCTTATCATCCTCAGACGAATGGACAAACGGAGAGGACGATTCAGTCTTTAGAAGATTTGTTATGAGCTTGTGTGCTTGAACAAGGTGGTGCGTGGGATAGTTATCTTGCGTTGGTGGAATTCACGTATAATAACAGTTTCCATTCTAGTATTGGAATGACACCTTTTGAAGCGTTATATGGACGAAGATGTCGAACACCGTTGTGTTGGCACGAATCTGGTGAGAGTTCGGTGGTTGGACCGGAATTGATTCAACAGACTACAGACAAGGTGAAACTTATTCGTGAGAAAATGAAGGCTTCTCAGAGTAGGCAAAAGAGTTATCATGATCGAAGGAGGAAAGATATTGAGTTTCAAGAGGGCGATCATGTATTTTTGAGAGTTAAGCCGGTGACGGGCGTTGGTCGTGCATTGAAGTCGAATAAGCTTACTTCTCAGTTTATTGGTCCTTACCAAATATCCGCGAGAGTGGGTGCTGTGGCTTATAGGGTGACGTTGCTGCCGAGTCTGTCGAATTTGCATGATGTGTTCCACATTTCACAGCTTCAGAAGTATGTTCCAGATCTGTCGTATGTGATTCCGATGGACGAGGTTGAGGTAAGGGAGAACCTTATGGTTGAGGCATTACCAGTGAGGATTTTGGATCGCGAGTTGAAGCGGTTAAGAGGCAAGGATATTGCACTTGTGAAAGTAGCATGGGGAGGCGCTGCTGAGGGCTATTTGACTTTGGAGTTGGAGAGTCAGATGCGGGAGTCGTATCCGGAGTTGTTCGTCTCAGGCAATATTTTCGAGGACGAAAATTTCTAAGTGGAGGAGAGTTGTAACGCCCCAGTTTTGTCCGTTTTATTTAATCGAGTTGTTTTGATTATTTTATTATTATATTATTTTATTTTTGACTTTTATTCGAAAATATATTATTTTTCATTGTTGTGATGTTTTATCGCGTTTTGGGAACGTTTGCGAGATATTTGAGCGTAGGGGTATTTTGGTCATTTCACTTTAATTTTTCTTAAGTTAATAGAAATAGAAATAGAAAGAGAGAAAATAGAAAGGAAAGAAAAAGAGAAGAAGAAAAAGAGGAAGAAAGAAAAGAAGAGAAGAAAAAGAGAGAAAACTTGAAAAATCTAGGAATCGATCAACCGACTTTTCTAAACACGATTAAATCGTGTAAGGGTGTGAAACTCGATTATATTATACTTGTGTATGATTATGTATGTTTGTTTTTGGTTGATATTGGATTAAAATGGAAATATAGAGTAAAACCATAATATGTGGAAAGTGTTAGAAATTTGATCCAAATGTGTCTGAAATCATGTTTTAGTGTTCCTTATTGTTGATACATAATAGATACATGTTGTTAGATATTCTATTGGTAATTTTCTGGTGTTTTGGTGAGATTTGGGGTTGATTTTGAGTGATCCCGTGACAGAACATTATGCAGGAAATTCTGGATTTTTCGCTGCCCATACGCGTAACACGCAGGGCAATACGCGTATTGGTTTGGGCAATACGCGTATGGCAATGGGAATTTTGGGGCATTACGCGTATGGAAGTTCATTTCCTTGGACATCTGCCCATTTGCGTAATGGTACGCGTAAGGTTAAGGGCAATACGCGTATGAAGTAAGGCAATACGCGTATTGGAGTTTTTAGTGGGATTTTTAGGAGGAATTGGTCTCTGCCCATACGCGTATCAAGTTGGGCAATACGCGTATGGAATGGGCGAGGGAGCAAGGAAATACGCGTATGGCTCAGTGCAATACGCGTATGGCCAGGAAGATTGCAGAATTGTGTTTTTTCGCAATTACTTTTCTCGTTTAGTCCGTAACTTGTGTTCCGATTATCCGTTTTTAACATTCTTGGTATCGTTGAATAGCTATTGAACTGTACTTTCTTATGATGATGGTTTTGAGATTGTTGACCGATTTAATTAAGTCAGGAATTTGGAAATGTGTCATTTTGTCGACTTTTACCGTTTTAATTGTGCGTAATTGATGTGTTATCATGTAATGTGCTGGTGATATCTGTTGTATGACTTGTGTGCTGATTATATAAGGTGAATGCATGTGTTTAAATGTTGTGATGAGGGTTTGTGGCCTTATGGCAATTAAATGCATTGTTTTGGGCTTGAGTGCAAAGCATAGTCATTGTTGATTGAGATGATTGCATATATGTGTGCATTGGAATGTCATGAGTCATTGTCTGCCAAGCATCATGATATGCATTCTTGAGATGTCGTGTGCCCTAGTGGGTGTGTGCGACGAATCGATTCCAGAGGGAATCCGCTATAACATCATGTGCCTTATAAAAAGAGGTGGAGCGATGATTATGGACAATCGTATGCCTTATACAAAGAGGTGTGAGTGATCGGGTCAGGTGCCTTATACAAAGAGGTGTGAGCGATCCATAAACGTCGTGTGCCTTATACAAAAGAGGTGTGAGCGACGGGGAACATCGTTTTCCCGACGGGGAGTTACATTAAGTAACAAGCGATGGTTCCAATAGTTCCTGAGTGAACTAGTGTTGAGATAGACGGATGGATGGTACCGCATTTGCATTGAGTTGTTGTGTCGGTCTCTTTGCATTTGCATAAATCATGAATGGATTGATTTTGTATGGATTTGTGAATGGAATTAATGAGTTGAGATACATATATATATGTTGTTGATAAATGCATTAAGCTTGATTATATATGCCTTGGTGATGGTTATATGAGATATGCATTGTGTTGTTTTATGTTTGAATTCTGGTGTAAGTTGTGGTGAGAATATTTTATATGTGCATTTTTGGGTTATTATATAATTATATGCAATTATATTATGATTATGTTTCTCACCCTTCTACTGTTTTTGAATGCTCTATGACGCATTGCAGATTAGATGCTGGAGGTCTTTTTGTGAAGCTTAGGTCCTCATTCTTTTGTCGGTCGGCTCTGATATGTAGCACCGGGTAGTCGGGGAGACCGTTGTGATTTATGTGTATATGTATAGATATCTTTTGAATTGTACATGTATGGATCTGTCTATAACAAACAAACCTTTTATGTGATATATATATATGAGATTCAGTTCAGATATTCTGCTTTTATTCTGTAACTGAATTGTGGGTAGTAGGAACTAAGTTCCTCTGTTATTGCTACCTGATTGTTGCATATCTTTATGAGCAGGTTTATTATGTTTTGTCTCAATTGATGTGACTTCTCAGTCTATGCCATGAATGTTTTAATTATACTCTGATGAAATTTTTATCGCTTTTATTATTTGGGGGTATAGATTGGGGGTGTTACACAGAGCGTGGTTGAAAATAATCGGCACTTGATGGTGCCTCGGACGCCCTGGTAGTCTAATAGTGCATCGATGTTCTCGATGTGCTCGTCGGGGTTAGTTGTTTTGTCGTACGTTCCCAGTGCTGGGGGTTTTTCTAGACCCTTGGGGAGAAGTGCTGCCAAGATTTCTTGGGATAATGGGTCGTGAGGCTCATCATCGCTGCTGGAGCTGGTTAGCGATGGAGACCATACGATTCGCTCATGACGACGACTTCTTCAGGGGAAAGGTGTACGGGCCCGGCCCTTTGACCTGACCGGGGGTGACTGTTTGTCCCTCCGGGTTCTTTTGTGATCGGGAGAGTGCTGGTTTCGCGGGGAAACTTGGTCGCGTTTCCGGACAGCATGAGATTTCGGTTCTTGGTGCAGCCTTCGATCGATTTCTCGCCGGGGTTGCGGGCTCTTGGATCGTCGATGGTTCTTCCTCGGAGGAGGGAATCTTGGACGGGTGGATTCCTCCAGTGCCCCGATCATCTCCTTCTGCCGAAGGATCAGGAGGTTGGTTTTGTTGATCGCCTCTAGAAGGGCCACCACGGCCGGATCAGCGTTGGGTGGAGCAGGAACAGGAGGGATGGCCAGCGAGGGCTGACCGTTGTCGTGGTCAGCAGGAGTAGGGGAAGGAGAGGTTGTGGCCCTGTCTCCCAGAAAACGGGGGTCTCTGAGGAGGGATAGGGGTCGTCAACGTCAGTCTTGCTGATGGGTAGGACAGCTGATTAGAGAGCACCTTTGACGTGATCTTGAGTGACCATGATGATAATCTTCAAAATTTGCTTTGATATTTGGTTTTTGGGGAGAGAAAGATGGGGAGAACAAGATTTCCCACAGACGGTGCCACAGATCATGAAAGCTTGATCAGATCTTGAGATGGGCCACCAAGAACGTCTGCGATGCTGGGCGTGAGATGAGGAGGGGGTGTACCTGCAAGGCACTCTGACGCTCAAGTAAGTAAAGGTCAGAGAAAAGGGGCAAGTAAAAAGAGTGAGTTTTTAGGGTGATTATTAGATACCTGACCCTCTCAAGTGAGAGGGTTTATATAGTGCCCCCAGCGCGTGGCCAACGGTCCTATTTTCGGGGCGAAATAACTGTTTTCCCGAAGAATAGGTAACTGCCCCAAACTAGCTGTTATGTCGGGCAGGGTGCCCAAAACTAGCCGTTATGTCGGGCATAGGCATAGTTTCGAGCACATGCCCTCAGTTGTTCGGGGACAGAAGGATCCGTGCGGAACAGGCAGCGGTGCCGGGGAGGAGTGATGCAGTCCTTGCCCGGTTGGAGGGGCAGAAAGATAACTTTTGCCCCTTTGTGGATTGGACTTAGGCAATTGGGTCGTTCTGGGAGCAGAAGTGGATTAGGCCATGTCTAGCTATTGGTCCAATCCAGAACAATATATATATATATATATATATATATATATATATATATATATAAACACTTAAAACAGAAAAAATCAATATATATATAGAACTAAGCAAATCACTAAACATAAATATATAAATATATGTATACATTTAAATTAACAACATAAATATATATATATATAAACACTTAAAACAGAAAAAATTCATATATAAAAAACTAAGCAAATCACTAAATATACATATATCTTTGAGTTACAGATGCATGCTCATGTATATATAAAACAAAACATCTTTCAAGTATATAATATCTATGACCTACTGCAGGAACCGCATGTTATATATACTGTATGAAGATATACCTGTATGCAAATGAAGAAAATAGATCCTCTACTGACATTATGAACTTTGTCCACCAAGTTTTAATTCCCTTTCAATTTTGGTTAATCTTGTCATGAAGTTGTCATGGAAAGTTTGATGATCTTGTCATGTGAATGTTTTGGAAAGTTTGATGATCTTGTCATGTGAATGTTTTGGAAAGTTTTGACAATTATAATATATAAATCTAATACTATAATTATAAAAAAGAAAAATTAAAAAAATAAAATTGCAATTTTTTTTTTGTGAAAAATAGAATTAAAGGTAAAAAGAGAAAAATGTAATAAAAAAAGGGAAAGCCGAGATTCAAACTCATGACCTTATGCTTGAATATCCTTGAATTCTTATTTCACTACTAAATGGGCTATCTTTTTTATTCGAAATAAAATATGATTAAAACTCATATAATAGTAAAGTGCCCAGACAAAATTGGGGTAAGGCGGTAATCGGTTACCCTGAGACCAATTTATGAAAAACTTTAAAAATTTATAACTTTCGTTCCGGGAGTCCGATTCGAGTGTCGTTCGAAGCGTCGGGAAGTTGACTTGTCGAAATTTTGTAGACAAATATTTTTGGTGATAGAAGTTGAATAATTCTGCCATTATTTGTATTAAATGCATTACTATCATTTGTTGTGGTGTAATATGACTTTAATTGTATTGAGAACGCTTACCATGTTATACGTCGTTGTTGTTGGACTGTATGGCATTGTTGTTGCTGACTTGTAGTGGAATGTTGCATTCTTAAATGGTCGTTATTGTTGTTGTTGTCTTGCATTTCATGGTTGCATGAGTTGTGAGATAAGCCATGTGCCCATATGGGGTGTGAGCGTCTTATCTGGATTCTAATTGCGAAATCGCATCGTTGTTATTGTTGTTGAGGTGATCGAGTGCCCATGTGGGGTGGAGCAATCACAATAGTCGTGTGCCCATGTGGGGTATGAGCGATAATATGGAAATTTCGATGGGAATTGTGATCCTGAAATAGAGGTCGGGTTCTAAAATAGGGACCGATGGTACCACATGCATTGAGTCTGGTGTTGAGTCTCATTGCATCGCATATTGGTTGCATATGTTGTTATGTGGCATGTTTTAGTTATATGTGGAATTTTGTAGTTGTATGTTGGATGTTGTAGTTGTATGTGAAATGTTGTAGTTGTATGTTGGATGTTGTTGTTGTATGTTGAATGGTTGTTGTTGTTGTTGTGTTGGATGGTTGTTGTGTTGGTTGTTGTGGAATGGGTATCTGAGCATGAGTTATATAATGCTTACTTTATTATCATGTTTTCCTTTATCTATTTATGATATCTCATCCATTCTCTTTGAATGTTGCCTTTACATATGCATCGTGCAGATAACTCGCAGTAGAGGAGTTGAAGTAAGTAAAAGATGAAGTCTTCTATTTTCCCTTTTGTGTCGGTGTCTGCTCTGATGTGAAACACCGGGGGTTAGAGAACATTGTGTCATGTTGAGTTTGATAGATATTTTTAGATATCTCTAAAATATATTTTGTTTATGTTATTTTGAATAATAATTGCATATGTTGATTGCTTCCTCTATTTAAATAAAGTGTTGAGGTTTCAGGCCCGTTGAGCTGTTATGATTATTCTAAATAATTTTTCTTTTAATAGATTGCATGTGTTACATATCTAGCTTTGTGAGTAGTTTTGTATGAATTGTGTGACATCCTAAATATGAGATTTTTGAATTCACTCTGATTTTTAATTAAATGCGCGAGATATATTTGGGGTGTTACATTAATACACCGAACGACATCACTAAGTACTCATAGTGACTGTATCGAGTCCTAAATGTTATCTTAGGAATATCCCGAGACTTCACTCAAATCCGATGATAATCTGACCTCAAGTTGGTCTTACTAAACACACACTCCCAGACCAACTGATCCATAAGATCATCAATCCTAGGAAGAGGATACTTATTCTTAATTGTAACCTTATTCAGATGCTGATAGTCAACACATAGCCTCATACTGCCATCTTTCTTCTTTACTAATAACACTGGAGCTCCCCACAGTGACACACTTGGTCTGACAAACTTATTTTAAAGTAGATCTTCTAACTGATTCTTCAGTTCACCCAATTCTGATGCAGACATCCAATATGGTGCCATCGAAACATGCCCAGTATAAGGTATTAAATCTATGGTGAACTCAATTTCACGTTCTTGAGGCAAGTCACTAATATCTTCAGAGAAAATATTAGGAGATTCACACACCACCGGGATATCACTAGCCGCCACATCGTTCTCCAATCTCAAAGAAGCGAGCACCTGAAGTACCCGATCATTCTCCCTTAAAGACATCTCAATTTAACCAGCGGACATGAATCTCAAATCCTTACTCTCTTCGGGTGCAGGAAACAACACGACCTTATCCAAAAACCTGCACTTTTGCAATCAGCGGCACCCTGAACCAACCATCCACACTTGAAACATCTCATAGAAGCAAAAGCTTCTCTCCCACTTATTTCAATCCTGCTCCTGCTGGCTAGAGGTTAGAAAAATAATTAAGCACCGACAGTGTTTATCACACATGTCACATACTAGAAAATATATAAAAATACACAACCTGGCCGGATGGACCAACCTGCTCTGATACCACTATGTAACACCCTAAACCCAACTCTTAATTATTAAAGAGAAAATCACATTTTAGGATGTTACTCCAATAAAACATACATACTTTATTCAGATAAAGTCAACATACTCGTAGAAGAATTCAAATTATGGAATAACTTCAAATATTTATTCTATTGAAATACTCAAAGAAATAAACAAAATCCAACATCAACTCAAAGCAAATAATGTCTCATTCCCCGATGTTACACAATCATAGCAATGTCCATCTAATAACGAAAGATAAATAAACAAGAAAGAGAGCTGCAAAGCCATCTTCCAACTCACAATATCAAAGGTTAAATATATGTTACCCCCTGCCATTATAGCGTGTTTTTGTTTAACCCCCTTCAAGATTTTTTTTTTGTGATCCCGCCCTTAAAATATAAAGATTTCCTTTGTGAAGCACCCATGGCCACTATTTCATACTGGATTCCATTTCTGGGTGACGTGGAAGTCCACCTGGATTTTTTTAATTTTTTATTTCTTATTTAAAAATACACATGGAAATATTTTTAAATTTCTTTTTAAATTGCAAAATATAACATTTGGGCTTAATACCCAAGTTTTTCAGCAGCGACCCAATACTTCAAATTCATTCATTATTGGTTGGGTGAAAAAGTTATATATACACTAATCTTGTGTTTATATAAAATGATGTGGGATTCTATGCTGGAATGCTCATACCTTTGCTCTAACTGTTTTGCCTGTATGTTTTTTGAAGCAGCCCTTGTGCACCAAGTTATTCACATGGAATATTGACCACAAAAACCAAATATATAATGTTGTGATTTGATCTATCATGGCGTGATTTGAGCAATTTGGTTTTTCAATCTATGATACAAGTAGTAAAATTCATCATTGCTTGTGGAACATCAAGCCCAATTGGCACCAAACAAAATTAGTCTAGAAGTGAGTGAGCACGTAGAGGTTAAAGTAGAAGATGAAAACAATTATGGTCACTGTACTCATTGATTGGACTCTGTCATACCCCAAATTTTGACCACTAATATTCCCATCATTGTGCAAATCATCATCACAATATGGATGGACCATTATACCTCATTAGTCTCCCCAAAGATGGGTGAGCATTCGCTACAATCAAACTTAGGGTTCCAAGCCCTCTCAGAGCTCTTAGACAAAAGATCAATCAAAGAATGACATGATCTTCAACTTGTCTAAACCTCTCAAACATCCACAATGGATCAATAGGACTCCCACCTCAAGGAATAAGCACAAGGCTGCAACATTCTGAGTGGATTAAGCCTCAAGATCGCCGGTGTCACCAAATTAGGGTTTTGGTCAACTCGGGCCTCCAGATGGAAATTTTCCTCTGGGCATGAGCCAATGCTTTAAAGCACAGCCTAAAATACTCTAAGGGACCTCATAAACCCAATCATCAAGTCAATTTAGCCTCAGGGGATGCATTCATAAAAAAATCAGGAATTAAGGTTTCTTGACCTAATTCACCCCTAAGTTGACTTTTGGGACAAAACATGAGCCAAGACCTCAAGGCATGATTTGAGGGTCTCTAACAAACCACATTGATCCATTTGCAACAATGGATTTATCCAAGAAGCTTGGTTCACAAGTTTCAAGTTTATCAGAACCACAGTTAGGGTTTCGCGGAAAAAGTCAACTGTGCCTTTGACTTTTGACCAGGACATGCTCCCAAACCTTGGGACATGGTTCAATACACCCTATAACACCTATGAAATCAATCCATCAAGTTTGATTTAGGTAAAGGGCTTGATTTCATAGAGGATCGCACAGTCTGGAGTTCATCTGACAAAAAGTTAACTGTGCACAAAAGTCAACTTTGACTTTTTGAGATTTTTCACAATTATGGTTCTTTGACCCTAAAATGATGTTAATGTGTGATTGGGATCATCATTCATCAAGAAAAATCAAGAAAAGTGGAATAACTTGTAAAAGGGGTAACCATAAAAACTTAGAAATTTTCTAAGTTATGGAACAAAGTGGCTAAGGTACCAACTTCCAAGGATCATAACTTGAGATCCAAGCAACCATTTGGGCTGATCCAAAGATGGATTTGTAGCTCTCATGGCATACTTTAAAAGTGTCAACTACACCTCATTCCAATTCCTCATGGATTTCAAGTTATGGAATGGCCAAAATCACAAAAAGTGAAAATGTCACTTTTTTCCAACACTTAGTGAAATTTTCATTAAGTCAGAATCTGCCTTCACTTTTTTCCAAATGTAGGGGCATTTTTCACTTGGATCCAAAAGGTATCAAAACAAACTATGATCACAAATATGTTGTATCGTATGAGAGCTCTCCAAAATGGCCAAGAACTCCATGGAATTCCACTTGAGCCATGAGATATGACCATGCCAATATGCCTTACTGCAAACTGTCATGGCAAGGCAGATTTGTGTATTTTGCTCGATTTGCCAAATTTGTGCAAATGACAAACTTGTTTATCCATATAAACACCTCAGTGAAGGACCATGGAGGGACAAACACTAATCCATAAGCCTCCCAAGTCCTTGGAACCAAAAGTAGCATGCCAAACCTAGAAATCCCTAAAGAGGGGACAAGACTCCAATTTTGGTTTGGAGCATTTAATGGATGCACCATGGTGCCATGGACTGAGCCTCTTCCAACTGAATTCAGTCAAGACTTATCCAAGAACTAGGGAACCAGCAACCTGTGCTCTAACCTCTAGGACTGAGCCTCTTCCTATTGATCAACATTGGCTAAACCTCTGCAGCAGTTGCCATTCAATATTGCTTGCAAAACAAACTTGCTCTACTATAAATAGAGCTCATTTGTGCTCAGTTTGAGTACACCAAAGCCATCAAACATATGCTTTCCTCAAAATCACTTTCTCTAAGCAAAAATACCTTCTTTAGCAAGGTAACTCTGAGTTTTTGAGTTAGAGAGCATTTCCATCATAGATCATGATCCAAACACATCCAATATATCATATCTAAGCTGTCCAAACTCTCACAAGTGACCTGTAACACCAAAATCTCAAAGTCCCCTCTCAAAACCTCAAAATAGGACTTTTGTGCATTTTTCAAGCCATGTCTTGAATCAGTCACTTCCCAAACCAGTTTAAACATCAAACACACTCCAAATATCATCCTTGAACTGCCCCAAATGGTTCCCCACATCTGGAACACCATTTGAGAGAGTTGCTATTTTGGCCACTTTTGCCCCTTTTGCAAGAAAGGGCCAGTTTCCATTCCTGAGGTTTCCAGCTGGTTCCAACCACTCTAAAAGCTTATAAGGGATCATTTGAGGGTGTCCAAAGCATCAAAACATTTATGGAACAAAGCACTTGGTAGATAGCCCAAAAGCTCCAAAGAGAGGTAAGCATCACAACTTGAACTCTCTGAAATATGCCTTGCTTTGAAGTCCACTGATCATGCATCTCTTATACATGTTATATGTGTTGTGTTTACACCAATTTATCATGTAATTCACACCTGTACCAAGAGGTAGCACAGAAAATGCAAAACATGGCCTATTTCAAAACCACTATCGGGTTTTGAGGAGGATTTATTTTCTGGAAAAACACCACCACCATTGGATTCCTTAGGAAATTCTAGGCCAGATGCATATTAATTTTGTCTCCGTCCATGGAGAAATGAGAAAGTTATGGCCTTCACGTTTCTAACCAAAATCTTGCCTTGCCTTGCCTTGGGCCAGGCCAAAAACAAGGCAAGTCTTGTATATTTGTGGTTGTGTTTCAATACACGGATGTATCACCATCCCAGTGGTAAGGCGCGCATGCTGCACACAAGAGGTCTGGGGTTCGAATCCCCCTCGCCCCAGACCCCCTTTTAATGCTTTTTCCACTTTTTTATTATTTTTCATATTATTTTTAATGATTTGAAAAATTAATAACTCCCTCAATTTTAATTATTTTTGATTGGTTCTTTTTGCAAAAAATCACAAAAATGTTGAAATATTTTATTCCATAAAAAAATCAAGTTTATATTATTTATTTAATATAGTTGGTATTTTTGTGAATAAATTCACTTTTAATTGTTTTTTAAACATTTTAAAATTGAATTCTCATGTTGAAAATCAAAACCAAATGAATTTTAATTCATCTTGTGATTAAAACATCATTTTTCAAATCTCAACCAAAAATCACAAGTTGTTTATTCAAACTTATTTGGTATTTTATCATTTTTTATTGATTTTCCTTGAGAATTTACTTTTAAAACGATGAAATTAGGGTTTCCTTGATTTTCACCCAAACAAAACTTTTTAAATAACCTTTGGGCCTCTAGTGGAGTGTAAGACCCAACCCGTTTTGAAAACCAAAATGATTTGGGCCTCAGTGTATTGTATAAATCCCGACACCGTCAAAAAGTTCGGCGCGATCGTTGCCTTTTTTAACAAAAACCCATGGCCCTCTCCTTGAGTTGTAAGCCCCATCTCTTATACAAAAATAACCTCTTTGGGCCTCTAATAGAGTGTAAGGCCCAACCCCCTTTTAACCAAAACTTTTTGGGCCTCAGACATTGTATAAGTCCCTCCGCGTTAAAAGAAAAATCTCGGCGCAATCGCCAGTTCAAAAATCAAATCATCTGGGCCTACCCTCGTGTTATAAGCCCCATTCCTTTTCTTTAAACACCTTTGGGCCTCTTGAGAGAGTGTAAGACCCATTCCTGTGCACAGAAAACCTTTTTGGGCCTCAGTCACTTGTATAAGTCCCTGTACAAATTAAAAACAACAGTGCAATCACCTTGGACCTCTCTTTGAGCTGTAAGCCCCAACAATCTTTTCAAAACACTTTCTCCTTTGATTTTGAATCCAAATATATGTTGTTATCCAACTTTCTTTGTTGACCGACTAACCAAACAGCAAGGAAGCTCTACAACGGGTAAGTGTTTATCCGCTTTCATTTACCGCTTTCATATGTACATAATTGTATTGTGGGGCTGCTTCACTGTAAGTCTTCTTTCACATTCTTTTATATACTTGTCACATATCCATTGTGTAATACTAGTATAGTTATTTAGAGTTTTCCCCGGCAACTACGTCTAGCACTAGGTAAAGCCTGTTGGTCACTCTTAAATACAAACAAAACTAGATCCCCATAGGTGTCACTCCCGGGATTTTCATCCAAGTACAAACGCGAAAGTGGCACGGAACAGAGTCGCCAGCAATGTGTATTTATCCCATGAGAGGGAAAGGAAATACCACCTAAACCTGAAGGGAAGGAAAAGCATGGTCTTGCGACCAATAGAACTAGGTTCGGGAGTCGGTTACGCGAGAGGAACGTATTAGCACCCCCACGCGTCCATCGTCCTGATGGGATCCACGCTTGCTTGTCTTGTTCAAAGGGTGATAGAAAAGATACTGGAAAAGGAACTGCTAACTGGAGAAAGAAAGGTAGAAAGGAAGGGGGAAAAAGAAAGGAGAGAGAACAAGAAGCAAATGTAGGGAAAATAAAAGAAGTGCTCGAATGGGCCCTACCCCACTGCCTACGTATCTCATCGGGAACATGAGAATCAGAGCGACATAGTTCCCCTCAACGAGGGTCGCTTTGTTTGTGTTTTTTTAGTGGAAACATCTGAGTGCGCGTTCCAGCAGTTAGGTGTTGCAGCTCGCTGTTGGGAGACTTAGGCGTTACCTGTTTGCAGTGGAACGGACGCGACGAATCCTTAAGGAATGAGTGAAGAGATGAGAAGAGAATTATTTGTTTGTTTTGTCTTTTAAGAAAGAAGTGTTTTGTTTATTAGTGTTTAGTAACGCACATTGTATTTAAGTCCTTCATGTAGGATCGAATGCCTCGCATATCGACCCGGGACGGGACGTACGCTAAACATTCTAAGAAAGTGAGAGAAGACCCCTCACTATCTCATTCTTACATGAAAGGCTCAAATACAATATTTGTTTTGCCTTTATTAAATGTTTTTTACTTTTGTTTTGAGATGAGAAGAAGAGAGACTCAAATGGAGGCGTAAAGGTAAAAACTAAAGAGGGAGACTAAGACTCAAACCCTAATGTTAGCATGCTTGGAGATCTTATGGTTAATGTGGTTTAAGAATTCCAATCCTAAGAGAAAGGAGAAGAAGAAGATAGAAATCAACTTACTTCCAAGATGGAAGTTAAGTTATTTCTAAGAGGGGAGAAAGAATATTATGAAAGCAAAGCATCATTAAGTGCTTAAACAACACAAATTGAATGATTAAAAGATGAAGGAAAAAAATTAGAATGTGGATGCATATCCACACTCAAGCGACTTACCATCAGCCCCTGAAATGGTTAGTACAATTATATACAAGTAAAGAAACAAGTTAAGATGAACAAGTAAGGCTTAAACAAGTCAAGAACCAAAGTAAAAGCATCTTAAAGGTTAAGTAAAGCATAAGGTCAGAATTCACATCATAAGAATGTTCTCTAATGCTATGAGATCACACACAAATCAAATGTCCACAAACAATGCCTTAAACCACAAAGAAATGCATTATGAAAGAAGTAGATGAAGAATGAGTGGATATGCAAAGTGATCATGCATTAATGCTTCATGAAAGGTTAAAATTAGAACCAATGTCATTTAAGAATGGTTTTACAATGCTTATGAATCATCATGTAGTTTATGGATGAAATGATGTAAGAAGAAGAGATGAGAAAGAGAAAAGAATGAGAAACAAGTTTCACTAGGATGCACAAAGTTACATATCAAAGATGCATATCATGTAAAACGATTGATGAATGTACATGGGCAGTAGCATATCATTGGTGAAATGCAAATGAAACATGTAAGATGGCATACCAAATGCAAACACAATTCATGTTAAGCACAAGAGTAGATAAGATGTGAAAACATGTCAAAAAGGTAGGTTAAAATGCATAAACACAAACCAAATGCAAGTATAAACCACATAACCTATAATTGAGTTAAGAAAGAACTATAATCTTCTAAATTAAACCTCTAATCTCACACAAAGCAAACAAGAAAGGGTGGCACAAGTGCCTCATTAAAAGTAAGCTAGAAGAAAGTATAAGAATATGCACAAAGATAACTTCAAATGTAAAGCTCTTAACAAATATCAAAAACACATATTAAAATCATAATAATTGGCTCTAAACAACCTAAACCAAAAGCAAATCAAGTATCAAAAGCTCATGGCATCAATCAAAATGAAGCATGCTCAAACAAATCAACAAAGTCAAATTGAAACACATCACAAGAAGCTGCAAAGATGAACATCAAAAGGTATGATATAATGACTTTAAAAATAATAAAAAAAAATTTTTAGGAACTTTAAGATGTTATCTAATCAATACAAAAAGAATGAATCAAAAATATGATGTGAGATGAGAGAAAGAAATCATGCAAGTGCAAGTGTCAATGAATAAGAGCATTCAAAAAGAAATTGAAAAGAAAATATGAAATAATACGCAAAAATTCACAAAGTCGGAATTAAAAAATAGAGAAAATTATTTAAACATGTTAAGATGTCACATGAATTAATTTGTAACTTTTAGAGATCATTTAGTATTTTTAAAATAATGAAATAAAAACAATATGGAAAAGAAAATAAAAAATAAAAAGAAATGGGAAGGGGGTGCAGCGTGAGTAATTCTCGTGTTCAAAAATAAATTGGGCTCAGACAATGGGGGTGCAGATATCAAATATAAACCCAGTCCAACATGCGTGCTTGTGTGTGATAGTGTGCATGATCAGTTAACATAGAGATGCAATCACGGCCACACAATCAGGTCAATCAATATCAACCATTAAAGCATGCTAATCCAACAGTCTATGAAGCAAGCACATGATAATTCTCCTACACTCACACACACACACACATAATTAATTCAGACTAAGATAAAGAACACGTGCAAGACCACACATTCATTAATGTGTTGGCAACATAACAGACGTTGGATCAATCTCCATGCAAGATCATCACACAAATTCACGCATCAAACCAATCAGAGCTAAGGTCCACACATGATAGCATACACGCACACACACATGAGTCATTCAGGTTAAACAAAATGCACGTGAGAGGGAGGGTACATCATTTATGCGTTGTCAACATCACAACCACACGATGCAAGCAATCCAATGGCCATGATTTAAAACCACAAACCCTAACTGATAAATGCCACCGGCCGGAGAAGGACCTCCGGTCGTCTTCTCCGGCGAAACGCCGCCACCTACAACTCTTACATCTTCCAGAAATGCACAAAAATGGTACCAATCGAAAGCTCAAGTTACGTACATCATGAATCCAAGCATAGAATGAACATATCATGCACACATAACAAGAACAGCATCCAAACACTTTTGCCCTAATTTTTCAACTATGCTCCTAATGAGCCTATCAACTAGCTAGGACTCACACAGCTTCTAGTAAGCTTCAAATCAAGATGAAACAAGCTCAAATCACATGAATACAAAGCAATAAGGTTGAGTAAATTAGAACCTGAAACTGTGAAGCAACTTGAGCTGTAAGAAAACCAGAGTTATCTTGAGCTTTTGAACTTGTGGAGCAAAATAAATGCAACTTGTTCTTGAGATCTTGAAGAAAATCACGATGAAAACTCAACTGAACTGAAGCTACACTTGCTGAATTGAATTCCTTCTCTCTTGTTCTTGATCTGAAATAGAATATTGGTGATGATAGAGATGGAATGTGGATGAAGATCGATGAGTTCGTGTGAAATCAGAGAGAAAATAGAGATAAAAAGTGAGAAGAATTTTGGAGAAAGAGTGGAAAAATGCAATTAGAATGAAATCTGAGTGAGGTTTTGAATTTATAGGTTGAGTTAAATGTCTTAACTAGGGTGGTTAATTGAGTTCTGAGTTGGTTAAATGAGTTGCCTCTAACTAACTGAGTCAAGTTAGTTAGGGCGAGTGAGGAGAAGTTGGGATAAGGTGAGGTGTGTTTCATGAAGTTTATGGTGAGGTTGAGAAAAAATAATGGTAGTGATGTAGTTCTGATGTAGCAGAAGCTTGCTGCACAAGTTTTATTCCTTTCCTTTCTTGTGTATGATGTAACATGGTGAAGATAGTGTAAGGAAAGTGTTTGGCTTAAAGAAGAAAAAGAGGTGACTGATGTAAGGATGCGTGGCTGGCTGATGTGAATTAACAACAACATTGTAAAACAATTCCAACTTGGCCATCATGACCTCAATGCAACCATGGGTGTTTGGTGATGGATTTCTCTATGTTTGGTACATGAAATCATGAGCTTTTTGTGTCATTGGAAAGAGGAAATATCATAGAACAACTTTGATGTGAGAATTGACTTGAATGGAGGCTTATAGAATGGTGAAAATGGCTTGGAACTCAAGAATATGGGACTGGTTCATGGACGAGGCAAGGTTGTGGCATGGCATGGCAAAATGGCCTATGAGATTCAGCATGACCACACCAACTTTGAACCCTTATAACTCCATCATAACTTGCTCAAATGAAAATTTGTCCAACATCAAAGTTGAAGAGGACATGGAGAGGAACAACTTTGATGTTCAAAATTTTTTCATTTGAGGCATACTTAATTGATAAATTAAGCTTGACATTCTTCCCACCATGTGTTTGACAAAATTATGGCCGATGGGCCTAAGCTTGGCTTGCCATGACTTGGTTTTTGGCTTGATTTTACCAAACTTTGATTGATCATAACTCCCTCAATTTTGATCCAATGGAAGAGTTCTTTATATGGATTTGAAGCTTGGAACATGAACTTTAATTGTCTCAACATGGGCCTGAGGTTTGGAGCTTTTATCATGAAGAAAGAGAGCCTCAAAGTAGGGTGCAAAATGGTCCAAACTTGCCATTTTTGGAAACCTTAGAGTTTCTATTTTTGGCAGTTTTGTGATTTCTTGATTTTTCATGATTCATCCATCATTTCTTGATCAAATATTGTCCAATGAACATATATAGCTTGAATTTCATGATTTTGACCTCAAAAAGTCAGGAGTTGACTTTTTCCACTACATAGTTGACTTTTTCCCCAATTTCTTAATTATCAAGTAACTGATCAATTGAACCTCTTCTGAAATGAATCAATGGCCAATCTTCCATCCTTAGACACTTAATATCATGTAGAAAACATTGAGATCAATTTTGAATCAAAATTTCATCAGGAGACCCCTTGAATCCAAAACCCTAATTTTTACTATTTTTGTGATAGGATGTGATGCATTGCCCAATCTTCTTGATGATTTCCCTTCTTTCCATGACTTGTGGGATCAATTGGGATGATATATGATGTAATAAACCCCTGAGGCTTGTTGAGAAACCCTTGGCTCTTATTCTCTTGCTTTGGATGATCCACACCTTTGAGAAACAACTGATCACATGCCCTTATGCAAGATGCCATGCTAAATGCTTAATGTTTTATTTTTCTATGCTTGAATGCAATGCAATGAAATGAAAGCTCATGCTAAATGATATGAAAAAATGAGAGGGTAAATTTTGGGGTATTACAGCTGCCCCTATTCAATCACTGTAGACCTGAATGGATGATAGCGATTGCTGTCAGACTTTCAAGGTATGGAGGGATTGAATACCGAAAATAACCAGAAAATTTGCACTCTGTGGAGAAGAAGAAAAGGGATATAAACCTAACCAAATGAATTCTGCTTGAATAAAACTCTGATGAGAAGAATAATACTGGAGAGATGTCTTTTAGAACAACGCCAGATGACTGCTGGTCTGCCACGCTACAGGTGGACTTTAGCAACGTCTTTTGTACAATGCCAGACGACTATTGGCCTGCCACACTACGGGTGGACTTTAAGAACGTATTTTGTACAACGCCAGACGACTACTGGCTTGCCACGCTGCGGGTGGACTTTAAGGATGTCTTTTAGCACGACGCCAGACGACTACTGGCTTGCCACACTGCGGGTGGACTTTAGCAATGTCTTTTAGCACAATGCTAGATGACTACTGGCTTGCCACACTACGGGTGGACTTTCGCCAATCTACGATTGGACTTACAACTATCTTTTTGAATGGTGTCAGACGACTACTGACTTGCCACACTACGGGTGGACTTTTGCCAATCTACGGTTGGACTTACAACTGAATTGCCACCCTTGGATGGACTTTTGCCAATCTACGGTTGGACTTGCAGCTGATTTGCCACCCTTGGATGGACTTTTGCCAATCTACGGTTGGACTTTGCCTTGCTTTGCAACCCTTGGATGGACTTTTGCCAATCTACGGTTGGACTTTGCTGTTTTGCCACCCTTGGATGGACTTTTGCCAATCTGCGGTTGGACTTTGCCAAAATTCCAATAATGGATAACGCTCTGCATGCACGTCAGACATCCCTGCTGACTCTGCTGAGAAACAGTAATCAATGATTTGACTTTAGAGACTCCTGAAAGGATGGTATCTCTATTGGAGAATGAATGAACAATCTGTTTACTTCGAATTGTCATGCTTGCCAAAAATAAATTGGACTTTGAGATATGGTGAATGATGACTCTGCCAGAAATCACTTCATCTGCCTGGGGACGAATTCTGGTCATAGCAACTCCGCTGGGGATGAGAATTTTCTGACTTGGCTAGGGAAAGAATGTACTAACATTCTGCTAAAGAAGACAAATCATTAAAACTCTGCTTGGGGATCTATCAAACCCGAGGAGAATATGCTAACACTCTGCTGAGGAAGAGATTCTATTGACCTGCTAAACTTCTGCGGGGAAGAAAAACAACTCAGCTGGGGAGTATTGTTGACAAGATTCAATGCTAAACTCTGTGGGGAGTACAACTACTAGAGATACAATCTTTCTGGGGACCGGAATTACTCTGTCAGGGATACACAAATCCTGGTTAGAAGACCTTCTATCATGACTTGCTGGGAAAGAGTCCTTAGATTTGCTGGGAGAACACACAGGAAATTCATTGTAATCTGTTGAGGAACAAAATTGTCGAGCTTAGAATAAGAGTCACAATGTTCCATGCTAGGCAAACCTTCTGCTTGACGACTCCACTAGGGATAATGAGTTGACGAAAAACTCTGCTGGGGAGAACCGCTTCAAAGCGTCTTTCGCTGGGGAATGTGTCTTAAGAGGATTTTACAGAAGACTACACATATTCAAACTCTTGGGCAGATGCTGAGACTTGAGAAGTCACTCTACTGGAGATAATAGATCTAGGACTTCCCTTGTCGGGGGACTTCATGATGTCCCATGTTTGGGAGAGTCAACAACTTGCTTATGCTCCAAATTACACGATAGATCTGAAAAAAATCGTCCCAAGAGGATTTTACAGAAGACTTGGCATCTTCAAACTCCTGGACACTCGTTGAGTCTTGAACATTAACTGCGAGGTCTGCGAAGTAACTCTACTGGGGAATTCACAACCGTTATCGACACAGAAAAGCTTGTAGCTGTTGGAAGTTATGAATAGGAGAATCGACTTAATAAGATACAACACTACCCAGTTGGAATAGACTTGTCGATATCGAATCGTCGTGAGTGACCGACGGCCGAAGATGGACTCAATCAGTAAATATTGTGACAAAAGGTGACGTGGGGACCCTTCTTGAACTTGACTGCCCCGGTATTCTGTATGGGAATAAGTGATTCCTCGTCTAGAAGACATGATCCATGCTCTTGGAATACTTGTACCTGTTACCTGCAACAAAAGAATATGCACACATGCCCTAGTATATTACGTGGTTTAAATCCACCATCCAGGATTACTCAACATTCAAAGTGATTTTAAATGTTTTTCTGCGCATGTTATTTGTAAGGCCACAGTGTTTTCAAATGCAATGTTTTATAAAAAATTCGGACGTTTTTGCAAACAAAGCAGTAAAAACAAAAAGAAGCTTTTGACTAAAATTCAATTTATTGATTGAAAATGCCCAAAATAGGCGAGTACAATTGGGAAGCAAACTCTGGAAAGAGGAGATTGCTGTAAATTGAGAAAAGAAACTATCCTGATGGCAATGTGAAAACGGCATTCCACTGAGTTTCAATTCCGCTATGGCCAGTATGTCTTCAAGACTCCCCGATCTTGCCTTCTAAGGAGTGATTAGACTGATTCCTACCCTTTGGAAAGTCAGTTACTGAAACGGTGATGGAGTACAAATAACTCAGACCGTAATCATTCGCTTAAATCCCTCTTTTGCATGGACCACCCTTTCAGGTTTTCAATCCATCGGGATACCCTTTTTTGCCTGAGTTGTCCTTGCGGATTTTCAACTCACCGGGTGTACAATTTTTTTTTATATCCCTAATTTTTGCCCGAACCCTTTTGTTTTATTTTTGTGGTTCGCCGGGATGCCCTTTTTTGCCTGGACTTTTCTTTTTTTTTGTCCAGCGGGTCTATTTAAGCGAAGTATTTTTTGACTACGTCTGAGTTGACAGGGGATAAAAAGTCTTCGCCGTCCATGGTTGTAAGTAATAAGGCTCCACCCGAGAAGACCTTCTTAACCGCGAATGGACCTTCATAGTTGGGAGTCCATTTGCCCCTGTGATCTGTACTAGGAGGAAGGATCCTTTTGAGTACCACATCTCCCACTTTGTAAACCCGAGGACGCACCTTTTGGTCAAATGCTTGCTTCATCCTCCGCTGGTATAACTGCCCATGAGACACAGCTGCCAGTCGTTTCTCTTTAATAAGGCTCAACTGATTAAATCTGGCATGAACCCATTCAGCTTCGTCTAACTTGACATCCATCATGACTCTGAGGGATGGAATCTCAACTTCAACCGGTAGTACTGCCTCCATACCGTATACAAGTGAGAATGGTGTTGCCCCAGTAGACGTACGTACTAACGTTCGGTGTCCATGCAAAGAAAATGGTAGCATCTCATGCCAATCTTTGTATGTGACAACCATTTTTTGCACAAACTTCTTAATATTCTTGTTGGCCGCCTCCACAACGCCATTCATCTTCGGGCGATACGGGGAAGAATTGTGATGCTCAATTTTGAAGTCCCGGCACAGCTCAGCCATCATTTTGTTATTCAGATTAGAACCATTATCAGTAATGATTCTCTCGGGCACTCCGTAGCGACAAATGATATCCCGTTTCAGGAAACGAGCTACCACTTGCTTAGTGACATTGGCATAAGATGCTGCTTCAACCCATTTTGTGAAATAATCAATGGCGACCAAGATGAAACGATGGCCGTTTGAAGCAGTAGGCTCAATCTTTCCGATCATGTCGATGCCCCACATGGCAAAGGGCTAAGGGGAGGAAATGACACTCAACGGATTTGGAGGAACATGCACTTTGTCTGCATAAATCAGGCATTTGTGACACTTGCGGGCGTACTTGTAACAATCTGCCTCCATTGTCAACCAATAATACCCCGACCTCAATAATTTCTTTACCATTGTGTGTCCTCCGGCATGGGTACCAAAAGAGCCTTCATGTACTTCCTGCATTAACAAGTCTGCTTCGTGTCTATCCACGCATCTGAGCAGAACCATGTCAAAATTCCGTTTGTACAGCACGTCATATTGATTCAAGAAGAAGCTACCAGACAACCTTCTCAACATTTTCTTATCTTTAGTAGATGCCCCAGGCGGGTACTCTTGACTTTTCAAGGAACACTTAATGTCATGAAACCATGGCTTGTCATCAGACGTTGCATCAACAGCAAACACAAATGCAGGTCTGTCAAGACGAGACACTTCAATCTTAGGTACATGGTTCCATCTTTGCACTTTGATCATAGAAGAAAATGTGACCAAGGCATCAGCAAACTTATTCTCATCTCGAGGAATATGGTACAGCTTTACTGTTGTGAAAAATGTCAACAATCTCCTTGTATAATCTCTATACGGAACCAGATTCGTTTGGTGCGTGTACCAACTCCCTTTCACTTGATTGATTACCAAAGCTGAATCACCAAAGATATCGAGGGTCTTAATTCACAAATTAATCGCCTCCTCAATCCCCATTATACAAGTTTCATACTCTGCTTCATTGTTGGTGCATCCGAAAGTCACTCGGGCAGTGAAGGGCATATGAACACCTTCCAGCGTGATAAGAACTGCTCCAACTCCACACCCATTCATGTTGACAGCCCCATCAAACATCAAACTCCATTTGGATTCAGGGTCTGGCCCCTCCTCCGGGAGTGGTTCCTCGCAATCTTTAGCTTTGAGAAACATGATGTCCTCATCAGGGAAATCAAACTTCATGGGTTGGTAATCATCAATCGGCTGTTGTGCAAGATAGTCTAACAAGATACTTCCTTTGATGGCCTTTTGAGAAGTATACTGGATATCATATTCTGTCAAAACCATTTGCCACCGTGCAACTCTGCCTGTTAGTGCTGGTTTCTCAAAAATGTATTTGATAGGATCCATTTTTTAAATCAACAAAGTTGTGTGCCTGATCATATACTGCCTCAATCGCTTAGTGGCCCATGCAAGTGCACAACATGTCTTCTCAAGCATTGAGTATCGGGACTCGCAGTCATTGAACTTTTTGCTCAGGTAATAGATAGCATGCTCCTTCCTACCTATCTCGTCGTGTTGACCGAGAACACAACCCATAGAACCTTCAAGCACTGTCAAATACATTATCAACGGTCTCCCTGAAACTGGAGGTATAAGAATCAGAGGTTCCTGCTAGTATTCTTTTATTTTATCGAATGCCAATTGGCAATCGTCATTCTACCTGACCGTTTGATCTTTTCTTTGCAGTTTGAATATTGGTTCGCATGTGGCTATTAGGTGAGATATGAACCTTGCAATGTACTTCAATCTACCCAGGTGTCGCTCCCGAAAGATTCGTATCCAACGGTACAAATGCGAGAGTGGCGCAAAAAGACACAGAGTCGCCAGCAAAGTGTATTTATCCCGAGAAAGGGGAAGGAAACACTGCATAAACCTGAAAGAAGGGAAAGAACATGGTCTCACGACCAAGAGAACGGGTACGGGAGTCGGTTACGCGAAGGGAAGGTGTTAGCACCCAACACGTCCATCGTACTCGATGGGATCCACGCTTGCTGTCTGCATCAAAGGGTGTTGTCATCTGGAGCTCCACTGCTACGGGACCGAAGAAGGAACGAGAACGGGAAAGAACGGAGAAACGAAGAAGGAAAGAAAAGGAAGTGACTCGATAGGACATCGCTCGTCCTACACCTACGTATTCCCTCAGTGCAATGGGAAAGTCAGAGTCAACGTAGTTCGGACACGAACTAGGGGGGAGGTTGCTCGTCGAGATATCGCATCTCGTGCCTACGTATCCTCAATCGGACGAGAAAGAGGAAATCAGAGCAGTCGTAGTTCGACCTACGGGTCGAAAAGGGACAAATAGGTGATAAAGAAAAGTTGTGAAAGAAATGTGCTCGGAGAGATATCGCACGATCTCCTGCCTACGTATCTCACTCGTACGTGAGAATCAGTGCGACGTAGTTCCCCTAACTAGGGGAGAAAGGAAAGGATGGAAGGCTCTCAATCGCAAGGGTGCGAGAGAAGGGTGCTCGCCAAGGATAGGGATCCTCGTGCCTACGTATCCTCAATCGGGCGAGAGAGAGGAATCAGAGCTCACGTAGTTCGTGGAAACGACCACGAAACAAGGGGAGGAAATTGGTGAAAAAAAGAAGGTAGCCCCCCAAGATCTACGCAATCTTGTGCCTACGTATCTTTACTCAGACGAGAATAAAGAATCAGGGCAGTCGTAGTTCGTGGAAACGACCACGAATGGGAAAACGGGATCAGTCTCGATCGCACGGGTGCGAGAGGAAAGAGTCGGGACTCGCGGAAAGTCTAAGGGGGAAACTCGGTCCTACAAGTTATCATGCAAAATGGCCCTAAGGTCGAGGATCAAGAGGGGAGTCTACCTAATGTTATCATGCCTGGATTGAGAGCCTAATGTCTATCCTACTCCGAGCTTAATCAGAAATTAAGTCGGACTAGGAGCCTTAAGCGAGCATGCGAATACAAAGTAATCAGCAGGTAAACACAAAGCATCGCAATCACAAGAAGCAAGTCAAGTACAGACAGAGAATCAGGAATTAATCAGAAATTAATCAGAATAGGCAAGAAATAACAGATTAAACAAGAATATCCAAATTAAAAATAAAGTGCTAAATAAAATCAGGATTAAATTCTAAGCAAAAAGGTTAATCTAAAATTAAAAGCTAATTCTAAAATTAAACCTAAAGTTAATTCAAGTTAATTTCTAATCTAATTAATTCCATTTCTAAAATTAATCTAATAAAAAGAAAATTAAATCTAAATTTAATTCTAGAAAGTCTCCAAATAAAAAGTTTAATTCTAATTAAACTAAATCAAAACCAAGTTAAAATTCTAATGTTTAATTAAAATCTAAATCTAAGATTAAAATCCTAGTCCCTAATAAAAAACTAAAACAAAATTCAACTCAAAATAAAATTCTAATTAAAAAGTTAAAATCAAATTTCTAATGAATTTACTAATCCAATTATCCTAATCGAAACAATTAAAACAATTAAACAAAAATAAGGGTGCAACAACAATTGTGGTGGTGTGAATAAATTCAGGCGTGGGCCTTGTTGGTCTTAGGCCCAGGTGTTTTCTTTGTTTCAGCCATGGGGGTGTGCGAGTAAACTGAGGATGTGAAGTGAAGTGGGCCTGAAATCCCGACCCGGTTCAGTCCAATAATGATGAGCTTAAGAGAAAAAAAACCTAAAGGTTCTTCAGCTAAGGAAAACGAAATAGCTTCCACTTCATCATCTTCTCCATTCGCCGACCACATGATGCCCACACGCCGTCCTTCCTCCGCCGTTCCACGCACAACGCATTTCTCTGCTTCTCCCTCCCAAACACCTTTTTCTCCGGCCACCGACTTTCCTTCTTCAACCTAAACCACGCCCTTCACACCATCATCGCCTCCGCAACTCTCACCTTCTCCTAATCTACTTCTCAAAATCTCCGGCGACAAAATCCCTCCTCCTCCGAATCGCTATCTCCCCTCCGTTTTCGCACTTCCGGCCCTCTCCTCCTCCGGCGACGAAAACTCCCTCAGCCATCGTCGACTCTCTCACTCGCCTTAAGCATTGAAACTCAACACCCTCACACCATCAACTCTCTCTCAGACTAAGACAACCACAACAACGTTTTCAATCATTCCATCGTCTTAACACTTCAATGCGAGAGAAAGAGTGAACCTCACCATACGACTCGAATCGGAGCAGACAAACAACAACATAATATTTACATGATGGTTAAGGAAGGAAAAGAAGCTTATGAATCGGAGTCGCTCTGATGGCGTCTTCGTAGAAATACTGGTGAGTTCGAATTCACGATCTCTCTTGCGTTGTTCTTGTAACCTTCTTCTTCTTCTTTTCTGCACCGCTTGCAAAATGCTTCGTCATTGTTGTTGTAGAATGGCGTTGTAGTTCTTCTGCTTGCTTCTGATTCTGAGTTTGGCGTGTTGAACTTTTTTGTGGAATTGTTTCATGGTGTTGTGAATTCGCACAATTGATAAAGAGCTTGCTTGTGCTGAATTTGAGAACTGGTGAAGGTTGAATCGTGATGTTCTTGATTCTTTCTGCAGGTTGCGTGAGTTGATGAAGCTTTGATGAGAAGGATATTAAAGATGATTCATAGCTTTTTTGTGAATTTTATTGTGAATCTGTGATTCTCTGCAGGTTGAGAATTCGTGCAGGTTGAGAATTCGTGAATAGGGAACAGCAGATTTTAGAGTTCTTGTAGCTTTTTCAATTGAAGATGTGCACTGTGTGGAATGAAATCCGTTGCAGCTTGATTTATGCAAGAATTGGGAGGGTAGTTTAGGTTTTTTCAATTGGAATTCTGTTATGCAAATTTGCTGTCAATTGTGTGAGCTGGGTAGTACGGTTTGTTGTATTGGCTGTCTTTTTTTCGTACACTCTGCAGCTGGCATCAAGGTGTTGCATATTGTTGTTGCGCAGGTAGTGGGATTGTGTGGAAAAATTGGTCGTTTTGGAAGGTACAAGTCACAGGTTTGGCAGAGTGTAATTTGGTGGTGCGTAAAGGCATTGGTAGGCTGCAAGGTGCGCATTGCAATGAATATTTGTGACTGTGGAATTGTAACGTTGAAAGTTTGGTAGCAGTGTGTTGGTTATCTAAATAGATATTGAAATGAACAAAACAATTAAGTGGTAATAATAAAAATGAAAATGGATATAATATGGATTAGGATAAAAAGAATTAAAAATGGTTAAAATGAACTTTGAATTTAAAAAGGTTAGGAAATATGAACATTGGATTTTAAATTGGATATGGTTTGAAATTGGTTAAGGAAATGGATTGGATCTAAATGGTTTGGAATAATAAATGGGTAATTGAATTAAAATGTGGAAACGAAGAAATGGAGTTATTGAAATTGGATATTTGAATAATGAAAAGTGAATATGGATATTAATAATTGGATAAAAATGGATAAAGAAAAATGGGTTTATGGTAGAAATCTGAATGGATAAAAATGGACAACTAATGGATAAAGAAAAAAAGTTCTAAAAGAGGATAACCACATTACACCAACTCTCGACTTTCCACAACACCCGATTAAAGGCACACAACTACCACTGAAACAAAATGCCTAAATCACACATCCTCTGAATCTTTGATCAAGTGAATCCTCACATGAATCTGTCTGAATAAATCTCTGGGAAAATAAATCCACAAATCCTGACTTTTAAATCAACCCCACATGAACCAATGCTTGATAACTTGACCTCCCGCGCATAACAAACTGACCCTTGATGCGCACTTCCCAATAACATGGATAACTTGCGCTTGAAGCAAAACTCCTGATGATTTGACCAAGATGAAGTCAAACTTCCACCTGATCATAGCTGAATGAGCACTTAACCTGGAACCAATTCTCTTGAGATATTAAGAAGGATCCAAACCCTGATTCACACCAATGAAACCCCGACTCAATACTTTGATGAATCCTCTGAATAAGGCCAATAAGAAAAACTTTCGATCCCATGCCTTAGAAAACCAATGCAATGATATGATTATGAGTTATGACCTAAAGATGCAAAAAATGAGAAAGAAACATAAGCCATAAAAAGGTAGGGCAAATTTTGGGGTGCTACAGCTGCCCCTATTCAATCGACTTGGACCTGAAAGGATGATAGCAACGGCTTTCAGACATTCAAGGTAGAAGGTGATTGAATACAAAGAGAACCCAGAAATTTGCAACCTGTGGGGATGATGAAAAAAGTTGTTTACGAGGACGGCCGCAGACGAACTCGAAAAGGGTAGACCAACCGCCGGTGGACTACGCTGGGGGATATAAAGGTAATATGAGGCCATGCCGAAGGTGGGCTCGAAGAGGAAAGACCAGGCCGAGGGTGGGCTTTCAAAGAAAGACTAAGCCGAAGGTAGACTTTCAAACAAAAGATATGAGACCATGCCGAAGGTGGGCTCAAAAAGAAAGACCAAGCCGAAGGTGGACTTTCAAAGAAAGACTATGCCGAAGGTAGACTTTCAAACAACAATAAGTAGAATCGACAGATCTACAAAGATGACTCCGCTGAGGAAAAGAGAAATCTAAACAAACAACTCTGCGAGGAAGACAACTCAACATCGTCAAGGAATTGACGAAGATAACACATTGTCATAGGGATGACAGAAAGAAGATGAAACCCAAGAAACACATTGTCATAGGGATGACAGAAAGAAAATGAAAATTCCACCGTAGGAATACATCGTCATGGAGATGACAGAAAGAGGAGCTCTGAAAAGATAACACATTGTCATAGGGATGACAGGAAGAAGATGAAACCCAAGAAACACATTGTCATAGGGATGACAGAAAGAAAATGAAAATTCCACCGTAGGAATACATCGTCATGGAGATGACAGAAAGAGGAGCTCTGAAAAGATAACACATTGTCATAGGGATGATAGGAAGAAGATGAAACCCAAGAAACACATTGTCATAGGGATGACAGAAAAAAAAATGAAAATTCCACCGTAGGAATACATCGTCATGGAGATGACAGAAAGAGGAGCTCTGAAAAGATAACACATTGTCATAGGGATGACAGAAAGAAAATTCCACCGTAGGAACACATCGTCATGGGGATGACGGAAAGAGGATGAAACCCAAGAAACACCTCGTCAAAGGGATGACGGGAAGAAAATTGAAAACATCCGAAGGTACGAAACCTGAACTCGAAACACATCCTCATAAAGATAACGGGAAGAAACTGGACATATCCGAAGGTACAAAACCTGAGCTCGGAACACGTCGTCAAAGGGGTTTGACGGAAAGAAACTGTCTGCTGAGGAATGGCTCAACATTCTCTCTGGAGATAGGTCACTGTCCTGACTGAAATATGATTCGGGCTTCTGTACAAGGTACCAAATCTGGCTTATGCTTCGCATGCATATGTTTGAATTTTGCCGTAATGCTCCATACGAAATGGAATGCTATGCGTTTTGAGGATGAAATGCAAAATGCTTACTATATGCAAAAGGACCCCTCCAGCAAAATAAATGCTGAAGAGAAGAGGCCAACTCCGCTGGGGATGACGAACTGAATTGTCTCCGAGGTTACGATCCCTGCTGGGGAAGCCACACTGAACAGCCTTCCTGATATAACCACTGCTGAAGATGAAACCCGAAGAGAACTCCCACTCCGTTGGGGATTACGAATAAACCTTCTGAAGATAGACCTCAAAGATCTGATACAGAAGAGGTGCCAATAACCATTGGACTTTGAATCTGCCGGGGATGTCAACCACTGTTGACCAAGCCATTGAGATGACCAGCACCAAGCTCTACTTGAGGAATTAAGTCAATAACAGCGAACCTGCTGGAGAATATCATTGAACTTAGCATGTGGTCGGGGAAACACCCTTAACCTGCTGGGGAATACCAGCCACCACCAACAACTCAGCTCGGGGAACGACGGTTGATGATATCCACTCTGCTAGGGGACAACATTGAGCTTACTCCTCTGCTGGAGACTTACTTTCTACCCTTACTCTGTTGGGGAGAGAAACTCTACTGGGGACGTCACGTGTCGACCATCAACATGAACCCTGCAGATGTGATATGACCAAAAGATGCCCTGATACAGCATAGCCCATAAAGGAACCTGTCTTCGAGAAGTCTCATGAAGATCTTATATATCTTGCCCCATGATCTTGATTAGCCGTTCTCCTGAGAAAAACCCTTTTGCTCTTAGGGTGACCTGCCCCAACCTTGAAGTGATTTTTCCCTTAACTGGCTGATCTGTGAAGGAGTACCTCTGACTGACTGACCTTCGAGAGATTTGTCGAATCTCGACCTGATTGCCCCAGATTTGCTGAATCTTGGAATGAATTGCCCCTTTGATATGACTATTTGATGGCTTGCCCCTGCTCAACGGAGTACTAGGCACCCTGCACTTATATTGATCAATCTTTTCATTGCAGAAACTTCCCTGATCAAGCACTTACTCGTAAGTAAAACAATTCGTTTTGAAAATGACAATTTTAATGCAATGCATATGACAGTTTTGAAATCCAAGTCTGTCCACTGGAAAGATAGTTGTGCGACATATAGTGAATGAATCACTGATCAAAATGTCACTGATACCAACATAAATGGTAAGAAGATCCTTTTAGGAGTCAGGTTCGACGCGATCTTTACCGAAGTATGCTTTCGAAACAACCCTGCTTCAATTAGGTCTTTTGAAGGTTGTAACGTGGCTTGGTTCACGGTTTGAGAAAGAAAGGATATAAGGCTCAAAGTTTTGTTTTAACCCACCCATTCTCCTTGATGTTCTCCAGTCCTACGTTCAGCTAACCCGACATAAGCGTTCATCTTTCAACAAGGCTAATGAATAATATGAGGATAGAAAGAACCCACACGGTTTTCGGAGTGACAGCCACCCCTTTTGCCTTTGGTGTCTGTAAACACACGACTTGTTCTTTATTTGAGGATTTTTCTTTTTCCATTTTTTTGCTTTTTATTCTTTTTCTTTTCCCTGATTTTGCCTGGACTAACTCTTTTGAATTTTTCGATTTTGAAGTCCAGCGGGATGCCCTAACTTTTGCCTAAGTCACTTGTCTTCAAGTTTCGACTTAGCGGGCTTTCTTTTTCTTTTGATTATTTTTTTTTCTCTTTTTTTTTGAACAAATCGTGTGACACTGGCTTGTCTGACTTGTTTGAAAGGGATGTGACTGCCTCACTCTTCGGTCGGTGAGGGATAACCATAGATTTGATCCTCGAATTGAACGCTCGATCAAATTAATTGACACCTACCCTGCCCCAAGTTAAGATTGAGGGTTTTTCGTTTTCAGAAAGAAACTCCTACAACTAGGCTCAACGGGGTTGACAAGGGATTATCTTCCTTATATCTCCGGTGTTTGGGAAGTTGAAACAATGCCTATACATCATCAGCAAGGTTTTGTCCCAAAAGCATACCATCAGAAGTTCTGCGTCTTTGAATTTCATCATCCTCCCTCAGATCCTGCTTAAACAAGGGTTAGATATCAATAAAGAAAATATGAGTGAACACAGATGGATTTAATCGAAACATGCATATTCATTTCATTATCATTATCAACTGAAAACAGACGAGTTTTACAAATGAGTTTGCACTTTAACAGAAAAGAAACTACAAATGCAAAGAAATGACATGATATAAAAGACTGCCAGCTTCGGGGAACTGGGCTTTCCAATCTTGACTTGCTACTGAACTAGCCATCTTCAGAATTGCTCATCGAAGTCAGTCTGATAAAAACCTGCACCACTGCTCTCGGTGTCTTCTTCCATAACCTGAACTAATGAACCCGCATAACTGGATGAAGGAGAATCGTGGATCTGAATACCCCGAGGCGTGAATGAGAACCTGTTGGAGTCAAGAAGAGTCTGAATCTTGCTCCTAAGCACCTTATAGTCTTCAGTTGAATGCCCCTGTGCCCCAGCATGGTAGTCACAACGGGCGTTGACATCAAAACCTGGTGGATATGGAAAAGGCACTGGCTTCAATTCCTTCGGCACTATCAATCCACCTCTGATCAAATCTGGTAACATCTGACTGAACGACATTGGCAATTGAGTGAAGTGACTCTCTGGCTTCCTAGGTCTTTGGCGGGCGTGCTGACGCGGCGGACGGCGATATGACCGTTGATTCTGAGATCCAGAAGATTGCTGACTTTGAACAGTTGATGCATCTGAATATTGAGGGTGAGGTGGTGGATGTTCCCCGATGGAATTACTTTCTTCCTCCCATTCCTCTTGAGAACTGACAACTGATTCACTTTCACTAGCCGGGAAGTTCGAGGCGCCTTGGATTTTTCCCCTCTTGATATCGAACTCAACGTGTTCTCCAAGTATTACCAAGTCAGAGAATTTTAATACAGTAATCAACTTATCGAAGTATGGTCCTTGCAAAGTATCCTTGAACATATTAACCAATTCTCTTTCCAAAAGTGGTGGTTGAACGCGAGCAGCCAACTCTCTCCATCTCTGAGCATACTCTCTGAATGATTCGTTATCCGCTTTAGATAAACCTTGGAACTGCAGGCGGCTGGGAGCCATGTCAAGATTATAACTGTATTGCTTTACAAAGGCATTGGCTAGATCTGACCATGATCGGATGCTACCACTTTCCAACTGCATATACCAACTCAATGATGACCCACTCAGACTGTCCTGGAAACAGTGAATCATGAGCTTATCATTATAGACATGTGAGGTCATTCTTCGGCTAAACATCACCAAATGTAGCTTCGGACAGCTATCCCCTTTGTATTTCTCAAAATTCGGCATCTCAAATTTTGGAGGTAACACAAGGCCGGGCACCAAACACATGCTCGCAGCATTCAGATCAAGAGTATCACGCTTCATTAAGGCATCAAGCTTCTCTTCCAACACTCGACATCTTTCATCAAACTGAACAACCCGTGGGTCCTTAGGTTTAATCTTTGGAACTACCCCTTGGAAATCTGGCACAGAGAAGGAAAAGCTTTGATAGTCTGTGACATTAAGAGAAGAAGAATGTCCATCTCAGACGATGGTACGCTCGTGTATAGCTTGATTCCCAGCAGGGATTTGCACAGACTGAGCTTGAGTAACATTGTTCACTGGAGGTGGAATGACATTCCCAATCACAGAAGTCCTCTGAACATTGGCTTCTCCCCTATTCATGGCTGCCATAGCTTCCACAAGTTGATCCAACTGACTCTTCATCAATTCAACATCGGCCCTAGTTACAACCTGATTCTGTTCCCCTGAATTCATGATGATCTCCCCAAAAGTTGATTCAAGTCCGATGAGAAAGTCTAGAAATCAACTGCGGTTCAGACAAAGGATGGATGAGCTCTCTGATCAGACCGGAGACAGATATGCAAAAATGATGCAAGATGCAAATGCAATGCAATATGAATGCAGCAGACATGGGATCAAAGCTTCCGCAAATTCTAAATAACTGCTGTGCTGTTGACTGAATAAGCTCAAAGGTCTGCTCTAAAGAGAATACCAGAATACCAGAATACCGGATGATCAGAATACCAGAATACCAGGCTGATAAGTCCACACTGATAAGAGAACCAGAATACCAGGTAGGATGAAAGTCAAGGTTACCTGCAAACCTGTAAACAACCCGCCCCTCTCACATGTGGGTGCTAAGATCCTCAGTATCCCGGGCTCTCAGGTCGAGAAATGATGATACGTTCACCATTTCTGGTTTGGCATCATCACCAATCAAGGAGGCCTCAACTGATTCTCCAAAACGAAAGATCATCAGCTTCAGAGGTTTGAGAAGCAATAGCACATTCAGCCCGAAGGATACAATGCTACCGCCAATCAAAGAGGTCGTCCACTGATTCTCTTTCAAAAAGAAGGAAGTCCTAAAGCAAGTTCCCAGCATTGGGTCCTCGGATCGAGAGTGTGCAGTGGGTTTGCCACAGAAAGTGGGCTGCCACTGTCACATCCCGGGAGGAGTGCCGCAACTGAGTCCTCGGGAATGGTCTCCAGAGTCGACAATCCCTCAAGAGAATACCTACTGGCCTGTACCAACGCACAGTAGCAGGTGGCTCCTGATAGAACCTCGTCTGGTTGTGGGTCTCATGAACAACAATACATGGCCACCCCCATGCAAGCGTCATGACTATCCACTCTAAAACCTGTGTGTATGCTCGAGCCTGGGTAGTGAGCTCATCTCTCAGAACATCCCAACCCGCCAAACAGAAAAAACAGCCAGTACAGCACAGTAATATCCAGTATGACAGTAATAAATGAAATGCAATGCAATAAAAGCTGTAAAAATAGTAAAGCAGTAAAGCAAAAATACAGTAAAAACAATATAGTAATATACAACAAAGCAAAGCACCACAGAAAAATACCCGATGAAAGAAAACAAACAAGCGTTAGGATTGACTCGCTAAAAGGGATGGACCAGCAGTAGGTCAACCATAGTCCCCAGCAGAGTCGCCAGCTGTCGCTCCCGAAAGATTCGCATCCAACGGTACAAACGCGAGAGTGGCGCAAAAAGACACAGAGTCGCCAGCAAAGTGTATTTATCCCGAGAAAGGGGAAGGAAACACTGCATAAACCTGAAAGAAGGGAAAGAACATGGTCTCACGACCAAGAGAACGGGTACGAGAGTCGGGTACGCGAAGGGAAGGTGTTAGCACCCAACACGTCCATCGTACTCGATGGGATCCACGCTTGCTGTCTGCATCAAAGGGTGTCGTCATCTAGAGCTCCACTGCTACGGGACCGAGGAAGGAACGAGAACGGGAAAGAACGGAGAAACGAAGAAGGAAAGAAAAGGAAGTGACTCGATAGGACATCGCTCGTCCTACGCCTACGTATTCCCTCAGTGCAATGGGAAAGTCAGAGTCAACGTAGTTCGGACACGAACTAGGGGGGAGGTTGCTCGTCGAGATATCGTATCTCGTGCCTACGTATCCTCAATCGGACGAGAAAGAGGAAATCAGAGCAGTCGTAGTTCGACCTACGGGTCGAAAAGGGACAAATAGGTGATAAAGAAAAGTTGTGAAAGAAATGTGCTCGGAGAGATCTCGCACGATCTCCTGCCTACGTATCTCACTCGTACGTGAGAATCAGAGCAACGTAGTTCCCCTAACTAGGGGAGAAAGGAAAGGATGGAAGGGTCTCAATCGCAAGGGTGCGAGAGAAGGGTGCTCGCCAAGGATAGGGATCCTTGTGCCTACGTATCCTCAATCGGACGAGAGAGAGGAATCAGAGCTCACGTAGTTCGTGGAAACGACCACGAAACAAGGGGAGGAAATTGGTGAAAAAAAGAAGGTAGCCCGCCAAGATCTACGCAATCTTGTGCCTACGTATCTTTACTCAGACGAGAATAAAGAATCAGGGCAGTCGTAGTTCGTGGAAACGACCACGAATGGGAAAACGGGATCAGTCTCGATCGCACGGGTGCGAGAGGAAAGAGTCGGGACTCGCGGAAAGTCTAAGGGGGAAACTCGGTCCTACAAGTTATCATGCAAAATGGCCCTAAGGTCGAGGATCAAGAGGGGAGTCTACCTAATGTTATCATGCCTGGATTGAGAGCCTAATGTCTATCCTACTCCGAGCTTAATTAGAAATTAAGTCGGACTAGGAGCCTTAAGCGAGCATGCGAATACAAAGTAATCAGCAGGTAAACACAAAGCATCACAATCACAAGAAGCAAGTCAAGTACAGACAGAGAATCAGGAATTAATCAGAAATTAATCAGAATAGGCAAGAAATAACAGATTAAACAAGAATATCCAAATTAAAAATAAAGTGCTAAATAAAATCAGGATTAAATTCTAAGCAAAAAGGTTAATCTAAAATTAAAAGCTAATTCTAAAATTAAACCTAAAGTTAATTCAAGTTAATTTCTAATCTAATTAATTCCATTTCTAAAATTAATCTAATAAAAAGAAAATTAAAGCTAAAGCTAATTCTAGAAAGTCTCCAAATAAAAAGTTTAATTCTAATTAAACTAAATCAAAACCAAGTTAAAATTCTAATGTTTAATTAAAATCTAAATCTAAGATTAAAATCCTAGTCCCTAATAAAAAACTAAAACAAAATTCAACTCAAAATAAAATTCTAATTAAAAAGTTAAAATCAAATTTCTAATGAATTTACTAATCCAATTATCCTAATCGAAACAATTAAAACAATTAAACAAAAATAAGGGTGCAACAACAATTGTGGTGGTGTGAATAAATTCAAGCGTGGGCCTTGTTGGTCTTAGGCCCAGGTGTTTTCTTTGTTTCAGCCATGGGGGTGTGCGAGTAAACTGAGGATGTGAAGTGAAGTGGGCCTGAAATCCCGACCCGGTTCAGTCCAATAATGATGAGCTTAAGAGAAAAAAAACCTAAAGGTTCTTCAGCTAAGGAAAACGAAATAGCTTCCACTTCATCATCTTCTCCATTCGCCGACCACATGATGCCCACACGCCATCCTTCCTCCGCCGTTCCACGCACAACGCATTTCTCTGCTTCTCCCTCCCAAACACCTTTTTCTCTGGCCACCGACTTTCCTTCTTCAACCTAAACCACGCCCTTCACACCATCATCGCCTCCGCAACTCTCACCCTCTCCTAATCTACTTCTCAAAATCTCCGGCGACAAAATCCCTCCTCCTCCGAATCGCTATCTCCCCTCCGTTTTCGCACTTCCGGCCCTCTCCTCCTCCAGCGACGAAAACTCCCTCAGCCATCGTCGACTCTCTCACTCGCCTTAAGCATTGAAACTCAACACCCTCACACCATCAGCTCTCTCTCAGACTAAGACAACCACAACAACGTTTTCAATCATTCCATCGTCTTAACACTTCAATGCGAGAGAAAAAGTGAACTTCACCATACGACTCGAATCGGAGCAGACAAACAACAACATAATATTTACATGATGGTTAAGGAAGGAAAAGAAGCTTACGAATCGGAGTCGCTCCGATGGCGTCTTCGTAGAAATACCGGTGAGTTCGAATTCACGATCTCTCTTGCGTTGTTCTTGTAACCTTCTTCTTCTTCTTTTCTGCACCGCTTGCAAAATGCTTCGTCATTATTGTTGTAGAATGGCGTTGTAGTTCTTCTGCTTGCTTCTGATTCTGAGTTTGGCGTGTTGAACTTTTTTGTGGAATTGTTTCATGATGTTGTGAATTCGCACAATTGATAAAGAGCTTGCTTGTGCTGAATTTGAGAACTGGTGAAGGTTGAATCGTGATGTTCTTGATTCTTTCTGCAGGTTGCGTGAGTTGATGAAGCTTTGATGAGAAGGATATTAAAGATGATTCATAGCTTTTTTGTGAATTTTATTGTGAATCTGTGATTCTCTGCAGGTTGAGAATTCGTGAATTGAGAACTGCAGATTTTAGAGTTCTTGCAGCTTTTTCAATTGAAGATGTGCACTGTGTGGAATGAAATCCATTGCAGCTTGATTTATGCAAGAATTGGGAGGGTAGTTTAGGTTTTTTCAATTGGAATTCTGTTATGCAAATTTGTTGTCAATTGTGTGAGCTGGGTAGTACGGTTTGTTGTATTGGCTGTCTTTTTTCCGTACACTCTGCAGCTGGCATCAAGGTGTTGCATATTGTTGTTGCGCAGGTAGTGGGATTGTGTGGAAAAATTGGTCGTTTTGGAAGGTACAAGTCACAGGTTTGGCAGAGTGTAATTTGGTGGTGCGTAAAGGCCTTGGTAGGCTGCAGGGTGTGCATTGCAATGAATATTTGTGACTGTGGAATTGTAACGTTGAAAGTTTGGTAGCAGTGTGTTGGTTATCTAAATAGATATTGAAATGAACAAAACAATTAAGTGGTAATAATAAAAATGAAAATGGATATAATATGGATTAGGATAAAAAGAATTAAAAATGGTTAAAATGAACTTTGAATTTAAAAAGGTTAGGAAATATGAACATTGGATTTTAAATTGGATATGGTTTGAAATTGGTTAAGGAAATGGATTGGATCTAAATGGTTTGGAATAATAAATGGGTAATTGAATTAAAATGTGGAAACGAAGAAATGGAGTTATTGAAATTGGATATTTGAATAATGAAAAGTGAATATGGATATTAATAATTGGATAAAAATGGATAAAGAAAAATGGGTTTATGGTAGAAATCTGAATGGATAAAAATGGACAACTAATGGATAAAGAAAAAAAGTTCTAAAAGAGGATAACCACATTACACCAACTCTCGACTTTCCACAACACCCGATTAAAGGCACACAACTACCACTGAAACAAAATGCCTAAATCAAACATCCTCTGAATCTTTGATCAAGTGAATCCACACATGAATCTGTCTGAATAAATCTCTGGGAAAATAAATCCACAGATCCTGACTTTTAAATCAACCCCACATGAACCAATGCTTGATAACTTGACCTCCCGCGCATAACAAACTGACCCTTGATGCGCACTTCCCAATAACACGGATAACTTACGCTTGAAGCAAAACTCCTGATGATTTGACCAAGATGAAGTCAAACTTCCACCTGATCATAGCTGAATGAGCACTTAACCTGGAACCAATTCTCTTGAGATATTAAGAAGGATCCAAACCCTGATTCACACCAATGAAACCCCGACTCAATACTTTGATGAATCCTCTGAATAAGGCCAATAAGAAAAACTTTCGATCCCATTCCTTAGAAAACCAATGCAATGATATGATTATGAGTTATGACCTAAAGATGCAAAAAAATGAGAAAGAAACATAAGCCAGAAAAAGGTAGGGCAAATTTTGGGGTGCTACACTAGGAAACCACGAACCTCTTTCTCTGTTCTCGGTTCAGGCATGTCTTGTATTGCTTTCACTTTGGTAGGATCGACCTCAATCCCTTTTTCACTCACAATGAAACCCATCAACTTTCCAGAACGCACCCCGAAAGTGCACTTGTTCGGATTCAACCTTAAACGGAACTTTCTCAACCTTTCAAACAACTTTTTCAAGTTAATCATATTTTCCTCTTCCGTTCGCGACTTGGCAATCATGTCATCCACATAACATTCAATCTCTTTGTGAATCAAATCGTGGAATAATGTTACCATTGCCCGCTGATACGTTGTCCCTGCGTTTTTCAACCCAAAAGGCATCACCTTATAACAGTATGACCCCATGGGGTAATGAATGTGGTCTTCTCCATATCCTCTGGTGCCATCTTGATCTGGTTGTACCCGGAGAAATAGTCCATAAACGAGAACACTGAAAACTGAGTTGTATTGTCAACCAGCACATCGATGTGAGGTAGTGGAAAATCATCTTTCGGACTAGCTTTGTTAAGATCTCGATAATCCGCACACATTCTCACCTTTCCGTCTTTCTTTGGTACCGGCACGATGTTGGCTACCCATGGAGGATAATTAGTCACAGCAAGAAACCCTGCATCCCACTGCTTCTGAACTTCTTCTTTGATCTTTATGGCCATATCGGGATGAGTCCGACGAAGTTTCTACTTGACTGGCGGGCATTCTTCTCTCAATGGCAGCCTGTGCACAACAATATCAGTATCCAACCCTGGCATGTCTTGATACGACCAGGCGAAGATATCAACGTATTCACACAACATCTCAGTCAAAGCTTTCTTCACATCTGCTTGCAGGCTGGCGCCGATCTTGATCTCTTTCTTAGCATCCTCGGAACCAATATTGATGATCTCTATAGTCTCTTAATGAGGCTAGATGACCCTTTCCTCTTATTTTAACAATCTGGCCAGTTCCTCAGGGAGTTCACAGCCCTTCTCATCCCCTTCCTCGGCTTGATAAATCAGTTTGTCAAAGTCATACATAGCCATAGCAGAACCGTTATTAATGGAATCCGGAGGATCAAGTCTGCACGAACGGGTTCATGCTTTATTTTAGAATTTATTTTAAAACAAAAAGAAACTAAACATTGCCATTTTAATTTTTTGTGCAAAAATAAAATGAAAGACAGGGAACAAAATTTGAGTGCAAAACGTCCTTTATTGATGATTAAAATTGCAAATGTGTCGCTCCCAGGATTTTCATCCAGGTACAAACGCGAGAGTGGCGCGGAAAAATAGAGTCGCCAGCCGTGTAAATTTATCCCAAGAGAGGGAAAGGGAACACCGCACAAACCTGAGGAAGAGAGAAAGGAATGGTCATCACAACCATAGCCTGGGTTCGGGAGTCGGTTACGCGAGGGGAAGGTGCTAGCACCCCACGCGTCCATCGTACTCAATGGGATCCACGCTTGTTGTCTATTCTAAGGGTGAGTTATCCTATCATCTATGATTGTACTAAGACGAGAGAGGGGAAAGACAAAGACAGACTCGGTAGGACGTCAACGTCCAAGCCCTACGTACCCCCCTTGTGCAATGGGGAATTCAGAGTCAACGTAGTTCGGACCAAGTTCTTTTTGTGTTTTTTATGAGCGACGTTAAGTTCGCGTCCGGCAGTTAGGGTCGATGCCTGTTTGCGACTCAGACGGAAAGTAACGTGCCCTTTTTGAAAATAGCCTTTAGTTTGACAATCCCGAAGGACAAAAAAGTTTGAAGTTGGTTTGTGTTTTTTAGGACAGAAGTGACTTAAGTTAGTTTATAAGTTGCATTGCACCAAAGGCTAGGGCACAGGGGCGAATACTTAACGCATCGTCCCAAGACAGGACGCTCGCTAAGCACTCTAGAAAGATGAGAGGAAGCCCCTAATTTCTTATTCCCCACGCTTAAGGCTGGTGCGCAATACCCTTTATTCTTATTAAGTGTTTTCAGAAAGTTTGAGATGAGAAGAGAAGACACCAGGGTAACTCTAAAGGGAACTAAGAGTCCTAAAGTTATCATGCATGGGTGGCCTACGGCTAGTGAGGTTTGACGACAACCTAAACCTAAAGGGAAAAGATGAGAGAAGGAGAGAGTAAGGGTGGTTATGGATACTTAACCATACCCTCAAATAACTTACCTTAGTCCCTGCATAAAAGGTTAGTGAGAAACAGACACAAGTGATATTAAGGCAAATGAAAACCAAACAATGGCACCTAAGAGTGATAACAATCCAAACATGAATTAAGAAGTCAAATAAACAACCCCAAAACAATGGCACAAGTGCCTTTCCAAACAGATAATTAGACAAGATCAAAGCTGCGCATACAAGAAAATCTCATACAAAGAGCCATTAAACAAATATTAAAACAACTTCTAAAATCACCAAATTAAATATAAAAGTTGCTCAACCAGAGACAAACCAAAAACCAAAAAATCCTGCAAAAAATCAAGATGTTAGCCATTTAAACAATCATACAAAGTTCAGATGAGGAACATGACTTAATATGCAAAAAAGGAGGGCCAAAATGCAATATGAAATAATTTTAAAATGATAGAAAAATATTTTAATGCACTACATAATGTTATCTAACAGATGCAAAAAGAACGGATTGAAAATATTTTATGGATGCAGAGAAATAAAATAAACAAATTTACGTAAGCATGATATGAGTAATGCAAAAAGAAAATAACTAAATAATTAATTTAGATGATAAAAAATAAAATAAAATAAAAAAATAAAATTTGTAAAAATTTTATAAAATGATAAATATGATGCATGAATTTTATGGGAATTTTTAAATGCAATTATGTATTTTAATAATTAAAAATGAAATGTAGTAATTAAAATAAAAATAAAATGAAATAAAAATGCTGGGGGTGCGTTTAGTAAAGAAAATGTATTGGGATTGGGAAATGGGTTGAAGGTGGGGGGTGCGAATAGCAGCCCAACCCATCAGCGAAAAAAAATAAAATAAAAAGAACAATGGTCTTCAGTCAACGAATTGACTGAACATAGGCCCTTGGATTGATTCTGCGTTCACAAACGGTCAAACAAAATAAAAAATAAGCAAGATGAGTGGTCTGGATTCAAGACACACCATAGTAATGGTGCACGCCCCTGCAGGTAATTGGTCAGAAAATAAAAATAAAAAACGTGCATAGCATGCACCTCATTAATGCGCTGTCCAAGCTACAGCCGTCTGATCACATCAACGGATCACCTTAAGTCACCACAAATAAAAAGTAAACCAAATGGAATAATGTGATTGGACATACACGGTAACTATCCTGGGGTGGTAAACACACAATTACCAAATAAAATTCAGAAAAAAAATAAAAACAAGAACACATGGCATCACGTGGACCGCTGGATCAATGCCATCGACGGCTGAAACGTCGTCTTCCTCGCCAAGAACCCTAGCCGGCCGGAGCTCCAACCCAGACGCCGGAACTAGGGTTCTGGTCGTCTTCCCCGGCGACGTGCACCCAAAACCTGCCCAGAAAACTCATGCGAACACACTATTCCGACCAGAAAAATGTGAGGATCAATAATATCATCTCAAAAATCACAAACAATGCGTAAATAAAGAGAATCGAAAGCAACAAGGTTAGGGTTCGAAACTTTGAACTCACAGTACAAGCAATACACACGTCCAAACATAAAACAAATTACATTAGGATGATCAGCAGACATAACACGTCAATATGCATGCTTAAAAGGAGAGTTTTACGATGATCAAAAAACCTACCAACCTGAGATGGTGCAACCCTAATCCTTGCTTTTAGCTGCGAATGATGGTTGGTTTTTACTCTATGGATCACCAGGAAGAGGTTTGTGGAAGAAGTTCTTGAAAAAACCTTGTGGATTATGAGATTTGTTGAAGAAAATCTTTAGGGTTCAAGTTGTTGTTCTCCTCCAAATGCACGTGAATGAATCCTAACCAGTGCATGAATGGGGTTAAATAGACTAGGGTTTTCCACTGATAATGAATTGGGCTTGGGTAATTATTTGTTTAATGAGTTTTTGAATAATTTTGGAAAATCACATAATATTAGAGACACCTCCTCCATGCATGGATATCCCAATATTCTATGATGGATCATTTGTGTTTGAATTGCTAATTACACCCATATTGACATTGGGCCTTGAAACCATTTTATTCATGAGTTTTAAATAATTTGTCAATTTTGAATAATGGAGAATAAGTGAAGAACACACCATGGAATTTCTTAATTCTTGGGCCCAAAATAATCCTCAAGGAATGTCTTTTGATATTAGAATGTGGCATGAAGCAATGGAATTGATTATAGGTCATTATGCCCAAAGTTGTGAAAATGGAATCATGAGAAACCCTAAAAACCACTTTTCCTTCTTTTGATCATAAGTTGAGTTTCACAAATGATATGGAAACCCACTAGTACTTGTTGGAAAGAGGAGAAAAATATATTCAACTTTCATGTTGGAGAAAAATTCATTTAAAGCTTCTTTGAGGATGAAAAGTCAAGTTGAATGCAGTGCAGAAACTTGCCCAAAAAGGAAACTTTCAAATTATAGGTCATTTCCAAATTTAGTAACTTTTGCACCAACTCCTGATTCTTGATAAATGGCATGAAACTTGGCTTTTGAGGACCATATGAGGATGTGAGACCTTGAAAACCTTGGAGAGAACCTCAAAATTCCACAGTTGACTTCTCCTCTCACTATTGACTTTTACCCAATTCACCTGATTCTCAATCTTCTGATCAATTAAGTCTCTCCTGAACCAAACTGATGGACAACCTCCCATCCCCAGGTACTCAGGGACCCAAGGAATACCATAGAACCAAGTCTTGCCCAAAAAATCAGAAATAAACTGACTTTATAGCAAACCCTAGTTTTGGTACCCTTAGTCTAGGAGGAAATAACACAGTCTCCAAATCCAAATTTCTCTGAATATGATGTGTATCCTCTCCAACAAAGATAAGATATGTCATTTGGTGATGATAAAAACCCAAGGAGCTTGCCTATTGGAGCAATAAACCCAAGAATTTCAAAACCCTAATTCATGCACTGGTTAGGAGAGAGTGATCCATCTAAGCTCTCTTGCTTGACCCTTTGAAGAATATCTTCTCCTCTTGAACATGCCTCAGGCACCTTGACCCCATGCTAAGAACCAATGATATGCACATATGATAATGCAAGATGCAATGCAACACAGGCCAGTTAGTAATGAAGTAAGGAGGGCAAATTTTGGGGTGCAACAGCTGCCCCTATTCAATCAACTTGGTCCTGAGGGTATGATAGCGACGGCTTGCAGACAATCAGGATGCACGAAGATTAAATACCAAAGAACCCGGAAATTTTCAATCCTCCACCGGAGAATTAGCCTTAAATTCTGTAATGAAACAAACTCTTCCAAGTTATGTCATCTCTGCTGATAAAGAGAACTGACAAAGGAGTCTCAAAATACGCCACCCCTGCTGATAAAGGGAACTGACAAAGGAAATATCCAAAAAGGTTGTTATCTCTGCTGATAAAGAGGACTAGCAACACAAAAGCCATCCCTCCTGATAAAGGGAACTGATGAAGGAAAGTCTTCAAAAGACTGCTATCTCTGATGATAAAGAGAAACTAGCAAAATAAATGCCATCCCTGCTGATAAAGGGAAACTGACAAAAGAAAATCTTCAAAAGATTGATATCTCTGCTGATAAAGAGAAACTAGCAACATCAATGTCATCCCTGCTGATAAAGGGAACTGACGAAAGAAAATCTCCAAAAGATTGCTATCTCTGCTGATAAAGAGAAACTAGCAATATAAATGCCATCCCTGCTGATAAAGGGAAACTCACAAAGGAAATATCTGAAAGATTGCTATCTCTGCTGATAAAGAGAAACTAGCAAAATAAATTCCATCCCTACTGATAAAGGGAAATGACGAAAGAAAATCTTCAAAAGATTGCTATCTCTGCTGATAAAGAGAAACTAGCAACATCAATGTCATCCCTGCTGATAAAGGGAACTGACGAAAGAAAATCTCCAAAAGATTGCTATCTCTGCTGATAAAGACAAACTAGAAATATAAATGCCATCCCTGCTGATAAAGGGAAACTGACAAAGGAAATATCTGAAAGATTGCTATCTCTGCTGATAAAGAGAAACTAGCAAAATAAATGCCATCCCTGCTGATAAAGGGAACTGACAAAGAAAATATCCAAAAGATTGCTATCTCTGCTGATAAAGAGAACTAGCAAAATAAATGCCATCCCTGCTGATAAAGGGAACTGACCAAAGGAAATCTTCAAAAGATTGCTATCTCTGCTGATAAAGAGAAACTAGCAACATCAATGTCATCCCTGCTGATAAAGGGAACTGACGAAAGAAAATCTCTAAAAGATTGCTATCTCTGCTGATAAAGAGAAACTAGCAAAATAAATGCCATCCCTGCTGATAAAGGGAAATGACGAAAGAAAATCTTCAAAAGATTGCTATCTCTGCTGATAAAGAGAAACTAGCAACATCAATGCCATCCCTGCTGATAAAGGGAAACTGATAAAGGAAATATCTGAAAGATTGCTATCTCTGCTGATAAAGAGAAACTAGCAAAATAAATGCCATCCCTGCTGATAAAGGGAAATGATGAAAGAAAATCTTCAAAAGATTGCTATCTCTGCTGATAAAGAGAAACTAGCAACATCAATGTCATCCCTGCTGATAAAGGGAACTGGCGAAAGAAAATCTCCAAAAGATTGCTATCTCTGCTGATAAAGAGAAACTAGCAATATAAATGACATCCCTGCTGATAAAGGGAAACTGACAAAGGAAATATCTGAAAGATTGCTATCTCTGCTGATAAAGAAAAACTAGCAAAATAAATGCCATCCCTGCTGATAAAGGGAACTGACAAAGAAAATATCCAAAAGATTGTTATCTCTGCTGAAAAAGAGAACTAGCAAAACAAACGGCGACTTCACTAGGGATAACAAGACTTTTGGTTTAAACCACCTCTGGCAAACAAAATAGCAAGAACGGGATTTCACAAAAGAGAAAGGCCAGACAAACTTCTAATGGACCCATGATCCACAGATAAGATGACTCCGCTGGGGAAAGGGGAAGTTTAAATAAAAGACTCTGCCAGGGAGCACCAGTATGAGGAACGCATCCCTCCAAAATCTCCTGAGTTATACCATCTCTGCTGGGAAAGAGAACTGGCAAGGAAAGTATCGAACCTGGCTTATGCTTCGAATGAAAATGTTTGAATTTTGCCGTAATGCTCCACACGAGGTGGAAATGCTACGCGTTTGAGGATGCAATGCAAGTGCTTATGATATACAAAAGGGGTCCCTCCAGCAAAATAAATGCCGGAGAGAAAAGATTGATTCAGCTTGGGATGACAAAAATAAATTGCCCTCTGAATCTAGGAACTCTTCTGAGAAGTGTCATACTGATCGACTCTTCGGATCAACAACTTCTGCTGGGGATGAAATCACAGAAGAACTATCGGGGGACCCCACCTGTCTTTCACCGAAGGTAACATCCAAAACCTAAGATTTCTCTTCTATTGGGGAAGTTGAGAATGAACGCCAATAACGGAACCGGAAGTCTGTTACTAAAAATTGCTAATATCCAATTGGCTCAGAACCTGTTGGGGAAAATAGTCCATGATATTAGCCTGCTTGGGGATACTGCTGAACTTAGCCTGCTGACGGGGAGAATGACCTTACTCCCATCTTGCTGGGGATTAGAATATAACGTTGTTGGTGAAAGTACACTTCCTGACTGGATGGGGGAAGTGAGCACCATGATTCTGTGGGGAAATAACGTCTTGATCCGGAGAAAATACTTTCCAAGTCTCCTGCTGGGAGAAGTCTGTTCTGCTGAGGAAAGTTTGTCCTGCTGGGGAAGGAGCAATCTCAATGCTGGGGAGAGCCAACTGCTGGGGATGTACAATCTATTGCCCTGCAACCTGACTTGTCTTTATGGTCATAAGCAGCTCTTTGAACTTTTCATCTCAAGAGGATTTTACAGAAGATCAGGCGTTCGCACTACCCCAGGGTCTTCAAACTCTTGGAGAGATTTATCATATCTCGACATAACTGCCCCAGTCTTCATAATCCATGACGTACATTACCTCGAAGGGGATCATAATGACTTGACAATACTCTGCTTTAGCATCTTGAACCTTGAGGAGGTGTTTTCAATTAACCATTTTCAGGAGTGGACGATCTCCCATGCTCTAGAGGTGGCCAGCCCCACTATGGGCTTTGAAGTGACTTTGCCCCTGATCCTAGAATGAATGCCCCAGAATAACTGAATTTTGGAGAGTTTTCTCGACGTGACTGCCCTAGGTTGGCTACATCTTAACACGACTTACTGGGGAGAGCCCACTATACACTGAGTCGCTTGACAGCATGCCCTTCGATATGATTGCCTTTCAGAATTTTCAAGCATCTCAACTTGGTAGGATTAAGCTTCTTGACTGACGTTCACTGTGTAAGCTGCCATTGATGTTTAGGCATATGTATGCAAATAGAACAAGTTATTTATGAGAATGATAATCCTAATGCAACACTCATGTTAACCTTGAAGTTTTTATTGAAAATGCATCGCCGAGCCTCTTGAATGAATCACTTACTGGGATGCGACCTTGATTTTTGAATGGCAAAAACAATGCGCACATGCAATACCAACAAGTCTTATTAGCATAACTTATAGGAGTCAGGAACGCTATCCTGTTGAAGTGCGCTTTCGGAATAAACCCTGTTTCAATTAGGACTTTTAAGGGTTGTAACGCGGTCTGGTTCACGGTTTCAGAAAAAAGGATTTATGGCTCAAAATTTATTGGTACCCACCCACTCTTCGTGATGTCCTCCAGTCCTATGTTCAGTTAATCTGACCCAAACGCCTATGCCACTAATGGTTTGGCACCTAAGGGGGTTTTGGAATGACAGTCACCCCTTTTTATCTTTTGTGTCTGTAATCACACGAATTTGTTCTTATAAAGGATTTTCTTTTTGTAATGCTTTTCGCTTTTTCTTTCTTTTGCTTTTTTTTGATCCCTAATTTTTGCCTGGACTGACTCTTTTGAGTTTTTTCGATTTTGAAGTCCAGCGGGATGCCCTAACTTTTGCCTAAGTCACTTGTTTTCAAGTTTCGACTTAGCGGGCTTTTCCTTTTTTATTCCCCCTTTTGAACAAAGCGCGCGACACTGGTTGTTTTACTTGCTTGAAAGGGTTGTGATTGCCTCACTCCTTGATTGTTGAAGGATAACCATGGTGGTTTCACATCTCTTGACCTCTTGATGGTGGGATAGAAGGTAATGGATCCTCAGATGCACACTCTCCTTGAAATTTGAATGCTCGGTCAAACTAACTGACGCCTACCCTGCCCCTGGGTTAAGTATAAGGGTTTTTTCGTACGAAAGATGCTCCTACTCCAAGGCTCAAAGGGGTCAATGAAGGTTTATCTCCTTATCTCTCCAGTATTTAGGGGTTTGAAACAATGCCTGTACATCCTCAACAGGGTCCTATCCAAGAGCGTACCGTTAGAAATCTGCGTTCTTATTTCGTCATCCTCCCTCAAGAGCTCTAAACAAGAAAATTGGTATTGCAATGCATAAAAACATTTAAGAGTGAACACGAATGGATTACTTCAAGGAAAACATACTCATTGCATTAATATCATCATAAAAAAACAAACAAGTCTTGCATACATACGATGCTTTAACAAGAAATGAAAAAAAAACTACAAATGAAAATGCAGTAAAGAAGCTGAAGATTGCCATTGCTGAGGAAGCTTAATTTTGCCTGGACGTACTTGTAGACTGGGTGTTCATTTGAGAAAGGAGGCTTCCATTGATGTACATATCATCTTCAGTGAATACAATGATCTCTGAGTCTACCATGTCTTGCACCTTGTGCTGGAATGCCTTACATTCATCAATCGTGTGCCCAAACGTTCCCGAGTGGAACTCGCACCTAGTAGTCATGTCATAATCCAGAGGAATAGGGTACGGTACCGGGCTGGTACTCCTCGTTTGAATCAGAGAGTTCTCGAGCAGACAAGCAAACAACTGACTATGAGGGATTGGAATAGGGTCAAATATCCTGTTGGGCCTTCTTGGTCTCGGTTGCCCCTGTTGCTGATAATTCTGCTGTCGGTGTTGATTTGGGCGCCCAGTCTGGCCATGCACTTTCCTTTCTGCATTCGGCTGAGGCATAAACAAGGGTTGTGGAAGAGGTCCCTGACGCGAGGTGGATCCTTTAGCAAAGGAGGGAGTCCTCAGTCCCTTTGCAACGCTGGGAGTAACATCACTTTGTTTACCAGTGCCAACTGATGTAAACTTGATTGCCCCTGAATCAATGAGCTCTTGGACTTTGTACATGAGCATCTTACAATCTTCAACATTATGACCAGGTACCCCTGAATGGAATTCACACCTATCCTGGACATTGGAACCCATACGAAACTTGGTGTGTGGAGGTCCTGTAGCAATCAATTCAATTAGCTGAAACTTGAGCAAGTGCTGAAGCAACTGAGCGTATGGCATCAGAATCTGATTAAACTTTTTATCAAGCTTCTCTGGATTAAGACCCTCAAGAAACGGTTGTTGATGAAAAAGCTCTGATGGTGGAGAGGATCCACGAGGCAATCCATGGTCTAGAGGAGACCCCAAAGAGATGGGAGGAATGAGAACCTCTGCTGTGGAAGCGGGCACAGGACTGTCTTCCTTCTTCAACACCCCATTCAAAATTTCCATGATCAAACCCATCTGAGTCTTCAACTGATGGATCTCCTCCCTCAGCATCCTCTGCTCCTGGAGCATGTCTTCCCCAAATTGCCTCATCTGGCTTCGCAGTTCCCTCAACTCAGCTTGAACTTGCTCCATGATCAACTCTTGAACGGCTTGAGGAGTTAAGTCTGCAATTCTGAGATTGGAACAAGATAAGAATACCGGAGATGAACACCTGTTATGCAAAATGATCATGCAAAATGATTATGAATATGCAAATGCAAATGAACATGTTTGAATATCCGCAGGGCGATCCACCCCTTGATTCCAGTTTAACAATAAGATAGAACGGAACTTCGAATCATATATTAAGAAAACCAGAGGGAAACCAAATGTCACCAATCACGAATCCAAGATAACAAATCTGAACAAAAAAATCATAGAGGTCCCAACCAACAAGCCTAGTGGTGATACAATAAAAAAGAATAGACAACTACGGCATGTCATCAAAGTCCACAAGTGTCAATCCCCCCCATCCACTATGCTTTCTGCTCCAGTCTTGAATTTCCTTGAACAGTTTTTTTGGTGTCGGGATGCTTTGGTCTCTGGATTAGCTCTTGAATGAGAACGTCTCTCCTATGTATGATCCCTTCAAGTATCGGTAATGCATCTCCCAAGCGTCTTCTCCAGAAACACCATCCATGCTAGGACCCTCATGTCTAGGCTTCTTCACTTCAGCTTGGACCTTCAGTTCTTCTATGGAGGCTATGGCTTCATTGAGTCGACCCTCGACTGCTTGTCTCTTGAATACCCCTGACAGGATCTCAGCGTCCTTTTTCTTGAGCGTCAACTTCAACTGATCAATCTTAGCTAGATAACCGTCTTCCTTTCTTTTATTCTCAGCCATTGCAGTTTCTCAGTGTTCATCGAACCTGTGAATTTTCAACAAAGCCTTGTCTAATTCCTCCTTCTTCGACTCGAGAACCTTACTGATACCATCCAAAGCTTCTTTCATCCTTTTTCTGGATGCGACCATGTCAGCTAGCTCTTTTTCCACCTTAACAAGAAGCTCTGTTTTCAACTTGGCGGTATGAACAGCTTTATCCCGCTCATGCTTCAACTGATAGATCTCCCTTAGTAGCTCTCTGTTTTCTTCTCGCAGCTTTTCCTTTTCAGCCCATAACTTGTCAAACTTCTCTATCTCAACTTTGGTAGGAGGCTCGATCATCAAAGGATACAAAGGTGGTTCCACCGGGAAGGGAAGAAGCTCCTCTTCTGCTCTCTTCTTAATCCACTCTTTATAGGAAGGGAAAGCCCGGTTATTACATTTCCCAAATGGAATTTTACCCTTCTTGGTCACCTGTTTTCAAGCATTCACAATATTCCTTATCAACTTTTTATCCTCAATACCTTTGAAGAATAAGGACTCTCTGACATCTCGCTCTTCGGGTGGACCTTTCAAAGGATAACCAAACTGCCTGATAACAAGGGAAGGATTATAGTTGATTCCACCTTTTCCCCTACCAAGGGTACATTAGGGAATTCTCCGCATTTGCAAATAATCTCCATTCCTAGCAAGTCATGATTGAACCAAACAATGTTGTCAGTAATCAAGCCCATTAACCTCTTTGACCACTTCAGAGAATCTTTCGTATCAATAAAGGCGCCAGTTTCAGGGAGATGACTCAGAAACCAAGTAGATAAGAGCGGTGCACAACAACTCATAGTTTTTCCCCGCCTATTTTCATTCTTGTAGTGAACTAAATGGTACACATCACCTAGCAAGGTAGGTATAGGATTCTTCAAAATAAAGATTCTGACAGCATGCATATCCACCAGATCAGGAACATTGGGAAACAGGACAATCCCATAGATGCACATAGCCAGAATAGCTTGGAAAGCGGTCCAATTCTTCTCTTTAACATGTATGCAGGCTTGATCAAACATGAACTTCAATAGGAGACCCTTAACTCCTTGTTTTTCTTCAATATTACTGTTCAGAACGGATTCACTAATATGAAGAGCAACAGCCATTTCTTTTACCCCGGGGTGTTCTTCAGAAAAGAAAACTATATCATGCCTGATGGGGATTCCCAAAATAAATAAGAACTCCTCCAACGTTGGGGCCAAGATGTAGTCCGAGAAAGTGAAGCAACGCAAAGATGGATCGTAGAACTGAAGAAGTGTATGAATGGCATCCTTCTCATACTTGGAGATATTATAAACAAACTTCAGAAGTCTCCCATACACTCCACTGAACTCTGTACGAACTCCAGGACCAGCCATATTAATCAATTTGTGAATCAATGTCAAAGTCGGATCTGGGAACGAATAGGCAACAGTCTTCTTTCTCTGGACATCCATGCTGAAGTAACCTCTGAAAACCGGAATCAAGAGTAAGATGCAAGCCCTGAAAAATGTCAAACATGTCAGAATGCAAGAAAATGATATGCGCATGCAAACATGGGGTCAAGGCAACACTGCTGGATGTGCTGTGTTGTTAACTGAACGAGAACCACAACCCAGAAAACCAGAATTCTGAACCACTGAGATAACCAAGAACCCAAATAATCGGACATTGATGAGAAATCTAGAAAAAATAGGGTAGGTTGAAGGTTTCGGTTACCTGCAAACCTACAAACACCCATCCCTTCTCGCGTGTGGGTACTAGGATGTTCAGTATCCCGGGCTCTCAGGTCAAGAAATGATTATACGTTCACCATTTCTGGTTTGGTATCATCATCAATCGAGGAGGCCTCAACTGATTCTCCAAAGCGGAAGGTCCTCAGCTTTGGAACTGAGGTCGAGAAACAATAGTACATTCATCCCTCGGGGTACAGTACTATCGTCAATCAAGGAGTGCCTCCACTGATTCTCTTCAAAAAGTAGGGGCCATCCTATGCGAGTTCCAAAGGGGGCCCTCGGGTGCGAATGGGTTTGCCACAGGATGTGGTCTGCCACTGTCACCACTAAAGAGGGATGTTTCCACTAAGGTCCTCGATGATCGGTCACCAGAGTCGACAGCTCTCTAGATCAACACCCCAACATGCACAAGACACACACGTTAGAATGCATCCCAAGATAGCCTCGTCTGGTTGTGAATTTCGTGAACACACAAATGTACCAAGCGGACACGTAGGTCCCACTAATTTCCACTCTAGTCCTAGGGTATACTCAAGCCTGGGTATTGGGCTTATCTCTCAGACCCACCCAACCTGCAAAACAAGAACAACCAGCACAACATAGCAGTATGACAGTAATAAAAATGGAATGCAATGCAGAAAAGCTGTAAAAAAAAACTACAATAAATAAAACAAACCAAACACAAAACACCCAAAGAGAACAAAGACAAGCAAGCGCTGGGACTGACTCGCTTAGGGATGGACCAGCATAGGTCAACCAGAGTCCCCAGCAGAGTCGCCAGCTGTCGCTCCCAGGATTTTCATCCAGGTACAAACGCGAGAGTGGCGCGGAAAAACAGAGTCGCCAGCCGTGTAAATTTATCCCAAGAGAGGGAAAGGGAACACCGCATAAACTTGAGGAAGAGGGAAAGGAATGGTCATCGCAACCATAGCCTGGGTTCGGGAGTCGGTTACGCGAGGGGAAGGTGCTAGCACCCCACGCGTCCATCGTACTCGATGGGATCCACGCTTGTTGTCTATTCTAAGGGTGAGTTCTCCTATCATCTATGGTTGTACTAAGACGAGAGAGGGGAAAGACAAAGACAGACTCGGTAGGACGTCAACGTTCTAGGCCTACGTACCCCCCTTGTGCAATGGGGAATTCAGAGTCAACGTAGTTCGGACCAAGTTCTTTTTGTGTTTTTTATGAGCAACGTTAAGTTCGCGTCCGGCAGTTAGGGTCGATGCCTGTTTGCGACTCAGATGGAAAGTAACGTGCCCTTTTTGAAAATAGCCTTTAGTTTGACAATCCTGAAGGACAAAAAAGTTTGAAGTTGGTTTGTGTTTTTTAGGACAGAAGTGACTTAAGTTAGTTTATAAGTTGCATTGCACCAAAGTCTAGGGCACAGGGGCGAATACTAACGCACCGTCCCAAGACAGGATGCTCGCTAAGCACTCTAGAAAGATGAGAGGAAGCCCCTCATTTCTCATTCCCCACGCTTAAGGCTCATGCGCAATACCCTTTATTCTTATTAAGTGTTTTTAGAAAGTTTGAGATGAGAAGAGAAGACACCAGGGTAACTCTAAAGGGAACTAAGAGTCCTAAAGTTATCATGCATGGGTGGCCTACGGTTAGTGAGGTTTGACGACAACCTAAACCTAAAGGGAAAAGATGAGAGAAGGAGAGAGTAAGGGTGGTTATGGATACTTATCCATACCCTCAAATAACTTACCTTAGTCCCTGCATAAAAGGTTAGTGAGAAACAAACACAAGTGATATTAAGGCAAATGAAAACCAAACAATGGCACCTAAGAGTGATAACAATCCAAACATGAATTAATAAGTCAAATAAACTACCCCAAAACAATGGCACAAGTGCCTTTCCAAACAGATAATCAGACAAGATCAAAGCTGCGCATACAAGAAAATCTCATACAAAGAGCCATTAAACAAATAGTAAAACAACTTCTAAAATCACCAAATTAAATATAAAAGTTGCTCAACCAGAAACAAACCAAAAACCAAAAACTCCTGCAAAAAATCAAGATGTTAGCCATTTAAACAATCATACAAAGTTCAGATGAGGAACATGACTTAATATGCGAAAAAGGAGGGCCAAAATGCAATATGAAATAATTTTAAAATGATAGAAAAATATTTTAATGCACTACATAATGTTATCTAACAGATGCAAAAAGAACGGATTGAAAATATTGTATGGATGCAGAGAAATAAAATAAACAAATTTACGTATGCATGATATGAGTAATGCAAAAAGAAAATAACTAAATAATTAATTTAGATGATAAAAAATAAAATAAAATAAAAAAATAAAATTTGTAAAAATTTTATAAAATGATAAATATGATGCATGAATTTTATGGGAATTTTTAAATGCAATTATGTATTTTAATAATTAAAAATGAAATGTAGTAATTAAAATAAAAATAAAATGAAATAAAAATGCTGGGGGTGCGTTTAGTAAAGAAAATGTATTGGGATTGGGAAATGGGCCGAAGGTGGGGGGTGCGAATAGCAGCCCAACCCATCAGCGAAAAAAATAAAATAAAAAGAACAATGGTCTTCAGTCAACGAATTGACTGAACATAGGCCCTTGGATTGATCCTGCGTTCACAAACGGTCAAACAAAATAAAAAATAAGCAAGATGAGGGGTCTGGATTCAAGACACACCATAGTAATGGTGCACGCCCCTGCAGGTAATTGGTCAGAAAATAAAAATATAAAATGTGCATAGCATGCACCTCATTAATGCGCTGTCCAAGCTACAGCCGTCTGATCACATCAACGGATCACCTTAAGTCAACACAAATAAAAAGTAAACCAAATGGAATAATGTGATTGGACATACACGGTAACTATCCTGGGGTGGTAAACACACAATTACCAAATAAAATTCAAAAACTAAAATAAAAACAAGAACACATGGCATCACGTGGACCGCTGGATCAATGCCATCGACGGCTGAAACGTCGTCTTCCTCGCCAAGAACCCTAGCCGGCCGGAGCTCCAACCCAGACGCCGGAACTAGGGTTCCGGCGACGTGCACCCAAAACCTGCCCAGAAAACTCATGCGAACACACTATTCCGACCAGAAAAATGTGAGGATCAATAATATCATCTCAAAAATCACAAACAATGCGTAAATAAAAAGAATCGAAAGCAACAAGGTTAGGGTTCGAAACTTTGAACTCACAGTACAAGCAATACACACGTCCAAACATAAAACAAATTACATTAGGATGATCAGCAGACATAACACGTCAATATGCATGCTTAAAAGGAGAGTTTTACGATGATAAAAAAACCTACCAACCTGAGATGGTGCAAACCTAATCCTTGCTTTTACCATCGAATGATGGTTGGTTTTTACTCTATGGATCACCAGGAAGAGGTTTGTGGAAGAAGTTCTTGAAAAAACCTTGTGGATTGTGAGATTTGTTGAAGAAAAGCTTTAGGGTTCAAGTTGTTGTTCTCCTCCAAATGCACGTGAATGAATCCTAACCAGTGCATGAAATGCCCAACACTTTTCAGTGGTATGCCCCTGAGCACCTAAGTGGAAATCACAGCGAGCGTTAACATCAAAATTAGGTGGCAAGTTGCCAGCGGCAGGAGGTCTCATAGTACGGAGTTCAACCAACTTCAGTTGTAGTAACTGAGGTAACAACGCTGAATAAGTCATAGGGAGAGGGTCAATCTTCCGGTCCCTCTGCCTAGACCTTTGTTGGAAAGGAGGTTGCTGCTGAGCTTGCTGTTGTGGTTGTTGTTGCTGAACAGATGGCATTGGGATCGTCACTGCCCTTACTTGGTGATAAGCCTGAGAACGTCCTCTTCCCCGTCCTCTATACACAGCGTTTGTATCACCTTCTCTCCTTTTCTGACCATTAATAAAGGGTTTCTTCGTTCCAGAAGAGCCAGCCCCACTTACATCTTGGATCTTCCTGAGTTTCAACAGCCTCTTAATCCTTTCTCCCGCAATCACAATATCAGAAAATCCGGTCGATGGATAAGCAGCCAATCTTTCAAGGAATGCCCCTTGCAAGGTGCCCATGAACATGTCCGCCATTTCTCTATCTAGCAAAGGAGGTTGAACCTGAGCGGCCATTTCTCTCCACCTTTGAGCGTATTCCTTGAAACTTTCCTTAGCATTCTGTGACAACCCTTGCAGTTGAGTGCGGTTGGGAGCCATGTCGATATTATACTGGTATTGCTTCAGAAACACCTCTGCCAGATCCTTCCAGCTTCTCACAGCAGCTCTGTTCAATTTCATATACCAATTCAACGAAGCTCCGGCCAAACTGTCTTGAAAGTAATGCATCCATAACTTCTCATCATCAGTATGGGCTGAAATCCTCCCAAAATAGGCCTGAATATGTGTCCGGGGACACGTACTGCCATGATATTTGTTAAAAGTAAGCGGCTTGAACTTTGGAGGAATTCTGACTCCAGGTACCAGACCCAAACTAGTAACATCAATACCCATAGAACTCTTGCACTCTATAGCCCTGATCTTCTCAGCCAACTCATCATACCTTCTGTCACCCATATCAGCATCCAGCAGAGTGAATTGGTCTTCCAGAACATCTTCTTGAACACCACCAACATTTCTGCCATTTCCATTACCCAGATTACCAACAGAAGGAGGGTTGCCAACAAGAGGAGGATTGCCCTGTGTTTGTGAATTGTCATTCTGATTACCTCCCGGCGTGGCCTCTGTCCGCTCGACCATAAGTCTCAATCTCTCTTGAGCCTGTGCCATGCCAGTCATGAGAGTCATGAACTGGTCCATGCGTGCCCTCATCTCAGCCAAATCATTCTGCATTTGATCCATAATCCTTGCTTGATTTCTTCGAGTTGAGTATCGGTGAATGTGATTCTCAGCTATAATGCCTGAAACCAAATAAAGGTTAGAGACCCTGCCACGAGTACCTGAAAAACAAACAACAAAAATGCAAAATGCTATGCCATGTAATGCAGCTGCCATGTTTATCACTTCCGAGGTGCTCTACACTTTGATTCCAATCTTAGCCACAAAAATCTGAAGATCAAAAATCGTGATATGAAGAGACGTGCCGTGATTATGTGCTCGTGTACAAATAACAGCCAGAGGAACCTTTCTGAATGACCTGCTCGTTTCAATTAAGAATAAACATACATACAGTGTTCGACAATGAATTCAAACAACATACATCAAAAAGGTGGATTCATCAACAAGCCTGATGATATCCATCAACAAAATTACATCAAGAGAAATAACAGACTATCAATCTGACAACTCTAAATCCTTCAACTTGTCACTTGAATGCTTGATATCCTCGAAGAGTATGCGAGTGCGCTGGTGATTTAGTCTTTCGATTAACTCCTTGATCAGAACATCTCTTCTCATGAGAGCTTCAGTCAATGACCCCATACACATCAGGAGAGCTTCATCATCACAAACCCCTTTGTGCCTCTTCACGCCGGCTTGTAGCTTGAGTTTCTCCACCTCTACCCTGGCCTCTTCAAGCTCGTTCTTGGAAGTCTTCATCTCCTCTCTGACGCTTACCAACTACTCTTGACTTTCACCGAGGTTCTCCCGATACTTTCTCCGTTGTTCATGTGCCTTTTTGAGCTCATCATCCTTGGTCTTCAGTTGTTCCTGTAACTCTGCGTTTTCGATCCTAACCTCATCCCAGACTTGCTGAAGCTTGGCTAGCGTGTCCTTGGTCTGAGCTAAAGTCTGTTTGGTCTTCTTATGAGCTTGCGTGGCAGCATCGGCACCTTTACTAATTTTCTGGAAATATTGAGCTCTTTCAGAGAAATCCTCTTCTCTTGCAGCTAAGATTCTTTCGGCGTTTTGGGCTCTATGGTCCAATTCTTTGTTGGCGTGCAAAGCTTTTTGAAGAAGACTACTCAGATCTGAATTCTCCACCCGAAGCTCCTTTACCAACTTCTGCAGCTTGTCAAACTCCTCAATGGCTACCATGGTAGGCTATTCTGGCATTACAGGATAGAGAGGGGGTTCCCTTGAAAAAGGAAAGAGTAATTCATTCACCTTTATTTCAATCCATCTTTCATACTTAGGGTAAGATCTGCAATCCATCTTTCCAAAAACTGTTTTTCCTGTTCTATGTTGGTGACCCTAAGCATTCACAATTTCTTGCAACATTTCCTCATTTTCAGTCCCTGTAAAGAACAAAAAATTTTCAACATCCTGATCTGTGGGAGGAGACCTGGAAGCGTATCCAAACTGTCTAATGGCCAGGATCGGGTTATAATTGATTCCCCCTTTCTTGCCGATTAGAGGCACATTGGGAAAATTCCCACAACTGGTGATAATCTCTATACCCATCAGCTTACGATCGAACCAGACAATGTTATCAGCAGTCAACCCCATTATCTGCTTGGACCATTTTAAGGAATCCTTTGTTTCTACAAAAGCACCCGCCTGAGGTAAATGTTTCAAGAACCAACGAGCTAAAAGGGGAGTGCAACAATTGACAGGTCCTCCCCTTCTTTTTTCATTCTTGAAGTGCACCGATTAGTAAAAATCTCCTAACAAAGTGGGAGCTAGGTTTTTTAGAACAAAAACTCTCATAGCCTGCATATCCACAAAATCTTATTGATTAGGGAAAAGAACAATGCCATAGATGCACAAAGCCAGGATGGAGTTGTAAACTGCCCAATTCTTCGTTTCAGCAGCCTCTTGAGCTTGGTCAGTAAGAAAGGCTAAGTGAAAACCTTTGACTCCATTTTTGATAGCCACGTTCCCTTTTAACACTGATTCTTTCACCTGTACCGCAGCCGCAACCTCCTCTATGCTAGGATGACTTCCAGAAAAGAAAGGCACTGCTGATTCGACCGGAGTTCCCAAAATAAATGAGAACTCTTCCAAAGTAGGCATCAAGATGTAATCAGGAAAGAGAAAGCATCTCAATAAAGGCTCATAAAACTGTAGCAACGTGTGAAGAGCATCATGTTCATACTGTGTGATTCTACGGACCATCTCAACCAGTTTCCCATATTTCTTCTGGAAGTTGACAAGCACACCCGGGTCAGCCATGGCTATCACCTTGTGCAGTAAGTCCAAAGCAGGTTCTGGGAACTTGTAGGCAACATTGCACTTTCTCTCGAGAACTGTCTCTGTCGAACCCATTGATTGGAATCAGAAGTGTAATAAGCACCTGTAAATGACAAACATGAATGTTATGACATGATAATGCAATGCAAAAGGGCATCGTATCAGCGTGCTCTGTGTCTGTGCTGGACTGTGCGCACGGTGTCGGTACAAGTCAGAGAATAATACTATAGATAGAAACCCACTGACAGTAACAAGTTACATCATCTGTCTGTGAAAATATCAGAGTATCAGGGTATGTGGGAGGCATGGTTACCTGCAAACCTGTAAACACCCGCCTATACTCACATGTGGGTACTAGAACAATGGTTCTTCAGTTTTGGATACTCTATTTTGAGAAGCAATAGCACATTCAGCCCGTAGGATACAATACTATCGCCAAACAAAGAGATCGTCCACTGATTCCCCAAAAATAAAGGCCATCATATGCAAGTTCCAAAGTGGGCCCTCGGGTGCGAATGGGTTTGCCACAGAATGTGGTCTACCATTGTCACCACTAAAGAGGTATGTTTCCACTAAGGTCCTCAATGATCGGTCACTAGAGTTGACAGCTTTCTAGGTTAACACTCCGAAATGCACAGGACGCGCAAATCAGAACATCTCCCAAGAAAACCTCGTCTGATTGTGGATTTCATGTAAACCATACATAACAAGATGCTACGCAGGCCACACTACCGTCCACTCTAGTCCTATGTATGTACTCAAGCCTGTGTAATGGGCTTATCTCTCAGAATACCTATCCCGCCAAACAGAAAACCAGCACAGCACAGTCCAGTATAATAATGATATGTAATGTAAATAAATGCGGTAAATATGGTAAATATAGTAAAGCAATAATACAGTAAATAGCAATACAGTAAAAACAGCAACTACAGCATCAAAGTAAACACCCAATGAAAGAAAAGCAGACAAGCGCTAGGATTGACTCGCAAAAGGGGACGGACCTGCAATAGGTCAACCTGTCCCCAGCAAAGTCGCCAGCTGTCGCTCCCGGGATTTTCATCCAAGTACAAATGCGAAAGTGGCACGGAATAGAGTCGCCGACAATGTGTATTTATCCCATGAGAGGGAAAGGAAACACCACCTAAACCTGAAGGGAAGGAAAAGCATGGTCTTGCGACCAATAGAACTGGGTTCGGGAGTCGGTTACACGAGAGGAAGGTATTAGCACCCCCACGCGTCCATCGTACCCGATGGGATCCATGCTTGCTTGTCTCGATCAAAGGGTGATAGAAAAGATACTGGAAAAGGAACTGCTAACTGGAGAAAGGAAGGTAGAAAGGAAGGGGGAAAAAGAAAGGAGAGAGAACAAGAAGCAAATGTAGGAAAAATAAAAGAAGTGCTCGAATGGGCCCTACCCCACTGCCTACGCATCTCATCAGGAACATGAGAATCAGAGCGACGTAGTTCCCCTTAACGAGGGTCACTTTGTTTGTGTTTTTTTAGTGGAAACGTCAGAGTGCACGTTCCAGCAGTTAGGTGTTGTAGCTCGCTGTTGGGAGACTTAGGCGTTACCTGTTTGCAGTGGAACGGACGCGATGAATCCTTAAGGAATGAGTGAAGAGATGAGAAGAGAATTATTTGTTTGTTTTGTCTTTTAAGAAAGAAGTGTTTTGTTTATTGGTGTTTAGTAACGCACATTGTATTTAAGTCCTTCATGTAGGATCGAATGCCTCGCATATCGACCCGGGATGGGACATACGCTAAACATTCTAAGAAAGTGAGAGAAGACCCCTCATTATCTCATTCTTACATGAAAGGCTCAAATACAATATTATTTTTGCCTTTATTAAATGTTTTTTACTTTTGTTTTGAGATGAGAAAAAGAGAGACTCAAATGGAGGAGTAAAGGTAAAAACTAAAGAGGGAGACTAAGACTCAAACCCTAATGTTAGCATGCTTGGAGATCTTATGGTTAATGTGGTTTAAGAATTCTAATCCTAAGAGAAAGGAGAAGAAGAAGATAGAAATCAACTTACTTCCAAGATGGATGTTAAGTTATTTCTAAGAGGGAAGAAAGAAGATTATGAAAGCAAAGCATCATTAAATGCTTAAACAACACAAATTGAATGATTAAAAGATGTAGGAAGAAATTAGAATGTGGATGCACATCCACACTCAAGTGACTTACCATCAGCCCCTGAAATGGTTAGTACAATTATTTACAAGTAAAGAAACAAGTTAAGATGAACAAATAAGGCTTAAACAAGTCAAGAACCAAAGTAAAAGCATCTTAAAGGTTAAGGAAAGCATAAGGTCAGAATGCACATCATAAGAATGTTCTCTAATGCTATGAGATCACACACAAATCAAATGTCCACAAACAATGCCTTAAACCACAAAGAAATGCATTATGAAAGAAGTAGATGAAGAATGAGTGGATATGCAAAGTGACCATGCATTAATGCTTCATGAAAGGTTAAAATCAAAACTAATGTCATTTAAGAATGGTTTTACAATGCTTATGAATCATCATGTAGTTCATGGATGAAATGATGTAAGAAGAAGAGACGAGAAAGAGAAAAGAATGAGAAACAAGTTTCACTAGGATGCACAAAGTTACATATCAAAGATGCATATCATGTAAAATGATTGATGAATGCACATGGGCAGTAGCATATCATTGGTGAAATGCAAATGAAACATGTAAGATGGCATACCAAATGCAAACACAATTCATGTTAAGCACAAGAGTAGATAAGATGTGAAAACATGTCAAAAAGGTAGGTTAAAATGCATAAACACAAACCAAATGTAAGTATAAACCACATGACCTATAATTGAGTTAATAAAGAACTATAATATTCTAAATGAAACCTATAATCTCACACAAAGCAAACAAGAAAGGGTGGCACAAGTGCCTCATTAAAAGTAAGCTAGAAGAAAGTATAAGAATATGCACAAAGATAACTTCAAATGTAAAGCTCTAAACAAATATCAAAAGCACATATTAAAATCATTATAATTGGCTCTAAACAACCTAAACCAAAAGCAAATCAAGTATCAAAAGCTCAGGGAAACAATCAAAATGAAACATGCTCAAACAAATCAACAAAGTCAAATTGAAACACATCACAAGAAGGTACAAAGATGAACATCAAAAGGTATGATATAATGACTTTAAAAATAAATAAAAAATTGTTTTAGGCACTTTAAGATGTTATCTAATCAATACAAAAAGAATAAATCAAAAATATGATGTGAGATGAGAGAAAGAAATCATTCAAGTGCAAGTGTCAATGAATAAGAGCATTCAAAAAGAAATTGAAAAGAAAATATGAAATAATGCTCAAAAATTCACAAAGTCAAAATTAAAAAATATATAAAATTATTTAAACATGTTAAGATGTCACATGAATTAATTTGTAATTTTTAGAGATCATTTAGTATTTTTAAAATAATGAAATCAAAACAATATGGAAACGAAAATAAAAAATAAAAAGAAATGGGAAGGGGGTGCAGCGTGAGTAATTCTCGTGTTCAAAAATAAATTGGGCTCAGACAATGGGGGTGCAGATATCAAATATAAACCCAGTCCAACATGTGTGCTTGTGTGTGATAGTGTGCATGATCAGTTAACATAGAGATGCAATCATGGCCACACAATCAGGTCAATCAATATCAACCATTAAAGCATGCTAATCCCACAGTCTATGAAGCAAGCACATGATAATTCTCCTACACTCACACACACACACACAATTAATTCAGACTAAGATAAAGAACACGTGTAAGACCACACATTCATTAATGTGTTGGCAACATAACAGACGTTGGATCAATCTCCATGCAAGATCATCACACAAATTTACGCATCAAACCAATCAGAGCTAAGGTCCACACACGATAGCATACACGCACACACACATGAGTCATTCAGGTTAAACAAAATGCACGTGAGAGGGAGGGTACATCATTTATGCGTTGTCAACATCACAACCACACGATGCAAGCAATCTAATGGCCATGATTTAAAACCATAAACCCTAACTGATAAATGCCACCGGCCGGAGAAGGACCTCCGGTCGTCTTCTCTGGCGAAACGCCACCACCTGTAACTCTTACATCTTCCAAAAATGCACAAAAATGGTACCAATTGAAAGCTTAAGTTACATACATCATAAATCCAAGCATAGAATCAACATATCATTCACACATAACAAGAACAGCATCCAAACACTTTTGCCCTAATTTTTCAACTATGCTCCTAATGAGCCTATCAACTAGCCAGGACTCACACAGCTTCTAGTAAGCTTCAAATCAAGATGAAACAAGCTCAAATCACATGAATACGAAGCAATAAGGTTGAGTAAATTAGAACCTGAAACTGTGAAGCAACTTGAGCTGTAAGAAAACCATTGATATCTTGAGCTTTTGAACTTGTGGAGCAAAATAAATGCTACTTGTTCTTGAGATCTTGAAGAAAATCACGATGAAAAATCAACTGAACTGAAGCTACACTTGCTGAATTGAATTCCTTCTCTCTTGTTCTTGATCAGAAATAGAATATTGATGATGATAGAGATGGAATGTGGATGAAGATCGATGAGTTCGTGTGAAATTAGAGAGAGAATAGAGAGAAAAAGTGAGAAGAATTTTGGAGAGAGAGTGGAAAAATGCAATTAGAATGAAATCTGAGTGAGGTTTTGAATTTATAGGTTGAGTTAAATGTCTTAACTAGGGTGGTTAATTGAGTTCTGAGTTGGTTAAATGAGTTGCCTCTAACTAACTGAGTCAAGTTAGTTAGGGCGAGTGAGGAGAAGTTGGGATAAGGTGAGGTGTGTTTCATGAAGTTTATGGTGAGGTTGAGAAAAAAGAATGGTGGTGATGTAGTTTTGATGTAGCAGAAGCTTGCTGCACAAGTTTTATTCCTTTCCTTTCTTGTGTATGATGTAACATGGTGAAGATAGTGTACGGAAAGTGTTTGGCTTCAAGAAGAAAAAGAGGTGACTGATGTAAGGATGCGTGGCTGGCTGATGTGAATTAACAACAACATTGTAAAATAATTCCAACTTGGCCATCATGACCTCAATGCAACCATGGGTGTTTGGTGATGGATTTCTCTATGTTTGGTACATGAAATCATGAGCTTTTTGTGTCATTGGAAAGAGGAAATATCATAGAACAACTTTGATGTGAGAATTGACTTGAATGGAGGCTTGTAGAATGGTGAAAAATGGCTTGGAACTCAAGAATGTGGGACTGGTTCATGGGCGAGGCAAGGTTGTGGCATGGCATGGCAAAATGGCCTATGAGATTCAGCATGATCACACCAACTTTGAACCCATATAACTCCATCATAACTTGCTCAAATGAAAATTTGTCCAACATCAAAGTTGAAGAGGACATGGAGAGGAACAACTTTGATGTTCAACAGTTTTTCATTTGAGGCATCCTTCATTGAGAAATTAAGCTTGAAATTCTGCCCACCATCTGTTTGACAAAATTATGGCCGGTGGGCCTAAGCTTGCCTTGCCATGACTTGGTTTTTGCCTTGATTTTACCAAACTTTGATTGATCATAACTCCCTCAATTTTGATCCAATGGAAGAGTTCTTTATATGGATTTAAAGCTTAGAACATGAACTTTAATTGTCTCAACTTGGGCCTGAGGTTTGGAGCTTTTATCATGAAGAAAGAGAGCCTCAAAGTAGGGTGCAAAATGGTCCAAACTTGCCATTTTTGGAAACCCTAAAGTTTCTATTTTTGGCAGTTTTGTGATTTCTTGATTTTTCATGATTCATCCATCATTTCTTGATCAAATCTTGTCCAATGAACATATATAGCTTGAATTTCATGATTTTGACCTCAAAAAGTTAGGAGTTGACTTTTTCCACTGCACAGTTGACTTTTTCCCCAATTTCTTGATTATCAAGCAACTGATCAATTGAACATCTTCTGAAATGAATCAATGGCCAATCGTCCATCCTTAGACACTTAATATCATGTAGAAAACATTGAGATCAAGTTTGAATCAAAATTTTATCAGGAGACCCCTTGAATCCAAAACCCTAATTTTGACTGTTTTTGTTATAGGAGGTGATGCATTGCCCAATCTTCTTGATGATTTCCCTTCTTTCCATGACTTGTGGGATCAATTAGGATGAAATATGATGTAATAGACCCCTGAGGATTGTTGAGAAACCCTTGGCTCTTATTCTCTTGCTTTGGATGATCCACACCTTTGAGAAACAACTGATCACATGCCCTTATGCAAGATGCCATGCTAAATGCTTAATGTTTTATTTTTCTATGCTTGAATGCAATGCAATGAAATGAAAGCTCATGCTAAATGATATAAAGAAATGAGAGGGCAAATTTTGGGGTATTACAATAGGATTACCAGATACAGTCTTCCCTCTTTTGGGGTTAAACAATAAGGAAACGTGAAAGGCATCATTCTCGGTGAACCCTTTCTCAGACTGTCACTCTTAGAAATTGTCAAAGAAACTCTAACTCCCCAGAGATGATCTTTTCTCTGTGAATGGCATCTCTTGAGTTTCTTCCAAATCCGGGAACTTTCCTGGCTTGATCTATTCTCGGTGAATAGCATGTCTTGAAGTTCTCTTGGTTTAGGGACCCACAGGCTTCCTAAAAGCATCCCTGCCTCCTCTTAGGCGTTGTACAAGGACCCTTCGGCTTCTTAAAAGTTCTCATGCCTTCTCTTGGGCTTAATACAAGGACACTGATGACCTCTTAAAGGTATAAGACAGAACTTATTCATCCTTTGCTAGAGCAGTCTTTCCAGCATCAAAAACTCCGGCCGTTGTAGGGTTGATACTCATCCCTTAATGCCCGCGCCTCCTCTTGGGCATTGTACAAAAGATAAAACTCTAGACTTGGATAGTCTAAGACCCTTGAGTCTCAAAGACATTCTCAAGTTCCTTTCCAACATAGGAAGAAACCCCGGTCTCTCTTGGACCCGCTTCAGGATCTGCAGAATCCACAGCGGTAAGGCAGCCTCCTCTTGGGCTTTGTACAAATGATTCTTCCTAGCAGAGCTAACCTTTTCAGACTCTTTTAGCCTCCATCTTGGGCTTCGTACGAGATAGAGAAACACTCTCTGGTTGAGTATAAAAGACTCTCTTGTTGAGTCAATCCCACTTTTAGCCTCCGTCTTGGGCTTTGTACAAGACATAGAAAAAAACTCTCTTGTTGAGTATAAAAGACTCTCTTGTTGAGTCAACCACTTTTAGCCTCCGTCTTGGGCTTCATACAAGGCACATATAAAACACTCTCTTGTTGAGTATAAAAGACTCTCTTGTTGAGTCAACCACTTCTAGACTCCGTCTTGGGCTTTGTACAAGACATATAAATCACTCTATTGTTGAGTATAAAAGACTCTCTTGTTGAGTCAATCTCCTTTTAGCCTCAATCTTGGACTTCGTACGAGACAACAAATCACTCTCTTGTTGAGTATAAAAGACTCTCTTGTTGTGTCAAACAACCTTCAAACTCTCTTGTTGAGTCAACCCTTTTTTAGCTTCCGTCTTGGGCTTTATACAGGACAGATAAAGGTACTCTCTTGTTGAGTCAAACCATTTCAGCCTCCATCTTGGGCTTTATACAAGATACATTCTCCCCAATGGAGTCAAAATCTCTTTTAGCCTTAATCTTGGGCTTTGTACAAGACAGAAAGAACATTTTCCCCGGAAAAGTCAAACTTCTAGCCTCCTCTTAGGCTTTGTATAAAGAAAACCTCGGTTGAGTCCATCAACCTTTTAGCATCAAAGTTGTGCCTTGCTCATAGCATACGAACATCAACAACTCTTCTTTAGAGATGACAAATTCTCTCTCAACCTTTTAGCTTCACATCTTGGGCTGTAAACAAGATACAAACTACCTTCAGCTTCATGTCTTGGGCTTTTAACAAGACAACAAAACACCTCTTTCCTCCCTTTGAATAGGAGGAACTACGATCGCTCTGATTTCCCTGTTTCAGGAATACGTAGGCATAAGATTACAAAATCTTAGCGAGCACACTAATCAAAAACCCAAAATCTAGTACCCTCATATATCAACCCAAAAGCATCAACTCTAAACACATTACCAAAAACTTCACAAATGGTCCAAACATTCTATTCTTAACAAAATAACCGAAGAGGGGCCCACATCTTAATAGCATCTTGTAGCACCCCAAAATTTGCCCTACCTTTTTCTGGCTTTTGCTTCGCGCTCATCTGCATTTTTAGGTCATAACTCATAATCATATCATTGCATTGGTTTGCTAAGACATGGGATCGAAGGATTTTCTTGTTATGAGTGTTTTCCCTATTTGGGACGATTCTGCGAGCCATCTTTTGCAAAGTTCATCAGTGTACATCTGGGTGATTTAGGTTTGTATTCATGGTTGAGCTTGTGGATTGTTTATCGGTTGAATTTATTCAGTGGATCAGGTGAGTGGCCAGATTGTGCAGTGGTAGCTGTGACCATTTTATCAGAGGCTTGTGAATAGTTTGTGATTGGTTTTGAATTCTTTGGGTTGTCCGTTTTCTATCCATCATGATCATTTTCAACCATTTTAACCAATTTTCTTTCCACATTCAAATTTATTTCAATATCCACTTCTAAACCCATTATTCATCTCCACTTTTTTTTTTATCCATTTTTAATATCCACATCATTATCCAAATTTTACACCAATTTCTAAATCCATTTCATAAACCATAATCCATATTCCATATCCATTTTTCCATGTTCATTTTTATCCATTAATAATATCCAAAGATCATCCATTCCAAAACCACATTTTCAATATCCATTTTAAATAACCGAAACCATTTCTCAACACCAAAATTCATCCATAAACTAGTTTCAAGACCTTTTCTTAAATCCAATCTCATTTGTAAATCCAATTATCCATATCCATTTTTTAAAACCAATTTTATCCACATTTTTTTTAGTCCATTTCAATATCCATTTGAGAATCCAATTAAATCCATAAGCCATTTTTCTCATATTCAAATGGAATCCGTACTTTTTTTCAAGTTCATTCACAGTAATATATTTTCTAAAACCAAAGATGCAAAGATGATCCGTGGCCTTTTTTTGGTATAGATCCCATCTATGGTTTTTGATCATTATGGTATTCTTTCACCACTCTTGCACAAAACCATGCTACTTGTTGTTGACTTCAACTTAACCAAAAAAAACTCAAAATCGCCACCTCAGCAAAATAAGGTTTAGCATTATTTTTATAACAGAAATTACAGCATAACAGACGAGTCCAAATTCAATAAGTTCCATAACAAAACTCACAACAGAAAATCGGTTCGCTCGCGCGGAAAGAAGCACAAGGCAATTGAGATGGAGAATTCTAACAGAATTTCACAAACTCCAAGAAAACTCTAACTGTATTTCGATGGGAGAAACCTATTTTACCCCTCATCGATTCCTCTATAAAATCCTTGGAGCTTCTTCATTCTCAGGGGGAAGTTTTTCATTCTGCAAATTGGAACTTTCAGTCACTGCTTCCCATTTTTTTCTTGAGAATTCTCTAAGAAGCTTCATTGATTTTTTTCTTCCACCTCAAAAACCAACAAGAAGACGGCAACAGAATTGAGGAGTTTCTTCATATTCAAATTCCCTTCTCCAATCTCCATCATCTTTAATCTTCAACCACTTTCAACAAGATTGAAGAGGCACCACGGATCGTAAACCTCACGATCCTCAATCTCAAAAATCTGCAGAAATCAACATCAACCAATCAATTCAACATAGTTCAGATTGAAGAAGAATTTGCGATTCAAAACAACGATTCACATAACGATTCACGCAACACAAGATTTTGTGAACTCAAAAACGAGAGCAACAATCGGAATCAACGCGATCATTCTCTCAGAAGCGATTTAGCAGAAGAAGGAGCGGAATCGAGCGAAGTTACGCATACCTGAAAGTTTTTATCTCTGGATTTCTGTTCAAATTCTCCAATCTGAAGACGCACCGGACGGTTCTCCGGTAGGTACGTAAACGACTCCTGCACTTTATCGTTTGCTTGATTGCTTGATTGTTGTGGATTCGAATTCCGTGTTTGTGTTCGTTTCGATGTTGCTCAGTAACGTGTGGTATCGTACCTTTTACGTTTGATAAGCGGTTTTCAAAACTGATCGTGATTGGATACTGTCACCGCCATCGCCGTGAGGTGTGCTGGCGCGGCGAGCTCGTGTTCTTAGGCTTGCGATGCCATTATTTTGTTTCCGTGATGTTCGTGGGCCTGATATCTAAAACCCACACGCTTGATCCTTTATTTGCACTCATAACACCACTGCTGCACACTTATTGTCAATGTTTTGTTAATTGTTTGTTAGTTGATTTTTGTTTAACTGATTGTTAGATAATTGACTAATTGTTAATTGGTTTTAATAGTTGTTTTGATTTTAGGCAATCCTAAATTGGAAGTTAGAGTTTAATTTTAGTTTTAATTCTAGAATTTTTTTTTAGGATTAGTTTACTTAAAATTTAATTTTAGAATTAGTGTATTTTTAGATTGAACTAATTTTAGGATTTATTTTTTAGTTTTTAATATTAGATTAATATTTTCTTGTTAGAATTTAATCTTGGCCTTTACTTAGCATTTTAATTCTATTGTTGACCCTAATTTCTCGTTGTTGATTAATTTCTAATTTCTTTTTATGAATAGCATGATATAATGCTATGTGTAGAATTTTCTCACATCCCCTCAGGATCCTAGCTCAACTTTAATCTTTGATTAAAGTGAGGTAGGATATGCATTAGGTAGTGCTATCCCTTTTTCCTTTAGACTTTAGGTTTTGCAACCTCACAAACCATTAGGATCACTCCCTTAACTAATCAATTAGGATTGAGTCTTAGTTCACATAGATTTTTACCTTTACTCCTCTCTTTTGAGTCTTTCATCTTCTCATCTCAAAGAAATTCAAAATATATAATAAAGGTAGGCATTTATTGCATTTAGGCCTTTCATATAAAGAAAAGATGATAAGGGGTCTTCTCTTATAATCTTAGAATGTGTAGCATATAGCCCATCTTGGGTCAATGTGTTAAACATTTGATCTTGTATGAGGGACTTAAATGCAATATTTGTTGAAGATACAAATAAAAAACACTTCTTCATTTCTTAATCAACAAAAACACTTAATAAATACAAGTATGCTAGTGTGTTTGAACCTTGATAATTGGAAATAAGTGTGGGGGTCTTCTTCACCCTTAGTGTGCTTTCTTACTCATTCCATCTTGGAATGTGAGAATGTACACATTCCAATAACTAAGATTCAGATACACTATCATATGCAAATAAATGGAAAAACTCTTAAAAGACAAAAACAAACAATCACGTCTCCTTCGGGAATTCTTTTCTCACCTCATTCACTCTCAACGTATGAACGCGCCCTACTCGTTCTCTTGCAAGATGGTAACGCACTCGGACCAGCGAGCCTGCAACACCTGAGCTAGAACGTTAGCCGCTCCTTAAAAAACACAAACAATTCATCCCTAGTGAGGGGAACTACGTCGCTCTGATTCTCATGCTCCCGATGAGATACGTAGGCAGTGGGGTAGGGCCCATGCGAGCACTTCTTTTATTTTCCCTACATTTGTTTCTCTTTCTCTTTCCCTTCCTTTTCTAGTTCCTCTTCCAGTATCATTTCTATCACCCTTTGATTGAGGCAAGCAAGCGTGGATCCCATCGGGTACGATGGACGCGAGAGGGTGCTAGTACCTTCCTCTCGCGTAACCGACTCCCTTATCCAGTTCTCTTGGTCGCAAGACCATGCTTTTTCCTTCCTTTAGGTTTATGCGGTGTTTCCTTTCCCTCTCTTGGGATAAATACACATTGCTGGCGACTCTGTTTGGTGCCACTTTCGCGTTTGTACTAGGATGAAAATCTCGGGAGCGACAGCTGGCGACTCTGCTGGGGACAGGTTGACCTATTGCTGGTCCATCCTAAGCGAGTCAATCCTAGCGCTTGTTTGCTTTTCTTTCATTGGGTGTTTACTGTTATATTGTATTTGTTGTTTACTGTATTTTATTACTTGTACCATATTTACAGCATTGTAGCATTTACATTTCATATATTATACTGTGTTGCACTGTTCTGTCTGTTTGGCGGGATGGGATTTCTGAGAGATAAGCCCATTACACAGGCTTGAGTATACACTTAGAATTAGAGTGGAGAGTAGTGGGACCTACGTGCCGTCTGGAGTGCGTTGGGTATTCACGAAATTCACAGCTAGACGAGGCTATCTTGGGACCCATCATGGCATGCGCATCTTGCGTATTCCAGGATGTCGATCTAGAGAGCTGTCGACTCTAGTGACCGATCATGAGGACCTTAGTGGAAACATCTCTCTTTAGTGGTGACAGTGGCAGACCACATTCTGTGGCAAACCCATTCGCACCCGAGGGCCCACTTTGGAACTTGCATAGGATTTCCTTTTTGAAAGAGAATCAGTGGAGGCACTCCTCGTTTGGCGATAGTACTGTACCCCGAGGGATGAATGTACTATTGCTTCTCGACCTCAGTGCCAGAAGCTGAGGACCTTTCATTTTGGTGAATCAGTTGAGGCCTCCTCGATTGATGATGATGCCAAACCAGAAATGGTGGACGTATCATCATTTCTCGACCTGAGAGCCCGGGATACTGAGGATCTTAGTACCCACATGTGAGAATGGGCGGGTGTTTACAGGTTTGCAGGTAACCTTGACCTTCTACCTACCCGGTACTTTGGATTTCTTATCAGTATCAGCCTGGTGTTATGGTATTATGATTATTCGGATATTCCGGTGTTCCGGTATTCTCTTCAGAGCAGACCTATGAGCTTATTCAGTCATCAGCACAACACTTATCCAGAGCTTTGTGGATACCTTGATCCCGTGTCTTTGCATTTGCATTGCATGACATTTTGCATTCTCATACTCATATGCATAACAGGTATTCAGAGAGGGGATTCTTATTCTGACTTGCTATTGTCTCCAGAACTGCAAACCTGACTTCTCACCACTATGCAACTTGAAGCAATCAGAGAAGGATCATGGATCAGATGCGAGCAGAGTTGTCAGAATTCCAGACTCGTATGGCTCAGTTCTTTGAGATGATGCAGGGCATGGCTCAACAACAAGAGGAACTAGAGGCAATTATTCAAAGGACTGTTGTTATCCCAGAGGCTGGTAATGGGAATGTTGTTGGTAATACTCCGGGCGGAGTTGTGAATCCTCCACGTGTTGATCTTCCTCCACCCTCTCCTATGAGTCAATCCAGAGGAAGTGCTGCTAGGATTCATGTTCCTCGTCAGAAAGTGGATAATCAGGAAGAACAATTTTATGATGCTGAGATGAATTTTCCTACTGAGGTGGACAAGAAGTTCCTTATGCTCGAAGAGAGAGTGAATGCTTTAAAGGGCCAGAATGATTTGGGTATGGACATGTATGACTTAGGGTTGGTCCCAGGTGTGAAGGTTCCTCCGAAGTTCAAGGCACCTACTTTCGAGAAGTACAATGGATCCACCTGCCCTAAGCTTCACATCATGGCATATTCCAGCAAAATGTCTGCCTATACGGATGATGAGAAGCTGCTGATGCATTTCTTTCAGGACAGCTTAACTGGGGCATCTTTAGACTAGTATATGAGCTTGGAGAGAACGCATATTAAAAGCTGGAGAGATTTGGCAGAGGCTTTCATCAAGCACTACCAATTCAACACGGACATGGCGCCCAGTAGAATGCAATTGCAGGGTCTTTCTCAGAGACAAAACGAAAGCTTCAAAGAATACGCCCAGAGGTGGCGTGAATTGGCTTCCCAAGTTCAACCTCCGATGTTGGAAAGAGAGCTTGTTGATATGTTCATGGATACGCTCCAGGGGCATTATTGTGAGAAATTGGTTGGATGTTTGTCAGCCGGATTTTCAGGTCTTGTATTGGCAGGAGAAAGAGTCGAAAATGGCATCAAAACGGGAAAGATTTGAATTGCTGCTGAAGATGCAAAGAAACCTTATGTTGGGTCCTCCAAGGGAAAGGAAGGAGAAACTAGTGCTGTGTATATTCCTCCTGTTGTTCAACAGCCTGTTCAGTATCAGCGACCTTATGCTCCTCAGCAACAGAGACAACAAAGATCACGGAGGCCTGCGAGAAGGTTCGATCCACTCCCTATTCCTCACATTGATGTTATTGCCCGTTTACTTGAGAGCTCTCTGGTTGAACTAAGGGATACCAAGCCTGTCCCCGACCCCATTCCTCCTGATTATGATTTGGATGCTAGATGCGAGTATCACTCAGACACACCGGGTCATTCCATTGAAAATTGCAACGTGTTCAAGCACAAGGTGCAAGACCTGGTGGACTCAGAGATCATTGCATTCACTGAAGATGATATGTACATCAATTGAAGCCTCCTGTCTCAAGTGAGCACTCAGTTTACAAGGACGTCCAGACAGAATCAAGCCTCCTCAGCGATGGCAATCTTCAGTTTCTTTACTGCATTTTCATTTGTAGTTTTTCATTTCTTGTTAAAGCATTGTATGCATTAAAAACTTGTTTGTGTTCTGAATGATGTTTTAATGTAATGAATATGTTTTTCTTGAAGTAATTCATTTTTATTCATTCATATATTGTTTCTGCGCATTGCAATACCAACTCTCTTGCTTAAACTCTTGGAGGGAGGATGATGAGGTAAAAACGCAAAATCTTTGGTTGTATGCTTTTGAATAAAACCCTGTTGAGGATGTACAGGCATTGTTTCAATCCCTAAACACTGGAGAGATAAGGGAGATAGACCCTCGTCAACCCCTTTGAACCTTGAAGTAGGAGTTTCTTTTCATTCGAAAAAACCCTCACATTTAACCAGGGGCAGGGTAGTTGTCAGTAATTTGACCAAGCGTTCATATTTCAAAAGGAGTGTGCATCTGAGGATCCATTACCTTGAGGAGGTTAAGAGATGTGAAACCACAATGGTTATCCATCAGTGTTCAAAGTAATGAGGTAGTCACAACCCTCTCAAGCAAGTCAGACAGCCTGTGTCACACGATTTGTTCAAAAAAAAGAATCAAAAGAAAAAGAAAAAAAGAAAGCCCGCTAAGTCCAAACTTGAAAATAAGTGACTTAGGCAAAAATTAGGGCATCCCGCTGGACTTCAAGATCAAAGGATTCAGAAAGAATCAGTCCAGGCAAAATTAGGGAAATAAAGAAGCGAAAAATGAAAAAAGAAATGCTCAAAAGAGAAAATCCTCGATAAGGAACAAGTCGTGTGACCGAAACACTCAAGACAAAAGGGGTGACTGTCATTTCAAAGACCTCATGGGTTCCTTAACCACCGATCCTCAAAACAAAAACAAAACAAAAAAAATCCTTTAGGAAGATGAGCGCTTGTGCCAAATTAACTGAAAGTAGGACTGGAGATAATCAAGGAGAATGGCCGGGTACAAACAAAGTTTGAGCCATAAATCCTTTTTTCTAAAACCGTGAACCAGGCCACGTTACAACCCTTAAAAGTCCTAATTGAAACAGGGTTTATTCTGAAGGCGTACTTCAACGAGATGGCGTTCCTGACTCCCATGAGTTGTGCTAATAAGATTTTTGTTGGTATTGCATGTGCGTATTGTTTTCCATTCAAAAATCAATGTCGTAACTAGTGACTCGTTCACAGGTTTGGTTTCATCTTTTCAATAGACTTCAAGGTTAACATGTTTGTTGCATTAGAATTATCATTCTCATAATAAACTTGTTCTGCTTGCATACATGTGCCTAAGCAACAATGAAGCTCACACAGTGAATGCTAGTCGAGAAGCTTGATCCTGCCGAGTTGGGATGCTTGAAAATTCTGAAGGACAGTCATATCAAGGGGCATGTTGCCAACAGACTCAGTGCCGTGGGCTCTCCCCAGCAAGTTGTGATGAGATGTAGCCAATCAGGGGCAGTCACGTCGAAAAATCTCTCTGAAGTTCAGTTATTCTGGGGCATTCATTCAGAGATCAGGGGCAGTCACGTTGAGAAATCTCTCTGAAGTTCAGTTATTCTGGGGCGTTCATTCGGATATCAGGGGCAAAATCCACTTCAAAGCTCATATTGAGGCAGGCCACCTCCGGAGCATAAGAAGTTATCCTCTCCAGAAGGCAGTTGATCACAAACACCTCTTCAAGGTCCAAATACTGAGGCAGAATATGTCAAGTCACTACAAGTCCTCTCGGGGCAAATTCCTTCGCAGATCATACAGTCCGGGGCAGTTACGTCGAGATCCGATGAATCTCTCCAAGAGTTTGAAAACCCTGGGGCAGTGTGAACGCCCGGTCTTCTGTAAAATCCTCTTGAGATAATTTCTTTCAATAGACCCTGTGGTCTGGGGCAAGTTAGGAAAGAACCGTTGTTCACTCTTGATAATCGGTAGGCAGTCAATCGGTAGAAACTTGAAGTACTAAGTCTCTTCCCCAGCAAGGAGCCAGAAGGTATCCTTGTCCCAGCAAGGTGTTGGAATTGCTATGCTTCCCCTAGAAGAGAAGCGTCCTCAAATCAAAAAGGGTTCTTTATGAGGATTTCTTATCCCCAGCAGTGTAGGTGGATTCCTCATTCTCAGCAGGGTAAGACGATGGAATATTCTCAAGCAGTTTGAAGACGGTGAGAAGTCAGAGTAATCTCTTCCTCAACAGTCAGATTCGACATTTCCCTGCAAGTCAAAGTCCAATGGTTATTGGCATTCTCAGTGGTTCAAAGTCCAATCTTTATTGGCATCTCCCCAACAGAGTTTGCAATTCAGCTTACGGTTCCTCAACAGAGTTTGCATCGCCAGTGGTTATTGGTGGTACAGTTGGTTATCTCCCTACAGGAGATCAGATATTGGTGATCCCTTCCTCAGCGAAGTTTGCTTATTCTATTCTGAGCATTCCTCAATGGAGTGTCCTATCATTCTTGCATATAGTAATCATCATTGCATTGCATCCTCAAAACGCGTAGCATTTCCATTTCGTATGGAGCATTACGCCATAGAAAGAAAAATTGAAACATGCATCGAAGCATAAGCCAGATTTGGTACCTTGTGCGAAAGCCAGATCAACCCTCAATTAAAGCAGTGGTCTCCAACCTCAGAGTTGTTGTACCTCCTTTTTTCCCAACCTCAGAGTTGTCGCCTTTCTCCAACGTCAGTGTTGTTATGCTTCCTTTTCCAACCTCAGAGTTGACGCCCTTTATACCAACTTTAGAGTTGACGCATGTTTTGTCCAACCTCAGAGTTGAAGTCAATGGTTTTATCTCCGGTTTCAAAATCGACGTATAGCCTTTCTCCAACTTCAAAGTTGACATATACCTTTTCTCAACCTCAGAGTTGATGAATATCCTTTTCTTCCCCAGCTTCAAAGTTGACGTATACCTTTTCTCGACCTCAGAGTTGATGAATATCTTTTTTTACCAATCTCAGAGTTGTCGTATAGCCTTTCCCCAACTTCAAAGTTGACGTATACCTTTTCTCAACCTCAGAGTTGATGAATATCCTTCCCTTCCCCAACTTCAAAGTTGTTGTATACCTTTTCTCAACCTCAGAGTTGAAGTCAACGGTTTTATCTCCGGTTTCAAAATCAATGTATACCCTTTTCCTAATCTCAGAGTTTACGTATACCCTTCTTCTGACCTCAGAGTCGAAGTTATGGTTTTTCCCAACCTCAGAGTTGATGTCTACCTTTTCCACAACCTCAGTGTTATTGTTTACTTCAAATTTTTTTTTTTTTTTCAATCTCAGAGCGAATGCCATTTTTTCCTCAACCTCAGAGTTGATGGTCTACCCTCTCATCCCCAGCGGAGTTGCTGTGACCAGAATTCATCCCCAAGCAGAGGAAGTAATTCCTGGCAGAATCACCACTCCCCTCATATCTCAAAGTCCAATTTATTTTTGGAAAGCGTGACAATTCGAAGCAGACGGATTATTCATTCATTCTTCAGCAGAGATATTATCCTTTCAGGAGTCTCCGAAGTCAAATCATTGATCATTGTTCCTCAGCAGAGTCAGCAGAGATGTCTGACACAGATGCAGAGAGTAATCCAATTTTGGAATTCTTGAAGGCCAATAGTGGATTGGCAAAAGTCCGTCTTCGGGTGGCACAAGTCCAACAGTGGATTGGCAAAAGTCCGTCTTCGGGTGGCAAAAGTCCAACAGTGGATTGGCGAAAGGTCCATCTAAGGGTGGCAAATTCTAAGAGTCCAACAGTAGATTGGCAAAAGTCCATCTTCGGGTGGCAAATGAGCAAAGTCCACCAGTAGCGTGGCAGGCCAGTAGTCGTCTGGAGTTGCATAAAAGACATTATTAAAGTCCACCAGCAGCGTGGCAAGCCAGTAATCGCATGGCGTTGTGCTAAAAGACATCTCTCCAATGCTATTCTTCCCACCAGAGTTTTTCATCCAAGCAGAGTTTATTTAATTGGGTTCATATCCCTTTTCTTCTTCTCCACAGAGTGCAAATTTTGCGGTTCTTTTTGTATTCAATCACCTTGTACCTTGGAAGTCTGAAAGCAGTCGCTATCATCCTTTCAGGTCCAAGTCGATTGAATAGGGGCAGCTGTAGCACCCCAAAATTTGCCCTACCTTTTTCTGGCTTTTGCTTCGCGCTCATCTGCATTTTTAGGTCATAACTCATAATCATATCATTGCATTGGTTTGCTAAGACATGGGATCGAAGGATTTTCTTGTTATGAGTGTTTTCCCTATTTGGGACGATTCTGCGAGCCATCTTTTGCAAAGTTCATCAGTGTACATCTGGGTGATTTAGGTTTGTATTCATGGTTGAGCTTGTGGATTGTTTATCGGTTGAATTTCTTCAGTGGATCAGGTGAGTGGCCAGATTGTGCAGTGGTAGCTGTGACCATTTTATCAGAGGCTTGTGAATAGTTTGTGATTGGTTTTGAATTCTTTGGGTTGTCCGTTTTCTATCCATCATGATCATTTTCAACCATTTTAACCAATTTTCTTTCCACATTCAAATTTATTTCAATATCCACTTCTAAACCCATTATTCATCTCCACTTTTTTTTTTATCCATTTTTAATATCCACATCATTATCCAAATTTTACACCAATTTCTAAATCCATTTCATAAACCATAATCCATATTCCATATCCATTTTTTCATGTTCATTTTTATCCATTAATAATATCCAAAGATCATCCATTCCAAAACCACATTTTCAATATCCATTTTAAATAACCGAAACCATTTCTCAACACCAAAATTCATCCATAAACTAGTTTCAAGACCTTTTCTTAAATCCAATCTCATTTGTAAATCCAATTATCCATATCCATTTTTTTAAACCAATTTTATCCACATTTTTTTTAGTCCATTTCAATATCCATTTGAGAATCCAATTAAATCCATAAGCCATTTTTCTCATATTCAAATGGAATCCGTACTTTTTTTCAAGTTCATTCACAGTAATATATTTTCTAAAACCAAAGATGCAAAGATGATCCGTGGCCTTTTTTTGGTATAGATCCCATCTATGGTTTTTGATCATTATGGTATTCTTTCACCACTCTTGCACAAAACCATGCTACTTGTTGTTGACTTCAACTTAACCAAAAAAAACTCAAAATCGCCACCTCAGCAAAATAAGGTTTAGCATTATTTTTATAACAGAAATTACAGCATAACAGACGAGTCCAAATTCAATAAGTTCCATAACAAAACTCACAACAGAAAATCGGTTCGCTCGCGCGGAAAGAAGCACAAGGCAATTGAGATGGAGAATTCTAACAGAATTTCACAAACTCCAAGAAAACTCTAACTGTATTTCGATGGGAGAAACCTATTTTACCCCTCATCGATTCCTCTATAAAATCCTTGGAGCTTCTTCATTCTCGGGGGGAAGTTTTTCATTCTGCAAATTGGAACTTTCAGTCACTGCTTCCCATTTTTTTCTTGAGAATTCTCTAAGAAGCTTCATTGATTTTTTTCTTCCACCTCAAAAACCAACAAGAAGACGGCAACAGAATTGAGGAGTTTCTTCATATTCAAATTCCCTTCTCCAATCTCCATCATCTTTAATCTTCAACCACTTTCAACAAGATTGAAGAGGCACCACGGATCGTAAACCTCACGATCCTCAATCTCAAAAATCTGCAGAAATCAACATCAACCAATCAATTCAACATAGTTCAGATTGAAGAAGAATTTGCGATTCAAAACAACGATTCACATAACGATTCACGCAACACAAGATTTTGTGAACTCAAAAACGAGAGCAACAATCGGAATCAACGCGATCATTCTCTCAGAAGCGATTTAGCAGAAGAAGGAGCGGAATTGAGCGAAGTTACGCATACCTGAAAGTTTTTATCTCTGGATTTCTGTTCAAATTCTCCGATCTGAAGACGCACCAGACGGTTCTCCGGTAGGTACGTAAACGACTCCTGCACTTTATCGTTCGCTTGATTGCTTGATTGTTGTGGATTCGAATTCCGTGTTTATGTTCGTTTCGATGTTGCTCAGTAACGTGTGGTATCGTACCTTTTACGTTTGATAAGCGGTTTTCAAAACTGATCGTGATTGGATACTGTCACCGCCGTCGCCGTGAGCTGTGCTGGCGTGGCGAGCTCGTGTTCTTAGGCTTGCGATGCCATTATTTTGTTTCCGTGATGTTCGATGGTGAACTGCATTGAGGTCTCGTGATTAGAACTTTGAAAGGGAGGCGTTGTGACGTCAGTGTGCGAGAGTTGGTGTTGGAAGGTTGCGATCGGAAACTTTGAGCATGGAGACGGAGATATTTGGATCGCGGTTGGGAGAGCGATTTCCGGCGAAGTGTTGTTATCTCCGACGACGATTTTGAACGGAGAAGAAAGGTGAAAGAGGAGGTTGTGACGACGAAGTTGAGAACGTCGCATCTGGTGTGATTTGTGAGCAAGCTGTTGGAAGTTTGGGGAGTCTTTCCCTTTTGTCGCCGCCGCAGGTGAGATACGGCACGGTGTTTCTCCGGCGAGGTTCGATCAAAAGTTGAGGAAGAGGAGCGATTTGGAGAGGAAGAGGGAGTTTAGGTGTTGATTAAGCTTTGTTGTTGGATGAGTGGAAAGGAAGGCGAGGACGGCTCAATGACGGAGAACAAGGTTGGTGGACGGAAGGTGAGAGCGGCGCCGTGTGAATAAGGAGAATGCCAAAGAGCAATGTGTTAAAGGAGATAGAGGCTTAGGGTTAGGAGTTTGAGTTGACTGAGTGATCTTTTGAACTTGGTTTTTTTTCTATCCTCTAAAGACTAAGACGAATGTGGGCCGGGTTTGGGCCCGTGTTGCTTATTCCTCTTCGCACCCATGAAAGTGCCACTCGCGCCCCTGTGTGAGCTCGTGGGTCTGATATCCAAAACCCACACGCTTGATCCTTTATTTGCACTCATAACACCACTGCTGCACACTTATTGTCAATGTTTTGTTAATTGTTTGTTAGTTGATTTTTGTTTAACTGATTGTTAGATAATTGACTAATTGTTAATTGGTTTTAATAGTTGTTTTGATTTTAGGCAATCCTAAATTGGAAGTTAGAGTTTAATTTTAGTTTTAATTCTAGAATTTTTTTTTAGGATTAGTTTACTTAAAATTTAATTTTAGAATTAGTGTATTTTTAGATTGAACTAATTTTAGGATTTATTTTTTAGTTTTTAATATTAGATTAATATTTTCTTGTTAGAATTTAATCTTGGCCTTTACTTAGCATTTTAATTCTATTGTTGACCCTAATTTCTCGTTGTTGATTAATTTCTAATTTCTTTTTATGAATAGCATGATATAATGCTATGTGTAGAATTTTCTCACATCCCCTCGGGATCCTAGCTCAACTTTAATCTTTGATTAAAGTGAGGTAGGATATGCATTAGGTAGTGCTATCCCTTTTTCCTTTAGACTTTAGGTTTTGCAACCTCACAAACCATTAGGATCACTCCCTTAACTAATCAATTAGGATTGAGTCTTAGTTCACATAGATTTTTACCTTTACTCCTCTCTTTTGAGTCTTTCATCTTCTCATCTCAAAGAAATTCAAAATATATAATAAAGGTAGGCATTTATTGCATTTAGGCCTTTCATATAAAGAAAAGATGATAAGGGGTCTTCTCTTATAATCTTAGAATGTGTAGCATATAGCCCATCTTGGGTCAATGTGTTAAACATTTGATCTTGTATGAGGGACTTAAATGCAATATTTGTTGAAGATACAAATAAAAAACACTTCTTCATTTCTTAATCAACAAAAACACTTAATAAATACAAGTATGCTAGTGTGTTTGAACCTTGATAATTGGAAATAAGTGTGGGGGTCTTCTTCACCCTTAGTGTGCTTTCTTACTCATTCCATCTTGGAATGTGAGAATGTACACATTCCAATAACTAAGATTCAGATACACTATCATATGCAAATAAATGGAAAAACTCTTAAAAGACAAAAACAAACAATCACGTCTCCTTCGGGAATTCTTTTCTCACCTCATTCAGTCTCAACGTATGAACGTGCTCCTACTCGTTCTCTTGCAAGATGGTAACGCACTCGGACCAGCGAGCCTGCAACACCTGAGCTAGAACGTTAGCCGTTCCTTTAAAAACACAAACAATTCATCCCTAGTGAGGGGAACTACGTCGCTCTGATTCTCATGCTCCCGATGAGATACGTAGGCAGTGGGGTAGGGCCCATGCGAGCACTTCTTTTATTTTCCCTACATTTGTTTCTCTTTCTCTTTCCCTTCCTTTTCTAGTTCCTCTTCCAGTATCATTTCTATCACCCTTTGATTGAGGCAAGCAAGCGTGGATCCCATCGGGTACGATGGACGCGAGAGGGTGCTAGTACCTTCCTCTCGCGTAACCGACTCCCTTATCCAGTTCTCTTGGTCGCAAGACCATGCTTTTTCCTTCCTTCAGGTTTATGCGGTGTTTCCTTTCCCTCTCTTGGGATAAATACACATTGCTGGCGACTCTGTTTGGTGCCACTTTCGCGTTTGTACTAGGATGAAAATCCTGGGAGCGACACATCTGTAAACTAACAGTCAGCTGTTTAAACTCAGTTTGCAAGCAGGGTTAATTGGAGACATCTATTTCCCTTCCTTAATCAGCTTAACAGGATAAAAAATGAATCGAACTATAGTGCCCAAGCGATAGTGATTCAAGACCACAAAAATCACGCTACAGACTCACATTAGTGTCACAGCTTCTCACGGATTCACTTGCATTACAGTAAGAGTTCATAGGTGCTAGAAAGCATGATCATGGTTGCTAGAATAGCAAGCTATATGTTCACTTTCATAACATGTATGTTGGAACTTTAAAAGCCACATTATCCAAAGTAATGATATCTCACGTGGATTTAACTGCTGCAACAATAGCAGGGTCTATAAAATTTTTCCACTTCCAAGAGAATATAACATTTTGAATTAAAGAAGCAATAATGACTTTCAACAAAAACTTTTAGATTTTCAAAGTAGAGAGAAGAGGAAGAATTAGAAGCACCATTATAAAAACGGTATTCCTCTTCTTACCAACACACAAAAATCATCATCGAAGAACCAAAATGAGTTCCAACAATTATGTCCATATCCAAGAAGCTACAGAGGTCCAACATGTTGTCCAGTACCAAGAAGCTGCAGAGGGCCAACAAGGTGTCCAGGTCCAAGAACTTGTAGAGGTCCAACGAGGTGTCCAGGTCGAAGAAGCTGTCCAGGTCCAAGTGGTCGTGCAAAGAAGAAGAAACAGGAGGAGAATAAGAAGAATAATGAGGAGAGCTATCTTCAATTCTTCTGATGATGATGAATCACCTTATACTTGGAGTAAATTTATGTCATCTAGGGCATTTAGATTTGATTATTAAAATGAAAGTGTCTTTGTTGTCTTCAACATGCAGTAATTTTGTTTCTCTTCAATATGAATCATGCACCTATGAAACATACACTTTGAATGATAATGACTTCATATTTTTGAATGATAGTGTCTTTGATTTAATGTTTGTTAATTTTTGTAGATTGTGTTTGTTAAAAAATATAGCAAGAATCATTTTCTTTTTATCTCGAAACCACCCATTTCAAACCAAGCTTTGAACATAACCTTTGCATTTTCTTATTGTCTCGATACCACATATTTTGAACACATGGTGGATTGCATTGGTAGCGGGATCACAATATGAATTTATGGAATAATGGATGGATGACGTCCTGGTTAGAAACTGTTTTTACTATATATGTATGCATGCATGTATTATGTTGTTGAAATAGTTGGGTTCACAAGCAATAGATTCCCAAATCGTTTGTGGGTTAGCAAGCTATAGTGTATATATAACTTTTTCACACAACCAATAGTGAATGAATTTGAAGTATTGAGCCGCTGCTAAAAAACTTGAGTATTCAGCCCAAATGTTATATTTTGCAATTTAAAAAGAAATTTAAAAATATTTCCACGTGTATTTTTAAATAAGAAATCAAAAATAAAAAAATCCAAGTGGACTACCACGTCACCCAGAAATGAAATCTGGTCTGAAATAGTGGCCATGGGGACTTTACGGGGGGAATCTTCATATTTTAAGGGGGGATCACACAAAAAAAATCTTGAAGGGCGGTAAGCAAAAAATCGCTATAATGGCAGGGGGTAACATATATTTAATCCCAATATCAATTACTCCTCCTGAATATCGGTACAAAATTTAAGAAAGCCACACAAAACAAACAAGAAAGGGGTGAGAATAAACCTTACAAATGTTAGCGGTAAAATTAGACATCATGATAGTAATAGTAATTATACAAATCATTTTCACACAACAATAACAACCAAATAATTCATAATGCAAATGTGAATGAAACAAATTCTCCTCCAAGTATGTATGTGGTACTAGGTTTTTGGAATTAGAGTTATGTTACTGATTGTCCCTGTCTCTTGTTCCTCTTTGAACTGTGTCCCTCTCTGGACATTAGACTGTCATGGTTTCTCTTTGAACTTGACCTCACTAGACTGAAGTCCTACCTAACTCCAATATATGTGTATGCATGATTATGACATCATAAGCTCAAACAATCATACAATCATCAACATCTAATCTCAAATTTTTTACTAAAAAATATGTTCCACTCTTGAACCATAACTCGCTAATAACAAACCTCAATGTAATTCCACTGAATTACTTAACTCCAAAAATATAATTAATTTTATATAATCATATTATAACTCAAAATTTCACAATTTTCCAATAACATGCCTCATTGTAATATATTTATATATTTTTTCAAAATAATTAACCATAGAGAAAAATTATGTTGTTACTCGATAATTTAACTCAATTCAGCCAATAAACTTAAAAATATCTCAAAAGGGTATATTTTATATTATATACTCTCAGCTCCAAAATAATTTAAATAATTCTAAACAACTCGCCAACAAAACTTGACAACTCTAGGGTGAACCTTGAGTACTTAAAGTACTCGAAAGTGCCCCAGTGACAACTTTCACGAGTGGTAACTCTACTGAACTTCTTAGGGGCTGGCAGTTTGACTCAAATAATAATAAAATTAACTCTAAAATAATAATTTTATATCAACTTATCAAAAATATTACTGACAACAAAATTGCTCGAATATCATCAAACTAACTCTCAAACTCAAAAACCGCCAAAGCCGCTGCCTATCGCCCATAGTCTGCCTATACAACCTGATCGGTCACCAATTCTATGAGTTTTTCATCTATTCATTCGGTATAAAGTCAAGAAGTCGGTAACATTTCATTTGGTATTTCTAATGTTTCTTCACTCTTTTGTAAATTTAGTTAATGGTTTAATTTTTAGTAGTTTTCATTGTTTTGTGCATTTTATGCGTGTTTTGGTAGTTTGGGTTGGTTTCAGATAACAACGTGGAAACCCCAGAGGACTTACGCGAAGAATGGAAAAGTTCGGAGTGTTTCAAAAGCTTTTTGGAAAAAGCCAGAAGCCTGACACGGGCCCCCGTGTTACCTGACACGGGCCGTGTTAGGAGAAGTGATGAAAAGAAGAATTTTGGCAAAAGTCAGAGAGCTGACACGGGTGCCTGTGTCAGCTGACACGGCCCGTGTCAGCACACCTGGAGTGGAAAAGTTTTGCGCAGAGAGTCAGAGGGCTGACATGGGTGCCTGTGTCAGCAGACACGGCCCGTGTCAGCAAGCCGGGGAGAGACAACTTTGTGATTTTTGATTTTTTTCATATTTTCTGAGTTAAATGCCCTGAGGGGTATTCTGGGAATTTCACACTGTTATAATTGATTTGGAACTACTTAGGCTAGGTTGAGAGAAAAAAATAGACACTTTTACTTTGACGAATAATTTACAATAGAGTTTATGAGATCAAGGAGATTTGGAGAAGACGATCGTTCATGAGCGGAAGCGATTGAAGAATTAGTTTTCCTCTGATCAAATTGTAATGTCTACCTTTAATTTTCTTATTGTTTTTGTTTTGAATACTATGAGAGGCTAAACCCCCCAATGATATGGGGAGTGTCCCTGAATTGTTATGCAATGAATACCTTTTGAATTATTCGATGAGACTATGCATTTTTAACTTAATCTTTTGTTATGCAATGTGTTTAACGTTTTTTCAATCGGACAAATTGGGAATGATTTACGATTAGGGATTAGGCCTGAAAAACTAACCTAATGCTTTTGCGTAATAACATTATGGTAGATATTGCCTAGGAATGGAGATATCCCATAGTGACTGATAAAATCTTGTTAGAACTATTGTTTGATGTTCTTCCTTGACCGCTGAGGAATTAGGGTCAAGGGAGAATCTCAAAGGTTTTTCTATTAAGGAATTAAAGGAAAATGTTATTGAGATTCAGTAAAATTAAGGTTTTGAGGCATGTCTCTTTGATAATGACTTATGATTCTTACAAAGCAATTCATACACCTTTCCCTAGCTTATTTTCTCATAATTGTTAAAGTCATTTTTATTATCCTGCTTATTTCATACCGTCATTATAATTATTTTCAAAACCACCAAACAAAACCCCCAAAAGGATTTTTTTTAATTGAAATAACATATGTACTTACAATTGCACGCAGTCCTCGAGAGATCGATTCTGGGGATAACCCCAACTATTACTACATCGGTAAAAATAGTACACTTGCTATTTTATCGATCAAGTTTTTGGTGCCGTTGCCGGGGACTGCCAAATTTTAAGTACTTGTGTTAGTTCAATTGGAATTTTGTCACTCTGTGACTAAAATTTTTAATTTTATTTTTCTGTTATTTTTATAATTACTAATAATTTTCTAACCTATGTATGCGAGGTAAGACCTCAGCTGTATTTTCTTTTGATGCAGTACCAGAGAGATCTTTGCACGCTAGACGCCATCAAGCCAAGCAAGAAAGACTCGTAGCGTCGGGTTCAGGATTAATTATTTCTGAACAAGAGAAAGAAGAAGCAGTTTCAGGACACTCCAAGCACACAGATTCCGGCACAGACTCAGAGCCGAAAACTCTTATTATGGCTGACGATCTCCCTACAGAAAGACTTCTTGGTGACTATGGAAGGCCGAATGCTCCAACAGTGCGGTTGACAATCGTTAATCAACCTGTTACTGTCGCGCAATTCCAGCTGCACCCATCCACTATCCGACAGCTTCAGAGTAGGCCTTTCTCAGGAAGGATCAATGAAGATGCAAATAAACATCTACAAAGATTCCTTACTATGAGTACGTCATTAAAAATTGAGGGACACTCTGAAGAAGCGAAGAAGCTGGTTATGTTTCCGTTTACTCTATCTGATGAAGCCGAAGAGTGGTTTTACTCATTACCTGCTGGGAGTATTACTACTTGGCAAGAGATAGAAACTATATTTCTAAATGAATATTTCCCTGCTTCTGTGTACATCCGAAAGTGGTACGACATCGTGAACTTCAAACAGAAAGAGGGAGAGTCACTTGGAGATGCGTATAAGAGGTTTAAGAGGTGTTTGGTTGCGTGTCCAACTCATAACATGGACGCAACCGAACAAATGCAGAACTTTGTGAATGGTCTCAAGATGAAGCTAAGCAGCTTATCGATACGGCTGCCAGTGGCTCAACCAACTTTACAACAGCCACTGGCATTAAAACAATAATTAAGGCTATTGCAGGAAATGAACACTTGGAGTTGTATGATCGCAATGTAAGCCAACCGGAAAAGATTATTGCTATGAAGCTTACGGAGCAAGTGGTAAAAATGGAAGAGCAGATTGCAGCTGAGGTAGAAAGGAGGATCAAAAATATGAATTTTGATACTCAAACCGTGGCACAGGTTCAACCAATTCAAGTAGTTAATTATGAAATCTGTGGGGGACCACATTTTTCTATGCATTGTATTGCTACCCAAGTGGAAGCAATCAATTTTTTGAAGCAGAATAACCCTTATTCCAACACCTATAATCCAGGGTGGAGGAATCATCTGAATTTCTCATGGAAAGATCAGCAAGGGAATGTTCTAAAGCAAGGGGTTTCTCCACCTCCGAACCAACCGCAACAACAACAGTACCGTCCTGAACAACAACAACCTCAGCAGTCGTATCCTCAATAATTTCAGCAACAGTTTCAACAACACCCACAACAGTTTCAACAGCAAGCACCAAGAAAAGCTGATTGGGAAATCGCCATTGAAAAAATGGCCGCTCAGAGCTCCCAATTCTAATAAGAAACAAGAAGCAATCTTAGGAACACAGGTGCTTCGATAAAAAACCTTGAAGTCCAGATGAGCCAACTAGCACAACAACTAGCAAGTTCTCAAGAACCGGGTGCTATACCTAGTGCCATTGTGCCCAACCCGCGGGATCATAATAATGTTAGTGTTGTGATCACAAGGAGTGGTAAATCTCTTTCTGAATTGGAAGACCAATTGCTTGAGGCCAATCTAGAGATCAAAGAAAATGAAGTAGTTGCTGAAAAGGTGGTGTCACCGGAACAAGTGGTGAAAGAGAAAGTTATTGAGCCCAAACTGGTTATTAAACTTCCTTATCCTCAAAGGAACAAGAAAAAGGGGCAGCAAGAGAAGAACTTCAAAAAATTCTTGGAGATGTTCAAAAAGCTTGAGCTCAATATTCCATTTTTGGAGGCACTCGAGCAAATACCTACCTATACGAAGTTCATGAAGGATATCATTTCAAAGAAGCGAACCATTGACACGGATCCGATTATTCTAACCGAAACTTGTTGTGCTATTTTGCAGGGCATGAAGATTCTGGTAAAGAAGAAAGATCGAGGTGTCATCACTATTCCTTGTACAATTGGGGATAGATCATTCAAGAAAGCTCTTATTGACTTGGGTGCTAGTGTAAGCCTAATGCCCTTATCCATCTACCGAAAGTTGGGTATATGTGCGGTGCAAGACACTAGGATGACACTTTAATTCGCGGATCACTCGGTAAAGAAACCTTATGGGGTTGTGGAAGATGTTCGAGTGAAAGTTGACAAGTTTGTGTTCCCGGTGGATTTTTTTTATTCTTGAAATACCGGAAGATGAAGAGATCCCTCTTATTCTTGGAAGACCATTTTTGGAAATCGAGAGATCCTTGATTGATATAGAGGGGGGAACCATGACTATGAAGGTTTATGATGAAGAGATGAAGATTGATGTGAGGAGTACAATGAAGCACAAAAATGATCTTGGCACAAGCAATAATATTGGGGTGATTGACCAAGTTTTTACAAATGAAAATCTTGAAAGTGCAGCCCAATTGCCTCTAGAAAAAGTGTTAAGTTTGTCAATTTTTGAAGATAACAAAGAAGTGGGTGAAGGAGAGTTGGAAGTATTAGCCATGATGGAAGCTCTACCTCCTTTGAAGGGATCTCGGCCACACCAGTGGGAGGATCTAAGACAACCTCTATCGGGGGAGGGGAGTGAAGAGACCAAAAAGAGTACGGAATTGAAACAACTTTCGGAAAACCTCAAGTATGTCTTCCTCGACACCGAAGGTAAATGTCCAGCCATCATAAGTGCTAGCCTCAAGACTATCCAAAAAGATAAGTTGATTGAAGTTCTCAAAAGGTACAAGGGGGCTATGGGTTAGAAGATTGAGGATTTGAAAGGTATTAATCCCACAGTCTGTATACACAAAATTCTCATGGAGGATGATCATAAACCGGTTGTCCAACCTCAAAGAAGGCTTACTCCAGCTATGAAAGAAGTTGTAAGGAAAGAAGTGGTGAAGTTGCTAGATGCGGGACTAATTTACCCGATATTTGACAGCTCATGGGTGAGTCCGATCCATGTAGTGCACAAGAAGGGGGAACCACCGTCATCAAAAATGAGAAAAATGAGTTGATTCCTACAAAGACGATTACAGGGTGGCAGGTGTGTATTGACTACAGAAGGTTAAATCTTGACACAAGGAAGGACCACTTCCCACTACCATTCATTGATCAGATGTTGGAACGGCTAGCGGGTCATGATTACTATTGTTTCTAGACGGGTACTCCGGTTACAATCAAATTGCGGTTGCACCGGAAGATCAAGAGAAGATGTCTTTTACGTGCCTATATGGTGTTTTTGCTTACAGAAGGATGCCATTCGGGTTATGTAATGCCCCTGCTACATTTCAGAGATGCATGACTTCCATCTTTGCGGATATGCTTGAAAAGCATATGGAAGTTTTCATGGATGACTTCTCAGTATTTGGATCTTCTTTTGATAATTGTTTAACTAACCTTTCTCTTGTTTTAGAAAGATTCCAGGAGAGCAACTTAATCCTCAACTGGGAGAAGTGTCATTTCATGGTCCGTGAAGGTATAGTGTTGGGTCACAAAATTTCCCACAAGGGAATTGAAGTAGACCAAGCCAAAGTGGAGGTAATCTCAAAGCTTCCACCTCCGGTGAATGAAAAAGGTATACGAAGTTTCTTAGGCCATGCGGGTTTCTACCGCCGGTTCATAAAAGACTTCTTTAAAATAGCCAAGCCTCTAACTACTCTTTTGGTTAAGGATAGGGCTTTTGTTTTTGATAAGGAGTGTACCGATGCATTTGAGACATTGAAAAATAAATTAGTGTCGGCACCTATTGTTATTGCCCCCGATTAGTCTCTACCGTTTGAGATCATGTACAATGCTAGCGACATTGCAGTAGGGGCTATTTTTGGACAGCGAAGAGATAAGCTATTGCATGTTATTTACTATGCTAGTCATGTGTTGAACCCTGCACAGATAAACTACGCAACTACCGAAAAGGAGTTGTTAGCTGTTGTGTATGCTTTTGATAAATTTAGGCAATATATGTTGGGTTCGAGAGTCATTATTTATACTGACCATGCTACTTTGAAGTATCTGTTTGCTAAACAGGATTCTAAGCCAAGATTCTTGAGATGGATTCTACTCCTTCAGGAGTTTGATGTTGAGATTCGTGACAAGAGAGGGTGTGAAAATACTGTTGTTGATCACCTCTCTCGGATGTCACCGATTGAAGAAACAGAAGAAAAGCGCCCAATAAAGGATGAGTTTGTTGATGAACACATCCTTGCTGTTATTGGTGTTCCATGGTTTGCAGACTATGCGAATTATCTAGTAGGTGGTATTATCCCAGATGATTTTGATTCTAACTGGAAGAAAAAGTGTTTACATGATTGCAGGTTTTATTTATGGGATGATCCATTCTTGTACAAAAGAGGAGTTGATGGGTTGGTAAGAAGGTGTGTGCCTGAAAAAGAACAGAGGGATGTGTTGAAAGCTTGTCATTATGGAGGGCATTTCAGTGGTGATAGAACTGCAGCCAAAGTACTTCAGTCAGGGTTATACTGACCCTCCTTGTTCAAAGATGCCCAAGAAATGGTGAAAGAGTGTGACAAATGTCAGAGAATGGGGAATATATCCAAGAGGAATCAGATGCCCCAGAATTCCATGTTAGAAGTTGAGTTGTTTGATGTTTGGGCCATAGACTTTATGGGGCCATTTCCACCGTCCTTCAGAAAAAAATATATTTTAGTGGCGGTGGATTATGTGTCTAAATGGGTGGAAGTCGTGGCTTTTCCTACTAATGATGCTAAGGTAGTGGTGAAGTTCTTGAAAGAGAACATTTTTGCTAGGTTTGGAGTACCGAGAGCGCTTATAAGTGATGAAGGAACACATTTCCTAAATCACCTCATGGAAAGATTACTCCAGAAGTATAATGTGAAGCATCGGATAACCACTCCATACCATCCTCAAACCAGTGGCCAGGTAGAAGTGTCCAATAGGCAACACAAGCAGATTCTTGAAAAGACAGTTAGTTCCTCTCGAAAGGATTGGGCGACTAAGTTGGATGATGCACTTTGGGCGTATCGAACGGTATTCAAGACGCCGATCGGTATGTCTCCGTACCAACTGGTATATGGAAAGGCATGTCATTTGACTTTGGAGTTGGAACACAAGGCTTTATGGGCCTCTAAGTTCCTTAATTTGGACCTCGCGAAAGCAGGAGATTCTAGGATCCTTCAACTCCATGAGCTAGAGGAATTTTGGAATCAAACGTATGAGAATGCCAAAGTCTATAAAGATTAAACAAAAAAATGGCATGATAGGAGGATTCAAAAGAAAGAGATTTGGGAAGGCCAGCTGGTCCTTTTATACCATTCCCGGTTGAAACTATTCCCAAGAAAGCTGAGGTCTAAATGGCCAGGACCGTTTACTGTTCACAAAGTATTTCCCCATGGAGCGATTAAATTAAAAAATCAAGCAAATGGAGATACTTTTAAAGTGAATGGGAAGCGATTGAAGCCTTATTTTCAAGGACAATCCAGTGATCAACCAGATGTCATTCGTCTTACGGGGTAGGATGGACGACCGTCGAGCCATGCGACGTTAAACGAAGCGCTTCGTGGGAGGCAACCCAGGTGTTTTTTTCTAATTGTTGTTTTTTTGTGTGTTTGTCTATTTTTTTTTTGTGTGTAGGTACTCCCATATGCTGCACTAGTACAGAGGAGGAAATCAAAGAAAGAAAAAATGAAGAAAAGGCAACAAAATTTGCAAAGGGGCCTGACACGGCCGCCCTTGTCACCGAACGCGGCCCGTGTCAGGAAGGCGAGCAAGGACTTGGAAAAAGAAAAAAAATTTGAGTTCCAGGGGCCTGACACGGCCGCCCGTGTCACCGGACACGGCCCGTGTCAGGCAGCGCGACACCCTACTTTTGCTTAAAAAATTTTGAATCTCATTTTTTCTGGTGGGGCCCACGCACTTTTTAATTGTTTTTATTTTTATTTAATCACTTTTTACCACTCATCACTCCCTCTTACTTACATTATATTTCATCTTCAGAACTCTCATTCTCTTCTCTTTCCCTAAAAAAAACCTAAAACCTCCATTGTTACACCACTTAAACCTTCAATTTGTCACATACCCACTCGCCAAAACCATCATCCCGCTTCACAAAAGTTACTCCCCTCGCCCTCCTCTACCTTTCTACGGTAGCATTTTCTACTAATTTTAGTTTTTAGTTTCTATGATTTTTCAGGTTGCTCATTATGCCCCCAAAGCGTGTAGACAGAGGCAAACAGCCGGCTGGTGAGCCATCCCAAACCAGGAAGCGAACCTTCCTCCGACCAAATACTCACGAGATCATTTTCGACAATGAAGAGCATGAGAGGAGGTACTCTATGCATGTGAAGCGAAAAATCACGCCTACGAGGTATTTGTGTTATGAAACTTTATCTCAGTTGGGTCTGTCTAGAGAGGTAAACAGAATGTTCCATTCTCTAGGGATGCTTAAATTCATAATGTTTGAGGCGCCGACTTATGAGCGCATTACTCTAGAATTTCTAAGCACAGTCGAATTTAAGCTTAAAAGGAAATGGACATGTACTGCTTACTATTTTTATGGTACGATGAGTTTCAGGTTGCACAACAATGATCATGAGTTGACTGTGGAACAGCAAGGGAGCATTCTCGACCTCCTAATTGATAGTCCTGGAGCCGTCCCAGAGTTTTTTGATGCTAAAGCTTTCTGGACGGAAATCACAGGCCACTCAGAGTATGTGGCTAAAGGAGCCAAGGCCTCGGGGATTCAAAATCCTTATTTCAGATACGCACAGAAAGTTTTAGCCTACACACTGTTCGGTAGAGGCGAAAGCACCAGGGTGGCTTCCCAGAGGGAGCTATTTTTCTTGTATGCCATGGCGAACCGGATATCAATCAATGTGGCTGCCTTTGCAGCTGATTATCTGGGGAGAGTCGGCCGAGCCAATTCAGGTGGTATTTCTGTTGGGGGTATGATTGTAGCGAGCGATTTTTGTTGGTGACGTGACCCCCTTATTGCTGAAGTTTGGGTTTTCCTCCTCGAGGAGAAAGGGTGCTACTTTCTGATTTCTTATTTATCTCGTGAAGCTGGAAGGGAAAGGGAAGCTATCTAAAACTAACCTTGCATGTGAATGTTTAACTGAACAAACACTTTAAAGAGATTGGGGGGTCCGGGTCAGGTTATACAATGGGTAGTTGTCAATTACCCATCCTATATGTGGTTATCCACAGGATGTTAGCTTTTAGGTTTTTCTTTGTAATTGATAGTGTTTATCTGCTGATGGGTTGGGAAAGTTTCTTGGGAAGTATGAGTGAGTGGGTGAGTTTTTTATGTTCGGGTGTTCCTGATGTTTTTGGTAAGGTACTAGACCTAAGTTTTGGTGTGAAGGTACTGGACCTAGATTTTTTTATTAGTATGCTCGCTAAGATTTCGCAATCTTATGCCTACGTATTCCCATTTAAATGAAACAGGGAAATCAGAGCAATCGTAGTTCCTCCTATTCTAAGGGAGGAAAATGGTGTTTTGGTGTCTTGTTCAAAGCCCAAGATTGAAGCTAAAAGGGTATTTGTGTCTTGTTCAAAGCCCAAGATTGAAGCTAAAAGGGTATTGAGAGGGAATTTGTCATCTCTAAAGAGAGATTGTTGATTTTTGTGTGCCTAGATCAAAGCACAAGGTTGATGCTAAAAGGTTAATTGATTTGGCTAGGGGATTTCTTTATACAAAGCCTAAGAGGAGACTGGATAAGACCGACTCAACCAGAGAGTGTTTTATCTGTCTTGTATAAAGCCTAAGATTGAGGTAAAAAAGAGACTGACTCTTTGGGGATATCATTATACAAAGCCTAAGAGGAGGCTAAAAAAAGGTTTTGACTCTGTCGGGGAGGTTTATATGTGTCTTGTACAAAGCCCAAGATTGAAGCTGAAATGGGAAATTTAACTGACTCCGGTGAGGATATTTTTTATGTATCTTGTACAAACCCCGAGACAGAGGCTAAAAGGGTTTAACTCTGCTTGAGAGTATTATCTGTCTTGTACAAAGCCCAAGATTGAGGCTAAAAGAGTTTGACTCTACTTGGGGAAGATGACTCTGCTAAGGAAGATATATGTCCCAAGCTCAAGAGAGGGAAATTTATGCCTTTTACAAAGCCCAAGATTGAGGCTAAAAGGGTTTGACTCAACAAGAGATTGCTTTTATCTGAACTGTATAAAGCCCGGGATTATGGCTAAACAAGCTGGAGAAATCCTTCTACATAGCTTGAGAGGAGGCTAACTCCTGCTAGGGGAAATCTTTATACCAAGTTTAGATAAAGATCGACTCAACGAGAGAGTATTTTTATCTGTCTTGAACGAAGCCCAAGATTGAGGCTAAAAAGGGTTGACTCAACAAGAGAGTCTGAAAAGGTGATTGACTCAACAAGAGAGTCTGAAAGTTGATTGACTCGACAAGAGAGTCTAAAATTTGATTGACTCAACAAGAGAGTCTGAAAGTTGATTGACTCAACAAGAGAGTCTTTTATACTCAACAAGAGAGTGATTTGTTGTCTCGTACGAAGCCCGAGATTGAGGCTAAAAGGGTATTGACTCAATAAGAGAGTCTGAAAAGATTAGCTCCTTTAGGGAGAATCATTGTACAAAGCCCAAGAGGAGGCTGACTGTGTTGAGGAAAGATCATTATACAAAGCCTAAGAGGAGGCTAACTTTTGCCGGGGGTAATTAAGATCCCGAGGCTGGTCCAAGTGGGGAGTCAACTCTTGCTGAGGATTACAAAAGAGTTGAGGTATCAGATACCTTGAGGTTCTGATTTGGGATAAGCTGACCCTGGTTGGGGAACTCTCATGAGAGAGACTGGGTTTCTGCTGGATATTGATCCAGAGTGACCGAGGTTCTTCCTATACTTATAAGGAACTTGAGAATGACTTTGAGACTCAAGGGGATTAGACTGTCCAAGTCTACTAGTGTGGGAGAATTTTATCTTGTGTATGATGCCTCCCAGAGGAGGCACGGTCATTAAGGGATGAGATCAACCCTAAAATGGTCAGAGTTTTGACACTGGAAAGACTGCTCTAGCAAAGGATGACTAAGTTCTGTCTTATAACTTTAAGAGGTCATCTGGGTCCTCGTATTAAGCCCAAGAGAAGGCACGAGAACTTCTAAGAAGCCGAAGGGTCCTTGTACAAAGCCCAAGAGGAGGCGGGGATGCTTTTAGGAAGCATGTGGGTCCCAAACCAAGAGAAGTTCAAGAAATGCAATTCACAGAGAAGAGATCATTTCAGGAAAGTTTGAGGTTTGAAGAAACTCAAGAGATGCTATTCACAGAGAATAGATCAACTCCGGGGGGTAGAATTTCTTAACCAATTTCAAGGGGTGACAGTCTGAGAAAAGGTTCACCGAGAATACTGCCTTTCTCTTTGTTCCATATTGTTTAACCCCAAGAGAAGGGAAGACTGTATCTGGAAATCCTATGGGGGTCTAGTTTTGTTTGTATTTAAGAGTGACCAATAGGGCTTTACCTAGTTCTAGACCTAGTTTCAGGGGAAATGTCTAAATAACTATACTAGTATATATACAGTTGATAAATGACAAGTATTTAAAAGAGTATGAAAGAATACTAACCATGCGCAGCTTCCCACAATACAGTTATATATATGAAAGCGAGTAAATGAAAGTCGTTAAAACTTACAGGTGAGCAAGCTTCCATGCTGTGTGGTTAGTTGTTCAAAGAAATTAAAGAAAGTTTTGATCACAGCATATATATTGAATCTAAATCAAAATGGAAATTGCTTTGAAAAGATTCGTGGGGCTTATACTCAAGGAGAGGCCTAAGGTTCTAACAGTGATCGCACTGTTATTTTAAATCTCGTCTTGGGACTTATACAATGCCTGAGGCCCAAAAAAAGGTTTATTTACAAAAGGGTTGGGTCTTACAACTCAAGGAGAGACGCAAAGATTATTTAAAGAGAAGAAATGGGACTTACAACACAAGGGTAGGCCCAGTTGATTTTGTTAAAAAGGCGATAATCGCTCCAAACTTTTTAAAATATCAGGACTTATACAATACACTGAGGCCCAAAAAGGTTTTATTTACAGAGAGGTGGTACTTACACTCTATCAAGAGGCCCAAAAGTTTCTTTTTGTACAAGAGATGGGGCTTACAATTCAAGGAGAGGCCTAAAAGTTTTTTATTCAAACTGGCGATTGCGCCGAGGTTTTTCTTTTAACGCAGAGGGACTTATACAATATCTATAGCCCAAAATGGTTTTGGTTAAAAGCGGATTGGGTCTTATACTCTATTAGAGGCCCATGAGTGATTTTAAGAAAAAGAATGGGGCTTACAACTCAGGGAGAGGTCCATGTGGTTTTCTTTTAAACTAGCGATCGCACCGAGATTTTTGAAAACACCGTGGGTCTTATACAATGGCTGAGGCCCAAACTATTTTGGTTTCAAAGAGGGATTGGGTCTTACACTCTATTAGAGGCCCATGAGTGTTTGAAAAAGATTTGTTGGGGTGAAAATCAAAGAAACCCTAATTTCATTTCCTTTTAAAAGTAATCCTTTTAATAAAAATGAATAAAATGACAAAAATACCAAATAAGTCTAAATAAACTACTTGTGATTTTTGGTTAAGGTTTGAAAAATGAAGTTTTAATCACAAAATGATTTAGGACTCATTTGATTTTGATTTCCAAGATGAATATTCATTTTTAAAAGGTTTAAAAACAATAAAAATGAATTTATTTACAAAAATACCAACTATATTAATTAAATAATATAAATCTGATTTTTTGTGGAATAAAATATTTCAACATTTTTGTGATTTTTTGCAAAAAGAACCAATCAAAAATAATTAAAATTGAGAGAGTTATTAATTTTCCGAATCATTTAAAAAATAATATGAAAAATAATAAAAATGGAATAAGTGATAAAAAAGAGGTCTGGGGCGAGGGGGATTCGAACCGCAGACCTCTCGCTTGCCAATACTCACAAACCAGCTGATCAACCACTGGGGCGCAATGCCAATTCATTAAACATATGGCAAATGAAAAATATATAGAGAACTTGGTTTGAAAACCTGAAGAATGGCGCCATGGCCATCTTCTTCCTTGGACCAGATGCTTGAAGCTCTCTATCTCACTCATTTCTCAACCATTTGACACGATTCAAACACCAAATTCATGTGTTTTTTAACAAGGAACATGATGGAAATATTTGATTTCATTTATTTTCAGTGTGTAGCAAGTTACATCAACATGAGTGTATGAACCCTAATTTTGCAAAAGCAATCATTCAGACATGTTTGTGAGTGTTATGGTCAAATTTTTTGAGGGGAAACACTCAACATATGATGATAAGCAATTGGCAAAAGTATTATGCGAGGAAATATGCATGGATAATGTTATGAGAGTTTAAGGCTTACCTAGCTGCAAGAAGAATTGGAACTCTGCACAAAGTGTGTTCCAGAAATAATTTGATGACCTCTACAGCTTCAATGGATGTTATGGAGTGGATTGCAAGCCTTAGAACACTTTGTAAATCTTTGGATCAAGTTGTGGTATCCCAATTGCATAAGGGCTAGGTTGAAGATTGAGATTTTGATTTAGGTGTTTCAGAAGTGGTTTAGGTGTTTGGACAGCTTCTGTACATCATGTGTGATGTGTTAGAAGTGATGGTTTGAGTTGTTTGGCTCTGCAACTCAAAACCTGATAGCACTTGCTCAAGAAAAAAGAAATTTGGCACTTTAGGAGAGAATGAGAGAAAGCAATGTTGTAGGCTACTTTGGTGTAGTTTGAATGATCAGTTAGGACCTCTATTTATAGTGGAGGAGTTGTGTTGAAGTGGTTCTCTTGAAGCTCAGAGGATAAGGCCATGGTTCAATGGTCTTGGCTTGGCATAAATGCCTCTTGCACTAGGTGTAACAGCCGCCCCAAATAGATCAGCTATGTATTGACTGATTCCACATTCCTCAGTCATTTTAATTGTTATTTAATCAGATAACTTGACTGAGGAGAGTGAGAATCTTGAAAGTGCACTATTCCACATTAATTCCTTTTGAATTCAAGACATATATGCCAAAAACTCATCAATTCTCAAGGACAAGCCCTTGGCATTTCAGTCCAAGTTTGTTGGTTGGATCAGATGCATTGTGATCATATTGGATGAACTTGGCATAGTGATCATTGGCTTTGACTCAAAAATCGTGTAAAGCAAGAAAACATGCAAACTGGTTTTTTCATGACAGCCTTGCCATGGTGTTTTGCAGCAGCCATAACTCTTGGCTCAAGCTGAGTTGTTTCATGCCAATAAGTTCCTTGGATTGTAGGCAATATGGACAAAAACTTTGATGTTTACATCTTGAATTGATTCAGCCTAAAACTATGTGAAACAACCCTCCAAGTTTTGGTGTTTCACTTGAAATCTGCCTTGAGCAGAATTTTTCTAAGTGTTGGAAAAAGATGCATTTTCATGTTTTTAGTGATTTTGATCCAATCATAACTTGAAATCTTTGAGGAATTGGAATGAAGTGTAGTTGACACTTTTAAAGTATGCCATGAGAGACACAAATCCAGCTTTGGACCATCCAAATGGTTGCTTGGATCTCAAGTTATGGTCCTTGGAAGTTGGTACCCTAGCCACTTTGTTCCATAACTTAGAAAAATTCTAAGTTTTTATGGTTACCCCTTTTACAAGTTATCCCACTTTCTTTGATTTTTCTTGATGAATGATGATTCAAATCACATATTAACATTGTTTTAGGGTTGAGGAACCATAATTGTGAAAAATCTCAAAAAGTCAAACTTGACTTTTGTGCACAGTTGACTTTTTATCAGATGAATTCTAAACTGTGCGATCCTTGGTAAAATCAAGTCCTTGACTTAAATCAAACCTAATGGATATGTTCCATAGGTGTTGTAGGGTGTATTGAATCATGTCCCAAGGTTTGGGAGCATGTCCTGATCAAAAGTCAAAGGTACAGTTGACTTTTTTCTGCGAAACCCTAACTGTGGTCCTGATGAAATTGAAACTTGTAGATCAAGCTTTTTGGATCAACCCATTGTTGTAAATGGAAGAATATGGTGTGTTGGAGACCCTCAAATCATGCCTTGAGGTCTTGCCTCATGTTTTGTCCTAAAAGTCAACTTAGGGGTGAATTAGGTCAAGAAACCCTAATTCCTGATTCTTTTATGGATGCATCCCCTGAGGTAAAATTGACTTGATGATTGGGTCCATAAGGTCTCTTGTAGTATCTTGAGTTATACTTTGAAGCATTGGCTCATGCCTAGAGGAAGATTTTCATATGGAGGCCCTGGTCGACCAAATCCCTAATTTGGTGACACTGGTGATCTTGAGGCTTGATCCACTTGGAATGCTGCAATCTTGTGCTTGATTCTTGATGTGGGAGTCCTCTTGATCCATTTTGGGTGTTTGAGATGTTAGACAAGTTGAAGATCATGTCATTCCTTGATTAGTCCTTTGTCTAAGGCTCTAAGAGGGCTTAAAACCCTAATGCTTGATTGCAGGGAATGCTCAAACATCTTTGAGGAGATTGATGAGGCATAAAGGTACATCCATATTGTGATGATGATTTGTACAATGATGGTAAATCTTAGTGGTCCAAATTTGGGGTATGACAGATGCCCCTATTTAATCTTCTTGGACCCGAAGGTGTGAATGGCGAAGGTATTCGGACATTCAGGGTGTAAGAGGATTAAATATCGGAATACCCAAAATTTTGACAGTGGTTATGAATGGTAGTTTACTCATCCTTCTTCTTTTGCTAAGCAATGATGCTTAGAAAAGGTAAAAACTTCCCCTCGATCCTGGTCTTCAACCATGGAACTGGTCTTAGTTTCTGAAATAAACTTCCCCTCGATCCCGGTTTCCTACCAAGGAACTGGTCTCAGTTTCTGATGTAAACTTCCCCTCGATCCTGGTTTCCTACCAAGGAACTGGTCTTAGTTTCTGATGTAAACTTCCCCTCGATCCTGGTTTCCTACCAAGGAATTGGTCTTAGTTTCTGATATAAACTTCCCCTCGATCCTGGTTTCCTACCAAGGAACTTGTCTTAGTTTCTTTTGTCAATAAACTTTCTTGACAAGGGATGCTGTCTGTAGCGGTTTTCCTCAAACTTCTCACCGAATATTCCTGGGGAGACGCCGTTTAATGGGAAAAAGTTTTGATGTCAGACTGGCTGGGGAACCCATTCGTCTGAGTTGTAGAGGTGTACAAACTTCTCTGTGGGAGACACCATTTGTTGACTCTACTGGGGAAAATGAGTCTCTTGAGAGACTACTTTCCGCTTGGGGGGGATCACACCATACTTTTCCTCGATATCTTCTCGAAGAAATGCCATGTGATGTAATCCAGTTTGGAGGTGCTGATGACCCTTTCGTCAGCGAATTTTCCGGAGAAAAAACTGTTGTATTGTCGAAGCTTCGACTAAGAGGCTTTCTCTGGGGATTTTCCTTAATCCAAGAAAGCGAAGATATCCTCTTCAATGGCGAAGAGTGACGTTTATCGAGTGCCTTCTTGTCTTTCAGAGGTTCAAGTTATCAAAGTGGTCGAGGACCGTCTTTAATCCAGAGATAAACTGGGAGAGAGATTGCATAGATGATTTACTTCCTGATGAGGAAAGAACTGGCAACTCGATTTAGAGGACTTTTATAACTAGGGTATAAGACCGACCAGAGTGATAGTGATGCAATATGAATATGAATGTAAATCAATAATGCATGATGTATGTATGTTTATGCTGACAAAACTGACACGACATACAGACTAGTGGATGAACACGACTGGATACTCGGCCACTGCAGGGGATGAAAAGTATCACTGGTCCAAAAGTAGCAATTCTGCCTTGCTTAGGAGAGGTAGTCCCTGTGGGGAACAACGTTGGTCGGGCTTAGGAGATAAGAACTCTGCTGGGGATGTCGGACGGAATATTTGCATCCGACACAGCTGATCCTTCATTCAGGTGCATTGGTTTAGAAGGAGTACTTTGATTCTGCACTTTGAAGTTTGACTACTTCTGGAGTAGCGGTCGATGTTCTTTCGATGTTCAACAGTCAAAAGAAATTGCCATCTTTATCTTAAAAGCAGAAAAATGTTGACAAGTAAATTCATTTTTTTTGTTTTATTTCAAGAATCGTTGATCATGTTAAAAACATCATTCTGTAAAGCTAAAACAAATAAGAATTGGAAACAAAAGCACTAGGGCTCAAATTTTATTGATAGGATGGAGATCAGTCAAGCGCGTGATTCCATGGAGTATTTACGAAGTTTAGAAAATGGTAATTTAAGGGAAAAGGGCTACATTGAAACATAACGACCACTATCCTTCTACCAACTTTGAATTTTGGACATCCTGAGCTTCTGTCGAAGATGACCTTGACTGGAGTTTTTCCTGATGGATGGCACTACTGCTGCTGGGGATTTGCCACTTTGTTGGACGTAGTTACTTGCCATTAATCCCTAACTTTTTCCTGGATTGTACTTTGAGATTTCCAATCCATCGGGATGATTTTTGATTATGTCTCTAATTTTTTCCTGGACCGCCCTTTCGGGTTTTCAATCCACCGAGACGTTATTTATTTATTTATTTATTTAGGCGAAGTATTTCTTGACTGCGTCAACATTTGTGGGGTAGGCAAATTCCTCTCTATCCATGGTTGCGAGTCTCAAGGCGCCGCCTGAGAAGGCTTTCTTGACCACATAGGGGCCATCATAATTCAGAGTCTACTTGCCCCGGGAATATTTGAGAAATGATTGTATCTTCTTGAGCACAAGGTCTCCTTTTCTGAAGACGTGAGGTCATACCTTTTTGTCAAATGCCTTCTTCATTCTTTGCTGATACAACTGACCATGGCATAGTGTCGTTATTCACTTTTCTTCGACCAGGTTTAGTTCGTCGTGTCGACTTTGACACCATTCATTCTCTGTTAGCTTGGCTTCCATCAGTACCCTGATCGATGGTATCTCTACTTCTATGGGGAGAACTGCTTCCATGCCATATACTAGAGAGAAAGGGGTTGCCCCTGTTGAAGAGCTGACAGATGTGCGATAACTGTGAAGAGCAAAGGGTAGCATCTCGTTCCAGTCTTTGTAGGTTACAACCATCTTTTGAACAATCTTCTTTATGTTCTTGTTAGCCGCTTCTACTGCTCCGTTCATCTTGGGTCGGTAGGGAGATGAGTTATGGTGTTCGATCTTGAACTCAGAGCACAACTCCTTCATCATCTTATTGTTCAAGTTAGATCCATTATCAGAAATGATCTGGCTTGGAATACCATAACGGAAGATGAGATTGTTTTTGATAAAGCAGACCACGACTTGTCGGGTTACATTGGTGTATGACGCTGCTTCGACCCACTTGGTGAAGTAGTCAATGGCTACCAGGATGAACCGATGTCCGTTTAAAGCTTTGGGTTCAATCATGACAATCATGTCGATTCCCCATATAGAAAATGGCCACGGGGAAGAAAGAACTTTGAGATGTGTAGGCGGTACATGGATATTATATGAGTATATCTGACACTTGTGACATCTCCTCATGTACTTATAGCAATTGGCTTCCATTGTCAACCAGTAGTACCCTGCTCTTAGAATTTTTCTCGGCATTGTGTATCTGTTGGCATGAGTACTAAAGGGTCCCTCATGAATTTCTTTTATCAACATGTTTGCTTCTGGTCTGTCTACACATCGAAGCAAGACCATGTCGAAATTTCTCTTATAGAGTGTATCACCTCTCAGAAAGAAGCTGCATGCTAGCCTTCTGAGGGTCTTTCTGTCTTTTCTGGATGCCCCAGGTGGGTACTCTTGTTTCTGAAGGAAGCATTTGATATCATGATACCAAGGTTTGTCGTCTATGACTGCTTCGATCGTGAAGATGTAGGCGGGCCTTCCAAGGCGCATTATGTCAATCTTAGGTATGTCATCCCATTGACCTACACTAATCATGGAAGAGAGAGTGGCCAATGCATCAGCCACGTGATTCTCTTCACGAGGGATATGATGAAACTCGATTCTGTTGAAGAAGGGTAACAACCTTCTCTCATAATCTTTGTAAGAAATCAGTCCTGATTGGTATGTCTTCCAATCTCCTTTGATCTGATTGATAACCAGGACTGAGTCACCGTATACATCCAAGTTCTTGATCCTTAAGTCGATCGCTTCTTCAAGACCTATGATACAAGCTTCGTATTCAGCCTCGTTGTTTGTACACTTGAATGTCAGTCGGGCGGTGAAAGGAATGTGGGTACCCTGAGGTGTTACGATGATTGCCCCAATTCCGTTTCCATAAGTGTTTACGGCTCCGTCAAATATTAGTCCCCATTGGGAACCTGGTTCTGGCCCTTCACTGGGTAGTGGTTCATCGCAGTCTTTCATTTTTAAATACATGACATCTTCGTCTGGGAAGTCAAATCCAATTGATTCTTGATCGTCAATCGGTTGATGAGCCAAATGATCAGCTAAAATACTTCCCTTGACGGCTTTCTGAGCATGGTATTCAATGTCGTATTCTGACAACAACATCTGCCAACGGGCAATCCTTCCCGTGAGAGCAGGCTTTTCAGAGACATACTTGATCAGATCCATTTCAGAGATTAACCAAGTAGTGTGACGAATCATATACTGGCGAAGACGTTTGGCTACCCAAGCCAGAGCACAACAAGTTTTCTCAAGCATAGTGTACCGAGTCTCAAAGTCGGTAAACTTCTTGCTCAAATAGTAAATGGAAGACTCTTACCTTTTTGTTTTGTCTTGTTGGCCAAGTACACAACCCATTGAGTCCTCCAAGACTGTTAAGTAAATGATCAGTGGTCTTCCTTCCACTGGAGGTGATAGAATAGGTGGATTCAATAGGTATTCCTTGATACTGTCGAAGGCGGTTTGGCAATCTTCTGTCCAAACGCAATCCTGATTCTTTTTGAGTAATTTGAAAATCGACGCGCATGTCGCGGTCATGAGGAATATAAATCTGGAAATGTAATTCAAACGTCCCAGGAATCTCCTGACTTGTTTTTCAGTCTTTGGAGAAGGCATTTCTTGAATGGCCTTGACCTTGTCAAGATCAACCTCAATTCCTTTCTGGCTGACGATGAACCCTAAAATTTTCCTTGAACGGACACCGAATATGCACTTATTGGGATTCAAGCGGAGTTTGTACTTTCTTAACCGCTCGAATAGTTTTGACAGGTGGGTCACATGCTCCTCTTCTGTCTTAGATTTGGCAATCATATCATCGACATATACTTCAATTTCTTTGTGTATCATGTCATGAAACAGAGTAGTCATGGCCCTTTGATAGGTTGCCTCGGCATTCTTCAAACTAAACGGCATTACCTTGTAACAAAAAGTGCCCCATGGGGTGATGAAGGAAGTTTTCTCCATGTCTTCCGGCGCCATTTTTATCTAATTATAGCCCGAGAATCCATCCATGAAGGAGAAGACTTTGAACTTTGCTGTACTATCTACCAGCATGTCAATGTGCGGAAGGGAAAGTCATCCTTTGGACTGGCTTTGTTCAGATCCCAATAGTCTACACACATTTTAACCTTTCTATCTTTCTTTGGCACTGGTACTATGTTGGCTAGCCATTGAGGATATTCTGATGTGGCGAGGAAACCCACGCCAATCTGCTTATGTACTTCCTCTTTGATTTTGATGGCCATGTCTGGATGAGTCCTTCTTAGTCTTTGTTTTACTAGCGGACATTCTGATCTCAATGGTAGATGATGTTCCACGATGCTGGTATCCAACCCCGGCATGTCCTGGTAGGACCAAGCAAACACATCTGGAAACTCTTTGAGAAGCTTTATCAAACTTTCTTTGACAGTTGGACTGAGAAGTGCCCCAATCTTGACTTCTTTTCTCTCTTCTTCTGAACCCAAGTTGACTGTTTCCAACGACTCTTTGTGAGGTTTAATGGACCTTTCCTCTTATCTGAGTAATCGGGAGATCTCTTTTGGAATTTCTTTGTCATTTTCTTCTTCAGCCTCAAATACTGAGAATTCAAAGTTGGGAGAAGGCATCGGATCGTATGTTTTAATAGGGTTTAAAACAAGCAATCTGCATGACGTGATGATTTTGTTTTAGAAGAGATAGAGAGAATGCAAGAGTGTGTGCAGTGTAATTTTTTGAAAGATGCTTGTTTTTATTATTTGAGTTGTTTTTAGGATTACCATTTTCTGAAAAAGCGAAAAGAGAAAACAGCAATAAATGCGGAAATTACAGAACAACTTTATTTTATATATGATCTTGTCGATTCTTGAAACTACAGCCCTATAAAACAAAACTCAGTCGCTTTGGACGAAGCGAAGAGGGACATTTACAGAAAGTGAGCCCTATCAAAACATCCATTTCACCTGGGCAAGGTGAAAGGTTAAGATAAAGACGGCAATTACTTTGACTTATGAACAACTTTCGGAACGTTAACAGCAACCCATTGGCGGCGAACTCCTCGGTGAATCACAAAGTCTGGTACTTTCCTTCTTGATTTGTCTTCAGAAATAACGCTGATTTCTGGTGGAGCAGGATCGTGGGAATCTGTCTCCCAGGCAGATTTGTCGTAGACGAACTCTTTTGTTGTATCTTGCGCAGTGTTTGCACTCTCAGGTATATCTCCCCATCCAGTTGGCTGGATGTCTTTGAGCCTGATACGAGAGCTTTCAGGAGAGGTGTACTTAACCAGGTAATCGAATTTGCCACTCGGTTGTCCTAAGGTATCCCACACTTCTTTGGAACTGAAGGAGTTATCACTCTCGATGACGTTGACCTCGGGAAAAGCGTAGTTGATGAACTCAAGTACGGTAAGCTTTGCAAATTCATTGTTGTGCTGGATATTTTTAGAATGCCCTGAGTGTTGATCCCATGACATGGTGGGGACGCAGGTATTCTTTTCAATGATGCTCAGTTGATATACATCATTCGGTTGACTCTTTTGTCCTGAGTCTCCTGGGTACGGCTGCCAGATAGGCAGGCCATCCATTAGGCCATAATAGTCGTGGTCAAAGTTGTCTTTCATCAGAGTGTCTTCCTCTAATGAGTTGGGTCGAGCACGACATCCTTCTGGATCACAATCTCCGTATATCATTTTGACATCTGACCTCGGTATAAATCTCGGACTCTGTGCCGGAAAGAAAAATGGTATAGGCACCTCTTCCTGAGACATATAATCGTCCTCGTTAAGATAGGACTTCCATTCGTCATCTGTATCGGAGGAATCTCCCTCGTTGATAGTATGTACTTCTTGAGACACTGGGTGAAGGAAACCTCCAACGCGGAAGAAGTTTTGAATGGGATGAAGAGTTTCATCGTTAGTAGCTGTCCGGGTACAAGTTGAAGAAAAACCAAGACCCTTTTTTTTCTTATTGTCAGTAGGAATGACAAGCTATCCCCATCCTTTTGCATTGTTACTTTTAATCACTTCGAGAGCATCTTTGTACGAGGAAATCGACGTTCCTCTTTCTGATTGATTGTCGTTGCTCATCGAAAGTGCTTGGAACTGGGTTCCTACAACCTCTTCTAGTTCTACACAAGTGGACCACGATAATTTACTCACGATCAAGGCTTGCTCTCCGCAGACTGTGACTAGTTGGTCGTTCTTGAAGAACTTCAACTTTTGGTGAAGCGTCGAAGTGACTGCCCCAGCCTCGTGTATCCAAGGTCTTTCCAACAAACAGTTGTATGTTGCTCGGATGTCCATGACCTGGAAAGTGACTTGGAAAGTGTGGGGACCGATATCTACGGGAAGATCGACTTCGCCGATAACTGTTTTCTGGGATCCGTCAAATGCTTTGACGATGACCTCACTGCCTCTCATCGGAGATCCTTTGAATGATAGTCGCATTAGAGTGGACTTCGGCATAACATTCAGATCCAATCCGGTGTTAACTAGTACGCTGGCTAGAGCATCGTCTTGGCAGTTGACTGTAATATCATGTTGTGACTTTTGCCTTCTTCTGGCAATTCCTCATCACTAAACCCCAAGTTGTTGCAGGAAGTGATGTTGGAGATGATGCTGTCGAATTGTCTTATTGACACATCTTGTTCCACAAAGGCCTCCTCTAAGACTTTCTGTAGAGATTCCCTGCGAGCTTCGGAACTGAGTAAAAGTGATAGCACTGAGATTTTTGAAGGAGTTTGCAATAGCAGATCAACAATGTTGTATTCACTCTTCTGGATGAGCTTCAGCATCTCATCACTGTTCTTTGAAAGGTCGGGATCACTAGACGGACCGACTGGTTGATCAGGAATTTTTGTTTGAGGTATCTTTTCTCTGGTAGGTTCTCCAACTCCTCGGTTAAAGATTCGACCGCTCCGTGTTACTCGACTGATGTCTGCAATATTCACGACGGAGGGTAATGGAATTTCCTTTCCATTCTCAATTGTTGTTGCACCATATTTGTAAGGGATAGCCTTAGTTGATTCACACGGTAACGGTCCCAGTAGATAGATAACTACAGGAGCCTTCTGATTCTTCTGACCATTGTAAGTAATTTCAATCAGCTCCCGGTTGGGAACTTTCGATTCTTCAAGTAAAGGGATGATGGTACAAACATCTTTGGTCCTCTTATGATCAGAGATTATGACAACATCTTTGATTCGATCAGCGACAAAGTCTAGCATCGAATTGGTTGACCCAGAACTTGGACATGGTTGAATCTCTTTGTGGTCCAACTGACTTTGAAGGGTTGCTCGCACGAGGTAGCATCCTTGATTATCTTCAGAGCAAACTCTACAGCATTCATAGTTGTGTGGTGGCACCTGGCCACGTCTGCTTTGTATGCAGTGCAACCTTACTAGATCTGTTTCCATTGATAGAACATCCTAACTTTAATGCCTAGTAGGGTTTCCATTAATCATACTGACTTGTTGTGTGTCTTCGTTTAAATAGATCGGAAGCCACCAATGGTTTAACAAGTGTTGCAAAGTTCTTTGAATGAGAGCGCATCCCTGGTCGCTCTTACGGCATACTGTACAGTTCTGATAATTATGCGAAGTCAGAAAACCGAGCTGGACTTGTGTAGCATGTAACTCCACCAAGCTGGTATTCATCAAGCGAATATTAAAGATTTGAATCATATTCACTTGATACTGATTTCTATCGTGGTAATCCTGAATCCATCCAAGATCCTTCTGACGCCGGAGGGCCTCTTGTACAATAGAGCATCCCTGATTGTTTACTGAGCAAATCAGACAGGAATCGTAATCGTGCCGTGGCAGATTATGATGCTGGCTTTGCCTTGAGTGCATTTCCACCAAGTTGACATTCATCGCATGGATGTCATGGTTTTGAATGACGTTTGAATTCATATAAGTGATGTTGACCCCACGAATTCGGTGATATGGGATGCATCCAAGATCCAACTGTTCCTGTAGAGCTGATTGTACCACAGAACATCCTTGATTGTTCTTAGAGCAGATATCACACTGGTAATAGTTATGAGATGGTACATGCCCATATCCGCTCTATCTGCGATGCATTTTGACCAGGTTGCCCCTCAATAAGAGTACATCATGAAATTGATAGCTGTGGTTAGAATCTCCCTCTATCAAATTTACTGCAGCTTTCTCATGTTGAGGCAGCGATTTTGTCTGAACATTTGGATTCGCATCCTTGAAGGATAAGACCCTGCTCCTAACAAGTTTCTGTACATCGGATTTGAAGTTGTGACAGTTTTCTATGTTATGCCCCGGTCCTCCTTGGTGGTAAGGGCAAGTCTGATCCGCTTTGAACCAAAAAGGAGGATTTTTCGGAATTGTAAGAGGAGGCCTGGTTTGGACGTGCCCTTTGACTAGTAATAATGGAAACAGTTTTGCGTACAACATGGGTATAGGGTCAAACCCTGGTGGTCACGTTGTACGGTTGTTGTTGTACTGAGGATGAGCCTGTTGAAGAAGCTTTTGTGTCCTTTGCTGATATTGTTGTTGATTAGGTTGGCTCTGAGCAACCTGAGGTTGATACGTAGGAACAGGCGCAGGGTTGATAGCAGGAGTTACAGCTGCTACTGGTTGGTACCATCGCCTTTGCTTTCTGAGAGAGATATTGCCAATATCTTGCTCTTTTTTCTTAGGGAGAGCACTACCGTATCTTTTGGTACTGCTTGATGATCCAGCGTCTTTTACTAAACATCCTTCTCGGACTGCTTCTTCAAGATGAACTCCCATGCCCACCATCTCAGTGAAGTCACTGGGCGCACTAGCAACCATTATGTCATAGTAAAATGAACTCAAGGTTTTCAGGAAGATCTTTGTCATCTCCTTTTCCTCAAGAGGTGGAAAAATTTGAGCCGAAATTTCACGCCATCTCTGAGCATACTCCTTAAAGGTTTCCTTATCCTTTTGCGACATGGCTCTGAGTTGATCTCTGTTCGGTACCATGTCCAGATTATACTTATATTGTTGAATGAAGGCAGCGCCAAGATCTCAAAAAGTGACGATCTTAGTGCGGTTCAAACCCATGTACCATTTGAGTGCGGTACCGGTTAAACTATCCTGGAAATAATGGATCAGTAGCTGTTGGTTCTCTGTCTGAGTTGACATCCTCCAAGCATACATCACCAGATGACTTTGAGGGCAAGAGTTACCCTTGTACTTTTCAAATTTGGGCACCTTAAATTTGTGTGGAACTTTCACATTGGGGACCAAACAAAAGTCTGCGACGTCCTTTCCGAATAGATCCTGACTGCGAATAGCTTGCATTTCTTTTTGCTTTCGTTTCCAACAGAAGATATCTGTGGAATCTGTCCTTCTGGGATAGTGTGTACCATAGGTGGTGGTACAGTCATTACGGCAGTTACTCTGGGTGCCTCCCAAATTTTGTAACCTTCAGAAGTTGTTGTCATGCCCCTGGCATCTTCGCTTTCCCGAAGTTTGTAACCTTCAGGCCCAGCGGCTCCTGCTGCAGTTTCAGGATCTTTCGTGATCGGCGAAATATATCCTTCTGGGATATAGTTAAGTGGCATTCCCCATGGACGATCTTTAGGCATGGTATACCGAGGATCATACTTTTCCAGTATGGGTGTCGATGTGATCTCTGAGATCATAGTCCTTTGCTGTTACATCTGGGCTGCTGCCAGAGCTTGCATATCATTGTGAAGCTTTCTCAAGTCTTCTTTCAGAGCGTCGAGTTCTTCTCTCAACTCTCTGTTCTCTTCCTCGAGATTATCCATTTTCTTTTGTTGACTAGCCCGAGTATTATACGAATGAGACAGTTTGACTCTAGATTCGAGACACAAACATGAGATTCGTAGGTAAGAAGAATGCGTTATGTGAGAATGATGAATGATATGCAATGATTATATTAATTATATATATTTTTTGTTTAATCAAAATAAACTTCGACAATTGGATTACCAGTATCAAACAGTGGGGAGACCCCGTTTTATTGAATTCAAAGATTGCAGAATGGAAATACAGTAATTTACATAGTGTTGTAAAAGGAAATGTCTAAGCTAATGGATCCTGAGTCCTCTCTGAGGAGAGCTCAGGTGTTGGTTCTGGTATTTTCCTTTTCTTTGACCGGGGCTCTCGAGCCGTTGTCGGGTTGTCATTCCTTTGCCAAGTGAAAGGAGTGAGCAAATTCCTTTGGTCATCTTAGTTTTCTACAGCATGTTGCTCCAAAATCTCGATCAGAGCATCCTTTTCTTTTAACAGTTGTTGTATTTTCTTACACTCCACATTGAGAATATGGTACTTGTTTTTCCAAGACTTCTTCTCCTGTTGAACTCTGTTGAGAGTAACCTGAAGTTTTTCCATATCTAACATAAAATAAAGGAGAGATTCCTTTAACGGAAGAACTTCTTGACGAGGATAAGGCATCCTCAGCTTTTGGGCTCAAGTTTGTATCCAGTGAAGATAAGGTTCCACTGAGACACAGTCTGGTTTTCCTAGAGACTCTCTTCCTTTCATGTGAACATGTTTCCAGGCATGCACTATTTCTGTCTTTAGTGCTCTATCATTTTCTCCTTCCTTGAAGAAAAGACCTCCCAGATGAGCATTATGCAGGACATGTCTCATCGGGTATTCAAATTGACGACGAACTAAAACTAGATGATAGTTGATTCCTCCTTTAGTTCCTATGAGGGGTACATTAGGGAAGTTTCCACAACTGTCAATGATTCTGATCCCATCATAGATTCGATTGTACCAGTCGATGTCAGAGTTGGTAAGAGACATGATTCTCTGCGACCAACGTAAAGTATTCTTAGGATCCAAAAATACAGCAAACTTGGGCAAGTGGGAAATGAACCATTTGTACAGCAGGGGTACACAGCAGGTGATCATTCCTCCGCTCTACAAATTCCTTCAGTGTACGAAATGATAAGCATCTGCGAGCAAGGTCGGCACAGGGTTTCCAATCAGAAAAATCTTAATGGCATTGATATCTATGAAGTTATCAATGTTGGGAAACAGAAATAACCCGTAGGTGAGCAAAACAAAGATGCTCTCAAAAGCGGCCACGTTTCCTATACTAGCAAAGTACAGGGCCTTCTTTATCAAAAACTTGGCTGGTAAACCTTGGATTCCACCCTTAGTGGTCATGTGAGTCCTGACTTCTGACTCGTCTAAATAGATTGCTCTTGCAATGGTTTGATCCTTTGGAATTTCTTCCAGCCCAGAAAAGGGAGCTTGGTCCGTGATAGGTAAATCAGTCAGGTGAGAGTACTCCTCCAGTGTTGGTGCTAGTGAATAATCCGGGAAAGTGAAACAGTGATAGACTGGATCATAAAACTGAATGAGCGTAGCCAGGATTCCTTCAATTACATGGACCCTTAACAGAGACAGCAGTCCTCCGTACTTAGCTCTGAAAGCATTAGGGTTGGTGATCATCCTTGCAAACCCTCTCAAATCCTCTAGTTTTAGAACCTTGAAGATGTACTTGTGAGTCTTCCTTCTACCGAAATCCATAACGCAATCTTTCTCTCTGATATTTGCAATCATTGTCTTAGTTTAATTTGAAAAAGAGAGACTAGAAGAGAAATTTTTCTTTGTTTAATGTTTTTTTTAATGAAATTGATGCATGAATGTAGCACACAAAAACATAGAAAAAACATGGGGTCGAAGGTTCGGTGTCATGAAGCCATGGCTCTACCCATCCCCAAAGGTTATACTGGTGATTTTTTGTACCTGTCCTCACAATCATTGACCCCTCTTAGGATGACAACAGCAGGCTGGTTCACCCGAGCGACCTGCAGTATCTTAGAGTAATCTCAAATGAGGGTAGTATCGCGTGACAACTATTTTCGATAGCTTCCACACTATAAAATAGTAACATGGTTTCAGTCTACTAAAATCATCAGCTTCTCAGATAACCCAATCGAACAATCTGCTTTCAACAACCGAAGTCGTATAGGCATTGAATCCGCAAAGGGTCTCTCCACTAATTCGATGGTCGACCGGGGCCTCTTATTTGGGAGTCACTCCCTGTAAGATTACCCGTCTAGTGCCATCACTTATCTTAGATGTATACTCAATCTTTCTAGATTGAGCATCACCCGCAGTCCCATTAGCAAAAAAATAAACACGGATATCAATTAGGAAAAGCGATATATATATTTATCCTAAAACTAAGATCCTAGACCTCTTAAGAGCTACAATCCTAGTCCTATACAGACAATGACTCCCCACCAGAGTCGCCATTTTACTGTAGCGAGCAATTTTTGTCGGTGACGCGACCACCTTATCGCTGAAGTTTGGGTTTTCCTCCTCGAGGAGAAAGGGTGCTACTTTCTGATTTCTTATTTATCCCGTGAAGCTGGAAGGGAAAGGGAAGCTATCTAAAACTAACCTTGCACGTGAATGTTTAACTGAACAAATGCTTTAAAGAGATTGGGGGGTTCAGGGTCAGGTTATACAATGGGTAGTTATCAATTACCCATCCTATATGTGGTTATCCACAGGATGTTAGCTTTTAGGTTTCGCTTTGTAATTGATAGTGTTTATCTACTGATGGATTGGGAAAGTTTCTTGGGAAGTATGAGTGAGTGGGTGAGTTATTGATGTTCGGGTGTTCCCGATGTTTTTGGTAAGGTACTAGACCTAAGTTTTGGTGTAAAGGTACTGGACCTAGAGTTTTTGATTAGTATGCTCGCTAAGATTTCGCAATCTTATGCCTACGTATTCCCGTTTAAACGAAACAGGGAAATCAGAGCGATCGTAGTTCCTCCTATACTAAGGGAGGAAATTGATGTTTTGATGTCTTGTTCAAAGCCCAAGATTGAAGCTAAAAGGGTATTTGTGTCTTGTTCAGAGCCCAAGATTGAAGCTAAAAGGGTATTGAGAGGGAATTTGTCATCTCTAAAGAGAGATTGTTGATTTTTGTGTGCCTTGATCAAAGCACAAGGTTGATGCTAAAAGGTTAATTGATTTGGCTAGGGGATTTCTTTATACAAAGCCTAAGAGGAGGCTGGATAAGATCGACTCAACCAGAGAGTGTTTTATCTGTCTTGTATAAATCCCAAGACTGAGGCAAAAAAGAGACTGACTCTTTAGGGAATATTATTATACAAAGCCTAAGAGGAGGCTAAAAAAGGGTTTTGACTCCGTCAGGGAGGTTTATATGTGTCTTGTACAAAGCCCAAGATTGAGGCTGAAATGGGAAATTTAACTGACTCTGGTGAGGATATTTTTTATGTACCTTATACAAAGCCTGAGACGGAGGCTAAAAGGGTTTAACTCTGCTGGAGAGTATTATCTGTCTTGTACAAAGCCCAAGATTAAGGCTAAAAGAGTTTGACTCTGCTTGGGGAAGATGACTCTGCTAAGGAAGATATTTGTCCCAAGCTCAAGAGAGGGAAATTTATGCCTTGTACAAATCCCAAGATTGAGGCTAAAAGGGTTTGACTCAACAAGAGAGTGCTTTATCTGTCCTGTATAAATCCCAGGATTGTGGCTAAACAAGCTGGAGAAATCCTTATACACAGCTTGAGAGGAGGCTAACTCCTGCTAGGGGAAATCTTTATACCAAGTTTGGATAAAGATTGACTCAACGAGAGAGTATTTTTATCTGTCTTGTACAAAGCCCAAGATTGAGGCTAAAAAGGGTTGACTCAACAAGAGAGTCTGAAAAGGTGATTGATTCAACAAGAGAGTCTGAAAGTTGATTGACTCGACAAGAGAGTCTGAAAGTTGATTGACTCAACAAGAGAGTCTGAAATTTGATTAACTCAACAAGAGAGTCTGTTATACTCAACCAGAGAGTGATTTGCTGTCTCGTACGAAGCCCGAGATTGAGGCTCAAAGGGTATTGACTCAACAAGAGAGTCTGAAAAGGTTAGCTCATTTGGGGAGAATCATTGTACAAAGCCCAAGAGGAGGCTGAATGTGTTGAGGAAAGATCATTATACAAAGCCTAAGAGGAGGCTAACTTTTGCCGGGGGTAATTGAGATCCCGAGGCCGGTCCAAGTGGGGAGTCAACTCTTGCTGAGGATTACAGAAGAGTTGTGGTATCAGATACCTTGAGGTTCTGATTTGGGATAAGCTGATCCTGGTTGGGGAACTCTCATGAGAGAGACTGGGTTTATGCTGGAGATTAATCCAGAGTGACCGAGGTTCTTCCTATACTTATAAGGAACTTGAGAATGTCTTCGAGACTCAAGGGATTAGACTGTCCATGTCTACTAGTGTGGGAGAATTTTATCTTTTTTATGATGCCTCCCAGAGGAGGCACGGTCATTAAGGGATGAGATCAACCCTAAAATGGCCAGAGTTTTGACACTGGAAAGACTGCTCTAGCAAAAGATGACTAAGTTCTGTCTTATACCTTTAAGAGGTTGTCTGGGTCCTTGTATTAAGCCCAAGGGAAGGCATGAGAACTTCTAAGAAGCCGAAGGGTCCTTGTACAAAGCACAAGAGGAGGCGGGGATGCTTTTAGGAAGCCTGTGGGTCCCAAACCAAGAGAAATTCAAGAAATGCAATTCACAGAGAAGAGATCATTTCAGGAAAGTTTGAGGTTTGAAGAAACTCAAGAGATGTTATTCACAGAGAATAGATCAACTCCGGATGGTAGAATTTCATTAACAATTTCTAGGGGTGACAGTCTGAGAAAAGGTTCACCGAGAATACTGCCTTTCTCTTTGTTCCATATTGTTTAACCCCAAGAGAAGGGAAGACTGTATCTGGAAATCCTATGGGGGTCTAGTTTTGTTTGTATTTAAGAGTGACCAACTGGGCTTTACCTAGTTCTAGACCTAGTTGCCGGGGAAAACTCTAAATAACTATACTAGTATATATACAGTTGATATATGACAAGTATTTAAAAGAGTATGAAAGAAGACTAACCATGCACAGCTTCCCACAATACAGTTATATATATGAAAGTGAGTAAATGAAAGTCGTTAAAACTTACAGGTGAGCAAGCTTCCATGTTGTGTGGTTAGTTGTTCAAAGATATTAAAGAAAGTTTTGATCACAACATATATATTGAATCTAAATCAAAAGGGAGATTGCTTTGAAAATTTTTGTGGGGCTTATACTTAAGGAGAGGCCCAAGGCTCTAACAGTGATCGCACCGTTATTTTAAATCTCGTCTTGGGACTTATACAATGCCTGAGGCCCAAAAAAAGGTTTATTTACAAAAGGGTTGGGTCTTACAACTCAAGGAGAGGCCCAAAGATTATTTAAAGAAAATAAATGGGACTTACAACACAAGGGTAGGCCCAGTTGATTTTGTTAAAAAGGCGACGATCGCGCCGAACTTTTGAAAATATCAGGACTTATACAATACACTGAGGCCCAAAAAGGTTTTATTTACAGAGAGGTGGGACTTACACTCTATAAAGAGGCCCAAAAGCTTGTTTTTGTACAAGATATGGGGCTTACAATTCAAGGAGAGGCCCAAAATTTTTTTATTCAAACAGGCGATTGCGCCGAGGTTTTTCTTTTAACGCAGAGGGACTTATACAATATCTAAGGCCCAAAATGGTTTTGGTTAAAAGGGGATTGGGTCTTATACTCTATTAGAGGCCCATGAGTGATTTTAAGAAAAAGAATGGGGCTTACAACTTAGGGAGAGGCCCATGTGGTTTTATTTTAAACTGGCGATCGCGCCGAGATTTTTGAAAACACCGTGGGTTTTATACAATGACTGAGGCCCAAACTATTTTAGTTTCAAAGAGGGATTGGGCCTTACACTCTATTAGAGGCCCGTGAGTGTTTGAAAAAGATTTGTTGGGGTGAAAATTAAAGAAACCCTAATTTCATTTTCTTTTAAAAGTAATCCTTTTAATAAAAATGAATAAAATGACAAAAATACCAAATAAGTCTAAATAAACTACTTGTGATTTTTGGTTTAGGTTTGAAAAATGAGGTTTTAATCACAAGATCATTTAGGACTCATTTGATTTTGATTTTCAAGATGAATATTCATTTTTAAAAGGTTTAAAAACAATAAAAATGAATTTATTTATAAAAATACCAACAATATTAAATAAATAATATAAATCTGATTTTTTTGTGGAATAAAATATTTCAACATTTTTGTGATTTTTTACAAAAAGAACCAATCAAAAATAATTAAAATTGAGAGAGTTATTAATTTTCCAAATCATTTAAAAAATAATATGAAAAATAATAAAAATGGAATAAGTGATTAAAAAGAGGTCTGGGGCGAGGGGGATTCGAACCCCAGACCTCTCACTTGCCAATACTCACAAACCAGCTGATCAACCACTGGGGCGCAATGTCAATTCATTAAACATATGGCAAATGAAAAATATATAGAGAACTTGGTTTGAAAACCTGAAGAATGGCGCCATGGCCATCTTCTTCCTTGGGCCAGATGCGTGAAGCTCTCTATCTCACTCGTTTCTCAACCATTTGACACGATCCAAACACCAAATTCATGCATTTTTAACAAGGAACATGATGGCAATATTTGATTTCATTTATTTTCAGTGTGTAGCAAGTTACATCAACATGAGTGTATGAACCCTAATTTTGCAAAAGCAATCGTGCAGACATGTTTGTGAGTGTTATGGTCAAATTTTTTGAGGGGAAACACTCAACATATAATGATAAGCTATTGGCAAAAGTATCATGCAAGAAAATATTCATGGATCATGTTATGAGAGTTTGAGGCTTACCTTGCTGCAAGAAGAATTGGAACTATGCACAAAGTGTGTTCCGTAAGTAATTTGATGACCTCTACAGCTTCAATGGATGGTATGGAGTGGATTGCAAGCCTTAGAACACTTTGAAAATCTTTGGATCAAGTTATGGTATCCCAATTGCATAAGGGCTAGGTTGAAGATTGATATTTTGATTCAGGTGTTTCAGAAGTGGTTTAGGTGTTTGGACAGCTTCTATACATTATGTGTTATGTGTTAGAAGTGATGGTTTGAGTTGCTTTGCTCTGCAACTCAAAACCCGATAGCACTTGCTCAAGAACAAAGAAATTTGGCACTTAAGGAGAGAATGAGAGAAAGCAATGTTGTAGGCTACTTTTGTATAGTTTGAATGATCAGTTAGGACCTCTATTTATAGCGGAGGAGTTGTGTTGAAGTGGTTCTCTTGAAGCTCAGAGGATAAGGTCATGGTTCAATGGTCTTGACTTGGCATAAATTCCTCTTGCACTAGGTGTAACACCTGCCCCAAATAGATCAGTTATGTATTGACTGGTTCCACATTCCTCTGTCATTTTAATTGTTGTTTAATCAGAGAACTTGACTGAGGAGAGTGAGAATCTTGAAAGTGCACTATTCCACATTAATTCCCTTTGAATTCAAGGCATATATGCCAAAAACTCATCAATTCTCAAGGACAAACCCTTGGCATTTCAGTCCAAGTTTGTTTGTTGGATCAGATGCATTGTGATCAGATTAGATTAACTTGGCATAGTGATCCTTGGCTTTGACTCAGAAATCGTGTAAAGTAAGAAAACATGCAAACTGGTTTTTTTATGACAACCTTGCCATGGTGTTTTGCAGCAGCCATAACTCTTGGCTCAAGCTGAGTTGTTTCATGCCAATAAGTTCCTTGGATTGTAGGAAATATGGACAACAACTTTGATGTTTACATCTTGAATTGATTCAACCTAAAACTATGTGAAACAACCCTCCAAGTTTTGGTGTTTCACTTGAAATCTGCCTTGAGCAGAATTTTTCTAAGTGTTAGAAAAAGATGCATTTTCATGTTTTTAGTGATTTTGATCCAGTCATAACTTAAAATCTATGAGGAATTGGAATGAGATGTAGTTGACACTTTTAAAGTATGCCATGAGAGCTACAAATCCAGCTTTGGACCATCCAAAATGGTTGCTTGGATCTCAAGTTATGGTCCTTGGAAGTTGGTACCCTAGCCACTTTGTTTCATAACTTAGAAAAATTCTAAGTTTTATGGTTACCCCTTTTACAAGTTATCCCACTTTCTTTGATTTTTCTTGATGAATGATGATTCAAATCATATATTAACATTGTTTTAGGGTTGAGGAACCATAATTGTGAAAAATCTCAAAAAGTCAAACTTGACTTTTGTGCACAGTTGACTTTTTATCAAATGAATTCCAAACTGTGCGATCCTTGGTAAAATCAAGTCGTTGACCTAAATCAAACCTAATGGATATGTTCCATAGGTGTTGTAGGGTGTATTGAATCATGTCCCAAGGTTTGGGAGCATGTCCTGATCAAAAGTCAAAGGTACAGTTGACTTTATTCCGTGAAACCTTAACTGTGGTCCTGATGAAATTGAAACTTGTAGATCAAGCTTCTTGGATCAATCCATTGTTGTAAATGGATCAATGTGGTGTGTTGGAGACCCTCAAATCATGCCTTGAGGTCTTGACTCATGTTTTGTCCCCAAAAGTCAACTTAGGGGTGAATTAGGTCAAGAAACCCTAATTCCTGATTCTTTTGTGGATGCATCCCCTGAGGTAAAATTGACTTGATGATTGGGTCCGTGAGGTCCCTGTAGTATCTTGAGTTATACTTTGAAGAATTGGCTCATGCCTAGAGGAATATTTTAATTTGGAGGCCCTGGTCGACCAAAACCCTAATTTGGTGACACTGGTGATCTTGAGGCTTGATCCACTTGGAATGCTGCAATCTTGTGCTTGATTCTTGATGTGGGAGTCCTCTTGATCCATTTTAGGTGTTTGAGAGGTTAGACAAGTTGAAGATTATGTCATTCCTTGATTGATCCTTTGTCTAAGGCTCTAAGAGGCCTTAAAACCCTAATGCTTGATTGCAGGGAATGCTCAAACATCTCTAAGGAGATTGATGAGGCATAAAGCTACATCCATATTGTGATGATGATTTACACAATGATGGGAAATCTTAGTGGTCAAAATTTGGGGTATGACAATGATTACCGAAATTGCTGAGCATTTTAGCTATGATCCGACTGCACACAATGACACGCCAGTCTCAGGTAAGACCCATCTGGACATGAATGCTCTGGTCCAGCAAAGGATGATTGCTTATGTTGATGGTTGCTATGGTTTATTATGTTCTGAGCAATTCGTTATGCCACTTCCTAATCCTAATAGAATAAGGATTGATGATACTAATAACTGGCTTTATGGGAGTGCCGTCCTCGATGTGGTGGACGAGCAGGATGATGAAAATTTGAATGCAGGTGAAGAAAAGTTCCATACAGAGCCAGAACCGCAATGAACTATTCCTCCTCGTGCGGGAACCTCGACCGCGGGTACGGGGTCCTTCTCCATGGAACCGGACCAATGGTCGTGGATTAAAACTGAAATTAGTGAAATCAGGGATGAACAGGCACGCCAAGGACGTGAGCAGACCCGACAGGGCAACATCTTGGATGAGATGCAGATAATGATGCAGCAAATGATGCTGCACTTTCCTCCTCCTCCTCAGTGAGGCTACGTGAGTCCCCTCTCATGTTTGTTCTAAAATAGTGAGGTCACTGTTTGGTTCAAGTGTGGGGGGGGGGGGGGTTATTTTATTTGCTTTTTGTGTGATTTATTTTTTCGTTATTTCACTTCAGTTTAAGTAATTTTGTTTATTTTGGTGTGTTTAATGTTGTGTGTTACAGATTGAGGACTTTGGTGTCGGATAAATGTGAAACTCTTAGTAAGTGGATGAAAAGACACGACCCAAGCATGATCTCAAGGAAACCCTTGGAAGTTGATATTGCTAAGTTGATGATTGGACGCGGCTTTCCAACGCGGGTACTGATACGGGAATACTGTGCACCCGAGACGGAAATGATACCACATCTCACGGAAGGGACCTAGGAAACTGTCAGCGTACTAAACATGGTGATATTCTAAAGAGCCAAACACTTTTGCATCATGAGAGTATCAGGTATGTCTTTGTCACTCTGAGCTTGCGTATTCGTCTGTTGGATTTTCTATGCACACATCTACACACTGAGGCACTTGTTTTTGTTTAACCCTGAGCCTTTTAGCCAACCATTGTAATTTATCCTTTGCTAACCCCATTGAGCCATATTCCCCTTTGTTTGTTTTAACCATATCATGTTAACCGTAGCCTAAACACTTCCTTACCCTGCTCGGACAAGTGTTATCAATTTCTAACCTGTGTGAAAATCTAAGTTTGGGGTTGAAACACTCACAATAAAAGTAAGTGCGTTCGAAAAAAATAATAATAAAAAAAGAGAGAAAAAGACAATGAAAAAGTCTTGAAAAAAAAGAGAAGAAAGAATGCACTTACCTCTTGGAGGATCCAGTTCAAAAAAAATCTAAAAATAACCTCAAAGCTTCATTAGAGGAGAGAATTGGAGAATCCTAATTAAGTTGTGTTCAATCCCGTCGAGTGTGAAAAGTGCAAAAATTTACACAGTGACAAAAGAGATAACACTACGTCTAAGCCTAAAAACCGTTTGTTTTCCCTTTTTGTTTGTTTACCACACCTTGTCCCTCAGCCCCGTTACAACCTGAAAGTCCTCAAGTAGTGTGTGTTGTGCGTGTGATATGAAGATAGACGATATTCAAACTTATGAGTTGGTGTTGCATACTGTGATTTTTGAACGTAAACACTTTAACCCGAGGGATGCGGTGAGATTGTGAAAAGCTGACAGGTGAAAAGGAACTCGGATGTGGAAATGTGGTGAACTGTCAAAAGTCGGGTAAGAAGGAAACCGTTGAAAGGAAAGTGGGAAGTGAGTTGCGAAAAGTCTTGGCAATATTGTGGTAAGTGGTAATTTGGGGGTGACCGACTTGTCTCTAGCATCACTTGAGGACAAGTAATGAGATAAGTTTGGGGTTGTGATCGGTCACCAATTCTATGAGTTTTTCATCTATTCATTCGGTATAAAGTCAAGAAGTAGGTAACATTTCATTTAGTATTTCTATTGTTTCTTCGCTCTTTTGCAAATTTAGTTAATGGTTTAATTTTTAGTAGTTTTCATTGTTTTGTGCATTTTATGCGTGTTTTGGTAGTTTGGGTTGGTTTCATATCACAACGTGGAAGCCCCGGAGGACTTACGCGAAGAATGGAAAAGTTCGGAGTGTTTCGAAAGCTTTTTGGAAGAAGCCAGAAGCCTGACACGGCCCCCGTGTTACCTGTGTCAGGAGAAGTGATGAAAAAAAGAATTTGGGCAAGAGTCAGAGAGCTGACACGGGTGCCCATATCAGCTGACACGGGTGCCCGTGTCAGCCGACACGGCCCATGTCAGCACACCTGGAGTGGAAAAGTTTTGCGCAGAGAGTCAGAGGGCTGACACGGGTGCCCGTGTCAGCAAGCCTGGGAGAGACAACTTTTTGATTTTTTTCATATTTTCAGAGTTAATTGCCCTGAGGGGTATTCTGGGAATTTCGCACTGTTATGATTGATTTGGAACTACTTAGGCTAGGTTGAGAGAAAAAAATAGACACTTTTACTTTGACGAATAATTTACAATAGAGTTTATGCGATCAAGGAGATTTGGAGAAGACGATCGTTCTTGAGCGGAAGCGATTGAAGAATTAGTTTTCCTCCGATCAAATTGTAATGTGTACCTTTAATTTTCTTATTGTTTTTGTTTTGAATACTATGAGAGGCTAAACCCCCCAATGCTAGGGGGTGTCCCTGAATTGTTATGTAATGAATACCTTTTGAATTATTCGATGAGACTATGCATTTTTACCTTAATCTTTTGTTATGCAATGTGTTTAACGCTTTTTCAATAGGACAAATTGGGAATGATTTACGATTAGGGATTAGGCCTGAAAAACCAACCTAATGCTTTTGCGTAATAACATTATGGTAGATATTGCCTAGGAATGAGGATATCCCGTAGTGACTGATAAAATCTTGTTAGAACTATTGCTTGATGTTCTTCCTTGACCGCTGAGGAATTAGGGTCAAGGGAGAAAATCAAAGGTTTTTTTGTTAAGGAATTAAAGGAAAATATTATTGAGATTCAGTAAAATTAAGGTTTTGAGGCATGTCTCTTTGATAATGACTTAGGATTCTTATAGAGCAATTCATACACCTTTCCCTAGCATATTTTCTCATAATTGTTAAAGTCATTTTTATTATCCTGCTTATTTCATACCGTCATTATAATTATTTTCAAAACCACCAAACAAAACCCCCAAAAGGATATTTTTGTTTAATTGAAATAACATTTGTACTTACAATTGCACGCAGTCCTCGAGAGATCGATTCTGGGGATAACCCCAACTATTACTACATCGGTAAAAATAGTACACTTGCTATTTTACCGATCACAACCCCAATCGTACACCCCAGCCCTACAACCTCATTCGTACAGCTCCGCCGTACAACCTAACCCGTACTCAATTTTTTTGATTTTTCATTAAAAAAAATCCAATTTTTTAGAAAATTCTATTTTTTGACATTTTTTAAAATACTTATTTTCTCCGCATTGGGAAACAAAACAAAATAACAAGATGCACTAGAACAAACAGAGCAACAGAATTCGCAAATTTTATAGAAACCCCAAAAGTTAAGAAATCATAACAATAATATCACAATAATCATACAATTCACAAATTATCGGAAAATCTCTAAAAAGGGCATCACAACAATCACAGAAGCATATGTGATTCCATTGTAATAACAAAATTATATAGTAAAACATCAATCAGTGACCTTAAGGGTTTTGGCCAAACCCCTGGGTCACAAACAAGGATAAAGGTCATAAACAATTCCCCCTTTTACCTCAAAATTTGAAGTTTTGACAAAAATGTTCATGTTCCTCACGGTCGCTCCCAAAGCTTTGTTCCAAAACCTCAATTTCATGATTGGCCGCTATCCTAAATTATTTTTTCTCAACGACAATATTTCGAATATTCCCAATAATTAATAAAATAATCTCAATAATTACTTTATTTTATAAGTTTCTATTTTGCAAATAATATAACATTTTTATTCTATTAAACAAAAATTCCACTAAATAATTGTTTAATAAAAATATAATTTAATTAATAATTTTAAAAAAAACCATTTTTATTTTATTCGACTAATTATTCCAAAAATCTCTAATTATTCTAATAATTCAATTTTATTTCTCCGCCCTCAAATACTCTATATTATAAGTAATTATTGCATTATTAAAATACCCCTAAATCCCACAAAACACCAAAATAACTCAAATAATTCAGAATAAATTTAAATAAACCAAATAACACACATAAAAACACTCAAATAATTAAATAAGATTAGTATTTAAATTTGGGGTGTTACACTTGGTGGCTATAAATATGTTAGTAACTTTATATTGAAAGAGACTTATACACTTATACATCAGCTTTTCACCTCACGTGAGCTAGCTCTCATGGCCCTAACAAACTTAAAGCATGTGACAACCCTTATCCGTTAGGGGTTGTCACATATATTGTACTTTTATCTAGTAAAATTAGTGTCCACTGTGGGGCCCTAGTAAAAATGACCTGGACCACACTAAATGCATCCAACCGGGTATTGTCTTTGTGCTCTCCCCACATCATGGTGAACAAGTAGATAGCTGCTTCAGCCATCAAAGACTCTAACGGTGAGGAAAGTTTCACAAAAGAGATGCACGCTATGGAGGACCTTCGTCGTCAAAACCAAACTTTGAAGGACAAAATCTATTAAATCCAGCAGCTCCAAAAAGGGATGAATATGTTCAATGAACCCGAAGCATTAGTGTTGGGTGAGAATATGCAATATAGGTATGGACTAGAGGGGGTGAATAGACCCTTTCAAAATTTATCCGAATTTCAAAATTGTTTCTCAAGGTTTTCAAAATGAAATTCATAATTTACGTTGCATAAAGCGATTTTTAGAATCAAAGATGTTATGCTTATCTTGGAAGGATAACAAATGCAGTTATACCACAATTCACAATTATCTTTAGATTATTCGAAGACAATAACAAAAAGTTACAAACTATATTGAATTGACACTACAAGAAAATTGGCATATTGCGACGGTTATTTTGGCAGGTTACGACGGTTAAAACCGCCGTAATTTGCAAGTCATGACGGTTCCAGCACTGTCGTAGAAACGTGTGTCGCGAGGCCGTATCGCGTCGGTTGTCAAAACCGTCACACCAACCGTCGTTATCTCTAACGACAGGTAGGAAACTGACATAATATGCATATTGCGACGGTTACCAACCGTCGTAACTTTCCATTTAATTTTTGTTTTTATTGTTGATTACGACGGTTCCAACCGTCGTAACTTTCTGTTCCACAGGTGCATCCGCAGGTAAATCCGTAGGAATATTTCTTTCCACAGGTAAATCCGCAGGTAATTTATTTTTAAATTTAAAAAAAAATTGTTTGTAGAAATATGAACATAATGGGTATTCTTCATTCAACTAAACATATATATCATATTACATTTATACAAGCACCATGTCACTTTATATGTTAGAAGCTTATCATATTACAATTACATGCAGATAAAGAATCAAATACATTTGATAGGATCTGTTTATCTGGTAGTTAAGATCTTTCTTAAACTATCATTATTTGAATCACAAGCTTGCAACTCTGTTTCTTTCTGAGAGCACCAGAATCACAATCTCAACAACATCCTCAACCTGCAGTTAATATACAACTTAATTAAACTTCAATGCATAACTTAATACAACTTAATTAAACTACAACTTAATTAAAAGGCACATATTAAAAACTGCATCTAGAAACCTTACTTTACCATTCATTCCAAGGAATATTGCAAGACGATGAATAATGAATAACTGAGACATGCATTTTTCTAGTTGCAATGTTTGTATCATGAAATGAACATGTAGTAACTAGTATCAACCCATTGGAATTTTCACTGTAAGAACAAAATCTGTCTATGCTAACCAATGGTAAGAGTTGACTTGTGACCTCAAGAAACGAATTTCAAATCTCCTCTGAAATGATTCTAAAATGATCATTAGAGTCACTTAAATTGATAATATTCCCCCTTCCCCATTTCTTTTAAAAGGACGGACGTATAGTAACTAGTAGCGAATACAACTGAGTTTTTACTAAAAAAGTGAAATCAGTTTTTGCTAACCTATTAAGCGATACACAAACATGTTTACCAAAGGCATAAGGTAGAAAGACAAGGGTGACCCAAACCTATGCTCTCAACAGCACTGCCATTGCAGAATGAGTGTGATGCTTTCGGCCGGCAAGCCACTGTAAGCATTAATGGTTACTGCGCCTGCTAATTGCAGCACCAAACCACTACCGCATCTGTGAAATGGATTTTGGGGCAAAATTCTTCAAATACTTATATAAGAACCATTGTCTCTTTTTTTTATAAGGGTATATAAATGTCAGCTCAAACCATCTTAGGGATAATGTTCTGTAAATGTAATTCATTATAATATGTTCTTGGCAATGTTATCAAATAGCGGCGCCATGGCCAATAAACATGGGGGATTTTGGGTATGTATACGACTACAAGACTAAATTTCTGTAACAAGCTATGTTTTAGATGATATGATCATTAGATGTTCATGCCTCAAAATTTCAAAAGCATACCAAAAAGTTAATAGAACATTTGGGAAAGTTGAACAAGATTGGTTCATAAACTGTTGCAGACTTGATGTTCAGTTTGTATTTTCCACCAAAAAGAGTTTGTACCAATAAAAGAGATTGAAACTAATTCTTTATTTTCTATTATAAAACCATATACCGTTGACTTCTTGAAATACCTAGTAATTTTGATAACAAAAAAGTCCATCACAACACAAAAAACTCCAGCAAGTCTTTAAGGCTATCTACTAAATCTGATAACCAAAATGACTAATTAGACATGAAAAATATTCACTGATTCAAAACAAAACAGAAAAAAGAAGATAGAAAACAATGAAAATAACACAGATTCATACCAAGACAATTTTTTTATTGGGAGTAGCTGATTGACTTAATTGTTCGGCTTTTTCGAATATTGCTCTTAGATCGTTGCATATTAGGGATAATCCATTCATGTCCATGGTGTTAGGGATTACCTAAGCATGTTACGAAAAAGTGTATTAAGAATATTGCTCCCTCTTTAAGACGAATTTGCTTCACACTCTGTTCATAACTCAGCAACTTCATTTTTGAAAATGTATTAAGAATCTCCAACTTCCTCTCCAATCTGTATACCACAAAATAACCAAGGTTGTTGCAGTAACAGGGAACATATGTGGATTTCAAGTTTATAACTATAATAATATGGGAAATAATGATAGAGAAAAGATTTTGATAACAAACATATTTCACGAATGCTTGTTTTCACTTTGTCGTTGTGTCCTTATGGATGGATTCATAGTTTGCGGTTCAGTTTCATGTCCGAAAAAACCGATAAACCAATAAATCAAAATCAAAAGGAGATAAATAGTAAATATGTAATCAAACTCATAAATTAAAAAGAAGCAATAAACACAATGACAAAGAACGAAGAAAAATAAAAAGTTAAAATCGCAAAACCCTTACTTGATATAGCATTCCATTCTACCTCTGGCCACCGTAACCATTCAACCACTGTGGGTCAGCCGTTAACCATAGGATTCTTCGATTCCTCTTCTATTCTTCATTTCTTGCATATGTTGCTCGAAAGTACATTACACGTAGAGCGATAAAGATTCAACCTAGGGTTTGAGAGATTGAAATTTGGAAGGGTAGAAAAGGAAACCATAATGAAATTTGAGGGTTTCAACATAGGGTTTGAGAGATTAAAATTTGAAAGAGTAGAAAAAGAAACCATAGAATTTTGGATTTGGAGGAATTTTAGAATAAATTCTAAAAGGATAGAGGTAGTGAAAAGGTTTAGGAAGTATTATAAAATTGGGGAGAAACTATTGAAAAAACGAAAAACCTTTAATTTTAACAAATAAGTGGAGGGCGACAGTTGTTTAACCGTCGTGACTTGAATTTTTTGAGGGGTGTCGGTTATTTAACCGTCGTGACCTAGATTTTATGGCGGTTTCATTAATCAATCGTCACCACCTTTCGTAATTTTTTTAACAGGAAAAGGAAGGTTGGTATAAACCATCGTGGCAACCGTCGTTACTGGAAAGTTACGACGGTTATTAAGTAACTGCCGCGATTTATGTGTCGCAAAATCCTAATTATCTTGTAGTGTGATAAAATGTAAAGTTTCACTAGAAGTTGTGTTTACAAAATTCAATTGTTATAGGATTCTAACACCATAGTTTGCATATTTTAATCAGCACTAAAACATAAATAGGTTCCGATTATAAAAAAACCTACACTTATGTATTTAATCGCTACTAGCAAGAATTAATGATAAACTACATTAAGAAATGATTACCTAAACATGCAATAACCTACAAAAATTAAAATGCTAGAGAGAGAGAGAGATAAAGAGAGAGAGAGTACAACATGATGTATAATGGTTTGGTTCTATCGTCTTCACAAGAGCCTACTCCATTCTCCAATGGTTTATCATTGAAAGTTGTTCTTCTACTATGTTTTGACAACTATTAGAAGAGATCATGCAATCATTGAATCCCAAATAATCCCAAGAAAAATAAATCTTTTAACTGGATCTTAACTTGTATTCAGCCTTGATGTCAAACTCTCTGTGAAATCTTTACCCGAATATCGTTTCTTGAATCTTCTTGCTTCACCAATCTGCTCCAAGTCTTCGTATGTGGAAATCCCCATGATCCTACTGATTTCTTGAGTGATGAACTATCTAAAGATTTAGAAGAACTTCTACCATGTTTGTAGCCTTCCACACAGCATTGCCAAGGTCATCCTGGAGAGAAGAACATCCTTCTATTCATTGGAATTTATTACAATCAGCCACAACTACTACAATCTTATATGCCTCCTAAAAATATTTACATATTCTTCAAAGAAACGTTAGTTCTAAGACAAGTATTCCTTAATAATTACAAACATTCTAAATCAAGATTTGAATCCGAAACATAAGGCTGAAGATGAAAGTATTTCGATTGCATGTGATTTTGAGTTTTCAAAAATGGAAGTTACTATTACGTAGTTACTTACAAAGTTATTAAAGATATGAGATGACTAAAGATTTATAGGTGCTGGAGATTAAGCACAAGAATAGGTTAAAATGGCTATTAGATTTGAGTCAAGAACATTTGTTGATTTGAGTCAAGTGAAAAAGTTTAGTGGAACAAGATCGACATCAAATAAGTAACCCATTTTCTTGTGATTCGAGTCACGTTATAACTGTGATCTGTGTCATCAAGAGTCAAGATTGAAGTCATGTATAAATTGTGATTCAAATTAATTTGGACAGCGCCAAACAAGAAAATGTGAGAAATTGTGGGATTCGAGTAATGCGTAAATGGTGAATTAAATCAAATTGGGTAAAGGCTAACATGAACTTGTGTGATTCGAATCATGTACAACTTGTGATTTGAGTCACATATACAAAATACTTTATGTTTTCCTCTGTTTGATTTGATTTGAGTCATGGTTTGCGACTTATTCGAGTCACACACATGAAATCTTAATTTTTCAAGTTTTTCAAAATTATTTGAGATTCCACATCCCATATAGCTTGAACCAACATCAAATATGGTTCTTAATTCATTTACTCAACCAATTGACATAAAATATAATGATCATGCTGAAATTCAAATACTTGAATCATGCATGCTAAAACGAGTGGATTCAAAACTTAATCCTACAATGTACAATTGAAGAACTACACTTAAAGGTCCTCTATAATTGTTTATATTATACTTAGTCAAAATTACTCTATGAGCAGGTTTTTTAAACTCATTTTCTAAAGCTGACAAAGACTCTAAAAAAAAAATATCATTTTGAAGGTGGCAGCTAAAAAGCTAGGCCAAATTCACAAGTTGGTAATGGTTGGAATTTCGGAAGATGAAATTCCAAAGAAAAATCACATCTTTCTTTTACGTAAGAAGGAAATTTAAGTTTGGGAATTTTTCCAGTGATTTTTTGTTTAAAAGTAGAAGTTGCATCATAAATAGTTTGACTAAGTTGATATGGATTATACATAGTTTCTAAGTAATGTTGAAAAGTTCGAATCTACTTGATGTGCATACCTCGACCTTTCTTATTTTGTTTTTGCATAGGGGAAAAAGCGTTGGTTAAAGGTTGTACCAGAGTCGAGTGATCAACATAAACATCTTTATGATATGTTATCCAGCATTCTTCAAATTTTTGTGTGCATAAATAAGAAGCTTGAAACGCAAAAGGGGTTAGATTAATGATTTCTTGGGTATTAATGTAACACCCTTTTCTACCCAACAAACATCACGAATAAATACACAATTTTATCAGAGTAAAATCCCACAAGGACGTCACATTTCATCATGAAACATCATAATTAAATCAAATATTTCGTAGTGAAAAACTTCGCAAAAACCTCACTATAATTTATAACTCAAAGTTTTGAACAAAACTCAACACATCATAATATCATCAAATAAAAGAACATTATGGTTTGACTCAACACCCCGACCCGATGTTACATATCAGAGCAAGACCCTCTACTCGACCAAAATAGCCAAAACTACTTCAAGTAAGCTCTTCTCGTGCAAAAAGCTAATCCTGATCATCTACACGTTACCCACGTGGAGGAAACATTCAAACAGGCAGGTTGAGTAATCATGAAACAATATATAAGATATAGGCAAAAGATAACGTAGTAACACAAAACATTACCAAGTCATTCGCAAACATCATCAACACATCAAATACATCAATATAATGTAATGCAACCTCATAGAATCATGCATGTGGTACCAACTCATCATAATTGATGGACACTGGGCCATCACCCTCCAAAGATCCCCACCAATAGGATCGATTCTACACAAGAACCGGAGCATGTCACAAACACCCCAATCCACTCAATGGGATTGAAGCCACCAAATGGACCGAAATCCTAACTATGCCATGAATGCATGATGCAAACATCATAATCATCATCGTCACAAAATCGTCAAAGTTGCATCATCATTCATACAAATTCATCATAAGACTTCACATAGCATGTATGACATCAACATACATATCATCACTTTAATTCATCATAGCATCATAATATAGAATCACGAACGCACCTCAAAATCATCATCACAGAATCATCATCAAATGTCATGACACAACATCAATTCACATTCATCACAATTCGTCATATAATAATCAGCATCAAGCATCATGATACAACATAAATTCACACTCGACATTATCCGTCACTAAATCTCACAATTCATCATACTATAATCGTCACGTCAAAATTTCCGATTTTTATCCCATTCTTCGTCATTACTAATTTACTCATATTTTATTAACTCATTATAGCCTTACGTCTCATAGAAACTGCATCACGGGCGAAATCGGGACAGAAATCGTAAAAACGTGAAAATCTGCCAACAGCTCTGCCCATACGCGTAATGCTCTCCCTGTTACGCGTATGGCTCACTTTCACACCGCTGGCCTGCGTATCATACGCGTAGGGCCCCTTGCCCAGGCCTCTCATATGCGTAACGCCACCCTTGTTACGCGTATCACCAGAGAGGGTTTCCCTCTCAATTTCCTCTTCAGAATCCCCTTACGCATAATGGCTAGCCCATACGCGTAAGGCACTTTTCCCCAAATCCATACGCGTACGCACTTCCTCATACGCGTATGTCCTTTCCCCTCATCTTCCCATATGCGTATTTCCATCTCATACGCATATGGCCTCCAATCTCCTACGCGTATCAAAGGCGTACTTGCAGAGGGTCGTGCTGGCCCTGGGGACGGGTGCATATGCTACGCGTATCACCCTGGGATTGTCCCCTATTACGCGTAACGCCTCCCCTGTTACGCGTAATGCCAGAAAACACCACAAATTTCAGATCTCGCATCTGAATGTAAACCTCCTCATTCCAGCACCTTTGATCCACCAAAATCAGACACAAACTAGCTTCGATTCATCACATATCTATGTTTTTCATCCTACTTCATTGTCTACCTCAATTTCTTCCTAATTATTAAACCTTAGACTAGTTAATTCCACTTTCGATTTTCAGATCTCGTTTGATTTACGTTCATCACAGCAGCATCAAACATTCACATGAAATTTACAGCAATTACAACAATTTACACAGAATTCATCACAGAAATCGTACACATACAAAGCCTGAAATTTCATCACAGATTCGTCACAGATCCGCATAAAATCATCAGAAACGCAAACACATAATTACCTCTACCTTAAACCCATATCAAATGTATTAACCCGGATTAACCCCTCATACCTCGAATTTTCCAGCAGAGATTCTTCGTTTCCGGGGTTCTACGGTCGATTCCTCGTTCTAGCCTCCTTTCCCCAGCTCTCTCTACACTCCTTAGGGTTGCACAAAACTAATTCTCATAATTCTTATTTTTCTTTTGTTAATCCTATGTTTTGAGCCTTAATCACGATTTACCGTATTATCCTCAATTAACCTCTTCAAAGTTACCGTCTTACCCTTAATGGTCCTCTTAATTATTTTAAATAATAATAATAATAATGGTAATAATAATAAATAATAATCTAATTATTAAAATTATCTTACTATTATTTACTAATAAAATAATCTTAATTTAATAACTACTTCTAAGACACCTCAACGTTCCCTTAACCCAAGGCTACCCCACAACACCACACAAGGTCATCAACGTCACAAATATCATCACAAAGCACCAAAACACCGAATAATCATAATAATCTAATTAAATAAATATTATAATTATTTTGGGCCGTTACAATTAAAGTCTAAACATGCTTGATAGTCCCTTTCTGACAATGTGGTGTTCGCCAAACAAATTTCCTTTTTATGGATAAAAAATAGATTTTGGTAAGAATTGGCTAAAGTCAAATTGGCTAGCTATCAAGTTTGGTTGATAACTAACGAGCCCCTGGATACCCTTCCTCTTCGAGATTCTAGTCATTAAAATAGTAGGTTTGAGTAAAGCTACCCAAATGTCGAGGCTTCAGAATGGTGTTCAGGCGAAGAAGGTGGAAATTCTCTTCTAAACCAAACTGGTCCATGACTTCGATTGACGAATGGAGTCATAGTGGAGACGAATGTAGCATAATTGACATACATAAAGAAATATTTGGTGAAGGTTTCTTTTTTTTTATAAACCAACATCTTTTGGAGTCATTAGAGCGGGCCTAGTACCTTCAACTCGTCTATCTTCAACTTGTCTTGCTAGATCATACGGGATGGTAACCTTCAAAGAGGGTTCAAAAGTGGCATTAAGTCAGAGTTGTAAGAGCCATATAGGTAGAGCCATCAAAATGGGCTAGCCCATATGGGCCGACCCGCCAAGCCTAATAAATTATAGGGCTTAGGCCTTAAAAATTAGAGCACATCTTTTTCAGGGCTTTTTTAACCCAGCCCTAAAAAACCCGCTACCCATTAGGGCTAGCCCGTATGGGTCGTGGATAGCCCGTTAGGCCTGCATAACTACAAATTAAAAAAGTTATAATAATATTTATGTTGTCTAACTTCAAAACAACATATTAATTTTTCCCACTTCACTATTTTTTATCTTTATTTTATTCAATCTTTCTTTTTTAAATGTTATATATTAATATAATTAGGGATGGCAAAATGGATGAATTTGATGAATATGGATTGAATTATTAATTGATGGATCAAAATAATCCATTAGTCCATTAGCCATCCACTAAAGGTTTCTTTAAAAAAATCTAATCCAATCTATTCATTAAAAGATATAATTCATCCAATTCATCTATTAATAACATTTTAGTTGATGAATATTCATCCATCCAAAAATAATTTAAATATTTTTATTATTTTTAAAATTTTTATTTTATTTTTTAAATTTAACAAAAAAATGGTTTTTTTAAAATCTATTTTTCTTAAATAAAATTATTTTATAGCAATTTTTTTATTTTTAAAAATATAATTATTAAAAATATCTCTCCCCTCTATCTCTTCCATACTATTAAATGTATTGATGAATTTCTCTTCCCGTAAATTTCCAAAATTAAACTAGTGAAGCATATATTAATTTACTTACTAGATGCATTACATAATTATCTATACTATATAAAGGAAAACATGGCTTTTGGTGTAGTCTATTTTTTTTCTTCCAATTATACCATTTTATAGTTTTGGTTTTAAATCTCAACTTCTCTTTAATTAATTTTTGTTTTAAAATCTAATTTCTTTTCTATTAATTATTATATGGTGGTTTGAATATATTTTTCACTCTATTATTTTTTTTATTATTTTATAAATAATTTAATTAAAATAAAAATAAAAACACAGAAAATACCGTTTATATTTTAACCCGTCTGCACATTACTAAAAGTGGTCAGATGGGCTCCGTGCCCATCTGAATACTAGTACATGTGAATGTCAATAATAAAAAGTCTATTAGAACAAATTAATCATAAAATGGGTGAAAAATTAAAAAGTCCGTAGCATATAAATTTACATTTATTAAAAGAAATGTGATAGGAGAAGGCATTTCACACCATACAATAAAAGACAGGAAATACAAGAATTAAATAATCATATCTTTGTGACTTCTAAAGAAAATGGGTGCCCTGAATGGGTATTATCAACGATTTTTTTTAATTTAATAATATTTAGTAGTAAATTAATTTCGAAATTTATTTTTATTGATTATAAATTATATTAAGTCTTTACTTATTATAAATTCAATAGTAACAAATATTATTTTAAATTCGGAACCAAACTAATATGAATTTTAATAGAAGTTTTTATTAATTTTATTCACATGCAGTAAATTCACAAGTAAATTAACGATCATGTCGTCAAAAAATGATTGTGTGTCACATCTCAAATGTTTTATTCACATTGTATAATTGTATACTATGCAGTAATTTTATTCACATTGTACAATACGAATTTAAATTTAAAATATTTAAATTAAAAACACGTTAATAAATGTTGCTAATCATGGTTTATAAAATGTTGTTAATCAGGTCAAATGTTGGAAATTCGAGCTCAAAAACATTAATTCTAAAAGGAGATTATTTGTTTTGATATTTTTATAACAAAATAAAAAAATCATTCAAAAATTAAAAATATCAATTTTATTTTAATTATTTTACTTTAATTGCATAAATATATTTTACAATAACATGATTTAATAAATTTAAAATATAAAATAAAAATGATCCATTGAATTTTTAAAAATGTTGGATGAATTAGATTCATCCATTTATACAAATAGATGGATTTGATCCAATCCATTAACTAACTTTTGATTTTTTAGATGGATTGAATGAATTTTTTAATAGATGGATTGGATGGATGTTTGCTTAAGATCCAATTGTCCCTCCTAAATATAATCAAATTAATATTCAACTATTTTGTGTTTAGTTCACCATTTTCCCATATTCTATTAGTTTATCTTATTTTAAATATTTGACTATTATTATATATAATTTAGATATATATTGTATTTAAAAATATATTATAATATTGATAAAAAATAATATAGTATTTAAAAGGTATTATGCTTAAAATAGTAAATTTTTTTATTGTATTTATAATATATTATTGAGTTTTTATTTTAATATCTATATAAAAAATAATTCATAAAAAGAGCCCATTGAAGGTTGGGTAGCACAAAGCCCGTACATGGCCGGATTAAGGTAGTAATTTTTGAACTCATATTACAATAGGACTTTTTTGGCCCATCCCTAAAAAGCCCGAGATCCATCAGGAATGACCCGTTTAGGGTCGGGTAGCACGTTTAGGTTCGGGTAGCCCGTTTTGACAACTTTATATATAGGGCCAGAAATCAAGAGGGATTTTTTAAAATTGGTTATGAATTTTAGTTCAAGAGAAGTAAGTCCTAAAAACTCATAAAGAGAATCCAATATCAGTTTGTTGAGGCAAACATTTTCCCATCGTAAATCTGGGTTGCTAAAGCTATGAACATTTTAGCTATTTGCAAAGAACCGGAACAAAATATGAAATGGGATAACCAGAGAGTGAAGAAAGAAATGTGCTCATAGTCAGAGACTTCATTAGTCTTGTCATGGTGCTCTTGAATATACGCATTAAAGCTAGCATGGGTGAAAGAAAAATTGGGTTTAATCTTGTTTTTGAGAGTAGGGTTGAAAGTATCCTCGGTTGGTGGAAGGCTAGTAATAATAGCCACGTCGAAAAGAGTAGGGGTTAACATTCCGTAGTGCAGGTGAAATGTATTTGTCGAACCCTCCCAAAAATAAAGAGCTGAGATGAGCATGTTAGCGTTGTACTTGCGACCAGTTCTTTACAATTGAATCAAGTCAAAAATACCTTGGTCTTTCCAGATTTGTCTCTTCTTCTTTTCCACTTTATTCAACCAATAGAGATAAGCTTCATTATTGGTAGAAGGAGAGAAACGTAATACACGGTGGGGTAAATCCTTAAATCCTAACTAAATAATTCTGTCCTCAAATGCACAAGGTTAATAGTAAGGCAAACAAGGAAAGAATTTGCTTAACTTAGCAGGTTTTATAGAAGGTCTGGGTAAAGGACACAAAAATGTATGAACATTAGTGGAGCAAGAAAAAGGAATTAGTACATGGGAAGCTCAGATGATGGTTTTTTCTTTCTGCATTGGTGGTTCAGGGATGTAAGTGTGATTGCTAGAGTAGATAAGACATTGAATGTCAGCAGCATAAGGGATTATAAGTTGTTTTCACTACTAGGAAAAACCCATTTAACAACGGTTGGAAATGACATATAATGACGGGGGCGATGGCGTTGTTATGTAGAGTGTTGTTGTATATGAGGTACGTACAATGACGGTCCTGGGACCGTTGTTGTATTCCAGTATGCGCGCACCATTTCACAACGGTTAGTTTACTCAACCGTTGTGATATAACTAAACTGTGATCTGGTTCGATTCTCAGCAACAACATTTTTTATTTATATTAGCGTTTGACATACAACTACGGATAGGTTTATAACCGCTGCCAAAAACAGCCTATTATAAATATAAAATTTATCTGCTTATCAAATTATTCCTATATTTTATCCTATCAAAACAGCTTCTGTTTACATGCAAACACAATATGTGCATCAAACACAATTCTTCCTATATTTTATCCTTATAAATGAATCAGATAATTTACATCAAAAGAAATTTACATCAAAAGCTAAATGAATCAGAGATTTAAACTGCTAACATTGTTTAAATCAAAAGCCAATATTATTGATTTTATTATGTGCATCAAAAGCCAAAACTATTGTTCACATTATGTGCATCAAAAGCCAAAAATATGTGCATCAAAAAATGTTGCTGATATATTAAACAGCAGGAGCAGAACCCTTAAGCGCATTGTGGATATACGCCCAACATTTACGAAGATCCACAAAGTCCTCAACGGGGAATGGGGTTTCGTCGTTAAACATCTACATAAGAGCAAAAAATTGAAGATCATGCATGATAATAATTTAATAGTCAACTTATATATTAATATATGTAAACATTTTATGGCATATATATCATATCCCATGAATCAACAGTGTCGGCAAGGACAATGTTTAACATGTGTTTCATGATAAAATACCCACACTCGTAACTCCCACGTTGTTTCCTCATCTACAAATTACATGAATATAAAAACATGAATACAACCACACATGCATGAATGTAAATGAAATAAACAGGTAATCGGGCCACTTACTTTAGGAGCAAGGTATGTGGGCTTTTTCCTAACATTATTCATTATATTAACTTGCTCCACAATACTGCACATTAAAAATTGAATTAAACATATTACATGATAAACTAATTACAATTAATGCCAAAGAAAATGATATTATTAAACAAAGACACTTACGTTAATACAAGATCTTTCATTGGTTTGTGGAGTGGATCGTGCAAGGAACACAGTAATGTCACCGTATTTGTCCTAAACGATATTATGATCAATTGCCAATGACCACTGAATGAACACGAGAATATATATATATATATATATATATATATATATATATATATATATATATATATATATATATATATATATATATTATTATTTGTTACTAAAACAAAACTAAATATAGAATATAGAAATAAATTACAACAATACTAACCCACAGAGGAATGGTGCAAGGTAACATTCTTTTCCTCCGTCATTTAGCCGGCTTTTCAAGTACTTTTCTCTGATATTTTTATCATTATACGCCCAAGCAATAAAACTTGGATCCAAGATTCCATAGGTACTTGATTTATTCAATTCTATACAAACACGGTGAATGTACCTAAATGGCCAAAGAAAATGAATAAATTAAGGAAGAAAATACAAAAAATTATAATGTTCTATAATGACATGTATATTCGACTATATACTTACGTGCACCAAACTTGCAAAATAGCTATGTCAAGCCACTTAAATCCTGCGAGAAAATCCCTCACATCTTCAGGAGTGTAATACACTAAATCCAATTTCGGGCAATGTTCTAGCGGGAGAGCTTGCGCAAGGTCTGTTATTGAAATGGACAAGTATAAACTTGTTATTTCATTTGGACTAGGGTCCAATATCCCATTGCGGTTATCTACAGGGGGGAGGGGCTGTACAATTACTTCCTTTTGTAGAAGCGTGATTTACGACACTTCTACTTGGAGTTTGATCATCACCAACGCAACGATGATCTTCATTATTAGTTCGTTGTTCGAGGATTTCACTTAATCTCTACATCATAACATTCAATTAGAACATAAAACAAAAATAAACACAATATATTCAATTAGAACATACAATATATATCATACAAAAATAAGCGCGATTTACGACACATACCGAATACAACTCTTGTAACCTTTCCACTTCTTTCTCCTTTTTTTCCCTCTCCTCTTCAAACAACCTCCTTTACTCTGCCAATTGCTTCTCAACATTCTCAATCTTTTGTCGTTGAGCAAGAAATTCAGCTGTTTCGGTGCTTCTTCTTTGAGGTCCAAAGTATGACCTCAAGCCGACACCATCTCCAACACCACGGACACGACCTCCATGCTCACCTGTTCCGATAGCTTCGACTAATATGTCATGTCATGCTTCCGAAACAAATGTGCCTCCACGGGCCACCATAACCAAATTATCCTACACAACATGAGCAACTTACATAAGCAAATACATTTAAATAACAACTCATGAGCAACTTACATAAGCAAACGCATTTAAATAACAACTCATGAGCAACTTACATAAGCAAACGCATTTAAATAACAACTCATGAGCAACTTACATAAGCAAACACATTTAAACAAAACATATACTTACAATTTTCTCAGCAACTACTCTTGAAGCCTCAGAGGTGTACTCTCAATTAGGTCTTAATCGAGCCCTCTTCCATTTCTCATGTCTTGAAGGTGGAGATGGAATGTCACCATCTCCTCCTTCTTGTTGTTTTTCCTGCATTATCCTCTTCTCAAGTTTCCGTAACTCCCACGAGACAATCTATGGGGGTACATGTTTTTCGCCTTGTTCTAAATTCCTACTTCGCTTTTAGCCTGTTATTAACATAGTGAAAAATGTGTATGATTAGTATCTATAACTCATTAGCATAACATTATAGGTTACATAAGACTAGTACTAACCTTGAATTCCTCAGAACGGTGTTTCTTCACAAACTTGTGCCACACCTTCTTTGATAAAAAACTATACCGAATCCATGGAGGTTGAAGACCGCTCTTAGGCTTCGTAATGTAGTCAGCCGTGAGTCGTGACTTAAATCACCTCCAACGAACACCGACATAAGTTATCCATTTTCTTTTCAATTTTGAGTCATCGATAAACTCAAAATTCAACTACATTAAATCAATATATAAGTATGAATTAGAAACTATAGGTAGTGATATCAAATATATGAAAATTATAGTATAAAATACCTTAATGTCTGTCCATATGCTGTCTTTGACATTAACATCCACTTATCTCCAATCATCAATCAGTATACTGACTTTGCTACGTGCAAGGAATGCAACATAACTCCTAAAAGTAGCGTAATATGGACAATCCACTAATCTGTAGTGAGAATCAAACTCGATCGGAATTTTTACACCACTTGAGTTGCGGACTGATGTGAATTAGGGCATCATTGTGACACCTCTTTGTGATCTTTTAGTTTGACTTTCAGTTGTTTGAGTTTCATTGGTTAACCTTTCATTTGTTTGAGTTTCTTCGTTGGTTTTTGATGAAGAACTCGAGAAGGTCGACATCTAAGTTAAAAAAAAAACAACAACAACATGAACAACAATGGCAAAAGAGTTTACTGTAGATGCATGGGGAAAATATTTTACGTACCCTAAACGTGACGACGAAGTAAACGATGTTGGTGTTGGTGTTGTTGTTGTCTTCATTCCTTACGACAATGATAGTGTTGTTGTTATCTTCCTTCTCGACGGTGACGACGATGACGACGGTGTTGGTAGGTGCGTAATCTTCTATGTTCTTCACGATCGTGACGATGATGACGAAAATGACAACAAATGGATACTGATGATGCAAGCTTTGGTTGAAATCGTGTATTGTTTCACAGTATTGAATGTTAGGGTTTAGGGTTGAAATCGTGTAACGTTTCGTTTGGTTTCTATTTTCAATGGAAAAAGGATACTGAAGAGACAATGAAACTAGCTAGCTTGGAGAATATTGAAAAGCTACTGCGATGGTCAACAATATAAACCGTTATGGTATATTATTTTCAAAATGATATTTCATATTAAAGCACCAGAGTTATATTTAGAATTAAAAATTAAAAAAACATACAAAATATATTACAACGGTGTATATAAACAACCGTAGTCATAACTTTTAATTTTTTTAATTAAAATTAAATAAAAAAGAAAAGGCGTGCTTTAACATAAAAGGAATAATATATATGATGGCGCTGAGGTTCGAACACATGAAAGTTTGATGGTATCACCACGGTTGATTTATCAACCGTTGTTATATACAGATCATCACCATGATTGGTTTATCAACCGTTGTTATATACATATAATTTTTATTCAATAAACAAATAAAATACAACCGCGCCTTAGTTTAGATATGTCACAACGGTGTATGGATGAAGCGTTGTGAGCATGGCGTCGTTGTTTACACGTTTTGTAGTAGTGTTTGTTGTACCAGAAGAATAGATCATTGTTTTTAGAACATGAGAAGAAGATAGTTGCAGGAAATAAGAAGTTTTTAAGGTTTAGAAGAGAGAGTAATGTAGCAAAGAAGAAGATAAAAGCGAAAAAAAAGGTTATATATAGATTTTGAAGCGAGACGTTTTAATTTTCTTCCCCCGAAGTCAAAATCCACTAACGTCTTAATTTACGTTTTTGTTAAAAAAATCATTAGTAGTTAAATGGTTTTATATTTTTGTTTAATATGGTTAATTTTGTGGACCACGATGGACTTGGAAATCAGAATCATGATGATAGGTGTTGTTAGACAATAGGCTTCGATCTAGAGGGAGGGGTGAATAGATCACAAATTAAAAATTGAACTTTTGCAAAAATGATTTTCAAAAGCTTTATGGCACAGCAGAAAAACCTGAATTGAATCGTCTAACCGAACCTACTATTGAAAAGCTCGAATATGCGTAAAGTTACTTAATTGAATGATAATGAACACAAATTGTTCAACACATATTAATCACAAACCAATTAAATGCTAAGCTACACGTATAGCTTATTTCCAATGATCAAAAATCAATTAAAAGCAATAGACATAATTTATTGAACACCTTGTGTGCAATCGATAAAGTTTAGAAATTTAATTTGATTTGTTGATGTTAAAGCCAATCACAATCAAAGTGATTATTATTATATCAACAAACCGTAATTCAAAACGTTATCAAAAAGTTGATTTCCAAACGAATTGTTCAAAACAACAAAGATTCGATAATTTGCAAAAACAAAAATTAAAGATATATATATATATATATATATATATATATATATATATATATATATATATATATATATATATATATATATATATATATATATATATATATATATAGAGAGAGAGAGAGAGAGAAAGAGAAGGATTTGTTTAGGTTGTTCCCCAATCGGCCTCGCTATGGGTACGTCTGAACCTTACTTTGAAAACAATGTATATACAAGAGATGAAGAACTATAACCCTATAAACCCTATGGTTTGTTGTGGATTATATCACCTCCAAAACCCTTGATCAAAGTGATCAAGTCACCAATAGTGCTGCTTCAATCCACCAATTCTTGTTACTACCTTGCAAAACTTCTGCCTCAAGGTTTTCGCTCGATCGGATTAATCACAAGCGCGCACTTGTTGAACCCAGGATTCACGAACACAATCCACCGTCTCACGCTACTCCCTTGCAAGGTACCACCTACCTTGTCCCAAGGCCTTCACTCGATCGAATTCGTATTAGCGTGATCTTGTCTAAAACCTTCAAATTCTCATTGATCTTAAAGGAAAACCCCATTTTGATTTTCTTATTAGAAACAGACAAAGAACCCAACCCAATATTCTCGGTTACACCAACCTAATTGGACATTATCAACCCTAATCGAGTTAACTTTTCAAGTGATTAGGTCGGCCTATGAAAGAAATATACCGACCTGTAAAGGGCTTAGGTCGACCTATCTGAGGCGACCTGAAGGCAGAAGCTACAACCTTCATTATTGAGGCATAGAGGTCAACCTGAGCCAGTTATGTGTCGACCTATACTGAAGCAAAAACTTCTATAGGTCGACCTGAGTGTGTGTGTGTGTGTGTGTGTTGTCGGCCTATGCAACATTTTTCATAGTAAAAACTCATTTTTGATGCATGAAACATGCCTAAGATATTTCCAATCATTTTCAAACATATTTGTATGCATCCTAATGCTAAAATGATCAATGCACATCTAGAATTTGGTTGATATTGTCCAATGTACAAAAACGTTATGTTGCTCATAGTTTTGACATCATTCAAAACATGACGAAATGGAAGAATGCACTCGCAGGTGCTTGCACGTTGCAGACGTGACGGTTGAGTGAAAATAAGCATGGTGTCAGTTAAATGACGGAAGTCACGACGACAGTGACATATGCATAATGATTTGGATAGTGTTGTGAATTTTACTAAAAACGCCATCTTTCTGCCATATTGTAGACATGATCGAAAAATGACCTTTTTAGGGGGCATCTGTTAGCCTGAGAATTTTAGCTTAGGGTTTTGACATGAAAGTATGGTATAAAGGTATGAAAAGGCTGAGTGTGAGATGACCAAGCTATAGTTTCGACATATTAATCGTTTCGACAACAGTGATGAATTCGACCCACCTATTAAGGGCGATGAGTTCAACTTGCCGATTAGGTGTTTTAGAACTTAATGTATTCTTGAATCCAAGGATTGAATGATTTCTAGGCATTTTCAACACTAGACCACAAAATTCGACATGAAAACTCTTCGAAAGATGCAATTAGAGAATTGAAAGACAGTTTTGACAATGGTAGCAGTTTAAGGCGGCAATTCAAGAACCAAAGTCATGTGGATGTAAAAGAGAGAAACTCGCATAGCAAGATACGTGTTAAATCCTGGAGAAATAACCGTTGTCGACAGTTATTGATGTACATAATATATAAGTAGATTTGGTCTTTTGGACAATGACTCACATTTTCATTCAGTTCTCTTTAGAATTCACACATCCAAGTCACAAAGATAAAGAATTTGTGAAAAATGTATGTACTTGTGTCTCACTTCTAATTTAAACACTTTTCTTAATTGTTTGTACTATCTTTCTTCATTTGCTTTATCCTTTTAAGTGATTCTGCATTTTACTTATTAGAATTTTTATCTAATTGATCTAAATTCGATAGTTCCTTATAATTTTTTAGAGTTTAATCCAATAAACTAAAATTTATTATTTGTATATTAAAAACACCGATGAACACTCTTAGTATAAAAATTGAAAGACCAATTGGATTAAATGACCAAAATGTTTAGTCAGGTATCGTTTGAAGAATTGAAGTGCATTAATAACACTTTTTGAAAGCAGTCAATTTTCTACAAAATAGTTATATTTAAAAGACAGATGAATCTTTTTGAAATTCATATAATTCCAGGGCGGTCGTGTAAATGTTAGATTCAGTTAAAATATAGTGAAACTTGACAACTTATTCTCACATAAGAGGGTCTGTTTTTCCAAAATTTTCTAACACATTTAAAACTCAATTTTCATTGCAAAGGTAACTTTTCCCCAACGAAAAGCTTTCTTCGCCATCTTTAAAGTTGTCTTCTTCTCTTTAATGTTGTTCAATATGCAAGGCAACATGGAGGGTGGTGAATTTGACCCAATACATATACCAATGTTTTGTTCCAAGAGGAGTATATATAATAGTACTACCATTCTAAGAATGTTAGTACTAAGTACCAACGTGCATAAAAAAACACAATCCATTTAACATTCAAATAGCCAAAGATAGATCTAAATTAATTCTGTTTTGGACAGTAGAACAACCCTTATAGTTACTAAATCCAGAGTCTCTCACATCATTATTTTTTTGTGGCAATGAAATTGATAATGACAATTCACAACCTCCTCCTATATCTTCTTCTTCTTCTGCACGTACACTCTTTTCATTCACATTCTTTTTTTCATTTAACTTTGTAACCTGCAAGAACAAAATTGTAAAAATGATGGCATTTTGAATTTAAATATTTAAGCAGGACCACTAAAATTTACAAGTCTGAATTTAAATAATTTGGTAGGACCACTGAAATGTAGAAATGATTAGTGTACAAATTCAATGCAATCATTATAGTTTTTTTGGCACAGTGCATGTGCAATTGATTCTCAATTTCCCCTACCATCATTTTTATTATAAAATTACCGATACGTTTTCGGAGTTCATGTGTAGGTCAGTCACATGTTAGTCACAGAACTGTGACTAATATCTTATGGAATTATAAGTACCTTGAGCAAATGAGTTTCTTGTTTTGGTAGCATTGTGCAATATTGTGGTTCAGGAGTGATCTTCCATATTGAACCATCAACACAAATGTTCTTTATTCCTTTCTGCTGCTCCTGAACCATGTCCTGCACATAATCATAGAATCTTGTGTATGGACTTGGAACTGCTTCACATAAACTTTCCCTGCATTCTAAGATTCCTGAGAACGGACTTTTCTTCTCGATTCTAGCTCTGATCATCAAGAGAATCCAAATGTTAATGAAATAGTCTTTAAACCAAAATAATATCGTATCAGTGTTTGGTTTTGATTAGACGGTCATGATGTGGCCGACTGCGTATTGTATTGTGACAATTAACGATCTAAATTTATATAAAATTAAGAAAATTCTATTATATTACTTATTAGTCCTTTGAAAAGTATGAAATTAATTAGATGGATAAAAAAATATAAAACTATGGTTACCTTTTTGGGGAGAAATTTGTGTAGCTAAAGAGAGAATCAGATTCCTTTCCAATAGATCCATCATCATTCTCTTGAAAAGATTGTCTTTTATGTACGGATATAGTCCTATCTGTCACATATAAACCAACACATTAAGCAAATTATAGATTGTAAAGTTTGTTGGGAATATTTACCACATGGCCCAATACTATTAATTAATAACATGCTTATGATTTGAAGTAACATTAACTATAAATGAACTCTTATTATAATATGTTTGAAAATCATGATGAAAAATCACGGTGGAACAGAAACTACAAATACCATCTTCTCAAAATCACAGCGAAAAAGATCTTAAACGTGCTAGTGAGCCACCATTTTATGAAACATAGGCTAAGTTTCGTCGTAACAAGTTTTATAAAGTGAGCAAAAAAACTACAGTGATATTTATAAGAAAACTTCCAAACTTGTGCATGGAAACTAAACATTCTCATGAATAATTTTTTAATAAAAACCAAGTATCTTAATACCATAATGAGAAATAATAAATATCCAATAGATAGTAAGGAAGGTGAAAGAATGTTTGGTACCTTGGTTATTACATGAGTCACTTCTCATGCTCCTATACATCTGCAAATGGCTTTTGACATGTGAAATTGTAAGCCCTTTAACATCCATCAACTGAAGAACAAGCTTAGGAGTAGCCTCTACAAAAAAATAAAAAACATGAGATGTATATAATAAACATAGTACAAGACAAAAAAAACATGAAAAGAACTATAACGATGTAGAAATGAATATATACTTTTATGACCACCAAGAGTTTCAATGGCATAAACAAAGCAACGATGAAGTTCTGGTGTCCATCTTAAACGAGGAACTTTTGATCTTACATATTGTCTCACTACACCTTCTCTTCCACAACTTGCCATTTTCAAATCCAAAAGAGTCCTCAAAAAATCACTTTTTTTTTTGTTCTACTTAGCTTCTTGATAGTAGTAGTATATAAGAGTGTGAAGAAAACAGAATGATGATTGTGAAAGGGTTAAAATATCGAGAGAAAAGGACATGACAAAGGGAAGAGTCTGCAAATTCCTTAACATGTCACTGATAATACCTTATGCCTTATGGTAGGTGTTGTCCCTTAATGTGTCCCCTCCCCTACCCCCTATATAACCTTAGTTACAAATGAAAAAAAATGAAAGCTAAAAAAAAAGCACTCAACTTTTTCAGAGATTAAAATCACGGGGTGGTTTTCTGATATTGTAAATCATTGTGCCTATGCAACAATATACCAATACTACTATATAGGTACTTTCAGTATCTTTTGTTACTGTCAAACTTTGACCTTTCTATTGACTAGTAAATAAATACTAGTACTATTATATGCGACAAGATTGTAATAATCACTCGGTAAGAATATAATAGTTTTTCATATTTTGTTTTGTCTTGGTTATAACATATATAATACATGTATCAGTATCTCCTTTTATGCAATTGTTAAAGTGTTGCAATGATCTAAAATAGATCATAGGATAAGAGTGTTATCATCTCATGTAGTGTTGCAATCAATGTCCTAATTACATTATTTTATGCAAAAGTTAGAAAAGAATTAGCTTCATTGGTTTGAATCTTTGGTGAACTGATATTTGTACCTTTTTTATTTTACTTTTTGGTATATTTGTATTAGTCATTGAATTATTGTTTTTATTTCTAGAGAAGCACTTTTATTTATGTCTTCCGTTTATGAATAAAAAATGAATGTAGTTGATGAACTGAATGTTTAAGGGGACACGTGTTCGACCTATATGAATAACACTTCAACGTTGTTTTTTATGAGTATTGACTTTATACCTTGGACCTAGTGATGTGAATTTGAGGCAAATTGACCCTTAACTATTTGGGCATTTGCGTTGTCCAGAACAGTTGCCCCAAAGGTTTTTTTGGACACTCAGTGAGTCGAGGAAGCCTTTAGTGATTTTGGCGGGCTTCCAAGACGTTGTCCAAGGTGAGTAAACTAAAACATTTGGAGTCAATTGAAAAGTAGCGGGAAACAAACACATTAAATTCGTTTTCATCATTGGGTCGTTTCGTCACGTTCTTCTAACACGTGTGCTGATTTGACTAGTTAGGACATGGCATAATTTATAATGCATTTGAGTGCACTCGAGTTTGCATGTATCTTCAACGAGGAATCTAGTCGTTAATTTCATAACTCCTTCATTTGGTTGATCTGGATCGTCCAACCGTTTTCGGCTATAAATAAAGTTAGTTAAGCATTTTGGAAAATTTTCGCAATCTTTGGGCATCGAAGTTCATTCATATACACTTTATTGATAACCACCTTTGCCTCTTCCATCTTGAGAGCATTAACTAGGACAATTGCAGTTTTATAATCAAAATTTCAGCTTTCTTCACGCATTTTGCTTTATCAATCTCACACCTCATATACCATCCTAAATATTGTTCTATGTGATTGGCTGCATTAGGTAAAACAACATATGTACAAGACGTATTTTGTGCAGAGGCAGCATGTGGAACAAGATGTTCAAGCATGTGTTTCAGCATCAGGCCTCAGTCTGTTAGCTATTCATGGATAAATCTGAGCATGATTCTGTTTGTTTCTAAGAAGATTTGTCCAGTCCAAGTTTTTTCTAAAGTTCTTAAGAAAAAGATTGGTTATCAGCAATTTGTTAAGCAAGATGTTTAGCACATGTTGTGTGACATCTTGGTGTAAGAATTGGGTTCTGATCATCTTCATATTTTCTTAAGTTTTGGTTTGGTGTTAATTTCTTATGAAGATGCAGAAGTTTGCTTTTGGAAGAAGTTTGCTTTGTTAATCCAAATCAATTTGAAAAATATTTGGTTTTGATTTAGTCAAAGAAGATTTGACTGGCCTTGAAGGAAGATGTGGTTCAGATTTATCTAATCCAAGATCTACTCTACAAAGAAGACTTATATGAAGAGAGTTACTTTAGATGTTCTGGTGCAACATGTGTAATACAATGTTCCAGCATGTGTGCAGTGCAACATATGGCCCTTGGCAACAGGCCCTAGTAGTTGTGGTTTGGAGAAAATTTTCTAATTGAATTTTAATCATATTTGTTGCTATATCTTTGCAATGTGTTTGTGAGATTTATTTGACAATTATTGAAGATCAAATCAATTTAAATGGAGATTTAAATTTGAATTTGAATTAAAAACAAATTATATTTTTTATTGGATATTTTTAGGGAACAAATCGTATCCAACAATATATACTACTATTCTAGACGAAATAAAATCAAATGGCCATTGGAAAAAGCTCAAAAGAAGCATTTCTATTTAAGGAGACTTAACTCTAGAGTTTGAGGTATGCACATTTTGAAGACTCTTAGTGTTAGGGTTTTTATATTTTGAGTCTTTGTTTGAGTTATTATTGTGCACCACTCTAGTGCCTCAATTCATATCTCAAGGCAAAGAGTTTGGTAATTGTCGCAGTGCGAAAAATACCCGAGTGCATCGCATGCTTGATGATACAAATGAGTCGCCACCGAACTTTATTTATTGCAAAAGGAAATGGAAAGTATCGATAAAACTTAAGGGGGAAGAGAAACGGGTAAAGGAGTCGGGTATGTGAGGGGAAGGTATTAGCATCTCTCACATCTGTTGTACTCAATGGGAAACATTTTGAATGTTCTTTGCACCGTGAGTGTTACTATCTAAAGATTACTTGTGAAAAGGGGAAAAAGGTTTATAATTAGGGTGCCCGCGGAGGATTGGGGCCCTCTTGCGTACGTATCCTCATAGTGCAATGAGGAAATCGGAGCTTCGTAGTTTGGAGGTAAAATTAAAAAGGTTGAAAGAAGGTTGTTCGCATGTGCTTATGTATCCTCACGGTGCAATGAGGAAGTCAGAGCTCCGTAGTTCGTGGAACTAAGGATAGAACAAAAGGAAAAGAAAGGTTTGATTGACATAGCAAAGAAAGAGTTGGAATTGAGAAAAAGTTGTGAAATGAAAGTGTGGTGAAAGTATTGTTGAACCAGGATGGTGTTGTTGGATAAGGTAGGTGTATCTGAACCAAATAGTGTGGCTAATGTAAAATGTAAGGTTTAGCCTATATCCAGGGATCAAGACCTACAAAGGGGTTGTTTACCTAAGCACGGGGTCTGATAAGGAAAATGATGTAAGAGGGGAGTTTGTCTAAACGCAAGGTCTGACAAGACAAACAATGTAAAATAGGGAAATTTCCCTAAGCACGGGGTCTGAAAAGGCAAATATGCAGAGGGAAAGACAGTTTGTCTAAGCACAAGGTCTGACAAGACAAACATGCAAGGGAAATATTTTCCATTAGGAAGAGATTAACCCAAAGAGAGGGGTTTGGTTCAGAAACCAGTATCCAAAGAGGAGTGTGTTTGGTCCAAGAAAAAGCTTGTTGCATTGTTGTCTGTTGAATGTAGGGATGAAGACTTGTCAATTATGTGATTTGAATTGCACTAAATTTTATGAATGGAGGCGAATACTCTGAGTAAATAGGGCCTACGCCCCATACCCAGAGGTACTCTAGACAAGGATAGGAAAAATTCCTTCTTGTCATTTCCCATTGATTAAGCCTTGTGACGCACATAGAATTAGTCTTGTCAAGTGATCAAGAGACTTATGATCACTTGACTTAGACAGAGGGAGTAAGCACAGTCAAAGGATTTAGTTGATCAAAGCGACTTTTGATCAACTTAATCAATCAAGATGAAAATAGTGGAAAAACTAGACAAAGAAACAAACTGAAATTTTAAGGGAATCAAACTTCATTTCTGAAATTAATCTTGCCTAAGGGAACATGGTTATGTCATTGGTTGATAATATAGTTCAAATCAATCCTAAAAATTTGGTTAATTCTAACTAAATGCATTATTTCTATTATTCACAAAAATATGAATTAAGAACATATAACATAAAATCACAATCTCATTTTTCTAATTACTTCTCATGCCATAATATGGTAAAAGATTTATTAAAAAGAATATGAAGATGACAAAATCACCTTGATCCATGAGTAATACATCACCTTGATCAATTACGAGATATCCATATCTCTCTGGTTGGTGACGTATCTTGCTCGACCTACGTCGGTCTTGTTCTACTTGAGCAGGTTGCTCTTTCACAACTACTTGTGATTCCTGCTCAAATTCCTCCATAGGTGCATCAATGCTTTGTGATTCTTGAATTTCTTCAAGTTATACTTTCCTCCCAATGATTCCTTTGGAAATAAAGTATTTTTCCAAGAAAACTCCAGCCCGAGCAACAAACACTTTGCCCTCACAAGGATTGTAGAAGTAATACCCTCTTGTTTCTTTAGGATACCCCACAAAAAAGTATTTGTCAGATTTGAGCTCAAGCTTAGTTGAAATTTGTCATTTCACATAAACCTTACAACCCCAAATCTTCATGTAAGACATATGTGGTTTCTTACCACTCCATATCTCATATTGTGTCTTATCAACCTTTTTGGATGGAACACAGTTAAGTGTGTAAGCTTCTGTCAGTAGTGCTTGTCCCCAAAAGGGGTTTGGAAGATCAGTGTGACTCATCACGGAACGGATCATGTTTAACAAGGTTCGATTTCTTCTCTCAGATACATTATTCCATTGTGGTGTTCCAAGAAGAGTGATTTGGAATAGAATCCCACACTCTTTTATATGGTCATTAAACTCTAGGCTTAAATATTAATCGCCTCGATCTGATCGAAGAGTTTTAATATTCTTACCTAGTTGGTTTTGTACTTCATTCTTGAATTCCTTGAACCTTTCAAAGGACTCAGATTTGTGTTTCATCAAATACACATAACCATATCTACTGAAATCATCAGTAAATGTGATGAAGTATTGAAAACCTCCTTTGGCTGGTATGTTCAGTGGTCCACATACATTAGTATGTATAAGGGCCAAAATATCATTAGCCCTTTCACCCTTTCCTGTGAATGGGGACTTTGTCATCTTTCCAATTAAACAAGATATGCATGTCTCATATGATTCATAATCAAAAGAGTCTAAGAGTCCATCTTTATGGAGTTTGGAAATGTGTTCCTCATTTATATAGCCTAATTGACAATGCCAAAGGTAAGTTGGATTTAACTCATTAGGTTTCATCATTTTAGTATTAATGTTATAAATAGGCATTTCAAGATCAAGTAATTGTTCTTTATTATGAATGAAAAACCAAACTTGTCCAAACAAGAAATTGAAATAATATTCCTGCTAATTGCAGGTACATAATAACAGTCCTCTAACTGAATTATTAAACCACTAGGTAAAGTCAATACATAAGTTCCTACGGCTAAAGCCGCAACCTTTTCTCCATTTTCAATTCGTAGGTCAACTTCACCTTTTGCCAAATCTTTACTCCTTTTTAGCCCCTGCACGTTAGTATAAATGTGAGAACCACATCCAGTATCCAATATCCATCAGGTAGAAGTAGATAAATTTATTTCTATAACAAAAATACCCAAAGTTGAAGTCTCTACTCCATTCTTCATATCTTCCAGGTACTTTGGTCAGTTTCTCTTCTAGTGTCCGGTCTTACCGCAATAGAAGTAAGTATTTTCCTTTGTTATACCTCCACTAGGCTTCAAAGAAGAAGCAGTATGTTTGGGTTTGGAAACTTCCTTTCCTTTCCTTTTACCACTATGCTTGGTGGGCCTTTTGTTCTGTTTCTTTCCATTACTGACCATCAGAATGGACTTCCCCTTTGACTTTAGATTCTGCTCATCAGTTCTTAACATGCATAGCAGTTTGGAAGACTCTTGTCCATACATGTTGAAATTAAAGACAAATTGAATGAAGCTCTCAGGAAATGATTACGGGATCTAATCAGTTGTAAGCTCCTTTTTTAGGGGAAAACCCAATCTTTCAAGATTCTCCACATACCCAATCATCTTGAGTACATGGGGACCTACTGGGGCTCCTTCAGCTAGCTTGCCTTGAAAAAGGGATTTTGAAACTTCAAATCTCTCATGCCTTACCTGCTCTTGATAGAGCATCTTCAGGTGTTCAATCATATTGAACACTGCCATGTTTTTAAGTTGCTTTTGCGATTCAGAATTCATGGTAGCCAGTATGAGGCAAACAGATTCATTGGCATCATCGACATACTTCTTATAAGCATCTCTTTCACCCTTAGGACCAGAAGTAAGAGGCTTCTCTTCAGAAACAAGTGGCTCTTAGACATACAATTTTTATCATGTTTGAGGACAATCCTCAGGTTTCGGTGCCAATCCATACAATTTGTCCCAAACAATTTTTCCTTATCAAGGATTGATCGCAAAATGTTGTTAGAGTTGTTTGTTGTCATGGTAATCTACATAAAAAAATGTGAAATTATAAGTATCAATTAAAACCAACATATTCAATTAGGCCTTTAATTAAATATGCTCCCACTATTTTACTCAAACCAAATGACCCTCACCATTTGATTCAAAAAATCCCGTCGGAAGATTTTCTAGGGGATCGAGATCAATATTTCACTTTGTTTTAAGTCAGCGTTAGGCTGATTACACAAAACTTGGTTATTTAGGTAGGAACTCCTTCCAATTTTATCTAATACAATTCTCGAATATTTTTAGTTGGGTGAATAACTCCTTATTTGGATCCATCATATGGATCATTCCCAACTATTGCTTCTAAACGTATATAATCTTATTATAATTTGTTTAGTTAAGTTTGACCCATTGTTTTAGAAATCTGATATTACATTTATCCCATCGCACCTAACCAATATAGAACATACACCCTGCATTAGGCGAAACCTACATTATTCTATATTAGTCTTGATGAGTTCTAAAACTTGGAAAGCATAAACTTAATATTCAATTTTGAGGGCATTTTCAATTAGTTTGATCTCACCGACTTATTTATCATATAAGTCATCTCTCACATACATCAACATACATTCACATGCATCAACATACATACAGAATCAAACAGTTATGGCCCCTAGCGCGATAGTTCTGCCAAGCCAGTGAGAGAGCTTAAGCTAAACCTAATAACGATCTACGCTTCTCCAAGCAAGATCTCCAAGGTTGTCCTCTTTTGATCTTATATTCTTCTATTTCTTCATAACATTACATTACATCAAAGAATACTCGTTTTACATACGAGGGAGTGAGATGAGAAAAAGAAGTTACATCAAGAGATTAAAAGAGAGGCACGACACCTAGGTCGTATTTTAAAATGCCAAAACAAAATAAAGGAAAACTAATGCCATAACTAATCACCACAAGAGAACAATGATAAATACATATTTATTATTATTAATTTAAATCACGTTAATTAAATAAATCAAATTAAATTTCGGCAAATGATCACACTACGCAAAGTATGATTGATCGATATGACATTGCTTCACCATACTAATGTCGGATTCTGAAGCAAATGAACATGGATCACTCAAAGGAATAACAATCATTACGTGATTGAATGGACAAAGTAGAAACAATATATCCAATGTACCATCTTTGCACCAGAGTTACTTATATCACATATAAAATTTGATTGATCATATTTGTGTAACTTAAGGGTGATCGATATATTGCTGCTTCATCATAGTAAATATTGATCATCCAAATCGTACACAACCTGATGCCAAAGTTAAATTACTCGATTATAATTTAATTTATTCTATGTTTTAATCGAATTAAAACTGAAAGTATAGAAGAAAAAAAAATAGTTATTAAATGCATGGTTTCATAAGTAGCTCTGATACCACTGAAGGGAAATCGCGATCCAAAATGCATCGGGAATTTAATTTTCCCTTTAGGGATCCTTATGAATGGTAATGATCAGTGATAGAAACAGTTACCTCTTGTGATGATGAAACCTTTGATGCTGAATCGGAGGAGTGATCACGAATGTTGAATGATGAACAACGCCTCTACTTAGTTCACACGAACAAATTCCTTCAGTCTCAGTGTTAGCTGCTATGATTGAAGGCTTTGAGCGAGCGAGAGAGAAGGAAGTAAATACAGTTAAGGTTTCACAGTTCAAATTTTCATCAAGAGTGTATGCTTCTCCATAAGGGTTCTATTTATAGAACCACTTGTGTGGGCTGCAAAGCTAAAAAACCAACTTAAGTGTATGCGCACCATATTTTATAGTGTACCGTATATCACCTAAGCGCGTGGTACCTTACCATATTCCGTATTCTACTTAAGTGCGCCGTACCTTACCATGTTCTACATTTACTTAAGTGCACTGGACCTTACGATGTTCCTTATTTACTATACCTCTTATCAATCTGTCCTTATGTGTGTGGCCCTGTAGGTTTTCGCGACGTTGACAATTATATTAAATCACACATTTAACATAATAAACAGTGAGCAGTATCTAGTAACACACCACTGCTACCCAAGTCACGAAAAATGTCATGTGATCTGACAAAACCTTTTATGATAATACTTGTGTGTACAACTACCCTTTTGCCTTTATGTCTATATTGGACACAAGGCATATATCGTGTCATACTTGTCCAGTTCAATATTGGGCCCTTAAATATTTATCATGTTACGTAGAATGGGAAAATTCCATCTAGGTCATTCATGTTCCTCAGCATGCTTTGTGGAGTACCCATCAACTGTCTATATGGTCATCTAGTTAAGGACAATGTTTGATCAGCAATAAAGTACTCGACTATACATCTAGGGTCCATAGTGGTTTCAGGTCGATCCATGAGAGTAAATTATGAAACTTTGCATATCATTCTATGTAGCACTCTCATAGCGGGTCAATCTAGTATAAATATTACTCATAATATTTATACTTATGTTAAGACTTGATAACTCCTTATCCATGATCCATGAGATGCGATTATCAGTCTATCTGCATAATAGTCTTAATGCTTTAAGGTTATCCCACTTCACAGTAAAGCTCGGCTACGGGTACTTTAAAAATAATGTCCTTATGTTTAATGGGATCTCATGATTAAGTCACACTTAATATTTCATTAAACGGACTAGCTATTCTAGGGACTTTATTATTTTCGAAATACAAATATAATAAAGAAATTCCTTTTATTATTAATAAATAATTTGATAAAAGTACCAAAAGTATTGGCCTCTGGGGCTTACACCGACACTAACCTCAAATCTTCCACCTCATGCAACATGAGCACTGATGGATCCTCAAAACCATTGCATCAATCATTCTCATGCATTAATTGTAACACCCATATATAAAACTCATACATCAAAGCATAAATATTATATATAGATCCAAGTGTTTGGTACTGAAACACATAAGCTCCTAGTTAACACATTGTATACAAAGAAATGCCCTAAAGTACAAGGTACAAAAACCTAAGGCATATTATACACAAGATGTTCAAATGATAAAAACTAAGAACTAGATCAACAATGATCTCAAAATAACTCCGCTACGGAAGCTGGCCATCAACAAACAAGGAAAAGATCACACGACCTTATCCTTACCCTTCTCGGAACCTGAAGCACCTGAAATACATCAACAACGTGGGGTGAGATACATCAAATCTCAGTGATTTCCCTATCTTATGGGTTATCTCGGATTATCAAGGTTCTAACCATCCTAACTCATTAACTCACAACATCACTAATCGATAACCATACCAAGACATCTCGTCTTCCCGCCTGCTTCAACATCTAGAAGGCGACCCGAGTCATAGTTCCTTGTAGTTATTTGGCATACAAATTGGATTCGGGATCATCGACCTGTTAACCATGAACCATCACTTCTCATGGCCTGTTAACCATCACAAGTCTCTACCCATAGCATAGGTTCCAATCGTACTACACGTAGGGAATCAAACCTACCAAGTAATTGTGTACCCGTTTCAGAGGAGCTCGAGACCCATGAAACTACACTCAAATATTCCGGTTATGATTACATGATACATACAACAAATATGATTGTATTCGACAATCACATGACTACACCACCTTAAGCCCTCTCTTGCCTTTTCACAACCACAAAGGTTAACCACATGTTCCATACTAGTTTTCACTCTCAACTAGGCCAACACTCGGCAATGATGTATCTTCCAACAACACGTGTCCGAGCATCGCCATCTAGAGTTGTCTATAATTTCTAGTTCCTTACTAGATTCTCCTATAGTTCAAGTTTGAGGTTTCCTTACTCTTCCTATATCGTTTTCATATTGGCATGCATATTCACTTACAATCATGTTAAACAATAATAGGATAGGCAAGACATGTCATAACTGCACAGTAGAATAATATATAATAATTAAAACATAAATATATCACTTTTGGAACTTTCTCGATTATTTAATCGGTCGGTAAGTTTGACATATTTCATCTTCATTTCATAGAATATTTCCTCGCCTTTACATCGATATAAAGAATGATCGAATCCGATAAACGAGTCGAAAGTTATGAATTTTCTCACTTAAGGAATAAAATCCCAAGTCCCAGGTTGCGCTGAGCGCGCCCTCTTGCCCACTGAGCACGCAATCTTCTGCCTGGAGGGGTTGCAGGAATTCAAAACCGCGTTGAGCGGCCTCCTGCGCGCTAAGCGCGCTTTGCGAAACTCAGAAAAAAACCTGCTATAACAGAAATTTCCCACACCTCCAAACCTCCTCCAAACCACCATCAACCACCAACAGAGGTACAATAACATAGTGGAGCATGGTTTGAGCAACAACATTCTTAAAACCTACATTTTTCTCAAGAACACAATATTTCCATAAACCCTATAATTTCCCAATAAATTCAAAGAAATCAAAACATCAAAACAAGCATCAATATATGTTTCTACAAGCATATTAATCATTCCTTTCAATTTATATCGAATTCTAACCGTTAAAACATCGATTTCCATAAATTCGACCTAAACCAAACAATTCCAAAACTTCTAAAAATTGGTACTAACTAGAACCCACCTTGGATAGATGACGAAAATGATGAAGATGAGATGATTGGGCAAGGATTGGATGAATGGATGATGATTTGCTCTTGGTTTTCTTCAAATTTCCTCTTCTCCACTTTTCTCTCCTTCCTTTCCTTTCTTTCCTTCTTTCTTCTTTCTCTCTCTTTCTTACTAACTTTTTCTTTTGTTTGGAAAATGGGAGGAAAAGGAATTATGTAGTAAACTAGTATTAGAAATAATACTACTAAATGTCCAAAAGTCTCTTAAGTCCAAATAAATAAAATACCTCAGAGTCAGATAATATTAATCGGATTTATTCTAAGTTCCACAGTTACTCTAGTTATTTTGTCAAATAATTTCTCAAAGTACACTGGGGTCAGTCGATCATAATATAATATTATCCGGAGTAATAAAATATGGGGTATTACATTAATCATGTCACTTCACTCATGCATATCATTCATCTAGCATAACATGAAGCCTCGAAAATAAAACCAATAAAACCCAATCATAATTGGCACCTTCAAAGCCCAATCATACTTGGCACCTCCAAAACCCAACCTTGCTTGGTCACTAAAGCCCAAATTGCTTGGTATCTCCTCAAAGCCCAATCATATTTGGAGTTTCTCTAAAGTTCAACCTACTTGGCATACCATAGAGCCCAACCACTGGCATTCTACATATAATAATCACCATCGCATAGCATTTCATCCTCAAATGCGTAGCATAACCGTCAAGATGGAGCATTATGCAAAACAAAATCAAACATGCATACAAAGCATAAAACATACTTGGTACCTTGCTCGAAGAATCCAACAATAATGTATCTTTGAAGAGAATGTTACCTACATAAATTCTCAATTGATATTCCCCAACGAATTCCACAAAGTTTAACTTCGGTTGACACCATTTCAAGAGCCCATTTCTCGTCAGGTTAATCTTTTCAAAATCTAGTTCCCGTCTGGCTTATCTTTTTCAAAACCCAATTCTCGTCTGGTAGTCTATTCTCGTCTGACCAAACACTATAAATCCCAGTTCGTGTCTGGTATCCAGTTCTCGTCTGGTTAATCCTTTCAAAATCTAGTCTGGCTAATATTTTTCAAAAAACCAGTTTTCGTCTGGCTTATCCTTTGTAAAACCCAACTCTTGTCTGGTAGTCGGTTCTCGTCTGGACATTTCCTCTCAAAACCCAGTCCCCGTCTGGTAGTCAGTTCTCGCCTGGCTTATCTTTTTCAAAAACCCAGTTCTCGTCTGGTATCCAATTCTTTTCTGGCCAGTTCCTTTCAAAATCCAGTTCCCGTCTGGCAAACCTTTTCAAAGTCAAGTTCTCGTCTAACAAACTATTTCAAAACCCAGTTCTCGTCTGGTAGCCAATGCTTGTCTAGCCAATTCATTACAAAATCCAGTTCTCGTCTGGTCAATCTTTTCAAAGTCCAGTTCCCGTTTGGCAAAACATTTCAAAGTCCAGTACCTGTCTGGAAAATTATTTCAAAATCCAATTCTCGCCTGGTAGTCAGTTTTGGTCTGGCTTATCTCTTCCAAAACCCAATTCTCATCTGATAACTAGTGGTCGTCTAGTCAATCATTACAAAATCCAATTCTCATCTGGAAAATCTTTTCAAAGTCTAGTTCTTGTCTGGAAAATCTTCTCAAAGCCCATTCCCTGTTTGGCCAAGTATCTTAAAAACTAGTTCTCGTCTAGTCAATCGTTTAAAAAACCAGCTACCATCTGGTAGTCTGTTCTCGTATGACCAATCATTACCAAATCCAATTCTCGTCTGGTATCTAGTTCCCGTCTGGAAAACTCTTTCAAAGTCTAGTTCTCGTCTAGAAAAGCATTTTAAAACCCAGTTCCTGCCTGATAGTCAGTTCCCATCATACAAATAATTCTCTTACCTTTGTGGAACCACACGAGAATATCTCAGCTACTAACAACTACCAAAGCTCATCATCAGAGGCCGAACAAAATCCTCATAAATGCTCACACCTATCTCTTCCCTTCGAGGTACAAATTTTTTGGTCCATACTAGAAGATTCTCATCCTTGTAAATACCATAACCCATATCGCTGCATGGCATACATGACTTCATACGTTGCATATATCATGCATATCCAAACATCTTTTTTTCGACTGATTCAATTCCCTAGGAAAATGCTCCATTCAATCCCTAGAAGATATACCTACAAAGGTTGTTTACCATTTCATATCCCTGATAATCAAATTCCTAAGACACTTACCGCTTTTCCAATACATCGTCATTTTCAACAAGCACATTTTTGAATAGTCTTGTATTTAATCCTCTTCCACCTTAAATGCAAGAACAGCTGTCGTAATTCCTACATCCAGGTCCAAGAAGATTAAATATGGGCAGATGTGATACCCCAAAATTTATCCTCCTTCTTTCAACCATTCATTCATTTGCATATCCATGCAACAATCATCTAGGTTTAAATTTCATTTTTATTTTATACGCATCGTTGGATTCAAAGGTTTCTTACTTAAGAAGCAAGGCTTTGGATTCGTCTACATACATTTAGTCCAGTCATTCATTTTAGTTAAGAATATTCTCTGGTTAAGAATATCAAGTAGTAGTGGATTTCAATTGGACAAAGTGGTTTATCTCGGTATGGGCTTTTATTTCATAATCAGATGGCTTTCTCAAATGGAAGTTTTTATTAGGGAATTTATTCTCAATAGGTGATGGTCAGATGAATCCCCTTAGATTAGAGTTTTTTTTACTTGGTTATTTTGGATTATGGGTCATCATATGAAAACTTGGGTTTGGGAAAGATGGAAGATCTCAGGACATTTGAATTACAAGTTTTTTTGGCCAACTTACTTTGAATTTTTCTAGCTAGTGCATTCATATTACAAGTAGCTCTTAACCAAGAAATTCATGTACATAATTCGTAATGGAGAAAAGAGCGGAGCATTTTCGTTATTTAGAAGCAAGTTACAAGAAGTCAAATTACACATACATAGTCAACATGCCATTTGCAAACTCAATCCATTGCATAACTTTCATTGACCAAAGGATTCCATGATAAATTCAACACTCGCGTTCATTTAGCTACACGAACTTGCAAATACATTCTAATTTCAAAATACATCAATCAATATGGAACCACGATAATTCACAATAGTCATTGTCATACCCCAAATTTTGACCACAAGATTTTCCACCATTGTGAAAATCATCACCACAATATGGATGTACAATCATACGTCATCCATCTTCTCAAGGATTGTTGAGCACTCACCTCAATCAAGAATTAGGGTTTTGAGCCCTCTCAAAGTACTCAGACAAAGGATCAATAAAAAATTGACATGATCCTCAACTTGTCTAGCCTCTCAAACACTCATAAAGGATCAAGAGGTCTTTCCACATCAAGAATCAAGCACAAGGATGCAACATTCCAAGTGGATCAAGCCTCAAGATCGCTAGTGTCACCAAATTAGGGTTTTGGTCGACCAAGGCCTCCAGATGAAAATTTTCATCTGGGCATGAGCCAATACTTCAAAACATGCTTCAATAAGCTCAAAGGGACCTCATGGGCCCAATCATAGAGTCAAAATAGCCTCAAGGGATGCACTAATAAAAAATCAGGAATTAGGGTTTCTTGACCAAATTCACCCCTAAGTTGACTTTTGGAGAGAGACATGAGCCAAGACCTCAAGAAGTGTTTTGAAGACCTCCAATACTTCATATTGATCCATTCACAAGGTTGGATTGATTCAAAGAACTTGGTTCACAAGCAATGCAAGAATTCAATTTCATCTAGATTAATTAGGGTTTCTTGATGAAAAGTCAACTGTACCTTTGACTTTTGACCAAGAAATGATCCCAAACCTTGGGGCATGATTCAATACACTCTAAAACACCTATGTAATCCATCCATTTGGTTTGAATTAGTTCAAGGACTTGATTGCATAGAGGATCACACAGTTTGGAATTCATCTGACAAAAAGTCAACTGTGCCAAAGAAACCAAGTTTGACTTTTTGAATTTCTTGATAAACAAGGCTTCCCTAAGTCAAAAACAATGATAATTCATGGTTTGGATCATCATCCATCAAGAAAAATCAAGAAAAGTGTGGTTACTTGCGAAAGGGACAACCTTAAGAAACTTAAAATTTTCTAAGTTATGGAAGAAAAGTGATTTGGTACCAACTTTGCAAGGTCATAACATCCAAACCACAAGGCCTTTTTATTCCATCCAAAGCTCAAATGAAAGCTCTCATTACATACTTCAAAATTGTAAACTACATCATATTCCAAATCCTCGTGGATTTTGAGTTATGGATTGATCAAAATCACAAAAACATGAAAATAACCACTTTTCCAACACTTAGTGAACTTTTCAAGTCAGAATCGGTTTCACTTTTTCACCAAATTTGAGGCCATTTTTCACCATGATCCAAGTTGATTCAAGAACAATGTTGGACATCAAATTTAAAGTAGGATATACAAGCTTTCCAAAGAGTACAAGAACTTCCATTAATTCAACTTGAGTAAGGAGTTATGAACCTCACAACATGCCTTGCTCAAACTGATTTTCATGACAGCATTTGGTAGATTGTGTGCATTTCTTGTGCCACACGATTTCCATTTCCAATTTTGTCATCTTCCAAGCCTTGTCCTCTTCCAAGATTAGAAAGAATCTTGATGAGTCACTTGATGATTTCAACTTTGAACTCTTGAGTCAAGAAATCAACTTAGCATGTGCAAAACCATCATTTACATGAACCTTGAATTTCAAATTTGGCATCAAGCATTTATGTGATGCATGGAGGTGGCATGAATCAGTTACAAACCAGCCAAAAGGAGTCAAGAAACATGAGTGTTCAAACCTGCAAAGTTGGTTGAAGTCAAGATAAGAGGAGACTTGGTACCTTGGCATTTAAGAAAGTGCTACATGACAAAATCCATTGGATAATAGCATGCTCCCTCATCCACTCACTATTCCTTCAAAAAAAAATTTCCTCTACTATAAATAGAGATCATTTCTGATGTTTCAAAACACACCAAAACAATACCAAAGCCTTGTTTTCTCACTCTCCCTCTCTTACTTCATTTTCAAGTCGCAATGGAGCAATTTGGGGATTATTGAAACCAGAGCAAAAACCACTCGAATAACTATCCAAACACATCGTAAACCATCTATTGGAGGTGTTCAAACCTTCATCCTCATTGTACAACACAAGAATCAGAAAGTCAACCTCCAAAACCTCAAATTTTGACTTTTCTGCATTTTTCAAGCCATGTCTTGATTCAGTCACTTTCAAAACCAAACAACACTTCAAATACTCTCCAAATATCATCCTCAAACTGTCCCAACAAGTTTCCCTCAAATGTAACACTATTTGAGTGAGTTACCATTTTGGTCACTTTTGCCACTTTTGCAAGAAAGAGCCAGTTCTTGTTCCAAAGGTTTCCAGCTGGTTTTGATCATCCTAAAAGCTTCTAAGGGATCAATCAAGAGTGTCTAAGGTATTAGATTACTTCTGGCACAAGCATTTTGCAAGATAGCACGAAGATATTCAAGAGGCATCTTTAGAAAATTTTGAAACCACCATTGGATTCCTCATGAAATTCTAGGTAGGATCCATCTAAATTTCATCCAATATCATGGAGAAATGAGGGAGATATGATCCTTCTTGCAAATCACTCAAAACTTGATTTTTTTGCCTTGGCCTGACTTGAAATTTAGGCCACCCTTATATACATATGGGGTGGTTTTAATACACAGATGTATCACCACCCCAGTGGTAGCAGCGCATGTGTGTTTGGTTGGAGGGCGTGGGTTCAACACCCACCTAGACCATTTTTTGGCTCCCTCTCATTTTGCTATTTTTTCTTATTTTTCATGATTTTCTTAATTAATCTCAAAATTAATTTCTCTCTCAATTTTAACTATTTTTTATTGGTTCTTTTTTTTTTAAAATTCACAAAAATATTGAAATATTTTATTCTACAAAAAAATCAAATTTATATTATTTATTTAATATAGCTTGAATTTTTGTAATTAATTTCATTTTATTTGTTTTCAAACATTTTTAAAATGAGGTTTCCACCTTGAATTTTCAAATTTAATTGGATTCCAAGCTTTCATGTGATTAAACATGATTTTCAAAACATTGTTCAAAATCTACAACTTGTTTTTCAATATATTTGGTATTTCATATCATTTATTACTTATTTTTCTTTGAAAATTATATCTTTTTTAAGAAATTAGGGTTTCCTCTTGATCAAACTTCATTTGAAACACTTTTGGGCCTCTTGGTAGAGCGTAAGTCCCATCCCTTTGTAAATAAATAATTTGGGCCTCAGTTATTGTATAAGTCTCGATATGATTTTAAAAATCTCGTTGCGATCTCCATTTTCAAAACAATTTTCATCTGGGCCTCTCCTTGAGTTGTAAGCCCCATATTTCTTCTTTTCAAACACTTTTTGGTCTCTAATAGAGTGTAAGACCCAACCCTCTTTGTACATAAATAATTTAGGCCTCAGTTATTGTATAAGTCCCGACGCGATTTTCAAAATAAACGGTGCGATCACTGTTTTTCACCTGGGCATCTCCTTGAGTTATAAGCCCCAACCCTTGTATAAAAATAAAATTTTGGGCCTCTAATAGAGTGTAAGACCCATCTTTTTTGTGAATACAATAATTTGGGCCTCAGTCATTGTATAAGTCTCTCTGTGGTTTTCAAAACTACGACGCGATCGTCGCCTTTTCAAAAGAATTCATCAGGGCATCTCCTTGAGTATAAGCCCCAAACTTCCTTTTAAAACAACTTTCTTTTTTATTCAAGTTCAAATTCAAGGGTTTATCAAAACTTTCTTCAATTTCATGAAAACCTAACCATGCAGCTGTAGTTAATATGCTTGGGCTTTCATCAGACTGTAAGTCCCACTATCTCTTCAATACATACTTGTTTATATATTTCATCTGTATATATATATATATATATATATATATATATATATATGCTTGTAGATACTTGCTTACAGTTTTCCCCCAGCAGTTAGGTCTAGGTTTAGATCAAACCAGAGGTTACTCTTTCAACATAGTCAAAACTAGTTCCCCATAGGAAAGTCCAGATACAGTCTTGCCTCCTCTTGGGCTTATACAATATGGAATAGAGAAAGACATTATTCCCGGTGAATTTTTTCTCAAGACTGTCCAAAATTAGAAGTATTGTGTACAAGAAATTCATTTCGCCAGAGAGGATTAATTCCCGGTGAAACCTCTTCTGAATTTCTTCAAACCCTAGAACTGTTCTGCAAAGAAAGGATTTATTTCCGGTGAAACCTTTCTTGAACTTTTCTTAGGTTAGGACCCGCAGGCTTCCTAAAAGCATCCCCAGCCTCCTCTTGGGCTTAGTACAAGGACCCACAGGCTTCTTAGAAGTTCTCAGCCTCCTCTTGGGCTTAGTACAAGGACCCAGAGGCCTCCTACAAGTATAGGACAGAAATTAGTCATCTCTACTAGTTCAATCCTCAGGAGAGTCAGAATTCCAAAACATCAGACCATCATAGGGTTGATCTTCATCCCTTAAAACCTCAGCCTTCTCTTGGGCATCATACAAAGACCCCTCTCTACACTAGAGCTTACCACTTTTGAGAGACTTGGACAGTCTCAGCCTCTTCTTGGGCATCATACAAAGATTATTCTCTAGCTAAGAGTCAACCTCTTCATTCAAGTAAACTTGGAAAGTCTCATATTCTCTTAAATATCACAGAGACCCTCAAGTTTCCTAAAAGCACAGGAAAAACTTTGATTATTTCATCAACATACTAATCTCCAGCAGATTTAAAACCTCCATAGGTTTTCAAACTCAAGGTCAATTTACCATCAATAAAACCAGCCTCAGCCAGGGTCAACATACTAATCTTCACCTTAAAAATCCTTAGCCAGGGTCAATTTACCATCAATAAAACCCTAACAGAATCAGAGCCTCATGGTATCTAATACTGTAACTTTCCCTTTGATCCCCAGAAAGAGTAAAACCTTTAGGATTCCCCAACACATATTGGACCTGTCTCTGGACTTCAATAATCCTCAACAGAAGCCAACCTCCTCTTAGGCTTCATATAAGAATTTCCCCAACCAGCCTCCTCTTAGGCTTTATATAATGATTTTCCTCAGTAGAGTCAGCCTCAATCTTGGGCTTTTTACAAGAAAAATAAAACCTCCCCAGTGGAGTCAATCTCTTCTCAGCCTCAATCTTGGGCTTTGTACAAGACAAATATAAAACTCCCCTAGTAGAGTCAACCTTTTAGCTTCAACCTTGGGCTTTGATCAAGGCATACAAAATCAGCATCCCCTCAGATGAGATCCTGAGTCCACTCTGCAGGAGGATATTTTCTCTATACACCACACATCAAAACAGACAATACAAATCTTTTTCCCAGATAATTATTGTAAGTGACACACTTGTTAATTCAAAATCCAAGTTGAAGTTCTTCTTTTATCCTGGTCAAAAAATCATCTTTCATCTAATTGCTGTAAGTGGCAAGCCTCTGGATTATTTACATCCATGCCAATGTCCTTCTCTTAGCATGAAATATTCATAAGGAAAAAGTGGCATTGCTCTACACTAAGTTAAAGCTTTCTTCCTTCATGACATCACCCTTTATAAAGGAAATTATGGCATTGCTGGATTCTCATATCCCAGTTAAAGTAATTCTCCTATATAATCAATTACCCACCATATTGTGATGAATAGATGAGATATATCTCTTTAGAGATGACAAATTCTCTCTCAGTCAACCTTTTAGCTTCAATCTTGGGCTTTGAACAAGACACAAATACTCATCCAGCTTCAATCTTGGGCTTTAAACAAGACACCAAACATCTTTCCTCCCATAGAATAGGAGGAACTACGATTGCTCTGATTTCCCAGTTTTCTTTTATGGGAATACGTAGGCATAAGATTGCGAAATCCTAGCGAGCACATAAATAAAAAACCTTAGGTCCAGTACCTTTCCAAAAACAACAGAAAACCCGAAAACAACAAAAACACTCTCTCAACACTCCCAAAGGAGAAACTTTCCCAAACCACAACAGATAAACACCAGAAAGTATTTAAACCAATAGCGAAACAAGCAATAAAAAGTCTATGGATAACCATATATACACTGGGTGTTGACAACTTCCCTTTGTATAACCTGACCCCGAATCCTCAATTTCTTAGCATTTGTTAAAGAAAACATTTTCGTGCAAGGTTAGTTTTAGATATCTTCCCTTTCCTTTCTAGCTTCATAGGATAAATAAGAAATCAGAAAGTAGCACCCAATTCCAACCATTGCGGTAACGTGGTCGTGTCACCGACAAAAATCGCACACTACAGAAAAATGACGACTCTGCTGAGGAATTGTCTTCTAGGACTAGAGTTCCTAAGAGGTCTAAGATTTGCTTTATTTTTATTTTCTCTATTTATTTACTTTTTGTTACATTTACTGTCATATTACTTGATACCCGTGTTTAAATTTATGTTAACTGGGAATGCGATTAATATGCATGTGGAAAGTTTGAGAGAACATTAAGATAAGTGGTGGCATATCCGGAAAACACTTATAGAGAGTGAATACCGACCAAGCTAACTTGGCAGTCCACCGAATCAGGCGAGGTACCCGTGTGGAAATATTGATGTTGAATGACCGATCGTCGTGAAAGCATCGTTTATCCCAGTGCGGTACCCATGACCCTGAGTATTTATTAGACATTTAACCATATGGCCATTTGGTAATGCAGTGACTATCGAGAATAGTTAATACACGATACTACACTCAAAAGAGATTCATCCTAGGATATTACAGCTCGCTCGAGCGAATCAGCTTGCTGTTAATATCCCTAGGAGTGGTCAATGATTTTGGGAACCTTTTAGAACCCGTTCTACAGGTATAAAAATTGACCAAATAGTACAACCTTTAGGAATGGGTAGATCCATGACTCCATGCTTGTGACTGTGAACCCCTAAACCCATGTTTTCAAATGTTTTTGTTTGCTGCATTCATGCGTTCATTAAAAAAACTCTTTTTAAACAAGAAAAAATCTTTTTCCAAAAGAACTAAAACAATAATTGCAAATATCAGAGGTTACGTTATGGATTTCGGTAGAAGAAAAACACACAAGTACACCTTCAAGGCTCCGAAACTAGAAAACTTAAGGAAATTGGGAAGGATGATTACCAATCCTGAGGCTTTCAGAGCTAAGCACGAAGGACTGTTGTCTCTGTTAAAGGTCAATGTGGTTGAAGGGATCCTGTCTAAACTGGTACAATTCTACGATCCGATTTACCACTGCTTCACTTTCCCGGATTACCAACTTGCACCAACATTGGAAGAGTACTCCCACCTGATTGATTTATCTATCACTAATCAAGCTCCATTTTCCAGACTGGAAGAAATTCCAAAGGATTTGGCAATTGCATGAGCAATCTCTTTGGATGAGTCAGAAGTTAGGACTCACATGACCACTAAAGGAGGAATCCAGGGTTTACCGGCTAAATTCCTGATGGAGAAAGCTCTATACTTTGCTAGTGTAGGAAACATAACTGCCTTCTAAGATGTCTTTGTTTTGCTCATATATGGGTTATTCCTCTTTCCCAACATTGACAACTTCGTCGACACCAATGTTGCTAAGATATTCTTAATAGGAAACCCTATACCAACCTTGCTCGCAGATGCTTATAATTCTGTACATTTAAGGAATTTGTACAGTGGAGGAATGATCACATGTTGTGTACCATTACTCTACAAATGGTTCATTTCCCATTTGCCCAAGTCTGTTGCTTTTTGGGATCACAAGAGTACTCTACGTTGGTCACAGAGGATTATGTCTCTTACCAATTCTGACATAGATTGGTACAATAGGATTTACAAAGGGATAGAGATCATGGACAGATGCAAAAATTTCCCCAATATACCCCTCATTGGTACTAAAGGAGGGATCAATTATCATCCTATTTTAGCTCGCCGTCAACTCGAATACCCGATGAAGAATATCCCACATAATGTTCATCTGGAAGGTCTTTTCTTCAAGGAAGGGGAAAATGATAGGGCACTGAAGAAAGAAATAATGCATGCCTGGCAACATTTTCACAGGAAAGGGAGAGAGTCTCTGGGAAGACCAAACTACACCTCCATGGAACCTTATCTCCATTGGGTGTAAACTAGAGCCCTCAAGCTGAGGATACCTTACCCTCATCAAGAAGTTTTTCCCTTAAAGGAATCTGTCCTTTATTTCATGTCTGATGCGGAAAAACTCCAGGTCGCTCCCAACAAAGTCCAACGTGAGAAGAATTCTTGGAAGAATAAATACCAGATCCTTAATTTGGAATGTACCAAGATTCAGGAACTGCTAAAGGAAAAGGATGCTCCGATTGAGATATTAGAGCAACACGCCATAGAAAGTCAGAAAGACCGAAGAAATTTGGTCACTTCTTTCACTTGGCAGAGAATCGTCGACCCGACAACGGTTGAAGAGGCCTGATCAAAGAAAAGAAAAATACAGGAACCAACATTCGAGCTCTCCTCAGAGAGAACTCAGGATCCATGAGCTTAGACATTTCCTTCTCACACTTTGTAAAGTATTGTACTTTTCCATGTAAAATACTCCAATCTTTCGAATTCAATAAAAGGGATCTCCCCCCCCCGCACTGTGTGATATTTGTAATCTAATTGTTGAAGTTTCTTTTTGAAAAACAAAAACTAAAAAAATATGTCATTGCATGTCATTCATCATTCTCACATAACGCATTTTTTATCTTTGAGTCTGACGTATGTGTCACACTCTAGAGTTAAACTGTCTCTTTCGTATAATACTCGGGCCAATCGACAAAAGAAAATGGATGATCTTGAGGAAGAGAACAGAGAGCCGAGAGAAGAAATCAACGCTCTGAAGGAGAGTTTGGAGAAACTCCACCATGACATGTAATCCCTTGCAGCAACCCAAGAGCAACATCATCAAAGGACTGTGATCTCAGATTACATCTACACCCATATTTGAGACACATGATAGTCATCCTCGGTACAACATGCCTAAAGGGCACCCCTGGGGCATGCCTTTCAACTTTATACCTGAGGGATACATCCCACTGGTCACTTAATGTCCAGAAGCCGTAGCAGGAACCGTCGGACCTGAAGGTTACAAACTTCAGGAAAATGAAGATGCAAGGGTTATGACAGCAACTCCAGAAAGTTACAAACTTTAGGGCACTGAAGCGCCAAGAATCGCCGCTATAATGTCTATACCATAGCCAATGGTACACACTATCCTGGAAGGACAAATTCCGCAAGCAATTCCTGGCGGAAACGAAGAAGTATATGAAAGAATGAATGAATTCCAGGAATAATTCTTAGAAATGCAGAAGGAACTGCATGCCATTTGCGGTCAAGACTTATTCGGTAAAGACGCCGCTGACCTCTGTTTGGTCCCTAATTTAAAGATACCGCACAAATTCAAGGTGTCTGACTTTGAAAAATACAAAGGCAACTCTTGCCCTCAAAGTCATTTGGTGATGTACGCTAAAAAAATGTCTACCCAAACAGACAATCAATAGCTACTAATCCATTACTTCCAAGACAGTTTAACCGGTGCAGCACTCAAGTGGTACATGGGTTTAAACCGCACCAAGATCAGTACTTTATGAGATCTCGGGCCAACCTTTGTTCATCAGTATAAATACAACTTGGATATGGCACTGGATAGGGATCAGCTCAGAGCAATGTCACAAAAGGATAAAGAAACCTTCAAAGAATATGCTCAGAGATGGCGTGAGATTGCCGCCCAGATTTGTCCTCCTCTGGAAGAAAAGGAAATGACAAAGATCTTCCTGAAACTTTGAGCTCATTTTATTACGACCGAATGGTTGCCAGGGCGCCCAGTGACTTCACTGAAATGGTGAACATGGGAGTACGCCTTGAAGAAGCAGTCCAGAAGGACGATTGGTCAAAGATGCAGAGCCATCCAGCAGTACCAAGAGATACGGTAGTGCTTTCCAAAAGAAAAAAGAGCAAGATATCAGTAATATATCTCTGGGAAAGCAAAGGCAAAGGTATCAACCGATAGCAGCAATAACCCCCGCTATCAACCCAGCGCCAGCTCCGACATATCAACCTCAGGTTGTTCAGAGCCAACCAAATCAACAACAATATCAGCAAAGGCAGCAACAACCTTTTCAGCAAGCTCGCCCGTAGTACAATAATAATAATCGTACTACACGACCATCAGGGTTCGACCCTATACCGATGTTATACGTAGAGTTATTTCCACTTCTATTGGCCAAGGGGCATGTCCAAACCAGGGCTCCTCTTACAGTACCAGAAAATCCACCTTTTTGGTTCAAATCAGATCAAATTTTCCCTTACCATCAACGAGGATCGGGACACAACATTAAGAATTGTCCCAGCTTCAAGTCTGATGTACAGAAGCTTGTCAGGAGCGGGGTTTTATCTTTCAAGGATACAAATCCAAATGTTCAGACGAACCCATTACCGCAACATGAAAAAACTGTAGTGAATTTGATAGAATGAGAGCCTGTCAACAGTTATCAAATTCACAATGTACGCTTACTGGGAACAAACCTGGTAAAAATGCATTGCAAACAGAGAGGGTACGGCCATGTGCCATCTCACAACTATCACCAGTGTGATATCTGCTCCAAGGACAATCAAGGATGTGCCATAATACAAGCAGCTCTGCAAGAACAAATGGATCTGGGCTGGATTCAGGATCACAGGATTTGTGAAGTAAACATGGCCCATGCACATCCCAACATTGTTCAGAACCACGACATCCGTACAATGAACGTCAATCTGGTGGTGTTGCATTCAAGACAAAGTCAATATTACAATCTGCCGCGGCACGATTACAACACTTGTCTGATCTGCTCAACAGATAATTAGGGATGCTCTTTTGTACAAGAGGCCCTCCAACATCAAATGGATCTTGGATGGATCCAAGACTACCACGAAAGGAATGATCATCAAGTCAATATGGTTCAGATCTTTGACATATGCCTGATGAATACTAGTCTAGTGGAATTACATGCTAAGCAGGCCAGACTTGGTTTTGTGGCTTCACATGATTATCAAGACTGTAAAGAATGTTGCGAAGATGACCAAGGGTGTGCGTTTGTGCAAGGGAATCCTCAGCATCTTTTGGACCATTGGTGGCTTATGATCTACCCGGATGAAGACACATAACAGATTAGCATGACTGATGGGAATCCTGATAGACATCAAAGTCGTGATATCCGCTCAATAGAAACAGATCTAGTGAAAATGCACTACATACAAAACGGGTACGATCGGGCACCCCCTCACAATTATGAGCGTTGTAGAGTATGCTCAAAAAATAGCCAAGGATGCAATCTGGTACGAGCAGCCCTCCAACACCAGTTAGACCGAATGGAGATTCAACCATGTTCGAATTTTGAGTCAATCAACATGATACAAGATTACCTCCCTGGTCAGAACAAAAGCGCTGTCATAATCTCCGATCATGGAATAACCAAGGACGTTTGTGCCATAATCCCTATACTCAATGAATCAAAGATCCCTCTTAACAGTAGAAAAGTTCCCAATCAGGAACTGATTGAGGTTGCCTACGACGGTCAGAAAAACCAAAAAGCTCCTGTGGTTATCTGCCTGCCAGCTTCAATACCGTATAAGTCAGAAAAGGCTATCCCATACAAGTACGGTGCAACGACCATTGAAAATGGAAAGGAAACTCCATTACCCTCCGTTGTGAACATTGCCGACACCAGTCGAGTTACCCAGAGCGGTCAGATCTTCAACAGAGGAGTTGGAGAAAAGGAACCTGAAACGAAAATTCCTAACCAACAAGTCGGTCAATCCAGTAATCCAGAGCCTGTAAAGAACAATGATGAGATGCTGAAGCTCATCTAGAAAAGCGAGTACAACATTGTGGATCAATTATTGCAAACTCCACCTCGAAACTCTGTGTTATCTCTCCTGCTTAATTCGGAGGCTCACAGGGAAGCTTTGCAAAAGGTTTTAGAACAAGCCTTTGTTGAACAAGATGTGACGGTAGGACAATTTGACAACATCATCTCCAACATCACTTCTTGTAACAATTTAGGATTCAGTGATGAAGAACTGCCGGAGGAAGGCAAGAACCATAATATGGCACTCAACATTACAATCAATTACCAAAATGATGCTTTAGCCAGCGTACTGGTAGACACATGATCATCTTTGAATGTTATGCGAAAATCAACTTTGGTACGACTATTTTTTCAAGGTACTCTGATGAGAGACAGTGAGATCATCGTCAAAGCCTTTGATGGATCCAAAAAAATAGTTATCGACGAAGTCGATCTTCCCATCACCATCGGTCCTCACACTTTCCAAGTCACTTTCCAGGTCATGGACATCCGGGCAACATACAACTGTCTATTAGGAAGACCTTGGATACACGAATCTGGGGCAGTCACTTCGACACTTCACCAGAAGTTGAAGTTCATCAAGAACGATAAATTAATCATGGTATACGGAGATCAAGCTTTAATCGTGAGTAACTTATCATCATTCTCCTGCGTAGAACCAGAAGAGATTGTTGGAACTCAATTTCAAGCACTTTTAGTGAGCAATGAGAATCAACAAGAAAGAGGGACGTCAATTTCCTCATACAAAGACGTTCTCAAAGTGATCGAGAGTAATGATATAAAAGGATGGGAACAGATTGTAACTCCTACTGATAACAAGACAAGAAAAGGTCTTGGTTTCTCTTAAACCTATACCCAAACTACGGGGAAGGACGAAAGTTTTCGTCCCATCAGGATTTCTTCCACAGTGGAGGCTTCCTCCACCCAGTGTCTCAAGAAGTACACACCATTGATGAGAATGAATCCTCCGATACAGATAAAGAGTGGAAATCTTATCTTAACCATGACAGTTATATATCTCAGGGAGAAACGTACATGCTATTCTGTTTCCCAAAGCAGAGTCCAAGATATATAACGAGATCAGATGTCAGAATGATTTATGGAGATTGTGATCCCGGAGGTTGCCGTGCTCCACCCAATTCATTAAAGGAAGACACTCCGATGAAAGACAACTTTGAATATGATTATTATGATCCCCTTGATGAATTGCTTGTCTGGAAGCCATACACAGATGACTCGGGGAAAAAGAGTCAGCCAGACGATGCCTATCAGCTGAGTAATCTTGAAAAGAACACCCATGTTCCCACAGAGTCATGGGATCATTACTCATGACATTCCGAAAATGTCCAACACCACGGTGATGAATTTGCAAAGATTGCAGGACAAGAATTCATTAACTATGCATTTCCTAAGGTTAACATCATTGAGGAAGATGACTCGTCTATGCCCACAGAAACCTGGGACACCTTGGGATGGCCAAGCGGTAAGTACGACTTCCTAGTTAAATATACTGCTCCCGAAAGTTCTCTATGACACCCCAAAATTTGCCCACACTTTTTCTAACCTTAACTGGCTTATGCTTTATTTCATATGCATCATCATTAGGTCATAACTCATAATCATACCCCGCATTGGTATTCTAAGACATGGGATCAGGAGTTTCTCTGAGTCAGGGTTTTCTATTTGCCTTTAGATACTTTCATTTAAGTTTGGCAGAGGTTTGAATTCTTATAGTTGTAATTTCTCATCCCAGATCATCAAGTATCAAGTTTATTTTCTTCAAGAGTTGTCAGGCATCAAGAGCCTAGGGTTTCATCATTTCTTTGATTCAAGTTTGTTGGCAAGCTTATATTTGATTGGTTCAAGGTTAGGGTTTGCTTCTCACTATGGATAAGAGATCAGGGTTATCAGGGACGATGGCATAACTTCAAGTCAGGTGTCATTTATTCAGTCATAGTCAGGATCAGATGGAAGTTTGACCTCATCTTGGTCAAATCATCAGGAGTTTTGCTTCAAGTGCAAGTTATCTGTGTCAATGGTTTATTTCTCAGGCAATGCGCATCCAGGGTCATTTTGTTATATGCTGGAAGTCAGGTTATCAAGCAGTGGTTCATGTGGGGTTTGATTTAAAAGTCAGGATCATCATGATCATAGGTTCAGTTATGTTCATCTGTGGATTTATTTTCTTGTAAATTTATTCAGACAGATTCAAAGTGATCCAGGATTCACTTGATCGGAGATTCAGAAGATGACCCACTCATATGGTTGTTGTTTCTGTTGCAAGTTATTCAGTGGTAGCTGTGTGCATTTAATCAGATGCATTGTGGAAAAGTTCAAGTTAGTTTTGGATCAAAATCAAGATTTCATATCCAATTCTTTTTAACCATTTTTATTATCCAAATTTAGTCCATATTCATTTTAACCTTATTTCCCAATATCCATTCTAAGCCATTTTTCTAAATCCATTTTTAACCACTTCCATGTCCAATTTAGTATCATCTCATTATCCAATATAAATACCCATTTTTCTTTCTAAACCATATCCATTTTCCAATCCATTCTTTTTAATCATATTTTAGTCCATATTTTCCAATTTCAAGTTTCAATTTCATGTTCAAAATTCAATTCAAAAATCATAAACTTATTTCAAATACCATTACATTCAAAGAATAATTGTCCAAAAGTCCATTCATTACAAAAAAATCACAACAAAAAGCCCATTTCAGTTTTTGTTCTTAAAAAAAAACAAAGTGCCAAAAAAGAGAAAGAGCCAATACATGGCCCACACCACTCCCTGTCACAAACCACATTCACAATAATTCCAAGCTTTGCCCAACACACAATGAAAAAGCAATGGCCAACACACGATTTTCTGTACCAAGCCACCAATTTACAGTATAACTCGTACAACACCAACAACAACATGCTGCCCTCCAATACACAATACCATAACCGTACAGACATAACCTGCAGCAAACCACGTACCACGATGTGCAATAACGAATTGGTGAAACGGCAAAACATTAAGGTGGTACGAGAACGTGTAAACGACATGAATTTCTTTCACAAAAATTTTTTTTCACAACGTGACCCCATGCTGCTACCTGCACAGCCAAAAGAGCACGCGAGAATTGAAATTCGTACAGTAGTAACATTACAATACCAACACGCGACGAAACCGTTCCGCAGCTCTACACAACCACGCCTCTACAAAGTCTGCTTCTAATTCACTCTTTGAGAAAAACAACAAAAGTGTTAGAATATTGCAGTTACAGCTACTATTACTACTCTTCCTTTTCATGTACACATGCCAGTTAATGATAGGATAGTTAGTTGTAGTTTGTTATAATTAGTTAGTTGGTTATGCTTAGTTTATGGTTATATAAACTGAATGTAGTCTTCTTCACTTCTTGAGCTGAATAATACTTTGATTACTCCTCCTTTCTCTCTTTGTGCAATGCTCACATAAATGTTCTAACATGGTATCATTCGCCATTACGATTCAACCTTACTCTTCCGCTTCTTTCATTCTCTGATTTTTAGTTTTCATCATCTCCAATGGCGCCACCGAGTACTCCTCCTCTTGATCCTCAACTCGATCAAACCAGTCCTTTTTTCGTTCATCCAAGTGATGGACCTAGTTCAGTCAAGGTCACACCTCTTCTCAATGGTTTGAATTATCATTCTTGGGCACGATCGATGAGACGTGCACTTGGCTCCAAGATGAAACTAGAGTTTATCGATGGTTCCATTAATACTCCAGAAGATCCGTTTGATCCGTCCATGCGTGCTTGGAATCGATGCAACATGTTGATCCTTTCATGGATTATCAATTCTATTTCTGAATCAATTGCTCAGTCCATCGTGTATATGGAAAATGCCATTGATGTGTGGAAAGATCTCAAGGAACGTTTCTCACAAGGTGATCTTATTAGAGTTTCTGAGCTTCAACAAGAAATCTATGCTTTGAAGCAAAATTCCAAATCTGTTACAGATTTCTTTTCAGAACTCAAGATTCTCTGGGAAGAATTAGAGATCTATATGCCAATTCCAAATTGTGTTTTTCGAATTCGATGCTCTTGTGCAGCTATGAGGAAAGCAAGAGATCATCATAATTTGCTCTATGTTATACGATTCTTGACAGGTATGAATGAGAACTTTGCTGTAGTGAACTCACAGATCTTGTTAATGGAGCCTCTCCCACCCATGAACAAGATCTTTTCCATGGTGGTGCAACATGAAAGGCAAGGTAAACTTGCTCCCTCTGATGATTCTCAAGTTTTGATAAATGCTGTTGGTTCCAAAAGATCAGGCCCAAAATCAGGCAATTCCACTTCTCAGTATAAGACTTCAAAGTCCAAAATGTGTACTCATTATGGAAAATCTGGTCACACTATAGAGGTTTGTTATAGGAAACATGGTTTTCCACCTCATTATGGTAAAGGATCTATGACCAACAATGCTTCTGCAACTGATAATAATGATGATAACAAAGTCTCTACTCAATCACAAGTTGATCAAAATAGCTCTGCTCAAATCACCCAAGAACAATATGACAAGCTGATGCATTTGCTTCAGAATTCTAATCTTAACCAAAGCTCATCCTCAACTGTTTCCAATCAAGTTGGTTCGTCCTCATTTACAGGTCATACACTTGTAAATGCTATAGGTAATCATCATTCATACATTTACAAATGTTCCACCATTGACTCTTGGATCATAGATTCAGGAGCTAGTGATCACATTTGCTCCAATAGTTCCTGGTTTACATACATTAGTCACTCTAATCCTATTACTGTAAAATTGCCAAATGGTCAATTTGTCATGACCACAAGTGTTGGCACAGTTCATCTTTCTCCTAATTTCATCATCTCAAATGTTTTATACATCCCTGAATTTTCTGTCAATCTTATTTAGGCTCCAAAATTATGTAAGCATGCTCAATATCTTGTTAGTTTTAATGACACTAAATGCTTTATTCTGGATCCACTGTCTATGAAGATGATTGGTTCAGCTAACAAAATTGAGGGATTGTATCATTTGGTTCTTGAAGGAAAGCAGGCAGCTCCCTCTAGCATTAACCACACCTCATCTTGTACTATACCTGAAAATGCACTATGGAACTTTAGGTTAGGACACCTCTCAAAAAATAGAATGCAAGTTTTACATTCCACACTTCCTTTTATTACTGTTGATCATAAAGCAGTTTGTGATGTATGCCACTATGCCAAACACAAGAAATTATCATTCAATTCCAGTTTTAGTAAAGCTTCTAGACCTTGATAACCATGAAGTATTCATTTCAAGAAATGTTATTCATCATGAACATATTTTCCCTTTCAAACCACATTGGCAATATCACACTGGTGGAACCACATCCACATCTTATCAACCAAATGACCCTCAAGCCATTTCAACACCACCTGAAAATCAATTGTCCCCACTTCAATCTGAATCCATCCCTTCTGAAAAATTTTCAGATACACATTCCAACATAGACAACTTCACCCAATCCTCCCCAAACAATCACAGACCTGCTAGACAAAGGTAGCCTCCTGCTCACCTAAAAGACTATGTGTGCAATTCATCAGACAGTTTGGCTGCATCATCATCTTCAGGTATTTCTTACCCTATTTCTCTTTTCCATTCTTTTGAGTCCTTATCCTCTCAACATAAATCATTCAGCATGTCAGTTACTCAAGATTCTGAACCTCAATCTTATGAGGAGGCTTGCAAAAATGAACATTGGAGAGCTGCAATGAATTCTGAGCTAGCAACACTGGATGCCAATGGTACTTGGATTCTAGTGGATATGCCACCTAATGTCAAATCTATAGGAAACAGGTGGGTTTATAAAATCAAGCACAAAGCAGATGGATAAATAGAAAGATACAAAGCCAGATTAGTTGCAAAGGGTTATAGCCAAGTTAAGGGCTTAGATTTCTTTGATACTTTCTCACCAGTTGCTAAATTGTCCAGTATCAGTATTTTACTTGCAGTAGCATCTGTCAATAATTGGCATTTACATCAGCTTGATGTAAATAATGCTTTTTTGCATGGAGACTTGGAGGAAGATGTTTACATGAACATACCACAAGGTGTCACATGTGTCAAACCAAACCAAGTTTGCAAACTAGTGAAGAGCTTGTATGGTTTGAGGCAGGCTAGTAGAAAGTGGTATGAGAAACTCACTTCTCTCTTATTAAAGCTTGGTTATGTACAATCAACTGCTGATTACTCCTTGTTCACTTTCAAGAAGGATGAACACATCACCATTCTACTGGTATATGTTGATGACATAATACTGGCAGGAACATCATTAATGGAGTTTGATCGTATCAAGCTGATTTTGGATACGAATTTCAAAATTAAGGATTTGGGAATATTGAAATATTTCCTTGGTCTTGAGGTAGCTCATTCAAAGGAAGGCATCACTATTTCTCAAAGGAAATATTGCTTAGACCTCTTGAATGATACAGGATTACTTGCATCCAAACCTACTGCTACACCATTAGATCCATCTCTCAAATTATGGCAAGATAATAGTGAGCCCTTCAAAGATGTCACACTGTATAGAAGGCTCATTGGAAGATTAATCTACTTAAACAACACCAGACCTGATATAACACTTGCCACACAACAGTTGAGTTAATTCTTACAGAAACCTACTCAACTCCACTATCAAGCAGCTTGCAGGATTATCAGATACCTCAAGAAGAATCCTGGATATGGTTTAATGTTTCCTCAAGCATCCAAGCTGCAAATCCTGGGCTATTCAGATGCAGATTGGGCAGGCTGTGTGGATATAATAAAATCAACATCAGGTTATTGTTTTTTCTTAGGAAGTTCTCTCATTTCATGGAAAGCTAAGAAATAACAAACGGTGTCGAGAAGCTTATCTGAAGCTGAGTATAGAGCCTTACGTTCAGCTACTTGTGAAGTAATATGGCTGCTATATATTTTGAGAGATCTGCAAGTCCTGTGCTTCAAGCCTACGGTTTTGTATTGTGATAACCAAAGTGCTTTGCATATAGCATCAAACCCCGTGTTTCATGATTGAACGAAGCACCTTGAAATAGATTGTCACCTGGTGCGAGAAAAAGTACAACAAGGAGTATTGAGGCTGCTACCTATTTCATCTAAAAAACAATTGGCTGATTTTCTTACAAAGCCACTACAACCAACTAAATTCAACACATTCATATCCAAGCTTGGCATGATCAACATATATCATGCTTAAGCTTGAGGCAGGCTGTTAGAATATTGCAGTTATAACTACTATTACTACTCTTCCTTTTCATGTACACGTGTCAGTTAATGATAGGATAGTTAGTTGTAGTTTGTTATAATTAGTTAGTTGATTATGCTTAGTTGATGGTTATATAAACAGAATGTAATCTTCTTCACTTTTTGAGTTGAATAATACTTTGATTACTCCCCCTTTCTCTCTTTGTGCAATGTTCACATCAATGTTCTAACAAAAAGACCTCACAAAAGACTTGGAAACGAGTTCTCTTTCTATGAAAGAAGATTCTGCAAAACCTTCTTCAACCTTTTTCTCAACCATTCAAAACCCTTTCCTTCAACCCAAAATCCTCCCAAAATCCTCTCTTCAAAACCTCTGTCCGTATCATCCTTCAACCTTTTCCTTCAAACCTTTCAACAACCATAAATCCTCCTCTTCAATATTCTTTTTGTTTAACCTTTCACACATCAACCTTTCCCTTCAAACCACCCCACAAACTTAAATCAACTTCAACAAGCCATAAACTCAAACCAATCCATACACAAATCCAAACCAAACAACAAGACAGAAAGTAGAAGAAGAGAGACTAACCCTAAACGCCTCAGAATCCATACCAAAGAACAGAGCAAGAAGGAGAGAGAAGAAGGGATAGAGAACCAAAATCTTGGAGCGAGCAAGGCGGTGAGAACGAAACCGAACCTGAATCGAGCCGCACATCTGAGACGGAGGCGAGATCGATGTGATGGGAAACATAGCCGTAATTTCACTTACGAATTTGGTGACGAGTTATTGTTATTTTCTTTTCAGTGACCATGCCTTTCTGAAGATGTTGTTGTTTTTGTTGAAGAGATGATGTTGTGGTGGCTTCATCAAAGTTTTTTTTGACCGTGTTGTTGATGATATTGGACCGTGAGGCCGTTCGAAGCTTCAGATCATCTTTTTTTTTCAAATTTACACCTCCCTTTTTGTTTGTTTGGTTAGATTTTAATAACTAGTTAGCTTTAGATCTTAATTTGATTTTGTCTTAAATTTTTAATATTAGTTTTGATATTATTCTTTTGTCTAAAATTGTGATTAAATATTGGTTAATAATTTTGATTAATTCTTGATTAACTTTTCATTCTAACATTTAGTTAACTTTTTAATTTTCTATATAGATTTTGATTAAAACTTTGGTTAATTAGAATCGAATTTTGATATGATTAATTTCTTGGTTTAGATTTATGATTACTTTTTTATTTTAGAATATGTGTTTAATTCTAACCTTGTGTTGACTTTCATGTTTCTCTTAGATTTATTTCCATAGCCTTATTTGAATTGATGAGATCTCTTGATGCAAATCATGAAGTACTTGATTGCTTGATTCTCATCCACCTTGGAATCTTCTTCCTTTGAGTCTTGGCCGTTTGAACTTGTTGATCTTGTGTGTTGATTGGGTTGATCGTGTGTAGCTTCTACAAGTGTTCTTGAACTTTTTGTGTGCGTTGAAGAGGCAACAGACCTTCTTCGTTAGGTACCACTTGAATATCAATGTTATCCCTCTTTCATGCCTCATTCTAGGATGTTATTGATGTTAGAAGCATATTGAGTACATTTGAAGCCCTACCTCAAAGTAGGCTCTGTTTGCGCATCATGTTTAGTACTTAAGTGCTTTGTATCTTTGTTGTGTCAACATGTTGATGATTGAACACTTGTACATCTTTGAGCTTTCTTTCTTTTCTTGAGACTTGTTTAAGTCTTGATTTTGTTGATATCTGTGATTGAATTGGATAATGTTTACTTGTGCTTGTTCACATGATCCCTTATCGTCCCTCGTCCCCCATAATTTCTTATTAAGTTGGGAGTAGGAGAGACATTAGGCTTTCAATCCTTTGTATGCTAACATTAGGTAAAATTTCCCTTTCTTGCCTCAACCTTAGGGCCACCTTTGCATGACAACATTAGGATAGAATTCCCTTAGTGTTTTTTCTTTCAACTTTGAGTCTTCTCTTCTCATCTCAATAACAAGTCTAAAACACTTAATAAATGCAACGAGCATTGTGCGCCATGAGCCTTAAGTGCATGGGAAATGAAGAATGAGGGGTCTCCCTTCACTCTTCTAGAGTGTTTAGCATACGTCCCATTGGGGGCGACCATGCGACGCATTCGCACCTATGTCATAGACTTTAGTGTAATGTGAGTTTCAAACTAACTTCAATCCACTTCTGTCTAAAAAAACACAAACAAAGTTCAAATAATTTTTATCCTTCGGGATTGATGGATCTCAAATCATTTTCAGAAAAGAGCACGTTACTTCCGTTTTGTCGCAAACAGGCATCGACCCTAACTGCCAGACGCAAACTAACGTCGCTCGTAAAAAACACTTAACCATTGTGGTTGTTACCACGAACTACGGACGTTCTGATTTCCTCTCTCTAGTTAGATTGAGGATACGTAGGCACAAGACGACGATGTCTTGGTGAGAACCCTTCCATCTTTTTTTCCGTAGTCCCACAAACTATGGACACTCTAATTTCCTCTCTCTGGTTAGATTGAGGATACGTAGGCACAAGACGACGATGTCTTGGTGAGCAACCTCCCTTTTTCCGTAGTCCCACGAACTACAGACGCTCTTATTTCCTCTCTTTGGTTAGATTGAGGATACGTAGGCACAAGACGGCGATGTCTTGGCGAGCAACCTCCCCCTTAGTGTGTAGTCCGTCGAACTACGTCGACTCTGATTCTTCGTTTGTCCACGAAGATACGTAGGCATAGGATTGCGATGATCCTTGCGAGTCTATTTTTTTCCTTATCGTTTATGTTTAGCAGTAGGCTTTAGATAGCTCACCCTTTGATTAGACAACAAGCATGGATCCCATCGAGTACGATGGACGCGTGGGCGTGCTAATACCTTCCCCTCGCGTAACCGACTCCCGAACCCGGACTATGGTTGCGATGACCATGTCTTCTCCCTTTTGAGATTTCTTCGATCGTTTCCTTTCCTTGCGTCAGGATAAATAACATTCGGTGGCGACTCTTCTGTTCTGTTTCCGCCGGTTGTTTTTCACAGTTGCAACAGCTGACGACTCTACTGGGGACAACAAGTTCCCTATGCGAGTCAATCCTAGTGCTTGTCTATTTTATTTCATTGGGTGTTTATTTTTGTGCATTATTTGTTGTGTATTACTGTTTTTACCGCATTTATTGCATTTGATTATCGTTATCATATTGCTCTGCTGTTGTTGTGATGTTGGGTGGGTGGGTTCCATGAGAGATAAGCCCAACACCCAGGCTTGAGTATACACCTTGGATTAGAGTGGAAAGTAGTGTGACTTGTGTGGCATCTGGCCAGACTTAGTATACACAAAAATTCCACATCCAGACGAGGTTTTCTTTGGTGATGTTCTATCCTGCACGTTGGGGCAGATGATAGAATGTAACCTAGAGAGCTGTCGACTCTAGAGATCATTCCCGAGAACTCAGTTGAGGCACTCCTCCCAAGAGGTAATAATGGCATACCAGAAATGGAAAACCCATTATACTTCTTGACCCGAGGACCCGAAGCTGGGAACTTACTATAGGTTGACCATTTTGAGGGGAATCAGTTGAGACCTCCTCGATTGGTGATGATGCCAAACCAGAAATGGTGACTGTATCATCATTTCTCGACCTGAGAGTCCGCGATGCTGAGGATCCTCGATTCTAGAACCTATCTGTGAGAGGGAATGGTTTTTGCAGAAAATCGTAACTTTCAACCTACCAGGTATTCTGGCTTTCTTATCAGTATGGACTTATCAACCTGGTATCCTGCTATTCTGATTATCTCAGTATTCTGGTATCCTAGTATTCTCTTCAGAGCAGAATTTTGAACCTATTCAGTCAGCAGCACAACAATTATTTAGAGTTTGTGGAAACTTTGATCCCGTGCCTTTTGCATTTGCATTTGCATACACATCTGCATCATTTTGCATATCATTCTTCAACCGGTCAGAACTCTCATCCCGCCTTTGTCCTTGACCAGCCAGTTGATTCCCCGGTACTCGTTCTGAATAAGTGGTGACTGTTGAAAGACAACAAAGTATTTGAAACAAGATCAAGCAGTGTCAAGAAGTAAGGTTAAGTTGGAAGCTGTTGGTAGCTATGTCAGGGGAAAATCTCCAGAATGTTGATCTCCCGCCAGGTTTTACTGTGACGACTAATCCATCGTATCGTTTTCTACCTGATGAGGATTCTCCACAAGTGAACAATCTTACCCAAACTCAGTCTGTGCAGCTCTTTGTTGAGAATCAGAATTTACATGAGCAGTCTGTTATTCGAGGTGGACATTCCTCTTCTCTTGATACTACGAACTATCAGAGTCTTGCATTCTCTATGCCGAATTCCCAAGGGGAGATCTCGAGGATGAAAACTAAGGACCTGAGAGCTCTTGAGTTTGCTGAAAGATATCAAGTGTTGGATGAAACACTAAAAGCCTTGGAAGTTCAAGATACTTTTGGTCTCAACGCTTCAGATATGTGCCTGGTACCTGGCCTAGTGTTACCTCCAAGTTTCAAAGCACCAAGGTTTGAGAAGTACAAGGGGATAGTTGCCCAAGGCAGCATTTGGTGATGTTTTGCAAAAGAATGACTTCGTATGTCCGCAATGATAAGCTAATGATACACTGTTTTCAGGACAGTCTGAGTGGGGCATCATTGAGTTAGTACGTGCAGTTAGAGAGTGCCACATCTGATCATGGTTGGACTTAGCTAAGGCTTTTCTGAAGCAGTATGAATATAATCTTGACATGGCTCCCAGTCGCATGCAGTTCCAAAGCTTGTCTCAAGAGAACAATGAATCCTTCAGAGGGTATGCTCAGAGATGGAGAGAATTGGCTTCCAGAGTACAACCACCCATTTTAGATAGAGAATTAGTCGACCTATTCATGGATACTTTGCAAGGACCGTACCTGGATAAAATGATTGATAGTGGGACATCAAACTTCTCTGATCTGGTGATAATTGGGGAACGCATTGAGAGTGGTTTAAAGAGTGGAAAAATTCAGGATGTCTCAAGCAGTCAGGCTAATGAAACTGAATCCCTCAGCAGCTTCCAAGTGGAAGAAGAAATTGAAATCAATGCAGTTATGGCAGATGTTGAGTATTCTCGGGGTGCACCGGTGAAATCTTTTGGTTCTTTATCTTCTCAGCAATCATTGCCTAGGGTACCATATTAGAAACCTTGGGTCGCTCCTCATTCAAGTCAATGAGCCCATGGCCGAGGTTATCAGAATCAGCGCTAGAATCAGAATAGGCATCGCAACAACTTGGAAAGAAGGAATGCTCCTTTTCATCCGGTTCCTATGTCGTACGGCCAGCTTCTGCCACATCTGATTAAAAACTCATTGGTAGAGCCTAAGACTCTGAAGCCTGTTCCATAACCTTACCCTCCTGGGTACAATCCCCATGTACAGTGTGGATATCATGGAGGATCCATAGGGCATTCAACCGAAGATTAAAAAGCCTTCCAAGCCAAGGTACAACAGTTGATTGACAAGGGGCACATATCCTTTCTAGAGGGAAATTTGGTTGTGCATGTCAACCTCTCATCTGTTTGAGTTCGAGGACTTCAAGGGTCATCTGCTAAAGCCAGTGGTTCAGACAGAAAGACATCCTCAACATTGGCAATCCTGGGGCACTTTTATCATTTGCATTTGTAGTTTCTTCCCTGTTAATTGCTACTTGTTTGTTAAACATTATTTTCCTGAATGGTAATATTAATGAAATGATTATGCATTTTCTGAATCAATCATGTCGCATTCGCTCATTTTTCCTATTTATTGCAAAGCACAGACACATTCACCTCTCGCTCACTTCACTTTATCACTGTTCTTTTAGCAAATACTTGGAGGGAGGATGACAAAAACTGAATACCCATAATTACTGATCGTATGTTTTCAGATAAAATCCTGCTGATGATGTACAAGCATTGTTTCAAATCCCCTAAACACCAGAGAGATAAGGAGTTAGTCCCTAGTTAGCCACTTCGAGCCTAGAAGTTGGAGTTTCCTTCGGACTTTCAAACCCTCACATCTTAACCTGGGGCAATGTAGTTGTCAGTTAATTTGATTGAGCATTCAAATTTCATAGAGGAGTGTCCCCAGTCGAGGACCAATCACATCCTATCCCTCTCAAGAGGTCGTACCTCACCAACCACAATGGTTATCCCTCACCGCGAGGAATGAGACAGTTACAACCCTTTCGGAGAAATCAAGACAGCCAGTGTCACACGACTTGTTTCGAACAAAAAAAGAGAAAGAAAATAAAAAATAAAGAAAGCCCGCTAAGTTGAAAACTTGAAAAGTGACTTAGGCAAAAGTTAGGGCATCTCGCTGGACTTCAAAATCGAAAAATTCAAAAAATCAGTCCAGGCAAAAGTTAGGGAAAATAAAAGAATAAAAAGCGAAAAGGACGACAAAAGGAAAATTCCTCGAGCAAAAACAAAATCGTGTGACCACAAACACCAAAGACGAAAGGGATGTCTGAAATTCCGAAAACCTTGTGGGTTCCTTAACCATCACTCCTACCATTCAATAAACCTTTTGATAGGTGAGCGCTTGTGCCAAGTTAGCTGAACGCAGGACTGAAGATCATCACGAAGATGTGGTGGGTACCAATCAAACTTCAAAAATATTTTGTTTTCTTTCACTAACATTTTCAGGGGAAGAACAGGTTAAAAATACCAAAAAATCAGTCCCTCAGCTCGAATAGATTTCATCTGTACAAAGTCAAAGTTGATCTGCAAACAATTAAAAATCATCTGATCAAGAGTTTCTAAGTTTTAATTGATTATTATTCAAGAGACTCCAAGGTTCATGTGTTTATTTCCATGCCTTCTTTGACGAACAAGAGAATCGAGCAAGATCCAACACAATATAACAAGAATGGCATTTTTGAAGATTTTCAACTGTGCAATCGATTGCACTAATGGTTCAATTGATTGCACTCTGCATTTTTTTCCTAGATTTTGAAATTTTCAGCAGTGCAATCTATTCGGGCTACAGTGCAATCGATTGCACGAAGACAAAATTGGCTAAAATAAGCATTTTTCAAGTTTTGAAGCATTTGGCACCAATCTTGACCATTGATCACATGTGGAATATTCTAGATCACCTCATTTTAATTCCCCTACATCATTTTGATCATTCCCCACCATATACCTCCAATAATCACCACTCTTTTGTGATTTCCCTCCAAATTTGAATTCCAATCCTAATTTTGATCTTCCAGTCCTAATTCCAAACCCCCAAAATTTTCCAAGCCAAAATTCTATAAATAGAGGCTTCATTTCATTCATTTCACAAGCTTTTGAGAGCCAAATTCACCTTGCTAAAATTTCTCTTGAAGCTTTTGATAGCCAACAAACCTCTTGCAATTTCTCTCCTCAACCACAAAATTCACTCAAAGCTCACTTTTCTTCTCTTGAAAGTTAACAAGAATTCACATTGAATCTTGTTCAACTTTGAGCTAAACCTTCATCCAAACTAGTTTTCTTTATCAATTCTCATAGATCAAGGCTTTGGAGTTTGGATCTTGAAGAAATTTGAAGGAATTTTCAGATTTGAAGTGGTAATTCATCTTTCACCATTGTTGAAGCTTCAATTTCATCTTCCATAATGTAGATCTTTGGAGATCCTTGTTACTTGATCTTTTGGATCTTGTAATTGTGTTTAATTACTGGTATTGGTTGCTTTTTGCTTTGTATTTTCATGCACTTTTGATTCCATGATCATGAGGTATTTGAAGAAAGTTTTAGATCACGATCATGCTGAATTTTTGCTGTCATAACAAGGTGCAATTAATTTGCATCTTCGTGCAATAAATTGCACAGTACTTTTTTTTGCCTTGTTTTCTGACAGTGTGCAATCGATTTGCACTGAACATAATGATGTTTTTCACCTATTTTTGGGACTGTTTTGGTTTTTCTTCCTCCTTCTTCCCCTTTCATCTTGTTTTAGCCTTGAAATGCATTGTTGAGATTAATTTCTCTTCAATATCAATGGACTTTGGATATGGTTAAAGTAATTAAACATTCATTAGTTCAAATCTATCTTTAAGTGAATTGTTGAATTCATTTGAGGTGCTTTGAATTAGTGATATGTTTTCACACTTAAACTTATCAATTAAAGGTGATTGAACTTGAAGATGAAAGGTTCTTGAATTTGTAATTCAATTTGGCTTTCCCTTAATCTATTTCTTTTTATTTTTGATTGATGAAAGTCTTATGGATCTTATAATTTCTTTGTTGAATTCTTGATCAAGACTAGATCGTTACCTTCTTTTTCTTTTCGTGCGGTATTTCTTTCGGATGACGATCTACATATCGTTCATCTAGCATGCATTAGCACAAATATCTGTTGACTGGCCTCATTGTAGGGTAATTACTTCGTAAATTGCTCGGCGATTGCTTAACATAGCGCAACATTTGTTCCTCTTTATCCAATTCGGAATTTGAACTTTCGTGGTCCGAACCTTGATTGGTCGCGTCAACCCAATGTTGATTGATCTTTTGTATTAGGTTCAAAATCTTTGAAGCTTGTTGTTGTAGAGGCTTTGATTCTATCAATCTTCTAACAAGTCTTCATTAACCTTGACCTAAGTACATTGTTTAATCACTATAGTTCAAGACGCGAAATGGAATAATCGGTGAAGGCTTATGGCACTAGAGCCTTGTGATACTAACCACTAACTTCTAACTTTATATTTCCTTCCCGCTCCCTATCTCTCTTTTAATTTTCTGCAATTTTTCCTTTGTCCGTTGGACACATGTTTATGCTTCCGTAATTTTTCCTTTGTCCGTTGGACACATGTTTATGTTTATGCCTTTTCCTTTTGTTCATTTTGGACTCAAAAACATTAATAAAGGATTAAACCACTAAAAGACTTGTGCTCTTAATTGTTGAACTATGGCCACTATCCTTTGCATTGGAGGACCTATACTCTTGATTTCGGACTTTGAACTTAGAATTAGGATCCTAACCTATGCTTGGGAGTTTGTGATGGAAAACCTTGGATTTTGGATACTTGGAGTCCTCTTTTGAAGACTTATTTTGAATCAAGACCAAATCAAAAAGGGAAAAATGCTTATGCTATGGAGTTTGTCCATGTGGTTAGATCTTTCTTATCCTTAGCTTTTATTTTATGCACTAGGATAGTCACTTCTTCTCCACCCCTTCTTCAAATTTTAAAATCTCCTCTCTTTTTTCAAAACCTTCTTGTTTTCAAACTTAAAACCGCTTTCATAATAAAACCTTGACTTCGGTCAAGCGATTTTTAAACTTTATTTTCTTTAATAAATGTCAATCAATATTAATCATATTTTGACCATTTCATAAAAATATAAAAAATGTAAAAACTCATCAATCTTTTTTGTGCTTTGTGCACTTTTTCTTTTAAACTTTTTTCATAAGTTTAGACATGATTCACCTCTTTAAGCGAAATTATTCTCCTGGAAATGATGACTTGTATTTACACTTAAAATCAATCAATCATAACAAACAAATTTTTGTTCTTTGTACCATGAACTACGAGGTTTTGATCCTTCATTGCACATCGTGGGTACGTAGGCATGAGGCGATAAGTCTCTCCAAACACAAAAGTCTTAAAAAAATATTTCTCTTCTCATCTCCCCAATCTTTCTTTCAAGCAAACCATTTTCAAACCAAAAAGCATGAATACATCAAAGGGCTCCTATAGAGTACTATAGATGTATTGGGTGTGTAAAACCTTCACTTTACATAACCAACCTCCCTTACCCATTTCTCTTTGTCTTTTTTAGCTTTTGCTTTTTTAGACTTCTTAGGATTTATTCGCTCTTTTTTCCTTTTCATTTGTGGAATAAATAAAAGTGCAGTGCCGAGTTTTGCTTTATGAGTTAAGTTAATCAATAACTTACACTCACGATTTTTATCGCTACAGGATGACACACAAATCCCGCTTCAAGAAGAATTGTCCTGGCATGACCTTTGAGTTGCATGGGGGGATCGACCTCAGGAAGGACGTGTACAATACTATAACCCAGACACTAACCATTTGAACCAAGGCATACCATGGCCCCTTAGAAAATAGGTAGTCAACAGTCTCCCTAAATCAAGGAGGAGCAGTTACTGTAACACCCTGTTAGAACACGATTTGGTTCTGCATCTGTATCTCTAAGTTTTGATGATAACAAGTCAGTATTTATGTGAGAACAATTTTGGTACCCTAACGGTTTATTATTGTGTATCTTTAGCAAACAGCTTTGATTCTGACTCTTGAACGTGAAATGTTACAAGTTTCTGAATATATTGATCGAAATCGCTTCTGCTCAAACTCACTGATGAGAAGCTTCTAAGAAAACTGTATGTTGCTGCTGTAATGTTCTCTTGGCTCTTGCTTCTGACGTGTGACTCTGATCAATTCACTTTTGAAGACTGACCAAGTTTTCGAAGATTAAACATTGAGGGTTCTACAAACTCTGAAGAATCTCAAGTCAGATATTGATGTGATCAAGCTTCTAATTGATGATTGAAGTTTCTGAACTCAAGCAAAATCAACTCTTCTAACTCATGCTTCAAACAACTATTTATCCAAAAGCCACTGAAGAATAGAAGATAAGAACTAGTTTATACGTGGGAAAAATAGTACACGGTAAAAACCAATATTCCTTCCACTAAGCGAATTTCGTGGAGTAAGCAAATTGAGGTAGTACGATTCTTGTCCCCTCCGTATCAAACCGTTACTCAAGTCGCCAACTCATTCATGAAGAATAGCAGATCTACCCTTCAACGAATCTTTTTTACTGGCTATATAAAGACTTGAAGAATTACTGCAAGCAAGCGAAATAACGAAGAAATTTTACAAGACTATTGTCTAAATTTGTGCAGAATTTTCTTTAAGTGTATTGTGCTTTTAAACTTGTTTATACCTGTTTGTGTAGAAGAAATCTTTGTAAACACAACTTTGTAATCAAACTGTTATTTTTATTTCCTTAAGGGACCAGTTAGGTCAGAATCCTTGAGAAGACATAGACAGTGTGTCTTTGTGGTTTGTTAGTCACCAGCGGTTGCTAGTGCAGTTGTAATCAGTTGATTATAATGGATTAAGTCCTTGGGTATAAGTCGAAATCACCTTGGCGGGTAGACTGGATTAACTTTGAGATTCTCAAGTGAACCAGTATAAAAATCGAAGTGTATTTCTCTTTGTTGTTCATTATCGGTGATTTTCATTGAGTGAGTAAAAAAAATTTGTTTTTGAAAACCCCAATTCAAACCCCCCTCTTTCTTGTGTTTTTCTCACCTTCAATTGGCATCAGAGCTCCAGTTCTAATTGTAATAAAACTTTATCAAACACTTAACTGTGTTCAGTACCGATCCAGTGTGTGTGTGTGTGTGTGTGAGAAATAATGGCGGTCGCCGCTATTCCAGTAGAGAAAGATCACTACAGTGCCAAACCACCAGTCTTTGATGATGACAAGTTTGACTATTAGAAAGATAGAATCGAAAGTTTCTTTCTTGGCTATGATGTAGATCTTTGGGATCATGTTGTTGATGGCTACAGTCATGCTGTTAATGCTGCAGGAGAAAAAGTGTCAAGAAGTGCTATGACTGATCAACAAAAGAAAGATTATAAGAATCATCACAAGGCAAGAACTATACTGCTAAATGATATCTCTTATACTGAGTATGAGAAGATAACAAACAGAGATACTGCCAAGTCCATTTTTGATTCTTTAAGAATGACTCATGAAGGAAACACTCAAGTTAAGGAGACAAAGACGTTTGCCCTAATCCAGAAATATGAGACATTCAGAATGGAGGATGATGAAACAGTTGAAACTGTGTTTTCAAGGTTTCAAATGCTAGTCGCGGGACTCAAGGTTCTAGACAAAGGATACTCAACTGTTGACCATGTCAAAAAGATAATCAGAAGCCTTCCTAAGAATTGGATACCTATGGTAACTGCCTTGAAACTATCTAAAGATCTGAACAATATTAGTCTTGAAGAACTTGTTAGTTCTTTAAGAAGTCATGAGATAGAGCTTGAGGGAGATGAACCTCAAAGGAAAGGAAAGTCAGTTGCTTTGAAATCCAACTTTAAAAAGTCAAGGGCTTATCAAGCTAAGGAAATCTCAGAAGATTCTGATGATGACTCAGAAGATGATTAACTTTCATTAGTTTCCAGAAGGGTCAACAGACTCTAGAAGAATAGACAAAATGGTCAAGGAAAGTTCAAAGGAGCTAGAAGGACTGTCGGTCATTCTGAATCAATATCTGGACAAAGGAAGTCGAGTTTTGGAAAAGAAGTTATTTGCTATGAATGCAAAGAGCCAGGTCATTACAAGAATGAATTTCCCATGCTCAAGAAATACAGAAAGCGTAAAAATAATTATGTCAAAGGCAAGAAAGGACTCATGGCTACCTGGGATGACTCTGATTCAAAAAAAGAAGATTCTGAAGAAGAACAAGCTAATGTTGCATTAATGGCAACAACCTCTGATGCTGAAGTCTCTAGAGAACCCAAAGACAAAAGTATCATCAGCTCAGAAGCAGAATTTGATCATGATTCTGAAGAGGTATTTTCTAATCTCTCTCGTTCTGATTTAGAATAATGTCTTGCTGAAATACTGGAGAAGTATCAAAGTCTTCAAAACAAATACAAAGACCTTAAACAAGTCCAAGTAATTGCTTCTGAAACTTGTGAGAAGCATGAAGAGAATATTTCTTCTTTAAATGAAAAAATATTTTCTTTAGAAAGTAAAAACTCTACTTTGAGAAGTCATATCTCAAAACTAGAAGAAGAAATAGGTCCAGATGCTTCCAGTACCAACTGTGTGTTTAGATATGATAGAGTTTTTCAGCACTTTCTGACTAAAAGCATAGATAGAAGCAAAATTGCTTCCTTAATCTATGGAGTTAGTAGAAATGACAAGAAAGGTTTAGGTTGTACAAATACCTCTAATATTGATGAAAGTATCGTGGTAAAACCAAAACCTCTCTATAAGCACTTTGTACCTGCTGGCACAAAACCTGTTTATTTTGAGCTTGCACAGAAACCTCCACGGACACAGAAATCTGTTTCTAAACCTAAATATCATGCACATATTTCACTTGATTATCCTGTTGCACATAAACCCAAAGTTGCTCAACACTCTGGGAAAACTAACAAAAAAGGACCCAGAAAGAGGGTACCTAAGGAAAAGATAGTTTATGTTGCAGACATCCTTAGCAGTTCAATTGAAACACCAATCATGGTACCTGGATAGTGGTTGCTCACGAGACATGACAGGAAGAAGGCATATGTTCCAAAGTTTGGAACTTAAGCTTGGAGGCTTCGTTGGTTTCGGAGGAAACTAGAAAGGAAAAATCATTGGCTCTGAAACTATCGGTAATGGTAAACTTTCCTCTATTACTAATGTTCTTCTGGTCGATGGTTTGATGCATAACTTATTGTCTATCAGTCAGATTAATGACAATGGTTATGATATTATCTTTAATCAAAAGTCCTGTAAGGCTGTCAGTAAGAAAGATGGCTCAATCATTTTTACCGGAAAGAGGAAAAACAACATTTACAAGATTAGACTTTCTGATCTCAGTGAACAGAATGTCAAATGCTTAATGTCTATTAATGAAGAGCAATGGGTATGGCATAGATGTTTGGGCCATGTTAGAATGAAGAGGATTTCTCAGCTAAATAAGCTTGAATTGGTTAAAGGCTTACCAAACCTGAAGTTTGCTTCAGATGCTCTTTGTGAAGCATGTCAGAAAGACAAGTTCTCTAAAACTTCCTTCAAAGCAAAAAAATGTTGTTTCCATCTCTAGACCGTTAGAACTTTTACACATTGATTTGTTTGGACCAGTGAAAACTGCTTCAATCAGTGGAAAGAAGTATGGATTAGTTATCGTTGATGACTATAGTCGTTGGACATGGGTAAAGTTATTGAAACAGAAGGATGAGTCGCATGCTGTGTTCTCTACCTTTTGGTCTCAAGTGCAAACAGAGAAGAATTGCAAAATAGTCAAATTCAAAAGTGATCATGGCGGAGAATTTGAGAACAGATACTTGAGGATCTATTTGATTATCATGGCATTTCCCATGATTTCGCCTGTCCTAGAACTCCACAATCAAATGGAGTTGTAGAAAGGAAGAATAGGACTTTGCAAGAAATGGCTCGTACCATGATCCAAGAAACTGATATGGCTAAGCATTTCTGAGCAGAGGCAGTAAACACAACATGCTACATTAAGAACATGGTTTCTGTTAGACCTATTCTAGGTAAGACTCCTTATGAATTGTGGAAGAACAGAAAGCCCAACATATCTTATTTTCATCCTTTTGGTTGTACATGTTTTATGTTAAACACTAAGGAGAATCTTGGCAAGTTTGATTCTAAGGCTCAAAAGTGTTTGTTGTTAGGATATTTTGAATGCTCAAAAGGCTACAGAATCTTTAATACAAACACATGAATTGTTGAAGAATCAATTCATGTTAGATCCGATGATAAGCTTAACCCTGAAAAGTTAAAGCTAGTTGAGAAACTTGCATATTTAGAAATCACCTTCTCATAACCTAAGGATAAAGACTCTAGAGATAAAGGCACAGCTGCTGAAACTAAAGACTCAGAAATAACTCAATCAGAAACTGTTGTTGATCCATCTCATTAGAAGAAAAGCAGACCAAGAACTTCTCATTTTGAAGAATTGATTCTGGGAGATAAAGATGCACCAGTCATAACTAGATCATCATTCAAACCTTCTGAAGAAACTCTTTTTGGCTTGGTCTCTCTCATTGAACCAACCTCTATAGATGAAGCTCTTCAAGACAACGACTGGATTATATCTATGGAAGAAGAACTAAATCAATTCACCAGAAATGATGTTTGGGATCTTGTTCAGAAACCAAAAGGTGTCCACGTCATTGGAACCAGATGGGTATTCAGAAATAGGCTTAATGAAAAAGGTGAGGTCGTAAGAAACAAAGCACGACTGGTAGCATAAGGTTATAGCCAGCAAAAAGGAATAGACTATACAGAAACCTTTGCACCAGTTGCCAGGTTAGAATATATTTGTCTCTTAGTTTCTTTTGCTGTAAATCATGTCATCACTTTATATCAAATGGATGTAAAGAGTGCATTCTTAAATGAGTATATTTTTGAAGAAGTGTATGTGCACCAACGTCCTGGTTTTGAAAGTTATGAAAACCCATATTTTGTTTCAAACATAAGAAATCGTTATACGGTCTCAAACAGGCTCCTAGAGCTTGGTATGAAAAGGTAAGTAACTTTCTTTTGGAAAATAACTTTACCAAAGGAAAATTGGATACAACAGTCTTTTGCAAAACCTATAAAAATGACATTCTGGTTGTGTAAATTTACGTTAATGATTACATATTTGGTTCTGCTAATACTTCCTTGTGCAAGGAGTTTTCTAAGTTAATGCAGGCTGAATTTGAAATGAGCTTGATGGGAGAACTGAAGTTCTTTTTGGGAATTCAAATTGATCAACGAACTGAAGGAACATATATTCATCAAAACAAATATACCAAGGAACTTCTGAAGAAGTTCAACATGTCAGAATGCAAACCAGCAAAAACTCTAATGCATCCTTCATGTATTCCAGAGAAAGAAGAGGTAAGTGGTAAGGTAGAACAAAAGATATTTAGAGGTATGATTGGATCTCTCCTTTATCTGACTGCTTCTAGACCAGACATTGTCTTCAGCGTGTGCCTATGTGCTCGTTTCCAATCAGATCCTAGAGAAACTCACTTAACAGCTGTTAAGAGAATCTTTAAGTATCTGAAAGGTACTTCTAACCTTGGGCTATTCTATAGAAAATCATCTGAGTACAAACTGGTAGGCTATTGTGATGCTGATTATGCTGGAGACAGAATAGAAAGAAAAACTACTTCTGGAAGTTGTCAATTTCTGGGAGACAATCTGATCTCATGGTCCAGCAAAAGACAGTCCACAATTGCTTTATCAACTGCTGAAACTGAATATATTGCAGCTTCCGGATGTAGCACATAAATTCTTTGGATGAAAAGTCAATTAGAAGATTATTAGATTTCTGGGAGTAACATTCCTATCTTCTATGATAATACTTCTGCTATTTTTCTATCCAAGAATCCTATTCTACATTCAAGGGCTAAACATATTGAAATAAAACATCACTTTTTACGTGACTATGTTTAGAAGGGAATTTTTCATTTAAAATTTGTGGATACAGACCACCAGTGGGCTGATATTTTTGCAAAACCCCTTGCTGAAGATAGATTCATATTCATTCCGAAAAATTTATTTATAAAACCGTGTCTAGAATGAGTTGATGAAATTTCAACGTGTCAAGTTACCAGAATTTTCTGAAATAAGATTCTGATGAATTTATTTATTTATTTGTTTATTTTATTTTTAAATTACGCGTTTCGTTCTAAAACATGAGCTTTCTGAAGTGAAGGAGGTTCATGAATTAGAACGTTTCTTTTAAGAAGGAAATTCTTTGATTTGTCTTCTGGATTATGAACAGTTACAACATTAATTGTTGTCTTTTCTTCTGAGAACGTGTGAACGATAGCAGTGGCAACTGTCCCATTTGATGAACATGCGTAATCATGATTTGACGCATTGGGTTTTGTAACCTTCTTGAGAATAGGTTAAATCTTCACGCCTTCCTCCTATAACTGTGCATTCATTAGACTTATGTGAGTTAAATATTTCTTGAGACTAAGTATTTCTCTACTCAATCTTTATTCCATGTCGTATTTATTGACTGATATCAAGACTTGAATAACGTATACTTGGATATTCTCTTTAATAAAAGACTGCTACACTCCTTTCACATTCTTTGATATCTTTGTCTCTTACTATGCTTATGTCCTACGTCACTTGTCTGGGAAATGATGAATTTTCATTTCAATTCATCTAAACTATATTGCCATTTATTGTTGATCCATTACTTATATATATATATATATATATATATATATATATATCAAGTTCTTCTTCATTTCTCTTCCTCATTCTCTCAAATCTTCCTTATCCTGTTTTTGTCACTATGTCTCTCAAAACTTTTTATGGAAATGAAGAAGTCTTGGAAGTAATCACTGAGAAAAGGCCTAACTTTCCTAGACTCAGAGACTCAGATTTGAACATAACTAGAAGCATGCAGATTCAAGGATGGTCTGGTTACTATGCAATCTTGCACGAACCCATCTATCCTAACCTTGTGAAGGAGTTTTGGAAATATGCAAGGGTTGGCGAAGATGACAACACTATCTGGTCTTTTGTTTATAGAGTTCCTTTCATCATAACACCTACCTCCATTACTGAAGCCATCAACTGTGTCCAAACTGGAGTCACCATACAAGGTTTTCATCTGAACTACACCTTTGTTGAGAAACTCATTGTCTTTCATGATGATTCTCTTCCCAGATATGAATCCAATAATCCTGAAGGGATCCTTCCCACTGCTAAAGTGTGATTTCAACTCCTGCTAACCAACTTTTGTCCTCGAGGAGTGGCCAAAGATGTTTTGTCTCATGATGACAGACTCTTTATCTACTTTCTGATGTACAACGTCTGGGTCAACCTACCTTAAAATATCTTCAATCATCTGAAGTATTATGTTGAAGTTTCTAGAATTAAGCATAAATCCTTCATTCCTTATGGAAGAATTCTGTTTGAGCTGTTCTTCAAGGCTAAAAGCATTGGATTAGCCAAAAGGCTTGGACCAGACAATGCTGCGATTGAAGAAAGATGTGAAAGAGTTGATAAGGTGCAGGATTTTTGATGCTTGCTGGGCGGGTGTCCTTGTTGGTGTATCAGAATCTGTTCTCTCAGTTTATGTGTTTTGTTAACCATCTTGTTTGTGTGTCTTGTCTGTCTTTTGTTTGATCATGTCCTTGTAACTCGGTTGAACTTCGTTAATCTTAAATGAACTTCTTTTCGGTTGGATATGATTCATTTGGCTTATGATACACTAAGTCTCAAAATCTTTAGACCCACATATTATCTTTTTGTTGCATCTAATTGCATGTTACTGCATATTTTCTTTTTGATTACTGACAAAAAGGGGGAGAAATTATTGATTTTGATATACCTAATTTCTCTTGAATCAAACCCAAACATTTCAAATATTTGCACTAACCCTTGTTTAAAAGGATATTATATTAGTTGTTTTCTTTAAGGAAAAACTTACTATATATCAGAAACACCTGAAAAATCAGAACAAAAAGTATGAGGCCAAAACTCGGAAGATATGCTAGCTTCTTAAAGTTCTGAATCATCTTTAGTGAGAAAAGACTTCAGAGATTATTCAAGTTTATCCAACTGATCAGAAGTAAAGCTCATCAGAAGTTGATATGTGTTGCTGTGTGTTAAATCCTTATTAAAATGCTTAACAACAGTAAGGACAAGTTCAAGAAACTTCTGAAACATAAACCAGTTCTTTTGAACAGAAGGTTCATCTAATCCAACAAAGAGTTTAATTAGGGAAATGTTCTTTCATTCTGATTATCTTTTTAGAGTTGCTCATCTCAGGGGGAGCTTTGTGCTTCTTTCTGATATATGTTTTGGTGATTACCCGAAAAAAATTGTTCATCAAAATACAGTGTTTTGTCATCATCAAAAAGGGGGAGATTGTTAGAACAAGATTTGGTTTTGCATCTGTATCTCTAAGTTTTGATGATAACAAGTCAGTATTTATGTGAGAACAATTTTGGTATCCTAAAGGTTTGTTATTGTGTATCTTTAGCAAACAACTTTGATTCTGACTCTTGAAAGTGAAACATTACAAGTTTCTGAATATATTGATCTAAATCGCTTCTACTCAAACTCACGTATGAGAAGCTTCTAAGAAAACTGTATGTTGCTGCTGCAACGTTCTCTTGGCTCTTGCTTCTGACGTGTGACTCTGATTAATTCACTTCTGAAAACTGCTCAAGTTTCCGAAGATTAAACGCTGAAAGTTCTAAAAACTTTGAAGAATCTCAAGTTAGATATTGATGTGATCAAGCGTCTGATTGATGATTGAAGTTTCTGAACTCAAGCAAAATCAACTCTTCTAACTCATGCTTCAAAAAACTATTTATCCAGAAGCCATTGAAGAATTGAAGATTAGAGCGAGTTTATACGTGGGAGAAATAGTACATGGTACAAACTAATATTCCTTCCACTAAGCGGATTTTGTGGAGTAAAGAAATTGAGGTAGTACGATTCTTGTCCCCTCCGTATCAAACCGTTACTCAAGTCGCCAACTCATTCATGAAGAATACCAGATCTACCCTTTGATAACACTATTTTAGTGTGTTACTTTGACCTATTTTATGTGGCATTTTAAGTTTAGGATTTAGTGATTAATTGTGAATTTAGCTTATTTCAGCATGTTTCAGCTTTGAGCACTCGAGGTGCTTCTTTTATGGTTTTCAATGTGTTTTTGTCTAAAAAGGAAGATATTTGATGGCAAGTTGAGGCGTGACCCTGAGAGACGGATTCTGGAGCAGAATGGAAAGCTGAAGAAAAGGAAGTGGTTGATAAATTGATCAATTGTTTCACCAAGGAGATTGAAGAAGGAAATTACTAGGGCTCACGTGGCATTATTTTGAAGAGCAATAGAGCAAGAGAAATTGGATAAGATCAAGGAAGCTAGAAGACAAATGGTAGTATGGTGGGGACCATGCTGCAAAAGAGCTCCCAACACCAAACCACCAGCCGTCCGTGCTGCTCCATCACTCTGCCACGGTCGCTTGCAAAAGCAACTTTGTCTCCCACCAACATTTGTACCAGATAACTTGCAAAGGAAGGGTTGAGGGACAGCTGGTCCACACTCGGATTTGATATAGGCCTAACCTTAATTTTATCAAGAAACCCATGATCCAAGAAAGTAGCAACTCTCACTCTCACTCACCTCTATATAAAGAAGACTTGCGCATTGAAAAGTAGATCGGGAGATTTTACACACAACAAACATTTTCTTATTTCAGTTTTAGTTTAGTCTTAAGAGTTAGAGTAATTTTAGAGAGTATTCTCTTCTCATCCAGTCATGTGCACTCTGCTGAAAGCTGTCGTGACTGAAGAGAGCTGTTGTTTTTTACCCAACGCAAGAGAACTTCAAGTTACTAATAGGCTGCATTTCTTTTCTTGTCTTTGTAAGAATATGTCTCCTCTTAGTTTCACTTCAGTAGTTTGTACTCAGCTCACTATGAGCTAAACCTTTGTTTGATGAGCTTAATGAAGTTAGTATAAAAGTTGTTTTCATGTTGAAATGAAGTGACGTTTAGTGTCTTATTTTGTTATGTGTTTTTATTCTATACACTTGATTCTTAGAGTGATCAACTAGGAAAAAGGTTAAAGCTTGTTGTTGAGAGAGATCCAACAAACAAGTGGATTTCATAACAAAAGTGGTTAATAAAGTAGGATAAAGATATTTGCTAGCTCTTGGATTGGCTAGAATTTTGGTAAAACAAAGTTGTGTAATGTCTGATGTCACATGGGTGATGTCTTAACATTAAGTCTTAACATTGGTTTATGTTAAGTGTTTAGCTTGTTGAAGTTGTAAAGTCTGAAGTCACATGCGATGTCATGACATCAGATATGCAAATCATTAAAACATCAGGTCTGAGATGTTTTTAGGGTTAAGCGTATTAGCTGGAATTTGGGAGAGCTGTTAGAGTAATTGGATGCGAATATCTTTGAGGAGATATTTTATGTTGCAAACAGATTTGATGCAGATTTGTAGGAGTGTTTAAAGGCTGAAGATTTAAGAAGATTTTGAGAGAGAAAATCTGTTTTGAAGATTCAGTTTTAAATAACAAATCAGGTCAGATATTGTAGCAGGTCCAAGACTAAATCAAATAGCTATATAAAGCGTATCAATCCTGAAGAAAGCAACGAAGAAAGAGTGCTAAAGACTGAGAGTCATTTGTGTCTTCGTGTTGTAAACCATTCTAGTGTGAATTGGTGTTGTTGTTTTGAGTTATTCTTGATCAAAGTTGTGAAGCAGAATCAAGTTGTGTTTTTCAAAGTGTGTGATCTTTGAATTATATCACTGAAGTGATTTAGGGATTGAGTAGTGTTCTCATACCTAAGTGGTCTCTTAGGTAGAAGGTTCATTAAGTAGTGATTAAGTTTAGGAGATGTCAACTGGGTTGTTGAGTCTGTAAATTAATTCTACTGATAGTGAAATTCATCCCTGGCTTGGTAGCCCCCAGAGTAAGTTGTTTAACTGAACTGGGTGAACAATTCTTTGTGCCTTTTCTGTTGTTTTATTTTGTCCATTGCAGAGTGTGTTGTTGTGACATCACACGTAACATTACATATCTGGTACCAGAATTTCAATTGGTATCAGAGCAGGCATCCTGCTCTGAATCTGGGTGAGATCTAGGGCTGATACTTTCTGGTAAAGATGGACAAGGAAGTTGGTGGATTTGTGAATAGACCCCATATTTTGGATGGCTCTAATTATGATTATTGGAAGCCAAGGATGATTACCTTTTTGAAATCCTTGGACAGCAGGGCTTGGAAGGCTATCATAAAAGAATGGAAAGCACCTATTGTTGTTGAGAAAGATGATGCTGGGAAAGAAAAAGAAGGCAGCTCAAAACTGAAACCTGAAGAAGAATGCACCATGGAAGAAGATGAGCTTGCCCTTGGTAATTCCAAAGCTTTAAATGCTATTTTCAATGGAGTGGATAAGAACATATTCAGGTTGATCAATACCTGTGAAGTTGCTATGGAAGCTTGGGACATATTGAAGACTACTCATGAAGGAACTTCAAAGGTTAAGATGTCAAGACTTCAACTTCTGACATCAAAGTTTGAAAGTCTAAAGATGAAGGAAGATGAAACTATTCATGACTTTCATATGAGCATTCTTGAGCTGTCTAATGCCTCTAGTGCTCTTGGAGAAAAGATGACTGAAGAAAAGCTGGTGAGGAAAATCCTTAGGTTCCTTCCCATGAGATATAAGATGAAGGTGACTGCAATTGAGGAAGCTCAAGACATCAGCAAAATGAGAGTTGATGAGCTAATTGGATCTCTTCAAACCTTTGAGTTAGGGTTGAATGAAGAGGAACCTGAAAAGAAGCCCAAGAGTATAGCCTTGGTATCTAATACTCAAGAAGAGAAGAAAGGGAATGGTACTGAATCTCAGGAGGAGCTGTCTCAAGCCATTGCTATGCTGGGAAGACAGTTTAACAAGGTTTTCAAGAGGATGAATAAGAGCTACAAACCTAATGTTAAGAACATCTCCTCTTACATCAGCAAGTCAAAAGAGAAGGATAAAGAGAAGACTGCTCAAGACAAAGGGATTCAATGCTTTGAGTGTGAAGGATATGGACATGTCAAGAAAGAATGTCCTACATTCCTTAAGAAGCAAAAGAAGGGCATGACAGTTTCCTGGTCTGATACTGACAGCGAAAGTGAAGAAGAGTCAACCAAGCATGTCAGAGCTTTGACAGGGACATGTGTTTCTGATGGAGAATCAAGTGATGAGGAACTGACTTTTGAGGAGTTAGCAGCCTCCTATCATGAGTTATGTCTGAAGAGTACAGAGGTATGTCAAGAAAGTGAGAAACAAAAGAAACAAATTGTTCAGCTAGAGACTGTCAGAGCTGATCTTGAAAATGAAGTCTTGTTGGTTAAATCTCAACTTGATCAAATGACAAAATCTGTTAGAATGTTGAACAACGGATTTGATACTCTTGATAAGATCCTTCAGGCAGAAAAGGTAGCAGGAGACAAATCTGGCTTAGGATTTGTTGAGGAGAAGGTTTCTGCTGAAGCTAGTACTTCAGGAACCAAAAAGGACATGTCTCAACCAATGTCTCAACATAACAAAAAGAGACATAATCCTAAACCCAAGAAGGTTGCTCACAACAGCCCCAAAATGTTGGGAAAAGGTATGCTCATGGTCCTCATCAAGGGAAGGTACATACTTATGGAGCTAGGCAGTATATGCCTCCTCAATACCATAGGAGTATGCAGGCTCCTAGGTTCAACATGTTCCATCAGATGTCTCAACATCAGGGGAACATGTATGGCTTTGAATATAATAATGCTGTGCCTCATTATTATGGAAGAAGGAAGCCATATCACCATAGAAGACAGCCTAAGAGACAAAATCCTCACTACAGGAGACAGGCAAACTATGGAAGAAGACAGACACTCTGCTAATGATGGATGGTACTTTGACAGTGGCTGTTCAAAGCACATGACTGGATTCAAAAACCAATTGGTGGAAGTCAATTCTTGCTCCTCAATTGATGTTACTTTTGGAAATGGAGAGAAAGGGGTGGTGAAAGGTGTTGGAAAAGTGAAGTGTCATGATGGACCTGATCTTGACAATGTGCTTCTTGTCAAAGGTTTGAGTGCTAACCTGATTAGCATAAGTCAGCTCTGTGATGATGGATATAAGGTCAGCTACACTAAAGATGAGTGTTTGATAATTAATGAGGAAAATGAGGTAGTTATGAAAGGAGTCAGATCCAGAGATAATTGTTATCAATGGATACCTCAAGAGGTCTGCTCATCTAATGATGTTAAGGTTGATGTTGTGACATCAGACTGTAACATTAAGTGTGAAAGTCTGAGCATGCTGAAAGGTCAATTAGGGTCAATAACTTGTGGTGTGAATCCTTTTAAAAATTTAAAAGGAAAGTTATTTTGGTGGGAGAAAATCATTGATTGGCGTTTAAGTGACCCATAAACTCAGGCTCCATACTTTAGGCAGTCATTTCCTATTATAGCCATCTCACGCTTCATCAAACTTCATATCCCTAATCTGTTCATCTCCTTCTCCTTCAACAGAAATCGCCATTCTTCTCTGAATCTAAAGTGCTTCACAGGAACAATGTCAAAACATATATCATCTCCATCTAAGAAATCTGCCTCACAAAGTTCATCGCGAGATAAAGCTAGGGTTTCTACAGAAGAGGGCTCTGCAAAAGAAGCTTTGAATGTAGAACCCATCTCCATGATGGTTCCTGAATCTGGTAAGTCAAGACCTTCCAAACTACAACCAAAAAGGGCTGGAACTAAATTTAATGATAATGAAACTAAGAGGCTAGTCACTAGTGTACTTTTTAGCAATAAATCTGCATCTAGGTCTTCCACCTCTCAAGCTGTTGAGGAGAGGTTTAATGTTGATCGCAGTCTTAATCAGATTGCCACCAAGATTTTGGATAAGGGTTTATCTGTAAAAGGCATTTCTATTCCTCTTAGACAAATGCCTGCTGAAAAGGAGGACATGCAAAGTGCTGCTACAAATCTTCACAGACTGGCTATGTCTGTTATTGAAGATGCTGAAGTAGGTGGTGAAGAAGAAGTTGTTCATGAGGAAGCTGATGTTGAAACAAATGTCAGAACATCGCCAGAAAGGAATGTTGAAACTAGCCCTGGTGGAAAGAAGAATGAAGATGTGGTAAATGTTGTTGACCTGTCTGATGATGAAGATGGGCCTAGCTCTGATGAAGATTAAGTTTCTTTAGTTGTTTCTGCTAGACAGTAGTTTTTTTTGCTTTGTTCTGCACTTGATGAGCTTAATTATGTAATTTGAATATTGTGGCTTCTTAAGAACTTTTTATGTTCTATGATTTATCTTGTCTTGTATGCTGATTGTAGACTGACAATGAGAGCTAGATTAGGACTAACTGGTAGTTAGTAGGTGTTTGTCAAATTATGGCTAAAAAGGGGGAGAGTTAGCCAAGCCAATGAGAGCTTCTGATGTGATGCAGAAGTTGAGGGGGAGTATGTTTGTTCAGCTGTGTGCAGCATTTTGATGATTCTGGTTTTGAGGGGGAGCTTGACCCTTTGCTGAGCTGTTGAAGTATGTGCAGCATTTTGAAGTAGGAGTTGTTTTGAAGGAGTGCTGCTTCTGCTAACTGCTAGGAGTTTTATTTTTTTTAATTGTTATCCGTTGATGAAGTCTCTGATGTTGCAGATATTCTTTTAGCCAAAATTAGCCAAAGGGGGAGATTGTTAGCTCTTGGATTGGCTAGAATTTTGGTAAAACAAAGTTGTGTAATGTCTGATGTCACATGGGTGATGTCTTAACATTGAGTCTTAACATTGGTTTATGTTAAGTGTTTAGCTTGTTGAAGTTGTAAAGTATGATGTCACATGCGATGTCATGACATCAGATATGCAGATCATTAAAACATCAGGTCTGAGATGTTTTTAGGGTTAAGCGTATTAGCTGGAATTTGGGAGAGCTGTTAGAGTAATTGGATGCGAATATCTTGGAGGAGATATTTTCTGTTGCAAACAGATTTGATGCAGATTTGTAGGAGTGTTTAAAGGCTGAAGATTTAAGAAGATTTTGAGAGAGAAAATCTGTTTTGAAGATTCAGTTTTAAATAACAAATCAAGTCAGATATTGTAGCAGGTCCAAGACCAAATCAAATAGCTATATAAAGCGCATCAATCCTGAAGAAAGCAACGAAGAAAGAGTGCTAAAGACTGAGAGTCGTTTGTGTCTTCGTGTTGTAAACCATTCTAGTGTGAATTGGTGTTGTTGTTTTGAGTTGTTCTTGATCAAAGCTGTGAAGCAGATGTCATACCCCAAATTTTGACCACTAAGATTTCCCATCATTGTGAAAATCATCATCACAATACGGGGGAACCATCTTGCCTCATTAGTCTCCCCAAAGATGGGTGAGCATCCACTACAATCAAAATTAGGGTTTCAAGCCCTCTCAGAGCCTTAGACAAAGGATCAATCAAGGAATGACATGATCTTCAACTTGTCTAACCTCTCAAACATCCACAATGGATCAAAAGGAATCCCACTTCAAGGATCAAGCACAAGGCTGCTCCCTTCTAGGTGGATCAAGTCTCAAGATCGATAGTGTCACCAAATTAGGGTTTTGGTCAACCAGGGCCTCCAGATGGAAATTTTTCATTTGGGCACAAGCCAATGATCCAAAACATAACCTAATATACTTCATGGGACCTTATGGACCCAATCATCAAGTCAATTTTGCCTCAGGGGATGCATTCATCAAAAATCAGGAATTAGTGTTTCTTGACCTATTACACCCCTAAGTTGACTTTTAGGGAAAATCATGAGCCAAGACCTCAAGAGAGGGCTTGAGGGTCTATAATGAACTATATTGATCCATTTGGAACAATGGATTATTCCAAGAAGTTTGAGCAATAAGTCTCAATTTCATCTGCACCACAATTAGGGTTTCGCGAGGAAAGTCAACTGTAACTTTGACTTTTGACCAGGACATGATCCCAAGCCCTTGGTCATGAATAAATATACCCTATGACACCCATGGAACATATCCATCAAGTTTGATTTAGGTCAAGGACATGATTTCATGAAGAATTGCACAGTTTGGAATTCATTTGATAAAAAGTCAACTGTGCACAAAAGTCAACTTTGACTTTTTGAGATTTTTCACCAAAATGGATTTTTAACCCTTAAATGATGTTAATGTATGATTTGAATCATCATTCATCAAGAAAAATCAAAGAAAGTGGGATAACTTGTAAAAGGGGTAACCATAAAAACTTAGAAAATTTCTAAGTTATGGAAAAAGTGACACTAATGTGCCAACTTTGGAGGACCATAACTCCTAAACCACAAGGCCATTGTTCCCCATTCAAATCTTGATTTGTAGATCTTATTGCCCTCTACAAAATCTTCATACTGACCTATGTCCAAATTCCTCATGGATTTTGAGTTATGGAGTGATCAAAATCAAGAAAAGTCGCTTTGTTCCAACACTTAGTGAAAATTTCACTAGGTCAGATTTTACCTTACTTTTTGCCAAATGTAGGGGAATTTTTCACTTGGATTCAAAAGAGATCAAAACCAAACATGTTCAAACAGTTGTTGTATCATGTAAGGGCTTTCCAAAATGGCCAAGAACATTACCAAATTCAATTTGAGTCATGAGATATGACATTGGCAAGTTGCCTTGTTGAAATCTGTCAAGGCAAGGCAGATTTTACATTTTTGCTCGATTTGCCAAAATCCGCCAAATCCAAATGCTCCTATCCACTTGGACACCTCTGAGGATTGAATCTAAAGGGGATAATCACTGAGCCAAGCCTCCAAAGTCTTTGGAACAAGAAATAGCATGTTGAACCTAGAGTTGCCAAAATAGGGACAAGACTCCAATTTTGGATTGGAGCGTTCAATGGAAGCATCAAGGTGGCATGGACTGAGCGATTCTCAACTGAATTCAGTCAAGACTTATCTAAGACCATGGGAACCAGCAGCCTGTGCCCTAACCTCTAGTCAATGGCTAGAGGAGACTTGAATTTTCATTTGCCAACATTGGCCAAACCTACTCAGCAGTTGCCATTCACTATTCCTTGCAAAACAAACTTGCTCTACTATAAATAGAGCTCAATTGTGATCAGTTTGAGTACACCAAAGCCATCAAACAGATGCTTTCCTCAAAATCTCTTCTTTCACTCCAATTTTGCCTTCTAAGGCAAGTCACTATCGGATTTTGAGTTTGAGAGCTTTTCCAATCAAACCAATCACACACACACACCTCATATACATCATATAGAAGTGATCCAAACACTCACATAACATCTGGAACACAGATTTCACAAAATCACCAGCCAATTGCTCAAGTTCTTGACAGTTTTGCAATTGAGGTAGCATCTTCAGCTCCAAACCATTTCAATCCATTCCAAGCATCCAGATACACTCCATGGCACCTAGGGGAGCTATCCAAATCATTGGAACCTAGCTGTAACACCTCCAACATAAAACACGATCACCAGCTGCAAGAGGTAAGCATGAGCTCTTCTAACTCTATGATCCAGGCAATTTTTGCTGCACAATAATTTGGCCATATGTTCATAATCATGCATGGAATGTTTCCCCTCAATTAATTGCATTGTTTGAATCGTGTATCAAAAATCCTAACCTTCATGCAGAAATTAGGGTTCTTGAGGATTTTTCGTGATTTCCTGTTTTATGTTTAATTTAAATGAAATTAAATACCATAGACATGATCGTGAGGTTGAAACAAGTTGATTGGTATGTGGATTTGATGATATGATTAAGTATTCAGTGAGATTGGAGAGAAAATGCAAATCTAGGCAAAACTGAAAAATGCTCGTGTTCTTGCCTTTTTTCTTGGCGCCATTTTCCAATATTTGAATATTTAAATTTTGTGATTTTATTTAATTGATTCAAAAATTAATTTCTCTCTGAGTTTTAATGATTTTAAGTTGATTCTTTTTTTAATAATTCACAAAAATGTTAAAATATTTTATTTTCCCAAAAAATCCCAAAAATATTATTTATTTGTTGTAATTGATATTTTTGCAAAGAATTAATGTTTTAATTGTTTTTAACATTTAAAATATTTTTTCCACCTTGATTTTGCAACTTTTAATGCCTTCTAATTATTTTGTAGGTCAATACTTAATTTTTGAAGCATTAATCCAAGATCACAATTTGTTTTTCATATGTTAAACAATTTTGATCATTTTAATTGAATTTTTATTCAATTAAATACATTTTTGAAAACAAATTAGGGTTTTTGGATTAATTCAACCCTCATAAATCATTTTCAAAACACTTTGGGCCTCTATTAGAGTGTAAGACCCAACCTCCTTGTACAGAAAATTTTTTGGGCCTCATTCGTTGTATAAGTCCCTCTGTACATTTTCAAATAAACGGCGTGATCGTCGCCAGTTTAAAATTAACCATTTGGGCCTACCCTCGAGTAGTAAGACCCATTTCTTTTCCTTAAAACTTTTTGGGCCTCTAATAGAGTGTAAGACCCAATCTTTTTTTGACCAAATCATTTTTGGCCCTCAGTACATTGTATAAATCCCGATACCATCAAAATAAACGGCGCGGTCGTCGCCTTTTCAAAAATAAAAACTCTGGGCCTACCCTCGTGTTATAAGCCCCACTCTTTTTCCTTTGGGCCTCCATTAGAGTGTAAGACCCAATCCTTTGTAAATACAAACCATTTTGGGCCTCACTTATGGTATAAGTCCCACTGTATTTTCAAAAACCTCGGCGCGATCGCCAATTCAAAATCAAATCAACTGGGCCTACCCTCATGTTATAAGCCCCACTCTTTTTCTTTTAAAACTTTTTGGGCCTCTTGAGAGAGTGTAAGACCCATCCTTTTGTACAGAAAACCTTTTTTGGGCCACAGTCACTTGTATAAGTCCCTCTGTACAAATTCAAACAGTGCACTCATTGATAAAACCTTGGGCCTCTCCTTGAGCTATAAGCCTCAAATCTTTCTTTTTCAAAGCACTTTCTCCTTTGATTTTGAAATGTACTGTTGTTTTCAATCTTTCTTTGTTGAACAACTAACCAAACATCATGGAAGCTCTACAACCGAGTAAGTGGTTATTGCTTTCATTTACCGCTTTCATATACATATAACTGTATTGTGGGGCTGTTTCACTGTAAGTCTTCTTTCATAAACTCATATCAACTGTGTAATAATAGTATAGATATTTAGAGTTTCCCCGGCAACTACGTCTAGAACTAGGTGACGCCGTTTCGTTTATTCGTAGAAATAGACAACTAGATCCCCAATAGGATCACCAGATACAGTCTTCTCTTCGGCTGTCCTCATTAGGAATTGTCAAGAAACTCTACTCCTAGAGATGAATGTATTCTCCGTGAATGGCATCTTTGAGTTTCTTCCAAACTCTCGAACTTTCCTGGCTTGATCTATTCCTCGTGAATAGCCTGTATTGAACTTCTCGGGGTTTGGGGAGCCATCGGCTTCTTAAAAGCATCGGCCTCCTCTTGGGCATCGTACAAGGACCCACAGGCTTCCTAAAAGCATCCCCGCCTCCTCTTGGTCTTAGTACAAGGATCCTACGGCTTCTTAGAAGTATTCACAGCCTCCTCTTAGGCTTCGTATAATGATATCTTCCTCTGGCAATGATAGCCTCCTCTTGGGCTTCGTACAAGGACCTCTCGGCTTCTTAAAAGTTTCCAGCCTCCTCTTGGGCTTCGTACAAATTGTCCCGACGACCACCTAGAGGTATAGGAACATAACTTAATCATCTGCATAGAACAGTCCTTTCAAAGAGTCTACTACTGTTTCTCAAAGCATAGTACAAAAGATGAAACTCTAGACTTGGACAGTCTAATCTCCTTGAGTCTCAAAGACATTCTCAAGTGACCCCTTTGTTAAATAGGAAGAAAACTCGTAGACTCGGACAGTCTCAATACCCTTCAGATTTCCCACTTCCTTAAAGAACAGGAATAACCCGGATCCTCGAATCAAATCCTTGAGTACAGTGTTACTCATATAAGAACTGATTTTCTCTTTAAATCAGTATACTAGACCAGTCACTCAACTGAAACAGTAACCATAGCCTCCTCTTAGGCTTTGTATAATGATCCTTCTCCAGTGACGTTTAGCCTCTCTCTCGGGCTTTGTATGAGACACATAAGAGACTCCCTTGTTGAGTCAATCACCCCTTTCGCCTCCATTTCGGGCTTTATACGAGATACAAAAAGGTTCTTATTGAGCCAAACAAACAACAGACTCCATCTCGGGCGTACGAGATACAAAAAACTCTCTTGTTGAGTCAAATAGCCTTCATCTCGGGCTTTATCCGAATACCAAAAGACGCCATCGTCGAGTCAAAACCTTTTAGCCTCTCTCTCAGGCTTTGTACGAGACACATATTAGCCTCCTCTTGGGCTTTGTATAAGAAAACCACAGGTTGATCCAATCAACCTTTTAGCATCAAAGCTGTGCCTCATTCACAGTACACAAACATCAACAACTCCTTCCCCTTCATCTAATCGCTGTAAGTGGCAAGCCTCTGGATCATCTACATCCATGCCACTGTCCCTCTTTTAGCATGACAAATTCCTAAGGAAAGATAACATTGCTCTACACTGAGTTAAAGTCTTCTCCTTCAGGTTAAAATCCCCTTTAAAGGAAATTATGGCATTGCCAGATTCACAAATCCTGGTTAAAGTAATTCTCCTTTATAAACAGTTGTGACATACAGACCCCTTTTAGAGATGACAAATTCTCTAAGGTCAACACCTTTAGCTTCACATCTTGGGCTTCGAACAAGATACAAATAGACCCTTCAGCTTCACATCTTGGGCTTTGAACAAGATATATATCACCTTTCGCTTCACGTCTAGGGCTTTGAACAAGACACCAAAAACACCCATTTCCTCCCATAGAATAGGAGGAACTATGAACGCTCTGATTTCCCTGTTTCGGTAAATAGGAATACGTAGGCACAAGATTGAAAGAAAAATCTTAGCGAGCACACTAAACAAAAACCCTAAATCCCATACTCTCATATATCTATTAAAAAGCATCAGTCCTAACATCCTAACCCTTGTTCCCCGCCAGAAACCTGTCATTCTGTCAAAATAACACAAGGAAGGCCCCACCACATTGATCGCATCTGTAACCTAACAGACCGCTGTTTAAACTCAGTATACAAGCAGGGTTAATTGGAGACATCTATTTCCCTTCCTTCATCAGCTTTAATAGGATAAAAAATGAATCGACCTGTAGTAAACTAACCCAGAGAGCGACAGCACTTAAGAACCGCGTCCAAAATCGCTCGCTACAGAAAAGTGGCGCCCACCGTGGGGCCCTTGTAACCTTTTTTCTCTTCTCTTGTGTGAAAACCACAGATTGGGGCTTCCGCCGGGGAACCCATTTTCTGTCAGGAACTTAGGATTCATAGCTTTAAAGGTCTAGGATGATTAGGACAAATATATATATATATTGCATTTCCTAATTGCTATACGTGTTTATTTTTCTGCTAATAGGAATGCGAGTGATGCCGCATGTGGATAGATTGAGTATACACTTAAGATAAGTGATGGCGACGAGGTCGACCATTAACCTCAGTGGAGGCTGACTAATGCAACCCATTCCCTCTCTTAGGCAATGGGCCGATTGTGATGTCTGAGAAGCTGAGGAGCCAAACCCTTTTGTAGTGCGGAAACTATCGGAAATATTTGTCACGCGATACTACCCTCATTTGAGGCTGGTGATCTATTCTCGATGAATGGCACTTACTCTAAGATTTCTCTACAACTCGCTGGCGATCCGCTTGTTGTTTTGCTTTCCTGGGAGGAGCTGATGATAATGAGTACAGGTACAAAAATCACCTTAGTATAAACCTTTGGGGATGGGTAGAGTCTTGACTTCATAACAACGACCCTTTGACCCCGTGTTTTTTCTATGTTTTTGTGTGCTGCATTCATTTAAAAAAAACATTAAAACATTCAAAAAAAAAATTTCTCTTCTAGTCTCTCTGTTTTTCAAAATAAACTAAGACTGTGATTGCAAATATCAGAGAAAAGGATTACGCTAATGGATTTCGGTAGAAGGAGAACCCATAGGTATACCTTCAAGGTTCCAAAACTAGAGGATTTAAGAGGTTTGGCGAGGATGATCACAAACCAAGAGGCTTTTAGAGCCAAGTACAGAGGTCTGCTACCACTGTTAAGAGTCCATGTGATTGAGGGAATCATGGATGCGCTCATTCAGTTTTACGATCCGGTTTATCACTGTTTCACATTCCCGGATTACCAGCTCGCACCAACGCTGGAGGAGTATTCTCATCTAATTGATCTACACATTACAGATCAAGCTCTGTTTTCTGAACTGGAATAAATTCCAAAGAATCAGACCATTGCAAGAGCAATTCATTTGGACGAGTCTGAGGTCAGGACTACCTGACTGCTAAGGGTGGCATCCAAGGTTTGCCAGCCTAGTTCTTGGCAAAGAAAGCTCGGTATTTTGCCAGTATAGGAAATGTGACTGCTTTTGAAAGCATCTTTGTCTTGCTCACCTACGGGTTATTTTTGTTTCCCAACATCAATAACTTCGTCGATATCAACTCCATTAAGGTTTTTCTCATTGGAAACCCTGTGCCGACTTTGCTCGCAGATGCGTATCATTCTATACACTTGGGAAATTTGTACAGCGGAGGGGATATCACATGCTGTGTACCTCTGCTTTACAAATGGTTTATCTCCCATTTACCTAAGTCTGCTGCTTTTTGGGATTATAAGAGTGCCTTACGTTGGTCGCAGAAGATCATGTCTCTTACCAACTCTGATATAGATTGGGGTAATAGGATTTATGATGGGATCAGAATCATTGATCGTTGTGGAAACTTCCCCAACGTACCCCTTATAGGAACTAAGGGAGGAATTAACTATCATCTGATATTGGTTCGCCGTCAGTTTGGATACCCGATGAGGCATATTCCGCTGAATGCTCATCTAGAAGGTCTTTTCTTCAAAGAAGGAGAAAATGACAGAGCACTAAAGATGGAAATAGTGCACGCTTGGAAGCATGTTCATAAGAAAGGACGAGAGTCTCTGGGAAAACCAGACTGTGTCTCAGTGGAGCCTTATCTCTATTGGGTACAAACTAGAGCTCTCAAGCTAAAAATGCCTTGTCCGCGTCACGGAATTCTTCCGCCGAGGGAATCTGTCATGTACTTCATGACGGAAACTGAAAAGCTTCAGGTTACTCTCAATAAAGTTTAAAAGGAGAGAAGGTCTTGGAAGAACAAGTACCGCACCCTCAATGTAGAGTGCATCAAAATACAGCAACTACTGAAAGAGAAAGATGCTCTGATTGAAATTTTAGAGCAACATGCTGTAGAGAATCAAGATGACCAAAGGAATTTGCTCGCTCCTTTCACTTGGCAAAGGAATGACAACCCGACAACGGCCCAAGAGCCCCGGTCAAAGAAAAGGAAGATACCAGAATCAACATCCAATTTCTCTTCAGAGAGGACTCGGGACCCATTAGCGTAGGTTTCTATTTTTGCACCTTGTAATCTACTGTATTTCCATTTCTGTAATCCTTTGAATTCAATAAAAAGGGGTTTCCCCACTGTTTGATATTTGCAATCTAATTGTCGAAGTTTATTTTGATTAAACCAAAAAACAATTAATATAATCATTGCATTCATCATTCTCACATCACATATTCTTCTTCCCTACGAATCTCACGTCTGTGTCTCGATTATAGAGTTAAATTGTCTCATTCATACAATACTCGGGTCAATCGTCAGAAAAAGATGGATGATCTTGTGGAAGAAAACAGAGAGTTGAAGGAAGAGATCGACGCTCTGAGAGAGGATATGAGAAGGCTTCGTAATGACATGCAAGCCATGGCAGAAGCTCAGCTACAAAGGACTGTGATCTCAGAGATCACCTCAACGCCCATAGTGGAGAAGCATGATCCTAGGTATCAAATGCCGAAAGATCGTCCCTGGGGCATGCCTGTTAACTATATCCCAGAAGGATATGTTCCACCGATCGCTGAAGATCAGGGAATCACAACAGAAGCCGCTGGGCCTGAAGGTTACAAACTTCAGGAAAGTGAAGATGCCGGGGACATACTGAAGACTCCTGAAGGTTACAAACTTCGGGAAACGCCAAGATTCATCGCCGTAGTCACGGTACCACCCCCTGTGGTGCACACTGTCCCGGAAGGACAGATTCCACCGATACCTTCTGGTAAAAAGGAAACTATGTTCGATAGAATGGATGAATTCCAGGAGCAGTTCTTGGAAATGCAGAAGGAGCTGCAAGCCATTCGCGGTCAGGATCTATTTGGAAAGGACGGCGCAGACCTCTGCTTGGTCCCCAATGTGAAAGTTCCGCACAAATTTCAAGTGCCTGAATTTGAAAAATACAAGGGTAACTCTTGCCCTCAAAGCCATCTGGTGGTGTACGCTTGGCGGATGCAGCTCAGACGGAGAATCAGGACCGACTGATTCACTACTTCCAGGATAGTTTAACCGGTGCCGCATTAAAATGATACATGGGTTTAAACCGTACTACGATCAACACATTCAGAGATCTTGGCACTGCCTTCGTCCAACAATACAAATACAATTTGGACATGGCACCTGACAGAGATCAACTCAGATCGATGTCACAAAAGGACAAGGAAACCTTTAAGGAGTATGCTCAAAGGTGGCGTGAAATTGCCGCTCAAATTTGTTCGCCTCTTGAGGAAAAAGAGATGACAAAGATCTTCTTAAAAACCTTAAGCTCATTTTACTATGACCGAATGGTTGCCAGTGCACCCAGCGACTTCACCGAAATGGTCAGCATGGGCGTACGTCTTGAGGAAGCCGTCCGAGAAGGACGTTTGGTAAAAGACACTGGATATTGGGAATATCTCTCTCGGAAAGCAAAGGCGTCGATATCAACCAGTAGCAGCTGTGACTCTGCTATCAGCCCTGCGCCTATTCCTACGTATCAACCTCAGGTTGCGCAGAGCCAACCTAATCACCAAAGGACACAACAGCCTCTTCAGCAGGCCCGTCCCCAATACAACAACAACCGTACAACACGGCCACCAGGATTTGATCCTATACCCGTATCGTACGCAGAGCTGTTTCCATTACTGCTAGCCAAGGGGCACATTCAGACTAAATCTCCTCTTACAGTACCGGAAAATTTGCCTTTCTGGTTTAAGGTGGATCAAACTTGCCCTTATCATCAAGGAGGTCCAGGGCATAACATAGAGAAATGTCTCAATTTCAAATCTGACGTGCAAAAGCTTGTTAAGAGCGGGGTCTTATCCTTCAAGGATACAAATCCTAATGTTCTCACGAACCCGCTGCCTCAACATGAGAAGGCTGCAGTCAATTTGATAGAAGGAGAGACTAACAATGTCTATCAAATTCATGATGTACTCTTGTTGAAAACCAATCTGGTCAAGATGCATTGTAGACAGAGTGGATATGGCCATGTGCCACCTCATAAGTATCACCAGTGTGATATCTTCTCTAAAGACAACCAGGGATGTTCTGTGGTGCAAACAGCTCTACAGGAACAAATGGGTCTCGGATGGATCCAAGAGCACCGAGTTCGTGGAGTTAACATGGTCTACACGAATTCTAACGTCATTCAGAACCACGACATCCGTGTGATGAATGCCAACTTGGTGGCAATGCACTCAAGGCAAAGCCAGTATCATAATCTGCCGTAGCACGATTACAGTTTTTGTCTGACTTACTCGGTAAACAAACAGGGATGCTCTTTCATACAGGAGGCCCTCCAGCTTCAGATGGATCTTGGATGGATCCAAGACTACCATGATAGGAATCCCTATCAGATCCACATGGTTCAGATCTTCGATATTCGTGTGATGAATACCAACTTGGTAGAGTTACATGCTGAGCAGGTCCGACTCTGATTCTTGATATCACATAATTATCACAGCTGTAAAGCGAGTTGCGAAAACGATCGAGGTTGTACCCTTGTCCAGGAGGCACTTCAGCACTTGTTAAATCACTTGTGGATGCCAATTTATATGGATGAAGATACTCAGCAAATTAGTATCAGTAACAGGAATCCTACTCGGCGTCAGAGTCAGGATGTCCGATCTATGGAAGCTAACCTAGTGAGGTTATATTGTATTCAAAGTGGGCGTGGCCAGGTGCCACCACATAATTACGACCGTTGTAGCGTCTGTTCGGAAAGTAACCAAGGGTGTTACCTTGTGAGAGCAGCTCTTCAGGGTTAGGTAGATCGTGGAGAGATTCGTCCATATCCGGGTTCTGGACCCATCAACTGGATGCCGAACTACCTTTCCGATCAAGTCGAGGATGTTGTCACAATCTCTGGTCATCACAGGACCAGGGATGTTTTTGCCATCACCCCTCTACTTAACGAATCTAAAGTTCCCAACCGGGAATGGATCGAGATTACTTACGATGGTCAGAAAAATCAGAGGGTTCCCGTAGTCATCTATCTACCGGGACCATTACCGTATGAATCAACTAAGGCTATCCCTTACAAATACGGTGCAACGACCATTGAAAATGGAAAGGAAATTCCATTACCCTCCGTCGTGAACATTGCAGACATCAGTCGGGTAACACGGAGTGGTAGAATCTTCAACCGAGGGGTTGGGGAACTTAACAAAGAAAAGGAACTTCAGACAGAAACTCCTGATCTACCAGTCGGTCAATCCAGTAATCTCGACCTTTCAAAAAATGATGATGAGATGCTGAAGCTCATCCAAAGGAGTGAATACAACATTGTTGATCAACTATTACATACTCCTTCAAAGATCTCTGTGTTATCACTGTTACTCAGTTCAGAAGCGCATAAGGAGGCTCTACAGAAAGTTTTGGAGCAAGCCTTTGTGGAACAGGATGTAACAATCAGACAGATTGATAGCATTGTCTCTAACATCACTTCCTGAAACAATTTGGGATTTAGTGACGAGGAATTACCTGAAGAGGGTCGTCGTCATAACATGGCGCTCAATATCACAGTTAACTGCCAAGACGATGCTTTAGCCAGCTTACTGGAAGACACAGGGTCAGCCTTGAATGTTATGCCGAAGTCCACTTTGATGCGATTATCATTCAAAGGCCCTCCGATGAGAATCAGCGAGGTTGTCATCAAAGCATTCGACGGATCCAAAAAAACGGTTATCGGCGAAGTTGATCTTCCCATAACTATTGGTCCTTACACTTTCCAAGTCACTTTCCAGGTCATGGACATCCGGGCAACGTACAGTTGTTTATTAGGAAGACCTTGGATACATCAAGGTGGAGCGGTTACTTCAACCCTCCACCAAAAGCTAAAGTTCGTCAAGAACGATCAACTTGTCACAGTTTATGGGGAACAAGCCTTGCTTGTAAGCAACTTATCATCATCTACTGGTATAGAACCCAAAGAGGTTATTGGAACTCAGTTCCAAGCACTGTCGGTAAGCAAGGACAATCAGTTCAAAGAAGGAACTTCGATTTCTTCATACAACGATGATATCAAAGCGGTTGAGAGTACCGATACGACAGGATGGGGATAACTTATCATCCCTATTGACAATAAAACAAAGAAGGGTCTTGGTTTTTCTGCAACCTGTACCCGGACAGCTGCTAACGATGAAAGTCTTCATCCCCTTCAAAGCTTCTTCCACAGTGGAGGTTTTCTCCACCCAGTGTCTCAAGAAGTACACACTATCAATGAGGAGGATCCCTCTGACCCAGATATGGAATGGAAGTCCTACCTCAACAAGGACGGTTATATGTCTCAGGAAGAGGTGCCTATACCATTTTGCTATCTCGCACAGAGTCCGAGATTTATACCACGGTCAGATGTCGAAATGATATATAGAGATTGTGATCCGAAAGGATGTCGTGCTCCGCCAAATTCATTAGTGGAAGACACTCTGATGAAAGACAACTTTGACTACAACTCCTATGGCCCAATGGATGGTCTGCCAATGTGGCAACCTTATCCAGGAGATTTGGGGCAAGAAAGTCAGCCGAACAATGAAAATCAGCTGAGTCTCATTGAACAGAATACCTGTGTCCCCACCATGTCATGGGATCCACACTCAGGTCATTCAGAAACTACTCGACATGAAGATGAATTTGCAATGTTTGCGGGACTTGAGTTCATCAACTATGCTTTTCCCGAGGTCAACGTTATCGAGAGAGATGACTCTTCCGGTTCCAAAGAAGTTTGGGACACTCTGGGAGAACCAAGTGGAAAATACGACTTTACGGTCAAGTACACTGCTCCCGAAAGCTCTCGTATCAGGCTCGAAGACATCCAGCCGACTGGATGGGGAGATACAGTTGAGAGTACAAATACTATGCAAAATACAACAGAGGAATCCTCCTACGACAACTCTGCATGGGAGACAGATTCCAATGATCCTGCTCCACCAGAAATCAGCGTTATTTCTGAAGACAAATCAAGGAAGGTGCCAGAATTTGTGATTCACCTAGGAGTTCATCGCCAATGGGTTGCCGTCGAGGTTCCACAGGTCGTTCACCAGTCAAAGTAATTGCCATCTTTAACCTTTCACCCTGCCCAGGTGAAACAGATGTTTTGATAGGGCTCACTTTCTGTAAATTTCCCTCTTCGCTTAGCCCAAAGCGACAGAGTTTTGTTTTATAGGGCTGTAGTTTCAAGGATCGACTTGTTCATTAATAAAATAACGTCGTTCTGTAATTTCTGCATTAATCACTGTTTTCTCTTTTTGCTTTTTCAGAAAATGGTAATCCTAAAAAACAATTTAAAAATAAAAACAAGCAGTAAAATAAAACACTGCACACACTTGCATTTTCTCTATCTCTTCTAAACATGAATCATCACGTCATGCAGATTACTTGTTTTAAACCCCGTTGAAACATACGATCCGATGCCTTCTCCCGACTTTGAGTTCCCGGTATTCGAGGCTGAAGAAGAAAATGACGACAAAATTCCAGAAAAGATCTCCCGATTACTCAGACAAGAGGAAAGGTCCATTGAACCTCACAAAGAGCCGTTGGAAACGGTAAACTTGGGTTCAGAGCAAGAGAGAAAAGAAATCAGGATTGGGGCACTGCTCAGTCCAACTGCCAGAGAGGGTTTGATAAAGCTTCTTAAAGAATTCCCCAATGTATTCGCTTGGTCCTATCAGTATATGCCAGGGTTGGATACCAACATAGTGGAACATCACTTACCGTTAAGATCGGAATGTCCGCCAGTAAAGCAGAGGTTGAGACGGACTCATCCGGACATGGCCATCAAAATCAAAGAGGAGGTACAGAAACAGATTGGCGCAGGTTTCCTCGCCACATCAGAATATCCTCAATGGTTAGCCAACATTGTACCCGTTCCCAAAAAGGACGGAAAGGTCAGAATGTGTGTCGATTACAGGGACTTGAACAAGGCTAGTCCAAAGGACGACTTTCCTTTACCACATATTGACATGCTGGTAGACAGTACAACAAAGTTCAAAGTCTTCTCCTTCATGGATGGATTCTCTGGCTATAACCAAATCAAGATGGCGCCGAAAGACATGGATAAAACTTCGTTCATTACCCCATGGGGTACCTTTTGTTACAAGGTAATGCCGTTCGGTTTGAAGAACGCCGGGGCAACCTATCAAAGGGCCATGACTACGCTGTTTCATGACATGATACACAAAGAAATCGAGGTATATGTCGATGATATGATTGCAAAATCAAAGACAGAAGAAGAGCATGTGACCCACCTGTCAAAACTATTCGAGCGTTTGAGAAAGTACAAACTCCACTTGAATCCCAACAAATGCACCTTCGGTGTCTGTTCAAGGAAACTCTTAGGGTTCATCGTCAGCCAGAAAGAATTTGAAGTTGATCCTGACAAGGTCAAGGCCATTCAAGAAATGCCTTCTCCGAAAACTGAAAAACAAGTCAAAGGATTCCTGGGACGTTTGAACTACATCTCCAGATTCATATTCCTCATGACCACCACATGTGCGCCGATTTTCAAATTACTGAAAAAGAACCAGGACTGCGTTTGGACAGAAGACTGCCAAACTGCTTTCGACAGTATTAAGGAATATCTGTTGAATCCTCCAATTCTATCACCTCCAGTGGAAGGAAGACCACTGATCATCTACCTCACAGTCTTGGAAGACTCAATGGGGTGTGTACTTGGCTAACTAGATGAAACCAAACGGAAAGAGTCTGCCATTTACTATCTAAGCAAGAAGTTCACAGACTGTGAGACTCGGTACACGATGCTCGAAAAAACTTGCTGCACTTTGGCTTGGGCAGCAAAACGTCTTCGCCAGTACATGATTCGTCACACTACTTGATTGGTCTCCGAGATGGACCCAATCAAGTATGTATTTGAAAAACCTACTCTCAAGGGAAGGATTGCCCGTTGGCAGATGTTGTTATCAGAATATGACATAGAGTACCATGCTCAGAAAGCCGTTATGGGGAGTATTTTAGCCAATCATTTGGCTCATCAACCGATTGACGATCAAGAATCAACCGGGTTTGACTTCCCAGACGAAGATGTCATGTATCTAAAAATGAAAGACTGTGATGAACCGCTACCCAGTGAAGGGCCAGAACCAGATTCCCAATGGGGACTTATCTTTGACGGAGCAGTTAATCATTATGGAAACGGAATTGGGGCAATAATTGTTACCCCTTAGGGTACCCACATTCCTTTCACTGCTAGACTTACGTTCAAGTGTACGAACAACGAGGCCGAATACGAAGCTTGTATCATGGGTCTCGAAGAAGCGATCGACTTAAGGATCAAAAACATGGACGTATATGGCGACTCAGTCCTGGTTATCAATCAAATAAAAGGATATTATAACACATACCAATCAGGATTGATTCCTTACAAAGACTATGCGAGAAGGTTGTTACCTTTCTTCAACAGAATCGAGTTTCATCATATCCCTCATGAAGAGAATCATATGGCTGATGCATTAGCCACTCTCTCTTCCATGATTAGTATAGGTCAATGGAACGACCTACATAAGATCGACATAATGCGCCTTGAAAGGCCTGCTTACATCTTCGCGATTGAAGCAGTCACAGACGACAAACCTTGGTATCAAGATATCAAATGCTTCCTTCAAAAACAAGAGTACCCTCCTGGGGCATTCAGAAAGGACAGAAAAACACTCAGAAGACTGGCTGGAAACTTCTTCCTGAGCGGTGATACTCTCTATAAGAGGAACTTTGGCATGGTCTTGCTCCGAGCGTCGACAGACCAGAAGCAGACATGCTGATGAAAGAAATTCATGAAGGATCCTTTGGCACTCATGCCAACGGACACACAATGGCGAGAAAAATTATGAGAGCAGGGTACTATTGGTTGACAATGGAATCTGATTACTACAAGTACATGAGGAGGTGTCACAAGTGTCAGATATACTCCGACAAAATTCATGTACCGCCAACGCATCTAAGGTTCTTTCTTCCCCATGGCCTTTTTCCATATGGGGAATCGACATAATTGGCATGATCGAACCCAAAACTTCAAACGGACATCGGTTCATCCTGGTAGCCATTGATTACTTCACCAAGTGGGTCGAAGCAGCGTCGAACGCTAATGTAACCCGACAAGTGGTGGTCCGATTTATCAAAACTAATATCATCTGCCATTATGGTGTTCCAAACCAGATCATTACTGATAATGGATCTAACTTGAACAATAAGATGATGAAAGAGTTGTGCGCAGAGTTCAAGATCGAACACCATAACTCATCTCCCTACCGACCCAAGATGAACGGAGCGGTGGAAGCGGCTAACAAGAACATCAAGAAGATTGTTCAAAAGATGGTTGTAACCTACAAAGATTGGCATGAGATGCTACCCTTTTCTCTTCACGGTTATCGCACATCTATCCGTACTTCAACAGGGGCCACCCCTTTCTCTCTAGTGTATGGCATGGAGGCAGTTCTCCCCGTAGAAGTAGAGATCCCATCAATCTGGGTATTGATGGAAGCTAAGCTTACAGAAGCTGAATGGTGTCAAAGTTGACACAATGAACTGAATCTGATCGAAGAGAAGCGAATCACAGCACTATGCCACGGTCAGTTGTATCAACAGAGAATGAAGAGGGCGTTTGACAAAAAGGTCTGACCTCGCATCTTCAAGAAAGTAGACCTTGTGCTCAAGAAGATACAATCATTTCTCACTGATTCTCGGGGCAAATGGACTCTGAATTATGACGGTCCATACGTGGTCACGAAAGCTTTCTCAGGCGGCGCCTTGAGACTTGCAACCATGGATGGAGAAGAATTTTCCTACCCCACAAATGTTGATGTAGTCAAGAAATACTTCGCCTAAACTAAAAAAAAAACGTCTCGGTGGATTGAAAACCCGAAAGGGCGGTCCAGGCAAAAGTTAGAGACAAAAAAAAATCATCCCGGTGGATTGGAAACATCACAGTACAATCTAGGAAAAATTTAGAGATAATGGCAAGTAACTATGTGAAAAAGAGGCAAGTCCCTCAGTAACAGTTACACCATCCATCGGAGGAAAACTCCAGTCAAGGTCATCTTCGACAAGAAGCTCAGGATGTCCCGAATTCAAAGTTAGTAGAAGGATAGTGGTCATTATGTTTCAACGTAGCCCTTTTCCCTGTAAATTACCATTTTCTAACTTTGTAAATACTCTACGGAATCACGCGCTTGGCTGATTTCCATCTTATCAATAAAATTTGAGCCCTTGTGCTTTTGTTTGTAATTCTTATTTGTTTTAGCGTTTTAGAACGACATTTTAACATGCTCGACGACTCTTGAAATAAAACAAAAATGAATTTACTTGTTAAAACTTTTTCTGCTTTTAAAATAAAGATGGCAATTATTTTGACTGTTGAACATCGAAAGAACATCGGTCGCTTCTCCAGAAGTAATCGAACCTCAAAGTGCAGAATCAAAGTACTCCTTCTAACCCAGTACGCCTGAATGAAGGGATCAACTATGTCAGAGATCTTGTTTCGTCTGACACGCCTCAGCCGAGTTCTTATCTCCTAAGCCCAACCAACGTAGCTCCCAACAGGGACTATCTTTCCTAAGCAAGGTGGAATTGCTATCTTGAACCAGCGATACTTTTTCGCCCCGCGATGGCCGCGTATCCAGTCATGTTCATCTTTTAGTTTGTGTGTCGCGTCAGTTTTGTCAGCATATACATACATACATCATGCATTATTGATTTGCATTCACATTTCATGTTGCATCACTATCACTCTAGTCGGTCTTGTCCCCTAGTGATAGAAGTTCTCTCAATCGAGTTGTCAGTTCTTGCCTCGTCAAGAAACGCTGCGTCTGAACAATCTCTCTCCTCCAGTTTATTTCTAGAAAGAAGTTGGCTCCTCGACCACTTTGATAACTTGAACCTCTGAAAAACCAGAGGAAATTTTAGTCAGCATCACTCTTCGCCATTGAAGATGATATCCTTGCTTTCCCAGATTAAGGAAAATCCACAGAGAAAGCCTCATAATTAGAGATTCGGCAGCATGCCAGTTTCGCTCCGAAAAGACCGTTGATGAAAAGGTCATCGGCACCTCAAAATTGGACCCCATCATATGGCATTTCTCCGGGAAGATCCCGAGAAAAGTATGATGTAAGATACCACGCAGAAGCAGCCTCTCAAGAGACTCGCTTTCCCCAGATAGAGTCAACAAATGGCATCTCCAACAGAGAAGTTTGTGCAACTCTACAACTCAGACGACTGGGTTCCACAGCAAGTCTGACGTCGACTTTTTCAGTCAAATGGCATCTCCCCAGGAAAATTCGGCGAGAAGTTTGAGGAAAACCACTACGAATAGCGTCCCTTGTCAATAAATTTTATTGACAAAAGAAACTTAGACCAGTTCCTTGGTAGGAAACCAGGATCGAGGGGAAGTTAACAAGAGAAACTAAGACCAGTTCCTTGGTAGGAAACCAGGATCGAGGGGAGGTTTATCCCAAAAGGAAACTGAGACCAGCTCCTTGGCTGTAGACCAGGATCGAGGGGAAGTTTACCTTTTCTAAGCATCATTGCTTAGCAAAAGAAGATGAATGTGTAAGCTACCATTCATAACCACCATCAAAATTTTAGGTATTCCGATATTTAATCCTCTTACACCCCGAATGCCCGAATACCTTCGTCATTCACACCTTCATGTCCAAGAAGATTAAATAGGGGCATCTGTCATACCCCAAATTTTGACCACTAAGATTTCCCATTGTTGTGAAAATCATCATCACAATATGGGGGAACCATCTTGCCTCATTAGTCTCCCTAAAGATGGGTGAGCATCCACTACAATCAAAATTAGGGTTTCAAGCCCTCTCAGAGCCTTAGACAAAGGATCAATCAAGGAATGACATGATCTTCAACTTGTCTAACCTCTCTAACATCCATAATGGATCAAAAGGACTCCCAATTCAAGGATCAAGCACAAGGCTGCTCCCTTCTAGGTGGATCAAGTCTCAAGATCGACAGTGTCACCAAATTAGGGTTTTGGTCGACCAGGGCCTCGAGATGGAAAATTTTCATCTGGGCACAAGCCAATGATCCAAAACATAACCTAATATACTTCATGGTACCTCATGGACCCAATCATCAAGTCAATTTTGCCTCAGGGGATGCATTCATAAAAAATCAGGAATTAGGGTTTCTTGACCTAATTCACCCCTAAGTTGACTTTTAGGGAAAATCATGAGCCAAGACCTCAAGAGAGGGCTTGAGGGTCTCTAATGAACTATATTGATCCATTTGGAACAATGGATTATTCCAAGAAGTTTGAGCAACAAGTCTCAATTTCATCTGCACCACAATTAGGGTTTCGCGAGGAAAGTCAACTGTAACTTTGACTTTTGACCAGGACATGCTCCCAAGCCCTAGGACATGAATCAATATACCTTATGACACCCATGGAACATGTCCATCAAGTTTGATTTAGGTCAAGGACATGATTTCATGAAGAATTGCACAGTTTGGAATTCATCTGATAAAAAGTCAACTGTGCACAAAAGTCAACTTTGACTTTTTGAGATTTTTCACCAAAATGGATTTTTAACCCTAAAATGATGTTAATGTATGATTTGAATCATCATTCATCAAGAAAAATCAAAGAAAGTGGGATAACTTGTAAAAGGGGTAACCATAAAAACTTAGAAAATTTCTAAGTTATGGAAAAAGTGACACTAATGTGCCAACTTTGGAGGACCATAACTCCTAAACCACAAGGCCATTGTTCCCCATTCAAAGCTTGATTTGTAGATCTCATTTCCCTCTACAAAAGCTTCATACTGACATATGTCCAAATTCCTCATGGATTTTGAGTTATGGAGTGATCAAAATCAAGAAAAGTCACTTTGTTCCAACACTTAGTGAAAATTTCACTAAGTCAGATTTTACCTTAGTTTTTGTCAAATGTAGGGGAATTTTTCACTTGGATTCAAAAGAGATCAAAACCAAACATGTTCAAACAGTTGTTGTATCATGTAAGGGCTTTCCAAAATGGCCAAGAACATTACCAAATTCAATTTGAGTCATGAAATATGACATTGGCAAGTTGCCTTGTTGAAATCTGTCAAGGCAAGGAAGATTCTACATTTTTGCTCGATTTGCCAAACTCAGCCAAATCCAAATGCTCCTATCCACTTGGACACCTCTGAGGATTGAATCTAAAGGGGACAATCACTGAGCCAAGCCTCCAAAGTCTTTGGAACAAGAAATAGCATGTTGAACCTAGAGTTGCCAAAATAGGGACAAGACTCCAATTTTGGATTGAAGCATCCAATGGAAGCATCAAGGTGGCATGACTGAGCCGTTCTCAACTGAATTCAGTCAAGACTTATCCAAGACTAAGGGAACCAGCAGCCTGTGCCCTAACCTCTAGTCAATGGCTAGAGAAGACTTGGATTTTCATTTGCCAACATTGGCCAAACCTACTCAGCAGTTGCCATTCACTATTCCTTGCAAAACAAACTTGCTCTACTATAAATAGAGCTCAATTGTGATCAGTTTGAGTACACCAAAGCCATCAAACAGATGCTTTCCTCAAAATCTCTTCTTTCACTCCAATTTTGTCTTCTAAGGCAAGTCACTATCGGGTTTTGAGTCTGAGAGCTTTTCCAATCAAACCAATCACACACATACCTCATATACATCATATAGAAGTGATCCAAACACTCACATAACATCCGGAACACAGATTTCACAAAATCACCAGCCAATTGCTCAAGTTCTTGATAGTTTTGCAGTTGAGGTACCATCTTCAGCTCCAAACCATTTCAATCCATTCCAAGCATCCAGATACACTCCATGGCACCTAGGGGAGCTATCCAAATCATTGGAACCTAGCTGTAACACCTCCAACATAAAACACGATCACCAGCTGCAAGAGGTAAGCATGAGCTCTTCTAACTCTATGATCCAGGCAATTTTTGCTGCACAATAATTTGGCCATATCTTCATAATCATGCATGGAATGTTTCCCCTCAATTAATTGCATTGTTTGAATCGTGTATCAAAAATCCTAGCCTTCATGCAGAAATTAGGGTTCTTGAAGATTTTTCGTGATTTCTTGTTTTATGTTTAATTTAAATGAAATTAAATACCATAGACATGATCGTGAGGTTGAAACGAGTTGATTGGTATGTGGATTGCATGATATGATTAAGTATTCAGTGAGATTGGAGAGAAAATGCAAATCTGGGCAAAACTGAAAAACGCGCGTGTTCTTGCCTTTGTTCTTGGCGTCATTTTCCATTATTTGAATATTTGAATTTTGTGATTTTATTTAATTGATTCAAAAATTAATTTCTCTCTGAGTTTTAATGATTTTGAGTTGATTCTTTTTTTAATAATTCACAAAAATGTTAAAATATTTTATTTTCCCAAAAAATCCCAAAAATATTATTTATTTTATGTAATTGATATTTTTGCAAAGAATTAATGTTTTAATTGTTTTTAACATTTAAAATATTTTTTCCACCTTGATTTTGCAACTTTTAATGCCTTCTAATTATTTTGTAGGTCAATACTTAATTTTTGAAGCATTAATCCAAGATCACAATTTGTTTTTCATATGTTAAACAATTTTGACCATTTTAATTGAATTTTTATTCAGTTAAATACATTTTTGAAAACAAATTAGGATTTTTGGATTAATTCAACCCTCATAAATCATTTTCAAAACACTTTGGGCCTCTATTAGAGTGTAAGACCCAACCCCCTTGTATAGAAAACTTTTTTGGCCTCATTCGTTGTATAAGTCCCTCTGTACATTTTCAAATAAACGACGCGATCGTCGCCAGTTTAAAATTAACCATTTGGGCATACCCTCGAGTAGTAAGACCCATTTTTTTCCTTAAAATTTTTTGGGCCTCTAATAGAGTGTAAGACCCAATCTTTTTTTGACCAAATCATTTTTGGGCCTCAGTACATTGTATAAGTCCCGATACCGTCAAAATAAATGGCGCGGTCGTCGCCTTTTCAAAAACAAAAACTCTGGGCCTACCCTTGTGTTATAAGCCCCACTCTTTTTCCTTTGGGCCTCCATTAGAGTGTAAGACCCAATCCTTTATAAATACAAACCATTTTGGGCCTCACTTATGGTATAAGTCCCACTGTATTTTCAAAAACCTCGGCGCGATCGCCAATTCAAAATCAAATCAACTGGGCCTACCCTCGTGTTATAAGCCCCACTCTTTTACTTTTAAAACTTTTTGGGCCTCTTGAGAGAGTGTAAGACCATCCTTTTGTACAAAAAACCTTTTTTGGGCCACAGTCACTTGTATAAGTCCCTCTGTACAAATTCAAACAGTGCGCTCAATGATAAAACCATGGGCCTCTCCTTGAGCTGTAAGCCCCAAATCTTTCTTTTTCAAAGCACTTTCTCCTTTGATTTTGAAATGTACTGTTGTTTTCAATCTTTCTTTGTTGAACAACTAACCAAACAACATGGAAGCTCTATAACAGAGTAAGTGGTTATTGCTTTCATTTACCGCTTTCATATACATATAACTGTATTGTGGGGCTGTTTCACTGTAAGTCTTCTTTCATAAACTCATATCAACTGTGTAATAATAGTATAGATATTTAGAGTTTCCCCGGTAACTACGTTTAGAACTAGGTGACGCCGTTTCGTTTATTCATAGAAATAGACAACTAGATCCCCAATAGGATCACCAGATACAGTCTTCTCTTCGGCTGTCCTCATTAGGAATTGTCAAGAAACTCTACTCCTATAGATGAATGTATTCTCCGTGAATGGCATCTTTGAGTTTCTTCCAAACTCTCAAACTTTCCTGGCTTGATCTATTCCTCGTGAATAGCCTGTCTTGAACTTCTCGGGGTTTGGGGACCCATCGGCTTCTTAAAAGCATCGGCCTCCTCTTGGGCATCGTACAAGGACCCACAGGCTTCCTAAAAGCATCCCCGCCTCCTCTTGGGCTTAGTACAAGGACCCTACGACTTCTTATAAGTATTCACAGCCTCCTCTTAGGCTTCGTATAATTATCTCTTCCTCTGGGAATGATAGCCTCCTCTTGGGCTTTGTACAAGGACCTCTCGGCTTCTTAAAAGTTTCCAGCCTCCTCTTGGGCTTCGTACAAATTATCCTGACGACCTCCTAGAGGTATAGGAACAGAACTTAATCATCTGCATAGAACAGTCCTTTCAAAGAGTCTGCTACTGTTTCTCAAAGCATAGTACAAAAGATGAAACTCTAGACTGACAGTCTAATCTCCTTAAGTCTCAAAGACATTCTCAAGTGACCCCTTCGTTAAATAGGAAGAAAACCCGTAGACTCGGATAGTCTCAATACCCTTCGGATTTCCCACTTCCTTAAAGAACAGGAATAACCCGGATCCTCGAATCAAATCCTTGAGTACAGTGTTACTCATATAAGAACTGATTTTCTCTTTAAATCAGTATACTAGACCTGTCACTCAACTGAAACAGTAACCATAGCCTCCTCTTAGGCTTTGTATAATGATCCTTCTCCAGTGACGTTTAGCCTCTCTCTCGGGCTTTGTACGAGACACATAAGAGACTCCCTTGTTGAGTCAATCACCCCTTTCGCCTCCATTTCGGGCTTTATACGAGATACAAAAAGGTTTTTATTGAGCCAAACAAACAACAGCCTCCATCTCGGGCTTCATACGAGATACAAAAAACTCTCTTGTTGAGTCAAATAGCCTTCATCTCGGGCTTTATCCGAGATACCAAAAGACTCCATCGTCGAGTCAAAACCTTTTAGCCTCTCTCTCGGGCTTTGTACGAGACACATATTAGCCTCCTCTTGGGCTTTATATAAGAAAACCACTGGTTGATCAAATCAAACTTTTAGCATCAAAGTTGTGCCTCGTTCACAGTACACAAACATCAACAACTCCTTCCCCTTCATCTAATCGCTGTAAGCGGCAAGCCTCTGGATCATCTACATCCATGCCACTGTCCCTCTTTTAGCATGAGAAATTCCTTATGAAATATAGAATTGCTCTACACTGAGTTAAAGTCTTCTCCTTCAGGTTAAAATCCCCTTTAAAGGAAATTATGGCATTACTGGGTTCACAAATCCCGGTTAAAGTAATTCTCCTTTATAAACAGTTGTGACATACAGACCCCCTTTAGAGATGACAAATTCTCTAAGGTCAACACCTTTAGCTTCACATCTTGGGCTTTGAACAAGATACAAATAGACCCTTCAGCTTCACATCTTGGGCTTTGAACAAGATATATATCACCTTTCGCTTCACGTCTTGGGCTTTGAACAAGACACCAAAAACACTCATTTCCTCCCATAGAATAGGAGGAACTACGAACGCTCTGATTTCCCTATTTCGGTAAACGGGAATACGTAGGCTTAAGATGGAAAGAAAAATCTTAGCGAGCACACTAAACAAAAACCCTAAATCCCATACTCTCATATATCTATCAAAAAAGCATCAGTCCTAACATCCTAACCCTTGTTCCCCGCCAAAAACCTGTCATTCTGTCAAAATAACACAAGAAAGGCCCCACCACATTGATCGCATCCGTAACCTAACAGACCACTGTTTAAACTCAGTATGCAAGCAGGGTTAATTAGAGACATCTATTTCCCTTCCTTCATCAGCTTTAATAGGATAAAAAATGAATCGACCTGTAGTAAACTAACCCAGAGAGCGACAGCGCTTAAGAACCGCGTCCAAAATCGCTCGCTACAACAGAATCAAGTTGTGTTTTTCAAAGTGTGTGATCTTTGAATTATATCACTGAAGTGATTTAGGGATTGAGTAGTGTTCTCATACCTAAGTGGTCTCTTAGGTTGAAGGTTCATTAAGTAGTGATTAAGTTTAGGAGATGTCAACTGGGTTGTTGAGTCTGTAAATTAATTCTACTGATAGTGAAATTCATCCCTGGCTTGGTAGCCCCCAGAGTAAGTTGTTTAATTGAACTGGGTGAACAATTCTTTGTGCCTTTTCTGTTGTTTTATATTGTCCATTGCAGAGTGTGTTGTTGTGACATCACACGTAACATCACATATCTGGTACCAGAATTTCAATATTCACTTTATTCAACTTGCTTAGAGATAAGAAGTTGAGACCATAAAGAATTTCAGAATTAAAACCAGACGTATTTTAGGGTTATAAGTGAGACTTAGAGATTTGTTCCCTTGCCCTAGTTATGCATGTTTTTGATGTTGTAGAGATACACCACTAGATCACGTTCTAACCTTTTGAGGCACGACACTGCACATCATGGAAGCATTTTGGCAACAAATATACTAATGTATTTTTAGCTCATCAACTGCTCTCTCTGATATTCTAATTCCTTTTTAGTTATCATCTTAATTTTAGATAATTGTGTATTGCTCCTGCCGTTTCTTATTATTATTTTGTTGCCTTGCTCATACTTTCGCTTAAGCAAAGAAATTAATACTTATAGTTCAAAACTTTCATCACTTCCTTGTGGGTTCGACCTTTACTTTATCACTTGCTGCATTACCAAGCATGTATACTTGCATGTGACACATTTGCTTTAAAACCACATATAAAAGAAAAAGCATTACATATAAAGTAGAGAACACCCTTCAACAGATCTTTTTTACTGGCTATATAAAGACTTGAAGACTTGAAGAATTACTGCAAGCAAGCAAGCAAAATAACGAAGAAATTTTACAAGATTGTTGTCTAAATTTGTGCAGAATTTTCTTTAAGTGTATTGTGCTTTTAAACTTATTTATACCTGCCCTTGAAGAAGCAATTTTCGTAAACAAAACTTTGTAATCAAACTGTTGTTTGCATTTCCTTAAGGGACCAGTTAGGTCAAAATCCTTGAGAAGACATAGACTGTGTGTCTTTGTGGTTTGTTAGTCACTAGCGGTTGCTAGTGCAGTTGTAATCAGTTGATTATAGTGGATTAAGTCCTTGGGTATAAGGCGAAATCACCTTGGCGGGTGGACTGAATTACTTTGAGATTTTCAAGTGAACCAGTATAAAAATCGAAGTGTATTTCTCTTTGTTGTTCATTAGCGGTGATTTTCATTGAGTAAGTAAAAAGCTTTTGTTTTTTAAAACCCCAATTCAAACCCCCATTTCTTGTGTTTTTCTCACCTTCACACCCTACTTCCCGACTTACCAAGTAATCAATTAAAGCCTGAATATCTTATAAAATCCTTCAAGTAGAATGCTACTCAAACATCAACAAAACAAACATGAACCACATAATTGAAAATTGAATTATTTAATAAGCAGCAGAAATTATAAAATACTTGGCATCGAAAAGCCTCGCCAACATTATTAGTTTGAAAAATGGTTCAATAATAAAATTCAAAGGAAGGATATGTAACATAAAAAAAGAACAGAATGTTCCCCTCGTGTTACATATCAGAGCGACTCCAACTATAGACTTGATCGTCAAACAACTAAAGAGGCACAATGCCATCCTCTACATCAAGCTCCTACTCGGGTACCTGATTTTCTGTACTCTAGAGGAGCACAAAAGCAACAACATAAAAGGAGTGAGAATATGTTCAAATAATAATTGGTGCACAAAATAATCTAGGTAGATTCACAATTCATAATTATGCACATATCAAACATGCATCACAATATCATGTATTCATATTTCACCCACATCACAGTCAATTACCAACCACACAAATTATACAAGAGTATTCATCAATACACAAATATCTCATTTGCACAACCATTATGTAATGCAATTCAACATCGACTAACTCATGCCCGTCACGCTCCCCACTCTAAACTAGACTCAACATTTAATTCATCATACGAACAGGGTTCCCACTTTGAACTCCAAGCCCCCATTCTGAGCTCCATACCCCTAGTCAGAGCTTGGGATAAGTCACTAGTCTCGTATATAAACTCGTGACTCACCTCTTTCACAACATGATAACATATGATGCATGGAATGTAACAATGTAATGACAATAATACACAAATGAATACATCCCACTCTGACTGTAAACAATCACAGATCAACATAAACATAGTAATGAATATATCCCCACTCATAATGTATTCAAGTATGCATTAGATGCATCCACCAGCAGTTCTCACTCCGAACTACTCATCTCAACATATTCACAATTACAGATATTATTCATTTATGCATAATATCAATTAAAACTGTAAATTGATTACCTAATTCAATTAACCAACTAATATTTATCAAAACACACCAAACGACATCCACACACTAACCGCAAGACAAAACAACACAAAAAATCCAACTCAGCAGGTCAAAGTGCACCCACTAATACGATGACGGGTAACCTGTCACCAGGGTGATGCCCGTCATCACCCATATCCCTCAAACGTCACCCGTGTGATGACCAGCAAGGACCTACGCCTACTTGGAGACCATGAAGGTCTCTCGGTCAAATAGCCGACTCCCGTCAGCATCTCAAAGCACATGATGACCTGGTTGTCATGTAAGTGACGCCCATCACCCTATTAACAAAAGAAAAAACGTGTTCTGCAATTGCAGAACCTTCAAACAACCCTCAAATCAATCCCAAACATCCCTCAAATAGCCCATAATTGATACATACATGATTAAATCATTTTACCATGTTATTTTGCATCAATTTAACATATTATTCCATCGATTAATCACCAAAATTCATAATTTTACTCATTTTATAAAACCCTTAATCTCGTAACAATTATCATATGCTTATGAACATTTTAGCATAAACAATAATCACGACATTTGCAGAGCACAAATTTCAATCAATTCATTGCATAAAAACAACATTAAATTCATGAAATTCATCAAATAACAAATCAAAAGAGAAAGAAGAAAATCTTGTTGGAGGTTAAGGGAAACCTCTCTACCCTTTCATGATTAAGGTACCTTTAAATGAATAATAACCTCCCTCCCCCCCGGTTTTACCTTGGGATTCCAACAAAATCAAGCAAGCAACACTTCTATGGTTCTCCTTCCCCAAGCCTTAGCTCTCTTCAAGTGCTCTCCAACTTTCTCTTTTCATGTTTACAGCAAAACAACTAATAACCCTTATTTCTATATTTTTCTAATTATATAATAATCTAATTCATTTCCTCATAATTGTAATTTTGGCCCAACTAGACCCAAGCTTCTTTCCACTAAATTAATTCTCTTAATTTAGAAAATTAGCCCAACTCCTCATATTCTAACAAATTTTAATTAATTAATTAATTGATTAAATTCCACCAACTAATTAACTAAGCACAATTCACCACAAATGCCGACACCGACCAAACACGTCAACATTCACATAAAATAATTATTTAAATAAATGAGTGACTAAATAAATAAATAAAATACTTATTAAATCGAGGTGTTACAGTTACGACCTCTTAGGGTTTCCTGAACTTCATGCCCAAGAGCCTCTTTAATACATTTCCCCTAGAGGTAGAGGATGTTAGAACAAGATTTGTTCTTGATATTTTCTCTTTTAGTTTTGATGATAACAAAAGTATTAAAAGTATAATGGTTTATGTGATGTGTGTTTTATTTATGCAGGTTCTTGTTCTTGTACATAAATAATCAGAATCTATTTTACTTAAGACACACTTGGAGTTGCTTCATTGCTAGCTTCTGGTATTAGAGTCTGAAGAACAATTTCTAGTGTGGTTTGACAAAGACTCTGAACTGAAGGCATTAGCATTCAGACGAGTTTCTACACTTAGTAATTGTATATCAGCATCGGGTACCATTCAGAGTTGGTGATAAATCTGTGGACTATCCATACTACTGAAAGCAACTGTATTATCTTATCAGTCTGTCAACTCGAGTCTACAAGATTGCAAGGCTCAAGAAAAGCTGGTACGTTCCATGGATGTCTGCTCCCAACGGCTCTATTAGTACAAAACCTCTTGAACACTCAAAGGTTAAACGTGTTACACACTGGATTCAAAATCTAATGTGCATCCATCTTCAATGTCTCTTGTACTATAGAGCAAAAGCAAAGACACTTGATCAAGTCACCTTCTCAACGGCTAGTTTCTGGAAAGCATATATATATCGTTGAAGATTCAAGCCTGAATTTTTAACAAGGATTCTTCTGTTGAAGGAGTAGCAAGATCCAGTAATTATCAACTCTATGTAATATGCAGATTTTCTGTTTTAGGTTGTAATTGTAAAAGCCTTAAGATTTCTTACCCCTGTACATATTTAGAAATCTTAAGTGCTTTAGGTCTCTGTTATAGTGATCTTCTTTACCTCTGATGCTTGCATCATGTGCACCTTGTTCTCTATTCTACTTAGCCTTCAGTAGATTAGATTGAGGCTCCTGCTATATGCTTGAGCAAAAATTCTTGTCTCAATGGGATTCAAGCAACAAGTCTTGAGCCAAGATGCTTAAGCCACGTAAGTCTCATTACTTAAGTGCTTGAGTTGTGAAAGTCTTATTCAGCTAGTCTGATTGAGCAAGAAGTCTCGAGTGCGGCATGAGCACGGGAAGTCCCAGTCTTGATGGCGAGAAGAGCAGGTAGCTCGGCCAGAGGATGTGAGCAAAGGGAAGTCTTAGACATGTGCTCTAAGCAAAGGGAAGTCTCAACCAGAAGACAAATAAGTCGATGTCTCAGTCAGATGGTGTGAGCAAATGAAGTCTTAGACACGAGTTCTAGGCAAGGGAAGTCTCAGACAGTTGGTCTGAGTAGTTGTAAAAGTCTTATGCAGAAGCATAAGCGATTGTAATCATGAATTGGTTATAATGAAAAGCTCTTGTGAGACAAGGGGACCGAACTATTCTCAGTTAGGGGAGGAACCAGTATAAATCTGATTCTGAAACTCTAATCAGAAGCTAAATAATAAGAAAATGCGAAACACAATTCAACCCCCCCTTCTTGTGTACTTTTCACACCTTCAGAGGACATATCATATTACCCTCAGTATACACGCATAATGTGGAGTTTCTCACCTCACGTGAGCTCACTTTCTCCATAGCCAAGAAACACCATCAAACAGGGTCTCTAACCACCGTGAGCAAGCTCTTACCCCCTTAACTACAAAGTCCTCTGGTTATTCCCTACCTGTGTAGGGATACCTGTAGCAGGAAAATTTGACATTAACTTATTGATTAACTTATCTCATAAAGCAAGAGTCATCACCGCACTTTTATTTTTCCAAAGGAATGAGGAAAAGAACGAACAAAACCCAAAGAAATTTTAAAATAAAACTAATAAAACAGAGACAAGGGTAAGGGGGTTGGTTATGCAATGGGAAGGTGTTATCACCCAAAACATCTATAGTACTCTATATGAACCTCTTGAAAATCTATGATTGGCTTAAAAGGTGTTGTTTGCAAAAGATGGTGGAGATGATAAGAGAAGTATTTTTTTATAATTTTGTGTTTGACAAGACTTCTTGAGCCTCGTGCCTACGTACCCAAAAAGTGCAATGGAGAATCAAAACCTTGTAGTTCATGGTAAAAAAAGCGATTTGTTTTTATTGATTTTAAATGGGAAGACAAGTTATCATTTTAAGGAGGATACTCAACTAGTCACCCACAAGTGTATGAAAATGAACCTTTGCATCATTGTGGAGAAGGGCTCTAACTTGGATCAAAATCAACAAGTATGCCACTAGATCTCTCAAGTGGAAAAGAATCAACACTAAACATAACTATGGAGATATGAGAATTACATCTCAACTATGAAAATGACTCATGTCTAACCTTATGAAAAAGTTAAAAGGAAAAGTGCACAAAAGGCACAAAATGGTTTGAATGAGTTAAGTATTTTTTATGTCTTATGAAAATGGTCTTGATATGTTTAAGATTGATTAGCATTTATTAAGAAAATGAGTTTGCAAATGAACTTGACAAAATTAAGGTTTATTAAGAAAGTGGTTCTAGTTTGAAAAAAAGAAGGTTTTGAAAAAGGGAGAAGATTTTAAAAATTTAAGAAGGGGGAGGAGATGAAGAGTGTAACACCCCATTTAATCATTTAGTCGTTTATGATTTATTCTGTGTGTTGTTAGTGATTTTATTGATTTAATTAGGAGTAATTGTGTAGGGCGGATGTAAGAGCTTAGTAAGAGGACTTAATCGGAATTAAAGGTTAGGACAACATGGTAATGATAATATAATAAGGAGACATTTTATTAATGTTAATGTTAGTTGTATTAATATTAATATTAATATTATTATTAATAATAATATTAGTATTATTATAATTATTAACATTATTATTATTATTTTTGGAATTATTATTGGGATTATTATTATTATTATTATGATAATTATTAAAACATAATTAGAGAGATTAGTGGGAGGTTAGCAAAATCAGGCCAGTTACGTGAAAATAGAGAAGAAGAGAAAGAACAAGAGAGAACTAGGGCAAGAAGGGAGATTCCACCATTGTTGAAGGATCAAGCTCAGATTTCAGATAAGGGGGAGAATGAGGTCAATAATGGTGTTAATAACATGAGAGGGTAGTGAGGGGTCTTTTCCCTCTTAGGATTCTGTATATTTTTTGTTTTCTTGATCTACTACGTGATTGTGTGACGTTGTTTGAGTAATGTCTAGTGTGAATGCATGTATGTGTGAATCTGTATTGTATATTGAAATCGAACAGTAAAATTCGTGCATATTGATTCTGTGTTGCTGAGTTCTGATATAGAATTAATCTGGAATTTGGGGTCTATGGGGTTAATGAAAAATAGGTTTGTAAACACATAAAATGTTGATAAAAATGATGAAGCCATAAAGTAGAGTTAGAACTTTAGAATTAAACTAAAATACATATGAGTTTGGATCTGATTTAGGGGCTGGAATGGGTTTCAACGGGTGATAATTCGTGTAAATGGAAACTAGACTTTTGGCATGTTCTCTGGCCATACGCGTATAGGGGAAGGTCATAAGCGTATGGGGGACACTCCCAGAGGCAGCACATCCCTCTGCCGTTACGCATATGATACGCGTATGCTGGGGTGGCCATACGCGTATGGCAAGGTTAGTACGCGTATGAGGGGGGGCGGGGCTTTTGGAGGGGATCATACGCATATGGGCTATCCATTATGCGCATGGGGACTATTTAAGGGGTTTTGAGATGGAAATCCTTTCTGGACATACGCGTAAGGCTTAAGGCAATACGCGTACGGATGGCCTGGGCAGTTGGCCCTACGCGTATGATACGCAGGCCTTGGGCGTAGGGAGAAGTCCATATGCGTATGGGGCAGGGCCATACGCGTATGGGTAGAGCTGTGGTGGAAATTCCCTGTTTTTGCGATTTCGGTCCCGATTTCGCGTGTAACGCAATTTCCCTTGATCCGTACGACTAAGACGGTATAATCGAACATAAGAGAAACTAGTAATAACATTAAATGGAATAAAATGTGGGTTTTTGTGAGAATATCTAGTTAAGACGTGTTTGATGTGTGTGAGCCAAGATTGTCGTGTGGGGATGGTCTTGTGCTGTGGTGGTAATTTCGGAGAGAATTACGGGGAACATGTGGCTCGTGCGTGATCATTGAGGATCGTGAAATTATGCTTGATTAATTAGTATGTTGTGCATAATTTGTGTCATGCATTCATGTCATGTTATGTGGAGACGAGCTAGGTGGGAATCCATGATGGGTGCCTAGTCTTGTCCGAACTCTATGTGGGAGTCGTTTTGAGATAAGTTGTAGTTCAGAGGAACGTGCACAACTTAATAGGATTCTGACGGTAATCAGGTTCTAGGGTGAACCGTGTGTGATTGTGATGGTACCGCATGCATTGTACCGTGTCAGTTGAGTCGCATTGCATATGTATTTGATTGTGGGCTGTTTATCCCGAATTATGATGTGGCACTTGTATGTGCATGGTAATCGTATGAATGGTGTGTTTTGTGTGAACTACTCCTTAGCATGTGTTTTTCACCATTTATGTTTTGAATGTAGTTCTCACCCCTTTTCTGTTTGTTGCGTCTATGCTCCTTGGGGAGTACAGATGACTAGGTACCTGAGTAGTGCTTGGAGCTTTGTGTTGCTATTTGGTCGTGTCTTAGGAGTCTCTCTGATATGTAACACGGGAAGGATGGGGATTTCATCATGCTTTTATGTTATTTGTTCTTAGTTAATTGTTACGTATCTGTTTTTGATCAATTGTTGTTGAACTACGTATTATGTGGAGTATTGATGTACCTTGGGGGTTTAATGTTAAACCGTTTGATCTATTTTCGTTGTTTAATCAAAACTACTCATTTTTATGAAATAATAAAATGTGAAGCGAATTGATGCTTCACCTTGATGTTGTTTTGGTAATGTGACATCCTACGTGTATAAACTCCGATTTTATTCTGCAATGTTACTGTATTTTCTATTTTTATACGAATGGGTAGAGTAGGGTGTTACAATTGGTATCAGAGTAGGACGGTCCATCCGGCCAGTGTCGTAGTAGAGTCTGACTATAGAGCGAATATAGTCACGTAATTTTCTAACCTGTATTGTTGGTTGTTCCTTAGTAGGCGACATGTGTGTGAAAACACTGTTGATGATTGTTTTGTTTTCTATTTGCAGGTTGGGAATGGAATAAGTGGGGGAGAGGCTTATGTTTCTCTAAGATACCTCAATTGTGGAGTGATTTCTCAGTGTGTCGATGGACGCTATTATAGTTTGGTAAAGATGGTTTTTACCCCGTCATGATTGTCGGCTGCCTATTGACAAATTGAGGAACTGATCACCCTTAATCTCTTGTTGATAGTAGAAGGGACCATGTTGGATGGAATGGACGCGTCTTGCCAGCTTAGATGGTGTGTACACGGGATTGTTTGGAGTTAAGCCAAGTGCTTACAGATTGTCTTGGCGATGTCGATGCAGATTCTTATATCTGAAGATGAGGCGAATTTGAGTTTCTTATCTGTCGAATAAGTTGGGGTGTCTCTGGGGGAGTACGATTAGGTATGGTTGATGGTTGCTTCCTAGGGAGTAGAGAGCAAGGTGATGGCTAGAGATAGGCCAGTGGTGTGTAATCCTTGATGTTTTCTAAAGATAATTGTGACTTGAGTCTAGAGTGTGGATCTGGGTTTGGTGATAGTAGAGAGCTAATGTTGTTGTCTGCTAAATAAGTGGATGAACTTCTAGAAGATGGAGCCTTGATGTTGTAATGTTGCATCGTTGCAAGTGTTGAAAGATAATAAGTTATTTGCGAAACTTTCAAAATGTGAGTTCTGGCTGCATGAGGTGATTTTTCTAGGACATGTTATTTCTGGTGATGGCATAGCAGTGGATCCATCCTAAGTAAGTGCGGTACTGAAGTGGGAGCCTCCGAAATCAGTGATGGAGATTAGGAGTTTCTTGGGTTTGACAGGTTATTATCGCAGGTTTATTGAGAGATTTTCTAATTTGGCCCTTCCTCTGACTCAGTTGACTAGAAAAGGCTAGGCCTTTGTGTGGGATATCTTGTGTGAGGAAAGTTTCAGAGAATTGAAGAAAAGGTTGACTACATCGCCAGTGTTGATTTTACCAAAGCCAGAAGAACCTGTTGTGGTGTATTGTGATGCGTCTAAAATGGGATTAGGCAGAGTATTGATGCAAGATGGTAAGGTCTTAGCTTATGCCTCACGACAATTGAGAGTACATGAAAGAAATTATCCTACTCATGATATGGAGTTAGCTGCAGTAGTTTTTGTGCTTAAAATCTAGAGGCATTATTTGTACGGGTCGAGGTTTGAAGTGTTCAGTGATCATAAAAGTTTGAAATATTTGTTTGACAAAAAAGAGCTGAATATGCGACAGAGAATATGGTTGGAATTCTTGAAGGACTATAATTTTAGGTTGAGTTACCATCCCGGTAAAGCTAACGTCGTAGCGGATGGTTTGAGTCGGAAGACAATTCATATGTCAACATTGATGATTAGAGAGTTGGATTTAATTGAACAATTTAGAGACTTGAGTATGGTTTGTGAATTGACTCCAGAGAGTGTGATGTTGGGTATACTGAAAGTTAATAATGAGTTCCTTGGTGAGATTAGAGAGAGTCGGAAGCTTGATTTGAAGCTGGTGGATTTGATAACCGCAGGGGGGTCAGATGCAGAAGGTGACTTTAAAGTGGATAATTTTCGTGTGTTAAGATTTCAAGGCAGAATTTGTATGTCGGATAGTCCAGAATTGAGAAAAATGTTCTTAGCGAAGAGCCAAAGGAGTAGCTTGAGTATTCATCCAGGAGCTACGAAAATATATCAGGATCTTAAGAAATTATTTTGGTGGTCGGGTATGAAGAAAGACATAGCTCGGTTTGTGTATGCTTGTTTGACTTGTCATAAGTAAAAAGTGGAACATCAGAAACCTTCCAGTTTGATTCAACCACTGGAAATACCAGAGTGGAAGTGGGATAGTATTGCGATGGATTTTTTGATTGGATTGCCGAATACGGCGAGAGGCTTTGATGTTGTTTGGGTAATTGTGGATAGACTGACAAAATTAGCACATTTTATACCGATTAACATCAGTTTTTCGTTGGCAAAGTTAGCAGAGATTTATACGAGGATAATAGTGAAGTTGCACGAGGTTCCGTCGAGCATTGTGTCTGAAAAAGACCCGAGGTTTAATTCTGGATTTTGGAAGAGCTTGTAGGAAGCTTTGGGTACTAGTTTGAAGTTGAGTTCTGCTTATCATCCGCAGACAGATGGACAGTCTGAGAGGACTATTCAGTCGTTGGAAGACTTGTTGAGAGCTTGTATACTCGAGCAAGGAGGTGCTTGGGATACTCATTTTCCGCTGATTGAATTTACTTACAATAACAGTTACCATTCTAGTATCGTAATGGCGCCTTTTGAAGCATTGTGTGGTAGGAGGTGTAGGACGCCTCTATGTTGGTATGAGTCAGGTGAGAGTACGGTACTCAGACCCGAGATTGTGCAACAGAATACTGAAGTAATTTAGATGATTAGAGAGAAGATGAAGGCATCCCAGAGTAGGCAGAAAGGCTATCATGATAATAGGAGGAAAAACTTGGAATTCAGCAAGGGCGACCATGTGTTTCTGAGGGTCAATCCTGTGACCGGTGTTGTTTGTGCGCTGAAATCGAAGAAGTTGAATCCTAAGTTCATTGGACCGTATCAGATTTTACAGAGAGTTAGGACTGTTTCTTATAGAGTGGCGTTGCCACCGGAACTGACGTGTTTCGTGTGCCACAACTTCGGAAGTATATTGCTGACTCATCCCATGTGCTTCAGAGAGATGAAGTACAGATTCAGGATAATCTTACCGTGGAGGCGATGCCGATAAGGATCGAGGATCGCAAGATGAAGCGGCTAAGAGGCAAAGATATTCCTTTAGTGAGAGTAGCTTGGGGAGGAGCTGCTGGAGGAAGTGTGACCTGGGAATTGGAGAGCAAGATGCGTGATTCATATCTGAAATTGTTCTCGTCAGGTACATTTTCGAGGACAAAAATATTTTAAGAGGGGAAGAGTTGTAACATCCCATTTAATTATTTAGTCGTTTATGATTTATTATTTGTGTTGTTTGTGATTTTATTGATTTAATTAGGAGTATGTGTGTAGGGTGGGTGTGAGAGCTTAGTAAGAGGACTTAATCGGAATTAAAGGTTAGGACAACATGGTAATAATAATATAATAAGGAAACATTTTATTAATGTTAATGTTAGTTGTATTAATATTATTATTATTATTATTAATATTAGTATTATTATGATTATTAACATTATTATTATTATTGGAATTATTATTGGGATTATTATTATTATATTAAGATAATTATTAAAACATAATTAGAGGGATTAGTGGGAGGTTAGCTAAATCAGGCCAGTTACGTGAAAAGAGAGAAGAAGAGAAAGAACAAGGGAGAACTAGGGCAAGAAGGGAGATTCCACCATTGTTGAAGGATCAAGCTTAGATTTCAGGTAAGGGGGAGAATGGGGTCAATAATGGTGTTAATAGCATGAGAGGGTAGTGAGGGGTTCTTTCCCTATTAGGATTCTATATATTTTTCGTCTTCTTGATCTGCTACGTGATTGTGTGATTGCTGTTGTAAATCGGTGTTTGAGTAATGTCTGGTGTGAATGCATGTATGTGTGAATCTGTATTGAATATTGAAATTGAACAGTAAAATTCATGCATATTGATTATGTGTTGCTAAGTTCTGATATAGAACAGGTTTGGAATTTTGGGTCTATCGGGTTAACGAAAAATAGGTTTGTAAACACATAAACTGTTTATAAAAATGATGAAGCCATGAAGTAGAGTTAGAACTTTGGAATTAAACTGAAATACAGATGAGTTTGGATCTAATTTAGGGGTTGGAATGGGTTTTAATGGGTGATAACTCGTGTAAATGGAAAACTCAACTTTTGGCATGTTCTCTGGCCATACGCGTATGGGGCGAGGTCATACGCGTATGGGGGACACTCCCAGAGGCCGTTCGCGTAGCATTCGTGCCTTGTCCCTAGAGCCAACACAACCCTCTATCGTTACGTGTATGATATGCGTATGTTGGGGTGGCCATACACATATAGCAAGGTCCGTACGCGTATAAGGGGGCTTTTGGAGGGGACCATACACGTATGGGCTAGCTATTACGCGTATGGGGAGTTTTGAAGGGTTTTGAGAGGGAAATCCTCTCTGCCCATACGCGTAAGGCCTAGGGCAATACGCGTATGGAGGGTCTGGGCAGCTGGCCCTACATGTATGATACGCAAGCTTGGGGTGTAGGGAGAAGTCCATACGCGTATGGGGCAGGGCCATACGCGTATGGGCAGAGTTGTGGTGAAAATTCCCCATTTTTGTGGTTTCGGTCCCGATTTCGTGTGTAACGCAATTTCCCTTGATCTGTAAGACTAAGACGGTATAATTGAACATATGAGAAACTAGTAATAACATTAAATGGAATAAAATGTGGGTTTTTGTGAGAATGTCTAGTTGAGACGTGTTTGATGTGTGTGAGCCAAGATTGTCGTGTGGGGACGGTCTTGTGTTGTGGTGGTAATTTCGGAGAGAATTATGGGGAGCATGTGGCTCGTGTGTGATCATTGAGGATCGTGAAATCAAGCTTGATTAATTAATATGTTGTTCATAATTTGTGTCATGCATTCATGTCATGTTATGTGGAGACGAGCTAGTTGGGGATCCATGATGGGTGCCTAGTCTTGTCCAGACTCTATGTGGGAGTCGTGTGGAGATAAATTGTAGTTCAGAGGAACGTATATGACTTATCCGGATTCCGACGGGAATCAGGTTCTAGGGTGAACCGTATGTGATTGTGATGGTACCGCATGCATTGTGTTGTGTGTCAGTTGAGTCGCATTGTATATGTATTTAAGTGTGGGCTGCTTATGCCAAATTATGATGTGGCACTTGTATGTGCGTGGTAATCATATGAATGGTGTGTTTTGTGTGAATTACTCCTTAGCACGTGTTTTTCACCGTTTATTTATTGAATGTAGTTCTCACCCCTTTTCTGTTAGTTGCGTTTGTGCTCCCTGAGGAGTACAGATGACTAGGTACCTGAGTAGTGCTTGGAGCTTTGTGTTGCTATTTGGTTGAGTCTTAGGAGTCACTTTGATACGTAACACGGGAAGGATGGGGATTTCGTCATGTTTTTATGTTATTTGTTCTTAGTTAATTGTTACGTATCTGTTTTTGATCAATTGTTGTTGGACCACGTATTATGTGGACTATTGGTGTACCTTGGGGTTTAATGTTGAAATGTTTGATCTATTTCTGCTGTTTAATCAAAACTACTCATTTTTATTGAATAATAAAATGTGAAGCGAATTGATGCTTCACTTTGATGTTGTTTCGGTAATGTGACATCCTACGTGTATAAACTCTGATTTTATTCCGCAATGTTACCGTATTTTCTATTTTTATACGAATGGGTAGAGTATGGTGTTACAAAGAGACTATCCTAAAGCTTAAAATAAAAGCTAGTGAAGGAAAGATCTAACCAAAGTTATCAAGCTATCCCATCCTTTGTATTCAAGCAATAAGCAATAATAAGTAGAGAAATAACCAAGCATCAGATGAAAACCAAATATCCAAGCCAAGTCTTCACAAGAGGTCAACACAAGGTTAGAGTACCAGATGAATTACAAGGACTCAAGTCACAACTCCAAAGTATAGGGTAAAAAACCTAACTCTAAGTCCAAAAGTCCATCATTGTGCAAATCATTACCATAATATAGATGTACCATCATACCTCATCAATCTCCTCAAGGACTGTTGAGCATTCACTACAATCATAAATTAGGGTTTTGATCCCTCCCAGAGCACTTAGACAAAGGATCAATCAAGAAATGACATGATCTTCAACTTGTCTAACCTCTCAAACATCCATGAAGGATCAAGAGGTCTCCCACATCAAGAGTCAAGCACAAAGTTGCAACATTCCAAGTTGATTGAGCCTCGAAAACCCCGGTGTCACCAAATTAGGGTTTTGGTCGACTGAGACCTCTAGAATGAAATTTTCATAGGGGAATGAGCCAAGGCTTCAAACTATGACTCAATTTGCTCAAAATAACCCTAGGAGTCCTTTTACAAAGTTAAATCACCCTCAGAAAATGCATTCCTCAAAAGTTGGGAATTTGGGGTCTCCGCGCCGAACCGCTCTGGAGCCAAAAGTCAAAACATGACTTTTTTGGCAAAAATGGTCCTTGTGACTCATATTTTCATAAAATATGATTTATAATGTCATTTGAACAAGAATTGATCAATAAATCATGATAACTTGTAAAAGGGGTAACCTTGGAAATTTGAAAAAATTTCTAAGTTACTAAATTTTGATGGTTTTGGTGCCAACTTCCAAGGGCCATAACTTTTGATCCAAGCAGCCATTTTGAGTGATCCAAAGCCTGATTTGTAGGTCTTCCTACATTATACAAAAGCTTCAACTACATGAAACTATAATTCTTCATGGATTTTTAGTTATGGATGGATCAAAGTGGTGAAAAATCAAAGATTTAACACTTAGTACAAAACTGTCTAAGTTTCAGCCTTGAACATCAATGTTCATGTGGAATTTTCAACTAAGTCCAGATAGTTTCAAGAAAAACTATGACGACACATGAATTGTACCATATAAGGGCTTTTTAAAAAGTACATGAGCATTCTATAACTCCATTTGAGCAAGGAGATATGATCCTCCCAAAATGACACTTTCAAACTGTCTTGTACAAGACAGATTTGTGCATTCTTGCTCGAATTGGCTAAGTTATGCAATTACAAGCCTTGTCATCCATTTGGACACCTCAGGGGATAACATCAAAGGGAAAATATCTGATCCACAAGCCTCCCAAGTCCAAGGATCTACATGTAGCTATGTGTCACCTAAAAAGGATAAGGATTCTCAAAGACTCCAGTTTTGTTTCAATGCATTCAATGGGTTCACAAGGTGGCAAGCAATAAGACATTGCCGACTGAATTGAGTCAAGATTCATCTCTGAACCAAAGGACTCATAACCTGCTGTACTGACCCAAGTCAATGGTTAGAGAAGACCAAAGATTCCATTTGATCAACATTGGCCAAGGGACTGTCCAAGCCTTCATTCATTATTGATGCCAAAACAAACTTGTTGCACTATAAATAGACATCAATTGTGATCTGTTTGAGCACACTAAAGCACCCAAACTGATGCTTTACTCAAAATCTCTCTTTCACTCCAAAAATGTCTTCATTTGCAAGTCACTATAGAATTTTTCATTAGAGAGCCATTCATCACCACCAATTGTTCTAACACATTCCATACATCATATATGAGCTGATCAAACACCTCTCACACTTATGAAACATCAAGATCATCATATCCATTTCTCACTTGGACCAATTACAGTCAGAGTTGATCTAGCCTATCCAAAGAGTTCCAAAACATCCTGAAGGTTGCAACACAATCCTTGAGGCCTAAGGAAGCTATCCAGATCATTGTTTCACTTCTGTAACACCTCTACCACTGAAATCGATTCCTTCTTGCAGAGGTAAGCCTTAAACTCTCAAACTCAATGAATCATGCATCATAAACATGTTTTTAAGTTACCATTGTATTTCTGGATGTTCATAGATCATTTTCCCTCAATCAATTGCTTCATATCTTGTACATATGAAGTTTCATTTTAAATTCTCTCTTTTAGGGTTCATACGATTTCAAACCAATTTCTTCCAATTCTGTGAATTTAAATAAAATTGAGTAATTCCATTCAATTCCTCATTCAAAAATGGACAAGTTTCGTTTTTGAATCATCCTAAATGGTTGAGTACTGAGAGAGATACGAATTGAAAAGCTTGAGGAAGATGATGAAGATGAAGGTGGTGGCCATGGCGCCATTCTTCAGAATCAAACTTAGTTTTAGTATATATTATACACTTGCCAATATATGTTTAAATTGGCATTACGCCCTAATGGAAACACTAGTATTTGTGTGTGTGTAGCGAGCGAGAGGTCTGGGGTTCGAATCCCCCTCGCCCCAGACCATTTGGTATTTTTTTGAGCTATTTTCCAAAGGGAGTTTCCCATATTATTCATTCTTGCCATCCTCTATCAGCCAATGCACTTGGCTCAGTTGGTAAAGTTTTAAACCCTCCACCTCAAGGGCGTGGGTTCAAACCATGGGAGGGCCATCCTATTTTTTTACCACTTATTTCTTTCACATTTTTCACCATGTTTTAATAACTTCCAAAATTATTTTCTCCCTCAATTTTTATCATTTTTAATTGGTTCTTTTTTTTAAAAAGTCATAAAAATGTTAAATTATTTTATTTTACAAAAAAAATCCTACACATATTATTTATTTAATATATTTAGAATATTTGTAATTAATTTCATTTTAGTTGTTTTAAACATTTTAAAATGAAATCCTCACTTTGATCTTTTCATTCCAAATGAATTCTAATCTTTTGTGTGATTAAACATGATTTTTCAAACATTTATCCAAGATCACAACTTATTTTTCACACATGTTTGATAATCTTGATCATTTAAAATGTTTTTTTGTTCAAATTAAAAATACATTTTTAATCAAATTAGGGTTTTGATTATTTTTCACCCTTACAAATCTTTTTTTCAAAACATTTTTGAGCCTCTTGATAGAGTGTAATTCCCATCCCTTATAAATTAACCATTTTGGGCCTCAGTCGTTGTATTAGTCCTGATACGTTTTAAAAATCTCGGCGCGATTGCCATTTTCAAAACAATTTTCAAGTGGGCCTCCCCTTGTGTTGTAAGTCCCATTTTTCTTCTTTTTCAAATAACTATTTGCGCCTCTAATAGAGTTTAAGACCCAACCCCCCTTTTGTACATAAATAATTTGGGCCTCAGTCATTGTATAAGTCCCGATACTATTTTCATAACGACGGTGCGATCACTGTCTTTCATTGGACCTCTCCTTGAGTTGTAAGCCCCATCTCTTGTACAAAAATAAACTTTGGGCCTCTAATAGAGTGTAAGACCCATATCTTTTGTAAATACAATAATTTGGGCCTCAGTCATTGTTTAAGTCCCTCTGTCGTTTTCAAAACTACGACGCGATCGTCGCCTTTTCGAAAGAATTCATCTAGGCCTCTCCTTAAGTATAATCCCCAAGCTTCCTTTTACAACAATTTCCTTTGTTTGATTTAGATTCAAATTCATAGTTGTTATCAAAAAATTTCTTCAATTTCTTGAACAACTAACCATACAGCTGTGTTTATAACACTGGAAGCTTGCTCGCCTGTAAGTTCTACCAGCTTTTTTTATATATACTTGCTTATATATATTTCATTTGTATGTATGTATGTATATATATATATATATACTTGCTTAGAGTTTTCCCCGACAATTAGGTCTAGGATTAGGTCAAGCCAGTAGTCACTCTTTCAACACAGTCGAAACTAGTTCCCCGTAGGAAATTCCAGATACAGTCTTGCCTCCTCTTGGGCTTATACAATATGGAACAGAGAAAGGCATTATTCCCGGTGAAAATTTTCTCAAGACTGCCACTATTAGAAATTTGTCAAGAAATTCATCTCCCAAAGAGGATTAATTCCTGGTGAAACCTCCCTTGAATTTCTTCAAACCCTAGAACTGTTCACTAAAGAAAGAATTATTCCCAGTGAAACCTTTCCTGAACTTTTCTTAGGTTTGGACCCACAGGCTTCCTAAAAGCATCCCCAGCCTCCTCTTTGGCTTTGTACAAGGACCCTCAGGCTTCTTAGAAGTTCTCAGCCTCCTCTTGGGCTCAGTACAAGGACCCAAAAGACCTCTTACAGGTATAGGACAGAACCTAGTCATCATTTGTTAGAGCAGTCCTCCAAAGAGTCAAAACATCAAACCAACTTAGGGTTGATTTCACATCCCTTAAAACATCAGCCTCCTCTTGGGCATCACACAAATATCAACCTTCTCATGCCAGTAGACTTGGACAGTCTCCCCTCTTTTTAGATCTCAAAGAAACCCTCAAGTTTCCTAAAAGCACAGGAAAAACCCTGATCATTTCATCAGTCACTAGCAGAGTCTGAAGCCTCCACAGGTTTCAAAACTCAATCTTTAAACTCTCACTTTAAATTTCCCCAGCTAGGGTCAAATTACTATCAGTAAACCTCAATCAGAACCTCCAGGCTTCTAATATTTCAACTTTTCTGCAACCCTCAGCAAGAGTTGATTCCCCAATTTGGACCTGTCTCTGGATCTCCATAATCCTCAACAGAAGTTAGCCTCCTCTTAGGCTTTGTATAATGATTTTCCCTCAGCAAATTTAGCCTCAATCTTGGGCTTTGTACAAGACAGACAAACTATTCTCCAACTGAGTCAGTCCATCCTTTTAGCCTCAATCTTGGGCTTTGTACAAGACAGATAAAACCTCTCCCTAGTGGAGTCAATTTCTTTTTAGCCTCAATCTAGGGCTTTGTACAAGACACATATAAATATTCTCCAGCTGAGTCAATAACTCTTAACCTCAATCTTGGGCTTTGTACAAGATAGACTAACTATTCCCCCAAAGAGTCAATTTTTTCTTTTTTACTTTTAGCCTCAATCTTGGGCTTTGTACAAGACAGATAAAACATTGTCCTGTTGAGTCAGTATTCTTCAGCCTCAATCTTGGGCTTTATACAAGACAAATAAAAACTTCCCCCGAAAGAATCAATTCCCAATCATCCTCCTCTTAGGCTTTGAATAATGATCTCCCTAAGCAAAGTCAAACTTTTAGCTTCAACCTTGGGCTTTGATCAAGGCACACAAAAATCAACATCCCCTCAGAGGAAATCAAAAATCTCTCTGCAGGAAGACATTTCTCTGTACAATCACACATCAAAACAGACAATCAAACAAAGCTTAATCCCAGATAACTGCTGTAAGTGGTACACTTGTTAATTCAAAAATTCAAGCTGTGGTCCCTCTTAATCCTGGTAAAAAACCTTCTTTCATCTAATTGTTGTAAGTGGAAAGCCTCTGGATTATTTACATCCAAGCCAATGTCCCTTTCTTAGTATGAAAAACTCCTAAGGAAAAATGGCATTGCTCTACACTTAGTTAAAGTTTTCTCCTTCAGGACAAATCCCTTATAAAGGAAATTATGGCATTGCTGGATTCCAATACATTCCAGTTAAAGTAATTATCCTTTATAATCAATTACCAAACAATTGTGATAAACAGTTTAGATATCTCCCTTTAGAGATAACAAATTCTCTCTCAATCAAACCATCTAGCTTCAATCTTTGGCTTTGAACAAGACATAAATAACCTTTAGCTTCAATCTCGGGCTTTGAACAAGACACCAAACATCATCTTTCCTCCCATAAAATATGAGGAACTACGATTGCTCTGATTTCCCTGTTTTCTTTAACGGGAATACGTAGGCATAAGATTGTGAAATCTTAGAGAGCACACATAACAAAAACCTTAGGTCCAGTGCCTTACGAAAAACATCGAAAAACCCGAAAATCAACAAAAAATACTCTCTCTCAACATTCCCAAAGGAGAAACTTTCTCAATTTATGACAGATAAACACCGGTAAGTAAATAACAGAAGAAAATGCCAAACAATCTATGGATAACCATATATAGGATGGATAATTGACAACTCCCCATTGTATAATCTGACCCCGGACCCCCCAATCTCTTAGCATTTGTTAAAGAAAAACATTTGCGTGCAAGGTTAGTTTTAGATAACTTCCCTTTCCTTTCCAGCTTCATAGGATAAATAAGAAATCAGAAAGTAGCACCCAATTCCAACCATTGCGGTAAGGTGGTCGCGTCACCGACAAAAATCGCACGCTACAGAAAAATGGCGACTCTGCAGGGGAGTATTTAGGATTAAAGTTCCTAAGAGGTCTAAGTTATTTAGCATTTTCTATACTATATACTATATATATATATATATATACTGTTATTCCTACTTGATACCCGTGTTTATTTTTCTGTCAAATGGGAATGCGATTAATACGCATGTGGAAAGTTTGAGATAACATTAAGATAAGGGCGACATAGACAGGAGAAACTTATAGGGAGTGAATCCCGAATAAGCTATCTTGGTAGCCCGCCGAATCAGTCGAGGTACCCGTATGGAAGTATCGATGTTGAGCGACCAATTGTCGTGAAAGCATTGTCTTTCTTAGTGTGGCACCCATGACCCTAAGGATTTAGTAGACTTTAACCATATGGCCATTTGGTAGTGCGACGACTATCGGGAATAGTTGATACGCGGTACTATACTCAAATGAGATTCATCCTAGGATATTACAGCTCACTCGAGTGAATCAGCTTGCTGTTGATATCCCTAGGAGGGGTCAATGACTTTGGAAACCTTAAAACCCGTTCTACAGGTACAAAAAATTGACCAAAATAGTACAACCTTTGGGGATGGGTAGAGCCATGACTCCATGCTCGTGACGTTGAACCTTTGAACCCATGTTTTCAAATGTTTTTGTGTGCTGCATTCATACATTCATCTAAAAAAAACTCTTTTTCAAACAAGAAATTTTTTTTTTTTTCAAAATAAACTAAAACAGTAATTGCAAATATCAGAGAGGCTGCGTTATGGATTTTGGTAGAAGAAAGATGCACAAGTACACCTTCAAGGCTCTAAAACTAGAGGACTTAAGGAGGTTAGCAAGGATGGTTACCAACCCTGAGGCTTTCAGAGCTAAGCACAGAGGACTGCTGTCTCTATTAAGGGTCCACACAGTTGAAGGAATCCTGTCTATGCTGATTCAGTTCTACGATCCGGTTTACCACTACTTCACTTTCCTGGATTACCAACTGGCACCAACGCTAGAATAGTACTCTCATTTGATTGACTTACCTATCACTGACCGAGCTCCATTTTCTAGACAGGAAGAAATTCCAAAGGAACAAACCATTGGAAGAGCAATCTTTTTGAACGAGTCAGAAGTTAGGACTCACATAACCACTAAAGGAGGAATCCAGGGTTTACCAGCCAAATTCCTGATGGAGAAAGCTCTATACTTTGCCAGTATAGGAAACATAAATGCTTTCGAAGACATCTTCGTTCTGCTCATATATGGGTTATTCCTTTTTCCCAACATCAACAACTTCGTCGACACCAATGTTGTTAAGATATTTCTGATTGGGAACCTCGTACCAACCTTGCTCGCAAATGCTTATCATTCTGTATACTTAAGGAATTTGTACAGTGGAGGAATGATCACATGTTGTGTACCCTTACTCTACAAATGGTTCATTTCCCATTTACCCAAGTCTGCTGCTTTTTAGGATCACAAGAGTGCTCTACGTTGATCACAAAGGATCATGTCTCTTACCAACTCTGATATAGATTGGTACAATAGGATTTATGAGGGGATAGAGATCATCAACAGATGTGGAAATTTCCCTAACGTACCCCTCATTGGAACTAAAGGAGGAATCAACTATCATCCAATTTTATCTCAGCGTCAACTCGGATACCTGATGAAGAATATCCCACATAATGCTCATCTAGAAGGTCTTTTCTTTAAAGAAGGGGAAAATGACAGGGCACTAAAGAAAGAAATAGTGCATGCCTGGCAACATATTCATAAGAAAGGAAGAGAGTCTCTAGGAAGACCAAACTGTACCTCCATGGAACCTTATCTCCATTGGGTGCAAACTAGAGCCTTCAAACTGATGATGCCTTACCCTCGCCAATAAGTTTTTCCATTAAAGGAATCTGTCCTTTACTTCATGTCTGATACGAAAAAACTCCAGGCCGCTCTCAACAAAGTTCAACGAGAAAAGAGCTCTTGGAAAAACAAATACCGAATCCTTAATTTGGACTGTACCAAGATTCAGGAACTATTAAAGGAAAAGGATGCTCTGATTGAGATATTAGAACAGCATGCTATAGAGGGTCAGGAAGACCGAAGGAATTTGCTCGCTCCTTTCACTTGGCAAAGGACTGACAACCCGACAACGGCTGAAGAGCCCCGATCAAAGAAAAGGAAACTACCGGAACCGACATCTGAGCTCTCTTCAGAGAGGACTCAGGATCCATGAGCTTAGACATTTCCTTTTACAGCACTTTGTAAAATACCATACTTTTCATTATAACATACTGCAATCTTTCGAATTCAATAAAAGGGGTCTCCCCCACTGTGTGATATTTGCAATCTATTTGTTGAAGTTTCTTTTTTATTAAAACAAAATAAAAAAAAAATATGTATATGTCATTGCATATCATTCATCATTCTCACATAACACATTTTTCTTATCTTTGAGTCTCATGTACGTGTCACAATTCTAGAGTCAAACTGTCTCACTCATACAATACTCGGGCCAATCGACAAAAGAAAATGGACGATCTTGAGGAAGAGAACAGAGAGCTAAGAGAAGAAATCGACGCTCTGAAGGAAAGTTTGGAGAAACTTCACAGTGACATGCAATCCCTGGCAGCAGGTCAGGAGCAGCGACATCAAAAGACTGTGATCTCAGAGATCACATCTACACCCATAATGGATGCACATGAGAATCATCCTCAGTACAACATCCCTAAAGGTCGTCCCTAGGGCATGCCTCTCAACTTTATACCTGAAGGATATATCCCACCAGTCACTGAAGACCCAGAAGCCATAGCAAGAACCGCTGGACCTGAAGGTTACAAACTTCGGGAAAGAGAATATGCAAGGTTTACGACAACAATTCCTGAAGGTTACAAACTTCAGGGCATAGAAGCGCCAAGAGTCACTGCTATAATGACCATACCGCAAACAGTGGTACACACTGTCCCGGAAGGACAGATTCCACAAGTAATTTCTGGTGGAAATAAAGACATGTACGAAAGGATGAATGAGTTCCAGGAACAATTCTTGGAAATACAGAAGGAACTGCATGCCATTCGCGGTCAGGACTTATTCGGAAAGGACGTCGCAGACCTTTGTTTGGTCCCTAATGTAAAGATCCCGGACAAATTCAAGGTGCCTGACTTTGAAAAATACAAAGGCAACTCTTGCCCTCAAAGTCATTTGGTAATGTAGGCTCGAAAAATGTCAACTCAGACAGAAAATCAACAACTACTGATCTATTATTTCCAAGACAGTTTAAACTGTGCCGCACTCAAATGGTACATGGGTTTAAACAGCACCAAGATCAATACTTTCAGAGATCTCAGCGCAACCTTCATTCAGCAGTATAAATACAACCTGGACATGGCACCAGATAGGGATCACCTCAGAGCAAGGTCACAAAAGGACAAAGAAAATTTTAAAGAATATGCTCAGAGGTGGCGTGAAATTGCAGCCCAGGTCTGTCCCCCTCTTTAGGAAATGGAGATGACCAAGATCTTTTCTAAAACCTTAAGCTCGTTTTATTATGACCGAATGGTCGCCAGTGCGCCCAGTGGCTTCACTGATATGGTGAACATGGGAGTACGCCTTGAAGAAGCTGTCCGAGAAGGACGATTGGTCAAAGGTGTAGAGCCATCTAGTAGTACTAAGAGATACAGTAGTGCTTTTCAAAAGAAGAAAGAACAAGAGATCAGTAATATCTCTCTGGGAAAGCAAAGGCGATGGTATCAACCAGTAGCGGCGGTAACTCCCGCTATCAACCCTGCACCGGCTCCGACTTATCAACCTCAGGTTGCTCAGAGCCAACCAAGTCAACAACATTATCAACAAAGGCCGCAACAGCCTCTTCAGCAGGCTCGTCCTCAGTACAACAATAACAATCGTACGACACGACCATCAGGGTTCGACCCTATACCGATGTTGTACGCAGAGTTATTTCCACTTCTACTAGCCAAGGGGCACGTCCATACCAGGACTCCTCTTACAGTACCGGAAAATCCGCCTTTTTGGCTCAAAGCGGATCTAAATTGCCCTTACCATCAAGGAGGATCGGGGCACAACATTGAGAGTTGTCTCAGCTTCAAGTGTGATGTACAGAAGCTTGTTAGGAATGGGATCCTATCTTTCAAAGATACTAATCCGAATGTTCAGACAAACCTGTTGCCACAACATGAAAAGACTCCAGTAAATTTAATAGAGGAAGAACTTAGCCGCAGTTATCAAGTTCACGATGTAATCCTATTAGGAACTAATCTGGTAAGGATGCATTGCAGACAGAGCGGGTACGGTCATGTACCATATCAGAATTATCACCAGTGTGATATATGCTCAAAGAATAATTAGGGGTGTTTCATAGTGCAATCAGCTCTACAAGAACAGATGGATCTGGGCTGGATTCAGGATCACAGGATCCGGGAAGTCAACATGGCCCATGCACATCCCAACATTGTTCAGAACCACAAAATTCTTGCGATGAACGTCAATTTGGTGGCGATGCATTCAAGGCAGAGCCAATATCATAATCTTCCACGACACGATTACAACACTTTTCCGATCTGCTCAACAAGCTATCAGGGATGCTCTTTTGTATAAGAGGCCCTCCAACGTCAGATAGATCTCGGATGGATCCAGGACTACTGTGAAAGAAATAACCATCAAGTCAATATGGTTCAGATCTTTGACATACGCTTGATGAATACCAATTTAGTAGAACTACATGCTAAACAAGTCAGACTCGGCTTTTTGGCTTCACACGATTATCAAGACTGTGAAGAGTTCCGTGAAGACGACCAAGGGTGTGCACTTGTACAAAGAACACTTCAACATCTGTTGGACCACTGGTGGCTTGCAATCTACTTGGATGAAGCCACACAACAGATCAGCATGACTGAAGGGAATCCTGGTAGACATCAAAGTCGTGATGTCCGCTCAATGGAAACAGATCTAGTAAAGATGCACTGCATACAAAGCGGGAGGGGTCGGGTACCATCGCACAATTATGAATGTTGTAGAGTGTGTTCGGAGAACAACCAAGGATGCTATCTCGTACGAGTGGCTCTTCAAAATCAGTTGGACCGGAAAGAGATTCGACCATGTTCAAGTTCTGGGTCGATCAATATGGTACAAGACTCTCTCCCTCATCAAAGCGAGAACGTTGTCGTAATCTCCGATCATGAGAAAACCAAAGACGTTTGCGCCATAATCCCTCTACTCAACGAATCAAGAATCCCTCTTGACAATAGAAAAGTTCTCAACCAGGAAATGATTGAGGTTGCCTATAACGGTTAGAGAAATCAAAAAGCTCCTGTGGTTACCTACCTTCCAGGTCCAATACCGTACAAATTAGAAAAGGCTATCCCTTACAAGTATAGTGCAACGACAATCGAAAATGGAAAGGAAACTCCATTACCCTCCGTCGTGAACATTGTCGACATTAGTCGAGTCACTCGGAGCGGTCGGATCTTCAACAGAGGAGTTGGAGAACCTGCCAAAGAAAAGGAACCTCAAACGGAAGTTCCAAATCAACCAGTCGGGAAATCTAGTAATCCCGAACTTACAAAGAACAACGATGAGATGTTGAAGCTCATCCAGAAAAGCGAGTACAACATTGTAGACCAATTGTTGCAAACTCCGTCTCAAATCTTTGTATTGTCTCTCCTGCTTAGTTCCGAAGCTCACAGGGAAGCTTTGCAGAAAGTCCTAGAGCAAGCTTTCGAGGAATAAGACGTAACGAAAGAACAGTTTGACAACATCATTTCTAACATCACTTCCTGCAACAATTTAGGATTCAGTGATGAGGAACTGCCGGGAGAAGGCAAGAATCATAACATGGCGCTTAACATTACAGTCAACTGCCAAGACGATGCTTTGCCCAGCATACTAGTAGACACCGGGTCATCTTTGAGTGTTATGCCAAAATCAACTCTGATACGACTATCATTTCAAGGAGCTCCGATGAGGGGCAGTGAGATCATCGTCAAAGCTTTTGATGGATCTCGAAAAATAGTTATCGGCGAAGTCGATCTTCCCATAACCATCGGTCCTCATACTTTCCAAGTCACTTTCCAGGTCATAGACATCCGAGCAGCATACAGTTGTTTATTAGGAAGACCCTAGATACAAGAAGCTGGGGCAGTCACGTCGACACTTCACCAAAAGCTGAAGTTCGTCAAGAATGACAAGATAGTCACAGTCTATGGAGAGCAAGCCTTAATTGTAAGTAATTTATCATCATTCTCCTATTTAGATCTGGAGGAGGTTGTCGGAACCTAGTTTCAAGCACTCTCGGTGAGCAATGAGGATTGACCAGAGAAAGGGATGCCGATTTCCTCATACAAGGACACTCTCGAAGTGATCAAGAGTGATAACATAAAGGGATGAGGACAACTTGTAATTCCTACAGATAACAAGACAAAGAAAGGTCTTGGTTTTTCTTCGACCTGTACCCAGACTGCCAAGAAAGATGAAAGTTTTCGTCCTATTCAGAACTTCTTCCACAGTGGAGGCTTTCTCCACCCAGTGTCTTAAGAAGTACACACCATCAATGAGAGTGACTCCTCCGATACGGATGGGGAATGGAAATCTTATCTCAACGACAACGGTTATATGTCTCAGGAAGAAGCGCATATGCCATTCTGTTTTCCAAAGCAGAACCCGAGATATATACTGAGGTCAGACGTCCGGATGATCTATGGAGATTGCGATCTTGAGGGATCTTGTGCTCCACCTAACTCATTAGAAGATGAACTAATGGAAGACAACTTTGAACAAGATTATTATGATCCCCTGGATGACTTGCTTATCTGGAAGCCGTACACAGAGGGCTTGAGGTAAGAGAGTCAGCCTAATAATGCCTATCAGCTGAGTAATATTGAAAATAATACCCACGTCCCCACCGAGTTATGGGATCATTACTCAGGACATTCAGGAAATAACCAACACCGCAATGATGAATTTGCAGAGACTGCAGGACAAGAGTTCATCAACTATGCTTTTCCTGAGGTCAACATCATCGAGGAAGATGACTCGTCTACTCCCACAGAAGTATGGGACACCTTAGGACAGCCGAGTGGCAAGTACGACTTCTTAGTCAAGTATACCGCTCCTGAAAGCTCTCGCATCAGATACGAGGACATCCAGCCAACTAGATGGGGAGATCCTCTTGAGAGTGAAAACGCTAAGGAAGATACAACAGGAGAGTTCGTTTACAACAACTCTGCTTGGGAGGAAGACTCCAACGATCCTGCTCCGCCAGAAATCAACATTATTTCTGAGGACAAACCAAGGAAGAAGGTACCAAACTTTGTGATTCACAGAGGAGTTCATCACTAATGGGTTTCCGTCGATGTCCCGAAAGTCGTCCATAAGTCTAAGTAATTACCATCTTTGTTTTAACCTTTCACCCTGCCCAGGTGAAACGAATGTTTTTATAGGGCTTAATTTTCTGTAAATGTCCCTCTTCGCTTCGTCTAAAGTGACAGAGTTTTGTTTTATAGGGCTGTATTTCAAGAATCGACAAATCATAAACAAATAATGTCATTCTGTCATTCCCGCATTTATTGTTATTTTCACTTTTCGTTTTTTCAGAAAATGGTAATCCTAAAACAACCCAAAATAAAAAACAAGCATTTTTTCAGAAAATACACAGCACACACTTACATTTCTCTCTGTCTTTGCTAAAAAACAAATCATCACGTCATGCAGATTGCTTGTTTTAAACCCCATTGAAACATACGATCCAATGCCTTCTCCTAACTTTGAATTCTCGGTATCTGAAGCTGAAGAAGAAGAGGACGAAGAAATTCCAGAAGAGATCTCTCGATTACTCATGCAAGAGGAAAGGTTTATTGAACCTCACAAAGAGCCGTTGGAAATGATCAATTTGGGATCAGAGGAAGAAAAGAAAGGGGTTAAGATTGGAGCACTGCTCAGTCCAACTGTCAAAGAAAGCTTGATAATACTTCTCAAAGAGTTTCCAGATGTATTTGCTTTATCCTATCAGGACATGCCAGGGTTGGATATCAGCATCATGGAACATCATTTACCATTGAAATCAGAATGTCTGCCGGTAAAACAAAGGCTGAGAAGGACTCATCCAGACATGGACATCAAAATTAAAGAGGAAGTGCAGAAATAGATCGACGCAGGTTTCCTCGTCACCTCAGAATACCCTCAATGGCTAGCTAACGTAGTGCCAGTTTCAAAAAAGGTCAGAAAAGTCAGAATGTGTGTAGACTACAGGGATCTGAACAAAGCAAGTACAAAAGATGACTTCCCCTTACCACACATTGACATACTGGTAGACAGCACCGCAAAATTCAAAGTCTTCTCCTTCATGGATGGATTCTCGGGCTATAATCAAATCAGAATGGCACTGGAAGACATGGAGAAAACTTCATTCATCACCCCATGGGGAACCTTTTGTTACAAGGTAATGCCGTTCGTTTTAAAGAATGCAGGGGCAACCTATCAAAGGGCCATGACGACTCTGTTCCACGACATGATGCACAAAGAAAGCAAAGTGTATGTCGATGACATGATTGCCAAATCTAGAACAGAAGAAGAGCATGTGATACACCTGTCAAAGTTATTCGAGCGTCTGAGAAGATACAAACTCCGCTTGAATCCTAACAAATGCACATTCAGTGTTCGCTCAGGAAAGCTCTTAGGATTCATCGTCATCCGAAAAGGAATCGAGGTTGATCCTGACAGGGTCAAGGCCATTCAATAAATGCCTTCACCAAAGACTGAAAAACAGGTCAGAGGATTTTTGGGATGTCTGAATTACATCTCAAGATTCATATCCCTCATGACCACGACATGCGCGCTGATATTCAAACTACTTAGAAAGAATCAAAGTTGTTTGTGGATAGAAGACAGCCAAAAAGCTTTTGATAGTATCAAAGAATATCTGTTGAATCCACCAATCCTGTCTCCTCTAGTGGAGGGAAGAGCACTGATCATTTACCTAACAGTCTTGGAAGACTCCATGGGTTGTGTACTTGGCCAACAAGATGAGACCAAAAGAAAAGAGTCTGCCATCTACTACTTAAGCAAGAAATTTACAGACTGTGAAACTCGGTAAACTATGCTCGAGAAGACTTGCTGTGCTCTGGCTTGGGAAGCCAAACGTCTTCGCCAGTACATGATTTGTCACACTACTTGGTTAATCTCAGAAATGGACCCAATCAAGTACGTTTTTGAAAAGCCTGCTCTCACGGGAAAGATTGCCCGTTGGCAGATGTTGTTATCAGAATACGACATTGAGTACCATGCTCAGAAAGCCGTCATAGGGAGCATTTTAGCCGATTATTTGGCTCATTAACTGATTGACGACCAGGAATCAATCGGATTTGACTTCCCAGACGAAAATGTGATGTACTTGAAAATGAAAGATTGCGATGAGCCGCTACCCAGTGAAGGGATAGAACTAGGATCCCAATGGGGACTATTATTTGACGGAGCTATCAACACTTACGGAAACGGAATTGGGGCAATAATCGTAACACCTCAGGGTACCCATATTCCTTTCACTGCCATACTGACATTCAAATGCATAAACAACGAGGCCGAATATGAAGCTTGTATCATATGTCTCGAAGAAGCTATTGGCTTAAGGATAAAGAACTTGGATGTGTATAGAGACTCAACCTTGGTTATCAATCAGATCAAAGGAGAATGGAACATATACCAATCAGGATTGATTCCTTACCAAGATTACGCGAGAAGGTTGTTACCATTCTTCAACAGAATCGAGTTTCATCACATTCCTCGTGAAGAAAATCACATGGCTGATGTATTAGCCACTCTCTCTTCCATAATTAGTGTAGGTCAATGGAACGACGTACCTAAGATTGATATAATGCACCTTGAAAGGCCCGCTTATATCTTCATGGTTAAAGCAGTCATAGACGACAAGCCTTGGTATCACGATATCAAGTGTTTCCTTTAAAAACAAGAGTACCCGCCCGAGGCATCCAGAAAAGATAGGAAGACTCTCAGAAGACTGGCAGGCAACTTCTTCCTAAATGGTGATACACTTTACAAAAGAAACTTTGACATGGTTTTTCTCAGATGCGTAGAAAAACCAGAAGCAAACATGTTGATACAAGAGATTCACGAAGGATCCTTTGGCACTCATTCCAACGGACACACGATGGAAAGAAAAATTCTGAGCGCAGGATACTATTGGCTGACAATGTAATCCAATTGCTACAAGTACATGAGGAGGTGTCACAAGTGTCAGATATACGCTGACGAAATCCATGTACCGCCAACGCATCTCAAAATTCTTTCTTCTCCATGGACTTTTTCTATATGGGGAATCGACATGATTGGCATGATTGAACCCAAGGCTTCAAACGGCATCGATTCATCCTGGTAGCCATTGACTATTTCAACAAGTGGGTAGAAGCAGCGTTATACGCCAATGTGACCCGACAAGTGGTAATCCGATTTATCAAAAACAATCTCATCTGCCGTTATGGTATTCCAAGCCAAATCATTACTAACAATGGATCTAACTTAAACAACAATATGATGAAAGAGTTATGTGCTGAGTTCAAAATCGAACACCATAACTCATCTCCCTACTGGCCTAAGATGAATGGAGCGGTAGAAGCGGATAACAAGAATATCAAGAAAATTTTTCAAAAGATGATTGTAACCTACAAAGACTGGCACGGGATGCTACCCTTTGCTCTTCACGGTTATCGCACATCCGTCTGAACTTCAACAGGGGCAACCCCTTTCTCTCTAGTATATGGCATGGAGGCAGTTCTCCCCATAGAAGTAGAGATTCCATCAATTTAGGTATTGATGGAAGCTAAGATAACTGTAGCGTGCGATTTTTGTTGGTGACGCGACCACCTTATCGCAGAGAATTGGGTTTTCTCCTCAATGAAGAGGAGGGGGTGCTACTTTCTGATTTCTTATTTATCCTATGAAGCTGGAAGGGAAAGGGAAGGTATCTAAAACTAACCTTGCACATGAATGTTTAACTGAACAAACGCTTAAAGAGATTCGGGGAGTTCGGGGTCAGGTTATACAACGGGGAGTTGTTAATTACCCATCCTATATATGGTTATCCATAGATTGTTAGCTTTAGGTTCTACTTTGTACTTGATGGTGTTTATTTTTAATGGGTTGGGAAAGTTTCTTGGGAAATATGAGAGAGGGTGAGTTCTTGATGATGTTCGGGTTTTCCGAAGTTTTTGGGTAAGGTACTGGACCTAAGTTTTGATTAATATGAAGGTACTGGACCTAGAGTTTTTGATTAGTATGCTCGCTAAGATTTCACAATCTTATGCCTACGTATTCCCATTTAAATGAAACAGGGAAATCAGAGCAATCGTAGTTCCTCCTATTCTAAGGGAGGAAAAAGATATTTTGGTGTCTTGTTTAAAGCCCAAGATTGAAGCTAAAAGGTTTATTTGTGTCTTGTTCAAAGCCCAAGATTGAAGCTAAAAGGTTTGACTGAGAGAGAACTTGTCATCTCTAAAGGGGAGACATCTGGTTTGTTTATCACAGTTGTTGGGTGACGTTTATAAAGGAGGATTACTTTAACTGGGATATGAGAATCTAGCAATGCCATAATTTCCTTTATAGGGGATTTATCCTGAAGGAGAAAACTTTAACCCAGTGTTGAGCAATGCCATTTTTCCTCAGGAATTCCTCATGCTAAGAGAGGGACAGTGGCGTGGATGTAAATAATCCAGAGGCTTACCGATTATAGCAATTAGATGAAAGAGAGGATTTACCAGGATAAAAGATGGACAACAACTTGGATATTTGAATCAACAAGTGTGTCTCTTATAGCAGTTATCTGGGATTAGGTTTTGTTTTGAATGTCTGTTTTGATAAGTGGTAAACAGAGAAATGACTTCCTACAGAGGGATTTTGATTTCCCCTGAGGGGATGTTGATTTTTGTGTGCCTTGATCAAAGCCCAAGGTTGAAGCTAAGAGGTTGATTGACTCCACTAGGGAAGTCCTTATACAAAGCCTAAGAGGAGGCTATAGAAGGCTGACTCAACAAAAGAGTGTTTTATATATGTCTTGTACAAAGCCCAAGATTGAGGCTAAAAGAGACTGAATCTTTTGAGGATATTATTATACAAAGCCTAAGAGGAGGCTAAAAGTTTGACTTTTCTGGGGAAAAATATTCTGTCTGTCTTGTACAAAGCCCAAGATTGAGGCTGAAAAGAAGACTGACTCTGTGGGAAAGAAATATTTATCTGTCTTGTACAAAGCCCAAGATTGAGGCTAAAATGAGACTCTACTGACTCGGCTGAGTATATTTTAAGTGTCTTGTACAAAGCCCAAGATTGAGGCTGAAATGAGTTTGACTCTGCTGGAGAGTATTATCTGTCTTGTACAAAGCCCAAGATTGAGGCTAAAAAGAGGATTGACTCTGCCTAGGAAATTTATATGGTGTCTTGTACAAAGCCCGAGATTGAGGCTGAAAAGGGTTTGACTCAACAAGAGAGTGCTTTTATCGATCCTGTACAAAGCCCATGATTGTGGCTGAAAAAGATGGAGAAATCATTATACAAAGCCTAAGAGGAGGCTAACTTCTTCTAGGGGAAATCTTTATACCAAGCCTAAGAGGAGGCTGAGAAAGATTGTCTTAACAAGAGAATGGTTTTATCTGTCTTGTACAAAGCTCAAGATTGAGGCTAAAAAAGGGTTGACTCAACAAGAGAGCGCTGAAAGGTGATTGACTCAACAAGAGAGTCTAAAAAGGGTGATTGACTCAACAAGAGAGTCTGAAAGGGTTAGCCCCGCTGGGGAGAAACTCTTTGTACAAAGCCCAAGAGGAGGCTAATCTTCTGCTGAGGAAAGGAAGGATCATTATACAAAGCCTAAGAGGAGGCTATCTTCTGCTGGGGATTATTGAGATCCCGAGGCAGGTCTAAATGGGGAATCAACTCTTGCTGAGGGTTACAGAAGAGTTGAGATATCAGAGACCTTGAGGTTCTGATTTGGGATAGTGTTATACTGATGATAAACTGACCCTGGTTGGGGAATTTTAGGAGAGAGACTGGGTTTTAGAACCCATGGGTTTTAACTTTACTGGAGATTGATCCAAAATGACCAGGGTTTCTCCTATGTTTGTAAGGTGCTTGAGAATGTCTTTGAGATTCAAGAGGGGATTAGACTGTACAAGTCTATTGGTATGGAAATTTTTTATCTTTGTACGATGCCCAAGAGGGGGCAAGTGTTTTAAGGAATGAGAATCAACCCTAAAATGGTCTGAGATTTGACACTGGAAAGAATGCTCTAGCAAATGATGACTAAGTACTGTCTTATACCTCTAAGAGGTCTTCAGGGTCCTTGTATTAAGCCCAAGAGAAGGTATGAGAGCTTCTAAGAAGGCGGAGGGTCCTTGTACAAAGCCCAAGACAAGGCGGGGATGCTTTTAGGAAGCCTGTGGGTCCCAAACCTAAGAAAAGTTCAAGAAAGGTTTCACCGAGAATTAATCCTTTCTTTAGTGAACAATTCTAGGGTTTGAAGAAATTCAAGAGAGGTTTCACCAAAAATTAATCCTCTGTGGGGAAATGAACTTCTTTGACAATTTCTAATAGTGACAGTCTGAGAAAATGTTCACCGGGAATACTGCCTTTCTCTTTGTTCCATATTGTTTAAGCCCAAGAGAAGGCAAGACTGTATTTGGAAATTCTATGGGGATCTAGTTTTGACTGTATTAAAGAGTGACCAACTGGCTTTACCTAGTTCTAGACCTAGTTGTCGGGGAAAACTCTAAATAGATATACTAGTATATATACAGTTGATATATGACAAGTAATTAAAAGGGGTATGAAAGAAGGACTTACAGGTGAGCAAGCTTCCCATAATACAATTATATATATTTGACATGTAGTTAAAATAATGAAAGAATGACTTACAGGTGAACAACTTCCCACAATACAGTTATATATATAAAAGCAGGTAAAAGAAAAGCTGATAAAAACTTACAGGTGAGCAAGCTTCCATAGCTGTATTGTTAGTTATTCAAGAAATTAAAGAAAGTTTTGATAACAACCGTATATTTGAACCTAAATCAAAAGAGAAGTTGTTCTTGAAAAGATTGTTGGGGCTTATACTCAAGGAGAGGCCCAGATGAAAAACGGTAATTGTACCATTGTTCCGTAAACTGTACTGGGTCTTATACAATGACTGAGGCCCAAAATTATTTATATACAAAGGGAGTTAGGTCTTACACTCTATTAGAGGCCCAAAAAAGTTTGAAAAAGAAAAGAAATGGAACTTACAACACAAGGGTAGGCCCAGTTGATTTTGTTTTGAGATGGCGATCGCGCCGAGATTTTCTAAAACACAGTGGGACTTATACAATGACTGAGGCCCAAAAATTATTTATATACAAAAGAGGGTTGGATCTTACACTCTGTTAGAGGCCCAAAGATTTATTTTTGTACAAGTGATGGGGCTTACAACTCAAGGAGAGGCCCATGGTAAAACAGTGATCGCACCGTTGTTTTGAAAATTGTACTGAGACTTATACAATGACTGAGGCCCAAAGAGGTTTTTATGTACAAAATATGGTTGGGTCCTACACTGTATTAGAGGCCCAAAAAAGTTTTGAAATATTTGATAAGGATCAAAAATCAAAGAAACCCTAATTTTCATTTTTAAAAGTAATTCTTTAAACAAAATTAACAAAAATGATAAAAATACCAAATAAGTTTAAATAAACCACTTGTGATTTTTGGTTAAGGTTTGAAAAATGAGGTTTTAATCACAAGATGATTTAGAGCTCATTCGATTTTGATTTTCAAGATAAAAATTCACTTTTAAAATGTTTAAAAACAATAAAAATGAATATATTCACAAAAATACCAACTATATTAAATAAATAATATAAATCTGATTTTTTTGTAGAATAAAATACTTTAATATTTTTGTGATTTTTCAGAAAAATAACCAATAAAAAATGATAAAAATTGAATGAGAAATTAATTTTCCGAATCATTAACAAAAATAATATGAAAAATAAAATAAAATGGGACAAGTGATAAAAAAGAGGTTTGGGGCGAGGGGGATTCGAACCCCAGACCTCTCACTCGCTCAATACACACAAACCAGTTGATCAACCACTGGGGCACAATGCCAATTCATTTAATATATGGAAAGGGAAAAATATATAGCAAACAAGTTGAATTTCTGAAGCATGGCGCCATGGCCATCTTCATCCTCAAGCTCAAATATGTGAAGCGTCTTATCTCACTCATCTCTCAACCATTTCACATGATCCAAATATGAAAATTGTGCATTTTCAGCTGAGGAACACAATGGCAATACTCAATTTTATTGAAATTAAGTGAATCAAAACATAATCTAATAAAACCTGAAGAACCCTAAAATTGGCATGAACTCAATGAAATCCTATACACGAACTGTAAACAACAATTGATTGAGGGTAAATGATATACAAACATCCAGAAACACAATGGTAACAAGAAAACATGTTTATGATGCATGATTCATTGAGTTTGAGAGTTCAAGTTTTACCTCTGCAAGTGAGAATCGAATTCTGGTTTCGAGGTGTTACAGATAAGTTCCAATGATTTGGATAGCTTCCTTGTACCTCAATGGATGTGTTTGAGTGCTTAGGTTGATTAGAAAACCTCTGGATTGATCATCCTGATTCCTTCTGCAGCAAGTCATGAGTCTTGTGCAATTGGCTGGCCATTTGGTGATTTTGATGTTACAGATGGGATGTAATGGTTTAGATCACTCCTATATGTTGTCTGTGAGGTGTGTGAATCATTGGTTTGAGTTGCATTGTCCTCCAACTCAAAACCCGATAGTGCTTTCTCAAGAACAATGAAATTTGGAGTTTAAGAAGGAAATGAGAGAAAGCAATGTTGTAAGCTGCTTTGGTGTAGTTTGAATGATTAGTTAGGACCTCTATTTATAGTGGATTAACTCTTGTCTTAGAGGAATAGTGAATGGCTACAAGATCAGATCACATTCAATGGCTTTGGCTTGGTGGCATTTCTTCTCATGCAAGGCAAACTAGCCTCTCCCAAGAGCAGGGCTATGTCTTGACCAAATCCACATTCTTCAGATGTTTTAATTGTTTTTTAAGTGAGCATATTGACTGAGTAGAGTGGATTTATTGAAAGTGCACTATTGCACATAAATGCCTTTGAATTCAAGGCATAATGTGACAAAATGCATTAACCTCAGGTTGGAAGATCCCTTGGCTTTTTGACTCAGCTTAGCAGGTTGGATCAGATGGATTAGGATCAGATTGGATGAATGTGGCATAGTGATCATTGCTTTTTGGCTCAAAATCGTGTATGGTAAGAAATCTCACAAACTGATTTTTCATGACAGCCTTGCCATGGTGTCATGCAGCAGCCATAACTCTTGGCTCAAGGTGAGTTGTTTCATGCCAATAAGTTCCTTGGATTGTAGGAAATATGCACAACAACTTTGATGTTTACATCTTGAATTGATTCAGCCTAGAACTATGTGAAACTTCCCTCCAAGTTTTGGTGTTTCACTTGAAATCAGTCTTGGACAGAATTTCTTCTTAGTGTTGGAAAAATGCACTTTCATGTTTTTTAGTGATTTTGATCCAATCATAATTTGAAATTTATGAGGAATTGGAATGAGATGTAGTTGAAGCTTTTGTAGAGGGTAATGAGGGCTTCCCTCTGAGCTTTGAATAGGAGAGAAATGCCTTAGGGTTTGAGAGATATGGCCTTGCAAAGTTGGTACCCTAGCCACTTTGTTCCATAATTTAGAAAAATTCTTAGTTTTTTATGGTTACCCCTTTAACAAATTAACTCACTTTCTTTGATTTTTCTTGATGAATGATTATTAAAATCACATATTAACATTGTTTTAGGGTTAAGGAACCTTGGTTGACCAAAAATCCAAAAAGTCAAACTTGGACTTTTGTACAGTTGACTTTTTTCATCAAATGAAATTTTGACTTTGTGATCCTTTTGTGAAATCAATCCTTGGGCTTAATTAAACTTCATGGACGGCCTCAAAGGGTATTTAGGAATGTCTTGGACCCCTCCCCAAGGTTTTAGATCAAGGATAGGCCAACAGTCAAGGATAGGGTTGACTTTTTCCATTAGAAACCCTAATTTGTGATCAGATGGTTTTAAGTTCTTGTGGTTTGTGATGTAAGCTCTTTGAGTCAATCAAATCTTGTAAACAATTCAACATGATGTATTTGAGGTCTTTGAAGTTCATTTTGAAGCTTTAAGCCATGCCTCACTTCACAATTTAACTTAAGGGTTGAATTAGGTCAAAACCCTAATTCCTGATTTTTTGATATATGGACCCTCAAGGTGATTTTGCCATTGTGGATGGGTTCTTGAGATCCTTTTGTGTTTGTTAGACCATACATTGAGACTAGGGATGGCAGGCAGACCCAAACCCGCGGGGCCCACCCGCACCCGAACCCGAGTTAACGGGTGAAAACCCGAGTTGACTGGGTTCGGGTTCGGGTTCCACCCGATATTTCGGGTGCGGGTTTGGGTAGTGTAAAACCCGTGCCCGAAACCCAAAACCACACCCGCTATATATATATAAATATATATATAAATATATAAATATATAAATATGTATATTTATATATTTATATATATAAATATGTATATTTATATATTTATATATATATATATATATATATTTATATATATATTTTTTGAGATTTTGCTACGGGTTCGGGTTTGGGTGAAAAAACCCAAACCCAACGGATGCGGGCGTAGGCGTTATTTTGCCACCCGAATAGCCTTTGGGTTCGGGTTCGGGTTCGGGTGGTGATTTCGGGTGCGAGTTTGGGTAGTGTGAAACCCGCACCCGACCCGACCCGTTGCCATGTCTAATTGAGACATTGGCTCATGCCCAAATGGAAATTTTCATCTGGAGGCCTCATTCGGCCGAAACCCTAATTTGGTTACACTGGCGATCTTGAGGCTTGATCCACTTGGTATATTGCAACCTTGTGCTTAATTCTTGATGTGGGAGACCTCTTGGTCCTCAATGGGTGTTTGAGAGGCTAGCCAAGTTGGAGATCATGTCAATTCTTGATTGATCCTTTGTCTAAATGCTCTGAGAGGGTTAGAACCCTAATCTTCGATTGTAAAGAATACCTAATAATCCCTGAGGAGATTGATGAGGCATGAAAGTACATCCATAATGTGGTAATGATCTTCACAATGATGGGAAATCTTGGTGGTCAAAATTTGGGGTATGACACTAACAGAAGCTGAATGGTGTCAAAGTCGACACGATGAACCGAACCAAATCGAAGAAAAGATAATGACAGCTTTATGTGATGGTCAGTTATATCAGCAAAGAATAAAGAGAGAGTTTGACAAAAAGGTCCGACCCCGTGTCTTCTGGAAAGGAGACCTCGTGCTCAAGAAGATACAATCATTCTTCACTGATTCTCGGGGCAAATGGACTCCGAATTATGACGACCCTTATGTGGTCAAGAAAGCCTTCTCATGCGGTGCCTTGAGACTCGCAACCATGGATGGAGAAGAGTTTACCTACCCCGCGAATGTTGATGTAGTCAAGAAATACTTCGCCTAAATAAAAAAAACGTCTCGGTGGATTGAAAACCCGAAAGGGTGGTCCAGGAAAAAATTAGAGACACAAGCAAAAATCATCCCGATGGATTGAAAACCTCAAAAAAAAATCCAGGAAAGTTAGGTATTCATGGCAAGTAACTACGTCCGACAAGGTTAAATCCCCAGTGGTAACACCATCCATCGAAAGACTTCAGTCAAGGTCACCTTCGACAGAAGCCCAAAATGTCCAGAATTCAAAGTTGGTAGAAGGATAACGGTCGTTATGTTTCAATGTAGCCCCTTTTCCCTTAAATTTCCATTTTTCTAAACTTTGTAATGCTCTATGGGATCACGCGCTCGGCTGATTTCCATCCTATCAATAAAATTTGAGCCCTAGTGCTTTTGTTTGCAACTCTCATTTATTTTTGATTTACAGAATGACATTTTAACATGATCAACGATTCTTAAAACAAAACAAAAATGAATTTACTTGTAAAAAATTTCTTCTGCTTTTAAAATAAAGATGGCATTTCCTTTTTGACTTTGAACATCGAAAGGAACATCGATAGCTTCTCCAAAAGTGATTAAACCTCAAAATGCAGAATCAAAGTACTCCTTCTAAACCAGTACACCTAAATGAGGGATCAACTATTTCAGATGTAATGTCCCATCTGACATCCCCGACAGAGTTCTTACCTCTTATGACCAATTGATGATTCTTTCTCCCCCATAGGGTCTACCTCTCCTAAGCAAGACAGGATTGCTATCTTGAACCAATGGTACTTTTCCTCCCCCGCAGTGGCCGAGTATCCAATCGTGTTCATTCACTAGTCTGTATGTCGCATCAGTTTTGTCAACATAAACATACATACATCATGCATAATTAATTCATATTCATATTCATATTGTGTTGCTATCGCTCTGGTCATACTCATTTCCGAGTGATAAAGTCCTCTTGTCAATCAAGTTGTCAGTTTTCCTTTCTGCGTCGGATAAGAAAAAATCCTGATTTGAATTATTTCCTCGTCAGGAAATGTATCGTCTGAGCAACCTATCCCCAGTTTATTTCTGAATTGGAAACTGTCCTCGACCACTTTGATAACTAGAACCTCTGAACGGCAAGAAGACGTTCGACAGACACTTCTGGAACATCACTCTTCACCATTGAAGATGATATTTCTCGCTTTACCAGATTAAAGAAAATCCCTAGAGAAAGCTTCGCAACAAAAGAATCTTGGCGATGTATCGATTTTTCTCCCAAAAGATTCGATGTTAATGAAGTCATCAGCACCTCAAAAAATTGGACCACATCACATGGCATTTCTCCGAAAAGATCTCAAAGAAAAGTATGATGTAATATCCCCAAGCAGAAAGCAGTCTCTCAAGAGACTCGTTTTCCCCAGTAGAGTCAATAAATGGCATCTCCAACAGAGAAGTTTGCACACCTCTACAACTCATACAAATGGGTTCCCCTAGCCAGTCTGACCTCAAACTTTTTCCATCAAATGACGTCTCCCCAGTATAGCTCGGCGAGAAGTTTGATGAAGACCGCTACAAATAGCATTCCTTGTCAAGAAAGAAACTTGACAAGAAGAAACTGAGACCAGTTCCATGGCCGAAGATCAGGATTGAGGGGAGGTTTATTTCAAAAGAAACTGAGACCAGTTCCGTGGCTAAAGACCAGAATCGAGGGGAGGTTTATTTCAGAAACTGAGACCAGTTCGGTGGCTGAAGACCAGGATAAAGGGGAAGTTTTACCCTTTTCAAAGTAACATTTCTTAGCAAAAGAAGATGGATGAGAAAAATTCCATTCATAACCACAGTCAAAATTTTGGGTATTTCGATATTTAATCCTCTTGCACCCTGAATGTCCGAATATCTTTCGCCATTCATACCTTCAGGTCCAAGAAGATTAAATATAGGCTTCTGTCATTCCCTAAATTTTGACCACCAAGATTTCCCATCATTGTGCAAATCATTACCACAATATGGATGTACCATCATACCTCATCAATCTCCTCAAGGACTGTTGAGCATTCACTATAATAAAAAATTAGGGTTTTGAGTCCTCCCAGAGCACTAAGACAAAGGATAAATCAAGAAATGACATGATATTCAACTTGTCTAACCTCTCAAACATCCATGAAGGATCAAGAGGTCTCCCACATCAAGAGTCAAGCACAAAGTTGCAACATTCCAAGTTGATTAAGCCTCGAAAACCCCGGTGTCACCAAATTAGGGTTTTGGTCGACTTAGACCTCTAGAGTGAAATTTTCATAGGGGAATGAGCCAAGGCTTCAAAATATGACTCAATGTGCTCAAAATAACCCTAGGAGTCCTTTTGCAAAGTTAAATCACCCTCAAAAAATGCATTTCTCAAAAGTTGGGAATTAGGGTTTCTCCGCGTCGAACCGCTCCGGAGCCAAAAGTCAAAACATGACTTTTTTTGGCAAAAATGGTCCTTGTGACTCATATTTTCATAAAATATGATTTATAATGTTATTTGAACAAGAATTGATCAAGAAAACATGATAACTTGTAAAATGGGTAACCTTGGAAATTTGAAAATTTTTCTAAGTTACTAAATTGGATGGTTTTGGTGCCAACTTCCAAGGGCCATAACTTTTGATCCAAGCAGCCATTTTGAGTGATCCAAAGCCTGATTTGTAGGTCTTACTACATTCTACAAAAGCTTCAACTACATGAAACTCTAATTCTTCATGTATTTTTAGTTATGGATGGATCAAAGTGGTGAAAAATCAAAGATTTAACACTTAATACAAAACTGTCTAAGTTTCAGCCTTGAACATCAATGATCATGGGGATTTTTCAACTAAGTTCAGATAGTTTCAAGTCAAACTATGACCACACATGAATTGTACCATATAAGGGCTTTTTAAAAAGTACATGAGCATTCCATAACTCCATATGAGCAAGGATATATGATACTCCCAAAATGACACTTTCAAATTGTCTTGTACAAGACAGATTTGTGCATTCTTGCTCGAATTGGCTAAGTTATGCAATTACAAGCCTTGTCATCCATTTGGACACCTCAGGGGATAACATAAAAGGGAAAATATCTGATCCACAAGCCTCCCAAGTCCGAGGATCTACTTGTAGCTATGTGTCACCTAAAAAGGCTAAGGATTCTCAAAGACTCCAATTTTGTTTCAATGCATTCAATGGGTTCACAAGGTGGCAAGCATCAAGACATTGACGACTGAATTGAGTCAAGATTCATCTCTGAACAAAAGGACTCATAACCTGCTGCACTAACCCAAGTCAATGGTTAGAGAAGACCAAAGATTCCATTTGATCAACATTACCCAAGGGACTGTCCAGCCTCCATTCACTATTGATGCCAAAACAAACTTGTTGCACTATAAATAGACATCAATTATTATCAGTATGAGTACACCAAAGCACCCAAACTGATGCTTTACTCAAAATCTCTCTTTCACTCCAAAAATGCCTTCATTTGCAAGTCACTGTCATACCCCAAATATTGACCACTAAGATTTCCCATCATTGTGTAAATCATCATCACAATATGGATGGACCATCATGCCTCATCAATCTCCCCAAAGATGGGTGAGCATCCACTACAATCAAACTTAGGGTTTCAAGCCCTCTTAGAGTTCTTAGACAAAGGATCAATCAATAATTGACATGATCTTCAAGTTGTCTAACCTCTCAAACATCCACAATGGATCAAGAGGACACCCACAGCAAGAATCAAGCACAAGGTTGCAGCATTCCAAGTAGATCAAGCCCCAAGATCGCTAGTGTCACCAAATTAGGGTTTGGTCGACCAGGGCCTCCAGATGGAAATTTTCCTTTGGGCATGAGCCAATGCTTCAAAGCATAACCTAATATACTCCATGGGACATCATAAACCCAATCATCAAGTCAATTTAGCCTCAGGGAATGCATTCATAAAAAATCAGGAATTAGGGTTTCTTGACCTAATTCACCCCTAAGTTGACTTTTGGGACAAAACATGAGCCAAGACCTCAATACATGATTTAAGGGTCTCTAACCCACTACATTGATCCATTTGCAATAATGGATTGGTCCAAGAAGCTTGATCAACAAGTTTTAAATTCATCAGAACCACAATTAGGGTTTCGCGGGAAAAGTCAACTGTGCCTTTGACTTTTGACCCATGCATGCTACCAAACCTTGGGACATGATTCAATGCACCCTATAACACCTATGAAATCAATCCATCAAGTTTGATTTAGGTCAAGGATTTGATTTCATAGAGGATCGCACAGTTTGGAATTCATCTGACAAAAAGTCAACTATGCACAAAAGTCAACTTTGACTTTTTGAGATTTTTCACAATTATGGTTATTTGACCCTAAAATGATGTTAATATGTGATTGGGATCATCATTCATCAAGAAAAATCAAGAAAAGTGGGATAACTTGTAAAAGGGGTAACCATAAAAAACTTAGAAATTTTCTAAGTTATGGAACAAAGTGGCTAGGGTACCAACTTCCAAATATCATAACTTGAGATCCAAGCAAACATTTGGGCTGATCTAATTATGGATTTGTAGCTCTCATGGCATACTTTAAAAGTGTCAACTACAACTCATTCCAATTCCTCATGGATTTCAAGTTATGGAAGGGCCAAAATCACAAAAAGTGAAAATGTCACTTTTTTCCAACACTTAGTGAAATTTTCACTAAGTCAGAATCTGCCTTCACTTTTTTCCAAATGTAGGGGCATTTTTCACTTGGATCCAAAAGGTATCAAAACAAACTATGATCACACGTATGTTGTATCATATAAGAGCTCTCCAAAATGGCCAAGAACTCCATAGAATTCCTCTTGAGCCATGAGATATGACCATGCCACTATGCCTTGCTACAAACTGTCATGGCAAGGCAGATTTGTGCATTTTGTTCGATTTACCAAATTTGTGCAAATGACAAACAATTTTATCCATCTGAACACCTCAGTGAGTGACCAAGAAGGGACAAACACTGATCCATAAGCCTCCCAAGTCCTTGGAACTAAAAATAGCATGCCAAACCTAGAAATCCCTAAAGAGGGGACACGACTCCAATTTTGGTTTGGAGCATTTAATGGATGCACCAAGGTGGCTTGGACTGAACCATTTCCAACTGAATTCAGTCAAGACATATCCAAGAACTAGGGAACCAGCAGCCTGTGTTCTAATATCTAGTCAATGGCTAGAGGAGACTTGAGTTTCCAAAATGAAACCATTGGCCAAACCTCTGCTACAGTTGCCATTCACTATTGCTTGCAAAACAAACTTGCTCTACTAAAAATAGATCTCATTTGTGCTCAGTTTGAGTACACCAACGCCATCAAATAGATGCTTTCCTCAAAATCACCTTCTCACTTCCAAATTTGCCTTCCAAAGCAAGTCACTATCGGGTCTTGAGTTTGAGAGCAATTCCAACCAAACCAATCACACACACACACACACACACACCTCATAAACATCATATAGAAGTGATCCAAACACTCACAAGTGACCTGTAACACCAAAATCATGAAGTCCCCTCTCAAAACCCCAAAATTGGGCCTTTTTGCATTTTTCAAGCCATGTCTTGATTCAGTCACTTTCAAAACCAGATAAAGCCTCAAACACACTCCAAATATCATCCTTGAACTATCCCAAATGGTTCCACACATCTGGAACATCATTTGAGAGAGTTGCTATTTTGGCCACTTTTGCCTCTTTTGTAAGAAAGGGCCAATTTCCATTCCTGAGATTTCCAGCTGATTCCAATCACCCTAAAAGCTTCTAAGGGATCATTTGAGAGTGTTCAAAGCATCAATACATTTCTGGAACAAAGCACTTGGCAGATAGCCCAAAAAGCTCCAAGGGAGGTAAGCATCACAACTTGAACTCTTTAAAATATGCCTTGCTTTGAGGTGCACTGATCATGCATGTCTTATACATGTTATATGTGTTATGTTTGAACCAATTCATCATGTAATTCATGGTTGTATCAAGAGGTAGCACAGAAAATGCACATTATGGCCTATTTCAAAACCACTATCGGGTTTTGAGGAGGATTGATTTTATGGAAAAACCACCACCGCCATTGGATTCCTTGTGAAATTCTAGGCCAGATGCATATAAATTTTGTCTCCATCCATGGAGAAATGAGGAAGTTATGACCTTCACGTTTCTGACTAAAAACCTTGCCTTGCCTTGGCCAGGCTAAGAACAAGGCAAGCCTTGTATATTTATGGCTGGGGTTTGATACATGGATGTATCACCACCCCAGTGGTAAGGCGCGTATGCTGCACACAAGAGGTCTGGGGTTTGAATCCCCCTCGCCCCAGACCCCTTTTTAATGTTTTTTTCACTTTTTTTATTGTTTTTGAAATTATTTTTAATGATTTGAAAAATTAATAACTCCCTCAATTTTAATTATTTTTTATTGGTTCTTTTTGCAAAAAATCAAAAAAATGTTGAAGAATTTTATTCAACAAAAAAAATCAAATTTATATTATTTATTTAATATAATTAGTATTTTTGTGAATAAATTCATTTTTAATTATTTTTAAACATTTAAAAGTGAATATTCATTTTTGAAAATCAAAACCAAATGAGTTCTAAATCATATTGTGATTAAAACCTCATTTTTCAAACCTTAAACAAAAATCACAAGTGGTTTATTCAAACTTATTTGGTATTTTTATCATTTTTATTGATTTTCTTTAAATATTTACTTTTTAAGGAAAACAAAATTAGGGTTTCTTTGATTTTCACCCTGACAAATCTTTTTAAAACACTTGGGCCTCTAATAGAGTGTAAGACCCAACCCCTTTCAAAACCAAAACATTTTTGGGCCTCAGTCATTGTATAAGACCCATTGTGTTTTCAAAAGTCTCGGCGCGATCGCCATTTTCAAACAAGTAACCCTATGCCTCTCCTTGAGTTGTAAGTCCCATCTCTTGTACAAAAATAACTCTTGGGCCTCTAATAGAGTGTAAGACCCAATCCCCTTTTAACCAAAACAATTTTGGGCCTCACATATTGTATAAGTCCCTCTGTGTTAAAAGGAAAAAAACCTCGACACGATCGCCAGTTCAAAATATAACCATGGGCCTCTCCTTGAGCTGTAAGCCCCATCACGGATACAAAAACTCTTGGGCCTCTAATAGAGTGTAAGACCCAACCCCCTTGTACATAAAAACCTTGTGGGCCTCACATATTGTATAAGTCCCTCTGTATAGTTTTCAAAACAACGGTGCGATCATCGTTAAAACTTGGGCCTCTCCTTGAGCTGTAAGCCCCAACAATCTTTTCAAAGTACTTTCTCCTTTGATTTTGAATATAATATTGTTATCAAAGCTTTCTTTGTTAAACAACTAACAAAACAACATGGAAGCTCTACAACAGGTAAGTGTTTATCCGCTTTCATTTATCGCTTTCATATGTATATAACTGTATTGTGGGGCTGCTTCACTGTAAGTCTTCTTTCACATCCTTTATATACTTGTCATATATCCACTGTGTAATACTAGTATAGTTATTTAGAGTTTTCCCCGACAACTACGTCTAGAACTAGGTAAAGCCTGTTGGTCACTCTTAAATACAAACAAAACTAGATCCCCCATAGGATTACTAGACACAGTCTTCCCTCCTCTTGGGGTTAAATAATATGGAAATGTGAAAGGAAGCATTCTCGGTGAACCCTTTCTCAGACTGTCACTCTTAGAAATTGTCAAAGAAACTCTACTCCCTAGAGTTGATCTATTCTCTATGAATAGCATCTTTTGAGTTTCTTCCAAATTCTCGAACTTTCCTAGCTTGATCTATTCTCTGTGAATAGCATGTCTTGAACTTCTCTTGGTTTGGGGACCCACAGGCTTCCTAAAAGCATCCCCGCCTCCTCTTGGGCGTTGTACAAGGATCCTTCGGCTTCTTAGAAGTTCTCATGCCTTCTCTTGGGCTTAATACAAGGACCCTGACGACCTCTTAAAGGTATAAGACAAAACTTAGACATCCTTTGCTAGAGCAGTCTTTCCAGCGTCAAAACTCCGGCCGTTGTAGGGTTGATACCCATCCCTTAATACCCATGCCTCCTCTTGGGCATAGTACAAAAGATAAAACTCTAGACTTAGACAGTCTAAGACCCTTTAGTCTCAAAGACATTCTCAAGTTCCCTTCAAACATAGGCAGAAACCCGGTCTCTCTCAGGAGAGTTCCCCACACTTGGACTCTCTTCAGGATCTCTAGAATCCACGACGGTAAGATAGCCTCATCTTGGGCTTTGTACAATGATTCTCCCCAGTGGAGCTAACCTTTTTAGACTCTCTTGTTAAGTATAAAAGACACTCTTGTTGAGTCAATCCCCTTTTAGCCGTTATCTCGGGCTTCATACGAGACACTAAACACTCTCTTGTTGAGTATAAAAGACTCTCTTGTTGAGTCAAAATTTTAGCCTCCGTCTTAGGCTTCGTATAAGACAGATAAAATCACTCTCTTGTTGAGTATAAAAGACTCTCTTGTTGAGCCAATCTCCTTTTAGCCTCTATCTCGGGCTTCGTACGAGACAACAAATCACTCTCATGTTGAGTATAAAAGACTCTCTTGTTGAATCAAACTTTTTTAGCCTTTGTCTTAGGCTTCAATAAGATAGATAAAAGACTCTCTTGTTGAGTCAACCCTTTAAACCTATATCTCTGGCTTCGTACGAGCACCCTCTTGTTGGGTCAACCGCCTCCTCTTAGGCTTTGAATAAGGAAACCTCAGTTGAGTCAATCAACCTTTTAGCATCAAACCTGTGCCTTGCTCACAGCATACAAACGTCAACAACTCCTCTTTAGAGATGACAAATTCTCTCTCATCCAAAACCCTTTTAGCTTCACATCTTGGGCTTTGAACAAGATATAAATCACCTTTAGCTTCATGTCCTGGGCTTTGAACAAGACACCAAAACAATCTTTTTCCTCCCATAGAATAGGAGGAACTACGATCGCTCTGATTTCACTATTTCGTTAAACGGGAATACGTAGGCATAAGATTAAAAAATCTTAGCGAGCATACTAATCAAAAACCCATAATCCAGTATCACCATCAAATCAACCCAAAAGCATCAAATCTAAACACATTACGAAAAACCTCACAAATAGTCCAGACACTGTGTTCTTAGCAAAATAACCGAAGAGGGGCCCACATCTTAATAGCATCTTTAAACTAACAGTCAGCTGTTTAAACTCAGTTTTCAAGCAGGGTTAATTGGAGACATCTATTTCCCTTCCTTAATCAGCTTAACAGGATAAAAAATGAATCGAACTGTAGTACCTGAGCGATAGTGCTTCAAGACCACAAAAATCGCGCTACAGAAAAAATGGCGCCCACCGTGGGGCCTTATTCTCTTTCTTACAATCTCCGGTAGAAACCTTAAGTTCATAATCTTAGGTAGAAAACCCTGAGATCACAAAGTATCATAGAAATGGTGACTCTGCTGGGGAGTCATTGTCTGTATAGGATCATAAGACTAGAGGTCTAGGATGATTAAGACAAATATATATACTGCTTTTCCTAATTGATATCTGTGTTTATTTTTCTGCTAATGGGAATGCGTGTGATGCCGCATGTGGAAAGATTGAGTATACACCTAAGATAGGTGATGGAAATATGGGTAATCTTACGGGTGTGAATCCCAGTTAAGAGTCCCCGGTCGACCATCAAACTCAGTGGAGACACCCTTTGCAGATACATTGCCTATACGACTTCGGTTGTTGAAAGTAGTGTGGTTGACTGGGTTATCTGAGAAGCTGAGGTTTTTAGCAGACTAAAACCTTTTTGTAGTGCGGAAGCTATCAGAAATAGTTGTCACGCGATACTACCCTCATTTGAGATCACTCTAGGATACATCAGCTCGCTGGTGATCCGCTTGCTGTTGTTATCCCAAGAGGGATCAATGATCTTGCGGACAGGTACAAAAAATCACCAGTATAAACCTTTGGGGGGTGGTGGGGGGGGGGGGGGGGGGTAGAGCCTTGACTTCATGACACAGACCCTTTGACCCCATGTTTTTTTGTATGTTTTTGTGTGCCGCATTCATACATTCATTTAAAAAACATTCAAAAAAGAAAATCTTCTCTTCTAGTCTCTCCTTTTCAAATTAGACTGAGACAATGATTGCAAATGTCAGATAAAGAGACTGCGTTATGGATTTTGGTAGAAGAAAGACTCATAAGTATACCTTTAAGGTTCCAAAGTTAGAGGATTTGAGAGGGTTGGCGAGGTTGATCACCAACCCTGAGGCTTTCAGAGCCAAGTATGGAGGACTGCTATCTCTGTTAAGGGTCCATGTAATTGAGGGAATCCTATCCACACTAATTCAATTCTACGATCCGGTCTATCACTGTTTCACATTCCCGGATTATCAGCTAGCACCAACACTGGAGGAGTATTCTCACATAACTGATTTACATATCACTGATCGAGCCCCCTTTTTTGGACTAGAAGAAATTCCAAAAGATCAAAACATTGCAAGAGCAATTTATTTGGACGAGTCAGAAGTCAGGACTCACATGACCACTAAGGGTGGCATCCAAGGTTTGCCAGCCCAATTCTTGATAAAGAAAGCCCTGTACTTTTCTAGTATAGGGAACATGGCCACTTTTGAGAGCATCTTTGTTTTGCTAACCTACAGGTTATTTTTGTTTCCCAACATTGATAATTTTGTAGATATTAATGCCATTAAGATTTGTCTGATTGGAAATACCGTACCAACCTTACTCGTAGATGTGTATCATTTGGTACACTTATGGAATTTATACAGCAGAGGAATGATCACGTGCTATGTACCCTGGCTTTACAAATGGTTCATTTCCCATTTGCCTAAGTCTGCTGCATTTGGGGATCAAAAGAATACTTTACGTTGGTCGCAGAGAATCATGTCTCTTACTAACTCTGACATCGATTGATACAATTGAATCTATGACGGGATCAGAATCATTGACTGTTGTGGAAATTTCCCAAATGTACCTCTTATAGGAACTAAGGGAGGAATCAACTATCATCCTGTGTTAGTTCGTCGTCAATTTGGATACCCAATGAGGCATGTCCCGCAAAGTGCTCATCTGGAAGGTCTTTTCTTCAAGGAAGGAGAAAATGACAGGGCACTAAAGACAGAAATAGGGCATGCCTGGAAACACGTTCATAGGAAAGGAAGAGAGTCTCTAGGGAAACCATATTGTGTCTCGTGGAGCCTTATCTCCACTGGGTAAAAACTAGAGCTCTCAAGCTGAGGATGCCTTACCCTCGTCAGGAAGTTCTTCCGTTAAGGGACTCTGTCCTTTATTTCATGTCCGACACGGAAAAACTTCAAGTTACTCTCAACAAAGTTCAACAAACTTCAAGTCTTGGAGGAACAAGTACCGTATTCTCAAATTGAGATTTTAGAGCAACATGTTGTAGAGAATCAAGAAGATCAAAGGAATTTGCTCGCTCTTTTCACTTGCCAAAGGAATGACAACCCGACTACGGCTGAAGAGCCCAGGTCAAAGAAAAGGAAAACACCAGAACCAGCACCTGAGCTCTCTTCAGAGAGGACTCAGGATCCATTAGTTTAGACATTTCTTTTTTTAGCACTTTGTAATCTACTGTATTTCCATTTCCGCAATCTTTGTGTATGATATTTGCAATCCAGATTGTTGATGTTTCTTTTGATTAATTAAAAAAATAATTAATAAAATCATTGCATATCATTCATCATTCTCGCATAAATGCATTCTTCTTCCCTACGAATCTCACGTTTGTGTCTCGATTCTAGAGTCAAACTGTCTCATTCGTACAATACTCGGGCCAATCGACAAAAGAAAATGGATGATCTCGAGGAGGAGAACAGAGAGTTGAGAGAAGAAGTCGACACTTAGAAATAAGATCTGAGAAAGCTTCATAACAGCATGCAAGCTCTAGCAGAAGCTCAGATGCAACAACAACGAACTATGATCTCAGAGACCACGTCAACGCCCATAGTGGAGAGGTCTGATCTTAGGTACAAAATACCAAAAGATCATCCCTGGGGCATGCCACTCAACTATATCCCGGAAGGATATATCCCGCCGATCATGGAAGATCTGGAAGATGCAGCAGGAACCACTGAGCCTGAAGGTTACAAACTTTGGGAAAGCGAAGATGCCAGGGGCATGACAATAACTCCTGAAGGTTACAAACTTCGGGAGGCACCAAGAGTCTCTGCCGTAATGACTATACCACCACCCGTGGTACACACTGTCCCGAAAGGACAGATTCCACAAATACTGTATGGTGGAAACAAAAGTATGTTTGACAGAATGAATGAGTTCCTGGAACAATTCCTGGAGATGCAGAATGAACTGCAGGCCATTCGTGGTCAGGATCTATTTGGAAAGGACGCCGCAGACCTTTGTTTGGTCCCCAATGTGAAAGTTCCGCACAAGTTCCAGGTACCTGATTTTGAAAAATACAAGGGTAACTCTTGCCCTCAAAGTCATTTGGTGATGTACGCTCGGCGAATGTCAGCTCAGACAAAGAACCAGGAGCTACTTATTCACTACTTTTAGGATAGTTTAACCGGTGCCGCACTCAAATGGTACTTGGGTTTAAACCGCACTAAGATCGCTACTTTCAGAGATCTTGGCACTGCCTTTGTTCAACAATATAAGTATAACCTGGACATGGCACCAGACAGAGATCAACTCAGATCGATTTCACAAAAGGACGAGGAAACCTTTAAGGAGTACGCTCATAGATGGCGCGAGATTGCCGCCCAGATTTGTCCACCTCTCGAGGAAAAAGAGATGACAAAGATCTTCTTGAAAACCTTAAGCTCATTTTACTACGACAGAATGGTCGCCAGTGCGCCCAGTGACTTCACCGAGATGGTGGGCAGGGGAGTTCGTCTTGAGGAATCCGTCCGAGAAGGACGTCTGGTTAAAGACGCTGGACCATCAAGCAGTACAAAATGATACGGAAGTGCTCTCCCTAAGAAAAAAGAGCAGGATATTGGGAATATCTCTCTCGGAAAGCAAAAGCGACGATACCAACCAGTGGCAGCTGTAACTCCTGCTATCAACCCTGCGCCTGTTCCTACGTATCAATCTCAGGTTGCACAAAGCCAACCGAATCAACAACCATATCAACAAAGGACACAACAACCTCTTCAGCAGGCTCGTCCTCCGTACAACAACAACCGTACAACGCAACCACCAGGGTTCGACCTTATACCAATGTTGTACGCAGAACTGTTTCCACTACCACTGGTCAAGGGGCATTGTCCAAACCAGGTCTCCTCTTACAGTACCGAAAAATCCGCCTTTTTGGTCCAAAGCGGATCTGACTTGTCCTTACCATCAAGGAGGACCAGGGAATAACATAGAAAACTGTCTCAGTTTCAAATTCGATGTGCAAAAGCTTGTTAGGAGCGGGGTCTTATCTTTCAAAGATACGAATCCAAATGTTCTCACGAACCCGTTGGCTCAACACGAGAAAGCTGCAGTCAATTTGATAGAAGGAGAGTCTAACGACAGCTATCAAATTCATGATGTACTCTTATTGAGGACCAATCTGGTCAAGATGCATCACAGACAGAGCGGGTATGGCCATGTACCACCTCATAACTATCACCAGTGTGATATTTGCTCTAAGAACAATCAAGGATGTTCTGTGGTGCAATCCGCTCTACAGGAACAATTGGATCTCGGATGGATCCAAGAGCATCGAATTCGTGGGGTCAACATCCGTACGATGAATGTCAACCTGGTGGCAATGCACTCAAGGAAAATCCAGTATCATAATCTGCCAAGGTACGATTATGGTTCCTGTCTGATTTTCTCGGTAAACAATCAGGGATGCTTTTTTGTACAAGAGGCCCTCCAGCGTCAGATGGATCTTGGGTGGATCCAGGACTACCATGATAAAAATCTTTATCAGATCAACATGATTTAGATCTTCGATATTCGCCTGATGAATACCAGCTTGGTAGAATTACACGCTAAGCAAGTCCAGCTCGTTTTTCTAACTTCGCATAATTATTAGAACTGTAAAGGATGTTGTAAGAGTGACCAGGGATGTGCTCTCGTTCAAAGAACTTTGCAACACTTGTTAAACCACTGGTGGCTTTCGATCTATCTAGATGAATACACACAATAAGTTAGTGTGGTTAATAGGAACCCAACTAGGCATCAAAGCCAGGATGTTCGATCAATGGAAACATATCTAGTAAGGTTACACCGTATTCAAAGCGGACATGGCCAGGTTCCACCACATAACTATGAACGCTGTAGAGTTTGCTCGGAAAATAACCAAGGATGTTACCTCGTGCGAGCAGCCCTTCAGGGTCAGTTGGACCGCAAAGAGATTCAACAATATCCAGTTTTAGGGTCCATTAACTGGACGCCAGACTACTTCGCTGATCAAATCAAAGATATGGTTGTAATCTCTGATCCTGAGAGGACCAAAGATGTTTGTGCCATCATCCCTCTACTTGATGAGTCAAAGGTTCTTAGCCAAGAAATGATTAAAGTTACTTACGACAAACAGAAAAATCAGAAGGCTCCTGTAGTTATCTATCTACCGGGACCATTATCGTATGAATCAGCTAAGGCGATCACTTACAAATACGGTGCAACAATAATTGAGAATGGAAAAGAAGTTCCATTACCCTCCGTCGTGAATATTGCAGACATCAGTCGAGTAACACGGAGCGGTCGAATCTTCAACCGAGGAGTTGGAGCACCTAACAAAGAAAATGAACTTCAGACAGAAGCTCCTAATCCACCAGTCGGTCAATCCAATGATCCCGACCTTTCAAAAAACAATGATGAGATGCTGAAGCTCATCCAGAGGAGTGAATACAACATTGTTGATCAGCTGTTACAAACTCCTTCAAAGATCTCTGTGCTATCACTTTTACTCAGTTCCGAAGCCCACAGAGAGGCTCTACAGAAAGTCTTAGAACATACCTTTGTGGAACAGGATGTAACAATAAGGCAATTCGACAGTATCATCTCTAACATTACTTCCTACAAAAACTTATGGTTCAGTGATGAGGATTTTCCAGAGGAGGGCAAAAGTCACAACATGGCGCTCAATATTACAGTCAACTGCCAGGAAGATGCTTTAGCGATCGTACTAGTAGACACAGGATCGACCATCAATGTTATGCCAAAGTCCACTTTAATGCGACTATCATTCAAAGGATCCCCGATGAGGGGCAGTGAGGTCATCGTCAAAGCCTTTGACGCATCTCGACAAGTAGTTATCGGCGAAGTCGACCTTCCCATAACTATCGGTCCTCACACTTTCCTAATCACTTTCTAGGTCATGGACATCTGGGCAGCGTACAGATGTTTATTAGGAAGACCTTGGATACACCAGGCTGGGGCAGTCACTTCGAAACTGCACCAGAAACTGAAGTTCGTCAAGAACGATCAAATCATCAAGGTCTGTGGAGAACAAGCCTTGATCGTGAGTAACCTTTCATTATCCACTTGTGTAGAACCAGAAGAGGTTATTGGAACTCAGTTCCAAGCACTTTCGGTGAGCAATGAGAATCAATCAGAGAAAGGAACCTCTATTTCCTCATACAGAGATGCTCTCGAAGTGATCAAAAGTAACAATACAAAGGGATGGGGACAGCTTATCATTCCTACGGATAACAAAACAAAGAAGGGTCTTGGTTTTTCTGCAACATGCACCCAGACTGCTACTAACGATGAAAGTCTTCATCCCATTCAGGACTTCTTCCAGAGTGGAGGTTTCCTTCATCTAGTGCCTCAAGCACTCCATACCATCAACGAGAGTGATTCCTCCGATACAAATAAAGAATGAAAATCCTATCTTAACGAGGACGGTTATATGTCTCAGGAAGAGGTGCCTACGCCATTTTTCTATCCGGCAAAGAGTCCGAGATTTATACCCAGGTCAGATGTCAGAATGATATACGGAGATTGTGATCCTGAGGGATGTCGTGCTCCACCAAACTCATTAGAGGAGGACACTATAATGAAAGACAACTTTGACCACGACTATTATGGCCCGATGGATGGCCTGCCTATCTGGCAGCCGTACCCAGGAAACTCAGGGCAAGAAGATCAAGCGAACAATGAAAATCAGATGAGCATCATTGAACCGAATACCTGCGTCCCCACCATGTCATGGGAACAAAACTCAGGTCATTCAGAAAATATCCAGCACGACGATGAATTCGCAAAGTTTGCAGGACTAGAATTCATTAACTATGCTTTTCCAAAGGTCAACGTCATCGAAAGGGATGAATCCTCCAGTTCCACAGAAGTGTGGGACACCTTAGGACAACCGAGTGGCAAATATGACTTCTTGGTCAAATACACCACTCCTGAAAGCTCTCGTATCAGGCTCGAGGACATCCAGCCAACTGGATGGGGAGATTTACCTGAGAGCACAAATACTATGCAAAATACAACAAAGGAATCCTCCTACGACAACTCTTCCTGGGAGACAGATTCCAATGATCCTGTTCCACCAGAAATCAGCGTTATTTCTGAAGACAAATCAAGGAAGGTACAAGACTTTGTGATCCACCGAGGAGTTCGCCGCCAATGGGTTGCTGTCGATGTTCCGAAGATTGTTCATCAGTCAAAGTAATTGCCGTCTTTAACCTTTCACCCTACCCAGGTGAAACTGTTGTTTTGATAGGGCTCGCTTTCTGTAAATATCCCTCTTCGCTTTGCCCAAAGCGATGGTGTTTTGTTTTATAGGGCTGTAGTTTCAAGAATCGACTTGTTCACAAATAAAATAACGTCGTTCTGTAATTTCCGCATTAATTACTGTTTTCTCTTTTTGCTTTTTCAGAAAATAGTAATCCTAAAAAACAATTCAAATAATAAAAACAAGCAGTTTTCAGAAAAACATTGCACACACTCTTGCATTCTCTCTATCTCTTCTAAAAAACAAATCATCACGTCATGCAGATTGCTTGTTTTAAACCCCATTGAAACATACGATCCGATGCCTTCTCCCAACTTTGAATTCCCAGTATTTGGGGCTGAAGAAGAAGTTGACAAAGAAATTCTAGAAGAGATCTCCTAACAACTCAAACAAGAGGAAAGGTCCATTGAACCTCACAAAGAGCCGTTGGAAACAGTAAACTTGGGTTCGGAAAAAGAAAGAAAAGAAGTCAGGATTGTGGCACTGCTCAGTCCAACTGCCAAAGAGAGTTTGACAAAGCTTCTCAAAGAATTTCCCGATGTATTTGCTTGGTCCTACCAGGACATGCCAGGGTTGGATACCAACATCGTGGAACATCATTTAACGTTAAGATCGGAATGTCCGCCAGTAAATCAGAGGTTGAGAAGGACTCACCCGGACATGGCCATCAAAATCAAAGAGGAGGTACAGAAACAGATTGACACGGGTTTCCTCGCCACGTCAGAATATCATTAATGGTTAGCCAACATTGTACCCGTTCTAAAAAAGGAAGGAAAGGTCAGAATGTTTGTCGATTACAGAGATCTAAAGAAGGCTAGTCTGAAGGATGACTTTCCTTTACCACACATTGAATGATGGTAGACAGTACAACAAAGTTCAAAGTTTTCTCCTTCATGGATGGATTCTCAGGCTATAATCAAATCAAAATGGTGCCGAAAGACATGGAGAAAACTTCATTCATTACGCCATGGGGTACCTTTTGTTACAAGGTAATGCCGTTTGGTTTGAAGAACGTCGGGGCAACCTATCAAAGGGCCATGACTACTCTTTTTCATGACATGATACACAAGGAAATCAAGGTATATGTCGATGATATGATTGCAAAATCTAAAATAGAAGAGGAGCATGTGACCCACCTATTAAAACTATTCGAGTGTCTGGGAAAGTACAAACTCCGCTTGAATCCCAACAAGTGCACATTCGGTGTCCGTTCAGGGAAACTCTTAGGGTTAATCGTCAGCCAGAAAGGAATTGAGGCTGATCCTAACAAGGTTAAAGCCATTCAAGAAATGCCTTCTCCGAAAACTGAAAAACAAGTCAGAGGATTCTTGGGACATTTGAACTACGTTTCCAGATTCATATTCCTCATGACCGCGACATGCGCACCAATTTTCAAATTACTCAAAAAGAACCAGGACTGCGTTTGGACAGAAGACTGCCAAACCGCCTTCGACAGTATTAAGGAATATCTATTGAATCCACCGATTCTATTACCTCCAGTGGAAGGAAGACCACTGATCATCTACTTAACAGTCCTAGAGGACTCAATGGGCTGTGTACTTGGCCAACAACACAAAACCAAAAGGAAGGAGTCCGCCATCTACTATCTGAGCAAGAAATTCACCGACTGCGAGACTCGGTACGCTATGCTTGAGAAAACTTGTTGTGTTCTGGCTTGGGCAGCCAAACGTCTTTGCCAGTATATGATTCGTCACACTACTTAGTTGGTCTCCAAAATGGATCCAATCAAGTATGTATTTGAAAAACCTGCTCTCACTGGAAGAATTTCCCTTTGGCAGATGTTGTTATCAGAATATGACATTGAGTACCACGCTCAAAATGCCGTCAAAGGAAGTATTTTAGCCGATCATTTGGCTCATTAACCGATTGATGATCAAGAATCAATTGTGTTTGACTTCCCAGACGAAGATGTCATGTATTTGAAAATGAAAGATTGCGATGAACCGCTACCCAGTGAAGGGCCAGAGCCAGGTTCCCAATGGGGACTTATCTTTGACGGAGCTATCAATCATTACGAAAATGGAATTGGGGCAATCATTGTAACACCTCAGGGTACCCATATTCCTTTCACTTCCAGACTGACATTCAAGTGTACGAACAACGAGGCTGAATACGAAGCTTGTATCATGGGTCTCAAAGGAGCGATCGACTTAAGGATAAAAAACTTAGATGTATATGGCGACTCAACCCTGGTTATTAATCAGATCAAAGGAGATTGGAACACATACCAATCTGGACTAATTCCTTACAAAGATTACGCAAGAATGTTGCAACCCTTCTTCAACAGAATCGAGTTTAATCATATCCCTCGTGAGGAGAATCACATGGCTGATGCATTAGCCACTCTCTCTTCCATGATTAGTGTAGGTCAATGGAACGACCTATCTAAGATCGACATAATGCACCTTGAAAGGCCCGCTTACATCTTCACAATTGAAGCAGTCATAGACGACAAACCTTGGTATCACGATATCAAATGCTTCCTTTAGAAAAAAGAGTACCCACCTGGGGCACTAAGGAAGGACAGAAAAACCCTCAGAAGATTGGCAAGCAGCTTCTTTCTGAGTGGTGATACCCTCTATAAGAGAAATTTTGACATGGTCTTGCTCCGATGTGTAGACAGACCAGAAGCAAACATGCAGATAAAAGAAATTCATGAAGATCCTTGGCACACATGCCAACGGACACACAATGGCGAGAAAAATTCTGAGAGCAGGGTACTACTGGTTGACCATGGAATCCGACTGCTACAAGTACATGAGGAGGTGTCACAAGTGTCAGATATACTCTGATAAAATCCATGTACCGCCAACACGTCTCAAAGTTCTTTCTTCCCCATGGCCTTTTTTTATATGGGGAATCGACATGATTGGCTTGATCGAACTTAAGGCTTCAAACAGACATCGGTTCATCCTGGTAGCCATTGACTACTTCACCAAATGGGTCGAAGCAGCGCCATACACCAATGTAACTCGTCAAGTGGTAGTCTGTTTTATCAAAAATAATCTCATCTTCCGTTATGGTGTTCTGAGCCAGATCATTACTGATAATGGATCTAACTTGAACAACAAGGCGATGAAAGAGTTGTGCGCTGAATTCAAAATCGAACACTATAACTCATGTCCCTACCGACCCAAGATGAACAGAGCGGTAGAAGCGGCTAACAAGAACATCAAAAAGATAGTTCAGAAGATGGTTGTAACCTATAAAGACTGGCACGAGATGCTACCCTTTGCTCTTCACGGTTATCGCACATCTGTCCGCACTTCAACAGGGGCAACCCCTTTCTCTCTAGTATATGGCATGGAAGCAGTGCTCCCCATCGAAGTAGAGATCCCATCAATCCGGTTATTGATGGAAGCTAAGCTTACAGAAGCTGAATGGTGTCAAAGTCGACACGACGAACTGAATCTGATCGAAGAAAAATGAATGACGGCACTATGCCATGGTCAGTTGTATCAATAAAGAATGAAGAAGGCGTTCGACAAAAAGGTCCGACCTCGCGTCTTCAGGAAAGGAGACCTTGTGCTCAAGAAGATACAATCATTTATCACTGATTCTCGGGGTAAATGGACTCTGAATTATGACGACCCCTATGTGGTCAAGAAAGCTTTCTTAGGCGGCGCCTTAAGACTTGCAACCATGAATGGAGTGGAGTTTTCCTACCCCACAAATGTTGGCGTAGTCAAGAAATACTTCGCCTAAACTAAAAAAAAAAGAGAAAAAAACGTCTCGGTGGATTGAAAACTCGAAAGGGCGGTCCAGGAAAAAATTAGAGACATGATCAAAAGTCATCCCGGTGGATTGGAAATCTCAAAGTACAATCCAGGAAAAAGTTAGGGATAATGGCAAGTAACTACGTCCAACAGGGGCAAATCCCCCAGCAGCGGTTACACCATCCATCAGAAAAACTCCAGTCAAGGTCATCTTCGACAAAACCTCAGGATGTCCAGAATTCAAAGTTGGTAGAAGGATAGCAGTCGTTATGTTTCAATGTAGCCCTTTCCCTTAAATTACCATTCTCTAACTTTGTAAATACTCTATGGGATCACGCCTTTGGCTGATTTCCATCCTATCAATAAAATTTGAGCCCTTGTGCTTTTGTTTGCAATTCTTATTTGTTTTAGCTTTACAGAACGACCTTTTTTTAACATGATCAACGATTCTTGAAATAAAACAAAAATGAATTTACTTGTCAAATTTTTCTGCTTTTAAAATAAAGATGGCAATTTCTTTTGACTGTTGAACATTAAAAGAACACCGATCACCTCTTTTCCAGTAGTAATCGAGCTTCAAAGTGCATAATCAAAGTATTCCTTCTAATCCAGTACGCCTGAATGAAGGATCAGCTGTGTCAGAGACCATGTTCCATCTGACACCCCCGACGGCTTTCTTACCTCCTAAGCCCGACCAACGGTTGTTCCCCACAGGGACTATCTCTCCTAAGCAAGGCAGAATTGCTATCATGAACCAGTGATACTTTACATCCCCCACTGTGGCCGAGTATCCAGTCGTGTTCATCTACTAGTCTATATGCCGCGTCAGTCTTATCAGCATAAACATACATACATCATGCATTATTGATTTACATTCACATTTATATTGCATCACTATCTCTTTAGTCGGTCTTATCCCCTAGTGATAACGGTCCTCTTAATCGAGTTGTCAGTTCTTTCCTCGTCAGGAAATGTTGCGTCTGAACAATCTCTCTCCTCCAGTTTATTTATGGAATGAAGTTGGTCCTCAACCACTTAGATTACTTGAACCTCTGAAAGACCAGAGAACTTTCGACAAACATCACTCTTCGCCATTGAAGATGATATCCTCGCTTTCCCGGATTAAGGAAAATTCCCAGAGAAAGCCTCTTAATCAGAGATTCGGTAATACAACAGTTTTTCTATGAAAAAATCCGCTGACGAAAAGGTCATCAGCACCTCAAAATTGGATCAGGGGAAACCAGGATCGAGGGGAAGTTTATTTCAGAAACTTAGACCAGTTCCTTGGTAGGAAACCAGTATCGAGGGGAAGTTTACATCAGAAACTTAGACTAGTTCCTTGGTAGGAAACCAAGATCGAGGGGAAGTTTATTTCAAAAGAAAACTGAGACCAGTTCCTTGGCTGAAGACCAGGATCGAGGGGAAGTTTACCTTTTATAAGCATCATTGCTTAGCAAAAGAAGAAGGATGCGTGAACTGCCATTCTTAATCACCATCAAAATTTCAAGTATTCTTATATTTAATCCTCTTGCACCCCGGATGCCCGAATACCTTCACCATTCACACCTTCGAGTCCAAGAAGATTAAATAGGGGCATCTGTCATACCCCAAATTTTGACCACTAAGATTTTCCATCATTGTGTAAATCATCATCACAATATGGATGAACCATCATGCCTCATCAGTCTCCCCAAAGATGGGTGAGCATCCACTACAATCAAACTTAGGGTTTCAAGCCCTCTCAGAGTTATTAGATAAAGGATCAATCAAGAATTGACATGATCTTCAACTTGTATAATCTCTCAAACATCCACAATGGATCAAGAGGACTCCCACAGCAAGAATCAAGCCCAAGGTTGCAGCATTCCAAGTGGATCAAGACTCAAGATCGCCAGTGTGACCAAATTAGGGTTTGGTCGACCAGAGCCTCCAGATGGAAATTTTCCTTTGGGAATGAGCCAATGCTTCAAATCATAACCTAATATACTCCATGGGACATCATAAACCCAATCATCAAGTCAATTTAGCCTCAGGGGATGCATTCATAAAAAATTAGGAATTAGGGTTTCTTGACCTAATTCACCCCTAAGTTGACTTTTGGGACAAAACATGAGCCAAGACCTCATGACATGATTTTAGGGTCTCTAACCCACTACATTGATCCATTTGAAACAATGGATTGGTCCAAGAAGCTTGATCAACAAGTTTCAAATTCATCAGAACCACAATTAGGGTTTCGCGGGAAAAGTCAACTATGCCTTTGAATTTTGACCCAGGTATGCTCCCAAACCTTGGGACATGATTCAATACACCTTATAACACCTATGAAATCAATCCATCAAGTTTGATTTAGGTCAAGGATTTGATTTCATAGAGGATCGCACAGTTTGGAATTCATCCGACAAAAAGTTAACTGTGCACAAAAGTCAACTTTGACTTTTTGAGATTTTTCACAATTATGGTTCTTTGACCCTAAAATGATGTTAATATGTGATTTGGATCATCATTCATAAAAAAAAAATCAAGAAAACTGGGATAACTTGTAAAAGGGGTAACCATACAAAACTTAGAAATTTTCTAAGTTATGGAACAAAGTGGCTAGGGTACCAACTTCCAAGGATCATAACTTGAGATCCAAGCAACCATTTGGGCTGATCCAAAGATGGATTTGTAGCTCTCATGGCATACTTTAAAAGTTTCAACTATACCTCATTCCAATTCCTCGTGGATTTCAAGTTATGGAAGGGCCAAAATCACAAAAAGTGTAAATGTCACTTTTTTCCAACACTTACTGAAATTTTCACTAAGTCAGAATCTGCCTTCACTTTTTTCCAAATGTAGGGCCTTTTTTCACTTGGATCCAAAAGGTATCAAAACAAACTATGATCACACATATGTTGTATCATATGAGAGCTCTCCAAAATGGCCAAGAACTCCATGGAATTCCACTTGAGCCATGAGATATGACCATGCCAATATGCCTTGCTGCAAACTGTCATGGCAAGGCAGATTTGTGCATTTTGCTTGATTTACCAAATTTATGCAAATGACAAATAAGTTTATCCATCTGAACACCTCAGTGAGGGACCAAGCCTTCTAAGTCCTTGGAACTAAAAATAGCATGCCAAACCTAGAAATCCCTAAAGAGGGGACAAGACTCCAATTTTGATTTGGAGCATTTAATGGATGCACCAAGGTGGCATGGACTGAACCATTTCCAACTGAATTCAGTCAAGACATATCCATGAACTAGGGAACCAGCAGCCTGTGCTCTAACCTCTAGTCAATGGCTAGAGGAAACTTGAAATTCCAAAATGCAACCATTGGCCAAACCTATGCTGCAGTTTCCATTCACTATTGCTTGCAAAACAAACTTGCTCTACTATAAATAGAGCTTATTTGTGCTCAGTTTGAGTACAATAAAGCCATCAAACAGATGCTTTCCTCAAAATCACCTTCTCACTTCCAAATTTACCTTCCAAAGCAAGTCACTATCGGGTTTTTAGTTTGAGAGCAATTCCAACCAAACCAATCACACACACACCTCATAAACATCATATAGAAGTGATCCAAACACTCACAAGTGACCTGTAACACCAAAATCACAAAGTCCCCTCTCAAAAACCCAAAATAGGGCCTTTTTGCATTTTTCAAGCCATGTCTTGATTCAGTCACTTTCAAAACCAGATAAAGCCTCAAACACACTCCAAATATCATCCTTGAACTATCCTAAATGGTTCCATACATCTGGAACATCATTTGAGAGAGTTGTTATTTTGGCCACTTTTGCCCCTTTTGCAAGAAAGGGCCAATTTCCATTCCTGAGGTTTCCATCTGATTCCAATCACCCTAAAAGTTTCTAAGGGATCATTTGAGAATGTTCAAAGCATCAAAACATTTCTGGAACAAAGCACTTGGCAGATAGCCCAAAAAGCTCCAGGGGGGGGTAAGCATCACAACTTGAACTCTTTAAAATATGCCTTGCTTTGAGGTCCACTGATCATGCATCTCTTATACATGTTATATGTGTCGTGTTTGAACCAATTTATCATGTAATTCATGACTGTATCAAGAGGTAGCACAGAAAATGCACATTATGGCCTATTTCAAAACCACTATCGAGTTTTGAGGAGGATTAATTTTATGGAAAAACCACCACCACCATTGGATTCCTTGTGAAATTCTAGGCCAGATGCATATAAATTTTGTCTCCATCCATGGAGAAATGAGGAAGTTATGACCTTCACGTTTCTGACCAAAAACCTTGCCTTGCCTTGCCTTGGCCAGGTCAAGAACAAGGCAAGCCTTGTATATTTATGGCTGGGGTTTGATACATGGATGTATCACCACCCTAGTGGTAAGGCACGCATGCTGCACACAAGAGGTCTGGGGTTCGAATCCCCCTCGCCACAGACCCCTTTTTAATGTTTTTTTCACTTTTTTATTATTTTTCATATTATTTTTAATGATTTGAAAAATTAATAACTCCCTCAATCTTAATTATTTTTTATTGGTTATTTTTGCAAAAAATCATAAAAATGTTGAAATATTTTATTCCACAAAAAAATCAAATTTATATTATTTATTTAATATAATTAGTATTTTTGTGAATAAATTCATTTTTAATTGTTTTTAAACATTTAAAAGTGAATATTCATTTTGAAAATCAAAACCATATGAGTTCTAAATCATCTTGTGATTAAAACCTCATTTTTCAAATCTTAAACAAAAATCGCAAGTGGCTTATTCAAACTTATTTGGTATTTTTATCATTTTTATTTATTTTCTTTAAATATTTACTTTTTAAGGAAAACAAAATTAGGGTTTCTTTGATTTTCACCCTCACAAATCTTTTTAAAACACTTGGGCCTCTAATAGAGTGTAATACCCAACCCCTTTGTAAACCAAAACATTTTTGGGCCTCAGTCATTGTATAAGGCCCACTGCGTTTTCAAAAATCTCGACGCGATCGCCATTTTCAAACAAGTAACCCTGGGTCTCTCCTTGAGTTGTAAGCCCCATATCTTGTACAAAAATAACTCTTGGGCCTCTAATAGAGTGTAAGACCCAATCTCCTTTTAACCAAAACAATTTTGGGCCTCACATATTGTATAAGTCCCTCTGTGTTAAAAGGAAAAAAACCTCGGCACGATCGCCAGTTCAAAATATAACCCTGGGCCTCTCCTTGAGCTGTAAGCCCCATCACAGATACAAAAACACTTAGGCCTCTAATAGAGTGTAAGATCCAACCCCCTTGTACATAAAAACCTTGTGGGCCTCACATATTATATAAGTCTCTCTGTACAGTTTTCAAAACAACGGTGCGATCATCGTTAAAACTTGGGCCTCTCCTTGAGCTGTAAGCCCCAAAAATCTTTTCAAAACACTTTCTCATTTGATTTTGAATATAATATTGTTATCAATGCTTTCTTTGTTGAACAACTAAGAAAACAGCATGGAAGCTCTACAACGGGTAAGTGTTTATCCGCTTTCATTTATCGCTTTCATATGTATATAACTGTATTGTGGGGCTGCTTCACTGTAAGTCTTCTTTCACATCCTTTATATACTTGTCATATATCCATAGTGTAATACTAGTATAGTTATTAAGAGTTTTCCCCGGCAACTACGTCTAGAACTAGGTAAAGCCTGTTGGTCACTCTTAAATACAAACAAAACTAGATCCCCCATAGGATTACCAGACACCGTCTTCCCTCCTCTTGGGGTTAAACAATATGGAAACATGAAAGGCATTATTCTCGGTGAACCCTTTCTCAGACTGTCACTCTTAGAAATTGTCAAAGAAACTCTACTCCCCAGAGTTGATCTATTCTCCGTGAATAGCATCTCTTGAGTTTCTTCCAAATTCTCGAACTTTCCTGGCTTGATCTATTCTCTGTGAATAGCATGTCTTGAACTTCTCTTGGTTTGGGCACCCACAGGCTTCCTAAAAGCATCCTCGCCTCCTCTTGGGCTTTGTACAAGGACCCTTCGGCTTCTTTGAAGTTCTCATGCCTTCTCTTGGGCTTAATACAAGGACCCTGGCGACCTCTTAAAGGTATAAGACAGAACTTTGTCATCCTTTGCTAGAGCAGTCTTTCCAGCGTCAAAACTCCGGCCGTTGTAGGGTTGATACCCATCCCTTAATACTCGTGCCTCGTCTTGGGCATAGTACAAAAGATAAAACTCTAGACTTGGACAGTCGAAGACCCTTGAGTCTCAAATACATTCTCAAGTTCCCTTCAAACATAGGCAGAAACCCGGTCTCTCTCAGGAGAGTTCCCCACACTTGGACCCGCTTCAGGATCTCCAGAATCCACGACAGTAAGATAGCCTCCTCTTAGGCTTTGTACAATGATTCTCCTCAATGGAGCTAACCTTTTCAGACTCTCTTGTTAAGTATAAAATACTCTCTTGTTGAGTCAATCCCCTTTTAGCCTTTATCTCGGGCTTCGTACGAGACACTAAACACTCTCTTGTTGAGTATAAAAGACTCTCTTGTTGAGTCAAACTTTTAGCCTCTGTCTTAGGCTTCGTATAAGATAGATAAAATCACTCTCTTATTGAGTATAAAAGACTCTCTTGTTGAGTCAATCTCCTTTTCGCCTCTATCTCGGGTTTCGTACGAGACAGCAAATCACTCTCATGTTGAGTATAAAATACTCTCTTGTTGAGTCAAACTTTTTTAGCCTCCGTCTTAGGCTTCATATAAGACAGATAAAAGACTCTCTTGTTGAGTCAACCCTTTTAGCCTATATCTCGGGCTTCGTATAAGCGTTGGGTCAATCGCCTCCTCTTAGGCTTTGTATAAGGAAACCTCGGTTGAGTCAATCAACCTTTTAGCATCAAACCTGTGCCTTGCTCACAGCATACAAACATCAACAACTCCTCTTTAGAGATCACAAATTCTCTCTCATCCAAAACCTTTTTAGCTTCACATCTTGGGCTTTGAACAAGATACAAATCACTTTTAGCTTCATGTCCTGGGCTTTGAACAAGACACCAAAATAACCTTTTTTCTCCCATAGAATAGGAGGAACTACGATCGCTCTGATTTCCCTGTTTCATTAAACGGGAATACGTAGGTATAAGATTGAAAAATCTTAGCGAGCATACTAATCAAAAACCCATAATCAAGTATCTCCATCAAATCAACCCAAAAGCATCAAATCTAAACACATTACCAAAAACCTCACAAATAGTCCAGACATTGTGTTCTTAAAAAAATAACCGAAGAGGGGCCCACATCTTAATAGCATCTATAAACTAACAGTCAGCTGTTTAAACTCAGTTTGCAAGCAGGGTTAATTGGATACATCTATTTCCTTCCTTAATCAGCTTAACAGGATAAAAAATGAATCGAACTGTAGTACCCGAGCGATAGTGCTTCAAGACCACAAAAATCGTGCTACAGTCACTATCGAATTTTTCATTAGAGAGCCATTCCTGAAGGTGTGAGAAAAACACAAGAAAGGGGGGTTTGAATTGGGTTTTCAACTTTGAAATCTTTTTATGAAACTCAAACAATGATCATAAATAAACTAACAATAGAAAGACACACGATATATCCTGGTTCACTTGAAAAACTATCAAGCTAATCCAGTCCACACGCCAAGGTGATTTTGCCTTATACACCTGGAATTTCTCGATCATGGATAATTGGTCAGGGTTGCAGTCAATCAGCTGGTCGAATTTCCATTTGACCGACCCTACAGTGAGCTCATGGTATCTGCTACATGAGATAACCATCACCGTGGGGAAGGTCTCCCAAGAGCTGTGTGCAGTGATCTGGGGAGGATCCTCGAGGTGGTCAAGGAGGAAGAAATCCTTTGGCCGCGTGATACACATGGCAACTTGAGGGGGATGACTGGATGGCGAAGCTTCCCTTTCCTTCTTAGACTCAGAGGTCTCTCGTCGGGAAGCTTCTCCCTTCTTCGTGTACTATTTCAGGTGACCCTTCTTGATGAGGATCTCAATAGCATCCTTCAGATAAACGCAATCTTCGATCACGTGGCCGTGACTGTGATTGAAGCGGTAGTATTTGCTCTTGTCCATGCTTCCCTTTGATGTTGTTGGCTTAGGGAAATAGACACCCCTTGCTTAAATTCCACATTAATGCATTTGGAGAGAATGCGCTCGCGGGGAGCTGTCAACAAAGTGTATTCTGTGAAGCGACCAGCAGGTCCCTTATGCTCGCGAGGACGGTCGTCTCGCCGTCTCTCCTTGTCACTTTAGGGAGCCTCTAAGTCTTCCTTTTTTGTTGCCTTGGAATTCTCCTGATCCCTAGAATCCCAAGCCTTGTAGGCAGCTTCTTTCTCCTCGTACTGTGTATAAGCTTGGGCCTTATGGAGGATCTCGACCATGGTGCGGGGTGTTTCGATGCCCTCTACTTTGCGGAACTCACTTCGCGGCCTCAGCATGTCATACCCCAAATTTTGACCACAAGATTTCCCATCACTGTGAAGATACTTACCACAATATGGATGTACCATCATGCCTCATCAATCTCCTCAAGGATTATTGAGCATTCACTACAATCAAGAATTAGGGTTTTGAGTCCTCTCAAAGCACTTAGACAAAAGATCAATTAAGAATTGACATGATCTTCAACTTGTATAACCTCTCAAACATCCATTAAGGATCAAGAGGTCTCCCATATCAAGATCACAAGTGTCACCAAATTAGGGTTTTAGTCGGCCAAGGCCTCCAGATGAAAAATTCCATCTAAGCATGAGCCATTACCTCAAAACATGATTCAAGAAGCTCAAAGGGACCTCATGGACCCAATCATAGAGTCAAATTAACCTCAGGGGAATCATTTATCAAAAATCAGGAATTAGGGTTTCTTGACCTAATTCACCCCTAAGTTGACTTTTGAGGTAAGAAATGAACCAAGACCTCAAGACATGATTTGAGGGCCTCAAATACACCACATTGATCCATTTACAACAATGGATTGATCCAAGAAGCTTGATTCACAAGTTTCAAATTCATCTGGACCACAATTAGGGTTTTGAAGAAAAAGTCAACTGTACCTTTGACTTTGGACCAAGACATGTTCCCAAACCTTGGGACATGATTCAAGACACCCTAAAACACCTATGAAATCAATCCATTAGGTTTTAATTAGGTCAAGAACTTGATTGCATAGAAGATCACATAGTTTGGAATTCATCTGACAAAAAGTCAACTGTGCCCAAAATCAAGTTTGACTTTTTGAATTTTTTCACAAATGTGGCTCCCCTAAGTCCAAAACAATGTTAATGCATGGTTTTGATCATCCTCCACCAAGAAAAATAGGATTACTTGCAAAAAGGGCAACCATAAGAAACTTAAACTTTTCTAAGTTATGGAACAAAATGGATTTGGTGCCAACTTTGCAAGGTCATAACTCCTAAACCCCAAAGCCATTTGCATCCCTCCAAAGCTCAAATGAAAGTTCACAAGACATACTTCAAAAGTTTCAACTACAAAATATTCCATATCCTCATGGATTTTGAGTTATGGATTGATCAAAATTACAAAAACATGAAAATGACCACTTTTTCCAACACTTAATGAAATTTTGGACAGAATCTGCCTAGTTTTTTCACCAACTTTTGAACCATTTTTCACCTTGATCCAAGCTGAACCAGGTCCATTAGGGGACATCAAAGTTAAAGTATGTCATAAGAGCTTTCCAACAAGTACCAGATCATCTCCAAATTTAATTTGAGCAGGGAGTTACAACCCTAGGAACATGGCACCAAAAACTGTTTTCTTCCCAAGGCAGATTATAGGTCATTTGCTCGAATTGGATAATTTGTGCAATTACAAGCCTTGTAATCCTTCTAGAAACAATAAGGGTCAGATCAAAGCAAAAGATCTCTGAGTCTCATGCCTCTCAAGACAAAATATCATCATGTATACATGTGATATCTAATGATGCAAATGCCAAAAACTTCAAAGTTGTCATGGAGCATCCAATGGATGCATCAAGGTGGCATGGACTGAAGCAAATCCAACTGAATGAGTCAAGCCTTATCCCTGCAACAGAAGATCATAGGCCTGCAAAATTGACTCAAGTCAATGGCAAGAGGAGACTTGAGATTCCTTTTGCAAACCAATGGACAATGGGCTGTACTAGCCACCATTCACTATTGTTGCCAAAAGAAACTTGACACACTATAAATAGAGCTCATTTGTGGTCAGTATGAGTACACCAAAGCACCATAACACATGCTTTCCTCAAAATCACTCTAAAAAACCAGATTTTGCTTCTCATTCAAGCAACTTTCGAATTTTTCACTTGAGAGCAATTCTATCAAAACCAATCATGCCAATACCTCACATACATCATATATGAGTGATCCATGACCTTAAAACTCATCCGGAACACCTGAATCACAAAGTCACCCCCATTTTCTCAAGCTTTTTGGCCTGTTTACAGTTGAGGTGCCACAACAAGTTCTGAGCTGATTCAATCCATTCCAAGCCTTCAAACACATTACTTGAGGTCCATTGAAGTTGTCCACATCATTACACAACATATGTAACACCTCCAACATAGAATTCGATCACCAGCTGCAAGAGGTAAGTCTGACACTCTCAAACTCTATAATATATGCATCATAAATGTGTTTTCAAGTTACAAACATGTTTCTGAACTTATGTTGAGTGTTTCCCCTCAATCAATTGCTATGTATGAATCGTGTATAGGATTTCATGATGTTCTTGCAAAAATTAGGGTTCTTGTGATCATCTTCTGATTTCTCACTCCACACTTAATATAAATGCAATTAATTTATATGGTTGTAATCCTTGTTCAAAAACGAGCAAATTTCATGTTTACAAAAGACATTTTCATTGAGTAATCAGAGAGATATGAGAGGTTTTGCAAATCTGGAAAACCAGAGCTCGCGCGAAGAAGATGGCTTGTTCTTGGCGTCATTTTTCAAATTTTGAATATTAGAATATTTTTATATTTTTATTAATTGATTCAAAAATTAATTTCTCTCTGACTTTTAATGTTTTTGAATTGATTCTTTTTGTCAAAATTCACAAAAATGTTAAAATATTTTATTCTACAAAAATTTCACAAAAATATTATTTATTTTATATATTTAATATTTTTGTAATGAATTTATTTTTATTTGTTTTTAAGCATTTAAAAATATTTCTTTCTCTTGATTTTTCAAATTCAAATGATTTTCAAGTCATTCTATGGATAAAACATGATTTTTCAAATATTAATCCAAGATCACAACTTGTTTTTTCATACATGTTTGATAATTTTGATCATTTTATTCAAATTAAATACATTTTAAAATCAAATTAGGGTTTTAATTATTTTCACCCTCACAAACATTTTTCAAGACACTTTTGGGCCTCTAATAGAGTGTAAGACGCATCCCTTGTCACATAAATAAATTTTTGGGCTTCAGTCACTGAATAAGTCCTACTGTGTTTTTTTGAAACCGCGGCGCGATCGATGCCTTTTAAACAAAGATCATCTGGGCCTCCCTTTTGTTGTAAGTCACATATTTCTTCTCTTTCAAACACTTTTGGGCCTCTAATTGAGTGTAAGACCCAACCTCCTTTGTACATAAATAATTTGGGCCTCAGTCATTGTATAAGTCCCGATACGATTTTCAAAATAAACGGTGCGATCACTGTTTTTCATCTGGGCATCTCCTTGAGTTATAAGCCCCAACTCTTGTATAAAAATAACACTTTTGGGCCTCTAATAGAGTGTAAGACCCATCCTCTTTGTAAATACAATAATTTGGGCCTCAGTCATTATATAAGTCCCTCTGTAATTTTCAAAACTACGACGCGATCATCGCCTTTTCAAAAGAATTCATCTGGGCCTCTCCTTGAGTATAAGCCCCAAACTTCTTTTAAAAACAACTTTCTTCTTTGATTCAGATTCAAATTCAAAGTTATTATCAAAACTTTCTTCAGTTTCTTAAATAACTAACCATACAGCTGTGATTACAATGCTTGGGCTTGCACAGCTGTAAGTTCAACTATTTCTTCTACACATACTTGTTTATATATTTCATCTGTATATGTATGCTTGTATATACTTGCTTTGAGTTTTCCCCAACAATTAGGTCTAGGTTTAGATCAAACTAGTGGTTACTCTTTCAATATAGTCAAAACTAGTTCCCCATAGGAAATTCCAAATACAATCTTGCCTCCTCTTGGGCTTATATAATATGGAACAGAGAAAGGCATTATTCCTGGTGAAACTTTTCTCCAGACTGTCCAAACTTAGAAATATATGTGTACAAGAAATTCATTTCCCCAAAGAGGATTAATTCCCGGTGAAACCTCTTTTGAATTTCTTCAAACCCTAGAATTGTTCTGCAAAGAATGGACTTATTTCCGATGAAACCTTTCTTGAACTTTTCTTAGGCTTGGACCCACAGGCTTCCTAAAAGCATCCCTAGCCTCCTCTTAGGTTTTGTACAAGGACCCACAGGATTCTTAAAAGTTCTTAGCCTCCTCTTGGGCTTAATACAAGGACCCAAAGGCCTCCAACAGGTATAAGACAGAAATTAGTGATCTTTGCTAGTTCAATCCTCAGGAGAGTCGGAATTCCAGAACATCAGACCATTATAGGGCCGATCTTCATCCCTTAAAACCATAGCCTCCTCTTGGGCATCATACAAAGTTCTTTCTTTGCAACCATAACCTCTTCATACCAGTAGACTTGGAAAGTCTCATCTCCTCTCGGATCTCAAAGAAACCCTCAAGTTTCCTAAAAGAACAGGAAAAACCCTGATCATTTCATCAATCTCCAGCAGAGTTAAAACCTCTACAGGTTTTTATACTCAATTTTAAACCTTTACCATCGGTAAAACCCTAACAGAATCAGAACCTCAGGGCATCTGATATTTCAACTCTTCTTCAAATCCCCAGCAAGAGTTGATTCCCCAATGCAGATTAGACCTGTCTCTGGATTTCAATAATTTTCAGCAGAAGCCAGCCTCCTCTTAGGCTTCATATAAGAATTTCCCCAACCAGCCTCCTCTTAGGCTTTGTATAATGATTTTCCTCAGTAGAGTTAGCCTCAATCTTGGGCTTTGTACAAGACATATAAAACCTCTCAAGTGGAGTCAATCTCTTTTTAGCCTCAATCTTGGGATTTGTACAAGACAGACAAAACATTCCCCGAAAAAGTCAATCTCTTTTCAGCCACAATCTTGGGCTTTGTACAAGACAAATATAAAACTCCCCTAGTAGAGTCAACCTTGGGCTTTAAACAAGGCATACATAAAAAAAACATCATCCCCTCAGAGGAAATCAAGAGTTTTCTCTGTAAGTAGACATTTCTCTGTACATCACACATCAAACAAATAAATTAAGCAAACCCTAATTCCTGATAATTGCTGTAAGTGGCACACTTGTCGATTCAAAAATCCAAGTGGTGGTCTTTCTTTTATCCTGGTTAAAACTTCCTCTAATTGCTGTAAGTGGCAAGCCTCTGGATTATTTACATCCAAGCCAATGTCCCTCTCTTAGCATGGAAGGCTTCTGAGGAAAAATGGCATTGCTCTACACTGAGTTAAAGTTTCTTCCTTCAGGACAATCCCCTTATAAAGGAAATTATGGCATTGTTGGATTCCATACATTCCAGTTAAAGTAATTCCCCTTTATAACCAATCCTTCCATAACTGTGATGAATATGTGAAATATCTCCCTTTAGAGATGACAAATTCTCTCTCAGTTAAACCTTTAGCTTCAATCTTGGGCTTTGAACAAGATACAAAAATACTCAATAAGCTTCAATCTTGGGCTTTGAACAAGACACAAAAATACTCAACCAGCTTCAATCTTGGGTTTTAAACAAGACACCAAACATCTTTCCTCCCATAGAATAGGAGGTACTACGATTGCTCTGATTTCCTTGTTATCTTTACGGGAATACGTAGGCATAAGATTGCGAAATCTTAGCGAGCACACATAAATAAAAAAATCTTTAGGTCCAGTACCTTACCAAAAACAGCAGAAAATCCGAAAATAACAAAAACATCTTCTCAACACTCCCAAGGGAGAAATTTTCCAACCCATGAGAGATAAACACCAGAAAGTATTTAAACATGCCATAAAAGGTCTATGGATAACCATATATACACTGGGTGATTGATAACTTCCCTTTGTGTAACCTGACCCCGACCCCCCCAATCTCTTAGCATTTGTTAAAGAAAACATTTGCATGCAAGGTTAGTGGTCGCGTCACCGACAAAAATCGCACGCTACACAGCCCCTTCTCGAGGAGGTATTTCTTCATATGGTCCGTTGTGTGGACCTCTACAGTTTCTTTGTTGAATCTCTCAATGTAAGCACGCAGGGGCTCATCCTTGCCCAGAATGATGCCTTCGAGAGTGGCTTCCGACTTGGGATGACATCTAGAAGTAGTGAAGTGTTGGGCGAACTGCTTCTTCAGGTCCTTCCACGAGGTGAGTGAACCCCAAGGAAGACTCTTATACCAGGTTATGACCCCCTTCCTGAGGGTGATGGGGAACAACCTGCACTTAATTGCTCCGCTCATGTTGTGGTAATGGAGCATGGCTTTAATATTTTCTATGTGGTCGCTAGGATCTGTGGTGCCATCATAGAGAGCTAGAGGATGAGGCTTCTCCAGCCCGCGAGGAATACAGGTGTCCATGATCTCCTGATATAGGGGTCCATGGATATCGTCATCGCTGCTCGTGCTCGATGACCTCCATGGGGAGTGGCTGCGCCATTTAATTCTGTTGTGTCGAGGAGAATGTCTGCGCTGTCGACGATGTTCAAGATGTTTTTCTGAGGGCTTGGTCCTCTTTGGGGCAGGAGACCGTCTGGATCTCCGAGGAGGAGTACGGTGTCGTCTCCTAGTGACCACTTGCTCAGGTTCTTCCGATTTCGATCGTCCCCTGACTGGGGAAATGCTCCTGGATCTGTCTCGCTGACGTTTGTGAGGGGGAGATAGAGGGCGTGGAGATGGATTGTGAGGCCTTTGAGAAGGAAGTTGCTCCTGAAGGGCATGCTCCAACATGTTAATCTTCTCGCCCTGTTGGAAGAGCAGGTAGTTGGACTTGTTGAGAGAGGCAATTTGGGCGGCTGTGCTGGGGTCAGCATCTTGAGGGACAGGTATGGGCTGAAAGACGTGACTGGAAGTCTGCAGGCATGGTTTCACATCATCGGATGAAGGAGATGCAGTCTTTTCGTCCCGGTGGTCAGTCTCATGGATCGCAGCTCCGGGGTTGTGGGGGTCGACGTTATCCAAGGTAATGGCGACAACAGAATCTTGATGGGCATCATCATTTCGGTTGGAGGTTATGATGACCGAGGGAATTTTAGAGAGTAAGCTTTGTTCTTTTAGTTAAAAAGATGAGGGATCTTGGTTCAAAAAGACGGAGAAGCGACGTTTCCACAGACGACACCACTGATCTGAACGATCAGAATGGATCCTCGTGGCCTTCCGTGTAGAGCAGCGATGATGGTTGTATGAGAGGAGGGGGTGTGCCTGCAAGGTACTTCGATGCCAAAGTAAGTTTGGGCTAGAGAGAAAGCTAGTACGGAGTGTATAGGTATTGAGTTAGAGTATTGAGTATCAATCAAACCTGGCCCTTTCAAGTGAGAGGGTATTTATAGAAAAATCCCCCAGCGCGGGGCCAAGGTCTCCCATGTGGCGGAAATATCTGGTCGGCCAATGGGAGACTGCCAGGTGGAAGGTCTAGCAAGTGACCTTTTGACCTGGTCCAACTGTCCCCGTGAACTCCGGAGGGGCAGTTAGTCGCATGAACTGTCAAGTGCGTGAGGTGGACGTCCCCAACGGCCATATTGTGCCCAACGGCTAGATTTTGCCCAACGGCTAGATTGACTGAATCCAGTTATTAGGCCTTGCCAAGAGCTGGACTGGGTTGGCCCTTGCCCTACCATGGGCCAAGTGCCTGCCCAGTCCAGAACAGAAATCGTGCCACACGAAAAGAAAAGGTAACGGTCTCGTATTAATAAAAAACTTTCGTCGATTAATCAAAGGTAACCTATCATGATCCCAAAGTATAAAAAGTGATCTCGATGATCATCACTACAGATTTCAAATAATGAAGGTTAACAACCTCAATAATCGACATTCGCCAATCTAAAGACTTCATAGACCAACATAGAAAAAAGAATTGAAATGGAAATAAAATCGAAAATGAGATGAAAAGAAAACATGGTCTCATCTTAATCATGATTTTAAATCGATAAATCGATAATCTATGATTTTAGACTTTCATTGACCAAAATGAAAAGAAAATAAAAAATCTAAAATGAAAATCAGATCTAAAAATTAATAACATATAAACAAAGAAATGATTTTTTTAAATGAAGTATAATTTAATAAAAAATCAATGAACAAAGAAAGGGGTGCATTATTGTAACTGAGGTGTGAATGAAAAAAAAGATTGGAATCATGTGGGCTTTAAGCCCATCATCCAAAACATAGTAAAAAAATAACAAAAAGAGGAAGGGGTATGCTGGAATTGAAGATGCAGTATGATAGGGCTAGGTATTCCTCACGGATAGGTATTCTAGACAACTACATTGCACATTACTCAACTTATTTTAAAACATATAAGAAATTAAAACCGGTCAAAATGAATTGAAGAGCAGGGCATTTCGCAGCAAAATTAGAAAAAGAGAAAAACGACTTGCAACAATACAAAGTCAGTCTCAAACAAAGTATTCCTCAGAAGAGAAAACGATTTCTTCTTCATCATCGCACGAATCAATGATCCAAGGGAAATGGTAAGATGATTTAAAGAGATCCAACCTTCTCACGTCTCAACTTCATTTCGTTTCCGGTATTTGATTTGATTCTCAGTTCATCTTTTTCTTTCTCTGTTTAGGTTTATGTTCTGTTTTTGGGTTGAAAGTGGTTTTGAGATTCAAGATTTCACTCTCTTCTTCTCTGTTTCTATTCGTTTTGTTTGGGTTTTAGAAGATGGTTTGGTTTTGGAAATGTTTGAAGGCTGTTGATTGAGGGAAGGTTGAAGGAGCAAGGTTTGTTGGAAACTATTGGTGTTGCGTGTTTATGGGCTGTGAATAGAGGGCGAAGAAGGTTGTAGATGAATGGGAAAGGTGTCGGTTAGAAGGTTAGGAATTTGTGGTGTAGAGCTTGTTTGGGAGTAATTTGAGCAGAGTGATTTTGGCTTCATGAAGCTTCCCAAATAAGGTGAATTGAGGTTGTATTTATAGTTGAGGTTGGGTGAAATTTTGCTGCTGTTTTGTGTGTATTTTGTAAGTGTGTCGTTTCTACGTTTTCACTTATTCGCTGCGTTTTGGGATTTGTTGGTGTGGAAAATCAAGGTATGGCTTGTGTGGGGCAGGATTTCAGAAGGTTTTATTTTAGTGTAGAATCATTTGCTGCAGGTTATGTACCAGTTTGCAACGCGTAAAGGTGTGGTGCGTATTATTGTGTGGTATGAAATTATGGTATGCATTACGCTTTGTGAATGGTTGTGCTGCTTGTTTCATGGTTTGTAGTGTCTGGTTAGTAATTTACTTCATGGCTGTGGGACCGGTTTGCGTTTTGGTTTGATTTTATGCAGGTAGTTGTGGTACGTACATCATATGCAGCAGTCTCACATGAAGACAAACCCATGGCTATCTGCGTAATTTGGTTGATTATTTTGTATGTTGTAGGTTAACATGGTGGGACCAGCTTGTGGCATCATGACTTGAAAATAGCTCGCGTGGGGTCGGGTCATTTGCAGCAGCAGTGTGGGTATTGGCAATGTTATATATTGTGAGGCGTAATGAACGCTTGTTGGTTTGGATATTAGTGACTTGGCTTGTGGATGTATGGTTCTTTTTTGTAGCTACCCCTTTTGTAACTTTTGTATAATTGTTAATGGGCCTTGTGTTTTTTGAATCAGATGGTTTGTGAAAGAAATTAATAAATGGACCTTTTAAAAAAATGGGTTTGAATATGTAAATGAAATTGGGCACTTGAGAAACTTACGTTTTTGACTTGATTTATGACATTATTTATAATTTGTAACTCCATGTCCCTTGCGTGAACAAACTCAGAATTGCATTTGAACTTGGAATGATAATGCCATACTCGAATTTAATTTTAGAATTGCATTTGAATCAATCTCATCCTCTTTGAATTCCTCACTAAAAATCACAATTTAAAATGGATGAATTAAAGCTTTTCTTGCCACTTAATCAACCATAGACCACGATTTGAAATTAATTGACCAAAAGCATTCCTTATTGAAACAACATGTCCATGCCCTAGAATTAGAGATCATGCCTTGAAAGATGAATCTTTAAGCTCATGACTAACATTAGAACCATTGGGAACTTGTCTACATTGTATCACAACTTACACAGTTTAAACCAATGTCATTTTGATTGTGAATGAACCAAGAAGCTTACTTTGAAGCACACATCCCTAATTGAGCGCTGGTGGTCCTCAATCATGAAATACTAGACATTGCCATAGCCTGATGAACCTGACCCATTAATACTTGTCTTGACTGGGAGCAAAACCCTAACTAGAGCCTCGGATGCCCACACCAAATAAACTCAGTATTATAGCCTTGATCTTGAAACCAACCTTTGTCTAACCAAGCAAACTAAGCCAACACCAGATGAACTCCAGTCCCTATTGCACACACTTCTGACTGGATGAGCCCCAAATGAAACTTGATTCGATTCAATTTAACCTCATGATAGAAACAACATTGTTTTTTTGGATTTTCTGAATAATGGTTAGTGGATGAATGTACAGATGATAATTATACAAGTAGGACAAATTTGGGGTATGACAGTTAATAGCTAAAGGATACCTACAAAAATCTGGTTTATACTACTTAGAAGTGTTTGTACCTGTAGCTAGACATGAAACCATAAGATTGGTTACTGTTATAACTGCAAATAGGTATTGGAATCTAATACATTTAAATGTAAAATCATCTTTTCTAAATGGTCCATTGCAAGAAAATTTTTATGAGTTACAAACTCCTAGATTTATGATAGAGAATAAAGAAGGGATGGTGTACAAGCTGCATAAAGCCTTGTACGTGCTTAAATAAGCTCCAAGGGCATGAAATATGGAAATTGATTCATTTTTCAAGCATTAGGGATTCAAAAAATATGAAATGGAGTATGGTGTGTATGTGTATCATAGCTCTAATGTCAATGCGATCTTGGTGTGTCTTTATGTAAATGACATACTACTTATAGTGAGCTGTAATTCTGAGATAAACAAGTTCAAAAGGGTTATGATGAAAGAATTTTCTACGACTAGCCTTGGAAACATGGTTTATTTTCTATAGATGGAGATTTTACACAATAATAAGGGAATCATTGTGCACCAACTGAAATATGAGCTTGAGTTGTTGAAGAGATATGAGCTGAGGAATTATAAGTCTGTAGTCACACCTGTAGAGACAACCCATAAACTGGATTCTAGTGTTGATGGTGAGGAAGTAGATGGTACAACTTTCAAACAGTTGATTGGATCTTTGAGATATCTATGTAACACCAAGCCTGACATATGTTATGCAGTTGGAATGGTAAATAGGTTTATGTGTAAGCCAAAGTGGTCACATTACCAAGTTGCAGTCGTGATACTATGTTTTGTAAAGGGAACTCTAAGGCATGGATGTATGTTTCCATCTGGAGTGTCAGATGATGTTAAGCTGATATGATATTCAGTCTTATACTCGTCTGAAGATAGAGTGGACAGAAAGAGTACAACAGGGTATCTGTTTATGTATTTAGGAGCTCACATTTCATAGTGTTTCAAGAAGTAACTAGTGGTTAAATTGTCAACTTGTGAAGCGGGATACATAGTTAGTGCTTTTTTGCGTGTCAAGCTGTTTGGCTTATGAATTTGCTGCAGGAACTGAAGTTCAAGGTGAGCAAATCAGTAAGGTTGATGATTGACAACAAATCAGCCATAAGTCTTGTCAAGAATCAAGTGTTGCATGGAAAAACGAAGCACGTTGATACAAATTTTCATTTTCTGCGCAATCAAGTTCAGAATGGAGTGTTTGAGGTTGTTCACTGCAGCACTCTTAAGTAACTTTCAAATGTTTTGACCAAGACAATAAAAAATGAACATTTCATCAGTTTGAGGGGTGAAATTGGTGTTGTTGATTTTTTAATCTTGAATATGAATTAAGGGAAGATGTTAAATGTAATTCAAATTCAAGTTGTTTAGCTTTAGTTTCATTTGATATGCATTTGAGTTTGAGCTAGTGTATATAAACTGAAAGTTAGTTACAACTGAAAAAAGAAAAATTGAGTTTGTTGAGATTGAAAAATTCTGTTACAGTTAGTTATGTTATTTTCCTCTCTCTCTCTCTCTCTCTCTCTCTCTCTCTCTCTCGCCCTCTCTCTCTCTCTCTCTCTCTCTCTGCAATTCTTTCAATCTTCATCGTCTTCTTATTCTTATTCATCAACGGAGTTTCATTGTTAACTCCAACAATTCAGTGGTCATTGAGAATTGATCATCATCTCTCTTCGGAAGAATATGGTAATTATACTATGGTCCTTAGCCAAACTGCTTGAACCAAAGATGAAATGCAGACTTTCTACGTAAGTTTATATGTTATGAAACTTTTAGTAATATCTTCTTTGACTCTATAATTAGCTTAACGTGTAATATGTTTAAATTGTTTTCAATATATAGAGTTGTTGAGCAACACAATATGTTGAATGAAGTTAGAAATAAAAGGTCCATATTTTATACACCTTCGATAAGTGGATTACTTGTGACAATCATTTATCTTTAATTACATGTCTGGTTATATATTCATGTAATGTTTAAATTTGTAGATGAGAAAACAGACAGGAAGATACGAGGGTGGTCTGTATGTCATGAAACATGTGATAAACGTTGTCTCTACTTGCATTGTCGATTCTTGGGAGCGGGAATATATATATATATATATATATATATATATATATATATATATATATATATATATATATATATATATATATATATATAAAGTAACATATTAAGGATTAATAGCACATGCATAAAAGTTTGTTATTATTTAAAAATCAAGTGATCTTTGAAAGACGTTCGTACACATTGGGCATCTTACTTCAATGCGATTTATAGGCCATACTGGTCACAATGATTTTGTAATATATCTTTGCAATATTTTTGAGTTTGATGTTAATAATATTTAGATTTGTTTAACATTTCTATACTATATTGAAGTCATATTTTACTGCTTACATATAATGTTTACATATAAGCCATATTTTAGTTTTAAAATTTTGTGCTTATGTTGGTTCATATTTTGTTGTGGTAGAAAATTTAATATGCAGTACAGGTAGTGTAAAAAAAATGGGAACATATATGGAATTTAAAAAATAATAATAATAAAGTACTTCACGACAGTTGCAATAGTGAATCGTAATAAAAGGTAAAGCGGCAAATATTATATACTATGGTGTGGTTGAGAATCGAATTCATGCCCTTTAAACATTTCATCACAATTGATTGATTAATATGTCTGTGGTGAAATGTGGCGAGCTACTTAATTTATCACAAGGGTCACACGTTTGTGATGAAAAGTAGCATACTTGCTACCACATCCTACGGTACTACAGTTCATCAACCGTGATGATATCCATTTCAACCCTTTTTGTAATAATGTGTTATGCCATTTTTTTATAATAATTTATTTTAAATTAAATTTTTAAAATAAATTTCATCTAAAAAAACTTGTATCAAACCAAACATTAAACTCTCAGCAAATTTACCTATATTAATTAGTTAATCCTAAGATAGTAATCCTAAAAAGACTAGTTAAAAGACATGTTATATTTGACATTATTTTTGTCAAAAATGACCGGCTAAAAACTGCATTAAAAAATCCATCAGCATCAAGTTGTAGAGATGATTACGGAGTTAGCACAAAACATTAATCCTTGTTTTAAACATTACTCTCATCACAAAAGATAGCATGTGAAACCAAAGAAAATAATGGTACAAAATTTTAAGATAAGAGAAAAAATGGAGAGCTTTGTATCTTACCGAGGAAATGGGGACAAAGCATAAGTCAAGAAAGGGAGATCACCGGCCAAAACACGCATTTGGTTTGCCGAAACATGCCGCACGGACAAAAATGAATCACTTATATATATAAACAAATCTCCCTCACTTCATATTTATCTTCTCTCTTTTTCTAGTTGGTAAAACTCTCTCTGAGTTGCACTTTCAAGAATGGAGAGAAGAAAACAGCATCACTTTGTCCTTGTTTTCATGAAGAGGCAATCACAAACTTGGAACCCTAATTGTTGACTGAATGCCAGGGGTTGTATTGTAACTTTACTATTCAAACTCTTTTTGATTATTAAGATTTGAAAAACAAAGACAAATGATTGGTTAGATAGGAAAACACAGGCATACAGGATGGAGCCAGGCAGTGGTATAGTTGTAGTTTTATGGTTCCTTTATCTCTAATTACGTTTCTAATGTATTTCTTATGATAATATATAGTGGTGCTTCGATTGTGGCAACGATGTATCTACAGATAATAATTTTGGTTCATTATACTTACTCTTGTGCTAGCTTTCATTATAATTGGTGATTAAATTGACACTATACTTGATGTTTGTTATATTTTTATTATGGATGCTATGCTCACAATTTCATCAACAAAACATTTGCGTAGATATTATGGTATTAGTTAGAGTATGTATCAAGGTTATGAGATTTTTTGGAAATACTAAAACGAGTATGTTATTATAAATTTAAAATATAAAAAAAAAAGTGAAGTTTTGTTTACACCTAGGATGTATAGTGATTCGACTATATCGTCCTCGCAAGAGCCTACTCCATTATTCAATGGTTTCTCATTAAAAATTAATTTTCTTCCACAGTGATTTGGAAAATGTTACACCAATTCATACGATCCCATAATCCACAATAATGCTGAGAAACTAAATCTGCTATTAGGATCTTGACTTGTATACATCCTTGATGTTGAACTCTCTGCAAAATCCTTACTCGATTATCGCTTCTTGAACCTTCCGTCTTCACCAACCTGCTCTAAGTATTCGTATGTTACAATCCCCCTGATCCCACTGATATCTTCAGCGATGAACTGTTTGAAGATTGAGAAGAACTCCTACGTTGTATGTAGACTTCGACACAACACTACCAAGGTCACTCTGGAGAGAATATCCTCATTCTTTTTACTAGAATTTCTTACCACCAGTCACAATTGTACATGGCAAATATATTTAACGTCGAGTTGAGTAGTCGGATAAGGGTGAACACGGACCAGACAATGGTAGCAGGAGAAATCGTACAATGAAGAGAGCTAGACAAGCCTCATGCATAACCCGGACCGAGCATAGAAACCGATTCCCACCCTGCCGAGTTATCACGAGTCCGGGTACTTCACTCTACCCGGCATTGGTGCCGGAAACATGCTCGTCAAGTGACACTCCATCTTTTGTAACGGCGGTGGCACATCAATACGGACGTTATCAAGGGCTTCAATGCCTGTATTCAAGGATGAAGGTTACGACAATAATGGCTGCATAACGCCAGAAGTCCAAGAGGCTTCTCTTAATGGCTTGAATTAAAGAACAGATTATATAATGGGGCTCCCACATGAGGGATAAACAAGACATCCATCTTGAGGCAATATACAACACTCGTATAGCCCTCAAATCCCCAGATATTTGTCTCAACACACTCAGCAAAATAGACAACGTAACTTTCTTTGCACCTAAGAGAAGGAGAGTTAGCACTTTTGGTGGTCTAACCATTTTTGGCTAGAACATTTGGCGCCCACCGTGGAGCCTCGGTAAAACTTTCCCAGGACACGCCCCTCACTGACGACATGACTTTTGATGGAGACCCTCCAGACATGGCTCAACTACTAGCCATGATGGAAACTATGAGACAACATAATGAAACATTGCAAGATATTATACAAGAGTTGCAACAGCAAAGTCAAGCTGACGCTGATAGTGAAGAGGAGGTTCTCGAACCTCAACCTCTCTCTCAAGAGATCTGGGACGACCACGTACCCGAAAACTTCAAAGCACCATCATTAGCTTCCTATGTTGGGAAGACAAATCCTCAGGAGCATGTCACTGCTATCAACAATCAAATGGCCATAGTTTCCCCTTCGGACTCACTGAAGTGTAAACTCATGGACGAAACTTTGAAGGACGTAGCCCTAAGATGGTACATGAGCCTTCCCCGGCTCTCCATCACAAGCTACCAAGACTTAACTAAGAAGTTAGTACAACACTTCTTGGCAAGCAAACGCCGGAAGGTATCCACGACTGCATTGTTTAGTGTTCGACAGAAGCAGGCGAAACCACTACGTTAATACTTGGCTCCGTTCAACGAGGAAACTCTCAAAGTATCTCATCCGAATCAGGAACTGTTTGTGGGGGCTTTTAACATGGATTGCGAGCTGGGCAATTCAACGAGTCCTTGGCTCAGAAGCTGGCTATCAGCACTTACGAGATCAGTACCCTGGCCGAGTGTTACATCAAAGGGGAGGAGAATAACCAAGAGAAAAGAGCCCGGGACGATCATGAAAAGACAAAAAGTAAAGAAGAGGTGTCAAACAGGAGAAAAGAGCATCATCTATGAGCTGCGCACGAACGATATGCTCCCAGACCTTACAGATAGCCGTACGAGCCAATCAGAGACCTCACCCCGCTAAATACAAGCAGGGGAGACACCCTTAAAGAAGTCGGCCACATGAATCTATTACCTAAGCCCCAACGTCCCAAAAGAGACAATGCAATTATGGGAAGGCAGCCAGAGGCTTGGTGTAGCTACCACCGTATACGGGGACATCACACCGAGGACTGCCGGCAGTTGAAAAAGGAAATCGAAGCCCTAATTCAAAAGGGACACCTCTTTGCATAAGTGAAGGATGCTCGACCGCAAAATAACAAAAGAAGTCCTCGCCAAGAAGATCAGGGATCAGAAAAAGTGTCCCGAAAGAAAAGATCAGATACTGAAGAGGGTCACAAAACAAAGACAGCCCGACACACCCTATACACCATTTACGGGGGGTTCGTCGGGGTGGAGAAACAAGTTCATCCAGAAAGAGGTATGCTAGAGCAGTTATGCACATTGATCAGAAACCCCCAGAGAGAACGAAGGGTGACTTAGATGCTGTAACATTCTCCAAACAAGATGCCATAGGAGTCTTGGCGCATAAGAATGATCCCATGGTTATTAAAGTACAAATAAGAGATTGGAGCGTGAAATGGGTACTGATAGACCCTGGAAGTTTAGCCGACGTATTGTATTGGGATGCATTCAAGGGAATGGGGCTTGATGCAACCGAATTGCTACCATTCAAAGGCAGTCTAGTAGGATTCTCGGGAGAACAATGTCAAGTGCTAGGACATCTAGCATTACCGACTACCTTCGGTAACACGGCGAACGCAAAGACCGTCCGAGTAAGGTACTTAATAGTCAACTTTTTCACCGTATAATTTCATTATAGGCCGACCGTCATTCAACGCCCTGGAAGCTTCGCTTTCAACTCTATATCTGGCAATGAAATTTCCACTTGGAGATGGACGGGTTGGAATTATTAAAGGCAACCAGGGGCTGGCCAGAAAGTGTTACAAGGACAGCTTGAAGTTGAAGAGAAAAGAGCCCAGAGAAGAAGCAGATCCCAAGAGTTCCCTCAAAGTCAACCTGGTCGACATTGACCCGCGTGATGATGCAATTGAAGAGAATATAATCCCCAATGAAGAAACAAAGCCAGTTCAGATTAGGCATCTGCCATCCAATGTTACGCACATAGGAGTCAATTTATCTACGAAAGAAGAGAAAGAGATCATCCAAGTACTAAAAGACAACGTGGACCTTTTCGCATGGAAGCCCTCAGACATGCCTGGGATAGATCCCAATTTCATGTGTCATCATTTAGCTATCGACCCAAATATCAAGCCGATCTCTCAAAAGAAAAGAAATGGTGGTGATGAAAGGAGGAAGGCAATGGCGGAGGAAGTCGAGAAGTTGTTACAAGTCGGGTTCATCAAAGAGATCAAATATCCAACTTGGTTATCTAACGTAGTGATGGTGAAGAAGAAATCGGGAAAATGGCGAATGTGTGTGGATTTTACGGATCTCAACAAAGCTTGTCCTAAGGATCCGTATGCACTGCCAAATATTGACCGACTAATAGATGCTACCTCAGGTTTCCGTCTACTTAGTTTCATGGATGCATATTCTGGGTACAACCAAATCCGCATGAATCCCATTGATGCACCAAAAACCGCTTTCATGACCCATCAGAGCAATTACTACTATGAGGTCATGCCATTCGGACTAAAAAATGTTGGGGCTACTTATCAGAGGTTAATGGATAAGGTATTTGCTACTCAGATAGGGAGGAACCTCGAGGTCTATGTAGATGACATGGTGATTAATACAAGCAAAAACCGGCTGCACGTGCATGATCTAACTGAAACCTTCACATCCGTCAGAAGCTACAACATGAGGTTGAACCCGGACAAATGTACCTTTGGAGTATAAGCCGAGAAATTCCTCAGATTCATGCCCACCAACTGAGGAATAGAAGCAAACCTGGACAAATGCCTGGCAATAATAGACATGAGAAGCCCAACCACGAAAAAGGAGGTTCAATAGCTGACAGGGAGGTTGGCAGCATTGTCACGATTTCTACCATACGCAGGGGACAAGTCAATTCATTTCTTTGCATCCATAAGGAAACCTAAGGAGTTCGAATGAACAGAGGCATGCAAAGAAGCTTTTCAAGAAGTAAAGTGTTTCCTGTCCTCACCTCCTATCCTAGTAAGGCTAAAAGAAAATACACATCTTGTCTTATATTTGTTAGTCACTGATAAAGCCCTGAGCTCGGTTTTGGTACAAGATAGAAAAGATGGAGAGCGACCTATATACTTTATCAGCGAAGTCCTAAAAGGAGCAGAGTTAAGATACCAAAAGATTGAACGTTTAGCATTGGAAGTAGTCATTACCGCCCGAAAACTGAGACATTATTTTCAAGGTCATCCCATCACAGTAAAAACGAACTACCCTATCAAGAAAATACTAAGGAAACCCGACTTAGAAGGACGAATGGTCAAGTGGGTAGTAGAGCTTTCCAAATACGACATCAACTTTATACCCTGGACCAGTATTAAGCCACAGACATTGGCTAATTTTGTGGTTGAGTTAAGTGCACCGGTTGGAGAAGAAATTTCAAGCAGATGAATCCTCTATGTAGGTGGATCTTCAAATCTCAAAGGAAGTGGAGTCAGGGTCATTTTGGAAGGACCCGACGAGCTAACATTAGAGTACTCTTTATGTTTTAATTTTCAGGTTAGTAACAACCAGGCGGAGTACGAAGCCTTGATTGCAGGAATGAAATTGGCAAAAGAAGTCGGAGTAACAAACTTGTTGGTCAAAACTGATTCACAACTAGTGGTCTGACAAATGAAGAATGAGTACCAGGCAAAGGATTCCGTCCTAATAAAATACCTTCAAAAAGCTTCAGGAATGTCCAAAGCGTTCTCGGAATTCGAAGTCGTCCACATCCCAAGAGAAGATAATACCCGGGCCGAACTCTTAGCCCGGCTAGCCAGCTCAAAAAACTCAGGAATAAATAAGACCGTAATTCAAGAAGTTCTTGAAGCACCTAGCATTCAATCAGAAGAAGTGTTAGCCATAGAGAATATTCAAGGGTGGATGAGACCCATCATCACTTATTTGACACATGAAGTGTTACCAGAAGACGCCAACAAAGCTCAGGAGATTAGAAGGATAGCTTCCCGGAATATCATAATCTCGGACACGCTGTATAAGATGGGAAGGTTGATGCCTATGCTAAGATGTGTGTCCGAGTCTGAGAAAGAGATGGTAATTAAAGAGGTACATGAAGGAGCCTGTGGTAGCCACATCGGTGGGAGAACACTATCCGGAAAGATTCTAAGAGTCGGGTACTATTGGCCACACATGATGCGAGACTGCACCGAATACGTCAGTAAGTGTGAAAAATGCCAAGTATTTGCTCCACTCAAACACTTACCAGCCGAGTCGCTCCATCTGATAACATCCCCGTGGCCGTTCTACCAGTGGGGAGCAGATATCTTAGGCCAATTTCCAGTCGCTTTAGGTTAGATCAAATTCTTAATTGTCGCAGTCGATTATTTTACACAATGGGTAGAAGCCGAGGCTGTTACTCGAATCTCTGTCGAGAAAGTTCGCAAGTTCTATTAGAAGATCATCATATGCCGATTTGGCTTGCCAGGAGTCATAGTCTCAGACAATGGAGCTCAGTTCGCGAGCACATTGGTTGTAGATTTTTGTAAATATTATGGAATACATAATAGATTCACATCGGTAGAACATCCACAAGCCAACGGCTAAGTCGAAGCCGCCAACAAGGTTATCCTAAATGGCATAAAGAAGAAGTTGGTGGAAGAAAAATGAATGTGTGCCGAGTACTTACCGGAGATCTTATTGTTGTACCATACAACACCGCATTCTACCACTAATGAAACACCTTTCAAGATGGTATATGGATCTGATGCAATGATACCGGTGGAGATCAACACTCCGACCTGGAGGCACGAGCACTTTGATGAAATCACCAACATGGAAAATTTGAACATATCGGCCGATCAGATAGAAGAAATCAGAGAAATAGTACGGATCAGAGAAACTGCCGCAAAACAGAGGGTGGCAAGAAGGTACAACCTAAAGGTCTGACAAAGAGATTTCCAAGAAGGCGACCTGGTCTTGAAGAAAATCGCAGACCCAAAAAGCAAGGGAAAGCTCGCCCCCAATTGGGAAAGTCCATTCAGGGTGGTTCGAAAGCTAAACAATGGGGTATACAAGCTGGAAAAATTAGAAGGAATAGAAATACCTAAGACATGGAATGTATCCAATCTTAGGCTGTATTTCAGCTGAATTTTATGTAATCCAATAATAAATAAAAGTTCCGGGTTGCACTCTTTTCCCTTGCAAGGGCAAAGGTTTTTAACGAGGCACCTGGACTTAAAAAATTGTCATGTCTTGTTTATAGGTGATCGGCTGGAAATGGCGAGTTACAACTCGGAAAACCCTATAAACGTGATGACTTGCTACGCGTATACAGGTCACCCATAAATGGGTTGATTAAAGCCCTATAAACGTGTCGACTTGCTCCGCGTACATAGGTCGCCCATAAACGGGTTGATTAAAACCCTATAAACGTGTTGACTTGCTCCGCGTACATAGGTCGCCCATAAACAGGTTAATTAAAACCCTATAAATGTGTCGACTTGCTCCGCGTACATAGGTCGTCCATAAACGGGTTGATTAAAACCCTATAAATGTGTCGACTTGCTCCGTGTACATAGGTCACCCATAAACGGGTTGATTAAAACCCTATAAACATGTCGACTTGCTCCGCATACATATGTCGCCCACAAACTGGTTGATTAAAACCCTATAAATGTGTTGACTTGCTCCGCTTACATAGGTTGCCCATAAACAGGTTGATTAAAACCCTATAAACGTGTCGACTTGCTCCGCGTACATAGGTCGCCCATAAAGGGGTTGATAAAAACCCTATAAACGTGTCGACTTGCTCCGCGTACATAGGTCACCCATAAACGGGTCGAATAATATGTTTGACAGCTCCGTGCACAAAAGACGGACAATCTGATATAAAAATGATGAAACACCTAAGCTCAAAGCATGTCAAAAGATACTAGGAGCTTGTAAGCCAAGAATCATATATGGGAAAATTGCCAACAAAGACGCGAATCTCGTTAATGCGCCCGAGTACATACCATAATCGGCGTTTATACTTATAAGAGTCCAGAACTCTCGAGAGTGTGAAGATTAGGCACACAAGATAACTAAAAGGCCACTTAACAATAAGGCAAAGGCAAAAGCAAAAGTAATACCCGACAATCTATAGTCGGACACATTAAGTTATTCTAACTTAGTGCCCGAGGGGCTGGATATATACAGGATTAGTCTGCAAAGAAATACGATAAGCGGAAATAATATAAACAAAAGCCTCAGAAGGGCCAAAATAAATTGTACAAAGCCGGAGGGCATAATATTCATAAGCACAAGGGGGACAACACCACACTCCCTTGCCAAAATACATCAAAATGCATCCAGAAGGATGACTAACTAAACACAGGAAAAGTTTAAAATCATTCAACAACCGGGGTACCATTAGTGCCAACACCATCAAGGGTCCCATTCCCGTCATTATCAAGAGTAGAAGTCTTCTCCGGATTATTCTTTTCGAGCTCGACTAGATCTATAAGGCGGCCATCCTGCACCACCTTGAAGTAGTCGACTTCAGACAGATCTAGCCCAGAGATGAAGACACAAAACTTGCTCCTTTCCCCTGTCAATGGCCTCATCATCAGTGAAGACAATTTTAATCTAAGCCTTATTAAGAGACTCAGTAAGCTCGGCACAGGAAGCTTTGAATTTCCCCAACTCCTCAGTAGCCTTGGGCAAAGCCGACTTGTATCCAGACTCAAGGGTTTCTCTGTTCTTCTTCTCGGCAGCCAAGCTTTTCTATAAACCTGAAAGTTTCCCTGATTGGGCCGTGAGAGTTTCCTGCAACCGGGTAGCCTCTTCTTTCAACCTAGGCTTCTCCGCCTCAGAATCGTCGCTAGATTCAAACAGACCCCTGGCGAGAACGACACACCGCATGAGGTAGGAGCTGATATTTTGAGTAATCTTTTTTCGGCCAATGGACTTCACTTTATTAACGTCCTCAGTTGCATTGAGATGGTCGTACAAGAACCTAAGCCCGTCAAAGCTGTTGGACCATAACTTAAACTCCCCGAATGCAACACTTTCCTTAGGAACTCGAATGAGGGAGTTGATCTCCATGTCAGCCCGACAAACTTCATCGGTCATAAGGGTTTTAAACTTCTTGGGAGCACCTTGTGAATTTTATTCCTGAGACGGAGGAGCACAAAGTTAAGGTTCATTCTTACTTGGGGTAGCCTTTGCACTGGTACCCCGGGTCCATTTTGGTTGCCGGATTTCCAACCCATTCATATCCGACTTAGAGGGAACAGGCTCTCCTGATCTTTTTCGGGCAGCACGAGCCTCCAACATTAATTTCTTATGTTCATTTACTGACAATTTAGTCATGGTATCTGCAGAAGAAGTGATAAACATTAGAATAAGGATGATAAATCATATGTACAAATTGTAAGCAAGCAATTACCCAGGTAGGCGAGTAGTTGCTCGTCGCTCAAAGGTAACAACTCCTTAACCTTCATCATATGGAAGGAGTCAAGAACAATCAATTATTGGGTTTCCAAATCACTCAGTTTCTCAAAGTTGAAACCAGTGATCGGCAATGGGTTCCCGACCCAATAGAAGGGGAAACGAGGATAACTATCCAGAGAGTACAACACTTGTGGACACCTCGGTCTGCTCTTTACCCTCAGGAAACGGTTCTTATAATTTTTATAATTAGAAGTAAATGCATGGAGAAAACTCCGTCCGGGAATCCCACTGATTTGTATCCAGCTACAGTTATCAACTCCTTTCACTTCAAAGAAAGAGAAGAACAAACCATTTGTGGGGATGATATCTAAGACCTCACACACTCGCTCAAAAGGCTTTACGAAACCCCAACTATTAGGACAAAGTTGCGAGGGAGCTATATTCACAGTTTTTAACAAGTCAGCTTCAAAGTCAGAAAAAGGTATTTGTATATTGAAATCTTCTAGAACCCTAGCATAGAAGTAGAAAAAGTCTTCTTTAACTCCTTTGGGGAAAATTATACAAACGTACTCCCCGGGAATACATGATTCCAAGACAACATCATCTTCGGACCCAGTTAAGATATCTGTCTTAAAGACCGGAGTTTCGCGATCTCTACATCATCAAAGGTACTAGTCTTATGATTCACGACTTCAAGATCAAAATGAGCAGCAGTCGTCTATGAAACCTCTACAAAACCTGAGGAAGATGAGCCAGAATCAAAATTATTCCCAGAAGTAAGAACATCTCCATAGATTTCGTTCATGACTCGTCTATACTCCTCTGGTCCTAAAGCGTTTTCTATTACCCACATGCATTGTTCCACAACACCTTTCTCTCCAGGGCGCTCATGCGAACTTCACTACTATTATCCTCACCTTCTCGCTTACTAAAAACTACCATAGTAAATAGAAACAAAATTGAAGAGAAAAATTGAAATTAGAAGTGTTAGAAGGATACTTGCGAGTAAAGAAGCCTTAGAGATTGGAAGGTGTTCAGGTTGAAGAAGGAAGACGGTTCGGAAATGAGAAGAGAGAAAGAAGGACTTTGATAAAAGGCTTGAGAATAGCTAGGGAGTAGCCTTTAATAGTCATCATTATATTGGGGAAACTGAAAGGACACGACCTCCCAAGAAATTCTGGACACGTGGGGACCTGAGAAGAAAGGCCGATCTACAACTCGACGCCTGGAAAATATATCCGGGCTTGTACCACTGACGAGTACTACATCCCTATGAGCGGATACAGTACTCGGGGGGCTTATGTATATGCCAAATATATTTGATGTCGGGTTGAGTAGTCGAATAAGGGTGAACACTGACCAGACAATGGTAGCAGGAGATATCGTACAATGAAGAGAGCTAGACAAACCTCATGCATAACTCGGACCGAGCATAGAACCCGATTCCCACCCTGCCGAGTTACCACGAGGACAGGTATTTCACTCTACCCAGCATCGATGCCGGATACATGCTCGTCAGGTGACACTCCATATTTTGTAACGGCGGTGGCGCATAAATACAGACGTTATCAATGGCTTCAATGCCAGTATTCATGGATGAAGATTACGACAATGATGGTCTCATAATGCCATAAGTCCAAGAGGCTTCTCTTAATGGCTTGAATTAAAGAACAGATTATATAATGGGGCTTCCACATGAGGGATAAGCAAGACATCCATCTTGAGGCAACATACATCACTCGTATAGCCCTCAAATTCCCAGATATTCATCTCAACACACTCAGCAAAATAGACAGAGTAACTCTCTTTGGACCAAAGAGAATGAGAGTTAGCACTTTTGGTGGTCTAACCATTTTTGGCTATGTAGCGAGCGATTTTGGACGCGGTTCTTAAGCGCTGGTCGCTCTCTGCGGTTGAGCTTAAAACTACAGGTCGATTCATTTTTTATCCTATTGTGAGCTGAATAAGGAAGGGAAATAGATGTCTCCAATTAACCCTGCTTTGCATACTGAGTTTAAACAGCGGTCTGTTAGGTTACAAATGCTATCAATGTGGGGGGGCCTTTGTACTGGTTATTTGTATTTTCGCCAATACTGATTCTTATCTAGACAGAAGGTTTCTGGCTGGGAACAAGGATTAGGATGTTAGGACTGATGCTTTTGAAATACTACTTTTGATTGATGGAGATATGGGATTTGGGTTTTTTGTTTAGTGTGCTCGCTAAGATCTTTTCTTTCGATCTTATGCCAACGTATTCCCGTTTACCAAAACAGGGAAATCAGAGCGTTCGTAGTTCCTCCTATTCTATGGGAGGAAATTGATTATTTTGGTGTCTTGTTCAAAGCCCAAGACATGAAGCGAAAGGTGATTTGTATCTTGTTCAAAGCCCAAGATGTGAAGCTGAAAAGTCTATTTATGTCTTGTTCAGAGCCCAAGACGTGAAGCTGAAGGACCTCGACTTTAGAGAGAATTTGTCATCTCTAAAGAGGGGTTTGTCTGCTATGACTGTTTATAAAGGAGAATTACTTTAACCGGGATACGCGGATCCTAGCAATGCCATAATTTCCTTTATAGGGGGGTTTTAACCTGCAGGAGAAGACTTTAACTCAGTGTAGAGCAATGCTATCTTTCCTTAGGAATTTCTCATGCTAAAAGAGGGACAGTGGCGTGGATATAGATGATCCAGAGGCTTGCCGCTTACAGCGATTAGATGAAGGGGAAGGAGTTGTTGATGTTTGTGTACTGTGAACGAGGCACAACTTTGATGCTAAAAGGTTAATTGGATTAACTAGTGGTTTTATTATACAAAGCCTAAGAGGAAGCTAATATGTGTCTCGTACAAAGCCCGAGAGAGAGGCTAAAAGGTTTGGACTCAACGAGGGAATCTTTTGGTATCTCGTATAAAGCCCGAGATGGAGGCGAAAGGGGTGATTGACTCAACGAGGAAGTCTCTTATGTGTCTCGTACAAAGCCCGAGAGAGAGGCTAAACGTTGTTTGACTCCGCTGAGGAGAATCATTGTACAAAGCCCAAGAGGAGGCTACGGTGACTGTTTAGTTAAGTGACAGGACCAGTATACTGATTTTGAAAGAGAAAATCAGTTCTCATATGAGCAACACTGTACTCAGGGATTTGATTCGAGGATCTGGGTTATTCCTGTTCTTTAAGGAAGTAGGAAATCCAAAGGGTATTGAGACTGTCCGAGTCTGCGGGCTTCCTTCCTATTTAACGAAGGGGTCACTTGAGAATGTCTTTGAGACTCAAGGAAGTTAGACTGTCCAAGTCTAGAGTTTCATCTTTTGTACTATGCTTTGAGAAACAGTAGTAGACTCTTAGAAAGGACTGTTCTATGAAGATGACTAAGTTCTGTTCCTATACCTCTAGGAGGTCGTCGGGACAATTTGTACGAAGCCCAAGAGGAGGCTGGAAACTTTTAAGAAGCCGACGGGTCCTTGTACTAAGCCCAAGAGAAGGCTATCATTCCCGGAGGAAGAGATCATTATACGAAGTCTAAGAGGAGGCTGTGAATACTTCTAAGAAGCCGTAGGGTCCTTGTACTAAGCCCAAGAGGAGGCGGGGTTGCTTTTAGGAAGCCTGTGGGTCCTTGTACGATGCCCAAGAGGAGGCCGATTGCTTTTAAGAAGCCGATGGGTCCCCAAATCCCGAAAAATTCAAGGCAAGCTATTCACAAGGAATAGATCAAGTCTGGAAAGTTCGAGAATTTGGAAGAAACTCAAGACATGCCATTCACGGAGAAAAGATCATCTCTGGGGAGTTGAGTTTCTTGACAAGTGCTTTTAAGAAGCCTGTGGGTCCCCAAACCCCGAGAAATTCAAGGCAATGCTATTCACCGAGAATAGATCAAAGTCAAGAAAGTTCGAGAATTTGGAAGAAACTCAAGAGATGCCATTCACGGAGAAAAGATCATCTCTGGGGAATAGAGTTTCTTTGACAACTTCTATGAGTGACAGTCTATGAAAGGGTTCCAGAGAATGCTGCCTTTCATATCTCCATATTGTTTAACCCCAAGAGGAGGGAAGACTGTGTCTGGTAATCCTATGGGGATCTAGTTTAGACTATTTCTAAGAGTGATTGAAACGGCTTTACCTAGTGCTAGACGTAGTTGCCGGGGAAACTCTAAATATCTATACTATTATTACACAGTTGATATGAGTTTATGAAAGAAGACTTACAGTGACACAGCCCCACAATACAGTTATATACATATGAAAGCGGTAAATGAAAGCGGGTAAACACTTACTCGGTTGTAGAGCTTCCATGCTGTTTGGTTAGTTGTTCAACAAAGAAAGATTGAAAACAACAGTATATTCAAAATCAAAGGAGAAAGTGCTTTGAAAAAGAAATATTTGGGGCTTACAGCTCAAGGAGAGGCCCAGAGTTTTATCAGTGAGCACACTGTTTGAATTTGTACAGAGGGACTTATACAAGTGACTGAGGCCCAAAAAGGTTTTCTGTACAAAGGGATGGGTCTTACACTCTCTCAAGAGGCCCAAAAAGTTTAAATAAAAAGAGTGGGGCTTATAACACGAGGGTAGGCAAAATTGATTTTTCCGTTTAAAATGACGATCGCGCCGAGGTTTTCTTTTAACGCAGAGGGACTTATACAATAAGTGAGGCCCAAAGTGATTTTGGTTAAAAGGGGATTGGGTCTTACACTCTAATAGAGGCCCAAAGTGTTTTTGAATGGGTCTTATAGCTCGAGGAGAGGCCCAAGGTTATTTTTCAAAAGGCGATGATCGTGTCGTTTATTTGAAAATGTACAGAGGGGCTTATACAACGAATGAGGCCCAAAATATTTCTGTACAAGTGGGTTGGGTCTTACACTCTCTCAAGAGGCCCAAAGTGTTTTGAAAATGATTTATGAGGGTTGAATTAATCCAAAAACCCTAATTTGTTTTCAAAAATGTATTTAATTGAATAAAAATTCAATTAAAATGATCAAAATTGTTTAACATATGAAAAACAAATTGTGATTTTGGATTAATGCTTCAAAAATTAAGTATTGACCTACAAAATAATTAGAAAGCATTAAAAGTTGCAAAATCAATGTAGAAAAAATATTTAAAATGTCAAAAACAATTAAAATATTAATTCTTTGCAAAAATATCAATTATATGAAATAAATAATATTTTTGGGATTTTTTGATAAAATAAAATATTTTAACATTTTTTTGAATTATTAAAAAAAAGAATCAACTCAAAATCATTAAAACTCAGAGAGAAATTAATTTTTGAATCAATTAAATAAAATCACAAAATTCAAATATTCAAATTTCTAAAAATGGCACCAAGAACACACCAAGAACACGCGCGTGTTCTGGGCTTGGCCAGATTTGCATTTTCTCTCCAATCTCACTGAATACTTGATTATAACATGCCAGCCACATATCATTATGCTCGTCTCAACCTCCCGATCATGTCTATGTCCATTAATTTCATTTAAATTAAACATAAAACATGAAATCACGAAGAAACCTCAAGAACCCTAATTTCTGCATGAAGGCTAGGATTTTTGATACACGATTCAAACAATGCAATTAATTGAGGGAAAACATTCCATGCATGATTATGAACATATGGCCAAATTATTGTGCGAGGAAATATGCATAGATTGAGAGATGACCAAGTATATGCTTACCTCTAAGCCGTGACAGCAAGTGCAATGTGATTTTTGATTTGGAGGTGTTACAGATGAGTGGTGATGATCTGAACAGCTTCCCTACACCCTATGGAGTGTGTTTGAATGCTTGGACCTGATTGAAAATGGCTGGAACAATTTGTGGTACCTCAGCTGCACCTTGGTTAAAACCTTGAGCAATCAGCTGGTGATTTTGTGAAATTGGTGTTTCAGAAGTGATCTAAGTGTTTGATCAGCTCATATGTGATGTATGTGAGGTGTGTGAGTGATTGGTTTGATTGGAAAAACTCTCAAACTCAAAACCCGATAGTGACTTGCCTTAGAAGGCAAAATTGGAGTGAAAGAAGAGATTTTGAGGAAAGCATTTGTTTGATGGCTTTGGTGTACTCAAACTGATCACAATTGAGCTCTATTTATAGTAGAGCAAGTTTGTTTTGGGATCCACAGTGAATGGCAACTACAGCAGGTGTTTGTTCAATGTTGGCCAATGGAAATGCAAGTCTCCTCTAGGCATTAACTCGAGGTTAGGGCACAGGGCTATGGTTCCCTTGGTCTTGGATAAGTCTTGACTGAATTCAAATGAAAATGGCTCAGTCCATGCCACCTTGAAGCTTCCATTGAATGCTCTAATCCAAATTTGGAGTCTTGTCCCTATTTTGGCCATTCTAGGTTCAACATGCTATTTCTTGTTCCATGGACTTTGGAGGCTTGGCTCAGTGATTGTCCCCTTTATATTCAATCCTCAGATGTGTCCAAGTGGATAGGAGCATTTGAATTTGGCTGATTTTGGCAAATCGAGCAAAGTTGCAAATTCTGCCTTGCCTTTGACAGATTTCAGCAAGGCAACTTTCCAATGTCATATCTCATGACTCAAATGGAATTTGGCAATGTTCTTGGCCATTTTGGAAAGTCCTTACATGATATAACAACTATTTGAACATATTTGTTTTTTATCTCTTTTGAATCCAAGTGAAAAATCCCCCTACATTTGGCAAAAAGTGAAGGCAGATTCTGACTTAGTGAAAATTTCACTAAGTGTTGGAAAAAGTGACATTTTCACTTTTCAGCCATTTTGATCACTCCATAACTCAAAATCCTTAATGAATTGGACTTAGGTCTAGTTGAAGTTTTTGTAGAGGGTAATGAGGGCTACAAATCCATCTTTGGATGAGAAAAAATGGCTTTGTGGTTTAGGAGTTATGATCCTTCAAAGTTGGTACCCTTGTCACTTTATTTTTAACTTAGAAAATTTTCTAAGTTTTTATGGTTACCCCTTTTACAAGTTAACCCACTTTTCTTGATTTTTCTTGATGAATGATGATTCAAATCATACATTAACATCATTTTAGGGTTAAAAATCCATTTTGGTGAAAAATCTAAAAAGTCAAAGTTGACTTTTGTGCACAGTTGACTTTTTATCAGATGAATTCCAAACTGTGCAATTCTTCAGGAAATCATGTCCTTGACCTAAATCAAACTTGATGGACATGTTCTATGGGTGTCATAGGGTATATTGAATCATGTCTTAGGGTTTGGGAGCATGTCCTGGTCAAAAGTCAAAGTTACAGTTGACTTTCCTCGCGAAACCATAATTGTGGTGGAGATGAAATTGAGACTTGTTGCTCAAGCTTCTTAGATCAATCCATTGTCCTAAATGGATCAATATAGTTCATTAGAGACCCTAAAACCCTCTCTTGAGGTCTTGGCTCTTGATTTTCCCTAAAAGTCAACTTAGGGGTGAATTAGGTCAAGAAACCCTAATTCCTGATTTTTGATGTATGCATCCCCTGAGGCAAAATTGACTTGATGAAGGGGTCCATGAGGTTCCATGGAGTACATTAGGTTATGTTTTGGATCTTTGGCTTGTGTCCAGATGAAATTTTTCATCTGGAGGCCCTGGTCAATCAAAACCCTAATTTGGTGACACTGTCGATCTTGAGACTTGATCCACCTAGAAGGGAGCAGCCTTGTGCTTAATCCTTGAAGTGAGAGTCCTTTTGATCCATTGTGGATGTTTGAGAGGTTAGAAAAGTTGAAGATCATGTCATTCCTTGATTGATCCTTTGTCTAAGCACTCAGAGAGGGCTTGAAACCCTAATTTTGATTGTAGTGAATGCTCACCCATCTTTGGGGAGACTGATGAAGTATGATGGTTCATCCACATTGTAATGATGATTTGCACAATGATGGGAAATATTAGTGGACAAAATTTGGGGTATGACAGATGCCCCTATTTAATCTTCTTGGACCCGAAGGTGTGAATGACGAAGGTATTCGGACATTCGGGGTGCAAGAGGATTAAATATCAGAATACCCGAAATTTTGATGGTGGTTATGAATGGTAGCTTGCGCATTCATCTTCTTTTTCTAAGCAATGATGCTTAGAAAAGGTAAACCTCCCCTCGATCCTGGTCTTCAGCCAAGGAACTGGTCTCAGTTTTCTTTTGAAATAAACCTCCCCTCGATCCTGGTTTCCTACCAAGGAACTGGTCTTAGTTTCTTTTGTCAATAAACTTTATTGACAAGGGACGCTATGCGTAGCGGCTTTCCTTCAAACTTCTCGCCGAATTTTCCTGGGGAGATGCCATTTAACGGAAAAAGGTCTGAGGTTAGACTTGCTGGGGGAACCCAGTCGTCTGAGTTGTAGAGGTGCACAAACTTCTCTGTTGGAGACGCTATTTGTCGATTCTACTGGGGGAAAGTGAGTCTCTTGAGAGACTGTTTCCACTTGGGATCTTACGTCATACTTTTCTCGGGATCTTCCCGGAGAAATGCCATATGATGGGGTCCAATTTTGAGGTGCCGATGACCTTTTCATCAGCAATCTTTTCGGAGCGAAACTGGCATGCTGCCGAATCTCTGATTACGAGGCTTTCTCCGTGTATTTTCCTTAATCCGGGAAAGCAAGGATATCATCTTCAATGGCAAAGAATGATGCTAACTGAAGGTTCCTCTGGTCCTTTAGAGGTTCAAGTTATCAAAGTGGTCAAGGGCCAACTTCCTTCCAGAAATAAACTAGAGGCGAGGTTGTTCAAACACAGCGTTTCCTGATGAGGCAAGAACTGACAACTCGATTGAGAGGACTCCTATCACTAAGGGACAAGACCGACTAGAGTAATAGTGATGCAATATGAATGCGAATGCAAATCAATAATGCATGATGTATGTATGTATATGCTGACAAAACTGACGCGACACACAAACTAAAAGATGAACATGACAGGATACTCGGCCATCGCGGGGCGTGTAGAGATATTGCTGGTTCAAGATAGTAATTCCACCTTGCTTAGGAGAGATAGTCCCTGCGGGGAATACCGTTGATCGGGCTTAGGAGATAAGAACTCGGCTGAAGCGCGTCAGACGAAACAAGGTCTCTGACACAGTTGATCCCTTCATTCGGGCGTACTGGGTTAGAAGGAGTACTTTGATTCTGCACTTTGAAGTTCGCTTACTTCTGGAGAAGTGGTTAATGCTCTTTTGATGTTCAACAGTCAAAAGAAATTGCCGACTTTAAAACCAGAAAAAGTTTTAACAAGTAAATTCATTTTTCTTTGATTTCAAGAATCGTTAGTCAGGTTAACAACGTCGTTCTGTAAAGCTAAAACAAACAAGAATTACAAACAACAGCACAAGGGCTTAAATTTTATTGATAAGATGGATATCAGCCAAACGCGTGATTCCAAAGAGTATATACAAAGTTTGAAACATAACGACCACTATCCTTCTACCAACTTTGAATTCGGGGCACCCTGAGCTTCCGTCGAAGATGACCTGGACTGGAGTTTTCCTCCGATGGATGATGTAACTGCTGCTGCTGAGGGACTTGCCTCTGTTGAACATAGTTACTTGCCATTATCCCTAATTTTTTCCTGGATTGTACTATGAGATTTCCAATCCATCGGGATGATTTTTTTCATGTCTCTAACTTTTGCCCGGACTGCCCTTTCGGGTTTTCAATCCACTGAGACGTTTTTTTTTAGACGAAGTATTTCTTGACTACATCAACATTCGTGGGGTAGGCAAATTCCTCTCCGTACATGGTTGCAAGTCTCAAGGTGCCGCCTGAGAAAGCTTTCATGACCACATAGGGGCCATCATAATTCGGAGTCCACTTGCCCCGAGAGTCAGTGAGAAATGATTGAATCTTCTTGAGCATGAGGTCTCCTTTCCTGAAGATGCAAGGTCAGACCTTTTTGTCGAACGCCCTCTTCATTCTCTGTTGATACAACTGACCGTGGCATAATGCCGTGATTTGCTTCTCCTCGATCAGATTCAGTTCGTCGTGTCGATTTTGACACCATTCAGCTTCGGTGAGCTTAGCTTCCATCAATACCCTGATGGATGGGATCTCTACTTCCATGGGGAGCACTGCCTCCATGCCATACACTAGAGAGAAAGGGGTAGCCCCTGTTGAAGTGCGAACAGATGTGCGATAACCGTGAAAAGCAAAGGGTAGCATCTCGAGCCAGTCTTTGTAGGTTACAACCATCTTTTAAACGATCCTCTTGATGTTCTTGTTAGCCGCTTCTACCGCTCCGTTCATCTTGGGTCGGTAGGGAGATGAGTTATGATGTTCAATCTTGAACTCTGCGCACAACTCCTTCATCATCTTATTGTTCAAGTTAGATCCATTATCAGTAATGATCTCGCTTGGAACACCATAACGACAGATGATATTATTTTTGATAAATCGGACCACCACTTGCCGGGTTACACTGGCGTACGTCGCTGCTTCGACCCGCTTGGTGAAGTAATCAATGGCTACCAGGATGAACCAATGTCCGTTTGAAGCCTTAGGTTCGATCAAGCCGATCATGTCGATTCCCCATATGAAAAAAGGCCACGAGGAAGAGAGAACTTTGAGATGTGGTGGCGGTACATGAATTTTGTCGGAGTATATCTGACACTTGTGACACCTCCTCATGTACTTGTAGCAGTCAGATTCCATGGTCAACCAATAGTACCCTGCCCTCAGAATCTTTCTCGCCATTCTGTGTCCGTTGGCATGAGTGCCAAAGGATCCTTCATGAATTTCTTTCATAAGCATGTCTGCTTCTGGTCTGTCTACGCATCGGAGCAAGACCATGTCAAAATTTCTCTTATAGAGAGTCTCACCGCTCAGAAAGAAGTTTCCAGCCAATCTTCTGAGGGTTTTCCTGTCTTTTCTGAGTGCCCCAGATGGGTACTCTTGTTTCTGAAGGAAGCATTTGATATCGTGATACCAAGGCCTGTCATCTATGACTGCTTCAATTGTGAAGACGTAAGCGGGCCTTTCAAGGCGCATTATGTCGATCTTAGGTATGTCATTCCATTGACCTACACTAATCATGGAAGAGATAGTGGCTAATGCATCAGCAATGTGATTTTCATCACGAGGGATGTGATGAAACTCGATTCTGTTGAAGAAGGGTAACAACCTTCTTGCATAGTCTTTGTAATGAATCAATCCTGATTGGTATGTGTTCCAATCTCCTTTTATCTGATTGATGACCAAGGCTGAGTCGCCGTATACATCCAAGTTTTTGATCCTTAAATTAATCGCTTCCTCGAGACCAATAATACAAGCTTTGTATTCGGCTTCGTTGTTCGTACACTTGAACGTGAGTCTAGCAGTGAAAGGAATGTGGGTACCCTGAGGGGTAACAATGATTGCCCCAATTCCGTTTCCATAATGATTAACTGCTCCGTCAAAGATAAGTCCCCATTGGGAACCTGGTTCTGGCCCTTCACTGGGTAACGGTTCATCGCAATCTTTCATTTTTAGATACATGACATCTTCGTCTGGGAAGTCAAACCCGATTGATTCTTGATCGTCAATCGGTTGATGAGCCAAATGATTGGCTAAAATACTTCCATTAACGGCTTTTTGAGCGTGGTACTCTATGTCATATTCCGATAACAACATCTGCCAACGGGCGATTCTTCCCGTAAGAGCAGGTTTTTCGAAGACATACTTGATTGGATCCATTTCTGAGATCAACCAAGTAGTGTGACGAATCATGTACTGGCGAAGACGTTTGGCTGCCCAAGCCAAAGCGCAGCAAGTTTTCTCAAGCATCGTGTACCGAGTCTCGCAGTCGGTGAATTTCTTGCTCAAATAGTAGATGGCCGACTCTTTTCTTTTTGTTTCGTCTTGTTGGCCAAGCACACAACCCATTGAGTCCTCTAGAACTGTGAGGTAAATGATCAGTGGTCTTCCTTCCACTGGAGGTGATAGAATCGGAGGATTCAACAGATATTCCTTGATACTGTCGAAGACAGTTTGGCAGTCTTTTGACCAAACGCAATCCTGGTTCTTTTTGAGTAATTTGAAAATCGGCGCACATGTGGCGGTCATAAGGAATATGAATCTGGAGATGTAGTTCAAACGTCCCAAGAATCCTCTGACTTTTTTTTTAGTTTTCGGAGAAGGCATTTCTTGAATGGCCTTGACCTTGTCAGGATCAACCTCAATTCCTTTCTGGCTGACGATGAACCCGAGTAGTTTCCCTGAACGGACATCGAAGGTACACTTGTTGGGATTCAAGCGAAGTTTGAATTTTCTTAAACGTTCGAACAATTTTGACAGATGTTCAACGTGTTCCCTCTCTGTTTTTGATTTTGCAATCATATCATCGACATATACCTCGATTTCCTTATGTATCATGTCATGAAACAGAGTAGTCATGGCCCTTTGATAGGTTGCCCCGGCGTTCTTCAAACCGAACGGCATTACCTTGTAACAAAAGGTGCCCCATGGGGTGATGAACAAAGTTTTCTCCATGTCTTTCGGCGCTATTTTGATCTGATTATAGCCCGAGAATCCATCCATGAAGGAGAAAATTTTGAACTTTGCTGTGCTGTCTACCAGCATGTCAATGTGTGGTAAAGGAAAGTCGTCCTTTGGACTTGCCTTATTCAGATCTCGGTAGTCGACACACATTCTGACCTTTCCGTCCTTTTTGGGAATGGGTACGATGTTGGCTAACCATTGAGGATATTCAGACGTAGCGAGGAAACCCGCGTCAATCTGTTTCTGTACCTCCTCTTTGATTTTGATGGCCATGTCCAGATGAGTGCGTCTCAACCTTTGCTTTACTGGAAGACATTCCGATCTCAACGGTAAGTGATGTTCCACGATGCTGGTATCCAACCCTGGCATATCCTGATAGGACCAAGCGAATACATCGGGAAATTCTTTGAGAAGCTTTATCAAACCCTCTCTGGTAGTCGGACTGAGCAGTGCCCCAATCCTGACTTCTTTTCTCTCTTGCTCTGAACCCAAGTTTACCGTTTCCAACGGCTCTTTGTGAGGTTCAATGGACCTTTCCTCCTGTCTGAGTTATCGGGAAATCTCTTCTGGAATTTCGTTGTCATTTTCTTCTTCAGCTTCGAATACTGGGAACTCAAAGTTGGGAGAAGGCATCGGATCGTATGTTTCAACGGGGTTTAAAACAAGCAATCTGCGTGACGTGATGATTCGTGTTTAGAAGAGATAGAGGAAAATGCAAGTGTGTGCAGTGTATTTGTTTTACTGCTTGTTTTTATTTTTACATGTTTTTTAGGATTACCATTTTCTGAAAAAGAAAAAAGAGAAAACAGCAATTAATGCGGAAATTACAGAACGACGTTATTTTATTAATGAACAAGTCGAATCTTGAAACTACAGCCCTATAAAACAAAACTCTGTCGCTTCGGGCAAAGCGAAGAGGGAAATTTACAGAAAGCGAGCCCTATAAAAACATCTGTTTCACCTGGGCAGGGTGAAAGGTTAAAAGATGGCAATTACTTTGATTGATGAACGACCTTCGGAACCTTGACGACAACCCATTGGCAGCGAACTCCTCGGTGAATCACAAAGTCTGGCACCTTCCTTGATTTGTCTTCAGAAATGACGCTGATTTCTGGTGGAGCAGGATCATTGGAATCTGTTTCCCAGACAGAGTTGTCGTAGGAGAATTCCTCTGTTGCATTTTGCATAGCATTTGTGTTCTCAGCTGTATCTCCCCATCCAGTAGGCTGGATATCTTCGAACCTGATACGAGAGCTTTCGGGAGCAGTGTACTTGACCATATAGTCAAACTTTCCACTCGATTGTCCCAAGGTATCCCACACTTCTTTCGAACTGGAGGAGTCATCCCTCTCGATGACGTTGACCTCGGGAAAAGCATAGTTGATGAATTCAAGTCATGCGAATGTTGCGAATTCATCTTCATGTTGAGTAGTTTCTGAATGACCTGAGTGTTGATCCCATGACATGGTGGGGACACAGGTATTCTATTCAATGACGGTCAACTGATTTTCATTACTCGGCTGAATTTCTTGCCCCAAGTTTCCTGGATAAGGTTGCCACATTGGCAAACCATCCATTGGGTCATAGTAGTTGTGGTCAAAGTTGTCTTTCATCAAAGTGTCCTCCTCTAATGAATTTGGCGGAGCACGGAATCCTTCCGGATCACAATCTCCATATATAATTTCGACGTCTGACCTTGGTATAAATCTCGGACTCTATGCGGAATAGCAAAATGGTATAGGCACCTCTTCCTGAGACATATAACCGTCCTCATTAAGATAGGACTTCCATTCTTCATCCGTGTCAGAGGGATCTTCCTCATTGATAGCATGAACCGCTTGAGACACTGGGTGAAGGAAACCTCCACTGTGGAAGAAGTTTTGAAGGGGATGAAAACTTTCATCTTTAGCAGCTATCTGGGTACAGGTTACAGAAAAACCAAGACCATTCTTTATTTTATTGTCAATAGGAATGACAAGCTGTCCCCATCCAGTTGTGTCGGTATTCTCGACCGCTTTGATAGCATCTTTGTATGAGGAAATCGAGGTTCCTCCTTTGAACTGATTGTTCTTGCTTACCGACAGTTCTTGGAACTGAGTTCCAATAACCTCCTCGGGTTCTACACAAGTAGATGACGATAAGTTGCTTACAAGCAAGGCTTGTTCCCCACAAATCGTGACAAGTTGATCATTCTGAACGAACTTTAGCTTTTGGTGGAGGGTCGAAGTGACCGTTCCAGCCTGATGTATCCAAGGTCTTCCTAATAAACAACTGTATGTTGCTCGGATATCCAAGACCTGGAAAGTGACTTGGAAAGTGTGAGGACCAATAGTTAAGGGGAAGATCAACTTCGCCGATAACTGTTTTTCTGGATCCGTCGAATGATTTGACAACGACCTCGCTGATTCTCATCGGAGGGCCCTTGAATGATAATTGCGTCAAAGTGGACTTCGGCATAACATTCAGGGCTGACCCTGTGTCTACCAGTACGCTGGCTAAAGCATCGTCCTGGCAGTTAACTGTGATATTGAGCGCCATGTTATGACGGCGACCCTCTTCAGGTAATTCCTCATCACTAAATCCCAAATTGTTGCAGGAAGTGATGTTAGAGACAATACTATCGAACTGTCTGATCATTACATCCTGTTCCACAAAGGCCTGCTCCAAGACTTTCTGTAGAGCCTCCCTATGCGCTTCTGAACTGAGTAACAGTGATAATACCGAGATCTTTGAAGGAGTTTGTAACAGTTGATCAACAATGTTGTATTCACTCCTTTGGATGAGCTTCAGCATCTCATCATTATTTTTCGAAAGGTCGGGATCACTGGATTGACCGACTGGTGGATCAGGAATTTCCGTCTGAAGTTCCTTTTCCTTGTTAGTTTCTCCAACCCCTCGGTTAAAGATTCTACCACTCCGTGTTACTCGACTGATGTCTGCAATATTCACGACGGAGGGTAATGGAGTTTCCTTTCCATTCTCAATTGTTGTTGCACCGTATTTGTAAGGGATAGCCTTAGTTGATTCATACGGTGTTGGTCCCGGCAGATAGATGACTATGGGAACCTTCTGATTTTTCTGACCATCATAAGTGATCTCGATTCGTTCCCGGTTGGGAACTTTAGATTCGTCAAGTAGAGGGATGATGGCAAAAACATCCCTGGTATGGTGATGACCAGAGATTGTGACAACATCTTCAATTTGATCGGCAAGGTAGTTCGACGTCCAGTTGATGGGTCCAGAACCCGGATATGGACGAATTTCTCCACGGTCCACCTGCCCCTAGAGAGCTGCTCGCACAAGGTAGCACCCTTGGTTACTTTCCGAACAGACGCTACAACTGTCATAGTTGTGTGGTGGCACTTGGCCACGCCCACTTTGAATACAATGTAACCTCACTAGGTTAGCTTCCACTGATCGGACATCCTGACTTTGACGTTGAGTAGGATTCCTGTTATTGATACTAATTTGCTGAGTATCTTCATCCATGTAGATTGGCATCCACCAATGATTTAACAAGTGCTGAAGTGCCTCCTGGACAAGGGTACAATCTCGATCGTTTTCACAACCCGCTTTACAGCTTTGATAGTCATGTGATATTAAGAATCCAAGTCGGATCTGCTCAGCATGTAACTCTACCAGGTTGGTATTCATCACGCGAATATCGAAGATCTGAACCATGTTGATCTGATAAGGGTTCCTATCATGGTAGTCTTGGATCCATCCAAGATCCATCTGACGCTGGAGGGCCTCTTGTATGAAAGAGCATCCCTGTTTGTTTACCGAGAAAATCAGACAGGAACTGTAATCGCGCCGCGACAGATTATGATATTGGCTTTGCCTTGAGTGCATTGCCACCAAGTTGACATTCATTACACAGATGTCGTGGTTCTGAATGACGTTAGAATTCGTGTAGACCATGTTAACTCCACGAACTCGGTGCTCTTAGATCCATCCGAGATCCATTTGTTCCTGTAGAGCTGCTTGCACCACAGAACATCCTTGATTGTCTTTAGAGCAGATATCACACTGATGATAGTTATGAGGTGGCACATGGCCATATCCACTCTGTCTACAATGCATCTTGACCAAATTGGTTTTCAACAAGAGTACATTGTGAATCTGATAGACATCGTTAGTATCTCCTTCTATCAAATTGACGGCAGCCTTCTCGTGTTGAGGCAGCGGATTCGTGAGAACATTAGGATTTGTATCCTTGAAGGATAAGACCCCGCTCCTAACAAGTTTTTGCACGTCGGACTTGAAATTGAGACAAGTCTCTATGTTATGCCCTGAACCTCCTTGATGATAAGGGCATGTTTGATCCACCTTAAACCAAAATGGCGGATTTTCTAGTACTGTAAGAGGAGACTTAGTCTGGATGTGCCCCTTAGCCAGTAGTAATGGAAATAGCTCTGTGTACGTTACGGGTATAGGATCAAATCCTGGTGGCCGTGTTGTACGGTTGTTGTTATATGGAGGACGAGCCTGCTGAAGAGGCTGTTGTGTCCTTTGCTGGTCGGGTTGGCTCTGCGCAACCTGAGGTTGATACGTAGGAATAGGCGCAGGGCTGACAACAGGAGTCACAACTGCTACAGGTTGATAACGTCGCCTTTTCTTTCCGAGAGAGATATTCCCAATATCTTGCTCTTTTTTCTTAGGGAGAGCACTACCATATTTTTTAGTACACCTCGTCGATCCAGTGTCTTTTACCAAACGTCCTTCTTGGACGGCTTCCTCAAGACGTACACCTATGCCGACCATTTCGGTGAAATCACTGGGCGCACTGGCAACCATTCGATCATAGTAAAATGAGGTTAAGGTATTTAAGAAGATCTTTGTCATCTCTTTTTCCTCAAGAGGTGGACAAATTTGAGCGGCAATTTCACACCACCTTTGAGCATACTCCTTAAAGGTTTCCTTGTCCTTTTGCGACATCGATCTGAGTTGATCTCTGTCCGGTGCCATGTCCAAATTGTATTTGTATTGTTGGACGAAGGCAGTGCCAAGATCTCTGAATGTGCTGATCGTGGCACGGTTTAAACCCATGTACCATTTGAGTGCGGCACCGGTTAAACTATCCTAAAAGTAGTGAATCAGTAGGTCCTAATTCTCAGTCTGAGCTGACATTCGCCGAGCGTACATCACCAGATGGCTCTGAGGGCAAGAGTTACCCTTGTATTTTTCAAAGTTGGGAACTTGAAATTTGTGCGGGACTTTCACATTGGGGACCAAGCAGAGGTCTGCGGCGTCCTTTCCAAATAAATCCTGACCGCGAATGGCTTGCAGTTCTTTCTGCATTTCCAAGAACTGTTCCTGGAATTCCTCCATTCTGTCAAACATAGTTTCCTTCTTACTAGAAGGTATCTATGGAATCTGTCCTTCCGGGACAGTGTGCACCACAGGGGGTGGTACCGTGACTACGGCAGCAAACCTTGGCGTTTCCCGAAGTTTGTAACCTTCAGGAGCCTTCAGTATGCCCCTGGCATCTTCGCTTTCGCGAAGTTTGTAACCTTCAGGCCCAGCGGCTTCTGTTGTGATTCCCTGATCTTCAGTGATCGGCGGAACATATCCTTCCGGGATATAGTTAACAGGCATGCCCCAAGGACGATCTTTCGGTATCTGATACCTAGGATCATACTTCTCCACTATGGGCGTTGAGGTGATCTCTGAGATCACAGTTCTTTGTAGTTGAGCTTCTGCCATGGCTTGCATGTCGTTACGAAGCTTTCTCATATCCTCTCTCAGAGCGTCGATCTCTTCTTTCAACTCTCTATTTTCTTCCTCAAGATCATCCATCTTTTTCTGACGATTGGCCCGAGTATTATACGAATGAGATAGTTTGACTCTAGAACCGAGACACAAACGTGAGATTCGTAGGTAAGAAGAATACGCGATGTGAGAATGATGAATGCAATGATTATATTAATTGTTTAAGGTTTAATAAACATCGACAATTAGATTGCAAATATCAAACAGTGGGGAAACACCTTTTTATTGAATTCAAAGGATTACAGAAATGAAAATACAGTAGATTACAACGTGCAGAAACAGAAACCTAAGCTAATGGGCCCCGAGTCCTCTCTAAAGAGAAATCGGGTGCTGATTCTGGTATCTTCCTTTTCTTTGACGGGGCTCTCGGGCCGTTGTCGGGTTGTCATTCCTTTTCCAGGTGAAAGGAGCGAGCAAGTTCCTTTGGTCATCCTGATTATCCACAGCATGCTGCTCCAAAATTTCAATTAGAGCATCTTTTTCCTTCAGTAATTGCTGTATTCTGATGCACTCTACGTCGAGGGTGCGGTACTTGTTCTTCCAAGACATTCTCTCCTTTTGAACTTTGTTGAGAGTAACCTGAAGCTTTTCAGTTTCCGTCATGAAGTACATGACAGATTCCCTCGGCGGAAGAATTTTGTAACGAGGATAAGGCATCTTTAGCTTGAGAGCTCTAGTTTGTACCCAATGGAGATAAAGCTCCACCGAGACACAGTCTGGTTTTCCTAGAGACTCTCGTCCTTTCTTATGAACATGATTCCAAGCGTGCACAATTTCCATCTTTAGTGCTCTGTCGTTTTCCCCTTCCTTGAAGAAAAGACCTTCCAGATGAACACCCAGTGGGATGTGTCTCATCGGGTATCCAAATTGACGAAGAACCAATATCGGATGGTAGTTGATTCCTCCCTTAGTTCCTATCAGGGGTACGTTGGGGAAGTTTCCACAACGGTCAATGACCCTAATTCCCTCATACATCCTATTCCACTAATCTATATCAGAGTTGGTAAGAGACATGATCTTCTGCGACCAGCGTAGGGCACTCTTACAATCCCAAAAAGCAGCAGACTTGGGCAAGTGAGAGATAAACCATTTGTAAAGCAGAGGTACACAGCATGTGATCTCCCCTCCGCTGTACATATTTCCCAAGTGTACAGAATGATACGCATCTGCGAGCAAAGTCGGCACAGGATTTCCAATGAGAAAAACCTTAATGGAGTTAATATCGACGAAGTTATTAATGTTGGGAAACAAAAATAACCCGTAGGTGAGCAAGACAAATATGCTTTCAAAAGCAGTCACGTTTCCTATACTGGTAAAATACAAGGCCTTCTTTGTCAAGAACTGGGCTGGCAAACCTTGGATGCCACCCTTAGTAGTTAGGTGAGTCCTGACCTCAGACTCGTCCAAATGAATTGCTCTTGCAATGGTCTGATTCTTTGGAATCTCTTCCAGTCCAGAAAATGGAGCTTGATCTGTAATGTGTAGATCAATCAGGTGAGAATACTCCTCCAGCGTTGGTGCGAGCTGGTAATCCGGGAATATGAAACAGTGATAAACCGGATCGTAAAACTGAATGAGCGCATCCATGATTCCCTCAATCACATGGACTCTTAACAGTGGTAGCAAACCTCCATACTTGGCTCTGAAAGCCTCTGGGTTAGTGATCATCCTCGCTAACATTCTCAAATCCTCTAGTTTTGGAACCTTGAAGGTATACTGGTGAGTTCTCCTTCTACCGAAATCCATTAGCGCAATCCTTTTCTCTGATATTTGCAATCACAGTCTTAGTTTATTTTGAAAGAACAGAGAGACTAGAAGAGAAGATTTTTTGAATGTTTTAATGTTTTTTAAATGAATGCATGAATGCAGCACACAAAAACATAGAAAAAACATGGGGTCAAAGGGTCGTTGTCATGAAGTCAAGGCTCTACCCATCCCCAAAGGTTTATACTAGGGTGATTTTTGTACCTGTACTCATTATCATCAGCTCCTCCCAGGAAAGCAAAACAACAAGCGGATCGCCAGCGAGTTGTAGAGCAATCTTAGAGTAAGTGCCATTCACCGAGAATAGATCACCAGCCTCAAATGAGGGTAGTATCGCGTAACAACTATTCCCGATAGTTTCCGCACTACGAAAGGGTTTGGCTCCTCAGCTTCTCAGACTTAACAACCGACCCATTGTCTAGGTGAGAGAATGGGTTGCGTTGGTCAGCCTCCAATGAGGTTGATGGTCGACCCCGTCGCCATCACTTATCTTAAGTGTATACTCAATCTTTCCACATACGGCATCACCCGCATTCCCATTAGCAGAAAAATAAACATGTATAGCAATTAGGAAAAGCAGTATATATATTTGTCCTAAACATCCTAGACCTTTAAAGCTATGAATCTTAAGTTCCTGACAGAAAATGGGTTCCCCGGCAGAAGCCCCAATCTGTGGTATTCACACAAGAGGTAAAAAGGAAGAAAAAAAAAATAGAGACCGGCCCCACGGTGGGCACCATTTTTCTGTAGCGAGCGATTTTGGACGCGGTTCTTAAGCGCTGGTCGCTCTCTGCGGTTGAGCTTAAAACTACAGGTCGATTCATTTTTTATCCTATTGTGAGCTGAATAAGGAAGGGAAATAGATGTCTCCAATTAACCCTGCTTTGCATACTGAGTTTGAACAGCGGTCTGTTAGGTTACGAATGCTATCAATGGGGGGGGGGGCATTTGTACTGGTTATTTGTATTTTCGCCAATACTGATTCTTATATAGACAGAAGGTTTCTGGCGGGGAACAAGGATTAGGATGTTAGGACTGATGCTTTTGAAATACTGCTTTTGATTGATGGAGATATGGGATTTGGGTTTTTTGTTTAGTGTGCTCGCTAAGATCTTTTCTTTTGATCTTATGCCTACGTATTCCCGTTTACCGAAACAGGGAAATCAGAGCGTTCGTAGTTCCTCCTATTCTATGGGAGGAAATTGGTTGTTTTGGTGTCTTGTTCAAAGCCCAAGACATGAAGCGAAAGGTGATTTGTATCTTGTTCAAAGCCCAAGATGTGAAGCTGAAAAGTCTATTTGTGTCTTGTTCAGAGCCCAAGACGTGAAGCTGAAGGACCTCGACTTTAGAGAGAATTTGTCAAATCTAAAGAGGGGTTTGTCTGCTATGACTGTTTATAAAGGAGAATTATTTTAACCGGGATAAGCGGATCCTAGCAATGCCATAATTTCCTTTATAGGGGGGTTTTAACCTGCAGGAGAAGACTTTAACTCAGTGTAGAGCAATGCTATCTTTCCTTAGGAATTTCTCATGCTAAAAGAGGGACAGTGGCGTGGATATAGATGATCCAGAGGCTTGCCGCTTATAGCGATTAGATGAAGGGGAAGGAGTTGTTGATGTTTATGTACTCTGAACGAGGCACAACTTTGATGCTAAAAGGTTAATTGGATTAACCAGTGGTTTTCTTATACAAAGCCTAAGAGGAGGCTAATATGTGTCTCGTACAAAGCCCAGGAGAGAGGCTAAAAGGTTTGTACTCAACGAGGGAATCTTTTGGTATCTCGTATAAAGCCCGAGATGGAGGCGAAAGGGGTGATTGACTCAACGAGGGAGTCTCTTTTATGTCTCGTACAAAGCCCGAGAGAGAGGTTAAACGTTGTTTGACTCCGCTGAGGAGAATCATTGTACAAAGCCCAAGAGGAGGCTACGGTGACTGTTCAGTTAAGTGACAGGTCCAGTATACTGATTTTAAAAGAGAAAATCAGTTCTTATATGAGCAACACTGTACTCAGGGAATTGATTCAAGGATCTGGGTTATTCCTGTTCTTTAAGGAAGCAGGAAATCCAAAGGGTATTAAGACTGTCCGAGTCTGCGGGCTTCCTTCCTATTTAACGAAGGGGTCACTTGAGAATGTCTTTGAGACTCAAGGAAGTTAGAATGTCCAAGTCTAGAGTTTCATCTTTTGTACTATGCTTTGAGAAACAGTAGTAGACTCTTAGAAAGGACTGTTCTATGAAGATGACTAAGTTCTGTTCCTATACCTCTAGGAGGTCGTCGGGACAATTTTTACGAAGCCCAAGAGGAGGCTGGAAACTTTTAAGAAGCCGGCGGGTCCTTGTACTAAGCCCAAGAGAAGGCTATCATTCCCGGTGGAAGAGATCATTATACGAAGCCTAAGAGGAGGCTGTGAATACTTCTAAGAAGCCGTAGGGTCCTTGTACTAAGCCCAAGAGGAGGCGGGGTTTCTTTTAGGAAGCCTGTGGGTCCTTGTACGATGCCCAAGAGGAGGCCGATTGCTTTTAAGAAGCCGATGGGTCCCCAAATCCCGAAAAATTCAAGGCAAGCTATTCACAAGGAATAGATCAAGTCAGGAAAGTCCGAGAATTTGGAAGAAACTCAAGAGATGCCATTCACAGAGAAAAGATCATCTCTTGGGAGTAGAGTTTCTTGACAAGTGCTTTTAAGAAGCCTGTGGGTCCCCAAACCCCGAGAAAATCAAGGCAATGCTATTCACCAAGAATAGATCAAAGTCAGGAAAGTTCGAGAATTTGGAAGAAACTCAAGAGATGCCATTCACGGAGAAAAGATCATCTCTGGGGAATAAAGTTTCTTTGACAACTTCTATGAGTGACAGTCTATGAAAGGGTTCACAGAGAATGTTGCCTTTCATATCTCCATATTGTTTAACCCCAAGAGGAGGGAAGACTGTGTCTGGTAATCCTATGGGGATCTAGTTTAGACTATTTCTAAGAGTGATTGAAACGGCTTTACCTAGTGCTAGACGTAGTTGCCGGGGAAACTCTAAATATCTATACTATTATTACACAGTTCATATGAGTTTATGAAAGAAGACTTACAGTGACACAACCCCACAATACAGTTATATACATATGAAAGCGGTAAATGAAAGCGGGTAAACACTTACTCGGTTGTAGAGCTTCCATGCTGTTTGGTTAGTTGTTCAACAAAGAAAGATTGAAAACAACAGTATATTCAAAATCAAAGGAGAAAGTGCTTTGAAAAAGAAAGATTTGGGGCTTACAGCTCAAGGAGAGGCCCAGCGTTTTATCAGTGAGCGCACTGTTTAAATTTGTACAGAGGGACTTATACAAGTGAATGAGGCCCAAAAAGGTTTTCTGTACAAAGGGATGGGTCTTACACTCTCTCAAGAGGCCCAAAAAGTTTAAAGAAAAAAGTGGGGCTTATAACACGAGGGTAGGCCCAATTGATTTTTCCGTTTAAAATGGCGATCGCGCCGAGGTTTTCTTTTAACGCAGAGGGACTTATACAATAAGTGAGGCCCAAAGTGATTTTGGTTAAAAGGGGATTAGGTCTTACACTCTAATAGAGGCCCAAAGTGTTTTTGAATGGGTCTTATAGCTCGAGGAGAGGCCCAAGGTTATTTTTCAAAAGGCGATGATCGTGCCGTTTATTTGAAAATGTACAGAGGGGCTTATACAACGAATGAGGCCCAAAATATTTCTGTACAAGTGGGTTGGGTCTTACACTCTCTCAAGAGGCCCAAAGTGTTTTGAAAATGATTTATGAGGGTTGAATTAATCCAAAAACCCTAATTTGTTTTCAAAAATGTATTTAATTGAATAAAAATTCAATTAAAATGATCAAAATTGTTTAACATATGAAAAACAAATTGTGATTTTGGATTAATGCTTCAAAAATTAAGTATTGACCTACAAAATAATTAGAAAGCATTAAAAGTTGCAAAATCAATGTAGAAAAAATATTTAAAATGTCAAAAACAATTAAAATATTAATTCTTTGCAAAAATATCAATTATAAGAAATAAATAATATTTTTGGGATTTTTTGATAAAATAAAATATTTTAACATTTTTGTGAATTATTAAAAAAAGAATCAACTCAAAATCATTAAAACTTAGAGAGAAATTAATTTTTGAATCAATTAAATAAAATCACAAAATTCAAATATTCAAATTTCTAAAAATGGCGCCAAGAACACACCAAGAACACGCGCGTATTCTGGGCTTGGCCAGATTTGCATTTTCTCTCCAATCTCACTGAATACTTGATTATAACATGCAATCCACATATCATTATGCTCGTCTCAACCTCACGATCATGTCTATGTCCATTAATTTCATTTAAATTAAACATAAAACATGAAATCACGAAGAAACCTCAAGAACCCTAATTTCTGCATGAAGACTAGGATTTTTGATACACGATTCAAATAATGCAATTAATTGAGGGAAAACATTCCATGCATGATTATGAACATATGGCCAAATTATTGTGCCAGGAAATATGCATAGATTAAGAGATGACCAAGTATATGCTTACCTCTAAGCCGTGACAGCAAGTGCAATGTGATTTTTGATTTGGAGGTGTTACAGATGAGTGGTGATGATCTGAACAGCTTCCCTACACCCTATGAAGTGTGTTTGAATGCTTGGACCTGATTGAAAATGGCTGGAACAATTTGTGGTACCTCAGCTGCACCTTGGTTAAAACCTTGAGCAATCAGCCGGTGATTTTGTGAAATTGGTGTTTCAGAAGTGATCTAAGTGTTTAATCAGCTCATATGTGATGTATGTGAGGTGTGTGAGTGATTGGTTTGATTGGAAAAGCTCTCAAACTCAAAACCCGATAGTGACTTGCCTTAGAAGGCAAAATTGGAGTGAAAGAAGAGATTTTGAGGAAAGCATCTGTTTGATGGCTTTGGTGTACTCAAACTGATCACAATTGAGCTCTATTTATAGTAGAGCAAGTTTGTTTTGGGATCCACAGTGAATGGCAACTGCAGCAGGTGTTTGTTCAATGTTGGCCAATGGAAATGCAAGTCTCCTCTAGCCATTGACTAGAGGTTAGGGCACAGGGCTGTGGTTCCCTTGGTCTTGGATAAGTCTTGACTGAATTCAAATGAAAATGGCTCAGTCCATGCCACCTTGATGCTTCCATGGAATGCTCCAATCCAAATTTGGAGTCTTGTCCCTATTTTGGCCATTCTAGGTTCAACATACTATTTCTTGTTCCATGGACTTTGGAGGCTTGGCTCAGTGATTGTCCCCTTTAGATTCAATCCTCAGATGTGTCCAAGTGGATAGGAGCATTTGAATTTGGCTGATTTTGGCAAATCGAGCAAAGTTGCAAATTCTGCCTTGCCTTTGACAGATTTCAGCAAGGCAACTTTCCAATGTCATATCTCATGACTCAAATGGAATTTGGCAATGTTCTTGGCCATTTTGGAAAGCCCTTACATGATATAACAACTGTTTGAACATATTTGTTTTTGATCTCTTTTGAATCCAAGTGAAAAATCCACCTACATTTGGCAAAAAGTGAAGGCAGATTCTGACTTAGTGAAAATTTCACTAAGTGTTGGAAAAAGTGACATTTTCACTTTTCAGCCATTTTGATCACTCCATAACTCAAAATCCTTAATGAATTGGACTTAGGTCTAGTTGAAGTTTTTGTAGAGGGTAATGAGGGCTACAAATCCATCTTTGGATGAGAAAAAATGGCTTTGTGGTTTAGGAGTTATGATCCTTCAAAGTTGGTACCCTTGTCACTTTATTTTTAACTTAGAAAATTTTCTAAGTTTTTATGGTTACCCCTTTTACAAGTTATCCCACTTTTCTTGATTTTTCTTGATGAATGATGATTTAAATCATACATTAACATCATTTTAGGGTTAAAAATCCATTTTGGTGAAAAATCTCAAAAAGTCAAAGTTGACTTTTGTGCACAGTTGACTTTTTATCAGATGAATTCCAAACTGTGCAATTCTTCAGGAAATCATGTCCTTGACCTAAATCAAACTTGATGGACATGTTCCATGGGTGTCATAGGGTATCATGTCTTAGGGTTTGGGAGCATGTCCTGGTCAAAAGTCAAAGTTACAGTTGACTTTCCTCGCGAAACCCTAATTGTGGTGCAGATGAAATTGAGACTTGTTGCTCAAGCTTCTTAGATCAATCCATTGTCCCAAATGGATCAATATAGTTCATTAGAGACCCTCAAACTCTCTCTTGCGGTCTTGGCTCTTGATTTGCCCTAAAAGTCAACTTAGGGGTGAATTAAGTCAAGAAACCCTAATTCCTGATTTTCGATGTATGCATCCCCTGAGGCAAAATTGACTTGATGAAGGGGTCCATGAGGTTCCATGGAGTACATTAGGTTGTGTTTTGGATCTTTGGCTTGTGTCCAGACGAAATTTTTCATCTGGAGGCCCTGGTCGATCAAAACCCTAATTTGGTGACACTGTCGATCTTGAGACTTGATCCACCTAGAAGGGAGCAGCCTTGTGCTTAATCCTTGAAGTGGGAGTCCTTTTGATCCATTGTGGATGTTTGATAGGTTAGACAAGTTGAAGATCATGTCATTCCTTGATCGATCATTTGTCTAAGCACTCAGAGAGGGCTTGAAACCCTAATTTTGATTGTAGTGAATGCTCACCCATCTTTGGGGAGACTGATGAAGTATGATGGTTCATCCACATTGTAATGATGATTTGCACAATGATGGGAAATCTTAGTTGTCAAAATTTGGGGTATGACATGCTAGAACAACAACTATGACAATCTTGCATGCCTCCTGAAAAATCTTTAGACATCCTTCAAAGAAATGTTAGTTTTGAGACAAGTATTCTTCAACAATCACAAATCTTTTCAATCAAGATTTGAATCCATTAATCAATAAACAAAACTTGAGGTTGAAGATGAAAGAATTTTGTTTGCAATTGATTTGATTTTTCAAAATAGAAGTTGTTGTTACGTAGTTACGTACGTAGTTATGAAAAAAAAGATGATAAAATATTTTTAAGTGCTTGATATTAAGCACAAAAATAGATGAAAAAAGGATGTTTGATTCGAGTCAAGAACATTTGTTGATTTCAGTCTAATGAACAAGTAGAGTGGATAACGATCAACATAAAAGAAGTGACCCATTTTCTTGTTATTCAAGTCAAGTTATAACTGTGATTCGAGTCATGAAACGTCAAGATTCGAGTCACGTAAAAATTGTGATTCAAATCAAATTGGACATCACCCAACAGGAAACTGTGTGAATTTGTGTGATTCGAGTCATGTGGAAATGGTTATTCAAATCAATATGGCCAGTGGTTAATAGAAGCTTGTGTGATTTGAATCAAGTGTAAATTATTATTCGAGTCCTAGTCACAAGAATTCTCTCGTTTTCCCCTGTTGGATTTGATTCGAGTCATGAATTGTGTCTTATTTGAGTCACATACGTGAAATCTCAATTTTTCAAGTTTTTCAAAATAGTTTAAGATTCCACTTTCCACATAACTTGAACCAATATCAAATATGTTTCTTGTTCCATTAACTCAATCAATTGACTTAAAACATAATGATCATACTCAAATGCAAACACTTTAAATTATGCGTGCTAAAACGAAGGATTCAAAACTTAATTCAAAGATGTACAATTTAAGAGGAGACTCAATAAACATTAATAACAAAACAAAAGCTTAAGAGAAAAGCAACAAAATTGTATTAGGGTTCTCCCCCTTAATGTATTAGAGACATGCAACTTTATGTGATTCGTTTTGGAAAGTTATCGAACTCAAAATTGATTTTGCGAAATGAAAAATATGGACTCAATGTCTGATGAGTTCAAAACATGGTTATGGGATAGTAGATTAGAAGTTTGTTGAGATGTATATGTTTGGTGGTTGTGATATTTTATCTTAAGATAGTTTGTATTGTTACCTACCAAATGATAGTGACACTGACTTGGTGTCCTCTTCCTCAAAACTGGCTAGGTCTATTAAGACGCTCCCAAATTCAATGAGTCATGTTTTTTATGAGGAATTTTTAATATTGATTCGCTATACATTGATGATGAATGTGTTTAGGCTTATCGTGTAGGTCTACATTTACCACATATTGGAAATGAGGTTTATGTGATATTAGAGCCTGTGTGGAAGGTGAAAAGGTTTGCATGCGGTGGCGTCATGGAGTAAAGGGTAGATGCTTCTAATTCTACATTAGAGTGATTGTATAATTTAGAGTTTGCTTCCTGCTCACTATCTTTCAAAACTAACATCCTAAAGGCCATTAGTATTTTTCCCATATCAACTTCATATAAACAGTTGAGCTTTTGTCTAAGGATTTAAGATTCTCTGGCTAGCACTCGGCAATATGCCTATTGCTAGTATATTCTTCTCATTCTATGAGACAAAAGGTGATAACCAAGGGGATATGTCTTTGTCATCTCCATCCTTGAAAGGGATGTCATCTCCCTTTACTCTTTGAACTATAAGCATTGCAAAGATAAATTTATTACTGTTCGTGGTAATTTCGTGGATGAATAAAATAGATATAATGCTATAAAAAAACTACATACATACTTCTTAAATTAAACACTAAAGAAATCTCAAGATGAAACATGATTATTAGATCTATAATAAAAAAATATACTTGAGAAATAAGGGATGAGAGTTTTTTTCTCTTTCCCTAGTCTTATAGAGTCTTTTAAAAAATCTCATCCTCACTCAACTTTAGTTAGACTCTGTTAGGTAAAAATAGCGGTTGACTAATAAGTTAGCTTATAGTTTATGGATGATGGCTGATGGTTGATGACTGATAGCTTATAGCTTGTAGCTGATGGTTGATGACTAATAGTTGATAAGCTAATTAAAGTGTTTAGTAAAATTAACGGTTCAACTTATTGGAATTAAACCCAAGACTTTGAGTAATTCCAATCAATCTTGACGAACAAGATTCAATCAACCGATCAAATTCCCTCTTATTTTTCACTCTTCACTCGAGTGAATCAACCAACCTTGGTTGCAATATTGTTCTTCGCACAGTGATAATGAAAAAAAAAACAAAATTGATTAAGAAAGAAGATTAGGGTTTGACGAAAATTAGGGAAGAAGAAGATGATTTCTGCAGAGTCTCTCTCTGCCAATCTGTGGAAAATCTCGTTAACTTTGCAACTGCAAGTGATTACAAGATTATTATTCAAAATAGGGGTTACTCCATTTATTTATAATTGAGCTAGCTTGCTCCCTAAGCTAAAGCCCAAAAATTACAAAATCCCAAAATATCTATTTTGGTCTAAGACGAAATCTTGTGTCAAGCAACCTGCTTCAACACTTCGACAGTTAATACTTCTCGACACACACTACATGTTTCGACACTTCCTTATTTTTTCGAGTACTACCTGCTTTGACACAAGAAATTACAATCTCAACACACCACCTAATTCATTGTGTATAAGATATCTATATTCATCATAGCTCTTAGTCTTTTGAACACCTCGACCTGCAAACCCTTCGTCATGATGTCTGTAATCTAATTCTTAGTTACGCAGTGTTCCAAGTTCATCTTCGCATCTGCTACCTGCTCTCGAAGATAATGGAACCTCATATCGATATGCTTGCTCCGTCCATGTGCTATCAGATTCTTTTCCAGATTGATAGCATACATGTTGTTGATCTTCATGGTAATTGCTCCATGATCTTTTGTTGTAATCTCTTCGACCAAATTCACCATCCATGTTTCCTGACATGCATAGAGAGAAGCAACTATGTATTCTGCTTCACATGACAGAAATGCCACTACTGGTTCCTTTCTTGAACTCCAAGCAAGTGGTGCATCACCTAGCATAAACACATAGCCAGCTATGGATTTTCTATCCTCAACATAACTACACCAACTTGAGTCGGTGTATCCCATTAAATTACATTTTGTTCCTTCATCAGCTGCAGGAAACAAATGCCATAGTCGATAGTTCCTTTCAGATACCTTAGTATCCTCTTCGTCGATGTTAGGTATGATACATTTTGTTTCTGTATGAATCTACTCACCATACCTACACTGTATGATAGATCAGGCCTTGTGGGACAAAGGTATCGAAGTGATCCAATGAGTCTTCTCTATTGTGTTGGATCGATATCATCTTCACTGTGTCTTTCAACATTTGCATTTTGGGCTCATCTAAAGTCGAAGTTAGGTTGCAATCTTGCATCTCAAATCTCTTGAGTATTTTGCGTGCATATCTTCTTTGGTGCCTCATCAAACCTCTACCACTCTTGTAGAATTCGACGCCAAGTAAATATGATAGATTTCCCATGTCTGACATTTCAAACTCCTCACTTAGGTCATGTTTGAAATCTTCGATATCCTTCTTGCAACTTCCTGTTATCTACAGGTCATCGACATAGAGACATAGTATAAGCAACTCATTATTGCTTCTTCTTACATATACTTCATGCTCAGTTGTGCAATTCAAAAATTCATTCTCATTTAGAAAGCTATCTATCTTCTTATTCCAAGCTCTTAAAGCTTGCTTAAGTCCATACATGGCTTTATGCAGCCTGTACACCTTTCTTTCTTTGCCTTGTTTCACAAACTCAGCTGGTTGTACAACATAAACTTCCTCATCTAAGGGGCCAATCAGGAATACACATTTCACATCTATCTTACATATGTGCCAATTGTTCATGTTTGCTAGACCAACAACTAGCCCGATTGTTTTGATCCTAGCAAAAGATGCTAAAACTTTTTCGAAGTCGATTCCTTCTTTCTGAAGAAATCCTTTCGCCACAAGTCTCACCTTGTGTCGAATTACTTCTCCTTTGGGATTCAACTTCACCTTGTATACCCATTTCACATTGATTGCCTTCTTGTCTTGAGGCAATTCGACAAGTGACCAAGTGTTGTTGACTTCGATGGACTTCAGTTCCTCATTCATTGCTTTCATCCACTTTGAATTCTTTAATGTTATAACTGCATTGACTGGTTTGACATCAGCATAGAAAGTATAGTGTACCAGCTCACCTTCATCATCGACCACATAATATGATGTAATCATACATTCTTTCAACATTGAGGGCATGTTTATTTTTTCTTTGAGGTTTGCTTGTGCTTTCTTGACCTCTGACTTCTTCCTGTCGAACTTTTCTTTCGACTTCACTTGTTGGTTCTTCACCTAAGATTCTCACTGAATCTTTCTTGACATTTTTAATCCAACCCCATTCCTTAAGCTCATCTATGATCACGTCCCTTCTGATCACTACTTTCTTGTTCACTGGGTTGAACAACTTGTATCCTCCATTCGAATAATATCCTATTCGGATCATTTTACTCGACTTGTTATCAAGTTTTCTTCTCAACTGATCTGGCACATTTCTATGTTCTATAGATCTAAATACCTTCAAATGACTCAAGCTAGGCTTGACACCAGACCAAACATCTTCTGGCGTGATTCTTTTAGCCTTTTCATCAGACATCTTTTCAAAATATATATTGCAGTTGAAATAGCTTCTCCCCATAATTCTTTGGGAAAATGCTTTCCTTTCAGTATACTTCTCACCATATTCATGATGGTTCTATTATTTCTTTATATAATTCCATTATCTTGTGGAGTGTAGGGTGGCCTCACCTCATGCACAATCCATGATTTCTCACATAATGTGTCGAAGTCTTTCAACACATACTCTCCACCACCATCAATCCTCAGAATCTTGAGCTTTCGACCACTTTGTCTTTCAACCATAGATTTAAACTTGCCAAATACCTCGATCACTTTACTTTTTTTCTTGATCAGGTAAGTCCATAATTTTTGACTGAAATCATCTATGAAAGTGACAAAGTATCTATTACCTACAATCGAATTCACTTGGATAGTATCACATACATCAGAGTATATGACTACAAGAATTGCCTTCGACTTGCTTCCTGCATCCTTGCTAAAACTGTTATTGTGCTGCTTCTCCTGCCCACATTCTTTACAAACTTCATTTGGAATGTCGATTTATGGTAACCCCGAAACCATATTTCTTCTCTTTAGATCTTTGATTTCTTTGAAATTGAGATGGCCTAGTCGATAGTCCCATATCCACTCATCCCTGATAGCTACAGTTGCAAGGTACTTGTGCTTCATCACGTTAATTTTGGTAGACAATAGGCTTCGATCTAGAGGGGGTGAATATATCACAATTTTGAAAACAAAATTTTGGAAAAAATGGTTTTCAAAAGTTCTATGGCACAGCAGAAACAACCTGAATTGAATTGTGTAACCGAACCTACTATAAAAAAGCTCACATATACGTAAAGTTACGCAATTGAATGATAATGAACACAAATTATTCAACAACGATTAATCACAAACACTTAAATGCTAAGCTACACATAGAGCTTATTTCCAATAATTAAAAATCAAATAAAAGCACTAAATATAATTTATCGAACACCTTGTGTGCAATCGATAACGTTTGGAAATTTAATTTGATTTCCTGATGTTAAATGTAACACCCTTTTCTACCCCACAAAATATCGCAGCGGAATACACATATGTCGCTCCCGGGATTTTCATCCAAGTACAAACGCGAAAGTGGCACCGAAACAGAGTCGCCAGCAATGTGTATTTATCCCAAGAGAGGGAAAGGAAACACCGCGTAAACCTGAGAGAAAGGAAAAGCATGGTCTTGCGACCAAGAGAAATGGGTTCGGGAGTCGGTTACGCGAGAGGAAGGTATTAGCACCCCCTCGCGTCCATCGTACCCGATGGGATCCACGCTTGCTTGTCTCGATCAAAGGGTGATAGAAAAGAATACTGGAAAAGGAACGAAAAGAGAACTGGAAAAGGAACGAGAAACAAATGTAGGGAAAATAAAAGAAGTGCTCGCATGGGCCCTACCCCACTGCCTACGTATCTCATCGGGAACATGAGAATCAGAGCGACGTAGTTCCCCTCACTAGGGATGGATTGTTTTTTAGAGAACGGCTTACGTTCTAGCTCAGGTGTTGCAGGCTCGCTGGTCCGAGTGCGTTACCATCTTGCAAGAGAACGAGTAGAAGCGCGTTCGTGCGTTGAGAATGAATGAGATGAGAAAAGAATTCCCGAAGGAAAGACGTTATTGTTTGTTTTTGTCTTTTAAGAGTTTTTTCATTTGTTTGCATATGATAGTGTATCTGAATCTTAGTCATTGGAATGTGTACCTTCTCACATTCCAAGATGGAATGGGTAAGAAAGCACACTAAGGGTGAAGAAGACCCTCACACTTAGTTCCAATTATCAAGGTTCAAACACACTAGCATACTTGTGTTTATTAAGTGTTTTGTTGATTATGAAGTGAAGAAGTGTTTTTTATTATTTGCACCTTCAACAAGTATTGCATTTAAGTCCCTCATACAAGATCAAATATGTAACACATTGACCTAAGATGGGCCATATGCTACACATCTTAAGATTATAAGAGAAGACCCCTTATAATCTTTTCTTTATATGAAAGGCCTAAATGCAATAAATGCCTACCTTTATTAGATATTTTGAATTTTCTTTGAGATGAGAAAAGAGACTCAAGGGAGGATAAAGGTAAAAATCTATATGGACTAAGACTCAATCCTAATTGATTAGTTAAGGGAGTGATCCTAAGGTTTGTGAGGTTTCAACCTAAAGTCTAAAGAAAGAAAGAATTAAACAATTCACTTCCAAAGTAGAAGATGAATTGTAATTCAAAAAGGGAAAGTAATGAGTTATTAAAAGAAAGCACATAAGTGCTTAGCAAAACACAAAATGGAATTGTAAAAGAGAAAGGATAGAAGTTGAATGTGGATTCCTTATCCACACTCAATTGAAACTTACCGAAGCCCCTACATGGTTAGTAAACATGTATAAGAAGTATAAGAAGTAAAAGAACATGTAATGCATCATAAAACTCACAAGAATTAAATGAGAAAACAAATCCTAGAACCACAACCAGAATGGGCATCATATGGAAACCAATGGTTATTATCATACAAGTGCAAGTGAATAAGCAACCATCATCACCCATTAGCATTTAAACATGTTACAAGAAGAATGGGTAGATGAAAGATGGAAAGAAATGAAGAGGACATGCATAAATGGAACATGTAAATCAACAACCAGAATTGAAACTAAATGGAAAAGGGTTTATAAACATCTCAAAAGTATTTATGAGGTAACTTCAAGACATTCAAGAAGTAATATAAGAAGAATTGAAATGAAAGTTCAAAAAGAAAGGGCAAACAATACATGTTAATGATGCACAAAGTTCAAATTGAAATGAACATGTAAAGATGACCTATAATGTGTATCAAAGACCTATAATATCATATGAATGGCTCATAACATATGCAAATGCTCATACAAATGTGCACAAAAGAATTCATGTAAACATGCACTAAAGTTGTAATGACATGCCATGGATTATACATCCAATGTGATGCATCAAACAAAGACCAAATGGATTCATGAAAATTATGCCAGCATATCATTGGAATGCCTAGGTCAGAAATGCATCATACATCAAGATAGCATGTAAAAATTCAGAGCAAAATGACTTCAAACAAAGAAATTAGGTCAAATTGAAACATCATGCAAAGTGGAGCAAATATAGGCATCAAGACATATGATAAAGTCACCTAAAAAATCAAACAAAAATCATCTAACATGCTTCAATGTATTAGTGAATCAATGCAAAAAGAATCATGTCAAAATAGTTGGTAATGAGCAAGAACAAAATTAAACAAATTCATGTATCATGCTTAGAATGCATCTAAGTGGAAATTCAAAGAAAATTATGGAACAGGGGCAAAAAGGTCATAAAATCAGAAAATAAAATCATGAAAAATTTCCTAAATGTTTTAAGAATACACATGAATTTTTGTAGAATTTTCCAATATGTTTTGGTATTTTTAAAAATTAATTATGAAACGTGTAGCAAAAATGAGAAATAAAATGAAATGGAACTAAAGAAGGGGGTGCATGCATAGCAAATTAACAGTTCAAAATCATTGGGCCTTGAAAACATGGGGTGTGGATATCAATCTGGCTTAGGTCCAGTAAGCACGCAAAACACCATAACTAGCGTGTACCATCAGTCAACCATTTTGACTCACTCACAACCATCAGATTAGGTCAGATCAATGTAAAAGTCAAGGTAATCAAATCAAGCATCTCACATTGCTAGTACACACTAATAACCATGTACACACGCGCATGCTAATCATCAGATGGAAAAAATGAAGCACGTGACACACACCCTCTCCATTTATTCGCTGGCACCACCACCACCCTTGGATCAAAACAAATCAACGGACACGACTTAATCTGGCATATAAACCCTAATGAAACCTCACCGGCCGGAGAGGGACCTCCGGTCACCTTCTCCGGCCACTCTCCGGCACTGCAATCAATCAAACATTCCAGAAATTTATGCAATACACATCAAAATGTTCAGGAAGTCACATAGATCATGAATCTAGGCTTATTTTTCACAAACAACACACAAACAAAGAGAATCGAAGCAATGAAATTAGCCCTAGGTTTTGGATCTAAGCTTCTAAGAAGCTCTATCAACTAACCGGTTTCATATAGCTTCTAATAAGCTCAAATAACACATCAACCAGTTAAAATAACATCAAATCGTGCAAGCAAAGTTTGAGAACTTTTGGAACCTGAAACTTGAAGATCTTTGGATTTTTGAGAAAACCAGAGATGAGAACTTGTTCTTGAACTTCTAGAACTTCAATTTGAGCAAAATAAATGCTATTTGATCTTGAGAATAAGAGGAAATCTGAATCTGAAATTGGAGATAACTGTGCTATTCCATGCTTCAGTGATGTCTTCTTGCTTGATTGTGAAGGTTGAAGAAGAACTTGAGGAGTTCGTGCAGGTAGAGAGAAAATTCAGAGAGAAAGTTGAGAGTGCTTTTGGAGTGAGAGTGAAACAATCAGAATCTCCCTTTCCAAATCTGTTAGAATTGTTTATATAGGCGTGGTTATGATTTGACCCTGGTGGTTGATGGTTAGAACTACAGTTAACTGAGTTAGTTAACTGAGTTTGAGTTAACAGAATGAGTCATGACAGTTAGTGACACGAGTTGGAGAGGTTTTGTTTTAGTGTGGAAGAGCTCATGGTCACTTATGGTGAGGATAATGGTGAGGTGGTGTTATGCAGCAGTAGCTTGTGGTGGAAGTTTTGCAAGTTTCCCTTCTCATGTAAGAAGTAACAAAGAGAAAGCACGTGCAAGAATGTTTGGGCAAATGAGGAAAAGAAATCAGCTGGTGATGATGAAGTGTTTGTGGTGTGACTGAACCAAAAAAAATGTGTGAACTGCTACACATGGCAGTCAATGCATCAATGCAGATGGTGATGTTTGAACATGGATTTCTTTATGACCAAGGCACGAAAATGAATCATCTTGGTGTCAATGGATTGAGGAAGCATCATAGGACAATTTTGGTGTTGGACTTGAGTTGAAAAGGTACCTCAAACATGTCTAAAAATCATCATAAACAGATGGAAAAACGACTGGTGCATGGGCGAGAAATTTGTGGCATGGCATGGCAAGGTGTGCATGGCATGGATTTTCAGTTGTGTTGACCAATCTTTGAGCTATCATAACTCCTTGTCCTTTGATCAAATGAAAAAATCATGAACATCAATCTTGAAGATCTCACATAGGGGAACAACTTTGATGTTGCAAGATTTTTCATTTGAAGCCTTTAACCATGAGTAAAATGAGTGGACATTTGGCCCACCACATGTTTGTTAAAATGACTGCGCGCGTGCCCTGAAAATCTTGGTCATGACCTAGTTTTGAACCTACTTTGCTCAAACTTTGATCAATCATATCTCCCTCATTTTTTATCCAATGGAGATGTTCCACACATGGATTTGAAGCTTAAAGCAAGGCCTTTCATTGAGGCAGAGTGGAATTTTCATTTGGTACTCCAAATTTGAATGGCCTTGGTTCAAATTCTGATGCAAAATGGCCAAAACTTGCTATTTTTAGTAACCCTTCCTCTTCCAAAAATGGCAACTTTCCACATCTTGATTTTTTCATGATTCCTTTGGAGTTTCTTGACCAAATTTTGTACATTGGACATATGTAACATGAATTTCATGAATTTGGCCTCAAAAAGTCAAGAGTTGACTTTTTCCTCTGATTATTTGACTTGGCCCCAAATTCCCTGATTTTTTATCTTTCTTCCAATTGAAACACTTCCAAAACCAATTGAGAGGCAATTTTCCATACACATACACTTAAGAACATGTAGAATATCATGACAACAAGCTTTGTCCAAAAAATCAGAGATATCCTGATTTTATTAGAAACCCTAATTTTGACCCTCTCTGGTTAGGAGGAAATTGCACATCTTCCAAATCCAAATTCCTCAGAGTATGTTGTGTATCCTCTTAAAGGATGATGAGAAATGCCACTTGAGAATGATTTTGAATCAATGAGCTATCTCTTTTGAGGGTTTTCCTTCAATTTTTGAACCTCTTGCATAGTGAAAGATGTAGTGCTTCAATCTCCCATTGAATCTCACTTCCTTGAGGTTTTGGAAGATCAATTGAGATAGTATGAGACATGAGAGACCTCTTGGCTTGCCTAGAGCCAACTTGATTGACCTTTTTGTGGTTTGAATGATTCCTTGATTGTCCACCTTCCACCTGATCACATGCCCTGATGGTAAGAAGGATGCCATGCTTCATTTTTCTATGTTAAATGCAATGTAATGTTAATGAGGTGGATATGATATGATAAATGATAATGCCATGCTATGATGACAAAAGGGGAGAGCAAATTTTGGGGTATTACAGCTGCCCCTATTCAAGCGCTGTAGACCTGAATGCCTGAAAGCAAATGCTTTCGGACTTTCAAGGTATATAGTGATTGAATACCAAAAATAACCAAAAATTTGCTCTGGGTGAAGAAGAAAATGGATATAAACCCAACGAGACTGCTGGATTGAATCCTCGATGAAACGTCGGAGAGATCTGTCTTTTGAACGATGCCAGACGACTACTGGCTTGCCACGCTGCTGGTGGACTTTAATACTGTCTTTTATGCAATTCCAGACGACTACTGGCCTGCCACACTACTGGTGGACTTTGGAAATGTCTTTTTGAACGACGCCAGACGACTACTGGCTTGCCACACTACTGGTGGACTTTAATAATGTCTTTTATGCAATTCCAGACGACTACTGGCCTGCCACACTACTGGTGGACTTTGATAATGTCTTTTATGCAATTCCAGACGACTACTGGCCTGCCACGCTACTGGTGGACTTTGCAGCTTCGTGCCACCCGAAGATGGACTTCTGCCAATCCACTGTTGGACTTTTGCCACCCGAAGACGGACTTTTGCCAATCCACTGTTGGACTTTTGCCACCCGAAGACGGACTTTTGCCAATCCACTGTTGGACTTTTGCCACCCGAAGACGGACTTTTGCCAATCCACTGTTGGACTTTTAGCTGCTTTGCCACCCGAAGATGGACTTTTGCCAATCCACTGTTGGACTTTTGCCACCCGAAGACGGACTTTTGCCAATCCACTGTTGGACTTTTGCCACCCGAAGACGGACTTTTGCCAATCCACTGTTGGACTTTTAGCTGCTTTGCCACCCGAAGATGGACTTTTGCCAATCCACTGTTGGACTTTTGCCACCCGAAGACGGACTTTTGCCAATCCACTGTTGGACTTTTGCCACCCGAAGACGGACTTTTGCCAATCCACTGTTGGACTTTAAGATATGAGGGAATGACGACTCTGCCAGGAATTATTCCATCTGTTTGGGGGAATGAATTCTGGTCACAGCGATTCCGCTGGGGATGAGAATTTTTAAATGACGTCCTGCTGGGGAAATGAGCCATTAAAACTCTGCTTGGGGATTTATTCAACCCAAGATCCTTTATAGGGATTATCAACCTTCTGACCCACTGGGGAAAGGCTGTACCATCCTTGTTGAGGAATAGATTCTGTCGATCTGATAAACCTCTGCGGAGAGAACAACAACTCAGCTGGAAGTTGCTGACAAGATTCGATGCTGACCTCTGTGGGGATACCATGACCAGAGATACGATCTTGCTGGGTATCAGGGCTACTCTGCCAGGGATATGCAAATCCTGGTTAGAACATTCCACTGCAACTTGCTAGAAAGAGTCCTTAGAGATCTGTTGGGGAAACCCAAAGCAAATCCACAGTAGTCTGCTGAAGAATGTGACTGTCGAGCTTAGGATAAGTACTACAATGCCCCATGTTAGGCGAGCTTCCCTTTAGACAATTCCGTTAGGGATGACGGGTTTATAACAAACTCTGCTGGAGAAAACTGCTTTAAAGCGTCTCGTGTTGGGGAATGCCTTTTGAGAGGATTTTACAGAAGACCAACTGTCCTCAAACTCTACTGGGGATGATCAACACTTCATGCTGGGGAACCAAACAATTTGTCCCCGAAGAGGATGTCATAAGAGGATCTTACAGAAGATTTAGCTTCTTCAAACTCCTGCGACTTCGCTGGGGATAATGACCATCAAACTCTACTGGGGGGTGATCAACACTTCATGCTGGGGAAACAACATGCCCCATGCTTAAGAAAACCAACAATTTGTCCCCGAAGCGGATGTCATAAGAGGATTTTACAGAAGATCTAGCCTCTTCCAACTCTTGTGACTTCGCTGGGGATAATGACCATCAGTTTCGGTGTCGACGAGACCACCCTTTTGGGGAACCTGTGACCGTTATCGACACAGAAAAGCTTGTAGTTGTTGGAAGTACTGAATGAGAGAATCGACTTAATAAGATACAACGGTACCCAGTTGAACTTAATTCACTGAGATCGACCCGATGAACGCCGATCTCCTTACCCATAATTGCCCCAGTCTTTTGCGTGGGGTGATTTATTGCTAGTCTTGTGCTTAAAATCATCTGCACCTGCTACCTGCAACAAAAGAATATGCCCACATGCCCCGAATATTGCGTGGCTAGAATCCACCATCCGGGAGTATTCAACATTCGAAGTAATTTCAAATATTTTTTCTGCGCATGTTATTGCAAGGCTGCCATGTTTTCAAATGCAATGTTTTATCAACAATTAGGACGTTTTTGCAAACAAAGCAATAAAACAAAAATAGAAAGCTTTTTATTGAAATTCAATTTATTGACTGAGAGCCCAGAATAGGCAATTACATCTGGAAGCAATCCCTGGAAAGAGGTGATCGCTGAAAATTGAGAAAAGAAACTATCCTAATGGCAATGTGAAAACGGAATTCCACTGAGTTTCCATTCTGTTATGACCAGTATGTCTTCAAAACTCCCAGACCTTGCCTTCTGAGGAATGATCAGACCGATTCCTATTCTTCAGAACGTCAGTTGTTCAAACGGTAATGGGTACAGATAACTCAGACTGTAGTCATTCGCTTAAATCCCTCTTTTGTGTGGACCGCCCTTTCAGGTTTTCGATCCACCAGGATACCCTTTTTTGCCTAAGTTGCCCTTTCGGGTTTTCAACTTACCGGGTGTACAATTTTTTTTCAATTATATCCCTAATTTTTGCCCGAACCTTATTCTGTTTTTGGTTCGCCGGGATGCCCTTTTTTGCCTGGATTTTTTTATTTTTATTATCCAGCGGGTCTATTCATGCGAAGTATTTTTTGACTACGTCCGAGTTGACAGGGGATGAAAAGTCTTCGCCATCCATGGTTGTAAGCAATAAAGCTCCGCCCGAAAAGACCTTTTTAACCACGAATGGACCTTCATAATTAGGAGTCCATTTGCCCCTGTGGTCTGTATTGGGAGGAAGGATCCTTTTGAGTACCACATCTCCGACTTTGTAAACCCGAGGACGCACCTTTTGGTCAAATGCCTGCTTCATTCTGCGCTGGTATAGTTGCCCATGACATACAGTCGCCAATCGCTTTTCCTCAATAAGGCTCAACTGATCAAATCTGGCTCGTACCCATTCAGCTTCATCTAGCTTAACATCCATCATGACTCTGAGGGACGGAATCTCTACTTCAACCGGTAGCACTGCCTCCATACCATATACAAGTGAGAATGGGGTTGCCCCAGTGGACGTGCGTACCGACGTTCGATACCCATGCAAAGCAAATGGTAACATCTCATGCCAATCTTTGTACGTGACAACCATCTTCTGTACAATCTTCTTGATATTTTTGTTGGCCGCTTCGACCGCGCCATTCATCTTTGGGCGGTACGGAGAAGAATTGTGGTGTTCGATTTTGAAGTCCCGACATAACTCAGCCATCATCTTATTGTTCAAATTAGAACCATTATCAGTAATGATTCTTTCGGGAACTCCATATCGGCAAATGATATCCCGTTTTAAGAAACGAGCGACCACTTGTTTTGTAACATTGGCATAGGATGAGGCTTCAACCCATTTGGTGAAGTAATCAATTGCCACCAAGATGAAACGATGACCATTGGAAGCTGTAGGCTCAATCTTTCCGATCATATCAATGCCCCACATGGCAAATGGCCAAGGCGACGACATGATACTCAACGGATTTGGAGGTACATGCACTTTATCTGCGTAGATCTGGCATTTATGGCATTTGCGGGCATATTTGCAACAATCTGACTCCATAGTCAACCAATAATATCCCGACCTTAACAACTTTTTAGCCATTGCATGCCCTCCGGCATGGGTACCGAAAGAGCCTTCGTGCACTTCAATCATCAACAAGTCTGCTTCATGTCTATCCACACATCTAAGCAGGACCGTGTCAAAATTTCTTTTATACAGCACGCCATCTTTATTCAAGAAGAAACTACCAGCTAACCTTCTCAACGTCTTCCTGTCTTTGGACGATGCCCCGGACGGGTACTCTTGACTTTTCAAGAAACACTTAATGTCATGAAACCATGGCTTGTCATCAGACGTTGCATCTACCGCAAACACAAATGCTGGTCTGTCAAGGCGGGATACCTCAATCTTAGGTACATGGTTCCATCTTTGCACTTTGATCATGGAAGACAAAGTGGCCAAGGCATCAGCGAACCTATTCTCATCTCGAGGAATGTGGTACAGTTTCACTGTTGTGAAAAATGTCAGCAATCTCCTCGTATAATCTCTATACGGCATTAGATTTGCTTGGTGCGTGTACCAACTCCCTTTCACTTGATTGATTACCAAAGCTGAATCACCGAATATATCAAGGGTCTTAATCCGTAGATTAATCGCCTCCTCGATCCCCATTATACAAGCTTCGTACTCTGCTTCATTGTTGGTGCATCCGAAAGTTATTCAGGCAGTGAAAGGCATATGAACACCTTCCGGCGTGATAAGAACTGCTCCAACTCCGCACCCATTCATATTGACAGCCCCATCAAACATCAGACTCCATTTGGATTCAGGGTCTGGCCCCTCCTCCGGAAGTGGTTCCTCGCAGTCTTTAGCTTTGAGAAACATGATGTCTTCATCAGGGAAGTCAAACTTCATGGGTTGGTAATCATCAATCGGCTGTTGCGCAAGATAGTCGGACAAGATACTTCCTTTGATGGCCTTTTTTGAAGTGTAATGAATGTCATACTCTGTCAAGACCATTTGCCACCGTGCAACTCTGCCTGTCAATGCTGGTTTCTCGAAAATGTACTTGATAGGATCCATTTTTGAAATCAACAAGGTTGTGTGCCTAACCATATATTGCCTCAATCGCTTAGCGGCCCATGCAAGTGCACAGCATGTCTTTTCAAGCATTGAGTATCGGGACTCACAATCATTGAACTTTTTGCTCAGGTAGTAAATAGCATGCTCCTTCCTACCTGTCTCGTCATGTTGACCGAGAACACAACCCATGGAACCTTCAAGCACTGTCAGATACATTATCAGCGGTCTCCCTTCAACTGGAGGCATTAGAATCGGAGGTTCCTGCAAGTATTCTTTTATCTTATCGAATGCCAACTGGCAATCGCCATTCCACCTGACCGTTTGATCTTTCCTTAACAATTTAAATATTGGCTCACACGTGGCTGTTAGGTGAGATATGAACCTTGCAATGTAGTTCAATCTACCCAAGAAACCACGAACCTCTTTTTCTGTTCTCGGTTCAGGCATTTCTTGTATTGCTTTCACCTTGGCAGGATCAACCTCAATTCGTCTTTCGCTCACAATGAAACCCAGCAACTTTCCAGAACGCACCCCAAACGTGCACTTGTTTGGATTTAATCTCAGACAGAACTTTCTCAACCTTTCAAACAGCTTTTTCAGGTTAACCAGATGTTCCTCTTCTGTTCTAGACTTGGCAATCATATCATCTACATAACATTCGATCTCCTTATGAATCAAGTCATGAAACAATGTCACCATCGCCCGCTGGTACGTTGCCCCTGCGTTTTTCAACCCAAAAGGCATTACTTTATAACAATATGTACCCCACGGAGTAATGAACGTGGTTTTCTCCATATCTTCAGGTGCCATCTTGATCTGGTTGTACCCGGAGAAACCGTCCATAAATGAGAACACTGAAAACTGAGCTGTATTATCGACCAGCACATCAATATGAGGTAGTGGAAAATCATCTTTCGGGCTAGCTTTATTAAGATCTCGATAATCCACACACATTCTCACTTTTCCATCTTTCTTCGGTACTGGCACGATGTTGGCTACCCATGGAGGATACTTTGTCACAGCAAGAAAACCAGCGTCCCACTGCTTCTGGACTTCCTCCTTAATCTTTAAGGCCATGTCGGGGTGAGTCCGACGAAGTTTCTGCTTGACTGGCGGACATTCTTCTCTCAATGGCAGCCTGTGCACAACAATATCTGTATCCAACCCCGGCATGTCTTGATATGACCAGGCGAAGATGTCAACATACTCGCGCAACATTTCCGTCAAAGTTTGCTTCACATCTGCTTGCAAGCTGGCACCAATCCTGATCTCTTTCTTGGCGTCCTTGGTACCAATATTGATGATTTCTACCGTCTCCTGATGAGGCTGGATGACCCTTTCCTCTTGTTTCAACAATCTGGCCAGTTCTTCAGAAAGTTCACAATCTTTCTCATCCCCTTCTTCGGCTTGATAAATCGGATTGTCAAAGTCATACATGGCCATATCAAAATCGTTATCAGTGGTATCCGGAGGATCAAGTCTGCATGAACGGGTTCATGCCTTATTTTAGAATTTATTTTTAAGCAAAACAAAAGAAAATGAAACATTGCCATTTTATATTTTTTGTGCAAAAATAAAAACTGAAAGACAGAGAACAAAATTTGATTGCAAAACGTCCTTTATTAATGATTAAACATTGCAAATGCAACCATGGTGGCCCTACAAATGAATCTATACGCCTTGGGCAGAGCGCAAGATTTTGTCATGCATTATGGTTAGAAAAAACAAAGAAAAATTACTCTGTCTGAAGAGTAACCCGGATGACTTCTTCAACGAACCAGTTTTGCACTTGTTGTCCCGGAACATGAGGGCGTACCCAGTTGTCCAGGTCACAATCACTGTCAACACTATCCTCCGTGGCTGCACAAGACTGGTCCATGTAGATAATTCCCCCACTATTGAAAGTAATGGGTCCCCTGCTCCCCGCATCTGAAGTTGTAGAGGGATGATAACCAATACCAAATTTGTCTTCCTTCATTGGGGTCTCTATCAACCTGCCCCAACCTTGGGCGTTGCCTGCCCTGACGACTTCGACAGCTTGTTTGTAAGATGAAATGGAGGTACCAGCCCCAACTGGTACAGAAGAAGACTCAGGTGCATCGTCAATATTGACTGCTTCAAATGATTGGCACAGCATCTCATGAATTTCCCCATCCATTTCAATGTACTTGAATGTGGACAAGTGACTCACAAAGATGTCTTCCTCCCCACACACTGTCACAACCTGCCCTTCAAACTCATACTTCAGCTTTTGATGTAGAGTAGAAGTAACAGCCCCGGCTCCGTGAATCCAAGGGCGTCCCAATAGGCAGCTATATGCAGGTTGTATGTCCATTACATGGAACGTGGATTTGAATACCTGTGGTCCAATTTGTACGGGCAATTCCACCTCACCAAACACAGATCGTCTGGTCCCATCGAATGCTCTGACCACCAATTCACTAGGCCTTAAGATCAAACCATCAACTTCCAGCTTCATCAATGCCTTCTTGGGCAAGACATTAAGTGATGAACCAGTGTCTACCAGTACATGAGATAACACTGAGCCCTTACACTCCATCGTGATATGCAAAGCCTTATTATGGTTTCTTCCTTCAACAGTCAAATCTCTACTTGTAAAGCCCAAGCCATGGCTGACATTAACATTGGAGATTACGCCCTCGAGCTGATTAACAGTAATTTCTTGTGGCACGTATGCACTCTTCAACACTTTCAACAACGCCTGCCGGTGCGCATCAGAGCACATCAATAGTGACAAGATTGAAATCTTTGAAGGGGTCTGATTCAGTTGGTCCACAATCTTATAATCGCTTTTCTTGATTATCTTCATAAATTCTTCCATTTCCTTATCAAAAATAATCTTTGTCTCTGCTTCAGGTGTAGGCGCACTTTCAACCACCTGTTTACCCTTAGCCTTTGCTGCAGCTTCTACCTCCTTATCACTTCTCAAGGTTTGGGGAGCGAACAACCTTCCACTCCTTGTAAAGCCCCCTACACCCCCTACATTATCAATATTTGGGCTGACTGACGGCTCAACTTCCTGCTTTTTACCTTCGTAATATACATCTGCCCCATAGTGCCATGGGATAGCTTTCGTAGATGTGAACGGAATTGGTCCTGGCACCGTGATAGTGACAGGACTGGGCCCTTCTGGCGCAACACTCGCCACGGGAACTGCATTGACCGGCATTTGAATCTCAGCGGGAGTGTAATAGATGGTCACGGTTGATATCTCATCAGTGTCTTTCACGACTCTGTCGAACTGTAGACATCCTTCATCGATCAGATTCTGTAAACCCATCTTCAACTTATCACAGCCGTTCTCCTGATTCATACACTCAGAGCAATCTTGATTACAGCCCGGGAACACCTGTCCCTTCAATAAACGATCTTTTACAACCAACAAAGAAGTTTTCACTTGATGAACGTCTAACACCAAATTCAATCTCCTCCCATCTTCAATAGCGTACACATTTGCTGCGCTATGATCAGGCATGGGATGCTGAGTAATATTAGGAGCGGGAGAGAAATTGATGGCTTTAGCATCAATCAAATCTTGTACTTTATGATGGAAAGCCCAGCATTTTTCAATGGAGTGCCCCTGAGCACCTGAGTGGAACTCACAACGAGCATTAGCATCGAAGTTAGGTGGCAGGTTTCCAGCAACCGGAGCTTTCATAGTACGGAGTTCTACCAACTTTAACTCGAGTAGCCGGGGCAACAGCGCGGCATAAGTCATAGGGAGAGGATCCATCTTACGATCCCTCTGTCTAGACCTTTGCTGGAAAAAAGGTTGTTGCTGTTGAACTTGTTGTTGGGGTTGTTGTTTCTGAACAGACGGTGTGGGGATTGTCACAGCATCTACCTGATAATAAGCTCGAGAACGCCCTCTGCCTCGTCCTCTAAACACAGCATTCGTATCACCTTCTCTTCTTTTCTGGTTACTAGCGAACGGTTTCTTCGTCCCCGAAGAGCCAGCCCCACTCACATCCTGGATCTTTCCAAGCTTTAACAGACTTTCTATTCTTTCTCCCGCAATCACAATATCAGCAAATCCAGTTGACGGACAAGCAGCTAATCTATCCAGATAGGCCCCTTGCAAGGTGCCCATGAACATATCTGCCATTTCTCTGTCTGACAAGGGAGGTTGAACCTGGGCAGCCATTTCCCTCCACCTCTGTGCATATTCTTTGAAACTCTCCTTGGCATTTTGTGACAATCCCTGCAATTGGGTGCGGTTGGGCGCCATGTCAATATTATATTGGTATTGCTTCAGGAACGCTTCTGCCAGATCTTTCCAATTCTTCACAGCAGCTCTATTCAACTTCATGTACCAGGTCAAAGACGCCCCCGCCAGACTGTCCTGAAAATAGTGCATCCATAGCTTCTCGTCATCCGTATGGGCTGAAATCTTCCCAAAGTAAGCTTGAAGATGCGTTTAGGGACACGCATTGCCGTGATACTTATCAAAAGTGGGAGGTTTGAATTTAGGGGGAATTCTGACTCCTGAGACCAGCCCCAAGCTGGTAACATCAATACCCATAGAGTTCTTGCATTCTATGGCCCTGATCTTCTCTGCTAACTCATCATACCTTCGATCCCCTTGATTACCCACATCAGCATCCAGCAGAGTAAATTGGTCTTCCAGAGTATCTTCAAGAGTAACACCAGCCTGCCTACCATTTCCATTACCCCGATTGTTACCACCAGGAGGAGGGTTGCCACCGGGAGGAGGAATGCCATGTCCCTGTGAATTGTCATGATGATCACCTTCGGGCCCATTGTCGGGACGCTCTACCAGAAGCCTCAGTCTCTCCTGATTTTGCGCCATGCCAGTCATGAGGGTCATGAACTGGTCCATACGCGCCCTCATTTCCGCCAAATCACTTTGCACTTGATCCATGATTCTTACTTGATTCCTTCGCGTCGAATATCGGTGAATATGACTCTCCGCTATACTGCCTGAAACCAAATAAAGGTTAGAGACCCCGCAACGAGTACCTGAAAAGCAAGTAACAAAAAATGCAAAATGATATGCAATGCCATGCAATGCCATGTTTGTCATTTCCGAGGTGCTTTATACCCTGATTCCAATCCAACCACAGAAATCTGAAGACCAGAAATTGTGATATAAAGAGACGTGTCGTGGTCATGTGCTTGTGTGCAGCTATCTGATAAGGAATAATTCTGAATAAAACTGCTCATACTCATTCAACAAAGTATTCAAGTACATTTAAGAAAGGCTCATCCGCAAATGCAATACAAGGAAAAATAGATCCATCAACAAGCCTGATGGTAACCATTAATAACAAAATATAAGGAAAAGAACATCAGTCTGACAATTCCACACCCTTCAGCTTATCACTTGAGTATTTGATATCCTCAAAAAGTATACGGGTACGCTGGTGATTCGGCTTTTCAATCATTTCTTTGATCAAGACATCCCTTTTCTCAAGAGCTTCAGTTAAAGAACCCATGTGCAGCATCAGAGCCTCGTCATCACACACTCCTTTGTGTCTCTTTATGCCGGCTTGCGTCTTGAGTATCTCCCTTTCTATCATGACTTCTTCAAGCTCTTTCTTGGTATTCCTCAGCTCACCTCTAGCTTCTTCTAGCTGTTCTTGACTCTTACCGAGGCTTTCCCGATACTTTCTCCTCTGCTCATGCGCCTTTTCAAGCTCTTCGTCCTTAATCTGCAACTGTTCCTGTAATTCAGCATTCTCTATCCTAACTTCGTCCCAAGCGTGCTGAAACTTTGTTAACTTTTCTTTGGTCTGTGCTAACGCCTGTTTGGTTTGCTTGTGGGCTTGAGTAGCATCATCAGCACCTTTACTAATCTTCCGGAAATGTTGGGCTCTTCCAGCAAAGTCTTTTTCTTTTGCAGTTAGGATTTGTTCAGCATCTTGGGCTTTCCGCTCCAGCTCTTTGTTGGCATGTAGAGCATTCTGAAGACGGCTACTCAACTCGGAATTCTCTCCTTGGAGCTTTTTCACCAAGGCTTGCAACTTGTCAACTTCTTCCACAGTAGCAGTGCTTCTTGCTTTCTCATTCTCCGGATACAAAAGGGGTGCCTTACCAAAAGGCAAGAGAAAATCTTCAACTCTTTTCTTCACCCACTCTTCATATGCTGGATAAACCCGGTTGTTAGGCTTTCCTAGAGTAACTTTCCCCTTTTTCAGTATGCTACCCCAGCTTTCAGAAGCTTTCTGTGCTGCTTCCCATCCCTCTGATGTATGAAAATAGAGGGACTCCTCCACATCTCTCTTAATAGGCGGACCTGTCAGGGCATACCCAAATTGTCGAATGGCCAAAGAAGGATTGTAGTTAATCCCACCCAGTCTTCCTATCAGTGGAACGTTAGGGAACTTACCACAGCTGTGGATAATATTCTTACCAATCAGCCCATGATCTACCCATACGATGTCCTTGGCCACCAATCCCATTAAACGCTGTTTCCACTCTAGAGAATCTTTGGAATCCACAAAAGCCCCTGATTGTGGTAAACGGCCCGCAAACCACTTATAGAACAAGGGTGCACAACAACGAATTATCCCTCCTCTTTTCTTTTCATTTCGGTTGTACAATGAGTAGTGAAGATCTCCCAGTAGCGTTGGCACCGGGTTCTTCATCATGAATATTCGTATAGCGTCCGTATCAATAAAATCCGGCTCGTTGGGAAACAACACTATGCCGTATATACAAAGGGCTAGCAAAGCATTAAAAACAAGCCAATTCTCGCCTTTAGCTGCTTCCTGGGCCTTCTTAATCAGATATTCCAGCTTGTAACCACAAATCTTTCCTTTGTTGGAGACATTGTCACTTAGCTCTGATTTGCTCAAATAAAGAGCACCAGCCAACTTCCCAAAGTCAAGATCCCCCACTGATCCAAAGAAAGGGGGCTCCTCCTTGATAGCAATCCCCAACATGTTGGAATACTCCTCCAGGGTAGGAACCAACACATAGTCTGGAAATACAAAACATCTCAGAGGCGGATCATAGAACTGCATCAACGTATGGAGACCTCTGGCTTCATAATCACTGACATTACGGACCATAGATAAAATCCACCCATATTTCTCTTCAAAAGCTTCTCGTGCTGCCGGGCTCGCCATTCCCTTTAGCACAACAATAGGGCCCAAAGTAGGCGTAAGGAACTTATAGCTGATGATATTCTTCCTCTCTTTAGTGTTCATCTTTGCAGGGACCTGATGACTGGAATCAAGGGTAATATATGCACCTGGAAATGAATAAACATGTATGTTAGGATATGATAATGCAATGCAAAGGGCAATGTGATCAGGTAATCAGGTGTCTGTGCTGAACTGTGAACGGTGTCAGTGTAGCTCTGAGACTAATATAGAACCATAGATAAGAACCATCTGAATACAATAGGATGAAACTTCCTTTTTGTGCAATGATGATAGAAAACCGGGTATGTAGGAGGTCATGGTTACCTGCAAACCTGTAAACAACCCGCCCTTCTCACATGTGGGTACTAGGATGTTCAATATCCCGGGCTCTCAGGTCGAGAAATGATGATACGTTCACCATTTCTGGTTTGGCATCATCATCAATCGAGGAGGCCTCAACTGATTCTCCAAAACAAAAAGGTCCTCAACTTCTGGCACTGAGGTCGAGAAGCAATAGTACATTCATCCCTCAGGGTACAGTACTACCGCCAATCGAGGAGTGCCTCCGCTGATTCTCTTTCAAAAAGGGATGTCCTATAGCAAGTTCCCAGCATTGGGTCCTCGGATCGAGAATGTGCAATGGGTTTGCCACGGAATGTGGTCTGCCACTGTCACAACTCGGGAGGAGTGCCGCAACTGAGTCCTCGGGAATGGTCACCAGAGTCGACAGTTCCTCAAGAGAATAACCACTGGCCTGCATAACATGCAGTAGCAGAAAGCTCCTGATAGAACCTCGTCTGGTTGTGGGTCTCATGAACAACAATACGTGGTCACCACCACGCAAGCGTCATGACTATCCACTCTAATACCTATGTATGTACTCAAGCCTTGGTAGTGGGCTTATCTCTCAGAACACCCATCCCGCCAAACAGACAAAACAGTGCAACACAATATAATATATGATATGTAATGCTAAAATGCGGTAAATACAGTAATGTACAGTAAAACAGTAAATAACCATACAATAAAACAGTAAATACAGCACAACAGTAAACACCCAATGAAAGAAAAGCAGACAAGCGCTAGGATTGACTTGCTTAGGATGGACCAGCAATAGGTCAACCTCTTTTCCCCAGCAGAGTCGCCAGCTGTCGCTCCCGGGATTTTCATCCAAGTACAAACGCGAAAGTGGCACCGAAACAGAGTCGCCAGCAATGTGTATTTATCCCAAGAGAGGGAAAGGAAACACCGCGTAAACCTGAGAGAAAGGAAAAGCATGGTCTTGCGACCAAGAGAAATGGGTTCGGGAGTCGGTTACGCGAGAGGAAGGTATTAGCACCCCCTCGCGTCCATCGTACCCGATGGGATCCACGCTTGCTTGTCTCGATCAAAGGGTGATAGAAAAGAATACTGGAAAAGGAACGAAAAGAGAACTGGAAAAGGAACGAGAAACAAATGTAGGGAAAATAAAAGAAGTGCTCGCATGGGCCCTACCCCACTGCCTACGTATCTCATCGGGAACATGAGAATCAGAGCGACGTAGTTCCCCTCACTAGGGATGGATTGTTTTTTAGAGAACGGCTTACGTTCTAGCTCAGGTGTTGCAGGCTCGCTGGTCCGAGTGCGTTACCATCTTGCAAGAGAACGAGTAGAAGCGCGTTCGTGCGTTGAGAATGAATGAGATGAGAAAAGAATTCCCGAAGGAAAGACGTTATTGTTTGTTTTTGTCTTTTAAGAGTTTTTTCATTTGTTTGCATATGATAATGTATCTGAATCTTAGTCATTGGAATGTGTACCTTCTCACATTCCAAGATGGAATGGGTAAGAAAGCACACTAAGGGTGAAGAAGACCCTCACACTTAGTTCCAATTATCAAGGTTCAAACACACTAGCATACTTGTGTTTATTAAGTGTTTTGTTGATTATGAAGTGAAGAAGTGTTTTTTATTATTTGCACCTTCAACAAGTATTGCATTTAAGTCCCTCATACAAGATCAAATATGTAACACATTGACCTAAGATGGGCCATATGCTACACATCTTAAGATTATAAGAGAAGACCCCTTATAATCTTTTCTTTATATGAAAGGCCTAAATGCAATAAATGCCTACCTTTATTAGATATTTTGAATTTTCTTTGAGATGAGAAAAGAGACTCAAGGGAGGATAAAGGTAAAAATCTATATGGACTAAGACTCAATCCTAATTGATTAGTTAAGGGAGTGATCCTAAGGTTTGTGAGGTTTCAACCTAAAGTCTAAAGAAAGAAAGAATTAAACAATTCACTTCCAAAGTAGAAGATGAATTGTAATTCAAAAAGGGAAAGTAATGAGTTATTAAAAGAAAGCACATAAGTGCTTAGCAAAACACAAAATGGAATTGTAAAAGAGAAAGGATAGAAGTTGAATGTGGATTCCTTATCCACACTCAATTGAAACTTACCAAAGCCCCTACATGGTTAGTAAACATGTATAAGAAGTATAAGAAGTAAAAGAACATGTAATGCATCATAAAACTCACAAGAATTAAATGAGAAAACAAATCCTAGAACCACAACCAGAATGGGCATCATATGGAAACCAATGGTTATTATGATACAAGTGCAAGTGAATAAGCAACCATCATCACCCATTAGCATTTAAACATGTTACAAGAAGAAGGGGTAGATGAAAGATGGAAAGAAATGAAGAGGACATGCATAAATGGAACATGTAAATCAACAACCAGAATTGAAACTAAATGGAAAAGGGTTTATAAACATCTCAAAAGTATTTATGAGGTAACTTCAAGACATTCAAGAAGTAATATAAGAAGAATTGAAATGAAAGTTCAAAAAGAAAGGGCAAACAATACATGTTAATGATGCACAAAGTTCAAATTGAAATGAACATGTAAAGATGACCTATAATGTGTATCAAAGACCTATAATATCATATGAATGGCTCATAACATATGCAAATGCTCATACAAATGTGCACAAAAGAATTCATGTAAACATGCACTAAAGTTGTAATGACATGCCATGGATTATACATCCAATGTGATGCATCAAACAAAGACCAAATGGATTCATGAAAATTATGCCAGCATATCATTGGAATGCCTAGGTCAGAAATGCATCATACATCAAGATAGCATGTAAAAATTCAGAGCAAAATGACTTCAAACAAAGCAATTAGGTCAAATTGAAACATCATGCAAAGTGGAGCAAATATAGGCATCAAGACATATGATAAAGTGACCTAAAAAATCGAACAAAAATCATCTAACATGCTTCAATGTATTATTGAATCAATGCAAAAAGAATCATGTCAAAATAGTTGGTAATGAGCAAGAACAAAATTAAACAAATTCATGTATCATGCTTAGAATGCATCTAAGTGGAAATTCAAATAAAATTATGGAACAGGGGCAAAAAGGTCATAAAATCAGAAAATAAAATCATGAAAAATTTCCTAAATGTTTTAAGAATACACATGAATTTTTGTAGAATTTTCCAATATGTTTTGGTATTTTTAAAAATTAATTATGAAACGTGTAGCAAAAATGAGAAATAAAATGAAATGGAACTAAAGAAGGGGGTGCATGCATAGCAAATTAACAGTTCAAAATCATTGGGCCTTGAAAACATGGGGTGTGGATATCAATCTGGCTTAGGTCCAGTAAGCACGCAAAACACCATAACTAGCGTGTACCATCAGTCAACCATTTTGACTCACTCACAACCATCAGATTAGGTCAGGTCAATGTAAAAGTCAAGGTAATCAAATCAAGCATCTCACATTGCTAGTACACACTAATAACCATGTACACACGCGCATGCTAATCATCAGATGGAAAAAATGAAGCACGTGACACACACCCTCTCCATTTATTCGCTGGCACCACCACCACCCTTGGATCAAAACAAATCAACGGACACGACTTAATCTGGCATATAAACCCTAATGAAACCTCACCGGCCGGAGAGGGACCTCCGGTCACCTTCTCCGGCCACTCTCCGGCACTGCAATCAATCAAACATTCCATAAATTTATGCAATACACATCAAAATGTTCAGGAAGTCACATAGATCATGAATCTAGGCTTATTTTTCACAAACAACACACAAACAAAGAGAATCGAAGCAATGAAATTAGCCCTAGGTTTTGGATCTAAGCTTCTAAGAAGCTCTATCAACTAACCGGTTTCATATAGCTTCTAATAAGCTCAAATAACACATCAACCAGTTAAAATAACATCAAATCGTGCAAGCAAAGTTTGAGAACTTTTGGAACCTGAAACTTGAAGATCTTTGGATTTTTGAGAAAACCAGAGATGAGAACTTGTTCTTGAACTTCTAGAACTTCAATTTGAGCAAAATAAATGCTATTTGATCTTGAGAATAAGAGGAAATCTGAATCTGAAATTGGAGATAACTGTGCTATTCCATGCTTCAGTGATGTCTTCTTGCTTGATTGTGAAGGTTGAAGAAGAACTTGAGGAGTTCGTGCAGGTAGAGAGAAAATTCAGAGAGAAAGTTGAGAGTGATTTTGGAGTGAGAGTGAAACAATCAGAATCTCCCTTTCCAAATCTGTTAGAATTGTTTATATAGGCGTGGTTATGATTTGACCCTGGTGGTTGATGGTTAGAACTACAGTTAACTGAGTTAGTTAACTGAGTTTGAGTTAACAGAATGAGTCATGACAGTTAGTGACACGAGTTGGAGAGGTTTTGTTTTAGTGTGGAAGAGCTCATGGTCACTTATGGTGAGGATAATGGTGAGGTGGTGTTATGCAGCAGTAGCTTGTGGTGGAAGTTTTGCAAGTTTCCCTTCTCATGTAAGAAGTAACAAAGAGAAAGCACGTGCAAGAATGTTTGGGCAAATGAGGAAAAGAAATCAGCTGGTGATGATGAAGTGTTTGTGGTGTGACTGAACCAAAAAAAATGTGTGAACTGCTACACATGGCAGTCAATGCATCAATGCAGATGGTGATGTTTGAACATGGATTTCTTTATGACCAAGGCACGAAAATGAATCATCTTGGTGTCAATGGATTGAGGAAGCATCATAGGACAATTTTGGTGTTGGACTTGAGTTGAAAAGGTACCTCAAACATGTCTAAAAATCATCATAAACAGATGGAAAAACGACTGGTGCATGGGCGAGCAATTTGTGGCATGGCATGGCAAGGTGTGCATGGCATGGATTTTCAGTTGTGTTGACCAATCTTTGAGCTATCATAACTCCTTGTCCTTTGATCAAATGAAAAAATCATGAACATCAATCTTGAAGATCTCACATAGGGGAACAACTTTGATGTTGCAAGATTTTTCATTTGAAGCCTTTAACCATGAGTAAAATGAGTGGACATTTGGCCCACCACATGTTTGTTAAAATGACTGCGCGCGTGCCCTGAAAATCTTGGTCATGACCTAGTTTTGAACCTACTTTGCTCAAACTTTGATCAATCATATCTCCCTCATTTTTTATCCAATGGAGATGTTCCACACATGGATTTGAAGCTTAAAGCAAGGCCTTTCATTGAGGCAGAGTGGAATTTTCATTTGGTACTCCAAATTTGAATGGCCTTGGTTCAAATTCTGATGCAAAATGGCCAAAACTTGCTATTTTTAGTAACCCTTCCTCTTCCAAAAATGGCAACTTTCCACATCTTGATTTTTTCATGATTCCTTTGGAGTTTCTTGACCAAATTTTGTACATTGGACATATGTAACATGAATTTCATGAATTTGGCCTCAAAAAGTCAAGAGTTGACTTTTTCCTCTGATTATTTGACTTGGCCCCAAATTCCCTGATTTTTTATATTTCTTCCAATTGAAACACTTCCAAAACCAATTGAGAGGCAATTTTCCATACACATACACTTAAGAACATGTAGAATATCATGACAACAAGCTTTGTCCAAAAAATCAGAGATATCCTGATTTTATTAGAAACCCTAATTTTGACCCTCTCTGGTTAGGAGGAAATTGCACATCTTCCAAATCCAAATTCCTCAGAGTATGTTGTGTATCCTCTTAAAGGATGATGAGAAATGCCACTTGAGAATGATTTTGAATCAATGAGCTATCTCTTTTGAGGGTTTTCCTTCAATTTTTGAACCTCTTGCATAGTGAAAGATGTAGTGCTTCAATCTCCCATTGAATCTCACTTCCTTGAGGTTTTGGAAGATCAATTGAGATAGTATGAGACATGAGAGACCTCTTGGCTTGCCTAGAGCCAACTTGATTGACCTTTTTGTGCTTTGAATGATTCCTTGATTGTCCACCTTCCACCTGATCACATGCCCTGATGGTAAGAAGGATGCCATGCTTCATTTTTCTATGTTAAATGCAATGTAATGTTAATGAGGTGGATATGATATGATAAATGATAATGCCATGCTATGATGACAAAAGGGGAGAGCAAATTTTGGGGTATTACACATAAAATCATAATAAATCAGAATTCACCTCGAAGGGTGCACATTTCCCTTATAAATTCAAAATAAAACATTTACTCCATAAACAACGAGTTTTCCTCAAAATAACTCAAAATGCCTTCAAAGGGCAGCAGAAGCACCATAACCACAAAAATCCCACAAGAGGGTTTATTAAAATAAATCATAGTCATCAAATAATCAATAAAACCATAGCCAAATAAAATTCAACATAGTTAGACTCAACAACCCCAACCCGATGTTACACTATCAGAGCAAAGACCCTCTAAGTCGACCAAAAGCAAATAACGTCAAAAGTCCTCAAAAGCGTCCACAGCTAATCCTGATCACCTGCATGTTACCCACGTGGAGGCAACATTCAAACGGGCAGGGTGAGTAATACAATTCATTATAATCAATATAAAATAAGATATGCATAAAAATGGCGTCATTATCATATACAACATCATCAGAGTCATCACAAGGCAAACATCAAAACACGTCGTCATAAATCACAACAAATGCCACATAAATGCAATGCATAACAGGACTCATGCAAGTGGTACCAATCATCATAATCGATGGAAACTTAGGCCATCACCCTCCAAAGATCCCTGTCAAATAGGATCGATTCTACACAAGAACCAGAGCACGTCATAATCCACTTCACATCCACACAATGGGATGGAAGCCACAAATAGTCCGAAGTCTAACTCAATCATCACTGGACCGAAGTCCTAACATCGTCACATAAATGCTATGAATGCATGATACACAACGTCATAATCATCATCGCCAAAAATATCATTATGAACATCATCATTCACCAAAACATCATGTTAATCATGTCATCATATATTCATCAAAACATCACAGGTCATCATCTCAATATCATCAAGAACATCATAGTAAAACATCAGAAATATCACGGCACCAAAATCTCAGAACATCACGCATTATAAACAAAATTTCACAAACAGCAGCAGTTCGCTGCTGAGTTCGCTGTACAAACACATTCGCTGGGATGTTTGCTTTGCGAGCCTCCAACGAATCCCCTAATCCCAAACAATTCCCCATTCTGCCTCTCTTCGCCACTTCATTCGCTGTGCGAATCCCTTCGCTGGGACATTCGTTGTGCGAACCCACGACACCACATCTCAGAAATCATCACAGTTATCGTGCATTTGCTGTGCTACTCGCTTTGCGAGTCCAGGTGAACATTTGCCTTGCGAGTGTTTTGTTCACTTTGCAAACTAGCAATTGCAGGGAATCGCTGTTACGCATCAGTAGCATACCAGACCCACAATACATTATGAATTCAACCTCAGTTCGCCCAAAAACATCCCTACAACATTCCTAAGGCATTATAACCATTAAGGACACAAAACCTACAACTGTTAGGTCGATTAATTTCACTTTTGTAACTCGAAATCACCTAAATCTTCACAAACTCCCAAGGTTCCCATAAACCCATAAATCCCTTTCTTATACAAGATCCCACACATATCATAAAAAAAAAGGTTTTTTGCCTCGAAGGCTTATTTTACCCTAAATCAATTCAACCCTTAATAATCCATCATGGATTCTCAGAAATACCTCTAAATCATCAATAACTCATAAACCCTTCAAAAACCCCAAAAACCTCAAAACCCACTTTCAACACATCATGTTCTAGATTGAAAACAATGAAACGCAATACTCCCCATACCTTAGATTGTCGATTCAGAGCTTTCTCTATCGATCCTTTGGAAACCTTCACGAATCCTCGCCTTTTTCCTTCTTTCCTTAGAGCTCTGCACTTTCTCCTTATTTTCACGTTCCGACCAACAAAATGAAACCTAATCTCAAAATTCTCCTTTTGTTAAACCTTTGGGCTTCCAAAATAGGCTCTCCCCATAATACCCCCACTAATCCACCTTAAAAGTCCATCTAACCCTTAATTTCTCTAATATTATTTAAATTAATAATAATACTAATATATTCATATTATATACTATTATTTAATTAAAATAACCAAAACTCGACCAAAACACCGACTTCGACACCAACCACCAAAATTCACCAAAAATTCACAAATATTATATTTAAATAAATTAAATAAATATTCTAATAATTTTGGGGTGTTACAACTCTCCCCCACTTAAAGAATTTTCGCCCTCGAAAATTACCTCAAAGAAATAGAGTCGGATACGACTCCCTCATCTGATCCTCGTGTTCCCAAGTCCAACTTTCTCCAGCTGGTCCTCCCCACAGCACCTTCACCAAAGTTATGTCCTTACCCCGCAACTGCTTCATCTCTCGACCGTCAATCCGCACAGGTATAGCTTCCACTGTCAGATTATCCCTCACTTGTACATCATCCATCTGAATCACATGCGACGGATCTGGAATGTACTTCCTCAACTGAGACACATGGAACACGTCATGCAAATTCGCAAGTGACGACGATAAAGCAATTCGATAGGTGTCATACCCCAAATTTTGACCACTAAGATTTCCTATCATTGTGTAAATCATTATCACAACATGGGTAAACCATCATACCTCATCAGTCTCCCCAAAGATGGGTGAGCATTCACTACTATCAAAGGTTAGGATTACAAGCCCTCTCGGAGCTCTTAGACAAAGGATCAATCAAGAAATGACATGATCTTTAACTTTTCTAACCTCTCAAACATCCACAAAGGATCAAGAGGACTCCCACATCAAGGATCAAGCACAATGTTGCAGCATTCTAGGTGGATCAAGTCTCAAGATCGCCAGTGTCACCAAATTATGGTTTTGGTCGACCAGGGCCTCCAGATGGAAATTTTCCTCTGGGCATGAGCCAATGCTTCAAAGCATAACCTAAAATACTCCATGGAACCTCATGGACCCAATCATCAAGTCAATTTAGCCTCTGGGGAAGCATTCATAAAAAATCAGGAATTAGGGTTTCTTGACCTAATTCACCCCTAAGTTGACTTTTGGGACAAAACATGAGCCAAGACCTCAAGGCATGATTTGAGGGTCTCTAACACCCTACATTGATCCATTTGTAACAACGGATTGATCCAAGAAGCTCGATCAACAAGTTATAATTTCATCTGGATCACAATTAGGGTTTCGCGGGAAAAAGTCAACTGTGCCTTTGACTTTTGACCCAGGCATGCTCCCAAACCTTGGGACATGATTCAATACACCCTGTAACACCCATGGAACATGTCCATTAAGTTTTAGTTAGGTCAAGGACATGATTTCATAGAGGATCGCACAGTTTGGAATTCATCTGACAAAAAGTCAACTGTGCACAAAAGTCAATGTTAACTTTTTGAGATTTTTCACAATTATGGTTCTTTAAACTTAAAATGATGTTAATGTGTGATTGGAATCCTCATTCATCAAGAAAAATCAAGAAAAGTTGGATAACTTGTAAAAGGGGTAACCATAAAAAACTTAGAAATTTTCTAAGTTATGGAACAAATTGGCTAGGGTACCAACTTTGGAGGATCATAACTCCTAAACCACAAGGCCATTTTTCCCCATTCAAAGCTGGATTTGTAGCTCTCATGGCCCTCTACAAATGCTTCAAACACAACTCATTCCAATTCCTCATGGAATTTAAGTTATGGAATGATCAAAATCACAAAAAGTGAAAATATCACTTTTTTCCAACACTTAGTGAAATTTTCACTAAGTCAGAATCTGCCTTCACTTTTTTCCAAATGTAGGGGAATTTTTCACTTGGATCCAAAAGGTATCAAAACCAACTATGATCAAACAGTTGTTGTATCATATGAGGGATTTCCAAAATGGCCAAGAACTCCATCAAATTCCACTTGAGCCATGAGATATGACAATGGCAATATGCCTTGCTGCAAACTGTCATGGCAAGGAAGATTTGTGCATTTTGCTCGATTTGCCCTAATTTTGCAAAGGGCAAGCAACTCTATCCATCTGAACACCTCAAGGGGGGACCAAGGAGGAACCAACTCTGATCCCAAGCCTCCCAAGTCTTTGGAACCAAAAATAGCATGCCAAACCTAGAAATACCTAAAAGAGGGACAAGACTCTAATTTTGGATTGGAGCATTTAATGGATGCACCAAGGTGGCATGGACTGAGCCATTTCCAACTGAATTCAGTCAAGACTTATCCAAGACCAAGGGAACCAGCAACCTGTGCCCTAACCTCAAGTCAATGGCTAGAGGAGACTTGGATTCTCATTGATCAACATTGGACTAACCTATGCAGCAGTTGCCATTCACTATTGCAGCCAAAACAAACTTGCTCTACTATAAATAGAGCTCATTTGTGATTAGTTTGAGTACACCAAAGCCATCAAACAGATGCTCTCCTCAAAATCTCCTTCTCACTTCCAAATTTGCCTTCCAAAGCAAGTCACTATCGGGTTTTGAGTTTGAGAGCTATTCCAACCAAACCAATCACACACACACCTCATAAACATCATATAGAAGTGATTAAAACACTCACACAACATCTGGAACACCAGATTCATGAAATCACTAGCCAATTGCTCAAGCCTTTGACAGATTTGCAGTTGAGGTGCCAAATCGAGTTCCAGCTCAATATAATTCACTCCAAGCATCCAGACACACTCCATGGCACCTAGGGAAGCTATCCACGTCATGGAACCTAGCTGTAACACCTCTAGCACAAAACACGATCACCAGCTTGTAGCGAGCGATTTTGGACACGGTTCTTAAGCGCTGGTCGCTCTCTGCGATTGAGCTTTAACTACAGGTCGATTCATTTTTTATCCTATTGTGAGCTGAATAAGGAAGGGAAATAGATGTCTCCAATTAACCCTGCTTTGCATACTGAGTTTAAACAGCGGTCTGTTAGGTTACGGATGCTATCAATGTAGGGGGCCTTTGTACTGGTTATTTGTATTTTCGCCAATACTGTTTTCTTTATTTTTATCTTGGCAGAGGGTTTCTGGCGGGGAACAAGGATTAGGATGTTAGGACTGATGCTTTTGATAGATATGAGAGTATGGGATTTTGGGTTTTTTTGTTGATTGCGCTCGCTAAGATTTTTCTTTCAATCTTATGCCTACGTATTCCCGTTTACCGAAACAGGGAAATCAAAGCGTTCGTAGTTCCTCCTAGTCTATGGGAGGAAATGGGTGTTTTTGGTGTCTTGTTCAAAGCCCAAGACGTGAAGCGAAAGGTGATTTGTATCTTGTTCAAGGCCCAAGATGTGAAGCTGAAAAGTCTATTTGTGTCTTGTTCAAAGCCCAAGACGTGAAGCTGAAGGACCTCGACTTTAGAGAGAATTTGTCATCTCTAAAGAAGGGTTTGTCTGTCACAACTGTTGGGTGACTGGTTATAAAGGAGAATTACTTTAACCGAGATATGCGAATTCGGCAATGCCATAATTTCCTTTATAGGGGATTTTAACCTGAAGGAGAAGACTTTAACTCAGTGTAGAGCAATGCCATCTTTCCTTAGGAATTTCTCATGCTAAAAGAGGGACAGTGGCATGGATGTAGATGATCCAGAGGCTTGCCGCTTACAGCAATTAGATGAAGGGGAAGGAGTTGTTGATGTTTGTGTACTGTGAACGAGGCACAACTTTGATGCTAAAAGCTTGATTGGATCAACCAGTGGTTTTCTTATACAAAGCCTAAGAGGAGGCTAATATGTGTCTCGTACAAAGCTCGAGAGAGAGGCTAAAAGGTTTTGACTCGACGATGGAGTCTTTTGGTATCTCGTATAAAGCCTGAGAGAGAGGCTAAACGTTGTTTGACTCCGCTAGGGAGGATCATTGTGCAAAGCCCAAGAAGAGGCTATGGTGACTGTTCAGTTAAGTGACAGGTCCAGTATGCTGATTTTGAAAGAGAAAATCATTTCTTATATGAGCAACACTGCACTCAAGGATTTGATTCAAGGATCCGGGTTATTCCTGTTCTTTAAGGAAGTGGGAAATCTGAAGGGTACTGAGACTGTCCGAGTCTACGGGTTTTCTTCCTATTCTTGAATGGTGCTTGAGAATGTCTTTGAGACTCAAGGATATTAGACTGTCCAAGTCTAGATTGTCATCTTTTGTACTGTGCTTTGAGAAACAGTAGTAGACTCTATGAAAGGATTGTTCTATGAAGATGACTAAGTTCTGTTCCTATACCTCTAGGAGGTCGTCGGGATAATTTGTATGAAGCCCAAGAGGAGGCTGGAAACTTTTAAGAAGCCGATCGGTCCTTGTACGAAGCCCAAGAGGAGGATATCATTCCCGGAGGAAGAAATCATTATACGAAGCCTAAGAGGAGGCTGTGAATACTTCTAAGAAGGTGTAGGGTCCTTGTACTAAGTCCAAGAGAAGGCAGGGGTTGCTTTTAGGAAGCCTGTGGGTCCTTGTATGATGCCCAAGAGGAGGCCAATGCTTTTAAGAAGCCCGTGGGTCCCCAAACCCCGAGAAATTCAAGGCAAGCTATTCACAAGGAATAGATCAAGTCAGGAAAGTTCGAGAATTTGGAAGAAACTCAAAGATGCCATTCACGGTCTGGGAGTAGAGTTTCTTTGACAATTCCTAATGAGGACAGCCGAAGAGAAGACTGTATCTGGTGATCCTATTGGGGATCTAGTTGTCTATTTCTATGAATAAACGAAACGGCGTCACCTAATTCTAGACGTAGTTGTTGGGGAAACTCGAAATATCTATACTATTATTACACAGTTGATATGAGTTTACGAAAGAAGACTTACAGTGAAACAGCCCCACAATACAGTTATATGTATATGAAAGCGGTAAATGAAAGCAATAACCACTTACTCGGTTGTAGAGCTTCAATGCTGTTTAGTTAGTTGTTCAACAAAGAAAGATTGAAAGCAACAGTATAATCAAAATCAAAGGAGAAAGTGCTTTGAAAAAGAAAGATTTGGGGCTTACAGCTCAAGGAGATGCCCATGGTTTTATCAGTGAGCGTACTATTTAAATTTTGTACAGAGGGACTTATACAAGTGACTGTGGCCCAAAACTATTTTCTGTACAAAGGTATGGGTCTTACACTCTTTCAAGAGGCCCAAAAAGTTATTAAAGAAAAAGAGTGGGGCTTATAACACGAGGGTAGGCCCAGATGTTTTTTCGTTTAAAAATGGCGATCGCGCCGAGGTTTTCTTTTAACGCGGAGGGACTTATACAATAAGTGAGGCCCAAATATGTTTTGGTTAAAAGGGGGTTGGGTCTTACACTCTATTAGAGGCCCAAAAATTTTGAATGGGTCTTACTACACGAGGGTAGGCCCAGATGTTTATTTTTCAAAAGGCGACGATCGCGCCGTTTGTTTTTGACGGTATCGGGACTTATACAATACACTGAGGCCCAAAAATGATTTGGTCAAAAAAGGATTGGGTCTTACACTCTATTAGAGGCCCATGAGTGTTTGACAATGATTTGTTTGAGTGAAAATCAAAGAAACCCTAATTTTATTCTTTAACGGTAAATATTTAAAGAAAATCAATTAAAAATACCAAATAGGTTTGAATAAACCACTTGTGATTTTTGTTTAAGGTTTAAAAAATGAGGTATAAATCACAAGAGATATTAAAACTCATTTGGTCTTGATTTTTCAAGATGAATATTCATTTTAAAATGTTTAAAAACAAATAAAATGAATTTATTCATAAAAATACTAATTATATTAAATAAATAATACAAACTTAATTTTTTTGTGGAATAAAATATTTCTACATTTTTGTGATTTTTTGCAAAAAGAACCAATCAAAAATAATTAAAATTGAAAGAGTTATTAATTTTCCAAATAATTAACAAAACATGAAAATAGTTGGAAAAATAGCAAAAATGTGAAAAATCACAAAATGGCATGGGTGGGGTTTGAACCCATTGTTTGAAACAAACCAACAAATACACAAGTCATGCCTTGGTTTTGGCTTGCCCAAGGCAAGTTTTGGCTCAAAAACGTGAAGGTCATAACTTTCTCAATTCTTAATGGTTGGAGAAAAAATTTATATGTATCTGGGCCAGAATTTCACAAGGAATCCAATGGTGGTGGTGGTTTTTTTAGATCACACTCCCTCCTCAAAACCCGATAGTGGTTTTGAAAATGGCCTATGATTGCATTTTCTATGCTACACTTGGATAGAGGCATGAATTACATGATCAATTGGCACAAACACAACACATATGACATGTACAATGGATGCATACTCAATGGACTTCAAATGCACACATGTTTTGGTGAGTGCAAGTTGAGAGGCTTACCCTTCTTTGGGATTTTGGAGGTTTCTCGGCAATCTGCCAACCCTCTTGCTCCAGATATGATTTTATGCTTTGAACCACCTCAAATGATCCCTTGGATGCTTTTAGGATGATTGGAATCAGCTGGTACCTGCAAAAACACAAACAGTCCCTTTCTTGCAAAAGGGGTTAAAAGTGACCAAAATAACAACTCCCTCAAATGGTGTTCCAGATGGTAGGAACCATTTGGGACAGTTCAAGGATGATATTTGGAGTGTATTTGAGGTTTTATCTGGTTTGGAAGGTGACTGAATCAAGACATGGCTTGAAAAATGCAAAAAAAATGTTATTTTGAGGTTTTGAGAGGTGACTTAGTGATGTTGTGATTACAGGTCACTTATGATGGTTTGCACAGCTTACATATGATATATATGAGGTGTGTGTGTGATTAGTTTGGGTGGAATTTCTCTCTAGCTCAAAAACTCAGAATTACTTGCTTTGGAAGGCAAGTTTGAGGTGAAAGAAGAGATTTTGAGGAAAGCATCTGTTTGATGGCTTTGGTGTACTCAAACTGATCACAATTGAGCTCTATTTATAGTAGAGCAAGTTTGTTTTGGGATCCACAGTGAATGACAACTGCAGCAGGTGTTTGTTCAATGTTGGCCAATGGAAATGCAAGTCTCCTCTAGCCATTGACTAGAGGTTAGGGCACAGAGCTTTGGTTCCCTTGGTCTTGGATAAGTCTTGACTGATTTTAGATGAGAATGGCTCAGTCCATGCCATCTTGATGCTTCCATTGAATGCTTCAACCCAAATTTGTAGTCTTGTCCGTTTTTTGGCCATTCTAGGTTCAACATGCTATTTCTTGTTCCATGGACTTTGGAGGCTTGGCTCAGTGATTGTCCCCTTTAGATTCAATCCTCAGGTGTGTCCAAGTGGATAGGAGCATTTGAATTTGGCTGATTTTGGCAAATCGAGCAAAATTGCAAATTCTGCCTTGCCTTTGACAGATTTCAGAAAGGCAACTTGCCAATGTCATATCTCATGGTGTAAGTTGATTTTGGTAATGTTCTTGACCATTTTGGAAAGCCCTTACATGATACAACAACTGTTTGAACATGTTTGGTTTTGATCTCTTTTGAATCCAAGTGAAAAATCCCCCTACATTTGGCAAAAAGTGAAGACAGATTTGGACTTAGTGAAAATTTCACTAAGTGTTGGAAAAAGTGACATTTTCACTTTTCAGCCATTTTGATCACTCCATAACTCAAAATCCTTAATGAATTGGACTTAGGTCTAGTTGAAATTTTTGTAGAGGGTAATGAGGGCTACAAATCCATCTTTGGATGAGGAAAAATGGCTTTGTGGTTTAGGAGTTATGATCCTCCAAAGTTGGTACCCTTGTCACTTTATTTTTAACTTAGAAAATTTTCTATGTTTTTATGGTTACCCCTTTTACAAGTTATCCAACTTTTCTTGATTTTTCTTGATGAATGATGATTCAAATCATACATTAACATCATTTTAGGGTTAAAAAAACCATTTTGGTGAAAAATCTCAAAAAGTCAAAGTTGACTTTTGTGCACAGTTGACTTTTTATCAGATGAATTCCAAACTGTGCAATTCTTCAGGAAATCATGTCCTTGACCTAAATAAAACTTGATGGACATGTTCCATGGGTGTCATAGGGCATATTGAATCATGTCTTAGGGCTTGGGAGCATGGACTGGTCAAAAGTCAAAGTTACAGTTGACTTTTTCCTTAAAACCCTAATTGTGGTGCAGATGAAATTGAGACTTGTTGCTCAAGCTTCTTGGATTAATCCATTGTTCCAAATGGATCAATATAATTCATTAGAGACCCTCAAACCCCCTCTTGAGGTCTTGGCTCATGGTTTGTCCCAAAAGTCAACTTAGGGGTGAATTAGGTCAAGAAACCCTAATTCCTGATTTTTGATGAATGCATCCCCTAAGACAAAATTGACTTGATGATTGGGTCCATGGGGTTCCATGGAGTATATTAGGTTAGGTTTTGGATCATTGGCTTGTGCCCAGATGAAAAATTTCCATCTGGAGGCCCTGGTCGACCAAAACCCTAAATTGGTGACACTGTCAATCTTGAGACTTGATCCACCTAGAAGGGGGCAGCCTTGGGCTTAATCCTTGAAGTGGGAGTCCTTTTGATCCATTATGAATGTTTGAGAGGTTAGAAAAGTTGAAGATCATGTCATTCCTTGATTGATCCTTTGTCTAAGAGCTCTGAGAGGGTTTGAAACCCTAGTTTTGATTGTAGTGGATGCTCACCCATCTTTGGGGAGACTGATGAAGTATGATGGTTCCTCCATATTGTGATGATGATTTGCACAATGATGGGAAATCTTAGTGGTCAAAATTTGGGGTATGACAGATGCCCCTATTTAATCTTCTTGGACTCGAAGGTGTGAATGACGAAGGTATTCGGGCATTCGGGGTGCAAGAGGATTAAATATCGGAATACCCGAAATTTTGATGGTGGTTATGAATGGTAGCTTACGCATTCATCTTATTTAGCTAAGCAATGATGCTTAGAAAAGGTAAACTTCCCCTCGATCCTGGTCTTCAACCAAGGAACTGGTCTCAGTTTCTGATTGTCAACCTCCCCTCGTTCCTGGTTTCCTACCAAAGAACTGGTCTCAGTTGCTGAAATAAACTTCCCCTCGATCCTGGTTACCTACCAAGGAACTGGTCTTAGTTTCTTTTGTCAATAAACTTGATTAACAAGGGACGCTATGCGTAGCAGTTTTTCTCAAATTTCTCGCCGAATTTTCCTGGGGAGATGCCATTTGACGGAAAAAGTTTTGATGTCAGACTTGCTGGGGAACCCAGTCGCCTGAGTTGTAGAGGTGCACAAACTTCTCTGTTGGAGACGCCATTTGTTTCTACTGGGGAAAGCGAGTCTTTCGGGAGACTGTTGTCGCTTCGGGTCTTACATCATACTTTTCCTGGGATCTTCCCGGAGAAATGCCATATGATGGGATCCAATTTGAGGTGCCGATGACCTTTTCATCAGTGGGTTTTTCGGAGAAAAACTACCGTACTGCAGAATCTCCGATTTAGGAGGCTTTCTCTGTGGATTTTCCTTAATCCGGGAAAGCAAGGACATCATCTTCAATGGCGAAGAGTGATGTTAACTGAGGGTTTCTCTGGTTTTTCAGAGGTTCAAGTTATCAAAGTGGTCGAGGACCTAACTTTAATCCAGAAATAAAACTAGAGGAGAGAGAATGTTCAGACGCAGCGTTTCCTGACGAGGAAAGGGCTGACAACTCGATTGAGATGACTTTTATCACTAGGGGACAAGGCCGACTAGAGTGATAGCGATGCAATATGAAATGTAAATGCAAATCAATAATGCATGATGTATGTATGTTTATACTGACAAAACTGACGCGACATACAAACTGACAAGTGAACATGACTGGATACTCGGCCATCGCGGGGCGACGAAGTACCGTTGGTTCAGAATAGCAATTCCACCTTGCTTAGGAGAGATAGTCCCTGTGGGGAATACCGTTGATCGAACTTAGGAGATAAGAACTCGGCCGAGGCGTGTCAGACGAAACAAGGTCTCTGACACAGTTGATCCCTTCATTCAGGCGTACTGGGTTAGAAGGAGTACTTTGATTCTGCACTTTGAGGTTCGATTACTTTTGGAGAAGCGACTGATGTTCTTCTGATGTTCAACAGTCAAAATAAATTGCCGTCTTTATTAAAAGCAGAAAAAGTTTTAACAAGTAAATTCATTTTTGTTTCATTTCAAGAATCGTTGATCATGTTAAAATGTCGTTCTGTAAAGCTAAAACAAATAAGAATTACAAACAAAAGCACAAAGGCTCAAATTTTATTGATAAGATGGAGATCAGCCAAACGCGTGATTCCAAAGAGTATATACAAAGTTTGAAAATGGTAATTTACAGGGAAAAGGGCTACGTTGAAACATAACGACCACTATCCTTCTACCAACTTTGAATTCGGGACACCCTGAGCTTCTGTCGAAGATGACCTTGACTGGAGTTTCCTGGCGAATGATGTAACTACTGCTGCTGAGGGATTTGCCTCTGTTGAACATAGTTACTTGCCATTATCCCTAATTTTTGCCTGGATTATACTGTGATGTTTCCAATCCACCGGGATGATTTTTTTTCTTTTTATGTCTCTAACTTTTGCCTGGACCGCCCTTTCGGGTTTTCAATCCACCGAGACGTTTTTTTTTTAGTTTAGGCGAAGTATTTCTTGACTACATCAACATTCGTGGGGTAGACAAATTCATCTGCGTCCATGGTTGCAAGTCTCAAGGTGCCGCCTAAGAAAGCTTTCGTGACCACATAGGGGCCATCATAATTCGGAGTCCACTTGCCCCGAGAATCAGTGAGAAATGATTGTATCTTCTTGAGCACAAGGTCTCCTTTCCTGAAGACGCGAGGCCGGACCTTTTTGTCGAACACCCTCTTCATTCTTTGCTGATATAACTGACTGTGGCATAGTGCCGTTATCCGTTTCTCTACGATCAGGTTCAGTTCCTCGTGTCGACTTTGACACCATTCAGCTTCTGTAAGCTTAACTTCCATCAATACCCGGATTGATGGGATCTCTACTTCGATGGGGAGCACTGCTTCCATGCCATATACTAGAGAGAAATGGGTTGCTCCTGTTGAAGTGTGGATAGATGTGCGATAACCATGAAGAGCAAAGGGTAGCATCTCGTGCCAGTCTTTGTAGGCTACGAACATCTTTTGAACAATCTTCTTGATGTTCTTGTTAGCCGCTTCTACCGCTCCTTTCATCTTGGGTCAGTAGGGAGATGAGTTATGGGGTTCAATCTTGAATTCTGCACACAACTCTTTCATCATCTTATTGTTCAAGTTAGATCCATTATCAGTAATGATCTCGCTTGGAACACCATAACGGCAGATGATATTGTTTTTGATAAATCGGACCACCACTTGTCGGGTTACATTAGCGTATGACGCTGCTTCGACCCACTTGGTGAAGTAGTCAATGGCTACCAGGATGAATCGATGTCCGTTTGAAGCCTTAGGTTCGACCAAGCCAATCATGTCGATTCCCCATATGGAAAATGGCCACGGGGAAGAGAGAACTTTGAGATGCGTTGGCGGTACATGAATTTTGTCGGAGTATATCTGACACTTGTGACACCTCCTCATGTACTTGCAGCAGTCGAATTCCATGGTCAACCAGTAATACCTTGCTCTCAGAATTTTTCTCGCCATTGTGTGTCCGTTGGCATGAGTTCCAAAGGATCCTTCATGAATTTCTTTCATCAGCATTCTTGCTTCTGGTCTGTCGACGCATCGGAGCAAGACCATGTCAAAATTTCTCTTATAGAGAGTGTCACCGCTCAGGAAGAAGTTTCCAGCCAATCTTCTGAGGGTCTTTCTATCTTTCCTGGATGCCCCAGATGGGTATCCTTGTTTCTGAAGGAAGCATTTGATATCGTGATACCAAGGTTTATCGTCTATGACTGCTTCAATCGTGAAGATGTAAGCGGGCCGTTCAAGGCGCATTATGTCAATCTTAGGTATGTCATTCCATTGACCTACACGAATCATGGAAGAGATAGTGGCTAATGCATCAGCCATGTGATTCTCCTCACGAGGGACGTGATGAAACTTGACTCTATTGAAGAAGGGTAACAATCTTCTTGCATAGGCTTTGTAAGGAATCAGTCCTAATTGGTATGTGTTCCAATCTCCTTTAATCTGATTGATAACCAAGGTTGAGTCGCCGTATACGCCCAAGTTTTTGATCCTTAAATCAATTGCTTCTTCGAGACCCATGATACAAGGTTCGTATTCGGCCTCGTTGTTCGTACATTTGAACGTAAGTCTGGCAGTGAAAGGAATGTGGGTACCCTGAGGGGTAACAATGATTTCCCCAATTCCGTTTCCATAATGATTAACTGCTCCGTCAAAGATAAGTCCCCATTGGGAACCTGGTTCTGGCCCTTCACTGGGTAACGGTTCATCGCAATCTTTCATTTTTAGATACATGACATCTTTGTCTGGGAAGCCAAACCCGATTGATTCTTGATCGTCAATCGGTTGATGAGCCAAATGATCGGCTAAAATACTCCCCTTAACGGCTTTCTGAGCGTGGTACTCTATGTCATATTCTGATAACAGCATCTGCCAATGGGCAATCCTTCCCGTAAGAGCAGGTTTTTCAAAAACATACTTGATTGGATCCATTTCGAAGACCAACCAAGTAGTATGACGAATCATGTATTGGCGAAGACGTTTGGCTGCCCAAACCAAAGCACAACAAGTTTTCTCAAGCATCGTGTACCGAGTTTCGCAGTCGGTGAAGTTCTTGCTCAGATAGTAAATGGCAGACTCTTTCCGTTTGGTTTCGTCTTGTTGGCCAAGTACACATCCCATTGAGTCCTCTAGGACAGTGAGGTAAATGATCAGTGGTCTTCCTTCCACTAGAGGTGATAGAATCGGCGGATTCAATAGATATTCCTTGATATTGTCGAAGGCGGTTTGGCAATCTTCTAACCAAACGCAATCCTGGTTCTTTTTAAGTAACTTGAAGATCGGCGCACATGTGGCGGTCATGAGGAATATGAATCTGGAGATGTAGTTCAAACGTCCCAGGAATCCTCTGACTTGTTTTTCAGTTTTCGGAGAAGGCGTTTCTTGAATGGCCTTGACCTTGTCAGGATCAACCTCAATCCCTTTCTGGCTGACGATGAACCCTAATAGTTTCCCTGAACGGACACCGAAGGTGCACTTGTTGGGATTCAAGCGGAGCTTGAATTTTCTTAGACGTTCGAACAATTTTGACAGATGTTCAACGTGCTCACTCTCTGTTTTTGATTTTGCAATCATATTATCGATATACACTTCAATTTCTTTGTGTATCATGTCATGAAACAGAGTAGTCATGGCCATTTGATAGGTTGCCCCGGCGTTCTTCAAACCGAACGACATTACCTTGTAACAAAAGGTACCCCATGGGGTAATGTACGAAGTTTTCTCCATGTCTTTCGGCGCCATTTTGATCTGGTTATAGCCCGAGAATCCATCCATGAAGGAGAAAATTTTGAATTTTGATGTACTGTCCACCAGCATGTCAAGGTGTGGTAAAGGAAAGTCGTCCTTTGGACTTGCCTTGTTCAGATCCCTGTAATCAACACACATTCTGACCTTTCCGTCCTTTTTGGGAACAGGTACAATGTTGGCTAACCATTGAGGATATTCAGATGTAGCGAGGAAACCCGCGTCAATCTGTTTATGTACCTCCTCTTTGATTTTGATGGCCATGTCCGGGTGAGTGCGTCTCAACCTTTGCTTTACTGGCGGACATTCCGATCTCAATGGTAAGTGATGTTCCATGATGCTGGTATCCAACCCTGGCATATCCTGATAGGACCAAGCGAATACATCGGGGAATTCTTTGAGAAGCTTTATCAAACTCTCTTTGGCAGTTGGACTGAGCAGCGCCCCAATCCTAATTTCTTTTCTCCCTTGCTCTGAACCCAAGTTTACCGTTTCCAACGGTTCTTTGTGAGGTTCAATGGGCCTTTCCTCTTGTCTGAGTAGTCGAGAGATCTCTTCTGGAATTTGTTCGTCATTTTCTTCTTCAACCTCGAATACCGGGAACTCAAAGTTGGGAGAAGGCATCGGATCGTATGTTTCAACGGGGTTTAAAACAAGCAATCTGCATGACGTGATGATTCGTGTTTAGAAGAGATAGAGGAAAATGCAAGTGTGTGCAGTGTTTTTATTTTACTGCTTGTTTTTATTTTTAATTGTTTTTTAGGATTACCATTTTCTGAAAAAGCAAAAAGAGAAAACATCAATTATTGTGGGAATTACAGAACGACGTTATTTTATTAATGAACAAGTCGATTCTTGAAACTACAGCCCTATAAAACAAAACTCTATCGCTTTGGGCTAAGCGAAGAGGGATATTTACAGAAAGCGAGCCCTATCAAAACATCCATTTCACCTGGGTAGGGTGAAAGGTTAAAGATGGCAATTACTTTGACTGATGAACGATCTTCGGAACCTCGACGACAACCCATTGGCGGCGAACTCCTCGGTGAATCACAAAGTTTGGCATCTTCCTTGATTTGTCTTCAGAAATGACGCTGATTTCTGGTGGAGCAGGATCATCAGAATCTGTCTCCCAGGCAGAGTTGTCGTAGGAGGATTCCTCTGTTGCATTATGCAGAGTATTTGTGCTCTCATATGTATCTCCCCATCCAGTTGGCTGGATATCTTCGAGCCTGATACGAGAGCTTTCGGGCGCAGTGTACTTGACCATAAAGTCGTATTTTCCACTTGGTTGTCCCAAGGTGTCCCACACTTCTTTCGAACTGGAGGAGTCATCTTTCTCGATGACGTTGACCTCGGGAAAAGCATAGTTGATGAATTCAAGTTCTGCAAACGTTGTGAATTCATCTTCATGTTGAGTAGTTTCCGAATGACCTGAGTGTTGATCCCATGACATGGTGGAGACACAGGTATTCTATTCAATGATGCTCAGCTGAGTTTCATTACTCGGCTGACTTTCTTGCCCTAAGTTTCCTGGATAAGGTTGCCACATTGTCAGACCATCCATTGGGCCATAGTAATCGTGGTCAAAGTTGTCTTTCATTAGAGTGTCCTCCTCTAATGAATTTGGCGGGGCACGACATCCTTCCGGATCACAATCTCCATAGATCATTTCGACGTCTGACCTTGGTATAAATCTCGGACTCTGTGTAGGATAACAAAATGGCGTAGGCACCTCTTCCTGAGACATATAACCGTCCTCGTTAAGGTAGGACTTCCATTCTTCAACCGTGTCAGAGGGATCTTCCTCATTGATAACATGTACTGCCTGAGACACTGGGTGAAGGAAACCTCCACTGTGGAAGAAGTTTTGAAGGGGATGAAGACTTTCATCGTTGGCAGCTATCTGGGTACAGGTTGTAGAAAAACCAAGACCCTTCTTTGTTTTATTGTCAGTAGGAATGACAAGCTGTCCCCATCATGTCGTATCGGTACTCTCGACCGCTTTGATAGCATCTTTGTATGAGGAAATCGAGGTTCCTCCTCTGAACTGATTGTTCTCGCTCATCGACAGTGCTTGGAATTGAGTTCCAATAACCTCCTCGGGTTCTATACCAGCAGATGATGACAAGTTACTCACAAGCAAGGCCTGTTCCCCACAAACTGTGACAAGTTGATCGTTCTTGATGAACTTTAGCTTTTGGTGGAGGGTTGAAGTGACCGCTCCAGCCTGATGTATCCAAGGTCTTCCTAATAAACAACTGTATGTTGCCCGGATGTCCATGACCTGGAAAGTGACTTGGAAAGTGTGAGGACCAATAGTTATGGGAAGATCAACTTCGCCGATAACTGTTTTTCTGGATCCGTCGAACGCTTTGACGACGACCTCGCTGGTTCTCATCGGAGGTCCCTTGAATGATAATTACATCAAAGTGGACTTTGGCATAACATTTAGGGCTGACCCTGTGTCTACCAGTATGCTGGCCAAAGCATCGTCCTGGCAGTTAACTGTGATATTGAGCGCCATGTTATTACGGCGACCCTCTTCAGGTAATTCCTCATCACTAAATCCCAAATTATTGCAGGAAGTGATGTTAGAGACAATGCTATCGAACTGTCTGATTGTTACATCCTGTTCCACAAAGGCTTGCTCCAAGACTTTCTATAGAGCCTCCCTGTGGGCTTCTGAACTGAGTAACAGTGATAATATCGAGATCTTTGAAGGAGTCTGTAACAGCTGATCAACAATGTTATATTCACTCCTTCGGATGAGCTTCAGCATCTCATCATTATTTTTTGAAAGGTCGGGATTACTGGATTGACCGATTGGTGGATCGGGAGCTTCTGTCTGAAGTTCCTTTTCTTTGTTAAGTTCTCCAACTCCTCGGTTGAAGATTCTACCACTCTGTGTTACACGATTGATGTCTGCAATATTCACGACGGAGGGTAATGGAATATTCACGACGGAGGGTAATGGAATTTCCTTTCCATTTTCAACTGTCATTGCACCGTATTTGTAAGGGATAGCCTTAGCTGATTCATACGGTAGTGGTCCCGGTAGATAGATGACTATGGGAACCTTCTGATTTTTCTGACCATCATAATTAATCTCGATCCGTTCCCGGTTGGGAACTTTAGATTCGTCAAGTAGAGGGATAATGGCAAAAACATCCCTGGTCCTGTGATGACCAGAGATTGTGACAACATCCTCAACTTGCTCGGCAAGGTAGTTCGGCGTCCAGTTGATGGGTCCAGAACCCGGATATGGACGAATCTCTCCACGATCTACCTGACCTTGAAGAGCTGCTCTCATAAAGTAACACCCTTGGTTACTTTCCGAATAGACGCCGAAACATTCATAGTTGTGTGGTGGCACCTGGCCACGCCCACTCTGAATACAATGTAACCTCACTAGGTTAGCTTCCACTGATCGGACATCCTGACTCTGACGCCGAGTAGGATTCCTGTTATTGATACTAATCTGCTGAGTATCTTCATCCATATAAATTGGCATCCACCAGTGATTTAACAAGTGCTGAAGTGCCTCTTGGACACGGGTACAACCTCGATCGTTTTCGCAACCTGCTTTACAGCTTTGATAGTCATGTGATATTAAGAATCTGAGTCGGACCTGCTCAGCATGTAACTCTACCAGGTTGGTATTCATCACACGGATATCGAAGATCTGAACCATGTTGATTTGATAGGAGTTCCTATCATTGTAGTCTTGGATCCATCCAAGATCCATCTGACGCTGGAGGGCTTCTTGTACAAAAGAACAACCCTGTTTGTTTACCGAGCAAGTCAGACAAGAACTGTAATCGTGCCACGGCAGATTATGATACTGGCTTTGCCTTGAGTGCATCGCCACCAGGTTGACATTCATTGCACGGATATCATGGTTCTGAATGACGTTAGAATTCGTGTAGACCATGTTAACTCCATGAACTCGGTGCTCTTGGATCCATCCCTGATCCATCTGTTCCTATAGAGCTTCTTGCACCACAGAACATCCTTGATTATCTTTAGAGCAGATACCACACTGGTGATAATTATGAGGTGGCACATGGCCATATCCACTCTGTCTACAATGCATCTTAACCAAATTGGTTTTCAACAAGAGTACATCGTGAATTTGATAGACCTCGTTAGTCTCTCCTTCTATCAAATTGACTGCAGCTTTCTCATGTTGAGGCAGCAGGTTCGTAAGAACATTAGGATTTATATCCTTAAAGGATAAGACCCCGCTCCTAACAAGTTTTTGCACGTCGGACTTGAAATTGAGACAAGTCTCTATGTTATGCCCTGGACCTCCTTGATGATAAGGGCAAGTTTGATCCACCTTAAACCAAAAAGGTGGATTTTCCGGTACTGTAAGAGGAGATTTAGTCTGAATGTGCCCCTTAGCCAGTAGTAATGGAAACAGCTCTGCGTATGACACGGGTATAGGATCAAATCCTGGTGGCCGTGTCGTACGGTTGTTGTTATATGGAGGACGAGCCTGCTGAAGAGGCTGTTGTGTCCTTTGTTGGTCAGGTTGGCTTTGCGCAACCTGAGGTTGATACATAGGAATAGACGCAGGGTTGATAGCAGGAGTCACAGCTGCTACCGGTTAATGATGTCGCCTTTGCTTTCCGAGAGAGATATTCCCAATATCTTTCTCTTTTTTCTTAGGGAGAGCACTACCGTATTTTTTAGTACCACTCGTCGATCCAGTGTCTTTTACCAAACGTCCTTCTCGAACGGCTTCCTCAAGATGTACGCCCATGCCCACCATTTCGGTGAAATCACTAGGTGCACTGGCAACCATTCGGTCATAGTAAAATGAGCTTAAGGTTTTTAAGAAGATCTTTGTCATCTCTTTTTCCTCAAGAGGTGGACAAATTTGAGCGGCAATTTCACACCACCTTTGAGCATACTCCTTAAAGGTTTCCTTGTCCTTTTGCGACATCGATCTGAGTTGATCTCTGTCGGGTGCCATGTCCAAATTGTATTTATATTATTGGACGAAGGCAGTACCAAGATCTCTGAACGTACTGATCGTAGTACGGTTTAAACCCATGTACCATTTGAGTGTAGCACCGGTTAAACTATCCTGAAAGTAATGAATCAGTAGGTCTTGATTCTCCGTCTGAGCTGACCTCCGCCGAGCGTACATCACCAGATGGCTTTGAGGGCAAGAGTTACCCTTGTATTTTTCAAAGTCGGGCACTTGAAATTTGTGCGGGACTTTCACATTTGGGACCAAGCAGAGATCTGCGGCGTCCTTTCCAAATAGATCCTGACCGCGAATGGCTTGCAGTTCCTTCTGCATTTCCAAGAACTGCTCCTGGAATTCCTACATTCTGTCAAACATAGTTTCCTTCTTACCAGAAGGTGCCTGTGGAATCTGCCCTTCCGGGACAGTATGCACCACAGGGGGTGGTACCGTTACTACGGTAGTGAGTCTTGGCGTCTCCTGAAGTTTGTAACCTTCAGGAGTCTTCAGTATGCCCCTGGCATCTTCGCTTTCCCGAAGTTTGTAACCTTCTGGCCCAACGGCTTTTGTCGTGATTCCCTGATCTTCAGTTATCGGCGGAACATATCCTTCCGGGATATAGTTAACAGGCATGCCCCAAGGACGATCTTTCAGCATTTGATACCTAGGATCATACTTTTCCACGATGGGCTTTGAGGTGATCTCTGAGATCGTAGTTCTTTGTAGCTGAGCTTCTGCCATGGCTTGCATGTCGTTACGAAGCTTTCTTCCTCAAGATCATCCATCTTTTTCTGACGATTGGCCCGGGTATTATACGAATGAGATAGTTTGACTCTAGAACCGAGACACAAACGTGAGATTCGAGGTAAGAAAAATACACGATGTGAGAATGATGAATGCAATGATTATATTAATTGTTTAAGGTTTAATCAAAATAAACTTCGACATTTAGATTGAAAATATCAAACAGTGGGGAAACCCCTTTTTATTGAATTCAAAGGATTACAGAAATGGAAATACAGTAGATTACAAGGTGCAGAAACAGAAACCTAAACTAATGGGTCCCGAGTCCTCTCTGAAGAGAAATCGGGTGCTGATCCTGGTATCTTCCTTTTCTTTGACCGGGGCTCTTGGGCCGTTGTCGGGTTGTCATTCCTTTGCCAAGTGAAAAGAGTGAGCAAATTCCTTTGGTCATCTTGATTCTTTACAGCATGTTGCTCCAAAATTTCAATCAGAGCATCTTTCTCTTTCAGTAATTGCTGTATTTTGACGCACTCTACGTCGAGGGTGCGGTACTTGTTCTTCCAAGACCTTCTCTCCCGTTGAACTTTGTTGAGAGTAACCTGAAGTTTTTCAGTTTCCGTCATGAAATACATGACAGATTCCCTCGGCGGAAGAATTCCATAACGAGGATAAGGTATCTTTAGCTTGAGAGCTCTAGTTTGTACCCAATGGAGATAAGGCTCCACTGAGACACAGTTTGGTTTTCCCAGAGACTCTCATCCTTTCTTATGAACATGCTTCCAAGCGTGCACTATTTCCATCTTTAGTGCTCTGTCATTTTCTCCTTCCTTGAAGAAAAGACCTTCCAGATGAACACTCCGTGGGACGTGTCTCATCGGGTATCCAAATTGACGATGAACAAGAACTGGATGATAGTTGATTCCTCCTTTAGTTCCTATGAGGGGTACGTTGGGGAAGTTTCCACAACGATCAATGATTTTGATCCCATCATAAATCCTATTACACCAATCAATGTCAGAGTTGGTAAGAGACATGATTTTCTGCGACCAACGTAAGGCACTCTTGCAATCCCAAAAAGCAGCAGACTTGGGCAAGTGAGAGATAAACCATTTGTAAAGCAAAGGTACACAGCATGTGATCTCCCCTCCGCTGTACAAATTTCCCAAGTGTACAGAATGATACGCATCTGCGAGCAAAGTCAGCACAGGGTTTCCAATGAGAAAAACCTTAATGGAGTTAATATCGACGAAACTATTGATGTTGGGAAACAAAAATAACCCGTAGGTGAGCAAGACAAAGATGCTTTCAAAAGCAGTCACGTTTCCTATACTGGCAAAATACAGGGCTTTCTTTGTCAAGAACTGGCTGGCAAACCTTGGATGCCACCCTTAGTGGTTATGTGAGTCCTGACCTCATACTCGTCCAAATGAATTGCTCTTGCAATGGTCTGATTCTTTGGAATTTCTTCCAGTCCAGAAAATGGAGCTCGATCTGTAATGTGTAGATCAATCAGGTGAGAATACTCCTCCAGCGTTGGTGCGAGCTGGTAATCCAGGAATGTGAAACAGTGATAAATCGGATCGTAAAACTGAATGAGCGCATCCATGATTCCCTCAATCACATGGACTCTTAATAGTGGTAGCAGATCTCCGTACTTGGCTCTGAAAGCCTCAGGGTTAGTGATCATCCTTGCTAACCTTCTCAAATCCTCTAGCTTTGGAACCTTGAAGGTATAACTATGAGTTCTCCTTCTACCGAAATCCATTAGCGTAATCCTCTTCTCTGATATTTGCAATCACAGTCTTTGTTTAATTTGAAAAACAGAGAGACTAGAAGAGAAAATTTTTTTTTGAATGTTTTAATGTTTTATTAAATGAATGCATGAATGCAGCACACAAAAACATAGAAAAAACATGGGGTCAAAGGGTCGTTGTCATGAAGTCAAGGCTCTACCCATCCCCAAAGGTTCATACTAGGGTGATTTTTGTACCTGTACTCATTATCATCAGCTCCTCTCAGGAAAGCAAAACAACAAGCGGATCGCCAGCGAGTTGTAGAGCAATCTTAGAGTAAGTGCCATTCACCGAGAATAGATCACCAGCCTCAAATGAGGGTAGTATCGCGTAACAACTATTCCCGATAGTTTCCGCACTACGAAAGGGTTTGGCTCCTCAGCTTCTCATACTTAACAATCGGCCCATTGTCTAGGTGAGAGAATGGGTTGCATTGGTCAGCCTCCACTGAGGTTGATGGTTGACCTCGTCGCCATCACTTATCTTAAGTGTATACTCAATCTTTCCACATACGGCATCACCCGCATTCCCATTAGTAGAAAAATAAACATGTATAGCAATTAGGAAAAGCATTATATATATTTGTCCTAAACATCCTAGACCTTTAAAGCTATGAATCTTAAGTTCTTGACAGAAATGGGTTCCCCGGCGGAAGCCCCAATCTGTGGCTTTCACACAAGAGGTAAAAAGGAAGAAGAAAAAAAAATAGAGACTGGCCCCACGGTGGGAGCGATTTTGGACACCGTTCTTAAGCGCTGGTCGCTCTCTGCGGTTGAGCTTTAACTACAGGTCGATTCATTTTTTATCCTATTGTGAGCTGAATAAGGAAGGGAAATCGATGTCTCCAATTAACCCTGCTTTGCATATTGAGTTTAAACAGCGGTCTGTTAGGTTACAGATGCTATCAATGTGGGGGGCCTTTGTACTGGTTATTTGTATTTTCGCCAATACTGTTTTCTTTCTTTTTATCTTGGCAGAAGAATACTGGCGGGGAAAAAGGATTAGGATGTTAGGACTGATTCTTTTGATAGATATGAGAGTATGGGATTTTGGGTTTTTTTGTTGATTGCGCTCGCTAATATTTTTCTTTCAATCTTATGCCTACGTATTCCCATTTACCGAAACAGGGAAATCAGCGCGTTCGTAGTTCCTCCTAGTCTATGGGAGGAAATGGGTGTTTTTGGTGTCTTGTTCAAAGCCCAAGACGTGAAGCGAAAGGTGATTTGTATCTTCTTTAAAGCCCAAGATGTGAAGCTGAAAAGTCTATTTGTGTCTTGTTCAAAGCCTAGGACGTGAAGCTGAAGGACCTCGACTTTAGAGAGAATTTGTCATCTCTAAAGAAGGGTTTGTCTGTCACAACTGTTGGGTGACTGGTTATAAAGGAGAATTACTTTAACCGGGATATGCGAATCTGTCAATGCCATAATTTCCTTTATAGGGGATTTTAACCTGAAGGAGAAGACTTTAACTCAGTGTAGAGCATTGCCATCTTTCCTTAGGAATTTCTCATGCTAAAAGAGGGACAGTGGCATGGATGTAGATGATTCAGAGGCTTGCCGCTTACAGCAATTAGATGAAGGGGAAGGAGTTGTTGATGTTTATGTACTGTGAACGAGGCACAGCTTTGATGCTAAAAGGTTGATTGGATCAACCAGTGGTTTTCTTATACAAAGCCTAAGAGGAGGCTAATATGTGTCTCGTACAAAGCCCGAGAGAGAGGCTAAAAGGTTTTGACTCGACGATGGAGTCTTTTGGTATCTTGTATAAAGCCCGAGAGAGAGGCTAAATGTTGTTTGAATCCGCTAGGGAGGATCATTGTGCAAAGCCCAAGAGGAAGCTATGGTGACTGTTTAGTTAAGTGATAGGTCCAGTATGCTGATTTTGAAAGAGAAAATCAGTTCTTATATGAGCAACACTACACTCAAGGATTTGATTCAAGGATCCGGGTTGTTCCCGTTCTTTAAGGAAGTGGGAAATCTGAAGGGTACTGAGACTGTCCGAGTCTACGGGTTTTCTTCCTATTCTTGAAGGGTGCTTGAGAATGTCTTTGAGACTCAAGGATATTAGACTGTCCAAGTCTAGATTGTCATCTTTTGTACTGTGCTTTGAGAAACAGTAGTAGACTCTATGAAAGGACTGTTCTATGAAGATGACTAAGTTCTGTTCCTATACCTCTAGGAGGTCGTCGGGACAATTTGTATGAAGCCCAAGAGGAGGCTGGAAACTTTTAAGAAGCCGATCGGTCCTTATACGAAGCCTAAGAGGAGGCTATCATTCCCGGAGGAAGATATCATTATACGAAGCCTAAGAGGAGGCTGTGAATACTTCTAAGAAGCTGTAGGGTCCTTGTACTAAGCCCAAGAGAAGGCAGGGGTTGCTTTTAGGAAGCCTGTGGGTCCTTGTATGATGCCCAAGAGGAGGCCGATGCTTTTAAGAAGCCCGTGGGTCCCCAAACCCCGAGAAATTCAAGGAAAGCTATTCACAAGGAATAGATCAAGTAAGGAAAGTTCGAGAATTTGGAAGAAACTCAAAGATGCCATTCACGGAGAATACATTCATCTCTGGGAGTAGAGTTTCTTTGACAATTCCTAATGAGGACAGCCGAAGAGAAGACTGTATCTGGTGATCCTATTGGGGATCTAGTTGTCTATTTCTATGAATAAATGAAACGGCGTCACCTAGTTCTAGACGTAGTTGCCGGGGAAACTCGAAATATCTATACTATTATTACACAATTGATATGAGTTTACGAAAGAAGACTTACAGTGAAACAACCCCACAATACAGTTATATGTATACGAAAGCGGTAAATGAAAGCAATAACCACTTACTCGGTTGTAGAGCTTCCATGCTGTTTAGTTAGTTGTTCAACAAAGAAAGATTGAAAACAACAGTATATTCAAAACCAAAGGAGAAAGTGCTTTGAAAAAGAAAGATTTGGGGCTTACAGCTCAAGGAGAGGCCCAGGGTTTTATCAGTGAGCGCACTGTTTGAATTTTGTACAGAGGGACTTATACAAGTGACTGTGGCCCAAAAATGTTTTCTGTACAAAGGGATGGGTCTTACACTCTCTCAAGAGGCCCAAAAAGTTATTAAAGAAAAAGAGTGGGGCTTATAACACGAGGGTAGGCCCAGATGTTTTTTCGTTTAAAAATGGCGATCGCGCCGAGGTTTTCTTTTAACGCGGAGGGACTTATACAATAAGTGAGGCCCAAATATGTTTTGGTTAAAAGGGGATTGGGTCTTACACTCTATTAGAGGCCCAAAAATTTTGAATGGGTCTTACTACACGAGGGTAGGCCCAAATGTTTATTTTTCAAAAGGCGACGATCGCGCCGTTTGTTTTTGACGGTATCAGGACTTATACAATACACTGAGGCCCAAAAATGATTTGGTAAAAAAAGAATTAGGTCTTACACTCTATTAGAGGCCCATGAGTGTTTGACAATGATTTGTTTGAGTGAAAATCAAAGAAACCCTAATTTTATTCTTTAAAAGTAAATATTTAAAGAAAATCAATGAAAAATACCAAATAGGTTTGAATAAACCACTTGTGATTTTTGTTTAAGGTTTAAAAAATGAGGTATAAATCACAAGAGATATTAAAACTCATTTGGTCTTGATTTTTCAAGATGAATATTCATTTTAAAATGTTTAAAAACAAATAAAATGAATTTATTCACAAAAATACCAATTATATTAAATAAATAATACAAACTGAATTTTTTTTGTGAAATAAAATATTTCAACATTTTTGTGATTTTTTGCAAAAAGAACCAATAAAAAATAATTAAAATTGAAAGAGTTATTAATTTTCCAAATAATTAACAAAACATGAAAATAGTTGGAAAAATAGCAAAAATGTGAAAAATCACAAAATGGCATGGGTGGGGTTTGAACCCAAGACCTCAAGGTTACAAGGCGCGCGCCTTACCACTGGGGTGGTGATACATCCATTGTTTGAAACAAACCAACAAATACACAAGTCATGCCTTGGTTTTGGCTTGCCCAAGGCAAGTTTTGGCTAAAAAACGTAAAGGTCATAACTTTCTCAATTCTTAATGGTTGGAGACAAAATTTATATGTATCCGGGCCAGAATTTCACAAGGAATCCAATGGTGGTGGTGGTTTTTTTAAATCACACTCCCTCCTCAAAACTCGATAGTGGTTTTGAAAATGGCCTATGATTGCATTTTCTATGCTACACTTGGATACAGGCATGAATTACATGATCAATTGGTACAAACACAACACATATGACATGTACAATGGATGCATACTCAGTGGACTTCAAATACACACATGTTTTGGTGAGTGCAAGTTGAGAGGCTTACCCTTCTTTGGGATTTTGGAGGTTTCTCTGCAATCTGCCAACCCTCTTGCTCTAGATATGATTTTATGCTTTAAACCACCTCAAATGATCCCTTGGATGCTTTTAGGATGATTGGAATTAGCTGGTACCTGCAAAAACACAAACAATCCCTTCCTTGCAAAAGGGGTTAAAAGTGACCAAAATAGAAACTCCCTCAAATGGTGTTCCAGATGGTGGGAACCATTTGGGACAGTTTAAGGATGATATTTGGAGTGTGGTTGAGGTTTTATCTGGTTTGGAAAGTGACTGAATCAAGACATGGCTTGAAAAATGCAAAAAAATGCTATTTTGAGGTTTTGAGAGGTGACTTTGTGATGTTGTGATTACAGGTCACTTTTGATGGTTTGCACAGATTACATATGATATATATGAGGTGTGTGTTTGATTAGTTTGGGTGGAATTGCTCTCTAGCTCAAAAACTCATAATTACTTGCTTTGGAAGGCAAGTTTGAGGTGAAAGAAGAGATTTTGAGGAAAGCATCTGTTTGATGGCTTTGGTGTACTCAAACTGATCACAATTGAGCTCTATTTATAGTAGAGCAAGTTTGTTTTGGGATCCACAGTGAATGGCAACTGCAGCAGGTGTTTGTTCAATGTTGGCCAATGGAAATGCAAGTCTCCTCTAGCCATTGACTAGAGGTTAGGGCACAGGGCTTTGGTTCCCTTGGTCTTGGATAAGTCTTGACTGATTTCAGATGAGAATGGCTCAGTCCATGCCACCTTGATGCTTCCATTGAATGCTTCAATCCAAATTTGGAGTCTTGTCCCTATTTTGGCCATTCTAGGTTCAACATGCTATTTCTTGTTCCATGGACTTTGGAGGCTTGGCTCAGTGATTGTCTCCTTTAGATTCAATCCTCAGATGTGTCCAAGTGGATAGGAGCATTTGAATTTGGCTGATTTTGGCAAATCGAGCAAAATTGCAAATTCTGCCTTGCCTTTGACAGATTTCAGCAAGGCAACTTGCCAATGTCATATCTCATGGTGTAAGTTGAATTTGGTAATGTTCTTGACCATTTTGGAAAGCCCTTACATGATACAACAACTGTTTGAACATGTTTGGTTTTGATCTCTTTTGAATCCAAGTGAAAAATCCCCCTACATTTGGCAAAAAGTGAAGACAGATTTGGACTTAGTGAAAATTTCACTAAGTGTTGGAAAAAGTGACATTTTCACTTTTCAGCCATTTTGATCACTCCATAACTCAAAATCCTTAATGAATTGGACTTAGTTCTAGTTGAAGTTTTTGTAGAGGGTAATGAGGGCTACAAATACATCTTTTGATGAGGAAAAATGGCTTTGTGGTTTAGGAGTTATGATCCTCCAAAATTGGTACCCTTGTCACTTTATTTTTAACTTAGAAAATTTTCTAAGTTTTTATGGTTACCCCTTTTACAAGTTATCCAACTTTTCTTGATTATTCTTGATGAATGATGATTCAAATCATACATTAACATCATTTTAGGGTTAAAAAAACCATTTTGGTGAAAAATCTCAAAAAGTCAAAGTTGACTTTTGTGCACAGTTGACTTTTTATCAGAAGAATTCCAAACTGTGCAATTCTTCAGGAAATCATGTCATTGACCTAAATCAAACTTGATGGACATGTTCCATGGGTGTCATAGGGTATATTGAATCATGTCTTAGGGCTTGGGAGCATGTCCTGGTCAAAAGTCAAAGTTACAGTTGACTTTTTCCTTAAAACCCTAATTGTGGTGCAGATGAAATTGAGACTTGTTGCTCAAGCTTCTTGGATTAATCCATTGTTCCAAATGGATCAATATAATTCATTAGAGACCCTCAAACCCCCTCTTGAGGTCTTGGCTCATGGTTTGTCCCAAAAGTCAACCTAGGGGTGAATTAGGTCAAGAAACCCTAATTCCTGATTTTTGATGAATGCATCCCCTAAGGCAAAATTGACTTGATGATTGGGTCCATGGGGTTCCATGGAGTATATTAGGTTAGGTTTTGGATCATTGGCTTGTGCCCAGATGAAAAATTTCCATCTGGAGGCCCTGGTCGACCAAAACCCTAATTTGGTGACATGTCAATCTTGAGACTTGATCCACATAGAAGGGAGCAGCCTTGGGCTTAATCCTTGAAGTGGGAGTCCTTTTGATCCATTATGGATGTTTGAGAGGTTAGACAAGTTGAAGATCATGTCATTCCTTGATTGATCCTTTGTCTAAGAGCTCTGAGAGGGTTTGAAACCCTAGTTTTGATTGTAGTGGATGCTCACCCATCTTTGGGGAGACTGATGAAGTATGATGGTTCCTCCATATTGTGATGATGATTTGCACAATGATGGGAAATCTTAGTGGTCAAAATTTGGGGTATGACACGGCTGCAAGTGGTAAGCATGAACTCTTCTAACTCCATGATCCATACAATTTTTGCTGCACAATAATTTGGCCATGTGTTCATAATCATGCATAGAGTGTTTTCCCTCAATCAATTACTTTGTTTGAATCGTGTATGGAATTTCTGAACCTTCATGCAAATTTTAGGGTTCTTGAGGTTTCTCTTTGATTTCTTATTCCATGCTTAAAATAAATGAAATTAAAGACCATAGACATGATCGTGAGGTTGAAACGAGTAGATTGATTGTAGATTGCATGATATAATCAAGTATTCAGTGAGATTGGATAGAAAATGCAAATCTGCTAAAACAGAGGGTGGCGCGTGTTCTTACCTTTGTTCTTGGCGCCCTTTTGAAAATTCAAATATTTGAATTTTGTGATTTTATTTAATTGATTCAAAAATTAATTTCTCTCTGAGTTTTAATGATTTTGAGTTGATTCTTTTTTTATTAATTCACAAAAATGTTAAAATATATTATTTTCCCAAAAAATCCCAAAAATATTATTTATTTCATATACTTGATTTTTTGTAAAGAATTAATATTTTAATTTTTTTTTACATTTAAAATATTTTTTCCTCCTTAATTTTTCAAATTTTAGTGATTTCCAATCATTTTGTGGATCAACACATGATTTTTGAAACATTAATCCAAGATCACAATTTGTTTTCCACATGTTTAACAATTTTGATCATTTTTAATTGAATTTTTTATTCAATTAAAATACATTTTAAAAACAAATTAGGGTTTTTGATTAATTCAACCCTCATCAAACTTTTTCAAAACATTTAGGCCTCTTGGTAGAGTGTAAAACCCAACCCTTTGTAGAAAACCTTTTTGGGCCTCAGTGTATTTGTATAAGTCCCGATACCGTCAAAAAGTTCGGCGCAATCGTCGCCTTTTTAACAAAAACCCTTGGGCCTCTCCTTGAGCTGTAAGCCCCATCACTTGTACAAAAATAAATCTTTGGGCCTCTAATAGAGTGTAACACCCAATCCCCTTTTAACCCAAAATAATTTTGGGCCTCAGGTATTGTATAAGTCCCTCTGCGTTAAAAGAAAATCTCGGCGCGATTACCTTTTTCAAACAAATAACCTTTGGGCCTCTTGAGAGAGTGTAAGACCCATCCCTTTGTACAGAAAACCTTTTGGGCCTCACATATTATGTAAATCCCTCTGTACAGTTTTCAAAACAACTATGCAATCACTGATAAAACCTTGGGCCTCTCCTTGGGCTGTAAGCCCCAACAATATTTTCAAAGCACTTTCTCCTTTGATTTTGAATATAATATTGTTATCAAAGCTTTCTTTGTTGAACAACTAACAAAACAGCATGGAAGCTCTACAACCGAGTAAGTGTTTACCCGCTTTCTTTATCCGCTTTCATATATATATATATATATATATATATATATATATATATATATATATATATATATAACTGTATTATGGGGCTGCTCACTGTAAGTCTCCTTTCACAAACTTTATATACTCGTCAAATATCAACTATGTAATACTAGTATAGCTATTTAAAGTTTTCCCCGGCAACAACGTCTAGTACTAGGTAAAGCCCTGTTGGTCACTCTCAAATACAAACAAAACTAGATCCCCATAGGATTACCAGAGACAATATTCCCTCCTCTTGGGGTTAAACAATATGGAGACGTGAAAGGCAGCATTCTCGGTGAACCCTTTCTTAGACTGTCGCCCTTAGGCATTGTCAAAGAAACTCTAACTCCCTAGAGATGATCTTTTCTCCGTGAATGGCATCTTTTGAATTTCTTCCAAATTCTCGAACTTTCCTGGCTTAATCTATTCTCAGTGAATGGCATGTCTTGAATTTATCGGGGTTTGGGGACCCATAGGCTTCTTAAAAGCACCCCCGCCTCCTCTTGGGCATTATACAAGGACCCTTTGGCTTCTTAAAAGCTCTCATGCCTTCTCTTGGGCTTAGTACAAGGACCCAGAGACCTCTACAGGTATAGGAACAGAACCTAGTCATCAATTTGCTAGAGTTATCTTTCTGAGTCAAGTGTCAGACTAGTTAATAGGTTGACCTTCATCCCTTAACATACCAGCCTTCTCTTGGGCATCATACAAAGATCCTTCACTTATCCGAGAATCGATTTCTCAAAACACCAGTAGACTTGGACTGTCTCAATACCCTTTGGATTTCCCATTTCCTTAAAGAACAGGAAATAACCCTGATCCTCTGATCAATCCCAAAGCACAAACACACCTTTAATCAGTATCTTTATAAGAACTGATTTTCTCTTTTATCCAACATACTGGACCTGTCGCCCAACTGAAACAGTCGCCGGTATAGATAGCCTCCTCTTGGGCTTTGTACAATGATTCTCCCTACACTCTCTTGTTGAGTCAAACCCCTCTTTTAGCCTCTGTCTTAGGTTTCTAATAAGACAGATAAAAACACTCTTGTTAAGTATAAAAGACTCTCCTGTTGAGTCAATCACCTGGTCAAGACTCTCTTGTTGAATCAATCACAAACCTCTTTAGCCTCTATCTCAGGCTTTGTACGAGATCCAAAAACACTCTCTTGTTGAGTATAAAAGACTATCTCGTTGAGTCAATCTCCTTTTAGCCTCCATCTCGGGCTTCGTACGAGATATAAATCACTCTCTTGTTGAGTATAAAAGGCTCTCTTGTTGAGTCAAACCACTTTCAGCCTCCATCTCGGGCTTCGTATGAGATAGAAAACACTCTCTTGTTGAGTATAAAAGACTCTCTCATTGAGTCAAACAACCTCCAGATTCTCTTGTTGAGTCAATCATCTGTTCCAGACTCTCTTGTTGAGTCAAAACCCTTTTAGCCTCCATCTCGGGCTTCGTACGAGACATATACAAAACACCCTCTTGTTGGGTCAATAGCCTCCTCTTAGGCTTTGTATAAAGAAAACCCCGGTTGAGTCAATCAACCTTTTAGCATCAAAGTTGTGCCTCGCCACAGTATACAAACATCAATAACTCCTCTTTAGAGATGAAAAATTCTCTCTAAAAAACCCCTTCAGCTTCACATCTTGGGCTTTGAACAAGATACATATAGACCCTTCAGCTTCACCTCTTGGGCTTTGAACAAGACACCAAAATAACCTTTTTCCTCCCATAGAATAAGAGGAACTACGATCACTCTGATTTCCCTGTTTTGTCAAACGGGAATACGTAGGCATAAGATTGAAAAATCTTAGCGAGCATACTCATCAAAAAACCCAAAATCCCATACCTCCATATATCAACCCAAAAGCAGCAAATCTAAACATCTTACCAAAAACCTCGCACACAGTCCAGACATTTTGAATTTAAACAAAATAAACCAAACATTGGGCCCCCACATCCACATAGAATCTATAACCTAACAGACCGCTGTTCAAACTCAGTATGCAGGCAGGGTTAATTGGAGACATCTATTTCCCTTCATTAGTCAGCTTCAATAGGATAAAAAATGAACCGACCTGTAGTACCCCAGAGCGGCAGTGCTTAAGAAACACGTCCAAAATCGCTCGCTACAGAAAAAAATGGCGCCCACCATGGGGCCCTATTCTCTTTCTTGCAATCTTCGGTGGAAAACTTTGAGTTCTAAAAATGTCACAGAAATGGCGACTCTGCTGGGGAGTCATTGTATAGGATCATAAGACTAGAGGTCTAGGATGATTAAGACAAATGTATATACTGCTTTTCCTAATTGATATCAATGTTTATTTTTTTGCTAATGGGAATGCGTGTGATGCCGCATGTGGAAAGATTGAGTATACACCTAAGATAGGTGATGGCAATGCGGGTAATCTTACTGGGAGTGAATTCCAATTAAGAGCCCCCGATCGGCCATCAAACTCAGTGGAGACTCCCTTTGCAGATACATTGCCTATACGACTTCGGTTGTTGAAAGTAGTGTGGTCGACTGGGTTAGCTGAGAAGCTGAGGTTTTTAGCAGACTTAAGCCATTTTGTAGTGCGGAAGCTATCGGAAATAGTTGTCACGCGATACTACCCTCATTTGAGATCACTCTAGGATACATCAGCTCGCTGGCGATCCGCTTGCTGTTGTTATCCTAGAGGGGTCAATGATTTTACGGACAAGTACAAAAAATCACCAGTATAAACCTTTGGGGGGGGGGGGTAGAGCCTTGACTTCATGACACCGACCCTTTGACCCCATGCTTTTTCTATGTTTTTGTGTGCTGCATTCATACATTCATTTAAAAAACATTAAAACAGAAAAAATCTTCTCTTCTAGTCTCTCTTTTTCAAATTAAACTAAGACAATGATTGCAAATGTCAGAGAAAAGAGGATTGCGCTAATGGATTTCGGTAGAAGGAACACTCATAAGTACACCTTCAAGGTTCCAAAATTAGAGGATTTGAGAGGTTTGGCGAGAATGATCACCAACCACGAGGCTTTCAGAGCCAAGTATGGAGGACTGCTATCCTTGTTAAGGGTCTACGTAATTGAAGGAATCATGTCCACTTTAATCCAGTTCTACAACCCGATTTATCAATGTTTCACATTCCCGGATTATCAGCTAGCACCAACGCTGGAGGAGTACTCTCACCTGACTGACCTGCACGAGCAATATATTTGGACGAGTCAGAAGTCAGGACTCACTTGACCACTAAGGGTGGCATCCAAGGTTTGCCAGCCCAGTTCTTGACAAAGAAAGGCTTGTACTTTACTGGTATAGGGAACGTGGCCGCTTTCCAGAGCATCTTTGTTTTGCTCACCTACGGGTTATTTTTGTTTCCCAACATTGATAACTTTGTAGATATCAACGCCATTAAGATTTTCCTGATTGGAAACCCCGTACCGACCCTGCTCGCAGATGCGTATCATTCGGTACACTTAAGGAATTTATAAAGCAGAGGAATGATCACGTGCTGTGTACCCCTGCTTTACAAATGGTTCACTTCCCATTTGCCGAAGTCTGCTGCATTTTGGGATCAAAATAATACTTTACGTTGGTCGCAGAGAATCATGTCTCTTACCAACTCTGACATCGATTAGTACAATCGAATCTTCGACGGGATCAGGATCATTGACCGTTGTGGGAATTTCCCAAATATACCCCTTATAGGAACTAAGGGAGGAATCAACTATCATCTGGTGATAGTTCGTCGTCAATTTGGATACCCAATGAGGCATGTCCTGCAATGCAAATCTGGAAGGTCTTTTCTTCAAGGAAGGAGAAAATGACAGGGCACTAAAGACAGAAATAGGGCATGCCTGAAAACACGTTCATAGGAAAGGACGAGAGTCTCTAGGAAAACCAGACTGTGTCTCAGTGGAGCCTTATCTCCACTGGGTACAAACTAGAGCTCTCAACCTGAGGATGCCTTACCCTCGTCAGGAAGTTCTTCCATTAAGGGACTCTGCCCTTTATTTTATGTCTGAGACGGAAAAACTTCAGGTTACTCTTAGCAAAGTTCAGCCGGAGAAGAGGTCTTGGAGGAACAAGTACCGTATACTCAATGTGGAGTGTAAGAAGATACAACAGCTGTTAAGAGAAAAAGATGCTCTGATTGAAATTTTAGAGCAACATGTTGTAGAAAATCAGGATGACCAAAGGAATTTGCTTGCTCTCTTCACTTGGCAGAGGAATGACAACCCGACAACGGCCCAAGAGCCCTGGTCAAAGAAAAGGAAAGTACCAGAACCAGCACCTGAGCTCTCCTCAGAGAGGACTCAGGACCCATTAGTTTAGATTTCCTTTTTCAGCACTTTGTAATCTACTGTATTTCTGTTTCCGCAATCCTTTGAATTCAATAAAATGGGGTTTCCCCACTGTTTGATATTTGCAATCCAATTGTCGAAGTTTACTTTGAATAAACAAAAACATACAATTAATATAATCATTGCATATCATTCATCATTCTCGCGTAAACGCATTCTTCTTACCTACGAATCTCACGTTTGTGTCTCGATTCTAGTGTCAAATTGTCTCATTTGTACAATACTCGGGCCAATCGTCAGAAAAAGATGGATGATCTCGAGGAAGAGAACAGAGAGTTGAGGGAAGAGATCGACACTCTGAAAGAGGATCTGAGAAAGCTTCATAACGACATGCAAGCTCTAGCAGAAGCTAAAATGCAGCAACAAAGGACTGCGATCTCAGAGATCACATCAACACCCATAGTGGAAAAGTATGATCCTAGGTACAAAATGCCGAAAGATCGTCCCTGGGGCATGCCACCCAACTATATCCCAAAAGGATATGTTCCGCCGATCGCTAAGGATCAAGGAACCGCAGTAGGAACCGTTGGGCCTGAATGTTACAAACTTCGGGAAAGCGAAGATGCCAGGGGCATAACAGTAACTCCTGAAGGTTACAAACTTCGGGAGGCACCGAGAGTCTCGGCCATAATGACTATACCACCACCCGTGGTATACACTGTCCCGGAAGGACAGGTTCCACAGATACCTTCTGGTGGAAACGACATCATGCTCGATAGAATGAATGAATTCCAGGAGCAGTTCTTAGAAATGTAGAAAGAACTGCCAGCCCTTCGCGGTCAGGATTTATTCCGAAAGGACGCCGCGGACCTTTGTTTAGTCCCTAATGTGAAAGTCCCACACAAGTTCCAGGTGCCTGACTTTGAAAAGTACAAGGGTAACTCTTGCCCTCAGAGCCATTTGGTGATGTACGCTCGGCGAATGTCCGCTCAGACAAAGAACCAGGAGCTACTGATCCATTACTTTCTAGATAGCTTAACCGGTGCCGCATTAAAATGGTACATGGGTTTAAACCGCGCTACGATCGGCACGTTCAGAGATCTTGGCGCTGCCTTTGTTCAGCAGTACAAATATAATTTAGACATGCGCCGGACAGAGATCAGCTCAGATCAATGTCACAAAAGGACAAGGAAACCTTTAAAGAATACGCTCAGAGATGGCGTGAAATTGCCGCTCAAATTTCTCCACCGCTTGAGGAAAAAGAGATGACAAAGATCTTCTTAAAAACCTTGAGCTCATTTTACTACGATAGAATGGTTGCTAGTGTGCCCAGTTGTCATACCCCAAATTTTGACCACTAAGATTTCCCATCCTTGTGCAAATCATCATCACAATATGGATGTACTTACATGCCTCATCAATCTCCTCAGGGATTGTTGAGCATCCACTACAACCAAATTTAGGGTTTCAGACCCTCTCAGAGTTTTTAGACAAAGGATCAATCAAGAATTGACATGATCTTCAAATTGTTTAACCTCTCAAACATCCACAATGGATCAAGAGGACTCCCGCATCAAGGATCAAGCACAAGGCTGCTCCCTTCTAGGTGGATTAAGCCTTAAGATCGCCGGTGTCACCAAATTAGGGTTTTGGTCGGCCAGGACCTCTAGATGGAAAATTTTCTCTGGGCATGAGCCAATTCATCAAAGCATAACTTGAATTACTCCATGGAACATCATGGATGCAATCATCAAGTCAATTTAGCCTCAGGGGATGCATTCATCAAAAATCAGGAGTTAGGGTTTCTTGACCTAATTCACCCCTAAGTTGACTTTTAGGACAAATTATGAGCCAAGACCTCAAGAGAGGATTTGAGGGTCCCTAACACACTACATTGATCCATTTGCAACAATGGATTGATCCAAGAAGCTTGATTCACAAGTTTCAATCTCATCTGAACCACAGTTAGGGTTTCGCAACAAAAGTCAACTATAACTTTGACTTTTGACCAGGACATGCTCCCAAACCTTTGGACATGATTCAATACACCCTATAACACCTATGGAACATGTCCATCAAGTTTGATTTAGGTCAAGGACATGATTTCATAAAGGATCGCACAGTTTGGAATTCATCTGACAAAAGTCAACTGTGCACAAAAGTCAAACTTTGACTTTTTGAGATTTTTCACAATTTTGGTTTTTTAACCCTAAAATGATGTTAATGTGTGGTTGGAATCATCATTCATCAAGAAAAATCAAGAAAAGTGGGATAACTTGTAAAAGGGGTAACCATAAAAAACTTAGAAAATTTCTAAGTTATGGAACAAAGTGGCTAGGGTACCAACTTTGGAGGATCATAACTCCTAAACCACAAGGCCATTTTTCCCCATACAAAGCTAGATTTGTAGCTCTCATTACCCTCTACAAAAGCTTCAACTACCACTCATTCCAATTCCCCTTGGATTTCAAGTTATGGAATGATCAAAATCAAGAAAAGTGAAAATGTCACTTTTTCCAACACTCAGTGAAATTTTCACTAGGTCAGAATCTGCCTTCAATTTTTTCCAAATGTAGGGACATTTTTCACTTGGATCCAAAAAGTATCAAAACCAATTATGATCAAACAGTTATTGTATCATATGAGGGCTTTCCAAAATGGCCAAGAACTCCATCAAATTCCACTTGAGCCATGAGATATGACAATGGCAATGTGCCTTGCTGAAAACTGCCAAGGCTAGGTAGAATTTTGGACTTTTGCTCGATTTGGCAAAATCAGATAATTCCAAGCCTTGTCATCACTTTGGACACATCTGAGGATCAAATCTAAAGGGAACAAACACTGATCCAAGCCTCCAAAGTCTTTGGAACAAGAAGTAGCATGCCAAACCTAGAAATCCCTAAAAGAGGGACAAGACTCCAATTTTGGATTGGAGCATTCAATGGAAGCACCAAGTTGCATAGACTGACACATTTGCAACTGAATTCAGTCAAGATTGATCCAACAATTAGGGAACCACAGCTCTGTACCCTAACCTCTAGTCAATGGCTAGAGAAGACTTGGATTCTCATTTATCAACATTGGCCAAACCTCTGCTGCAGTTGCCATTCACTATTGATCCCAAAACAAACTTGCTCTACTATAAATAGAGCTCATTTGTGCTCAGTTTGAGTACACCAAGCACTACAACACTTGCTTTCCTCAAAACCTCTTTTTTCTAGGCAAAAATACCTTCTTTAGCAAGGTAACTCTGAGTTTTTGAGTTAGAGAGCATTTCCATCAGAGCTCATGATCCAAACACATCCAATATGTCATATCTAAGTTGTCCAAACTCACACAAGTGACCTGTAATCCTTAAATCACAAAGTCACCTCTCAAAACCTCAAAATAGGCTTTTTTTTTGCATTTTTCAAGCCATGTCTTGATTCAATCACTTTCCAAACTAGATAAAACCTCAAACACACTCCAAATATCATCCTTGAACTGTCCCAAATGGTGCCACACATCAGGAACACCATTTGAGAGAGTTGCTATTTTGGCCATTTTAACCCCTTTTGCAAGAAAGGGCCAGTTTGTGTTTTTGCAGGTTCCAGCTGATTCAAATCATCCTAAAAGCTTCTAAGGGATCATTTGAGAGTTTCTAAAGCATCAAATCATTTCTGGAACAAGTGGCTTGGCATATTGCACAATAAACTCCAAAAGCTCAAAAAGAGGTGAGCATCATGACTTGAACTTCCCAAAATATGCATTGCTTTGAGATCCACTAATCATGCACATCTTATACATGTTATATATGTTGTGTTTGCATCAATTTATCATGTAATTCATACCTGTACCAAGATGTAGCACAGAAAATGCAAAATATGGCCTATTTCAAAACCACTATCGGATTTTGACGAGGGAGCATGATCTGAAAAAAATACCACCACCATTGGATTCCTTGTGAAATTCTAGGCCAGATGCATATAAATTTTGTCCCCAACCATGGAGAAATGAGAAAGTTATGGACCTTCCCGTTTCTTGCCAAAACTTGCCTTGCCTCGCCTTGGCCAAGCCTAGAAAACAAGGCAAGTCTTGTATATTTGTTGGTTTGTTTTAATCAACGGATGTATCACCACCCCAGTGGTAAGGCGCGCGCCCTATAACCTTGAGGTCGTGGGTTCAAACCCCAACCATGCCATTTTGTGTTTTTTTCACATTTTGCTATTTTTTCCAATATTTTCATGTTTTGTTAATTAATTGGAAAATTAATAACTTTTTCAATTTTAATTATTTTTTATTGGTTCTTTTTGGAAAAAATCACAAAAATGTTAAAATATTTTATTCCACAAAAAAATTAAGTTTATATTAGTTATTTAATATAATTAGTAATTTTGTGAATAAATTCCTTTTTTAATTGTTTTTAAACATTTAAAAGTGAATATTTACTTTGAAAATAAAAACCAAAGGAGTTCTAAATCATCTTGTGATTAATACCTCATTTTTCAAACCTAAAACAAAAATCACAAGTGGTTTATTCAAACTTATTTGGTATTTTTATCATTTTATTTGATTTTCTTTAAATATTTACTTTTAAAGGAAGACAAAATTAGGGTTTCTTCGATTTCCACCTTCACAAATCATTTTTGGGCCTCTATTAGAGTGTAAGACCAAATCCCCTTTTGAAACCAAAAACTTTTGGGCCTCAGTCATTGTATAAGACCCACGGTGTTTTCAAAACCTCGGCGCGATCGTCGCCCTTTTCAAAATTAACGAGTGGGCTTCTCCTTGAGCTAAAAGACCCATCTTTTTCACTTTCAATCATTTTTTGGGCCTCTTGAGAGAGTGTAAGACCCATCCCCTTTGTACAGAAAACCTTTCCTGGGCCTCAGTCACTTGTATAAGTCCCTGTACAAAACGACAGTGCGATCACTGATAAAACCCTGGGCCTCTCCTTGAGCTGTAACCCCCAATTTTCCTTTCAAAAGCACTTTCTCCTTTAATTTTGTAACATACTGTTATTTTCAATTCCTTTGTTAAACAACTAACAATACAGCATGGAAGTTCTACAACTGAGTAAGTGTTTACCCGCTTTTATTTACCGCTTTCATATGTATATAATTGTAATGTGGGGCTGTTTCACTGTAAGTATTCTTTCATAAACTCATATCGACTGTGTAATACTAGTATAGATATTTAGAGTTTCCCCGGCAACTACGTCTAGAACTAGACAAAGCCTCGTCTCCTTACATCTGGCGTTCTTCCGGATATTTCAACACAACCTAAACCATTTTCTTTTACAACAATTTTAGATAACTAGATCTAAGAAATCTCCCCCTTTGAACAGTTCATATACAGAAGGCCAATGCCCCAAGTGAAACCCCTTATGGAACTGTTCATCAGCCTTCTCTTGGGCTTAGTGCAAGGACCCACAGGCTCCCTAAAACCATCCCCGCCTCCTCTTAGGCATTGTACAAGGACCCGTCGGCATCTTAGAAGTTTTCACAGCCTCCTCTTAGGCTTCGTATAATGATTCTTCCTCCGGGAAAATAGCCTCCTCTTGGGCTTCGTACAAATTGTCCCTCAGCTTCTTAAAAGTTTTTCTCGCCTCCTCTTGGGCTTCGTACAAATTGTCCCGACGACCTCTTAAAGGAATAGGAACATAAATTAGTCACCTTAATAGAACAGTCTTTCAAAGAGTCTAATTCTTTTTATTGCCAACGTACTGCCTCTTAATTTCTCTTAAGCATAATACAAAAGATAAAACCCGTAGACTTGGACAGTCTCAATACCCTTTGGATTTCCCAGGAGATAACCCTGATCCTCTGATCAAATCCATGAGTACAACATTACCCATATAAGAACTGATTTTCTCTTTTATCCAACATACTAGACCTGTCACTCAACTGAAACAGTCACCAGCACCATAGCCTCCTCTTGGGCTTTGTACAATGATCCTCCCCAGCGGAGCTAACCTTTTCACACTCTCTTGTTAAGTATAAAAGACTCTCTTGTTGAGTCACCAACTTTTCGCCTCCGTCTCGGGCTTCGTACGAGACACCAAACCACTCTCTTGTTGAGTATAAAAGACCCTCTTATTGGGTCACAAACCTTTCAGCCTCCATCTCGGGCTTCGTACGAGATACAAAAGCACTCTCTTGTTGAGAATAAAAGACTCTCTTGTCAAGTCGATCACCTTTTCGCCTCCATCTCGGGCTTCGTACGAAACACCAAATCACTCTCTTGTTGAGTATAAAAGACTCTCTTGTTGAGTCAAACAACTTTTAGCTTCCGTCTTGGGCTTCGTACAAGACACACAAAAAGACTCTCCTGTTGAATCAAACCCTTTCAGCCTCAATCTTGGGCTTTGTACAAGACAGAAAGAACATTTTCCCCTGAAAAGTCAGCCTTATAGCCTCCTCTTAGGCTTTGCATAAAGAAACCCCGGTTGAGACAATTAACCTTTTAGCATCAAAATATGTGCCTTGCTCACAGTATACAAACATCAACAACTCCTTTTCCTCCATCTAATTGCTGTAAACGGCAAGCCTCTGGATTATTTACATCCACTCCACTGTCCCTCTTTTAGCATGAGAAATTCATAAGGAAAGATGGCATTACTCTAAACTGAGTTAAAGTCTTCTCCTTCAGGTTAAAAAACCCCTATAAAGGAAGTTATGGCATTGATGGATTCACATATCCCAGTTAAAGTAATTCTCCTTTATAATCAGTTACACAACTATTGTGACAAACAGACCCCTTTAGAGATGACAAATTCTCTCTAAAGTCAAAACCCTTTAGCTTCATATCTTGGGCTTTAAACAAGATACAAATAGACTCTTTAGCTTAATATCTTGGGCTTTGAACAAGATACAAACAAATCACCTTCAGCTTCACATCTTGGGCTTCGAACAAGATACGGATCACTTTTACCTTCACGTCTTGGGCTTTGAACAAGACACCAAAACACCATTTCCTCCCGTAGAATAGGAGGAACTACGATCACTCTGATTTCCATATCCCGGGAATACGTAGGCATAAGATTGCAAAAGAATCTTAGCAAGCACACTAATAAAAAAAACCAAAAGTCCCCTACCTCCACCCAATCTGGCACAGAATCCTAACCAATTCCCCAGGAACCATCCCGGTATCTCGTTCCGAACAAAATAAGCAGAGAGAGGCCCCACATCCACATGGCATCTGTAAATCAACAGTTTTGACTGTCTAACCTTAGTTTGCAAGCAGGGTTAGTTGGAGACATCTATTTCCCTTCCTTCATCAGCTTCAATAGGGTAAAAAATGAATCGACCTGTAGTCCCCCAAGAGTGACAGTGCTTAAGAACCACGTCCAAAAATCATTCGCTACAGAAAAATGGCACCCACCGTGGGGCCGAACCGAAAAAACTTGTCTCTCTTATCTCTCTGGTTGAAACTTTCTCTTAAGACGAGTCCTTGGGTTCACAAGGTATCACCGAATAACGGTTCCGTCGGGGAATGTCATTATTGCTAGGATTGGCCCTCACTAGGATCTTAGGTCTAAACCTTTAAGTTGGGATGGTACCACAGAATGGCGACTCTGTCGGGGAGCCATTTTCTGTAAGGATCATAGGATTCATAGCTCTTAAAAAGTCTAGGACATTAGGACAAATATATATACTATTTTTCCTAATTGATATCTGTGTTTATTTTTCTGCTAATGGGAATGCGTGTGATGCCGCATGTGGAAAGATTGAGTATACACCTAGGAAAAACCTCTTTCAGTAGTGCGGAAGCTATCGGAAATAGTTGTCATGCGATACTACCCTCTTCTGAGATTCTTCGAAATACATCACCTAGCACGGTTCCTGGCCCGCTGATGTTATCTCGACAAGAATCAATGATTTTGAGAGACAGGTACAAAAATCACCAGTATAACCTTTGGGGATGGGTAGAGCCTTTACTTCATGACACCGAACCTTTGACCCCATGTTTTTTCTATGTTTTTATGTGTTGTATCCATGCATTCATCTAAAAAACATTAAAACAAAGAAAAAATTTCTCTTCTAGTCTCTCTTTTTCAAATTAAACTAAGACAATGATTGCAAATATCAGAGAAAAAGATTGCGCTCATCGATTTCGGTAGAAGGAAAACTCATAAGTATACCTTCAAGGTTCCAAAACTAGAGGATTTAAGAGGATTAACAAGGATGATCACTAACCCTGACACTTTCAGAGCCAAGTACGGAGGTCTGCTACCTCGGTTAAGGGTCCATGTAATCGAGGGAATCCTGGAGGCACTCATTCAGTTTTACGATCCGGTCTATCACTGTTTCACATTCCCGGATTACCAGCTTGCACCAACGCTGGAGGAGTATTCTCATCTGATTGATCTACCCATTACTGATCGAGCTCCCTTTTCTGGACTGGAAGAAATTCCAAAAGATCAAACCATTGCAAGAGCAATCTATTTGGATGAGTCAGAAGTCAAGACTCACATGACCACCAAAGGAGGAATCCCAGGTTTACCAGCCAAGTTTCTGGTAAAGAAGGCTCAGTACTTTGCTAGTATAGGGAACGTGACTGCTTTTGAAAGCATCTTTGTTTTACTCACCTACGGGTTATTTCTGTTTCCCAACATTGATAACTTCGTTGATATCAACGCCATTAAGGTTTTTCTCATTGGAAATGCCGTACCAACCTTGCTCACAGATGTGTATCACTCTGTACACTTAGGGAATTTGTACAGCGGAGGGGTGATCACATGCTGTGTACCCCTGCTATATAAGTGGTTTATTTTCCATTTTCCTAAGTCTACCGCTTTTTGGGATCATAAGAGTGCCTTATGTTGGTCGCAGAAAATCATGTCTCTTACCAACTCTGACATAGATTGGTGCAATAGCATTTATGACGGGATCAGGATCATTGACCATTGTGGAAACTTCCCCAACGTACCCCTCATAGGAACTAAGGGAGGAATCAATTACCATCCAGTTTTAGTTCGTCGTCACTTTGGATACCCGATGAGGCATGTCCCGCGTAATGCTCATCTGGAAGGTTTTTTCTTCAAAGAAGGAGAAAATGACAGGGCACTAAAGATGGAAATAGTGCACGCTTGGAAACATGTTCATAAGAAAGGACGGGAGTCTCTAGGAAAACTAGACTGTGTCTCAGTGGAGCCTTATCTCCACTAGGTACAAACTAGAGCTCTCAAGCTAAAAATGCCTTATCCTCGTCACGGAGTTCTTCCACCAAGGGAATCTGTCATGTACTTCATGACTGAAACAGAAAAACTTCAGGTTACTCTCAACGAAGTTCAACAGGAGAGGAGGTCTTGGAAGAACAAGTACCGCATTCTCAATGTGGAGTGTACCAAAATACAGCAACTGCTGAAAGATAAGGATGCTCTAATTGAGATTTTGGAGCAACATGCTGTAGAAAATCAAGATGACCAAAGGAATTTGCTCGCTCCTTTCACTTGGCAAAGGAATGACAACCCGACAACGGCCCAAGAGCCCCGATCCAAGAAAAGGAAAGTACCAGAATCAGCACTCGAGTTCTCCTCAGAGAGGACTCGGGACCCATTAGCTTAGGTTTCTGTTTCCGTACCTTGTAATTGACTGTATTTCCATTGTCGCAATCCTTTGAATTCAATAAAACGGGGTTTCTCCACTGTTTGATATTTGCATTCTAATAGTCGAAATTTATTTTGATTGAACAAAAAAAAACAATTAATATAATCATTGCATTCATCATTCTCATGTAACGCATTATTCTTACCTACGAATCTCACGTTTGTGTCTCGGTTCTAGAGTCAAACTGTCTCATTCGTACAATACTCGGGCCAATCATCAGAAAAATATGGATGATCTCGAGGAAGAAAACAGAGAGTTGAAAGAAGAGATCGACGCTCTGAGAGAGGATATGAGAAAGCTTCGTAACGACATGCAAGCCATGGCAGAAGCTCAGCTACAAAGAACTGTGATCTCAGAGATCACCTCAATGCCCATAGTGGAGAAGTATGATCCTAGGTATCAAATGCCGAAAGATCATCCTTGGGGAATGCCTGTTAATTATATCCCATAAGGATATGTTCCACCGATCACTGAAGATCAGGGAGTCATAGTAGAAGCCGCTAGGCCTGAAGGTTACAAACTTCGGGAAAGCGAGGATGCCAGAGGCATATTGAGGACTCCTGAAGGTTACAAACTTCGGGAAACGCCAAGATTCACTGTCGTAGTAACGGTACCACCCCCTATGGTGCACACTATCCCGGAAGGACAGATTCCACAGATACCTTATGGTAGAAAGGAAAGTATGTTCGACAAAATGGATGAATTCCAGGAGCAGTTCCTGGAAATGCAGAAAGAGCTGCAAGCCCTTCGCAGTCAGGATCTATTTGGAAAGGACGCCGCAGACCTTTGTTTGGTCCCCAATGTGAAAGTTCCACACAAGTTCCAAGTGCCCGACTTTGAAAAATACAAGGGTAACTCTCGCCCTCAAATCCATTTGGTGATGTACGCTCGGCGAATGTCAGCTCAAACAAAAAACCAGGATCTACTGATTCACTACTTTCAGGATAGTTTAACCGGCGCTGCATTAAAATGGTACATGGGTTTGAACCGCGCTACGATCAGCACTTTCAGAGATCTTGGCACTGCCTTCGTCCAACAATATAAATATAATCTGGACATGGCACTAGACAGAGATTAACTCAGATCGGTGTCGTAAAAGGACAAGGAAACCTTTAAAGAATACACTCATAGATGGCGTGAAATTTCCGCTCAAATTTGTCCACCTCTTTAGGAAAAAGAGATGACAAAGATTTTCTTAAAGACCTTGAGCTCATTTTACTATGACAGAATGGTTGCCTGTGTGCCCAGCGACTTCACCGAAATGGTCGGTATGGCAGTGCGTCTCGAGGAAGCCGTTCGAGAAGGATGTCTAGTCAAAGACACTGGGTTGACAAGCGATACTAAAAGTACGGTAGTGCTCTCCCTAAGAAAAAAGAGCAAGATATTGGGAATATCTCTCTTGGAAAGCAAAGGCGACGGTACCAACCAGTAGCAGCTGTAACTCGTGCTATCAACTCTGCGCCTGTTTCTACGTATCAACCTCAGGTTGCTCAAAGCCAACCTAATTAACAACAATATCAGCAAAGGACATAGTAGCCTCTTCAGCAGGCTCGTCCTCCATACAACAACAACCGTACAACGCGGCCACCAGGGTTTGACCCTAAACCAGTGTTGTACGCAGAACTATTTCCATTACTGCTGGTCAAAGGACACATCCAGACCAAGGCTCCTCTTACAGTACCGGAAAATCCGCCTTTTTGGTTTAAGGTGGATCAGACTTGCCCTTACCATCAAGGAGGACCAGGGCATAACATAGAGAACTGTCTCCGTTTCAAATTCGATGTGCAAAAGCTTGTTAGGAGCGGGGTCTTATCTTTCAAAGATACGAATCCAAATGTTCTCAAAAATCCGCTGCCTCAACACGAGAAAGATGCAGTTAATTTGATAGAAGGAGAGTCTAGCAACATCTATCAAATTCACGATGTACTCTTATTGGGGGCCAACTTGGTCAAGATGCATTGTAGACAGAGTGGATATGGCCATGTGCCACCTCATGATTATCACCAGTGTGATATCTACTCTAAAAACAATCAAGGATGTTCTGTGGTGCAATCAGCTCTACAGGAACAGATGGATCTCGGATGGATCCAGGAGCACCGAGTTCGTAGAGTTAACATGACCTATACGAATTCCAACATCATTCAGAATCACGACATCCGTGCAATGAATGTCAACTTGGTCGTAATGCACTCAAGGCAAAGCCAGTATCATAATCTTCCGCGGATTGAGTACAATTCCTGTCTGACTTGCTCGATAAACAAACAGGGATGCTCTTTTGTACAAGAGGCCCTCCAGCGTCAGATGGATCTTGGATGGATCCAAGACTATTATGATAGGAATCATTATCAAATCAACATGGTTCAAATCTTTGATATTCTCTTGATGAATACCAGCCTGGTGGAGTTACATGCTAAACAGGTCCGGCTTGGGTTCCTGGTATCACACGATTATCTGGGCTACAAAGCGGGTTGCGAAAATGATCAAGGTTGTGCCCTTGTCCAAGAAACACTTCAGCACTTGTTGAACCACTGGTGGCTTCCAATCTATATGGATGAAGACACCCAGCAAATTAGTATCACTAACGGGAATCCTACTAGATATCAAAGTCAGGATGTTCGGTCGATGGAAACAGACCTCGTAAGATTACACTGTATTCAAAGCAGACGTGGCCAGGTACCACTACACAACTATGAGCGGTGTGGAGTTTGCTCAGTGGATAATCAAGGATGCTACTTCGTGCGAGGAGCCCTTCAAAGTCAGTTGGACCGCAAAGAGATTCAACTATGGTCAAGTTCTAGATCAGTCAACTATCTCGCTGATCAAATCGAGGACGTTGTCTTAATCTCTGATCATCAGAGGACTATGGATGTTATTGCCATCATCCCTCTACTTGAGGAATCGAGAGTTCCCAACCAGGAACGGATCGAAATTACTTACGATGGTCTAAAAAATTAGAAGGTTCCCATAGTCATCTATCTACCGGGACCACTACTGTATGAATCAACTAAGGATATCCCTTACAAATACGGTGCAACAACAATTGAGAATGGAAAGGAAATTTCATTACCCTCCGTCGTGAATATTGCAGACATTAGTTGAGTAACACGGAGTGGTAGAATCTTCAACAGAGGAGTTGGAGGACCTAGCAAAGAGAAGGAACCTTAAACAGAAGTTCCCAATCCACCAGTCGGTCAATCCAGTGATCCTGACCTTTCAATAAACGATGATGAGATGCTAAAGCTCATCCAGAAGAGTGAATACAACATTGTTGATCAACTGTTGCAAACTCCTTCAAAGATCTCGGTATTATCACTGTTACTTAGTTCAGAAGCGCACAGGGAGGCTCTACAGAAAGTCTTGGAGCAAGCCTTTGTGGAACAGGATGTAACGATCAGAAAGTTCGATAGCATTGTCTCTAACATCACCTCCTGCAATAACTTGGGATTTAGTGATGAGGAATTACCTGAAGAAGGTCGCCGTAATAACATGGTGCTCAACATTACAGTCAACTGCCAGGACAATGCTTTAGCCAGCGTACTGGTAGACACAGGGTCAGCCCTGAATATTATTCCGAAGTCCACTTTGATGCAATTATCATTCAAAGGACCTCCGATGAGAACCAGCGAGGTCGTCGTCAAAGCATTTAACGGATCCAGAAAAACGGTTATCGACGAAGTCGGCCTTCCCATAACTATCGGTCTTCACACTTTCCAAGTCACTTTCCAGGTCATGGACATCCGGGCAACATACAGTTGTTTATTAGGAAGACCTTGGATACATCAGGCTGGGGCGGTCACTTCGACCCTCCACCAAAAGCTAAAGTCCGTCCAGAACGGCCAACTCGTCACAGTCTGTGGAGAACAGGCCTTGCTCGTAAGCAACTTATCATCATCCACTTATGTATAACCGGAGGGGGTAATCGGAACCCAGTTCCAAACGCTTTTGCTACACAAGGACAATCAATCCGAAGGGGGAACTTCGATTTCCTCGTACAAAGATGCTATCAAATCAGTCGAGAATACCAATACAACAGGATGGGGGAAGCTTGTCATTCCTACTGACAATAAGAAAAAGGAAGGTCTTGGCTTTTCCTCAAACTGTACTCAGACGACTGCAAACAATAAAAGTTTTCATATCATTCAAAACTTCTTCCACAGTGGAGGCATCCTTCAACCAGTGACTCAAGAAGTGCATACCATCGATAAAGGTGATTTCTTCGATACGGAGGAAGAATGGAAGTCTTATCTCAACGAGGACGGTTATACATCTCAGGACGAAATGCAGACCCCTTTTGCTATCCCGCACAGAGTCCGAGATTTATACCAAGGTCAGACGTCGAAATGCTATATGGGGATTGTGATCCGGAAGGATGTCGTCCTCTGCCAAATTTATTAGAGGAAGACGCTCTGATGAAAGACAACTTTGACCACGAAAATTATGGCCCAATGGATGGCCTGCCTATTTGGCAGCCGTATCCAGGAAATTTGGGGCAAGAAAATCAGCCGAACAATAAAGATCAGCTGAGCCTCATTGAACAGAATACATACGTCCCCACCATGTCATGGGAACAACACTCAGGTCATTCAGAAATTATCCAGCACGACGATGAATTCGCAAAACTTGTCGAAAAAGAATTCATCAACTATGCTTTTCCCGAGGTCAACGTCATCGAAAGAGATGACTCCTCCAGTTCCAAAGAAGTGTGGGACACCTTGGGACAAACGAGTGGAAAGTACGACTATATGGTCAAATACACCTCTCCTGAAAGCTCTCGTATCAGGCTCGAAGACATCCAGCCAACTGGATGGGGAGATAAAGCTGAGAGTACAAATACTACCCAAAATACAACAGAGGAATCCTCCTGTGACAACTCTGCCTGGGAGACAGATTCCAATGATCCTGCTCCACCAGAAATCAGCGTTATTTCTGAAGCCAAATCAAGGAAAGTACCCTCTTCTCTTCGCCCAAAGCGACAGAGTTTTGTTTTATAGGGCTGTAGTTTCAAGAATCGACTTGTTCATTAATAAAATAACGTCGTTCTGTAATTTCCGCATTAATTGTTGTTTTCTCTTTTTGCTTTTCTCAGAAAATGGTAATCCTAAAAAACAAAAATAAAGAAAAAAACAAGCAGTAAACAAAAAAAAACATTGCACACACTCTTGCATTCTCTCGATCTCTTCTAAAAACAATCATATCGTCGTGCAGATTGCTTGTTTTAAACCCCATTGAAACATACGATCCGATGCCTTCTCCCAACTTTGAGTTCCCGGTATTTGGGGCTGAAGAAGAAGATGACAACGAAATTCCAGAAGAGATCTCTCGACTACTCAGACAAGAGGAAAGGTCCATTGAGCCTCACAAAGAGTTGCTGGAAACGATCAACTTAGGATCGGGAGAAGAAAGAAAAGAAGTCAAGATTGGGGAACTGCTCAGTCCAACTGTCAAAGAAAGTTTGACGAAACTTCTCAAAGAGTTTCCCGATGTATTCACTTGGTCCTATCAGGATATGCCAGGATTGGATACCAGCATCGTGGAACATCATCTACCGTTGAGATCACAATGTCCACCAGTAAAACAGAGGTTGAGACGGACTCACCCAGACATGGCCATCAAAATCAAAGAGGAGGTACATAAACAGATTGACGCGGGCTTCCCCGCTACATCAGAATATCCTCAATGGTTAGCCAACATCGTACCCGTTCCGAAAAAGGACGGAAAGGTCAGAATGTATGTCGATTACAGAGATTTAAACAAGGCTAGTCCAAAGGACGACTTTCCTTTACCACACATTGACATGCTGGTAGACAGTACAACAAAGTTCAAAGTTTTCTCCTTCATGGATGGATTCTCGGGCTATAACCAGATTAAAATGGCGCCAAACGACATGGAGAAAACTTCATTTATTACCCCATGGGGTACCTTTTGTTACAAGGTAATGCCGTTCGGTTTGAAGAACGCCGGGGCAAATTATCAAAGGGCCATGACTACTCTGTTTCATGACATGATACACAAAGAAATCGAGGTATATGTCGATGATATGATTACAAAATCTAAGACAGAAGAGGAGCATGTGACCCACCTGTCAAAACTATTCGAGCGATTGAGAAAGTACAAACTCCGCTTGAATCCCAACAAGTGCACATTCGGTGTCCGTTTAGGGAAACTCTTAGGATTCATCGTCAGCCAGAAAGGAATTGAGGTTGATCCTGACAAGGTCAAAGCCAATCAAGAAATTCCTTCTCCGAAAACTGAAAAACAAGTCAAAGGATTCCTAGGACGTTTGAACTACATTTCCAGATTCATACTCCTCATGACCGCGACATGCGCGTCGATCTTCAAATTACTCAAAAAGAATCAGGATTGCGTTTGGACAGAGGACTGTCAAACCGCCTTTGACAGTATCAAGGAATACCTGTTGAATCTGCCGATTCTATCACCTCCAGTGGAAGGAATACCACTGATCATCTACCTCACAGTCTTGGAAAACTCAATGGGCTGTGTGGTTGGCCAACAAGGCGAAACTAAAAGGAAAGAGTCTGCCATTTACTATCTGAGCAAGAAATTCACCGACTGCGAGAGTCGGTACCCTATGCTTGAGAAAACTTGATGCGCTTTGGCTTGGGAAGCCAAACGTCTTCGCCAGTACATGATTCATTACACTACTTGGTTAGTCTCTGAAATGGATCCAATCAAGTATCTCTTTGAAAACCCTGCTCTCACGGGAAGGATTGCCCGTTGGCAGATGTTGTTATCAGAATATGACATAGAGTACCACACTCAGAAAGCCGTTAAGGGGAGTATTTTAGCCGATCATTTGGCTCATCAATCGATTGACGATCAAGAATCAATCGAGTTTGACTTCCCAGACGAAGATGTCATGTATCTAAAGATGAAAGATTGCGATGAACCGCTACCCAGTGAAGAGCCAGAACCAGGTTCCCACTGGGGACTTATCTTTGACGGAGATGTCAATCATTATGGAAACGGAATTGGGGCAATCATTGTTACCCCTCAGGGTACCCACATTCCTTTCACTGCCAGACTTACGTTCAAGTGCACGAACAACGAGGCCGAATACGAAGCTTGTATCATGGGTCTCGAGGAAGCAATCGATTTAAGGATCAAAAACTTGGACGTATATGGCGACTCAGCCCTGGTCATCAATCAAATCAAAGGAGATTGGAACACATACCAATCAGGACTGATTCCTTACAAATATTACGCGAGAAGGTTGTTACCCTTCTTCGACAGAATCAAATTTCATCACATCCCTCGTGATGAGAATCACATGGCTGATGCATTAGCCACTCTCTCTTCCATGATTAGTGTAGGTCAATGGAATGGCGTACCTAAGATCGATATAATGCGCCTTGAACGGCCCATTTACATCTTCACGATTGAAGCTGTCATAGATGACAAACCTTGGTATCACGATATCAAATGCTTCCTTCAGAGACAAGAGTACCCACCTGGGGCACTAAGAAAGGACAGAAAAACCCTCAGAAGGTTGGCTGGCAGTTTCTTTCTGAGCGGTGATACACTCTATAAGCGAAATTTCGACATGGTTTTGCTTCGATGCGTAGACAGACCAGATGCAGACATGCTGATAAAAGAAATTCACGAAGGATCCTTTGGCACTCATGCCAACGGACACACGATGACGAGAAAAATCCTGAGAGCAGGGTACTACTGGTTGACCATGGAATCCGACTGCTACAAGTACATGAGGAGGTGTCACAAGTGTCAGATATACTTTGACAAGATCCATGTACCGCCAACGCATCTCAAAGTTCTCTCTTCCCCAAGGCTTATGGGGAATCGACATGATCGGCCTAATTGAGCCCAAGGCTTCGAACGGACATCGGTTCATCCTGGTAGCCATTGATTACTTCACCAAGTGGGTCGAAGCAGCATCATACGCCAATGTAACCTGACAAGTGGTGGTCCAATTTATCAAAAACAATATCATTTGCCGTTATGGTGTTCCGAGCCAGATCATTACTGACAATAGATCCAACTTGAACAATAAGATGATGAAAGAGTTGTGCGCAGAGTTCAAGATAGAGCACCATAACTCATCTCCCTACCGACCCAAGATGAACAGAGCGGTAGAAGCGGCTAACAAGAACATTAAGAAGATTGTTCAAAAGATGGTTGTAACCTATAAAGATTGACACGAGATGCTACCCTTTGCTCTTCACGGTTATCGCACAGCTGTCTGCACTTCAACAGGGGCAACCCCTTTCTCTCTAGTATATGGCATGGAGGCAGGTCTCCCCATAGAAGTAGAGATCCCATCAATCCGGGTATTGATGGAAGCTAAGCTTACAGAAGCTGAATGGTGTCAAAGTCGACACGACGAACTGAATCTGATCGAAGAAAAATGGATGACGGCACTATGCCATGGTCAATTGTATCAACAAAGGATGAAGAAGGCGTTTGACAAAAAGGTCTGACCTAGCGTCTTCAGGAAAGGAGACCTTGTGCTTAAAAATATACAATCATTTCTCACTGATTCCTGGGGCAAGTGGACTCCGAATTATGACGGCCCTTATATGGTCAAGAAAGCTTTCTCAGGCGGCACCTTGAGACTTGCAACGATGGATGAAGAAGAATTTGCCTACCCCGCAAAAGTTGATGTAGTCAAGAAATACTTTGCCTAAATAAAAAAATTAAAAAAACGTCTCGGTGGATTGAAAACCCGAAAGGGCGGTACAGGAAAAAATTAGAGACATAATCAAAAATCATCCTGGTAGATTGGAAACCTCAAAGTACAATCCAGGCAAAAATTAGGGATAATGGCAAGTAACTATGTCCAACAGAGGCGAGTCCCTCAGCAGTAGTTACACCATAAGGAAAACTCCAGTCAAGGTCATCTTCGACGGAAGCTCAGGATTCCCTGAATTCAAAGTTGGTAGAAGGATAGTGGTCGTTATGTTTCAATGTAGCCCTTTTCCCTTACATTACCATTTTCTAAACTTTGTAAATACTCTATGGAATCACGCATTTGGCTGATTTCCATCCTGTCAATAAAATTTGAGCCCTTGTGCTTTTGTTTGCAATTCCTATTTGTTTTAGCTTTACAGAATGATGTTTTAATGTGATTAACGATTCTTGAAATAAAACAAAAATGAATTTACTTGTCAAACTTTTTTCTACTTTTAAAATAAAGATGGCAATTTCTTTTGACTGTTGAACATCAAAAGAACATCGGTCGCTTCTCCAGAAGTAAGCGAGCTTCAAAGTGCAGAATCAAAGTACCCCTTCTAAGCCAATACACCTGAATGAAGGATCAGCTGTGTCGGGGACCATGTTTCGTCCGACACTCCCGGCAGAGTCTTATCTCCTAAGCCCGACCCGCGTAGCTCCTAGCAGGGACAACTTTTCCTAAGCAAGGTAGAATTGCTATCGTGAACCAGTGTTGCTTTTCATCTCCCGCTGTGGCCGAGTATCCAGTCATGTCCGTCTCTTAGTCTGTGTGTCGCGTCAGTCTTGTCAGCATATACACACATACATCATGCATTATTTATTTACATTCATGTTCATATTGCATCACTATCACTCTAGTCGGTCTTATCCCTTGGTGGTAAAAGTTCTCTTGTCAGTAGAGTTGTCCGTTCTTTCCTCGTCAGGAAGTGAATCATCTAAGTAGTCTCTCTCCAGTTTATTTCTGGATTAGAGCCGGTCTTCGACCACTTTGATAACTTGAACCTCTGGAAGGCAGGAAAACCCTCAGCCGATGTCACTCTTCGCCATTGAAGATGATATCTCCGCTTTCCCGGATTAAGGAAAATCCCTAGAGAAAGCCTCTCAACTAAAGACTTTCGGCAGCACATTGGTTCTTCTCTCCAGAAAGTCAATGTCAACAAAGTCATCGACACCTCAAAGTGGATCACATCATATGGCGTTTCTCCGGGAAGATCTCGAGAAAAGTATGGTGTAATATCCCCAATAGACTCATCAAATGGCATCTCCCTAGGAACATTCGGGGAGAAGTTTGAGGAGAACCGCTACAAATAGCGTCCCTTGTCAATAAATTTTATTGACAAAAGAAATCGAGACCAAACCTTTGGTAGGAAGCCAAGAACGAGGGGAAGTTTATATCAGAAACTTAGACCAGTTCCTTGGTAGGAAACCAGGATCGAGGGGAAGTTTATTTCAAAAGAAACCAAGACCAGATCCTTGGTAGGAAACCAGAATCGAGGGGAAGTTCATATCAGAAACTGAGACCAGTTCTTTGGAAACCAAGAACGAGGGGAAGTTTATTGCAAAAGAAAACTGAGACCTATTCCTCGGTAGGAAACTAGGATCGAGGGGAAGTTTTAGCTTTTCTAAGCATCATTACTTAGCAAAAGAAGATGGATGGGCTAACTGCCATTCAAAACCGCCATCAAAATTTCAGGTATTCCGATATTTAATCCTCTTGCACCTCGAATGCCCGAATACCTTCGTCATTCACACCTTCGTGTCCAAGAAGATTAAATAGGGGCATCTATCATACCCCAAATTTTGACCACTAAGATTTCCCATCCTTGTGCAAATCATCATCACAATATGGATGTACTTACATGCCTCATTAGTTGAGCATCCACTACAATCAAATTTAGGGTTTCAGGCCCTCTCAAACTTTTTAAATAAAGGATCAATCAAGAATTAACATGATCTTCAACTTGTCTAACCTCTCAAACATCCACAATGGATCAAGAGGACTCCCACATCAAGGATCAAGTACAAGGCTGCTCCCTTCTAGGTGGATTAAGCCCCAAGATCGCTGGTGTCACCAAATTAGGGTTTTGGTCGGCCAGGGGCTCCAGATGGAAAATTTCCTCTGGGCATGAGCCAATGTTTCAAAGCATAACTTTAATTACTCCATGGAACATCATGGACCCAATCATCAAGTCAATTTAGCCTCAGGGGATGCATTCATCAAAAATCAGGAATTAGGGTCTCTTGACCTAATTCACCCTAAGTTGACTTTTAGGACAAATCATGAGCCAAGACCTCAAGAGAGGATTTGAGGGTCCCTAACACACTACATTGATCCATTTGCAACAATGGATTGATCCAAGAAGCTTGATTCACAAGTTTCAATCTCATCTGAACCACATTTAGGGTTTCGCGGGAAAAGTCAACTGTAGCTTTAACTTTTGACCAAGACATGCTCCCAAACCTTTGGAGATGATTCAATACACCCTATAACACCTATGGAACATGTCCATCAAGTTTGATTTAGGTCAAGGACATGATTTCATAAAGGATCGCACAGTTTGGAATTCATCTGACAAAAGTCAACTGTGCACAAAACTCAAACTTTGACTTTTTGAGATTTTTCACAATTTTGGTTTTTTAACCCTAAAATGATGTTAATGTGTGGTTGGAATCATCATTCATCTAGAAAAATCAAGAAAAGTGGGATAACTTGTAAAAACGGTAACCATAAAAAACTTAGAAATTTTCTAAGTTATGGAACAAAGTGGCTAGGGTACCAACTTTGGAGGATCATAACTCCTAAACCACAAGGCCATTTTTCCCCATCCAAAGCTGGATTTGTAGCTCTCATTACCCTCTACAAAAGCTTCAACTACCACTCATTCCAATTCCCCTTGTATTTCAAGTTATGGAATGATCAAAATCAAGAAAAGTGAAAATGTCACTTTTTTCAACACTTAGTGAAATTTTCACTAAGTCAGAATCTGCCTTCACTTTTTTCCAAATGTAGGGACATTTTTCACTTGGATCCAAAAAGTATTAAAACCAATTATGATCAAACAGTTATTGTATCATATGAGGGCTTTCCAAAATGGCCAAGAGCTCCATCAAATTCCACTTGAGCCTTGAGATATGACAATGGCAATGTGCCTTGCTGAAAACTGCCAAGGCTAGGCAGAATTTTGTACTTTTGCTCGATTTGGCAAAATCAGATAATTCCAAGCCTTGTCATCACTTTGGGCACATCTGAGGATCAAATCTAAAGGGAACAAACACAGATTCAAGCCTCCAAAGTCTTTGGAACAAGAAGTAGCATGCCAAACCTAGAAATCCCTAAAAGAGGGACAAGACTCCAATTTTGGATTGCAGCATTCAATGGAAGCACGAAGGTGGCATGGACTGACACATTTGCAACTAAATTCAGTCAAGATTGATCCAACAACTAGGGAACCACAACTCTGTACCCTAACCTCTAGTCAATGGCTAGAGAAGACTTGGATTCTCATTTATCAACATTGGCCAAACCTCTGCTGCAGTTGCCATTCACTATTGATCCCAAAACAAACTTGCTCTACTATAAATAGAGCTCACTTGTGCTCAGTTTGAGTACACCAAAGCATTACAACACTTGTTTTCCTCAAAATCTCTTTCTCTAGGCAAAAATATCTTCTTTAGCAAGGTAACTCTAAGTTTTTGAGTTAGAGAGCATTTCCATTACAGCTCATGATCCAAACACATCCAATATGTCATATCTAACTGTCCAAACTCACACAAGTGACCTGTAATCCTTAAATCACAAAGTCACCTCTCAAAACCTCAAAATAGGTTTTTTTTTGCATTTTTCAAGCCATGTCTTGATTTATTCACTTTCAAAACCAGATAAAACCTCAAACACACTCCAAATATCATCCTTGAACTGTCCCAAATGGTGCCACACATTTGGAACACCATTTGAGAGAGTTGCTATTTTGGCCATTTTAACCCCTTTTGCAAGAAAGGGCCAGTTTGTGTTTTTGCAGGTTCCAGCTGATTCAAATCATCCTAAAAGCTCTAAGGGATCATTTGAGAGTGTCTAAAGCATCAAATCATTTCCGGAACAAGTGGCTTGGCAGATTGCACAAAAAACTCCAAAAGCTCAAAAAGAGGTGAGCATCATGACTTGAACTTCCCAAAATATGCATTGCTTTGAGGTCCACTGATCATGCACATCTTATACATGTTATATGTGTTGTGTTTGCATCAATTTATCATGTAATTCATACCTGTACCAAGATGTAGCACAGAAAATGCAAAATATGGCCTATTTAAAAACCACTATCCGATTTTGAGGAGGGAGCATGATTTGAAAAAAATACCACCACCATTGGATTCCTTGTGAAATTCTAGGCCAGATACATATAAATTTTGTCCCCAATCATGGAGAAATGAGAAAGTTAGGGCCCTTCCCGTTTCTTGCCAAAACTTGCCTTGCCTTGCCTTGGCCAGGCCTAGAAAACAAGGCAAGCCTTGTATATTTGTTGGTTTGTTTTAATCAATGGATGTATCACCACCCCAGTGGTAAGGCGCGTGCCCTATAACCTTAAGGCCCTTTTCAAAACCCCACCCATGCCATTTTGTGTTTTTTTTCACATTTTGCTATTTTTTCCAATATTTTCATGTTTTGTTAATTAATTGGAAAATTAATAACTCTTTCAATTTTAATTATTTTTTATTGGTTCTTTTTGCAAAAAATCACAAAAATGTTAAAATATTTTATTCCACAAAAAAATTAAGTTTATATTGGTTATTTAATATAATTAGTATTTTTGTGAATAAATTCCTTTTTTAATTGTTTTTAAACATTTAAAAGTGAATATTTACTTTGAAAATCAAAACCAAAGGAGTTCTAAATCATCTTGTGATTAAAACCTCATTTTTCAAATCTAAAACAAAAATCACAAGTGGTTTATTCAAACTTATTTGGTATTTTTATCATTTTATTTGATTTTCTTTAAATATTTACTTTTAAAGGAAGACAAAATTAGGGTTTCTTCGATTTCCACCCTCACAAATCATTTTTGGGCCTCTATTAGAGTGTAAGACCCAATCCTCTTTTAAAACCAAAAACTTTTGGGCCTCAGTCATTGTATAAGACCCACGGTGTTTTCAAAACCTCGGCGCGATCGTTGCCCTTTTCAAAATTAAGTAGTGGGCTTCTCCTTGAGCTATAGGACCCATCTTTGTTCACTTTCAATCATTTTTTGGCCCTCTTGAGAGAGTGTAAGACCCATCCCCTTTGTACAGAAAACCTTTCCTGGGCCTTAGTCACTTGTATAAGTCCCTGTATAAAACGACAATGCGATCACTGATAAAACCTTGGGCCTCTCCTTGAGCTGTAAGCCCCAATTTTCCTTTCAAAAGCACTTTCTCCTTTAATTTTGTAACATACTGTTATTTTCAATTCCTTTGTTGAACAACTAACAATACAGCATGGAAGGTCTACAACCGAGTAAGTGTTTACCCGCTTTCATTTACCGCTTTCATATGTATATAATTGTACCGTGGGGCTGTTTCACTGTAAGTCTTCTTTCATAAACTCATGTCGACTGTGTAATACTAGTATAGATATTTAGAGTTTCCCCGGAAACTACGTCTAGAACTAGACAAAGCCTCGTCTCCTTACATCTGGCGTTCTTCCGGATATTTCAACACAACCTAAACCATTTTCTTTTACAACAATTTTAGATAACTAGATCTAAGAAATCTCCCCCCTTTGAACAGTTCATATACAGAAGGCCAATGTTCCAAGTGAAACCCCTTCTGGAACTGTTCATCAGCCTCCTCTTGGGCTTAGTGCAAGGACCCACAGGCTTCCTAAAAGCATCCCCGCCTCCTCTTGGGTGTTGTACAAGGACCCGTCGGCTTCTTAGAAGTTTTTACAGCCTCCTCTTAGGCTTCGTATAATGATTCTTCCTCTGGGAAGATAGCCTCCTCTTGGGCTTCATACAAATTGTCCCTCGGCTTCTTAAAAGTTTTTCTCGCCTCCTCTTGGGCTTCGTACAAATTGTCCCGACGACCTCTTAAAGGTATAGGAACAGAAATTAGTCATCTTAATAGAATAGTCTTTCAAAGAGTCTAAATCTTTCTATCGCCAACATACTGCCTCTTAATTTCTCTTAAGCATAGTACAAAAGATAAAACCCGTAGACTTGGACAGTCTCAATACCCTTTGGATTTCCCAGGAGATAACCCTGATCCTCTGATCAAATCCATGAGTACAACATTACCCATATAAGAACTGATTTTCTCTTTTATCCAACATACTGGACCTGTCACTCAACTGAAACAGTCACCAGCACCATAGCCTCCTCTTGGGCTTTGTACAATGATCCTCCCCAGCGAAGCTAACCTTTTCACACTCTCTTGTTGAGTATAAAAGACTCTCTTGTTGAGCCACCAACTTTTCGCCTCCGTCTCGGGCTTCGTACGAGACACCAAACCACTCTCTTGTTGAGTATAAAAGACCCTCTTATTGGGTCACAAACCTTTCAGCCTCCATCTCGGGCTTCGTACGAGATACAAAAGCACTCTCTTGTTGAGTATAAAAGATTCTCTTGTCGAGTCGATCACCTTTTCGCCTCCATCTCGGGCTTCGTACGAGACACCAAATCACTCTCTTGTTTAGTATAAAAGACTCTCTTGTTGAGTCAAACAACTTTTAGCTTCCGTATTGGGCTTCGTACAAGACACACAAAAAGATTCTCCTGTTGAATCAAACCCTTTCAACCTCAATCTTGGGCTTTGTACAAGACAGAAAGAACATTTTCCCCAGAAAAGTCAGACTTATAGCCTCCTCTTAGGCTTTGTATAACGAAACCCCGGTTGAGACAATCAACCTTTTAGCATCAAAATCTGTGCCTTGCTCACAGTATACAAACATCAAGAACTCCTTTTCCTCCATCTAATTGCTGTAAGCGGCAAGCCTCTGGATTATTTACATCCACGCCACTGTCCCTCTTTTAGCATGAGAAATTCCTAAGGAAAGATGGCATTACTCTAAACTGAGTTAAAGTCTTCTCCTTCAGGTTAAAAAACCCCTATAAAGGAAATTATGGCATTGCTGGATTCACATATCCCAGTTAAAGTAATTCTCCTTTATAATCAGTTACCCAACTATTATAACAAACATACCCCTTTAGAGATGACAAATTCTCTCTAAAGTCAAAACCCTTTAGCTTCATATCTTGGGCGTTAAACAAGATACAAATAGACTCTTTAGCTTCATATCTTGGGCTTTGAACAAGATACAAACAAATCACCTTCAGCTTCACATCTTGGGCTTCGAACAAGATACATATCACTTTTAGCTTCACGTCTTGGGCTTTGAACTACGATCGCTCTGATTTCCCTATCCCGAGAATACGTAGGCATAAGATTGCAAAATAATCTTAGCGAGCACACTAATAAAAAAAACCAAAAGTCCCCTACCTCCACTCAATCTGGCACTGAATCCTACCCAATTCCCCAGGAACCATCCTGGTATCTCATTCCGAACAAAATAAGCAGAGAGAGGCCCCACATCCACATGGCATCTGTAAACTAACAGTTTTGACTGTTTAACCTCAGTTTGATAGCAGGGTTAGTTGGAGACATCTATTTCCCTTCCTTCATCAGTTTCAATAGGATAAAAAATGAATCGACCTGTAGTCCCCCAAGAGCGATAGTGCTTAAGAACCACGTCCAAAAATCGCTCGCTACACCAGTGACTTCACCGAGATAGACGCCTAGTTAAAGACGCTGGATCATCAAGTAGTACAAAACAATACGGTAGTGCTCTCCTTAAGAAAAAAGAGCAGGATATTGGGAATATCTCTCTCGAAAAGCAAAGGCGACGTTTCCAACCAGTAGCATCTGTAACTCCTGCTATTAACCCTGTACCTATTCCTACATATCAACCCCAGGTTGCGCAGAGCCAACCTAATCAACAGTAATATCAGCAAAGGGCACACCAACTTTTTTAGCAGGCTCGTCCTCCGCACAACAACAACCATGCAACACGACCATCAGGGTTCGATCCTATACCGATGTTGAACGCAGAACTGCTTCCGTTACTACTGGTCAAGGGGCATGTCTAAACTAGGTCTCCTCTTACAGTACCGGAAAATCTTCCTTTCTGGTTCAAAGCGGATCAGACGTGTCCTTACCATCAAGGAGGACCAGGTCATAACATAGAAAACTGTCTCAGTTTCAAATCCAACGTGAAAAAGCTTGTTAGGAGCGGGGTCTTATCTTTTAAAGATACGAATCCGAATGTTCTCACGAACCCGCTGCCTCAACACGAGAAAGCCGTAGCCAATTTGATAGAGGGAGAGTCTAGCGACAGCTATCAAATTCATGATGTACTCTTATTAAGGGCCAATCTGGTCAAGATGCATTGTAGACAGAGTGGATATGGCCATATGCCACCTCATAATTATCACCAGTGTGATATCTGCTACAAGAACAATCAAGGATGTTCTGTGGTGCAATCAGCTCTACAGGAACAATTGGATCTCGGATGGATCCAACAACACCGAATTCGTGGGGTCAACATGACATATACAAATTCCAACATCATTCAGAACCACGACATCCGTGCAATGAATGTCAACTTGGTCGCAATGCTCTCAAGGCAAAGCCAGTATCATAATCTGCCGCGGCACAATTACAATTCCTGTTTGACTTGCTCGGTAAACAAACAGGGATGCTCTTTCATACAAGAGCCCCTCCAGCGTCAGATGGATCTTGAGTGGATCCAGGACTAACATGATAGAAATCCTTATCCGATCAACATGATTCAAATCTTCAATATTAGTCTGATGAATACCAGCTTGGTGGAGTTACACGCCAGGCAAGTCTAACTCGGTTTTCTCACTTCACACGATTATCTAAGCTGTAAAGGATGCAGTGAGAGTAACCAACGGTGCGCTCTTGTTCAAAGAACTTTACAACACTTGTTAAACCACTGGTGGCTTCCGACCTATATGGATGAAGACACGCAACAAATCAGTGTGCTTAATGGATCCCCTACTCAGCGTCAAAATCAGGATGTCCGATCTATGGGGACTGACCTGGTGAGGTTACACTGCATCCAAAGCGGGCGTGGACAGGTGCCACCACATAATTACGAACACTGTAGGGTCTGCTCGGAGAATAACCAAGGATGTTACCTTGTGCGGGAAGCTCTTCAAGGTCAGATGGATCGTAGAGAGATTCGCCCATGTCTGGGTTCCGAGCCAATCGACTGGACGTCAGACTACTTCACTGATCAACTCAGAGACGTCGTCATAATCTCTGATCATCAACAGAACAAGGATGTTTATACCATCATCCCTCTACTGGACGAATCAAAAGTTCCTAGCCAGGAGCTGATTGAAGTTACTTATGACAGTCAGAAAAATCAGAAGGCTCGTGTAGTTATTTATCTACCAGGACCATTACCATATGAATCAGCTAAGGCGATCCCTTACAAATACTGTGCGACAATAATCGAGAGTGGAAAGGAAATTCCATTACCCTCCATCGTAAACATTGCAGACATCAGTCGAGTAACACGGAGTAGTCGAATCTTCAACCGAGGAGTTGGAGAACCTAACAAAGAAAAGGAACTTCAGACAGAAGCTCCTGATCCACCAGTCGGTCAATCCAGTAATCCCGACCTTTCGAAAAACGACGATGAGATGCTAAAGCTCATCCAAAGGAGTGAATACAACATTGTTGATCAGCTGTTACAAACTACTTCAAAGATCTCGGTGCTATCACTTTTACTCAGTTCCGAAGCCCACAGGGAGGCTCTACAGAAAGTCTTAGAGCAGACCTTTGTGGAACAGGATGTGTCAATACGACAGTTCGATAGCATCATCTCTAACATCACTTCCTGGAACAACTTAGGGTTCAGTGATGAGGACTTGCCAGAGGGAAGCAAAAGTCATAATATGGCGCTCAATATCACAGTCAACTGCCAGGACGATGCTTTAGCCAGCATACTGGTAGACACAGGATCAGCCATCAATGTTATACCGAAGTCCACTTTAATGCGACTATCATTCAAAGAATCCCCGATGAGGTACAGTGAGGTCATCGTCAAAGCCTTTGACAGATCTCGGAAAGCAGTTATCAACGAAGTCGACCTTCCCATAACTATCGGTCCTCACACTTTCCTAATCACTTTCCAGGTCACGGACGTCCGGTCAGCGTACAACTGTTTATTAGGAAGACCTTGGATACACCAGGCTGGGGCAGTCACTTCGACACTGCACCAGAAACTGAAGTTCATCAAGAACGATCAACTCGTCACGGTTTGTGGAGAACAAGCCTTGCTCATAAGTAACCTGTCATTATCCACTTGTATAGAACCTGAGGAAGTTGTTGGAACTCAGTTCCAAGCACTTTCGATGAGCAATAAGAATCAATCAGAGCAAGGAACCTCTATTTCCTCATACAGAGATGCTCTCAAAGTGATCAAAAGTAACAATACGAAAGGATGGGGATAGCTTGTCATTCCTACCAATAACAAAACAAAGAAGAGTCTTGGTTTTTCTGCAACCTGCACCCAGACAGCTGCTAACGATGAAAGTCTTCATCCCATTCAGGACTTCTTCCATAGTGGAGGTTTCCTTCACCCAGTGCCTCAAACAGTCCATACTATCAACAAGGGAGATTCCTCCGATACGGATGAGGAATGGAAGTCCTATCTTAACGAGGACGGTTATATGTCTCAAGAAGAGGTGCCTACGCCATTCTGTTATCCCGCACAGAGTCCAAGATTTATACCCAGGTCGGATGTCGAAATGATATACAGAGATTGTGATCCGGAAGGATGTCGTGCTCCACCAAACTCACTAGAGGAGGACACTCTAATGAAAGACAACTTTGACCACGACTATTATGTCCCGATGGATGGCATGCCTATCTGGCAGCCGTATCCAGGAAATTCGGGGCAAGAAAATCAGCCGAACAATGAAAATCAGTTGAGCATCATTGAGCAGAATACCTGCGTCCCCACTATGTCATGGAAAAAATACTCAGGGCATTCCGAAAATATCCAGTATGATGATGAATTCGCAAAGTTTGTAGGACTAGAATTTATTAACTATGCTTTTCCCGAGGTCAACGTCGTCGAAAGGGATGACTCCTCCAGTTCCAAAGAAGTGTGGGACAACCAAGGGGAAAATACGAATTTATGGTCAAGTACACTGCTCCTGAAAGCTCTCGTATCAGGTTTGAAGACATCCAGCCAACTGGATGGGGAGATTTACCTGAGAGCACAAATACTATGCAAAATACAACAGAGGAATCCTCCTATGACAACTCTGCCTGGGAGACAGATTCCAATGATCCTGCTCCACCAGAAATCAGCGTTATTTCTGAAGACAAATCAAGGAAGGTACCAGACTTTGTGATTCACCGAGGAGTTCGCCGCCAATGGGTTGTTGTTGATGTTCCGAAGATTGTTCATAAGTCAAAGTAATTGTCGTCTTTAACCTTTCACCCTGCCCAGGTGAAACGGATGTTTTGATAAGGCTCACTTTCTGTAAATATCCCTCTTCGTTTTGCCCAAAGCGACAGAGTTTTGTTTTATAGGGCTGCAGTTTCAAGAATCGACTTGTTCATAAATAAAATAACGTCGTTCTGTAATTTCCGCGTTAATTGCTGTTTTCTCTTTTCGCTTTTCAGAAAATGGTAATCCTAAAAACAACTCAATAATAAAAACAAGCAGTTTTCCAAAAAAAATACACTGCACACACTTTTGCATTCTCTCTATCTCTTATAAACACAAATCATCACGTCATGCAGATTGCTTGTTTTAAACCCAGTTGAAACGTACGATCCGATGCCTTCTCCCAACTTTGAATTCTCGGTATTTGGGACTGAAGAAGAAAATGACAATGAAATTCCAGAAGAGATCTCCCGGTTACTCAAACAGGAGGAAAGGTCCATCGAAACTCACAAAGAGCCGTTAGTAACGGTAAACTTGGGTTCGGAAAAAGAGAGAAAAGAAATCAGGATTGGGGCACTACTCAGTCCAACTGCCAAAGAAAGTTTGACAAAGCTTCTCAAACAGTTTCCCGATGTATTCGCTTGTTCCTATCAGGACATGCCAGGGTTGGATACTAGCATTGTGGAACATCATTTACCATTAAGATCGGAATGTCCGCCAGTAAAACAAAGGTTGAGACGGACTCACCCGGACATGGCCATCAAAATCAAAGAGGAGGTACAGAAGCAGATTGACGCGGGTTTCCTCACAACATTAAAATATCCTTAATGGTTAGCCAACATCGTACTTGTTCCAAAAAAGGATGGAAAGGTCAGAATGTGTGTCGACTACAGGGATCTAAACAAGGCTAATCCAAAGGACGACTTTCCTTTACCACACATTGTCATGCTGGTAGACAGTGCAGCAAAATTCAAAGTTTTCTCCTTCATGAATGGATTCTCGGGCTATAATCAGATCAAAATGGTGCCGAAATACATGGAGAAAACTTCATTTATTACCCCATGGGGTACCTGTTATTACAAGGTAATGTCGTTCGGTTTGAAGAATGCTGGGGCAACCTATCAAAGGGCCATGACTACTCTTTTTCATGACATGATACACAAAGAAATCGAGGTATATGTCGATGACATGATTGCCAAATCTAAGACAGAAGAGGAGCATGTGACCCACCTGTCAAACCTATTCGAGCGGTTGAGAAAGTACAAACTTCGCTTGAATCCCAACAAGTGCACATTCGGTGTCCGTTCAGGGAAACTCTTAGGGTTCATCGTCAGCCAGAAAGGAATTGAGGTTGATCCTGACAAGGTCAAGGCCATTCAAGAAATGCCTTCTCCGAAAACTGAAAAACAAGTCAGGGGATTTGTGGTACGTTTAAATTACATTTCCAGATTCATATTCCTCATGACCGCAACATGTGCGCCGATTTTCAAATTACTGAAAAAGAACCAGGACTGCGTTTGGACAGAAGACTGCCAAATCGCCTTCGACAATATCAAGGAATACCTGTTGAACCCACTGATTCTATCACCTCCAGTGAAAGGAAGATCACTGATCATCTACCTCATAGTCTTGGAAGACTCAATGGGTTGTGTACTCGGCCAACAAGACGAAACCAAAAGGAAAGAGTCTGCCATTTACTATTTGAGCAAGAAGTTCACCGACTACGAGACTCGGTACACTATGCTCGAGAAAACTTGCTGCGCTTTGGCTTGGGCAGCCAAACGTCTTCGCCAGTATATGATTCGTCACACGACTTGGTTGGTCTCCGAAATGGATCCAATCAAGTATGTATTTGAAAAACCTGCCCTCGCGGGAAGAATTGCCTGTTGGCGGATGTTGTTATCGGAATATGACATAGAATACCACGCTCAGAAAGCCGTTAAAGGAAGTGTTTTAGCCGATCATTTGGCTCATCAACCGATTGACGATCAGGAATCGGTCGGATTTGACTTCCCAGACGAAGATGTCATGTATCTAAAAATGAAAGACTGCGATGAACCACTACCTAGTGAAGGGCCAGAACCAGGTTCCCAATGGGGACTAATCTTTGACGGAGTTATCAATCATTACGGAAATGAAATTGGATCATAACACCTCAGGGTACCCACATTCCTTTCACCGCTAGACTTGCGTTCAAGTGCACAAACAACGAGGCCGAATACGAAGCTTGTATCATGGGTCTCGAGGAAGCAATCAATTTAAGGATCAAAAACTTGGACGTATATGGTGACTCAGCCCTGGTTATCAATCAGATCAAAGGAGATTGGAACACATACCAATCCGGATTGATTCCTTACAAAGATTACGCGAGAAGGTTGTTACCTTTCTTCATTAGAATCGAGTTTCATCACATCCCTTGTGATGAGAATCACATGGCTGACACCTTAGCCACTCTCTCTTCCATGATTAGTGTAGGTCAATAGAGTGACCTACCTAAGATCAACATAATACACCTTGAAAGGCCCGCTTACATCTTCACGATTGAAGCAGTCATAGACGATAAACCTTGGTACCACGATATCAAATGCTTCATTCAGAAATAAGAGTACCCACCTGGGGCACTAAGGAAGGACGGGAAAATCCTCAGAAGGCTGGCAGGCAGCTTCTTTCTGAGTGGTGATACACTCTATAAGAGGAACTTTAACATGGTCTTGTTCCGATGTGTAGACAGACCAGAAGCAGACATGCTGATAAAAGAAATTCACGAAGGATCCTTTGGCACTCATGCCAATGGACACACAATGGCGAGAAAAATTCTCAGAGCTGGGTACTACTGGTTGACCATGGAATCCGACTACTACAAGTACATGAGGAGGTGTCACAAGTGTCAGATATACTCCGACAAGATCCATGTGATGACTCGATTTCGTATAGGTTATTTCGATTCATTACGTGCATGTTTAGTCATTTTTTTTATCGAGTCTTTATCGTATTTTGTATTATGTACTTAAGTTTTCTTTTACTTTGTCATTTCAGCACCAACATCAGCCATATTGAGGAAAAGGACAAGAAGTGTGGCAAAAGAATTGGAAAAGGAGAAGAACTGGAGTTTTCTGCCTCCCTCTAGCAGAATGGCGTTCGCCATTCCCTAAGGGGAACCAAATGGCGTTCGCCATTGCCCCAAAGTGCGCAGATTTTCCTTTTCAGCCAAATGGCGTTCGCCATTGGCATATGGCGTTCGCCATGCATCGCGGGAGCAGTTTTCCAGAAGCAGTTTGCACTCATTTTGAATTCAAATCTTCCCAACTGTTTTGGAGCCAGATTCTGTCTATAAATAGGACTTCCCAGCCCAGCATTCACCATCCAATTTTTACACCCTGCGGAAGCTCTGCCAAATTTTCTCCAGAACTAGAAATATTTAGCCACAGTGATAATTGCTCACACTGAGTGATTATCACGACCTTTGTTTGTTTTATTTTTACTCAGTTGCTGTATTTGGATCAACCTTCAGATTAATACAAGTTTCTTTTTGTTTATTTCATCGCACTTTCAGGTTATTGCTCTATTGTTCCATTTATAGTTTATTGCATTATACTTACTATTATATTTACTGTTGTCTCAAAAAGCTTTTCTTAAAAACCAAAGAACATAAATTTTATAAAAACCCTAAGTAAAGTAATATGTATGTTTTCAAATTCAGCGCTGTTAGCATTGCAATATTAAGTTTAACCATGTCTAACTAATTTTGCATGAGCCCGTAGTTTGAGGACCGTCGTCTCGACGGGACTCTGTAGGATATCCAACACTGTCGTATGATCGAAATTCTGGTTTTGTTGTCTAAGTTAACTTTAGGTAGACTAGTAGCGACAGCGAGAGGCTGCTTAACAGCATTTCATCACGAGAGTGAGAAATGCACTAAGATAAGTCCAAGAGAGCAAGAGTTTGAGGCACTCGTCAGATAGTAGGCACAAAACACTGGATCCTAAACACAGCGAGAGCACTTTAGGTATTCTTTTCGGTCTTGCCTGTTTTCAAAAAGCTCCTTTTAATTACCGAGCGAGCGAGAGCAAAATCTTGGGGTTATCTGGCGTGGCTCGATCAATAGCGCGAGAGTGTGAGATTAGGCCTTTAGATCGGTATTTTCTTCAGAGCAACTTCGACATCCATTTCAGCCCCGGAACCTATAGAGTCCCTAAGAACCCCGGAAATCATTCTACGGTCTCAGTTTCCTTATTTGTTCTAAAACCTTTAATGTTAGTTATTTTTATTTAATACTTTTAATCGTGACAACTTCCTGCCTTAGCCTTGCACCGCAATTTCAGGACACTGCCTTTTGACTATCAATCCCTGTGGGTTCGACAGTCTTTTAAAACTACGCGATACCTTGTATGCTTGCAGTATCTATCCGACCAAACACGTAAAGTCGCGATCAAGTTTTTGGCGCCGTTGCCGGGGATTGAATTAGTCTTGTTGTGTCTCTTTCGTTGCACAATAACGACTAAGGCAATTTTTCTTTATTTTTAATTTGTCAATCGTATGCCCAGCACTCGCTCACAAAGCGAAGAGCCAGTGGAACCGATTGCCGAAATCGAGCGTTTTCTTTTGTTGAGGCGCCGAATCAACGATTACTGCTTAAGATATCTCCTTCCAGATCCTATCGTTCCTTATTCTGATTCCGAAACCGAAACCAAATCAGAACAAAACATGGCCCAACCACCGTAAAACCGTCCTCTCAAGGATTTCGCTGTCCCATCGCAAGATGAACCGCATAGCAGCATTGCTGCCCCTGAAATTGAAAGACGCGATTTCGAGTTGAAGCCTTCGCTATTACAAGCTGTTCAGCAAAACCAATTTTCAGGAAGTCCTATGGACGATCCTAACTTACATTTATCTGTTTTCGTGCAATATGCTGACACTGTGAAAGCAAATGGTGTTAGCCAAGAAGCAATTAGACTCTGTCTTTTCCCGTTTTCTTTAAGAGATAGAGCTAGAGCTTGGCTCCAGTCTCTGCCTGCAAATTCTGTTACTTCATGGGATGATCTAAAAAGAGTCTTTTTGACCCACTATTTTCCTCCAAGTAAGACAGCTATGCTAAGGGCGGAAATTAACGGATTCAAACAAAAAGACAATGAATCTTTTTTTGACACGTGGGAAAGATATAAGGACATGATGAGGCTTTGCCCACATCACGGACTCGAAAAATGGCTGATAATCCATACTTTCTATAATGGTCTGATGTACAACACGAAAATGAACCTAAGTGCTGCTGCTGGTGGCGCTTTAATGGATAAACCGTACGAGGAAGCCGTTGAACTCATAGAGAACATGGCTCAAAATCACTTCCAATGGGGAGGAGAACGTGCTTCTACAGAGAAACCAACTTCGAAAGGCGGAATGTACGAATTTAGTGCAATAGACCGCATCAATGCTAAAATGGATGCATTAACTCAAAAAATTGAAAGTTTGGCCGTAACACAACCAGCCTCTACCGTGGCTGCTGTGTCTCCTAACTATGAAGTATGTGGCACCCCTGGACATACAAACGCCCAATGTCAGGTGTTAACCGGTGTTTCCACCGAGCAAGTGAATTACACCCAAGGAAACCCATACTCAAATACTTATAATCCTGGTTGGAGAATTCACCCGAACTTCTCTTACAAAAACAATAATGCTTTGCAACCACCAAGTTCGACACCTGCTGTACCACCTGGTTTTCATAAGGTAGGACCACCCGCTCCACAAGCACCTAGAAAGTCAAATCTGGAGATTATGATGGAAAATTTCATGAACGCCCAGATACAGCAGAATAAGGAAATTGCGAACCAAAATGCTCATGCAAGCGAATTGATGAGGCAAATGACTAGCAAACTTGATGCAATGGCTACGCATAACAAAATGTTAGAAACCCAGATTACTCAGGTAGCCTAACAACAACCAACAATACCAGCCCCGTCTGGAACTTTTCCTGGCCAACCTCAACCTAACCCAAAAGGGCAAGAAAATGTCGTAGCCTTGCGAAGCGGAACCGAATATAATGGACCGGTTGACCCGAGACTTACAAAACCAGCCATGTATCAAAGTCCAAAGAAAGGAACTGAGAAGGAAGATAAACCAAAAACCAATGATGCGGATGATAAGAGTAACGAAGTCATGGAGAAGGAAACACCTTATGTGCCTCCACCTCTATATAAAACACCTATACCTTATCCGCAAAGATTAGCCAAAAACAAGAATGAAGGACAATTTAAGAAATTTGTGGAACTTCTGAAACAACTAAATGTTACTATACCATTCACGGAAGCCATAACCCAAATGCCTTCATATGCGAAATTTCTCAAGGAAATTCTATCTAACAAGAAAAGGTTCGAAGATAACGAAATGGTTATACTCACTGCCGAGTGTAGCGCTATACTTCAAAATAACATGCCACCTAAGCTTAAAGATCCAGGGAGTTTCTCAATACCCTGTGTAATAGGAAAATATGCTATAGACAACGGTCTATGTGATTTAGGGGCCAGTGTTAGTTTGATGCTGTTATCTACGTGCAAGAGACTCGAGTTAGGAGAATTGAGACCAACCAAAATGTCTCTGCAACTTGCGGACGTTCTGTCAAATATCCTGTAGGTATGCTGGAGAACATCCCTGTTCGAATTGGTCAATTCTTCATTCCTACTGATTTTGTGATAATGGACATAAAGGAGGACTACAATGTCCCGATTATATTAGGAAGACCATTTTTAGCAATAGCCGGAGCTATAATTGATGTTAAGAAATGAAAGCTGACTTCCGAAGTAGGAGAAGAAAAAGTCGAATTCATTTTAGCTAAATTCTTGAAAGCCCCAGCTATTAATGACTCGTGTTGTTTGCTAGATATCATTGACGAATGCGTAAAAGAAGTGGAACTGAAATCACCTGAATTCACCGAATCTTCTCTATTCAAAAATGATAATTGTAACGAACCATTCGTCGATGACTATTCGAAAGAATGTCTTGCATTAGCACCCGAGCCATCATCCGATGAACAAAAACCTGCTATAGAATTAAAATCGCTACCCAAAAATCTAAGGTACGAATTCTTAAATACAAAGCTTGAAAAACCAGTCATAGTTAACGCTGACTTGGGACAGACAGAAACTGAGAAGTTACTCCATGTTCTAAGGAAGTATCTGACTGCACTGGGATATAATATCTCTAATCTCAAGGGGATAAGCCCATCCATTTGTATGCATCGCATTATGCTAGAAGACGATAGTAAGACTTCTAGGGAACATCAAAGAAGGATAAACCCTATCATAGGCGATGCAGTCAAGAAAGAAGTATAAAAGCTGATAGAAGCTGGCATCATATATCCGATATCAGATAGCAGCTGGGTCAGTCCAGTACATGTTGTACCTAAGAAAGGAGGAGTAATGGTTGTCAATAATGAAAAAGGAGAATCTGTAGCAAAACGTATTCAAACGGGATGGAGGATGTGCATAGACTACCGAAAACTGAATAAAGCCACTCGAAAAGATCATTTTCCTTTGCCCTTTATAGATCAAATACTTGAGCGACTGGCTAAACATTCATATTTCTGCTATTTAGATGGATACTCAGGATTCTTTCAAATTCCTATTCATCCCAACGATTAAGAAAAGACTGCATTCACTTGTCCTTATGGAACGTTTGCATATAGACGGATGCCGTTTGGACTATGCAATGCCCCTGCAACATTTCAAAGATGTATGATGGTCGTATTTGCCAACTTTATAGATAATATAATGGAGGTTTTTATGGACAATTTCTCTATTTGTGGGCAAAGTTTCGAGGGATGTTTATCGAACTTAGAATTGGTTCTCGAGAGATGCGTCAGGGTCAATCTGGTGCTGAATTGGGAAAAATGTCATTTCATGGTTCGAGAAGGGATTGTGTTAGGACATGTTGTATCCGAAAGAGGGATTGAAGTAGACAAAGCCAAAATAGAAATAATAGAAAACCTTCAGCCTCCGAAAACCATTAGAGAAATCCGCAGTTTTCTTGGACATGCCGGTTTCTACCGACGATTCATTAAAGACTTCTCTAAGATCACTAAACCATTGACTGGATTGCTAATGAAAGATGTTGAATTTATATTTGATGATGATTGTTTAAAACCCTTTGAGATACTCAAGAATGCCTTAATTACCGCACCTATTATGCAGCCACCAGATTGGAATGAACCGTTCGAAATAATGTGCGATGCTAGTGATTTTGCCGTTGGCGCTGTCTTAGGTCAAAGAAAGGACAAAAAGCTTCATGCTATCTACTATGCAAGTAGGACCTTGGATAGTGCACAGCTGAACTATGCAACCACAGAAAAAGAACTTCTAGCTGTTGTTTTCGCATTAGATAAATTTCGTTCCTATTTGGTAGGAGCAAAAATAGTTGTCTGCACCGATCACGCTGCAATTAGATACTTATTGAGTAAGAAGGATGCTAAGCCTAGACGTTTGAGATGGATCCTGCTTCTATAAGAGTTCGATTTGGAAATAAGGGATAAAAAAGGAGCCAAAAATGTAGTGGCGGATCACCTTTCTAGGATAGAACATCAAGAACCAGAACCAGTTCCCATCAATGATGATTCTCCATATGATAGACTTATAGCTCATATGGAGGAAGAAATTGAGGACCAAGAAGACCCTTTGGAGTTTCAAGAACCCAACGAAGTTTCATGTCGTGTAGAAGCCCCACTGCCTTGGTATGCTGATCTTGTCAACTACCTAGCGGCAGGAGCGCTTCCACCTGATTTAACCTACCAGCAAAAGAAGAAATTCTTTCACGATCTAAAAAATTACTATTGGGATGAGCCCTTACTTTTTAGAAGAGGCGCCGATGGAATATTCCGTCGATGTGTCCCTGAATCTGAAATAGAAGATGTCATATCTCATTGTCACGCCGCACCGTACGGAGGGCACGCGAGCACCACTAAGACTTGCGCAAGAATTCTGCAATCAGGGCTATTTTGGCCTAACCTTTGGAAGGACGTCCATATCGCTGTCTTAAACTGCGACCGGTGCCAACGCACAGGTAACATTTCTAGACGCGATGAGATGCCGCAAAAAGGTATTCTAGAAGTGGAAGTTTTTGACGTGTGGGGTATTGACTTCATGGGCCCTTTTCCCTCCTCCTGTGGAAACAAGTATATACTCGTTGCAGTAGATTATGTATCGAAATGGATCGAGGCCATAGCTTCTCCCACCAATGACGCACGAGTAGTTATTAGATTGTTTAAAAACACTATTTTTCCTAGATTTGGTGTGCCAAGAGTTGTTATAAGTGATGGAGGATCTCATTTTATTTCAAACATATTTGAAAAATTATTGCTCAAATATGGGGTCTGACATCGAATAGCGACACCTGACCATCCTCAAACCAGCGGACAAGTCGAAGTTTCCAATAGAGAAATTAAACAAATACTTGAGAAAACCGTTGCAACATCTAGGAAAGATTGGTCGATTAAACTTCATGAGGCTCTTTGGGCATATAGAACTGCTTTCAAAACTCCTATAGGAACCACCCCGTTTAAACTGGTTTATGGAAAGTCGTGTCATCTGCCCGTAGAACTTGAGCATAAGGCGTATTGGGCCATAAGGACCATAAACACCAATTACATTGCAGCTGGCGAGAAAAGGATTCTAGACATCCATGAACTTGAAGAACTGAGACTTGATGCCTATGAAAATGCCCGCATTTACAAAGAAAGAACCAAAAAGTGGAATGACAAAAGAATAGCAAGAAAAGAGTTTAGAGAGGGGGACACAGTTCTTCTTTTCAACTCTCGACTTAAACTTTTCCCAGGAAAGTTACGTTCTAGATGGTCTGGACCATTCAAAGTTACTAGGATTCTAACTAGCGGTGCAGTCGAAATCGAAGGAAATTCATGCGAACCATTCATAGTAAATGGGAAAAGACTTAAGCATTACCATTCGACGGAAAACAAAGAATTCTACTCTAGTTGCAAGTTGGAAGAGCTTCCCGCTCCTCCAGACGACTGAAATTCTTCTCTATTTCTAAAGTCGAGCTTCCGACATTAAACATAGCGCTCAGTGAGAGCTTAAATCACAAATCTTAGTAGTAGTATTTATTTTTGTTTGCTCATGCATAGTTGTTATTACTTTAGTTCATGATTGCATTTCATTATTAGTATTAGCTTGTTAGTTAATATTTTCATGAATTGTGTTTTCGTTACGGTATTACCATACCATTTGCTTTATGTTTGTTGTGACTATTATTAGCACTAACCCCTGTATGTAGTGTATTTTCCCTAACAATATATTATTTTCTTTCTTGTTTTTTCAGGTTCGCGGTCCTTAGGATAGATCCATCATGCAAACTTTTGAAAACCACACCGTTGTGTTCAGAAACGACCTTCAGAGGAGTCGCTTTGAGGCTCTTTCTCAAAGAGATTTTCCTCTGTCGATTTATCCTGATGATGCAGCTATGGTTACCCTTGGTATTAGGGATAGTGTTGTTTACCTCTTTAACCAGCTTGGTTGGACCAATTCTGCTTTAACAAAAAATTTTAGCACCTACCATAACCTGACCTTGGAGTTCCTAAGTTCCCTATACTATGAACCAACTCGAGGGTATGGATTTGGCCGTGGATTGGCTACCTTCCGTTTGTTTGGAAACAAATACCGCTTCACTCACCATGAGATGACTGAATTGTTGGGTCTTCCCAATGATCCCGATGCTGTCACTAAAACCCCTAAAGATGCTTTTACGGGTTATGACCTTGAACAATTTTGGGGTATTATCACAGGTAACTACCATCCTGACCTAAATGCCATGTCCTCTGAGAGTATTCACAATCCTAGAATTAGGTATTTCCATAAGATCCTTGGTCACACTCTTTTCGGGAAGGAAGAGAATGTTTATGCTGTATCCCGAGATGAGCTTTATATCATGCTTTGTGCCTCACAAGGAAGGCCGGTCAATGCTGCCCCGTTTATGTTAGCTACTTTTCTAAAGCTGGCTCGTGACTCATTTCACCCCATTATCATTGGAGGGTTAGTGACTATGATCGCTGATGCCATTGGCTTGCGATACCATCTGAATCGTGCTGTTATTTTCGGTAGTATTCGGCTGATGGATATCAACTTTTGTTTTAACTGTGGAATCATAGCCAATTTAGGACCGGTGGAATTTGAGTTACTAATTGATAATGTTGTTGTCCATGCCTTCACCTTGCCAAATCATGAGAAAACAAGTGTGCACAACAAGGATAACTGGTTGTATGACTTGGATGTGTTGAACAAAACATTTACTCCACCAGATTCACCTCAGCCTGATAAACACATGGATCCCATTGTACCTCAGGAAGCCACAAATAGTTCTACCACTGCTGGACCTGATACTTACCATACCACAATAGCTATTCCCGATGCCATTTACGCACTGTAAGTTGGAGTAGATGATCTCCGTACTGATTTGTCCTCACTTCGAGTAGATCACATTTAGTTTGTGGATGTCGTGAATGAGCAATTTGATCACCTTTACCAGATCATGTTCTCACTCCGCAATGCCGTCAACTCTTTAGTCGGACGACTTCACGGATGATTCTAGTTTGGTTAACCTTTTTCCCTAATTTTCTTAGGATAGTTTGCATTTTTCCTTGTACTATTTTTCCCTTTCCCATACTTTAAGTTCTTCCTTTTTAAATTAGTATTATGTTATTTCCCTTTTTAGTTCATTTCAGTTTCAGTTTATTTAAACAAACGAAAAAAAAAGAGAAAAAAAAATCACTATCGCAGGCCAATGGCGTTCGCCATTGCCTAATGGCGTTCGCCATTTACCTTCAGGAGGCAGAAGGCGCGCGTCTTTTGGATAGACCGCCCTTTGAAATCTTTTCACCGTTTTTCTCATTTCCCACTCATTTTCATTTACTCCTTCACCACTCATATTCCACTTCCCTCTTTATTTAAACCTCGTATCACCATCCATTCACTCATCATCAAAAACCCATTTCCTCTCATAATCCATTTCTCAAAGTATCTCTCTTTTATCTCTAACCAAAAATGGCAGCAAACCAAGAGTTTGACTACATGGGTATTGTGTTCTCGGAGGAGAAAACGGAAACAACATGCGTGAGGATTTCCATCGCATATCTAAGCGAGAAGTCGAAGCTACGAGGTATCCCGACTCGGAAGCTCTTCGCACTTTAGGTCTCATGCAAAGCGTTGCTTGGATGCTGACGAACTTAGGTATGACTCGTTTTTGTACTCTTTGTAAAGCAATTTCTATTAGAGCTACCTATGAGTTCCTTAGTACTCTTCGCTATGTCGTTGACACCTCTCGCACCTCCGGAACCTTACACTTTAGGCTGCTCAACCGAGACTTTTCACTGACCTTCGAGAGAATTCGAGCGATCTTTGATTTCCCTGCTCCCGTTGCAGGAGCCGCAACCATTGCACCCCTGGAGAGTGAGTGGCAGGGCAGTGCCTTCGAGTTTTGGAAAGATATTACGGGTAACACCACTGACACTTGGGAAGGCCTTAAGGCCACCTCTATTCAAAACCCCGCCATTCGTGTTCTTCACCATATCCTTGCCTCTACCATCTTTGGTCGAAAGAACACAGGAAATGTGAATTCAAAAGATCTATACTTCCTTCACTGTGCTCTAAACCAAACCTCTGTAGACCTCGTGCCTTTCTTCCTTGCCCACCTTGTGAGTGTCTCTAACAGAGTCGGAGGAGCCATCTGTATCGGCAGCATGATTACCACCATTGCTGAGGATCTTGATCTTGATATTATATTGGATGCAGATGAGTGCTTCCCCAGTATTTTCGCCGACCTAGAATTCTGGAAGAGCACGCGTCTGGTCAAAGGTCTATCTGATGGCAGGTACCGCGTCTTGATGCATGACCGTGAGCACCGTAGTTTTTCTCTTCCAGCCCCCAATCGTATTGATGTGCGCTACCGCACTAATTGGTTACTTGTTTCTGAACAAGAGGATGGGGCTGCTGCTCAACCTCGTGTTTCTGACACACCCGGTCCTAGTACCGCACCACACACTGCACCTTTATCTGATGATTTTGCAGGTATGCGAGGATCGCTTGATGAGATTTTGTCCGAGCTCCAGCAGCAGAGAGAGCGAGATGAGCAGCGTAGAGAGGAGTACTACGAGTTTCAAAACAGGCAAGTGGAATTCATGAACCGGACCGAGCTTAGCCTTCGAGATCTTACTTCCGAGGTACTAGGTATGCGCAGGGATGTGCGTAGCATGCAGGCCCATTATCCACGCGAGGACCCAGATGTCAGAGATGATTCCCATCACCGCCGAGGTCGTGCCCGCCGCCACTGATTTTTCTTTCCAGGTTTTATCGCTCCTTTCTTTTCACCTTAAATTGAAACATTGAGGACAATGTTCGATTTAAGTGTGGGGGAGGAGTCATTTATCGCTTTTCATTTATTGCTTTATGTTATTTCCCGTTTTCCTAGTTTAGGTTGTTTCTTTTGTTTCGTTATTGAGTCATATGCACGTTTGAGTCGTGGTTTACCTTATGTTTTCGCATAGTCTGTAATTTCCCCATTTTTTTATTAAAAAAAATTGACACAAGGGCAGGACACACTTAGTATAGGTTGTTATATTTTGATTTAGGCTAAGTAGGCTGACTTGGGAAAGTTTTGTTAACATCAGTACCGTTTTTGCACCTTAGAGTTCCTAAGTATGCAATATTAGCTTAAATACATATTATGCCGAGACCTTGTTCTTAGTTTCTTTAATAGTAACCTCTTGACTAGTTTATTTTAGCGGTCAGCACCATCCTAGTTTGCGAACTAAGTGACGTACCGATGCAAATATGTGTTGATCTCAAATTGTGATTTATGTGCTTTTATAGAAAATGTGAATCAAAGGCCTGTTCTCACTAAGTTAGGTGGTCCTCACCCGATCATTTAGCTCAAAGGATCAGAACCTTGAAATTCATAAGCAAAAAAAAAAAAAAGAAGAAAAAAAAAATTTGTTGAATAAGAGATCACACTAACAGGTACGATTACCATGTAAGCAAAAGGATAACGGGCTTAATGTGATTGCGCGAGAATGAAAGAGAGGTGAATAAGAACGAAGTCCGTAGATCAAGGTATGATATCATGATTTGAACCGGTATTGCATAGGAAGGAATTCTTTGTCCATTTTTGTGGAGTCGTGTTGTTACGATACTCTTGTTTGCACTATTCAGTACCTATCTGTCTGCTTTAGCCTAGGAACCTTATGCTTAATCGTTTCCGGTGTGCCTACGAGTCGAAATACCGTGCATACCTGTTTTTATTCGCATTTGGAGTTTGCTTGAGGACAAGCAAAAGTCTTAGTGTGGGGGAGTTTTATGACTCGATTTCGTATAGGTTATTTCGATTCATTACGTGCATGTTTAGTCATTTTTTTATCGAGTCTTTATCGTATTTTGTATTATGTACTTATGTTTTCTTTTACTTTGTGATTTCAGGACCAGCATCAGCCATATTGAGGAAAAGGACAAGAAGTGTGGCAAAAGAATTGGAAAAGGAGCAGAACTTGAGTTTTCTGCCTCCCTCTAGCAGAATGGCGTTCGCCATTCCCTAAGGGGAACCAAATGGCGTTTGCCATTGCCCCAAAGTGCGCAGATTTTCCTTTTCAGCCAAATGGCGTTCGCCATTGGCATATGGCGTTCGCCATGCATCGCGGGAGCAGTTTTCCAGAAGCAGTTTACACTCATTTTGAATTCAAATCTTCCCAACTGTTTTGGAGCCAGATTTTGTCTATAAATAGGACTTCCCAGCCCAGCATTCACCATCCAATTTTTACACCCTGCGGAAGCTCTGCCAAATTTTCTCCAGAACTAGAAATATTTAGCCACAGTGATAATTGCTCACACTGAGTGATTATCACGACCTTTGTTTGTTTTCTTTTTACTCTGTTGCTGTATTTGGATCAACCTTCAGAGTAATACAAGTTTCTTTTTGTTTATTTCATCGCACTTTCAGGTTATTGCTCTATTGTTCCATTTATAGTTTATTGCATTATACTTACTATTATATTTACTGTTGTCTCAAAAAGCTTTTCTTAAAAACGAAAGAACATAAATTTTATAAAAACCCTAAGTAAAGTAATATGTATGTTTTCAAATTCAGCGCTGTTAGCATTGCAATATTAAGTTTAACCATGTCTAACTAATTTTGCATGAGCCCGTAGTTTGAGGACCTCCGTCTCGACGGGACTCTGTAGGATATCCAACACTGTCGTATGATCGAAATTCTGGTTTTGTTGTCTAAGTTAACTTTAGGTAGACTAGTCGCGACGACGAGAGGCTGCTTAACAGCATTTCGTCACGAGTGTGAGAAACAGAGCGAGAGTTTGAGGCACTCGTCAGATAGTAGGCACAAAACACTGGATCCTAAACACAGCGAGAGTGCTTTAGGTATTCTTTTCGGTCTTGCCTGTTTTCAAAAAGCGCCTTTTAATTACTGAGCGAGCGAGAGCAAAATCTTGGGGTTATCTGGCGTGGCTCGATCAATAGCACGAGAGTGTGAGATTAGGCCTTTAGATCGGTATTTCCTTCAGAGCAACTTCGACATCCATTTCAGCCCCGGAACCTATAGAGTCCCTAAGAACCCCGGAAATCAATCTACGGTCTCAATTTCCTTATTTGTTCTAAAACCTTTAATTTTAGTTATTTTTCTTTAATACTTTTAATCGTGACAACTTCCTGCCTTAGCCTTGCACCGCAATTTCAGGACACTGCCTTTTGACTATCAATCCCTGTGGGTTCGACAATCTTTTAAAACTACGCGATACCCTGTATGCTTGCAGTATCTATCCGACCAAACACGTAAAGTCGCGATCACCATGTACCGCTAACGCATCTCAAAGTTCTCTCTTCCCCATGGCCTTTTTCCATATGGGGAATCGACATAATTGGCATGATTGAACCCAAGGCTTCTAACGGACATCGGTTCATCCTAGTCGCCATTGATTACTTCACCAAGTGGGTCGAAGCAGCGTCATACGCCAATGTAACCCGACAAGTGGTGGTCCGATTTATCAAAAACAATATCATCTGCCGTTATGGTGTTCTGAGCCAGATCATTATGGATAATGGATCTAACTTGAACAATAAGATGATGAAAGAGTTGTGCGTTGAGTTCAAGATTGAACACCATAACTCATGTCCCTACCGACCCAAGATGAACGGAGCGGTAGAAGTGACTAACAAGAACATCAAGAAGATTTTTCAAAATATGGTTGTAACCTACAAAGAATGGCACAAAATGCTACCCTTTTCTCTTCACGATTATCATACATCTGTCCGCACTTCAACAGGGACAACCCCTTTCTCTATAGTATATGGCATGGAAGCAGTGCTTCCCATAGAAGTAGAGATCCCATCAATCCGGGTATTGATGGAAGCTAAGCTTACAGAAGCTATATGGTGTCAAAGTAGACACGACGAGCTGAATATTATCGAAGAAAAAGGAATGACGGCACTATGCCACGGTCAGTTGTATCAACAAAGAATGAAGAAGGCGTTCGACAAAAAGGTCTGACCTCGGGTCTTCAGGAAAGGAGACCTTGTGCTCAAGAAGATACAATCATTTCTCACTAATTCCCGGGGCAAGTGGACTCCGACTTATGACGGCCCCTATGTGGTCAAGAAAGCTTTCTCAGGGGGCGCCTTGAGACTTACAACCATGGACGGAGAGGAATTTGCCTACCCCACGAATGTTGATGTAGTCAAGAAATACTTCGCCTAAACTAAAAAAGAAAAAAACGTCTCGGTGGATTGAAAACCCGAAAGGGCGGTCCAGGAAAAAATTAGAGACAAAATAAAAAAATCATCTCGGTGGATTGGAAACATTAAAGTACAATCCAGGTAAAAGTTAGGGATAATGGCAAGTAACTATGTCCAACAGAGGCAAGTCCCTCAGCAGCAGTTACATCGTCCATCAGAAAGACTCCAGTCAAGGTCATCTTCGACAGAAGCTCAGGATGTCCTCAATTCAAACTTGGTAGAAGGATAGTGGTCATTATGTTTCAATGTAGCCCCTTTTCCCTGTAAATTACCATTTTCTAACTTTGTAAATACTCCATGGAATCACGCGCTTGGTTGATTTCCATCCTATCAATAAAATTTGAGCCCTTGTGCTTGTGTTTATAATTCTTATTTGTTTTAGCTTTATAGAAAGACATTTTAATATGATTAATGATTCTTGAAACGAAACAAAAATGAATTTACTTGTAAAACTTTTTCTGCTTTTAAAATGAAGATGGCAATTTCTTTTGACTGTTTAACATCGAAAGAACATCGATCGCTTCTCCAGAAGTAATCGAACCTCAAAGTGCAGAATCAAAGTAATCCTTCTAAACTAGTACGCCTGAGTGAAGGATCAACTATTTTAGATGCGAATACTCCATCTGACACCCCCGGCAGAGTTCTTACCTCCTAAGCCCGATCAACAGTTGTTCCATGCAGGAATTACTTTCTCCTAAGCAAGGCAGAATTGCTATCTTGAACTAGCAGTACTTCTTCATCCCCAGTAGTGGCCGAGTATCCAGTCATGTTCATCTACTAGTCTGTATGTCGCGTCAGTTTTGTCAGCATATACATACATACATCATGCATTATTGATTTACATTTGCATTCATATTGCATCACTATCACTCTAGTCGGTCTTGTCCCCTAGTGATAATCGTCCTCTCAATCGAGTGGTCAGTTCTTTCCTCGTCAGGAAAAGTCGTGTCTGAACAATCTCTCTCCTCCAGTTTATTTTTGGATCAGAATTGGCCCTTGACCACTTTGATAACTTGAACCTCTGAAAAACCAGAGAAGAGATTCGACAAACGTCACTCTTCACCATTGAAGATGATATTTTCGCTTTCCCGAATTAAGGAAAATCCCCAGAGAAAGCCTCTCAACCGAAGACTCTCAGTAGCACATTGGTTCTTCTCTCCAGAAAGTCAATGTCAACAAAGTCATCGGCACCTCAAAATTGGATCACGTCGTATGGCATTTCTCCGAGAAGATCTCTGAGAAAAGTATGATGTGATATCTCCAAGCGGAAACAGTCTCTCAAGAGATTCATTTTCCCCCGGTAGATTTGACAAATGGCATCTCCCACAGAGAAGGTTGTACACCTCTACAACTCAGACGACTGGGTTCCTCAGCAAGTCTGACATCAAAAGTTTTTCTATCAAATGGAATCTCCCCAGGAAAATTCAGCGAGAAGTTTGATGAAAACCTCTACGAACAGCATCCCTTGTCAAGAAGTTTATTGACAAAAGAAACTTAGACCAGTTCCTTGGTAGGAAACCAGGACCGAGGGGAAGTTCATTTCAGAAACTTAGACCAGTTCCTTGGTAGGAAACCAGGATCAAGGGGGAGTTCATTTCAGAAACTTAGACCAGTTCCTTGGTAGGAAACCAGGATCGAGGGGAAGTTTATTTCAGAAACTTAGACCAGTTCCTTGGTAGGAAACCAGGATCGAGGGGAAGTTCACATCAGAAACTAAGACCAGTTCCTTGGCTGAAGACCAGGATCGAGGGAAAGTTTACCTTTTCTAAGCATCATTGCTTAGCAAAAGAAGAAGGATGCGTGAGCTGCCATTCTTAACCACCATCAAAATTTCGGGTATTCCGATATTTAATCATCTTGTACCCCGAATGTCCGAATACCTTCGCCATTCACACCTTCGGGTCCAAGAGGATTAAATAGGGGCATCTATCATACCCCAAATTTTGACCACTAAGATTTTCCATCATTGTACAAATCATTATGACAACATGGGTAAACCATCATACCTCATCAGTCTCCCCAAAGATGGGTGAGCATTCACTACTATCAAAGGTTAGGGTTTTAAGCCCTCTTTGAGCTCTTAGACAAAGGATCAATCAAGAAATGACATAATCTTCAACTTGTCTAACCTCTCAAACATCCAAAAAGGATCAAGAGGAGTCCCACATCAAGGATCAAGCACAATGTTGCAGCATTCTAGGTGGATCAAGCCTCAAGATCGCCAGTGTCACCAAATTAGGGTTTTCGTCGACTAGGGCCTCCAGATGGAAATTTTCCTCTGGGCATGAGCCAATGCTTCAAAGTATAACCTAAAAAACTCAATGGAACCTCATGGACCCAATCATCAAGTCAATTTAGCCTCTGGGGAAGCATTCATCAAAAATCAGGAATTAGGGTTTCTTGACCTAATTCACCCCTAAGTTGACTTTTGTGACAAAACATGAGCCAAGACCTCAAGGCATGATTTGAGGGTCTCTAACACCCTACATTGATCCATTTAGAACAATGGATTGATACATGAAGCTTGATCAACAAGTTCCAATTTCATCTGGATCACAATTAGGGTTTCGCGGGAAAAAGTCAACTATGCCTTTGACTTTTGACCCAGGCATGCTCCCAAACCTTCGGACATGATTCAATACACCCTATAACACCCATGGAACATGTCCATTAAGTTTGATTTAGGTCAAGGACATGATTTCATAGAGGATCACACAGTTTGGAATTCATCTGACAAAAAGTCAACTGTGCACAAAAGTCAACTTTGACTTTTTGAGATTTTTCACAATTATGGTTCTTTAACCCTAAAAAGATGTTAATGTGTGATTGGAATCATCATTCATCAAGAAAAATCAAGAAAAGTTGGATAACTTGTAAAAGGGGTAACCATAAAAAACTTAGAAATTTTCTAAGTTATGGAACAAAGTGGCTAGGGTACCAACTTTGGAGGATCATAACTCCTAAACCACAAGGCCATTTTTCCCCATTCAAAGCTTGATCTGTAGCTCTCATGGCCCTCTACAAAAGCTTCAAACACAACTTATTCCAATTCCTCATGGATTTTAAGTTATGGAATGATCAAAATCACAAAAAGTGAAAATGTCATTTTTTTCCAACACTTAGTGAAATTTTCACTAAGTCAGAATCTGCCTTCACTTTTTTCCAAATGTAGGGGCATTTTTCACTTGGATCCAAAAGATATCAAAACCAAATATGATCAAAATGTTGTTGTATCATATAAGGGCTTTCCAAAATGGCCAAGAACTCCATCAAATTCCACTTGAGCCATGAGATATGACAATGGAAATATGCCTTGCTGCAAACTGTCATGGCAAGGCAGATTTGTGCATTTTGCTCGATTTGCCCAAATTTTGCAAAGGGAAAGCAACTCTATCCATCTGAACACCTCAAGGGGGGACCAAGGAGGAACCAACTCTGATCCCAAGCCTCCCAAGTCTTTGGAACCAAAAATAGCATGCCAAACCTAGAAATACCTAAAAGAGGGACAAGACTCCAATTTTGGATTGGGGCATTTAATGGATGCACCAATGTGGCATGGACTGAGCAATTTCCAACTGAATTCAGTCAAGACTTATCCAAGACCAAGGGAACCAGCAGCCTGTGCCCTAACCTCTAGTCAATGGCTAGAGGAGACTTGGATTCTCATTGATCAACATTGGCCAAACCTATGTAGCAGTTGTCATTCACTATTGCAGCCAAAACAAACTTTCTCTACTATAAATAGAGCTCATTTGTGATCAGTTTGAGTACACCAAAGCCATCAAACATATGCTTTCCTCAAAATCTCCTTCTCACTTCCAAATTTGCCTTCCAAAGTAAGTCACTATCGGGTTTTGAGTTTGAGAGCTATTCCAACCAAACCAATCATACACACACCTCATAAACATCATATGGAAGTGATCCAAACACTCACACAACATCTGGAACACTAGATTCACGAAATCACTAGCCAATTGCTCAAGCCTTTGACAGATTTGCAGTTGAGGTGCCAAATCAAGTTCTAGCTCAATACAATTCACTCCAAGCATCCAGACACACTCCATGGTACCTAGGGAAGCTATCCACATCATTGAAACCTAAATGTAACACCTCTAACACAAAACATGATCACCAGCTGCAAGTGGTAAGCATGAACTCTTCTAACTCTATGATCCATGCAATTTTTGCTGCACAATAATTTGGCCATGTGTTCATAATCATGCATAGAGTGTTTTCCCTCAATCAATTGCTTTGTTTGAATCGTGTATGGAATTTCTGAACCTTCATACAAATTTTAGGGTTCTTGAGGTTTCTCTTTGATTTCTTATTCCATGCTTAAAATAAATGAAATTAAAGACCATAGACATGATCGTGAGGTTGAAACGAGTAGATTGATATGTAGATTGCATGATATAATCAAGTATTCAGTGAGATTGGATAGAAAATACAAATTTGCAGAAACAGAGGGTGGCGCGTGTTCTTGCCTTTGTTCTTGGCGCCCTTTTTGAAAATTCAAATATTTGAATTTTGTGATTTTATTTAATTGATTCAAAAATTAATTTCTCTCTGAGTTCTAATGATTTTGAGTTTATTATTTTTTTAATAATTCACAAAAATGTTAAAATATTTTATTTTCCCAAAAAATCCCAAAAATATTATTTATTTCATATACTTGATATTTTTGTAAAGAATTAATATTTTAATTGTTTTTGACATTTAAAATATTTTTTCCTCCTTGATTTTTCAAATTTTAGTGATTTCCAATCATTTTGTGGATCAAAACATGATTTTTGAAACATTAATCCAAGATCACAATTTGTTTTCCACATGTTTAACAATTTTGATCATTTTTAATTGAATTTTTTATTCAATTAAAATACATTTTGAAAACAAATTAGGGTTTTTGATTAATTCAACCCTCATCAAACTTTTTCAAAACCTTTGGGCCTCTCGGTAGAGTGTAAGACCCAACCCTTTGTAGAAAACCTTTTTGGGCCTCAGTGTATTTGTATAAGTCCCGATACCGTCAAAAAGTTCGGCGCGATCGTCGCCTTTATAACAAAAACCCTTGGGCCTCTCCTTGAGCTGTAAGCCCCATCACTTGTACAAAAATAAATCTTTGGGCCTCTAATAGAGTGTCAGACCCAATCCCCTTTTAACCCAAAACAATTTTGGGCCTCAGGTATTGTATAAGTCCCTCTGCGTTAAAAGAAAATCTCTGCGCGATCGTCATTTTCAAAAAAATAACCTTTGGGCCTCTACTTGAGTTGTAAGCCCCACCACTTGTATAAAAATAAACCTTTGGGCCTCTTGAGAGAGTGTAAGACCCACCCCTTTGTATAGAAAACCTTTTGGGCCTCACATATTGTGTAAATTCCTCTGTACAGTTTTCAAAACAACAGTGCAATCACTGATAAAACCTTGGGCCTCTCCTTGAGCTGTAAGCCCAAACAATATTTTCAAAGCACTTTCTCCTTTGATTTTGAATATATTATTGTTATCAAAGCTTTCTTTGTTGAACAACTAACAAAACAGCATGGAAACTCTACAACCGAGTAAGTGTTTACCCGCTTTCTTTATCTGCTTTCATATATATATATATATAACTGTATTGTGGGGCTGCTCACTGTAAGTCTCCTTTCACAAACTTTTATATACTCGTCAAATATCAACTGTGGAATACTAGTATAGCTATTTAGAGTTTTCCCCGGCAACTACGTCTAGCACTAGGTAAAGCCCTGTTGGTCACTCTCAAATACAAACAAAACTAGATCCCCATAGGATTACCAGACACAGTCTTCCCTCCTCTTGGGGTTAAACAATATGGAGACGTGAAAGACAGCATTCTCGGTGAACCCTTTCTCAGACTGTCACCCTTAGACATTCTCAAAGAAACTCTAACTCCCCATATATGATCTTTTCTCCGTGAATGGCATCTCTTGAGTTTCTTCCAAATTCTCGAACTTTCCTGGCTTGATCTATTCTCAGTGAATGGAATGTCTTGAATTTCTCGGGGTTTGAGGACCCACAGGCTTCTTAAAAGCACCCCCGCCTCCTCTTGGGTGTTGTACAAGGACCCTTCGGCTTTTTAAAAGCTCTCATGCCTTCTCTTGGGATTAGTACAAGGACCCAGAGACCTCTACAGGTATATGAATAGAACCTAGTCATCAATTTGCTAGAGTTGTCTTTCTGAGTCAAGTGTCAGACCAGTTAATGGGTTGACCTTCATCCCCTAACATACCAGCCTTCTCTTGGGCAGCATACAAAGATCATTCACTTATCCGAGAATCGATTTCTCAAAACACCAGTAGACTTGGACAGTCTCAATACCCTTTGGATTTCCCATTTCCTTAAAGAACAGGAAATAACCCTGATCCTCTAATCAATCCCAAAGCACAAACACACCTTTAATCAATCTCTTTATAAGAACTGATTTTCTCTTTTATCCAACATACTGGACCTGTCACCCAACTAAAACAGTCGCCGACACAGATAGCCTCCTTTTGGGCTTTGTACAATGATTCTCCCTACACTCTCTTGTTGAGTATAAAAGACTCTCTTGTTGAGTCAAACCCCTATTTTAGCCTCCGTCTTAGGCTTTGTATAAGACAGATAAAAACACTTTCTTGTTGAGTATAAAAGACTCTCATGTTGAGTCAATCACCTGGTCAAGACTCTCTTGTTGAGTCAATCACAAACCTCTTTAGCCTCTATCTCGGGCTTTGTACGAGATCCAAAAACACTCACTTGTTGAGTATAAAAGACTCTCTTATTGAGTCAATCTCCTTTTAGCCTCCATCTAGGGCTTCGTACGAGATATAAATCACTCTCTTATTGAGTATAAAAGGCTCTCTTGTTGAGTCAAACCACTTTCAGCCTCCATCTCGGGCTTCGTACGAGATAGAAAACACTCTCTTGTTGAGTATAAAAGACTCTCTCATTGAGCCAAACAACCTCCAGACTCTCTTGTTGAGTCAATCATCAGTTCCAGACTCTCTTGTTGAGTCAAAACCCTTTTAGCCTCCATCTCGGGCTTCATACGAGACATATAAAAAACACCCTCTTGTTGGGTCAATAACCTCCTCTTAGGCTTTGTATAAAGAAAACCCCGGTTGAGTCAATCAACCTTTTACCATCAAAGTTGTGCCTCGCCATAGTATACAAACATCAACAACTCCTTTTTAGAGATGACAAATTCTCTCTAAAAAACCCCTTCAGCTTCACATCTTGGGCTTTGAACAAGATACATATAGACCCTTCAGCTTCACGTCTTGGGCTTTGAACAAGACACCAAAATAACCTTTTTCCTCCCATAGAATAGGAGGAACTACGATCACTCTGATTTCTCTATTTCGTTAAACGGGAATACGTAGGCATAAGATTGAAAAATCTTAGCGAGCATACTCATCAAAAAATCGAAAATCCCATACCCCCATATATTAACCCAAAAGTAGAAAATCTAAACATCTTACCAAAAATCTCGCAAACAGTCCAGACATTCTGAATTTAAACAAAATAAACCAAAGATTGGGCCCCCACATCCACATAGCATCTGTAACCTAACAGACCGCTGTTCAAACTCAGTATGCAAGCAAGGTTAATTAGAGACATCTATTTCCCTTCCGTAGTCAGCTTCAATAGGATAAAAAATGAATCAACCTGTAGTACCCCAGAGCAGCAGTGCTTAAGAACCACGTCCAAAATCGCTCGCGACAATAGGCTACCTCTCCTATCCTCTGCGAGATTTGGTATGGACCAACAAAATGTGGAGAGAGCTTCCTAGACTTCAAAGCTTGACCCACACCAGTCACTGGCGTCACCCTCAAAAACACATGATCTCCCTCTTGGAATTCAAGTGTCTTCCTCCTCTTATCATGGTAGCTCTTCTGATGACTCTGCGACGCTCTCATCCTTTCTTGGATCATATTAATCTTTTCAGTCGTCTCTTTCACAATCTCAGGTCCGAGTACAACACTCTCGCCTGACTCATACCAACACAAAGGAGTCCTACACCTCCTCCCATACAAAGCTTCATAGGGCGTCATTCCAATACTATAGCATGAAAACTGTTATTGTACGTGAACTCAATCAATGGAAAATGGCTATCCCAAGATCCTCCATGATCCAACACACAAGCCCTCAGCAAATCCTCTAAGGATTGGATAGTCCTTTCTGTCTGACCGTCCATCTGCAAATGATAGGTAAAACTCATCCTCAACTTAGTACCCAACGCATCTTGCAAACTCTTCCAGAACCTTGATGTAAATCTCGGATCGCTATCCGACACAATACTTTAAGGTATCCCATGCAACTTCACAATATCCGCAATGTACATCTCGGCTAACTTCTGCATAGAATGATTAATCTTCATCAGAAAGAAATGAGCCGATTTAGTTAATCTATCCACAATCACCGAAATGGAATAATTTCCCTTAGCAGTCTTCGGCAATCCCACCACAAAATCCATGGAAATACTATCCCACTTCCATTCTGGAATTCTCAACGACTGCATCATACCTAAAGGCTTCTGATGCTCAATCTTCGACTTCTGACATGTTAAACACGCATAAACAAACTCCGCAACATCCTTCTTCATACCTGGCCACCAAAACAACTTTTTTAAATCATGGTACATCTTCGTAGCATCGGGATGAATAATCATCCTACTTCGGTGTCCTTCTTCAAGTATACTCTTCTTAATATCTGGGACATCTGGAACACACACCCTGTCTCTGAACATCATCACACCATTCTCGTAAATTCGGAATTCTCCTCCGTTACCTTGGTTGATCAAAGTCAACTGGTCCACTAACTTCAAGTCAGATTGTTGTCCCACTCTGATCTCTTCCAGAATGCCACTAGTCAACTTTAACATTCCCAACTTCACACTGTCAGGAGTCTCTCACATACCAAACTCAAATCTCTGAATTTCTCAATTAATTCCAATTCTTTCACCATAAGCATCGACATATGCAATGAATTTCTGCTCAATGCATCAGCCGCTACATTTGCTTTGCCCGGATGATAACTCAATTCAAAATCAAAATCCTTCAACAGCTCCAACCACCTTCTCAGCCTCATATTCAATTCTTTCTGATCAAATAAGTACTTCAGACTTTTATGATCACTGAACACTTCAAACTTAGAGCCAAACAGATAATGTCTCCAAATCTTCTGCACAAACACCACAACGGCCAATTCCAAGTCATGCGTAGGATAATTCCTCTCATGAACTCGTAATTATCTCGAAGCATAGGCAACAACATGTCCATTCTGCATCAATACTCCACCAAGACCCATCTTTAACGCATCACAATACACCACAAAAGATTCGCTCAGATTAGGCAAAATTAACACTGGAGCGGTCGTCAACTTCTTTTTCAATTCCACAAAACTCTCCTCACAAGCTACATCCCACACAAACGATTAACCCTTTTGAGTCAAATGAGTCAAAGGTAATGCCAACTTAGAAAAGCCCTCGATAAACTTGCGGTAATAACCCGCCAATCCCAGAAAACTTCGTATCTCAGTAGCAGACATCGGAGTCTCCCACTACCACACAGCATCAATCTTGGAATGATCTACAACAATTCCACCACTTGAAATCACATGGCCAAGAAAACTCACTTCCTTCAAACAGAACTCACACTTCGACAACTTTGCATACAACTTCTTCTCTTTCAACACTTGCAACACGGCTCTCAAATGCTCAGCATGCTCTTCTTCAGACTTAGAATATATCAGGATATCATCAATGAAAACCACCACGAACTGATCCAGATACTCATGAAAAATTCGATTCGTATACTCCATGAACACACCAGGTGCATTGGACACACCAAACAACATCACGGTGTATTCATAGTGACCATACCTCATTCTGAAAGCTGTCTTTGGAATGTCATCAGGCTTAACACGAATCTAATGATAACCAGACCTCAAATCAATCTTACTAAACACACAAGCACCTACTAACCTATCCATCAAGTCGTCGATTCTCGGAAGTGGATACTTATTCTTTATAGTCACTTTATTCAACTGCCAATAATCAACACACAACCTCATGCTACCATCTTTCTTCTTCACTAACAGTATAGGAGCACCCCACGGAGAAACACTTGGTCGAACAAAACTCTTCTCGAGCAATTCTTCCAGTTGTTTCTTCAATTCACTTAACTCAGAAGCTGACATCCGATAAGGAGCCATCGACACTAGACTCGTACCTGGTACTAAGTCCACCGCAAACTCTACTTCACGTTCTGGAGGCAAATCACTGATGTCATCTGGAAACACTTCTGGAAACTCACAAACAACAGGTAAGTTGAAACTCACAGCTTCACGATCAATATGCAACGATGCAAACATTGAAAACACCAAGGCTTCATCTTCCACAAGTTCGTCAACTTGCTTCACCGACAAGAACATCAACTCCCCACTATCACCAAACTCAGGAAATTCTACAGTCTTAGTATAACAATTGATATGAACATGGTTGAACTCCTACCAGTTCATTCCAAGGATTACATCGATTTGGTGCAAGGGTAAACACACCAAATCCATCACAAAACTCTTCCCAAAAATTGGCTAAGGACATCTCAAACACACCAAAGTAGTAGTAACAGAACCATTAGCAGGAGTCTCTATTAGCATACTACCATTCATATTAGACAACTTCAAACCCAATCTATTAGCACATTCAAGCGAGATAAAAGAATGAGTAGCACCAGTATCAATCATAGCAACCAACTCAATATCATTAATAAAACAAGTACCTCGAATCAGGATGTCCTTCTCTGACACTTCTGCACCACTCAAAGCAAACACTCTGCCACTGGTCTGAGCAGCAGTAACCGTCTTCTTCGGTTTCTGACACTTGGTACTGATGTGACCCTTCTCACCACAATTGAAGCAAGTTGGACCCTCATACTTGCAATCAGTAGCTCTATAACCCTTCTTGTCACACCTATAGCACCTCAACACACTATTAGTACAAACATCAGCACGGTGACCTTGCTCGCCACACCTATAACACTTCCCAGAAGTGGGAGTTGCTCCCCCCACTTGTCTTTTTCCCCTCTGAAGCCTTTTGCTTCCCTTTGTCAGCTGAAGTTGTATAAGGTTTCCCCCTATACTGCCCTTTCTTCTCACTCAACTGCTTGTAGTGAGCAGATCGAGCTCGGCTATCCTCATCGTAGATTCTGCTCTTGTCCACCAACTCAGCATACCTACGGATCTGTTGATGTCCAATACCCTGCTTAATCTCTGGTCTTAGCCCATTCTCAAACTTGAGGCACTTGGACATCTCAGCACCAGCACGGTTGTAGTGAGGACAGAACTTCACCAACTTCTCGAACTTTACAGCATACTCTGCAACAGTCATATCTCCTTGCTTCTGCTCAAGGAATTCCACCTCTCTCTTACCACGAGCATCCTCTGGATAATACTTTCCCAGAAATTCCTGCTTGAACATAGCCCATGTTATCACATTGCCAACATCTTCTAGTCTCTGACGGGTGTTATCCCACCAGTCTTCAGCCTCTTCCGATAACATGTGAGTTCCAAACTGAACTTGATGCGCATCAGTACATCCTATTCCTCGGAAAATCTTCTCGATCTCTTTCAGCCACTTGTGTGCACTTGCTGGATCATGAGTACCCTCAAACTCTGGCGGATTGTTCCTCTTGAACTCCCCCAAAGCACGAAACTCATCTGAGACTCCACCATTCGGATTGAGTTGCGCCACCACATTAGCAACTATCTCCAAAGCATCAGCAATAGCACGATCATTTCTTCCAGCCATCCTGCACACCACCAACAAGGTTAGAAGAACTAAAACATCAACAGTGTACACACACTTGCTGACCGACAGGGGACTGACATCACGTAAAAACCTGGCCGGACGGACCGACCGACCTGCTCTGATACCACTAATGTAACATTTACTCCGACCGGACACATAAAATCATATTAAATCAGAATTCACCTCGAAGAGTGCATATTTCCCTTATAAATTCAAAATAAAACATTTACTCCGTAAACAACGGGTTTTCCTCAAAATAACTCAAAATGCCTTCAAAGGACAGCAGAACCACCATAACCACAAAAATCCCACAAGAGGGTTTATTAAAATAAATCATAGTCATCAAATAATCAATAAAACAACAACCAAATAAAATTCAACATAGTTCGACTCAAGGACCCCAACCCGATGTTACACTGTCAGAGCAAAGACCCTCTAAGTCGACCAAAAGCAAATAACGTCAAAAGTCCTCAAAAGCGTCCACAGCTAATCCTGATCACCTGCACGTTACCCACGTGGAGGCAACATTCAAACAGGCAGGGTGAGTAATATAATTCATCATAATCAATATAAAATAAGATATGCATAAAAATGGCGTCATCATCATATACAACATCATCAGAGTCATCACAAGGCAAACATCAAAACACGTCGTCATAAATCACAACAAATGCCACATAAATCCAATGCATAACAGGCCTCATGCATGTGGTACCAATCATCATAATCGATGGACACTTAGGTCATCACCCTCCAAAGATCCCTGTCAAATAGGATTGATTCTACACAAGAACCGGAGCACGTCATAATCCACTTCACATTCACACAATGGGATGGAAGCCACAAATAGACCAAGGTCTAACACCATCATTACTGGACCGAAGTCCTAACATCGTCACAGAAATACTATGAATGCATGATACACAACGTCATAATCATCATCGCCAAAAATATCATTATGTGCATCATCATTCACCAAAACATCATGTTAATCATGTCATCATATATTCATGAAAACATCACAAGTCATCATCTCAATATCATCAAGAACATCACAGTAAAACATCAGAAATATCATAGCACCAAAATCTCTGAACATCACAGCATTATAAACAAAATTTCACAAACAGTAACAGTTCGCTACTGAGTTCGCTGTGCGAACACATTCGCTGGGATGTTCGCTTTGCGAGCCTCCAGCGAATCCCCTAATCCCAAACAATTCCCCATTCTACCTCTCTTCACCACTTCATTCGCTGTGTGAATCACTTCGTTGGGACATTTGCTATGTGAACCCACGACACCACATCTCAAAAATCATCCCAGAATCAACACAGTTATTGCGCATTCACTGCGCTACTCGCTTTGCGAGTCCAGGCGAACATTCGCCTTGCGAGTGTTTCATTTGCTTTGCGAACTAGCGATTGCAGGGAATCGCTGCTACGCATCAGTAGCATACCAGGCCCACAATACATTACGAATTCAACCTCAGTTCGCCCAAAAACATCCCTACAACATTCCTAAGGCATTATAACCATTAAGTACACAAAACCTACAACTATTAGGTCGATTAATTTCACTTTTGTAACTCGAAATCACCTAAACCTTCACAAACTTCCAAGGTTCCCATAAACCCATAAATCCCTTTCTTATACAAGATCTCACACATATCATAAAAAAAAAGGTTTTTGCCTCGAAGGCTTATTTTACCCCAAATCAATTCAACCCTTAATAATCCATCATCGATTCTCAGAAATACCTTTAAATCATCAATAACTCATAAACCCTTCAAAAACCCCAAAAACCTCAAAACCCACTTTCAACACATCACGTTCTAGATTGAAAACAATGAAAGGCAATACTCCCCATACCTTAGATTGTCGATTCAGAGCTTTCTCTATCTATCCTTTGGAAACCTTCATGAATCCTCGCCTTTTTCCTTCTTTCCTCAGAGCTCTGCACTTTCTCCTTATTTTCACGTTCCGACCAACAAAATGAAACCTAATCTCAAAATTCTCCTTTTGTTAAACCTTTGGGCTTCCAAAATAGGCTCTCCCAATAATACCCTCACTAATCCACCATAAAAGTCCATCTTACCCTTAATTCCTCTAATATTATTTAAATTAAAAATAATACTAATATATTCATATTATATACTATTATTTAATTAAAATAACCAAAACTCCACCAAAACACCGACGTCGACACCAACCACCAAAATTCACACAAAAATTCACAAATATTATATTTAAATAAATTAAATAAATATTCTAATAAATTTGGGGTGTTACATTAAACCCAATCATAATCAAAGTGATTATGATTATGTCAAAAAACCATAATTCAAAATGTAATCAGAAATTTAATTGCCAACAAATTAATAAAAAACAAATTCGATAATTTGCAAGAACAAAAAATTAAAGAGAGAGAGAGAGAGAGAGAGAGAGAGAGAGAGAGAGAGAGAGAGAGAGAGAGAAGAATTTGTTTAGATAGTTCCCCAATCGGCCTCGCTATGGGTACGTCTGCCCTCAATTTAAATTCGAATTGAGATAGATGCAGTTAACCTTACTTTGCAAACAATTCATATACAAGAGATGAAAAACTCTAACCCTACAAACCATATGGTTTGTTGTTGATTCTACCACCTCCAAAACCCTTGATATAAGTTTGATCAAGTCACCAACAATGCTACTTCAATCCACCAGTTCCTGTTAATAACTTGCAAGACCTCCCCTCTCAAGGTTTTCGCTTGGTCGGATTAATTCCAAGCACGCACTTATTGAACTCAAGATTCACGAACAAGATCCATTGTCTCACGCTACTCCCTTGCAAGGTTCCACCTCGTCCCAAGGCCTTCACTTGATTGAATCTGTATTTGTGTGATCTTGTCCAAAATTTTCAAATCATCAATGATCTTGAAGGAACACTCCAGCTTGGTTTTCTTATTTGAAACACACAAAGAACTCAACCCAATATGCTTGGCTACACTAACCTACTTGGGCGTTATCAACCCTAATCTAGATGGTCACCCAATCAAAAAATGAGCATGTGTAGTTTGATTGTGTGTATGCATAGAAGAGAGGTGATAGATGATGAGTATGCTTTGTAATTTTGGTTTTGTTTAGGTTTTACAATAGTACCTTTCTAGAAAATTATGCATGTATGTGTGTCTATATATATATATATATATATATATATATATATATATATATATATATATATATATATATATATATATATATATGAAGCAAAATGATTGCAAATGGAAGGAGGAAAAATAATTTTTTTGAAACAAGGCCTCGTGTCTGTCAACTTATGAAAGTAATAGGTCGGCCTATTAATGCAATCAGGTCGGCCTGTGAAGGTCTTAGGTCGGCCTATGAAGGTCTTGTGTCGATCTAAGTGAGTTGGCCTAAAGGCAGTGGCTACATGCTTTATTATTGATGCATGTGTGTCGACCTAAGATGGTTATGTGTCGATTTATAGGAAAGTTCAAACTTCTATAGGTCGACCTAAACACATATGTGTCAACCTATGATGTATTGTTTTCAGAAAAACTTGGTTTTCAATGCAACTATGAGGTATAATCCTTTTCCAAACCATTTTAATGCTTCCTAATACTAAGATGCTCATCTAGAATTAGAGGATACAGTCTAATATACAATAATGCTACATTATCCTAGTTTTGACATCATTCAAAATACACTTAACAAAAAGTAGCACTCACATACTCCCCCTTTTTATGATGGAAAAACATGAGACAATGTGTTTCGCGACATTTTTGTCTTCATGAAGACTCCCGCTGAATATATGCATCTAACTTCATCTTGTATACTTCTCCATGTTTGACAACATCAAAAATAGAACAAGCAAACCATGACAAGTATCTTAATTCACATACAACCAAAATACTATACAGAGGTAATTTGCAAAGATAAGAACATCAACATGATAACACTCCTGTAACACCCTTCTAACCCCGCGGAATAAATATAAATAGATCAGAGTAATTATCATGCATTTCACAAAAGGGTGTCACATATAATTATAAAACATCATACAACACCTGTCATGCTCATTAACACTTAAATGATTTCATGTTTTTCAAAAACTTTCACTTAGCGTGTAGCAGCGGATTTAAGTTAATCATGATAGACATAAAGAAAGTCTCATGCTCATCTCATTCATAATCATCACTTAGGCATAAAGGCTAATACTCCACATAATTCAAATAAAAATAGTAAAATAAGTAGAGTACATAAAGTATCTCTCAAGACATGAATCGAAACGTTCCCCAGTGTTACATAATAAGAGCACGACTCGACCCAACATAAATAAATAAACTAAACATGCTACTCCAACGGCTACCTCGTACTCGAAGCAACTCTACTCCTCGGTACCTGAGCGATGTCGTATAAAACATCATTCCAACAGAAGGGTGAGAATTCACATAATTATTGAAATTATAAGACAGTAATTAATTTAAGGCATACAAGCAAAATCACAATTATTCTCACACTTCAAAATTTCATTAATAAAGTATCACTCAAGTAACCATACCATTCACAAATATATCCACACAATCCACAATTTCACCAATTCAACATTTCACATGAACACATAATCTCATATAACCAACATATACACAATGAGACTCAATGCAAGACTCAATGCAACTCATGCCATGTGGTACCAACACTTGTTATTATTTTTCGGTTTTTACACTTAAACCGGGTCCGTCCCCTAGACCAATAACAAACAAAAGCCCGTCCCCTAAGCTTTCAAGCCCCACTCTAGGTTTGGGACAACTCACTAGCTCCCACGAAACTAGCAAGCATTGCCTCTTGACACAAATGATGCGTATGCAATCAACAATCATATGCGATTAAGACCATTCCCTAATCTTAATATCATGCATATCTCAAATAATTCATCATACTTGAATTATCACACAATTGCACACACAAATACATTTCCATAATCAAGTACTCATACTTTAAACATCATCACTACAATTAGCCAATAATGCACAAGGGTCGGCTCGATCCAATCACAATTCACAAAATCAAATCACCGATTAAATATAGGATAAATATTTCATTTTAAGCATGTTATCACACAATGACATTTAATAACATACATATATGGCATAACATAATAGCATACATGTGTCACATATAACAACCCCTCACATCGATATAACCAAACATGGTGATTTTCAAACACATATATATATATATATATATATATATATATATATATATATATATATATATATATATATATATATATATATATATATATATATCAATATAATCACATATATTACTTTCTCAAATTCATCTTAACCATCTATGGCATATAACCATGTTTCTTCCTCACCATCACATAGAGCATAAAATTAGCTTTCCAACACTTCCGACCGCGCGTCAAACGGAGTTACGAAACTCAAGTTATGACCGATTCAATATTCATTTTTCACAAACTGTCAGTGGTAATCGGTTACCCTATCTTGGTAATCGATTACTTGACCAATTTCAGTGGAAAAATAGCATTTTTCTCATGGTAATCGATTACCCCATATAGGTAATCGGTTATCACTTTTGCAGAACGAAAAAAACTCTATTTTTCATCAACCAAAACACCTCCAATCCATACTCCATCAACCCCAAACATAATGTAACATTTGCACCATATATTCCATCATCTTATACTCATAAACCATAAGAATTTAATCAATTAACAACACACATATATTCTAATTTTTCAACTCAAATGAGTACTCTAAATATTAAATGGGTATCTCAAATATTACCAAAATCAATTCTAAATACACCAAAAATTAATAATTTTCAGAATTTCATAATAACCTAATAATTTCAATCTCATAGAAAAATTTTGGGAATTTTAATCTAACCTTATTTCTACCCAATAATCATCACCCAATAATCCCAATAATGAGTAAAAACCCACCCTTACCTTGGTTTTCTTGAGTTTTTGAGCTTTCTCTTAGTTTTCTCTTCTTCTTCTCCACTCTTCTTCTTCTCTTCTACTCTTTCTTCTCTTCTCTTCTATTTTTCTCTTTTCCAATTTTTCTTACTAACTTTGTTTTCTCTAAAACCCTAACTTGTCTTAAAGTTAATGGACCTAAACTAACTCAATCACTATTCACACCTTACACTAACCCAACTAAAGTCTAGCAACTATATTAATCCACCAAATTGAATTAAATTAAATAATTTACTTAATTCCAATAATCTAATTAAATCAAATAATTAGATATATCTAACAATTCAATTATTTTCAAATAGTTAAATAAATCACACATTCAATTTAATCAATTAAACAATTAATTCACATAAATTAAATAAACCAATTAATTTATATAAACTCAATAAATTATATAAATCAAACAATTCATATAAATTAAATAAATCAAATAATTCATTTAAATCAAATAATTCAAATAAATTAAATAATTCGCGTAAAGCAATTAATTCATAAAATCACCCAATTAATTAATATAAATAAATAACTACTAAAATTGGGGTGTTACAACCCTCCCCCACTTGAAAGATTTTCGCCTTCGAAAAGTATCTCAAACGAATAACTCGGGATAAGACTCCCTCATCTGACTCTCAAGCTCCTAAGTCACATCCTTTTTCTAACACACCAGTTCTCAAAAGATCCTCAGGTGGCGGAATCGTCCTCTCAGTCTGACCATCTGTCTGCGGATGATAAGCAGAACTCAAACGCAACTTCGTACCCAAGGCACTTTGCAAACTCTCCCAAAATCTCAAAGTAAACCTCGGATCTCTATCTGACACAATGCTAGATGGAATACCATGCAAACTGACAATCCTCTCAATGTACAACTTTGCTAATCTCTCCAACGGGTAATCCATTCGCATTGGCATAAAGTGAGCAGATTTCATCAATCTATCCACAATTACCCAAATAGCTTCAAAGTTACTCGGTGTTCTAGGTAAACCAGACACAAAATCCATAGATATGCTATCCCATTTCCACTCAGGAATAGATAATGGTTGCATCAAATCCGACGGTTTTTGATGCTCAATCTTCGACTTCTGGCAAGTCAAACAAGAATACACAAACTCGGAAATATCCTTCTTTATACGAGGCAACCAAAATACTTTCCTCAAATCTTGATACATCTTAGTAGCACCGGGATGAATACTCAATCCACTACGATGCCCTTCTTCAAGAATACTCTTCTTCAGCTCAAAAATATCCGAAACACAAACTCTATCATGCAATCTCATGATACCGTCCTCATCAATCCTAAAATCACAACCTTAACCTTGATTGATCAAAATCGATCGATCAACTAAACTCAAATCAGATTTCTGTCCTTCTCGAATCTCATCAAGAATGCCACTAGTCAACTTCAACATACCAATCTTAACTCCATGAGAAGTCTTCTTGCACACCAAACTCAAATCACGAAATTGTTCAATCATTTCCAACTCTTTTACCATCATCATCGACATATGCAAAGATTTCCTACTCAATGCATCAGTTACCATGTTTGCTTTACCCAGATGGTAATTCAAACCAAAATCGTAATCTTTCAAAAGTTCAACCATCTCCTTTGCCTCGCATTCAGTTCCTTCTGGTCAAAGAGATACTTCAAACTCTTATGATCACTATACACCTCAAATCTCGTGCCAAACAAATAATGCCTCTAAAGCTTCAACACAAACACAACAGCGGCCAATTCTAAGTTATGCGTCGAATAATTCCTCTCATGCACTTTAATTTGCCTTGAAGCATAAGCTACAACTTATCAATTTTACATCAACACATCACCCAAACCCATCAAACAAGCATCACAATACACAACAAATGGTTCTGACAGATTCGGCAAAATCAAAACAGGAGATGTCGTTAATCTTCTCTTAAGCTCTTAAAAACTTTCTTCACACTTTGCATTCCAAACAAAAGCTTGGCCCTTCCTAGTCAACTGCGTCAACGACAAAGATAACTTAGCAAATCCTTCAATAAATTTCCGATAATAACCTGCTAAACCCAGAAAACTTCTAATCTCAAAAACCGATTTAGGAGTCTCCCATTGCGACACCGCTTCAACCTTCTATGGATCAACTGTAATACCTCTACTCGAGATCACATGGCCAAGGAAACTCACTTCCTTCAACCAAAACTCGCACTTAGAAAATTTAGCATACAACTGCTTCTCTTTCAACACAGATAACACAATCTTCGGATGCTCTGCATGATCTTCTTCGCTCTTCGAATAGATCAAAATATCATCAATGAACACAACCACAAACTTATCCAAATAAGGATGGAAAATCCTGTTCATGTACTCCATAAATACACTTGGTGCATTAGTCACACCAAATGGCATTACGGAATACTCATAATGACCATACCTCGTTCTAAAAGCAGTCTTCTGAATATCTTCAGCCTTCACACGAAATTGATGATACCCAGATCTCAAATATATCTTACTAAACACACTTGAATCAACCAAATGATCCATCAAATCATCAATCCTAGAAAGTGGATACTTATTCTTGATAGTCACCTTGTTCAATTGTCTGTAATCCACACAAAGCCTCATAGAACCTTCTTTCTTCTTTACCAACAAAACTGGTGCACCCCACGGTGACACACTCGGACGAATAAATCTCTTCTCAAGCAAATCTTCAAGTTGACTCTTCAACTCTTTCAATTCTGATGCGGATATACGATATGGAGCCATCGATACTGGACTAGTTCTAGGAACTAAGTCGATCGAAAACTCCACTTCACGTTCCGGCGGTAAATCACTTATCTCATCAGGAAAAACTTCCGGAAAGTCATGAACAATTGGTAAAGCATCAATTTCTCCACTTTCACCAATACTCAAAGTTGCCATCAACATAAACACCTTGGCACCATCTTGCACCGACTCATTCACTTGCTTGGCAGACATAAACAAGTCTCCTTCATTCTCAGGTTCAAGAAAAATAATTGTCTTATTACAACACTTTGTAAGCACTTGGCTTAACTCCAAATAATTCACTACACACACCATCTAAGCTCGCAAGACACGTCTATTCCATTCAACACGATCCCGTCTACTATCAATGAGAGATTAAGGATGATCAATTCCTCAATTTGTCAATAGACAGCCGACAATCATGATGTGGCATAAACCATTTTTACCAAACTATAATAGCGTTCCACGACACACTGAGCCACCACTCTAAATTTGAAGCATCTTGGAGAAACACAAGTTTCTCCCCCACTTGTTTCAATCTCACTCCTGCAGACAAAGGTTAGAAAGACAAACGAGTACTGACAATGTTTTCACACACATGTCGCATACTAGGGGACAAACAACATTAGACAACCTGGTCAGATGGATCGATCTTCTCTGATACCACTAATGTAACACCATTCTAACCCCGTGGAATAAATATAAATAGATCAGAGTAATTATCATGCATTTCACAAAAGGGTGTCACATATAATTATAAAACACCATACAACACCTGTCATGCTCATTAACACTTAAATGATTTCATGCTTTTCAAAAACTTTCACTTAGCGTGTAGCAGCGGATTTAAGTTAATCATGATAGACATAAAGAAAGTCTCATGCTCATCTCATTCATAATCATCACTTAGGAATAAAGGCTAATACTCCACATAATTCAAATAACAATAGCCAAATAAGTAGAGTACATAAAGTATCTCTCAAGACATGAATCGAAACGTTCCCCAATGTTACATAATCAGAGCACGACTCGACCCAACATAAATAAATAAACTAAACAAGCTACTCCAACAGCTACCTCATACTCGAAGTAACTCTACTCCTCGCTACCTGAGCGATATCGTATAAAACATCATTCCAACAGAAGGGTGAGAATTCACATAATTATTGAAATTATAAGATAATAATTAATTTAAGTCATAGAAGCAAAATCACAATTATTCTCACACTTCAAAATTTCATCAATAAAGTATCACTCAAGTAACCATACCATTCACAAGTATATCCACACAATCCATAATTTCACCAATTCAACATTTCACATGAATACACATAATCTCATATAACCAACATATACACAATGAGACTCAATGCAACTCATGCCATGTGGTACCAACACTTATTATTATTTTTCGGTTTTTACACTTAAACTGGGTCCGTCCCCTAGACCAATAACAAACAAAAGCCCGGCCCCTAAGCTTTCAAACCCCACTCTAGGTTTGGGACAAGTCACTAGCTCCCACGGAACTAGCAAGCATTTCCTCTTGACACAAATGATGCGTATGCAATCAACAATAATATGCAAGTAAGACCATTCCCTAATCTTAATATCATGCATATCTCAAATAATTCATCATACTTGAATTATCACACAATTGCACACACAAATGCATTTCCATAATCAAGTACTCATACTTTAAACATCATCACTACAATTAGCCTATAATGCACAAGGGTCGGCTCGATCCAATCACAATTCACAAAACCAAATCACTGATTAAATATAAGATAAATAATTAATTTTAAGCATGTTATCACATAATCACATTTAATAACATACATATATGGCATAACATAATATCATACATGTGTCACATATAACAACCCCTCACATCGATATAACCAAACATGTTGATTTTCAAACACATATATATCAATATAATCACATATATTACTTTCTCAAATTTATCTTAACCATCGATGGCATATATCCATGTTTCTACCTCACCGTCACATAGAGCATAAAATTAGCTTTCCAAAGCTTTCGACCGCGCGTCAAACGGAGTTACGAAACTCAAGTTATGACTGATTCAATTTTCATTTTTCACAAACTGTCGGTAGTAGTCGGTTACTCTATCTTGGTAATCGATTACTCGACCAATTCCAGTGGAGAAACAGAATTTTTCTCATGGTAATCGATTACCCCATATAGGTAATTGGTTACCACTGTTGCAAAACTAAAAAAACTCTGTTTTTCATCAACCAAAACACCTTCAATCCATACTCCATCAACCCCAAACATAATCTAACATTTGCACCATATATTCCATCATCTTATACTCATAAACCATAAGAATTTAATCAATTAACAACACACATATATTCTAATTTTTCAACTCAAATGTGTACTCTAAATATTAAATGGGTCCAAATATTACCAAAATCAATTCTAAATACACCAAAAATTAATAATTTTCAGAATTTCATAATAACCTAATAATTTCAATCTCATAGAAAAATTTTGGGGATTTTAATCTAACCCTATTTCTACCCAATAATCATCATCCAATAATCTCAAGAATGAGTAAAAACTCACCCTTACCTTGGTTTTCTTGAGTTTTTGAGCTTTCTCTTAGTTTTCTCTTCGTCTTCTCCACTCTTCTTCTTCTCTTCTACTCTTTCTTCTCTTCTCTTCTATTTTTCTCTTTTCCAATTTTTCTTACTAACTTTGTTTTCTCTAAAACCCTAACTTGTCTTAAGGTTAATGGGCCTAAACCAACCCAATCACTATTCACACCTTGCACTAACCCAACTAAAGTCTAGCAACTATATTAATCCACCAAATTGAATTAAATTAAATAATTTACTTAATTCCAATAATCTAATTAAATCAAATAATTAGATATATCTAACAATTCAATTATTTTCAAATAGTTAAATAAATCACACATTTCAATTTAATCAATTAAATCAATTAATTCACATAAATTAAATAAACCAATTAATTTATATAAACTCAATAAATTATATAAAACAAACAATTCATATAAATTAAATAAATAAAATAATTCATTTAAATCAAATAATTCAAATAAATTAAATTAATCACATAAATTAATTAATTCATAAAATCACCCAATTAATTAATATAAATAAATAACTACTAAAATTGGGGTGTTACAACTCACATTAGAACATCAACATTGTATACATATTGAACTAGAATGCCTAAACATAAATACAAGCATATGAAACAACGATAGAACATAATTGTCATGTTTAATTCTAAAACATGATATATATATATATATATATATATATATATATATATATATATATATATATATATATATATATATATATATATATAACATCAACATGATATACATATTGAACTAGAATTCCTAATCATAAATACAAACATATGAAACAACAATAAAACATAATTGTCACATTTAAGTCTAAAACAAATAACACTAAACATGAAATATGAAAGATATAATGTTATGAAAAGCTCTTCAGTTTGATACAAAAGCGACACAATTACGTGACATATGTCTTTGGCACTTCTGAAATTGCTGCACACACATGTGCTCTAGCAAGGCGATACAAATTCACCATCACTCAATGATTAAGAATCTTTGTAAAAGTTCGTTGTATTATTAAACACCTTTGATATTTATCAAGTATTGTTGTAAGTTATTCATTCTCTAAACTTTCGATTTACATAAATTTCTTAGAAACGAGCTCTAAGCACAGGTGAAAGTCTTAGACACGAGCTCTAAGCACAGGTGAAAGTCTTAGACAAGATCTATAAGCACAGGTGAAAGTTTTAGACACGAGCTCTAAGCATAGGTGAAATTCTTAGACATGAGCTCTAAGCAAGGTGAAAGTCTTAGACAGGTGGTCTAAGCAAGATAAGTCTCGTTTAGGAGCTGATTGAGCATAGGGAAGTCTTAGACACGAGCTATAACCAAGTAAAGTATTAGACACGAGCTCTAAGTAAGGAAAGTCTTGGACAAGTGGTTTGAGCAAAAAGAAAAGTCTTATACAAGTGTGTATAAGTAAGTGTAATCTGGTTAATTATAGTGTAAAATCTCTTGCTTGGCAAGGGGACTGGAGTACTATCAGTTGGAAGAGGAACCAGGATAACTACTGTGTGTTCTTTATTGTTTTTACTTTACTTCTGTCTCTATTTCTGCTGCACCATATCAAATTCTGAACTCATTTTTTGGAATCTGAACTCTGGTTCAGAAGTAAATCTAATTTTTACAAAAGACAATTCAACCCCCCCCCCCCTTCTTGTGTATTTTTCTCTCCTTCAGTTGACATCAGAGCAAGGTCTATGAGTAACACCTAACAGTGGTACAATCAAAGATCCAATGAGAAAAATATGGATCCTGAGGTTACTAAGCCTAGTACCTCAAGGGGGATTCCTTATGATTACAGTATCTCTGAGAGAAATCATTACACTGCTAAACCTCATGTATTCAGTGGTGACTCTAGTTATTTTGAATGGTGGAAAAGCAAGATGTATATGTATATCATTGGACTCGATTATGAGCTATGGGATATTCTTGAATATGGAATTGACATTTCTATAGACAGAGGTAGTATGGTTGCTGACAGAAAAACTCTGACTCCTGCTCAAAAGAAAATTTACAGAAAACATCATAGAGTTAGAGGTACTATCTTTGATAATCATTGATAAGTCTTTTACAAAGACTATCTTTGAATCACTGTGTTTTAATTATCAAGGAAATCAACAAGTCAAAGAAGCCAAAGCTGGCTTGTTGATACTGTTCTAGCCAAAAATGGTTAGATCACCAAAAGTGCTAGCTCTCCTTCTCCTTGAACAAAGAGAGCTACGTTGTCTATAATGCGGAGTATGTTGAGATGAATATTTGGGGATTTGAGGGTTGTACAGGTGTTGTATGCTGCCTCAAGATGAATGTCTTACTTTTCCTTCATGTGGGAGCCCCATTACATAGCCTTCTATTAATACAAGCCATTAAGAGAAGTCTCTTGGCCTTTTGGCGTTATGTGGCCATCATTGCCGTAACTTCCCTCCATGAATACAGGCTTTGAAGCTCTAGTAACGTCCGTATTGATGCGCCGCCACAATTACAAATGTTATAGTGGCATTTGACGAGCTCATGACCGGCATCGGTGCCGGTTTGGTGGGGGTGTGGTACCCGGATTTTTGAGAACTCGTCCTGGTGGGCGTCGGGCTCCCTGACCGGGCCAGGTTGTGTATGAGGCTTGTCTAGCTCTCCTCATTGTACGATCTCTCCTGCTACTACAGTTTAGTCCGTGCTCACCTTTATCCGAGTACTCGACTCGGCATCAAATATATTTGGCATGTACATAAGCCCCCCGAGTACTATATCCGCTCATAGGGATGTAGCACTCGGCAGTGACATAAGCCTGGATATACTTTCTAGGTGTCGTGCTATAGATCGGCCTTTCTTCTTAGGTCCTTACGTGTCAGAAATTTTCAAACTGTCATGTCCCCTAATCATCCCTAGCGTTATGATGACTTTAATACCTCATGAGTGGCTAGTCTCTAGCCATTTTTTCGAACGTTGTGCTTCTATTAAAGCCAATCTTCACTTTCCTTCACTCATGCGTTCTTCTTTAAGCGAATCTGATCCCATCTTCAAGCGGCCTTACTTCAGGTATTTTTTTCCTTTCCCTCTTGATTTTCATCAATTTTCTTTTTAACACAAAAATGCTAGTCCTTAGGGAATTGATAATGAGGGTAAGGTTATACGTAAGAGTGATGATGAGAGAAAAAGACTATGGGAGGAAAATATGCAAGAGATGATGGATTCTGTAGGGGTAGAAGAGTATAGGTGAGTCATGGATAAGTTTTATAACAAGATTCTCATTTCTAAAAGTGACTTTGACTCTGACTCTTCAGGTTCTATAGAATTCTAATGGAGACTACTGCTCCCTTTGATTCTGAGGTTATGAACCATAAGAATAATACTGCTGACGACTTGGAAATTGCTACAATCCGCTCCCTGAGGATGATATCCTCCACTGGTTCCAAGGATGATGTTATTTTGGAACCGTGCGACCAAAAGGAAAAAGTATGTATACTCCGGCCAAAAGATGTTTCTGAAGACTTTTTATGCTTTTATCCTAGTATTATGGAAGATTTCAACACATGTATCCCTTTTTCCGATTTCGAGGTGGACGTGTTGAAGACCGTTAACATAGCACCTTCCCAACTCCGTCCCAACAGTTGGGGATTTATAAAGGCCTTTAAGAGGGTTTGTGAGGTATTAGATATTGTTTCGACTATAGGTTTATTCTTTTTCTTCTCTGAGGTAAAAGGAGTTGATAAGTGGAGTTGGGTTCAAATTAGTGGAATGCCCAACCGAAGTTTCCTTCAGGCCTATACCTCAAATTACAAGAATTATAAAGACCATTTTTTGAGAGTTCGTTGTTGGCCGAGATGTGCACAGGTGTTGTACGCCTTGGATGGGCATCCCCATTTTCCTCATTACTGGACCAAAGATCCGTTATCAATCATCGGTTTTAATTATGATAAACTAAATGATTTGGAGCTCAAGTCCCTGGCTATTCTTGATTCATTCCGTATGATGGGGCTTAAGGAATTGTTGCCCTTAGACGATGACCGACTCTTTGCATTCTTGGGTAATAGTTATTTTTTATTTAAACTATTCTTCGCCCGCCTTTTTATTCTAACCTTGTGTTGTTTGGTTGTAGACAATATAACTGACTTGTCTGTAGCCGAGCAGAAGAAATTGATGCAAGTAGCTCGGGAAGCCCGGAGAGGAACTGGGGGTGCATCTGCGTCTAAGTCCGACTTAGGTGGATTAGAAGTCCGGGCACCAAAACGGCCCAAGGGTACAAGCACAAAAACCTCCCCAAGCAAAGTCGAGCCCCAGCCTCTTATTCTACCTGCTCAGGACGAGACTTCTCAAGGTGACCCGAAGAAGTTAAAGGTTCAAATGAATGAGGATGTTCATCAGGCTGAAATGGATATTATCTCCCTCATGAGAGACCCGGGGGAGAATTCTACGTCTGGGGAATTCAAGTTTTGGTCCAATGATTTTGATGGTTTCAGATACCTGCTTGACCATCTCAATGCTACCGAGGATGTTAATAAAGTTAAATCCATTGGTCATCATAAAATCACTCAAAATCTTAGTTCTTATTTGATGACGTGTGCTGTCCTCGCCCGTGGTTTGTTTGAATTATCTGATGACTCTGAGAAGCTTGAGTCAAGATTTAAGGATGAAGTTGCTCAGCTGAAGGAATCTCAGTCTAATAAACTTTCTAGCTTGGAGAAGGCTTTGGCTAACTCGAGAAAGGAAAAAGAGACTTTGGAGTCTGATCACTAATTAGCCTTAGCCAAGCTTACTGACCAGTTGAAGGTATCCGAGGCCGCTAATGGCGAGCTTTTATCATCCAACAATGATCTTAAAGAAGCTCTGAAGAAAGCTCAGATCGATATTTTGCCTGCTGGCGATGAAGCTTTTGAGAGAGCTAAAGACCAAGTTTTCTGTCTCCATCCTGGCTTGGATTTGTCGGAAATGGATTACTTCAAAGTGGTGCAGGATGGCCGTCTTGTGGACCTTGGCGAGCTGGAGAAGGATAACCCGGAGAGGTCTCAAAGCTCGGTCAATGATGCTGACAAAAATGTGAACTCGACCTTAAATGACGTTGCCAATGACACTTCGGCAGCTACTTAACCCTGTTGCTCTTTGTTTTAGTTAGTCATCCTTCTGGATTCATTTTTACATTTTGGCGAGGGAGTGTGGTGTTGTCCCCCCTCGTGCTCATGACTTTACTTTTTTAGCCTTCGGGTTTTGTAACGTACAATGTTTGGCTCTTCTGAGGCTTTTAGTTTTATTGTTTATGCTATATCATGTTCATATCTTTTTGGAATAGTCCCGTACATATATCCAGCCCCTCGGGCACTAAGTTAGATTAACTTAGGGTGTCCGATTATAGATTACCGGGTATTATTTTTGCTTCCGCTTTTTCTTGATTATTAAGGAGCCTTTTAGTTATCTTGTGTGTATAGTCTTTACACTTTCGAGAGTTCTGGACTCTTGTAGGCATAAGCGCCGATTATGGTATGTACCCGGGCGTCTTTTCAACAAAGATTTGTGCCTTTCTTGTTGGCAGTTTTCCATTTAAGATTCTTTACTTACAAGCCCCAAGTATCTTTTAACATGCTTTGGGCTTAGATGTTTCATCATCTTTATATCAGATTTTCCGACTTGTATGCACGGAACTATTAAACATGTTTATTCGACCCATGTACGCGGAGCATTTATGGGCAACCTATGTACGCGGAGCAAGTCGACACGTTTATAGGGGTTTAATCAACCCATTCATGGGCGACCTATGTACGAGGAGCAAGTCGACACGTTTATAGGAGTTTAATCAACCCGTTCATGGGCGACCTATGTATGTGGAGCAAGTCGACGCATTTATAGGAGTTTAATCAACCCGTTCATGGGTGACCTATGTACGCGGAGCAAGTCAACACGTTTATAGGAGTTTAATCAACCCGTTCATGGGCGACCTATGTACACCGAGAAAGTTGACACATTTATAGGAGTTTAATCAACCCGTTCATGGTCGACTTATGTACGCGGAGCAAGTCAACACGTTCAAATACATGCTGAGTATTTGAAAATCATTGATAAGTCTTTTACAAAGACTATCTTTGAATCACTGTGTTCTAATTATCAAGGAAATCAACAAGTCAAAGAAGCCAAAGCTGGCTTGTTGATACTGTTCTAGCCAAAAATGGTTAGATCACCAAAAGTGCTAGCTCTCCTTCTCCTTGGACAAAGAGAGCTACGTTGTCTATAATGCGGAGTATGTTGAGATGAATATTTGGGGATTTGAAGGTTGTACAGGTGTTGTATGCTGCCTCAAGATGAATGTCTTGCTTATCCTTCATGTGGGAGCCCCATTACATAGCCTTCTATTAATACAAGCCATTAAGAGAAGTCTCTTGGCCTTTTGGCGTTATGTGGCCATCATTGCCGTAACTTCCCTCCATGAATACAGGCTTTAAAGCTCTAGTAACGTCCGTATTGATGCGCCGCCACAATTACAAATGTTATAGTGGCATTTGACGAGCTCATGACCGGCATCGGTGCCGGTTTGGTGGGGGTGTGGTACCCGGCTTTTTGAGAACTCGTCCTGTTGGGAGTCGGGCTCCCTGACTGGGCCAGGTTGTGTATGAGGCTTGTCTAGCTCTCCTCATTGTACGATCTCTCCTGCTACTACAGTTTAGTCCGTGCTCACCTTTATCCGACTACTCGACTCGGCATCAAATATATTTGGCATGTACATAAGCCCCCTGAGTACTATATCCGCTCATAGGGATGTAGCACTCGGCAGTGACATAAGCCTGAATATATTTGCTAGGTGTCGTGCTATAGATCGGCCTTTTTTCTTAGGTCCTTACGTGTCAAAAATTTTCAAACTGCCATGTCCCCTAATCATCCGTAGCATTATGATGACTTTAATACCTCATGAGTGGCTAGTCTCTAGCCATTTTTTTGAACGTTGTGCTTCTATTAAAGCCAATCTTCTTTTTCCTTCACTCATGCGTTCTTCTTTAAGTGAATCTGATCCCATCTTCAAGCGGCCTTACTTCAGGTATTTTTTTCCTTTCCCTCTCAATTTTCCTCAATTTTCTTTTTAACACAAAAATGCTAGTCCTTAGGGAATGTGATAATGAAGGTAAGGTTATACGTAAGAGTGACGATGAGAGAAAAAGACTATGGGAGGAAAATATGCAAGAGATGATGGATTCTGTAGGGGTAGAAGAGTATAGGTGAGTCATGGATAAGTTTTATAACAAGATTCTCATTTCTAAAAGTGACTTTGACTCTGACTCTTCAGGTTCTGTAGAATTCTAATGGAGACTACTGCTCCCTTTGATTCTGAGGTTATGAACCATAAGAATAATACTGCTGGCGACTTGGAAATTGCTACAATCCGCTCCCTGAGGATGATATCCTCCACTGGTTCCAAGGATGATGTTATTTTGGAACCGTGCGACCAAAAGGAAAAAGTATGTATACTCCGGCCAAAAGATGTTTCTGAAGACTTTTTCTACTTTTATCCTAGTATTATGGAAGATTTCAACACATGTATCACTTTTTCCGATTTCGAGGTGGACGTGTTGAAGACCGTTAACATAGCACCTTCCCAACTCCGTCCCAACAGTTGGGGATTTATAAAGGCCTTTAAGAGGGTTTGTGAGGTATTAGATATTGTTTCGACTATAGGTTTATTCTTTTTCTTCTCTGAGGTAAAAGGAGTTGATAAGTGGAGTTGGGTTCAAATTAGTGGAATGCCCAACCGAAGTTTCCTTCAGGCCTATACCTCAAATTACAAGAATTATAAAGACCATTTTTTGAGAGTTCGTTGTTGGCCGAGATGTGCACAGGTGTTGTACGCCTTGGATGGGCATCCCCATTTTCCTCATTACTGGACCAAAGATTCGTTATCAATCATCGGTTTTAATTATGATAAACTGAATGATTTTGAGCTCAAGTCCCTGGCTATTCTTGATTCAATTCGTATGATGGGGATTAAGGAATTTTTGCCCTTAGACGATGACCGACTCTTTGCATTCTTGGGTAATAGTTATTTTTTATTTAAACTATTCTTCGCCCGCCTTTTTATTCTAACCTTATGTTGTTTGTTTGTAGACAAGATAACTGACTTGTCTGTAGCCGAGCAGAAGAAATTGATGCAAGCAGCTCGGGAAGCCCGGAGAGGAACTGGGGGTGCATCTGCGTCTAAGTCCGACTTAGGTGGATTAGAAGTCCGGGCACCAAAACGGCCCAAGGGTACAAGCACAAAAACCTCCCCAAGCAAAGTCGAGCCCCAGCCTCTTATTCTACCTGCTCAGGACGAGACTTCTCAAGGTGACCCGAAGAAGTTAAAGGTTTAAATGAATGAGGATGTTCATCAGGCTGAAATGGATATTATCTCCCTCATGAGAGACCCGGGGGAGAAGTTTACGTCTGGGGAATTCAAGTTTTGGTCCAATGATTTTGAAGGTTTCAGATACCTGCTTGACCATCTCAATGCTACCGAGGATGTTAATAAAGTTAAATCCATTGGTCATCAGAAAATCACTCAAAATCTTAGTTCTTATTTGATGAGGTGTGCTTTCCTCGCCCGTGGTTTGTTTGAATTATCTGATGACTCTGAGAAGCTTGAGTCAAGATTTAAGGATGAAGTTGCTCAGCTGAAGGAATCTCAGTCTAATAAACTTTCTAGCTTGGAGAAGGCTTTGGCTAACTCGAGAAAGGAAAAAGAGACTTTGGAGTCTGATCACTAATTAGCCTTAGCCAAGCTTACTGACCAGTTGAAGGTATCCGAGGCCGCTAATGTCGAGCTTTTATCATCCAACAATGATCTTAAAGAAGCTCTGAAGAAAGCTCATATCGATATTTTGCCTGCTGGCGATGAAGCTTTTGAGAGAGCTAAAGACCACGTTTTCTGTCTCCATCCTGGCTTGGATTTGTCGGAAATGGATTACTTCAAAGTGGTGCAGGATGGCTGTCTTGTGGACCTTGGCGAGTTGGAGAAGGATAACCCGGAGAGGTCTCAAAGCTCGGTCAATGATGCTGACAAAAATGTGAACTCGACCTTAAATGACGTTGCCAATGACACTTCGGCTGCTACTTAACCCTGTTGCTCTTTGTTTTAGTTAGTCATCCTTCTGGATTCATTTTCACTTTTTGACGAGGGAGTATGGTGTTGTCCCCCCTCGTGCTCATGACTTTACTTTTTTAACCTTCGGGTTTTGTAACGTACAATGTTTGGCTCTTCTGAGGCTTTTAGTTTTATTGTTTATGCTATATCATGTTCATTTCTTTTTGGAATAATCCCGTACATATATCCAGCCCCTCGGGCACTAAGTTAGATTAACTTAGGGTGTCCGATTATAGATTACCGGACATTATTTTTTATTCCGCTTTTGCTTGATTATTAAGGAGCCTTTTAGTTATCTTGTGTGTATAGTCTTTACACTTTCGAAAGTTCTGGACTCTTGTAAGCATAAGCGCCGATTATGGTATGTACCCGGGCGTCTTTTCAACAAAGATTTGCGCCTTTCTTGTTGGCAGTTTTCCATTTATGATTCTTTACTTACAAGCCCCAAGTATGTTTTGACATGCTTTGGGCTTAGATGTTTCATCATCTTTATATCAGATTGTCCGACTTGTATCCACGGAACTATTAAACATGTTTATTCGACCCGTGTATGCGGAGTATTTATGGGAAACCTACGTACGTGGAGCAAGTCGACACGTTTATAGGGGTTTAATCAACCCATTCATGGGCGACCTATGTACGAGGAGCAAGTCGACACGTTTATAGGCATTTAATCAACCCGTTCATGGGCGACCTATGTATGTGGAGCAAGTCGACGCGTTTATAGGAGTTTAATCAACCCGTTCATGGGCGACCTATGTACGCGGAGCAAGTCAACACGTTTATAGGAGTTTAATCAACCCGTTCATGAGCGACCTATGTACACCGAGAAAGTTGACATATTTATAGGAGTTTAATCAACCCGTTCATGGTCGACCTATGTACGCGGAGCGAGTCAACACGTTTATAGGAGTTTAATCAACCCGTTCATGGGAAACCTATGTACGTGGAGCAAGTAAACACGTTTATAGGAGTTTTCGGAGTTGTAATTCACCATTTCCAGGCGATCACCTATAAACAAGACATGACAATTTTTTAAGCCCAGGTGCCTCGTTAAAAACCCTTGCCCTTGCAAGGGAAAAGAGTACAACCTGGATCCTTTATTTATTATTGGATTACATAAAATTTAGTTGAAATACAACCTAAGATTGGATACATTCCATGTCCTAGGTATTTCTATTCCTTCTAATGTTTCCAGCTTGTATGCTCTTTGATCGGAAGGATATCCCTATCCTGTTGGCTGAACGTTTTCAAACCCAATGTGAGAGCTCTCAGGAGCAGTATACTTTACTAAGAAGTCAAATTTTCCGCTTGGTTGTCCCAAGGTATCCCAAGTCTCTGAGGGGTTTTCGTCCTTGCTGATATTGACCTCAGGAAGTGAAAAGTTGATGAATTCTTCTTCCGACATCCCTGCAACTTCATCGAGATGACCGTTGACGTATTCAGGATTGTTTGAGCAGGGCTTCCATGCTTTTGAAGGAGAGGATGAATCTGTTTCAAGAATATCTGGAAGATATACGTTTCTGGGCTCGCTTTGATACCCTGGATTCTCCATGTGAGGTTTTCCGAAAGAAAGGACTAGGTTGTCCTTAAATGCTTGCACGATCCCGTTCTTTTCTTCAAGGAATGAGTTGACTCTTATGGGTGTATCATGAAGAAACGAAAAAACACAAGAAGGGGGTTGAATTGGGGTTTTTAAAAAAAATTAAAGCAAAAAGGACACATGTTGGTTATCCTGGTTCGTTTGAACTCAAACTACTCCAGTCCACCCGCCAAGGTGATTTCGCCTCTTTCTCTTGAGGACTTAATCCACTAATCACTTAAGATTACACAGACACAGGGATAACCGTCACTGTCTTCTTGAGTTTTAACCACAACTCGGTTTTCTCAAGGAATTTCAACTTAAAATACTATGCTTCTAATAAGCTTTATCACAACTGTGAGTTTTTACAATATTTTTATCAAATAATGAAAACAAATGAGAAGAGAATACTTGATGAATTGTGAAAGTATGCTCGCAAGTGTGTATTTCATCATCTGCAGGTGCTCCTTTAAATAGATGAGAGTGATTGATCCGTTGGAGATGTGATAGTTATTTTTGGAGATTGACAATAATGCTTTTGAATGCTTCTTTCTAAAAATACAGATCTTGTCTGATTTAATCCGTTGCTTTGTGATACTCATAAATTTTGAGGATAGCGTATCAGAGTCCACGTTGATTTGATGCAATATCAGAGTTTCTGGCTTGATACAACTTTGGTGCTGAAGCGTGAGACATCCTTCATCAGAACTTAGCTAGTTTAGATCTAGTGATTCTTCCATATCAGAGTTTCGCTTGATTAGAACTTCGCTCAGATGGGATTTTGTGATGCTTCTATATCAGAACTTCTTTACATTAGAACTTCCCTACATAATTAAAAGAATGAATTAAGAAGCAGCAAGTTCTAACTAATATAGTGTTTGTTATCATCAAAACTATTTGGAATGTAGAATCAATTCTTGTTCTAACAATCTCCCCCTTTTTGATGATGACAAAAACTTATATTTTGAAGATTAATTAATAGAGTATGGAGTAGAGAATACTCCCCCTGAATTGAAGATTTCCTTGAAAATATTTTGATTTAAGCCTCCCAAGAAGTTCTGATTGCCATTTTCCTGTTTTGTTAAAAAATATGGAAGCAGAGGTTAAAATGTTCGAGACATAGTCATGGTGCACTGTTATATTTCAAAATATTCTACGTTCTCCCCCTTTGTCATTAATCAAAAAGCGAAAAGATACATGAGAACATAATCAAAAAGAGCAAGATAAAACACAAAGCAAGCAAGGCAACAAAAAATCTAAGGTTGAGGGGCAGGTGGCAGTCTTGTGAACAATGCTTCCAGAAGGTCTTTGATCTGATTAGCGGATTCTTCTTCTTTGCCAAGCATCCCTTTAATTTCTGCGTTAGTTTCATCCTGTTTGTCCAACCTTTTTCTTACTGCTTCATTCTCTTTCTTTAACTCATCCAGAGTTTTCAGCACTAGAGCAGATGAAGTTGACCCTTCAGAAGGTACCAAATCCTCAGAACTTTTAGCAGAAACTTTCTTTGGAGAGACTTCAGGTGATTTTTCTTCAACTTCAGTGATGACCAGAGTTTGATGCTGAGAGAATTCTTCCTGATGTTCTGAAACCATAGGATCTTTCCAGCCTAGAGGAAGAATAGGTTTCTTTTCCCAGAATCTTAGAACTTGCTCATTGAAGATCTTCATATGGTCACAGAAGTTCTGTTGGGCTATGTCATAGCTTAGTTCCTTCATTTTCTGAGCTTCAGAGTTAAACCACTTTCTGAATTTGGTCCAAAGATAGTCAGAGGCAGCTGGATTTAGATTCTCCAAACAACCCTGCTTCAGAAAGTTAATCCATTCCTGCATTTTTACCTCGAAAGCCAATAAAGAGTTACCAACATCTGATTTGGATACAGGTGGTTTTGGTTTGGGAATGGCTAATTTGTGAGAGGTTGAGGTAAGCTTGTCTAGAGCTTCTAGGTCAATTATAGTTCTGAGGGGATCATCTGAGAGATGTGTTGGAGGAGAGTCAGAAATAAGAATAGGAGAGGTAGGTGATGTAACTTCTGAGGTGATTTGAGGGGGACTGGTGAAATTTGGTGATGATTGAAAGAAGTTAAGAGGACAGTTGATGCCAGGTATGGAGGAGTCAGGGTTTAGAGTGTGATGTTCTGGTTGGGAAGACGTGAAGAGAGGTTCATGAACAATGTCAGACAGAACTTGTGCAAGTTCTGGTTGTGGTTCAATAAAATCAGAAGGAGTGGGGTCAATGTCAATGTCAAAGTCCTCAAGAGTTTGTGGTGATGGTGGTGGATTTTGAGTTTGTGGTGATGGTGGTGGATTTTCAGAGGGTTTAGGAGACGATGGGGTTTCAGATGTTGATACCATTATGGATTCGACGATAGAAATGAAAGCGGAGTTACCTTTCTTCTTAGCAGCTTTAGCAACTTTTGGAGTTTTCTGAGGAGTTCCTTCAGAGGCTTTCCTTTTTCTTGAAGTTCTGGGGGCAACTTCTAGAGGTGCTTGCCTGAGCTGTTGCAGAGAAACTTCTGGTAGGGTTCCATCAGCTTTACATGCATCCAAATATCTGAGGACAATTTCTGGATGAGTATCTGATGAGAAAAGAGGAAAATCTTTCAGAGGAATTTTCCTGGTGGTGATGACTTCCTTAGAGATTAGGGTTGGATCCTTCTTGATGGTCTCAATGATTTTCATCTTCTTGAGATTCTTTGCATTGAGAGGTCTTCCAGCAATAGTTTCTAGATCAGAGATTTCCTGAGCTTCAGTTAGGTGTTCAATCAGCTTATTCTCTGTAAGAATATCTGATATAAGTCTACCTAGAGGAATCCAATCTCTCTTGGTTTTTTCGTCTTCTCTTGTTTCCTTCACACTGTTCTTTAGATGATTAAATAAACAGTGAGGAAGATTTTCTTTGGTAAAGGTGGAGATGAGGTATATAAGATACTGTTGGTCGTTGTTGATGTAGTCAGACGAGCTTGAAGGTTTCCTGTGATAGATACACCCAAGAATGATTCTGGGCCAAATTCTGTGACGATCCTTTAGGTCTTTGATTTTGTTAGAGTGTTGTCCGATGGTGAAGATTTCCTTTGAGATAGTATTTAGATCAGTGCCCTTTTCCATCTCACTGCATCTAATTCCTGATCCATCATGATCAATCAGCTTACCAATAAGATCTTCAGTGATGACAACCTTCTTTCCCATAACATACGAAGTTACTTGATGTTTTGAGACCGATGCAAAAATCCAGAATTCCTTAACGAGTTGAGGAAAAACTGGACCCATTAAGCGATTAAAGTATTTGCTCCATCCTTGAAACTCAACCTCAGGAGTAAGGTCATACCCATTGTCTTTCATGCTTTCAAAATCAACGATGAGCTCACAGAGAACTTCAAGAGAGGCAAAGGGGGTAAGGAGAGTTCTTGAGGGTTCAACGTACCTTTCTTCAATGACTTGGTCAGCTGATTCTTGAGACATTGCTTGTTGAGAGCTTTGTTGAGAGCAGGAGGCCATTATTCACAGACTTAGGGTTTTGGGAACACAGAAACAAGAAATGTAGGCAGCAAAACAAGAAATGCAAATAATACAGAGAAGGCGAAAGAGAGCAAGTGAGTGATAGTGAACGTGTGAGAGTGTTAGAAGTGACATTTATATAAGAGAGACCAAGAATTAAATAGCAATTAAAAACAATAAACATAATGATTAATAGCCGTAATGATTTCTGACAAGGGAGATAGCGTGAGAAATTTTGGGAACAGTTACCGATGTGACTTGGCGCCTCGATATGTCAACACAGACGTTTCAGTTTGCCAGAGTTTGACACGCGTTCATCATCAAAGAAAATCTGGAGCGTAGGTTGACAAGTGTTTGCTAGAGTGAACTTAATGATCTATCCTTGAAATGAAAAGTTCAGATCTTCTGAATAGATTCTGATGCAATCTTTCTTCTCACTTCTGAAGAATTATTGGTCAGATGTTCACAAAAGAAAAGAAGTTCTGAGAGTTAAAAATATAGTAATTACATTTTTCATTATGGACAAACTTTCATACTGAGATTTTTCAGAATGAAATTAAATCTATCTTCAGTAAGGGGTTTGGTGAAAACATCAACCCATTGATGGTCTGTGTCTATAAATTTTAAACAAAGAATTCCCTTCTGAGTATAGTCCCTGATGAAATGATGTTTAATTTCTATATGTTTAGCCCTAGAATGCAGAATAGGATTTTTAGAAAGACAGATGGCAGAAGTATTGTCACAGAGGATAGGGATGTTACTCTCGTAAATGTGAAAGTCTTCAAGCTGATTCTTCATCCAGAGCATCTGAGTACTGCATCCAGCTGCAGCTATGTATTCAGCTTCAGCAGTTGATAGTGCAATGGTGGATTGTCTTTTGCTGGACCAAGAGATTAGGTTGTCTCCCAGAAACTGGCAGCTTCCAGAGGTACTTTTTCTTTCTATTCTGTCTCCAGCAAAGTCAGCGTCACAATATCCTACCAATTTGTATTCTCTGGACTTTCTATAGCAAAGACCAAGATTAGTAGTACCTTTCAGATATCTGAAAATCCGCTTAACAGATGTTAAGTGGGATTCTCTAGGATCTGATTGGAATCTAGCACAAAGACAAATGCTATAGAGAATATCAGGTCTTGAAGTAGTTAAATAAAGGAGGGAACCAATCATACCTCTGTAGAGCTTTTGTTCTACTTTCTTACTAACCTCATCTTTTTCCAGAATGCATGTGGGATGCATAGGAGTTTTGGAAGGCTTACTTTCTGACATTTCAAATTTCTTCAGAAGATCTCTTACATACTTGCTTTGATGTATGTAAGTTCCTTCTGGAGTTTGATTGATTTGAATTCCCAAGAAAAACTTGAGCTCTCCCATTAAGCTCATTTCAAACTCTGCCTGCATAGTCTTAGCAAATTCTTTGCCCAAAGAGCTTTTAGTGGATCCAAAAATTATATCATCTACGTAAATTTGACAGATCAGAATGTGATTTTTAAATGACTTACAGAATAAAGTTGTGTCCACCTTCCCTCTGGTAAAATCATTGTTTAAGAGAAAGTTACTTAGTCTCTCATACCAAGCTCTGGGAGCTTGTTTTAGACCATATAACGATTTCTTAAGTTTATAAACATATTCTGGATGTTTTGTATTTTCAAAACCAGGTGGTTGATGCACATAAACTTCTTCATCAATGTAACCATTTAAAAACGCACTCTTGACATCCATCTGATAAAGAGTGATGTCATTATTTACAGCATATGAAATTAAAAGTCTGATAGATTCTAACCTTGCGACTGGAGCAAAGGTTTCTGTATAGTCTATCCCTTCTTGCTGACTATAACCTTGTGCAACCAGTCGTGCTTTGTTTCTGACAACTTCTCCCTGTTCATTTAGTTTGTTTCTGAAGACCCATTTGGTTCCAATGATGTTGAAGCCTTTGGGTTTAGGAACTAGATCCCATACGTCGTTTCTGGTGAACTGATTCAATTCTTCCTGCATTGCGAGGATCCAATCATTGTCTGTGAGTGCTTCGTCAATAGTAGTGGGTTCTATCAGAGAGACTAATCCCACTAGAGATTCTTCAGTCTTTTTGAATGAGGATCTTGTTCTGATTGGGTCATCCTTCTTTCCCAGAATTTTGTCTTCAGGATGAGTTAGAGACCTTCTGGATTGTCTTTTATGGATGGGTTCTTCAGATTTAGAGTTTCCTTCTGTTGTGTTCTTCTGTTTTTCTGATGATCTGGTTTCAGTGCCTGTTATTTGAACTTCAATTTCTGCAAGAGATTCATCATGCTTTGGCTTTTGAAGGCCAAGCTTATCATCAAATCTGACACAAATGGATTCTACCACACTTCGTGTTTCTGTGTTATATACTCTGTATCCTTTTGAATGTTCAGAGTATCCTAACATGAAACATTTTTGTGCCTTAGAATCAAACTTGTTCAGAGGATCATTAGTGTTTAAGATAAAGCATGTACATCCAAAAGGATGAAAGTAAGAAATGTTGGGCATTCTGTTCTTCCACAATTCATATGGAGTCTTTTCCAGAATAGGTCTTATAGAGATTCTATTCTGAATGTAACACGCTGTATTAACTGCTTCTGCCCAAAAGTGTTTAGCCATGTTAGTCTCATTGATCATGGTTCTAGCCATTTCTTGTAGAGTTATATTCTTGCGCTCTACAACTCCATTTTGTTGTGGAGTTCTAGGACAAGAGAAATCATGAGAAATGCCATTTTCATTAAAAAATGTTTCTAGATTTTTGTTTTCAAATTCCCCACCATGATCACTTCTGACTTTTACAATTCTAAACTCTTTTTCATTCTGAATTTGGTTACAGAAAGTAGAGAATACAGAGAGTGACTCGTCCTTGTGTTTTAAGAACTTTACCCATGTCCATCTGCTATAGTCATCTACGATCACTAATCCATACTTCTTGCCGCTGATGGATGCAGTTTTCACTGGTCCAAACAGATCTATATGAAGAAGTTCTAATGGTCTGGAGGTAGAAACGAAATTTTTTGGTTTAAAAGAGGGTTTGGAAAACTTGCCTTTTTTACATGCTTCACACAGAACATCTGAGCTGAACTTCAGATTAGGAAGTCCTCTGACCAGATTGAGTTTGTTAATCTGAGATATTCTTCTCATACTAACATGCCCCAATCTTCTGTGCTAGACCCATTGTTCGTCGTCAGCAGACAAAAGACATTTTACATTCTGACATTTTAGTTCAGAAAGTTTTATTTTGTAAATGTTGTTCTTTCTCTTTCCATTAAAGAGGATTGTTCCATCTTTCTGACAAACTGCCTTGCAGGACTTTTGATTGAAGATTATATCATAACCGTTATCACTTAATTGACTTATGGATAACAAGTTATGCATTAATCCTTCTACTAATAAGACATTAGATATAGAGGGTAGAGTACTGTTACCTATGGTTCCAAAGCCAATGATTTTACCTTTCTGATTGCCTCCGAAACCTACATACCCTCCAGCTTTAAGTTCCAGACTTTGGAACATATGCTTTCTTCCCGTCATGTGTCGCGAGCATCCAGAGTCCAGGTACCATGATTGGTGTTTGAATCTTGCTGTTAAAGACATCTGCAACATATAGGATTTTATCCTTAGGTACCCACAATTCTTTGGGTCCTTGTTTGTTAGTGTTCACAGAATTCTGATTGAGTTTTGGTTTCTCAATAGAATTTGAAGAGTAAGATTCACTGGTATATTTTATGTCATGTTTGTGTCCATACGTGAAGTGAGAGTTTAAAGGAGAGTGTTTTATGATCATATCATCAACTTGTTTTGGTTTATATGGAGCTTCACCTTTAGGATTAACATAACCTATGCCTTTTCTCCCATTTCTACTAACTCCATAGATCATTGAAGCCATTTTGCTTCTGTCTATGTTTTTAGCTAGAAATTTTTGAAAGTTATAGCCGTAATGTTTTAGAATATTTTCAGAACTAGTGGAAACTACTGAATCAGAATGTTTATGAGATTTTTGAGATTCAAAAGAGTTGAGTTTTGAAATGGTTTCTTTTAACTCAGAATTTTCTGCTTTTAACTTTCTGTTCTCTTCAGACTCAGATACAAGATCGTGTTTCAGATTCTTATATTTGTGCTGAAGTTTCTGATAGTTTTCAAGAATTTCTGACAGACTTTCTTCTAATTGAGATCTAGAAAATTTAGAGAATACCTCTTTAGTTTCTGAGTCAGAGTCTGATTCTAATGAGTTTGAATCATCTGATATGTTGGCCATTAGGGCAATGTTGGCGTGTTCATTTTCTGATTCGGATTCTGCTTCAGAAGATTCTGAGTCATCCCAGGTAGCCATAAGACTTTTCTTTCTTTCCTTGTTAAACTTCTTATTTGGCTTTTCTTTCTGCAGCTTAGGACAATCACTTTTGTAGTGTCCAGGTTCCTTGCATTCGTAACACACCACTTCTTTGTTCTTTGACTTTTTGTGTCCAGAGGATGGTTCAGAATGACTACTTGATCTTCGAGAGTTTCTGAATTTTCTTTGCCTATTTTTCCATAGTTGTTGGATTCTTCTGGAAAGGAGCGATAGTTCATCTTCTTCTGAGGAGCCGCCAGAGCTTTCTTCTTCTGCCTGAAAAGCTTTAGTTTCATATTTATATTTAGATTTAAGAGCAACAGACTTACCTTTCTTCTGAGGCTCATCTTCTTCTAGTTCTATTTCGTGACTTCTCAGAGAGCTGATCAGTTCTTCAAGAGATATTTCGTTGAGGTTCTTGGAGAGCTTTAGTGCCGTGACCATGGGTCTCCATACTTTAGGTAAGCTTCTGATGATCTTTTTGACATGATCTGATGTGGAGTACCCTTTGTTCAGAACCTTCAGTCCAGCAACCAGAATTTGAAACCTTGAGAACATTTTCTCAATTGTTTCATCATCTTCCATTTTGAAGGCTTCATACTTCTGGATAAGTGCCAGAGCTTTAGTCTCTTTTACTTGAGTGTTGCCTTCATGCGTCATTCTCAGCGAATCAAATATGTGTTTGGCTGATTCTCTGTTAGTGATCTTTTCGTACTCTGTGTGAGAGATTGCACTAAGGAGAATAGTTCTGGCCTTGTGATGATTTCTGAAATCTTTCTTCTGTTGATCCGTCATATTTTTCCTTTCGATCTTCTGACCGTCTTTTCCAACAGGGTGAGTGTAACCATCAGTCACCATATCCCAGAGATCGCCGTCGTGAGCCAGAAAGAAACTTTCGATTAGGTCTTTCCAGTAATCAAAGTTTTCTCCGTCAAACACTGGTGGTTTGCCACTAATTTTGTCATTGTAGTTCTGAACGGATTCCGCCATAGTGTTTTTCGTGAAGGATCTTTTATCTGACACGGTTAAGTGTTAGCACCCAGAACCAGGCGCTCTGATGCCAATTGAAGAAACGAAAAAACACAAGAAGGGGGTTGAATGGGGGTTTTTTTTAAAAATTAAAGCAAAAAGGAGACACGTTGGTTATCCTGGTTCGTTTGAACTCAAACTACTCCAGTCCACCCGCCAAGGTGATTTCGCCTCTTTCTCTTGAGGACTTAATCCATTAATCACTTAAGATTACACAGACACAGGGACAACTGTCACTGTCTTCTTGAGTTTTAACCACAACTCGGTTTTCTCAAGGAATTTCAACTTAAAATACTATGCTTCTAATAAGTTTTATCACAACTGTGAGTTGTTACAATATTTTTATCAAATAATGAAAACAAATGAGAAGAGAATACTTGATGAATTGTGAAAGTATGCTCGCAAGTGTGTATTTCATCATCTGCAGGTGCTCCTTTAAATAGATGAGAGTGATTGATCTGTTGGAGATGTGATAGTTATTTTTGGAGATTGACAATAATGCTTTTGAATGCTTCTTTCTAAAAATACAGATCTTGTCTGATTTAATCCGTTGCTTTGTGATACTCATAAATTTTGAGGATAGCGTATCAGAGTCCACATTGATTTGATGCAATATCAGAGTTTCTGGCTTGATACAACTTTGGTGCTGAAGCGTGAGACATCTTTCATCAGAACTTAGCTAGTTTAGATCTAGTGATTCTTCCATATCAGAGTTTCGCTTGATTAGAACTTCGCTCAGATGGGATTTTGTGATGCTTCTATATCAGAACTTCTTTACATTAGAACTTCCCTACATAATTAAAAGAATGAATTAAGAAGCAGCAAGTTCTAACTAATATAGTGTTTGTTATTATCAAAACTATTTGGAATGTAGAATCAATTCTTGTTCTAACATATCATGGGTCAGTAGATGCCTAACCTGGATTTGTTTCGTTCCTTTGTCGTGCACTATATTGACCAGGTGGACTTTGGGGGGACTCTTGGAATTTGCTTCTCTTGCTAGTTCTTTTCTTCTCAACTTTAAGCTATCCTCCAGCCCCTGGTCGCTTTTGACAATCCTAACCCGACCATCTCCAAGGGGAAATTTTATGGTCGAATATAGTGTTGAAAGCGAAGCCTCGAGGGTATTAAATGATGGTCGGCCTATAATGATGTTATAGGATGAAGCAACATTGATTATCAAGTACCTTACTCGGACAGTCTTTACATTATCAATGTTGCCGAAGGTAGTCGGCAATACTAGATGTCCGAGCACTTGAACCTATTCTCTCGAGAATCCTACTAGATTGCCTTTGAATGGTAGTAACTCGGTCGCATCAAGCCCCATTCCTCTGAATGCATTCCAGTACAGTACATCGGTTGAGCTTCCAGGGTTTATTAGTACCCTCTTCACGCTCCGATCCCGTACCTGCACCTTGATAACCATAGGATCATTTTCGTGAGCTAGGACTCCTAGGGAGTCTCGCTCGGAGAATGTTACAACATCTAAGTTTCCTTCTGGTTTTTCTGGGGGCCTCTAGTTTACATGCATAACTGCTCTAGCATATTTCTTTCTGGCTGGACTTGTTCCTTCACCACCAGAAAACCCTCCAGAAATGGTGTTTAGGGTGTGATGGACTGTCTTTGTCTCGTGACCCTCCTTGGCATCTAATCCCTTCTTTAGGGATGACTTTTTTGGTTCCTGATCACTTCGGGGAGGACTTCTCTTGTTATTTTGTGGTCTAGAATCTTTCACATATGTCAATAGATGTTCCCTCTGGATTAGGGCTTCAATTTCTTTTTTCAGCCGCTGACAATCCTTGGTGTGATGTCCCCGTACAAGGTGGTAATTACACCAAGCCTCAGGTTGCCTTCCCATGATTGCGTTGGATCTTTTGGGACATTGAGGCTCAGGTAACAGATTCATGTGGCCAAATTCTTTAAGGATGTCTCCCATGCTTGTATTTAATGGGGTGAGGTCTCTGTTTGGCTCGTACGGGTGTCTGTATGGTCAGGGAGCATGTCGTTCACGCGCATCTCCTGGAGGAATCTCCTTCCTCCTGTTTGACACTTCTTCTTTTCTATTTTTATTTTCATTGTCATCCCGGGCTCTTTTCTCTTGGTTACCCTCTTCTCCTTTTATGTAACAGTCAGCTCGGGTAGTGATCTCGTCCATGCTGATAGCCGGCTTCTGAGCCAACGACTCATTGAATTTCTCGGCTCGCAATCCATGCTAAAAAGCCCACACAAACAGCTCCTGATTTGGATGAGATACTTTGAGGGTTTCCTCATTGAATCGAGCCAGGTATTCCCGTAGTGATTCCGCCTACTTCTGTCGAACATTGAACAATGCAGTCGTGGAACAATGCAGTCGTGGATACCTTCCAGCATTTTCTTATCGAGAAGTGTTGTACTAACTTCTTAGTTAGGTCCTGATAGCTTATGATGGAGAGCCGTGGAAGGCTCATATACCATCTTAAGGCTACATCCTTCAAGGTTCCTACCATAAGTTTTCACTTCAGTGAGTCCGAAGGGGCAACTATGGCCATCTGATTAATGATGGTAGTGACATGCTCCTGAGGATCTGTCTTCCCATCATAAGAAGCTAATGATGGTGCTTTGAAGTTTCCAGATACGTGGTCTTCCCAGATCTCTTGAGAGAGAGGTTGAGGTTCGAGAACCTCCTCCTCACTATCAACGTCAGATTGACTTTGCTGTTGCAGCTCTTTTATACTATCTTGCAGCGTTTCATTCTGTTGTCTCATGGTTTCCAATATATCTAGTAGTTGAGCCATGTCTGTAGGATCTCCCTCAGAAGTCATGTCGTTAGTGAGAGGTGTGGCCTGGGAAAATTTTACCTAGGCCCCGCAGTGGGCGCCAAATGTTCTAGCCAAAAGTGGTTAAATCACAAAAAATGCTAGCTCTCATTCTCCTTGGACAAAGAGAGCTATGTTGTCTATACTGCAGAGTATGTTGAGATGAATATTTGGGGGTTTGAGGGCTGTACAGGTGTTGTATGCTGCCTCAAGATGAATGTCTTGCTTATCCCTCACGTGGGAGCCCCATTATATAGCCTTTTATTAATAAAAGCCATTAAGATAAGTCTATTGGCCTTCTGGAGTTATGTGGCCATCATTTCCGTAACTTCCCTCCATGAATACAGGCTTTGAAGCTTTTGTAACATCCGTATTGATGCGTCGCCACCGTTACAAATGTTGTAGTGGCATTTGATGAGCTCATCACCGGCATCAGTGTCGGGTTGATGGGGTGTGGTACCCGGCCTTGTGAGAACTCGGCCTGGTGGGAGTCGGACTCTCTGACCGGGTCGGGTTGTGTATGAGGCTTGTCTAGCTCTCCTCATTGTACGATTTCTCCTGCTACTACAGTTTAGTCCGTGCTCACCATTATCCGACTACTCAACTCGGCATCAAATATATTTGGCATGTACAAATACAGAAGTACGAACTATTCAAAATGAAGGAAGATGAGGATATTGAGAACATTTTTTCAAGGTTTCAGATTCTTGTCTCAGGCCTTCAAGTGCTGAACAAAGGCTACTCTACAGCTGATCATGTGAAGAAAATTCTGTGAAGTCTCCCTCAGAAATTTAGACCTAAAGTAACAGCTATTCAGGAAGCTAAATATCTGAATACGATGTCTCTTGAAAGTCTAATCAGCAATCTTCCAAGTGTGAGATGGAAATCAGCGGAGATGAAACTTCCAAGAAGTTCAAATCTCTCGCACTGAGATTTGCCTCTGAAAAATCTGGTGACAAGTCCAAAAGATCTCCTAAAATCAGTAAAGCTGATGAATCGTCTGAAGAAGAATCTAATGGAAGATCTGATGATGAAGACATGGTGTGCTTCATTAGAGGGATTCAGCAAATGGCCAGAAGAAGCAGAAGATTTCCTAAAAGTAACAAAAGGATTAACTTCAAAGATGAAGACAACACTTGCTTCAACTGCAACAAACCAGGACACTTCATAAGTGATTGTCCTAAACATCTAAAGAATAGCCAGAGAATAGGAAGTTATCAAAAAGATAATTTCAGAAACAGGTTCAAAAAGAATTTCATGGAAACATAGGAAAAGCTGGAAGAAGAAGAATCAGAAAAGGAAGATAATGTCAATCTAGCACTAATAGCTCACCCATCTGATGAAGGACTTCTATCTGAGTCTGAAAATGAAGATGAGGTATTCTCTTACTCTAACTTTATTTCATGTGCTAACAATCTTCTAGATCATTGCAAGAATCAAACAAATCATATTAAAATCCTTAAAAGAGATAACTCCATTTTAAAAGAAGAATTAAAAGAAGTAAGTATATCTCAAAATGAGTGCTCATCTTTGGGTAAGCATGATCAAGCTTTTCATAAGTTTATTACATCTGGCATTGATCGTACCAAACTTGCTTCTATAATCTATGGAGTCGGAAAATATGAAAAAGAAGGATTAGGATATGATGAAGGTTGCTCTAATACTAATGACTCTTCAAAAGTGTTTCAAAATTCCTGACCATCTAACATTGCTCAAACTGTGTTAAGTATCCATTTTTTTCCTACTGCTAAAGCTATGAATTTAACTAAACCTATTGATCAGAATCTAAAAGGCATTGCTTTAACAGAGCTTGATAAATCAGATGTTCTGATGACATCAATATTCAACACTTCTGAATCACAAGATAAGATCAATTATTTTGTTAAGGTTAAGAATAACTCCAGTCAAAACATTTTGAATCAAAATGATTAGAGTAAAAGTAAACCATCTTACAAAGCATAAGGACAAATTAGGAGAAAATCTGCTAAAACTAACCAGAAAGGACCTATACGTGTATGGGTACCTAAATCTCAAATCATATTTGCTGAAGATATGCCCAAAGAAACAGATGGAATTCCAATCCCGGTACCTGGACAGTGGCTGCTCACGACATATGACATGAGAAAGGCGTATATTCTAAACCCTGAATCTGAAAGAGGAAGGAAATGTGGGTTTTGGAGGTGGCCAGAAGGGAAGGATCATCGGGACAGGTACCATAGGTAATTCTCAAACTTTTATTAATAAGGTATGGCTTGTAGATGGCTTGAAACATAATCTACTCAGTGTAAGCCAGTTGTGTGATAATGGTTGCAATGTATTGTTTGACAATGAATTTTGTTCTGTTATCAACTCTGATAAAACTGTATTATTCAAAGAGAAAAGAAAAGGGAATGTTTATAAAATCAATCTTTCTGAATTGGCTATTCAAAAGGTCGTTTGCCTAATGAAAATGAGTGATGAAAAATGGGTCTGGCACAAAAGGTTAGGTCATGCTAACTAGATATTAATCTCTAAACTTTCCAAGCTAAAACTCGTTAAAGGACTGCCAGATATTGATTATCACTCAGATGCTCTTTGTGGAGCATACCAAGTTAGAAAGATTGTAAAAAATTCTTTTAAAAACAAAAACATTGTCTCTTCTTCTAGACCCTTGGAGTTATTTCACATTGATTTATTTGGTCCTACTGGGACTGCCTTAATCAATGGAAAGAAATATGGTTTGGTCATAGTTGATATTTTAGAAAATGGACTTGGATGAAGTTTCTCAAATCTAAGGATGAAACATACGAAGTGTTAACACCTTCTGCATTCAAGTACAATCCGAGAAGGAATTAAAAATTCTAAAGGTCAGAAGTGACCATAGGGGTGAGTTTGAAAATGAATCATTTGATTCCTTTTGTGAAAAATATGGAATTATCCATGAGTTCTCTTCTCCCAGAACTCCACAGCAAAATGGAGTTGTTGAGAGAAAGAATATATCTCTGCAAGAAATGGCAAGGATAGTGATTCATGAAAATAAACTCCCTAAGTACTTGTGGGAAGAAGTTGTTAACACTGCTTGTTATATTCAGAACAGAATCTATATCAGACCAATTCTGGATAAAACATCGTATGAGTTATTCAAAGGTAGAAGACCTAATATCTCGTATTTTCATCAATTTAGATGTACAGGTTACATCCTGAATAACAAGGTCTACCTAAAGAAATTTGATGCTAAAGCTCAGAAGGGTATCGTTTTAGGATACTTTGAATGCTCAAAAGCATATAGAGTGTATAGCTCAGAAACTAGAATGGTTGAAGAGTCTATGCATGTTAAATTTGATGACAATTTACCTGACCATAACAAGTCAGAGTATTTGGTTCAGAATGATTTCTCAGCAGGTTTTCAGAATCATGAAGAACAATTTGTAGTATATGTCCCTAAAGAAAGGGATGTAGATAATGGTACTCCAAAATCTGTCATTATAACTGAAGATTTACCAGAAGCTACAAAAACTGAAGTTACTCCAATTGGCCCTACTACTACTGATTCAGTGATTTCTCACAATGGCAAAAAAGCCTCTGTTTAACCTAAGAGATCATTTAAGTATAAAGCATCTCATCCAAAAGAGCATGTCATTGGCAGTAAAGACGAGCCATTGAGGACCAGATCTACTTTCAGAAATGATTACTCAATGATAAACTTTATTTCACTAATTGAGCCTTATTATGTTGATGATGCCTTAACTGGTAATGGTTGGATCTTGGCTATGCAAGATGAACTAAATCAGTTTCAAAGGAATGATGTGTGGGATCTTATTCCAAGACCACAAAAGATAAACATCATTGGGACCAAGTGGGTTTTCAAAAACAAACTTAATGAACTTGGTGAAGTTGTTAGAAATAAAGCTAGACTTGTAGCTCAAGGCTATAGTCAGCAAGAGGGAATATACTTCTTTAAAACCTTTGCTCCTGTTGCAAGGTTAGAAGCCATAAGACTGCTTCTCTCTTATACCATCAACCATGACATAATTCTATATCAAATGGACGTGAAAAGAGATTTTCTGAACGGAGTTATTACTGAAGAAGTGTATTTCAAACAACCTCCAGGATTTATAGATTTAAAGCATCCACACCATGTCTACAAGCTTAAGAAATCACTCTATGGTCTTAAGCAAGCTCCAAGAGCTTGGTATGAAAGACTGAGTAATTTTCTGCTTGAAAATGGTTTTGTTAAAGGAATGGTTGACACTACACTATTCAGGAAAACTTTGAAAGAAGAAATCTTGATTGTTCAAATTTATGTTGATGACATAATTTTTGGTTCCACTAATGCTTCTCTCTGTCAAGAATTTGCCAAGATTATGCAGGCTGAATTTGAGATGAGCATGATGGATGAAGTAAAATACTTTTTTGGAATTTAGATCTGTCTGAAGTCTGAAGGCATTTACATTCACCAGTCTAAATATACAAAAGAGCTCTTGAAAAAGTTCAATATTGATGATTGCAAAGTCATGTCCACTCATATTCATCCTACATGTAATCTTGGTATTGAAGAATGCAGTTCTAAATTAGATCCAACAAAATATGGAGGTATGATAGGTTCCTTACTTTATCTCACTGCTTCTAGACCTGATATCTTATTCAGTGTATGTTTATGTCCAAGGTTCCAAGCAGACCCTAGAGAGACTCACTTAACTGTTGTTAAGAGAATCTTTAGGTATTTGAAAGGAACATTAAATCTTGTACTGCTTTCTAAGAAGTCCTCAGATTATAAACTGATTGGATTCTATGATGCTGACTATGTTGGGGATAAAATTAAAAGGAAGTCCACCAGTGGCTCCTGTCAATTTATAGGTGAAAAACTTATCTCTTGGGGTAGTAAAAGATAAGCAATTGCTGTTTTGTCCACAGCAAAAGCAGAATACATTTCAGCTGCTAATTGCTGCACTCAACTACTTTGGATGAAATATCAACTTGAAGACTATCAGATTTTTGGAAACAAAATTCCTATTCTTTGTGATAATACTGATGTTATCTGTCTAACAAAGAATCCAATACAGCATTCTAGGACCAATCATATTGAAATCAAATATCACTTTATAAGGGATTGTGTTCAGAAGGGTGTAATAGATTTTCAGTTCATTGATTCTGAACATCAATTGACTGATATATTTATAAAGCCCCTGGCCATTACCTAATTTGATTTCATCAAGAAAAATTTGAACATGGTTCATATGGCAGAATAAATGTTTGTCCTCTACATGATGTATTGGAAATATTCGTTGGAGTTTGTTAGTAGTCAGTTGAATTACTTCTGATAGTTCCTTTAGTATGGTCTTTAAGTCTAAATTGGGATATAGGATCTCTCTCTTCCTTGACTGCTTTATTCAAAGAAGACAGTAATAAGTTAATTCCTTGTTATGTGCTTTGAGTTAACAATTGGACTATTTCTTGAGTTCTGATAAAATAAGAATCCTTGTCTTAACACTCCGATCAAAATTTTGAAATTCTGATCTAATAGTCAGATGCCTATAAAAGTTCTATAAAGACTTAAAAAGACATGACTATCACTTATTTTTCAAAATCTACTCTAAAAATTTGGGTTCATTAAAAAGGAGTGTTCTGACAAAGATTCTAACTTGTTTTTGTTCAGACTCATAAATGTCCAAACATTTTAATGCATACTTTCTTATATTCTAGCATTATATGTGTTAAGTTGCGAAGTTGTTTTCTTTTTTTATCTCATTGATTATCTTCGACATAAGATAATTCTGTGAAATCACTTTTCTTCATCTTAGTATTTCTTCTTACAATAATGTCCTGGTAATTCATTAAAGAAGAAATTTTTTATTTAGATTTTCTTAAGAAATATACAGCTGACTTCAACGAATTGACGACGAATTATCCTTCACAAATTTGTTCAGATAATCATTTTCAAAAATGAGATGAATACTCTCTGATCTTGTGAAAGACTTTTTGGGTCAATGCTCATATTCATCAGAATGAGCAAAATGATTAACTGATTTTGTCTGTTGTTTTGTTGAAAACTTCTAGTATACCAACAGATCAGAAAATGATTTACAAATCATATTGGTAACAAAGGCCCTTCTGAAAGTCCTTCTACTCTTAATCCTATGGCAAAAGTCTGGTACCAAGTTATTGGGAATATTCTAAGGCCTGGAGAAAAGAGGACAGGATGACTTTTTCTAATGATAAACCATTATTCTTGCTAAAGTCTTTTTCTTTCTTCTCTCTTTTTGATTGATGACAAAGGGGGAGAATGGATTGAGTTTTTTGTTAGTAATGGTTCCGAATGTGGTTAGTAATTCTATTTTGGGGGAGTTGACGAATCTCACCCTTGGAGTTGGTTTATTATTCTGTATGGAGAAGAGCTTACAAACCTCAACTCTTAGACTTTAACAGATAGGACTTAGGGGGAGCTTACAAACCTCACCTCTTAGACTGTTTGACTCAGGGGGAGCTTACAAACCTCAAACCCTGAAAGTTGTTGAGTAATTAATCTGCTTCTGATTGCTTTTCAAAATACATAATGTTGTCATCATCAAAAAGGGGGAGATTGTTGAAACAAGTTTAGTTCATACCATGTATCCTCCAAGGTTTTGATGATAACAAAGTATTTGAAAATCAATTAGTATTTCTAACTAGCTAGTTTGTGTGTACATAAATATATTTACCTGATGGAACAGGTTCTGACACTGAAACGACTTTGGTTCGGTTCTGATCATGCTAGTACACTCTAGCTCAGAAGCGTGGTATGCTACCTCTGATGCTGAGTAATGTCAAGTCAGTTCTGCAAACACGGGACTCAAGATTTATTAACATTATCTTATACAGGTTGTATTGTACTTGAATCATAGTTGTATCGTCTGGACAAAGGCCTTGTTTCTTGGAAATCCTTGTGACTAAGGTTCCAACACATGCTTTATTGGAAAAGAAGTTGTACTAGAAGATTTGATTTGTTTGTAGCCGATGAAGATGCCCCAACGTCTCTATTTCTTTGGATATAAAAAGCAGTTGAAGATTTGAATATCATTAAGAAATAACACTGCAATACAACTGAGAAATACACGCACTATTATCAGAGAGCTGAGTCTGTTTTAGAGTTCTTATTCTTGTGTTGATTAAGAATCTTTGTAAAAGTGTGTTGTATTATTAAACACCTCTGATATTTATCAAGTGTTGTTGTAAGTTATTCCTTCTCTAAAATTTATGTTTATATAAAAGTCTTTGACACGAGCTCTAAGCATAGGTGAAAGTTTTAGACACGAGCTCTAAGCACAGGTGAAAGTCTTAGACACGAGCTCTAAGCACAGGTGAAAGTCTTAGACACGAGCTCTAAGCACAGGTGAAAGTCTTATACACGAGCTCTAAGCACAGGTGAAAGTCTTAGACAGGTGGTCTAAGCAAGATAAGTCTCGGTCAGGAGCTGATTGAGCAGAGGGAAGTCTTAGACATAAGCTCTAAGCAAGTGAAGTCTTAGACACGAACTCTAAGCAAGGGAAGTATTGGATAAGTGGTCTGAGAAGAAAAAGTCTTATATAAGTGTGCATAAGCAAGTGTAATCTAGTTGATTATAGTGGAAAATCTCTTGCTTGGCAAGGGAACTGGAGTACTCTCAGTTAGAAGAGGAACCAGGATAACTATTATGTGTTCCTTGCTATTTTTACTTTACTTTTGTCTCTATTTCCGCTGTACCATATCAGATTCTAAACTCAGTTTTTGGAATCTGAACATTGGTTGAGAAGTAAATATAATTTTTGCAAAACATAATTCAACCCCCCCCCCCCCCCCCCCTTCTTGTGTGTTTTTCTCTCCTTCAAATACACCTACATCATGAAAAGAAACATCTTTTCCAACACCTTTTGGGTAAGACTGATAACATGTAACATGTACGGACTCCTCAATAATAAGAAATCTCTTTTTATAAGCCCTATACGCTTTACTAGATTGTGAGTATCCTAAGAAGATACCCTCGTCAATTTTTGCATTGAATTTACCAAGATTATCCATTCCATTATTCAAAATATAACATTTACATAAAAAAAATGTGTTGATGAGAAACATTAGGTTTCTACCTCTAAGTAGTTCATAGGGGGGTTATCTAAAATAGGACATACGAGAATCATATTCATGACATAACAAGTCGTGTTAATGGCGTCAGCCCAAAAATACTTTAGCAAATTACCTTCATTAAGCATAGTCCTCACTAACTCCTCTAAAATCTGATTTTTATGCTCCACAACACCATTTTGTTGTGGAGTTCTAGGAGCTGAAAACTTATGCTCAATGCCATGTTTGTCACAATACTTCTCAAAGAGGTGATTTTGAAATTCTCTCCCATGATCACTTCGGATAGAAACGATTTTCAAATTCATTTTATTTTGGAATAATCTAGCAAATTGTTTAAAAACCTGATAGGTCTCATCTTTACTAGATCAAAACAAAACTCAAAAAAATCTTGAGTAATCATCTACAATAACAAAACCCAACAAAATCTTGAGTAATCAAGGACCAAAAAGGTCCATATGGAGAAGCTCAAGAGGTCTCGAGGTAGAAACAATATTTTTCTATTTAAAAGAGATTCTAGTTTGCTTCCACATTTGACATGCTTCACATGGATGGTCTTTAGTGAACTTAATTTTAGGTAGACCAATTACTAAATCTTTTGAGACTACTTTGTTTAGTAAGTCAAAGTTGAGGTGAGTTAGGCGTATATGCCATAACCAAGAGTTTCACTCATGGTAGCTATACACTTAGTTCCAACCATGAATACCTCATATAAATTAAGCTTATAAGTATTATTAACCCTCAAGCCTTTAAACATACATTCCTTATTTTCATCATGCACAAATAAGCAACAATTATTTGTAAAATTAACTTTAAAACCCTTGTCACAAAGTTGACTAATACTTAAAAGGTTATATTTTAGGCCATCGGCTAGCATAACATTGGAGATAGTAGTAGATTAGGGATTACCTACACTACCTTTTCCAATTATAGCTCCTTTGTTATTGTATCCATAAGTTACTAACCCCTTTTCCTTTTGCACAAAGTCAATGAAGAGAGATATGTCACTCGTTATGTGCCTTGAACATCCACTATCAAGACACTATATATTTTTGGTGGAGTCCAGACATTCAACCTGTGGAATCAAATAAAGGAATTAGGTACCAATTTTCATTAGGTCCTTTATAGTGAGTGAAATCAAAGTTGCATTTGGGCAACCATTGAATAGCTCCTTTAAGAACCAAAAGTTTCCTAAATTTTCACCTTTCAATAGCATGGCCTTTCAGGCAACAATAATGACAAGATATGTTTTTATGAGATGTGTTTTTGCTATTTTAGTCCATGAAAATATATATGCTTTTTATTCACATGATTCAAGGATTTTCAAGCTCTGAAGGATCAATAGCAAATGCAATCTTAGGTTGTAAGGCATCATCCAATTTGACTTTAAGAGATTTTAACTTTTCTTGTATATTATGACAATGTTCACAACTAAACCTAGGAAGTTTTATATCCTCATTCTTGTCACTTTGAAAATCTATCATAGATTTCTTAATAGCTTCAAACTTCCTTTCGGATTCTAACACTTTAGCTTCCAAATTTAAAATTACTTTTTCATGTGAAGCTAACTTGTTAAAAGCTCTTAAGACCTCTCTATGAAGATCTTCAAAGGATTTTTGTAATTTGGAATAGGATAATTCATTAATAGATTCAAGCTTAGAGAGACTTACTTTTTTCTTTTTCTTTCTATTTGCCATAAGGCAAATTCCAGCCGATTCAACACCTTAAGTTGTTCTTTCATCACTAGTGGAGTCACTTGCACTCTCCCAAGCCGCAAAAGCTCTTCTAGATTTGCTCGATTTCTTATGATGACTCTTTTCTTTGTCTTTCTTCCACATAGGACATTCCGGTCTATAGTGACCAACTTCACCATAATGATAACAAGATCTTATAAGATTACTCTTCCTATCCACATCATCCTTTAAGGAGTTTGTTAACCTTTTAAATTTGGCTATGTTCTTATCGGAGTGTCTAACTTCATTCCTCCTAATATACCTTTGGTATCTTTTAACAAACTACCCCATATCCTCATCATAGGAATCCTTGTCATCTTCACTTTCACTATCACTTAGATTATAATTTGAGGACTTTGAGCTAGAAGTCTTTAGAGCTATTGACTTATTCCCTTCTTTCTTTTCTTTGTCTTTCTCCTTCTTCACCTTCTTTTCATGTTCTTTTTTATATTTTTCTAAGCAAGTGAGTTCTTGCTCATGCTCTTCCAAATTACCGAACAAAGTCGTGAGATCAAGCACTTTAATATCATTTGCCTCTTTGATAGAGGTGACCTTGGGTTGTCATTCCCTACTTATACATATCAACACTTTGTTAGTAGCAATCTCGTCGGAAATAGGCTTACCTAGCACATTTAATCGATTGATAATATGTGTGAACTATTTTCGCATTTCCGCAATGGTTTCACCATGCTCAATACGAAATAGATCAAACTCTTGATTTAATGTGTTGATCCTAGCTTTTTTGACATTATTAGTACCCTCATGGGTAACCTCTAATGCGTCTCACATAGCCTTGGCAGTCTCATAATGAGAAACACAATAATACTCATCAACAAACTGATGTGAGAATATTTTTCAATTTCCAATCATGTGACCACAATTTCCAATCATTAGCATCCCATTGTGATTCCGGTTTGGTAATGTAACACCTTCATCATTGGTCATGGTTATTTCATTTGGACCATTTTTTATGGCGTCCCATTTACCTTTGTCAACGGAGTTGACATGAATACGCATACAAGCTTTCCAATAGACATAATTTTCGAAGGTGAAAATTGGTGCTCTATTATACACTCCATTAGGTTCGGTAGCCATTCTTCTAAAAAACAAATCTTAGAACGGAATTAACCGGAGATCGTGATACCACTTGTTAGACGATAGACTTCGATCTAGAAGGGGTGAATAGATCACAAATTTAAAAACAAACTTTTGGAACAAAATGGTTTTCAAAAGTTTTATGGCACGGCGGAAACAACCCGAATCCAATCGTCTAACCAAACCTATTATCGAAAAGCTAGGATATGCATAAAGTTACACAATTGAATGATAATGAACATATATTGTTCAACAACAATTAATCACAAGCAATTAAATGCTAAGCTACACGCAGAGCTTATTTTCAATGATCAAAAATCAAAGAAAAGCACTAAAGATAATTTATCGAACACCTTGTGTGTAATCGATAACGTTTGGAAATTTAATTTAATTTGTTTATGTTAAAGCCAATCACAATCAAAGTTATTATGTTTATATCAACAAATTGTAATTCAAAACGTAATCAAAAATTTGATTTGCAAACGAATTGATCAAAACAACAATAAATTCGATAATTTGCAAGAACAAAAAATTATAGAGAGAAAGAGAGAGACACGAGGATTTGTTTAGGAAGTTCCCCAATCGGCCTTGCTATGGGTATGTCTCCCCTCAATTCGAATTTGAATTGAGATAGTTACAATTAACCTTACTTTGCAAACAATGTATATACAAGAGATGAAGAACTCTAACCCTACAAACCATGTGGTTTATTGTTGATTCTACCACTTCCAAAACCCTTTATCAAAGTTTGATCAAGTAACCAACAATGTTGCTTCAATCCACCAGTTCTTGTTACTACCTTGTAGGACCTCCCGTCTCAAGGTTTTCGCTCGGTCGGATTAATTCCAAGCACACACCTGTTGAACCCAAGATTCACGAACACGATCCACCGTCTCACGCTACTCCCTCGTAAGGTTCCACCTTATCCCAAGGCCTTCACTCGATCAGATCCATATTTACGTTATCTTTTCCAAAACCTTCAAATCCTCAATGATCTTGAAGAAAAACCCCAGCTTGGTTTTCTTATTTGAAACACACAAAGAACTCAACCCAATATTCTTGGTTACACCAACCTAATTGGATGTTATCAACACTAATCTAGATGGTCACCTAATCAAAAAATGATTACGTGTAGTTTGATTGTGTGTATGCATAGAAGAGAGGTTGAAGATGATGAGTTTGCTTTGTAATTTTGGTTTCGTTTAGGTTTTACACTAGTACCTTGCTAGAAAATGATGCATGTGTATGTATATATATGTTGATATATGTATGAGATATATGAAGGAAAAGAGATGCAAATGGATGGAGGAAAAATAATTTTTTTGAAAGAAGACCTCGTGTGTGTCGACCTATGAAAGCAATAGGTTGGCATATCAATGCAATCAGGTCAGCCTGTGAAGATCTTAGGTCGACCTATGAAGGTTCTTGTGTCGACCTTTTGTTGACCTAAGTGAGTCACCCTAAAGGGAGTGGCTACAGGATTTATTATTGATGCATGAGTGTCGACCTAAGATGGCTATGTGTCGACCTATACTGAAGTTCAAACTTCTATAGGTCGGCCTAAACATGTATGTGTCGACCTATGGTGTATTGTTTTCACAAAAACTTGTTTTTCAATGCATGTATGATGTATAATCATTTTTCTAAACCATTTTAATGCTTCCTAATACTAAGATGCTCATCTAGAATCAGAGGGTACCGTCCAATATACATTAACGCTACATTATACTAGTTTTGACATCATTCAAAATACACTTAACGGAAAGTAGCACTCACAAAGTTGAATCCTGGTGGTTCTACTCTAAGACATAGGTGCTTTCAAGATTAACCTTCCACCTGAGTCGAGAACTCTCATCATCTTGTCTTTGATCGACACCTTGTATTTCTTTTCGACCAACTGTAACACCCCATTTCTACCCGGCGGATAAGTAATAAAATTAGAGTTTTCATTTTAAAAATTCTTCAACATAAACAGGATGTCACATTTTCAACAGAAAACAACTTCATGTTAATGACAAATAATTCAGATACATAACACTGATTCGGATGAACTGATAACAACCGGAATTATCCTTTTGAAACCAAAACAACTTTTATTAATAAGCGGCTTCACATAATTCAACTTATAATGACATAACCTCATGTCCAACTCAAAACAACTTTGAAACAACAATTCTTTAATAACAACAATTTAAGATTCAACTACTAAGACAATAACGACAAATAAACAACAATTGTTCATCCCCCCGAGTGCTACGTATCAGAGCAAGACCAACTCGAGCTAATAGCATCTAAGACTTCACATTATACCTCAACTTCTGCAGCTATTCTTGAGTACCTGCTCAGTTACCCATAATAGGTAACATCATTACAGAAGGGGTGAGATATCGAATTTTATAAACAAAATATGATAATTAATATGCTAGATTAGAATCATATAAATTCCACCGCTTCATACGACCGTCATGCAACAACCAGAAATAAACAACTTAATAGCAACCCCAACTTGTATTGACAGCAAATAACAACATATAACAACAACTTATATAAAAGATGCAAATTATAGTAATAACAACATATATAACATCAGCTCACGACATTAGTAATTTATCTCAAGCAACAAGACACAGCAACAACAACTTATAACAAGCAACAACTTCACAACAACGGCAACTTCACAACAACAACGAATCAAGAACAACAGCAACTTCACAACGACTCAAAATGTGACACAACTATGCACATGCATGTGGTACCATCGAAGTAAAACTCCCAACTTAAACATATGCCAGGTTATCGAGGCATTTCAACAAGGCATAAGCCTTCAACGTGGTGCCATCAAGGCCAACTTAATCAATGCCATCACGGCCAACATGGTGTGAGCATACAGCCCCGACTCATGAATGCAATGTATGCGACAATTATCAAAGGCATACAATCAACTACGTCATCAACAAGAATAACCAGAACAGCAACAACGAAAACAACAACGAAAACATGCATCAATAGCATCAACTTAATCCCGACCTACAACTTAATCAACAACAACACAACTTAAACAACATTGGTCATTCGACCTACAACTTAATCAACGACAACACAACTCAAACAACATTGGTCATAAGACCTGCAACTTAAATACTTCGCCCGTAAATCGGGACAATACAACTTATCCAACTTTGCCTGCAATTCCACGCGTTCAACTTAATTCAACAAAACAAACCGACTAAAATCACCTACTAATTATTACGAACTACCTCGACAATTTTCGTTAAATTTCGGACAATTCTACTAAAACCGGTTAATTATTTTTCTGGTAAAGGTTGTAATATTTCTACTCTACTTTAACATTATTAAGACTATTCTGGGATTGTTGTAATACAAATTCTGCTATATAATTACTCACTACTACTGCTATTCCATTATTCCCACAGTTACTGCTTGATTAGCTAATTTGACCACTTATCTTTCTACCCAGTATTTCTGCTACTGATACATATACATCCTGCTATTCACCTGACTAGGCATTACAATTTATTCCTGCAACTCATTAATTCACTTAGTTGCTAATTTATTTTACTACTGATATTACTTATGGTTATTGTAGAATACTGGCTTTACTGACTTGTTCTACTAATACCTTATTCCAAAACTCCTAAAAGTACTATTATACTAATAATAATACTAAATTATTATTAACTATTAATAATATTAATTATACTAATGAAATATTATATAATATAAACTGTTAACTATTTAATTAAACTAACAGAGAAAACAAAGTAAAAAAAGTGAAGCATGGCATAGCTATGGGACGGTCGTCCCTAATAATAATATTAGATTATTAATAACTATTACTAATATGTTAGTAATAAATATATATATATTGTAAAATGGTTCAGTATATAGGGAAAGCATAAAGGAGGCGCCCACCTCAATACTTGGAGGCCCTCGCCTCCTTCCTTTAATTAAATGGGGGTGCTCACCTCCAATTGCTCTGAGGCCCCCGCCTCCATTGCTCTGAGGCCCCCGCCTCCAATTCCTCTGAGGCCCCCGCCTCCATTTCCTATTCTTCTTCTTTCTTTAATTTCCTTCAGTATTTCCATAATTTCTCCATCGATTTTACACCAACCCACTATATAACGCAACAACTTATTTTCCTTCAATCAATTATTTCGGCCAACAACGTGGAAGCAACAACATGACAGTTATCTCAACACAAGGTAATTTCCAGCAACGTATCCATAGATATCAGATAAATTTCAGAGACAGCCACAACAAATCAACACAAACAGCAACGATCAATTTTTCTTTTTATGAAAACAAAATATCACCGAAACCACAAACAATTCCATGGCATCAATTTATATAACCTAACCCCACATAGAAATTATCATAATCCCGTTTATAAGATTCGAACCACCCTTACCTTGGATTGAAGGCAGCTCGACAATCGATCGGCTTCCGGAAATTCGACGCCGGTAGCGGTTTCTCTCTCGTTTCCAACTTCTCTCACGTTCTTCCAAATTCCTCGTGTAACTTCTGTCTGCAACTTGTTTCACGATCTCCTTTGCTTCAACTTCCAAAAACCCCTTTTTCCAACAAAACTTAATTTATTTTCTTAAATTCCTTTTAACCAAATAATAATAATAATAATAATAATAATAATAATAATATTATTATTCTTTAATGGGTCAACTAATCCACACCACCAAATTGCTATATACCACTCCCACACTAAATCCAATTAAATAAACAATATTCTAAATTAATATTATCTTCAATATTAATTTCTCCGATCCAACCGACTAATAATCCAACTTTAACTTAATAATCCAAATACGCCTCTTAAAATAATATTGACAAATCCAACTACTCCGATTAATTCTCAAACTTCATCTAAATCCAATAATTAAATCCTTCAATAATTTAATTAACTAATTAATTAAATTCAGGCGTTACACCAACTGCCATATGCTGAGAAAATTACTTTTCATGTCTAATATGTACAATACATTGGAAATTACTGACCTCTTGCCATCTTTCCTTATAATCAGAACGTCACCAAAACCTTCAGCTGCTAGAGTATTATCATTTGCAAATTTCACCATGTTCTTCATTGACGGTTTTATGTTGACAAACCAATCCTTCCTACTAGTCGTGTGTTATGAGCATCCTGAGTCCAAGTACCATTGGTCCTAGAATCTTTCTTCATCTTTTGTTGTGATCATCAGCAACATCTCTTCTTCATGCTTTGCAAACTTTGCATCATTTTCTTGATTCTTTTATTTTTCAGGGCAATCACTAGAGTAGTGACCATACTTCTGACAATTGAAACACTGAATGTGACTTTTGTCAGGTTTTCGACCACCACCTTTTCCTCTACCTGCTGCACCACCTTTTTGGTTGCTTTGGTATGAGGACTTTCTCTGATTAGACCAACCTCCTCTACCTTTCCAACTTCCTTTGTCCTTCTTTTCCTTTGCTAATTGCGCTTACAAATCCGCATCACTTTTCGACTTGCATGAATCTCTTTCAGTCATCCTTTGTTCATGAGATTCAAGCGTCTCTTGAAGTTCTTCCTTTATCAAACTTGACAAATATTTAGACTCTTTTATGGATACTAACATGTGGTCGAACTTTGGAGCCAATGATCTCAAAATCTTTGCAACAACTGGTCTTGATGTCAACACTTTTCCACATGCCTTGATTTGATTCACCAGTTGTGTAACCCTAGTCAAAAAATTTGTTATGCTTTCACTTTCTTCCATCTAAAGCAATTCATACGTCATTTTGTGATTTTGTAACCTCACCACTTTCACCTTCTATGCACCTCCAAACGATTTCTCCAAGATTTCTCATGCTTCTTTTGATGATTCTACATTATTAACCTTTTCAAAATTGTTTGGATCAACACATTGATGAATTATAAAGAGGGCTTTATAATCTTTCTTCAATTATTTGTATGCAACTTTTTCTTGATCCGACGCGCTTTCTGCAAGTGGCATTACTCCTTCCTTCACAAAGTCCCAATGATCTAGACAAGAGAAAATCACTTTCATCTGTTTGCACCAATTTTCATAATTCTGACCCTTCAGAATTCGGAGACTCGCCGTAAAATATCCATTTGGATGATTCATCGCCATTGTTATTGCTTCCCATGAATCGCTCAGCCAGTGTTCTATATACTAGATGTTGAAATTAAACCCAAGACTTTGAGTAATTCTGAATCAATCTTGATGAACAACATTCAATCAACCGATCAAATTCCCTCTTGTTCTTCACTCTTCACTCGAGTGAATCAACCAACCTTGGTTGTAAGATTGTTCTCTACACAATGACGATGAAAGAAAAAAAATTTGGTAAGGAAGAAGATTAGGGTTTGACAGAAATTGGGGAAGAAGAAGATGATTTATGCATAGTCTCTCTCCGCCCGCAACCTGTGGAAAATCTCGTTAATTTTGCAACCGCAAGTGATTACAAGATTATTATTCAAAATAGGGGTTACTCCCTCTATTTATAATTGAGTTGGCTTGCTCCTTAAGTTAAAGCCCAAACATTACAAAAGTCTAAAAATATCTATTTTGGTCTAAGTCGAAATCCTATGTCAAGCAACCTGCGCGTGACACTTCGACATCTAATACTACTTGACACACACTACATGTTTCGACACTTCCTTATTTCTGCCAAGCACTACCTGCTTCGACACAAGGAAGTACAATATCAACACAACTAACTTATAAATGTAAAATGACATAAAATATTTAATACATATTCATTTTAGTTTAAATCAAAATAAATTATAAAGGATAAAAGAGGGTTTTTGTTAAAATAATAAAGATAAGAATGGTAGAAAAGATGATAAGCTATAAGCAAAAACGTTATTTAAAATAACGTCTGAAAATTAAGCTATAAACTAATAAAATAAATTATAAATTCATGATAAAAAGACTGTTACCAAACTGATTTAAATTGTCATACAAATTTATAAACTATAAATTATAAGCGCGAAAATATGATTTACCAAACAGAACCTTCATAAATCATTAAACCATTTTCATGCATTTCTAAAACAACTTCTTTACTACACAAGGATGACAATAGACAAAACGTTATATAAAAATTTACAAAAACATTACTACACAAGGATGACAATAGACAAAACGTTATATAAAAATTTACAAAAACATTTTATCACCATTATCTCCAAAATGACTATAGAAGAAAATATCAAATAAAATGGGGTAAACGAAACAACCAAGAGAGAAGAAACCGAAAGAAAAAGGTATTGAAAGACAAGAGCTATATAAAGCTTGGTTATTGAATTGTAAGACCCGAAAAGAGATGTTGACTTGTGGGTTAATTAGGATGAATTGTAAATGTTATTTTGTATTTTTTTTTAACTAGCATTAATGGTTTTTTCTCCTTGTAAGAGAGGTTGCTAATAAAAAATGTAAAAGGTATCACAAGTGCAAGTTCTATGTTGAAAAAAAGGATGAATGTTTGCACATCACTTGCACGTTAGATTATTCTAATAAAAAATGCAATCACGTTTGTAATTTATGGTTTGATTTCGTTCATGCGTTCTCATGGCAAAGTGAAACCGAACAACTTGTTTGGAGAATAGAGTTTGGTTGCAATTGCATAGTGGAGATTGCGACATATAATTAAGGTTTGTTTGTTTTAATTTTTAAAAAATTAGTTTTTATAGTTATATATTTTTGTGTAAAAAAATTACAAAAAATTATTTATAAAAATTTTACATAAAAATTTGGTTTGTATGATTATTTTTTAAATATTATTTTAAATGTTTTATCTTTATAACTATTTTTGATTTCATTGCAATATTTTATTTTAAAATATTTTAATTTATTTAAATTTTACATAAATATTGACTGCTAAAATATACATCTAATGAGAAAAAAGAATATCCATTAGCCGTGTAAAGTATTTTTGTACCGTCATAATGAGAGGTATATATCTCGCTAAATCAAACGAAATACTTATATGATTTAGTAAATTTAAATTTTTTGATTGAATCTATGTAATATTGATTTATATCGAAAGTACACTTTTAAACTTTTTTAAATTATTTAAAACTTTGAATAAGTAATTATTATAATAATGTAAAATAACTTAGGGTCATGTGTATTGTTTTATACTTCTTTTCTTATAGTAAACAATTCTCATATAAAATAATTTTTTAAATTTTTACATAATAATTATCCATGTCTCCATGTTACTCATTTTATCCATTTTATGAATTATTATCCTATTTATTGATATTTTTTACGTGTGGAAAATTAACATGAGTCCAGGATTAATATTTATCATTCAAACGTTTTCAAATGATTTTATAACATGCAATTAAATAAAAACAGCCGTGGTGATTATGATTTTATAACATGAATGATGCTATGAACAACATGCTACAATAGATTCTACGTGTGGTGACTATGGTTTTTGCAGGTAGAATTGCTCTGAAACTGAATTTTAAGGAAAATTAAATGAATGAACAGTTGATTTTTCTCTTTTTAGAGGGTATCAAGCAACTCGTATCTTATGTCTTTGCACAACTACTAATTTAAGTGAGTTTTTCAAATTTACAAATGTTATTTTTTATACTAAAACTCTTTAAATGGGTTAGTGATTTGAATTCATCATTTAAAGGTGAATGATGTTGCAAATTTTCTAATTTGATTGCATAGTGTTATCAACTGAACTGATTTAAAATAAAGTGGTTTTCTAAAAACATTTATATAGATAATATTTTGAAATAATAATAATAATATTGATGAGATGGATCAATATTAGACAAATGTCTAATATAATAATACAGTGAACCTAAGAATTCATCCTAATTTAAGTGATTGAATTTAACTTTTACATGGAGTAATGTAATTTTTTTTAGGCACTCAATAGGAAAATGTTGTTGGCTTGGGTATTGGACCCCTCTTTGGGTGGTCGAGTCGATACGACATCAATGGATGGGCAAATTGTTCATTGTAGTGTCATTTGTATAATCATAAAGTCTCATGTGTCTATCTAGGTAGATCATTAAGGCTTGCTTAGCATGTAGGTTGATGAGAGTGGTCCTTAGTATCAGTGGAAGAGTCAAGTGACCTTCATACTTCTTTCTTTGGGTCATTAAGAGGCAAAGAGGCTTTCATACACCACATACGATTGAGACCTTTGAAACTTACTGCATATAACTTAGCTAATTATATGGCATTTATAGGTGTTATATGTTTGGTTGGACTGCTTAGTACTTAGGATTATTATAAGTTTATAACTAATTATTACCATTGTCAACTTTCTTTGAAAAATGTATATTCTTGAACTATTTTGCATTACTTTGTATTGCGATGAGAATTGGATATCAAGCTATTGATTAACTTGAATCACAAATCTTTGAGTACCACCGAATTTTATTTTATCCAAGGGAAAGAAAAAAGATCGTATAAAACCCTAAGTTGCAATGTAACAACAAAGTTAAGAGAATCTAAGGTTCGGGAGTTGGTTATATCTAGGAAAGGTGTTAGCATCCTAAACATCTATAGTACTCTATAGGAACCTCTTGAATATATTTGTGTTATTGTTTGCTATTTGCTTTGAAATGTCTTAAGTTTGAGTTTTATTGGTGATGATAGGAACCTAAGGATTTATTACTAATTATACTCGCCAAAACTTCGCAGTCTCGTGCCTACATATCCTTACAAGGATGGAATCAGACCATTTGTAGTTCACCTTACTAGGGATGAATGAACATTTGATTATGATCAAGGTTTAAAGGGGGAGGTAAGTGTTATAGCCTTAACACTTGCATGACTTTAACAAAGTCAAAAAAGTTGTAAATTATACCCTAAGTCTAAGTTGTATGACTTAATGACTCTAACAAGGTCAAAGGGGAATTTAGGTATTGCTAAACTACTTATGACATTAAGTCAATGAAGTTTTCTTTCCCTTGAAAACAAAAGGCAACACAGGAAGATGAAAGCTAACAAACTAGCATCACTTGGGGAATAACTTGACAAAGTTGAAAGTAAACGTGAACAAATGGATAAGATGAACAAGTATGATATTCAAATATGATATCAATTGAGTAACAAAGGTAACATTCAAACATGATGTTAATCAAGGAATCATATAAAGTATGACAAAGTTTAAATGTACATGGTTACAACTAAAGCACAAAAGGTAGATGTGACAACATTTAAAACAATGACTTAACAAAGTCACAAAAGATCAAGGTAACAATCAAGAACACACTCAAGACTTAATGAAGTTACAAATAAACATGATGTCAACCAAGGTAAGCACATACATGTAAGGATGTTACAACATCTAAGCATATATGAGAAACAGTTCTAACAAGACTAAAGCATCATGGATGTAAACAAGGATTCAAGTCAATTATAGATATAACAATATCAACATGGTGTCATGGATGACAAGTTCAAGTACACAACTAGGGTAAGCATGGATTAAGGTTTACTAACACCACTTAATCATGAATGCAAGATAAACATGGATAAGTTGTAACAACACTTAATCATGAGTACAATTTAACATAGACAAGTTGTAACAACACTTAAACATGGGTAAGATGAAGTAAAACATGTATAAGTCAAAACATCACTTAACATGTATAGAGGTTCAAGAGTTCAACAAAGCATGGATATGGATATCAAACATGAGTAAGGTCAATCAACATGAATGGAGTGGAACATGGTTCAAACATGAACTATGCCAAGGAAGGGAAAAGACAGCGCTTTTTTAGGCCTTTAACAGCACTTAAAAGCGCTGCCTAAGGTGGCGCTGCTGTAGGTAAAGACAACGCTTTTTTTTATGCAAAGCGCTGCCTTATGTGTACTTTAGGCAGAGCTTTACCTTGAAAAGCGCTTTCTAAAGTAGGCCTTTAGCAGCGCTTTATCCTGGAAAAGAGATTTCTAAAGTGGGCCTTTAGCAGCGCTTCTTCTGGCCTTTTATGCTTTCTATTAGCATCTGCGCTTTTTCATGAAAAAGCGCTTTCTATTATCCCCCTTTAGACAGCGGTTTTAAAAGCGCTGTCTAATGTATTTTTTATTTCACTTTAAGGCAGCGCTTTTAATGGAAAGCACTTTCTATTGTGTACTATAGGCAGCGCTTTTTCTAAAAAGCGTTTTCTTTTCTTCACGTAAATTGTGCTTTTTAAAAGCACTTTTTTAAAAACCAGAATTTAGGAAGCTTTTTTTATTTAAAAGCGCTGCCTATTCTTTCTTTTTTAGAAAGCATATTTTTGGAAATAATACCATAAACCTATATAATTCAAGCCTTTGTTTCAAACACATAGGCATTATATGACATTCAACAAGCCTTTATTTCAACACATAGACCTTATATTTCAACCATTGAGCCTTTATTTCAACAAATAAGCCTTTATTTAAACATAGGCATTATATACCATTATAATCTAAAATATATACACCATTATAATTCAACACATAAACCATTTGATATAAATCAACACAAACATGTATCATATATACATCAATCCATAATTCTAATAACAATTTGTCCACTTAGAAATCCTTTAACTTCTAAAGATTCCTAATATACAACAACTTTCAAAACTATACAACATTCCATAACTACACAACAACTTCCATACCTTATATGATTCTTTTCTCAATAAAGTATTCACACAATTCCTCCTTGATTTTATCCAATTTATCTTTTGAGTAATGAGCACACTTGTATTCATCAAAATACTACATAATAAAATATAATATGCATGATTTAGTTAAAAGTAATAAATTATATGAAATATTCGATAAATATTAAAATAAATCCTAAGTTATAAATCCATACCATGATTGGAATCTCTATTTGATCCAAATGAAGGATTTCTCTCATAAACCTCAAAACGTAATAACCGCAATCTATACCATTACGCTGACGAGCACACTACACAGAAAAACAAATAAGAATATATAGTTGTCTTGTTTTATCAAGTACCATCACTATTATAAGCAAAATTGTGAAAATTAATATACCTCCACTCTAATCCATGTAATGTTGTTTGCTTTAGACCGTGATACTCGAGCTTCTCTTTGTGATCGGAATACTTGTATTGCTTTAACAAAATAAAAACATATTTTTAGAACAATCTCACAGAAATAATTAAATATACAAATACACACGAATATTTAGAACAATCTCACTTACGTATCAACCATATTCTTCATAACGGTGCGTTGACACGGGCGGAAGACACGAAATAGAATATGTTTGACAATTGATTCCCGCGCATCAATTTGTCATACAAGAACCTTAAATAAAAACATAATAAACATTAGACTATTTTCATTGAAATATGTAAATAAATTGTTCAACTAATTAAATAATAGATTGATCGGTGTACCAGATGTATGAATGCATAACACCGATTCCTAATTCAAGATGCCGAAAAATATGATCCATGTCCTTTTTTGCAATTGTTTCGGAATGCATAACACCATTGAATGATATAAGCTATAATTTTACTAGTACCTTTTTCACTAACGTCTCTTTCTTTTCTTGGTTGGAATATGTTCTACTCGTCTCTTAACAACACAGGCGGTTGGATTGATCCAAATACCCTCATTATGATCATTTCTAATATATGATTCATTTGCTATAATATTCTCATCTTGATCATTTCTAATAAACGATTCAATCTCAACATCAAAATCACCTTGATCTCCAATGTTTTCATTAATTACTTTGTTAGATAAAAGCACTATAGACCATTTCGTACTTGTCGGATCAGTGACATAGAACACTTGTTTAGCTTGAAAGGCTAGAATAAAAGGCTCATCTTTGTACCCCCCTATTAAGATCCACTTTCAAAAATCCTGACTTATCCATTCGTATGCCATTATTATTTTCAACCCACTTGTAACCAAATATAGGAATCCGAAACTTCTCATAATCAAACACCCAAATGCGCTCGATAACCCCAAAATATGACAGATTTGCAAATTTGGGGTTTAAGTCCTTCACACTTGAAATGTGCATTGCTTCAGCTACCACGCTGACACCACTATTTTGCATAGTACTTTTATTATCTTATTCTTTGGTATAAAATGTGTATCCATTAATTGCGTATGCGCTATAAGAAAACACAACCAAACTTGGACCATGTGCTAAACATCTCAACCTTTCTATTATTGAAGCGGGATCTGAATAATACTTTGAATAAATATAATCCTTAAACCAAGGAATAAAACTTCGATTGTACTCTCGTACTATCCAATTTTCATTTCTATTCGGATTTAAACCTCGGAGAACATCCTTGTGCATTTCAACATACGGGTCAACCTCATTCTCATTGTGCAGAACATACAAATGCACTTGATCCCATTCGACCCTTGATACTGTTACAACTTTATTTCCAATTAACTTTTTTCCTTCTTTTTTTTCGACAATATGAGATTTGGGGAGTCCAATTGATTGAACATTAGACAGATATTCAGTACAAAACTCAACCGTTTCTTCAACAATGTATCGTTCAGCAATACAACCCTCGAGTCGACTTCGATTTTTCACATACCCTTTTAATATTTTCATATAACGTTCAGCAGGGTACATCCATCTCATATAAGATGGTCCACACAATTGTGTCTTTTTCATAAGATGTACAACTAGATGTACCATTATGTCAAAAAACGAGGGAGGAAAATACATTTCAAGCTCACACAAAGTAATACCTATTTCTTTTTGCAATGTTGGTAATGTAACACCCCCTTTCTATACCCCCAAATAATCACATAATCATTTAGGCACATATTAAAAATTTCACCAGAGTATAATTATAAACATGGTATAAAAGAGGCACGTCACATTATTCATAAAATTAAAACATTCAACACCTGCTCAACAATTGATATGCAACAGTGGGGTAACTTTGCAACAGAGGAACTTAGTCCTTGCACCCACATCTCAATATTTAGAATAAAAGCGGAAAATCTAAACATTGAAATACATCAAATATATATACATCATCGAGTATAATCCAACACATAATTCATGTTTACGTAAACATTCATTAACAAGATACATGTACAAATGTATCACAAAAGAATCATATATATCCTAGCTACCCGGTGCTACATATCAGAGCCAACCGACCAAAAGAATGAAGACACGCTTCACAAAAAGACCTCCAGCATACCTACTCTACAATGCCTCATAGAGCATCATAAAACAGCAGAAGGGTGAGAAATATTATCATAATAACAATGCATATAATTATATATCTTAGCATAAAAATACACATTTCCACATTCTCACCACTATTCATTCATATACATCACATTGTATATATATACACGACCAAGCATATTCATCATGCATACTTTCACAATTCTCAATCAGTCTATATAAACATACACATTTATGTTTATTCACCAATGCATCATATAAAGATGATAAATGCAAATCATAGAGACCGACTCACGACTCTATGCAAATGCAATGCGGTACCGACTCAATCATCACTAGTTCACTCAAGAACTCTGCTGGAACCATCGCTCGTTACCAATGTAACTCCTCGTCGGGTATACGATGCTCACCCACCGCTTACACCTCCACCAAGAGAGGCTCACGGTGTTTATGGATCGCTCACACCTCCACCGAGAGAGGCTCACGACCCGATCGCTCACACCTCCACCAAGAGAGGCTCATGATCCTTTATAACCATCGCTTTAGGTCCTCAGGCTATTCATACCTCATATTTTTTAGGCACACGATGTTATAGCTAATTCCCCACCGGAACCGCCGTCACACAGGACGCAACAACAATGCACATCATGATGCTTGACACACAAGAACTCATGACAACCATGCATTTTCACACATATATGTAACCATAAACATGCATATATAATCAAATACAACATATTGCATTTATTTGCCTTTCGGCCACAATTCATCACCATAACATGTCATCGCATGCATTCACATCATACAACATCATACAAGTCGTACGATATCCATATCAAAAGCACATAGCATAATACACCTCATTTACACACCATTAAAACGGCAAAAGTCGACAAAACGACACTATTCACATTTCCCGACAGAATTTAATCGGCCAACGATCTCCAAAACATCATAATCATATTGTACAGCTCAATAGCTTCACAACGATACCAAGAATATAAAAATCGGATGAACGGATCAAAAGTTACGGACGAAAACGAAAACGACATTTTGAAAAATCTCATTTTAACACTTCTCCTGCTCATACGCGTATGGACCTATGTCATACGCGTATGGCCAAAACCCCTTACGCGTACACTACGCAAATCACCAGATGGTCGGGGAAAAGGAAGGTTCATACGCGTATTGGCCCTAAAATGCGCCATCCATACGCGTATTGCCCAAGTCAATACGCGTATGGCCCTCCCCATTACGCGTATGGCCAGGCAGAATGCAGAATTCTGTTCTGCGTTTTCCACCCAAACCACCCCCAAATTCATCATCTAAATTCAGAAAAATACCAATTTGATATCTAACAACATGTATCATTTGTGTAACAACCACAAGGGACACGAAAACATCATTTTCAACACGATTAAATCGATTTCTATCATTTTCTATACAAATGGGTTTCCACCAAAATTCATAAAAATCAACAATAACAACAACACAATCATACATAATCATACACATTGATAAGATAATGATATTTCACACCCTTACCCAGATTCCAAACTTGCTAGATGATTGTTCTTGATGATTTCCTAAGTTTTCCTCTTTTCCCCTTCTTTTCTCTTCCTCCTCTTTCTTTCTCTCCTTTTTCTCTCTATTTCTCTTTTCTTTCTATTTCCTTCTATTTTCCTTTCTTATCTCTTTTTCTTTCTTTTCTATTTCTTTTCTCTCATTTTCTACACCAATCCAAATTAATTCATTTTCACTCACAAATCTATTTCTACTAAATTTTCTAACTTAATATTAATTGAGAAATGTCTAAAATACCCTCCATTCTAATTTTCTCCGAAAACTCTCGAAAACGGTAAAATAACATAATACGTCAACATAGCATATTAGCATACCAATTTCACAGATAAAATAATTCATCACTCAATTTAAATAAAAGACTCAACAAAATGGAAATAATCAAAATCGAGGCGTTACAACTCTCCCCCACTTTAGAAATTTTCGTCCTCGAAAATATTACCTGATTCAAACAACTCCGGATACGACTCTCGCATCCTACTCTCTAGTTCCCAAGTCATATTGCCTTCCGCAGCGCCTCCCCACGCTACTTTCACAAGCGCAATATCTTTGCCTCTTAGCTTCTTAACTTCACGGTCCAAAATCCTAATCGGTAAAGCTTCAACCGTAAGGTTATCTCTCACTTCAACCTCGTCCATAGGAATAACATGTGACGGATCCGGAACATACTTCCGAAGTTGCGAAACATGGAATACGTCATGCAAATTCGAAAGGTTCGGAGGCAACGCCACACGATACGCCACAGCACTAACTCGTGAAGTAATCTGATACGGACCAATAAAACGAGAAGTCAACTTCTTCGACTTCAAAGCACGACCCACACCCGTAACCGGTGTAACTCTCAAAAACACATGGTCGCCTTCTTGAAACTCAAGATCTTTCCTTCTCTTGTCATGATAGCTCTTTTGTCTACTTTGAGAAGCTTTCATCTTCTCCCGAATAAACTTCACTTTCTCCGTCGTTTGTTGTACCATCTCCGGTCCAACTATCGTCCTCTCACCCGTTTCATGCCAACACAAAGGTGTTCGACATCTCCGACCATACAAAGCCTCAAATGGTGCCATACTTATACTTGAATGAAAACTATTATTGTAGGTGAACTCAATCAACGCCAAATAACTATCCCAAGCACCACCTTGCTCGAGCACACAAGCACGCAATAAATCCTCCAACGATTGAATTGTCCTTTCGGTTTGACCATCCGTTTGCGGATGATAAGCCGAACTCAATCTTAGCTTAGAACCCAAAGCCTTTTGTAAACTCTCCCAAAACCTCGATGTGAATCTAGGATCTCTATCCGATACGATACTCTTAGGAACTCCATGTAACTTCACAACCACAAGAATATAAATCTCGGCTAACTTTTCCAAAGGATAACTAATATCAATTGGAATGAAGTGAGCAGATTTAGTAAGCCTATCAACAATTACCCAAATAGCATTATGACCTCTTTGCGTATTCGGCAATCCTGTAACAAAATCCATCGATATACTATCCCATTTCCATTCCGGAATGTCCAACGGTTGCATCAATCCACTAGGCTTTTGATGCTCCACCTTAGACTTTTGACAAGTTAAGCACGCATACACGAATTGAGCTACATCTCTCTTTAATCCGGACCACCAAAAGATTCTCTTCAAATCTTGATATATTTTATTCGCTCCCGGATGAATACTTAAGTTACTTCGGTGTCCTTCCTCCAATATCATCTTTTTCAACTCCGCATCATCGGGAATACAAATACGACCACGGAATCTCAAAACTCCAAAATTATCAACCTTGAAATCCTCATTCTCATTCAACATCAAATCAACGAATTTCAAATCCAACTTTTGTTTTTCACATATGGTTGCAAGAAAATCATTCGTAACATGTAGCATACCAAATCTCACACTTCTCGGCGTCATTTCACAAACCAAACTCAAGTCTCTAAAATTCTCCAAAAGTTCCCATTCTCTCATCATCAATGCGGACATATGTAACAACTTCCGACTTAAGGCATCGGCCACCACGTTTGCCTTACCCGGATGGTAATTCAAACCAAAATCATAATCCTTCAAAAGTTCTAACCACCTTCTTTGTCTCATGTTCAATTCTTTTTTATCAAATAAATATTTCAAGCTCTTGTGATCACTAAAAACTTTAAATCTCGCACCATAAAGATAATGCCTCCATATTTTCAAAACAAACACCACGGCCGCTAACTCCAAGTCATGTGTAGGATAATTCTTTTCATGCACTCTCAATTGTCTTGAAGCATAAGCCACAACTTTTCCATCTTGCATCAAAACGCCACCTAAACCAATCAACGAAGCATCACAATACACAACAAATGATTCATTAGGATTCGGTAAAATCAAGATCGGAGTCGTTGTCAACCTTCTTTTCAGCTCATTGAAACTCTCTTCACAATGAATATCCCAAATGAAAACCTTTCCTTTACAAGTCAATTGCGTTAACGGAAGTGCCAACTTCAAAAATCCTTCAATAAACCTCCGATAATAACCCGCCAAGCCTAAAAAGCTTCGAATCTCCGTAACCGACCTAGGAACCTCCCATTGCATCACCGCATCAATCTTGGATGGATCCACACTAATACCACTATCGAAATAGCATGTCCAAGAAAACTTACTTCCGACAACCAAAATTCACATTTCGACAACTTAGCATACAATTGTTTCTCTTTCAAAATTTATAACACAATCTTCAAATGCTCTTCATGCTCCTCTTGAGACTTAGAGTAAATCAAAATATCGTCAATGAACACAACCACAAAACGATCCAACTGTTCATGAAAAATATGATTCATGTATTCCATAAACACACCCGGCGCATTAGAAACCCCGAATGGCATCACGGAATATTCGTAATGACCATACCGTGCCCTAAAGGCCGTCTTTTGAATATCCTCTTCTTTCACACGAATCTGATGATATCCTGATCTCAAATCAATCTTACTAAAAACACGCGCACCAACCAATTGGTCCATCAAATCATCGATCCTTGGAAGCGGATACTTGTTCTTAATTGTCACCTTGTTCAATTGTCGATAATCAATGCATAACCGCATACTTCCATCCTTCTTCTTTACCAACAATACTGGAGCACCCCAAGGAGAAACACTTGGCCTTACAAATTTCTTGTCCAACAAGTCATTCAATTGCTTCTTCAATTCTACCAACTCCGATGCTGACATACGATACGGCGCCATCGAAATCGGTCTAGTACCCGGAACTAGATCAATAGAAAACTCAACTTCTCTTTCCGGCGGTACATCCGTAATATCCTCCGGAAACACTTCTGAAAAATCACACACCACTGGGAACCCATCAAGCTCAACTTTACTCTCCACCGACAATGATGCAAACAAACCAAACAATTGAGCTTCGTCCGCTAAAAGTTTCTTCAACTCTTTAGTGGATAGGAAACTCTCATCTTCGTCATCCTCCAAAGAAGGAAACCTTACTAACTTGTGATAGCAATCTATATGAACTCGGTTAAATTGCAACCAGTTCATACCCAAGATTACGTCCAATCCCTCCAACGGTAAACACACTAAATCCATAATGAAGTCTTTACCATACATGGTCAAAGGATAACTTACACACACCAAAGACGTAGTTACCGACCCTGAAGCAGGAGTCTCAATAACCATCTCAATACCCATCAAAGACAAAGTAAGATTCAAACACTTCGCGCACTCAGACGAAATAAACGAATGAGTCGTTCCCATATCAATAACAGCAACTAAAGGTGTACTATTAATAAAGCATGTACCTTTAATCAAACGGTCTGCACTAGTGGTCTGAGTTCCCGCCAATGCAAACACCTTTCCGCCTGCTTGAGCTTGTTTCGGCTTAGTACACTTAGTACTAATGTGACCCACTTCTCCACAATTATAGCACTTCACTACATTCCTTCTACAATCAGTAGTAGCATGCCCTACTCCTCCACAGTTAGAACATTTCACCACAGTCTTCCCACACTCAAATGACTTATGACCCATTCCACCACACTTGTAACACTTAACGGAACAGGAATTTCCTCCTCCAGATCTCCTCTCAAAGTTTCCCCTATGCTTGCCCTTATCAACGGGTGTCACATAAGGTCCTCCTCTAGCTTGTTGCTTTCCCTTCCTCTCATTCAAACTTTTGTAATGTGTAGAACGAGCCTTGCTATCTTCCTCGAAGATTCTACAACATTCCGTCAAATCCGTAAACCTTCTTATCCTTTGATATCCCACAGCTTGCTTAATCTCGGGACGCAAACCATTCTCATACTTAATACACTTAGAGAACTCGGCAGTAATTGCAGCATAGTGAGGATGGAATTGAACCAACTCCACAAACTTAGCAGTATAGTCCACCACGGACATACTACCTTGTTTCAGTTCAAGGAACTCCATCTCCTTCTTCCCTTTCACACTTTCAGGGTAATACTTCCTCAGGAACTCGGTACAAAATAAATCCCAAGTTATCTCTTCATCATCCACCTCAAGAACTTGACGCATACCGACCCACCAATCGTCGGCTTCTTCCTTCAGCATGTGAGACCCAAGCCTCACCTTATTCTCCTCCACACAGCCCATAACTCTGAAGATTCTTTCAATCCCTTTCAACCACAATTGAGCTCCATCGGGATCAAATCTTCCTTTGAAGACCGGTGGTTGATTCTTCCTGAACTCGTCATTAGCATTCACATTCGGCGCACCTTGCACCGCCCTAGCCATTGCTTCCAAAGCAGCAGCCATCGTATTGTCGTTTCTACCAGCCATATTCTGATTATTCCCAAAAATTACAACAAGGTTAAACAACAGTTCAACCAACACAACAACAAGACAGACACAACTGACTCAACTCTGGCTCTGATACCACTTAATGTAACACCCCCTTTCTATACCCCCAAATAATCACATAATAATTTAGGCACATATTAAAAATTTCACCAGAGTATAATTATAAACATGGTATAAAAGAGGCACGTCACATTATTCATAAAATTAAAACATTCAACATCTGCTCAACAATTGATATGCAACAGTGGGGTAACTTTGCAACAGAGGAACTTAGTCCTTGCACCCACATCTCAATATTTAGAATAAAAGCGGAAAATCTAAACATTGAAATACATCAAATATATATACATCATCGAGTATAATCCAACACATAATTCATGTTTACGTAAACATTCATCAACAAGATACATGTGCAAATGTATCACAAAAGAATCATATACATCCTAGCTACCCGGTGCTACATATCAGAGCCAACCGACCAAAAGAATGAAGACACGCTTCACAAAAAGACCTCCAGCATACCTACTCTGCAATGCCTCATAGAGCATCATAAAACAGCAGAAGGGTGAGAAATATTATCATAATAACAATGCATATAATTATATATCTTAGCATAAAAATACACATTTCCACATTCTCACCACTATTCATTCATATACATCACATTGTATATATATACACGACCAAGCATATTCATCATGCATACTTTCACAATTCTCAATCAGTCCATATAAACATACACATTTATGTTTATTCACCAATGCATCATATAAAGATGATAAATGCAAATCATAGAGACCGACTCACGACTCTATGCAAATGCAATGCGGTACCGACTCAATCATCACTAGTTCACTCAGGAACTCTGCTGGAACCATTGCTCGTTACCAATGTAACTCCCCGTCGGGTATACGATGTTCACCCACCGCTCACACCTCCACCAAGAGAGGCTCACGGTGTTTATGGATCGCTCACACCTCCACCGAGAGAGGCTCATGACCCGATCGCTCACACCTCCACCAAGAGAGGCTCACGATCCTCTATAACCATCGCTTTAGGTCCTCAGGCTATTCATACCTCATATTTTTTAGGCACACGATGTTATAGTTGATTCCCCACCGGAACCGCCGTCACACAGGACGCAACAACAATGCACATCATGATGCTTGACACACAAGAACTCATGACAACCATGCATTTTCACACATATATGCAACCATAAACATGCATATATAATCAAATACAACATATTGCATTTATTTGCCTTTCGGCCACAATTCATCACCACAACATGTCATCGCATGCATTCACATCATACAACGTCATACAAGTCGTACGATATCCATATCAAAAGTACATAGCATAATACACCTCATTTACACACCATTAAAACGGCAAAAGTCGACAAAATGACACTATTCACATTTCCCGACAGAATTTAATCGGCTAACGATCTCCAAAACATCATAATCATATTGTACAGCTCAATAGCTTCACAACGATACCAAGAATATAAAAATCGGATGAACAGATCAAAAGTTACGGACGAAAACGAAAACGACATTTTGAAAAATCTCATTTTAACACTTCTCCTGCTCATACGCGTATGGACCTATGTCATACGCGTATGGCCAAAACCCCTTACGCGTACACTACGCAAATCACCAGATGGCCGGGGAAAAGGAAGGTTCATACGCGTATTGGCCCCAAAATGCGCCATCCATACGCGTATTGCCCAAGTCAATACGCGTATGGCCCTCCCCATTACGCGTATGGCCAGGCAGAATGCAGAATTCTGTTCTGCGTTTTCCACCCAAACCACCCCCAAATTCATCATCTAAATTCAGAAAAATACCAATTTGATATCTAACAACATGTATCATTTGTGTAACAACCACAAGGGACACGAAAACATCATTTTCAACACGATTAAATCGATTTCTATCATTTTCTATACAAATGGGTTTCCACCAAAATTCATAAAAATCAACAATAACAACAACACAATCATACATAATCATACACATTGATAAGATAATGATATTTCACACCCTTACCCAGATTCCAAACTTGCTAGATGATTGTTCTTGATGATTTCCTAAGTTTTCCTCTTTTCCCCTTCTTTTCTCTTCCTCCTCTTTCTTTCTCTCCTTTTTCTCTCTATTTCTCTTTTCTTTCTATTTCCTTCTATTTTCCTTTCTTATCTCTTTTTCTTTCTTTTCTATTTCTTTTCTCTCATTTTCTACACCAATCCAAATTAATTCATTTTCACTCACAAATCTATTTCTACTAAATTTTCTAACTTAATATTAATTGAGAAATGTCTAAAATACCCTTCATTCTAATTTTCTCCGAAAACTCTCGAAAACGGTAAAATAACATAATACGTCAACATAGCATATTAGCATACCAATTTCACAGATAAAATAATTCATCACTCAATTTAAATAAAAGACTCGACAAAATGGAAATAATCAAAATCGAGGCGTTACAACTCTCCCCCACTTTAGAAATTTTCGTCCTCGAAAATATTACCTGATTCAAACAACTCCGGATACGACTCTCGCATCCTACTCTCTAGTTCCCAAGTCATATTGCCTTCCGCAGCGCCTCCCCACGCTACTTTCACAAGCGCAATATCTTTGCCTCTTAGCTTCTTAACTTCACGGTCCAAAATCCTAATCGGTAAAGCTTCAACCGTAAGGTTATCTCTCACTTCAACCTCGTCCATAGGAATAACATGTGACGGATCCGGAACATACTTCCGAAGTTGCGAAACATGGAATACGTCATGCAAATTCGAAAGGTTCGGAGGCAACGCCACACGATACGCCACAGCACTAACTCATGAAGTAATCTGATACGGACCAATAAAACGAGAAGTCAACTTCTTCGACTTCAAAGCACGACCCACACCCGTAACCGGTGTAACTCTCAAAAACACATGGTCGCCTTCTTGAAACTCAAGATCTTTCCTTCTCTTGTCATGATAGCTCTTTTGTCTACTTTGAGAAGCTTTCATCTTCTCCCGAATAAACTTCACTTTCTCCGTCATTTGTTGTACCATCTCCGGTCCAACTATCGTCCTCTCACCCGTTTCATGCCAACACAAAGGTGTTCGACATCTCCGACCATACAAAGCCTCAAATGGTGCCATACTTATACTTGAATGAAAACTGTTATTGTAGGTGAACTCAATCAACGCCAAATAACTATCCCAAGCACCACCTTGCTCGAGCACACAAGCACGCAATAAATCCTCCAACGATTGAATTGTCCTTTCGGTTTGACCATCCGTTTGCGGATGATAAGCCGAACTCAATCTTAGCTTAGAACCCAAAGCCTTTTGTAAACTCTCCCAAAACCTCGATGTGAATCTAGGATCTCTATCCGATACGATACTCTTAGGAACTCCATGTAACTTCACAACCACAAGAATATAAATCTCGGCTAACTTTTCCAAAGGATAACTAATATCAATTGGAATGAAGTGAGCAGATTTAGTAAGCCTATCAACAATTACCCAAATAGCATTATGACCTCTTTGCGTATTCGGCAATCCTGTAACAAAATCCATCGATATACTATCCCATTTCCATTCCGGAATGTCCAACGGTTGCATCAATCCACTAGGCTTTTGATGCTCCACCTTAGACTTTTGACAAGTTAAGCACGCATACACGAATTGAGCTACATCTCTCTTTAATCCGGACCACCAAAAGATTCTCTTCAAATCTTGATATATTTTATTCGCTCCCGGATGAATACTTAAGTTACTTCGGTGTCCTTCCTCCAATATCATCTTTTTCAACTCCGCATCATCGGGAATACAAATACGACCACGGAATCTCAAAACTCCAAAATTATCAACCTTGAAATCCTCATTCTCATTCAACATCAAATCAACGAATTTCAAATCCAACTTTTGTTTTTCACATATGGTTGCAAGAAAATCATTCGTAACATGTAGCATACCAAATCTCACACTTCTCGGCGTCATTTCACAAACCAAACTCAAGTCTCTAAAATTCTCCAAAAGTTCCCATTCTCTCATCATCAATGCGGACATATGTAACAACTTCAGACTTAAGGCATCGGCCACCACGTTTGCCTTACCCGGATGGTAATTCAAACCAAAATCATAATCCTTCAAAAGTTCTAACCACCTTCTTTGTCTCATGTTCAATTCTTTTTTATCAAATAAATATTTCAAGCTCTTGTGATCACTAAAAACTTTAAATCTCACACCATAAAGATAATGCCTCCATATTTTCAAAACAAACACCACGGCCGCTAACTCCAAGTCATGTGTAGGATAATTCTTTTCATGCACTCTCAATTGTCTTGAAGCATAAGCCACAACTTTTCCATCTTGCATCAAAACGCCACCTAAACCAATCAACGAAGCATCACAATACACAACAAATGGTTCATTAGGATTCGGTAAAATCAAGATCGGAGTCGTTGTCAACCTTCTTTTCAGCTCATTGAAACTCTCTTCACAATGAATATCCCAAATGAAAACCTTTCCTTTACAAGTCAATTGCGTTAACGGAAGTGCCAACTTCAAAAATCCTTCAATAAACCTCCGATAATAACCCGCCAAGCCTAAAAAGCTTCGAATCTCCTTAACCGACCTAGGAACCTCCCATTGCATCACCGCATCAATCTTGGATGGATCCACACTAATACCACTATCGGAAATAGCACGTCCAAGAAAACTTACTTCCGACAACCAAAATTCACATTTCGACAACTTAGCATACAATTGTTTCTCTTTCAAAATTTATAACACAATCTTCAAATGCTCTTCATGCTCCTCTTGAGACTTAGAGTAAATCAAAATATCGTCAATGAACACAACCACAAAACGATCCAACTGTTCATGAAAAATACGATTCATGTATTCCATAAACACACTCGGCGCATTAGAAACCCCGAATGGCATCACGGAATATTCGTAATGACCATACCGTGCCCTAAAGGCCGTCTTTTGAATATCCTCTTCTTTCACACGAATCTGATGATATCCTGATCTCAAATCAATCTTACTAAAAACACGCGCACCAACCAATTGGTCCATCAAATCATCGATCCTTGGAAGCGGATACTTGTTCTTAATTGTCACCTTGTTCAATTGTCGATAATCAATGCATAACCGCATACTTCCATCCTTCTTCTTTACCAACAATACTGGAGCACCCCAAGGAGAAACACTTGGCCTTACAAATTTCTTGTCCAACAAGTCATTCAATTGCTTCTTCAATTCTACCAACTCCGATGCTGACATACGATACGGCGCCATCGAAATCGGTCTAGTACCCGGAACTAGATCAATAGAAAACTCAACTTCTCTTTCCGGCGGTACATCCGTAATATCCTCCGGAAACACTTCTGAAAAATCACACACCACTGGGAACCCATCAAGCTCAACTTTACTCTCCACCGACAATGATGCAAACAAACCAAACAATTGAGCTTCGCCCGCTAAAAGTTTCTTCAACTCTTTAGTGGATAGGAAACTCTCATCTTCGTCATCCTCCAAAGAAGGAAACCTTACTAACTTGTGATAGCAATCTATATGAACTCGGTTAAATTGCAACCAGTTCATACCCAAGATTACGTCCAATCCCTCCAACGGTAAACACACTAAATCCATAATGAAGTCTTTACCATACATGGTCAAAGGATAACTTACACACACCAAAGACGTAGTTACCGACCCTGAAGCAGGAGTCTCAATAACCATCTCAATACCCATCAAAGACAAAGTAAGATTCAAACACTTCGCGCACTCAGACGAAATAAACGAATGAGTCGTTCCCATATCAATAACAGCAACTAAAGGTGTACTATTAATAAAGCATGTACCTTTAATCAAACGGTCTGCACTAGTGGTCTGAGTTCCCGCCAATGCAAACACCTTTCCGCCTGCTTGAGCTTGTTTCGGCTTAGTACACTTAGTACTAATGTGCCCCACTTCTCCACAATTATAGCACTTCACTACATTCCTTCTACAATCAGTAGTAGCATGCCCTACTCCTCCACAGTTAGAACATTTCACCACAGTCTTCCCACACTCAAATGACTTATGACCCATTCCACCACACTTGTAACACTTAACGGAACAGGAATTTCCTCCTCCAGATCTCCTCTCAAAGTTTCCCCTATGCTTGCCCTTATCAACGGGTGTCACATAAGGTCCTCCTCTAGCTTGTTGCTTTCCCTTCCTCTCATTCAAACTTTTGTAATGTGTAGAACGAGCCTTGCTATCTTCCTCGAAGATTCTACAACATTCCGTCAAATCCGTAAACCTTCTTATCCTTTGATATCCCACAGCTTGCTTAATCTCGGGACGCAAACCATTCTCATACTTAATACACTTAGAGAACTCGGCAGTAATTGCAGCATAGTGAGGATGGAATTGAACCAACTCCACAAACTTAGCAGTATAGTCCACCACGGACATACTACCTTGTTTCAGTTCAAGGAACTCCATCTCCTTCTTCCCTTTCACACTTTCAGGGTAATACTTCCTCAGGAACTCGGTACAAAATAAATCCCAAGTTATCTCTTCATCATCCACCTCAAGAACTTGACGCATACCGACCCACCAATCGTCGGCTTCTTCCTTCAGCATGTGAGACCCAAGCCTCACCTTATTCTCCTCCACACAGCCCATAACTCTGAAGATTCTTTCAATCCCTTTCAACCACAATTGAGCTCCATCGGGATCAAATCTTCCTTTAAAGACCGGTGGTTGATTCTTCCTGAACTCGTCATTAGCATTCACATTCGGCGCACCTTGCACCGCCCTAGCCATTGCTTCCAAAGCAGCAGCCATCGTATTGTCGTTTCTACCAGCCATATTCTGATTATTCCCAAAAATTACAACAAGGTTAAACAACAGTTCAACCAACACAACAACAAGACAGACACAACTGACTCAACTCTGGCTCTGATACCACTTAATGTAACACCCCCTTTCTATACCCCCAAATAATCACATAATAATTTAGGCACATATTAAAAATTTCACCAGAGTATAATTATAAACATGGTATAAAAGAGGCACGTCACATTATTCATAAAATTAAAACATTCAACATCTGCTCAACAATTGATATGCAACAGTGGGGTAACTTTGCAACAGAGGAACTTAGTCCTTGCACCCACATCTCAATATTTAGAATAAAAGCGGAAAATCTAAACATTGAAATACATCAAATATATATACATCATCGAGTATAATCCAACACATAATTCATGTTTACGTAAACATTCATCAACAAGATACATGTGCAAATGTATCACAAAAGAATCATATACATCCTAGCTACCCGGTGCTACATATCAGAGCCAACCGACCAAAAGAATGAAGACACGCTTCACAAAAAGACCTCCAGCATACCTACTCTGCAATGCCTCATAGAGCATCATAAAACAGCAGAAGGGTGAGAAATATTATCATAATAACAATGCATATAATTATATATCTTAGCATAAAAATACACATTTCCACATTCTCACCACTATTCATTCATATACATCACATTGTATATATATACACGACCAAGCATATTCATCATGCATACTTTCACAATTCTCAATCAGTCCATATAAACATACACATTTATGTTTATTCACCAATGCATCATATAAAGATGATAAATGCAAATCATAGAGACCGACTCACGACTCTATGCAAATGCAATGCGGTACCGACTCAATCATCACTAGTTCACTCAGGAACTCTGCTGGAACCATTGCTCGTTACCAATGTAACTCCCCGTCGGGTATACGATGTTCACCCACCGCTCACACCTCCACCAAGAGAGGCTCACGGTGTTTATGGATCGCTCACACCTCCACCGAGAGAGGCTCATGACCCGATCGCTCACACCTCCACCAAGAGAGGCTCACGATCCTCTATAACCATCGCTTTAGGTCCTCAGGCTATTCATACCTCATATTTTTTAGGCACACGATGTTATAGCTGATTCCCCACCGGAACCGCCGTCACACAGGACGCAACAACAATGCACATCATGATGCTTGACACACAAGAACTCATGACAACCATGCATTTTCACACATATATGCAACCATAAACATGCATATATAATCAAATACAACATATTGCATTTATTTGCCTTTCGGCCACAATTCATCACCACAACATGTCATCGCATGCATTCACATCATACAACGTCATACAAGTCGTACGATATCCATATCAAAAGTACATAGCATAATACACCTCATTTACACACCATTAAAACGGCAAAAGTCGACAAAATGACACTATTCACATTTCCCGACAGAATTTAATCGGCTAACGATCTCCAAAACATCATAATCATATTGTACAGCTCAATAGCTTCACAACGATACCAAGAATATAAAAATCGGATGAACAGATCAAAAGTTACGGACGAAAACGAAAACGACATTTTGAAAAATCTCATTTTAACACTTCTCCTGCTCATACGCGTATGGACCTATGTCATACGCGTATGGCCAAAACCCCTTACGCGTACACTACGCAAATCACCAGATGGCCGGGGAAAAGGAAGGTTCATACGCGTATTGGCCCCAAAATGCGCCATCCATACGCGTATTGCCCAAGTCAATACGCGTATGGCCCTCCCCATTACGCGTATGGCCAGGCAGAATGCAGAATTCTGTTCTGCGTTTTCCACCCAAACCACCCCCAAATTCATCATCTAAATTCAGAAAAATACCAATTTGATATCTAACAACATGTATCATTTGTGTAACAACCACAAGGGACACGAAAACATCATTTTCAACACGATTAAATCGATTTCTATCATTTTCTATACAAATGGGTTTCCACCAAAATTCATAAAAATCAACAATAACAACAACACAATCATACATAATCATACACATTGATAAGATAATGATATTTCACACCCTTACCCAGATTCCAAACTTGCTAGATGATTGTTCTTGATGATTTCCTAAGTTTTCCTCTTTTCCCCTTCTTTTCTCTTCCTCCTCTTTCTTTCTCTCCTTTTTCTCTCTATTTCTCTTTTCTTTCTATTTCCTTCTATTTTCCTTTCTTATCTCTTTTTCTTTCTTTTCTATTTCTTTTCTCTCATTTTCTACACCAATCCAAATTAATTCATTTTCACTCATAAATCTATTTCTACTAAATTTTCTAACTTAATATTAATTGAGAAATGTCTAAAATACCCTCCATTCTAATTTTCTCCGAAAACTCTCGAAAACGGTAAAATAACATAATACGTCAACATAGCATATTAGCATACCAATTTCACATATAAAATAATTCATCACTCAATTTAAATAAAAGACTCAACAAAATGGAAATAATCAAAATCGGGGCGTTACAGGTAAGATCGCAGGATCGATCACCTTACTACAAATTGACTTAAAGAAAGAACACAATTTAGTTATTGCGCTTCTTACTTTTTCTGGCAGAATAGAACGTATACCTATTGGTAGAAAATGTTCCATTACAACATGGAAATCATGCGTCTTTAAACTCTTTAACTTGAGGTTTTCATAGACACAAGTCTTTTAATATCTGAAGAGTATCCTTTTGGAACTTTAACTTCACTTAGAAACTTACACAATACTTTTTTCTCCTTTCTAGATAGAGTATAGGCAGCAGGTGGTAGATATGTTCGACTTCCTTTCTTCAAGGGTCCTAATTTAGTTCTTATCCCCATCGCTATCAAGTCCTTTCTTGCTTTAAGGTCATCCTTAGACTTTCCTTGTATATTGAGTAACGTACCAATAACACTGTCAAATACATTGTTTTCAATATGCATAACATCGAGAAAATGTCTTACATACAACGACTTCCAATATGGCAATTCAAAAAAATTAACCTCTTCTTCCACCCACTCTTAACAAGCATATGTACAAAAGGCTTGCCAAACTGAGTACTCACATCTTTCACCTTTTCAAAAATTTGATCACCTGTCAATATAGGTGGAGCTCTACCTTGTTCTGGCTTTCCATTGAAGGCTTTTCTCCACCCACGGTAATGATGATTAGAATTTAAGAATCTACGATGACCGAGAAAGACATTCTTCTGACCAAACTCCAATCGTGTCCAATCTGTTTTATCTTCACAAATAGGACATGCACATTGACCTTTTATGATATACCCTGATAGATTTTCGTATGCTAGAAAATCATTAATTGTGCCAAACAATATCGCCCTCAAGTTGAAACTTTCTTTCTTATATCCATCATAAACCTCCACACCGCTCTCCCACAAAATCTTTAAATCTTCGATTAAGGGTGTCAAGTATACGTCTATGTCATTCCCTGGTTGTTTAGGCCCAGAAATTAACATAGATAACATCATGTACTTACGCTTCATACATAGCCATGGAGGTAGGTTATAAATCATAATAATCACAGGCCATGTGCTATGTGAGATACTTTGAAGACCGTGTGGGTTCATTCCATCAATAGATAATGCCAAGCGAAGGTTTCTTGCTTCTTTTCCAAATTCAGGATAATCATTATCAATTTTCATCCACTGTGGTGAATCTGCCGGATGTCGAAACTTTCCATCAATAATTCTTTCATCTGCATGCCAAGTCAAGTGTCTTGCATCGGTTTCACTACGAAACATGCGTCTAAATCTCGGAATTATAGGAAAATACCATAAGACTTTTGCTGGAGACAACTTTTTCTTATATCGAGATACACCGCATTTAGGACACTCATTTATCGATGCACACTCATTTTGAAACAAAACGCAATCGTTTGGACAAGCATGTATCTTATTATAGCTCGTGCCAATAGAGCACAACATCTTTTTGGTTGAAGTTTAGACATCACTTAGTCATGAAAACAAGTTAAGAAACTCAATACAAATAAAGGTAACAACCATGGCATACATGAGAAAAGAAACATGTTTATAACAATGACATGTAAGTAGAAGATGTAAGAACATAAAGAATGGCATGTGAGCATACATATAGATGACAAGGTATAGTTTAAACACCACTTAATCATGAATACAAGTTAAGACATTACTTTAACAACTAATCATGAAAGCAATTTAACATATTTAGGACAAGTAGGTAACAACCAAACATACATGTTATGGATTCAATCATGGTCTTAAACAAGATGGAAACATCACAAAGGTTTAGATATACAAACATGTACACAAAGACATATTAAGAAAAAAATCAAATGTTTATGAACACATAATCATGGTATAATCCACACAAGGGCTTATATGCACATCAAGTTCAAATAACAAATGGAAGAAAGTCATATATCAAGGACAAAATGACCAAGCAAGAACTCATGGTATAGTCAATGTTTCAACATACACTTAACATGTAAATATACATAAAAAATATGTCAAACTCTAGTCAAAACAATGGTACAAGTTCACAACATCACATAAGGTCTATACAAGGTATATGAAGTTCATACAAATCAATGTGCACAAAGAAAATAAAAAGATCAATCAAAGTAACCAAGAGAAAACCTTAAAACCCTTAAAATAAGTCACTCACTTTGAACAAGTATAAGTGCAAGAAAAATAAATATTTTTGAGTATTTTTTTACAAACAGAAAATAGGCATTTTCATGAACAATTGGCAAAAAGAATGGGTTCAAAATATTTTTGAAAGCTCCAAGAGTTTGACTAAATTTTGGTAAAACATAATGTTGTGAAAGATGTTCTAACATGAAGGGTTCTGCCCCAGACCAAAGATGTCGAGTGAAATGTCCCAGCATGAAGTATCGACATCATGACCATCACAGTAGGTTTGTTTTAAATCTATTCCAAGATTCAAGGCGGGATTGGCAGTGGATCAAGGACCAGAGATATGAAGCCCAACGCAACAGAAGGCTATAAAAGAAGATCAAGACCTAATGCAGAGGAGAGAGAGAGAGAGAGAGAGAGAACGACATAGACTTAGGAATCCTATTTTATAAAGTAGGGTTTAGGTTTTGAGAGTCATAGGTTTCTCTTGTAAGTCTCCCCCTGTATCGATTTGATACATTGTGGTAGACATAGGTACTTGTACAGATTCAGAAACCCGTAGGTAATGAATCGTGTATTGTTCTTGGATGAAGCTTTTAAGCAAATCCAAGTTAACTTGTTAGTCAAGGATGCTTGACTGAACTTTGTATTGAAAGGGGTGTCTTTCAATAGAATAATGCAGTTATGGTGTAGTAACTGTTAGATAATCACAGATTGTGATTTAGGGAGCTAGATGGGTTTCTCTTATCTAGGATGGAGTTCTTAATAAAGTTTTCATTGGGTAGTGATAGGTAAACGTGGGTGTTTACTGTAAACCTGAGGTTGTTTACATAAAACTATACTACTGATAGTGGATTCTTCTTCCTAGATTGGTATCCCCAGATGTAGGTGATTTGCACCGAACTGGGTCATCATATTCTGTGTTGTTTATCATTCTGCAATTTACAATTCAGTGTTGATTAACATGTTGGAACAGATGTTGAAACATATGTGTTTCTGCAGTTACTGATATTCTAGATATCGATCTGCTATTATGTTCCTTGTTTAATAATTATGCAGAACAATGTCTTGACATGTGTTAGGACATCTGCTGTCTGCTATGCTAGAATTTCAATTGGTATCAGAGCAGGCATCCTGTCTGTTTCTGGATGAGATCTTTGGGAGATACTTTCTGGCATTTTAAACAAGGAGGAGTTTTGAAGATTAGATCATTCACTCAGACATACTCAAGGGTATTAATGGATGGGATGGATGTTCTAGATCGAAGGTAACAACTTGGTGGTTGTTCATGTTTCTGAGGAGGTTCTATAACAACTGCAGGAGAAGTGGCTGGTTCTCTTGTTGGGGTGTTTTATAAGATGTTCTGACATCTTATAAGGGCATGTTGAATTTGTTTCTTGGTGGCTTCGCTGCATATGTTTCTGATGGAAGAGCTCTGGAATTTATGGGATTCTGGAGTTGTTACTGAAGACAGATGGTGGAAGATCTCAATCGTCAGCCTCTATAGTTGAAGATATATGCATCCTTTTATTCCAAAGTCGGGAGCGATGGAATGGAGAGATTTATTGGTAGATGTCTGTTATGGTGACTTGGTACTTGGAAGCTTGGTTCCATTGTGCAGTTTAAACTCAGTTGAAGAGAAGGGGAATTGAGATTAGGTTTATCAAGTTCTTGCTCTAGGAATTGGATAAATTATTGATCGGCTATGCTGTCAAAGATACTTGAGAATTCTCTCAAGTCCACTCAGAAAGGCATATCACTCGTGCATATGGAGTCTTCTAGTTACTCTTCTAACTAGAGGGTGTTTCTGTGAAACATAAACCTGAAGAAAGTGGGGGTGATTTATTTTCACCGTCCAAAAGTGCAAGGAAGGATTCATCTTTCTTAATCCTAAGGACGGATCCAATCTGAATGGAGATTTTAGATCTGTTGAGGTAAATAGGGTTTGTTCAGAGAGAATCTTAGTTACTTGAGTCAAGGGTGGCAGCTTTGGTATCTCAACACTTTGTTTGTCAAGGAAGATACTTGCAAAGATTGAATACTTGATAAGTGTTCATGGAGGGATCTGTTGGAGTATGACTTCAACAGTGACCCAGGGTTATTGAACAAGGATTTAAGATCAATTTCTATTTGCGATATTCACAAGTATTTAATTGATTATCCTTGTATGTGAAGTTCAAGATTATTGATGTTCAACACGATGTTGAAACATCTCTTCATCTGGGTTTGTGCAGAATCATGGGAGGGGTACTACATAAGCTTTTGGATCTATTTCTCTTGGGTGTTGACCTAAGAATCTACTTCAGTGTGGTGTGGCAGAAGCATCTGATCTCTAGAGAGTTTCCTGGCAAGAAATTGGTCTAGAAAATGGTGATGTGGAAGATGAAGAAGAAGACATCATAATCTTGATGAATAGTTCTTGGATCAGTTTATTTTTTATCTAGGAGTATTGGAGTGCAGGAGGTGTGTTCCAGTTGTTACTAAAAACATCTGATGGTGATTTGGAAAATGTCCTGGCAAGAGACTTGTCCAGAATATGGTGCTGGTGATGGCACAGCTTGGGTCAGTTTATTTCTGATCTAGGTACATAGGATCATGTGATCTTGCTCATCTTGGAAGTCAAGGTTAAATGGCAGTTATCTATGACTTTCTACAGACTGCTCTACTTAAGTAAAGTGACATTCTTTGGTATAACTGTGGTGTAATCTATGACTACTTCTCTTCTGAAGAATCAAACTTGGCACGTTTGAGCTCTTTGGAGTTGTGACGCATATATTCATCAAGGTGTGAGCTTGAATTGAATACCTGTGATATGATTAAGTATGATGGAGGTTTTCTACTCAAACTTAGTTATTGAATCAAGTCTATGAGAACATGGAACTCTTGTTCTGTTATAGGGAGGAGGTTCTTCTAAGTGGCAGAAGGAATGGCTGAATTCCTCAGCTGGATGTCTGATCAGATGTCATGACATTAAGTAGAAACTTCAGGGTCTTAGTCGATGTTGTGGCGCATCATCGTAAGATAAGTTGTTCTTCTCAGAAATAAATGGAGTTAACGCTTCAAAAAGGTTTATCTCATGCAGTTTGCGGGAGTTGTGGAAGGATAAGATGTTACATGTCTAAGGCTTTGTGGATCCAAGATGACTTGCTATGGAGTAAGTAGATCATGTAACTTGAAGATTAGGTTTCATTGGTGGATCAGAAGATTGTCTGAAACTCTGAATAAAAGTTAATATGAACCAAACAGTGGCATTTGGTTAATCTTTATTGTGCATTCAAGTAGGGTACTTGGAACTAATTACTCTTGGGCAGAAGGGTAATTGGTTGAAGACGTAAGGAGGTTGTGGTTCAGTTCTATCTTGAAGCTTGTGGTAGAAGTTCTAAGGTGATGATGGAAGATTACATTCTTTTTGGTGGATAGTGTTTATTTCTCTCTTTGGTTATCTGGAGTTCTTGTTGATCAAGCTGGTAGCACAGTATTGTTTGAAGATCTTCAGTTGGAGTACTATGCAGATGGTAAGTCCAGTGGTGGAGCATATCAAGAACCATGTTAGTTGGTGTCAGTGATATGTGAAGGACGTCCTAACTGATGTTAGAACATCTTCTGGGTTGGTTATCCTTAGAGTAGGATGCTAAGTTCTAAGTGTGGAACTTGACACTCACATCTTGTCTAAGAGGTATTTATCTTGTCATACGGGAGAATGATGGGTAAAGGACTGTCTTGGAAGTCTGATGTGAATATGGCATGCTAGAAGTGGATCAATTTGGTGCTTGTTGAGCAAATGAGCTGAGGATTTCTGGAGCATGTGGTTGATGTCCTTCAAGTGTGAAGAACATCTGGGCGAGCTAGCAAACTAAGGGGCTCTGTATGTCTCTTTGAGGAGTGTGAAGCATTCAGATTCAATAGGGTTGTATCTTAAGGAACAAGGAGATCTTTACATGAGAATTCAGGAGGAATTCGTGTGGTGTATGGATGGTTTCTGGACGAGAGCGATCAATGGTGTTTTGGTCTCAATCCAAGAGTTTGTTGGTTGTGGTACAAGGATGCGTTCCTGGTACTCTAACTATATGATCATGAAGTTGTCATGGGATATCATGTAGTGATTTTGGGTGGTTCTTGCTGAAGAAGCATCTGTTTCAGAAGATATGGGGAGAACTTTTGTCTGATAAATATACTAGTGTGGTACATGGGTTGCTTGAGGGTCAAGCGTTAAGTGAATGTGTTCCGCAGGTGGGTTGAACAGAGGGTGCGCTCTTGAAGACATGAAGATGCGTCTTATGTTTTCCATTCATTCAGGGTGCTCTTCTTGCAAAGGAGCACTGGTTATCTACAACAATGGGAGTTAGACTTCTGTTATAGATATATTGCTCCAGTAGTGCAAATTGGTTATCAAGATTGTTTGTGGTCTCAAGCAGTTTGTGATATATTGCCTCAGGTGAGGATGATATGTCAGACGAGATGTCGTGACATTGCTCTACTGGTATAAGTTCTAGGTGGACTTATCAGGTTATTCTAATTTTGTCATTGGGTGTTAATGAATTGAATCAAAAGTTGTTCAAGTATCTTGGGAGTCTCTGTTGTTGTCTGGAAGAAAGTTCATTGGAAGCATTATGTAATGATCAAGTCTGCTCATTCTGGATTAAGGAAATGATTTAGAATAAAGAGAAGAAGGTGGTACTTCCAGGTCTGTCAGAATCAATGATGTGGGGTCTACTAATCACTTATGAGAAAAACTGACGAAGTCAGATTAGGTATCAGGAATTTGCTCAGGATTTGTTTCAGAAAAAAGACAATCAAAGTGACGGTGGGTTCAAGGACAAGTCAGAAAAAGTGGAAACTTTCGAAACTAACTTAACCAACAGTTATTACATTTATTGACTAGTCTTCTTATGGATTGGCTCTACCTGGCTAACTTCTTCAATATTTAAGGAAGATTATGATGCTTGAATTGTAAAACATCCTTCTTGTTAAATTGAGAGCAAATGGGTTTTGCCCATGTTTGGGTTAGCACAGTCTTGGTATGGGTTTGCATGGGTCATTTTTTCCAATTTTTGGCTAAAAAGGGGGAGATTGGCTATGTTGTTACTATCAACTGCGTGTATGCCTGTGTGTATGCATTTGAGCTACTGATCTAAAAAAATGTCTCAAAGGATGTTTTAATGTTTTGGGTTCTAATATCTTGGTTAAATTGTGTTTTGTGATCAGAGTTAGAAAGCAAGTTGTGTTGCTTCAGGTTTTCTCATTGCATGCTCCATCAAACTGAAGAATGTTTTTGCCAAAATTTGTCAAAAGGGGGAGATTGAAAGCTCCAAGAGTTTGACTAAATTTTGGTAAAACATAATGTTGTGAAAAATGTTCCAACATGAAGGGTTCTGCCCCAGACCAAAGATGTCGAGTGAAATGTCCCAGCATGAAGACTCGACATCATGACCATCACAGCAGGTTTGTTTTAAATCTGTTCCAAGATTCAAGACGGGATTGACAGTGGATCAAATACCAAAGATATGAAGCCCAACACAGCAGAATGCTATAAAAGAAGATCAAGACCTAATGCAGAAGAGAGAGAGAGAGAGAGAGAGAGAGAGAGAGAGAGAGAGAAAGAGAGAGAGAGAGAGAGAGAGAGAATGACATAGACTTAGGAATCCTATTTTGTAAACTAGGGTTTAGGTTTTGAGAGTCGTAGGTTTCTCTTGTAAGTCTCCCTCTGTATTGATTTGATACATTGTGATAGACATATGCACTTGTACAGATTCAGAAACCCGTAGGTAATGAATTGTGTATTGTTCTTGGATGAAGCTTTTAAGCAAATCCAAGTTAACTTGTTACTCAACGATGCTTGACTGAACTTTGTATTGAAAGGGGTGTCTTTCAATAGGATGATGCAGTTATGGTGTAGTAGCTGCTAGATAATCACATGTTGTTATTTAGGGAGTGAGATGAGTTTCTCTTATCTAGGATGGAGTTCTTAGATAAATTTTTCATTGGGTAGTGATAGGTAAAGGTGAGTGTTTACTGTAAACCTGAGGTTATTTACATAAAACTATACTACTGATAGTGGATTCTTCTTCCTGGATTGGTATCTCCCAGATGTAGGTGATTTGCACTTAACTGGGTCATCATATTCTGTGTTGTTTATCATTCTGAAATTTACAGTTCAGTTTTGATTAACATGTTAGAACAGATATCGAAACATTTGTGTTTCTGCAGTTACTGATATTCTGGATATCAGTCTGCTGTTCTGTTCCTTATTTAATAATTATACATAACAATGTTGTTCTGGACTGGGCCAATGGCTAGGCATGGCCCAATCCACTTCTGCTCCCAAAACGGCCCAATTTCCTAAAGCCCAATCCGCGTAGGGCAGAGTACGCTTTGCTGCCCTCCAACCGGGCAGAGATTACATCGCTCCCCCCGGTACTGCTGCCCGTCACGCACGACTGCATTAATCCCAGGACAGTTGTGGGCAGGTGCCCGAAACTACGCCTTTGCCCAACATAACGGCTAGTTTTGGGCACCCTGCCCGACATAACGGCTAGTTTCGGGCAGTTACCTATTCTTTGGGAAAGGGTTATTTCGCCTCGAAATAGGGACCGTTGGCCACACGCTGGGGGCATTATATAAACCCTCTCACTTTGGAGGGTTAGGTATCCAATATTCATCCTAAGAACATACTTTGTACTTGCCCCTTTTTATCTGACCCTTTCTTACATGAGCGTCGGAGTGCCTTGCAGGTTCACCCCCTCCTCTCCTACAAGCATCATCATCTACCTTACGCGAAGGCCACGACGATCCAGTCTGATCATATCCGATTAGTGGCGCCGTCTGTGGGAAACTAGATTCCCCGTATTTTTTATTCAATATCCCCTCTTTTTCACTTCGAAGACTAAAGCTCTCTTCAAAACCCTTTTCGATCATCATGGCCTCCACCAAGAATGATGTTGTCTGTCAAGAATCTACTATCACTGTTATCCCCGATAACACCGACCACATCTCCGGAACTGCTTTCTTGGAGACAGATCATCATGACGGGAAGACCACCTCCCCTACTCCCAATGACGTGAAACCTCGAGCACATGCTGCTGATCGTGTTTTCGAGCCTATTTCGGTTCCGCAAAATGCCGACCCCAGCACAGCTACTCTAATAGCCTCCCTCAACGGATCAAACCTCTTGATCTTCCAGTAAGGTGAAAAGATCAGCACTCTCGAGCACGTCCTCCAGGAGCGCCTGTCCTCGGAGAAGCCTCGTAGCCCATCTCCACGTCCTCGGTCTCCCCCTCAGAAATGGAGGCATGGCGGATCCATAAGCCACTCCCCGGAGAGAAGACGATCAAGATCAGAAGAGCCCATGTCCGATCTTGCACGAAGATGACGCTGGTCTCCTCCACAGAAGTCAAGACGTTCCCCTGCGCCAAAGAAATCCAGGCCCTCAGAAAAATACGAGAATCGTCGTTCGCGCGGGCATTCTCCACGACGAACCAGGAGTCGTGGTCGTAGCCATTCCTTCTCCCGTTCCTCGAGCACTAGCAGTGACGACGACGTCCATGTCCCCCTCTCACAGGAGATCATGGACCCAAGAATCCCTCGTGGATTGGAAAAGCCCCCCGCTTTAGTAACCTATGACAGGACCTCCGTCCCCGACGAGCACATAGAAAACATAGAGGCAATGCTCCACTACCACAACGTGAGTGGGGCCATAAAATGCAGACTGTTCCCAATCACCCTCAGGAAGGGGGTTATGGCTTGGTTCAAACGCCTTCCCCGAGGGTCAGTCACATCATGGAGAGATTTGAAGAGCAGGTTTTCCCAGTATTTTACGGCTTCCCGACGACATCCCAAGTCGGAGGCCACCTTGGAAGCTATCATACAGGGCAGGGACGAGTCCCTGCGGGCATATATTAAACGGTTTAACAAAGAAGCCGTGGAGGTTCGTACTACGGACCATATGAAAAAATATCTTCTCGAGGAGGGCTTGAGACCAAAAACCGAGTTTCGCAAGGCCGTCGGAATCGAGACTCCTCGAACATTAACAGAACTTCTCTGGAAAGCTGAAGCGTACATACAATACGAAGAGAAGGAGGCCGCATACCATGCCCGGGACGCAAGAGATCGCAAAAATACCCGGGCACCAAAAAAAGATGAGCCGGAGACATCCCGGTAGGGAAAAGAGAGGCGACGAGACGACCGCCCCCGAGAAGGTAAAGGGCCTGCGGGCCGATTCACGGAGTATACCCTGCTCACCACTCCTCGCGAGCGCATTCTCTCTGAATGCATCAATACGGAGTTCAAGCAGGGAGGCGTCAGGTTCCCCAAACCAACAACGTCCAAAGGCAACGTGGATAAAAGTAAGTATTGTCGTTTCCACCGCAGCCATGGCCACACGACCGAGGACTGCGTGTACCTTAAAGATGCTATTGAGATCCTCATCAAGGAGGGTCATTTGAAGCAATATATCAAGAAAGGTGAGTCTTCAAAAAGGGAGGCGTCAGATTCAAAGAAGGAAGCAGAATCATCCCCGTCCAGTCCTCCCCCACAGGTCGCTAAGTCCATCACGTGACCAGAGGACTTTGCCGTCCCAGATTATTTCGAGGAGCTGTCCCAGGTGTTCATGCTCATCACTTGGGAAGCATTCCCTGCAGCCATGGTTATCTTATGCGGGGGGTACAATGAGCTGAAAGTGGGATCTGTTAAGTGAAAGTTTGAGCAGCTTATTGATTGCAGCCCTGATCGGCTATCCACACTTGAGAAGATCAAGGGGCGTTCCCAGCCGATCACCTTTTACTGCGAAGAGCTGCCTGGAGGCTCTCCCAACTCCCACATCCCCTTGCTCATCAGGGCAAGATTGGCAAGCACCGACGTCAGAAGAATCCTGGCCGACCTGGGTAGTTCGGTGGACATAATGTACACCGGCCTGTTTCAGGCCCTCAAGCTGGACCAGAAGAACCTCTCACCATATGTGGGATCCGATTTACAGGGGTTCAACGGAGCCATGACCATACCCTGGAGGCACGTGGAGCTCTCAGTTACATTCGGGGAAGAGGAGGCGTCCAGGTCAATCAAAACCCAATTCCTGGTGATCGATTGCCCGTCGATGTACCAATGCATCTTGGGGAGACCAGCCCTAGCAGAGTTAGTTGTTGTCCCTTCAACTGTCCACCTCAAGATGAAGTATTATACGGAGAAGGGCCACGTTGCGACATTGCACGGGGACATAGTGGCTGCCCACAGATGTTTCGAAGCAGTGACCCGGGGACAAAACCAGATCGGTGCAGCACCCAAAGCAGCTAAGCGGGCACGGGAGGAAAACCATCCATCCGAAGACGGCCAACCAGACAAGAAACCTGCACTCCCTATACACACTATCGACCTTGACAGCCGAATCTCAGAGAAAGGCGAGGAAGATAGCATTGAAGGTGCGACGGCCAGTTCTTCTACGTCAGCCCTCATGCGACCAGTTCCAGACAGGGAGTTTAAAGTCATCGCCTTCAACAATAACCCCAATAGAGGGGTGAAGATTGGTGCTGGACTGCCCGACGAGGTCAAGCAATAGCTGAAGAAGTGTCTGGACGACAACGCTTATCTGTTTGCTTTGAGTGCCGCAGACATGCCCGACTTGGACCCTGAGACCGCATGCCATCATTTGACCATCAACCCAGCTTCCCGTGCTATCGCACAGCGCAGGCGGAAATAATCCGACGAAAAGGCACAGGCTGCCGAAAAACTTGTACAAGACCTCTTCGAGGCAAAATTCATTTTGGAGGCCAGATATACAACCTGGCTGTCCAATATTGTACTTGTTAAAAAGCATAGTGGAAAATGGCGCATGTGCATTGACTACACTGATCTCAACTGGGCTTGCCCGAAAGATGCTTATCCCTTACCGAGCATAGACAAACACGTAGATAACTCTGCAAGTTTTAAACTTTTGTCCTTCATGGACGCCTATTCGGGGTGCAATCAAATCCCTATGGCCGAAAAGGACAAGAAGTTCACCGGATTCATGACTTAATCGGGGAACTATTACTACAATGTAATGCCTTTCGGTCTGAAAAATGCTGGGGCCACCTACCAGCGCATGATGAACAAGGTCTTTCAATCAGAGATTGGAGACATGCTTGATGTTTACATGGAAGATATGATCGTGAAATCCAAATAGGAATCCAACCATACGGCCCACTTGCAAAAGGTCTTCGACCAGGCCAGGAAGTGTAAAATGCGCTTCAATCCAGAAAAATGCACCTTCAGCGTGCGAGCGGGGAAGTTCCTCGGATTCTACCTCACCAAAAGGGGAATAGAAGCAAACCCAGACAAGTGCCGAGAATTCGCAGAGTTCCCCACGCCCAGGTCGAAGAAGTCCATACAATCCCTCAACGGGATGCTCGCTTCACTTTCCCGCTTCGTGGCCAAGTCTGCTCAACACGCCCTGCCCTTATTTAAACTCCTCAGAAAGGAGGCAAATTTCGAATGGACGGAGGAATGCGAGCAAGCTCTGACCCACCTTAAGCAAGCCCTGTCCGAACCTCATGTGCTTTCTCGACCAGAATATGGGGAGACGTTGTGCCTATATCTCTCCATTGCCAACGAAGCCATCAGCGCTGCACTCATTCGCGAGACAACGGACAGGCAAAAGCCCATCTATTTCACGAGCAAGGCCCTACAAGGGCTAGAAATCAGGTACGCGCAGATAGAAAAAGTCGCCCTTGCCCTAGCTACTGCCGCGAGAAGACTCGGACACTACTTCCTGCCCCACACCATAGCAGTACGCACGGACCAACCCATCAGGCAGTTGCTTCACCGACTAGACATGGTCGGCAGGATGCTCAAATGGTCCCTGGAGTTATTAGAATTCGACATTCACTACGAGGGCAGGAAGGCCCTCAAGGCACAAGTCCTGGCCGACTTCGTGGCGGAGATGACACCCCAATCGTCCCCGTCAAGCGGGACACAGAGATGGACCATTTACGTGGATGGAACATCTAGCCCCTCAGGTAGAGGCGCAGGTATCATCCTCGAAAACGATGAAGGAATACTAATCGAAGTATCTCTAGTCCTGTCCTTCCCTACATCCAACAACCATGCCGAATACGAGGCCTTCCTCGCGGGACTACGGCTGAAAAAGGACGTGGGCACCAAGGATGTAAAGATTTACACAGATTCCCAACTCGTAGCATCCCAAGTACGGGGAGAGTTTCAAGTAAAGAACAACCAGCTAGTCGAATATTTGACACTATTGATGGAGAGAATCACCAAGTTTGACGCGTGGGAAGTCCAACACATCCCCCTCGAACGAAACACGCGGGCAGACGTCTTGTCTAAACTGGCTAGCACTAGGAAGAAAGGCAGCAATAAATCCATCTTACAAGAAGTACTCGCCAGACCCAGCATCGAGAAACCGTCACAGCTGCCCGACGTCAACGCCATCGAGGACAGTAACTGTTGGATGACCCCCGTGTATGATTACCTCACCAAAGGGGAGCTGCCCGAGGACAGCAAGGAGGCCAGCGTGACCAAATGACGAGCTTGCTCATACGTGTTGATTGAGGACAAACTCTACCGACGAGGATTTTCCATCCCCCTCCTGAAATGTGTCGAGGAAAGCAAAGTCCCCAAAATCCTCCAAGAGATCCACGAGGGCATCAACGCGCAACATTTGGGAGGGAGATCATTGGTACGAAAAGCCCTACGAGCAGAATACTATTGGCTGACCATGCAGCACGACGCCAAAGAGCACGTCCAAAAGTGTGACCGATGCCAGCGCCACGGGAACCTGCACTTGGCGCCCCCAACGAGTTGAAGACTCTATCCTCGCCTTGGCCCTTCGCTTTGTGGGGGATGGACATACTCGGCCCCTTCACAATGGGGTCTTATCAAAACAAATTTCTGATTGTGGCCATCAACTACTTCACCAAGTGGATTAAAGTCGAGGCCCTGGCCAAGATCACAACCTTCAACATACTTCGCTTCTACAAAAGGAACGTCCTCGCACGATTTGGGGTTCCCCAGGCCCTGGTGACTGACAATGGAACCCAGTTCACGGACAGAAAGTCCCAAGACTTCTTCTCCAAATTAGGCACGAAGCAGCACTTCACCTCCGTCAAGCATCCCCAGACTAACGGGCAAGCGGAGGCCGCGAACAGGGTAATTCTTCGTGGCCTAAAGTAAAGGCTGGGCGAATCCAAAAAGAGATGGGTCAAGGAGCTACATAGCGTGCTCTAGGCCTACAGAACAACACCACACTCCACCACCGAGGAAACCCCTTTCTGACTAGCTTACGGAACTGAGGCGGTGATACCAGTGAAGATCAGGGAACCTTCCAGACGAACGAAGGCCCCCCTCGACGAGGAGATGAACGATGAAGCCTAGAGAGAAGAGCTCGATCTGGTCAAAGAGATACGGTCGGGGGCAGCTCTCCGCGAAGCTTCATTGAAACAGCAAAAAACCTTGTGCCACGACGCTAGAGTCATAAAACGCGACTTCCCCGTTGGTAGCCTAGTCCTGCGCAGAAACCAGAAGGATTCGCGCGAAGGAAAGCTGGCCGCGAACTGGGAAGGACCCTACAGGGTCAAATCCAAAACGGGCACCGGAGCCTACTATTTAGAAATTCTGGACGAAGAACCATTTGTTCGACCATGGAACGCTGAAAAGCTCAAACAATACTACAGTTAGAGCCAACTATAAGGTTGGACTAACTGTCGGCGAGATCCCCGCTAAATAGGGAGATGGCTCGGCCACAGGATCGTGCCCCGGTGTAAGCATGATCCATTTTACAACGCCTACCAGTTTCTGCTTATGGGACGAGCAGACTCTACGCAGAATGGGGATACCTTAATCGAGCTCCACAGTTGCCACACCAAATAGGCAGGACACCCAGCTCGCGTTGGGAACCGTCCAAGCCTATGATATTAGTACCTCAACTGAGATCTTAGTCTCATCACGGGCGAAACCACTTCCCTGGCCGTTCGACTAGTCCCCCTCACTGTCGAACACATCTACGCCGAGCAACTCTCCGAATCGTAAAACAAATCAGTGACCCCTGTTACGGGCACAAAAGCTTATCGAGCAAAAGTAAAACACTTAGAAAAATAAATAATGAAAACCATACATACAAAACCGGACATACTGATTGGGCGCATACATAAATAAAGTGACCACAAGGGCCACGAGTTGTGCATGTTACAAAACAAGGGGGTCGTGCCCCCGAAGAAAATAAGATACATCAAAAAAACATGGCACGCAGGCCGGATACATTACAACAAGATAAACTAAAATTATTCTTCCATCCGCTCCGACTGATCCTGGACGAACTCTGACTGCTCGGGAGTAGGCTGCGGCGACTGAGTCTCCTCGGGACGGGCGTGCTCAGCACCAAGGTTGAGAAAGTTAGGGGCTACTATCTTGCCATTTTCCACATGGCCAAGAAAGTTGGTACTCTCTTTGGTAATTTGGACGCCGGGGTTCACCAGCCTGAGCTGCTCCACGGCATTCTCGAATGATTCCTCCCCAATGGAAAAGACATCCTCTTCCGCCCGAAGCATACGAGCAACTATCTCTGCCCTGGTCTTTAACGCCTTTACATCCTCAGGCTCATCCTCGGCTGGAGCACTTACGGATCTTAGCTGCTCAACCAGATCCTCGGCAGCCTTCTTCTCGGCAGCGAAAGTCTCGTTCTCCCCCCTTAAACGGACAGCTTCCTCGTCCGATTTCTTCCTCGCAGCAGAAGCAGCATTGGCCTCCTCCTTGGCCATTTTGAATTTCTCCTCCAAAGCATTTATCGTCGCCTGGGCCCTCTTAAGCTCAAGATCAGAGGAGGTGTCACGCTCCGCGTACACCGCCGCCATCTCCAAAACACGGACCATCGCAGAAGCATCTTGCGTCAGCAATGCCCGCTTACCCAGATGATCCATGCCCTCTGACTTAAAATATAATGCCAGGGGAACCACCAGAGACGTCCCCTCGAAGTATGTCCTGTCATGGAGGCAAGGAGGAAGTTCGAACTTACATTTTTTGGCCGCCCGACTAAGGTCCACCAGCTCGTTGGCCCTGGTCTGCTTGAACCGTGAAGCCAAAGGCGCTGGAGACCCCTGGGCGGAGGCAAGAACGGGCGAAGATCTCCCCGTCTGTGGTGGAGGAGGAGGTACCTGCTGGGGAAACCGAGACTTTAGAATGGCCACACCAGACTTGCTCCTCGCAACAGCATTCTTCACCATTCTTTGGTGGGAGGAAGGCATTTCACCTGCGAAAACACAACATATTAGACGATGACGAAGAAAATATAATTCGGGAAAGTTAAAATAACTAAGACTATCGAGCAGCTTATAGGCATCCGCAGGAGTCTTGCACTCCAAAATCGCCTTCGTATTAATGTATCGGTACTCCACCCGCTGGCTACCGTCCTCCTCAAAAATAGGACTCCCCTTCTTCATCCAACATTCAGCAAGTCTAAAAGAATTCACATACTTCACCAACTTATCATAGCCGGCCAGATCATGCCCGTCCAGCATGTTCGGCTGAGCAACGTAGCCATTAGGATCCTTAGAGAAATGATTCCCACTCCACTGAAAGGGAAATTTGAACTCTCTGTCCCCGGTCATCTTCCCGTTCTTGTCGCACATGTCGTTACCATTCTCGTCAATTGACACCGCCCAGACATACGTGTTGTCCTGGGCCCTCTCCGACACAGGCTCTATAATGTAGAACCTCTCCTTAAATGTCTAGATTGACTCCGAGAAGGGCTTAAACAGCTTTCGGGGTTGCTTCAGCGATACCCAGCCGTATCACTTCCCCGTGACCTGCCGCTGAAGATGGAATATGGTGAAGAACAAGGGCAGCGAGGCTCCTATCTCGAGGAACTCGTAGGTCAGCTCGAAGGCGCGAATAAATGCCAATGAGTTGGGGTGCATCTGCGACGGGGCCAGGTCCAGGTGCACGAAGATAGACTGCTGGAAATCGGTAAAGGGCAGCCTCAACCCCAGCTCCTTGAAGGCATACTCATACATAGCGAATATCTCCCCAAAATTCGAACAGATCTGATAGTCTTGGGAGGGGAAATGCACCTTTCATTCCCCCTCTGGTCCAACATCCGTAAAAACGTCCCCGGTGAAAGTCGCAAAGATAGATTCGTGCTCGGCAGGCTCAGCCACCAACCACTCCTCATCAGAATTCTCCTCGAGCTTCTCCCCGACTTCACTGGGGAAGGTTGAAGCTTCTGTGCTATTGCTCTCCGAGGAGCTTTCCTCAGACGAATCTATTAAAATTTCTCCGTCGGGCCCTGTCGTCATCACCTGAAAAGCAGAGGACAAAAGTGAATTCAACGCAAAATCAAATCCACCCTCCAACCGTTGGTAAAGTGAAAGGGTGCGCAAAGGGTCGAGGACGTCGTCCCCGACCTAAGCCCTAAATTAAACAAAAATACAAGAGTTTTCCACGAGGAGGCGCTCGGGGCAAGTCCCTCACACAACGAGGAGCTTCCTCGAGTCCCTTCCTAGTTTCCATTTGAAGCTTCACCAGAAACTTCATCAGAGCACCGGAAATTGAGTAGCCACGACGGTTACTTAGGCATCATCATCGCGACGACACCAGGAACCACCCTACTCCCAGTTCTCTAAAGGGCTCCGACGGCCGCGTAAGCAACAGACGATGGCCCAGCCACCGTCCGCCACCAACAACCTCCAGGAAAACACCACTATGTCTCCTAAATCTAACCTAACCACATGCATTCTAAAACGAAAATGAAAAAGCTGGAAGAAGGCAAGGATTTGGATGACTTACGTGGTCGGAGAAGTTGGAAAAAAGTGCTCGAAGCTTGTACAGTGGCTACGGCGGCGGACGACGGCGGCGGCGGCGAGCTAAGTTCTCTGAAGAAGACGAAGAAGAAGAGAGAGAAACGAAAATGTTAAATGGCCAGACTCTCTCTCCTTTTATACTGTTGAGGAGCACGTGCAAAAGCATGCCCAACTAGGTCATAATGGCTTCGAACTAGCAATCATTGCCTAGTTACTGCAGCACAGGGCTCGAGGCACACGTGGCGCCCTAACATTTCAGTTTTTCCTAACTATTGGTCTCCCCGTACGACGGGCAAACCAGACGCGGTCACGAGCCTTACGAACACCAGGGCCCACGGGCACCACAAGAAAACTCCCTCCGTCACCAAACGACGACTCCGTTACAGTTCCCCAGAACAACGGGCTATCCTTAAGTCATCACTCCCATGCTCGGGAGTAACGACTTGGGGGGCTCCTGTTCTCGACTGGGCCAATGGCTAGGCATGGCCCAATCCATTTCTGCTCCCAGAACGGCCCAATTTCCTAAAGCCCAATCCGCGTAGGGCAGAGTACGCTTTGTTACCCTCCAACCGAGCAGGGATTACATCGCTCCCCCCGGTACTACTGCCCGTCACGCACGGCTGCATTAATCCCAGGACAGCTGTGGGCAGGTGTCCGGAACTACGTCTTTGGCCGACATAACGACTAGTTTTTGGCACCCTGCCCGACATAACGGCTAGTTTCGGGCAGTTACCTATTCTTTGGGAAACGGTTATTTCGCCCCAAAAATAGGGACCCTTGGCCACGCGCTGGGGGCATTATATAAACCCTCTCACTTGGGAGGGTCGGGTATCCAATATTCATCCTAAGAACATACTTTATACTTGCCCCTTTTTCTCTGACCCTTTCTTACTTAAGCGTCGGAGTGCCTTGCAGGTACACCATCTTCCTCTCCTACAAGCATCATCATCTACCCTACGCGAAGGTCAGGATGATCCAGTCTGATCACCTCCGATCAAATGTCTTGACATGTGTTAAGACATCTGCTGTCTGCTATGCCCGAATTTCACTTTTGGGATGAAGTAGTTATAAAAGTTTCAATTTGTGAAGGAAAATGAGAAAATAAGTATTAAAAAAAAGGAAGTGGTCATGGTGTGTCTTGAACCCACGCAGCTTGACTTGCAACCCAAAACTTAGCCAACTGAGTTAAGGTGCACGTGTGAATAATGAGTGAGTGCATTACATCATATATATATATAATTCTTCATAAAACGAGTTAAAAAAATAACACAAAAGGTCTGGGGTAAGGGGGATTCGAACCCCAGACCCTTTGGATAAGCAAGAACACGCACACAAACCTCTACCACTAGGGCGATCAATACATCCGTGTATTAAGCCACCCAGTAAAAAATATATTTTACATTTCAACCAAAATTGTCACCTCAGTGCCACATCATCTCATCTTGTTCCTTCGCTCTCTCCTTTTTCTTCTCTCTCCCCGTGCCCTAGTTTATTTTCCTCTTCAGAACTTCAACTCAACTTATCTCTCTCATTTCCCCACCATTTTTAGTTTTGTAAAAAACAAAGTTGGAGCATTTTTCACAAGGATTTTAATGGTACCAATAGTTCACCCTAAAACTAAATGTACGACACACAACAAACCCAACAACAGTGCAACACAACAACATCATCACATGTCAAAACATCACATGTTCAACTCATTCAATGCAAACACTGTTTCAAACAATAATATATGATATTGTCTACATTTTTGCTTCATAAATAAACCAACATTGATGCATGAACCAAGAGGTTAATGAGACAAAAAACTTACCTCTTGGAGATAGTCCAAGGCTTCTTCAAATGCTATTACAGAAGGGAAATGATGGTCTCCTTAGCATTGTTGGTCCTTGGAGAGAATATATGAATGCTTAGATTGCCTTGAAGTGGCTTCAAAATTCAAACTCGATCCTTCTTGCAAGATGGAGGTGTGAAATGGTGAATGATGTGTGGGATGATACAGAACTTGTTCAAGGGTTGGAACAAGCTCTAATTAGTGTATAGAGATTGTTTATGAAGTTACTTTGAGAAATGCACGAGTGGAACGTGTTTGGCTTGAGAATTTGCAAAAATGAGCTTATTTGCAAATTTTGTTGGAATGGGAAGTTTGCAGAGGTTTCAAGTGTGTTTGTTATGTGTTTTGAGGCTTAAGAGTGTCCTCTATTTATAGAAAAATAGTGAAGCCAAGGAGTTGGTCAGATTATCATGTTTTCAACCTTTGGCTTGGTTGAGTTACAACTTGATGGTTCCATGAATTTGTGCCATTCCAATGCAAGGTACAAGCTCTTCTAGGGTGGTTGAAAGTGTGTATATGTGTTTCTTCTCAGTACAAATCTTTTTGAGTGCATAAGAAACCATTTCCATGCTCAAGACAAGCTGACTTTGGTTAAAGCCACTTTATGAAAATGGAAGTGTGACCTTTCTTCCAAAAATGGCATAATCCCTTGAACAAAAGCTTAAACACTTGTGTAATGCTTCATTATTTCGTGCAATCTTCTGATTATGGATGGATTTAGAAGTAATGTGGCCTGAAAAGGAAGATTATAAGGCATGGCTTGGAGATTTGGTCAAGAACAAGTTGTGAAAATGCCTTGAAATCCAACTTTGTGACACCAACTTCATGCATTCGAATCTCTCAGCTCAAGAATGGGATCAAAGAGTTCTTATACTTTTTGAAAAGCCCAAAACATGCTCTACAACTTTCATGTTTGAAGAATTTCTTGATTCTCAATGGATCTTGGTGAAAATTGGCTCCCAAGTTTGGTACTTTTGGAGTTTAATAACTGTAGCGTGCGATTTTTGTCGGTGACGCGGCCACCTTATCGCCATTTGGTTTTTTCCTCACCGCAATGGTGGGGATTGGGTGCTACTTTCTGATTTCTTATTTATCCTATGAAGCTGGAAAGGAAAGGGAAGCTATCTAAAACTAACCTTGCACGTAAATGTTGAACTGAACAAATGCTTAAGAGATTGGGGGGTCCGGGGTCAGGTTATACAATGAGGAGTTGTCAATTACCCATCCTATATGTGGTTATCCACAGGTAGTTAGCAATTATCCTTACTGCTTTCTACTTACTGGTGTTTGTCTGTTATGGGTTGGGAAAGTTTCTCCTTTGGGAGTGTTTGAGAGAGAGAGTTTTTGTTGATGTCGGGCTTGCCGATGTCTTTGATGAATATGTGAAGGTACTGGACCTAAAGTTTTTTATTGGTGTGCTCGCTAAGATTTCGCAATCTTATGCCTACGTATTCCCGTTAAAGATAAACAGGGAAATCAGAGCAATCATAGTTCCTCCTATTCTATGGGAGGAAAAGGATGTTTTGGTGTCTTGTTCAAAGCCCAAGATTGAAGCTAAAGGTTATTTATGTCTTGTTCAAAGCCCAAGATTAAAGCTAAAGTTTTATTTATGTCTTGTTCAAAGCCTAAGATTGAAGCTAAAGGTTTATTTATGTCTTGTTCAAAGCCCAAGATTGAAGCTAAAGGTTTGACAGAGAGAGAATTTGTCATCTCTAAAGGGAGACATCTCATCTGTTTATCACAGTTGTTGGGTAACTGATTATAAAGGAGAATTACTTTAACTAGGATATGAGAATCTAGCAATGCCATAATTTCCTTTATGAGGGATTTGTCCTGAAGGAGAAAACTTTAACGCAGTGTTGAGAAATGCCATTTTTCCTTAGGAATTTTTCATGCTAAGAGAGGGACAGTGGCGTGGATGTAAATAATCCAGAGGCTTGCCACTTACAGCAATTAGATGAAAGAGGGGATTTACCAGGATAAGAGATGGACTACAGCTTGGATGTTTGAATCAACAAGTGTGCCACTTATAGCAGTTATCTGGAATTAGGGTTCCTTTGATTGTCTGCTTTGATGTGTGATATACAGAGAAATATCTTCCTAAAGAGAGTTTTTTACTTCCTCTGAGGGGATTTGATTTTTGTGTACCTTGATCGAAGCCCAAGGTTTGAAGCTAAGAGATTGATTCTCCACTGGGGAGTTTATTATCTGTCTTGTACAAAGCCCAAGATTGAGGCTGAGAAGAGACTGACTCTTTGGGGGATATCATTATACAAAGCCTAAGAGGAGGCTGAAAGTTGACTTTTCTAGGGAATTATTTTGTTTGTCTTGTACAAAGCCCAAGATTGAGGCTAAAAAGAACTTTTGATTCCACAGGGGAATATTTGTATGTGTCTTGTACAAAGCCCAAGATTGAGGCTGAAAGGGGAAACTGACTCTACTGGTGAGAGGTTTTATCTGTCTTGTACAAAGCCCAAGATTGTGGCTAAAGGAAGTTTGACTCTGCTGGAGAGTATGATTTGCCTTGTACAAAGCCCAAGATTGAGGCTGAAAAGAGGATTGACTCTACTTAGGGAAATTTATATGGTTTCTTGTACAAAGCCCAAGATTGAGGCTGAAAGATATTTGGCTGACTCAGCTGTAGATATCTATGGGTGTCTTGTATAAAGCCCAAGATTGAGGCTGAAAAGATGATTGACTCAACAAGAGAGTGCTTTTAGGAGATTGACTCAACAAGAGAGTGTTGAAAGGTGATTGACTCAACAAGAGAGTGATGAAAGGCTAACTCTGCTGAGGAAAATCATTATACAAAGCCTAAGAGGAGGTTGTCTTCTACTGAGGATTATTGAGATTCAGAGGCAGGTCCAAGTCGGGGGATCAACTCATGATGAGGGTTTACAGAAGAGTTGAGGTATCAGATGCCTTGGGGTTCTAATTTGGGATAGTGCTATACTGATGATAAGCTGACCCTAGCTGGGGAAATTTAGGATGAAAGACTGAGTTTTAGATCCTATGAGGGTTTTAACTATACTGGAGATTAGTTAAATGACCAGGGTTTTTTCCTGTGTTTGTAGGGAACTTGAGAATGTCTTTGAGATCCAAGAGGAGATTAGACTGTCCAAGTCTACTGGTATGGAAGATTTTATCTTTGTATGATTCCCAAGAGGAGGCAGGTGTTTTAAGGGATGAGAATCAACCCTTAAATTGATCTGAGGTTTTGACTCTTCGGAAACACTGCTCTAACAAAGGATGACTAAGTTCTATCATATACCTTTAAGAGGCCTTTAGGGTCCTTGTATTAAGCCCAAGAGAAGGCATGAGAACTTCTAAGAAGTCGGAGGGTCCTTGTACAAAGCCCAAGAGGTGGCGGGGATGGTTTTAGGAAGCCTGTGGGTCCAAACTTAAGAAAAGTTCAAGAAAAGTTTCACCAGGAATAAACTTTTCTTTAGTGAACAGTCCTAGGGTTTGAAGAAATTCAAGAGAGGTTTCATCGGGAATTAATCCTCTCTGGGGGAAATGAATTTCTTTGACAAATTTCTAATAGTGACAGTCTGAAAAAAGTTTCACTGGAAATAATGCCTTTCTCTTTGTTCCATATTGTATAAGCCCAAGAGGAGGCAAGACTGTATCTGGAATTCCTATGGGGATCTAGTTTGGACTGCATTAAAAGAGTGACCACTGGCTTTATCTAATCCTAGACCTAATTGCCGGGGAAAACTCTAAGCAGATAATATACAAGCATATATACAGATGAAATATATATTGTATGTAAAAGAGGGTAGGAGGACTTACAGGTGAGCAAGCTTCCAGTACAAACAAATATATATATATATATATATATATATATGTGTGTGTGTGTGTGTGTGTGTGTGTGTGTGTGTGCAAGTATGTAAAAGAAAGCTGTTTAAAACTTACAGGTGAGCAAGCTTCCATTGTAACAGCTGTATGGTTAGTTGTTCAAGAAATTAAAGAAAGTTTTGAGAATAACTATGAATTTGAACCTAAATCAAAAGGGAAGGTTATTTTGAAAAGATTGGGGCTTATACTCAAGGAGAGACCTAAAGAATTGTTTATTTACAAAAAGGGTTGGGTCTTACAACTCAAAGAGAGGCCCAAATAAAAACCGTAATCGTACCGTTGATCTAAAAATTGTATCGGGACTTATACAGTGACTGAGGCCCAAATTATTGTATTTACAAAGGGGTTTGGCTCTTACTCTCTATTAGAGGCCCAAAAGATTATTTTTGTACAAGAGATGGGGCTTACAACTCAAAGAGAGGCCCATAAATAACAGTGATCGCACCGTTGTTTTGAAAATTGTACTGGGACTTATACAATGACTGAGGCCCAAAATATTTATGTACAAAAGAGAGTTGGGTCTTACACTCTATTAGAGGCCCAAGGTGTTTGAAAAAGAAAAGAAATGGGACTTACAACACAAGAGTAGGCCCAGATGATTGTGTTTTGAAATGGCGATCGCGCCGTTATTTTTTTTACGTCCTAGGACTTATACAATGACTGAGGCCCAAATTATGTTTTGTACAATTAGGGATGGGTCTTACACTCTATTAGAGGCCCAAAGTGTGTATGTGAAGCTAAAAAAACAAAATTTAGAGGAAACCCTAATTTTTAATTTAGAAGGTATAATTTTCAAAGGAAATTAAATAAAAAATGATATAAAATACCAAATATATTCAAAAACAAGTTGTACACTTTGAAAAATCATGTTTATTCACATGAAAGTTTGAAATTCAATTGGAATGAAAAGATCAAAATGGGAATTTCATTTTAAAATGTTTAAAAACAAATAAAATGAAATTAATTACAAAAATTCTAACTATATTAAAAAATAATATAAATTGGATTTTTTTTGTAAATTAAAATATTTAAACATTTTTTGTGAATTTTGAGAAAAATAATCAATTCAAAAACACAAATATTCAGAGAGAAATTAATTTTTGAATCAATTAACAAAAATATCAAAATATTCAAAAGTTCAAAAATTTGAAAAAGGGCGCCAAGAACACTAAGTTCTTGCCCGCGTGCCTCGTTTCTGCAAATTTGCGTTTTCTCACATTTTTCCATGATTTCTCAATGGTTTTGCACGATTCAAGTACCAATCTTGTTTGTTTTTGAACAAGGATCACAACCATATAGTTTAATTGCATTTATATTAAGTATGGAGGAAGAAATCAACAAAAAAACCTCAAGAACCTTAATTTCAGCATGAACACAATGAAATTCCATACACGATGGATTCATGGCAATTGATTGAGGGTTATTACTCTACATACATGCATAAACAAGATGGTAACTCAAAAATTCATTCATGATGCATGGATCATAGAGTTTGAAGGGTTCAGGCTTACCTCTTTGTTGGATGCAGAATAGGGCAAGCAGCAAAAATATTTATTTTCGAAAAGGAATTCCCTCCGAGATTTATGTCGTGTCCACTGAGATCGGTTCGAGGGAAAGAATGTCGTTCAACAATCTCTCGCGTTTATGAGTTTGGATTAGAATGGTTTAAAATAAGAAAACAGAAAAGTAAACATTAAAACAAAAAGAAATCATTCTTCAGAGAGAAAAACTCGTCCGGCAATGCATATAAATCACTCCTCACAAACTTAAACTTACCGACCAGTTATACTCCACCTACAATACTCCTCAATATCACCCAGTATCACTCACAACAAAGGTTATGTCTAACGCAAAGTTGAAATAACATACGTGTCACTCTCTTCGTCACTCTCGCGAGCGAAGCCTCAAAACACGGAAGGCATTAAGCTTCGATGCCTATTGAAGATTGTTAGTTCCTAAATCTATCTCTAGAGTCCAAACACTAACAGTAACTATCTCTAATCGAAGTTCATGAGGGTTATGTCTAACGCAACCCAAACCCCGCGCATAAAGCAAAAATCAGAGACAATCACCAATAGAGATTTGTAAAGCAAGTTTTATATAACGCCATGGGCGACAAATATACATGAGTTTACAGCAAATACATATACACAACCCAAGCATAAAGAAAAACACAAAGAAAAAGAGAAATGAACCAAACATCTCGCGGTTTATCGGAGCCGGTCGACGATCAATCCTCCCCGGTTCATCCGTGTACAAGCTCCATAGTTGTTTTCTAAGCTAATCTACCAAAGAATGAAGTTTGGAGACAAAAATCACCCCCAAACAACATAATCTAACAAAATTGAAGTAAAATGAATTAAATACAAAATTATGGTTCAGACAAATTCGCCTGGCGGATTGAAAATTCGTCAGGCGGATTCCCCTTTTTCACTCACACCAGCTGCGCAATAAAACAGCCTGGAAAAAAATATCTACATTCGCCTGGTGAATGAAAATTCGCCCGGCGGATGTCTCAAAACTCGCCTGGCGAACAAGACGCGAGCACAAGACAGCAGCAACTTGAATTTCCAAATTTTCTCTCGCCAGGGCCTCGCCACAGTCTCGCCCGGCAAAATTGTCAAATTCGCCCGGCGAATTGAAAATTTGCCTGGCGAATTTGACAGAACAGCATTTTTCCAACACTGTTTTATTTGTAACTTTTGAACCGTAACTCTGTTTTTCGCCCGGTTTGAAGTGCTGGAAATCTTATTCAATGCTCTATACAATAATGGCAAGACATACTTGATTGGATACCTGCAAAAATTGAGAAAAAATCAATTAAACTCAATGATATTTACACTATACGCAATATATACACTAAAATGTATCGTAAACGTATTTATAAACAAATCGGGTTTTATTCACACGATATTTACCACAAAGCATTGATAAGTGCAACAAAACATATATACAAAAATAGGTACAATTTGCACTTATCAAACTCTCCCCAACTTACCTAATTGTTTGTCCACAAACAAGAATCAAACAAACTTGAAAATGTATAAGCAATATCCAAAGAAAGACGAATCAACAGGTGTTGAAAAACGGAAACGAATGAATGGTTCAAATGAAAAACGATACACACAAAGTAAATACTTACCACTAAACTATGACGATAACATAGTCACGAAACAAATGCAAAATACAAAAATCATGCCAATAATTCTAAAACAACACAAGTTCCAAAGTGAATCACACCTAGCAAAAATAATCATTGGTAGATGAAAAACACACAATAAGGTACTTTACACTCACACAACACTCATGTAAACAAAAGACTAAATTATGCATGCATCCACAAATTCATATTGAAAATAGAAAGGCAAGAATCACAAGGACTTTCAAGGTTGTAACGTGGTCGGGTAAACAAACAAGGGGCAATTTCTAAAGGTAATTGAAACAAAAACTTGCCTAAACCTAAGGGAGTGATCAACTCACAAAGACTCAAACACCAAACTCCAATCAACTTCTTCCACAATCCCAAGTGTTACACAACACACAATACTTATTTAGCACGATTATTTGAACTCTTTTTGTTTCCTTTTTCAAGGATTTTTCTTTTTTCTTTCTTTTTCACTTTTTTCTTTTCTTTTCTTTGTCATATTTTTCTCTTTTTTCTTTTCTTTTTCAATCCTCATAGAATCCAACCAATGAGTATACAATCATCCTCTCCCCAACTTGAATTCAACCGCACCATCATGTGAATACTCCCTACTTTCTAAGGCAAGGAAAAAATCCATACAAAAACACAAAGTTGAGGTCCAAGAAAAAACAAAATCCATTCAAAAATAAGTGAACTAAATACTCATAGACAAGCATTAAGTTCAAATAAAAACATGGATCAAAAAGCTCAAAGGGGTTACGAATTCTCACACACTCACAAGGTGAATGACTATTTGGCTAAGGTGGTTGTGCTCAAAATGAAACAATTGCCTTGATCCTTTTCATGCATTCATATACACAACATAAACAACAGATTCAACATAATAAAATCCAATAGAACAAGAATGTTGGTTCTCCGCGCATATATGAATAATAGAAAGCCACCTCACAAAAAGGTTGGGAACTAAAGTGATTCACAATAGAACAAGTATACAAAAGAATGGATGGCATGGAAGTTTGTAAAATGCCTAAGTATCATGAATATGCTAAAGTATAGAAAGCGATAAATACATACCTCAGACGTGTACAAAACTTAACAAAATCATTACCATACATCCGCAAGTTGAAACGAACCAACTTGGAAAATCACAAAAGCATCCTCAAATAAGTCGACCAAGACTTGCAACCAAACAACAAACAAAACTTTAGAAAAGAAAAACTATAAAACATGCTTGTTTTACGTCGTAAGCTCGACGCCTTTACGGTGCTTAATTAGAAACTTCCTTCATTCATGCCATGGTGATGTCTCACGGCACAACCAAAAGCAAGCGTCCTAACCAAACACTTGAACAAACGTTACGGGAACAAAATGTATACAAAACTTGAACAAACATAATGGAAACAGACAATATATACGATATATACAAAACTCAAAAACAAAGAAACTGTCGCAATGCGACTCAATATCAAAACCAATCCCCGGCAACGACGCCATTTTGTTGGATGCAGAATAGGGCAAGCAACAAAAATATTTATTTTCGGAAAGGAATTCCCTCCGGGATTTATGTCGTCCACAGAGATCGGTTCGAGGGAAAGAATGTCATTCAACAATCTCTCGCGTTTATGAGTTTGGATTAGAATGGTTTAAAATAAGAAAACAGAAAAGTAAACATTAAAACAAAAAGAAATCATTCTTCAGAGAGAAAAACTCGTCCGGCAATGCATATAAATCACTGCTCACAAACTTAAACTTACCGACCAGTTATACTCCACATACAATACTCCTCAATATCACCCAGTATCACTCACAACAAAGGTTATGTCTAACGCAAAGTTGAGATAACATACGTGTCACTCTCTTCGTCACTCTCGTGAGCGAAGCCTCGAAACACAGAAGGCATTAAGCTTCGACGCCTATTGAAGATTGTTAGTTCCTAAATCTATCTCTAGAGTCCAAACACTAACAGATAACTATCTCTAATCGAAATTCATGAGGGTTATGTCTAACGCAACCCAAACCCCGCGCATAAAGCAAAAATCAGAGACAATCACCAATAGAGATTTGTAAAGCAATTTTTATATAACGCCATGGGCGACAAATATACATGAGTTTACAGCAAATACATATACACAACCCAAGCATAAAGAAAAACACAAAGAAAAAGAGAAATGAACCAAACATCTCGCGGTTTATCGGAGTCGGACGACGATCAATCCATCCCGGTTCATCCGTGTGCAAGCTCCATAGTTGTTTTCTAAGCTAATCTACCAAAGAATGAAGTTTGGAGACAAAAATCACCCCCCAAACAACATAATCTAACAAAATTGAAGTAAAATGAATTAAATACAAAATTCTGGTTCAGACAAATTTGCCTGCCGGATTGAAAATTCGCTAAGCGGATTCCCTTTTTTCACTCACACCAGCTGCGCAATAAAACAGCTTGGCAAAAAATATCTACATTCGCCTGGCGAATGAAAATTCGCCCGGCGGATGTCTCAAAACTCGCCTGGCGAAAAGACGCGAGCACAAGACAGCAGCAACTTGAATTTCCAACTTTTCTCTCGCCAGGGCCTCGCCACAGTCTCGCCCGGCGAAATTGTCAAATTCGCCCGGCGAATTGAAAATTTGCCTGGCGAATTTGACAGAACAGCATTTTTCCAGCACTGTTTTATTTGTAACTTTTGAACCGTAACTCTGTTTTTCGCCCGGTTTGAAGTGCTGGAAAGCTTATTCAATGCTCTATACAATAATGGCAAGACATACTTGATTGGATACCTGCAAAAATTGAGAAAAAATCAATTAAACTCAATGATATTTACACTATACGCAATATATACACTAAAACGTATCGTAAACGTATTTATAAACAAATCGGGTTTTATTCACACGATATTTACCACAAAGCATTGATAAGTGCAACAAAACATATATATAAAAATAGGTACAATTTGCACTTATCAAACTCTCCCCAACTTACCTAATTGTTTGTCCACAAACAAGAATCAAACAAACTTGAAAATGTATAAGCAATATCCAAAGAAAGACGAATCAACAGGTGTTGAAAAACGGAAACGAATGAATGGTTCAAATGAAAAATGGTACACACAAAGTAAATACTTACCACTAAACTACGACGATAACATAGTCACGAAACAAATGCAAAATACAAAAATCATGCCAAAAATTCTAAAACAACACAAGTTCCAAAGTGAATCACACCTAGCAAAAATAATCATTGGTAGATGAAAAACACACAATAAGGTACTTTACACTCACACAACACTCATGTAAACAAAAGACTAAATTATGCATGCATCCACAAATTCATATTGAAAATACAAAGGCAAGAATCACAAGGACTTTCAAGGTTGTAACGTGGTCGGGTAAACAAACAAGGGGCAATTTCTAAAGGTAATTGAAACAAAAACTTGCCTAAACCTAAGGTAGTGATCAACTCACAAAGACTCAAACACCAAATTCCAATCAACTTCTTCCACAATCCCAAGTGTTACACAACACACAATACTTATTTAGCACAATTATTTGAACTCTTTTTGTTTCCTTTTTCAAGGATTTTTCTTTTTTCTTTCTTTTTCACTTTTTTCTTTTCTTTTCTTTGTCATATTTTTCTCTTTTTTCTTTTCTTTTTCAATCCTCATAGAATCCAACCAATGAGTATACAATCATCCTCTCCCCAACTTGAATTCAACCGCACCATCATGTGAATACTCCCTACTTTCTAAGGCAAGGAAAAAATCCATACAACAACACAAAGTTGAGGTCCAAGAAAAAACAAAATCCATCCAAAAATAAGTGAACTAAATACTCATAGACAAGCATTAAGTTCAAATAAAAACATGGATCAAAAAGCTCAAAGGGGTTACAAATTCTCACACACTCACAAGGTGAATGACTATTTGGCTAAGGTGGTTGTGCTCAAAATGAAACAATTGCCTTGATCCTTTTCATGCATTCATATACATAACATAAACAACAGATTCAACATAATAAAATCCAGTAGAACAAGAATGTTGGTTCTCCGCGCATATATGAATAATAGAAAGCCACCTCACAAAAAGGTTGGGAACTAAAGTGATTCACAATAGAACAAGTATACAAAAGAATGGATGGCATGGAAGTTTGTAAAATGCCTAAGTATCATGAATATGCTAAAGTATAGAAAGCGATAAATACATACCTCAGACGTGTACAAAACTTAACAAAATTATTACCATACATCCGCAAGTTGAAACGAACCAACTTGGAAAATCACAAAAGCATCCTCAAATAAGTCGACCAAGACTTGCAACCAAACAACAAACAAAACTTTAGAAAAGAAAAACTATAAAACATGCTTGTTTTACGTCGTAAGCTCGACACCTTTACGGTGCTTAATTAGAAACTTCCTTCATTCATGCCATGGTGATGTCTCACGGCGCAACCAAAAGCAAGCATCCTAACCAAACACTTGAACAAACGTTACGGGAACAAAATGTATATAAAACTTGAACAAACATAATGGAAACAGACAATATATACGATATATACAAAACTCAAAAACAAAGAAACTGTCGCAATGCGACTCAATATCAAAACTAATCCCCGGCAACGACGCCATTTTGTTGGATGCAGAATAGGGCAAGCAGCAAAAATATTTATTTTCGGAAAGGAATTCCCTCCGGGATTTATGTCGTCCACAGAGATCGGTTCGAGGGAAAGAATATCGTTCAACAATCTCTCACGTTTATGAGTTTGGATTAGAATGGTTTAAAATAAGAAAACAGAAAAGTAAACATTAAAACAAAAAGAAATCATTCTTCAGAGAGAAAAACTCGTCCGGCAATGCATATAAATCACTCCTCACAAACTTAAACTTACCGACCAGTTATACTCCACCTACAATACTCCTCAATATCACCCAGTATCACTCACAACAAAGGTTATGTCTAACGCAAAGTTGAGATAACAACCGTGTCACTCTCTTCGTCACTCTTGCGAGCGAAGCCTCAAAACATGGAAGGCATTAAGCTTCGACGCCTATTGAAGATTGTTAGTTCCTAAATCTATCTCTAGAGTCCAAAAACTAACAGATAACCATCCCTAATCGAAATTCGTGAGGGTTATGTCTAACGCAACCCAAACCCCACGCATAAAGCAAAAATCAGAGACAATCACCAATAGAGATTTGTAAAGCAAGTTTTATATAACGCCATGGGCGACAAATATACATGAGTTTACAGCAAATACATATACATAACCCAACCATAAAGAAAAACACAAAGAAAAAGAGAAATGAACCAAACATCTCACGGTTTTTCGGAGCCGGTCGACGATCAATCCACCCCAGTTCATCCGTGTACAAGCTCCATAGTTGTTTTCTAAGCTAATCCACCAAAGAGTGAAGTTTGATGAAGTTTGGAGACAAAAATCACCCCCAAACAACATAATCTAACAAAATTGAAGTAAAATGAATTAAATACAAAATTCTGGTTCAGACAAATTCGCCTGGCGGATTGAAAATTTGCCAGGCGGATTCCCCTTTTTCACTCACACCAGTTGCGCAATAAAACAACTTGGCAAAAAATATCTACATTCGCCTGGCGAATGAAAATTCGCCCGGCGGATGTCTCAAAACTCGCCTGGCGAACAAGACGCGAGCACAAGACAGCAGCAACTTGAATTTCCAAATTTTCTCTCGCCAGGGCCTCGCCACAGACTCGCCCGGCGAAATTCTCAAATTCGCCTGGCGAATTGAAAATTTGCTTGGCGAATTTGACAGAACAACATTTTTCCAGCACTGTTTTATTTATAACTTTTGAACTGTAACTCCGTTTTTCGCCTGGTTTGAAGTGCTGGAAAGCTTATTCAATGCTCTATACAACAATGGCAAGACATCCTTGATTGGATACCTGTAACAATTGAGAAAAAATTAATTAAACTCAATGATATTTACACTATACGCAATATATACACTAAAACGTATCGTAAACTTATTTATAAACAAATCGGGTTTTATTCACACGATATTTAGCACAAAGCATTGATAAGAGCAACAAAACATATATACAAAAATAGGTACAATTTGCACTTATCACTCTTGCAGCTGGTGATCGAGTTTGATGATGGAGGTGTTGCAGATAGGTTCCAATGATCTAAACGGCTTCTTTAGATGCCAAGGAATGTGTTTGATTGCTTGAAGTGGATTGAATAAGCTGGAATTGGTTGTGGTACCTCAACTGCAACTTTGTTAAGAACTTGAGCAATTGGCTGGTGATTTTGTGAATTTGATGTTCCAGATGTGATTTTGTGTTATGGATCACTCATATATGATGTTTACGAGGTGTGTGTGATTGGTTTGGTTGGAATCACTCTCAATCTCAAAACCCGATAGTGACTTGAGTAAGAAGGAAAAATTGGAGTGAAGAAGAGATTTTGAGTAAAACATCAGTTTGGGTGCTTTGGTGTACTCAAACTGATCATAAATGAGCTCTATTTATAGTAGAGCAAATTTGTTTTGGCTGCAATAGTGAATGGCAACTGCAACAGGTCTGTTGGCAAATGGTGATCAAATGGAATCTCAAGTCTCCTCTAGCCATTGACTTGAGGTTAGAGCACATGCTAGGAGTTCTCTGATTCAGAGATAAGGCTTGATTGAACTTGGATAACATTGTCTTGATGAATGCCACCTCTATGCATTAGTTAAATGCTTGGAAATAAAATTGACCATTTGAAGCATCTTGAATTTTAGGAGTTTCATGCCTAAACATAGATCCATGGACTTGTGAGGCTGGTGGATCAGTGTTTGTCCCTTGGTTGTTTCCCCTTGAGGTGTGCAGATGGATAACCATGCTTATTATGGCACAAATTGATCAATTCGAGCAACAATGCATAAATATGCCTTGCAAAAATCAGTGAAAATGCCATTTTTAATGGATCATATCTCCTTGCTCAGGTTGAGTTATGGGAGGCTCTTGTACTTTTTAAAGAGCCCTCATATGGTACTATCCATGTATGATCATAGTTTGTCTTGAAACTATTTGGATTCCATTGAAAAATCCTCATGAACATTGGTGTTCAAGGCTGGTAACTTAGGCAGATTTTTACTAAGTGTTGAAAAATGTCATTTTCTTCATTTTTGTCATTTTGATCACTCCATAACTTAAAATCCATGAAGAATTGGAGTTTGAGGTAGTTGAAGCTTTTGTAGAATGTAGGAAGACCTACAAATCAAGCTTTGGATCACCCAAAATGGCTGCTTGGATCACAAGTTATGATCCTTGGAATTTGGTACCAAAATCATTCAAATTTAGTAACTTAGAAAATTTTCCAATTTTTCAAGATTACCCCTTTTACAAGTTATCTTGGTTTCTTGATCAATTCTTGTTCAAATGACATTATAAATCATATTTTATGAAAATATGAGTCATAAGGATCATTTTTTCCAAAAAAAAAAGTCATTTTTGACTTTTGGCTCTAGAGCGATTCGGCGCGTATTCCCGACTTTTGGGGAATGCATCCTCTGAGGGTAATTTAGCTTTGCAAATGGATCCTTAGGGTTATTTTGAGCATATTGAGTCACATGTTGAATTCTTGGCTCATTCTTTTGTGAAAATTTCACTCTGGAGGCCCTAGTCGTCCAAAACCCTAATTTGGCGACATCGGGTGTTTCGAGGCTCAAAACACTTGGAATGTTACAACTGTGCTTGATTCTTGATGTGGGAGTCCTCTTGATCCCTTATGGATGTTTGAGAGGTTAGACAAGTTGAAGATCATGTCATTTCTTGATTGATCCTTTGTCTAAGTGCTCTAAGAGGGCTTGAAACCCTAATTCTTGATTATAGTGAATGCTCAACCATCTTTGAGAAGATTGATGAGGCATGAAGGTACATCCATATTGTGGTAATGATCCTCAAAATGATGGGAAATCTTGGTGGTCAAAATTTGGGGTATGAAGATGCCCCAATTTAATTCTCTTGGACCCGAAGGTGTGAATGCTGAAGATATTCGGACATTCAGGGTACAAGAGGATTAAATATCGGAATACCTGAAATTTTGACGATGTTAGAATGGCAGTTTGCTCGTCCATCTTCTTTTGCTAAGTAAGGTTACTTAGGAAAGGATAAAACTTCCCCTCGATCCTGGTCTTTCAACCACGGAACTGGTCTCAGTTTCTGATATAAACTTCCCCTCGATCCTGGTCTTCAGCCAAGCAACTGGTCTTAATTTCTGATATAAACTTCCCCTCGATCTTGGTCTTCAACCAAGGAACTGGTCTCAGTTTTCGATATAAATTTCCCCTCGATCCTGGTCTTCAGCCAAGGAACTGGTCTCAGTTTCTTCTCGCCGAGTTTTCTACTGGGGAGACGCCATTTGACGGAAAAAAATTGAGGTCAGACTTGCTGGGGACACCCATTTGTCTGAGTTGTAGAGGTGTGCCAACTTCTCTGTTGGAGATGCCATTTGTTGACTTTACTGGGGAAAATGAGTCTCTTGAAAGACTGTTTTTTTTCTTAGGGATACTACATCATTCTTTTCTTCGAGATCTTTTCGGAGAAATGCCATGTGATGTAATCCAATTTTGAGGTGCTGATGACTTCATTAACATCGAATTTCTTGGGAAAAAAAACTGATTTGTTGCTGAGAGTCTTTAGTTGAGAAGCTTTCTCTGGGGATTTTCTTTAATCCGGGAAAGCGAAAATATCATCTTCAATGGTGAAGAGTGATGTTTGTCGAATGTCTTCTTGCCTTTCAGAGGTTCAAGTTATCAAAGTGGTCAAGGACAGGCTCCAATCCAGAAATAAACTGGGGGAGAGATTGTTTAGGCAATACATTTCCTGACGAGGAAAGAACTGACAACTCGATTGACAAGGGGACTTTATCACTTAGGAGATGAACATGACCAAAGTGATAGTAATGCGATATGATTATGAATGTGAATCAAATATGCATGATGTATGTATGTTTATGCTGATAAAACTGACGCGACATACAGACTAATGAATGAACACGACAGGATATTCGGCCACTGCGGGGGATGAAAAGTACCATTGGTCCAAGATAGTAATTCTGCCTTGCTTAGGAGAAGTAAACCCTGTGGGGGTGACAATACTGTTCAATCGGTCTTAAGAGATACATACTCTACCGGGGATATCAGATGGGACATTTGCATCCGACACAGTTGATCTTTCATTCTGGCGTACTGGTTTAGAATGAGTACTTTGATTCTGCACTTTGAGGTTCAATCACCTCTGGTGAAGCTATCAATGTTCTTCTTGATGTTCAAAGTCAAAAGGAAATGTCATCTTTGTTTTAAAAGCAGAAAAATTTTGACAAGTAAATTCATTTTTGTTTTATTTCAAGAATCATTGATCATGTTAAAATGTCATTCTGTAAAGCTAAAACAAATGAGAATTGCAAATAAAAGCACTAGGGCTAAAATTTTATTGATAGAATGGAAATCAGAAAAGCGCATGATCCCATAGAGTATTTACAAAGTTTAGAAAATGGTAAATTAAGGGAAAAAGGCTACATTGAGACATAACGACCGTTATCCTTCTACCAACTTTGAATTCTGGATATCCTGAGCTTCTGTCGACGACGACCTTGGCTGAAGTTTTCCAGATGGATGGCATGACTGCTGAGGAGTTGAACTGATCAGACGTAGTTACTTGCCATGAATCCCTAACTTTTTTCCTGGATTGTACTTTGAGATTTCCAATCCATCGGGATGATTTTTTTTTATTATGTCTCTAAATTTTTCCTGGACCGCCCTTTCGGGTTTTCAATCCACCGAGACTTTTTTTTTATTTATTTAGGCGAAGTATTTCTTGACTACGTCAACATTCGTGGGGTAAGCAAATTCTTCTCCGTCCATGGTTGCGAGTCTCAAGGCACCGCCTGAGAAGACTTTCTTGACCACATAAGGGCCGTCATAATTCGGAGTCCATTTGCCCCGGGAATCAGTGAGTAATGATTGTATCTTCTTGAGCACGGGGTCTCCTTTTCTGAAGACGCGAGGTCTGACCTTTTTGTCAAACGCTTTCTTCATTCTTTGCTGATACAACTGACCATGGCATAGAGCCGTTATTCGCTTTTCTTCGATCAGATTCAGTTCATCGTGTCGACTTTGACACCATTCAGCCTCTATTAGCTTAGCTTCCATCAATACTCGGATTGATGGGATCTTTACTTCTATGGAAAGCACTGTTTCCATGCCATATACTAGAGAGAAAGGGGTTGCCCCTGTTGAAGTGCGAACAGATGTGCGATAACCCTGAAGAGCAAAGGGTAGCATCTCGTGCCAGTCTTTGTAGGTTACAACCATCTTTTGAACAATTTTCTTAATGTTCTTGTTAGCCGCTTCTACCGCTTCGTTCATCTTAGGTCGGTAGGGAGATGAGTTATGGTGTTCGATCTTGAACTCGGTGCACAACTCCTTCATCATCTTGTTGTTCAAGTTGGATCCATTATTAGTAATGATCTGGCTCGGAATACCATAACAGCATATGAGATTGTTTTTTATGAAACAAACTACCACTTGTCTGGTTACATTGGTGTATGACACTGCTTCGACCCATTTGGTGAAGTAGTCAATGGCTACCAGGATGAACCGATGTCCGTTTGAAGCCTTGGGTTCGATCATGCTAATCATGTTGATTCCCCATATGGAAAAAGGCCATGGGGAAGAGAGAACTTTGAGATGTGTTGGCGGTACATGGATTTTGTCTGAGTATATCTGACACTTGTGACACTTCCTCATGTACTTGTAGCAATCGGATTCCATGGTCAACCAATAGTATCCTGCTCTCAAAATTTTTCTCGCCATTGTGTGTCCATTGGCATGAGTGCCAAAGGCTCCTTCGTGAATTTCTTTCATCGGCATGTTTGCTTCTGGTCTGTCTACGCATCAGAGCAAGACCATGTCAAAGTTTCTCTTATAGAGTGTATCACCGCTCAGGAAGAAGTTGCCAGTCAGTCTTCTGAGAGTTTTCCTGTCTTTTCTGGATGCCCCAGGTGGGTACTCTTGTTTCTGAAGGAATCATTTGATATCATGATACCAAGGTTTGTCGTATATGACTGTTTCGATCGCGAAGATGTAAGCAGGCCTTTCAAGGCGCATTATGTCAATCTTAGGTACGTCGTTCCATTGACCTACACTAATCATGGAGGAGAGAGTGGCTAATGTATCAGCCATGTGATTTTCTTCATGAGGGATATGGTGAAACTCGATTCTATTGAAGAATGGTAACAACCTTCTCGCGTAGTATTTGTAAGGAAACAGTCTTAATTGGTATGTGTTCCAATCTTCTTTGATCTGATTGATAATCAGGGTTGAGTCTCCATACACATCCAAGTTCTTAATCCTTAAATCAATTGCTTCTTCGAGACCCATGATACAAGCTTCGTATTCGGCCTCGTTGTTTGTACACTTGAATTTCAATCTGGTAGTGAAAGGAATGTGGGTACCCTGAGGTATTACGATGATTGCCCCAATTTCGTTTCCATAATTGTTGACAGCTCCGTCAAAGATTAGTCCCCATTGGGAACCTGGTTCTGGCCCTTCACTGGGTAGCGGTTCATCGCAATCTTTCATTTTCAAATACATGAGATCTTCATCTGGGAAGTGAAATCTGACTTCTTCCTAATCGTCAATCGGTTGATGAGCCAAATGATCGGCTAAAATACTTCCTTTGACGGCTTTCTGAGTATGGTACTCAATGTCGTATTCTGATAACAACATCTTCCAATGGGTGATCCTCCCCGTAAGAGCATGTTTTTCAAATACGTACTTGATTGGATCCATTTCGGAGATTAACCAAGTAGTGTGGCAATCATGTACTGGAGAAGACGTTTGGCTGCCCAAGCCAAAGCGCAGCAAGTTTTCTCAAGCATAGTGTACCGAGTTTCACAGTCGGTAAATTTCTTTCTCAAATAGTAGATGGCAGACTCTTTTCTTTTCGTTTCGTCTTGTTGGCCAAGTACACAACCCATTGAGTCTTCCAAGACTGTTAGGTAGATGATCAGTGGTCTTCCCTCCATTGGAGGTGACAGGATAGGAGGATTCAACAAATATTCCTTGATACTGTCGAAGGCTTTTTGGCAGTCTTCTGTCCATACACAACTTTGATTCTTTCTGAGCAGTTTGAAGATCGGCGCGCATGTCGCGGTCATGAGGGACATGAATCTTGAGATGTAATTTAGACGTCCCAAAAATCCTCTGACCTGTTTTTCAGTCTTTGGTGAAGGCATTTCTTGAATGGCCTTGACCTTGTCAGGATCAACCTCAATTCCTTTCTGGCTGACGATAAACCCTAAAAGCTTTCCTGAACGGACACCAAATGTGCATTTGTTGGGATTCAAGCGGAGTTTGTACTTCTTCAGACGCTCGAATAAATTTGACAGGTGGGTCACATGTTCCTCTTCTGTTTTAGATTTTGCAATCATATCGTCGACGTACACTTCAATTTCTTTATGCATCATGTCGTGAAACAGAGTTGTCATGGCCCTTTGATAGGTTGCCCCGGCGTCCTTCAAACCGAACGGCATTACCTTGTAGCAAAAGGTGTCCCATGGGGTGATGAACGAAGTTTTCTCCAAGTCTTCTGGCGCCATTTTGATTTGATTATAGCCTGAGAATCCATCCATAAATGAGAAGACTTTGAACTTTGTCGTACTGTCTACCAGCATGTCTATGTGCAGCAAGGGAAAGTCATCCTTTGGACTGGCTTTGTTCATATCCATGTAGTCTACACACATTTTGACTTTTCCATCCTTTTTCGAAACTGGCACTATGTTGGCTAGCCATTGAGGATATTTTGAGGTGGCGAGGAAACCCGCGTCAATCTATTTCTGCACTTCCTCTTTGATTTTGATGGCCATATCCGGGTGAATCCGTCTCAGCCTTTGTTTCACCGGCGGACATTCTGATCTTAACGGTAGATGATGTTCCACGATGCTGGTATCCAACCCTGGCATATCCTGATAGGACCAAGCAAATAATTCGGGAAATTCTTTGAGAAGTTCTATCAAGCTTTCTTTGACAGTCAGACTGAGCAGTGCCCCAATCTTGACTTCTTTCCTCTCTTCTTCTGAACCTAAGTTGACCGTTTCCAACGGCTCTTTATGAGGCTCAATAGACCTTGCCTCTTGCCTGAGTAGTTATGAGATCTCTTCAGGAATTTCTGCGTCCTCTTCTTCTTCAACTTCAAATACCGGGAATTCAAAGTTGGGAGAAGGCATTGGATCGTATGTTTCAACGGGGTTTAAAACAAGCAATCTGCATGACGTGATGATTTGTTTTTTAGAAGAGATAGAGAGAAATGTAAAAGTGTGTGCACTGTATTTTTTGAAAAATGATTGTTTTTATTTTGAGTTATTTTTAGGATTACCATTTTCTGAAAAAGCGAAAAGTGAAAACAGCAATAAATGCGGAAATTATAGAATGACGTTTATTTATTTATAATTTTGTCGATTCTTGAAACTACAGTCCTATAAAACAAAACTCTGTCGCCTTGGGCGAAGCAAAGATGGACATTTACAGAAAAGTGAGCCCTATAAAGACATCACCTTGACGTCTGATCTTGGTATATATCTCGGATTCAAGAGAGGTTTCACCGGGAATTAATCCTCTCTGGGGGAAATGAATTTCTTTGACAATTTTCTAATAGTGATAGTCTGAGAAAAGTTTCACCGAGAATAATGCCTCTCTCTTTGTTCCATATTGTATAAGCCAAAGAGAAGGCAAGACTGTATCTGGAATTCCTATAGGGAACTAGTTTTGACTGTGTTGAAAGAGTGACCACTGGCTTTATCTAATCCTATACCTAATTGTCGGGGAAAACTCTAAGCAGATAATATACAGACATATATACAGATAAAATATATACTGTATGTAAAAGAGGGTAGGAGGACTTACAAGTGAGCAAGCTTCCAGCACAAACAAATATATATATGTGCAAGTATGTAAAAGAAAGTTGTTTAAAACTTACAGGTGAGCAAGCTTCCATTGTAACAGCTGTATGGTTAGTTGTTCAAGAAATTAAAGAAAGTTTTGATAACAACTATGAATTTGAACCTAAATCAAAAGGGAAGGTTGTTTTGAAAAGATTGGGGCTTATACTCAAGGAGAGGCCCAAAGAATTGTTTATTTATAAAAAGGGTTGGGTCTTACAACTCAAAGAGAGGCCCAAATAAAAACAGTAATCGTATCGTTGATCTGAAAATTGTATCGGGACTTATACAATGACTGAGGCCCAAATTACTGTATTTACAAAGAGGTTTGGGTCTTACACTCTATTAGAGGCCCAAAAGTTTATTTTTGTACAAGAGACGGGGTTTACAACTCAAAGGGAGGCCCAGAAATAACAGCGATCGCACCGTTGTTTTGAAAATTGTACTGGGACTTATACAATGACTGAGGCCCAAAATATTTATGTACAAAAGAGAGTTGGGTCTTACACTCTATTAGAGGCCCAAAGTGTTTGAAAAATAAAAGAAATGGGACTTACAACACAAGGGTAGGCCCAGATGATTGTGTTTTGAAATGACGATCGCGCCGTTATTTTTTTACGTACTGCGACTTATACAATGACTGAGGCCCAAATTATGTTTTGTAAAATTAGGGATGGGTCTTATACTCTATTAGAGACCCAAAGTGTGTCAGTGAAGTTAAAAAAAATCAAAATTTAGAGGAAACCCTAATTTTGAATTTAAAAGGTATAATTTTCAAAGGAAATTAAATAAAAAATGATATAAAATACCAAATATATTCAAAAACAAGTTGCACACTTTGAAAAATATTTTGAAAAATCATATTTATTCACACGAAAGTTTGAAATTCATTTGGAATGAAAAGATCAAAATGGGAATTTCATTTTAAAATATTTAAAAATAAATAAAATGAAATTAATTACAAAAATTCTAACTATATTAAAAAATAATATAAATTGGATTTTTTTTTGTAAATTAAAATATTTAAACATTTTTGTGAATTTTGAGAAAAATAATCTATTCAAAAACACAAATATTCAAAGAGAAATTAATTTTTGAATCAATTAACAAAAATATCAAAATATTCAAAAAATCAAAAATTTGAAAAGGGGCGCCAAGAACACTAAGTTCTTGCCCGCGTGCCCTGTTTCTGCAGATTTGCGTTTTCTCAATTTTCTCCATGATTTCTCAATGGGTTTGCATGATTCAAGTACCAATCTTGTTCGTTTTTTAACAAGGATCACAATCATATAGTTTAATTGCATTTATATTAAGTATGGAGGAAGAAATCAACAAAAAACCTCAAGAACCCAAATTTCAGCATGAACACACTGAAATTCCATACACGATGGATTCATGGCAATTGATTGAGGGTTATTACTCTACATACATGCATAAACAAGATGGTAACTCAAAAGTTCATTCATGATGCATGGATCATAGAGTTTGAAGGGTCCAGGCTTACCTCTTGCAGTTGGCGATCGAGTTTGATGATGGAGGTGTTGCAGATAGGTTCCAATGATCTGGACAACTTCCTTAGGTGCCAAGGAGTGTGTTTGAATGCTTGAAGTGGATTGAAATGAGCTGGAACTGGTTGTGGTACCTCAACTGCAACTCTGTTAAGAACTTGAGCAATTAGCTGGTGATTTTGTGAATTTGATGCTCCAGATGTGATTTTGTGTTATGGATCACTCATATATGATGTTTATGAGGTGTGTGTGTGTGTGTGGTTGGTCTGGTTGGAATCACTCTCAATCTCAAAACCCGATAGTGACTTGAGTTAGAAGGCAATATTGGAGTGAAGACGAGATTTTGAGTAAAGCATCAGTTTGGGTGCTTTGGTGTACTCAAACTGATCACAAGTGAGCTTTATTTATAGTAGAGCAAGCTTGTTTTGGTTGCAATAGTGAATGGCAACTGCAGCAGGTCTGTTGGCAAATGGTGATCAAATGGAATCTCAAGTCTCCTCTAGCCATTGACTTGAGGTTAGAGCACAGGCTAGGAGTTCTCTGATTCAGAGGTAAGGCTTGACTAAACTTGGATAACATTTTCTTGATGAATGCCACCTCTATGCATCAATTAAATGCTTGGAAACAAAATTGACCATTTGAAGCATCTTGAATTTTAGGAGTGTCATGCCTAAACATAGATCCATGGACTTGTGAGGCTGGTGGATCAGTGTTTGTCCCTTGGTTGTTCCCCTTTGAGGTGTGCAGATGGATAACCATGCTTGTTATGGCACAAATTGATCAATTCGAGCAACCATGCATAAATCTGCCTTGCAAAAATAAGTGAAAAATGTCATTTTCAATGGATCATATCTCTTTGCTCAGGTTGAGTTATGGGAGGCTCTTGTACTTTTTAAAGAGCCCTCACATGGTACTATCCATGTATAATCATAGTTTGTCTTGAAACTATTTGGATTCCATTGAAAAATCCTCATGAACATTGGTGTTCAAGGCTGGTAACTTAGGCAGATTTTTACTAAGTGTTGAAAAATGTCATTTTCTTCATTTTTGTCATTTTGATCACTCCATAACTTAAAATCCATGAAGAATTAGAGTTTGAGGTAGTTGAAGCTTTTGTAGAATGTAGGAAGACCTACAAATCAAGCTTTGGCTCATCCAAAATGGCTGCTTGGATCACAAGTTATGATCCTTGGAAGTTAGTACCAAAATCATTCAAATTTAGTAACTTAGAAAAATTTCCAATTTTTCAAGATTACCCGTTTTACAAGTTATCTTGGTTTCTTGAACAATTCTTGTTCAAATGACATTATAAATCAGATTTTATGAAAATATGAGTCATAAGGATCATTTTTGCCAAAAAAGTCATGTTTTGACTTTTGGCTCCGGAGCGATTCGGCGCGTAAAAACCCTAATTCTCTACTTTTGGGGAATGCATCCTCTGAGGGTAATTTAGCTTTGCAATTGGATCCTTAGGGTTATTTTGAGCATATTGAGTCACATGTTGAAGTCTTGGCTTATTCTTTTGTGAAAATTTCACTCTGGGGGCCCCAGTCGTCCAAAACCCTAATTTGGCGACATCGGGTGTTTCGAGGCTCAAAACACTTGGAATGTTACAACTGTGCTTGATTCTTGATGTGGAAGTCCCCTTGATCCCTTATGGGTGTTTGAGAGGTTAGACAAGTTGAAGATCATATCATTTCTTGATTGATCCTTTATATAAGTGCTCTGAGAGGGCTTGTAACCCTAATTCTTGATTATAGTGAATGCTCAACCATCTTTGAGAAGATTGATGAGGCATGAAGGTACATCCATATTGTGGTAATGATCCTCACAATGATGGGAAATCTTGGTGGTCAAAATTTGGGGTATGGCAATATCTGCCTTGAAATTTTTCTAAGTGTGGAATTTTTTCACTCACTTGATGGCTTCATAACTCTAAATCCCTTCACTTTTTCGAGATTGACCCTCACTGCCAAAGTTGTAGTGTGTTGTAAGGGCTTCAATTTGATATTTGGAACACAAAAAATGGTGGTCTAGATTGAAAGTTATGACCTTTCAAAGTTGCCACCAAATTAGGGTTTTTCACCACACTTAGAAAAAATTTAACTTTCTTCCACTTTACCCCTTTTGCAAGAAACCTCCAAATTCTTGATTTTTCATGATCAAATTCAATGATCACACATGTTTTCATGGAATTTAGCTTTAGGACTTCAATTTTGACCAAAAACCTTGAAAGTCAAAGGGTTGACTTTGCAGTTAAAAACTTGTGTATCAGATGAAATTGACTGTGTGATCTTCAATGATCTTGAACTCTTGAATCTTTTAAACAAAATGGATGAAATCCAAGGATGTATTTGAGCATCTTGGATCATGTCCCAAGGCTTGAGATCATGTCTTGATCAAAAGTCAAAGGCACAGTTGGTGAACTTGATGAACTTGTAATGAGACCAATTTACACTTGAACTTTGATGGAGAAAGGTTTTTTTGAATGTATGCACACTTGGTAGGTTGATGATCAATCCAAAACATTAATTGATCAAATAAAGATCTTATTGATTCTCTTGATTCAAAACCCTAATTCTCAAATGAAACCAAACAAAGAAAATTGTACAAGATTAAGGTTAGCAATGCAATGCATGATGCTCCTAGAATGATAATGAAATCTATGGTCAAAATTTGGAATATGACACTTTGCATATAATTTTTTAATTACCAACTATTTTATAACTCATTCTTTGAAAATGCATTGTTTTTGTCTTTTAAAAAATTGAATGCTAAACATTAAACATTAAGATGAACAAATCTGTGTTTTGGATTTTTAAAAATTGAATGTTAAACATTAAGATGAACAAAAGAACCTGAAAATAAAAGGTAAGTTAGCAAATGTAGTGACCCAAAACTGATTCAACCCGCAGTGCAACCCACACAATCCAAGACCTACCAAAATCGACAACGAGGACATTGACAGTGAACACTAGACACGTAATTGGTGCGATCAGTTTCATTAGATTGTACCATATTGGGCCTGAATCCAATCAAACCGAACCTGGGATTAGGCCCAATATTTTGGTAAAGTTCTCAGAGACAGACAGCTCAAGGGGCTAGAGGTATGATCTCTGTCTCCAAACTTCTCAGAGGTAGACTTTCTCCCCAGCAGAAAAAAATTCCCTGCCTGTTGGTCTCTTAATGGTGCAGTGAGGATCACAACATAAGGATGAAAATTGGCATCCTAGTTGGTAAGTGTTAATTTCATTATGCTCACCCAATAAATATATGATTTCCTATTTCTAGAATTTACATAATAAACGAATTCAAAGCTGATTGTCCCTTGTGAAAATAACTTATACAGGACCATGACAGGAGGGGAATTAAACAATATACTTTTGTTAAGCTTCATATATGCAGTAAGTTTCAAAGATCACATTTCACAACTGAGTTTCAAACCACAGCCATTGCCAATGGTTCGAACACTTTACAGCACATGTGCAAAATTTTACTTGAAACATCCATCCCGCAATCTAGCTAGTAACATAACAGGCTTCATCCTAGTGTGAAATATCCAAGCATCCTGCAAAACACATGCGAGTTTGCATCAGTGCATTGTAAACATCGAATCTAACCTATGTTTTTATTGAAATTCACTTGAGTCATGTCGAAGCAAAAAGTGAATGGAATATCGAATCATTTTACCTAATAAGATAGTATATGAATATGAAGCCAACTGTGAAATATCCCACAAGTGAGCATGTTTTCCTTGTCGATTTCTTCTCAAAAACCTACAAAATTCAGTTTCTATACACTAAATCATTTTCCAATAATGTGATAAGTAAAAGCAGACACAATGAGGTGCATTAAAAGATAAAAATGTTACCTTCTTGAATCTATCCATGGTTCCCAACATCATACCCCTTGATCCATCCATTTTGTTACCCTAATTTACAATGAAACCTAATCAGAACATAGAAAAGAAAGTTTTTCACAGAAACAGGAAAAGTATGTAGTTTACATACCACCCGATCGAGCATGCTGTTATGACTCTCGACCTCCTCATGTATATCCCCTGTTAACTGTTGATTAAGTAAATATTATAAGTCTCGGCCTCCTCATGGCAATAATAATTCCAACACCAACAGAACATTTCATGTTATAGATATAATTACCGTCAAAAAAAGAGTATTGTAGATTTAATAAGCAATAATTCATAAAGCCCGGTGTTAAAAGAAGAAATTGATTGATATATACGAGAGAATTAATATATAAATAAACAAATCTTACTTGCTTTAGAAAAGAAACTCTGTCGTGCAGAGTATCTATGGCTTTATCATTATCGCGCTCATTTATTTCAGGTGAGTAAGAAGAAGAGGCCCTTAAACCACCCTCCTCTAGACTGTCAAGACCATCTAAAAGTGATGATCTGGACGACCTATTATCTCTGTATTTGAAAATCAAACAGATTAAGAGTTAATATACAAGAGATCACCATTTTTTGGAAAAATAACTAGAATAAAAAATGAAATCTTCTAAAAGATGGCAAAAACAATTGCAAAAACAATAAAAATTATCTGCACACTTTTAACTCAGACACGTTGTCAATGGTTTGAATTCCATATAAGAAAAGAAGCTATCTAATTTCAGTAGTCAATCATGCTGATGCTGGCTTGAATTAAAACTCTTTGCATGTCATATGATAGCATCGCCATATTTGCACATACAACTTTTCTATAACCTGTTACTGAGAGACTAGACCAATGAATTTTCCTCTACTAACTCCTCCAGATAATAGGTTCTACAGATTCCCTTAAGCAATAATTCCTTTGTAAATGTGTCAAGACTCAAAGATAAACAATGTTTGCAGAAAACAAAACAGTAACAATATGAGATTTAAATAACTCTATGCAAAAAGGTTTAAGGATATAAAGCCAAGACTTAAAAAATGAATGGCAAAGTATATAAAAACAAGACATAAAGCATGATTAATGAAGTATCTAATAAGAAATATGATATCAAATGTTTATCCGGATTTTCAACTTGAAACAATTTTTTATTTAATTCTAATATCGTTTAATACATCTAGAGTCAATATCAGCATCAAGTTAAAGATCTTAGATGATTTAAAAACTGAATAACAAGGCACTGAGAAAAGTAACATTAGACATTTAAAAAATTGTATCACAGCTGAAACCTCACTGCTCTCCAAAAAATAAATAAAAACATTTATATTTCGTGGATTAATTTTATATCTTTTTATATAAAACATGTATTTTTGGTATCTACTATTTGATGAAAAGGTGTAGCCAGTAGTAACATAGATAGCCTCAACACCATAGCTCATTCATAACGTGGCAAAAAAATACAATTTAAGCTATCATTAAGCATTAAGCAATAAGCAAATAGTATTCAGAATGTTATCCTTCCGTTCTTTGAACTAAAATATCTCCAACTTTCATAAACTTGTCATGCCACCCTATTAAAGCTCCACTCTTTTTTAACCAGAAACAGTAAAACGAGCATTAACCAGTTTTTTTCCTTCTAAAACTTGGTATCTGGTCTTGTGACGCACTAATTCAAGAGCAAAGCTTTGTAAAGACTGACCTACCCCATCCACTAGCAGGGGGGCCATTTAAAGCGAGAGCAAAGCTCTGTAAGGACTGACCTACCCCAGGAATAGTTTATACCTAGCGGGATTCCAACTTGAGTCTTTCAGAGAAGCACAATCTCAGGCCACATGCCTTCACCAACCGGCCAACCCCTTGAGGCTACGAGCATTAACCAGTTAGCAAGTATTTCACATCTTTCGCAGTGAAACAATCCCCCCTTTTTCCTCATACCATGTCAAATTAAAGAACTCAGTCGCAGTATCAGATTTCAAACTACATTTGAGATTTGTACTCAACAGATTATATTAATTTATTTTATGCCAAAATCAGCTTATAATCAAATCAAATCATCATCCAAACCTAAAACCAACCCAAATCACAAACCAAAACCATATTCACAATTACCAAAATCATCAAAGTGAAACAAAATACACAGAAATCAACCTAACAGAAAATGACATGAATGTAAAATCGCCAAATCGTACATTGCAATTAACAAAAAATGTACAAATAAGCGTAAATTATTGAAATCGAGAGAAACAAGGGATCAACGAACCTTCTGTAACTCATTGAAGAGTAAAATAAAAAGTTGAGATCTCACTGAGAATCAGCGACGATGTGAAAGATCTTGTTGGGATGGTTAGAAACAATGAGAAAACGATGACAAAGTTTCGAGATCTAACGAAGTGATTGTAACTGGATTGAATTGAATCACTCATGAAAAGAAACGTAATAATCATTTTTTTAATGTAACTGATGATTATAAAATTATTTTTAGAATTTTATTTATTTAGATTTGGTTCTTTCAAATATATATTATTTTATTTTGATTTTGTTTATGAGCTTTAATTAAAGAATAGGGATTATGCACATCTAAATTAATTTTACATGTGGGATGTATTTTGTTAAATTAGATTAAATTTTGTAAAATATTTATATAAAATGAAATGATATGTTTTTATTGGATGAATGTATAATTTTACGTTTTAATGTATCTGCATTAAACTCTTTTAATTATGTAAACTTGATTTATATTAAAATTGATCATAGTAATATGTGATCATAGTAATCTGTTTGTAATATTATAAGAAATTAATTAGTATAGAATGTTATAAAAAGTTTTGCACATTTAATTTATTATCAACGTTATAGGTGATTAAAATTCAAATTAAAATTTTTTAACATTTAATATTTATAATTAACTGATCTTGTAATCAGTGTATCTCAATTAAATTTATAGTATAATTAGTATTGAAGAAATTAAAATCTTTCTAGAAACATATTATACAATATTGTCTATATTTAGCCTCATTAAGGAAAAGAGTAAAGGAGTGGGTTTGATAGGGGTGGACGGCGGTCGGTTTGGATTGGATTCGGGTTTAAAAAGTCAAACCATTTGAAACCATGGATGCAACTACAAAGTCCAATTCTGACCGAAATTTTAATCGGTTTAATCAGTTTATCGGTTAAATGGATCGGTTTCTTCGGTTAATTGACATAAAAAAATTCTGTTACTTTTTTATTTTAACTTTTAAATTAAAACAATATTAAATAATAACTTTAAAGGAATAATAAATATAACAAATTGCACATTTTAATGTTATAACAAAGATTCAAATGGAACAGTCTAACATTATAATAAAGTTCTACCACACTACCTGATTTATAATCATCCAAATCAACTTTGATCAAACTGTACATCACAACACTGCCTATGAAACATTTAAGCATTCTAATCCAAATTTACAGTCAAGCATATATTACAGTATCTACTACATCAAGCATATATTACAGTCATCCAAATTTTAAACATCAAATATTTTACAAATAAACTCTAAAATGATCCAAACTCATTGATTGTTCATGGTTCTCTTTAAGATAAGTTGTTTATGCTTTTGTATTCTAATCCATGACTTCCTGAACAAGAAAACATGTTCGAATGAATCAAATTGAAATTCACAAAGAGTAATATGAAACATCATGAGTGAATATATTAGCAATAAAACTTTAATTGCTTAGGTATAAAATTGAACAATAGGGAAACTCAATTTCAAACAAATTATGTAATATTTCCTGCAAAAGTTAGTTTTTAGCAGCAGCAACATTAAGGACCATAGAAAAAGAGTTACTATTAACATGGAAATTCAATATCTACATGTAATATGAAACATCATAAGTGACTAGGATGGTTAAAATTTTAAAAGATATGAGTAAAATAATTAAACAGCAGCAACATTAGGTATATAATTAAACAACATGGAAACTCAATATCTACAAGTTATATAACATTTCCTGCAAAAGTTAATTTTTAGCAGCATGAGTAAATAACTGCTACTGGTGCATAAAGGGCCATAGAAAAATATGAGTGAAACATCATGAGTAAATACCTGCTGCTGGTGCATAAAGGGCCATAGAAAAGAGATACTTTTAAGAATTAAATTGTTTAATTAGAAAAATAAATAATAGTATCTCTTTTAAAAGTAGTTTCTCTTTTAATTAGTAATCCTATAATATCTCTTTTAATTAGTTATTTTAGCAGCAGCAAAGTAGATTTTTCAACAGCAGCAGCAGTTATTTCAGTAGTAGCAAAGAAGTAGATTTCTCAACAACAACATCAGCCAAGAATTAGATTTTACCTGGGTGGAGATGATTCACTACAGCAGCAACTTTCCAAGCATTCTAGTATATATAGACAGACAATGGATTCATGAAAAATGCAACCTGCAAAAGTGAATTCCATTGCTTATATTTTAATAGAAATGTGTATTCAAATCATGCCAATAGACTAGAAATATTACAGAATATCGTTCTTTTCAAGTTGGCATCACCATGTGTAGTTTTGACCTTCAAATAATAATAATAACAAAAATTGAGAATGATATAAAGCAGCATACCTTCAAATTGTCAAGCATATTAAGGACTGCCATCAGCATTAAAGGCACCATGTGTCTTCTACTATATAATTTCCAAGAACTGCCAAGCATTAAGCAAGGTTTCCAGCATACAAGGCAAACCACTGTATAATTTTCATCCAAACAGAAAAAGGGGAGGATGATGAAAAATGAGATACATACAAACATAAATAACTCCAAAATCAAACAGAAGTTTTACCATCAGCATTAAAGGAAACAGGTGTTGCTGAATGAAATCATAGTTGAGCATTTCATACATGTCCCACGCGTCAAAAAATGAGTTTCAATAAGTGTCTCCAAAAAACAAAAGCTTGTGTTGTTGAGTCACAAAGTGGCTCCAAAATATTCAAAAAAAATTCACACCTGCAAATAAACTTATAAAATCAAAAACCAAGTATAATAACCAAAAGTCATGTAAAATAACAGAATTATTACCGAAGTGTGAATTAAACAGGTCTAGCCTGCCTAGGAGCAGCTGCTCCACCAGTAGCTGCTTGAAACTCTAAAAGTTATTAAAAATAAATAATGAGTCTTAAATTTTAACAAACAATATTTAAATTAATGTTAAAATAGACATTGTTTTGATTAATAGAGTACCTGAAACAATTGAATCAGTTATCTCATATTCTTCAATCATATTAAGGACTTTTAGATCCTCTTCAGAAGGCCTCAACCAGTTTTGAGAACAAATGAGGGCCTCGACCATGTCTGGACTCAAAGAGCTCCTATACATGTCTAAAATCCCCCCCCTGTGCTAAAAGCACTTTCTGAAGCTACGCTCGAAACAGGTGTTGCCAACACATCCCGAACCAATGTTGCTAAAATAGGATAACGGGTGTAATTCTCCTTCCACCAGTTTAGAATGTTAAAGTTTTCCCCATCCCCACAACAAGGATCACCTAAGTACCTCTCTAGTTCATTTTGATTTTCAATTGTTTCTTTCTCCTTCAAGTGTCTTTTAAAAGCATCAGCCCGTGCAAAAACGGATGAACTTTTAGTTTGGGAAGATGTTTCTCTAAGGGAAGTACTCCCTAATGGGTCATTTAGTAGACCAGCCCCAACTTTCTTATCATGCTCAGATTTGTACCAATTGTATAATTTAAAGAGACTAGTTTTCATACACTTAACATTTTTCTTGGCAAGTTCGCTACAAACCACATACATGTCATTAAAAGACTACTCAATATAGCCAAACTTAAACCTAGGGTCAAAGATCACACCATAGTAAAGAAAGTGATTCACTTTTCCCACATCCCCCCAATACTTATCAAATTTAGTCTTTATATTTGATACCATTGGAGCCACAAAAGTATTCATATTCAAAGACGCTTCTTGAAGCTCAGACAAAATTGAAGACAAGTTATGGAAAGCTGAATGCAATGACACTACTTGTGAAGCTGAAAAGACTTTGGTTGCTTCATAGAAAGTGTTCAAAAAAACCACAAAAGCCCTAGCTTTTTCCCAATCAAGAGCACAAGGAGGACTAGAAAGGTTAAAAAATTCCATGTATCCAGGATCCTCATCCTCTAACCTTTCAAATGCTGCCTCAAACTTTTCAGTAGCATCTAACATCAAGTAAGTGGAATTCCACCTTGTAGACACATCAAGACAAAGTTTTTTTTACATGTTATTCCTGAAATTTCAATACACTCCTTAAATTTAAGAGCTCTTTGTGGAGAAGACCTCACAAACCTAACAGCATCACGGACATTCTCAATAGCCAATTCATGGTCTTTTTGTCCATCTCTCACTACCAAGTTTAAGATATGGGCAGCACACCTCATATGCAAATAATCCCCTTCCCCCATGAAAGCATTCTTGCTCTTAAGTCTTTTTTCCAAATAAGACACAGCCACGTCATTACTTGTTGCATTGTCAAGGGTAATGGTTGTCACTTTTCTAAGCCCCCACTCCTTCAAAACATCCTCGACTTTCTTACCAATGGTTTCACCTTTGTGATTTGGAACTAAACTGAAACTAATAATTTTTTTTTGGCAGTTCCATATGTTGTCAATGAAGTGTGCAGTGGTGGCCATATAACTAAGGTTTTGAATAGAAGTCCAACAGTCGGTGGTTAGTGCAACCCTAGTACAATCAGATTTAAAAAGGGCTTTTAGGCGTTTCTTTTCATCTAGGAAAAGCTAAAAGCAATCCCTAGCAACAGTCCTCCTTGAAGGGATCGCCAATTGTGGCTGCAATTGTTTACATAGTTTCCTAAATCCCTCACCCTCAACCACTCTAAAGGGATGCTCATCAAGGATGATAAAAGTGTTAATGGCTTTCCTACATGCTGCAGCATTGAATCGTTGGCTAGTAGGAACTAAAAACCCACCCTCACCAATTACAAGGTTTCTTTGATTTGGGTCTTTCAACAAAAGGGCTGGGTTTTTGTGGCATACTTTCGAGTGAGCTAGCATGTTAGATGTTCTATGTGTTTTAGGGTCGCAACGATATCTTTTGTGACAATGCTTACACGCGACTATTGTTTCAGGCTCATCGGGTAAAATGTTAAAGTCAACCCAAACAGGAGAGGTTTTCCTAGTTCCACTAGCATTAAGTTTTCTTTTTTTCCTACCTTCGGGAAGGGGATGAAGTGCATCTGCTGCCTGTGTAAGTTCAGCGGGGGAAACAAGATGTTCTGGCACTGAAAATATTTTGTAAAACTAAATCAAACAGTCCAACAAACAACCATACACGCTAAAAGCATACTCATACTCACATTACACAATCATACACACTACAACAATCAAAACAGTAGTGTATAATAATAGTGACGTTGTATAAATTCAAATTATTTATTTGACAACGTATTCATGAATTAGTATATAAATACTATAAGAAATAGAATTTTCAAATTGGTATCTACATGAAGTTTTAACTAACAGTAAGAAATAGAATTTCATTTATCTACATGAAATTAGTATCTATTTTAAATTGGTATGAATTTCAAATTGGTATCTACATGAAGTTGACATCTAATTATAGAAATTTTAACTGACAGTAAGAAAACATAAGTATATATTTCATTTATCTAGATCAAATTAGTATCTATTTTAAATTGGTATCTATTTAATAGAAGTTTTAACTAACATTAAAAAATAGAATTTCAAATTGGTATCTACATGAAGTTGACATCTAATTATAGAATTTTTAACTGACAGTAAGAAAACCGTAAGTATATATATTTCATTTATCTACATGAAATTAGTATCTATTTTAAATTGGTATCTATTTAATAAAAGCTTTAACTAACAGTAAAAAATAGAATTTCAAATTGGTATCTACATGAAGTTTTAACTAACAGTAAGAAATAGAATTTCATTTATCTACATGAAATTAGTATCTATTTTAAATTGGTATCCATTTAATAGAAGTTTTAACTAACAGTAAGAAATAGAATTTCAAATAGTATTAAATTGGTATACCAATAGAAGTTTTAAATTGGTATCTATTATAAATAGTATTTCAATGCAATTGGTATCTATTACAAATAGTACAGAAATGTATTAGTTGCACACAATTACAGTAGTTATCAATTATCAGTTGCACAAATTTATCAGTTGCACACAAATTGGTATACCAAATGTATCAAATGTATCAGTTGCACACAAATAGTATAAAATGAATTTAAGTTATTATGATCCTTAAGAAAAAAGTCTGTTACAAAATGAATTCAAGTTATTATGATCCTTAAAACTAGATGTTATGAAATTCAAGTTATAAAATTTCATATTATACCATGATAGATGAATACAAGTTATTATGATCCTTAAATTTTCAAACTAGTTATTATGATCCTTAAAACTAATTAACATGATAAAATTAGTCATCTTGGACTGCTACAGACCTCCAAAACCAAACACAAACTTCATATTATACCATGTTGTATACCTTTTATTCATGTTACAAGTGAATTAAAAAAAATAGTATACATTCAGAAGTAGCAGTAGTATCACAACTAAGAACATACCTTGATTCGCTCCTTCCAAGCTACCATCTCCAGCACCAACGAAACTACGTTCTCCCGCTCCATGTGATCTGCCTTCTCCATGTTCCATCTTCAAATAAAATAAATATAATTGAATTAGAACACATCAAAATTTTATCCTCTAATCAACCTAAATGAAAAATTACTAAAAATAAAGTTGCAAGTTACTAAAACCAGAGTTGCAAGTTACTCTAACAATAGAGTTGCAACAACATAGAACAATAAAGCAGGCATATAGCAATGGCATAAAACAAACATATCATATGTGACAGAAACATAACATTAGAAAAATAAGTTCTCCACAACATAATCCTTCTCACAATTAGAACAAATTATCAGAAAATTGTGACAACTTCTAAAACTTTTTAAACTTACAACAAGACTTCCACAACATAAGAGAGGGAAACGAAAGAGATAGAGGGAGATAGAAAATAACTGAAATATTTGTGTGCTCTAAGATTTGTGTAAAATAAAAACATTCATCACAGTTCAACATCCATCACCAAATGCGTTCATTAAAAACAAAATGAAACATTAACATTGAAACCCTAAAAAACACACAGAGAGAAAGCGAGAGGGGGTAACGAAACAGAAAGAGAGGGAGAGAGAGAGAGAGAGTCACTTACGTGATTATGGATGTTTTTTGTGGCCGGTGACCGATGGGTGAGACTGAGAATTCTTCTTCGTGTTTGGAAACCCTAACGCAGTGAGAGACGAATGGATGAAGAAAGTGAGGTGAAACCAAATGAAATGAAACCCTAGTTTTTGTGTGAGTGAGACTGAGACATAGTCATATATTTGGGCTGGGTTGTTTTATTGTATACTGGGCCCATATGTTTACAAACAAAATCCTTTAATATATTTGTTTTGATCGGTCGGATGTGGATAAACCGTGGGTCAATAATTGCCACCCTAAACCGACCTATTGAACCCAATAAAACCCACTTTTCACTAAACCGCCAAACCGGTAAACCGGCTCACCCGAACCGGTCCATTACGGGTGGCTTGGTTTGGTCGGGTTGGACCGGTTTTCACCCTTTTGTCCAGCCCTAGGTTCTGATATTATCGTTCTTATAATTCAAAAAGTAACTTCATAGTACATAATCAAAGGTGGGAAGTAATAAGCACGTGAAGGAAGAAAAAAACTAATTAATGAGTTGAAATTGTGCGGAACGCAAAACTCCATTAATTCGGTTTTCAAAGCTCTTGAAATTTTCATGGTTTGAAATTGTAGAGGTTTGGTGGGTAGCTTTTTTGTCATGTATGTGAACATGGGTTGTTTGTGAGAGTAGAAATATTTCTCATTAAGCTCAACAAGAAGTTTCTATGGCCAACTTTTTGAACTTATTACTTTATTATTGAAGGTTGGGAAATGGCGTGCAATGGGGGCATTAACCTGCAATTTTTTTTTTTTGAGATTTCTTATCACACCACTCAGGTTTCTTAGACACCACCTAAATTTCTGGTTTTGCCCCTGATTTCGGATGTACACATCCGGACGCACCAATTTTTTAAAAAACGCTGATGCGTTCCGGAAGTGCACATCCGGAAACCTTCCTGATCTGCAGATCCGAAAAACAGCAGAACTTATTTTTTTTTAAAAATCGATTTTGTTGCTTGGTCGCATATGTTAATATATCGTCGCAACTTAATATACATTTGACAGCATCAATATATAAAATAAAATGATATATATATATATATATATATATATATATATATATATAAACCTCTGTCAAAATACAGTGCATACATCTAATATAAATAGAATACATCAAACAAAAAACTATTGCGTATGGCGAAGGATCTCTACTGGCTCCCTTACTTCTTTGTCCCTACCCGCCATCCTGGATCGATGTCAGCGGTACTGAAGTGTCCCCCGAGCAATCGCAATAATCCTGTCCACGGCAAGTCTGGCACCAGAGCCCTTAGGGAGGTGACCGACCTCAATGGCATGCTGCGCTATCTGCTCTATCAACGACAGCGTGGTAGGACATCCTGAGTATGGTCCAGCTGAGACTGCCGCTCCTCTAATATCTCATGATGAGCAGGTCTGGGTGGCGATCCCTCAGCAGTGGGCACCATGCATGGGTGTGAGACGGTGTAGAACCACACGATGCACCCGGTAGCAACGCTCCAGTCTCTCTCCGTTCTGGTCGCCCGAGCCTCTTTCGGTACCAAGTGGGACTGGTAGTCAGCATATAGCTCATCTATCTGCCTGGGGATCAAGCCTAGAGCAGCAGACTCATGAGGTATCCTGGGGATCGTCTGCGTGTAATCGAACTGACGCAAGACGCGCTCTGGCAGGTATCGGGCAGTAACGGTCGAACTACATGCCAACCATCCTGAGAAAAAAAAACCTCATCGAACGGGCGCGTCACACGGCGGCTGAAGGGGGAGTGGCCTGTACCTGAGATGTGGAAGTGGCTTGAACCTATGATGTGGATGGCTGTGGTGTAGGATGTCCCTCAGCTGTAGGGTCTACCCTAACTCCCTCTACGCTGGAAGCCTCGGCTGTAGACTGCATCCGCTCACGTCGGACAGATACGTGCTGAGTTGTCCGTCCATGTATGATACGATCGTCTCTGCCAGCCATCTAATCTGCAAAGCATAATAAATAAATTAGATTTTTTTTTTAAATAATTAAACAAAAACAAACAAACAAACAAAATAAATAAAAATAGTCTTCCGGATGTGCACATCCGGAAAGACACAGAATTTTTAACGTTGGGTATTTCCGGATGTGCACATCCGGAAACACTCAGAATACTAAACGTTAAAATCTTTCCGGATCTGCACATCCGGTACGTTTTTTGAAGTTTAAAAATGGCAGTCATGGCCACTGTAACATACAAAAGGGCATTTTAATGCCCTGATCGTCCGTTTGAAGCAGTAAAAAAGACCTACATTGTCTCTAACCTATGTTATTCATACAACCTAACAATTTCTACACCTAAACATCTACTCTAAATCGATTACTCGAAAATTACTCTGAAACTCTAAAATTTGAAAACTTACCGATTAAAATGAGATACGGAGGATTTGGAGTCTCTTGATCATTTTAGGTGTTGCTTTGTGCTGAACTCTAGAGGAAAAAATCGAGATTTGAGGTTATTGAAAATTTGAGAGTTTGAGAGAGTTTGAGGGAGTTTGGAAATGAAAAAGTGAAGAATGAGGGGGAGGAAGAAGGTCTGGCGCGAATTAATAAGAAATCCTTCTGGAAGTGCACATCAGAATTGTTTTCGGATATGCATATCCGGAACACTTTAGTATTTTTTAAAAATTTGGTGCGTCCGGATGTGCACATCCGGAATCAGGGGGCAAAAAAATAATTTCACGTGGTGCCTAAGAAACTTGGGTGGTGTATTAAGAAATGCTCTTTTTTTTCATCCCTAGTATACAAAATGAAAATAGTGGAACATTAATTTGAAACTTGTTTATTTTTATCTCTGGCATAAACAATAGAAGTAGTAAAGCTTGTGAAAGAAAGTGAATTTTCTAGATTACGTGTAAGTTATTTTTTGAATGGTTTGGATGTTAATTTTCGAACCTTTTTTTTTTTTAAGTGTAATTTTTTGTGTTAAAGTGCAATTTCGACATAATTTGTTGTTGTCGAAATTTTATGCGTATCGAAATTGTATAGATGTCGAAATATCAAAGAAATGTATCTCGACAGAATTTCAAATGAACTTTATTTGTTTGTTTTGGCTGAGTTAGTTAGGTTAGTTAGAGATTGTTTGGTTTGCAAGCAATCTCAACCTATAAATATGAAGGTACTCTATCAATGTAATACACAGAAAGTGAATAATATTATAGGTTACAAAGTAAAGAGCATAAGTTTCTCTGCAGAATTCATAACTCCTCTTCTTTCCTTTTTTTCGTTGAAACCTTAATTTCCCTTTCTTCGCCAATTCACTTTTCTTTCTTCTCTCAATATCGATTGTGTAGCAAAATCATCTTACAACTAAGGTTGGTTGATTCACTCGAGTGAAGAGTTAAGAACAAGAGGAGTAATCAATCAGAAAGATTGATTCTTGTTCATCAAGATTGATTCAGAATTCTCCATGTTTTGGGTGTAATTCCAACATTTGGTATCTAGAGCACCAACTGTGTAATTCTTGGGAAGCATAGCGCAATGAATCATCTGAATGGACATTTTGCAGCGAGTCTCCCAATTTTGAAGATAATTATGAGAATTTGTGCAAGCAGATAAAGATTGTTTTCTGCTATCAAGATCTTTGGGATCTTGTGATGGAGAGAGTGACGTGTAACACCCTAATTTCCTCGGCGTAATTTATAAATAAAAATCAGAGTAAATTAAAATAATTAAGCAATTAGAGTGCTACTTTCAATTAACCATAAATCAAGTCTGAACTTTAACATTTTATTAGCAGCGGAGACATTAGACAAATTGGCTAATTCAACTTCCCAAACATAAACATGACACAATGTAATTATAAGGAAATATTCAAACGCAGGAGATTCACATAATATTCTCCATAAAACATAAAATAAAGAAAACAAGCGTTCTTCTCCCCCCAGTGTTACATATCAGAGCAGACGCCGACTTAACAAAAGCATAAAGGAGAGTAATCTCCCCCACTCGCTTCCACACCTCTATTGCGGATTATATGCACGATGCCCATGAAAAGGTAACATTCAAACAGAAGGGGTGAGAAATCACAATCATATAATGAAACTGCATAATAATATGTAAGCATATAACTATAACATATATAATCACCCATTCTGCAACTCACACTCCACACAATCCGAATATCATAATATAACATGTACGCAATGCAATGAGACTCAATTCCATGACTCAATGCATGTGGTATCGATTGTGAACTCTCAGGTCCACTCGCTCTCGATCCCCACCATAGGATCAGAGCACACCAAAAATCGTCACCATCACCATATGTAACGCTTCTCCGATTCTCACCTGGAACCAGCTACTCGCACCCAATCCCTACCATGGGATTGAGGCTCACCAAAAGCGGACCACCATCCAAACACCATGATGCATGATTCATAGATGACATGCAAAAATAACATGTACAATGATGTTTATCTTAACCAATGTACCACTCCAATACTAGCCACCACACACCATACATATACTACAAGTATTCATAAATATCATTATAGTAACACATCAGGTAACAACATACCGTTCATGCACATCACCGCACCACAACATACAACCCGCATACCATACAACACCATTACGCAATATTTAAAGTCATTTCTAGGTACTGGAACTATTTTTAAATTAAAGTGCACTGCGTTGTAGCGGCAAAATCGTGAGTGTAAGATATTGATTAACTTAACTCGAAAAGCAAGAGTCGCCACCGCACTTTTATTTTATCCAAAAAAGGAAAGGAAAAAGAGCGAACAAAACCTACACAAGCTCTAAACAAGAACAAGTGAAGAGAGTCCGGGTAAGGGGGGTTGGTTACGCAATGGGAAGATATTAGCACCCAAAACGTCCTTAGTACTCTATAGGAGCCCTTTGAAATATCTACCACTTTTGGTCTGAAAAAGTTTGCTTGAAAAGTGATTGAGGAGATGAGAAGAGAAATTGTTTTTATGATTTTTGTGTTTAGAGAGACTTGTCACCTCATGCATACGTACCCACGATGTGCAATGTAGGATCAAAACCCCGTAGTTCGTGGTACAAAGAATGAAATTTGTTTGTTTTGGTTGATTTTAAATGTAAAGACAAGTCGTCATTTCCAAGCGAATAATTCCGCTTAAAGAAATGAATCATGTCTAAACTTATGAAAAAAGTTAAAGGAAAAAGTGCACGAGGGCACAAAAAGAGAGTTTGATGAGTTTGATGTTTTTTAAAGTCTTTTGAAAAAGGTGTCAATATGCTTATGTAGTTTAGCATTTGTTATGAAATGAAAAGGAAAGAGTAAAGTCACTTGACAAAGTCAAGGTTTGATTATGAAAGAGATTCAAGTTTTGAAAGCAAGAAGGTTTTGAAAAAGAGAGAAAGTTTTGAAAATTGAAGAATGGGGTGGAGAAGAAGTGACTATCCTAAAGAATAAAGTAAAAACTAAGGATAAGAATGATCTAACCACAAATGTAGCTATTTTCACCATAAACCATGCAAAAAAGAAAGTCTTCAAAGTCTTCGAACCACAGTTCCAAAGCAAAGGGAAAAGGTCCTAGTTTTAAGTCCAAGGTTCCAAGAATTGCATTGGATGTCCAAAGTCTAAGTTCAAGGATTCAAGAATAACATTGAAGTGCAAGGTCTAGGTGCAAAACTCCATGTCCATTGCAAAGGATAGTAACCATAGTCCAAGGCATAAGCATAAACATGTGTCCAACGGACAAAGGAAAAATTGCGGAAACATAAACATGTGTCCAACGGAAAAAGGAAAAATATGCGGAAGCATAAACATATGTCCAATGGACAAAGGAAAAATTGCATAAAAGTAAAAGAGAGATAGGGAGCGAGAAGGAATTGTAAAGAAGTTAGAAGTTAGTAATTAGTTGTTAGTTGTTAGTTGTTAGAGTAAGTGATCAATAATACTTGAATAATGCACTTAGGTCAAGGTTAATGAAGACTTGTTAGAAGATTGATAGAATCAAAGCCTCTACAACAACAAGCTTCATAGATTTTGAATGTAATACAAAAAATCAATCAACATTGAGTTGTTTTCCGATAAGGGACATAATGTTGCGCTATGTTAAGCAATCGCCGAGTAATTTACGGAGTAATTACCCTACAATGAGGCCGGCCAATAGCACTTTGTGCTAATGCATGCTAGATGAACGATATGTAGATCGTCATCCGAAAGCAATACCGCACGAAAAGAAAAGAAGGTAATGATATCGTCTTAATCAAGAATTCAAAAAAGAAATTCCATGATCCATAAGACTTTCATCGATCAAAAGGAAAGAGAAATAGATGAAGAGAAAGCCAAATTAAACCACACAACTATGTGATCTAAGGCTAAGAACAAAAGGAAAGGGGAGAAAATGGAAAAGGAACCAAAACAGTCCCAAAAACAGGCCAAAATATACATTCTATTTTGAAGTAACCGATTACTCATCAGGTGTTAACCGGTTACTTAGTTCAAAATAAGCGCAATTTTTCAAAATTAACACAGAGTAACCGGTTACTCACTAGACGTTAACCGGTTACTCTGCACCAGGATGCAGAAATTTGTGCAAAATTCAGCATGATCCATTTTCAAAACTTTGTACAAACACCTTATGATCATGGAACTAAAATTTCACGAAATTTAAAGTAAAACAACAGTGAAAAGCAGCAATTAAACACAATTGCAAGATCCAATGGATCAAGTAACAAGGATCACCAAAGATCTACATTATAGAAGATGAAGATGAAGCTTCAACAATGGTGAAAGATGAATTACCACTTCAAATATGAAAATTCCTTCAAATTGCTTCAAGATCCAAACACCAAAGCCTTGATCTATTAGAATTGATGAAGAAAACAAGTTTGGATGAAGGTTTAGCACAAAGTTGAACAAGATTCAATGTGAATTCTTGTTAGCTTTCAAAAGAAGAAAAGTGAGCTTTGGTGAATTTTGGTGGTTGAGGAGAGAATTTGCAAGAGGTTTATTGGCTCTCAAAAGCTTGAATGAAATTTTAGCAAGGTGAATTTGGCTCTCAAAAGCTTGAAGAGTGAATGAAATGAGGGCTCTATTTATAGAGTTTAGGCTTGGAAATTTGGTGGTTTGGAATTAGGCTTGGAATTTAAATTTGGAGGGAAATTCATAAAAGAGTGGTGATTAGTGAAGGTGTATGGTAGGAGATGATCATAGTGATGTAGGGGATTTAAAATGAGATAGTCTAGAATATTCCAAATGTGATCAAGGCTTGAGACTAGTGCAAATTGTTGAATTTTGAATTTTTTGAATTTTTTTTCAAAATCTCACGAGGGTAATCGGTTACTCGCCACAGGGTAACCGGTTACTCAGTGCAAAATTTGTGAAAAATGAGCATTTTGTTGCACTATTGTGGTTCCGGCTCAATTATTTTGCTTGTCAGAGAAGGCATGGAAATAAACACATGAACCTTGGAATTCCTTGAATAATAATCAATTAAAACTTGGAGAATCCTTGACCAGATAAATTTGACATGATTGCGGATCAACTTTGACTTTTCTTAGATAAAATTCATTCGAGCTGTGGGACTGTTATTTTGGCATTTTTAACCTGTCCTTCCCCTGAAAATGTCAATAAAGAGAAAACAAAATATTTTTTGGGTTTTGGTTAAGGTTAGTAAAATATAAACAAATAAAGCAATAAAGTGAATAAGAAACACACAGATGCTCGGTAAACCCTGCAAGGCATAAACCCAAAGAATGAGAGGGACAAGGGAACCAATGTGTGATCTTGTTCGTGGTAAGGATGCAAAATGAGATGCGAATGATATGTGGAATCTTAGGGGTAAAAAATTAGGGTCTTACAGCTGCCCCTATTTAAGTCTCTTCTATCTGGAGATATGAAGATACTTAAATACAAAAGCTATATTTTTCTAGCCCTAAGATACCACAAGATGATATGAATGCAAATGATGAAACACACTGCGGGGAGACAAAAACAAGGGATTTACGGTACATTGAGAGATGACGCGAAAAGACACGCTGGGGAACACAAGCTATTTCTGGAGATCTGTCAAGGTGACAAGAAGTATCCATCAATAGTTGGAAAGAGAGGGACAAGACCCTGGGAAGACAAGTAGTGACATCTAAGAATGGCATTGGATGGAAACTACAAACAAGACAAAAGGTATGTCAAAAGATGTCCAAGAATGACATTGGACAACAACAAGAAAGTTTCTGGTAAAAACAGATAGCGTCATCCAAGAATAGCATTGGATGGAGGTGAAAAAAAACTCTATTGGGGATAAGATATCCAAGAATGGCATTGGATAAAAGGAACTACAACATTCAAGAATGGCATTGAATGGGGCAACAACAAACATCAGAGACATCCAAGAATAACATTGGATATAAACAAAATTCTATTTGAAAACTTCACTGGGGACAACCAAGAATGGCATTGGATGGCAAGGTTAAACATCATAGATATCCAAGAATAGCATTGGACTTGGCCGGGGAAAAGGTGTCCAAGAATGGCATTGGATAGAAGAATCTCAACATCCAAGAATGGCATTGAATGAAGTGAGAAAAGTTTCAGAAAATATATCAGAAGTATCCAAGAATGGCATTGGACTCTGTTGAGGAAAAGATATCCAAGAATGGCATTGGACAGAAGAATCTCAACATCCAAGAATGGCATTGAATGAAGTGAGAAAAGTTCCGAAAAATATATCAGAAGTATCCAAGAATGGCATTGGACTCTGTTGAGGAAAAGATATCCAAGAATGGCATTGGACTCTGTTGAGGAAAAGATATCCAAGAATGGCATTGGACTCTGTTGAGGAAAAGATATCCAAGAATGACATTGGATAAAGGAAGGACTTTCAGGAATGGCACTGAAAGTAAAGGTAAATCACTATATTCAAGAATGGCATTGAATGATAATGAGAAAGACATCCAGGAATGGCACTGAATGCAAAGGAGAAAACTCATTCAGGAATGACACTGAATGAACAGATAAAACTTTCAGGAATGACACTGAAAGATATCCAAGCAAATCTGTTGGGGATTAGAGAAGAGAGGAAAAACTTCCAGGAATAGCACTGGGAGAAACAAAAGGAACAAGGTATCCAGGAATGGCACTGGAGATCAAAAGAGACAGACATCCAGGAATGGCACTAGAGTGAGAGAAAAACAAAGATCCAGGAATGACACTAGAATGAAAGGAGACAAACATCTAACAACAGGACAAGATACACAGGGAAACGACAATATCCAGGAATGGCACTGGAAAGAAAGAAGACAGGCATCCAAGAATAGCACCGGGTGAAAACACAGGCAAAAATTTTGGTAGGCGCCAAGTAAGTTGGACTTTGATCTCAAGGTAAGATGTTGAAAGCAACAGGACCTCGGGAAATGCATATGAGCGCTAAACACACTTTGAGCTATGAAAATCTTTATATGCAATGATATATGAATGATTTATGTATGCAATGCAGATGATTGGGACAACTGAGATAGATTCTTTTGTGAGGGAAGAAAAGAGGACTCTGATTCCTCAACACAGGGAACACTGCCCACTCTGCTTGGAGAGAAGATGTTGAACACATCTCTGTCACACTTATGAATTGTATCAGGCTGATGGTCTTTTTAGGAAAGACATCTTAAGGATTCTTGAAGAAAACTGCCCCAAATTGATTGACTAATGAAGATAAACTGATCATAGCTTCAGTTTGATTGTTGCAGGGAAAAATGAACTGATCATGGCTTCAATTCTTGAAATGATGCTGAGAATAAACTGATCATGGCTTCAGTTTGACTATTGTTGGGGATGAACTGACCATGGCTTCAGTTCTTGAAGTGACTGTTGAGAAGGCTAAACTCAGTATGGGTCTTGAAGGAGATCTTCTGGTTAACCAATTCTGACAATAACTTGCATTGAGCAACAAATCTTGAACTGATTCACAACAGGATCTGGAAGTAATGTGCCCCTGATAGGATCACTGACCAAGTTTCTCAACTGTTTGAAATTCTTGATGAAGAAAGTTTGTCTGTAAATAGGATTATTCAAACAAACATGGTAATTTAAATGCAAAGCTCAATGCAATTTTGAAATCAAAAATCATTTTTGGAATGATATTATTGATGTAAAGCAAAATGAATCACTTGTCAAAACACAGTGGTTTAGACATGCAAAGTGAAAGATAAAGCAAAGGTAAGACATCAAAGCAAATGATTGGCAACAAACATAGGAGTCAGTTTACGTAACCTTGTTGTAGTATGCTTTCAAAAGAAACCTGGCTTCAATTAGGCCTTTTGAAGGTTGTAACGTGGTCTGGTTCATGGTTTTTGAAACAAAGGATATAGGCTCAAAGTTTATTTGTACCCAACCCATTCTCCATGATGATCTCCAATCCTATGCTCAGTTAATTCAAACTACGCATTCAAGTTCCAAGCGATTTTGGAATTGCAACACTATTATGATGATGGCTCAAGGGATTTTTGAGATGGCAGTCACTCTCTCTTACAACATTTTGTTGTGTTTGATGAGGACCTCAGTCAACTCGTTTTGTGTTTGAGGATTTCGATAACCTCTTGATTGATTTTTTGTTATCCCTAACTTTTGCCTGAACTGTGTTATTTGAGCTTACAGTCAGCGGGATTCCCCAATTTTTGCCTAAGTCTCTTTCATAGGTTTTGACTTAGCGGGCTTTTCTTTTGATTTTTTCATTCTTTTTTTTTGAAAGGTAGTGACTGCCTGGCTTAATGATTACGGTGAACCATCATTGGCTTTTGATTTGGAAGACATCTTCGACACTTCTTTGATGTGTGCGAAGGAAAACTTGTGATTGTAATAATTCTCTTGTGTTTAAATACACAGTCAAATTAACTGAGAACTACCCATCCCCAGGTTAAAATTGCAGGTTTTTTCATACAGAAAGAAACTCCAACTTCTAGGCTCGAAGGGGTTGACAAGGGATTAACTTCCTTATTTCTCCAGTGTTTGGGAGTTGAAACAATGCCTGTACATCATCAGCCAAGTTTTAATTGAAAGTATACAATCCAGCAATTTTAGGTATTTCATTTTCATCATCCTCCCTCCAATCTTTGCATAAACAAAAGCTTGATAAAGAAAGTAAACAGGAGATATATTTTTTTGTTTTGTGAAAAAGAAAGCATAAAGATGCACACAGTGAATTGAATCGAAAATTGCAATGCTCATTTCATTGAAATTACCATGAAAGTACAAATAAAGTTCGAAAGAAAACAGTCAATACAATCAAAGAAAATGCAAACAGAAAGAAACAAGGCCTAGTGACTAATCAGCAACAAGGATGAGTTGTCCTGTCTAAAACACTGGCTTTAGGAGATGATCTGTCTGAAATGACTCAAACTTCACTTGGCATGCTCTGGCAAGGGATTGTTGACAACATTGGGATTCTCATCAAGAAAAGACAGAATCTTTGAGTTCACCAATTCTTGTACTCTAGCTTTCAATGCATAGCAACCTTCCAAGTTATGGCCTGCCCCACCTCGATGGAACTCACAATGAAGATCAGCCCTATAGCCGGCTGGGAGAGGATTTGGAGGAGGAGGTAGATCCCTCGTTGTAATCAAACCTTTTTGAACAAGACATGGATACAACTCAGTGTAGGACATCGGGATATGATCAAAGTTAACCCTATTGTGATTCTGATTTTGTCTAACAGTCTGACGAGGAGCTTGAACTAGTTGAGCATTGAAAACAGGAGCAACTGCAGCTACATATTGTTGTTGTCTGCGGCGAGGTTTCCCTTCAATTGAAACAACATGGGTATCACCATCCTTTTTCTTTTGAAAATTCCAAGCATACTTTTTAGCACCACTAAAGGCTTCAACATTAGTAATCTTTCCTTTATTTATACCCTCTTCGTCTTTCTCCAATAGTGACTAGGTTAGCAAAACTAGATGATACACTGCCTATCATCTTTTCCCAAAAGAGTGGCTGAAGAGTGTCCATGAACAAACCAGTCAATTCTTTTTCAGCCAATGGTGGCTCCACCTGAGCAGCTAGCTCTCTCCAGCGTTGAGCGTACTCCTTAAAGGATTCTTTTTCTTTTCGAGACATGTTTTCCAATTGACGGCGATCAGGTGCTATGTCCAAATTGTACTTATATTGCTTTAAGAAAGGATCAGCCAAGTCATTCTAGCCTTGGATACGGTTCTTCTCAAGTCCCATATACCATTTCATTGAAGCCCCACTAAAGCTGTCTTGGAAACAGTGAATGAGCAGTTTTTCATTTTTGGCATGAGCATCCATCTTGCGGCAGTACATCACCAAGTGGCTTCTAGGACAGGTATGCCCCTTGTATTTCTCAAAATCAAGAATTTTGAATTTTGCAGGCATAACCAAATCTAAAACCAAGCACATGTCCATTGCAGCAGCACTAAAGACATCACTTCCTTCCACGGCTCTTATCCTTTTGTCCAGAGTTTACCATTGCTCTCTGACTTCTTCAATGTATTCGGGTTCTCCCTGACTTTTAGATTATGGAACAGCAGCATGGTACACGAAAGAAGGATTCTCAGGAATAACTTGAGCAACAGAATGCACAACATGCTGAGGTTCAGTGAAAAATGGAGCTGAAGATACTGGCAGTACAGACGTGACAACCACATGATTAGTTGCAAAGGGTGGCGAGTAATTCGGAGGTAACCCAAATTCTGGCTAAGTAGAAGCTAGTTGCTGAGTCAGTGGAGGGTCAACAGCAGCAGGAGAGATTTCAGAGATCACAATCCTCTAAGGTGGTTCACCTCTAGCAATCAGAACTTGCATCATTTCTGTGAGTTTGGTCATGCCGGCCTTCAACTCATCAATTTCCATTCTGACTTCGGCGTTGTGTTGTTCTTGGTTTTCCATTCTCAATCTGACACCAGCTCTAGTTCCGTAGTTATGTTGAGGAAATAGCTTGACGGTGAACAGATAACTGAAGAGGAAGATAGTTGAAATGAGTTTCTGGACAACTGGGAAGAATGCATATGTATGCTTATGGATGCAAAAGTGCATGGATGCAACAACCATAAACAAGATCACTCAAAGCACACAGGTTCAAAGGTTCGAGTCACGAGCATGAAGTCAAGGTTAAGAACCAATCCCACAAAAGGTATGTGCTAAGGTTTGTCTTCATTGTACCTGCAGAAAACAACGGTTCTAACAGAGTGCCCAGGGTCCACAATCCACTATCAGACACACCAATGCACTGATTTGCTCAGAGGTTGGTAGTTATCCTCAAGAGAATCTAACCTGAGTGTGGCATCACATAACAGCTAAGTCAGATTTGCATCTTCATAGCTTTCGCGCCACGATCCTAAAAAGGCTAAGATGGGTTAAAGGTTACTACGATTCTCAGTGTTATAGGCTTCTATGGAAAAAGTAATGCCTTCAACGATCGCTCGATCGACATCAGTAATTCCAAAGAGGCAACCACCGAGTGGATGGATTCTCAAGTTCTACTTTTTCAGGATTCGACTCCTTCAAAGTTCCCTTGACTATACCATCCTCCTATCTCAAAGTACACTCTGGTCCGGGTATAAGACCCATATTGCACACGCAGAGGAACTCCCAAACAGAACAAACAAGTAACAAGCAAATCAGACAAAAAGCAGTAAATAAATCAAAGTAGGCTAAACCCCTCAAGGGAGAATTTCCCCAGCAGAGTCGCCACTTTTCTGTAGCGGCAAAATTGTGAGTGTAAGCTATTGATTAACTTAACTAAAAAACAAGAGTCGCCACCGCACTTTTATTTTATCCAAAAAAAGGAAAGGAAAAAGAGCGAACAAAACCTACACAAGCTCTAAACAAGAACAAGTGAAGAGAGTCTGGGTAAGGGGGTTGGTTACGCAATGGGAAGGTATTAGCACCCAAAACGTCCATAGTACTCTATAGGAGCCCTTTGAAATATCTACCGCTTTTGGTCTGAAAAAGTTTGCTTGAAAAGTGATTGAGGAGATGAGAAGAGAAATTGTTCTTTTGATTTTTGTGTTTGGAGAGACTTGTCGCTTCATGCCTACGTACCCACGATGTGCAATGTAGGATCAAAACCCCGTAGTTCATGGTACAAAGAATGAAATTTGTTTGTTTTGGTTGATTTTAAATGTAAAGACAAGTCGTCATTTTCTAAGCGAATAATTCCGCTTAAAGAAATGAATCATGTCTAAACTTATGAAAAAGTTAAAGGAAAAAGTGCACGAGGGCACAAAAAGAGAGTTTGATGTTTTTTAAAGTCTTTTGAAAAAGGTGTCAATATGCTTATGTAGTTTAGCATTTGTTAAGAAATGAAAAGGAAAGAGTAAAGTCACTTGACAAAGTCAAGGTTTGATTATGAAAGAGATTCAAGTTTTGAAAGCAAGAAGGTTTTGAAAAAGAGAGAAAGTTTTGAAAATTGAAGAATGGGGTGGAGAAGAAGTGACTATCCTAAAGCATAAAGTAAAAGCTAAGGATAAGAATGATCTAACCACAAATGTAGTTATTTTCACCATAAACCATGCAAAAACGCAAGTCTTCAAAGTCTTCGAACCACAATTCCAAAGCAAAGGGAAAAGGTCCTAGTTTTAAGTCCAAGGTTCCAAGAATTGCATTGGATGTCCAAGGTCTAAGTTCAAGGATTCAAGAATAGCATTGAAGTCCAAGGTCAAGGTGCAAAACTCCATGTACATTGCAAAGGATAGTAACCATAGTCCAAGATTAGAAGCATAAGTTTTTTTTAGAGGTTTTGGCCTTTATTAATGTTTTTGGTCCAAGTGGACAAAGAGAAAAAGGCATAAGCATAAACATGTGTCCAACGGACAAAGGAAAAATTGCGGAAACATAAACATGTGTCCAACGGACAAAGGAAAAATATGCGGAAGCATAAACATGTGTCCAACGGACAAAGGAAAAATTGCATAAAAGTAAAAGAGAGATAGAGAGCGAGAAGGAATTGTAAAGAAGTTAGAAGTTAGTAATTAGTTGTTAGTTGTTAGAGTAAGTGATCAATAATGCTTGAATAATGCACTTAGGTCAAGGTTAATGAAGACTTGTTAGAAGATTGATAGAATCAAAGCCTCTACAACAACAAGCTTCATAGATTCTTTAGATTTGTATCAGATACACAATCATGTAGGTAGTGCATTTAAGCCATTTAGAATTACATAAATGCATTGAGTCTGTATCGAATGCGTAGTTGGGCATGGAATGTGCTTAAGCCGTATCACAATTGCATAGATGTGTTAAGTCTATATTGGATACAGATTCATGCATTTTATCTTTGCTCCCCTATTTCGGGAGTCCTAATAGAAACAGGCAAAAAACACATAATAAAGGAAGAAAGAAATATATCTATATATACCTTTTTCATATTGATAATTAATTGAAGTTGTTAGAGATAAATAAAGAAATGCGGAGGAGGATAAACTTCATTGGCGTCCTCAAAGTGGTCGGACTGTGTCTGGAGTCTCCGCCTGAGGTCTTTCTTGGAATGTTGGGTTGAGCACTCTTCACGTTTAAAAGAGCTTCTTTGGTTGGACAATGTCTTAGGTGTCATGCCTTGCATTTTCCTATGCATGCATATTTGGGAGGTCAGCTTCCCCATTAAGTATAACTTAGGGACAACCTCTAATTTTTGGGCTCGCGAATCGCTTTATTTGATGCTTCGGTGAGGTGCTTTTCGATCACCAGAGTAGCAATTTTCTGGATTCCTTCCTATTATGAAGTGAGTATCTACCTAAAGTGGATTCGGGGTTCCACCTGTGGTGATTCTGGCCTAACTTTCTACTTCTCCTAGACCCGAAATGATAGTTGGGTATTGACAATGTTCTTTGATAAGCTCGTCTAGTATTTCCTTTGGAACAGGGAATCTGAGCAGTGGTTGGAGATTGTTATTGATTGGTCACCTTGTAATTCGAGTCTAGAGTATCTTTCATCAGGTAAGCTCAGTAGACCTCTGTTCTTTGACCTGGCTTGATGGAACCCTGGTGCATCAAGTGAAAATCATGTAACGTCTATAAAATGCACCCTGGCATTGGATCGACGCCTAACGTTAACTATGAACTTGCGGTATGCGGGCGCCATTAACTATGAACTTTAGATATCCTTTTGATGTTGCCCTTGTAATCACACCGACATTGGCGACAAGTGTGGGCACATCCAGGTTAGGCAGTAGATTGCGAGGCTTCGACCCAGCCTTCATAGAAATTGCCTTTAGATCCCGGATTGACCCTAGATCTGGATTCGAGATTCCTTCTTTTGCTTTTCTGCAGATTTCTCGAGGAAATTAGAAACATTGGCAATATGGAATTGAAGCAAAAATGATGGTTAATCGATTGTGATAGATCTCTGCTTTCGCTTTTAAGCGCTCTCGAATATGAGATGAAATTCTGGCCTATGCAGACAGCAGATATCCTAACACATGTCAAGACATTGTGCTACATAATCATTTAAACTCAGAGGCGCAACAGCAAACTGATACCTTGAATATCAGAACTGCACACACATAAATGTCACGACATCTGATCCAACATGTTTATTATAACCCTAACAGAAAACGTAAATCTGCAGAATGATAAAGAACACAGCAATTGTTAACCCAGTTCGGTGCAAACTCACCTACATCTGGGGGATACCAATCCAGGAAGAAGACTCCCCTATCTGTAGACTGTTACAAAGTTAAACTCCCCCGTTTATAACTTCATACCTAACATCTAGCCAATGAACATCTTTACCAAGGTTAAACTCAAACGTTTAGAACCCTGATATGAGATACCCCACTCACTTCCCTTAATCACCAAACTGTGATTTCTACATCATCCTTATCAATACAGAAATTTGTCAAGCCTACTTGACAAACAAGCTAACTCGGATTTGCTTAAAAGCTTCATCCAAGAACAATACACAATCCAATACCTCAAGGCTTATGGATCTGTGCGACACCTATATCTACCACAGTGTATCAACTGATACAAAGGGAAACTTACAAGAGAAACCTACGACTCTCAAACCTAAAACATACTTTACAAAATAGGATTCCTAAGTCTATGTCCTCTGCTCTACTCTTTCAGCCTAGGTCTTGGTCTTCTTTTATAGTTTTCTGCTGAGTTGGGCTTTATATCTTTGATCCTTGATCCACTGCCAATTGCCTTGAATCTTGGAACAGATTTAAAACTAAAACCTGCTGTAATAGTCATGATGTCGAATCTTTATGTTGTGACATTTTACTTGACATCTTTATTCTGGGGCTGAAAACCTCCATGTTGAATCATCTTTCACTACATTTATCTTTTACCAAAATTTAGTCAAACACTCTGAGCTTTCAATCTCCCCCTTTTGACAAATTTTAGCTAAAACATTCTTTCAGCTTGATGGTGCATGTAGTGGAAAAGTACTTGAAGCAAGTGCTAAGGAAGAGGAAGAAGATAAGATCTAGTTACCCTCTTCATTCCCTTGTGATACTGGATACCTAGAGGATGTAACTCAGATCACAAGACACAACTTGCTCCCTAACTCTGATCACCAAACACAAATATGCATATACCAAGAATGTCGAAGCATCCTTTGAGACATTTTGCATATCAGTGGCACAAGACACATACACCATACACCTTTCAGCAGTAACAAGTCATTCTCCCCCTTTTTAGCCAAAAATTGACAAAAATGGCCCATGCACATCCAGACCCAAATAATGCTTACCCACACACAAACAAAACACATTTTATCTTACTCTAAGTAAGATGTTCTAGCTCGATCTTCCTTAAATATGAAGAAGTTATGTGAGTAGAGAAAATCCAGACAAAATACTAGTCAAGGAGTGCAATAACTGCTGGTCAAGTTAGTTATGAGAAATTCCACTTTTTCTGACTTGTCTTTGAGCCTACTTCTGAACATTGTTCTGATGCCTATCCTGCATATGTCAGGTTTATGGTCCCCACTGCTAGGATTTGCTTAGTCTAGATTTAGTAACAAAGAATACAACAGAATTTGTTTGCCCTTCTTCTTTATTCGCAGAAAACCAATTTCTCCCAGTTAGCTCTCAATAGATTTCTGTAATGAGCAGAATCTTCACAATTTTATGATTACAGTCTGCAGAGAAAAATAAATTCCCCCAGACTCAATCAATGATTCTTAAGAATCCAATAAGAACTATTTCCAATACACATGTACTGCCAAGTTTCCCACAACTTGCAACAATACAATAATGTCAAGACATCCTCCTTAACATCTCAGCTTTCTTGACGCACAAATGCAAACTGGAACTCCAACTGCACCCACGCAGTAAATTATCTTAGATCAAGAGGCATGCCAGTGCTCCTCCTATCTAAGGTAACCAGTGCTCCTCCACAAAACACCTAAGCTAATGAAGGGAAAACATAAGACGGATCTTCATGTCTTCAAGAGCGCACCCTCAGTCCAACTTACCAGTTAAACACAATCACCAACTCTCTTATTGCTCCCTCTGACAAGAAACAATAGTCACTCATACATGATCACCATCATGCTACCCGTGAGGAAATGTATACCAACCATAATAAACTCTTGGCTTGAGATCAAAGTCCCATTGATCCCCCTCATCCTGTAACCATCTACACACCACACGAACTCTTCTTGGATTCTCATGTATAAACCTCCAACTGCTTGAGGCACAAACCAATTAAATCAGAATGCTTCACATTCCTCAAAGAGACGCACAGGGCCCCTTAGTTTGTTATAACGATGTCAACTATCGTATGCATGCTCCAGAACTTCACAGCTGCTAAACTAATCCACTACTAGCATGACTTGCACCCAGGACAACATCCCCTTCGCAAGATTTTCCACTGACCTTACCCAGCCAGCAATAGAGATAGACACCCCACAATCCAAGACAGTTATTCCTTATCATTCTCCCGTATGATAACCTGGAATACTTTTAATTTTTGGTGAATATCCTCTTCTGAACGCATCAGAAACCAGACCTTCATGCAATCAACCCATGATCCACTTCAGTCTTCCAAAACCTTACATCAGACCTCCAAGACAGTTCCTCTACTCCATCATTCTCCCATATGATAATGTAGATACTTCTTAGACACGATGCAAGCCAACAAGTTCCTAAACCAGAACTCAAGAATTCTCAACCAAGGATAACCAACCTAAAGATGTTCTAACATCAGTTAAGACATCTTCCATACATCACAGACACCACACACCATGGTTCTTGATATGCTCCACCATTGGACTTACTATCAGCATAGTAATCCATACTGAAGATCTTCAAACAACACTGCGCCACCAGCTTGAACAAAGAAAACTTCAGAAACCCAGAGAGAAATAAACTCTCATCCACCAAAGAAGGTATGCTTCCATCCTCAACCCAAAACTTCTGCCACAAGCTCCCAGAGAACCAGAACCTCCTTACAATTTCAACTAACTACTCTTCTGCAAAAGAGCAATCAGTTTCAAGCATCCTGCTTGAACGCACATTGAGAAATCAACCAAATGCCACTTTTTGATTGACCTCACTCATCTTCAGAACTCCCAGAAGATACACTGGCCCACTAATGAAATCATATCTTCAAGTCACATGAACTACTTGCTCCATAGCAAGATATCTTGGATCCACCAAGGCTCTTAGTCATGTAACATCTTCCCATCCACAACTCCCGCAAACTGCATGAGATAGACCTTTTTTAAGCATCCATAACTTCCATTCTCCTGTAGATCACCTTATCTTAAGCTGATGTGTCACATCACCAGCTGAGACTTATGATGTTGAGCTAGATGTCAGAACATTCTGATATAACATCCAACTGTTAAATTCAGCTCCTCCTTCTGCCACTTAGAAGAACCTCCTCCCTTTGCAGAACAAGAGTTCCGTGCTCTCATAGAATTTATTCAACAACCAAACTTGAGTAGACAACCTCCATCCTGCATTGAAACTCCAAAGACTTCAAACCTGCCACGTCTGAATCTTCAGAAAGTAAGTAGTCCAAGACTACCCCACAGCCATACCAAAGAATGCGACTTCCCTTAGTAGATCCGTCAATAGAAAGCCAGAGATAACTGCCACTTATCCTCGACCTTCACAAACAGAGCAAAACCCATGCTCCAAAGCACCTAGATCAAAAATAAACTGATCCAAGCTGTAACCATCAAGATTATGATGTCTTCATCTTCATCTTCAACAGAATCAAAGTCCAGACTAGTTTCTTGCCAGGAAACTCTCCAGAGAACACATGCTTCTGTCACACCCGACTGAAGCCACTTCTTAGGTCACCACCTAAGACTCAAACAGATGCTAAAGCGTGTGCAGTACCCCTCCCATGATTCTGCATAAACTCCGATGATGATATGTTCCAACATCTTGTTGAACATCAACAATCTTGACTTTCAAGGATAATCAATTAAATACTTGTGGACTCCACAAATAGCAATTGATCTTAAATCCTTGTCCAATAACCCTTCTTCACTACTGTAGCTGAGCTCCACCAGATCATGTCATGAACACTTATAAAGTATTCAATCCTTTTGCAAGTATCTTCTACAAAGGACAATGTTGAGATACCAAGGTTGCCACCCTTGACTCAAGTAACTAAGACTTTCTCTGAACAAATCTTATTTACCTCAACAATTCTTCAATCAGATTGGATCCACTTTTAGGGTCAAGAGAGATGAATCCTTCCTTGCTGTTTTTGGAGGGTGAAAATAAATCACCTTCACTTTCTTCAGATTGTGTTTCAAAGAAACACCTTCTAGTCAGAAAAGTAACTAGAAAACTCCAGATACACGACATAGATGCCTTTATGAGTAGACTTGAGATAGATCTCAAGTATCTTTGAAAACCTAACTGACCAACCATTTATCAAACTTCTTGAGCAAGAACCTGATAAACTTAACTCAATTCCTCTCCTCTTCAACTGACTTCAACTGCACCAAGAAACCAAGCTTCCAAGTACCAAGTCACCATACCAGATATCTAACCACAACTCCTTTTACTCCATCGCTCCCGACTTTGGAATAAAAGAATGCAGATCTCTTCAATTATATAGAGGCCGACGATTGAGACCTTCCACCAACTGTCTTCAGTAACAACTCAAGAATCCCATAATTCTAGAGCTCTTCCATCAGAAACACATGCAGCGGAACCACCAAGGAACATATCCTGCTTGCCCTAATAAGATGTCACAACATCTTATAAGACACACCAACTAGAGAACTAGCCATTTCTCCTATAGTTGTTGTAGAATCTCCTCAGCAACATGAACAACCTCCGGGTTGCTCCCTTCGATCCAGAACATCCATCTCATCCATTAATACCCTTGAGTATGTCTGAGTTGATTGATCTGATCTTCAAACTCCTCCTTGTTTAAACGCCAGAAAGTATCTCCCAAAGATCTCATCTAGAACCAGACAGGATGCCTGCTCTGATACCAATTGAAATTCTGGCCTATGCAGATAGCAGATGTCCTAACACATGTCAAGACATTGTGCTACATAATCATTTAAACTCAGAGGCACAACAGCAGATTGATACCTTGAATATCAGAACTGCACACACACAGATGTCACGACATCTGATCCAACATGTTTATTATAACCCTAACAGAAAACGTAAATCTGTATAATGATAAAGAACACAGTAATTGTTAACCCAGTTCGGTGCAAACTCACCTACATCTGGGGGATACCAATCCAGGAAGAAGACTTCACTATCTGTAGACTGTTACAAAGTTAAACTCCCCCGTTTACAACTTCATACCTAACATCTACCCAATGAACATCTTTACCTAGGTTAAACTCAAACGTTTAGAACCTTGATATGAGATACCCCACTCACTTCCCTTAATCGCCAAACTGTGATTTCTACATCATTCCTATCAATACAGAAATTTGTCAAGCCTACTTGACAAACAAGCTAACTCGGATTTGCTTAAAAGCCTCATCCAAGAACAATACACAATCTAATACCTCAAGGCTTATGGATTTATGCGACACCTATATCTACCACAGTGTATCAACTGATACAAATGGATACTTACAAGAGAAACCTACGACTCTCAAACCTAAAACCTACTTTACAAAATAGGATTCCTAAGTCTATGTCGTCTGCTCTACCCTTTCAGTCTAGGTCTTGGTCTTCTTTTATAGTTTTCTGATGAGTTGGGCTTCATATCTTTGATCCTTGATCCACTGCCAATTGCCTTGAATCTTGGAACAGATTTAAAACTAAAACCTACTGTAATAGTCATTATGTCGAATCTTCATGTTGTGACATTTTACTCGACATCTTTATTCTGGGGCTGAAAACCTCCATGTTGAATCATCTTTCACAACATTTATGTTTTACCAAAATTTAGTCAAACACTCTGAGCTTTCATGAGATCACAGGGAGCTGTGAACGATGAGAGTGAAAGGCAATTCTGGATTCAGCAAGAATGTAGGAATCATAAGGTGGTTTGCTCTAGATTTGGTAACCTAGGATGGTTTCAAACTAGTAAAATTAGAGATTTAGATTCGAATTATGAGATTTCAGATCTAGAGCTTCTGCGCTTTATCGATGGTGTTCATGAAACGAATGTGATTCTCGTGGAAATCGTAGGAATTGGAAGTTGATTCCCACAGACTGCGCCATTATTCTGTTCAGGAACCAGAAATGGATTATCTAGCTCCACGAAAGAACAAAAAATGAAGAGAGTTAAATAACTGATGATCCTGAACAGTGGCACAGGGTGGACCTGCATAGTTAGCACTCCAGCGACCAAGACAATTCAAGATTAAAGATGAATACAATGAAAGTGTAGATCATATATTGTACCTTACGCTTATCATGTGAACTGTTTTATATTTGGGTCGATTAGAGTGTATTTGAGATGGATTGGGCCTTGGTCAGTTGGGCCTTTGGCCGGTCCAAAATAGTTCCAAACACCGAGGTAATAGATAATTGTATTTAAAAAGCAATTAAACATGGTGCGTCGAGGAAATATACCTCAGTTATTTGTTAGCAAAGGTAAAAACTTTGTCATTAAATGTATTATTTGTAGTAGTGTGAATAACTTAGAAGATGCTCGTGAAATGATTGATACCGAAAGAAATTGTTTTCCTTGTCTTTTCCATTGATTAGTATCAGCTATAAATATAATGGTCATGTGAGACCATTTAGGAAGTCTAATATCTATACATCAATGATTTGTTTAATTCTAAAAAATAGATTAGAAAGATAATGACTACCATATGAATAGAAATGATATAGAATATAATTGCAATAATATTCTAACAAATATTCTATCACACCCCCATAGTGGAAGCATGAGGTTCCCATACATCGAGACTGTCTTGAAAATCATCAAAAAGTATTTACAGGAGTCTTTTACTAAATATGTCAGTAATCTGATGACAAGACAGAACATGGACAACTCAAGCTTGGCTATGAGCCACCTTCTCGCGAACAAAATGAATATCCATCTCGATTTGCTTCGTGCGTTAGTATTGAACAAGGTTTCCAGAGAGGTGGATGACACTAACATTGTCACGGTACACCAATGTTGCTTTTAGGATCGAAAAAAGAAGTTCCAAGAGAATATTCTGAATCCAGCATGACTCAGACACGATGCTGACTACCTCTATATATTCAGTTTCAGCACTAGAGCTAGAGAGATTAAGTTATCGTTTAAATGACCATGAGATAAGATCCTCACCAAGGAAAACACATTAACCAGAGGTAGAGCGCCATGTGTTAGCACATCCACCCTAATCAACATCAGTATATGAAGTAAGACCAAAAAGGGATGAAAGGTACATATGTAAGCTGAAGTGTAGGATGCCTTGCACGTAACGCAAAATGAGTTTGAGAGCATTCATGTGTTTTGTTTTTGGATCATGCATATAAAAACATACATATTGGATAACATATGAAATATCTGGTCCTATAAATGTGAGATACTATAAAACACCTGCTAGCCTCTGATAATTAGTGGGGTCCTCATATGCAACACTTAAGGAGACGCTGAGTTTGTACTTGGTATCAATAAGTGTAGCAGATGATTCTCAAGATGACATGCCAGCCCGATCAATGATCTCTGCTGCATAATTTTTCTGACAAAGAAATAGACCACATATATATTGGTTTATTCCAATGCCTAAAAAATAGCTAAGGGGGCCCAAATCCTTCACGGCAAATTCGGAAGCACGAAGCATCATGATTGATTTATCAAGATCACAAATGGATGTGGTGAGAATAATGTCGTCCATAGATAGAATAATGTATGCCATGTTTGTGCCTTTATGATAGATGAATAAGGAATGGCTAGATCTGCTTTGATGGAGACATACTTATGAAGCACGGACACCTCAAATACGACACCGATACCGACACGGCAATATCGATAAAAATTTAAAAAATGAATAAATTAAAGGTAATTACAAGTGTCGGTGAAGGTGTCGGCGCCCGATACGGACACGGACACGCCATTTTTCAGAGGTATCGGTGCTACATAGAGATATAGTCAGTAAATCGTTGGTACCACGCATAAAGAGCTTATTTGAGGTTGTATAGAGATTTGATTATAAGGAAAACATAGTCCAGATGAACAGGATCGTGGAAGCATATAAGTTGATGCATATAGTCGTCTCATGAAGCTTACCATGCAGAAAGGAATTTTAGACATCTAAATAGGATAGGAGTTTGATAAGGCAATGCTGAGAACCGTCCAGTTAGTTGCTAGTTTCACCACATGACTGGATGTTTCATCACAATCCATTCCAGCTTTTTGAGACATGCCATTACCAACAAGACGAGCCTTATAGAGCTCAAAATAATCGTTATATTTCTTTTTATGATGAAAAATCCACATATAGAGAATAATATTAACATCACAAGGTTGTGGGACCAAATCCCACGTCTTATTTTTTATAAGAGCATTAAATTCTTCTTGCAAGGTAGATTTCCAATATGGGTTAGACAAGGCTAAATTTGGTTTTTTTTGAAATGGGAGAGGGTAAGAAACTGTTGGCTGAAACAGACAATTTTAACTGGTATTTTAGTTTTGAAATTCCATGCATGTTGTGTGTTGTCATGGTCCGTAGAGGTTGGTCAATTGGCTGGTAATTTGATGGTGTTGGAGGTGGGTTAGTTTGGATGATGGTGGGCGGAACATGGTTGGTTTGGATGATATTGGGTGCGAAATGGTCACTTTGGATGATGGTGAGCAGAACATGGTTGCTGTCTGGGGGAGAAGTTGGAGTTATGGCTGGAGGATTAGCTACAATAGGCTGGAAAATTTGATTTTTTTCAGTGATTTACACGAAAAGGATATAGAAGATCATTTAAAAAATTATATGCAATATTAGAGGGTAAATATTGTTTAGCAAAAGGAAATTGTGTTTCTTCAAAGATTAGATGTCGTGAAATAATTATTTTTCTACTTCACAAATCATAACATTTATATCTTTGGTGATTGAAAGGGTAGCCCAAGAAAACACATGGGGTAGAGCATGTTTGTAATTTATGGACATTAGTGGAAGGAAACATAGGGTGGCATAAACAACCAAAACCCCTGAGATGTGTATGAGTGGGATCCTAGTCATATAAGATCTTGAGTGATGACTTGTAATTCAGGTATTGATGTGGGGGAATATTTAATAGATAAGTTGTCATTGGAAGAGCATGATGCCAAAAAATGGGCATAAATGAGTGAGCAAAGAGAGTGCAACTCATGTTATTTATGGTGTTTATTTTTTCGTTTCGCCTTACTATTTAGAGAAGAAGTATGTAGGAAAGAGAAATAAAAAATAAGATCGTTGACATCACAATATTTTCTGAAAGACACATTGTCAAATTCGTGTCCATTCTCACACTAAAAACATTTAATGGATTTATCAATCTGAGTTTTAATGAGAGAACACAAGGATGAAAAAAATGGAGTAGACCTCTGATTTTTTGCTAAATGGGAAAGCCCAAAAATAAATTAGTGTAATCATCTAAGGGTAAAACATAATATTTATGCCCAACAGTGCTTAAAATAAGAAAAGTTTATAAATCGCTATGCATGATGTCAAAACACATCAAAGTATGAGATTGAGAAGCATAAAATGACAATTTAACATGTTTCCCAAAAACATAAGAGTCACAAACATAATATGAAGCGAAATTGTTACAACTAATTAACTTATTTTTCTAAGAAATGGCAAAACAGAGGAACCCAGGTTCCCTAAGAGACGGTGCCATAAACTGGAAGTCGGGGCCGAAAAAGTGAAAGGACGGGGGACTGTATAACTGTTGGTAATAGGATAAAGATCCCCAATACTATCACATCTCATTAGTGGCATCTCAGTCTGAAAATTATTCACAGAGAATCCAAAAGGGTCAAAAGCAATAAAAACATTATTGTTAGCAGTGAGACATCGCACAAAGATTAAATTTTTAATAATTTGTTGGGCATGTAGGACATTATATAGTTTTAAAGGTTGTGTAGGTGTAGAAAAGGTTGATTATTCATAACGATGAATTGGCATTTGTTGTCCACTGCCAACAATAATGTTTTCATTTGAATTTCTCATTTTAGAATAAGAAGAGAGATTAACTTGTGATGCGTCATATGAGAGGTTGCTCTAGTATCAATATACCATTGACCATCAAAGGGATTAAGGGATATGGTATGCATGGCAGCTTTAATGTTTGTGGATTCCAGAAAAGATGTGTTGACCGCATTCACTACAAGAAAATTGGCAAATTGCAACGGTTCATTTTGGCAGGTTACGACGGTTCCAACGCCGTAAATTTCAAGTCGCGACGGTTTTGTTTCTATCACAAAAACGTGTGTCGCCAGGCTATATTGCGACGGTTGCTAAAACCGCCACTCCAACTGTCGTTATAAGTTGCGACGGTTAGGAAACTGACGTAAATGTCAAGTAACGACGGTTCAAACCGTCGTAATTATATTTACTAATTTTAAATATAATTTATGCTAGGTACGACTGTTTAAACCGCCGTAATTTTATCTATAGGATTTTTTTATAATTGAATTTTTTTATTTAAATTATTTTCATCTCAGATTTTTTTTATAATATTCTTCTTTTACAATTTTATTTTTTAAATTTAAATTATTATTATTTTTAGTAATATATCAAATATATAAAGACTCACGCTTGTATCAAATATATAAATTTATATAACTCAAAAAACAATTGATATTTTATTATATCACTTTTCTAAATAATTTATTATATTTTCTACTAAATATATACTTATGAATATCTAAATGATCAAATATCATAATCCAAAACGTGATATATACGATATAATCAATATAATTGTACATCCTATGTGTATATGCTATGTGTATATGCTATTGATGATTTATACAATCAAGTATGCATATGCATCAAGCTGTAGATTAACAAGGCACTGCTTGAGCTTGTTCAATCATTTGCTCTCTATCTGTTTGACCCTTTCTTTGCACACACCCAACACCGTGCTAATTTCTGATAGAGATTTCTCCTAGCCATCTTCAATACCAAATCTCAATCTGATTACCTTTCTTTTGGGCTCAATGCGCTTTGGATGTTGCGGACATGGCTCCTCATTAGTTGTTTTGCAACACTTACATTTGGGATCTCAATTGCAGAGTCTGCAGTAATCTTCTGCAATATGATAAACTTTGGTCAATTTGTAACAATTCTAATATCATGTTGTCAGGAAAAAACCCGAAGGTCTATGTTGATCATACAACAATTGAATACCAGCTTAACAAAAATTTACATCATGACAATATGAGAAAAAGTAAAATACAATGCTGCAGTGCAGTGCGTGGAAACAAGCACACAAAAACTCAAACAAATATGGGAAAATATAAACTCGGGATCATCACCTCCACCCTTGGAAAGCTTAGGACAATTGGCAATGCAACTTCATCTTTAATAGAGAATCTTAGATGTATAATAGTTGGGTTTGTTCATAAAAACCAGTTCTATTGAACTAAAACCAAAACCACATCATACCTTTTTAAAATATGTGATTCAAGTAAAACAAAGCAACATCTACTGCAGTTAAAATTCGACGAGTTTAAATGCTGCTGCAGATAATAACTCAGATGTACCAATTTTCTTTAACAACTAGTGGTTATATATCTCTTTTTTAATTCAAACTCAACAAAAACAAAACATATTTTGCTATTCATACTTACTAAGAAGGTATTCACACATAATAAAAGAAAGCAAATTAAACAAATTAACAGCACTTGCCTAGTGATATTTTAGTCACGGAAACTGTGAGGGCAAGGATGAAAATGATGATTGAAGCTCTCCCTAATAAGGCAATTAGCCTCCTCACCAAATGCTGTCCAACAAGTGCAGCAAGAGTCGCTACATCCACAAAGTAAGAGCTGCAACAATAATCAAAAGTTAATATTAAGAAGTCCATCATAGTGTCCCGTTAAACAAACTCAGTTGGTAGCTTCGCATTTACATCTGATTGCAAAGAATTTTCAACCTTATTACATTAAAAAACAAATAACACCAGCAACCAAAACAAATCAAAGGTGCTCAGACGGAAAAAAAAAACATATAAATTATCTAACTAAAAAACAAATCATTTCAAATGAAGTAAAGGGTGGAAATCCAAGTTTCAATTAAAAATGTTTAAGGGCAGTTTTGGAATAATTGTCGTAAATTATGTATTGCAAATTTCAATTTTTCTTGTAGTGATAGAAGTAACAAACTTAAAACTTTCTGAAGCAAAGATTGTCAAGAAGCAATGTTGTGAATTGTGGATGGCAGAAAATAGTGGTTTGCTCAAGTCCCACCATGTTGTAAAGTTACAGTGCCGCAACAGCCACTATTTGACCATATTTTATACTGAATAGCATATGAGGAACAATAGTGATTTGGTCAAATCCTACAAGTATTGCTATAATGGTGATATAGTTGCTATTTGATAACTATGTCTAAAAGTACTCAAATTTCGATGATAGAACAATTTCTAAAGCTTTTAAAATGATGCTACTCCAAGAAAATTCAATTTTATACAAATTTTTTTCCTAAGATAACATATGTTTATGCTTTGTAATGTCATTCCATATAAATATACCATGATACTTTATGAAATTAATAATCACAAACGTGCATGCTTTTGACCAAACCACTAAAGGCAGCCCACCTC